>JBCFYV010000935.1:27228727-30225905 GCA_039000515.1 Timema cristinae
TTGAAGCTTGGTTTCCGACTGAACCATCACCAAAGATAGTGTTGATCTCTTTGTGTCCTGTGTAAGCTCCCTGTTTTTTTGTTGATGAAAGTGCATTTTCTCAACAATTTGCACTTCAGCTTGATCTATCTAACTTAATTGTGCTGGTTATGACACTATCTATAATCCAGCCCTTTTAAAATCATATAAATCGATTTAATTCAGTTCTTATTTAAGTTAAATGTTTGCCATCCATTTATTATCTATTTATTTAATTTCAGAGGTGTGAAGCGTCGCAATAATTTAGGAGAAACTAAAGTTGCCCATCGGGAGGGCAACATTCATCGTTTGACAAACAGAGATTCAAGTGATGATGAAAATAACACATGGAATGGGAATTCCACACAACAAATGTAAACTTTACTGTTCAATTGGACAATAAAACTTGTCACATTATTGATTGGAAAATTGCTTGGTGAATTGAAAATGCTTTGTTTGGTTTATATTAGGGGTGTGCAAAGAAGCTTCGAAACAAATTCCGGCTTCAAAGTCTCACTAATAAAACATTAACCGATAAAATACTCCATTTATGTTCAAGTACTGCCTTTCTGAGCTGTTTTGTACATTACAAATTAATATTAATATGGAAAAAATCTTTGATTTGCATGCTTGTGATAGTATCTTGATATGTCATCTTAACACGAAATATTACACACAACTGTGGAATAAAATATTTTCCGAGTAATTTTATTGCAAAAAGTAATATAAATAATAATACAATATTTTTTCGAGCATAAAACTATTAAAAAAAATATTCGAACTTCGATTCGGCTTTGAGAATATTTCATATATTCGATTCATGTTTGCTTTGAAATGAAAAATTAGACTTCGCACACCCCGAGTTTATATCTTCCCATAATTGCAGTTAATGTTAATTTTCTTTAGGTTTATAGTTTTTAGAGGTTTACAATACTGAAACCACCAGAAACAAACATATTGTAGCATTGTAAATATGTGTACAATGAATGCATTGATTTAGGGTTGTCTTTATACAACATTTCAAACCATTTAATTTATTAATCATTGTGTATTTAAGTGTGTGTGTGGGTATTATGAAAGGTTCAGGAACAAGTAATAGGAATAAATACAATGTATTTTATACACACTTTTCTTTTCATTGGGAAAGCTGTATTTTTTTTTTGTTTCTCTATGTATTTTACCTCAAAGAGTGAAAAGTGAATTGATATGTTTTAAAAAGTGACATATAATGCACAAAAAATATAACAAAATTTTAGTATGTACATTCAAATACACATTGTGCTGTCACTAACAATAAATACTTAACTTTGCATTAGTTTTCATGGGTTTTTATTCAACCACTAGGAAAGATCTTTGTGACATGATTATTATAAGTTAATTATCCAAAGTTTGGATGAGTGAAGTTTTGATGGTTATTTATCATACTTTTAATCAGATAAAGCTTATTTTTAAGGTTTTTTAATTTGTGTGAAAGAAACGTATTTCTATACATATTTTACACTATCCATCCAAAATATGAACAAGATTTATAAATAAATTGAAGAAAGATTTATTGTCATAAAGAAATGAAAACTTTCTTTATAAAACATATATTAAGCAAAACTACAGTAGCCCCATGGCTTCCTTGGTGCTGACTGACAGCTAAGAGCTTTGAAAAGTTACCAGACCAAATTATGTATCTCTACGCCAAACCATGTAGTTAGCAGCTGTTACTTCTGATGGTCAAAATTTAGGTATTACACCTAAATGTTGACTGTCAGAAGTCAGCACCAAAGAAGCCATGGGGCTACTGTAGATAAAATGTAGTAGGTTAAAGTTTAAAAAAAAAATGTTTATTGAAAGCACTGTTTTGTCTCATAATGATTTTACTTGTATTTAAATAAATCCCATTGCACATGTTTTAACAAATCTATCTGATTAAAGCAAGAGTTTAGCCAAAATAACTGTAATTAAATCAAAACTATAGTCTGGACTAAAATTCCATTACTGCATACTTGCCAGCTTTTGTTGTCTACCCATCATTGTCATTATTAATAAAATGAAGAGTTTATCGTGAGCATTGTGCAATACCTACCGCACACAGGGCTGAAATTTTAAAATTAGTAACCCCTGTGCACAAACTTATGCACCTCAAAGTCAGATTTTTTAAAAATCTATTAAAAACTAGGTTGAAATAAATTAAAAGCCAGTAGATTTCCAGGCGGCAGTGGGCTTCACATGCTAGACAAGTATCTAATGTGGGTGGGTCGGTGTTAATGACTTTGTCCTATTAGGGGAAGATGAAAAACAATGTCAGCCGCAAGGTGATTTTAATACTTGAGGTAGTGACACATAAGTTAAGGAAGAAGCAGAAAAAAGAAAATTAAAAACTGACTAAGCCTCTTAGAATTGAAAGTAATTTATTTTCATTGTGCTATTTTAAATCCTACTCTAATGCAAAATTAAAAACTGCCCATTCTTGTTTAGCACAGCTCATTGTTCCATGCTTGCTTGCTCAAACAAGTTGCCAGGCACATGATTTATTGTGCACTTGCTCACACTTATCAATAGTTTATTTTTAGGTTCAGCAAATAAAACTTGAAATAGTTTGAGAAGGATAGAGATATTTTTTCCATTATACCATCTCTCGTCTTAGGTTTAGTTTAGGGGTTATGGAAATAACTAGCAGAGGTCAACCTTTTATGGTCTTTGCTTTACACGAAAACAAATTAATAAAAGATAAAAAATATTCAAAACTACCCCGAAATCAGTGCCTTAAAATCTCACAATTTCGCACAAAATAGTACATATCGATCTCAAACTGAAGTAAAGATCTCACACACAACTAAAAATAGGCATCGTGTGGTTTTATAAAATTATTTGAAATACTGGCTTGATTATGGAAAATAAAATTAGATTATTACATTTGTTTCCATAACATCAATAAATAGTTTTCTTAAATTTATAAACATTGTTTAAAATAATTAATGTACATATTTTGATTTGTGCAAGACTTGACATTTATTTGGTTTGGGATCAAGAAATATTCTTTCAGGTGATATCAGGAACAAAAAATGGCAATTTGAAATAATTATTTATCTTCTATGTTTTTAGATTTATTTTATTTATTTGAGATATTTAACATGCACTTTCTGAAGTGATTGATTATATCAGCACATGAAAATTTCGATAAGCGAGAGCGAAAGGGTTTACCAATTTTGCTGGGAAGGGTTTTTTTTCCCACATACCTTCCAGGGTTCTTTTACTTGCCATAAACATGGGACAGACAACTTTACTTCCCCTTCGAAGAAAGTGTCACTATGGATTTGAATCGCTCAAGAAAAATCCGTCGACCCCGGCAGGATTCTGAGGTGAGCAATTTACCTCTAGACCAGCGAGGTTGACTAGATTCCTTTTCATGTAAGGAAAATATTATGTCTTTTTATCAATCTGCACTAAGCCATGGCAGGAGAGTGTTAAAACTGTTTTTATAGGAATCCCACTTAAGCCACCAACATTAATTGGAAGAAACTAAAATTTGTCATTTTATGTATTAATTAAAGAGTTAACAAAAGCTGCCAATAATAGGTACTTCCTTATGGATTACTGTATGGTTTCTCTTTGCATCATTAACTAAACAGACTAAGAATATAAAAACAAAATATTTTTATTTACCCCATTGTGACACTGTAGGTTTCCAGTTTTCAAATAATGGGCACTTCATATTCACTATTGTGGCACATTTTCATTATTTTGGTATTGTAACGCTTTGCTAGCCTCCAACTCGGTTAAATATTTAGGATGAAACTTTTTTTTTTTTTCTTTAAGAAAGTACAACATTTGGGTTGAACTTATGTGCAAAATAAAAACTAAATATTTTTGACCCTGAAGTAATAAATGGGAAACTTTTCCCCAACAGCAATCCTGATTTTTTTTTATTCCTGCGCACCCCTAAAATTAAATTAAAATGCTGACCTTCTCTTTCATGTGTCAAACTCTAAAAGAGTCGTCAAACACAATGCATACTGGAGATAACATATTCATGCAATTAGAATCAAGGCCTATTATTTTCTTTTTCTTATAGGCCATATGCCTTTGTTCATATAATTTTTATAATAGTCTTATGAGCTTATTAAATTTTGAAATATCTTTAATTATGCGGTAAGTTGTGTATTTTATACCACAATTTTCTTGAACAATCCTAAATAAAAGGAAGAAAAAATTTCAAAAATATCACAATGATTATGGTATATTTTGAAATGGCTGTATTTAACTTTTGAAATTGATTAATGATGCACTGATCTTCCGAGTTGACATATCCGCTATAAAGTTGTTTATGACAGTGAAATGTCTGCCATGCTTTTAATATATAAATTGTTAATAGTATTGGACAAAGGATAAGACACTAAAAGAGAAGCTAATGTCCAAATAAAATAAAGTTAATTTTTATCTAAACGTAGTGATTTATCAACAGGGGTCAGTAACCTTTTTAGGCCCTGATTGACTTTCATCACATTTATCAAAAGTCCTGCAATCACCCTTCGTTTATCCACTCTACTTTTTATCCTTTTTTTTCTTTACATTTCATAATTATTCATTAAATTTAAAATTGCTCCAGTACTTATGTCCCTGCCCTATTATAGAAAATATAGAAAATAAATAAAATGTACACTTTGTTTACCCTGAAAGGTAGCAGTCTTTCTTGATTGATTAAATTATGGCCCTATCTTAAAAGCTATACCATAATGGAATAATGCAAGGTAAGCCTGCCTTTTCATGACAATGTGGTTTTATTACATGATCAATTGAAAATTTGTACGAGATTGATCTGTTGCCAACCCCTGATTGGAGAGATGAGATTGGCTTTTCTCGGTTTGCTAAAGGTTTTAAGATGATTTGTACAAAAAAATACAAGACAAAATTAATGGGATCTTGGTAAGAAACCAGGCATTACAGCTAATTAGAGACAATTTGTCTTTGTTATTAACACTGGCGTATTCTGATAAAATTAATAGGTATGTGAGTTGGGAGCGGGGGGTAAGGTCCCTTAACTTCTGTTGACCAGGAAATATTTGAACATGGTTGCTTCTAGAACAATGGTTCTCAAACAATTATGATTTCCTGTTAAACCTGTAAGCTATCTTGGGAAAATTGCCATCTTTCTTTTTTCACTTATCCTTTATCTTTGTTTGAATATCCGCCTTTACAGCCTACTACATTTTATGAATTCATAAAAGTACATGTGAACTTTACACAAAATGTATAAAAATGTGAAAGCATCAATAATTATCATTACTCAAATTGTAATAGACTATCAAAGCACAACACATTAAAGATGATTGCAGTACCTAAATAATCAGGGATTTAAGTAAAAACGTCGAGCTAAAAGAAGTATGAGCACAGTCTTGACTGCATAAGACAGACAGACATTCAATTGGCCATATAAATAAATGCATACAGTCCACACAGTAAGCAATACCCAGATCAAAAAACAAAACATAAAGAGTAAAATGAAATGGTATATGGATCAAGCATCCATCAGATCTTGTTGGGAGGGAACCAGGTGGATTGTCATCCATTGCAATGATTAAAACCATTTATTAAATCTTAATGCTCTTCACATGATACCGCTTGGAAACAAACGTGCTTCCCAATAATTTGATAATTTCTGCTCCAGAAGATATTTAGATCCATAAACTGTCATAACAATAACAAAGGGGAGCTTTTCTCCAATCACTACCCTTATCACTATGTCATTAGTGTATAGAGATTTACAAATATATTTTGCTGTACCAGTACAAGTAATATGAAAAGAGATTTTTTTTTTTTAAATCATCTTGAAATGGTGAAATTACACTCCTGACTTTTGAGATGATTTGATGTAGAATTATATAAAATCAAGAGTATCAAGTAAATAATATACACTACAAAATATTAAGAGAATTCGAACAACTTAAACTACAGGTTAAAACTCCATAAATACTTCATACTAAAGAAAAAACAGGAAACACCGTCTACTACAGTTAAAGTAACCCCCACCTTCCACCACTCCATCTGTTTATTCTTTAAACGTTTGGTACCCAAATATGCTAGCCAAATATTTGACAATATATGTGCTTAGAATGCAGAGACATACTTCAATATGTATTTAATTAGTGTATAATTTAATGCTTGTTACATAATATAACTTACCACCAATTATTTTACAAATATTATGTTATATATTTATCTTGTTTAGTTTAACTTTTAAAACTATACTAAATTATATTCAGTAAATTGAAAAATGACACCTGGACACAGGAATCAAACTCGGGACATTTGGTTTAATAAGCTATGTCAATTCTAAAATCACCAAACTATCCAGGAGTCATCGCATTCTGAGGATCATTCTTCACTAATATTTTAAGGCAGAGACTGTGAATGACATGCGGAAATCATTGGCTACAAATGTGTGATCAATTAAAATCAGATAACACAACCCTTCGACCTGGGGATTTCTGCACATTCATCACAGACTTTGCTTTAATATGGGTGAAGACTGCACCCTAGGCACGGTACGACTCCAAGATACCTTGGTGATTAGTGTGTTGGTGTACTAAGCTAATCGCCGCAGACTCAGTTTCTGTGTCATTTCTCAATTTAAAGAATATACCTGTTATAGTTGTTAGTTATGGTTATAGCCACATCTAAATATAATATTCATGAATAGGCCCTATGTATTCACAATTTTAACATTAATCTCCAAACAGTTAACACAGACAAGATTAAATTAAGAAACTAGTTTATATAGACCTAATAATTAGTATGCAGGTCAGGACTGGCAAATCCAGAAAATATACCTTTATTTATAAAATTTATTGTTAACAATACACACTCAAGACACAGAATTGAAAAAAAAAGGATTTATCAAGTTTGATAACTAAGAATTGTATTGTTAAAACAAAACAAACTAAAATCTCAAGAGAAATTTTACATATAGGCCTATTGACCATCTATTGGTTGGTAAAAACAAAGTGCCCTAATTGTGTTATAGCGTGTGTACCATCCCCGTTATGTTTTAGGTCTATGGATGGATAGCTTCATTTTTATCTATTTTTATTTCCACGAGTAATAAATGATGAGTATAAGTGAGTTTCAGTGGTGAAATAGATTAAGCTTGCCCCCACCCCCATGATTTATTTTTGAGCCCCCTTATCCAAATCATCTACTACCTTAATAAATGCTATAAGAAATAATTAGTAGTCTTAAATAATTACTAATTTAGTAATCACACCTTTTAATGACTGTTTTTGCCTCAGTTTTGAGTTGGTAATTCATCAGTTAGTCAGCTTGACTGCATGAAGATAAAAAAAATGTGCTATTTAAAACAAATTAAATTAATAAAAAATACTATAACTTAGTTATAATTTACAACACTGATAAAAATATTCAACTATCTAAATTTTCAATAATCAGTACATTTGGTTATTTGATTGCAATTATTTCTACCAAATCTATAGTAGCCTAATTTAAAGTTCCCTTTCGCGAGCCCCCTTTTACCATTGCCCCCCTGCATTGTTGTGCTGGATGTTATACCATGGTGGGTTTGTATTTTACTTAAAGACAAAATTGGCACTTAATATAATTACACATTGTTAACTAATAATTACGTGTACATTCCACCTTCCTCAAATCCTTCAATATTGTTTTACCGGTACATTCCATTAATTATATATTATTAGTGGCCTCTCTTTGAATCTTCAACTCATAATCTTCAGGTGTGGCCATAGGATCTATCCCATGAAGCTTCATTTGAACAGCTGTATCAAAGAGATAGTCATAACATTCAGTCATTGTCTTTGCTTGTTGCCAAGTGTCCCCCACACATACACTCCATGCCGACGCACAAGGACAGCCGTAGTTTGGGGATAATCTTCCATTACTTGAATCATTTTCTGTTTTAAATCAGCTTCCCATGGTGTATTTTCTATTATGGGGACAACCAGTTCCTCATCATAATTGTAGTTGCGTCCTAGTTCTTGATTCTGGATTCCTTTGATCATTTCTAAATGAGTTACCTTAAACTCCTTTCCTGGGTATAAAAGTGTAGCCATAACAGCAGCTTTGGAATGTGTATGAATTACAGCTCCCGCGTTGCGAGCGACGTAAGCACACATGAAAAGTGGGGTACATTGACTTTTCTTTAGCTTCTTTTCTGGAGCAGGGAGCTCCAAATCTCGTCCTTTAATATCTTGAACAAAAAGCTCTTCGGGTAGTATTCTCTCTTTTTGAACACCTGAAGGAGCAATATAGATCTTGTTTTCATATTTTATGCTAATGCCACCACCGGTACCTGTGACCCAACCAAGAGTATAGAAAAGTCTACACAATTCTGGAATTAGATTTTTTGGATGATTCTCCGGGAAATTTTTATCAAACATGTTCGTTATTCTAGACTCTTGAGTAAAAGCTAAAAACTATAAAGCTATCAAAAAAGAAATAAAAGTTTAATCTGGTCTACCAGAGATTACAACTACTGCTATTCTTTATCTTGGTATTATACTGCAGTATGACAAATATGTAGTTCGTTAACATTACGACTAGGGCGTTTTAACACTCCAGGTGTCGCGGCTGGCTCCTAAAGTTTATTATCGAGATTATACCAAACCTCGGTTTCGGTGTGGACGGTTTTACAAACGGCCTATACCGAGATCACCCTACAGTCCATTTATTGGTTTAAGGAGAGGGATCACCAGACGATGCCGGGAGTATTCGTCGATTATTTCCACCACAAATTGACTTATTTCAGGTGATAGAACCTACAAGGTATGTGCTGTTTTTGCATTTATGTAACGGGAAATGCTATAAGCCTAGATCAGGAGTATCTAAACGTTTTCCTATGCGGGCCACATAATATATTTTACACATTTTTGCGGACCAAAGTAACGTTCATCTGTGCTTAAGTAGAATTATGTTTGCCCTATATGCCTTGATATGTGCAAATAACTCATATATCAAATTTGTTTCAACGTGCAAATTTAGATTCAAGTTATATGGCCAGTCTCATCTGTAAAAAAAAATGCCACTTTCCAAGGCCAGTCAGAGTTTAATAAAAGTAATTGACGTTGATTCTTCTTTGTGAGAAATGAATCAATTTATATGTAATAAATTATATTTATAATCATTAGTCAATATAATTACTTAAAAAAATAATTTAGGTAACATCTTTCTGGACTTTCCTTTGATAACCCTCTGCCGGGAGACTTGGGACTACCTAAAAATCGTCACAGTCAAACCGTTCTGTTGGCGGTATAAGAAATGGTGCCTGCGATTGAAAATGAGGGTTTGCAATTCCGACAGCACTCTGGCTTGGTATCATGGGGGAAAACAGACGTGTGGGCAGAAACTGAACATGTAAAATAAACTGAGTGGTTAATAAATAACGAAAAGAAACAATTAATTTGTTTTTTGATAAAATCTTGGAACGGGCCGGATATAATCTTGTGGTGGGCCGGAAGTAGCCCGCGGGCTGTAGTTTGGAGACTCTTGGCCCAGTTCATCATTATCTGGGCTACGCCACACTAAAATATGTATAAATACATCTATATGATGTGTTAATATTTAGTTCCACTCATACCCCTGTTACGAGAGGACAGCCAGAGCATGTTTGGCTTTCTGTGAAGATTGCCACCAAAGGTCAAAAAGAATATGTTGTCCCCAACACGTTATATGGAGCGTATATAGACTTATACTTAACACATAATGTAAATAACTGCAATTTCCTCACTTCAATCAAAGAGCGTGGACTCAGGGTGGCAAAAAAAAACTTAAATTAAAGGTAGGAGCGCCTGGTGAGGGACTATTTTAGTTAAATTATGTTTTTATTGGTATTTATGTATTAGTTATTTTTGTGTTTGTATATTTTTTGGGGGATATTTTTAGTAAATGTTAGAATTTGGGTTAGTTCGAAAACAAATGTGGACGTAATTACCTATATTGCCAATATTGATAGCGTTATAATATTTATTATATATCTTCCTCTTCCCTTTCTACTGGTAGGTGATCGCTATAGTCATCCCCAATGGTCATGTTTATAAGGAGCTACATAGTTTCTACAGCCAATTATTTAAACTGAGCTTACAAGATGAAGCGCAGCTACGTCTTTAACATAATTACTATATTTTCAGGGTAATATAATCCCCCAAACATTTTCTAGCATCATGCCACTTAATTGCTGAGTTGGTAGAATGGTGGAGATAGTAGCACTAGAAGTGGTGACGGTTGGAGAGTTAAGGAGGATAATATAACTCAAATTACCAAACTTTAAAAACAGTGCAAGCTATTTATCAATAGTGCAATAAATTTCAAACGCAACTAAATATATTAGTCTAGGAAATTTGATAACACTTGTTCTAGCTTAATTGAGAGATTAACCATTGTTTTTACTTTCAGTAATCACAGCTCTAGCCTCTCTAAACATCTAATATATATATGTATATATATATATATTTATATACTAAAAATTGCTAACAAAATTACATTTATATATATAGTTGGGAAAATGAAAATAAAGTTTTAAAAAGGTAGCGCAATTCTAAAATCCATACAAAAAAAAGACTGGATTTGAGGTTGTGATGTGGAAAAATCTGTTTACTGTTAACCGTAATTATGTGCATGCGTGGACGTGAAGACAACATAAAAAAGGAAGTGTAAAGTCTATGTAATTTTGTTAGCAATTTATAGTCTATTTTAAAGGAGTTTATCTAGATTCTCTAGATTTCACATTTTAAATGTGGTTTATTTATAAAATAAAGGATTTAGTTACATTTGAATGAATTGATACCGTATAAGAATTAATTCATTAACATTCCGCAATAGAAAATGTGTTTTGTTCGAAGTGTAACGTCCCACTAGAAATCTTGTAGTTTGCGACACTAACGCCACGCGTGAGCGATGTGTTTCTGCTTGCCAACGTTAGAATGGCGTTTCTGTACCTATCTCTTTGTTATGCTCATAAAAGATAATGAAGGTGAATCTTTTATCCTTTGAATCATACAGATTTTAATCTGATTTATTTTATATTAGGAGCAAGGCTATAATATTTCATTTAGTAAACCTTGTGGCTGTAGAAAAATACTTTTAAAGGTAATTAACATCCATTCATTGTTATGTTTGTATTTAGTTATTTCTTTATATAATTGAAGCGTAGGCCGTAACAACGTTGTAAGCAACATTTTGAAAACTTTTGTGAAACAATGAAAAACTAATATGGGGACCAAATTTAATGCTATATTTATATAAGTTATTACACGTACATAAGTCATTCAATAGGTGTTCTACGTTAATATGTTTCAGTATGTGTGAGTTTAAAAAAAAGCAATTGGCAATGTAACAACGTTATATATATACAGTGACATACAACGTTGTTACACGAAAACCTATAGTTTGAAAGAATAGTGCACTAAGAAGTAAAATTGGGCTTTACGGATTGAAGATTTTATGATTTAAAAGCATTTGAGTATTATAATTAGTGTAGAGTAACTTAATACTACATTACTCAATTATATATTAATACAAACTAAAGATATGTATAGCTTAAAACATATTGCTTAATTTGTTGGCATAACTTTTACAGTGTCTAATATTTGGATACATGTAATTTTAAAATGCTCTATTATCCCACCCATGGTGTAAATCCTGTTTGGTTTAGTCAAAAATTAAATAATGCATATTATTTACATATACATACTATAACATTAACAGCCTATTACTGCACTTGTTTGTGTCGGCACTTTTGTAGCATCTGCATGAACACTAAACACTTTATGTTGCAACTGGCAGATCTGTATAGAACTTTCGGTGCTTTGGTGAAAGAAACTGGCACATTTCCATTAGATCTCTCTTCTTTGCTTATTTTATACGACGTGACGTAGGATAAATTGCCTTTAAATGATCATTGTCACACAATGGTGGAAGAATATTCTGGATATGCCTTCCTTTCTTGGGTTTGCACAACGAATGTGCCACCCAATGCTGGAGAACATTGTGAGACTTCCTTACTCGACTGCGTATAACCCGAACGGGTAGTAAGACGCGGTGCTAATAATAATAATCCTTACTCAAATTGCAGTAGGGTCATCATTCAACATCTGTAGCCACATGACGTCTGTTATTTTCAGTGAGGAGTTTTTCCTCAGACATTTTTCGTTTGGTGAGAAATCTATGAAATCTTCTCTTTCCATTAGAGTAACCATAAATGGCTTACTGGTCCGTGAATTAACTATCATTTCAACCCAATCAAAAGACACATTTATAGTTGTTCTCTTCTTGCTCTTTTCTATAAGCGAGAAATCCCTGTCACAGGGTAGGAAACTATGTCAACGTGTTAAAAACTTTTGGTCAATTTGAGTAAAGTATTTGGACAAAATTAAGATTTGAAACATTACAAACATTCTGTAGTTGTTATTTTGCCCCACACACCGGTCCGACCAAACAACCAGTTTTCGCTCTGTCCTTTCTTCTAATAGTTGAAAGTGGTCCTTTACATACTTTAAAAGACATGATGCTATCTCGCAGGATCCTCTATGCCTATCGATTCATGCCATAACATCATCGTAGCGTTTTGGGTGGCCGCATCATGAACACAATAGTTGTAAGAAGAGTATATTGTCTCTGGTAAAACACTGATGAGTGTGTCAAAGTGGGACAAAACAAGACCTGTTGCAAATCTGTAAATAAAACATGTAACTGAGGGTTTGTTTTTACTAAATTGGTATCTTCTTGTAAACTTCTATAAGCAGATTCTGCTTTCCTGTGATACAGTTCACTTTCTATCAATATACGCTGTCTTTCTTTCTCGTCCTCAGATGCGCATAATTTAACATAGAGCTTATCACATGTTACACATGTGTCAGAATGAGGAAACCCAAACTGTAGCTTGTAATCACTGTGGAATACATCAGAGTATGTTCGTAGTGAAATATTGCATTCAGGAAATTTTTCTGTAAATAGTTTGTGCATTAGTTTTAGATTTAACTCTGAAGGAAGGCAGTCTTTAGAGCTCTTTTCCCTACTATAATGACTTTCTTGTTTTGGAAATGATTCTATGTGTTGGTGTATTAAGTCCTTAACTCTATCGGCAACACTACGAGGCCGGTTATGGTGAACTCCTTGCTTATAAACTAATTCTCTATTGCTCTTGATTTTATCAAGTATCTGAAGACGTCTAGGAGTGACTTGAAATGTGTTGCAAACTTTTTTTTACAAACTCGAACTTTTCCCATGCCATGTTTTAGCCAGTAAAAACCGTGCACTGACGTCGGGATACTGCTTCTTCAACTACTCTCCGCCTTTTCGGTTCTACAACTTCAACAACATTATTGGCTAGAAATGACGTTTGTGTATTGTAGTCCATTGAGCGAAACTTTACGAATAAGTTCTTCTTTTCCTGAGCACTCACTTCATTTGCAAAACAGCCTTTATTGCAAGTGCAAATTCGGCCCTGAAACATATATTTGTGCCGTATTAAATTTATGAAAAAATATTTAGCCAACTATGCCAAATTTGAGTTATTAAATGTATATTAATCAATGCGCTCGTGTATTGAGACTTTAAATAAAAAGCTTAAACCCCTTAAAAGTTAGCTAGGTTTGGGACCCCCTTAAATTAAATGTTCTCTAGGTTTAAAACCCCTCAAATGTTCTTTGGATGTAAAACTCCTTTAAAGGTTCTTTAGTTTAAAACCCCTCTGTCTGGCTCACTAACAATAGACAGGCTTAAGTTGGAAACTTACCCCCTGCCGCCCTCATTTACAACTCCCGATATGTTCCCGCCCATTTAGGATTCCGCCCAGCCCTACTTATTTGTGGCACTACACAGTACCCACCACGAAAGTCTCATAGGTTATTCCACAATCACATACAACGTTGTTTTACGTACCTCATTTGGTTGTGATAATGCAGGCTTCTGTAGATTTCTGGAACTCACATACTCTTTCCCTGCATCCCTATTTCTTTTTTGAATAGTTTGCTTCCATTCACTAACATTTTTCTTCCTCTTTTTACCCCGATTTTCATGTTTTTGAGCAGATGGTGTAAGAGTGACATTACATCTGTCGGCCATTTTGGCGTACATAAAACCTTGTTACGGCCAAGATCAGGATTGCCAACGTTTCACCACCATTTTTCTCGTATAACCAGCCCAATAATGAGAGATATTTTCTTAATAATGGACGCAGAGCATCATATACAACCTTGTTACATGAAAATCTCACTTTCAAAATTGTTGTCACTTACAACGTTGTTACGGCCTACGCTTCAATTATAAAGTATACAATACACATTTGAATATAAAAAGCCTCCTTCTCCCACTCATTTATATATAAGTTCTGTTGACATGGTGTTAGCTTACTAAAGGGCCCTACAGACGATCCTATCTGGTTGACCCAAAAGTCGGTGTCGGCCTGATCAAATCAACGCTGTATATGGATAGTCTGCATTGGCAATCACGTGATCAAGGGTAGAACCGTCCGAATAGTCACGAAGTGTGCCGATGCATCCCTCACAATCCCTTGAGACCAAGGGTGACGGCAAGATACCCTTAACATGCCTGGCTTAGTGCCTAATTTTATCAGTTGTTTTTTTCTCTAAGAGACACACACATCATGCCTCCTATATTATTATCCAAACACCAAAAAGTTGGGTTCCTCTAATAGCATCGTTAGGGATTAATTGCAGGAAGAGGAAAATGTGGGCCAAAAAATGGATAATTGAACGGAAAAAAATTCATTCATATGATGTTGATACGTACACATTACTAACCACACTGGTATTTGTAGTACAACTGACACACTGAATCACCCGACAATGCTACATACAACACAATTTGGTCAGCGATTGTGTGGTCAGATGCACTGGCCACCCGACATGAAATATAATTTTTTGTCAGGTGACACACATACACATGACCCGATATTACACCTGATCTCACCAAATTAACCCAACCACCTGATCAAATTGTGTCATCTGTAGGGCCCTTAACATGCTAATTGTGTTGTCATGCATTTTTCACTTGTATTAGTTATCGCTTCTAAAAACATGGTTGAAAATGAAGTGGGGCTAACTGGTCTCTCCATTGTAGTCATTTATTTTAAATCAACTGCATCTCATTTCTCATCCGGGTTATTTGTACACATATACTAATTATGCTTGCGTCTTAGGAGCTAAGGAGGGTGACTTTAGAAAAAGAATGGGTGGCCAAATAAATTACAATTTTTTAGTAAACGCAATTTATCATAATTAGTAAAACTACTAAAAAAAAAGTTTTATATTTAACATAAGAAAATTTTGTGATTAGTATGATTAGTATATCTCCTATTTTTTAACTCCTTAATACATTATAATATTTTTCAGTTGATCCCAAATAATTATATTATTTGGCTTGATTTGTTACCTCACTTAGCACACATGGTAAATAAAATTAAACTCAAATATGGTCAATAAATCCCAATACAACCAAACGCGATTGGGCATTTTTTTTTAAATAGGCCTAACCCAATTTTTAACCCTGTTTTAAATGTTGTTATACTAATAACACAATATCTTGTTAAATGATAGCTAAGCCTAAAATATTCTTTAAAAATAACAATAAATTAATTTGTAGATTGGTTTAAATATAAACTATCTGGTTTGCTATGAGACAATAATATTATGTTGTGTATCTACTCAAGTTGCCAAAGCATTACTACAAAGTGTCTAAAGTGTATGGGCTGAACATTATTTATTAAAACTTAAAAAGATTGGTTAAAGTGTCAAATATGGAGATTGGAAATTGTGCCGATGATTTCACGTGAAAACCTCCGACTATTCATACTTTACTTGCCGATAACACGAATATTATGTTGCCGGAACTAATCACAGTACTACAATGTTGTATTATATTTTGTGATTGTATATTAAAAAAAATTACACATGCCCTATTGATTGGTAGGAAATAATGGCTTGATTTAAATTATTTATAACATTTCTTTACTGATATTAAATAATATCTCTCACAAGGCACATTTGCAATATTTACATAACATTTTATTTTGGACACTTCTTGAGATTATGTACACCTAATATTACTTTACGATATCCTCTGGTTCAATATCCCTCGAATTCTTATCTTTATAAATCCGGTGCTTAAAATTACACAAAAATGTATGTTAGTAGCTTGCTTGTCTGTTTACACAGTGCAAGCAGTGTGCACACACAAATTAATACTCGGTCATGTGATTCAACTTCTCTAGTCTTGTATATAATTTATAGGCCTATATTATTTAACATTTTATAATATACAACATCTTCCCTCCAATCAAGTTAATTTAAACATTATTAGGGCATTTGGATTTTGTGTTTGGCCAGCCATTTATTTACAGTCTCTGTAGGACTTCTAGATCTATACGAAACAAGGTGTCCATTTTGTAAAATACAAATTCCAAGGCCATCCTTAGAGGAATCGCACTGTAACGTTAACGGTTTGGAATTATCAAATATAGCTAATAGTGGTGCTTTGTCTAGCTCACTTTTCAACAGCTTAAGTTCTTGTTCATGTTCAGGTAGCCACTGCCAGTCAGTCTTTTTTAGTAAGATAACACAAAGGTGCAGTTATCTAAGATAGGCTAGGTATGTATTGTGTGATAAGTACTTTTACATCCCCAGTAACCTCATTAACTCATTTTTACTTATAGGTCTTTCCATCTTTATAATGACTTTGACATGATCAGGTTTAATTCTCTCATTTGAAAAAATTTGTCCTATAAAGTCCATTTATTCTACTCTAAACTGAAACATGTTTTTATTAAACTTTACATTGTTTGCTTTAGCCTTTTGTAAGGCTTTATTTAAAATCTGATCATGCTCTTTTTCACTAGACCCACCAATAATTAAATCATCAAAATAGATTTCACATCCTTCAATATCACCAAAAAATCAGTTTCTTTTTTGAAAAATTTTAGGGGCTCAACAAACCTATACTTGCCAAATGGTTTTATTAAAGGTACACAAATATGAGCTAGGCTCATTTAACTCTATGTGACAAAAAACCTTCTTTCATATCTAACACTGAAAACACTGTTTACCCACTAACCTTGACATTATTTCTTCTGCTTTTGGAATCAAAAAACTGTTCCTTCTTGGGTGACCTGGCGGTCTAGGGGTAAGGTGTCAGACTTCTATGCTGGCGGCCGGGGTTCAATCCTCGGTCCCGGCACAGATTTATCTGATTACCAAACCCTTCCTTCACCTCTGACAAGATATCTTGTGAATGTGGGGAATGCCAGGCCTCCACCGTGGTTCGAATTCCACGTTAAACTGTAGGTCCTTCATTTCATCTCACAATCACCTTACCATTACACATTAGCGTAAGTGCGTATAACCCGAACGGGTAGTAAGACGTGGTGCTAATAATAATAATAATAATGTTCCTTCTTTATTGCATTATTAAGATCTTTAGGGTCTAAACATAAAGTCCGTTCACCGTAGGAATTGTTTTCTGAAAGGCCTTTTCCCTACCAGAAATCTATTATATAGTAGGATATTGGTAGGAAAAAACACCTTTCAGAGAGTAATTCCTACCGTGAATGGAGTATAGGCTAGTCTTAATGTGGTTAGATTTCTCGACTATAACGAAACTATTGACCCACTCAGTACGTTTAGTAACCTTTGTAACAATATATGTTTCTTTTAGATCATCTAGAGTATATTTGAGTTTAGTGAGCAAGCTTAGAGGCACACACCTAGGAAGCAGTGGCGTCGCATCAAGGCAAGCACCGCTTGCCTTTGATTGAAGATGTAATTATTTTATTTAGGGTTTGCAAAAATATTCTTCGGGTAATCATTTAAATGTTATTCAAGCATCAATGGCAGGGGTAATTTTTGTCCTTCTTTTACTACTTTCGAAGAAAAACTCCTACTTTTCCTACTTTTTGACCTCCAGAAGAAAGAAACAGTTTGTTTTTGTTGATGTTGAAGTGTGGATCTGCCTTTTTGCTGATGTTGAAGTATGGATCTGCCTTTATGCTGGTAAGTTAGCAAAGCAAAATATTGCATCATAAAGTGCCAAGCTGTTTGAATAAACTCAAATTGTATGCTCAAAAGCTTGTACAGTGTCTTTGAAATACAATGGTTGTATATTTTGTGTTTGGAGGTAGTGTTGTAATGCACTATATCCAACTTGAATGGGCTAGATAAAAGTGTAGCTTTCATGTTTGTCCCTGTCTATTTGATGGCTTTGATGTGTTGTTCATACAATTATAATATTTTCTTTCTTTCAGGTTTCTCAGTAAATAGAACTGAAACGTGAACAATATGCCGAAATAATGCACATCCTTCAATCCTGGCTGGTTTAAACAAAAAGACTGCAATGGACACTTACTGGGAGAGTGGTGTGAAGACAGCACCAGTTCAAAATACCAAGTGTTCTGTCGATTTTGTAGAAAAACTATACAGTGTGATAATCGTGGATTTAGTTGTTAAATCATGCAAGAACTCAGCAGCCACAGTGATATTTTTAAAGATATTGTGAAGGCAACTCGGATGACTTTTCAAACCATGGACCGTCATCAAGTGGCACATGTGAAACTTCATCACATTTAACAAGAGGAATTTAGACTTGCGGTTCTACTCAGTTTGAATCACAGTATTTAACTTGTGCATCTTTCAAACACAACATAGGCAGAACTTTAATGGGCTTTTAAAGGTCATGAAGAGTAACTTTTCCACAATTCCTCCGATGATGTGAATGATTTATTTAGTGCTATGTTTCCAGACAGTAGAATGGCGTCTCAGTTTTCTTGTGGACCTTCTAAATTATCTCACCTAATTTCTGAGGCAACAGGTCTTTACTTCCATGAAGTGTTGTTATTTGATATTAACAAATCAATGTCATCATTTTCTATCTCCTATGATAAACTAACAAACAAACAGGTCAAAAAACAACTGGACCTTAAGATTTGATATTGGTCAAATGAGAAAACTTCTGTATGTGTACATAATCTAGATTCACATCTTATAGGACGAGCAACAGGTAGACATTTCATTTAAAATAATGAAATCAATAGATGGTGCTAAACGCCCTCTGAAAGATCTACTAACACTAATGTAAATAAAACAATTTTTCATACATTTAGTGAAGCAAAGA
Source organism: Timema cristinae (assembly GCA_039000515.1). Classification (NCBI taxonomy): domain Eukaryota; kingdom Metazoa; phylum Arthropoda; class Insecta; order Phasmatodea; family Timematidae; genus Timema; species Timema cristinae. Next base: position 27,247,883 of record JBCFYV010000935.1, read on the forward strand.
AAAACCAAGACCTCCCTGCACTTTTAGATGTAGGGATATGTACTTTGCATGTTGTTCATGGTGGATTTGGGAAAGGAATAGCAGAGTTTGGAGAGGAAGTAGTGGACTTAGTTGTTGATTTATATAATTTTTTTAAACTTTCACCTGTAAGAATGGAGGAATACCAAAATCTACAAAGTGAACTTGGTATTTACCAATTAAAGTTTTGAAGCCTGTTGAGTGCAGGTGGCTTATATTGGCTCCAGCAATTGAACGAGTCAAAAGGCAGTTGGCTGTTCTCAAAGAATATTTATTTAAAGGACTTCCAAAAAGGGACCAAAAACACAAGACAATGCAAGATTCAAAAGATTTGTAATGTGTTTGAAAACACCACTTTCAACAATCACACGAATTGAATTCCTTCTATTTGTGAGCAAAATGTTTGAGACGTTTATGAACCTGTTTCAGTCTGAAGAGCCTCTAATCTATGTTCTTCATGAACATTAATGTCTTCTCGTGAAGATTTTGCTAGGTCGGTTTGTGAAGCCTGAAGTGATCAAAGACAAATCTATTGATTAACTCAAGCTTATGTTTCCGTGTATAGAAAAGGAACAGAGGGATGATGATTTTGAAATTGATGTAGAAACAAGTAAAACATTGAAGAGATTGAATCTGAAGGTACAGAAATCACTGCTTCATGGTTTGCAAAAGTTACACCACACACTCTCAGGACATTTGCTGAAAAAGCTGCAGTTAAGGAAAGTAGGTGCCTTAATTATGAAAATAGAAGTGAAGCCTTGGACTGTTAGGTCAATAAAGCTATTAGCAAATGCTGTTTCTCTTGTCCCACCTTGCAATTTTGACTTCATTGGAGATGAATGGAGAGTACTTCAGTGTGAACAGATTCCAGATGATTGGAATTGCACCCAAGATGGGCAAGGAGTGGTGTCAAAGAGAATTGTTCACTACTGGGGAAAGATTTTCAATATGAAGGATGTTATTGATCATCCTAAATATCCTGAGTTGACAAGGCTTGTTAAAGCTATTCTTGTGCTACCCCATGGAAATGCTGATGTTGAGCAAGGATTCCCTCAAACTATCTTTCTGAAAACAGGACTTGTCTTCATTAAAAAGGGGCGTGGGGCCCATAAGTTGTACTTCCTAGACTTGAAGAAGATAAGAGAATTTAGGCTAAACAGAATAAACAAGAGCAAGAAGACAAAGAGAAAATAAAAAAACAATGTAAAGAGTTTCAAGCAAAAGTGAAAGTTTTCGAAAATAAATCACAGGAGGCTAAAGAGGTAATTTAAAAAGAGAATCAGAAGCTAAAGAAGTTCAATCTTACAAGTCATCAATGGCAGAATCTAATGAAAGGATTAAGAATGCAATGAAAATTAATGATCGGAAAGGTTTGCGAATAGCCCAAACTATGCTAGAAGCTGCATGCAAGAAATTGGAAGAAAGTGGCTTTGCTTTTGAGAAAATAAGGAACAAACAAAAGCAAATTCAAAAGAGGAAGACAACAATGTTGGACTAATTTTGTGCATGTCAATCTGAATCAAAGAAACCCAAAAACAACTGAAAGCTTGATTAATTATTTTTTATTATAATGTTTCCCAGATAATTTTTTAACTATCTTGTTTAGTTTGAAGGCATTTTATTTTAACTTATATCAGCTTTTGATGATAATGAACATCATTATTGTAATAAAATAAAAATTAATACTATTTTGTTTCACTACCATTATTTTCAAATTAGGATTTGTAATACAATGCCAAAGTAAAATAAATATTGTACTAAAAAGACAAATAAATTAAGGGGGCGGGGGGGGGGGGTTAAGATGAAAGGAGTATTGCAAGGGGTTGATGATGGTTGAACATTCCTCTTTTCTTCTTTTATAATTTTTCCCCCCCTATTTTTACTATGGGCCCAATAACATAAAAATAATGTTCTTATTTATTATTATAATATATATTTGCAATATGAGGTATGTAGGGTGTTTTTAACATGTCCTACTTTTTGACAACCAAAATGTGCTATGAAGCCTGCAGTGGGTTTGAAAAAAAAAAATTCCATACATGGCGGTGACCATAACATGTATGTAAGACATGCACTAGTCCATCTAATGGTGGCTGAAGGTCGGTATCTGTCAGACTTTCATCCCAAAAACTTGTAACAAAAACAGCTAAATGCTTGAAAACAAACAAATAATTATAATTGAAGAAGGTTAAACACTAAATATAAAGGTTTTCAACTGTTTTAAAACATTAAATAATGTTTTTATTTTTATTTTCATAATATATAGGAATGAATAAGAAATTATTGAAATTAAATACCAATATTTTCCAAATCATTAAATTATTATTTTTATATAAAAAGGGCAAAAACGCCATGTTTTTTCAACTTTTATATGCAATCTCAAATACCATGTGAACAGTCGCTGGCTAAAATTTGTATGCAATCCATGTGACTAAGATATTGTACAATTTCTTGCACAACATTTTATACAAGAAGTTGTGTCGTGTGTACCGGGCTTTAAAGTTTTGTGGAGTTAATTGTAGCGGGTGCTTTTGTTTTGATGTGTGTGTCAGTGAAAGCTAACAAACGAAAGTTTATAAGTATATGTCTATAATACGTAATAACACAATAATGTAAATCAGAGAACAGAAGGACACCCAAGTCACAACTATCATAAAAAAAACCACCTCATAATATCTTCTTGAAGCATAATTGTTTTTAGAAAATTCCAAGACTCCCCTCTCAAGCTTGGGGGCACCCCTTTCAAGCTTGCCTAAGAATTTTGGTCACGAGACGCTACTGCTAAGAGGGTGTATTTTTGGAACTCTATTATCTTTTAATTCTATATTCCATTCACGGTAGGAATTACTCTCTGAAAGGTCTTTTTTCCTACCAATATCCTACTATTTAATAGATTTATGGTAGGGAAAAAGGCCTTTCAGAAGTCAATTCCTACCGTGAACAGACAATATGTTAAGTTTGCCAGGAAATTTCCCCAGTCCATTAACAACTTCAGTATGCTTAGGGATAACACCTGCTTTGCTTATATGCTCTGTAATATAAACTATTCCTATTTTTGCTAACAAGCTAAGTTTAAGACAATCACTTAAGCTTAGCAAAGGTACTGAATTTACATTTGCTACCACAAATTTAATCTGTTGATTTTGTTTATTATGAGAAGAACAATTTATTATTACTATTCCCTCAGGCTTAATCTTATTTTTGTCCCCAAAAGCTACCAATATGGTATTAGTTTCATTTAACTTGTTTTTGTTCTCAAGTTTATGTACACACTTGAAGGGAGGAATGCTAGTTTCTGCCCCTGTATCCAATTTAAATTTAACTTTTTGTTCATCCAACAAAATGGTTTCAAACCAAGAAACTGTTTCCTACGCTGGCAATTTTAACCGCATAATTTAGCTCTAAGTTGTAAATATTAGTTAGGCTGTTTGAATTTTATCAATAAACATATGAGTAGAAAATTCACTTTCTAGCATAGGGCCTGCTTCATTTTTTCAGTCTCCATGAGATATTTGATCATTTTCTATTACATTATTTGAGTCAACTTCTGGCACTTCATGTATCTGCCTTTTTCTAGGTTTAAAATTGCATAGCTTAGCAAAATGATTCAATTACTTACATTTAGAACATACTTGCCTAAATGCTGGACAAGCTCTGGGCTTGTGTGTGTAACCACATCTTTACATTCATAACTTTGAATACTTCCACTTCCACTAGGCCTATTATTATCACTGGCCCTTTTTCACAGCCTTGACACTTTTATTATGCAGCTTCACTCATTCTACACTTTTTTTTTCTGGAGGGCTTTAAGCTGTAGTCTGCTTGTTATCCTTCGCTGTGGCTTCGTGGCTAACTGGTTGATGTCATGATGATGGCGACGTTGTGTTCAGACGTGTGGGCTTTGCCGGAGCAGCGGTGTAGACCATCTGTGGAATCGCCGGTGACGAGGACAAGCAGATCGGAAGGGTGGAGAGGTAGAAGGAAGGAGTCCGGCAACACAGGTGTCGTGGTGGACAGTAGATGGAGTCGGCAATGTGAACCGGGTGGGAGGTAGGATAGAGTCCCGGCAATGTGAACCGCGGTGGAGGTAGGATAGAGTCCCGGCAATGTGAACCGTGGTGAGAGGTAGGATAGAGTCCCGGCAATGTGAGTCGGTGGGAGGTAGGATAGAGTCCCGGCAATGTGAGTCGCGGTGGGAGGTAGGATAGAGCTCCGGCAACATGAGTCCGTTGGGAGGTAGGATAGAGCTCCGTCAACATGAGTCGCGGTGGGAGGTGGAATAGAGTCCGCAAGTGAGTCGCGGGGGAGGTAGGATAGAGTCCTGGCAATGTGAGTCCGGTGGGAGGTAGGATAGAGTCCCGCAATGGTCACGGGAGGTAGGATAGAGTCCGCACGGTGGGAGGTAGGATAGAGTCCTGGCAATGTGAGTCGCAGGGGGGAGGATAGAGTAGATGTGAGTTGCGGTGGGAGGTAGGATAGAGTCCGGCAATGTGAACTGCGGTGGGAGGTAGGATAGAGTCCTGGCAATGTGAGTCGTGGTGGGAGGTAGGATAGAGTCCCGGCAATGTGAGTCACGGTGGGAGGTAGGATAGAGCTCCGTCAAATGAGTCGCGGTGGGAGGTAGGATAGAGTCCTGGCAATGTGAGTCACGGTGGGAGGTAGGATAGAGTCCGGCAATGTGAGTCGCGGGGGGAGGTAGGATAGAGTCCCGGCAATGTGAGTCGCTGGGGGAGGTAGGATAGAGTCCCGGCAATGTGAGTCGCGGTAGGAGGTAGGATAGAGCTTCGTCAACATGAGTCACGGTGGGAGGTAGGATAGAGCTCCGTCAACATGAGTCACGGTGGAAGGTGGAATAGAGTCCCGGCAATGTGAGTCGCGGGGGGAGGTAGGATAGAGTCCTGGCAATGTGAGTCACGGTGGGAGGTAGGATAGAGTCCCGGCAATGTGAGTCGAGGTGGGATAGAGTCCTGTCAACATGAGTCGCAGTGGGAGGTAGGATAGAGCGAGAGCAATAGTGACCGCCAAGCGAGCCGATAGAACACAAACAATTAAAAGTAAATCCATATCATAATCTCTTGTACCCATATCAATTATGAAAAAATTCAATCACCAAGTATTGAGGATACAAAGTAAACCAAATAATATAATAGGGCTGTCGAACCTACACAAGTGACACTACTATTTCTGAGAACTTATTATTTCCCAGAAAACGGCCGCTCTTCTTGGGGTGTTTAGATTTATAGAAAAATATTTTTAAATAGCTCCCTGGGTAGCTATCATTTTCATTTTGTATGTATTTTCATAGCGACATCCTGACATCCTTTCACTGCCATTTGTTCTTTTATTTCAATGTGCATACACATATTTTCTCAGCTGTGATTGGTAGTCCATATTTAAACTAGTCCTTAGAAAGTTAAAGTTTATCAACTTCTATGGACTTAAGGATAAGGACTCTGTGGACAAGGCAATCTGATACTGTGGCATCGATTTCTTACAGGCATACGGATACGGAGTCATGTGTCAGGGCCTTTATGTTCCAAACATTGTAAATATGGTGCACCAAAAAACTATCACACGCCCGAATATTTCTTATGCAGTTGAGATGTTTTGATGATCTACTTATGCACACTTTATTTTTGTGACGATTTATTTTTGGTTGTTTTATTAGAAAACATTTAAAGTTTTTTTAACTAGGATAAACAATAATTAGGTACTCATTTACAAGAACTAGGTTTGTTACTTAAAAGTGAAACCAGTAGTACTTGTAAATGCCTATGTGTATTAATAATTAAGTTAAATCACCTTTGGAGATAAGTTAAGGTGTCTGAACTGTTCTAGTAAAGTTTCATAAACACACGGATCTATTTAAAAAAATGTTTACTAATAGGCTTACATATGGTTGTTATATTATTATGCTTTTAGTTTTTCCAAGTATTAAGTTGTGCTGTAAATAGATTATTTAATATATCCAGAGCTTCGGTTATTCAATTTTATAAATATGAGACTTATTCCTGTAAGTTGCTTGGTGGAAAATTATCAGTTGAATTAGGGGGTGAGGTTTTTAGTAATTTTTTTCTTTTTCTATTTTTTTTTTTTTACCTTAATGTAAAAAAAACTATTTTAAGCATATTTTTAAAAACGTTTTATTTCTCAAGAAGTTAAGTAAGTAAATTCACACCATCACAATGTGATTTGCTTTCATCGAGTATGTGTGGTCTTATAACTCCCCTTCTTGACGCAGCTTACTAGCGTAGACCCTTATGTACCCAATGTAGTCTGTGAGAGCAGTGATCAGGGCGCTGTCCACAGCATACTGTGGAAGCCAACCATGAAGGTTTGTGTTTAGAAGCCACTGGAAAGTACAATGTTTGTCGTCTTCAGGGATGGGGCTCATCACCCAGCAATTTGGACCATTTTCTCCCCTGAAATGTTAGACTTTTTCATTGCATTATTTGTATTTGCAGAGAATGATTTCACACCAACTTTCCATTCATCCAAATTATAAAAAGATTGGTTTCAAACTGTAACAAACAATAGGCCTATGTTTAATTTTAATTGTGAATATTACTTTATTAAGGCTAGTGATAAATACATTTCCAAGGTCTCCTTGTAAGAAATAAATAAGTCTTCACTTGGTTTCCCATTCTCCCTCCATGAAAATTCAGGCAAATTTCCACTCAATTCTTGCTTCCTCATTCCTACCACAATAGTACCACAATAGTGCAATTAAATGTGGGTAACCCAAACGAGTAGTAAGATGAGGTCCAAAATATAAATTTGTTTATATCTTCTAAATCGGGAAATTCTCACACTGTCTAGGCTTATAGCACCCTTGTGAATGGGATTATAATCTTGTAGCATCCCTGTAAGAATTTTCGTAAGCTTTTTTTTTTCATTCTTTATTTTTCATCCAACATAGAATATATCAGAGTAGCATATTAACAATTAAGCCTAGCTTAACTGTTTTAATTTTTGTAATTATTTAAAATAAAAATAAACATGTTTACTTATTCTCTTTCTAAATTAATTGAAAGATATATAAATAACAATAACACTGAATGAAATACATGTGGAAAAACTTTTATGGACAGAGTCAGTAATTAAGGAGTGTGGTTGAAAAAGATTTCAATAGATAAATGTGAAAGAAGTGTCCTACAATTGTTTAGGCATGTTGAGAGGATGAGTGTAAATTGAATGCTGAAGCAAATATATGAAGGTTGAGTGTGTGGATCAAAAGGAAGGGATAGGCCATGTAAGAAGTGGCTAAAGTGTTGTAGACAAATGTATGAAAAAGAGAAACATTAAAAGTTTAAGAGAGCATCTATGACTCGGTGTACTGATGTTGTTGAAGCGAACGAAGGTCATATACAAAGCTAGGGAAGTGTGGAGAAAGTTAGTTATATGGATTAAGTACAAAGTTGTTTTTTAAACTATATGCAGTTTCTTGCCTACTCCATGAGGGCGTGATTAGGTGTGTTTCACACCTAAAAGTGATTTCTTCTATACCCTTCACCCGCCCCCCCTCCCCCCATTTTTCCTCATATCTCAAGGTCCTATTTAAAAAAAAAAATTCTACTGGCTTAAGTGGCTCCTGTACCTACGTTCCAAATTTAAGTTTTATACCACACTATTAATTTAGAAAATTTGAAGCCCCTTTACACCCCTCTCCTGATTTGTACAATTACTACTTAGAAATTTCGAATTTGGAAGTTGTTTGGTTATCTTGAGTTATACTTCTACCTTTATGCCAAATTTAAACTTTCTACCATGCTTAAAAGTTTTATATATATATAAAAACCCACCCCCTATATTTCCTAGAGTCTCATTTTAAAATTGTTTGACTTTTATATAGTTATTTGGAGTGGTATCTTGCTTTACTTTCATGCTAAATTTCAGTTTTTTACTAAATTGATAAGTAGTTTTGTACATTTTCCACTCCCACCCTCATTCCTTCCAAACTCTTTTTTGAAATCAGTCTGAATTTTTTTTTTATTATAAGAGTAATTTGTTTATTTGGAGCTTTTCTCTACCTTTCCACCAAATTATAATTTTCTACTTCATTTCAAAAGTATTTTCTTATTATAGCTTTTCCTTTTTTCCATTTACCATAATTTCATTACAAAATTTAAAATTTAGACTTTTATGTTTATTTGGTGTGGTTCCTATATCTGCTTGAATAATTTCACTTTTCTACCACACAGAGGTGGTTGCTGGTAATGTATTATTTTTGGAAATTTCAAATTTTAATATTTTAATGGGATATCTTCAGGGGTACTTATATCGCCTTGCCAAATTTAAATTTCTTACCACACATTAACATTTTTTCTTTCTATACCCTTCTTTTCCCTATTTTCTGAGGTCCTATTTAAAATTTAAAATGTTTAGACTCGTATGGCTATTTAGTATGCTCCCTTTACGTTCCTTCCAAATTTTTTGCCAACACTAGAAAGTAGTTTATTCTATTAGTTTTGGAAATTTTAAACCTTTCGTCCTCTCACCCATTTTTCTAACTACATTTCAAGATTTATTTGGCTAAAACTGGAGTTTTCTCTCTACTTGTCTGACCAATTTTAATTTTATACCTCATCTTATATATATATTCGATATATTTATATATACCCTTATTTTCTAGAGTCCCATTTTGAAACTTCCCATTTCTAGATTTTTCTGGTTTTATGACATCTAATTTCCTAATTTCACTGGTTAAAACAGTATTTAAAGGAAATAAAAAGCGGAAAATAGTACAAAAGATCACTCAACTTATTGAAGAATACCATTTTTATATTCTCTGAATTAGTAGGGTCTTGCTTCTAGATGGTGTTGGACTATCTGACAAGACTGTACTTGCAATAATTGTTCCTCCACATCATAAAACCAACAAACATGCATTCCCTAGTTGTTTTGAGATATGTGTGTTTGAGCTAATGAATATGGCAACGAATGAAAACTAATATCTATCCACAAGTACAATCAAGTCAAACATACAATTAACTGCTTCTAGTATGATTATTTATACCTAATATACTTGATGTTAGCGGGGAAGTCAGGGTGCTCTATGCCGGTTCCTGCTGCTATGTGTTGGCCGTCCTTTACAGCGTAGTGACGCAAATTGATAAAGTCTCTACTGGAGATGAAACCACCGGCAACTTCCCTGGTCACTTGGTATGTAATGTCCGTATAGTCATCCAACATCTGTTAGAGCACGAGCATAGTCACACATGCTTGAGTGTAAGACCTAGTAAGTGTTTATTACGCATGACTTAATGAAATTATGCTTGAATTTTGAGGTGTCTGTCGGGAATTTAAGAATATTAAAAGCCTTTATTCTAAGGTATGACCAAACTAGGCTACATAAATTTTCCTAGACTCAATTGGCTATTAAATTTCCATAAAAATCACGCTAATTGACATTTTTTGCACTAACACGGCAATATCATTATTGGCTGTAGAAAATATATTTGTATTTTAAAAAAAATTTCTTCTTGCCTGAATTATGTACTATAATTTTTGTGTTGCTCTTTTGAGGTGTAGTTAGGGGTGGGAAAACCACGGGTGGTGTTGCCCCACCATTGCAATTAATTTGTCCCCACTCATGTAGTAAATTTGCCCCTTAAATATTTATTTCACTCGCCTCTTATATTCTCTAATATGAAACTGAAAAATGACCTTGCATCACACTATAAATAGCTACCTGGTGGTCTAAGGGTAAGGTGTCAGACTTCTGTGTTGGTGGTCAGGGGTTCAGTCCTCGGGGTGGCACAGATTTATCTAATTGCCAAACCCTTCCTTTACCTCTGACAAGATATATATTAATCACAACTTGTGAATGTGTGGAGTTCCAGGCCTCCACCGTGGTTCGGATCCCACGTTAAACTGTAGCTCCTCCATCACCCTACTATTACACATTAGCGTGTGTATAACCCGAACGGGTAGTAAGATGCGTTGCTAATAATAATATAAATAGCTTCAAGAGGCATCCACTTTTATTTAAAAAAAAGTGTAGGGTAAGACCACTTAATATGGTTTCTAATAAATAAATCAGGTGGAGACCACTATAAATAGCTTCTAGGGGAATTTACATTTCAAAAATTTGCTGGTGGAAGACTCAAATGGCTTCTTAAGAAATTTAATTTACAGAAAATTTTTGTTGACGACCACTCTAAATATCTTCAAAGGGTATCCAAACTTTTTTTTTATGAGACACAACCACTCTGAATAGGTTTTAAAGGGGTATAATTTTCAAAATGTTTCCCAACCAGTACCATTCTAAACAGCTCCTAGAGGCATTCAATTTTAAAACATGTTCTGGGGTTAAGTCCTTGAATCCTGCTTCTCTACTAAAATAAGGTCCTGCCATTACTGGGTGTAGGACATTTATATACATACTGCTATTATACGTGTCTTCACTCTACTTGTGGCCGAGCACATGCCCAAGTGGAATAGTAACTTTCTTATCCAGACCCTTAAAAAATGTGACAAGGATTTAAATTAACTCCATGGCTGTACTCTAAATAATGTTAAGGTGTTAGAGAAGCTAGGTATACTAACTGGTGATTCGTAATTGTCTCATTCAGTAGGAAATGATAAGGAATTTATTTTATACCAAAAACCTATCTTGATGTAATTTAAAGCTTTTTAAATTGTAATAGAGTTTGTGTGGTAATGAAGTGTGTGTAAGACTACAATAATTTACTATAAGTCATTCACGAGCTAAGTTTACCTGGATGACAGCTCGAAATGTTACTAGAAGTAATCCCTAATATATCACTACGCCAACAGCTGACATCTATCACTTTGGATGACTGTAATGAAAACAGATGGTAATATATTAATGTGATAGTTAACCACAGTAATTTAGGCCAATATTATTTATATATTTATTTGAGGACGGACACAAGTTTATTTATAGTTTTATTCCCCTTAAAAAAGATATTAACACCACTTTCACAAAAACTTCTAACAAACAAGCTTCAAAATGGCGGTTGACGAATCTAAACCATATGATTGAACATAACGGTAAACAAGTTTTTTACAATGATTCAGACACGCAGTTGATGAAAATATTTTATTCAGTTAAATATTTCAAAATACGATAAAATAATCATAAAAGCATTTATTGTATGTAAAAAATGACAACAATTTTCTCTTTTCCAAGTAAATACGATGCCTGTATTAAAAGATATTGATGTGTGCACTATATTACACAAAATCAGTAACATTCCAAAACGAAAAATAAGTACTTTTAATTATGTTTGAAATATTGTTTGGAGTTGGATAAAAAGAAAGTATTTAAAAAAATGAAATAGTATGAGAAAACTTAAGCTTACGTTATTTTAAATTTAATATTTAACAGGTAATTAAAGATCTTTACATTTATAACAAAACTGTGATCTTTTACAGGTGTTGGCGACCCAAAACCTAAACATATGATTTTCGAACTGTCATCCAGGTAAAAACCTATCGTGAACGGAATATAGCCTAAGCATTGGGTAAAGATAGGCCTACATATTAATGATACCTGCTCAGCTACTTCACAACCAGGGGAAAAGCCTTTTTTTTACAGGAAAACCGAGAATTATGCTGAAATTTTATTATAGAGTGATTGATCACCTTGTAATTATTTATTTTCAAAATTTTGGCTAACCTTGCTGTGGTTGATACAGGCTTCATACATAAATTTATAATGTATTAAATTATTATTTTTCTAATCAGTAGTTAGGTAATCAACTTTGAACACATTATTTTATTTCAAATTATTTTAGGCTAAATCCTTATCATCTTCTATTCCCTTGAAATAAGGCACAATGACTTTGATATTATAAGTTTGCATATAATTTTTTTTTTTTTATGTTGATTGCACCAAACATAGAAAACTATTTATTTTTTTAATATAAATCACCCTTGCTCCCAAATTTTGTGTTGAGAAAGGGTAATACATTATAGCTGGAAGTGTCCTGGTAATCAATTCTAAGCTTGGGTGAGATACATTTAGATTACTATAGGCCAAAAGTTATGATGAGTGTTAAGAGGCAAAACTTATTTATAAAGTTTGTCTTTGAATACCATTATTGGTCTAAACATATAAAATATGATGCATTGATTAAAATGTACATTAAACTAGGGGAAATACTTTTGTTTTCACTCAAATTGCTCTTTTTTTATCTTTAATGCTACTTAATTGTAATCTTCCGTTAGGAAATGATAAGATAACTCAATATAAAAAAATAGCTATATTATGTTGAGATGGGTGTTCATCATGTGAGTTCTCATTGATCAAAATAAATAGTTCATAGTGTTTTTTTTTTAACACTTCACCCATTGGCCGAGTGTGTATAAGTGATTGTGCACAGTTTGTATTTTATTTTAATAGTTACCACACACCTTTATTCTTTGTGATGAAATTAATGTTGGATTCCATTTTGGCACACTTTCTATCTTGTAGAAAAGTTCATTTAGTAAGAGCTCGGGTGGCATGTCCACAGGGCCCTGGAAATTTGTATACATAGGTAGGTTATCAATTTAGTTGTTTGATAACATAAAGATTATTTTAATTTATTTGCATTTAATCAAGATAATTCTGAATTTTTGTGCAAGATATTAATAGATGTTGGCTAAGTGAAATAAAATCAAAGCACACAAATGTATCTTTTTGTTAGTCATGACAAGTGTTAGCTCTTTTAACCTTATATCATTTAGCTATAGTTTGAAAGCATTTATTTATTTTCTATTATATTTATTAAAATGACATTTAATAATTACGAATTTTAAATGTTAAGAATTAGTTGGAAATCTACTTTTCTACATACAATTCAATAATAGAACCATCATTATTTATTTATTGACAGTTACAATGATCTAGGTTTAAAACCTGTCTATGACAGGCAGATAGTACCAATACCCAATATAAAAAAATCAATTTGAAAGGTTAAATTTTGTTCTGTGTGATTAGCAACTTAAATTAAAATAATTAAACTAAACTAGGTGTTTGGGTAAATTTAGTGTGGTTTTTCATGCTAAAGAAGAAAGTTGTATTAATTACGGTCCCTTTCTTACCAAACCTAAAAATAAATAAATAAATACAAATATATCTATTTTTATTTTTTATAATTCTTCACTCTCAGATTTTTGCGTACTTTCTGGGTAGCTCCAATGCAATCACCCTAATTTTAAGATTTACAGCTCATCGGAAAGTACAAAGAATCTCCTGGATACATACATACGTACATACATACATACATACATACATACACACACACATACATACATACATACATACATACATACATACATACATACATACATACATACATACATACATACATACATACATACTTGAAGAGCATCAGCTAAAACTAGCCAAACATAAAACTGAGATGGTTGTGCTGACGCGTCAGAGATGGTTTCCTAAACCCTTTAACGTAGACATTGGCGTGACAACATTGTCGTCTACAAGGACACTGCGCTATCTGGGAGTGACGATAGACGAAAAGCTGTCCTTTCGTGAACACTTAGAAAGGGCATGCATAAAAGCCAGTAAGACGGTATCCAGCCTATCGAGAATCATGGTCAACACAATGGGCCCGCGAGCTAAAAAGAGAAGAGTTCTTTTGGAAGTACTCCACTCAATCCTGCTCTACGGTGCGGAAATATGGGGAGATATCCTGAAGCAAAAGACCTATCGGCGAAAGATTGCGGCAGTACAAAGGCGGGGGGCCCTCAGGGTGACCTGTGCCTACCGCACGGTCTCCGAGGCAGCTGTTCTGGTTATAGCGGGGGCACCACCTATTGACCTACTAGCATTTGAGAGAGTAAAACTCTATGACTCCAAAACTAGAGGCGTCAACGCGGCCGAAGCCAGAGCAAGAGTGAAGGCGGAAACGCAGAAGGAATGGGAAGATAGATGGAGGGCCTGCAACAAGGGCAGATGGACAGCTCGCCTGATCCCGAACATCAAAGATTGGATCACTCGAAACCATGGCGAAACAGACTTTTTCCTAACCCAACTGCTGGCGGGACATGGCTCGTTTAATGCATATCTATATAAAATGGGCTTACACCACACCCCGAGGTGCAAATACTGCCCGGACAGAATCGACGACGCTGAGCACACGTTTTTTGAGTGCGAGCGCTGGAAGAACTCCAGAGCCAAAACCGAAACAAACATAGGCAAGACCCTCGATCCTGCGAGCCTAGTGATCCATATGCTACAGCGGGAAGGAAGTTGGAAGGAAATCACTGCGTATGCGCAGCGCCTCCTTAAAGAAAAGATCTCAGAAAGAGACCAGTGAAACAGGAGCGGATGTCATATGACGCAACACGGACTGGGTTGAAGTAATGCTAACGCGGTTCCGACCCAGTCTTCCCTGCAATTATGTGCGGGGAAAGAGCAGAGGAGGTTTTTTAGTGGGTGGAAATCCCACACTACCGACCATCACACTTTCAAATGAGCGGTGTCTTTGAAAGATTTTTCCTCCTCAAGTGAAAAAAAACAAAACAAAAAAAAAACATACATACATACATACATACACACATACATACATATGTAAATATGTACATACACACACACACACGCATGGATGTATGTATGTACATTCATACACATACATACGTAGATACATACATACATAGATATGTACATATGTGCGTACGCACGTGCATACATACACACACACACAAAAAATTAGAAACGTATTAATAAAGGGGATAGCTATTATTTTTGTTATATAACTACTAAACAATAAAAACAACAATTAGGTAGATTTTAAAACATATATTAGTATCTTTATAAAACCAATGATTTCAGTCTTGAATTAACAAAATCTGCTATTTAGGAAACTAATTTAATTTAAAACCCCTTATTGAAAATGTAAGATTAGTCTAAATATTCTCACCGCCAACTTGAATATTTTGCCAATGATCGGCAGCACCCGACTATGTACAGTGTCGCCCTCTGGCGTCTGTTTTTCTAACTTCCAATCACCGGAGTTGAGAACTTGCCATGAATTTTCAAGGGCTTTCTTCGCTTTGTCCACACATTCT
Organism: Timema cristinae; assembly: GCA_039000515.1. Lineage (NCBI taxonomy): Eukaryota > Metazoa > Arthropoda > Insecta > Phasmatodea > Timematidae > Timema > Timema cristinae. The sequence goes on from JBCFYV010000935.1 coordinate 27,262,940, forward strand.
TCATCCTAAAAACAAGTCATAATTACACATCAGTACGTGAACCATTTTATTTAATAATTCTAAGCCCTTTTTTTCTGCTAAATGATTATTCTAATTTTGAAAACATATGTAATCATTGAAAACTAAGGTTTGAATGGTTGAGATGTATATTTTCCTCATACATAGACAAAAACTAATGTGACGATTGGATTTGTGTGTTGTGGATTCTTAATCAGCTAGCAAATATTGACCAAACTTTGTAAAGATACAGCCACAATCACCACAGGGGCAACTTCAATTAATATTCAGCATATAACCCGAACGGGTAGTAAGACATAGTGCTAAATATTATTATTAATTAATATTCGTTTATCTTAATCTGTTTCACCATTAGAAAGACAAGGAGGCCTAAACTTTGAAGTCAATTACAAATGTAGAGCTTATAGATAGTCTGAAGGTTGAAATCCTTCCAACAGATAATTTACTCAAGGTTGGATAGTATTCAGTTACCACTTCTAATATATATTAGAATCTGACCAACAAGGTGTCTCAGAAGAAGTAACCCCTGCTCTTTTCAACTCTGTTTATTTTAATGCCATTTATAATAGGCACCTTGCAGTTAGTCAAGCTAAGACCAGTGAGCTATGCTATACTAATTATGTCATTATAAAAATGTTAAAGTTGAGTCTTTATTAAAAAAAACTACACAATCATCAATTAGTTTGAAACCTTTTTTATATTCTTGCAAAATGTACAGATTTAGCAGGTTGGGTGATACAATCAGTGAAAGGGAAGAATTGGGGTGGGGTTAAAACAATTGTTAAGGGCAAACCCAAACATCCTACTGGCTATATGATATATTTTTAATATAAAATAATACAAAGCACTTTATTGATTTTATATGTTTAAAAATTGTTGGTGTTATCGATATAAGGTAAATAAAAATAATCCATAATAATTTAAGTAACTAATAGTACCGGATTAGTTTTTTATTTATTTATGTAACAGACACAGCATTCTGTCCCATGGCGATTAATTCACAGGGTTGCCCTGAACTTGGAAAATTGAGAAAATACAGCGATTTTTTTGTGTCTGGAAAAACCCCAGGGAATCACAAGGAATTGCACCAAGAGCAAAAAAAAAAAAAAACTAGAATATTAGTGAATTAATTTCAACTTTTGTGTAGTAGGACTTTACATGGAAGAAAAATAAAACTGAAAAACTAAGGATGCTGATTGAAATATAATTATGTCATCCCCCACCCCTCAACTCATCCTTTTTTCTCCTTGTAATATTTTGTTTGCATAATAATTTCATACACAACCTTATCAAGGTAAAATCATACTTTTAGAGGGGATATCCCTATTTCACTAATTGTAATGTTTTTGGTCATGCTGGGAATCAATCTTGGGACACTTAGTTCAACGTGCTACTGACTGAGCTGAGGTGTTGAACCCTATGTTTTAATCTTGAGACTTTGTAAAGCATTGGAACCTTATTCATGTATAAAATATCAACCTTATATAATTCAAAGTAGCTCTTGGTGTGGATTTAAAATAATGTTATCTCACGTTATCAAGATATTGAGTCCAAAGTCTTGCCTGTGAAACAGCTCGTGTAAAGAAATAACCATGAGTAGTTACAAAGTACTTACTGACAGTAACACTGACTCTATGTTGGTTCTGTTTTGCCTCTGGTCCCTTGGAAGATTGAGTGAAGAAACTTCATGATCGTATATACATTCACACTGCCCTTGTTTGATGTTTTCAAATTCACCACAAACTCTTGCAATCGTGTGATATCTTAAACTCTGTAATTAGTAGTAATCTCTGACAAGGATCATACATTCACAGCTCTGGTTGTTTGATCTATGATAATTTATAGTTTATTATTTGTGTGTTTCTACTAAGTGTTTTTTTTATTGTTGAGTGTTATATTGTGAACGATATTTGTGCCACTGTAGACAACAATCCACAACTACTAATATTAAATGTGTTTAAATAAAACAATTTTGTTTATTTTTAGACCTAGAACTTAGGGAGAAGGTAAGGGCACTTAAATCTGTTCTTTTTTTTATTAAAATTCTGGCTGAGGGGGCTGAGTGAGGGGTTGCAATTTTTATTTTAAATTGAAAATGTGTCAAATCTATAAGCTATATTTTAATCACACTTATATGACTTGGACATTTAAAAGGTGTAACATGAGCTTATGGTAATTATAAATGAACTAAAGATATTGATATCCTAACTATAAATGTTAAAATTATAACAAAATAGAATATTTAATACTAAAATCATAAAATAAAATTGACGATAATGAATCTTTGAAAGATTATAAATATGATATTGATAATAATAAAGCATATGAAGCAAATAAAGTAATTATAATTTAATAAATACATTTTAGATTGGAAATGCTCAACCAGCTCATACCAAAATAAATAATAAATTAGAACCAGAAAAAGTACAAAATAGGATTAATAATAAAAATATAATTATGACTAAAATTATTTTAAAAAAAACAAATACATTTTTTTAAACCCAGAACTTAGAAGGTAAGAGCACATAAAATTGTTATTTTATTATTAAAATTCTGGGAGATGAGGTATGGGGGAGGGGGGGGGCTGCAAATTTTTATTTTTATTGGAGATATATCAAATTTATAAGTTAAATTTTAACACCAGACTTGTGGCTTGACATTTAAAAGGTGTAATATTATACACATTAAAAGTGCCTCAAGCATTACCAATAATTTGAAAAAAGTACAGAAATAATAACATGGATACATAATTTAATATGAAAATTTATGTTTTATTTATTCTAGATTTATCTTTTTAGAATGGTGGGTACATTAACATAAGTATTCAAGGAAAAGCTTAATTCAAGGAATAAACCATACATAGACTACAAATAAAAAGCTCTAGCGGTTAGACTTCTCCCCTAAAATTTCATTTTGGCCACAGCCTTGATTCTACTACCCACTACAAGTAAATTTCTGGCTCTACCACAGCTCATATGATGAAACAAAAAATCAAGAACAATTTTATTATACTGAGTATAAATAAAGGTGGGATAAGGTCTGCATGTGCTCAAACCAGGGGAAAAGTGCAGACCCCCCTCTTTTTGTAATAGTATACTTCAGATGCGATGAAGTCTTATTGGTCTAGGGGGCAGATAGGCCAGGCCTAAGCTTTTAGAATGGTCTTACCCAGGAACATTTTTGAAAATCAAATGTCTCTTAGAGCTATTTTGAATAATCTTCCTTTGATAATTTTAATGTTTGGATGCCTCTAGAATCTATTTAAAGTGGTTTTCTCCCAACAAACTTTTGAAAAATTGAAAACCTCTAGAAGTTATTTGGAGTTTGATACAAATCCAACTTTCAGCCTTATATTCAAGAATATCAGAGGAAATAAGATAAATCTAAAAACGGGCAAGTTTATTCCAGTCACAGGGGGACATGTTATTTTCAGAAATGGAATGCCTCCCTCCCTCTCCCCGGTTTCTACACCATTTCTTGACTTTGGTTTGTACTTTTTTTTTTACTTTGCTGTCACTTTTACAAAAGAAAAGCAGTGTACGAAAATTAATACATAACTTAACCAAATGCTGAAATATTATGCACATGATGAAGTATTTAAATTGAACTTGATTCACTGCCTAGCTCTTATGTGCCAAATTTAGTTTGAGTACAATAAATTATAGACTCCGTGAAATTTCCAAACTCTCTGAAACATAGGATAAGACTGGGTCAAGCAAATGATATAATTTGTACAAATGCCAGTAAGCTCCTAATTGGAAACCCCATCACGTGGGCCGGGCAAGCACTGTTCTTTAGTATGGATAGGCATTTATTTTATTTCTTATCGCTCAAATTTAATTTTGTAATTTTTTTTATCTACTACATTTTTTTAACCTCATAAATCTGGATCTCGGCCCAGTACACAGATATCAAAGGTCCCCCCCCCCTACCCGCCGTGGAACAAGATTTACCTGGAGGCATATTTTAAGTGAGTTAAAACTTACAACCGTGAATGGGCTTGCCATAATTGTAGTCGGTTGATTGTGTATTTTGAAAATAGTCCTTTAGTTGGGTTTTGTTTTATAATAATAACGTGTTGAGTAGTATTATTAAGCCTCAATAAATAATCTTGCTACTAAAAATAAATTGTGAATACACATCTATATTTTTGTGTCTGTTTCTTTCTCGCAAAATGGTGTCACTAAAATGGTCTCATATATTCCCATTGAGTACGGATGAGGAGAGGGGGGGGGGGGGGGCAAGGTAGCATTGGTAATGTATCTCCAGCCTTGCATTTTGTACTAGATATTGAACTAAAACACTAATTTACCTATTATTTTATTTTGTCCAGCTTCCTTTAAAGACATGATAATTTATTGATTAAGTATAATAATATATGTGTGATCAATTCAATAATTCTAGTTTGTATTTTTATATAGTTCAATTTATCTTTTATGCTTTAATTGAATTTCAATATCATATTTAAAATACTCACTAAATATGTTGAATGCACTCCACTAAAAAAGATCAAACAAGCTGTGCTGTATAATAATAAGTTAACAGTAAAATAAATCTTTAGAATAAATTTTAATATTAGTAACACTTTATTACTATTCTCATTGTAAAATATGTCAACAATGACAATTAAACATCACATCAACTAAATAATTTTATTGTAGTTGATTTAGATTATTTCATGTCCTTCAAAAATGTTTGAATTCACCATGATTTAAGATTACCACTTAAGCATTAAATTATGTATCATTTGGTTTTAATGTCAATGGGTTGGCTACAAGCAACTTTTATCTATGGACAAGATATTAAGTGCAGAGGGAAATTCACCATCACTCACTGAGAAAGTATAGTAAACTATATTGGGGACAAAACAAATATCCTAGTGCCCTTGGCCAGAATTCACGATTTGTTATTTTCAACAATCTACATCAACATGACTGGTATCTCTTTATTAATAATATATAACTTTCTAATAAGCTAAGTAAAATGAGGCTCTTATTAATATTTACTAGTATGCTTTAGGTAAATCACAATAAATACATTTATTCCTTTGAAAAGTGGTTATTTGTGTTCTTTAATAAGATATGAACTACTTACTTTTGTGGAGAGAACCAATCATTACTCTCCATTAATTCCACACATTTCTTACTTTCCTGAGGACAAGGAGATGATTGTTGTCCTCACTCTCCTTCACTTACAGCTGGACCAGTCTGAACTCAAGGTCAAACGTTATTCATTATCAGTGACCTTGTAGAAGCTCTACTGCATGTCAGCACTGAAGTGTTTGTGGGTTTAACTACTACTAGCAGTGTATTTGAATGAAACCTTGGGCTCTCTTGAGGTATTCATAACCAAAAACCACAGTTCAAACTTAAATCAAAAACTATATTTTTACTAAAGTTGTTGAATTTGCATCAAACAGTCACTAAACTAAATTTTCAAATATACATTAAATAACAATTAAATGATTTAACTTATTATGTGCAGCTACTAATTAATATTATGTAAAATTAACTTGTTGAAGGCCACTGTGATTAATTCAATAATTGGGATCACAAAAAATACTTATGCAACTATTAAGAATATATATATATATATGTTTCACCATACTTTAAAATCGTTGAGAGTGACCTGGCGGTCTAGTGGTAAGGTGTCAGACTTCTGTGCGGGGGTCTGGGGCTCAATCCTCGGTCCCGGCACAGATTTATCTGATTGACAAACCCTTCCTATACCTCTGACGTGTATTAATCACAACTTGTGAATGTGTGGAATGCCAGGCCTCTACCGTGATTCTCCATTTCATCTCACAATCATCCTACCATTATAGATAAGCTTGTGTATAACCTGAATGGGTAGTAAGACACAATGTTAATAATAATTTAAAATAGTTTTAGAGTTTTTTTAATGGATACTTGGAGTGCATTGAAATCATTAGCTAGATAGAAAAAATTTCACATTTTTAAAACAAGCATTATTGGGGACTTTCCATAATATTTTAATGACTGTATACTTGTTAATTTTGACAAGTTATTTTGAGATTTTAATAACCAAGCCACATATCATCAGTTTTTGTCATTATTTCTAAGCTATGTTGTTGACCACACCACTAATGTTTCTTCTTAAGATGTAGCTTTAACAGGTTCAAGAAATAGGTATCAATCAAATGAATTGCTGTCATCTGCTCATAACATAGTATGTGGTGGGCAATGTTTCATCCCCATTCTGTCCATTGTGGACACGAGACATGTCACAGTATGTATTCAAATGCCAACTTTTGACCAGTTATGAATGCAGGCTGTCAGAGGTTCAAATTCAAATCTCCCTTTGTGTGATATTGTATTGTTAACCGTGGCACAGCTAGCTCTGCTGATTGTTTCAGCCTTGATTTCTGTGAGGACTGATCAATGGAGGCGGCAACAGCTACACACAGAGTCAAGCATGTTTTTTTTTTTAAATCCACTCTGCTCTCAATTTATAACACTGCCTCATTTATTCCAATCTAGCAATGACGCTTTTCGCCCGCTTCGGTGTCTGCATGGTATAAAGTGTCACACTTGTAATAGACTATATTGCCAATATGACAATGTGATCTGGGTTTGAATCTCGATTGGGTGTACTGAGGGTGGTTTTCTACTATCATCTCATGCTGTGCAAATGTGGATACATTTCCTTTAAAATTCAACCTTACTCATCCTGAACCCATGAGTGTAATTAGTACCCGATTGGGTAGTAATTCATGGTTCTAAAATAAAATGTCTCTTTTTGTGGCTGTTCACGGGATGCTCTTGCCCACTAGGGCCATTATTTGGCCTGTGAGTGGTTTCTTATGCACCCACACACTTAATATTAATTGTTCTTTAACATGATAAATGCTTGTATCAGCTATTGCTACAACATAACTGGCACTTTATTTTGTCACCAAATTGGTCCAGGTCAGAAATACAGGTCTGGCTACTCTTTAGTTCCAGTGATCAGACATTGAAGCCAAATGGCGTTAGTGTCGTTGCAGAGTGGCGTGCATGCAATTTAAATTTGGAAGATAAGTTTGAACCTCCAAGTTTACATTTTACTGCTAGGCAGTGATTATTTTATCCCAAATGGGATAACTAGTGAATAAAAAGAATAGTTCACAACGATTGATAACATACAAATTACAACTAATCATTTGCTCATCAATGTAAGATAATTTAAATTTGAAATACTGTGAATGAAAAGTTTGATTTTTGAGTGGATTTAAATAATATTAATTTACATTTGAAAGTGTTAGTGGTGTTAATTAGCTATCTTAGTAGTCCAGTACAGAAGCGTATTAAGGTGGAAAAACGGAATATCAAGCTGAAAATTTGTGAAATCCATAATGGCGGAAAATAGGCTACTATATTGTATTTTTACTTTTTACTGTCAAGTGAGTGAACAAAACACGACAGAAAGATCAAATTTGCATAGAAACACTAATTACATAATTGATGACACGAATAATGTATATTATGTGTTCATGACACATTTTTATCAAACCGTACAGGCTACTTACTATTGTATGATTCCGAGAAGAAGACAAAAATTTGGCTAAGAAGCTGTTTTTTGATTATTAAGAAAGATGGGACCAAGAAACGCTTAAAGCAAAAGTTGTGGAGGGATACAAATTACATAGAAATCATCCTTAGTACATATGTATAGTTAGACATGAGAACCAGAAATTGATACAACAAAATGGAACAATACCATGCGAGTGAGGCAGCCTTACAAAACATGGCCTGTTCTCAGCGCTGTGTTTGTTTGGCGCTCACATGGTGAATACGTGCAAGTATGGACGCGTCGGGTGTTGCAGTTTTGTTTTTTGTATATTACAATCAGTTTTCTGCTAGTTGTTCAGATTGTAGTGCATGCTAATAAATCTTTGTGCGTTTTTATGTTGAATACGTTACAGTGGAATGTGAATTGTGTGCTAATTTCAAGAGTAAATTCAAAGAGGGTGACACATCTATTGAGGTGAAAGCTGGTCTAGAAAATATTAGGAGAATATGGAATTTATAATCTAATTGTAGGGAAAGAATCAGTGAAGCTACATAGTAATTGTAAAAAGGATTACACTGAAAGGGTGAAAAACACCTACCAGGAGCAAAAGTCTGGTCAGTATTTTAGATGAGTGGATTCAAGCTTTAATTTCAAGACAAAAATATTTGTTTTGTGGGGAACTCGCGGTTGTTAATAAGAAGCATTCCAATCAAAAACCAGTAGTCAGAGAAGCAACGACTTTGGAGTTAAAGAAGAACTTTGCATTGTTGTGGATAAAACGAGTCGATAATTGGGGACAAAATGTTATTTCAAGAATAAACTCTGTAATAGATCTAGCTGCTGCATAGGCATGATATCACCTCGATCGCTATCCTCTATTTAGTAGCCTTGGATCTGTACCCTCATGTACCAAATGAGTGTGAACCAACACTAATTCACTATATGGTGCTTAAGATCACTGAAGGTTCAAGGAGCATTGACCTATGGAAGTGGTTTTGCTGGGTGAATTCAATGCCTTCATGTATTCAAGTGGCAGAAGTAATAGAATCATTTTGTGACTTTCTGATAATTCTGATCATCACGTGGAGTTGAGAGATTCTCGCCATAGTCGAGATAGTACATATAATCAATGGTGTAATACGGTAGGGGCTTCATCTGTGAACTGTGATGTGGCTGTGAATATAGGCACTGCCTCAATGAAACATATTGTTGGAAAATCATTCACACAGGCTCACCTTCAGCGCAAAAACAAAGTAAAGAATCTGGCAGCCATGAGCAGAACTGTTTAGAAAGAAGGACAGAATGTGGTAGTTAATCACAATCAGCTTTTCCCACCGCATTGTTTGTGTTGAGAGAACGGAAGAGTAATTCAAGCTATGGTGAAAATTTGAACTTTTTCATCATTCCCCTTCTCTTTTCAATGACCCGACTATTCGAAAAGGAACTAAGTCTTCTCTAGCTGTTGTGCTTGAGGTTAATTGTCCTTTGAGTGGAAGCATACGTCAAAGACTTAATTATGTTATAGCCGGCGGGGATTTGCTTCACAGAGTAGTTTCTCCAAAATTATATACTTTCTCAAATTTGTTGCTGCTACGTTGATTTAATGATCAAGAACTATGGCACTAGTAGAAATATTGTAGAACCAGTACTAAAGATATTGAACATAAGCAACGGACAAAGAACACATCACTGGAGATTGCTGAGAGTCCTACAACGATACAAGCTGCAACACACACACTTATTCTTTCAAATTCCTAAAACAAGTTGAGATTCATATATCTTCTCGCTGCTGAGCTAAGATCTGCCAGCATTTAAGTATTTCAAGCTCCTACTGACGCAGACACCATGATCTTAAAAAGTGCCAATCTATCACGCGAGGGCTAACGATCAGTTGTAGTTGTGTTACTAATTGCTCTTTCAGACAAGACCTAAGATGTCAGCTTGCTTGTTTCAGGTTCACAAATGTGCCAAAGAAAAATATTCAATAGTAAAAACCTTCAAGCGCTAGGAGATATCACTGAAAATATTCTATTTCTTTATGAAATAACGGGATGTGATACCACCTCGTCAATGTTCAAGAAAGAAAAACGGACGGACTCTTTTTAAGAAGGAGAAGAAACTCAGAGAAGAATTGCTTATTTTCAACAAAAGGACAGCCTCTGCCGTCATTATTGCTTTGGGAGAAGAACATTTTATTATTCGTATGTATGATGTTTAGCGTTAATGATGGCCTAGACAAGATAAAATAGAAATTTTATGTTGGCACAATAGTAAAGCAGTCGATAAGTGCTGAGTTGAACCTGTCAGTCCTATCACCAACATCTGTTGCAGAAAGGCAGCACAACCTGCAAGCTTTTCACCAGGTTCAGACATTGCTTGGCGTGGCTCTCCCCCCAACTTCATGGGGTTGGAAAAATAAAGATGGCTGGTTACCTTTCACCAGTACCAACCACATTATCACCTGCCCCGGAGTATGTGCTTCGACTTTAATTTTGTAATTGCAAATCCAACTCTTGTGAATGTCATCATAATGGCCTCCCCTGCATGTACCGGTATTTGTGGCATTTGTGGTGGAGAAGTGAGTAGCAACCAGAAAAAGACAACCTATGTTGGTGAAGAAGAAAGTGAAGATACAGTGAAAGAGTCTGAAGAGGGCACCTAAGCAGGATGTCACTGCTATGACCACCGCAATTTGATTCTTCATTCGATCCACACTCATCCACTGAACATGTCCAAACCAACATAAGATGCTTCTTTCTCATTGTCTTTTTGGATTCCCTTTCAAACCACACTCCTTTAGCACCCATTCATTACTGACTGTGTCTACAAGTTTTTCCACCTATATTTCTTAGATATCTCACACCATTCGCATTTACCTTGCTCTTGTGTTTTGACTGACAAACTCATGCTTCACATCCATAAAAGAATGTTGGCGTGAACACATTTTATATACTGCCATCTTTGACTCTTGATACTAATTTATTCTTTGCAATAGTCCACATACATCCAACTACTCTCTGAGATGCATTCACCCATCTGTATATTTCACCATCTATCCTTCCACTTTTACAGAACATTCTGCCCAGATACACAAGATCATTCACTTTTCTAACAGTTTTCCATTTATACTAAGTTGACAATCATTTCCTGATATGTCCTTATCCAAAACCAATACCGTAGTCCTAGAGACATTTATATGAAGATCCATTCTGTCTGTTGCCACACTCACAGTTTAATACATTCTGCGAGTCACTTTCCTTACTCAGCCATTAATACAGCATCATCTGCATATAACAGCAGTCTCACATTTACATTGTCCTGTTGTACACTAACCGCGTCCTCACAAGCATCCCTCATACACTTATCCATGATAACATTAAACAACCTTGTAAAATAAAACCCTGTTCAATGTCAAACCATTCACTCAAAGCTTCGTCCACCCTAACACACACTTTACTTTGAATCATACACCGCATACATACTAACCATGCATCCGCACCATACTCTCTAAGAACATTTCATAGCATACTCCTACTCCAGTAGCATCTCATGACCAAAATTCTTAGGCAAGCTTGGAAGGGGTGCCCACAAGCTCAAAAGGGGAAGTACTGGGATTTTATTATTTTATTTCTATGCTTCAAGAAGCTATTTGGAGGTGTTTTTTTTTATTATAGTTGTGGCTTTAGGCGTCCTTCTATTCTGTGATTTACATTATTGTGTTATTATTTATTATAGACATATATACTTATAAACTTTCGTTTGTTACTTTCAATGTTGTGTAAGAAATTGTACAATATCTTGGTCACATGGATTGCATAAATATTGTATCCAGTGACTGTTCACACATCATTTGTGATTGCATTCAAATTTTTGGGGGGAAATATTATGGCTTTTTGCCCTTTTTGTGGAAAAATAATGATTGAATGACTTGGAAAATATTGGTATTTAATGTAAATATTTTCTTAATCATTCCTAAATGTTATAAAAAAAATAATACTATTTTTCAACTTTTTAATATTATTTTAAAACAGTTGAAAACCTTTATATTTGAGGTTTAATCTCCTTCAATTATAATTATTTGTTTGATTTCAAGCATTTAGCTGTTTTTATTACAATCACTCTCTTTCTCGTCCGCCCCCCCCCCCCATTTAGCAGACATATTTACAACTCAAAAGTTGTAAATTATATACAATCAGTTCTGCAAAGCAGATCTTATACAAGTTTTGGTGTTCACATGATGCCATCTTCAGTCTGCAGCTTCTTGTACAACTTTATGTACAAGAAGTTGTGTCATGTGTATAGGCTTAAAGATGTGTAGGCACGGGGTCAGTACCTTGACAATATTAATTTCCCCTTTCATGACATACCACCCCTCTATGTTTTGAAAGGGGAAAAGAGGGGTAGTTACTTCGATTCTAGTCGTCACCTTTTGGGCAAGAGAAGTCGTATCTCGGCTACTTGCATTTTTACCTGACATCCACAGCTCTTCTCCTTCCCTCCCCTCTGAAATCTATGGATCACAAATAATAACTACACTAGCTAGAGCAATGGGGTTAAAGTCGGACAAATACCAACTTTCAACTACCATTAAATGGACTAGTTCACGTCTTGCATGCATGTTACGGTCATTACCATGTATGTTTGTTTTTTTCAAACCCATTGATGATTGAATTACAGTTAAATGGCTACCACGAGAATATTTTTGCAAATATTAAATAAAATAAATACATATCTTCAATCAAAGGCAAGCAGTGCTTGCCCTGACGCCACTGTCCTCATCCAATTGTATGCTTTTTTTAAACATGACAGTAAATTATTATTTTAAAAACTAGATGACTTATATTATATTTGTACCTAAGAAATAAAATGTAATTAAAACATAATTAATATTAACGATTATTTGGAAGTGATTTATTTATTTATTTGTGATATTTAACACACACTTTCTAAACTGATTGATTATATCTTCACACGATTTATAAACTAACTTATATCTACATAGAGCAGACATAAGATACAGCCCCTGACCTTTAAACTCATCACTGTGAAAGGTGAACCCCACATTTCATCCAAAAGTATTTGCAAGTAAAATTATGTTATGTTTTCATTATTTAAATAACTCATTGTTCATGGAATACATTTAAATAATAACAAAGAGTGTGGAAATGTGTAGGTGTATGTGTAGGTGTAGGTGTAGGTGTAGTGGAGTTGGGAACCTGTATAAAAAAATGTGTATGTGTGTGTGTATATTATATATTATATATATATATATATATATATATATATATATATATATATATATATATATATATATATAATATAATATAAAACTATTTACTGGGTTGTAGTTTGCCAAGATTACTTTATACACTTGTCCTGGATGAATAATTGTAGAAAATCATTGAAATGTCCTTGAAAAAATGTCATGAGTTTGTGTAGGAATACCGAATATAATAAAATGTTGAAATCTTCCTAGCTCCTTTTATATAGCCGCTAACATTGAAAAAGCAAACATTCAAAATGGCGGCCTATTTCCCGCCATAACAAATTTAGCTCTACTGGGATTTTGTGGGACTAACCGATTTTGTGTTTTATGATATGATTTTTATATGCACACCAATTTTCAGCTTGATATTCCATTTTTCCCTTATCTTGTCTAATAATGAGTATGTGTACTGGACTATACAGGCTACATTCTTGCAGAAGGCTCAATACCACTCATCTTTCATTTTCACTCATTTTGTTCTTGCATACAGTCTATAAAGTTTTAATGTCGTTTTATTATTTAAAAAATTGTGTTTAAAAACGGTACTTTGTAATTTCCTTCTTTACAATGGCCCCAGGTTTGTTTCCCGCCTTCAAGTAGATATTTTTCAAATACTATATTTTTGACTTAAGCACCAAGACAATACCTGAATGACCTTTGCCCGTTTGACCACATTACATCTCCTTCCACAATCTAGCTACAGGTGTGGGTAGCTTTACTGCACTTGGGAAATATATGATTACCACCATTAATCACATTCATAATGTATTCCTTCCAACAAGGTGTGCGTGTGTGTTGTATACAGAATTAATATTTGAAACATATTATTTTAATTCACAAATGGGTGTTAAGTTGATAATTGCTTGGATATTTGTGTATTGCACTATAGATTAGTTTGATAGGTGAAGAACATAGATCGAAACTAATAACTAACACACAGCAGTACAATTCTTATCTCTTTGGCTAGTTTGATTACACTTAAATGTGATCCCAAACTTATGCTTTAAGTACACTTTTCCTTCCCTTAATTTTCTTGATTCTTTTTTGTCTCCTTCTACAGGCACCATCAGATAACACATGAAAATTAGAATACCCATAATGTCAAAATTGAGCTTATACGATTTCAACGACAGCATCTTAGGTCTTTTGGAGTGCCCTGTTTGCATGGATAGCATGTGCTCTCCCATCTACCTGTGTAAGAATGGGCACAACATCTGCTCTGAATGCCGACAACAGGTTACAAAGTGTTCCACCTGTCGCGATGAATTCTTGACAACTAGAAACATTGCTTTGGAAAATTTAGCCGAAAAAGTTTTGTATTCTTGCGATAATGCAGATGCAGGCTGCTCGGAAAAGATGTTCATGATTGATTTTCCCGATCATAACTCAAAGTGCCCTTATCGGTTGTATGACTGCCAACAGATGGGAGAGGATCCTTGTGAGTGGAAGGGTCATCGATGGGACCTGTTAGATCATATCAACAAGGTTCATACTAGGAAACTTAAAGTGGATGAAAATGAACCAAACATCCTTCATTGGAAAAATTTCAACATTGATGAGACTTGTGTCTATTCCCAGTTGTTGAGTCTCTATGGGGAAATATTCTGGCTTCACGAAAAGATCAGTGCCGAGGAGAAACGATATTATCTCGCAGTTCAGTATATTGGCCTCACTGAGGACTCTACAAATTTTACATATAAAGTTGAATTTGCTTCAAAGTGTGGTGCCTACGAAGTGACATTCAAGAGTTTCACTCACAATGATGTTGAGGAAAAAACAGCTTTATTTCAATCAGGGAAATGTGCCAGTTTGGAGTATCCAATGATTCAACATATTATTAACGGAACCACTCTTTCACTTAAATTAAGTGTGACCAAGTTTGAAGAATAAATATGATTTAATTTGGTGAGAGTCACTTTTTAATCAGGGTGAGTGAGTACTAATTCTCTTTTTTTCACTGTACTGTATGCCAGTTTGTCACTTAATTTAATTGTCATGGGTAACCTGGTGGTCTAAGGGTAAGGTGTCAGACTTCTGTGCTGGGGGTCCAGGGTTCAATCCTTGGTCTCGGCACAGTTTTATCTGATTACCAAACCCTTTTCCTTCACTTCTGACAAGACGTGTATTAATCACAACTTGAGAATTTGGGGAATGCAAGGCCTCTACCGTGGTTTGGATCTCACATTAATCTGTAGGTCCTCCATTTCATCTCCTAATCACCTTACACATTACACATCAGCGTAAGTGCATACAACCCGAATGGGTAGTAAGCCCTGGTGATAATAATAATAATAGTCACTTCTTTTTAATTACTACCTATATTTTATTCATTATAAAATGTTAGTCAAATTCCATCACAAGACGAGAAGAATGTTACACTTAAGACTATTGAAAAACTACACAAAGTGATTTCACCACAAAGAAAAGATCATTAAGGACAAGCTACACAGAGCCGCACCGCATTTTTCCGGTGAAATGCTATCCATGTTTTTAAATGCACGTGGCTACTACACGAGTCCGCACTACACCGGTGTGGACGAATCATCGAGAGAGCATTGAGCCACACTTTTGTGGTGTGGTGCAGACCGTGTAGCCACCTACCACCGGAGATAAATGTTCAGGAGCTTCCAAACTTTGTTTTCGTGGTAAAACTAGTCATTTATTTCACAGCCGTTGCATTGCACGTGTGATGCTGTAGTCATTGTTTCCAACATTATGTACAAGATAAACAATATTATATACAACAACTTATTGAACAACAAACATTCTTCTTTTTAATTATTAGCTAACTTAATTTTATGAAAATAGGTGGAAATTTATACAAGTAAAAATAAAAATACAAACTTATTTTGTAATATAACTCAGTCTACAAAGAATATAAAAATGGTTAGAAAATGCGGTGCGGTGCGGTGCGGTGCGGCTCGTGTAGCCACTTGCTAGAAAATGAGGTGCAGGTCGGCTTCATGTAGCCATACCTTTAAGAGCTTGCTTTGACCCATGCCTAAAAAAAGAGCTCTGCAGAGTGATAAAATTTGAGGTTTTAGTGATAAAAGTATTAGATCTAATTCAAGGTGTAGTGATAAATGAAAGACTGTACGCCTTATATTCAAGTTTTTTATTATGTGTCTTTGATTTTCTTGGAATATAGTTTTCTAGGGAAGTAGTTATTAAGCTAATTAAGCTTTCAATAAAATTATATTTCAAATATTTGTTGGCATATTGGAATGTTGACATGGCAATTGAACCCAGGGCCTTTAGATTAGCTTGCTAATGATCTTTTACTCATATATCAAAGTTTATCTTGCAAGTATGCTCAAAAGTCTTTCTTTATTTGGACATTGTTTATGAGGGATTGATGGGATCATCTGCTTATAGCTATTACAGAAACATAGCCATAGTGACTTATGATCAGCTTATTGGTGCTTCCAAATTGTACTAGCTTTTTTGTATGTAGGCTACATTTATACACTATATATTGAAATGAACATTTTCTATAGATTGTGTGCTGGACACAAGTATTTTCCAATATTGTAAGCATAAGTGTTTAACTTTCACAATAACTAGGATGTTTTCCTTTACTTCTGATTTTGTTTACATTAAGTGGTAAATTAATGATCTGGGGTTTGGTTGTTAGGTTTTTCCTATAATTATTTTAGTTTTAACCACAATAAACTATTTAACTATTTTAATACCTTTAGAAAATAAGTCAAACTTATTACCTATTTAAAAAATATTATGATTTGAGTCCTGAATCCATGAATATTCCTTGTAGGTTCTAGGGTCTCATCCTTAGTCTATACTAGAATATATGCATCAATACACTTGATTATTGATGTAAAAATGTTTAACTATGACAGACCTAGGCCTACCCTAACATTCTATCATTTTATGATTTTGTAATCGGGATTGTTTGTCTCTGAGCGCCTTTCATATATACTGGAGTTCTTTAAAATATATATATATATACACACGCACGCACACAGGAAATATACAGGAACTTCAAAACCTTTGTCGGGTAGACACCCTGTTAACCCATTCAATGAGTGCTATAAATCTGTAATATTAAATTCAATCAAATAATATAAGAAAAACTATCTAGAGTAAAATAAACAGTGTTTTACTAGTCTTAGTTGTTTAGTTAAATTGCTTCATTCAAAATAATTATCCATAGACATTGTTAAAATGTTTTGGTTATGTAATAATATTAATAAAAATGATGAAGTAGTATTCTGAATCATATGTTTGTATTTATGGTAATAAGTTTAATAATTACAAGTTATCATTTTCCTCTATAACTACTTTTATAATGTTAACTTAATTAGTCAAATTAACCTCTATTTCGTCCATAAAGCAAGTAACACTTTTGAGTGGGGGTAGGGGGAGTATATCACACTGCTATGTAACATCTTATAGTTAGATTCAAATGTTGAAAAAATAATATTATTGATCATGTTTTCACCGTAAGTAAATATATTTAAAAATAACTTACAATTCTGAGTTGTGTTAAATCTGAGTGTTTCTTTAGTGTCACTAAAGCTTTCCTATTAAATAATGACATTCACTCACTCTTGGTGTGAAAAGTTAGATAACACAGTTTATAGGGAGGAGGGCTCAGGCTAAGTGTTTACTTGCTGTTACATGGGAGGGGGGGGGGGGGGCGAAGGTCAGAACACCAAGAAAATAGCCTTGTGGTATGTATGAATAACCCCTAATATAAAGGATAGTTTACAATCCGACACATGTACATAAATTTCCCGAAAAGATAGTATAATTTATACTTCACTAAAGTCTGTAACCTTAGCTCAGTCAATAGTGTGTGTGTATACTGAACTAAGGATCCTGTGTTTGATTATCAACACAGCCTAAAAATTATCTTCAACGATTTATTGGGGATTGTCCCTTCATAGTGATGAGTTAATATTTGGAAGTATTGAGTGATGTGTCAGGTTTAGAATTAATTTAGCTTTTAAACATCTTGTTCTCTTCCATTTTTGCAGATAGTCACCATTATTTTCCAACAATGGAGGTACTGGAACTTGGAGGTTTCAACGAGGAGCTCATTGGGATGCTAGAGTGTCCCATCTGCTTTAACTTCATGAGTGCACCCATTCTACAGTGTGTTAATGGCCACATCATATGTGCAGCTTGCAAGCCCCGGCTCCCCCAGTGCCCGATTTGCCGTTCCGAGTTCCTTGAAACCAGGAACAAGCTTGCAGAGTGTCTGGCAGAAAATCTGCTTCACCCCTGCATAAATTCTGATGAGGGCTGCTGCGTGAAGGTCCAGCTCAAAAAAATGGCCCAGCACAACTCTTCGTGCCCATTCAGAATATATGATTGCATTCCTTGTAAAAATATTGGCTGTACTTGGCAAGGGCGACGCTTGGGAATTATTCCGCACATGAATGAGGCCCATAAGGGGATGGCCTGGATGATTTGGAAAAATGAGTCTCTCTTCTATGATAACTTTGACTGGAACACAGATTTTGTTGATGTTGATGTCATTAATGCACATGACAATGTGTTTTTCTATTACTTCAAACGTGATGCTGCAAAGCGTTGTGTGTTTTTTTCTGTCCAATATGTTGGCCCAAAAGAGGAAGCATCTCTGTATAAGTACACTATAGTTTTGGAAGCTCCTGATGGGCATCCTCGTTTGGAATTCTCCCACTACACACATGCAGATATTGAAAGCTTTGAAGCTAGTATCGATGCCGGCAAGTGTTTTAACTTGGGGTTTGGCTTAATGAAACTGTTTGTGGATCCTTTCAATCAATTTCATTTTAAGTTGCTTGTTGAAAAGCTATATAATGATGAAGATGATGATGATGATAGTGAAAATGTACCAGCTGAGGCATAGTATGATATTTACCTAGTAATATATAGACTAGCATTCTTCACATGATAAGATAAACACATTGAATGAAGGGACTACATAAATTTTGTTTATATAAAATTTAAGTGTTAAAATATATATATATATATATACTTTTTACTATGACTAATTACTATACTGTGATACCTACTTTAACACGATATTAAGTGTGTTTGTTGAAACAATGCTGCGGCAGTGCACAATATATTACTAATCACATCACGCGAAGGAGACAATCATCACAAATTAAGTGTAACAAGTGTCAAAGTTATTTGTGTGACCCTCGATACATATCGAGGATCATTTATGCCAACTATAAATGTTATTCTAAAGAAACGCTTTATTTAACTTTTATATAATGTTCTTCTATTCTACCTAAGCTAGTCTTGTTTTAGTTTTGGCATCAAGCATATAAACTATTATACAATTATTACAATCACAAAAATTGGGAGTTCTAAGTTTAAAGTTGTTGTTTAGTAAGTTTGTAAATTGATTGGTTTTTCTATTGAATTGTGGTTGTTTGAACACTTGTTACTTGTGTATAAAACAAAACATGAGATGAAAAACCATATTAGATCATTGTGCAAATTTGTAAAAACTAAACTGTCAGTGGAAATACAGGTGTCATTTGGTAAAACAACATATTTTACTGAAGAGCCTGGAAATGTAAGGCAATTTTAAAATTCGGTGGCAACCCTGAAAGTACATAACAATGGTAAGTATGCAATAGTTGTGCAAGTGTTTTTCTCCGACTATAAAACAATACATATACATTTTTATTTAGATTGAATACACAATTATTTTTTTGATGTCAATTTTGATTAGGGATTGTTTTTTAAAAGTAACTTTTGGGCTGAATTTTGATTGAATATTGTGACCCTAATATAACTCGAACTATAACTTTTCATGTAAATAGCTATCAACTTGTCCAGTTGTATACTTTTAATGAAACTCAGTGCAGGCCTATATTTATTTTATTCTGTTTCCTATCACGTATGCCTTAATTTTCAATTGGTTTCAAAAGATAAATTACTTTGACACCCTTTTCCCTTTAAAGTTTCCTCTTGACATATTTGCATATTTTCTAACATTATCTACAAATAAGTATAAATTCTATCTTATTGGAAGAAGTCGACTATTTTAAATAACCATCAAAATATCTTTGAAACTTATTAGGCTTACTGTGTTAGGTCCTCTTAATAGTAATACGAATTCAAGTAACCATTTAGTGCCTAAAAATATATGACTGCAAAAATACTGTAAACAAAGTAATGGGAAATTATTAAGGATTAAAATAATAGGAGTCTAGCTTACCTTTTTGGTCTTAGTCAAAAAGATTTTTTTTAGATAAGTTTAATACATTATAATTTTATATATGAAACAAAACTGTAAAGAAAATCCAAATAAAACATTAAAAATCATTCTTTGACCATTATTCTTGAAAGCTCTAAGGACACACATTTTAGATTATCTGTATGGATGTAACTAAACAATCAAACATGTCGCTAAACAGACTCAAATTAAAAAGAAAACTTAAGTTGGTTTTCACTCTCGAGTTTTGCTTCTATTTTTGGTTGGCGCTACTCCAGAAAAGATATTTATAGAAAGGTAAACATTCTCTGCTTTCTGGTCCATTATAAATATTTCTTTACCTTTTTAAAATAGAACATGTGTAAAATAATGTTCACATAGTACTAATATTTATTTGTATTTTTTCAAGACACTTCTATATTAAGATATGCCTACAGTTTAAAATGAGTCGCTGAACCAGCTCATGTGGGATTTAGACAAATAATTTTGTTCCCTTTATAGATGATGCCAAATATTTTGTGAATGAGTTTTAAGAAAGGATATAATTAGATGAATAATTTATCTAACTATATTCTTAGTTAATTATTAATCTAAATTTTGGACTTCTCTTTGTTCTCTTTTCCATTTATTAATTAAAGATGAGCAAGTGGTAAATAATATTCTTATTATTGGCCATGTTGAATCTAGGTACTTCATTTAAACAAGATAGTCTCAAAATACTGTATTAGATTAAATAAATTGTGTTAGTGTTTTGGAGTAAATACTAAACTGTCTTTAAACAATGAATACATTATTTGTATAACAATACTGATAATTTATCTATTAAATTTGGCTAAAGGGAGTTGAGCTGTTCAAAAGTTAAATGTAAAATTGACCACCATCATGACTTACCTTAGGCCGAAGGAAGCAAAAGTATTTTTAAAGATTTTTATAAAATTGTAATTTTCTGGTCAAAATAATTCTAATATTTCTCCAGTAGCAACAAATAGTTTAGTTTTCTGCACATGCTAATATCAACAGATCTTGAAAATCTGTCAAGGGTGTCCTGGAATTTTGTCAAAACTTTTTAAATAAAGAGAAAAATTTTTGACAAAATTCCAGGACACCCTTGACAGATTTTCAAGATCTGTTGATATTAGCATGTGCGGAAAACTAAACTCTTTGTTGCTACTGGAGAAATATTTGATTTATTTTGACCAACAAAATGTAATGCTATAAAAACTGTAAAATTACTTGCACTCCCTTCGGCTGCACCTTAACTATCAAAATTGATCTGTTGTTAAAATATGATCAAAAATGTTGACTTTATTAAAGGTTTATTATAAGCATTGAATTTCAAGTTTAGTCAAGTTAGGTTCAATAAAGTTTTGAATTATTTGTAATGTTGTATATTGTTTAAACTCTTTCTAGTTATTTCATTACTATATATAATAATACCACACTATTTATTGAACTTCTAAGGATGTATTAGTAAAACTTCAATAATTACTTGAAAATTATTTTTATTACAACTAATAGAGTACAAATTATTTCCCAGAGGAAAAAAAAAACATTCAAAACTCACTTAAAACACCTTTAACACTCGAGCGGGAGCGCTGGGTTGCAAAGTACTCCAATATTATATTTGTTGGTGTGATAACATCGTCAGGTGATAGAGGAGTGTTACTTTTTATATTAATTCAATTTGATCTTGACTATCCGCTTAAGTTGGAATTAAATTCATTTAATTGTCTGTAAATTTTTTTAGTAGCATGTCTTACTACCTATTCAGGTAGAATGCTTATGTACTAACTACACCAATGTTTTTAGGGGTTAGGAAGATTATAATTAGAGGAAGTGTATCCGCAATTGTGAGGAGGGGGAGTGGAAAACTTTTTTAATACCACCCACAATACACTCGGCCAAGATTTGAACCTCAATTCCCTCTGTCGTTACCAGCCTAGTGTGCTGCGAGAGTAGCGCCCTAGACAATGCAGCCACTAAAGCAGATGTATGTAAATTGAAGTTATTTGAAACAAACTCATTGTCGAGGCATGAAATACCCCACACGGCCACCCAAGTAACAAAAATTGTATTATTTATTAAATAGAGTTTTGAACTAGTTATTTTATCCTTAGTCTACTATTACAGTCTAACTATGTGTTGCATCTTCCTCCCCCCCCCCCCTTGAATATACCCCCCCAACCCCCACCGTTAAAGCAAGGTTCTTGGGCTTGATTCCTGGTAGGGCTATATAAAGTTATCATTGAATAATTTACATTTTTGGTGTATTTATTAGTATTAAGTTAGTTTGTAGGTCTATGCTGATGTAATAAATTTGTTTTATAAAGTGCATATACTTATAATAATAATGGTAACACCTTGGTTATCCGAAATAGAGGTGGGGGACCTGATTTTGAATAATTTATAAATTCAAGTTGGGGGAGTAAAAATAAACATTTATTCAAAAACATGTTTTATGAAATAAAATTTATTGAAAATATATATAATATGTAATAGATATGTAAATCAAGGTGACAGAAGTCATCAACCTTGTTTCCTCAAATTAGTTTTAAGTTAAAGTCATTTAAATTTTTTGCCATAAGCATTTCAATAGTAATATAGAGTTCTCCACTTATTTCACTGTTGATGCATAAACATTATCTTAACTATAGAAAACAAAACAAAAAATCGTGTTTTGTTTAACCAAAAATCTACTGTAATAAAAAAAATTACCCACTTTGGATGATGCCTCTCACAATTTTTTTTAATATATTGCAAGAATTTTCAAATGTGGACCAAGGGCAATTCTAGTTCCTAACTTAAAACACATTTGTACATTTTTCCTTCATAAATTATGTTTTTATTGGATTTGTCTTGGTACCAATTAGCAAAATATAATTTAGGAAAATTAATTTTTAATAAAAATTAATATTTTTATGATTAATATTATTTAAGGGGAGAAATATATTATTAAAAGCATCTACTATTTTAACATTATGTCTAATGACATTAAATAAGTAGAAAATAAAATAGATTATGACAATCTAGTGGGCTAGCTCAGATTTAAAATAAATATAATACTTTGGGTTAAAAACCAACATTTACATTTAACAACAAAATCTCAGGGTAAACTAAAAGAATAAAAATTTAATACGAGACTTTCTCAGGACTTCTGGAAAATAATATACCTTAATTACTGTACCCAATCTACAATGGACTCGCCTTGCATACAACAATGCCAGCATCTCTGGGAACTGCTTGCAGGTGAGACATACCTAAATATAGATTCTTTGATACTAATGGTAACATGGTAGATGACAGTGAATGATGGTAATAATAATATAAATAAAATATTTAACTGATTTGACTTTGAAAAAATAAATAAGTATAGTTTTTTCTTTAATAAATAAATTGTCAATTCTAATATTTTACCCTGTCTAACAAACATATGCTAAATTACAAAGTTAAAATACAAGTCATAATTCAAATAATAGTAATTTTAGATACCTATTAATATAATTTAGTGAATAATTATTGAAATAGTAATAAATATATATATATCATGTTTTCTTGAAACACGTAATTAATAGATTTCCTTTATAATGTTAATAGTTAAAGTAAGATGACCTGGCGGTCTAGGGGTAAGGTGTCAGACTTCTGTGCTGGGGTTTCGGGGCTCAATCCTCGGTCCCAGCACAGATTTATCTGATTGCCAAACCCTTCCTTCACCTCTGACAAGATGTATATTAATCACAACTTGTGAATGTGAGGAATGCCAGGCCTTCACCGTGGTTCAGATTCCACATTAAACTGTAGGTCCTCCATTTCATCTCGCAATCACCTTAACATTATACATTAGTGTAAGTGTGTATAACCCGAACGGTGTTAGTAATAATAGTTAAAGTAAATAAATATTAGAATAAAAACAATGAATTTGAGTCAAAGAAAATGACTCTGGCCAGAAAATTCTTCCAGAGTCGTTGGGGAAAAAATGTTAACATGAGAAAATAAAAATCTATTCATTTAGAAGAAAATAATATGAAGTCTGGAAATCGTAGTAGTTCATAAAAACATAGTGTCTGCGTAGGAATATCGAAGATGTGTAGATCAAATTTTTTTTTAAATCGACAAAATTAAAATTCTTACAATAGGTCTAGAAAGTACTGATTTTTGTAATAAGAAAATATATTCCTGTTAAAGGTAAAAGCATGCTGCATAGTGCTGCCATCTGGTCCTAACGTATGTTCGCTAACACTTCCCTTTTGTTTGTTTTTTATATCAGTGAGACGGAAAGCTAACTGCGTTTTCATTTTAGCTTAACACTTTTTAGTCATTTGAAATACATATATAATTAATCAGATTATGGATTCAGATATCCTGTTATGGATTTGTGATAAAATCTGGGCTGTATCCGAATAATCTATTTATGCGGCGTCTCGTGGCGTTGATAGCTGCATTGGCAATCGCGTGACCAACTGTAGATCTATCCGAATAGTCGCGGACTAGACCGATGCAGCTTTCTTGAGGTCTTGGTAACCATGGATACGAAAGCTATGAGCCATGCAGTTTTCTTGTGGCGTTGGTGCGGTGTTTGACTGCAATTGTTTCAGTATTATTGTTTTGTCTGCTTGAGCACCGACATACACAAATATTTCGTTTTTCGTTATTCGGTAGGAAGCAGCCCTGCGGGCCCAAGTGTGTTGCCGTTCGAATAGTTTGATGCAGTCTTCACTATGAAAACCACGAGAAGTGTAAAATTATGAAGACTGCATCAAGTCAAGTGTACTTAACTATTTGGATACAGCCCTGGCCGTGAAAGTGCAAGTTTTTATTTGTGGCTTTATTTGCAAGTTTAAACAAAAGGAAGCTTTTCGATTGACTTTTTTTGTGTGTGTTAGTGCATTGTATGGTAATGCACATTGCAGTGCAGAACTTATTTTATTTCTGTGATTTCTTTTGGGATAGACGTAAATGTTAGAAGATAGGCCTACTCAGTTTTCAGCCGTGTGTATAGTTGAAATTCTTCTAGCAATCGTAATGGCGACGAATGTTAAAATAAAGATCGAAAAACTTGCCGGTGCCTCTAATTGGGCCAAATGGAAGTAGCAAATAAATATGCACTTTGAACAGTACGAAATGGTTACGATAATATAAACGGAACCCGAGAAGTCCCTGTTCTCATGGAAGCTGTGGACGACAGACCACCGGAAAAAGTTGACGGAATGGAAGCGAGACAACGTGTGGATGGCGGCTCTTATCGCAAGTACATCGAGTCAACCGGTTGTCAATTTGGTATTGACGTATATCAACGCCAAGAATATCTGGGACAAGCTTGTCTCTGTGTATGAGCAGAATAGCATTCAACAATTAAGTCTGCTGATGATGTAGTTTTTCAAGCTTGAGTGTATTATGGAGCAATGAGAAAAAGTTGTCTCACTCTATTGACTTGTAAATTAATTTAGAATGAATTTTCTAATGAGTATAGTGAAAAAATAACACTTCAATACGTTAGGACAGGCTTCATCCTCGAGGGGTAAATTGTCGTGATTCTAGTGCCATCTAAGGGCAACGATTTGTTTGAATAGTCTGAATATACATCAAAAGAAGGCAATCAAAACAAATTGAACACAATTTTAATTCCCATTGATGGATAAAATTATCGAATTTATAAATGGAATAAGATCTAAGACTAGTTTTTCGTGGGTTTTTTAAACGTTTATAATATTCTGATGGGAAAATTCACAAATATTCAACTATTAAAAATAGATGCAAAACTGAGAAATAATTTAAATGAAAAATATATTTAAAAGCTCAGTTGAAGGGGGATTATAACACAGATTGTTCCTATTCCGCCAATACACTAACTCCGAGCACCTTGAATTTGTTACAATATCTAAACATTATAACCCATTCAATACCTTCTGGACTAAAAAATTAAAAAGAAAGAGTTTGCTCAATCGAAAAATCTAGATTGAATTGGTAGCCAGGAAACAATTCATGGCTTTGTCATGTAAGCTATTTTTGATTTTTATGTCATGATAAGATATCAATAAATTGGTATTGAATGTAAATAGTCTGAACCATTACATTAAACTTAAAACAAAATCATGTGTTATAAGTTAAAATATTATTATTATTATTATTATTAGCACCGCGCCTTACTACTCATTCGGGTTATACGCACTTACGCTAATGTGTAATGGTAGGGTGATTGTGAGATGAAATGAAGGACCTACAGTTTAACGTGGAATCCGAACCACGGTGGCGGCCTGGCATTCCCCACATTCGCAAGAGGTCTTGTCAGAGGTGAAGGAAGGGTTTGGCAATCAGATAAATCTGCGCCGGGACCGAGGATTGAACCCCGGCCGCCAGTACAGAAGTCGGACACCTTACCCCTAGACCACCAGGTCACCATGGTTAAAATAAATATTCATAATATTTATAATAAATATATTATAATGATAGTGAATGTGAATGGCTTGCTCCTAATCTTATAGTCAATTTACTTGTTGACTTAAATAGATAAGTTATCATATCAAACAAATAATAACTACGAAATCATGTTTAAATCACTTAGAATAATTTTCATAAAGCCCTAGATAACTAAATCAAATTGATCCGAAAAGAGATAATAGTTTTCTCGGACGTTCAAACAACATTGGCGGCCAAACTGAATTTATAATTCTCGGTAGAGTAGGCCTAGTCTATGAAATAAATTATAAAAATCACTATCTTGTATATAGTGATCCTTAAAAGAACTAAACAATTAACAGAATATCTTATATAGTTAACTACAATAATAATAATAATAATTATTATTATTATTATTTTAAAGTAAAATTTAAAAAATGTGTAAGAAATAGATTTTACTGTAGAATAAAATGTACTTATTTTGCATTTTCACGCAAAAAGGCTTATCTTTTATTAAGCTTCAGGTTAAAACAACGATTTAATGCAATTTTTTAAATATATTATTAATTTGGAATATTACTCATCATTATCATCATCGCTCCATATTTCAGAGTTGAAAATTAGCAGTATCTTAGGCTTTAAACACCATAGACATGGCATTGTCTTAAGCTACCAGAGACATAACAGTGCCTTAGGCTATAACCACCAGAGACATAGCAGTGTCTTAGGCTATAACTACCAGACACATAGCAGAGTCTTAGGCTATAACTACCAGAGACATAGCAGAGTGTTAGGCTATAACTACCAGAGACATAGCAGAGTCTTAGGCTATAACTACCAGAGACATAGCAGAGTCTTAGGCTATATCCACCAGAGACATAGCAGTGTCTTTGGCTCTACTGACCAGAGACATAGCAGTGCCTTAAGTTATAATCACCAGAGACATAGTAGTGTCTTAGGATATAACCACCAGAGACATAGCAGTGTCTTAGGCTAAACAACCAGATACATAGCAGTGTCTTAGGCTATAACCACCAGAGACATAGCAGTGCCTTAAGCTATTAACACCAGAGATGTAGCAGTGTCTTAGGCTCAAACCATCAGAGACATAGCAGTCTCTTAGTCTCCACTCACCAGACACATAGTTGTGTCTTAGGATATAACCACCAGACACATAGTGTCTTAAGCTCTATCATAGACAAAGCAGTAAATTAGGCTCTACTCACCACAGACATAGCAGTGTCTTAGGATATAACCACCAGGGACATACCATTGTCTAAGTTTATAATCACTGTAACATTAGCATAGTATCTAATTCTATAAGGTTACTACCCGCTTAAATAAATTAATACACACACACATCCTGCAATAGTAAAGATTACAAAATCTTACCATATCTAATATATGTGTTGTACTCACACATTGTAGCGTCTCAAAAACCCGCGTCAACACTGACACCTCCCGCCAAGAGGTGTCGGTAGGGAAGAAATGCCCGGCTGAATTCTCATCAAACTCAGAAGACCGAGTCACACGCTTCGCGCATGTTGGCAGCTCGTGCGAGTCCGTGGACGTGGAGGGACTGTCTTCAGGACCAAACCTCCCGTTGATGCATGATTAGTCTAGCCAGGGGTCCGATGATGAGTCTGAAGGATTTCCGACCATAAGACTCCACAGAAGAGGGAAGGCCGGTAATACCAGGAAGCTACTGGGGGGCAACCCTAAGCATTTAGGCGGTAGCTCTGGTGATGAGAGCGAGGTCAGCGGTGGCCTAGGCCAGGGTTTGCCAGCGTTGGGTAAAGGTGGGAAGTGGTGGAAACCTACGGGTAACAACGCAAGCCGTGCCTCACCCCAGCCTGGTAATAGTGGCTCTGGTCGGCTGGTAGAGCAAAGGGGAAAATCCCTCCCATCATATTGTGTGATGTGGACTACTCCAAGGTGGCGAGGGCCATCCAATTCAAGGTTCGAGAGCCTGTGGAGGTGGTCAGGCAGCCGGGGGACCGAGTGTCTCTCCAGTGTGGGTCAGAGGAAAGTTACCATGCCCTCCAGAAGTTCTTGCCGAGCTTGGGAATCCAACATTGGTCCTACGAGCTGGGACGGGAGCGACTGGTCAAGGTCATGGTGAAGGGACTCTTGACACAGACAAACTCTGATGTCATCCAGTAAGAGCTAGTGGAGATGGTCTTCCCCGTGAAATCCATCACCCAGAAGCTCTCCCAATGGAAGCGGGAGCAGAAGGCCGGGGAAAGGCGGCGGTTGCCAAACTTCGTCGTCTCTCTGACGCCCTGGGAGCATACCGCAAGGCTGTACTCCATATCAGTCTTGTGCGGGCTCCACGTCAGGGTGGAGAAGTGCAAGTCTCCGGGCGGCCCAGTTTAGTGCAAGGACTGTTTCCTCCCCTTCAACACATGGAAGCATCGGCTATCCAACTGGTGACCTCGACCAGTCCAGTGCGTCTCATTTCCATCTACTTCCCTCCCTACCACCGGTTCTAACGGGCTACGGGGGCTGACATGGAGGTGCTGCTTCGAGGTACCATGCCTGTTTTAATCGGTGGTGACTTCAATGCTAAGCACCCTTCATGGGGCGCTAGGATTATGTGCGCTAGTGGCGGATTGCTCCGCGACATCACATATCTACACGGTCTGTTGGCTTCCAGACCTCCCACCCCTACCCACTTTCCTCTCAATCCCATTGGTTTCCCGGACGTCCTAGACGTCATTGTCTCCAGAGGGATCAGAAGGCGGTTAGTGCTGAAGTCTAAGCTAGACTCGGATCACAACCCCAATCTTGTGAACCTGGGACGCGCGGTGTCCTTGATAGACCCTCCCGAAAAACCCAACCTTAAGCGCCCTGACTGGGAGAGGTTTACGAATGTGTTGAGAGAGAGGTTGGGACCCACCCCTACATTTTGAACAGCAGCAGAAATCAATCGTGGTGCGGAGCTCATAACTTCCGCCATCAGAGGGTCGCTCGAAGCTTCGACGCCGAGGCACCGTCCTAAGAGGGCGCCACAGGCTTCTTTACCCGATTTTATCCTCAGGCACGTCCTGGAGAAAAGTTGGCTGAGGAAGGTTTGGCAAATCTCGAGGGACCCGGTAGACAAGGCAAACTGGAGCCGCAAAGTCCATGCGGTTCGGGAGATGGTCCGAGAATACTGGAACAGTGTCTGGGAGGACAAGACTGAGAGCCTCTGCATGCAGGACAAGTCCATGTGGCAAATTATGAGGAACTTGATGCGGGTCCCGCACCAAGGATGAACCTGAACCCACGGAGTTGACAGAAATGTCACGGGCAATAGCCGCTCTGAGACTAAACAAGGCCCTCGGACCCGACGGTATCAGTTACGCGGTCCTCAGAAAGCTGCCCTTGGAGACAATTAACTTCCTCTTGGAGTTATTCAACGCCTTTCTGTTCCTGAGTCACTTCCTCGATCTCTGGAAGCACGCCAACGTCCTCTGTTTTCATAAGCTGGGTAAGGACCTCGCCCTAGCCTCGCCCTACCGACCGATCAGCTTGCTCAACTGTCTGGGCAAGTTGTTCGAGAAACTACTACTGACGAGACTGACCCGACATGTTTGCAAGGGGGGCAACTTGGTGTGCGAGCAGTTCGGCTTGCGGGCGGGACACGCTACGTTTCACCAACTCGTTCGGCTCGTGTAGCAGGTCACGAGGAACTTCAACATCAACAGACTGACTGGTGCTGTCTTTCTTGACGTGGCAAGGCCTTCGGCCGTGTTTGGCACGAAGGTCTCCTTTTCAAACTCCTCTCCCTGAACCTGCCCTTCTACCTAGTTAAGGTTGTTCAATCTTATCTATACCACTACACCTTCTCCACTACCTTTGGGAACGCCACCTCCCAAGTCAGAAGCATCCGGGTTGGAGTGCCACAGGGTTCCATGGTGGGCCCGCTGCTCTTCAGTCTCTAGGTGAACAACATTCCAAAATCCCCAGACACCGAGTTGGCTCTGTATGCGGACGACACGGCTCTAGTAGTGGAGTCATGGATGAGGGTAGCTCGTGGAGAGGCGACTCCAGACGCACCTGATGCAGTTGAAGGGTGGCTGACCACCTAGAGGACAAGTATTAATGTGGAGAAGAGCGCAGCAGTGCTCTTCACATGGAAAAGAAAGTTCTACAGGCCGGCCCCACTTCGGCTGTTCGGAGAACAGATCAGACGGGCGGACAGTGTTAAGTACCTAGGACTTACGCTGGACACTAACTGACCTGGAGACGACACTGTAACGAGAGACTCATCAAGGCGAGGCAAAGGCTGGGAATCCTAAGCCCATTGCTTAACAGGCATAACGCCCTGTCAACAAGGAACGGTCTGATGCTGTACAAGCAGTTGCTCAGACCGATCCTCGACTATGCGTGTCCCGCTTGGGGCTACCTGGCGGACACGTATATGAGGAGGATGCAGGCGTTCCAGAGCGTGTGCCTGAGGATCATTGTGGGCACACCTTGGTATGTCCGGAATGAGACTCTGCATCGCAACCTGGATATGCCTACCATAAAGGACCACTTCCGGGGAGTGGCGCAGTCCTCCTACGCCAAACTTCCCGGTGCCACCAATCCTCTTATCCAGGGGCTTGGGAACTACGTCATCGACCCTGGTGGGTGCCATCGACGTCTTAAAGCCCTGCTCGGATAAGCGAGATGTGTCAACAGTGGTTTGGGAGGCTCTCACCCAGCCCCCCATAGAGTAGTGTCTCCGCACGCAGCTCTAAAAACCCTTATTCGGTTTCCCAAAACTCTTTCCCCGCCAATATTACTAATAATATGTTTTTCCTGTTTCTTTATTCCAGAACTTTGCGAAACGCAACAACCCGACTTTTTACTTGTGAACCACACAGTGTGGCCAATTAGTCGGTACGTATTGGAACTTGCTCTCATGCTCCCCTTCAGGGAGCATCAGAGCATGCCATTCGACTATGACTATGACTATGAGCTCCAGAGTCCACCAGGCAGCCCTCTTCTCCAACCTCCTTGCCCTCTGGATCGAGTGGTCGCAGGCAGATCTCATCGCCTGCGTCAAGGCCCTCGCCCTTCCATCGATGTCCTCGATCAACTCCATCTCTGCCCAGTGGTACTGTTATGTACAAATTGATACGGAAAAATGAATATAGTTTATTTGAATACAGGAAAATCACAAAACAGAGAACATTAAGTCTCAAATATTCAAATGTAATACAATCAACCACTTTAACAGTAAAAATCTTAATCTTGTTTTCAAAAGTCTCCAAGCTACGAAAAACAATATTTTCCAAGAGTTCTGTTTCTAACAAGTACAATACGTGGTATGGCGTATGAATGAGAGGAACTTCTGATAGATTTGTATTCCGAGTCAGACTGAATTTAATAATTTAATTTTACTCTACTCTTAGTATAAAAAAGGAAAAAGATGAAAATTGTAATCTACTTTATGCGCAGTGTCTAGTAACATCTAATTCTTCAAATGGGTTGTATAGACTACTGTAGATTAATTTCACTAACTACAACAAAACTCTAGAATATTACACTTACCGTTCGAGTAATTCAGTTCAATAGCAATCTTTTCCCACGGTTCATTTTTCAGCTTCGTCCTCATGTAGTTTGTATTGCTTGTTTCATGTAATACCGTATGGTCTTGGATAATTGAATAAGATGTTCCATCAGAATACACTAAAACTATGTGACAGAGGCGTAGAGGACACAGGAATACTGTATGTCTACTACAACCAGAGAGAGGCGTGAAAGAGTTATCTCTACACTGCACCTGCGCTCTGTCCAATGTGCGGTAACCAATAAAACATGTGTATTACAGATTTTCCTTTTCCTCGCCTGCCCTGCGTCCAATATGCGATAGCCCACAAGAACAGGTGTATTACAAATTTTCCTCACCGCTCCCTCTGCTGCGCCTGCCCTGCGTCCAATATGCGATAGCCCACAAGAACAGGTGTATTACAGATTTTCCTCTTCCTCACCGCGCCCTCTGCTGCGCCTGCCTTGCATCCAATATGTGGCAAGATTAATTAAAATTTTGTAAAATAAAGTATATTTCAAATTGAATAGTCAAATACATAATTGGTCCAAAATAATTGTATGTGTTTTATTTTTTATATGACTAAAAATACTAATTAACCTATGAATAAATCAAAATAATAGTAATATTATCATAACTATTATTTTAAAAATAACATTTTGAATTAAAACCAACTTGACTACGATTGATCAAACAATAGTTAACAATGCGTGCATTTTGTTTTCGTAGAAAAACACGTACATTTTTTCTGATTCTATTTAATATTTAATTATAAATTTAAAAAAATTGGGTACTCGGCTTTAACTGATGTAGATAATTAAAGATTAATAAAAATGATAGTAAATAATGTCCTTGCAGTGGTTGAAAAATCTAGAGCATTTTCTGGGATACCTTGTTTGAATCTAGACTATCAAGTCCAATTGAGTTATTCTAAATCTTAGGTACCAGGCACTCATAGCTCAGACTCAAAAATCGTAACACCTGTTGTTAAAACGCTAACTGGCCTCGTGGGGTATTGGTCAATCCACCTGCCTACGAGCTTAGGAGTCCCGGCTGGTACCTTGGGTATTTTTCTCGAAAAACGAAACACTCCAATGGTCACCAGGGTTTGGTTAGTTAGGTTTATGAGTTTCCACTGGTTCCACATCCTCATACTTAACTATCACCCTCATACTCACAGATTGTATTACTTACTACTTTCCTCAGTGGCCGCGAGGTCTAAGGCGTGAATAGAATTGACTGTTGATGATGGGGTGACCGGGGTTATATCACGGTCGGGTGTAATAAGGATGGTTTTCCACTCTCCTTCTACGTAAATGCGGGTACACCTCCTCTAAATTCAAACTTTCTAATCCCTAACTCATTAATGTAATTAGTACATAGGCGTATAACCCGAAGGGGTAGCAAGACACGGTCACTATCAGCCTCATACTCACTATCACCATCACCTTATTTCATTGGGACATGGAAAGAGCCTCCATCTAAAGGATGTATGATTAGTACATTCGGGCGCCCCTGGGTATTAAACAGTACCTTAGTACTGGACAATCTTTCTACAAACTGGGCTACGATTGAGGTAGCTCAAACATGCAATAATATTATTACTATATATGCTTAACATGCACTTCCTAAAGCGAATGATATAAGCAAGCGACACACAAAATAATTTAACTCGCAACAGGTACAATAATTACTATCCCAACCATCATTTTTATTTCATCACCACGCCTCACACTTGATCGGGTTACACACATGAGGAAGGTTAAATTTAGATTAAGTGTACCAGCATTTGTGTGAAGAGAGAGAGTGGAAAAGCCACCCTCAATGTATTTGACTGGGATTGAACCCCGATCTCCCCGCCATCAGCAGTCTATCCTATTGCGAGAGTGACACCTTAGATCATGCGGCCAATGAGGCGGGTCATATTATTACTAACGGCGCTAATATGCTAAGGATGAAGAAGGGTTTAATTTAGAGGGAGTGTACCAGCAATTGTGTGAAGGGAGAGTGGAGAATCAATTTTAGGAAAATCTCCCTCAGTGCACCTGAAGGGCACTATAACTCTAACGGTTGTTGTAGAGAGAGGCGTGCTGAGCGAGCTGAGGTAAACTGGGGGTGGTTTTCCCTAAATTGTTTTCCACTCTCCTTTCACACAAATGCGGTTCACTTCCTCTAAATTCAACCTTCCCAATTCCTAACCCATTAGTGTGATTAGTGCTTAAGCGTATAACCCAAACGGCTAATAATACACGATGCTAAAAAATAATAATAATACAAATTTTGTATTGAATTGTAATTTATATTTCATTTATATTAATTTAAACTCTGCATAATGTAATTTGTTAAATTTTTTGTGTCCTATTCTTAATTTGTTTTGAAAGTTTTGTATGATTATTTATTGAAATATATCGTTATGCATTAAAAGACAAAATGCAATTTGTGGCACATGATCTATTTTTGCTTAACAAAATCTGACTGAACTCAAGAAAGTTTTATCTAACATAAATAAAATATCATTTCTTCAAACAAATATATACTTTTCATCGCTACAAAATGAAATATTTATTTTAATAACAAAAAACCTGCTTCAGTGGCCACATGGTCTAAGACATCACTCTCGCGGTAGACTGATATGCCGGTGACGAGGAGGTTGAGGTTTGAATCTGTCAGGTGCACTGAGTATCATCAACATCAACTGTTTCCAGCCTATCAGGTCAGTTTAGTAAAATGCCTCCATCTTCCTCTATTCTTCTATCACTCTTCTACCTTTAATCTCTTACATTACTCTCCTCACTTGAACACTTTCTGTTATCTGCCTCTCTCATCTCTTTCTTGGCCTCCTCTGCGATCTTTTTCCCAGATTTTCTTCAACATTCTCTTTTTTTTTCAATTCTCATTACATACCCATACCATCTCATGTACTTCCTGTACCCCAACTCTTCCCTGGATAACTTCATTCCTAATTTTGTTTCTGCTCAATAAATGAGGGTGTTTTTTTCATAAGTTATCCACTCTCTCTTCACACAAATGCAGATACACTTCCATCAAATATAACCTTCATCCATAAAAATCATAAGCATATTTAGTACATGAATATATAACCCCAACGGGTAGTAAGACGCAGTAATAAAAACAAATCAATAAATGTGTGCAATTATACCACCAACAAACATTGCACTAACACAAATGAACAGGTTAATGGCATCCCCATCCCTCGTTGATAGTACTATGATAAACAAATTTGTCTTTTGAATACATGACACACAAAATAGATAATTAACTCACGCAGCTCTGTTGCTTGAACATGGCAAAGGGCAGGAATTAAAATATTATAGTGTAAACTTTAGTTTGTGTTGTGAAAACTATACTGTATTTATAAATATAAGGATCTACATTTCACTGGGAAAAAACACTATTTTTTGGCCTAGGAGCTGCATTTTCTAGACCCCTGAGCAATAGTTAGATTATAACTGAAAAAAATCATCTGTTGAAAGTCAACCTTGCAGTACAACCAAGAGCATCGCTCAGTCTACTCAGTTTTTTAGCTTCAAGCCGAGCTTTAAATAGAAGCTTGATCTCGAATGACTAATGGGCTTGCAATTGCTTACATAAAAGATATGGAAAGTATCTCCTTGTAGAGGTTTTAGAACACTAATAGCTTAGTGCAAGATGGTGCTCTAATTAGGAATGAAGATTTAAGGTCTAGAGTTGGGATACAGGGGGCACATGAGATAGTAAAGGACGCTAGGACGAAATGTTATGGACACGTAATTAGGATGGAAGTGGAGAGGAATCCAAGAAGATTAATGGATTTGAAGTATGTAAGGAAGAGGCCGCAAGAGAGACCAAGAAATATATGGGAGGGACAGATAGCAGCAAGTGTGTGAGAGGGAGATGGAGGGAGGCATTTTACTAAACAGTCCTGACCACAGGCTGGAAACAGTTCATGAATGATGATGATGATGATGATCTGACTCTGATTTATCTCTCTGGTAAGAGGCTAACACCATTCTAACAGTGAATGTGTCTTTTTTTAATATCGCTAAATCTTCACATCCAAACATATTTTCACTTTGATTCCTGCTACACCACCAGAGTACTCAGAGCACTACAGCCACTTGCGACAATTCTCAGCTTATACGCTGAAAACTTGCACATCAATGGGTAACCAAATCCACTCTACCCTGGTTTAAATTTGAGATTAAAAAAAAACAACTTATTTCAGTCCAGCCAAACTATATTTTAAAATTCTCTGACTTTTCCCCAGGTTTTCCAGAGCCAATTTCCAACTTTTCCAGTCACTATATGGGTCATTCTCAAATATAGGGACAAATAGGAAATAAAAATAATGATA
Source organism: Timema cristinae (assembly GCA_039000515.1). Taxonomy (NCBI): domain Eukaryota; kingdom Metazoa; phylum Arthropoda; class Insecta; order Phasmatodea; family Timematidae; genus Timema; species Timema cristinae. The sequence goes on from JBCFYV010000935.1 coordinate 27,299,187, forward strand.
AAAAAAATCAGGAAAAGTATAATTTATTGACTGACTACACAAAATTTGTTGAAGTAATAAAACCAGTAGAGCTTGATTTTACAATTTTCTCGTGTTTTTTTTTTTACCAAAGTGGCTACCCATAAGCCTTCACTTCGCTAATGCTGTTTAAGATGCAAATAAACATGTTATAATGTCTAAAATCTAAATAAAATATGTATTTTTACCAAGTATAACATATTTTTTAACAATATAAAAAAATGAAACATTTTTATTAATTTATTGGGATTAGGATTTTGTAAGTGAAGAATCATACAAATTCATATGTTATTGATGTTAAATTTTCCAAAATCCAAAGAAAATTAAATTTTACATTTTTTATTTATGTTTTTAATAGCTCAAATGTTAGCAATATATAGGTCTAAATGATTTTATTAGGGTTAGCGAAGTGATGTTTGGGAAAACGGCATTCACATTGAAAATTTCACTTTACTACATGACTTTCATTAGTTTTGTCGCCTTACTGATGTTATCGAGGTGATGACATTTTCGTCACCAAGTAATGTAAGCAAAGTGATGTTTTTGGCAGACTTTTGAGTTTCATAACTATAATATAGGTATAAAGTGGCAAACAAACATTGAGTTTAGTTCCTGCCTCCATTTATGATCAACTGAACTGGTATTGGCTTAGTTATTTCAAAACTCCAAATGATATTAACGTTAGTGAAGTGATTTGCAATTAACATACTCTATACTATTTACCTGAATTTTCGTACGCTGACTACGTACATTAACTAATGAAATAAAAGGAGCTAGTAAATACAGGACAACAACACACCACGACTAATGGGGAACAGCGAAGCATTATGGAAGGTTTTAACGCCAAATTCAAAATATAGTGTTTGTCTAGTGTGTTACTTGGGGACGAACATTGATTAAAATGTAAAAATTGGTAATTTATTGAAATGGATTCTTCAAACGAAAATAGCAATACTATGGGAATATTTTACCCTGGTTATATATTTTTTCCTCTTTTTATTTATTTTTGTATAGAACTTTAAACTTCGAAATTAAGAGGTGGTGATAGTTAACGAGGTGATGAAAGGGACTTTTAGTAATCATATAGTCGAATTTTGTTTTTAATATTACCATATCTAAATGTTTCTATCAGGTTTTATAAACTTTCTACTATTAAAAAATGGGTGTGTGTACTTATGTACGCGCGTGAGAAGTTATACTTCTTTGGCATCATTAAATAAACTAAAAGAATGAGCGGTTTAGCTTCAACCTGTTACTTTTGTGTTACAGTGATGCGCGCGCATCTTAAAATTTCACTCTCATCATTTTTTCATAACGCGCCTAAAGAAGTATAACTTCAAAAAATGTGTTGCTTATTTTAAAAATAACAAAATATGTATAAAGACAGGAGACATAAATTGTTCGTTAATTTGAGAATGACCCATATATTAAAAACATTATTTTATTAAGATCACAACTTAATGTAATATTATTTCTAGACACACACACATCATATGAAATTGTGTCACTCTATGATGGAGTTAAATAATTTCACTCTAATACAATGGGCAAATGTGTGGTGCGATCTATGGTAGAATTCAATTATATCCTATTGAGTACACCAGTACAGTTTAAAATTGTTCGAGACATTCTTTTTTTAGTTTATTCTTTCAATAGCATAATCGAATACTCGCACATGTGCATAGCAACGGCTCAACTTTGGTTAAAAACACGCAGAGAGTGGGATGAAAAGATGAAACAAAAATCACATGTTGAATTTGAGAATTCAGATGAGTATGCCCGTGTTTAAAAAGATTCGCTTATAGTTATTAAGTTTTAATCAAGCTATCTATATATTCAAAGATCCATTTTCTGTTGTATCAATTTGACAATACTTTTTAAATTTTCATTTATTTTTCAAATTCTTCAAGCAGGTAATTCCATATAGTATTTAGTGTTTTACATGTGTATCTTTATAAACTCCATTCACGGTAGGAATTACTCTCTGAAAGGTCTTTTTTCCTACCAATATCCTACTATATAATAGATTTATGGTAGGGAAAAAGGCCTTTCAGAAGTCAATTCCTACCGTGAACAGACAATATGAAAAAGGAATAATTCTGAAAGTTTAAAAATAATGTGTAAATTATTAAAAGAAAAGTGTGTTTGTCCTTATTTAGGTCAACCTAACTATCCTTTCAAGATGGCTTTCATTACTATCACTTATATTAATGTAGAATTTCTGCAATGTCTTATTATACAAAACTTTTAATATAAAAGTACTCCCATGGTGTCAGCAAGTTATACAGACAGAGCAGCTGTTGCATGTTCACAAACTTAGTGCCAACATTTGTGGATAGAGGGTATCATGTGATCAGCACAACTAACTCTTCAGTCGTTAATCTCCGTTTTCTAGACCGGTACCATTATTACTGTATTCAGGTAGCTCCTCGGATCGAACCCAGGACCTCTAAATCTGTAGCCAAGAACTCTTTGACCACTAGACAACAGAGGTGGTAATATGAGTTATTTCATTAAAAATAAATTTAAATAATTTTAACATATATGTTTTTTATTTACATAACTACTCACATCAAATAAACGTGGAACTCTCAGGCCCTAAACATTCAGTTTTTGGTATGTATACTTACAAGTTTATCCTAGAATTATATTGTGATAAGTACCATACTAGCTATTAAAATATATACTATATATTGTTTCCTATTCTCTAGAATTCAGGATTCATCAAATGTTTCAGGAATAAAACATTTTGATTGCACAATGTATTGATTTATTTAATGACATCTTGGAAAGGGAAACAATTTTTTTCAAACAAATCACACAAATACATTTTTTGTCTTTATTCTTTACACTAGCAAAACAATTACTTTTTTATTTTTTATTTATATATAAAGTTTGGTATTCATTATGCATAGTTTTTAGTCCTTTACATCTTGGTAGATACACACATTTTCTTTGTATATATTACATAATTATATTCTAAGAGGCACGAGAATTTCATAAAAACGAGGTAGTACCCGTTCATTCCTCATTTTTCTTCTTCACATATTGGTATTTAAATAATAATTCTATATTCACAAGTAGATAAACATCTACAAGGGCACATTTTTATAGTACAATATAACATAATTATGCACCATTCATACATTCCATACATAAAAACTAATTAACATCATAGCGTATTACATTATTTTTTTTTATATAAATAACACAGTTCATGTACAAAATATGAAACAAAATTCTCTTCAAGATAATCAAGTGAATACATTACAATATCTTACACAAGTTACATTTACAGCTGACTTTTTTTTTAAATTTGTGTATCTACTCTATGAGGCATACAACTACAACATTGCAACTGAAACAATGTATAATATAAACACCATGTAATAAGTATATACATTCACTTATTTATTTTACTTTGCAACATTAAATGCCCATTTCACAAACAACACATGTAATAGTCTCTGGTATAATTAGTGTTTCCACATGGCAAGAAGTAATCTACACAGTATCTAGCAACAGAGACAAAATAGTCAAATACAAAAACATTGTTGAGCCCACAAACACTTATTCAATATTCTACTTTTCTTTAATCAGCAAAGTATTAATTTTATCACTCTTGGAAATTATTTTATATTACCTAAATCTGATCAAGGGCAAGATAACCCCAACTCATTTAGGCTATAAGGGTAAATAATATAAATTGATTGGGTATATTTGTTAAAAGTTGTCACTTTTTAAATTATATCTATATATAGGGAGACATCATAGGGACTGTTTATTAAAAATTCAAAACAAATATGGCGAGTATCATTTTAATAGAAATAGAAGCCCACTTCTAACAAAGTTTGCAGGTACTACTAATTTTGTTTAAAATGTATTTATTGGCCCTTTAGGAGCAATGTTTTTAATTCTTTATTTCCTTATCAACATGATTAAGAATCATATTAAGTGTATAACCCAGATGGGTAGTAAGATGCGGTGCTAACTAGATAAAATAAAAAAAAAATAATCATCGTTGTGTTAAAAATTGATAAATCTTTATTTAGCTGTGTGGCACAATTTTTGCTTTATTTTGGTTTTACAAAATAAAAAAAAACCTAGAAAATTTATTAAATTCTCAAATAAATCACTGATTAGCAATCCACAACAAATTTAATGGCACCATAGATTAATATTATGTAATTTAACTTAGATGAGTTTGAACCGAAATGTGTATGTATGCCCATGCAACTAATCAAAATATGTTATTTCAAGACTACAGGTCATGAGAAGGACAGAGGGAGATGGAGACTTGGTCACAGGCTGGAAACAGTTTGATGATGATGATGATGATAAAATGATTTCTTGAAATCACTATCATAAATTAATTGAAAAAAAGTTGTTCATTGTGTGCTAGAGATGTGGTCCTATATTTTTTCCTAAACATTTGTGACCAAATAATGGTTATGGTAAATATGTATGTAACAGCCAAATATTACATGATAATGATTTTTTTTGTTACATATTTTAAGGTATTACTCAATTCAAAATTTAAATTGGATATTAAGACGATTAAGTCTTTTGGAATCGTCCTTCATGTGAGCAGCTTTTGTTTTATTCTTGATTAACTTTTTTTTTTAAATAAACTTATCCAAATAGAGGTAACGATTGAGGATATTTAATCAAGTAAAACTTTGTGACTATTTTGTGTCTTGTGAAATATTACAAGCTTCACAAGACATTAATACCATTTTAATTTAGAGATGGGTTTATTTTACTACATTAATTACAAGTTACTATAAAAAAAGAAACGTTAACCAATTAGTGTAAAGATTTTTTTAATATATAACATTCATAAATACAGCTAAGTGATAAATTAGTGATATGGGGTCTGGTTTTAAGTTTGTCTTATATGTATGTATATATGGGTTGAACCACAAATAAGCAGCTCATAAACAAATTCTTATTCCAAATTTGGAGATCTTTATTATCGCTCATATCTTCAAGAATGCAAAATTATAAAACACATTTTAATCATAAGATTTGAGTTTCAAAAACAAAAATTTATCCATGAACCCCAGTAAATTAGAAAACACAATGTGGCTTGACTTACAAAGAAACCATAAATACTTTTTTTAGTAGGTACTTGTTTACAAAATTAGCTGTATTGGATTTAACAAAACTTGGATGATTCATTTTTTGTTTTTTTACACTGCTACAAACATTTTACCTGAATAGAACAAAGTTTATCATTTATTTCAAATTATTATTGACTTTCTAGGTTTTTGTAAATTATAATATTAAATTATTCAACTGTCCTCTGAAGTTAAATAAAATATTTCACTCTAGTTGTAAAGTTGAAAAAGTATCAATTTGTAATAAATTATTAAGACTTTAAACATTCAATATTTGAAAATGAAAGAAGTTTTGATTTCCCATTAGTGTTGATATATTAGTAAAATTGGATAAGTTTTGTGGTTTACTCAGGAATATTTCACGATTAAGAAGCTAATATTTCTTCCCACTGTTAATAGTTCTTTTATTTGTCCAAATCTTCCCTACTCTCGCAAACAAATAATTTAATCATTAAATAACTACATAACTGAACCAAACAAAGGAAATGTGACAGTAAAGGTGGAGATCTAGAGGGGGGATGATGCGGGTTTGGGTTGTCCTCCGTTCAGTTCACCCCAGCGGTTCTCAAAGAACAGTCTCATGCTGTGGCCAGCCTTGCCTACAGGAGAGTCATCTTCGTTGAATGTCTCACAGTTGTTGAAGATCTGGCGCACATCCGAAACAAAGTCCTCCGAGATTTGTAACTGAAACATAACTCTCTTGAATAAATATGGTTAGGGCACCCAAGTTCTACAAACTAATTAATTCATATGAATATAAAATACAACATTTTTCTAAAATAAAATTTAATAGACACTTATTAACTTTTCACCCTTGTGTATTATAAGTTAACCTGGTTTGTTTAGTACTTTTCTGTTGTCGTCATCATCATTATCATCTTGTAGAGTTTGTGAAGCACTGAAGAAAGGAGTATGGAATAAGACAGTAAGGAGCGTAAGGAATATGTGCGAAGAAATTGCCTGAAGCTAGGAAGTGCGTTTTCACCACTACTAATCATTAAAGTAGTGGATAAAATAATGGGGAATTTTTTTTTATAAAATATTGGGTAGGGAGAAATGAAAGCAATGGTGTTAGCAGATAACCTGATGGTATGGGCCAGTGGAGAGAAAGAAGTTCAAGAGCAACTTGTAGAGTGAGATAAAATTGAATGTAAAAGTGGAATGGTAATTAGAACAAGAAAGAGAGACACGGGCATGACTAATGTGACAGTAGGAGGGGAGCAGTTGAAGATAGTGGAAGTGTGAGAAGTCTAATTTGGAGCAAGGATGTGCCAGGGGGAGTTGTAAAGGAGTGATCTACAAGGCGTAGCATGTACCAATATTGACATTCGCAGCGAAAATGTGGGTAATGAAGAAGCAGGATGCAAGCAGAATTTAAGACTGTGAAACAACATTCCTGAGAAGTGCTACAAGAGTGATAGGAATGGATAAGATGAGAAATTAGAGGGATAGTTAAGGAGAAACCAGTGCAAGAACAAAATAAAGACATTATGAATAAGCTGGTCCAGCCATGTGAGGAAAATGGAGGAGATAATACCAAAAAAGATGTATATTGAGGTGGGGGGGGGGGCAGGAGGATAATAGGAAAACTAAGTAACAGGTGGCTGAAGGGAGTGTGGAGGAGAGATGAGTGGACTGGATCATGGTGGAGGAGGAGAGGTGGCGAAGAGAAAGAAGACAATGGAGAGGATTATTTCTCAAACAGACCTGGCGAGTGGCTGGAAATGATGATGATATGATGATCACATCATGCAGCAGAGAGAATTGGTTCATTTTACATTTTATTATTGATCACAGCCTTAGTAGTTTACTTTGAAGTACCAATTGTGAGACTTGTTGAATGTAGGTTTCTGAAAATCCTATTTTTAAATACTAAACAAATTGAACTAATATTTAAAAAGCCAAATTTGAATGCAAAGTCTTTGAGGGATAACGCTAATTTAATAGGGCCTTAGGATAGTGCAAAAAATTATGGAATAGAGTTTATTAAAATTAGATGAACCACAACTAGAAGAACAACAATACAGATTTAGGAGCAACCACCAACATGTGAGATGAGAAAACACTGGGAAAGAGGCAAAAACATTATCTTTGTCGTCTTAGACTTAGAGAAAACATTTGACATTGACTTAAGAAACAAGATTTGGGAATGCCTTGCAAAGAAATCATTCATTAACAAAGTAAAGATAATATATAAGCACTGTCGAGAGTTGTATTCACGTGGAAAACGAAACCCATAGTTGTTTAGAACTGGCAAAGGTATGCAACAAGGCAGCAAATTGTCAAAATTTCTGTTTATCATGGTCATGGGTAAAATAATGGAAAGAGTTAAAAAAACATTAAAGCAAGATTTCAAAGCTGAAGGATTTGGATATGACTTAGAATTCTAAGGAAGCAGCAGTAGAAAAAGCACTAAATTAAGAAACACCCAGTTCAAAAATGTCGGCCTCAAAATCACAAATTGAAAAAGTATTGATGCCAGTTACTAGACAAAAAAAAGGACCAACAACTACTCATCTAGAAGGAACCCAATTGAAGGAAATAGACCATTTAAAGTTCCTTGAGAGCATAATCACTGATGATAACAGACCTGATGCAGAAGTCACAAACAGATTACAAAGAAGAGCACACTTTTACCATCAAGTGTGTAGTCTTCTGTGGGATAGCCAGGTACCACATAGAACCAAAAGTTACTTTATCCCCTATGCTCTAAAACATGCACCAACTCAACCAAAAACCTAATCATAACACAAAGTGCAGAAATGAAATTCCTGAGAACCACAATACGAAATGACAAGGGTAGACAAAAAAACAAGATTAAAAGAAACACTAAGTGAAAATATTGTCAAATCTCGCCTGAAATGGTTTGGGCATGTAAAACGGAACAACCTGCTTGAAACATCAGCACCTACATTAAGTCCTGCAGCTTCCTCTTGATGGTGCTGAGGTCCATTGGGGTCTTGATGATCTTGCGATACGTAGGAAACTGCTTGGTGTTCACTGGCAAAAGAAAGGGCCAAGCTTCATCATGGGACTCAAGGTCTTCTAGTAATATGCGGCATGGGTTCAAGTCCTTGAGGAGCTTCTTGTTGCGTTCTTTCTTATTGGGAGTGACGGGCGGAGAGGGAGGTGGATCTTCGGGGGCTGTGCCTGCACTCGGCGTGGACGGAGGGCTGCAAACAAAAACACAAACCCCAACCATTGGTTCACTTTCACTTCAATTTACAATCACTAAGCCATCATTCGCCAAGTTATTTTAAATGAGAGACTTTGTTTAACCCTTTTAATGCCACGAGCCGATCTGATCAGCTTTACAGAAATGTGTTAGTTCTGGCATCAGCTGATGGTTAAGGTAGGAAGGAATGTATTATTTCGCTTTAATGAGAACATTCCCCACCATTATAAGCTGAAAAAAAATCTGAAAAATTCTTCTTAGCGGTTTGGCAAAATGTGAATAGCTACACTCCAGATGGACAAGGATTTAATGAGAATATTAAGATTAAAAAAAATAATGTTAAATTTGCACATCCAGATCTATATCATGAAGATTATTTTTTTTTAAAACTGAACTTAATATAATTGAAGGGGGTGACCTAGTGGTCTAGGGGTAAGGTGTCGGACTTCTGTGCTAGGGTTCGGGGTTCAATCCTCGGTCCCGGCACAGATTTATCCGATTGCCAAACCCTTCATTCACCTCTGACAATACGCAACTTGTGAATGTGGGGAATGCCAGGCCTCCACCGTGGTTCGGATTCCATGTTAAACTGTAGATTCTCCATTTCATCTCACAATCAACCTACCATTACACATTAGCGTAAGTGTGTATAATTCGAATGGGTAGTAATACACAGTTTTATAATAATAAAAATAAATAAAAAAATATAATAATAATAATAATATCAAAATAAACTAGAATTGTTTTTTAAGTTATTTACTTTATACATCCATTACTGTTTCCAACCCAGTCTGTGCTCATTATATCACTATGAAAGGGTAAACCCACATATCCCCAATGATAAGTTTTTCGGCCATAATGGGAATCAAACCCCCCCTTATCTCAGTAAACAGACACACAGGTAGATTTTTTTTAATGATTTAAAAACAATTTATTTTAGATTTTAAAAGATCACTTTTCTTTAAAATATCAGTCATATTTAATGAAAATACTTTTTTCTTTTAAATAACTTTAATGCGTATTTGTTTTTTTAATTTCATATCTTGTCATTCTCAAAATATTTTAACTTTTACAAAAAATATAAAATATTGTTCAATTTGTTCAAATATTAGTATAACCTATATTATTGCATTCAGAAGATTTAGCCGAGTAATTAAAGTAGTGGTTGAGATCGTTTACACTGTTTTACTGATTTATTATGATTAGAAATTTGTGTATGCCCATGGAGGTGAACAAATATCATGAAGGTGAGTTTCTGTCCACAAAGATGACCACCACCTTTTCAATTTTCTTGACTTTTCTCTTATAAGTTTCTTTAACCTATTGGAATATCACCTCATTCTTAAATAGTCTTCTTTTTGTTTCTCCATCCGAACTTTTACCATTAAAGATTCTTTTCATTGTTCGTCTAATATGTCTTTTTCAGTAGGTTCTTCTCTATTAATTTTGCTGTCAGCCTTTCATTTTTCTTTCTGTACTTTTCATTTTTATTAGCATTATTTCTAAGCAAATAAGAATTAGGGAAAACCCTGTATTTCTTCACCTCTGTGGTCAAATTTCCACTCTGTGGATACGAGCTGTCCATGGAGGTGAAGAAAATATGCATTTTTTATTTCATGTTTGCTCAATTTTGAAGTCATAAGTAATAGTGCAGATGTTTATTGACAATTTAATAAAATATATTAAACTTTTTACTAATAAAAATATTTTGTGTGTATCTTTACCTTGTTTTACTTGACCACGGAGGTGATGAGATTGTTACAAACAAATAACTGAATCAACTTTTATTCAAAAACAATGTCAACCTGAACACACACACAAAGGCTTCTTATTCTTGCTTCTTTGCAACAATAAAGAGAGTTTTCAAATGTGCAAACCTAAAACTATTGTAATTTAGTTGTGTCTATGGAGATCATAAGTCTTTGGCGAACATTTCTTTTTAGTATATCTTACTAAAAATTGATGCTTAAAATTCTAAATCATTAGTTATAACTTTTTTCTGTATTTCCTTTTATTAAATACATATTTGAAATTCTTGTTTTATAATCCATTGCTTTCTTTTTCATCTAGAAAATTGAAACCTTTGGAGTGGTAACACTTTGGTATTCTTTATGAATAAAATAGAAATACGTTTATCATAGATTTTAAATAAATTGAAAATAATAAATTTAATTTATATTTTAAGTCTATTTAATTAGTAAGAATATACATTCTACAAGATTTAAAGTAACAAGACAGCAAAGCTGACATTATTTTGAGAATGACCCAACTAAGTTTTAACATTATATTTGTATTCAACCCAAGCTCAACTCGACACTTTATGAAAAGCTCACTCAAGATCGACTCAATTAAAAAACTAGTGCTCGTAGACCCTTAGTTCTTACCCATTCCCTCAACATAGGTTTCATTATATCAAAGATCATCACAAGGGAGTATGAAATACACAGCACAACTTCATAAAAGGGGAAACCAAAAAACACAATAGACGAGAAAAAGGAAATTGGTAGAAAATTACAAGAGACATAAAATATAAACATATAAAAGGAATGATTAACATAAAGGTCAAATATAAGAAATAACAGTAGCATTATTTTACAATAAAGAAAACATGATTCATGAACATTGAAATAACTTATATTTAAAAAAAATTGAGTTATTGTAAATAATAAGATTAATTTTTGAATAAATGTGTAATGATGTCACTAATTGTCTACTTGTGAAGCGTGCTACAGTGTTTGTGACTTCATCAATCGTCCAGTAAATTGTAATTCAATTACAAGCTTCTGCAAGAAGTTTAAACATTTACCAGTAGATGGCCGGCAAGGACCAGTCTTTATGAGTCTGTTTACAACAAGTACTGGCACCTCATGGCCATATCTACATTATTTGAACAATAAGTTTTACAAGTGTTATTGTGTCTGCTGTTTTGTAATGGCAGACGAGCATATGGTATTTGGAATGACAATGATATATTTGTAAGATTTTGCATGACAATAACATAAGGTAGTAGTGGGAGTGAATCAGATAGTGTAAAGTGTTTTAAGTGTGTTATTTGGCGGAGTTTCAAGAAAAGATCAAGTTGAAATAAATTAAGAAAATTAATGCAGTTAGGCCCCTATTACAATGACAACTGAAATGGTTAGCTCATTTTCCTTGTAGAATGATACTATTTATTATATGTCCTAATTTGTTTCCCTTCAGATTTCTCCTTTTATTAGTTTCTCTTGAACTATTGATCTACAGAAATTAAGTCACCCTCAGGAAGGGTTTCAGTAACTGAAGATAGTCCTATTTGAGAGGTTAAATCACTATTTTTAAAATTTACACGGAAATCCTTTCAGAGTAAACAGAGAATACATAGTTTGTGTTTATACCAGTTCTTTAGAGATCAATTTCTATACCTTCTTGATCTGTCTCATACACACCTCCATTAGACAATCAGTTTACTCAGACAACTCTGTTGAACAATTGTTAGATGTCTGTTCCCTACCTCCTTACTGTGGATTCACATATTTGCTAAAAAAAAAAAAAAAAAACATGCGCAGAATAGAAACGAGGTTATCCAATCACAAGAGATTTCCGCTTCATTGGCGCGAGCTGTTCTGTCCAAGTTAAATCTATACTTTGTTCGCTCTGCTTGAGATTTTCGGCATGGGAGAATCAGTCAAATCTCAAATTAGTGTGCGTATGCATATGACAGCACATGTGCTGTAGAGCTAACAGCAAGCAGACAGCTTTGTTGGTGGTTGTGAGGAGATTTGAAATAATCCGTTAAGTGTGTGCATCAATGTATTGAATTGTGCCACTACACAGCATTATAATTTGAAAATATACATTAAGAGAATGATCTAAAGTAAATGTCTATCTACAAGAAAATAAAATAGGTTGATAATTTGAGTACTTGCAGATCCCTTCAGTAAACTATTCAAATAACTGATTAGACAAACAATGCATTTCAGATAACGCAATGGCAAAACTGAACAGCTGAATGTCAAGCAGTGACAACATGCGATTGATAAAACTGTCATAGATACCTCACCTCAACATGTTAAGTTAGGTTTGAAATGTAATTTAAAAAAAAATAATCATTTAGCCATTGGGCCTTCTCATTGTTGAACATTTTTATACGCTTTAATATCTCACTTCTGTATTATTTCATTATAAATTTATTTTCTGTACATATTTAACATATAAGTCATTCACAAGCTAAGTTTACCTGGATGACAGCTCTAAATGTTACTAGAAGTAATCCCTAATATATCACTACGCCAACAGCTGACATCTATCACTTTGGATGACCGTAATGAAAACAGATGGTAATATATTAATCTGATAGTTAACCACAGTAATTTAGGCTAATATTATTTATATATTTATTTGAGGTCGGACACAAAGTTTATTTATAGTTTTATTCCCCTTAAAAAATATATTAACACCACTTTCACAAAAACTTCTAACGAACATATCTTTTAAAATGACGACTAACGAATCTAAACCATATGATTGAACATAACGGTAAACAATTTTTTTACAATGATGCAGACACGCAGTTGATGAAAATATTTTATTCAGTTAAATATTTCAAAATACGATAAAATAATCATAAAATAATTTATTGTATGTAAAAAAATGACAACAATTTTCTCTTTTCCAAGTAAATACGATGCCTGTATTAAAAGATATTGATGTGTGCACTATATTACACAAAATCAGTAACGCTCCAAAACGAAAAATAAGTACGTTTAATTATGTTTAAAATATTGTTTCGAGTTGGATAAAAAGAAAGTATTTAAAAAAATGAAATAGTATGAGAAAACTTAAGTTTACGTTATTTTAAATGTAATTTATAACAGGTAATTAAAGATCTTTACGTTTATAACAAAACTGTGATCTTTTACAAGTGTTGGCAACCCAAAACCTAAACATATGATTTTCGAACTGTCATTCAGGTAAAGACCTATCGTGAATGCCGTATACAAATACATGGGTAAATTGCTACCATAAATTAGTTTTGTTTTAAGAATCAGTATATAAAATAAACTTATTGCACTAAAACACATTAAACTTACCATTTTTGTAAAACATTACAAATTGTACAAATTGTTTGTTAATAACTGTCTTAACCAACCACATGCTTAATTACATTTATTTTAACAGTTAAAATATTACACATTTTTATCTCTTAGCCCTTTACATGCAAGTAGACATCTATGTGGATACAACTACCTACATACAAATTGCCTATACATCTAAAATATAATTCTTATATGGAGTTTCTGTTGTGTTAGCAAATTTTATTATACAAAAAAAAACCAATCTGCTGGCCAGAACAAAAACAAAATATAATTTTGAATTTTGAAAGGCTATCAAGTTCCACAAAACTAATATGTGGTATTCAGCTTAATCCCAGTTATTGAAAAGAATAATAGACATAAAACAAAGAGCATTAAAAGGATTTTATAATCTATTATGATAAAAAGGGATGGGCCCTCAAATATCTTGAAATCCTCAAGGATATTTGAGATTCGAGAAATGAAAATTTTATATTAAGGACTCAAATCCATTAAAAAATCCTCATTTATCAAGTTAAATTTGTTTTAGTGCTCTAATACTGCTCATTGGTGGTTTAGAAATAATTATAGGAGGAAATTAACAACCAGGCCCTCAGACCAATAATTTAACACTTAACTGAATGTATGAATGTTATAATGAATAGATGATAAGAAAGAGTGTTTACAATTAGTAAGTATTTGTATTTTATTCTTTATATTCATATTTCCTCTTATGTTCATAATTTTTTCCAACATTAGGATTCAATATTCAGGATTCAAAGGTAAATATGTGATTCAGATTCGTAAAATAGCGGATTCGACCCAACTCAATTGAAAAGTTTGATCTTTTTTAAATCTCCTAACATATTTTTTTAAGAGTTAAAAACTCCTAACATTTATCTTTGATTCAACTATATGAACACAACTTTTGACAATTTAAAAAAGCATATTTACTTTTGCATAAATAAAACTGCTGTGATACATAAAAGCAAACAACAGCCATCTTCTATGTTAACTTGTAAAGGACTAAAAAGAAAGGTTATACAAGGGATGTGAATATTTTAGTTTGAAGTCTTATTTAACCCAGCTACTGTGTATTAAACTAATTACCATTAGTGGAAAGTTCATAAAGCTTGATGGAAAATGTGCTGCATATCACTTTATTCTTATTGGTACAAGATTGTGCTATCTTTATTTATAAAATAAAAACTCCATGGCTTAAACAAGCAATTGAGTCATACCAAAAAGAGCGGCCAGCTTCAGTTGGTAATGATAATGCCGGCCATTAATCTGAGTATTTTAGATTGGAGCTGCTACTTTTTCGTTCATGTAGCTTATCATTCGTTCTCACAAGGCTGAGTTTGACCCCGTTCCAGACCCACTGCTTCTCAGAAAAATATGGAAGCGCCGGGGATCAAACCCAGGACATTCGGAGCTGTAGCCAGAAGCTCTGACCACTAAACCACAGAGGCGTTCTTATAAAATTAAACAACATAATAGTGATATTTAATTAAATGTATCAGACTTTATCTAGAGAGATAACGTTAGATCATATGGTAGAGAGAAAAAACTCCACTCAGTAGACCCATCTCATATTCAAGTTCTGCTATTCTCTAAACTAAAAGGTTCTAATGTCTAATGATCAGAGTACAATTTTCAACCAATACAACAATGTATGCTCCCCTCTTAGCATTGGGAGAGGAGCAACATGGGTTCATAGAGAAGAGGTCGATGATACATTTAATATTTGGAATTAGCCAGTTGATGCAAAAGAGAAATGAGTTTGGAAAGGATCTGGTAATAACATTTATGGATGTAGAAAAAGCTTATGATAATGTGGATGGAAAGAAAGTATGGAAATCGATGGAGGAGGCCCGAAAGAAAGAGGAGTGGCAATGAGAGTAAGGAATATGTGTGATAATAATGTGAGTTGTGTAAAGACAGAGGGAGGATGGACAGAGTGGTTCTGATTAAAAAATGGAGTCAAGAAGGTTAGTGCCCTCTCACCATTACTATTTGTATTGGTGATGGAAATGATAATGACTAGAGTGGGGGGAAACTGTGTGAGGAGATAATGAAAGCAATGATGTTTGCAGATGACTTAATGTAATGGGGGGAAAAGGAAGTACAGGAACAGCTGCAGGAATGGAATGAGGAAGTGAGAAAGTGTGAAATGAAATTTAGTTTGGCGAAAAGAGAAGTGATGGTGATGACAAGGCAGAGAACCAGGTCAAGAAAGGCAATAGAAATGGATGGAGTAGAATTGAAAGACACAAATAATGTGGGCAGCAGAGAATACATAGTGAAACAAGGACAGCAGGGAGAGGTTTTCTACAGGTGTGTAAGAGACCTACTATGGAAAAGAGAAGTGCCCCTAAAGTGTAAGGAAGTGATGCATAGAGCATCTTTCATACCCATAGTAACGTATGTAGCAGCAACTTGAACTTTGAGTAAAAGGGAAACAAAGAAAGTGGAGGTCATGGGAATGAAGTTTTTGAGAAGCATACTAGCTGTCACCATAATAAATAGGATTAGGAATGAAGATGTTGGGGTACATGAGATGGTATGGAAGGGGAGAGGATTCCAAGAAGATTAATGGATAATACAAAGTATGTAGGGAAGAGACCGCAAGGGATACCAAGGAAGAGATGGGAGAAACAGATAGCAGCAAGTGTGCAAGTGAGAGGAGCAAGGTGGAAGAGAGTATAGGAGGAAGAATGGTGGAAGGACAGAGGGAGATGGAGGCTTTTTACTAAACAGACCCGGCCACAGGATGGAAACAATTCATGAAAATGATGATGATGATGATGATGATAATGTATGTATATTACCGATCAGTGTGTAATCAAAAAATGTGGATAAGTGTGGGGAGAACCCAACAAAGAGGCAGTGTGCAAACATATGATCATTAGAATGTATTATCAGCAACTTAGTAAACTAGTTGTTAGCTGGAGAAGGCTATGAGACAGAGAAAAAGAAGGTATGGAAAGGTATCTCTTTGTAGGAATAAATGGTAATGTCTGTTCACGGTAGGAATTGACTTCTGAAAGGCCTTTTTCCCTACCATAAATCTATTATATAGTAGGATATTGGTAGGAAAAAAGACCTTTCAGAGAGTAATTCCTACCGGCAATGGAGTATATAATATAAATAGCTTGGTGCAAACTTTTTTAATCAAAGGTTAGTGCAAAAGTGCACTATGCACATCCTAAGAAATACTGGATCAATTTCTTTCTCTAATAGTAAGAAAATGTTTATCTCTCTAGGAATGTCAAGGTCAACACCAAGTAAATAGCTGCACTCCGGATAGGAAGAAAATTTAAGGGTTTTACCTAAATACTATAAAATTGAATCATAATTAATTTTAAAATTATTAACTATCACACGTTTATTTAATTTTCAAACTAAGTTCTTTTCATTGTAAAAATATTAATGGTATTAGCATTTGAAATATTTTTATAATCTAAATAAAAACTCATTTTTTTTATTTACATATTTAGTTTTAGTCTTATTCATTGAACTCAAAGCTCGACTCAATACCTTGGGGATTTCTAAGAAGCTCTTTTGAGATGCACTTAAATATAAAAGCCTTGCGTTTGCAAGTCCCTAATTTATTTTATTATCATTAATTTCAAATTATACCTTTTCTCCATTTTTTGTGTCTATTTTCAAAGAAGTTTAGAATAAGATTGCTACTTTTTACTTATGAAAAGCTCAAGTTCTTAGCTAAAGATTTTAAAATATTGTCAGGGTCAGCATGCAATTACCTATTGACTGGTCGAGAAGTGGTAGCAACCATAGGCACGAAAAGGCTGACTGGAAGGGAGGAGGCGGACAAGAGTGGGAGAACGCTGGTTACACGCCCAGTAGAGGGAAACCAGCTAGGCCAGGCTACAACATGAAACAAGCAGCTCGAAAGCTAGAGACAGAATGACCTGCTACACCTTAGCCCAACAAATGGGCTTGTCCAGCTCAGTTCCTCATTGTTTCATAGTGCCACCACTTCTCGAACATGCCCCATTAAGAAGCAAGGTTAGTTAACTAAGTTAACCTATGTTACTCTATATAAAACTAAACCAGTAATACAAACATATTGTATTGGCCCAAAGCTAGAGCACCCACAAATATAATATGAAATCTTTTTGTGAGTAAAATAAAATATTTGCAAATAGAAATTATTTATTAATTTTAAATTTAAGCTGCTCTCTTCACCAGTGTCACGTCCTTCACTTACATTTTCATTCTCTTCTTCCTGATCCTGATTTGTACTGTATAATCTTAATAGTTGACCAAGAGATACTTTTATTTTATGTCTGGCCATATTTTAACTTCTGTAGTAAGCAAAAGTAGCTAAACTCATTGCTAGCTATTGTTGATAAATATAAAACTTGAATAAACTCTTTAACAACTAATCTATTATGAAAATATGGCGTGTTCATCTCAGATGTCAGTTTTTTTAGGTCCTCTTAATGACTTTATTGAGACTAGTTAAAATGTGCATGCTAATTCCAGGCCAAAACGGTAATTTGTTATTTTATATACATTGAACATAACTATACCACAGTGTCTTCTTTGTCAAACACAGGGATCTGCGAGTATTATAATTCTAATCCAAGCTTTTGATACATACTCGAGCTTAGCTATAGCTCAACAGTTTTAGGCCCTGTCCTATGTGAGCGATTAAATGCGAACGGTGCAGCACAAAGCAAAGAGATCAAATTGATGTGATGGTCTTGCATGGGTGAATACAAGAATCAAATGACAAGAGTTCAAATCAAAATAACTTAGCCAATGGGCCATCACATTTTGAAACAAGAGTTCAAATCAGTAATCATGATGTTGTTTTCAAGGAAACGTGAACTTAGACAAGTGTTAATAAATGACCAAAAGCTAAACCAAAAGATCTCGAGTAAATATAATTTACATTCTACTTGGAAAGGTAATCTTACGTTGAATTTAACCATTTAGATAAATAAAAACACATCGTTTAAAAATTAAGATGGGATAATAATTCATACTCTTTCATACACCTCTATTGTTTGGATTTATAAATCTAATAAGGTATTAAATTCACATTTTTAAATGTAGAAATAATGTATTATGAAAAAAAAAAAAAAAAAAAAGTTACTTCAACACTTAAGAGAGCTGGGACCACTCTCTATCCACAAGAAATCTGTTATAGTAGTTTTTATTTTTCCTATCCCAAAGAACATTCTTCTACTTTTTACTTCACTGATTCAGAGAATTCAAACATAATCACCACATTAGATGTAGTTTAAATCAACCAAAATAAACAATCCCTGTAGATTATAGAATAGAAGTTGTGAAAACAAACAACACTCCTTCTGTTCGAATGCTTGCCGCGCAGTTTGTGTCAAATGCTTGGAATTCAGCCGCATCGCTTGCCACATCATTTCGCCTTTACATAGGACACGTCCATGCAAAGAGTGTAGTTGATATTTTCTCTTCACTTCGCCCACTCCACATGTTTTCCTTCACTCATGTAAGACATTACCTTATAGGATCAGCAATTTTGAGCCCCTTGTAAAAGTCTTGTTTCACTCATTGATTACTTCTCTCCCTATTTGTTTGGGTGTGGTTTATGAAATGTGCAGGAAGGGGAGGAAAGTAGACAAATAATACAACAAAGAGGGTATTGTATAGAGATGAGCCGCTCGAATCTTCAAATCCTCGAATCCACTGAATCCTGACAAGTATTCAAGATTCGGTGTTTTATTGAATTTGGTGGTCGAATCTTTCACCTCATAAACAAAGCATAATATTTTTATTTTTGAATTTGAAAATTACTAAGTTAGGCCTACTTGAAAAGCACAACTTAATCCATAATCAATATTTTGTCGGACAAAAGAGATAAACAAGAATACAATCTTCTTCTTTTTTTAAAATAATAATTGTTAGGTGTAGAAAATATAACGTGCCTAGTACCCTATGGGAAATTTGGACTCAACCGTTTCAGCGCATGCTTACTTCTTAAACTTTCGCTTCACAAACAATCTTGTAAATGTTTTAATGAACACATTAGAGTTAGGGGGAATTATATGTTACATAACAATATAACCTTAGGTTTTTAGTTTGTTTTTTACAAAATATTATATTGCACCTATGATACATCAATTCTGTCCTAAATTAATAAATTAAGTTACCATCACAACAAATGATTTGATTGAGAATTTTGTCATGTGAACATTCATTTGCGATATACACTACATTTATCTGATTTAGTTATCCTGAAATGTAGCACTGATCCCTTAACGAATTGCACTATCTTACAGGCAGGGTCCAGACTTTTGATGACCTAAAAAAATATTAATAAATTTCTTCTCATGAACAAGTGAACTTCACACACTATTTATTTTTCCTACTGCAAGTATATTAAAAAGCTGATTCTATAAGTTGTTATGACTCAGATTTTCTCAACTTTTTAAAAACAAACTCTAGCTCAAATTGATTCGATACTCAGGAACTTTTTGAGAGGTTCACTCAAGATTGACTTGAATCAAAAATGTTGGGCTCGCAGATCCCTGATTAGGTTTAACCAGATATAAACCCTGATTTTTATAGTAAGCCCCTTTTGATTACCAACATTGATTTAAAATTTCACTAAAATTTGGCATCCTGAAATATACCTGATTTGATATTTATTAATTATAAAGTGCATCTAAAAGTTATCAAAAGCTTCCCATAATACTTCTCTATTCATTACTGTATATTCTATCTCTACATCATTAATTCAAAGGACTAAGAATATCAGAACTCATCAGGGAGGAGTGTGAAACGCGCAACGCAACTTCCTAAAGGAGGAATTCAAAAAACCACAAAAGGGAGAAAATAGAATATTGTAAAGGTAGCTAAAACCCCCAGATTAATTAAATGATGTTCCCTCTATCAGATAGTTGCTTTTTTACTTCTAGATAATAACATTTTAGAAAACATTCCAAAAGAATCTTCCGTAAGTAGTGTATAATATATTAAAACTACAGACTTAGATAATGATTGATAATAAAGATGAATGAGAAAGAATAGGCTAAAAAGTTAAATTAAAGCAAAGTGATAATTAATGCGTTAAAAACATTTTACAATGAGAATCATAGCATTAAATAAAAACATATAAGTCTACATCCTAGTTCGTTACACATCGTGTCTCAACACCTACCGAACTCCATGATTATGGTGCGCTGATATTAGCACCGAAACATGTCGGAAAATTAGAGTTCCTGTAACCAACATCAACACAGGAACACTGCTAAAGGAGTAAGGGACGTAAAATCCTTCTAGACAAGACTTTGATACCTGTTTATATGAATTTCTTTATAATCACTTGTAAATTTAAAGGTTTCGAATCAATTTAGCCTCCATTATATTAGTTTATTTTATCTCTTCCCCCTTTTTTTTAACTGGTTTGAACTATTTTACCCCCTTACCCCACTTTAACTTATTTTTAATGTTTTATATAATCAGTCACCTTAATTTAAATAATTGTCAATTCTCGGTATATCATATCACCCAATTTAACCTTTTTCAACTACTTAATCTCACTCTATGTTAACGATTTAAAATTTAACCTTTTAATTTATTATTCTGCTACTTTGTTCCACTTATATCAATTAATATTATATGACCATCTCTTAACTACGTTTTTCAATCACGTTATATCTCATGAAATTATTTTACTTATGCTCTTATCTACTTTATATTTCACTCTTTTTTAAAACTGTATCAATTGTTTATATTTAGTTTATTTATTTTTAATTAATCCAACTTTCATTCTAATTGTTATTACCATGTTACACCCATTGTTTTGTTATATTTTTTGACTTGCAGGTTTACTTATAAATATTGCCAACCATATATATGTATTTCACTCTATTAGCTTACCCCTTTGACTCATATTATTGTATATGTTTTTATTTAATGCTATGATTCTCATTATAAAATGTTTTTAACGCATTAATTATCACTTTGCTTTAATTTAACTTTTTAGCCTATTCTTTCTCATTCATCTTTATTATCAATCATTATCTAATGTGTAGTTTGTAGTTTTAATATTCTAGATTATAGCTTAAAATAAACGATTCTTGTAGAACCTTGCATTTCCATTTGTGGTGCTACAAAGGATTGATGTCTAGGAGATTTTGCTGTAAGTGTCATATTCCTTGTAGCTAATAAACTTAAAAATGGAGTGAAAGAATGATACTGATGGATGTTTCAGTGTTTTTTTTTTAAGACCAGTGATACAAATACTGTGCTTTACAAATTGTTGACAAAAGCTGTGATAGTTTCACATAACAAAAATATTAAATTATGAATACTTGAATTTTAGAAGTAGACTATGGTTTTATAGCTTACATTTAGGAATAGTAAATGTGTTTAACAAACAGATTCAGAAATATGAATTTTTTAAATGTAAACAAAAATATTTAGTCACAAAGAAAATTCATAGTTTGTTATGCACTTTTGTAGAAAGCTAAAAAATAGAGTATTTGGTTCTGAAGCTCTCACACTTGTCTGTGCTTCATGCTAAGAAATTGTATATTGAAACAGTATCATGGTAGTTGTAATCAATCTGTATAGAATGCTTCAACACTTCTTTTTAATGAAACAAGACCAGGATGAAGGAATTTAATGTGATTCTAAGCTTGATATATTAGTTTAAGAGGAATAAAATTAGTTTTTAATTTCTGAAAAATACAAATGCTGGTATGTCACTCAAACTGGTAACTTACAGTTTCACTAAATTTATGTTAATAGTTAGTGCCACAAAAAATAACTCACGAAGATGGTGCAGGTTCGCTGCTCTCACTTTCCCGAGCCTTGCTGTTGTGGTTGGTTGATCGGCGGCCAGTGGAGCCCCCTCGCTTTTTGGGTTGCTTAGACTGACATGTAGGACAGTACCATTTCCCTCTTGGGACCTAACAAAAACAATCATATATTAAAATAAAAAAGTGGCGTGTATCAGGTTAACATATTTTTTTTTTTAAATATAACAAGAAAACTTTTATACAAGTACTTGTTTAATAGCTGTGTACCTTGGTAAGCGGAGGTGTCAAGCAGTCTGTATGGTAGGCTCTGGGGCAGAGATCACACGTGACTAGGTTTTTGCCAGTCTTCTTTCCGCACACGATGCAGTTCCTCTCTCCTGTTGCCTTGTTCATGCATTCATAGCAGTACCTGAAACAAAAATACAACATTAGGGTCTGCGGTATGCAAATATTCAGATTTTATAGCCAAACTTTACTTTGAATCAGGATCAACTGATTTATGGTCTCGGATATTTTGACTATTAACACTAACGGCGGCAGCCGCTCGACCGGTATAGCCTGCTTGCAGAGTCAAACCATGGAGTTTTGTTTACAGTGAACTTTAAATAGTATGTTTTGATATCCATTTTAATGTTCTAAGTAAAAGTTTGTGAAAGCCCATCTTACAAAATGTCAGTGCCTCTAGGTTAAACAAGGCCTAAACAAAGAGGCTGTCCTTATGAAATATTGTGTATAAATGTGTGTTTTCAAGTGTTTTCTATCCATGCAAGTTTTTGACAACCAAACTCAACTAAGTACTTGAACTGGGGATTTTCCTTCTAATTATCTATGATTAGGTCAAATAGAGTGACATATAAACAGATGACTTTTATAGTACAGTAGCCCCATGGGCTTATTTGCTTCTTCGTACTGAGTGACCAAATTATGTATCCCTACACCGAACCATATAAACTGCAAAACCATGTGTTTAGCAGCTGTCACTTCTGACAGTCAAAATTTAGGTATTTACCTAAATGTTGACTGTCAGAAGTCAGCTGTAAACTGTCAGTCAGCACCAAAGAAGACACAGGGCTACTGTACAAGTGATTAACTCACCAGTCCCCATCAGGAATAGCCTCCAGCTTGGGCTTGAAACAGTAAGTGTGGTAGCCCTTGTCACAGCCATCACAGAGTAATAACTTGTCTTCGTTGTCCCCGCTGTGGCAGAACTGACAGTTCTGTGCCCAGAAAAAGACAATGAGACATGTCCCACACATGAGTCAACACATAATAAGAAGGCAACAGTAACGAGTACAAATTTCCCAATAATCACTTAGTGGTCAGATTTGAGTCCTTTCTATTACTCACAAAAAAATAGAAAGTAGATATAAAATCTTTTAAAATATATTTATTACTTTTTGAATGGTATCTTTCTGCCATATTTTGTAAAAATTATAGTATGAAAAATAGATGCCTTGTTATTGTGTGGATCATCTAATATTTTCAAATATTGTTAAAAGAACTAACTACATACACCTGCACCCACCAGTAACTTTGTGGTTTGAGGCACTAAACACACATTTCACAAAGTTGTTGACAGGGATGTAGTTAAGGTTAAAAATCCCACTTGGTGCAATGATAGGGGATTGTTTTTTCTTCCTCTTTCCATGTTACAGGCTACTTAGGTTAAATTACCCTACTCTCCCAATCCCTTGGATTGAACTGTTAATGAGCCATGGGTTAAATGTACTAATTAAAAAAAACTACATTAATATATGTTAAACTACTAATAGCCAGACTTGAAAGCTTTTTTGATCAGCCAGACATGCACTAGGATGCCAATATGTAAAATGAGATCTTAAAGGAATTAAATATATGAGAAATGCAACAAAATTAAAAAAGAAACATTCATATAGCTGTATTTTTAAAAAAGGATATTTTTAGATGATAGTAAAAAAAAATATTATCGTTATGTGAGACAACTTTGGTATAGAATGATTCATTCAAATTTTAAAAATATTTTTGAATATTACTTTTTTTTAGTTAGGATAGTTTTTGCCTTTTAGACTTTCAGGGTTGATATACGTTTTAAAATGCTCTGACTTTTTAAGGTTTTTGAGACCAAACAATATGAATTTTCCCAGAAATTTTTATGCAAAACAATGGAATTTAAAAAAAAAACTTTTTTTCATTTTATAACATTTTCATTGTAAAAGTCAAATTGAGTCTTTTCCTATCCATTTTTCTTGTACTATAAATAAAATTAGTATAATTTAGTCTTTATAATGTATTAAGTAAAAGTAGAAAATATGTCTTTAATTAACTTAATGAATGTAAAACTAATACAAACAGAAAATATGATAGCTTAAGTCAGATGAGAATAGTTGGATATATATGGTTGAATATGTTTAACTTTGAATAAATTTGCAACTTTCATAACTTTATAAAAATCAACCTTGATTTTGGAATAATATAATCAAGTAAATGCTGTCATGGTATCCTTTCTTTGCCATCCTAGCTATTAATAAAATATTTATGTAAACAAAGGAAAAAAAATTGTACAAAATGGCTTAATTTAATAGACACTGAAAGGTGGATTTAAGAGTAATCTACATACTTAGAGGGAAAATGTAGATCTAAGTTAAGTATGGTGAGTTTATGGGCCTTATATCACCTATCCTCCTTTCAATATTTATTAAAACCTTAATGTGTAAGCTAACTAATTACTATGCATTGCATGCATTGGTTACTAATTAATATTAATATCTATATAGCCTTTAACTAGCAAGAAGTTTGAGCCTGAAACTGTAGGTGTTAGAAAGAAAATAAATAAATAAATGATACACTGAATTTTTTAAATTAAGGCCTATGCGAAAGAGAAACTGAAGAACAAAATATGAAACTAGGAAAGGAAATGCTAGGAGAGGATTATGAATCAAACTAAATGTTATGAAAATGAGGGGTGAGAAAAAGTAAAATAAAAAAAAGCAAAAATTGCAGCAAATACCCACACTAGAACCTTTGCCGGATGCTGACGAAACCGAACTCACGGCTTTCATGATGCTCTTGTCCCAGGCGATGGATGCCTCGAGCATGTAGAGGGCCATAGCGATCTGAGCAGATGTATGAGCTCGCCCCACCGCCTCTCGCCACACCACCAGGCCTTTAGGAACCTCGTCCGAAGGTGGACTCTCTCCTGACATGCCGCACAAATTCACATCTCCAGTGCTGAAATAGTACAAATTTTAGATACATTAGCGTGAACAGCTCTTAGGTTCAGAAAATAAGGAAGCCATACTAATTGTCTTATTTAAATATGTAAGGTGTATTTTAATTATCAACATTTAAAAATGTGTGTGGAATTTGAGAACCTTTTAAGCTCCATAAGTAGCATAAAATACTTACTAATTACTAACACTTCTAGATGTAATTAGGAGCAGAGTTTTCTTACTTATAGGAACATTCCTCACTCTGCAATAATGAAGTAATTTATAAGCATAAGTGTGTAATTGCAACAACATGAATATCTATATAAACAAATAGAACAAACATAATGTGGCATTCACAAGAAAAAACCAACAAAATATTTTAGACTCGGAATGTCAAAAATATTTATTTCTTCGTCATCAACAACTGTTTCCAGCCTGTGGCCTGGTTAGTTTAGTAAAATGCCTAATCTTCCTATACTCCCCACCATTCTTCCTCCTTTAATCTTTTCTATTCTGATCCTCTTACTTGTACACTTTCTATTATCTGTTCCTCCCATCTCTTTTTATGCCTCCCATGTGGCCGTTTGCCCTACATACTTTATTTGAGACTAAATAGTCAAAATCCCTTTAGTAATAATATTCAAGCTTATATTCTGCTAATTTAAAGGAGTTAATTCTTGTCAAATGTTGCTGTGAGCTTATCCATCCTCCAATAAGGGGAAGTAATTTTAATATCACTGCTTTTACCCCCTTAAATTATTATAAATTAGCATTACTTAACTAAATTAACATTATCATTAAATAGTTGTGTAGTAAAAGACGTAGAAGTGAGTTTATAGAAAGCTTACTTTTGTTTTAAAAATAAAGAATAGAAATTATTATATAGAATTTGTATACAGTGTAATTTGCCTGAACATGACAATTACAGAGTGCATTCATTACCTAATATGACTTGAGATGTTATCTCATGCTGACTAATTGGGATATTTGATGCACAATATTAAGGAGTTTGAAACAGAAATCACATCAGAGCGTGGTTTTCTATATTCTTCAATAGAAAACAGAAAAATTGGGACGAGTGTAATAGTTTATTCATAAAAAAAATTATCACCAAAACTATTTTCATCATTTCAACTCTCCTTATATTGAAAAATATAGAATTTTGCTACAATGCAATGAATAGTTTGTGTTACGTTTCCTACTTAAGTTAGGTATTATTCATGGGATAAGCTTAGTCCTTAAGAAATAATATAGTGCATGGCTTTTCTTGCTTACCTGACACCTAGTGGTGGCTTGAGGTACCGCCTCTCAATGGCTGCCTCCAGGCACATGAGTCGCTCCTTTGCCAGTAAGACAGGGTCTAGCCTTGAATCACTTTCACCCTCTTTAGGCAAGCATGATGGTCGGAATATAGCACCCTCCTCCGTCGTCGCACGTTGTGGCACTTTCCAACCCTAAGAGGATTGACAATGCAAAATTCAAAATAATTTAGTTAGGTTAATAGTTAATAACAAATCATTGTGTAATGGTAAAATAATGAAGATAGTGAGCGAAGGAATATTTTTTTTTTTTTTCCATTTTTCTAGAGCAACACTGATATATAAATGAATTGGTAAAATAAAATTCATGCTTATTTTCAATTCAAAAGTTTCATAATTTGATTCAATACCAACCCTACCCTCCTTCATAATCAAAATAGTAATAGTTGCAGCTTCTAAGTGAGCCTTGGCCATTTACTTGGAACTTTTTAACTTTGCAAATAACTTTTGACATGAACTTCAATTTACACAGCAAAGTCTAAGCTTCACATTGATAACATATTTTTTACTATTGAATTTATATTCTAGAAATGATTTTATACTGATTCATAAATGAGACTTAAGTGTGATGATAATTTTGAATTTATTAAGAATGCCCGAAGTAGTTAGCAAATTCATTATGCAGAATTGAATTCATACTGCAACCTCCATATTCTATATAGTGATTCTGACCTTGACCTGCATGCTGGCATTGGCAACCTTATCTTCAAGGGTTTCCACCTGATCTAGGACAGCCAGGTCCACTCTGAGGGCCACCTCAGGTAGCCAATCAGAGGGAACGTCTACTAGCGGCGCACCGCCTGGCAGTGCCGACACCTTGCTGTCCAAGGGTGTGATTGCAAGGTCCGTCGCAGTCTTATCTCCTGGGAGACACATCTGATAGACACAAAAGAGTGTCATTACACCTCAATATGAATTGCAAACAAATTACAAGAAGGGTCAAGCCACAGTATTTGTGGACATCAACATGGATCTGTAATTAATTGAAAACTATTAGTTATACCATAGGAAAGCTAAAGGTCCATAGTTTCAAGAATAATTTATGATTTGTCATAATATTAATATAATATATATTATTTCTTTTTTAGTCAACATAAAATAATTTGCATTTTTTGTGTTGCGTAAGGAAAATAATCCCCCCCCCCCCCACAATCCAATAACTTAGGTTAAAAATTTGTATTTACCTCTATTTGTATCACTTATTATACAATAGTTACTACCCATATTTTGAATTGTAACATTTCATATAGTTTTTGGGAATAACCTCCCCATCCCCCTGAATTTGAATTTTTCTTCCGTAGCAATTTGGAATATAAATAGATTTTTTTTTTTATTTATGGTATTTTTGTCAAACATTACCAGTGTAGATTTTTTTTATCTCATTCTTTACTTTAAGGTACATTAGCTCCTTGAATATTAGGGTCATAGCTCTATTATTAACTTAGAAAATAAATACTAAAATTTTTGTTACTGAAGGGAAATATTGTAATGGAAGGAAATCACAAAAAATGTTTGGGTTGATAAACATTGTTTGTAGGCCTACCTAAGCTACAAACACTTTGTTTTGGGCAGGGATTGAAAATTAAAAACTTCCCAATTATATATATATATTTAAAAAATAATGATAAAACCTAATTTTGGGGGATTTTTTAATACTGCATTGAAAGAATTGGCTAAACTGCATTCA
Organism: Timema cristinae; assembly: GCA_039000515.1. Classification (NCBI taxonomy): domain Eukaryota; kingdom Metazoa; phylum Arthropoda; class Insecta; order Phasmatodea; family Timematidae; genus Timema; species Timema cristinae. The sequence continues at coordinate 27,327,525 of JBCFYV010000935.1, forward strand.
CCTTATGTTTAGTTTCCTTTTTTCTAAATGGTTTCACTGGGTGCTTAGCAAGTGGTATTTATTTAAGTTTAGTGCAGAGAGTCTAAGAGTCACTTTTTACTGGCATTTCTAGATTAATTGATTATTAGCACCGCGTATTACTACCCATTCGGGTTATACGCACTTACGCTAATGTGTAATGGAAGGGTGATTGTGAGATGAAATGAAGGACCTACAGTTTAACGTGGAATCCGAACCACGGCGGAGACCTGGCATAGGCATTTCTAGAAAGTTAGTTGAACCCACTTTATAACTTGTCAGTCAAGTAAAGTGAAAAGGCTCCTATGGCAAAAACCGGTGCACAAAGAATTAAAGAATACACAGAGAGAAGGAAAATAAACTCTGATTTAGTAGAAGAAGATACAAAAAAAGGACAGAGCCCGAAAAAATAAAAACAAGGAACATTTGAAAAACACTGAAGGAATAAGCAAACTCAAGCAATATGAAAGATGTCAAAAAAGAAGAGAAAAGAAATAGTGAAAATGCAGCTGTAAACTCCTTTAAAAAAATGTAACCTGCAGATTTGGGAAAGGCAACTAAAAGAGTTAAAGTGAGTAGGAAAGTTAATAAAATCTTTGACCTTTTTATATAAATTGCTGCCACAAAGATGAATTACATTTTCAGAAATAAAAACAAGAAGTGATGCTATACCAGATAAAATAGTTAATGCAGTCAAGCATTTCTTTGTTCAGGATGATATTAGCTGGCAATGCCCTGGAAGAAAAGACTTCAAGTCTGTTAAAACAGAACAAGGACATGAACAGAGACAGAAGAGAATACTTTTAGTAAATCTTGAAGAATCATACAGTATGCTTATAAAAAGATTATAATCCTGTTCTTCTTCAATTTTCAAAGTCCAAGCAGCTTCAACCTGAGCAAGTAATGCCAATGACGCTGAGGGACCAAGAAGGAAGTGTGTGTACCTATCACGGAAATGCGGAGCTGTTGTTAACCTCATTTAGTAAAATTGTGCCTGATTTACCAAATTCTTTGAAAGAGGTGGTTGATTTTACACCATGTTTATGTTAAAATTGTGATGTTGAATAAATGTGAATTCCATTATTTAAAAATATTAGTTTCTTACCCTAATAATGTAAGTTCTTCAACATGTTCATCCAACAATAGCTCAGCTTGTCAAAGTTAAGAAATAAAAAGTACCATTTGTTGTGGTTATTATATACTATTTAAACATTGAGCCTCAGTCCTCAAAGTTAACACATTTGTTACATATTATTCTAAGGTGCGATCATAGATATACAAAGATTTTGCAATGGCTTAAAACCATATAGATTTTTATTCTCGTTTGTTTTGATTCAAGTTAACGAATCAAATAATATATATTTAGAAGAAGGTACAGCAAAGGTGGATAGAAAAAATATAAAAAGCAACAAGCACAATATGGCTTTCACAATGAAAATAAGAACACAGTTCACACTTTACATTGCTGCCATTGGACAAAAAGGTAGTGGTATTGATGAAACAATGACCTTGTTATGATAAGTTGCTGAGCATGCATTAGCAACTGACCTTGCCACTGGAGTCCATCGATGTATCAATGTACTTGTTAATGACTCTCTTCAGTTCCCGTTCTCTCACGCCTCGAGAATGGAGGTTTCCCAGGATTGTCCGCACCTGGTCTTCATCCATAATTCGCCACCAGCCTCGTTGCAGCTCTGCCGGCATAACATTAACAATAAACCTTCTACAGTTCAACCAAATTTTATATATATCAATATCGCTCAACCTAGCTTTATTTCTTTGCACATATCTATTGAAATACTAACCTCATAGATGGTTGTGTGGTCTATGATGTGTCACTTTCATGTTGGACTAGATTTACTGTGACAGGGAATATTGTTTGGGTGTAGTGAGGGTAGTTTTTCCTAAATAGTTTCCTAATATACTTCCATACAAATGTGGGTACATTTCCTCTAAAATTATATTTCCAATAGCGTAATTTTTTAGCGTAACGTCTTACTACCTACCTGTTCAGGTTATATGCATATGTACTAATTACGCTAATGAGTTAGGGTGGGGAAGGTTCAATTTGGAGAAATTGTACCCACATGTGTGGAGATTGTGTGGAAAACCATTTTGGAAAATAAACACCCTTAGTACACCCGACCGATATTTGAACCCTGATCTCCCCATCATCGGCAGTCTAATCAATTGAGAGAGTGACATCTTGGACCATGAGGCCACCGAAACGAGTAATATACTTATTAATGTAAGTTTATAGCCCAAACCGGTATTAAAATGCAGCAAAAAAAGATTAGGTATAATTAAAATACTACCACAGTTCCACAAACTAACAGACAATACAGTTGTAATGCAGTAACAGAGCATTGAATATTAAAAAGAAAGATGCCAATGTATGAGAGGTCTGATCTAATTAGCATAAATGTATAAAGTTAATGGTCACCAATTATGTTCAGAAATAACTTTTTACTTCCATTACTGTTTCCAGCCTATGGTCTATCATAATTAATGTTTATGTTTCTACTACAGTATATGTAAAAGTTAATACTGTAATTTATTTAAGTACTTAAAAACAAGTTTAAAATACATTTTATTTTGTTTTAAATATTTGTCCCTTGTTTCAATAAAAAAAAAAAAAAATATTAATACATGTTTGACTTTTATTAACATAATTAAGTTTTAAAATTATATATCCATTCAACCCATGCTCGAGATTGCTTTCTTGAGATTGACTTAAATTTAAAAACTTGAGCTCGCAGACCCCCAGTTGATACTATTTTCAAATTTTTGAAAATCAGTAGTAACTATAACCACTAGAAGGACAACTCCAGTTATTTTGACCTATTGCCCTTCTTAAAGATCCGGTCATAAATGTTGTTTTTCTCACAAGAAATCTACATTTAATTACTTTAAATCAAATTTTGTGACCAAGGGTCCACAAAAAAGTCAGACCTTTAGTACCTTTTTGAATAAAGCTACCAGCCGCCCATAAATAAAAGAACAGTGAGCAGTCAATTTGAACTGTGACACCCAATGTTGTTTCTAACATCTCAACGCTGATGACGATCTTTTTTATACATACAAGTATCTTCTCGATTATAATGGGTGTTTATTGTAAATTCTGCAATTCATTTTTATTTATTTATTCTACCTAACCTTCACTTATTTCACAATTTTCAGCTAGTATTTTTAGAACTATTAAAAGCAAGATACACAAGACCTGCCAGATTAGGAACTGTAAGGCTTCTAATAAAGCAAAGAATCAATGCGTGCAGGCAAGAAGATTGTGTACAATCCAAGTACTTGAAATGTGCATTACACTTACACTAAATGCTTTGACAAAAATGATTATTTTTGCATGAAATCAAAATCATATATAAAATTATTGTGGTACAAAGTTAAATTTAATTATGTTGTAAGCAATTTCGGATTCCAGGCCTCCTGTTGTTTGTATATATAGCAATTCCATGTGTTCAGATGTAATTTGTGACACAAACCACATGCAAGAGGGAAAAAACTTCTCAGATACCAATTTTCATTTAAATTTAACTCAAGTTATACATGTTCATTTAGCCTGGTTTGCCGGTGACTGCTAACCCAGGATTCGAAGTCTCAGCCAAGTGTCTGAGAGTATTTTTCCAAAAGTGTCATACTTCCTTTTTATCTATGTAAATCTGAGTATCATCATCATCATCATCATCATAATTTGTATTATTATTATTATTATTATTATTATTATTATTATTATTATTATTATTATTATTATTATTATTATTTTATTATTATTATTATTGGGTTTATAAGTCCACTGACACAGAAAGGTCATTAGGGCTATAAATAACATTAAAAACAAAGTAAAATCCCCAAAGAAGAAAGTAAATTTTCTTTAAATTATTTCTTACTCATCCCTAACAGCAGAGTAATTAATACATGCGTATATCATCCGAGACACAGTAGTTTTAGTAACTTTTGTCAAATTGTTCTTCCTACCAGGATAGCTTGATCAAAGCCTGTAAATAATCAAATTAGCTGTAATGCTTAGTGAAATCATAATGTTATTAGGGAGTAATGTAGTTACCATAAGGGACAGGTTTGGGATCTGCAGGCTCGAGAGGTCCTGTCTTCTTGAGCTGCTCTAGTTGGACCATCTCTTCAGGGGTGAGGATGAGGGGAGCAGGAGACTCGCACTGGCTGCTGGCAGGAGATGGGGATGAGAGACGGGAAGGGGGTGGAAACACCGGGATCCGAAGTTCTGTGCTGCCTTCCAGACACCTGAAACACACAATTACTGTTAATAAAATAAAAATGTAAAGTAGCTTATGGGCTATATATGTTTATGTGACACACTTGAGGGGGTGGAGGATTAATTGTAGCATTACAATGTGTGACGCAGGGGAGAGGGGAGTTTAGGATAGCGTAACAAAGTGTTAAAAAAAATGATCTAATCAAGTATAAACTTAAGCTTTTTTTCACATTTTTGAAATCGTGTTTTTTGTAAATACAAATAAAACTGTTTGACTATAAATTGCATCCTTTTTTCGAACTCATATTTATTTTAAACTTATAAGACCCGACGTGGAAATAACTAGTCTTGCATATAGTTTATTTCTATAATATTATTATTTTTCAAATTAACATTATTATTATTATTATTATTATTATTATTAATATCATTTTTTTATTATTTATCATTATTTTCTTATCTATAAAAAAAATTCAAAATGAGAGTACAAATAACACAAACTATGGATTACTCCTTCTTCTTTGTGTTTGATAAAGGCAACAGTGCCGAAATATTATTATAATTGTGTTAATATGTGTGTGACTACTTCTACTATAGAAGACAGAAGAAAGGAAGAAGATGTCACCTTTGTGCATTGGATTCTTCCCAAATTTTTCCTCTTTCCCTCGGTGGGCTTTCTTCATCAAATTTATTTTTCCTTTTCCTTAAGTTTTATCAATTTCCTTTATTATAAAATTAATATATATATCTGTATTTTCATTAACATAATTAAAATTAAAAATGATATATTTATTCAACCCAACCTCGACTAAATACTAGGGAGCTTTGGTAAAAGTTCTCTTAAGAATGACTCGATTTTTAAAAAAACTTGAGCTTGCAGACCCCTCGGCCTTAGTCATTTCATAACAAATATTATATTTTAATATTTAGGTTGTTAGTTTTAAAATTGGTTTCAAATTAATTTTTAGTAAAATTAAATGAGGAAATTGACCTCATATGCTGAAACACACCTTTTATTCAATATGCCTACACAGCTAATCTAGGGAAGAGGATTAAAGAGAGATGTAAGAAAATCCTCCAAAATGCATCTGCTGATAAAATGGGATCCCTATTTATAAACAAAATAGCTTTAAGAGCACCTGACATTAAATAAAATCTCAACCCTCTGATTAAGAGTCAAGCTAGCTTACATTAAAAGGTCTTATATTATTTGGTCCCTCTGTGATTTAGAAAAAAGAATGTTATACTTAGCCTTTGGGTGAAAATATTTTTTAACTATATTAAAATCTATATCAAATTCCGATTGTATTGTGGCAATGTATGAGATCTAACAAATATGAAAGTTACCTTGAAGTGGTAGATCCATTGGTGACAGATGTGAGATCACATGAGTCGCGAGGGACTATACTGAACCAGTTGCGCTCCGTTGCAGTCACACTTGTGACTCCACCCAGCAAAAATCCTCCATTAAGTTCTTTCCCATTGTTAAATATGGACGCACTGTACAAATGACTCAGAGCATTAAATTTGTCTCCATTTGGCACAATCACAGGACCTAACTCGGAATTGGCCTTTTCCATACACTCACCCAAACGTTCAAACTGTATCGGTTTATGGACTAGAAACGCAGCCGAAAATTTGTCGTCGGCCTCTACTGATTGAGATTTACCAACAAACAAAATACTTTTATCTTTGTTCTCAATGTATTTGTCTTCGGTTTTTCGAGCATTCAATTCCACACTAAATAGGTCACTTTTTATTTCTATTTTCACAGCACTTAAACTATCTTCTTTCACTTCCATTTTTACACAGTTTTTGTCTGAAGTTTGTAATGATTCGCATTTCAACTTGGCGGGTTTCTTATCAAGAAGGAATGCTAGGGAGTGGTCTGTTGTTGTAGAATTCTTCACCTCTCCTACCTCTACTTTCACTCTACTGAGATCAACACTTTCCTCTCTCACCTCTCCGGTCCGCTCACACATGTGAATTCTAACCTTCGATTTATCACTCTCTGCACTTTCTTTTACCCCCCAATCCTCAACCTTCGGCTCGGTTTCATTGACATCACACTCTGCTTCCAATGTTTCCTTCTCGTGCTCCTTTTCGATCAGTGACCTCTCTTCGCACACTTCCATCTTTTCCTCACATCTCTCATGCCCCTTTGCAACGTCTTCCTCTTCACGGCTCGCTTCAAAGTCCATCATATCTTCCTCTTTCTCCCTTGTTCGTTTCTTGCGATGTTCATTTTCAATCTCATCACTCTCACTATCATCCACAGCTTGCTCACACTTTGTCAGCTCAGTCTCACACTTATTGTCCTCATTCTTAACCAACTTCCCCACAGCCTCTGCCTTAAGACGGTCCTGGCACGAATCTGGATGTTCTTTGCCTCCATTTAGAAACACTTCTGGTTCAGCAGACTCCATTGCTTCGACAAAGATGCCACCGGCACAAGGAAGTGACCAGTAACGCCGCCAGAAGCGATCCTGGCCAAAGCAAACAGCACGTAACTGCTGGGCAGACGAATTTAAAGCATGAAGGGAGTGATCACTTTGGCGCACCAGGCGTTCCATCTTTCGTGTCAACTCTTCTGCTGTCAAGTTCTTGTCTTCCTCCTGACAAACATAAAAAACCATATATAAGCTAATATTTTACATTTTAACACCTTTCAAGTATTGTGTATAATTTAAAAGTTATTTGGAATAGAGCACTAAGCTAAATCATGGTTTAAATTAGGAGGGATAGCCAGCCACTTACCTAGGTGATACTGGAGTGGAAATTGTTTAGATAGAACACTAAAAAAAATGCAAACATATGTTTAAGGACACACTTTCACTGTCACAGATAGCTTCATCAGGTCAAGAGGTTGACAGGTTGCAAGGTTGTCCTTAAAAATGTGTTTGTGTTTTTTTAGTATTCTATCTAAACAATTTCTAATCTAGTATCACCAAGGTAAGTGTGTTGGCTATCCCACCTAATTAAACCATATAATTTAATCAAAATATACTATGTATGAAAGAAAGTACAAGAAAGAAAAGGTATCCCTTAGCTGTAATAAAGTGATAAGAATTTTAAAGCTTACTGTGCAAAGCTTCAAATTTTAATAAAACCTGAGAGTATCTCAAAACCAAATATTTAAATTAATTTAACATTTCCAAATAAAATCAAGTTGAACAATGAATTTTTACAGGTATATTTAAGCAACTGTACCTCTTCTGGCTGAGTGCCTTCGCTTTCGTTACCACTCTCAGCCTCCTCTACATCATCCTCTACCTCCACTTCCTCTTCTATAACCTTCCCTTCTACACCAAGATCAATAGACTCCTCACAGCCACTGTTTTCTAGTTTCACGGGCAACAGTGCTGGCTGGCGGATCTTGCGGCCATGAAGCATCCTGAGTCTGGAAATTGAGCAAGTGCATGATTCAACACAAAGGTGATCCAAAACTGAAAGAAAACTTGTTTTTGAAATAACTATTGCATATTTACCACTCTATCCATTTTTATACAATAGTGAAAAGATTTTTTGTTTCCAATGTCATAACTTAATAAAACCAAATAGAGGTTGTTATAAAAAAAAAAAGTGTTTAATTTTTCAAAGAATAAAGAAATTTGAAATTTGTTCATCCTAAACAATACCTAAGAATATAATGACATTTTTTGTATTTAAATGATGAAATACTATGTTTAATAAATATAACCTTTCACAAAAAAAAATAAAAACATTAATTTTAATAAGAAATGTGACCTACTTTCTAAGCTTTGTATCCATGAGCCAACGGTCCTTCCTGAGCTGTGCAACCGTCTCAATAGAAATATCAATCTGCCGGATGACTGCCTTATTCTGCAACAACTCATTACACAGGAAAGCCAAGATGGCAGACTTGTGTGTGGGGTTCAGGGCAAGGAATGGCTTCTCGTTGAGCCACTCTGACATATGCCATGTAGGGTTGTTGTGGAGGTGCTCAAAGAATGCTGCATTCTTACCACAAGGAGGAAAGACTTCACCGTAGTTATTATGGTGGTCAGACTTTTTTTCACGGTCACGTTCAAAATGAAGGCCTAGACAAATAATATATACATTGAGCTCATTATATGACTTCTTCAGAAAAATGTTCTAATTTCTAAAGTAGTGCAATTTTACCAAAAATCTGCAAGATCATCTCACCGGTAAGAGCCTTTACCTCCCCAGTAGCATTGGCATAGAGGTAAATACGCAGTATCTCAGAGAGGTTTGAGTGGGTGATGTCAGCTTGTTTAAGTGACTGCCCCAGGATTGTTGTATGCCTGGCAGGATTTGGAATCCCTGGGTCCTCAATAGCACATACCAGGAGATGGGTCATTACTGACAGAAGTTCTTCTTCTGCCTCTTCATCGTTCAAAAGGGCCATCTGCAGACTATTAAGGGTTGGAAGGCTATCCATATCTGGAGAGAGATATGTGAAAAACACTTTATATTAATACATTTTAATTTCAGAGGCTTAAATTGTAAATAAATAATATTCAAAATGGTTTCTGTATTTTAATATCCTTGTTCACAATGATGCAGGTTAATTAGATCTGAACATACTGTTTGGAACAGACGAGAATGCTTGTAGCTCATTAAACTGTGAGATGATGTTTTACAGGAATGGGGTTACTTGCGTGGGTCTGAGTTATTTGCAACCTATTCAGTGTGATGAAAATTGTGTAATTTTTAAAATTATTAAGAAGAATATAAATTTATAAGAAACTTTTGTCCAATTGGTAGAGTGCTTATATAGTGAATTAAAATTCTAGGAATCTAGGGTTTGATTCCTGGTGCAAGCAATTTTTAAAATTTCCTTTTTGTCAAAGAAAAAGTTGGAAATTCAAACATTCGCAAGGGATGTTTCAAAATTAGGTATGTCTGAGTTAAAGTGTAAGAAGTGAGAAATCTGCTCGTGAATCGCAGCTCGCATATTTCTGAATTGAGTTGAATTGGTTGCATATCAACATTAACATCTACAAATTATATCAGTATGCTAACCTACTTGGTAAAATGGTGAGATGTGTATTGTTTAGTCTACAGCAGCTTGGGAAAAAGTGTTCTATATATCACCATGTCTTATTACCTGTTCATGTTATATGCATATCTACCAATTATGCTAATAGCTTAGGGATGAGTAAGGTTGAATTTAGAGGAGGTGTACCTGTATTTGTGTGAATAGTGTGGCTGAAACTATTTTGGAAAAACCACCCAACCGGAATTCAAACCCTTATCTCCATGTCTTTGGTAGTATAGCCCAACACAATAATGACGCCTTAGACCGAGCGGCCATCAAGCCGGTAATAAATCGTGGCTCAAAAGATAGTTGACTTTATGTCTGAGCAGAAGTGTATCAAAAGCTTCGTAATATTGCGCCAAATGGATGTGTCTATTAAGGCGGGATGGAAGTTTCTCATCTAATGCCATTTTGCTCACGACAGATATTCAACAACTGATGATATCACCACAAAAAGAAAATTATACTATATGTTTGTACTGAAGCAATATTTTATTTATTTAGCCAAAAATATGTTTTGTCATAAAAACTGAAAAAACCCCGCCCTAAGCTCACGTCCCCTTCCATCCCACCTTAACACCTGGTGTGTGATATTAGAATGGTCGAAGGAGTAACTCACCAAAGCCCAAAGTTTCTCCAAAATTATGGAGGAACTCAAACACCATGAGTGTGTCAGCAAAAGCCTGTCCAGACAGCTTTAAGCCAGGAATTCTGTTGAGAGTCGGCAGAGGCCTGTGATCACCTAAAACAAAGAGTATGAATTAATGTCGAAGGTAAATGCAAACAAATAATTAGAGATAACTTCCAAATAAAAGAATGACAGGGTGTCCTGCAAAACTGTATTTTAAAGTTCCTCGACTTTTTGAGGTTTTCTGGAGTCAATGTGTTTTTCCAGACAGTATATAGAAAAAAGTATATTACAAACATTGTTTTATTAAGATCCCTACTTAATATAATCCAACACCTTAGATCAGTTGGTAGCATGTCTGTTTAGTGCGCTAAGGGTCTCGGGTTCGATTCCCGGCATGACCGAAAAATGTATCATTGGTGAAATGTAGGTTTACCCTTTCATAGTGATACATTAATGGGCGGGGACTGAATGTTGTGCCTTTCTTAGTTTAAAGTTAAATTATAAGACAGAAAAAGCTATGAGAAGCCTAGCATGCCAATACTGAAAAATATATGGCTTGAATAAAAAAAACTGACCCGTTCCATAAGCTGGAAATAGTAATGGATGTAAAGTAAATTACTTAATATAATATTTTTAGACACAAACACATTCCAAAGCTGTGTTACTCTATGCAGGGGTTAAAGGATGTCAGCCCAAAGTGATGATGAATTATTGGGTAGTGCAACCTAAGTTAATTCAGCGAGATTATATTAAGCCATTAAAAATTGCCTTACACCAGTACATTTTTAAATTTATATATTTACTTTAGTTGCACAGTCGAGGGGGGGGGGAAGATGACACATAACATCAGATGTTGACCTTGAGAATTGAGATTATTATGCTCAACTGGGACATTTGTGCCAAAGTAAAAAAAGTGTGCACACAAAAAAATAACTGCCAAAAACAATATTTTGGTGCCAGCACACAAAAGAGGACATATACAGCAGTTAAAAATAAACACAATTATACAATATACAAATATAAAAGTCCCTGACAGTTAGGTTAGGACTTGATAAAAACAAATAAACTTCTCTCTTTACTCCTTCAAACTTATATCTTACACGATTTTAAATTTTGACAGTATTAATCTATCCTCTTAAAGGATTCTTTCCATATCACTTACATTACATTATTATGCAGTATTTCAAAAGTGTTTAATATATCTGTTTACAAATAAATTAACAATTATTCATTTTTATAAACATATTTATGCTCAAACAAATGATAATAATTAGTAAAGAACAAAATAAATATATTTTTAGGGCATATCAGATGTCTTAATGACAAAAAGTGTTTTAAAATAGTACGAGGGTCATCCAGAAAGTAAGATTACAAGGGCTGCTGAGGCCGGGGGAAATTTTTTGTTTCAAATTTGGCGCACCTGGCGTGTAGGGAGAATCTTAACGGTCAGTTTGTTTGGTCCCGCGTGTTTGTCGGCCATTTTTTTCAGTCACAGTAAATTCTTCCGAGGGAGAGGTCGTCGCGCACTCCCGCCACCTCCTGTCCATGCCAGATCCGCGTGGTCATCCGTTTTTTTTGACTTTGCAGAACAAAACCGCCGCGAATATCCATTGGAAGCTCGTGGAAGTTTATGGTAGTGATGTGATGAGTCTACAACATGTCACGAAGTGGGTTAGGTTGTTCAGAGAAGGCCGTACTGATACTCACGACGAGGCAAGGAGTGGGAGACCATCAGTGATTTCTGAAGAACTTGTGCGAAATGACCTGCGTGTGACACTTGATGACCTTCACGAAAAGTTTCTTGACATTTCTCTAAGTCTCCTTGGTTATATTGTGTCGGAAAAACTTGGTTACAAGAAGTTGTGTGCGAGATGGGTGCCCAGAATGCTTACACCGGAGCACCGTCAAAATCGCGTCACCGCCACGCGTGCATTTTTGGATCGTTTTGCACAGGAGGGAGAAGCTTTTGGACTGTCGTGATGGGGGGTGAGAATCCAAAAGACAATCACTTCAGTGGCGTCATTCATCTTCCCCAGCCACCAAAAAGTTCAAGACAACCCATTCAGCCGGAAAAGTCATGGCATCTGTTTTTTTGGGACTGCAAGGGGGTCCTTTTGGTGGATTTTATGCCTAAAGGGACTACCATTAATGCAGAGGCTTACTGCAATACCCTAAAAAAAACTCAGAAGAGCAATTTAGAACCGTAGAAGGGGAATGCTGACCCGGGGAGTCAGCCTCCTGCATGACAACGCCAAGCCCCACACCGCGCGAGTTTCACAGGAGCTGCTGATATTGTTTGGATGGGATATTGTAACCCCTCCCCCACAACCCCACCCCCTATTAACCTGACTTGGCGCCTTCGGACTATCACTTTTTCACTAAACTAAAGGAGTTTTTGGGTGGGAAACGTTTTTACAACAATCAGGAGGTCGAGGAAGCTGTGAAGAAGTGGCTGAAAGAGTTGGCGGCGGAGGTCTATGACACTGGCATACAAAAGCTGGTGCCCCGACTACAGAAATGTCTCGATCTCGACGGCGATTAAGTTGAAAAATAGTTTAATATATTTGTGAAGTATCCTGTGAATTTCAATTAAATACAAGCATTTTTAGATCCTAAGTAAATGTTGTAACCTTACTTTCTGGATGACCCTCGTAATTCTTACCTTACAATTGACATAAATCATTCTAAATTAGATTGTTTTGCATTTAGGTTTAAACTCAGTTGAGATAGAGAGTAGTTTCTAGTGCTTAGGTATACATTTTATTATTGATGAATGATCAAATTTATAAAGATCTTAGAAACTTTAGAAGCAAGACTTTTTGCTGCTGGCCTGTGATGAAAAAATGTTAGCACATTGTGCCTTGCTTGTTACCTGTAAGCTCCATGTCCTCAGCAGGTTTCCTCAGCTCCTTGACAAGTTCCAACTCTATCCGACGTTGCTCGATCTTCCTCTCTTTGCTTGCAAGCTTCTCAGCCCTCATTTCCTGCCTTTTACGCTCTCGCTCCTCCAGACGCTTTCGGCACTCCAGCGTCTTTACTAGCATCATGTGTTGCCGTCGGCGCTCACGCTCCTAACATCAGTGATTCATTTTTATTGCCAAACAAACAATGGGGGAAAAAAAAAACAATACAATGAACCATGTTGAATTAGAAGTATAAATGATAAAAACCAATTAGATAAATGAGATTTGTAAATCTATAGATGTACCTCAAGTTTACATGCCTAAAATTAAATTTGAGTCCTCTCCCCAATAATGTAATGGTCTGACCCTCAGAGCCAAACTAAATACCTTTTTAAAACTATCAAGAGGAGCCTTTGGCCCATGCAGAAAATTTTGGGCTTGAGTACAAGTAAATACTGTATTATCAATTTATTGAATTATAAAATTATAATATTTAAACCATGTACGGTAATGAAAAGGTTTAAGTAGACTTAAAATGATGTGAAAATATTGATATGAGATGGTTCAAATATCCATGCCAATTAATTTTAATTAACATTTATGAAACAATAGTAAATATTTGTGAAAATGTTTTTGAAATCAATTGAATATGCAGATGAGATAAATAATTCTGTGGGTTATTCACTTAGAGATGGCGTGTAGTCAATATAAAAAATTATGTATCATATATTACAGTAATATTAATATTAATATTACAGTAATTATTAAAGTAGTACAGAAACTGTGTGATTGGTAGTAAAGTTTTCTCTTCAATTAACAATTTTTTATTGCTTAGATCATTTAATTGAAGCTTATTCAGCCCCAGCTGTTCACCTCGTTTTAAAGTAGAGATGAGTCAAATCCACTATTATATTGGTACAACTTTTCATTTTACTGTAATCATGAATCAAAAACTTAGTAGAGCTGATAAACATAATAGGTTTACTTTGCTATATTAATTCTCAAGTTTCTTAAGAAAATAGAAATAAGTGTTGAAATTGTTTAATATAATTAATTTATTATAACATTCAGTTAAGTGGTAGATGAATGGTCTCAGATTTGTATTGGTTTATCAATATACTTTTTCCCCACTAATAATAATATGCATTTTCTTTATTTCAGAACCTTTGCAAAATGCTACAATCTGTTTGTTTTAATTTCCGAAAACCAAACAGTGAGACCAATTGGTTGGTACATTTTAGATTAGCAATCTCACCTTCAGGGATCATAAGAGCATGATAATCTGCTTCTGAGGGCCAGTCTTTAGTTTCAAGTACCTAAATTAATTACCAACTTTAAATTCCCTAATTTTATATATTGCTTAAATAATATTTTCTCCCCTTCCCCCCAATAAGTTAAAATAATAATTACTGCCTCATTATGCAGATAATCACTAAACACATGTGTTACTTTGTCATCAGAAAAATTAGAGTGTATGTGTAAACCTGAACTACATAAAGAAATACATTTACAGACAAATAAGAATATTAAAATGGGTTGGAAAATAATCGTCTTAAATTAACAAAGCAATTTGAAAAATTTTAGCCCTGAAATTTAAAAAAGTGTTATTTTATTTTATTTTACATTTAGTCATGCTATTAAAATTTGGCAAGTGTATGTAGATTATCTAATAATCTTATTTAACTCTAAATAGTATTCACCAGTAAAATGTACAAACATTTATTTGCATTCGAAGTACAGTAAATCCTCTTATAACGTTTTATATTCCTGAGAAACACAACTTTATATAAAACAACTTTAAAAAAGTTATGTTTTCCCATAAGAATCAATGTTAAGTGTAGGAGTTAGGTTCTAAGGTTCCGTAAAATACTTACAAATACGTGTATCATATCGCGGAAACAGCTCAAGACAGGAATACATTTAATTTCGAGACGTGGATGGGACTGGCTTATCACTCATAATCTTAACCCCCTCATGTGTCACCATGGTGGCCACTGGTTGAAAAAATGCACGGCTAGTTGGTTGCTTAGCGGCACTATTTTTTTTCTTTGTAAATTTCCTGGTGAAATGTAAGGCCCTCCATGACAGTCCTGTGCACTCTCGTGCTGCGTTCTACATCAGTCTTCATCAGCCAACATTAAGTCCTTCTTGAAAGCAGGGAAATGCAGTAGTCATGCTCTTCGTGGTAAAATTGCGTAAAGGCTTGTCCTCTTCACTGTCAGATTCAGGGGCTTGGATTTTGGGCCAGCTCTTGTAGCTCAGGAATGTCATGAGGATGTGAGGGAGAATTATCTATGAGGAGGTGAATTCTGAAATCTAAATTCTCCTTCGCGCAGTACCTCTTCCACGCGGGTATTGCGTAGGCTTTCAACCACTCATAGAACATGGCACCAGATATCCACGCCTTTTTATTGGCTTTGTAAATAACGGGAAGGTGCTCCTTAGTCTTTCCTTTCAAAACTCATGGGTTCTCTGATCTGGCAATTAGAAGTGGCTTCATTTTGTAGTCACCAGATGCATGCACACCTAGCAACAGTGTTACATGATCTTTCGCAGCTTTAAAACATGGTGCTGTCTTCTTCCTGTGAAATGTAATTTCTGGCAGGCATACATTTCCAAAACAGTCCAGTCTCGTCAACATTAAAAACTTGATTTGGTGAGTATCTGCCGTCTTCAATGATGTTTTGAAGTTCGACAACAAAGGCTTCTGCCAAGATGTTGTCAGAACTTGCAGCTTCATCAATCACTTTAATATTATGAAAATTGTATCAGAGCTTAAAACCATCGAACCACCCTCGCTCGGCTGGCACTGAAAGATTCTTCTTTAAGAGCCTTCGCCATCCTTAGCTTTAACACGTCATGATATAAAGATTTAGCTTTACTTTGAACAATGGCTAAAGTAACTGGGGTACTAAGTTGGTTTTGAGAGTCCATCCACGAAAGCATTTTCTTCATCCTTTCAATGCATTCATTTCTTGTATGCCTGACCTTTGTCACACTAAGCCCTGAAAAGTTTTCCACACTGCACTTAATTTTTACAGCATTTTTCTCTATAGTACGAATAGTAGTTGCAGGTAGGGCTAAAGCTGCAGCAATGTCTACAGAGCGCTGACCGGATTCGAGTCGCTTTATTACGTCCATTTTAAGAGTCAGACTAATTGATCGTCCACCTTTTTTCTTTCTTTCTTTTCAATTAAAGTGTTAATAGATAAATTACACGGACATATAGACGCCATTGCAAACAAATAAAAACCACCCCTAACTAAAATAAAAAACAAAACAAATAAACACAAGTTGCATGCAAACTAAAAATATATTATTAGATATAAAAACAAAGAATGGTAAAAACAAGTCACCCGCGAACTTAAAACGTATTAAATATAAAAAAACGCAAAAGAAAGATAAACAAAAGACCCACGCGAACTAAAAGTATAAAAACTACAAAGAAAGCTAAACACAAGTTTGTATGCTTGAACAAAACTGCTTAGCTCGCACTATCTTAAGTGTTGCCAACTCAGTAACGTTGAAAGTTTTTAAATCCTGTGCAAAAAGTCTCAATTTTCAAGTAAAATATCCCAAATTTAAAATACTGTAAATAAACAAACAAAATATATTTTTTCATGTAAAAATAACCTTTTATATTATTATTATTATTAATGGGCGCTTGTTGTTTGAAAGGAGGGGAGAGAAAAATCTCTGACATGACCTGCATGACTCATAGGCCTATTAGGCCCACACAAACAGGAACCAGGCGGTTGACACTTGGCGCGTGTTCAGCTGAAAAACGTTGTACCCAAAAGCGAAGGTTATGTAAAAAAAAAAGTCACAAATTATTAACAACGTTGTAACCAAACAACGTTCTAATAGGCAATGTTATAGCAGGACTTACTGTATAAATTCGTATTAAGAAGAAGATGATGAATAATATTTATTTGGCTTTGATAAATGATATTTTCAAGGTATATGTTTAATTGTTGATAATAATGTAGAGGCATTTGAATATAATTTAACCACACTTGATTAAGCACACAAACAATTTTAAATTCAGAAGCAATGTAGGGATGAAAAAAATATTATTTTAAAGACCATTTAAAGAAAAGTTTTAGTTATGAACTTGGTAATTTTCAATTTAATATCAAGGAATGTTTGGTAAATTTGTATTTATTGGATAAATGTTCTCAATTAATACAAAAATGTTTCACAGATAGCAAAATAGCATAAGACAAAGCACATTAATTTACAAGCCATAATTAAGCCACACTTGAGTATTTACATAAGCAATATTTCTAAGTTATCTAGTAGCTAACCACTCCAAGTTTCCTAGATATAAAACACTCATTTTATTTTTTTGAAATAGTTTTATTTTATAATTTAAAGAATATAGAATATATTAAAAAACAGCAATAAAATTTAATACAACTATTTTTTCGGCAAACATAGTGAGCCATTTTCAGTAAATACAAAACAAAGTATAGAAAAATGTAGCCGAAAGAAGCTATTAGAGTTTTATACTTTTAGTAAAATTTTAAACTTTTACCATACAGTAGAGTCTCGCGACCTATGACTATCCAAAATATTCATATAACATGCTATTGATACACTGGTGTGACCTCGCTGTAAGGAAAAGAAGCAGAGCAAACCACCAATTTTTTACACATTGGCTTTTGCATACTTTATTCTATAATAAAAAGTTTCATTTAATTAATTTAAAATCTATTTGTTCTGTTTACATGAATACAATAAACAATTTTGTAATTTTTCGTATAATTTATAAGACAGAGTAATAAACCTTATTTCATACTATTCTGCACTTCCATTTTTTTTTTCGTCGCCACTTATTTCCTGTTCAGGTTACATGCATGTATGATAATTACTTTAATGTGGTAGGGATGAGAAATGAAACCAATTAAGGGGTAACCTATCTGCATTTGAGTGGAAGGAATCTTGGAAACAATTTAAAGAACCCCACCCCCCCAAGTAGAGCTGACCAGTGGCCAGCGGGCCAGTCTAACATGAGAGTGATTCCTAGGACCATTCAGCCACTAGATCACTTCCTTTTTATTTATTTTTTACCAGCCCCACCCCTTGTTTTCATAGTATACTACATATTGGCTAGCCACATTTAGGTTGAATAATCAAGACTCTACTGTATGTGAAAGTTCATTATATATTTTTTTTAAATGGTATATTTGAAATGACATTCATTCATGAATCTAATTGTAAAGAAAAATTTTCACTTTCAGCCATTTTTTATTTTTTTTTCTTCTTACTTGGAGTGGTTTTGGCACTATCAGTTTGTGAGACAGAGAGAGAAAGTGTGTGCAACAGTGAACAGAGAGAAAGTGACGTACCAATTCCACCGTATACAGCATCTCCCTTTGTTTATTGAGTTCCTGCATGTAAATCTGCACCGCATGAAGGGGGAGAGAAACACAAATGAAAACAAAAGTGGTCACATCAACAAGAAGCCACCCAACAACTAAAATAAATGGTAGAACAAATATTTATTTACAATTACATCTACATAGCTCAAATAATAAATCAATTTGAAAAATGGAAGGAGAAAGACCATAAGTAACAAGGCTTGATAAAACACATACAAACATAATATTGCATTATTCAATGAATTTGTATGTTGCCTTACACAAATAGTTAAGAGTATAGAGAACGCAAATCAACCTGTGCCCTGGCTGACCTCACATAGTACATATGGTTACAATTTTAACCAGACTAGAACTGTTAAAAGTACAACATGAGAAGGATGAACTGGGGGATAAATGCACTTGCCTGGAGAATTAGTAAGCTATATTGTGCAAGATAAAAAATGCACCTGATACAGTTTCTTTATTACGAGGGAGGACCCAGTGGCATCACTAGGAGGGTGCAGACCGCATCGGGTGACACCATCAGAGGGGGTGACACTAAAGGGACTTTCCTTACAAATTGTGTGTGGTGTATCGGCAAAAATTTATTATTAACAAAAAATCCCTTTAGTTAGATATCGCCACAAAAACATTTTTCATTAGCACAGCTTACATGTAAGCTACTGTATCAATTTACCTACAAAGACAACTCTATATTAATTCACTTTTTTAACCTTCTAATGTGCATGCAATCTGGTAAGATTTGTCTTTATTTCCCAATTACAATGATGCTACAAATTTTATTCGTACAGACTACAGGCACACACTGTTGTTTTCGTTGGTGCTGGTGTTTATATAGTCAATGATCTTTGTCAAAATTTCTGGTATTTTAGCTAAGTACAATATTTTGAATATATTGCAATATGCATTTGTTTACAGCTTCAACATAATCTAGGTCATCATTGATTATACAAACCTTATCTTTTAATATATATCATGTAATGATAAAGTTTAACGAGTTAAGATGAACATAATTTTGATGTAGTTCTTAAAATTTCTTACTTCGAATTATATTGACTTGCTACCAAATTTTCACTTTAACCACATGCATGATTATGTATATGAATTGCAATTTTAATTTTGCAAGTTGTTTATGTTACTACTATTTCCATTACTTTCGGTGATATATGGGAATTACAATTTACAATTAAGATTAGTACAAATAACCTTATTAATAACTCTGCATGGTCTGGTATGGGAGTCCATGAGGGTGACACCACGAGTTTCCGCAAAGGGTGACGCTAACCCTAGTTACGCCACTGGGGGACCTCAAAAATATTGATTAAATAAAATGTGTTATTAGATTTGTGTAGTTTATAAATATTTTTAAGTAGGAAACTTAGTTCAAAACAGGAAACAGCTATTGTTTTATGTATTTTTAATACTTGGTTTGTCGTAATTTATGGAATATTAAAGACTGACAGGCGACGTAAGTTGGTTTTGTTAATTTTATCTTAGTTTGTCTTAATTTATGGAATATTATAGACTGAAAGTCGACTTAAGTTGGTTTTATTAATCTTAATTTTGCTAAATTGAAACTGGAAGTGACTACACAGCGAAAATTAAATAAAACAAAAATTGTCCTGGCTAATTTAATAGATAAGAAAGTAGTGTGGGCAAGCATGTGCGAACCTATCAAATTTTGAATCCAAATCTGAATATTAGTAAGATTCGGATTGGATTTGAAGTTTCAAATATTAATATTGGAATTCAAAATTTCGAATCTAAATATATCTTAAATATGGATTCAATGGTTTTAGTTCGAAATTATAATCTTTATTTCATATTAGCTTAACAAGTTAAAATAATTAGACTGAAAACCAGCTGCATGGTAGAGTGAATATAGATAATTGGCTTGAGATCCAGATTGTAAAGGATTCCAAATCACATGGGGGAAAGTTAATTGTGAAAGTGAATATCTTGTATTTTAAAAAGGTATACAGGTCCACCTTTTTGTAAATAGTAATCAAACTCTACACTAAAAAAAGTAATATGGTCTTTATTTTATATTTCCCCTTTTGAGGTTAGAGCTATTTTTGGTGAGCCCAAAATTATTATCAAATAATTTTATTATTGGATGGATTAAAAAACTTAGCATAGTAGAATATACAACACAAATCTTATTTAAAACACTATCATTATAAGCCTAAAAAGAAATTATTTGATTTGAACCTATTTTTATAATAAAATGTTCAATACAGTTTTTTTCTAAGAATCAGATTCGATTTGGAATAGATTAGTAGAAGATTAGATTAAGATCTGATTCAAAATAGTTTTAAGGCATGAGATTCGATTTGATCAGTTAGCAAAAATTAAAATTCAATTAGAAATTGAAAATCTTGGAGTCGCACAAAATTTAAAAGTGGGTATAAATCTTTTGTTGAGTAGAATATGAACTCAACATCAGATCATAAAATTTGTTACAATATTTGATAGGTATGTCATGGAATATATTATAAGATAGTACAAAATATATTTCAAAAATCTTAAGTTTAGAGTTGCTTAGGTAAAATATACACTTTATATTCTTTCTTTTCTCTTAAATTAAATACTCTTCATTCTAAGATTTTAATATGTTTAAAGTGTCCTGGCTAAGTTTAGTTAATTTTTTTAGAAATATTTGTAGGTTCCAAATTTATTAAAGTGCAAATCTCACAAAACCCCATGAATTCAAACCAAATAGATTTGACTCTAAGTGTTATTTTTAAATAAATGAGCCCAGGCTTGTAAGGTAAATGCCAAAATTATGAGAAAATAGGCCAATGAATACAATAGTGCTGATCAAGTGCCAAGTGTATGTCCGTATGTCCTTGATAAGATGTGTTTAACCTTTTAGCTTATTTTAAACAATAATTGGGTCAAAATGTGCCCAAAAAAAACAACACTTAAGTACTGTAGGCAGTCCTCATATGTAGAGATACATTTGCATTTATGTATGTCTCTCAAAGTTGAAAAAATAAAATTTGCCTTGCAGTCAATGAGATATTTTTTTAAAGCAAAATTGGTTGTTTATCCTTCCATTATCCACAATAATTGCTCATTTTAAATGATTATTATTTGAAATATCATATCCACAAGTCAATGAAGAATTAGAATTAATATCTCTATACAAAAATATGAGTAGGTGCTAATAAGTAATAATAGTTAATTAAAAAACCAGACACTCCAACCTCCAACTTGTTGCCCAGGTAAATGTGCTGTTTATTCCTCCTACCTTTAGCCACTGTTGATTATACTTAATGAGCATCAAGCATAAAAAAAAATTGTTACATGTAGCAAAGTTTATGAATCCCTGGTATTGAATTGCTTAATCCCAATGCAACTAAAAAGGATCTGTCAAGATCTAGCGAGAACTTAAGAATTGTATTTCTCAAAATATATATTATATTATCGATTTGTATCGATTCACAATTTTATTTATAGGCCCCTAATTCTTTTAAGGTACTTTTAACTGAAAATTTATTTTTTGGCTATTCTTTTGTTATTTCATAAAAAAAATGAATAAGGTATTTATTAAGGAAGTATAAAATCAACATATCAAAATCACCCTAATTAATTGGGATTTACAAAATTTCTAAGAAACAAAATGTCTCAAAAAATAAAAATGTAATCAATAAAAAAGTTTTGTTTTCTCCTGTTTTGGAACTCTGGATTCTAAAAGTGGATGGCAGAAAGACATCCAATAAACTAAGGTTAGGTGTCAGACTGCAAGGTTCAAAACTTATGTGTCCTAGTGTTCAGGGGATTTAGCGGCAGTCATGTTAAAAGATTCCAAAGCTTGACTTGTGAGTCTTTTCAAATAATATCAAGTACTCTCTATGAATGTAAGGAGATTACATTTTACTACTAAAAACAGTGCACTCAGATATAGGTGTAAACTACTAGCATTAAATTCTAATATTCATTCAAAGGTATTTTATTACATTATTGCATATGTATGAAAGTTCTATATATGAAGCAATTACAGTGTACATAGTATTAATTTTTGCCTACTTCATAGTTTTGATTAATTTCAAATAGAGTTTGAATAAAGCTCTACTATAAATATTATTAGCATTAAAATTGTGTTTTCATACTCAAAATGTGTGTTATTTTGAAGTTTTAACACAGTGTGTCAGTTTCATAGTCAGACTTAGTACACCTCAAGTGTGATTATATACTAAATACAATACACCTACATAAACTCGAATGGAATGAAATGGAATCTCGTTCTGGTCTAGGTATGTGTCGTCCTGTATTTAGTATAGTGCCGCACTTGAGGTGTACTAAGTTTGACTATAAAACTGGCCCAATGAGGTATTAAATTTAAAATGACAGAATATTAATTAGTAATTTTTAACCTCTATTATATTAAACGTCTTATTCCACAAAACATATTTTATGTAATCTGTGTTTTATTTATTAACCCATGGACAAGGAAAACTACACCAAAATCAAAAAAGAAAATTAAAAAGAGAAGGATTGTTTAGCAGAATTTACAAATCAGGATTTAGACAAATTAAGTTAAAAATAATTACATAAAACAATTTTTTAAATATGTAATTTTGACCATATTTTCTAACTTTTAAAAATAGTGTATATTTAAAAAAAATTGGACAGTTAAAAATCCACTAAATCAGTGGTGGCTCGTGGAATGATGCCATGGGAAAAGGGTTTGACAATACTTTACTAATAAGCTGTTTCCCTCTATTCATTATTGTAGCTTCAGAAATAGAAGTGGAATTTAAGAGTATAGTGTTATTAAATGCTGTTTAGTGTGATAAAACATTGAGAGTTGCCAATGCACTAGAATTTATAAAATGACACAAAAGACAAATATATTTGAAGAGATAAAAAAACAAAAAATACAAAGCATAAAAATGATGATGAAAACAAATAAAGCAAAGTTACAAATTAAAAAAAACCTGTTTATTAGCAAAAAAAAACTATAAAGCAATATATTTGTTTTACGGTGGCTAAAAAAATAATTAAAATCACACAATCAAACATAGGACAAAAGCAATGTCTTGTAATAATCAACTTATATTCGCTAAACAACGGTTGTATATAACACAGGATTATTGAGCAACGGTGGGAAAGTCAACCCACTTCACATTATATGGATTAATAAAGATACTTACTTGCTCCTTAATAAGTGCCGCCTGCTGTCTCTTTAACTCACGCTCCTGAAACAATAGCAAGATAGCCAAAGTAAAAGGAGAGACATAAGTATGGTAGTGTAGTAAAATAAATAAATAAAATATAGTGTTTCGAAATTATTAAATATTTCATTATCAAAAAGAAAGTTTGAAATATAATTTGAATATTTAAAGTATAATATTACAGGATTAAATTTTCATTGGAATGTAAAAATTAATAAAAAAAGAAATGGTCTTTATCATAAAATTATAGTGTATTATTATATATAAAGTAATTTTTTTTCCCCTGGGGTTGGAGAAATTTTTAGTGTTTTAGAGTACTTTTAATTCTAATGTGTCGTCTAAAAAATCTCTAATCTGGCGTTACATTGTTCAAACAAGGGTGATAGCCATTCCTCCTACTTTCAACAAATAGCTTGTATAAAATAATTTAAAACTATTTACGAAAGAAAAAAAGGCCTGATAATTTACTAAGGCGTGTAAAAATATATAGCCTATGTTTTTTCACAACTATACAATTAGATATAGACATTTAAGACAAAATTGAGATAAATTTTGATGGGAAAAAAACCTATAAGAACCTAGTACATGGTGCGTTCAAATATCTAGTCGGTTTATAATTTGCAGCTATTTATTTTTGGTTGGTATACACAGTCATGAATATTGCCATTGATAGTTGGTTTCAGGAAGAGTTTCTAGTGGAAGCTAATAATAATTCAGTTTATCATCAAATATATAAAAGGTTTTTATTTATTTTTTTGGTTAAAATAATGTATTGACCTGAAAATAGACTAAACTTTTTTTCTGAAAGCCAACTTTTATCAAGCTAGAGTGAAACCCAAACCACCATCAAACAAGTACTCTAGTAAATGTTCTTTTATTTGTACTTCAGAATCTCATGTCCTTCAAACTTAAATGTCCTACCATGTCAAATCTCAACTCAAAACATACCATTACCTGTGACAAAATAAGTTCAATTGATAAAACCAAGTTGGGGATGTTGACAAATCAAGACTGAGCATTACAAAACACATTATATGGGGTAGGCACCTACTCTTGATTTAACCACACATTATTTTATATTCACCTGAGTTTGAATAGTTTTTACTTTGGTAGCGGTGATTTTATATGCAACTTAAATAAGCCCATTCTTAACATATTAGTTGCAGTCGAGAACTCTGAATTCAAACCACAGACATGGTGGCTCCTTGAGGGGTGACACTAAAAGTTGAAACATGGATAAAGTGAGGTTTATCAACACTACATGCGGGTGGTTTGTTACCTGCTGCTTGCGGAGCTGCTCCTCTTGGCGCTGCTTATCCAGCTCCTCCTGGCGTCGGCGCCGGGCCTGAGCCATGCAACAACAAACAGCCGTTCAACAACAGATACACACTGCACATGCACACACAGGCAACACACACATCTCACATAGTTCCCTTACATTTAGAATGGAAACTCACATAGGAAGGATACAAGAAATGACAATTGTTTTTAGTAAATTTTAAAGTTAATGAAAGTTTTGTTAAGCATAAATTTGGTTAAAACAAAGTAGCATTAGCTAAAGAAGAAAGACACATATTTATGTTAAAACCTTTCAGACATATGCAGAGTAAAAACATAACAAACATTTAATATACTTTACAAATGTAAAGCATTTCCTTTTACAGCCAGCTTCTTCCAACAATTTCAAATAAACTAGAGTCATCTGCTCTTGAACTTTATTAGGTCAAAAAAATATAAAACTGGTTCCATAAGCTGGAAGTATGTGCTAAAATTTGTTTTTTTGAGCATTTTACAAATGTGTAGTTGTCTTAGAATCAATATGATACCAGATCGAGAGAAGTTGATAAAGTTATAAACTAGTTACAATACATTGTCGAGACTTTAAAACAAATACATTGTCCGAGACTTTAAAACACAATGAATAATCCACCATAAATTAAATATAGCATTTGAGTGAACAGTAGAAATTGTATTGGTATTTTTAATTGTGTCATTATTATAATGTTTGGTACTAGTAAAATACTTTTACGTTTATAGATGTGTGTGCAGTCCGACACCTTAGCTCAGTAGGTAGCGTGCTTGTCTACTGGGCTAAAGGTCCCAGGTTTGATTCTTGGCATGGCCGAAAAATTTATCACTGGTGAAATGTGGTGTTACCCTTTCACAGGGATAAATTAACGGCCGGGGACTGGATGTTGTGCCTGTCCTAGTCTTAAGTTAGATTATAGGGCATATGAAGCTAGAGAGGACTAGCAAACCGGTAGTGGAAAATATATGGCTTTAATAAAAAAACTGACCAGGGCTACAGGCTTTTAAATATTATTATCAGCACAAATGTATAAAGTTAAAAAGTGGGAGGGGGTGTCAAAATATCAGTTTCCAAACAAATGTATGAGGCTATGTTAAAGGATGATGGTTTCACATCTTACTGCAATTATTATTTGTTTAAACAAGACAAAAAGAGTTAAAGAGTGTACAAGTTAAAAAAAAAACTAGGTGCATTAAACTTTTTTTAAATTTATTTCAATCTACAACATTACAAAGATCAAAGACAAAGTGTTGCAAGTCACTCTTAAAAATTGAAAAGTAAGCACCAAATACCACATGCCACAAACATTTTTCAGGTGATTCAATTAATGTGAAAACAGCATGCACTCATGTGTCTAAAACCTTGTCAATAAAATACAAGTATACTGTGCAAATAAATGTTTATATTATCTCAAAACATATCAATTGCCACTTTGTCTTTGAGCTATTTGGTTGGAAAGTGCATAATATCCACCTTGTTTAGTTCTTGCTGGACATGCAAAGCAAGGCAGCAAATATAATCAACAAACCACCAAAAAACTTGTGAAAGAAAAGGTGGTCTCAATCAACACAGTAAAAGATACACTCAGACCATTACAAATGAATGAAAGCCAGGATATTACAAGAATAGTTGTAAGCACTTGAAGGACAAAAATGAATAAATATATTAACAAATAATAAAAATTAGTAAAATTGGTAGAATTGACAAAAACTAGTAAAAAAAATCTCATGATTAACAGATTGTTTATTTTCTTGGGGAATACAGCACACTTATATAGTGGATGATGTATACCCTCCATAGTAGTGAGTGTCATGGCAGCAAACAAACTTTCAAATATTAATATTAATATATAGCTCACACTAAACATGGCTGTTTTGTTTACTACCTATTCTTTTTAGTTTTTTCAACCACATTACGCTACGATATGGATATAAATATAATATTTTTTCAATGTGAGGTTGAATGCTTGCAATATGATTGAAACTGTAAGTGATGAGGAATCTGAACCAAGAATCCAAATTGAAAGAAAAAAAAGGCAATGTGACTTTTTAGTTATATAATATTTAAATTGAAAATGATACAAGGACATAAGAATCAAAACCCAGAACCTTTGTCTTAGTATGCCAATACTTTTACCACCGAGTTATCCATGAGTCATATTTTAAGGCAGTCTGTGAGGGTGTTATCTGCTATCACGTGATCTTGATTGATCCTTCATGTGTGTCTAATAATTCGCACGCTTCCACCCCACACTCTGCCTTAAGATATGAGTGAAGAGTGACCCTGGGCACGAGACAACACCTGGATAGCTCAGTAGTAATTCAGAGCATTGGTGTACTAAGCCAAAAGTCCTGGGTTTAATTCCTGTGTCCAGGTGTCATTTTTTAATTTAAAGAAGACTGATATTTAGATGCGGCTATAACCGTACTTAACTATAATAACTTGGCTATTTAATTCATTATTATTCATTTCCTTTATAGGCGCTTCTTTTTTTTAATGTTGCTACTCCCCAAATAAGACTAAGCCTAATCAAACACTAAATAATACTTGGTTAACTCCAATTCTCTTTGTTTCTGACAAAGTGTTCAATGGAAAATAGTTCAATATGTATTTACCAAGAATGCAACAGAAAAACTTGTTTTTGGATATAGATAGCTGAATACATGTGTAGTAATGGAATTATAAAAAAAAAAATATCCTAAATATTGTATCTGCAAAAACCAAAAATTATAGGAAAATCTTTGTTAATTTTCTAGATACTTGATATTGAAATAGACTGATTCTTTAATACTTTTGAATAATTCAGCCAGAAATTCAATGATCAATCTAATCTTGTGTATTTTCTTTATCCCCCGCCCTTCTCTGATGTTTGAAAGCTTGTGATTCTGTTTTCTATAATTTAAAAAATATGTACTTAGGGTTCCAAAAAATCCAAGTTTTACAATTTAATGCTAATATATCCCTTTGTACTATCAAGAACATCCTTTTTTTTAATAATCCTAATAATGAATCTTTAAAAAATACTGAAGGAAAAAGGTAATAGAATGAAAACATAATTCAATAACTAGACCAAATACATGCATTTGACCACGATGAGATGAAGTCTGTGATTAGTGAAAGTTAAGATTAAAACCATTATGTTGATTATTTCTTAGTTCTTGTCAATATTTGGACCTTTTTGTAACAAATAACCATTTATTTTTATGAAAAAATAGCTCAACATTTATTTTTACGTTTTATCTCTCTACAAAGTTAAAGTAAGAATTATAAAGGATATAACGAATTAAAACCTAACATAATATCATTCATCCAAATTTTCTCCGGTAAGCCCATGATGGTTCAAATTTGGCAATCCAAAATTATATCACAAAATTGCATTTGTTCACACAGTCGAAACAAGCTCTCTAGAATACTTGTTACCAGCTCTTGGCCCATTGTCTTGTTCGATCTTGAATGTTTGACTTGGTCTCAAATGCTTTTTAGCATCATAATGATAAGCTCCCACTAGCCCACAATGGATGGACCGCACGCATCAGCGTCTTATATTCTTTACATTATTTTTGATGAGACTGTGTTTTGACAATACCAATAATAATTCCAGGAGACAGATTAAAATAAAATTCCATCCGTACGGTGCGTACAAAGGATGTCATCTGGAATGCTCAGAAGTGCACACACTCCACATCATTCGCACAGTTTGCATTTGGAATTCCTGGATTTATTCTCTCTATTTAGCTTAAAGATGAGCAGTAGAATTCACTGTTGGGAACAGTTCAAAGTGATTTAGTTCCCTGAATTGAGTAAATCGTGTATCTAATTCAATAGTTCACAAACTAGTTCTTGTAGTTCAGTCGTTTGAGAAATTCATCGTTAGCGTCCAACAGAAATACAACCTGTAGTTGTGTAGTTTGCGACCGACAAACATCTTTCAGTTTAGTCCTCCAACAATTCACGAACTACCGCGTGTGAGTTATTTAAAAATTTATTTAGGGAAGTTCATGAATCAAGAACTTGTTATTTTTGTCAAAATAACTGTTAAACATAGTTAGTTTAAGTATAAAACATATTGATCAGAAAAGTTCTTCAAAGTAAAATAAGATTAATTATAACAGCACCAACTGTTAGATTAATGATAGCTGTGAAGGAAGTAACTAGAGTATTTGTCTCTAGTAGCCTATATATGTATATCCTAACAACCACACGTGCCGGTGATGTAATTATAGTTACTAGGACACACAAAAGGTGACACGATATAACTGAAGGTAGATGTTGAAAACTGACTCCTTCAGAAATTCGAATACTCTGAATGCAGTAAACTAAATAAATCTGATTTGTGTGATGCATGTGGTCTGTGCTATTGGACGCTTACCTTAATACCATTTCACAATCACATATTTATACAATAAAACATGTTTTGTATTTATTTAATATACTCTTTTTACTGCATAAAAGTTTATTTTTTACTGTACCTAACTAAAATATTTACCTACACAAATAGGCTAAGTTTTAAGTCATCTCAATATTGGAGCTTTAGCTAAAATAAGCATGGTAACATTTTAAATTAGGTGAATATGAAATAAAATTATAATGCTGCTTGGACAATTCTTGCAGCCCAACTTAAATAACAAAGAACTTAATTTAGTAAGTTATTCATATTAATTTCCTTTATTATAAATTATCCAGGCGAGGGTTCTATAATTATTTTGTATTAATATAGTAAAATAAGAAAGGAATATAGAATAAGCTTTAAAAACCTATCAAAAGAATTGCAGCTCCTCCAGGATCCATTGAATAGTAAATAGACAAAAAGGGGTTGCGAGATTTGTTTCAAACATGCCTAACCCTCACATCTCCCTGCCCCCTACCGCTCTCCTAAAGTAACATTAGTAATCATGGCTAAACACACTAAAACGCAAATAAATTTTCTAGATAGATCAGGCCACCTCCAGTTTAGTTGGATAGTTAAAATTATTCTGTATGCCTTATTGTAAATATTAAAGCCTTATTTTCCTTTTCTTCTTTAATGCCTAATGTATCCATCTATTCAGCAGCCTTTTTTACTAAGGTGTACCCACTTTTACATTTTATCAATGTTGATTACAATGCTGATAACATCACTTAATTTGTATTTTAATATTATCTACTTATACCCATACTTAAGTAAATGTTGGTAGTAACTAATGTACCTACTGAATGTTTTTAATTACAAAACAATGGCTAAGTCTGAAAAAAAAACTTGATTAATGTGCTTTAATTGAGCCCATGTTTCGGTAAATTGGTTAGAAACTCGGTTATTTAGTTTCATTAAATACATTTTTGATCAAATAAATCATGGATTGTCTTGGCCAAAGCCAGCTTTTATTGGAGTTAAAATATATAAACATTAGATACTAATACCATATAAAGGCTATTGGGTATTTTCTTATCTTAAACCAATAAAGAAACCATGTTTTTTCACCAACAATGTGTTTTAGTATAGTATTTGTATTCATCTATTAAAATAAATACAAAAATAAAATATATTACAAAATATTTGCCATAAAAGTAACTCCATTACAAATTATATAGTAGGTAGTGTAAATAAAATCATAAATAAATAAGATTCGGCATTTTTCTGGCAATAGAGATGTAGTTTTAATGAAATTTGTGACGCAAGATCATTCTGATGAGCTATACATCAGCAGTTTTTAAAACATGTGGTGTTGAATATTTTGTGAAAGGATAGAGGAGGATGGAGGCAATTTACTAAGGTGCATCCACACTGGAAACATGGGTGGTGGTGGTGGTGAATATTTTGTATAGTAGTAAAATGTGTTATAGTTTTAGATTTAGCGTTAATTTTATTTAGTTTTACACACTTCTGGTTATTAATAATAATAATAATATAACAATAATTACTATTATTATTATTTTAATTTGAAGACAATGTAGAAGTAACATACAAAATAACAATTTTATAAACAACACCTTATATATTATGATTAAATTATTTTTTTATATATATATAAAGATTGTATTGAACTATTAACCACATCACACGCAAACTGTTTGGAAAAAATACATTTTCAACTATATTTTGTTACACTATGAAATCCAAATCAAATGGAATAAACAATTATTCAGCACTTAGATCTACATTATATTTCATGCTTATAAAGCCAACAAATGTTCATTCACAAGTATCTTAAGTACTAAACATACTAATAATTAATTATTATTGTTGAAATACACACTAGTCATGCCAAAAATATTGTCTTCCAAACCTTGTAGCATTCATTAATGCACTCCATATGAACATTACCAACATGTATACAACTTATTTGGTTATTCTGTAAGCAGTCCAGATCTCATAAAGCATTCATGCCTTTCCACCAAATTACTAAAATGTATCTTCAATATATATAGAAGAAAAATGTTAGGGTAAGTTTACCGATGGTCATTATTCCACTAATATCGCTGCAATAAACCCAGCTGAGCCTCGTGCCGCATTTGGTTAATATGTCATCAGCTTAGGCATTAGTTGCTTCATCTTAAGTAGCAAACAAATACGGTATATATTGAGTTAAGAGGGAACAATATTTTAATAAATAAATAAGAAAAACTGATAAAAGATAAAATAGTAAAACATTATTATTACAAATTTATCTTTTAATAGAAGAATTGTCACAATTTGTTGCGCATGTAAAATTGGTTCTTTTGTTGGCATCATAAACACATGATTTAAATTATGGAATCAAGTAAAAAACTATATGAATACTGCCCCCTCTTAAAATAGAAAATAAAGTTTGAAGTAACCAAATGGAAATTTGTTCTAGTCCAAAAGTTAACTATTTTGTACTTTTTTTTAAATAATTTAAAGAAATAAATCTTTGAGTATTAAAGATTATTCATTCCAATCAATTATCCAGCATAACAAGACAGGTTTTTTTTTGTAATCCTAAGGCGAATCAAATTTTGGGCAGTTCTGTTAAACATTAAATTGTTTATGTATACTAACAGGAAGTGTGGAGAGTTCTATAAAATAATAAAACCAGGTTATAACAAACAACGGCCAACATTATCATAAAATCAATATTAAAATAAAAGATTAAATATAAAACAGTTATGACCAAATCGGACAATCGCCAATCTTGAAAAATCTTGTATCACACGATAAAGCAAAATGTTCTCACTCAAATACGCATTTCAAATTCTGATCTATCACTAGACATTGCAACACACTTTTGTATCAATGCATCAAATTACATGCTTGGAAAGGACAAATTTTCTATTGGCTACATTTTACTTGTTCTTTCAAATGACTTCCAAAATAAATAAACTACCAAGCAAACTACCCTTTTCCTTACGTCACTTGCAATTTGCATCATAACATGCCATCTGGTGTTAAAAAATACTTCTTTTTCAAGGAGTCTCACTTCAAATGTCCCAAAATAAATACTACTTCCCCGTCACAAAACAAGACGAAACAATGGGCAGCAAGACCAACTCATCAGTTTCTTACCGTCTCAGTTTGGGACAACACGGGCTCATCATCGTTTACGTTATTTTGTTGGGATGGAGGAGTTTCGCTCTTCGGGATGTTGTTTTCATAGGCAGAGTAGACACTCTCCCGATTTTTCCAAATGGTTGCAACGGTCGAACTGGCTAGTCCTAACTCTCTGCTAACATCTGATTTGCTTTTGCCCTTCTCGATTTCACGAATGATGTGCATTTTTTGTTCAAGCGTGAAAGCGAGTCTCTTCCTCCCCTGTGGCAATGCCAAAATAAAAATGGTGGCAAAATAAACAATTTCTCGGGGACTTGACAAAATGATGGAGTGTTTTATTAATTTAGTATTTTTTTTATATTTGTACTTCTTCCATCACCATATTATAGCTGTAGAATGTAGATGAAGCAATACCTCGTAATAAATTATCATCACTTAGGAGTATTAACAATTGATGTATATTGTCTTACATTATGACAACCTAGTCACACTTTTTAAGTATGTTTATAAATTAATATTCAAACATTAAGATTTTTTAAAATACAGATTTCAACTAAACAATAATTGTATTAAATCGTTATAATTCAATAAAATCATAATTTTAATCAACTTATATAAAAAAACTAAACATAAAAAAAGCACTTGTTTTATTTTTCATAGTGAACTTCAAGCAAAGCTAGGAATATGATTTTTATTTCTCAGTAACTAATCAAGATTAAAAGCTCAAAATCCAAAGTTAATATTAATAATGTAGTTCCAAAAGAGAATAAACACAGTACACCCAACAGAAACTTCAGTCTCAATATTATGTCATAAATGAGCCACAAAGTATGCATTTCACAGTTACTGAACAACGTAAATTTATGTTTTTGTATTGAATCTTAAGTCTACCTCGAGTGGACAGTTTTGGTTAAACTTGCTGTCATCTAGTATGTCTATATCACTTTAATTAAATTGTTGAATTTTATCACTGTATGAGTTTATTGTGTAATAATATACTTTATATATAGAATTAAATAGAATTCCTTTTTTATTCCTATGTTTAACCTCAATTTTGTTAACGACTAAATATAAGCAGTAAAAATGGAGGGTGGGGGAGTGAAATGCACCCCTATTAGCATAGCTTGAAACCTCAACCTGCCATCATCAATCTCCTGGCTATTATGAGCCTGGCACCTTACAACGCGTTGCCAAAAATTCAGTATATGTATAAAATATAACTTGCCAGATAGTATCAAGTTTTAAAGAAATGGGTGATAAAGGAAGTGTCTCTTTCAAGAGTTTTCAACACATAATTAAGGATGTCAAAACTTGATTAATAAATTCTTACTGTTATTAAATTACTTATGAGTCAACGTTTTTAGGTAACTTAAAAATAAACGAATGCTGCAATTGTATTTGTCTTGTTCCATTTCCTAAAGTGGTACATGTAATTTAAGATTCATGGAATGAATTATCTCTATGCGGTAGAGTGCATTTTTAACAACTTGCTCTTACATGGTATCTACTCAACTTGTCCAATGAAATTCCCGACTTTATCCTTGATTTCCCCTGATCATTTCTCAAAATATATATAATATGGTGTCTACTCAACTTGTCCAATGAAATTCCCGACTTTTTCCCCGATTTCCCCTGATCATTTCTCAAAATTCCCTACTCAACAGTATGTCACACGTTCTACCCAAGCCCCCCAACCTTTTTAAACTAATTTTTTTTATGAATAAGTTTTAGAATTTAGATAAACATTTTTTTTATTTGTATTAATATAGTCTACTAAGAATTAGACAATTATAAAATATAGTACACAGCTACAAAACAAAAAAAGGCAGTTTGAGTCATTTGTAATTTACTGATTATTATATTTCGTATTTTGATTAAAACAACATTTTCCTAAATTTTTTGTTGTAAATTACCAAATTCCCCACTAAATCCAGTTTTCCCTGATTTTCCCATATGGTAGACACCGTGTCTTAGAAATTAATATCATTTCTATCACTTTTAAAAAAACAATTAACAAATAGGAAGGCTCGATTGAAATTTAACAAACTTATTTTGACCTGCAGCTCAATAAACATAGTAAGAATTAAAAAGCTCTTCAGAGAGGTAGGCAGAACTTTATTGTTTTATTCCCAATGATTTAGGTTAGGGGTTTACTTAATTGTTATTAATATAATATATGACAGTTGCTTTTACCTAAGCACAGTTTACTTAAAGTTTACGAGTGAACATTTGACAAAATGCAAAATCTATTCATCTACTTAATCATCTAATGAAAAAAATATAGCACCAAATCGTTGGATTTTATTTTAGTGTCTTAAATGTTAACTTATAGACCTACATTTGTTTGTTAGGTGGGTAAGCATTGATTGCCTTTTATAAGAGTGTGATCACCGATGAAGAACATCACAAATAAAGAATTTAGTTGGGTTTATTCAAAGAAGCGCGTCTTAGTACCAATTCGGGTTATACACTTAAGATGCAGCAGAAGGTAGCGCAAGTAATTTTACAGTTTTTAAAGCATTACTTTTTTTGGTCGAAATAAATCAAATATTTCTCCAGTAGCAACATAAAGTTTAGTTTTCTGCATATGCTAATCAACAGATCTTGAATAACTGTCAAGGGTGTACTGGAATTTTGTCAAAACTTTTTCTCTTTATTTAAAAATTTTGCCATAATTCCAGGACACCCTTGACAGATATTCAAGATACATTGATATTAGCATGTGAAAAAAACTCAACTCTTATGTTGCTGCTGGAGAGATATTTGATTCATTTTGGCCAAAAAATTTCAATTCTGTAAAAGTACTTGCGCTCCCTCCGGCCAAACCTTGTGTGCTAATTATGCTAATGGTTTTAGGGAGTAAGAAAGTTATATTTAAGAATGTGTAACCACATTTGAATGGAAAACAATTTTTGGAAAAACCACTCTCGGCTCACTCGACTGAGAGTCAAACCTCAATCTCTTTGTCAATGGAAGCTTAGTCTAGTGCGAGAGACCTTGTGGCCACCGAAGTAGCTAATTTAGCTTATTAAAAATTATATTTATAAATTAAGTTAATAAGCTCTAATAATATCCAAGATTTATAATTAAATAAATACATACAATTTCTTGAAAGAATTTAACCTTGAGCTTCTGGTGGAAACAATAATATATTTATGGACATACTAAATTGTTTATTTTTTTAAAATTGATAACATTGTAAAAGAGTAAAAGATCAAATATTTTAGAACTATCTAAAATTCCCTGCATTTCCCATGGTAGCCATACATTGGCTTATGTGTTTACCTCTGGCAATGATTTTCTTTGCTTCAAACAGATGGAAAACCATTTCTTAATTTTATTTCTTCTGGCCCAGTTTTAAATTGATTCAAAAAAATTAAATCTAAATTTTACAATTCCAGCTTTGAGGTGTACATAGGCTACTAATCTTTAAATTTCAGACTGGTGCGTGTAGCAGAGATCCCACAACGCTCTTAACAGATACACTCACTCTTTATTTTGTTAATATAATAAAAATAATAGTAAATAAATAAGAAGAGTGAATTTGAGTAAAGATCTAAGTTATGTCTTGTATAAGGTGATGTGTTGTTCTAAGGTTTGAGTTTGTTCAAATGTATTTATTATTTCATGCTCTATTTTTAAATCAATTATATTTTTTATGTAAAAATATTTTATAAAGTTAATTTAATTATTATTTAGGTTTGTAACCAAATGAGAGGATGTTTATACTTATGGTGGTAAATTGTTGTAGCAAAAGTTTTAAAGTAAGATCCTTAAATTAAGGTTCTTAAAATACTTGGATTTAAAGCTCAGGCATGAGACCAAGCCTTTAACGAACCTTGGGTTTAAACTCTGTAGCTTTATAGGCTCAGCGAATTTGAGATTGTTGTACGAGGCTGTTTCTGTGTTGGAATGTGTTTTTTACGATGCACAATATCATGATGACTCTTCTCTCTTATTGTTTGGATGTTGTTTTTGAAATGTTCAGTTCTCACATGTTCTTTTAATTATTGTACAAAAAAATATTATTTTTCATTTTAATATTATTATTTTTATTTGGCTAATAATTAAATCCTGAAAATATTCACTTTTTTGAATAAATCCCAACTTGGCACTTAAGAACATTGAAAGACTAGTGCGAGATTGACCTGGAATAAAAAGATTTATGCTCACAAACATTTAATATATATATATTTTATTTAATAATATAATTAAAAAACCCACTTCAGTGGCTCTGTGGTCTAAGGTATCACTTTTGCAAGAAACTATAAACTACCAATGACGAAGAGAGTGGGGTTTGAATCCGGTCGGGTGTAATTTAATTTAATATATAGCACCGCGTCTTACTACTCGTTCGGGTTATACGCTCGGTCGGGTGTACTGTGGGTGGTTTTTCCTAAATGGTTTTACACTTTTTCTCTATGCAAAAGTGGATACACTTCCTCTAAATTCAACCTTCTTCATCCCTAACACGTTAACATAATTAGTACAAATGTGTATACCCCTACGGATAGTAAGAATCTGTGCAAAATTAATAATATTAAAACTGCCCACCCCAGATACATGATTAAGTAAAGAATCTGTATCAAGAATACAAGTGGAGAATATTGGAAAAATGAGTAGGCTACTGCCGATAACAAGAAAAATTTTCTCGGGTATCTGATTAAAGAAAGGATGGAGTGAATGAAGCAATAAAGATAAAAGAAAAGAATATGTGAACAAGTGGAATGCAAGAGCAAAGGCATGGACATGAGAAGAAAATCCAAGTGCACATTTACCACTATAAATCATTAAATGAAGAAATGTGGTTGCTGGTCAAAGTTTATCACATGTGAAAAAAAAAAGTTATGATCTATAAATAAAACTCACTGCATGGTTAAAATAAAAATTACAATGCTTTTATAAAAGAAAATTTGTCTTGGTAGAAACAAATATAGTTCCATTTTTAAGGTGAGTCTTCACTTCAAGATAAATTGACGGAACAAAGATTGAATGATAATTATTACCCAATTGTATGTATCATTAGTGTTAATGAGATTCTAGGTGTCTTATAAGTATGGACATGCAAAATTCACATTTGCGGTTATGCAAATTTTACTGTTTTCACCCAATCAATGTGAATTTAGCTTTAAGAGACATTGACCAGGAAGAGCTAGTTAAGAGTCATTCCATGTCTGTGATTCCATATTTTAACACTTTTGAACCTTACCCTCTTAATTTTTTTTTCTTCTAAATTTGGCTCACCTAATGTAGCTTGAGATATTAAAAAAATCCTAGACTTTAAAAATAGAGTTTTATTTGCAGTAGTTTTTAAGTACAATTCTATGAAATCTTAAAAAATCACAATTTTCCAGTGACAATTACAAAATAAGTTATTACTCTAGGTAGAAATGAGAAAGAAGGCTGGGTAGAAAAACTTTTTGTAGCTAGCTTATTTTATAAGCTTTCTTTTTACACTTAACATCACTAGTTTTGAACAGTTTTTAATTTCATGATCATGCCATAAAAAATTTGACCTTGAATTTGTCAAAAACCTAATTTTTAATATATTTATTTTTAAATCATATATGGACTTATAAATTTCATCATCATTTGTGGAAAGTTTTATCATGGGCTCAAAAGTGTTTAAATAGTTGGTCCCTTGACACAGAAATACACTTAAAGTAACTGTGAACTGAACAAGCCCTGCAGGTAGTAGTTGCTTTTTCAAAATCAGAGTTTGCTATGAAATGTGAGGAGACAATTTGGTATCATCAGCTAATGTTGACTCGGAAAGATTTCTTGCAGCATACAGTATTTTACAGCAATGTTCTGATTGGCAAAAGAATGAACCAAAGGGGAAATAATCTGGCCACACTAGCTATGTTTTTATTTGAGAGCTAGTATAGTTAATAATACAAGAATAGTTTATTCTACAATTAACTTGGCACAAGAAATATATAATAAATGCTCATGTTGGAACAAGTCCAGAATACGGTAGCACCACTTTGAATCATAATGGATCCAATAATATACTTAAAATGAAATGTGATTAAGCATTGTCATCGTGTGCTCACCATACACTTGTGACGTAATGTTGGTGAATAAATGCTTGTGTATCCAGAAGCGGTGCTATTGTTTTCTGGATTTTACCACAAATTTCTTTTAAATTCGATGTGTATCAATGTAAATAATAACATCACTTCCAGCATAAAGTTCCTTCCCGTTTTGAGGGGGGAAAATACCATAATCTATCCAAAAATTAACCACAAATTTTGCATACCTCTACTTAAAAGATGTTAAACAAGGGGTGGGGAGCAAACTAAAATTTCTCCAATAAAATCCAGACTAAACTGAAACTAATACTTAACAGGGCCACCCTTAGCAGACGTAGAGCTCTGGGAAAACTTTGTTTACGGGGTCTCAATTATCTGACCCATTGCCTCCCACCCCCGCCCCTCCACAACC
Source organism: Timema cristinae (assembly GCA_039000515.1). Classification (NCBI taxonomy): domain Eukaryota; kingdom Metazoa; phylum Arthropoda; class Insecta; order Phasmatodea; family Timematidae; genus Timema; species Timema cristinae. The sequence continues at coordinate 27,366,149 of JBCFYV010000935.1, forward strand.
ACTTCAATTTTTTTTTTAAATAGTAATATTATTACAATAGTTTGCACCTATACACTAATTTTCAAAACGTGTCGAGCTCATGAGACATTACTACTAACACTAAATACTTCACACGACTAAATTACATTACACCACACTTCCATATTAAATTTGAGCGTAGCACAATAATTAGATCATTTACTAACATGTTGAGTTTACTATAAATGAATTACAATGAACAACCATGGAACCGAACAATAAATGGCTTACGTTAAGCAAGCAACATAACACTAACACAATAGTGGCTGTTCACCCATACAGGAACCTAACATATGAGCATGCAATCAAAAATGTCCCTCCCCAACTTGTTTTTAACCCTCTGTCTCCTACGCCAAGCAAGGGGCTTCCCAAATTGCAGGGCCCATTGTGGCCACATTGTTTGCATACCCCTATGGGCAGCCCTGATATGCAAGACTAGTTTGAATACTTGAGCTTTTACCAAGACACCAGGATTTGAACTTGAAAATGTTCCTTTTACTCAAATAAAGGGATTTTATTTGTTTCTGAACATGATGAAAAAAGCTGAAAGTGCTTTGTTCAGAAGTCAGTGAGAATGTTTCGAAGCCTAGAGGTGCTACAGTGAGTCAAACAAAAACTTGTAGCTGGGTGATGCATAGTGTAAACAAACTAATATGTCTGCTAATTATTCGCATGAAAAAATATGAAATACCATATGGTCTTAGTCAAATCAAAAGATACTAAAAGTTAAAATTGTATTTATGGAAATATAAATACCTTATTTTGGAAGCTGTTAAAATTTTATATGCTTATTTTTGGAACTACTTTAGCTACAGCTTGAGACTTTGAAGTTTACTCTAGATTAATTAGTAAAATTGACATCTTCCTTATTTTGGCAGTTTCAGTGAGAGATCAAATATAGATTTATTTGTATCCAAAATGTTCTGTGCAAACACTGCACAATAGTTTTATTTTCTACCCTCCACTCTCTCATATATAAAAAAAAAATCAATAAATCATGTAGGCCCCCTATTCTAAATTTAAATATTAATTGAACTGCCTTTTAATTGTATACTAGTTCAAACTATAATTTTCAAATGAAATATAAAAAAAATATGGTTACATTATACATATGTCTAGCCTACATATAATTTTATAATTAAAGCTTATCATAAAAAGGATGCAACAAGAGCTATATCAAAGATCAACTTTCCTATTTATATTCAATTATGTGTATCAAAATACACTAATTAACAGAATAATTAAGTGTGGATTAAGAGAGTATGTTAGATATAACAATATCTCACCATTTTGATTCAAACGATTAATTCCTACAATATTTAGTTAAGTTCATTTTATCGTGCTGGTAGTTGTAAAATATATTATTGGCAAAAGGTCTAAATCGGATCTTACAAGTTTAAAAGCTACCTACTAAGCTGTCAAATGGAGTTTGAAATTAATTTTATAGAACTAGTTATATGCCTGTGTTGAGACAAGTGTAACTATATTTTTTCTAAGCATGGGATCCTCAAATCCTAAAAAAAAAAAAAAAAAAAAAGTTTGCAAGTGAAATTTATTTTAAAGCTCTAATAATGATTATTGGTGGCTCAAACCCCTTTATAATTATTGGATGAACTTAACAACCAGGTCCCAGACCAGTAATTTAACACTTATCTGAATGTATGAATGTTATAATATAATGAAACCAAGAAAAAAAACAGAAAGAATGTTAACATTTGGTTACTACTTGTAATTTTTACGAATCTAATATTATTATGTTTCCCCTTATGTTCATAATTTTTCCAAAATTCACATTTGAATTTAAGATTCGAAAGTAAATTGAGATTAAGATTTGTAAAATAGTTGATTCAACCCAACTCCATTTTTTTTCTTACTATCCATTTGGGGTAGGTATGTACACATTTAAATGTGCCAAAGGCAGGGATATGGAAGCTAGTCTTTAAATTAAATGTACAAGCAATTTTATGACGAGAGATTAGGAAACCATTTAGGTAAAACCCCTTTTAGTACTCTTGGTTGGGATTCAAACCCTCACCTCATTGTCACCAGCAAACTAGAGCAGAAGGGTCTGACATTGGGTCTGTGTGCCTACGGATATAGGTGACTTTACTATACTATTATTTTTATAGTAAGGCCATTTTCGACCACCAACATTGACTGAATGTCACTAAAATTTCAAATTCTGAAAATATGACTTATTAAATTTATTATCAAGTTAATCTAAAAAGTTATTAAAGGCTTCCAATAATACTTATTTGTGGATTACTGTATAATTTAAATTTACACTCTTAAATACAATAATTGTAGTTTTTATTTCCATCATCGTGGCAAAATGAGTTTCTGGTTTTAAAACAAAGGACTTCCTTTAAAAATCAGAGTGTATAATAGCCAGTTTGTTTGGAACACGGTTAAATTCCAAGGTTTCCAAATATTAGATAACTTCCAATAATATACAGAGGAGTAAAGAAGTAGGCATAGATTATAGAATATTGATATTTTCATATCTATATATATGATAGTAATATGTACCTTAGTGTTGACTCAAATGTGTGAAGGAACATAATTTCTTAGGACTATTTAGGACTTGTATACTGTATACCTACTTTTGCACTCCTCTGTATATATTTATAGGTATCACACACTTAGATTTTACAGTAATAACATTAGACCTTTTCTGTCCTTTCTATGGTTCCAATTTCTATATAATGTGGTCAAACGTATATTTGAATTCAAGTATTGGCAAGCAAACCTCCCCTGGAGGATGATATCAAATTATATCAGCTCATCAATTCTACCTTCAACTCATTTTACAATATGTTTTAACTATGTCATGGGCTTGATCAGAAATAGAATGTAACTGCAAATCTTAACAAAATACTGTAAATATTTGAGCATTTTATATTAAAGTTTAAATTACCATTTTATGATAGTAAAGTGTACAATGAAGAAAAATGTGTGTGTGTGTCTCAGAGATAAACCAAAATATATATTAAATTTAATTTTTCTATCACCTAAAATAAAAAATATAATTATTTGTAATAAATAACAATAATAATAAATTGTCTAAATATGGAGCTAAGATGCACTATGCTAACATACTCTCTTATATTTAAAATGAAGCAAGCTCCCTTTCCATGTTCACGAATTTAATTGTAAATAAAACATAAAAACTACAGTGATAACATGTGGAGTAATGACCATTTTCATATGCAAAACCTATAATTAAAAAAAAAGTTGTTTGAATAGTTCACAAAGGAAAAATGGATCCCACAGTGAAAGCAAGAAAAAGGAACACAAGAAAACATGACTATAGTATATTCTTCAATAAGTAAAATTACTGCATAATTAAATAAGTCCATAAAAATATACTTGATGAATATCTATCTATTTAGGAGATAATAAATACTATTTTATTTTAATGGTAAATTCGTGTGGTGGTGGTGGTAGTAATAAGTTTTATATCCAATTATAAAATAAAACTCATATTAATGATGAGATAAATTTAGAAATGTTTGTTGTAGAAAAATTAAACACTGTTTCCACTAAAGGATATTTGATTTATTTTTTTATGAAAAAGGGTGTGTGTTAAGTCAAAAAACATTTTAAGATATGGTACAAATGATTCAATTTTATCCCTATTGAAATATGACTACAAAAAATCTAGTTTATACATTTTATTGTAAAAAGTTATTTTGAGAGAAAAAAGATTTGATTAATACTGCAATAAGATGCACCAGTAATAAAATTATGAGCTACATGCTGTAAATGCAGACACCAATTTTAGGACACAGAGAATAAATAGTCTGCTATGTTACACAACAAAATACAAAGAAATGAGAAAACAACAAGTACCATTATGACATTTCCTAAAATAAGAAAAATTTCAAGGTTTTTCAAACCTGTACTAAAAGATTTTGTTGCATTCCTAGTATGTGTGTTTGACTAACCATCATTTTAAAAGACAACCTAATACTTAAAATTAAGAGAAAAGACATTTCCCCCCTCCCCCTCTTAAATTACTTATAATGGTACTTGATTGCAATCAGAGAAAAAATGCAACGATTAAAAGAGTGAAAAGAGTGCTAAACATTCAAAGATAGAACTGTCGTTAATACAAAAAATATAAATAAAACCTCCCACCAATCAAAAAGAACATTACATCTGAATAAAAGTATCACACCAAAGAGGAATAAGATAATATATTAATAGTTTTAGTATAAAAATTAATATAAAAAAGTTTGTAGTTATTTTAATAAGATTGTTAGGATTGTTTTTAATCTATAAAATTTCAGTCACAGCAAGTAACAATCTTGGAATTGGTATGGAGAGCAGCACTGCATTAAAGCAATTTTTGGGTCAAATTTTTGACTGTCAGCAAAATTATTATAATATAGATAAAATAAAAATGAAATAAAAAACAAATACTGACAGTAGTATAGTCTACTCAGTAAACAAATACTAAACAAATTAATAAACTAGAACTGTGTATTCAAATAAAAGTGGAGAGAAAAGTGCCACAAAATTGCAATAAGCTTGATCTGTCTAAATTAATTTATTTCAAACATTTTAACAAACTTGCCAAAGAAAACAATAAATTGACAAGTATAAAAAATACATGATTACTTCAAAGATTATTTTATTTCTATATATTTGCTCAGCCAAATGATGATGACCAACAGAGGTAATGTTCTTTCACATATTAAAATTACATAAACAAATGTACAATGCAGAAAATACAAAAATAAGAGCGGTTTAACTTGGAATCAACGACTACTTCATTCCCACTTACCAGGTATGAAGAAAGTAGTGTATGAAGTTGCTAGAGGATTTTTATTAAGTACTAAATATTTTACTTCTTTGTATAAAAAAATTGACTTAGAATAGCCATATTTTTGTTTTCATTTAGCTTTCCAACATATATAAGTGATATCAATTTAAAATAACACAAAACCAATTTGCTAAAATCAATAATACTAGTCTTATTATAAAATAATAATACGTGAAAAATAGGTAAACTATTGTAAGTTGTAACCTAATACGTTTGTTCTACTTAACATGGTAGAAGGTACATGAGAAAGGGATATGACAAAAAAAAACATAATGGTAAACACAATGTCTTTTATTATAAAAAGACACACACGATGGACAAAGTGGTAATGTTAGCCTCCTAAAGAAAATCAATGAAACCACTCAGTCCCTCACTTTAGGTTTGAACTCATCAGCAAGGTGTGAGGTTTTAATTAGGAGGGATAGGCCGCAGACTTACCTGAGTGATGCTGGAGTTCGCTTCATTTGGAAAACACTGAAAAACATTTATTTTTTTAAATAGCTTTGACTCCCACAGACAGCTTCTTTAGATTCAGAGTGTAACCCGTTGATCTTGGTTGGATTGAAAGTTTGACTGTCAACAACAAACTTTACTTCTTAACAAAGGCAAAATGGCACTAAAGGACTGTATTAAGTTAAACATTGAAAGGAGGATAGAAAAGTAAGGTCTACACACTTCCAGAAAACTGTAGGCCTCAATTTTTTTTCTTGTAAGGATTTCAGTATATTAAAATAGCATCTATAGAAAAGAGAAGTGACCTTGAAGTGTAAGGAAGTTCTATATAAGGCATATTTTGTAGCTTTAGGTACATATGTAGAAGAAACATGGACAATGGATGTTAAGAGCGAACAGGAAAGTGGAGATCACGAGAATAAGGTTTTAGGTTTGGAATTGTCCAAGCAAAGAGTTGGGTGCAGGTAATACATTAAATATTAGAGGAAGCAAAGGTGGGTTGTAATGTGGGTTGAAAAGGAAAGAACTCTAAGGAGAAAGTTGAAGGTTGTGTATGTAGGAAAAATACCACAAGCAAGACCAAGAACAGATAAAAGCAAGTGTGCAAGTTAGAGGAGAAGGATAGAGGCAAATAAAGCAGGAAAATGGTGGATGAAAAGAGGACGATGTGGGCATTTTAATAGATTGGCCTGGCCACAGTTGATGATGATAATGAAAAGATTGCAGCACTAGTTCAATCCTGACGAAAAAAGAAAATTAACTATTTACAGTCAAACTTGCAGTCCAACCAAGAACAAGAGTTTACACCCTTAACCTGAAGAAGTTGCTTGTGGCAATGAAAGTTTTTAAGGGTATTTTTGTATTGATTGGTACGTACGTGTTATCTAAACAATTTATATTCCAGCATTATTCAGTTAAGTGTGTAAAAGGACACAAAAAAATTACCATATAAATAGACCAATTTATTTTATTTGTGAGTTATTATGTGTTAAAGGACATATATAGCACACACATTCAATATATTTCTGCTTTCATTGCCATAAACACCTTTGTTAGACACAAAGATAAACTAAATGATTCGACTGTCTAACATTTTGTATACTCGATTTTCATAGGAATGACTAATTAAAAGACCTTTTTTCTTACCAAAATAATAGTACTAAAGGGTTTCCCAAATAAAACTGGCCCCAAATGCACAGTATTTCAAAGTATGTGTTAGAAATGTGTGCCACCAGCAACTATGCATAGTTTCACTCCTCGATTAGTAAATGTACGTTTAATGAATCTATGCATTATGGCTGATGGTGTTCGAACACAAACTTTAAATACTGTACATTTGGAGCCGGTTGTATTTGGGACACTTTGTATTTAGTAAGTTCTAGTAGGAAAAAAGGACTCTCTGACAGCCTTTCAACTAAAATGGATACTTAGAAAATGGTTTTGGTTAGCAAAAAGCTAAGTGATAATTTGGTATGTAGTTGGATGAGGGCTATTTCTTCTGAAGCAAATATTAGTAAATTAATGTTATTTTTAGCTCTCAAGTCTCTATAGTCTTTTCATTGCATATCTATTTTGTATCCATTTGTAAAGTGTGTGTTTGATTTAGTAATGTGCATTTATTAAGAGGTTTTGTCATTGTAATTAGGTCATTTTTTTGCAAATCTAATATTGTTTTTTAGAAACTTTAGGTTATTTTTTAACATTTTCAATCATCAAAGTTTGGGCCCTGGTAATAATAATAAACTTTCTTAGAGAGGCAATCAATTTTCTCTTTGACCATCGCAAAGAGTGTGCAGTGTGAACCGAGTTATTCTTTTCATTGTGAAAGCCACACCCCCTAAGATAATTAATATGTACTGGATTGGCCCAAAAATTGGCTACACTTTTATCCAAAAAAAACAGACTTTATAAAAACTTAATACAACCTTTAAAGGCGCACTTAGATAAATAACAAATGTTGTGTCTTGAGGATTGCACGTATCTATAGTGATATGTGTCAAACTAGTCTTCTTTATTCACCATAGCAGTTTGTGCTTTTAACTGCTTATCTTCAAAAATATTATTTAAAAATACATGGACCTCAGCTCTATTAACACTAATTTAACTTGAAAACAAAATGGCTGATGGAATGAAAAAGTACACCTTCTATAGTTGCTACTACTTTTTTTTTCACATATTTTAAGAGACTTTTGGTTGCTGTATGTTGTTATTACTGTTTTATAGATTGTGCAAAGTCCTTTTCAATTCTAAGTGAAGCCGAATCGAATAATCTAAGATATTCCCAAAGCTGAATAAAAGTTGGAATATTTAAAAACATATTTAGTTATATAATTTTTAATATATTAATATATATATTTTATATATATTATATATATTACTGTGTTACTTCACTTTTAAAAACTAATTCGGCCTAAATAAATATTTTCATTTTTACATTAGTTTGTGCTATGAAAATATGACTTAAATTTCAAAGTTATTTTACAAATTATGGTAAAACCATGTACAAAATTGTATAGCTGTCTAAAGGGAAGGAGTAAGTAACCCTTTCAATGGCCCAACTACCTCATTTTTGAGGTAAAAATAAAGTTGCGGTTTAATAAATAATAAAAAAACACATTATAGATCATGATTAAAAAAATATATCTTGGCCAATGATAAAAACATAGTTATAATTGACAATTTACAATCTTATTATTAGGTCTAGTGACGGGGCCCTGAATCGTTAAGGATATTCGAGATACAATAATTCAAAAAAATTTCAGATTCGACTCATATTCTTTAAAAAAAAGGTTGGTTTTTTTTCTCGATTTTTCAAGTGAAATTTGTTTTAGAGCGCTAATACTGCTTATGGTGGTTCAGAACCAATTATAATTATAGGATGAAGTTATCAACCAGGCCCCAGACTAGTAATTTAACATTTAACTGGGTAGCCTAGCAGTTTTGGGGTAAGGTGTTGAACTTCTGTGCTAGGAGTCTGGGGTTCAATCCTTGGTCCTGCACAGATTTATTTGATTGTAAAACCCTTCCTTTACCTCTGACAAGACGTGTATTAATCACAACTTGTGAATGTGTGGAGTGCCAGGCTTCCACCATGGTTCGGATCCCACATTAAACTGTAGGTCCTCCATTTTCATCTCACAATCACCCTACCATCGCACATTAGCGTAAGTGTGTATGACCTGAACAGGTAGTGAGACACGGTGCTAATAATAATAACACTTAACCAAATGTATGAATGTTAGAGTGAATGAATTATAAGAAATAATGTTAACATTTAGTTATTATTTGTATTTTATATTGATTATTCTATCATATTTATATTTCCAATCATGTTCATACCTGTTCCAAGATTCGGATTCTAATTCAGGATTCAAAGATAAATTATTGATTCAGATTCGTAAGATAGTGGATTCTACCAAACTCTAATTAAGACTATAAATATGATAAAAATTAGGAAATTTAAAGGAAATAGGGTGTATTTGAATATTTTCAAAGTGGATTCATTTTTACAAATAAATATTAACCCCCTCCCCCTTATTACAAAGTGATAGAATTTTTAGGGTGCAGCTTATTTTTGGGTCAATACAGTTTAAACACAAGGATTATTAACAATTCAATCAGAAGGGCAGGAATTAGGTGTGTAAATAAGTGGGAATGTATCCAGACTAGCCTACATAGAGGATGGAAAGCCAGGCAGGGTTCAGTCCCTGATTTATCAAATCATTGAAAATTACTTTATCTAAGTGTCTTAAACGTATTAATGCTACTTGATGTATTTGAATATATGATTGATAATATATTCTAGGACATTAAAATGAAATTGATATTTAACTAAGTTTTGCAGAAATATTGAATATTTGTAACCTAAATTGAGAAGTAAGCAGATCAGATTTAAAAAGGCTTTATTTGAAGATAGTGTGCTTCTGACCTTCACCCTGTGTAAAGTGTTGCCAAGTGTCTTACCTCCATAAGCTGCTGATTGCGTAGTTCCCTCTCTTTCCTGATGGCCTCCTGCCTCTCGCAGCGCTCCTGTTCTTTCAGTAGCCTGCAAAACAATGCAACATCTCGTTGCACCTCCGGTTGTACTCTTTAAATTGACATGGAAAAATACATTTAACTCTAAGTTTGAAAATAGATATATTTTTACTTTAAACTAGGGATTGGATAAAGAAATAAAAACTCTATAATCATGCAAAGAGAACAGTATGACATATTGTCAAATTAATATAATGGGTGCCTTATATAAAAAAAAGCATCAATCCCAATTTGGTTCCCGCTATGCAAAAGACAAAAAACAACATTAATAAATGTGGGCTGTTTACATTTTCGTACAAGATATATTATAAATGGTTAGTCACAATTTGTCAAAATATCAATTGGTTCAAAATTTGAATTGACTTTGAAAAAATAATCTTTACTTTGGTTTGATGTTGAAAAGGAGAAGTGGTGGGGTGGGGGAATACAAAGAAACTCAGATGTGTAAAACCATTCTTTGTCTACTCAGGTGATTCAAACATGAGCAAGTGCAACTCAAGTGGAGTACCCTAGACTAGTGATTCTCAAAGTGGGGTAAGCGAAACACATTTTGGAGGGTACGCGATGAAGCAGTGGAATTATTGTCCCAGTAGTATACAGAATGTATAGTTAGCAACGCAGATAGTAACTGAGTGGTGAAGCACTACCTTGTTGTGACATTGTGGTTCATGTCTGTACAAGTGTGTCAACTCTCCTTCTGTCTGCATCCCCTCTCCCCCCTTCGTTGAGTCAGAATTACAATAACTGCCCTCTTTCTATTCGTTGTGCTTTATTTTCCTTGCTTTCGTAAAAGCTATTTTTATTCTTCAGTAATTAAAGTAACATTGTGTAAGTGTGTTTATAAAATGTCTTGAAAGAAGAAGTGCACCATTATGAAAAAAAACATCAACATTTAAAAAATAAGCCCTTAAGTTATTGTGAGCGTCTTTTGGAAGATTTGCGTAGCAGGTAAAATACAATTAAAGATTTTTCTGGTGTAGAAGAAAATGAAAGTGTATTCAAAGCATCTTAAAAAGTAAGCCTTCAAATTGCTAAAGCTGGCAAGACTCACATAATTGGCGAGTCTTTTATTCTTCCAACAGCGGAAGAAATCGTCTCTTGTACGTTTGGAGAAAAAGAGGAAAAATGTGTCAGAACCATTCCTTTGTCAAACAACACAGTTTCCAGGAGAATTAAAGATATGGCCTGCAGTATTAAGAACCAACTTATTCAAGTTATTCAATGTAGCCCATGGATTGCCATAAAAGTCAATGAGTCAACAGATGTAGCTGGGCTAGCTCAACTATTTTTTTTTTTGTGCGTGGAAAATTTCAGATTAGATATTCGAAGATATTTTATTTTTAAGCCCTAACATCATCTTACCATGGGTGAGAATATTTTTAATATGATTATTCATTTTTTTTGCTGAAAACAACCTTGGGTGGAAAAATTTTATTTCTTTATATACAGAAGGAGAAAAGCAATGACTGGTTGTCTCACAGGAGTGGCAGTTTGTATAAAATAAATAGCATCAGAATGTAGGTTCAATCATTGTTGTCTTCACCATGAAGTTCTGGTAGCCAAATTTATCCCTGATCATCTGAAAAGTGTTCTGGATGAAAGTTTACAAATGATTAGTTTAATCCAAACCCAACCATTGAAGTCCCGGCTTTTATTAAAATTTGTGTGAAGAAATGGGTAGCCTGCATAAGAGATTGCTTCTTCACACAGAAGAATGTTGGTTGTTGCGTGGGAGTGTCCTTTGCCGTTTATTTGAACTCCACAATGAAATACAGCTTTTTTTTCATGGAAAATGAGTTTCGAAATTTGTTTAGTACTACAAGACTTAGCATTGCTACTACATTTAGCAAATTTAGCGGATATTTTTGAAAAAATTAATATATGGAACATATCATTGCAAGGTGATAATGTTGATGTGTTCTATGTTGAAAAGAAAATAGAGGCAATGATCAGAAAAATTTCCCTGTGGGAAAACGGAATTAAAGAGAATTACTGTGTACAATTTCAGCAAATCGACTCTTTTTTACAAGAAAATGAGCAAACAATTGAAGACTATGAGGACATCAAACAGCAAACAACAGTTCACATTAGTATTCATCAAAATCTCATACGGCAGTATTTTCCACCTCATGATAAACAAAAGAATGGATTCGAAACCCTTTCTATGATTTGAAAAAATTTAAGCCTTTATTGTCAAATAAAGAAGAGATGGATATGATATCCTGTGATTCTAGTTTAAAAGACATTTATTCTAAAGCCCCTTGAACATTGCAATAAAATATTTACTGACTTTCACAACTATATATTTATGTGAAACTGGGTTTTCATCTTTAACTGGTTTAAAAAATAAATATAGAAACATACTGGATGTTGAAGAGCAACTCCACATAATCAAGATAACACCAGCTATTGACGAACTTTGAAAAGGTAAACAGGCACACCCTTCTATCTCACCGAGTACCCACAGTAAGATATTAATAATTTTGTTAAATTTGTTCAATCAATCATGTCTTTCTTTGTGTTTTATGTTTGTGCAAGTCTGCTAATGAGGCTCAGGTGTTCAGGTGAAAGAAAGGTTTATGCAATTTTTGGGTCCTATATAACATTTTTATTGTATGCAATGATGTTAGAATAGAGAATAATACTATATCAAAGATTTTGAGTACTATAAGAATTGTATGTGCACCGTGATATTTCAGATTTGTAAAACCACCCTAAGTGCACTCAGGCAATATTCAAGCCATAATGTTACTGACAAACCAGTCTATTGTGGGAGTGATGCCTTAAACCATGCTACTGATGATGCAGGTGGTAAAAAATTTAATAAATTTAGGTTATTTGGAATAGAGCGCTAGGCTAAATCATGGTTAAGATTTAAAAGGATGCTAACCTTAGTGATACTGGAGTAAAAATTGTTTAGATAAGACAATAAAAACACACAACACATTTTTAAGGAATGCCAAACAGCTTCTACAAGTTAAAGAGAGTAGACTTATGTTCTTGGTTGGACTGCAAGTTTGAACACCAAGACAGGAACCTTCAACTTTTTGAAGGCCAAAGGACCAAAATTTCTGTCTCCTGTTGGCTTGCAGGCCGCAATACTATACCGACAATATTAGGATAGTACACTTATTATATTAATTTTCTTTTGGCGTCCCTGAGTGTCTCAGTGGTATTAAGAGAACGAAAACACTCCTGACTATGTTTGAACGCAGCCAAAATAGTATTTTCTCACTTGTCTATTAAAGTAGTCATTTTCCAGTTCAGGGTAAATGAGTATAAAAACTTAATATTTTTCTTCACATATAAAACAAAAATAGTTTATAAAATAATTTCAAATACATATTTATTTGATTGTTTAGTTATGTTAATATAAATTTGTAGCTGTCATTTTTTCTCTTGAAATAATTTTATATTTCACATGAGCCGTACACCGCAAAAAATGTTACAATGGATTTCAAGTTTTAGACCCCTGACCAAGAGCATCAGTCTACTCTTACACTTGAAGAGGTTGTCTGTGACAGTGAAAGCTTGTCCTTAAAAATTTGCGTGTTTTTTTAGCGTTTTACCTAAACAATTTATACACTAGTATCACTAAGGTAAGTGAGCTGGTTATCCCTCCAATTTTAACCTATATAGGCCAGCCAATAGCCAGACTATTACCTTATATATATATACACACACACACACACAATTTTACATCCATTACTGATTCCAGCCTGTGGCCTGGGTCTGTTTTTTTATTCAAGCTTTATATTTTCCACTACAGTCTGGCTAGGCCTGTCGTAGCTTCATATGCCTTATGATCTATCTTAAAACTAGGACAGGCACAACATCCAGTCTCTGGACATTAATACATCACTGTTAAAGGGTAAGCCCACAGTTCACCAGTGATAAATTTTTCGGCCATGCCGGGCATTGAACCTGGGACCCTTAACTCAGTAGAGAGACACACTACCAACTGAGCTAAAGTGTTGATTGACATTTTATTTTAAATTAAAAAAAAAAAATCTCAATGAGAATTGACCCTGATTCAAATGTATTATAGAGAGTAATAATATGTAATTGACAAAGATGATAGAACTGTAAAAAATAGAGCACTAATAAAAGTAAAACCACTAACACATATTTACTAACATTTTGATATTTCAATGCAATGGCCTATTCCAAAGAATGTGTTACGATCTCATAACGGGCCCTCGTTTGGACGCCAATTAATACGCCCCACGTTGGGCGCCATTTGTTACTATCTCATAATGGGCCCCTTGCTTGGACGCCATTTGTTACGCCTTTGCTTGGTCGCCGTTTGTTACGTTCTCATAACGGGCCTCTTGCTTAGACGCCAATTGTCATGACCCAAGATGGCCACCAATTGTTACGCCCTACTTTTGGCGCCATTTGTTACGATCTCATAACGGGCCCCTCATTTGGACACCAATTGTTACACCCCACTGTTGGTCGCCAATTGTTATGTTCTTATAGCTGGTCCACGTTGGGCCGCCAATTGCTACCTTACGTAATATTTTTGATTATAAAGACCCCACGTTTGGAAGTCATTTGTTACGTTTAAAATAGTTATCACTCCGACATTGGATCTAACTTTTTATGATAAAAATAACTAACGTCAGATAGAGTTTGATATTGGTTTATTCAATGATAATTATTGATATTTGTATTGAAAAATGACCATGTTGTACACAATCTAGACGATCGCCCAGCACACGTCCATCTGAGACAATGACTGACATCACAGTAAGCTCTAAGATTACACCACCCGTGATATACTCAGCCTAATGGAACTTAGTAGAATGTTTAGTTCGTGAAAACGTATAGAAGCATGGCTGAGAACTGGACAGTGCCTCAAATTGAACATCTACAATGTTCTGTGTTGTTCCAGAGCAGGAAGTTAATTTTAAAAGACTTTTACATTATAATTTTGACTCAACTTTACGTCACACAATGAAGTTAGTTACAGTAGCTGATGCCTCCTAACTTCAGGGTGTGAACTTAACAAGAAATAATTAGTAATTTCCTAGTTGGAATCTGGTAACTATCATATATGAATAATTTAGAAGAAGACGTGCTTAAGCGCCAAGTAATAAAATATAAAATTCAAATAAAAATAAAAAATATATACAAAATTATGTATATAGTTAAGAGGAGAATATTGTCAATGCTTTCAAATATTCTTTAGGGTCAAATCAGGAACATTACAAATGGAAGTAGTAGTGATATTTCTTATTACCACTACTTCCTGAGGCAGAAGTAATGAAATCATCCAAATAAGGAAGCATTTGCAAATATGCGTTATTGTTTCTACTTTTATTTGTGTTTTATTTTCCTGATTACATATTATATTTTACAATTTATCTATTTAAGAAAAGCCTCTTTTCGCTTTTGGAGGAAATTTGTAATATATACTTGGAAATAGATACAGGAAAGATTGATAGGGAAAACATAGAAAGGAACAAACACAATATGAGTTTTACAATGAAGAGAAAAACAAAGATCACACTTTACATTGATGCCAGTGGACAAAAAAGTAATGGCTGCCTCTTGAATAAAATCGATCGTTACCACTCAATTCCCTGACCTAGGTTTCATTATATCAGAACTCATCAGGGAAGAGTGTGAAAAGTGCATCCCTACTTATTAAGAGAGGAAACCAAAAAACACAAAAGGAAGAAAAAGGATAATGGTAAAGAACGATAGGACACTTAGATAGGGATGTTTTCTTTTCTTTTGGTTTCCTCTTTTAAGAAGTTGTGTTGTGTTTTTCACACTCCTCCTTAATGAGTTTTGATAAAATAAAACCTAGGTTGGGGGATTTGGCAGTAACAATCGGTTTTCTTCAATAGGCAGTTATTACCTCTTTGTCCAGTGGCAGCAATGTAAAGTTTGAACTGTGTTCTTTTCATTGTAAAGGCCATTGTGTTTGTTCCCTTTTAATATATTGTTTATAAATGTATTGTTTATATTGTTTAATGTACTTTATTTCATACAAATCATCTAGGGGAATGTAATTTTATTCTAAAAAATACTTTGTTTTTACTTAAAGTGGACATAATATTATGCTTTTATTTCCTTTGCAAGGGCTTACTATTTAAAGCTTGCAGTTTATGTGAATACCCCAGATTCATAAACATTCAAGTATTGTTTAGTTTTTTGTTTATTTGTAAAATTCCATGTTTTTCACCAGACATTTTGGTTTTACGGGTGTGAGGCAAACCTGGTTGCTGTGCTAATAAGCCGAAGTATTATTTGAATTTTTTTTAGACAAAATCGACACACAAATTGTGTGAACAAAAATTATTTTAATATAGTTTATTTAATGTAACACAATACTTTAAACACTGGGGAAAAGCTGACAAAACGATAGATTTAATAAATGGAAATATATAGTTTTAAATTAATCATTTGTTTACATACATCAAGATAGTGAGTTTTTGAATACTTGTTGACTATCATTTTAAATAAACTCTCAGTATATCAAACAAAGAAATATTTCACAGGGAATGGACTAATCAAAGATGGTTTGGGTTCTTTCTGCATGGATTTAAAGTAAGCCCTGTTCATATATTTGAAGACACTCGATCGAGACAGTTATACCTGACATGTTCTTTTTGCCTTGCTGCCTCTTCCTTGGCCACTCTCTTGGCCTCCTTGGCCATCATGGCTGCTTTCTCCTTCTCCAGCTGTTGTTGAATCTTTTGCTCCTGGGCGAGTCTGGCCGCTTCCATTCTGTGTAATGGTTCAAAGAAATATATAGTCTGCCAAAAAGGTAAGTTTTACATGTAATGTATAACTTATATCAATATGAAACATTTAAAATAGGGGTATCCAAAACTTCAACTTGCCTTTAAAATGTCTTTTCAGATTCATCAATAATAACATTGACTGTTAAAATTCAATAATTGCCATTCTGAGTTGTTATATATATTAAAAATGAATATTAATATGAACAAGTCTTAAGTAATTGAATTGCATGTTGTGATAGTAACTGGATTTTTTTTCAGATTATAAATATATATTACAAACAAATGTGTAATAAAACATTTGCTAAATGATTTTAGCACATAAAGTTATTAAGCTCAATACAATCTTTTTTCATGAGGTAACAATTTTTAAAAAATATTCCAACTTCAATTCGGCTTTGAAAATATTTCATATATTTCATTCTGGTTTGTTTGGAATTGAAAAAGTGGACTTTGCATAATTCTTATTTGAAATAATAATTTAATTATTACAATGGTGTCAAAAACACCATTAATGAGACATAAAGAATTATTATTATTATTATTAGCACCGCGTCTTACTACCCGTTCAGGTTATACGCACTTACGCTAATGTGTAATGGTAGGGTGATTGTGAGATGAAATGGAGGGCCTACAGTTTAACGTGGAATCCGAACCACGGTGGAGACCTGGCATTCCTCACATTCACAAGATGTCTTGTCAGAGGTGAAGGAAGGGTTTAGCAATCAGATAAATATGTGCCGGTACCGAGGATTGAACCCCGGCCGCCAGCATAGAAGTCTGACACCTTACCCCTAGACCACCAGATCACCCATAAAGAATTAAATGACAACAATAGAGTAGAGAATGATTAAAGGAATCTTAAAGGAAATTTGTATTATATTACAATAATGAGTAAATTATAAAGTTTCAAAGGAGAGTCTCTTTTTCCTTTTCAGATATATTTTTATAAACAAAAGAAGGTGTATGATTGTTTTTACATCCATTATTGTTTTCAGTCTGTGCCCTAGGTCTTTTTTTTTTATTTGAACCATATATTTTCCACTACCGACTTACTAGGCTCGTACTAGCTTCATTTTGGCTTATAATCTTAACTTAAGACTAGGAGATGCATAACAACATCCAGCCCGTTAATTTGTCACTATGAAAGGGTAAACCCACATTTCACCCATAATGATTTTTTAGGCCACACCGGGAATCGAACCCAGGACCCTTAGCTCAGTATACAGAGACATGCTACCAACTGAGCTATAGAGTCAAATAGAAGGTGTATGATATGAAAGTATTTGATCATTTTTAATAATAAACCCAATATGGTTTACAAACTTAAAAAGAGTTTGTTTTATATGGTTCTACCCGAGTGTACTGGCTGATAATGACTCTTGCTAATTCAGAAACAAACACAACCAAAACATTAATATGCATTTCTTAAAAAAAATGTTTTTTTATAAAAGGTATATTTTACATTAATACCTTTATGACTGCCAGGATTGAACCAGTGTGTAAGGGGTCATCCATAAACCATGTAATGCTTTTTTCTTAACTTTTAAACCCCCTGCCCCCCGCACCCTCCACCTACAAGTAGACATTTAGCCTAACCCTAACCTGTGTTACATAATTATTATCGCCAAGAGTGAATGTCATTATTTCATAAAGAAGTTTTGTAGTTTACCTCAATTTTGAGAGTTGGAAAGAGGGAAAAATCAGTGGGATACATGGCAGCATAAAGTCAATTTCATATAGGTTGTCTGCCACAATAGTTACACCAAGTTATGCATGGATAATTTTCTGTGTGTGGATCTGGTGTTATTTTCGCTAACGCGACTTATCTAAGCATGAAACCGTGCGCTTTCGAAAGGCACTGCTAAATTAACTCCTTGTTTCCTATTCCTTTCCACGCTATAGATCCACACAGAGGGTAGGTTTTACTGTCGGCGAATTTCGAATTGGATAAGGTAAATACAATTCATCTTGTACACAGTTCAATCACTTCTCATTGTTTTTAGTCTTATCGCATTGTTTGATAACTGGAACGATCATTCGATAAACGAGTGTGCAAATTATTAGTAAACTTATTAAACTGAAAAGAAAAAAAAAACTCAATATAAGTTTGAATAAATAATAAATGGCACCAAATGGCCATATTAAAATAAACAATGAAAGGAGGTTAGAAGGGTAAGGCTTATACACTTAGCAGAAAACTGTAGGCCTCAAAGTTTACACTTAAAACACAACAAAACACATAATTTTTGGGGTAAATCAGTCCTTTTCTTCAGCAGAAGAGAGTAAAAAACAGATTAGACTATGTGGCAGCAGAGCTATAGGTTGATTGTGGTCATCAAGAGTCTGATGTTGAATGAGGTGGAAGATTGGTGAATTTTGCATCTCAGTTTGTTGCAAGGGTAGGAAACTTTGGCCTAATGTTTGTTGTTGTTTTGTGGCTGGGTCAGGCAATTTAGGGTGATCAACATGTTGCAGAGAATAGGGGGGCATTTTAATGTGATTCTTGAAGCATTGTTGAGACTATTTTGAATGAAAGGAGGAGTCTGTGTTTAGTATAAATCTGAGATTTTCTAGTCCTTCATAATACTGAGTGTCATTAGAAGGTTGTTTCTTGATATGCTCTTGATTGGATAGGGGCTCTGTTTATTTGAATGTTGACTTTGTGTTTAGGGTACCTGAGCTGTGAAAGCCTTGAGGAGTTGTTACTTGTTGGCATTGTTTGTTAAGATCTCCTTCCTCAGAACATATAATTAAATACAACATTTTAGACCTCTACCAAGAATAAAGACACAAATTTGAACAGGCAACTGCAGAATCCAAGCTTGAGCTTTTTTTGAATCAAGAAACAGGCAACAACGGAATAGGCAACTGCAGAATCCAAGCCTAGGCTTTATTTTATTAATCAAGAAACAGGCAACAAGAGTATCTAAGTGACCATGATTAACCTATGGCCATGCTGCCTTAGTGAATAGTCCAATCTGTTTTTCACTCTCTTCTGCTGAATAATGGGACCGATGTACCCCAAAAATTATAATTATGTGTTTTGTTTTGATTTTGTTTTAATTGTGATCTTTGAGGTCTACAATTTCCTAGTAAGTGTGTAAGCCTTGCCCTTCTATCCTCCTTTCAATGTTCAAGTTAAATAATTTTTACGTTTTTGTGATTCTGTTAGTTCACAATTTAGTTTGGTGAACTTGTGATGTCAAGAATTTAAAATTATAACCTTCCAGTAAAAAGTTAGTTAAAACTCTTAATAAACATACAAAAAAAGTTTTATTTAATAACTCACCTGTGTGCATTAGAGGTATGTGGTCGATAATTCTTGGTAGCGCGCAGTTCTTCAAGCCTACGTACCACCTGTTCCTCCGACAACCTGACAGGCTCATCCCCACCAGTTGGCTGGAGGAAGTCTCCTACAAGGATTTTGGGGCTAAAGCTGAAGTTCTCTCTATTCAAGTCGCTGATGTTGTTCTTTTCCAAAAACTAAAGTTTGAAAACAACAAAACGATGTATTAACATTGTGCAATTACTCGAAAATTTGAGTTCTATGTTGAGTTTTAGTAACTACTCAGCCAAGACTTTTTTTTATCTTTTTTTTACAAAATTCAAAAAATTTGAATACTCAGAATTTTCAATCTTGTTCTCAAAAATACCTAGTGTGATCAATTTTATTTGATTTTAATATATAATTTCATAGCAAATAGAATCAATATTTCTTTTTATTTGATATTAAAAAAGTTGTACAATTATATTACATTTATTTAAAAATTCGAATTTGTAATTATAATTTTTTTAGCAAGAAATACTTCATATGGTCTTTTTTACATTTTTGAAGTTAGAAACAACCCACTAAAACAAAGAAATAACTCTTATTAATCATAAGCGTGTTGTTTAATGATTCAAATTCTTTAGGAAAACCTCTTTTCACTATTGAAGTGCGTGTGGCGACATTTATTTCCCATTATTCTTAGTCATTAAAAACTCACTTCAGAAGAGCTCTGATAAAACATAGCCTAAGTTAAACAAGTTAACTGTAAAAAAAATTAATCTACAGTTTGGCCCTCAAGAGTGTTCACACACATTAACAGAGGGTGCATTGAAGTGTGTATACATCTATTTGGATCCCTCTGTATATAAGATAAAAAGTATAGTATAAATTGTGTTCTTTTAATATGGAGCTTTTTTTCATTGTTGCTGCCATCATTATTTCATACACATTCTTTCAGATATATTATTATTTTTTTTATTTAAAGGTATTTAGCATTCACTTTATGAACTGACTGATTATCTGACTAAAATAACTTAAATCCTACCCCCAACAGTTAATTATAACTATGAAAAGGGGAACCCAAATTTTACCAATGATAAATTTTTCAACCATGACACCAATCAAACCTTGGACCCTTGGCTCAGAAGACAAAGAATCTACCAATTGAGCTTAAGATGTCAAACATTCTTCAATTAATATGCAGTAATTCCTGCTATAACATTACCCAGCTGTGACACTGTTTTTAATCTACTTTTGTCCCTAAATGGCTAAAAATTTGTTTTAATATTGATTTTTCATAATATACTTCATTTTCTAAATATATTGTTATGTGAATTTTATTTTGAACAAGTTTGGATATACCTACTTACTTTTCAGATTTAAATAATCTAAGAAGTGTGAAAAACTGAGCTTACCCTTAAAACATCTGGATACTGCCTGAAGCGGCGACCGCAGGGAGTGAAATAGCTGACCTCTCCTTTGATGGTTCCCATCCTGCTCACTCCACTGATTAGGGTCTCTCTTCGCCACCCGTGTTCCAGGGGATGCGAATCTCACGGACATCAATCTCAAGTTTTCGCTTCTTGTTTGCGGGTCCTAACACACACCATAAACATTAAATTTTTGAATAAACCTGACAGGAGTTGCGGAAAATATGAAGAACAAGTAAAGGTAAAAAAAAAAACCAAGACACATTTGCCAACAGCTAAATACATACTAGATACAGGTTTTTTTCAAGCTATCTCTGACTGGTGTTTCTATCCACCTTTCCTGTACCGTCCTCCAAATAAAATAATGATTGATTAATAATAATTGTTAACAGATTTTAAATTAAATAAATTAGCATTAATATTTATGCACATAATATATTACATTCACAACCTTAGTTTACTTGGCTGACATCTCAAAAAGTTACTATAAATAGTCCCTAATGTATCGCTACACCAACAGCTGACATCTGACACTGTTGATAACTGTAATGAAAACAGATGGTAATGTGAATCGCAAATCAAGTTTTTATGTTCCTGGATTTTCGCCTTTATAAAAAAAAGTAGGGAAACGAAGAAGAAAAACATTAGCCTACTTCATATTGAATTTTAATAAACCGTTTACCACAGTGCTTTAAACAGTTTATTTAAATCTAAAATGAATTAGGCTAGGGTGTTTCTTCTCCGTTTTCCTCTTGTGCTTATAACCCGAACGGGTAGTAATAATGTTTCCTTTTTTTTATATAAAGGGTAAAATATTGAAATTGTGTGTTTAAATGTATGTGTGACTTTCTTCTGTAGAAATAAGCCTGAAGAAAGGAAGAAGATGTAACATTTGTGCCCTGGATTCTTCCCACATATTTTTCCTATTTCCCTCAGTGAGCTTTCTTCCCTCAGTTAGTTTCACAGCCAGAGGTTACCCTTAACACATAGTTAACAGTCAAATAAACAAAGCCCTATCCAATCAAGAGCCTAACAAGAAACAATCTTACAAAATGATATACTTCTCACTACCCAGTATTATGAAGGACTAAACAAACTCAGATTTGTACTAAACACAGGCTAATATCCTAACCTCATCACCACTTACACAACATTTAAGAGTGCTCCAAGAATCACATTCACTATTCTCTGCGACATTTTGGTTCACCCTAAATTGCCTGACCCAGCCACAAACGACAACAAACAACATCAGGTCAAAGGTTCTTACCCTTGCAACAAACCGAGCGAGATGCAGCACCCGCGAAATTCACCAACCTTCCAACACATTCAACAGCAGACTCACATAAATAGAATACCACATGAAAGGCTATGACTGCTCCACAGAAACCTTATTTACATGTTTGAATGCAACTACTGGATTGCTGAATACATTGACCTCACCATAGGGACACTCGGACAACAAATGAATGGTCATCGTTTTGATACCTACCACAACGACCCTGGCAAAAACAAGTAGCACTTTATGCCCAAACACATAAGTCAGATTTTGACTCATGCTATAGTACTGGAGTAGTAAGAGTCCTCCCCAATAGTTGCAATGCTTCCCAACTTCGTAGGTGGGAACTTGCTCACCCATATATCACCAAATCTAACTCCCGCTCCCCCCTCCTCCCATGGACTCAACCATAGATAACCAACCTTCTCTCCCTTTCTACCAAGCCGGCCTACTCACACCAGTCATTCATTTCTATATAAATAATAATAATTAGAGATGGGTCACTTGAATCCACCGAATCATGACAAGTATTCAAGATTCAATGATTCAGTGTTTTACTGGATTCAATAGTCGAATCTTTCACCTCATAAACAAAGAATAATATTTTGAATTCAAAAATTACCTTGTTAGGCCTACTTGAAAAGCACAACTTAATCCATAATATTTATTTTGTTGGACAAAAGAGATGAGCATGAATAAAATAATTATTTAATAAAAGAAAGTTAGGTGTGGAAAATCTAACGCTCCTAATCCCTACCCTCCCACATCTATAGGAAACTTGGACTCGGACCTTTTCAGAGCACACTCTCTTACGCTTACGCTTACTTACTTACTTCAGAGCACGCTCTATAACTTACCCCTCACAAACAATCTTGTAAATATTTTAATGAACACATTAAAACTCTTCAAAAACCGAAAATAAAAACTAGAATTACAAATAAACACGAAATAAATAAAACATATTAAGGCTTTTTTTTAACACAAATAAGAACACACTACACAATATGATACAAAGTCGGCCACCATGACGTATATTATGTTTACTCGCCAGAGCAATGATTAAATAAAGATATTGTTAATTCTTACTATCCAACTGGTTTTAATTATTTACAACTATGCAAAGAACCACAATTTACTGCATGCGACCCTAAAGTTAGATATTTGGTTGGGTTTCATGAAATAAATACTGTCAACAGTCAGACACCAATAAAACTGTTTATTTATGCCTACCGGCCTATGCATTGTAAATCTAATGTTTGTTTGAAATCGATTCAAGTAATCTGATCACTTAGTCAGCACTATTGAGTTTTAAGAATCAAATAATGACTTGCTAATTCATAATTTGTTTTAAATTGATTTTAACTTTGAGTTTTTTTTTATATGTTATTGAAGTAATTGTAAAAGTATTTAAATGTAGTACTGCCTAATAAAATGGGAATGAATATATTGCAAGATTCAAAAATATGTTCATCTTTTAAATAGAATGTAACCTCAGAAATCGATACATCGTAAGAATCGAACCTATTTCTTGTTTTCTACACGAAGATAGATAATAGCTATATAAGAAAATAATAATAATAAAACATACTTAGGCATTATTGAATTCACTATTTCCAATGTTTGTTTAATTGTTAAGCACGTTGTTTTAATCTTTATTAAAAAAAATCTGTTTGTATTTTTATTTTTGCTTTCTTACTAAAATAAATTATAATCCTTCAATTATGATTAAAGTTGATCAAAAGATAACTAGGCCTAATCTGTTTATTTCACATGTTTCTTTAAAAACTTTTTAAATCATTCTAACAACAATTTTAAAAAATAACTAAAATACACTCATTTTTTACTGATTTGATTTTTAAACAATAATATGAGTCTAGATTGTTTAATTTTGCTAGATTTTAACCTGTATTTTGTGAGGGGTGGCTGGGTTTGAATGATACGAAAGCATGATAGAAATAAATCTTAATTTACAGTTGCTGCCATTGTCCAGTTTGGGTTTAACTCTCTTTGCCAAAAATTTCTCAGTTTCTTTATTTGTTGTGTTTTTAATTGTGAACTTTGAGACCTACAGTTTTCTGGTGACTGTGTAGTTCTTACACTTCTATCCTCTTTTCAATGTTTAATCTAAAGTAGCCATTTGGCACCATTTTTTCTTATAAATACATTTTATAACATCAAGATGATGTTTCGCGACTCTGAAATAGTTGGAAAATATCACACCTGAATCGTCGTCCCCCTCTCTTTTGGTGCCACACTCTGAAAGCTGTCCCTCATCTCCTTCCTCGCTGTCACTGGGCAGACCCCCTTCCCCTTCTGATGCTGACCCAGAGTCGGTGCTGACGTCTGCCACGCTGCTGTCCTCACTTAGACCTTCTACCGAACGTATCTTCAGCTTGTTGTCATCGGACCGTGAGCTAATCTGCACACATTATAGAGGTGTACTTAATACAAGCCGGCTAAAGAGAAACTAAACTTATTTATGTGATGGGACACGAGAAAAGAGACCTTATCTTTCATATGCAAAATGTTCAGGCGAGCCAATTTAATTTTGTTGGGTCAAAATATTGTGTTTTAGAAATGCTTCCCAACATCTTTCCGAGCAACTAAACATAGTTTATATATTAATTAATCAACGAAGACTCAAATGATATGTTTAAGACATGACAATTTATTAGAGTTGGGTTGAATCCACTATTTTGTGAATCCAAATCTATGATTTATCTTTGAATCCAAGAATATCCTTAAGGAGTTAAGCGATTTGAGAGCCCACCCCAACGATTTATAGAACCAGTTGAAAAAAATTAGCGAGTAAATATAAATTCTCATATTTGAAAACATTGTTTTAAAAATTTAACTGTACAATCAGACATTGAAGAGACCATGAAAGTGTAGGCCAAGGGAATGAAGTTTTGAGGAAGCATGCTAGCTGTCACAAGGAAAAACCAACAAAAAAAGTTTGAAGTTTTCTAGGCAAGAGTTGGGGTAAAGGGCATATATGAAATTGTATAAAAAGCAAGTGTGAGATGGTATAGTCATGTAACGTGGGTGGAAAAGGAAAGAATGCTAAGGAGAATGTTGTGGATAAAATTTGTAGGAAAAAGCTTGCATTGGAGAACAAGAAAGAGATGGGAGGAGTATATGACACCAAGTGTGAATATGAAAGGAGAATGGAAGTAAATAGAGGAGAAAATGTGGTGAAAGCCAGAAAAAGAAGGAGCATTTTATTAAAATAATCCTGCCAATGTTTGGACGATTGATGATGATTACCCAATCAGTTTATGAAATTAATATATCCACACAAATAGAATAGATTGGTTTGGCATTATCTTTACCATGATACTTGGAAAAAATTAAATGGGCTTTTTCAGCAAAACTTTATAATTCCAGATTCCAACTAAGGTAAATGAAATGCTAGTCATCCCAGCAGTAGCATGTGTGTATGCAAAGATTAAAAGTAGTATAAAACAAGGGAGAGCATCTGTTATGAACACATAGCTGTGTGATCATGATTGTGTCAACACTAGGAGAGCCCAAAGAATGTTTACATCCATTACTATTTCCAGCCTAAGGCCTTGGTCAGTTTTTTATTCAAGGCATATATTTTTCCACTACAGGCTGGCTAGGCCTGTCGTAGTGGATCCAAAGAATGACATATGTTATTATTGTAATATATATTTGGAAGAAAGTAGAGGAAAGGTGAATAGAAAACATATAAAAAGCAACAAACAAAATATCACTTGCACAATGAAAAGAAGAACACAGTTCACACTTTACAATGTTGCCATTGGACAAAGAGGTAATGGCTGCCTCTTAAATAAAATTGATCAACACCACCCAATCCCTCAACCTAGTTTTCATGCTATCAAAACTCATCAAGGAGGAGTTTTAAATGCGCAACGCAACTTCACAAAAGAGGAAAACAAAAGACACGAAAGGGAGAAAAGGGAAATTGGTAAAGGATGGAAATGAGTCAGGTTTACAATTCATGTTTTAGATATTAACTGATGAATTGATGTGATTTATCGTGTTATAATTGAAATCACTTATGTAAATGTAATTGTTTATTTAGCATAATTGCTATATTGAACAGGGTGAATATGCAAACCAATATCACATGTGCTGCTATTTCACTTCTTAGGGAACTAGGATGATTTGAGTGGGATTGAATCAAGATTGATCCAATCTAGTGACCATCGAGGAATTATTGCAGTCTCGACTGATTCAGTGGAATAAAAATAAAGTTTTCTTTCAACGTACACAACTCCAAACTGTTTAATAACTATTATGCGAGTGTTGTCATCTTAGTTTTACAACAGGGTTGTTTACGAAGACTTTGCTTTTATAATATTTTATTAACGGGATGCATTCATCCCTCCCTTGTCCTTCGAGAAGATCTTGCTTGTGTGGCCAATAAGAGAGAGAGACAGAAGAAAGTTGCAAATTACAATATAAATTAAATTAAATTTTAATACTATAAAGATGGACTAGAAAGATTAGCTCTTAAATAATCAAAAGGTATGTGTAAAATATAATTGTTAAAATTTGTATTCTATAATAAATATCAATTTAAAAAACAAGGCCATGCAATATTCACAATTTATGAATAATGCTAAAGTAAATTATTGTTAATATGTTTTATAGTATGTTGATACATAAATTGTTTGTACGCTATATAAAAGCAACATAATTAACAATAACCCTTTAAAAACTAGAACTGTTATTAAATTATTGTATGGTTTTTTAAATTTTCAGTAAGTGCAAATTGATAATAAAATGAAATCTTACACCAACCAGTGCCTCTTCTTGTCAGCCGAGTCTGGCGTGTTGTTAGTTGATCGCCTGTCTCCGTCCTCACTAGTACTCACACGACCATCCTCACTGTCGCCAGGATCGTGATCTAAAATTATGACAAACCGTCAGTAATTGTTTGAGTTTACCAGAAACAAGACATTTTCTACAGTAGGCACACATGAGAAACATGTTGGTTATAGCCAGCACAATCTTAGAAATGACTAAACTAATTTTGTATGCTTTCACAGTAAAGTATAGGCTATCAGTGACACAATCAGATGAAAAAGGATTACTTTAAAACCAGCTGGCAAATGTAAACATTTATGAACCTATGGTGGTAAGAACACTTGGTGTAAGAATACATTTAAGTGTATTTGTAGCTTTTGAAGTGTTAAATAAGACACTTGCTTTGACAATACAACTAGAGATAGTAACAACATTTTTCAAAATGTGTTTTTATAATATATTTACTTAGCACATAAAATCATATATAAAGTTCAGTGTATCCATTTTAAATGTATAATACTTGATTTAATAAAACCAAATAAAATATTTCCTACTAGTCAGATTCAAAGTAAAATGAATATTAGGATTTGAGAATCAAATTCATGAAAAAAGAATTAGATCCATCTCTAATAATAGCCTAAAACAATTTTTTATGAATATGTTTGTGCATGGTTGGTGATGTTTCCCTCACCCTTGTTGGGGGGCTGTTGTTCATGCTGTTGCTGTTGCTCCTGCTGTTGCTGTTCCTGCTGTTGGTCATTGTCTTGTTGCTCAGGTTGAGACTGTTCCAACTGGTCCATTTCCTGTTGTTGTTCTGAAGAATGTTGTTGTTGTTGTTGTTGTTTTGGGCCAACAGAATGCTGGACTTCAGCAGAGACACCTGGTGGTTTAAAGGGGAAACTTCAAGCCCAGGTGTCGGCTTGATCCCTAGTGCACGGCTCTGCGCCAGCAGAGAAGCTACTGTGTTCTTTTTTGGCTTGGACGTGCCTCGACCAAGGTTACGAGGCCGACCATCCTGTGAAACATAAAGTTGATGAAATAAATTGCATTAATTTTAAAGCATTAATAACAAGCATTTAAATAGACCATAACTAATTTTAGGAGTTTATGAATAAAAAAAAATTAAGTACACTAATTAGCTTGAAGCGTATGTTTGTGAACCATCTCACTCTAGAAAATAATGCCCTTTTGGTGGTGAATAAAGCACACAATTTGTATATTATTTAATTATTGTATAACAATAAACATTAACTTAAAACTGAATTTTTCAGCTAAATTAAATGTATTGAAAGATGACACCTGAACACAAGAATTGAACCCAGGACCTTTTAGTCAGCATACCTGTTCTCTACTACGAAAATAGACTGGAATCATCCTGTGCTTAGGGCAGAGCTTTAGGCAGAGTCTGTGATGAGCGTGTGAGTTCATCAGTTACTATAACTATAAATGAATCACAACCACCGATATATTGCTCAGGTTTGGTCGGCTATGAGCAACGAATGACCCTGAGCATAAGAAGATTCCTGGGTATCTCAGTGGTAGAGCATTATCAAGCTAATTCAAAGGTTCCAGGTTTGATTCCTGTGCACAGGTGTCATTTGTAAACTATATTTAATTCAAATGAAAGCTGTATTCAGGTATGGTTGTAACCGTAAGTAGAGTTAACTTTCACCCCCATTACAAACACATTTGAAAAAAAAAGCTAAGATAAACACGGAGGATTGTGCTTCTTCACAAAATAGAGAGCCTAATATTTACCTTGGTATATATCTAAGATAATTTAATGTATTTTTATAACATAAGAAAGTAGTATGTGCATTTTAAACTTTACTTATGTGGCATGTTACATAGTTTGTGTAAATTGCTGAAAAATTATAATATTACCAAAAATACATTATTTAGTTCTTTAATTTTTGTTTGAAAATGTCCTTAGCAAGTTGACAAAGGACAAAAGCATTTTATATTAAATTAATGTTTGAAGATGTATTTAACAACAGATCAATATACTCAAGTTTGATTTCAAATACCAACTTTTTTAACATGTTCTCACAATGTGAGTGTGTTTAGTTGTTTTAAAGATTGTTTCGGTGAATATACCTCATTATAAACCACATTACTTTTACTAAAAAAAAAATTGGTGGAGCTTGTGAACCTTAGTAAAGACTAGTTAGCTAAATCAGTACCAAAATGATGGTTGGTTTGATATGTCATCGAGGTGAAGCAGCAATGACTTAATAAAACATGTGCTTAGCCTTTCTTTTGTTTGAGTAATTCTATCTTTATGTCCTGGCAAAAAATTGGTGATAACTTCAATGTTAAATTAGTACACTTTGATGAAGGAAAAACATTAAATTAGAATAAAAAAATTGTATAAATAAATATTGGAAAAGCCTTGGTATAAAATTACCTTGTGCGAAGATGAATCGTTCTCTTCACTGCCACTAGATGGCCGGGGAGAGTCTGCAGCAGCAAACAACTGAGCTAGTGATGGGCTGGGAGAAGGGGTATAGATGTTGGAGTTGATGTTTGGATAACCCTTCGGGGCTTTGGGCCAGGCTTTCGGCGAGCTGCAAAAAACATAAATAAAAATTAGCAGTGCTTTTACCTACAAATTGCAAAAGAGAGGTACAACATTGATTAATGTCTGCTAATTTTAGAGGACAGAATTTTAAAATAATTAAAGTTTGAGAAGTTATTCAGTAAAAAAGAGAAATTAACAAAAATAAAATTATATAAAATCAGAATGAATATATTATAGCATTTTAGGCTTACTTTAGAGCTTTATTTAAGCTATAAAATTTAAGAACTGCCTGTTGACAAAAATTTTTGAATAAATTACTTAAAAAGTACTTGGTAAAGAAAATGCTAACTCCAAAGAAGTTATCAACTCACATATTCTGTCTGGTATGGTGGGTAGAGGTGTTGAGCGATGCTGACATGTTAGACAGTGAAGAGAGAGACGAGATGTGAGGTGTGCCACTACTGTTGCTGGTTATGCTACTGTTGGGCGTCTCGGCCAAGTTGCTGGCGCTGGCTTGAGGTTTCAAAGAAAGGTTGAGAGGGCATCACTATCTGGTGTAGACGTGGAAAAGTTGCCCCCTGCCCCAAACGATGGGATGTTGAGTGGGATAGCCCCATTGCTACCAAGAGAAGGGAGTTTAATCACTTCCACACGGTCTCGATCAAGTGAAGAAACGCCAATAGATGTTTCACGATAATCCATGGGGTCCTGCCAAAGAAAAGAAAATAGACAACACTTAGCATCGCTTTGAATTCCAACATTACTTATGATATAAAGTAAAAGAATAACATGTACTAACCCCTAGTCTACTGCGCGAATGCTTGCGGCCACCTCTTTCTATAAGTAGCCCCGTGGAGGAGTGTGTGGGCATGACACTCACAGAAGGAGGGTCCAAGGAGATGGTTTTCTTGCGGCCCCTATTAGTGGTGCCCGGAATCTTGGGTCCTACAATGGACGAGGTGTACTTTATGATCTCTGTATCTGGAGGAAGACGCACTCCACCCAAGATGCTGGTGGGATCACTGCAACAATAGTAGTCAGATTATGTTAGCCCATCTAATTTCATGCTTGATTAATAACCGTAATTTAAATTGAAAAGAAATGTACTAGTGTTCTAAGAAAAGGGAATTACAAACTAACAATAAACTTCGAGTTGTATTAGAAAGTGGGGAAGTTGGCCTGAAGTCTTACTTGGGAGAGTGAAGTTCAGTCCTGACCAGTTACAAACAGGTTGGTTATTTCTACATTGTGGTTTCTCATCCTCCATCCATGTGAACTATAGTGGTATAAGTTTCTTTAACTTTGCAAAAACTGAGTTTAAATATTTTTTATTTTTTTATTTAACATTAACTTAACTATACATCATTACAGCATTCTCTTGGTAATCCTGCACTATATTTAGTGGCACATTCACTCTAATAGCATACGCAGAAATACACTTGCCTGTGGCGTTGTTTAAAATGTACAGTAAAGAGTCTAATTTGTGAATAATTTTAGATGCTGCTGCTGTTGTTGTGATTAGGTTGTTATAAGTAATCTACAAATTGAAATTAAGTAACAGTATTAATCAGAAAGTGTTCTCAAGATACAGTACTGTAATGATCTTCAGATGCTTCCTTTGGTAGGTCTTTATTATTAACCATTATTAATTAAATGTTTACAGTAAATTTTATTTATCCATAACAGTATTAGTCTACATCAAAATTGTTTGCTCAAAGAAAGTTAGCTAATTATTCACCCCAGTACGACCATCCCCAGATAATCAAGAATTTGGGAATCAAATAGCCAAAGGTATTAGTTATTCTTTTAGTGAGGATTACTCCATCTCAATCTTAATAAAATAACACATTTGTAGCCGGTGATTTCCGCACATACATCACAGACTCTGCCTTAAAATATAAGTGAAGAATGACCCCGGGCACGAACAATTCCTGGATAGCTCAGTGGTTAGAACATTGGCGTACTAAGCCAAAGGTCCTGGGTTCGATTCTCGTGTCCACATGTCATTTTTCAATTTTCAGAATCAAGAGTTTACTGTAATTAGAATAATGATTCTATATTTGTATAAAAATGTCCATCTTAACATTAAAATAAAATATTATACAATGATACGAATCGTTTAAAGTAGAGGTCTACGAGCTTGGGTTTTTTCATTCAAGTCGAGTATTTCTAAAAGCTCCTGAATCGAAAGCGACTTGAATCTTTAAAATTTCAGATTTAAACATATACTAAAACACATGTTCTTAAAATATGAATGACACTCAATTTTATACATAAATACTTTTAGAAAAAAAGTTAATAAAGGGAAATATTTTTTTTAAATAAAATAACACTTAAACAAACATATTTAAAAAATAAGAACATTAAAAGCAATTAAAGGGCTTTAAAAAAAGATAGTTAAAATGGTTTCAATATTCATGTTTTTAAAGACATTAAAATTACACTAACAATTATTTTTAAAAAAAATGAATAAAATGAATAATTGCATGATGGCTTGTAAATGTACAATAAGATAGTGTAGAAACATTACATAATAATGTAAGGTATTAAACACTTTTACACTTACCACTTCTACAAAACTTCCACAGTGGCACATTGTTTTGGAATTTTCAGAAATATTACTTTATCATTAATGTCTCTTCATATGAAAAATAAATATTTCCGAAAATTCAAAACAATGTGCAACTGTGGAAGTTTGAAAAAGTGGAAGGTGTGAAAGTGTAAGAAGAAAGTGAAAAGCATGTTTGTTTATACCTAAGCCTAACCTAACTATTCTTTAAGGTTGGCTTCCTTCACTATCACTTTACATTATGGTAGAGTGTTTCTATGCTGTCTTGATAAAAAGTTAATAAAAGAGACATTTTAATAAGCTAATATTTCCCCAAAATAGGCTTCAGTAACTTAATTTACTCTAAAAGAAAACGTAAGGATCATAAATAGTTAGAAATTTGAAATGTTTCGTATTTAGTTTACTACATATCCCTTAGTGTAATCGTGCATGATCACGTTTTCTGCTCCATTTCCATTCCTCTATATGCAGTTGCACATGTGCATTGTACATTTTCTCATTAGACACGATTTAATTGAGAAATTTACTTCACTTCAATTTTTAATGCTTATAAAAGTTGATGCTCATACTTTAGAGATTTAAAATAATATTACTAAAATCATATTTCTAGCAAACAATATGAAATAGTAAATGCTTTTGTAATATAAATGTGATAAGTTTGGTAAAATATGTGTTGCAACAAATAACATTGATTTTAGACAGGTTAACTAACATAATTCTATAACTAAATAGTAACTAAACTAGAGCTAGTTTTGTAGTTAAACGTATTAATTAATACAAGTTTTAAATACATTTAATATAATAATATATTCTTGTTATTATTCATCGCTTTGTCATGGCAATACAAGTAAACAACTTAAATCAAGTATAATCCAAAATGGACGACAATATTGAATAAATTTACCGGTAGAAAGTGGTTTAAAGGCTATTATGTAATTAATGTGAAAATTGAATTTCATTTTTAACAATTTGTTAAGTAACCGAATGATTAATAGTGGAAACGCCAATATTATCTCAATTAAATAGACTATGCTTATTATTACGTTTTAAAAATTGATTAAGTACATCAAAAGAAAGCTCAAAAATAACAAGTTTACAAAACTTTCTATCTCGATCTCGAGCTTAAAGGACATGCTCGGCTCGAAGCTCAAAATCTGAGTACTCGCAGAGCCCTAGTTTAGAGTCCACTTTAAATAAGAGTGTAATATCAACTATCTGTACACGTTAAGTGCTGAGAAATAATAGCATATCTGGGTGAATATAAATTCTAATAAGATCACATTTACTCTCACCTGCCTTCCCTCCCCGCAGCACTAACATAACAGAGCAATATTTATAAAATTAGTAATTAATAAAAACAATAGCTGGAATCAATTTATTTTGAGATTAGTAGAACTTGATTTTTATTTAATTTTCAAGTCTAAATCAAAAAACATGCGATACAAAGGTAAAAGGTGAATGAACCACTCAGCAGCCAAACATATCCCAATTCCTACTCTAGATATTAACAAGTCAACTTGTATACGTTTTGAAGTATCTTAGGACAAGTTTCACAGTCAAACTTAGTACGCCTCAAGTGCGGCGCTTTACTAAATACATGATAACACCTCTTAAACTTGAATGGAATGGGCCAGTTTCATACCTATCTTTACTTTAGCGCCACACTTGAGGCGTTCCAAGTCTAACTATGAAACTGGCCCTTATAATGTTATCTCCCCATAAGCATGTTCGTTCCAATCCTAAAGATTAAATTATATTTGGAAGAAAGTATAGGAAAGGTGGATAGATAGAAACATATAAAAGGGACGAACACAATATGGCTTTTACAATGAAAAGAAGAACACAGTTCACACTTTACAATGCTGCCATTGGATTCTTGTTCACAAAACAATGTTATAAGCCAATGTGAATCTTGTGCATTTTGTAACCATGGTAAGGTCAGTATTATGGAATGTATGAATCACCTAATGATGCCAGGCGGGGCATGGAGTGAAAGTGCCCCAGCAGTGGCAGGGATGGGTGTTTCTCTGTCTCTCTCCATCCTATCTCGCTCACGCTCACGTTCCCTCTCTGCTCTATCTCGTTCTCGCTCTCTGTCTCTATCCCTGTCTCGCTCTCGGTCTCTGTCCCTTTCTCGCTCTCGCTCCCTCTCGCGTTCGCGATGCGAGCTGCTACTCGTCAGACTTGTTGAAGAGGGCATAGATGAGGAAACTGTTGTGGTGGTAACCTTGGAGCTTGACTTCCCGCCACCAGACGACTTGCTTGAGGAAGCTGCAAATAAAGCCGGGATTGGTTGACATAAATGGATAACACAGAGTTAATAGTTCAACAGAACCATTCAAACATTATCAGAGGTGGGTTTAATAATAAGATAACATAAACAATCCCCTGGTACACGCCTAGCTTGGCTATCTGTGTAGTCCTGGCAGCCATTTTTCTAATCATTAAGTCTTACCCGCTACTCCTTTATTTTTCTCATTTATACTTTATTCATGGTCAATGTATAGCATTGGACTGGTAGCTCCGTCTATTATCTTCATATTGAATTATTTGGACTGGTTAAAAATACAGTGGCTCATTGATAGACGGTGTTACAATAACTTATGGGGATGAAACGTCAATTTATTTGTGCCAGCGGCAGGGTTAAGATTTATGTAAAAAGTAGGGATGGCTATTATCAAAATTTCACATGGTCATAAAATATGATTAAATTGGAAATTTTCACTGTAAACACCATTAAATACTGTGTTTTTATTGTTTCAACTCTACTTTTACCTTATTTATATTGCCTTTGTCTTGTGCCAGCTATATTTTTATTTAGTTAAATCTGATAATTTACCAACATGAAATTGTTTTAGTAGTATGCAAAGAAATAACTTATTTTGAGTCTTTAGTGTGGTGTGAGAGTCGATTAGCTTCAAGTGAGTTTGAGTTCACTTAGGTGCAGTTTAGGGTGCTAGGAGACTTTGTTTACAATTGAATGATAATAACACAATCTGCATGTCTGTTATAGTGGTATGCTTTGCTGTGGCAGGCCAAGGAATAATGTTAACCAGGTGCTAGAGCAGGGTTGCCAATATTTTATTAATAAAAAATTCCTGTTTTTCCCCGGCTCTCCCTGTGCATGGCAACTTTGTCTAAGGGATGTATTTCCTATTGGGTCCCCATCCACTTTCGAGGCCAATTATGTGTCCTTGGATTAGTTTGAATCTCTAGCAGATAACTCATTGGTACTAATTACTAGGCCTACTAAAGAACAAAAACACCTTAAAACAATTGTTTATATGGTATTATGAGCTATGATTGGTAACTGTTGCACAGCACTATGAACTGTCACTTACCATGAGGTTGTGAGTGAGGGCCTCCCAGCATAGGATACCCTGGAAGCAGTGACTCCGCCCCTGTGAGGCCCCCGAACGACATGCCACTGGCCTGGAGTCTCACTAGGTAGTCTTGAGCAGCAAGATGAGAGGCCATCGTCCACCAAGCTGCACCTGTCACAAGTACAGATAACTGACAAACACAACAAAAAGCCGCACCTGCGGCGAATTAATAATACCTGTGGAATTTTGGTTTGGAAACTTAATTCAAACGATGCCGCAAAGTTTAGACCTTGATCTGATTTTGATAATATATATATTTAAATTTACTGGCAGGTTTCTTTATCCAAGTGAATCATATAGTACATTCTCATATCACCATCCTCATCTCTCATATCACTTAGATTTAGTCATTTAGCAAGAATAGATTTAAAATAATAGTTAAATTAGTTTCTACTCCCTTTCATTGAGAAATATATAGACACCTCATTGATACAATGAAAATTTAGTCATTGAGGAGGAGGAAGGGTTTCTTTAGTAGTTTAATTTGGAATTTCAGGATCTTGGACCTAGTGCTTAGTTAATTAGTTTTTTAAGCACTACGCCTAACTATGCATTTAGGTTATACGCATATGTACCAGCTATGTCAATGTGTTAGGTATAGATAAGGTTGGAGTTAGATGAATAATATCTGCATTTGCATGGAAGAAGAGTGGAAAACCATTTGGGGAGGGGGCAAAACCTCAGTACACCTGACTAGAATTCAAACACCAATCCCCTTGTCCTCAACAGTCCAGTCTAATGCTAGACCATAAAGTTGGATTAACACCGAGAGAACTGTGCACAAACTGTATCGTGCTGCGGACAATCTCATATCAGTAACCTTGTAAGACCATTGCCTGATTCACTCTCACAGGACTGTGCACCAACCACTTCATGAAGTCTTATATCAACACTCTTGACAGTGGCTGCAAAACATTCCAAAACACAACTAATGTGTGCTAACTTTAATTATGGACGAAGAAAACTTAATAATTTTGGTACAAGAGTATGATTGTTTATATAATTTGCATCATAAAGATTACTATAATAATTTATTTCTCAAAACACATTATGCACCCTGCCTTTTCTTAACTTTTTTCCTTGTGATACAATGTACAGACTACATGCAACAATCAAACCTTCTCATGTTTGATTCATGTCTACAACTACAGTGATCAAAACACTCAGATCATAGTAGCGGCACAACACAGCCAGCGTAGTCATTTGAGTGTGAATGCTAGTGGCATGACACAGCCTGCACACAGTCCTTGCAGTGTGAATCCCCCTTGAGGCTCCCAAAATGGGTTCTTATTTTATTTTACTTTGAGTATGAATGATACTCAGTGCATTACCATCAAAACCTATGTGCTGGAGAACTGAACCACGTTGCAGCTGCACATGTCTGGGAAAAGTGGGGAATTTCCTTCATTACACTTTACACTTTACATCCCTACGATGTGATGAAAGAGTTGAAGTGTAACTGTCAATGGTAAGCTATATCATATCCTCGTTTCTTTTTTAATCCTTACTATAGTCCATTTTAAATACAGAGAGAATGCAGACCAGCCATTCCTGTCCAATAGTGATTTTTTGAAGTTTATTCATCTTATCTTATCTTCTATCAATTGTTGGAGCACGGCCATACAAAAATATATAAAGTGTTGATATTTTGTGGGTAAATATGTCACAGAGGAGCAGGAAAAGCAGAGAGAAAAAGACACAGCCTCAATATTATTTAGGTGTACCTGAATCTAATAAATACTGAATAGGCAACTAGCATAAACTAGATTTATGACAAGCTTTCGCCCTAAGATGACGGGTACTAAATAATTAAGTTGAAATAAAACACATAAACCATATCCAATACACACTTTAGTATTCACTTAAAAATCTAAACAGAGGTAGCATCAATCCTAATTGTTGAGAGACTAAAAATACAAAACGTCACTAATCCAACTTATAAGTTAGGGGTGTCAAACTTGATTCCTCTAAACCTTGGGTCACCAAACTCATTTCATTATGAGAGCTATTTTCTGAATTTCAAAGTGTTTTGCGAGCTACTTTGATTAAAAATGTGTTGTATTGTGTATCGGCTATTATTGTAACCTGTAGAGAGGCTTTGCAATCAGACCGTTGTACAATTGGGGGTCGGCCCCGTGGTTTGGATTAGTGATTGTAATTTTGTACTAAAATGCACTATTTAATGTTATAAAATGCTAAAATTATCCACTTTTTAGACAAAGTTACAGTTTAATATGTGCAAACTTAGTTTGTAGCTAAATGAGACGGATCTCATTCACTTTCAACCACATTTTAGTAAATGTTTGATGAATAACTTGTCACTCCCATTCAAATGAAAATGTTCATTGGTGAGCCTATTTATGTATTTGGTTTTCCAACACCTTCAGTTACAAGTGATAATGCACACATGTTGGTGGAAAATAAGAACTGCTTCACTCAAAGAGCAGCACAAGCCAGAACCGGATACTTTTCCTTCCGAGACAAGGAAGCCGTACTTATTCTGAACTTGAGGCTACAATCTTTGACAGTAAGCCAGTTTAGAAAGTGTAAAATAAATGTTTCATTCGAGCTACCGAAAATGCCATATGGCAACTCCTGCTTTATATTCTCAAGTCTTTATAGTATCAAAAATAATTGAGACTTGATTAATATCACAATTGTCCATCCCTAAATTCACAATAAATGGAAATGCTGGAAAATAAACGTAAAATTTAAGAACTGACCAATTTTTCTCATTGTGCTTATTACTAGTTTGTTTGTAGTTTCCTTTAAGTGCCGACAAATTGTAAATGTACACAACATTAACTTAGTGTTCTAGTGATTTTGCACAAATCAAACATGGTATTTTGTATTTGTATTTTTATTTGCTATTTATTAAAGTTTTTATGAAATATATTACAGCACAGTATGGTAGAAGTTTGGTAGGAAGAAACTTATAGAAAGTACACACCTATTTTTTTGTGGTTGATAATATTTTACCTCATTATTTAAATATTTATATTCTCTATCAAAAGTGACAGATACATGACTTGACAGATGAATAAAATAATTGAAATGTGCATAAATAGCTTATTTTAAATGTTAGGTAGGATTCATAAAAACAAATTGAAAGTGTAAATGTTGCAGGAACAAAAGAATCTAAAATCTAGGATAAAATTTAAGAACCAGAATCAAGAATTGGGTAAATTTTAGGGGTGGGACCTGTGAATCCTTGAGGATATTTCAAATTCTAGGATTTGAGAAAATTTCCAATTCAAGACTCATTTTTTTTGATCAAATTTTCTAAGGAAATTTGTATTAGAGATCTAATACTGCAAATTGGTGGTTCAGAACCTATTATAACTATAGGATGAAAAACAGCCAGGACTTAGACCAATAATCTAACAATTTTTTTACCGTTTGACTATTTGCAATTTTTATTATCCTTTTACGGTATAGTTATATTTCCTCTCAAGTTCATTAATTTTTTCCAAGATTCGGATTCGAGATACAAAGGTAATTTGGAGATTCAGATTCAAGATTTGAATTCATAAAATAGTGGATTCGACCCAACTCTAATAAATTTGATGAATTTCCACAAACAATTCTAATGAAAGGTGAAATGTATATTTCAAACAATTGAGGGGTCGGGAAAAAAACATGATAACCCTCATTTGATGACAAAATTTGTTAGCAGTGATTTCTGGTTGCATACCATTTGAACTACAAGTTGTTTTCATATCCAGACAATACCCTAAGAATAACAAATATTCATGAATATATCACTTATTATTTTATAGCTAGATTTCAGGATTTTATAGACTCTTAAGTAGTGAAATATCCCATCTAAATCAATTAGGGTTATCTTGTTTTTGCCCCGACCACTTCAATTCAGGAAATGTATTCACATATTTTGCAAAGGTTGTTAAAAAAAATATTAGTCAATTAAAATTAGCAAGAATAAAGTACATAGGTTACTTTGGGAGTAAACAGATAATGAAGCTATTAATATAATATAAAATGTGTAGACTGTGTGAGCTGCATTTAAATTCAATAATTTGTTCTTAATAAATTGACTATGAGCAATGAAGATATCCAAATAAAATCTTGTTTTATTAAGGACACCACACACCATAATTAACATATATAGCAGTTAAATGATGAAAGAAATGGATACTCACTGGTGGGGTTGATACCAAGACTAGCGGCCTGGCTGGCTGCTACGCTGAGTGTGCCTAGTCCCCCATATGTCCCTGAGGCGGTAGTGGGTGGGTGGTGATAGCCACCCCCAGGTCCTCCTCTGCCACTCATCATCGCAAAGGCTCCAGGTAATGGGTGGCCCCCAAGGTGGTTAGCAAACCCACCAGGGATTCCACTGAACAATGAGTGAACACCTGAACATACAACGGAGAAGTCAGTACATACACTTCTAGCTAAGACTGTATTTGTAAACTGTTACAACCTATTCAGTATTTGTTTGGCCAACAACATAGAAAATAACAAGTAACTTGTGTTTGCATTGGTTTAGTGTGACAAGTCGAATACTAAAGTGGAAGAAAACATTTAGAGGTTCATCAAGAAGGGCAAGATTGCAGGTGAGTTACTAATATATCTTAATTTAAAATTTGGTAAACATTTCAAGCCACCGTAGATCTAAATTAATTAAATTAATCCAAAAAGTATGTAATATATACATAGTTATAATTAAAATAATACTTAGATAAACGTTATACAATCTGAGCAGATAGCCTCATCATTGTAATGACTGGAAGATACTGTAGTATTTTATGATCTTGCTTTTCATTACACACATGTTTACATTAAACATATTCTTAGTAAAGCCATGTGTGTGTATGTGTGTGCGCGCACACGCGTATTATTGCTGTCCAAATACAGATTTACAAGCAAAGTTTCATTATATTTTTGTTTAATCAGTTGTATAGTGGTGACACACACAGCTGAAGGTTGATTTTGTTGGTCAGTTGGCTGTACAGTGTAAGATACTTTAGTGTTTTGTTTTTAACATGGATTTATGTATAACTTTCATGTGATTTATTATTGCTTGTATTTTTGTAAATGAGACACCAAAAATTTCCGGTTATGGCTGTAACTAATAAGCTCTGTTATGAAAGTTAATTGGTGTGTGATATAATAAAACAGGTCCTCGGTTGTGTATAATTATTTAATTGTGCGCATGAGAATGCAACTGGTTTTATGTTTTAAAACTTTAGTAGAATGTAGGCTGACTTGGACGAAATAATAAAAGTGTTGGATCTCAGAGTTTTAAAAATAAAATAGTAATGGATTGCTTGGATTGGTTTTAGCTTAAAGAACAGAGATGAATAATTAATAGAAATTGGAGCAGTGTTTGTGCTTTTTTTTTGTGTGTTTTTGTCATGCTTTAGGATTTGACCAGCCACCTAACATTTGACTTTGCTGCACCTTAAAATTATATCCAACCCTAGAGAAACATTTGATTGTTAAAATGTTTTTAAATGCTTTTTAGTAACGAATATATATTCATTTTAATCAAAGTGATAGAAATTTTTGATAGTTTTTAAAAATTTCATTAGGAAAAATGCTAATACTAATATAAGTTAGTTTGATGGAATTTAGTTGTCAGAAGCTTGTTGAAATCAAATTAAACCCCAGTAAAATGTTTAATTCAATTCAACCTGCATTGGTAGTGGCATGGTTTAACCTCTATAAAGTGTCACTATCACACTAGACGATTGCCGATGA
The DNA here is from genome assembly GCA_039000515.1 of Timema cristinae. Lineage (NCBI taxonomy): Eukaryota > Metazoa > Arthropoda > Insecta > Phasmatodea > Timematidae > Timema > Timema cristinae. The sequence continues at coordinate 27,407,206 of JBCFYV010000935.1, forward strand.
GTGGGCGGTTGGAGTTTGGATCTCAGTCAGGTATAATTAGGGTAATTTTTCCCAAATGGTGTATCATTCTCTATCTCTCTCTCTTAATACAAATGTGGATAGTGTCCCCAAATATCCCACTGTTCTTACCCCTATTCCATCATTAAAAATGTGGAGAGCCCGGATGGGTACTTGGATGCATTGCACAAAGAGGGGGGGGGGGGATAAATTTTAATAAAAATGTAATATAACTAAATTCTAGCAAATTATTTGTATGAACTATTCAATTTAAAAGTCATGTGATTTAATGGTAGGACCATATCAATGAAAGACAATATTACTGCTTTTTTCCTCCAATCATAGATACTAATTAATATTTAATATAAGAGTATAATAGTTTGTTCAAAAATCTCTCTAGTGATAGGAGTGAACCAAACAAGAGTGCATAAGAACATTGAATTGCTGGTTAGGTAAGCCAAATAACGGCAAATCTATCCAATTGAATCTGTGATTAGGAATACATAGCTCATTTGAATCACAGTTGGGTTTTAATCTTGCTTTCAACTTGAGTTCAAAGCCTGAAAAGCAACAGAAAGAGAGTGTGCATTCGCTCATCCATGAAGGGAAGGAGGAGTTTGACAAAACAAAAAGAGAGTGAAAGAGATCGCGCGCGCGCGCGTGTGTGTGTGTGTGTGTGTGTGTGTGTGTTTTGTGTGTGTGTGTGTGTGTGTGTGTGTGTGCGTGTGTGCGTGCGAGCGTGTACTTAAAATTAAGAAAATGTTTCCATGTAATGAAAGGAGAAATATTGGTCCCAAAAATGTTTTTTTGTGTGTTAAACTCACCACTACTCCCAGCACTTGAGGCAGAGTCACCCCTTGGCCAATAAGCTGCAACAACAAGAGACAATCAACGTTAAGTCTGGTCAACATTGTGTGTAGCTGTAAGGAAGATACTTAGTTCATAAGAGATCAACCTTACATCAATGTGTACTCAAAAGTTCCGAACAAGTCTGTACTCATGAGAGTTTATAAATATTGTATCAAGGTCATAGTCAGGTTGTTTGTTTATTTGGGGGGGGGGGGGAGGGGGTTCAAGCGCCGCCCCCCCCCCCCAAATTTTATGAACAAAGTATATATGGCTTTATTTATGGATCAAACAATATCAAAATTATGGTACAAGTACAAATTAGGGCGCTGTGTTACCATAAAAAGTACTTCAGAGAGCTTCTAGGTGTATTTAATATCTATAATTTTTCCTAGCCTACAGCAGTTAGTGGGTTATGTTGCCACAAAAAATATTTCAGAGAGCTTCTAGAGGTGTTTTTAATACTTATAATTTTTTCTGGACTCCGGCAGTTATGATGTTATGTTGCCATAAAAACCACTTTAAAGAGCTTCTAAAGGTGTATAATATTTATAATTTGTCCTAGCACTTCAGAGAGCTTCTAGAGATGTTAAAATTTATTAAAAAAATTCTAGCCTACAGCAATTTGGGGGATGTCCCCGCCAACCCCCCCCCCCCCCCTTCCGCCCTCTCCATCATCCCAAAATTATTAGCTGGTTACGGCTTTATATTGGATCAATTTGAGCTTTATATACAATTACTGATAAATCTGCTGTGAAAAATGTCGATACTAAGTCGGTTAAGGGCACTAAAAATATAGAGTTATACAGTAAGTAGGTCTTACTTTTGCTTTACTTTACTCTTACCCCAGTGGTGCTTTATCTGGGTATGATAGTCCTGCACCACATAATCATAATAGTTTAGAATAAATTAATAATTTTATAATCAATATTTGTTCCTTGGCGGGGCGGGGGGGAGGGGGGGGAAATTAAGAGCCCATCTCAAGGTTGACTTGCCAAGGTGTGGGAGATAATTTATGACCAATCAAATAATAAATTGTTACAGCTGAAATTTTATATTAGGAACAACAACGATTTCTAACTTAAATTGTAGAAATAAATTATCAAGATTTGTTTTCATCCATGATTGCCTGTAGAAACTTGTTTTAATTGCCACATGTGTTGGGCAATTCACCCGACTCCCTCTCCCCAAAATCTGACACACCTGACAAGTTTTTGATACCCGTCTGGACTATATACACATTTAACTACATTAATTGAGATGGTATGAGAACAGTATAGTTTATAAGAAATATGCCCAAATAGACATGAAGGAGAGGTGATAACCATTTGGATAAAACAACCTCGGTATACCAAGATCAGAGCGCTAACCCTCCTGTTACCTGTAAACCAAATTAAATGGTGCCCAACCTAGTGGGTATGTCTCCTATGTAACCTGAAATGTGCTCATTTACACCTTAAACTACCGTGTTTACCTAAATATATAACTATGTAATTATTGTGGTAGTCAGCACTTGGTTGGTTTTCAATATTCCATTTACGTTTGAGTGGTTTACCTTAATTCATTGGGAACAACTGTCCTAGAAACACTTATGTTTAAATCTTGTTTCAAGGTGAGGATCTGCCGACCCTCTTAGCTACTACCGGTTAGTGGCCTTAGGCCCCTAGTCACCCCTGAAAATATGCGAGTACAGCACGTCTATTAATTTTATCAGAATATGCTAATATTTTGTGGAGAATCTATTATTAATTTATCAAATGGAGTTCATGAATACAGATGCTGTCTAAGCATTGTAAAAAAAATACTAGTTTTAAAAGAGTGCATGAAATGTCAGATTGCCTGGAAGATAATATTTACAATCAATTGAAGGTCTGGGCTGGCTATTATTTAATTCCGTAATCTAGAAAGAAATAAAATTATAGCACCGCGTCTTACTACCCGTTCGCGTTAAATGCTTAAGTACTAATTACGCTAATGGGTGAGGAATTGGGAAGGTTGAATTTAAAGGAAATGAACCCACATTTGTGTGGAGGGAGAGTGGAAAACCATTTAGGAACACCCCACCCCCCTTCCAGTTCACCCGACCGAGATTCGAACCTCGATCTCCCATATTCAGCAGTCTAGATTAACACGAAACTAGCGCGTAAGCTAACTACGCCACCAAGGCGGGTAATTCCGTAATCCTTAACCCTAAAATAAAAATATTATAATTTAAAGAATAAACCTCTTTCAAGAGAAATACATCAACTTGTCATAACAAAATTGAGGTATAGTCCCACTAGCTCAAATATATATAAAATGTATATAGACAACTTTAAATAAACTAAAATTGATAAAATATCATAACCGAATAGAAATACACAAAATAATACACATATTTACTGTAAGAATGATTTATCCTTCCTTGCGGTGTTAACTCTAATTGATGACAACATGATAGAAGATGACACATGCATGTTGTGCCTTGAGGCTAAGGTAATGTAGTACACTAGAGCTGAGCTGATAAGATAAAATACAAGGGTAGGTCTCATATGAATATGAATGCATGCGATAGTGAGCATTATCAGTCTACATAAACGTAGTCAATGGTCACGGCATGTAAGAGGGTAAATGTGGAAGGGGGTAGTCATTCTGAGAAAGGGGTGGCAATGGAGATTTAACGCGAGAGAATAGGTCAGTATTTTTTATTTAAAAAAATTGTTTTGGTCGAAATAAATAAATTGCTGCTTAAGAGAACAGTTTAATTTTCCTCGAAGAATCCATAGGCATCGCGTAATTTGAATATAACCTTATATCTGCATTTAAAAGGTATATTTTCGATTGTCACTATTCCAATTTACAAATAGTCTAGATCTGTTGTTGAGATTACTATGTGTAACAAATTAAATTAAACTTGTCTACTGAAGCAATAGGTATTTTAATTATTTTGGCCAAAGTTGTTTTTTCGCTATGAAAATGAATAGAGAAAATACACTCCTGATTTAAATATGTAAGGAGATCAATTAAACCACCCCCCAGTGCATCCGTTCAAGAACCTAACTCAAGTACCAACCTTCCAGTCAAGAGCCGAACAAACAAAGTTTATTTGATACTATTTTTTATTAGTAATTAATTATTTATATGAGACCGACCTACCATCACTAATACATATTTTAATAACACTGCAGCAAACATTTCCCAATAAACAATTACACCAAACAATCAATAAAAACTCACGAATGAGGCACCCCCCCAAAAAAAGGTGCCTTCGGTTTCATACATAGACCGTTGTTATACTCAAGTGGCTCCTGCATACTTTATTATAACAGCAACTTCGAAGGGTTGACGCAAGAACCTACCAAGTCTCTTTAAACATGGCTTATACGTAGTTAAAAGAGTCGAGAGTAAGTCTGATTTTTTCTCACGCAAAGTTGTCAATTTAAAACCAATTTTATTAATAATTTATCTTAGCTCAAGAGATGAGGAGCAGGGGATAGAAAGGATAGAGGCGGGGCGGAGGTAGAAGAAATTAAACCCACATTAGCGTAAACCAAACCGAACACAACAGGCCGAGATATGAGCCTCGACCTCCTCGTCACCGATAGTCCAGATTAGCGAGAGTCTGGCGCCTTAGACCACCAAATTGGCTCGAGCTCAGCTGCCAAAAATCGTGTACCATAAAGATATGCGCCTACCATGGCGTATCGGAGTTTATCCGCATTTTCACACGGATAATGTATAGCCTGATTTTGGTAGGAAGAAAAATATCTGATAGTTACTAAAGTGACTAAAACCATTTTAATATTTATACGTCAAGTAATGTTATTTGCAGCTGTCTGTCACTTTTGATAAATATTATCAATGACTATAAAATAACACAAATAATGCAATAAAATGTTATCAATGTTGGCCGCAAAGAAATACTGTATGTCTGTATTTTCTAAACTGAGCTTCCAGCCAAAATGAGGGTCTATAAATGAGGATATTCGATGCGCTACAGATAAGTATGTTCAATATTTCCTTAAGGACGGATTTATCCTCAAACTCAGATACGCATTACCATTTCTCACGCTAATATTAGTGTGTTTTGAGTGGTTGTTTGTTTGTAAGTCGTGTTTTGATATAAACATGCGTTTATTAAGGGCATGTTATAAGTACAGTATTACTAATATTGATGTATATAAATATTATCGAGCCACCTATTTTGATGTCAAACATTATGTTGAATCCCCCCCACGGTTTTGACTTGCTTCCTGTCGGGGCTATCCACACAAAGTATACTAATGGAGTTAGAGGTGAAGGGAGCTAGAATTTGAAGGAATGGAAAACCATTTAGGAAACAACACCTCAGTACATCCAGCCAGGAATCAAATCCTAACCTTCCTACCACCAAAAACCAGGAAAATGACACTTTTGTGCGCATGTGCCAATCGGTGCGGATGGATATTTTGAAAAGTACGTACTGTATAAGCTTTCTATGAATTATAAAGATTAATGTTTCATCAACATCTTGAATTATACACCTGGTTTTTCACAAAATTTCAATTCGTTAACAAAACACTAATCAAGTGTAAAGCGACATAGTGTCAACTACGACCGGTGACTTAACCGCTTGCTGCATCCACCGGCCATGTAAAATGTCGGTCAAGGTTACACATTAAGGCACCCCCTCTTTTCTCCTCTCAATTACTGTATCGATAAATACAGCAGAGTTGGGGAAGGCAGGGTGGTTGGAAAATTTATCGACTACTTATTGCCACTTGGAAGGGAAAATAATTTGAATAGAAGCTTGGTAGGAAGGGAGGGTGGTAATCTTAATAGTTCAACAGGTCGAAAACACAAACGTCTATTGTTAGACGTTTAGTAGAGAAAGGGTAGCGGTGGTCAACATTTACTGTCTGAGTAATTAACAAAACAAAAAGTTTGTAAATGGAGAGTGATAAATAACACATGACCGTTGTTGTTACTGTAAGAAAATGAAAGTATTTAATATAAATAGCCCCGGTTCTAAAACATTACAATAAGTAACCGCCTTATATTGACCGCTAGATCACCTCTGTGGAATAAACATGCCGGTCTAGGGGACAGGGTTTCTGTGCTGTTATTAATTATGATCGCGTAGTTAAATCCTAATTGGGTAAATTAAATATTTATAAAACTAAGTTATAGACAAATAAAGGTATACAAAGCATCATTAGTTGAGAATATGGCATACTGTATTTAGTTTTGATAAATATTGAATGTGCCGTTTCTAAGCACAGGATTATTTATATAACTACACGAAAGTTTCATCTTACTACCCAACCGTGCTATCCGAACTTTTGCAACGATTGGGCAGTGATGATGAAAGTATGGTTTTACATTAAATGCACCCAAATTTGCGAGAAGGCAATCGTTTAAAAGAAAAGGAACCTCAGTACACTCTGCACATCAGGACGAACTTGACGCCTTTATCCACATGCCCACCGGGTAAGTTTTGAAATGTAATGTAAGTGTGTTCAAAGTTTGTCAAAAAATCTATGGTGCTAGTTTTCTTTGTATTTAAATTATATTATGTAACTCACCAAACTTGTTAGACTGGTTACCCAGCTTTTAAACATTACTTACACACTCAAATTATCCATGAAGTATATTTTAAAATATCTCTTCAAAAATCAAATAATTTTTAATGTCCTATTTAAAACAGTCGTATGTAAACATTGTGTAAGGGTCGCCACGGTCTTGACTAGATATTGCAGTATTTCTTATGGGAGTTGCAATGGCGAAACATCAAAACCACAACAACAAATCCTCAATATATTAACATTTTTTATTGTGCTCGAAATAGAAAGTTATTATTTGTTTGAGGGAGGTTAGATATATTTCTAGTCATTTATTTTGATCTTGGTCAGTCAGAGCTGCGACAATCCACATGATACGTCGCTGAAAATTAGTTATTTAAATTTGATTAATTTGTTTAAAATTATAAAACCTAAAATGTAAGGTTTTTAATTCTCTAAAGCTGCGATTTTCAACCTTTTTCAACTCAAGGCATACTGAACAAGGCACTATAAATGTCAAAACACACCATTAATTTTTAAGGAGATTTTATCATTAAAAAGTTAAATAGCAAAAATTTTAGTCATTGTGCTATATTTTTTTTAAATAATGTTGATCATGGATTTGATTTATTATTATTACTCGATTTTTTCCTCGTATATTGTTGATCTCTGCCCAAACTTCAGCGGCACATTGGTTGAAAAACGCTTCTCTAGGGATAGTTTTATTACCTCTCTCTTCGAGTCATTTTGAAGCAAATCATTTTTCGAAATAACAAATCCATTCATACGTTAACGCGGGAGTTTTTGGATGTCTTCAACACGTCCATGGCGCTCATGCAAGCTAAGTTAATTATCTTTACAGTGACATTTTGCGGTCGTTTTCAACATAATTTTAAGAGAAGATAGTTTTATATTTCATAGAACAGAAAAATCTGCTAACATGGTTAATAATTATGTCAGTTGTTTTAATTGCAAGTTAAATATTATTAAAAGCCGCAAATGATCAGATACAATACAATTTAAAGGAAGTGTGAGGTTTTCACTTTCTTTCTTCTTTTTTTAGTGCAAAAACGCAAGTAGAGGGAAGAAACTATTTTTACTCGACCTCCGGATGTATTTATTTATAAACCGCCAAAAGGTCGTTCAACCAGTAGAACGCCTTTATTCGTTTCTTGCAGTGAGCCGCAAAGACGTCAACCTCCGCGCTTTTTAAGTTAGTGGGGTCTCAGATTCGAGTTTTGAAGAGATCTTAAGCAAAGATAAAAATATACTTATCATAATTGTGTCATATTTAAAATATGTAACACACATACGAATAAATTATGGGTATATAATATTTAGTAATTAATTTATTTATTTATAGGGTTACGAACCTGTACTTAAACTTTAAGGCATGCGTAGTGACGTGGGGTTTGCTTACACGCAGGATTGGTTTTGTAGACTAAAGTCTGTTCAGTGTAGGATTTGTTTTCTGAAAAGCCTTTTTCCCTACCAGAAATCTATTATATAGTAGGATATTGGTAGGAAAAAAGACCTTTAAGAGCGTAATTCCTACCGTGAATTGAGTATAAGGTTAGAGTATACACAAGACCATGTTTATGGAGGCCGAAAGCATCACTACAGTGTATACAGACAGGGGCCATTAACAACATTAATTAAGTCCCATGGAGTCTTTGAAATTGTATATATTAAAAGTCCCAAGAATATCATGACATTTTCAAAAAATAAATAAAAAAAAGTATTAGTAAAAATTGAAAAATCGTTATTAAACCAACTATTTCACAAATATTCCGATAATGTTTTATTTGGTGAAATAACACAGTAAAAAATTGCAATGAGACGAACAACTATTTAAAAGCGTATAAAAACTCCACCCTCGCCCCCTCACATGGGCGAACACAAGGGGGAAGGGGGTCAAGATGGGTCCCTCTGGTGAACATGAAGGATAAATAAAATATTAAATACAAGTCAATGAGTGACCAATGTAAATAACTAGATGTAACTCTAGGTTATAATGTCTAGTCTGTATATTTATGGCCTCATAATGTAATTTGTTAAAAAGTATTAGTCTTATGTACGAGTAATGGATTGGAATGACAAGTAAAAAGAATTCCTGGGTGTGCCCCTGCCCCCTCCCATTTCCTCAAATAACGAATTTCAGCTGTTACATTTGGGCACTTCTTGCCACGCTAGTCAGCATAGGGCCAGTCGGATTAGCCTGCGGCCTTTTGAAGTGTTCGGTGGTGCCTTTTCGTATATTTGTCAATTGACCTATTTATAAATTAGACATTCTCAAACGGCGTGTTTTCTTGAAATAAAAAAATAGTTATTTTTAAAACATGTTAAAAGAATATATATATATATATATATATATATATATTATATATGAGAGAGAGAGAGAGAGAGAGAGAGAACGTTTATATACATATAGATAGCCGGCATGTGCCCCTCTTTTTCATTAGCAATTACGCGTTGGCAAACACAAACAAGAGTAGAGGAAAGAGATTAAAGCATGTTAAGAGGTAGTCAAAAAGTGATAGAAATTGAACTTTGTGTCTCAAAAAACTCCAGAAGATTCCAAGTTTTCTGTTGTCAAATGAAGAATGCAAAAGACCGCATTTCAATGCTATTTCTGCGTCTATCATAGTCGTATCCGATATCCCGGTTAGTCGGGCGTGAGGTGTGGGAAGGGGGGGGAACCTCTTATGGGTAAAAAAGTCCACTTCAAACAAAGGTTCTCGGACGCTAATACCGATGTTTTTTATTTATTTTTCGTGTAGCCTATATGTTCAAACAAAACAGTGAGCCCCAACTAGAATTATCATATTTGCTCCTTGAAATAATTAACTTTTTGGTCCCAATCAAATCGTAACAAAGCTCACATTCATGGTGTGGTCAGAAACCGCCGCACTCTCAGGCCGTGCAGCCCCAATGGGACACACAAAGAAAAGTTTCCCCGGACCAAAAAGGTGCAGCAGGTATGTTCTCTGGGCCCAACCCACATGAATGCGATCCCCTGGGCTGTAGGAAAGGTCGGCCATGTCACGCGGTCGTAGGGCCCGCGTTGATACGTGTGAAAGTTTACTCGCGGGCCACAGTGGGACCCAAAGTGTTAATAGTGCAGCCACCATCGATTTTAATTATTATCTAGACTAAGTGAACTAGAAAATAATATATATTTATAAGAACTACAATATAGCATTCACATTGAAAGTGAAACCGCTGATATGATGGATTTAAGATGTTCACAAACAAGATAATATATATTTATAAGAACTACAATATAGCATTCACATTGAAAGTGAAACCGCTGATATGATGGATTTAAGATGTTCACAAACAAGATAATATATATTTATAAGAACTACAATATAGCATTCACATTGAAAGTGAAACCGCTGATATGATGGATTTAAGATGTTCACAAACAAGATAATATTGAGTCGAGAATAAAGCCATACAATTAGACGAGACCCTTATAAAAATACCGGTGCAATATATTTAGCACTAACCATTTAAATGTGTATATATTTGTTTATTCTTTCATCTAAATGGCATTGTTTTTTTTAATGAAGCTTAGACCAAAAAACTGTCTTAAACAAAACAACAACAATTTTTTTTAAACTAATTTGAACATATTTTTGAAAAAACATTTTTAATAGTAAAAGTAAGGCACGTTTACGATTATTTATAATAGAATTCAAATTCCAGTAAAATTGTACAAATTGTGTTAATTTAACATGAATGGCATAGCTATATAATGTAATAATAATATAGGCACTATAATTTGATTAATATATGTAAAATTGGTAATAATGATTACAAGTTATGAAATATAATATATTCTATATTTTCTCAATTCTAACAAATAATTGTGTAAATTTTCAATATAAAACAAACACATGTAATTTATGCATGATCACATCATCCTTGCTTAACAACACATAAGTTTAGTGTAATTTGACTCAAAAGTCTACTAAAATTTTTTAAATGTATTAAACTTTTTAGATGTTTTGTTATAATTTCAATGATTTTCATCAATTTTTTTATTTATTTTAATATAATATTTCATAACTTGTAATCATCATTACCAATTTTACATATATGAGTCAAATTATAGTGCCTATATTATTATTACATTATATATCTATGCCTTTCATATTAAATTAACATAATTTGTACAATTTTACTGAAAAACTATTTCTATTATAAATAAATTGAACATAGACAAAAGTAATCAGGTAAAATGATGAGGTGAAGGAATTTTCTAGAGATAAGCTTTACTATTTATGTTCGAGTCTAATACGTAGGTCTATTTAAAAAAAAAAGTTCAAACATGTACCGCGTTCAACGACAACCCTAATAATACTAAAACTAGGTTGGTGACTGTGTAGACCCTTGTGACCTGTTTAAAGACAATCATAGTAATGTTAAAACTAGGTTGGTGAATGTGTAGACCCTTGTGACCTGTTTAAGGACAATCATAGTAATGTTAAAACTCGGTTGGTGAATGTGTAGACCCTTGTGACCTATTTAAGGACAATCATAGTAATGTTAAAACTAGGATGGTGAATGTGTAGACCCTTGTGACCTGTTTAAAGACAATCATAGTAATGTTAAAACTAGGTTGGTGAATGTGTAGACCCTTGTGACCTGTTTAAGGACAATCATAGTAATGTTAAAACTAGGTTGGTGAATGTGTAGACCCTTGTGACCTGTTTAAGGACAATCATAGTAATGTTAAAACTAGGATGGTGAATGTGTAGACCCTTGTGACCTGTTTAAAGACAATCATAGTAATGTTAAAACTCGGTTGGTGAATGTGTAGACCCTTGTGACCTGTTTAAAGACAATCATAGTAATGTTAAAACTAGGTTGGTGAATGTGTAGACCCTTGTGACCTGTTTAAGGACAATCATAGTAATGTTAAAACTCGTTGGTGAATGTGTAGACCCTTGTGACCTGTTTAAAGACAATCATAGTAATGTTAAAACTAGGTTGGTGAATGTGTAGACCCTTGTGACCTGTTTAAAGACAATCATAGTAATGTTAAAACTCGGTTGGTGAATGTGTAGACCCTTGTGACCTGTTTAAAGACAATCATAGTAATGTTAAAACTCGGTTGGTGAATGTGTAGACCCTTGTGACCTGTTTAAAGACAATCATAGTAATACTAAAACTAGGTTGGTGACTGTGTAGACCCTTGTGACCTGTTTAAAGACAATCATAGTAATGTTAAAACTCGGTTGGTGAATGTGTAGACCCTTGTGACCTGTTTAAAGACAATCATAGTAATGTTAAAACTCGGTTGGTGAATGTGTAGACCCTTGTGACCTGTTTAAAGACAATCATAGTAATGTTAAAACTAGGTTGGTGAATGTGTAGACCCTTGTGACCTGTTTAAAGACAATCATAGTAATGTTAAAACTAGGTTGGTGAATGTGTAGACCCTTGTGACCTGTTTAAGGACAATCATAGTAATGTTAAAACTCGGTTGGTGAATGTGTAGACCCTTGTGAGCCGTACAAAGACCATACTGGTCAATCCAGAGTCCGGGTAGTTAGTCTTTCTCCTTGAGACACGTGTTCTCGAGTAGGTGTGTAGCCTAGCCAGTCATTGATTTATGAACATTTGGAAGACGAGAGAGGTGGTCCAATCCAGTGGACAAATTTGGGGGTAAAGATGGCGCGGAGCCTCCCAGCCAAACTTCTCTTTTTACAGAACTGTCTTCCAGCTTTGAAAGGGTCGTCAGGATATCCCTGCGCGGGCAACAAGGACCCGGGGGTCAGATTGTCACCAGCGTAGGTAGCGTCACTTCCTGTTATATCCATAGCAACGTTTCTGAGTAACGGGCCTCGAGGTCCAGCAGATGATAAATTATGGGCGTTTGTTTAGTTGAAGATTATATTGTGAGGGAGGGTTTCTATACCCTGATTTTGGTTGGAAGAACAATTTAGGAAATTTAAATTGCGGTCAACATATGATAACAATTTACTGTATTATTTGTGTTATTCTAAAGAAATTGATACTATCTATTAAGCGACAGCTGCAGATAACATGACTTGATGTATGAATATATTAAAATTGTGTTAGTAACTTTAGAAACCACCAGATACTGTTCTTCTTACCAAAATAGGCATATAGGTTCTATTCAGAGCATTTTTACTGCTATTTTGAAAAGATAAAGCATTAGATGCAATAGTGATATAAACAAAGAACACCTTCGAGCAAACCCAGTCGGGGTCGACAGATTTTTCTTGAACGATTATAATCCGTAACACAACTTCCTTCGGAGGGGAAGTGTAGTGTCGATTGTGGCATGTAAGAGAACACTGGAATGTATGTTAAAATACTTTCCCGGCAAAATTAGTAGGCCCTTTCGCTCTCGCTCATAGAAACTCTCGTCGGTTCAGAACGTATACGTTAAATATTTCAAGTAAAAAAAGGATAAATAAAAATATTGAGCAATATTTTTACGTTTAAAAAAAAATGTATTAACACTTTTTCTTAACGTTATAAAATAGAATAATCACCCAATAACATAAGCTGGTAAGCTGCTTGTAAAAACAATAAAGAAGTACTTGTGCCAACGATCCAACTAGATGGAGGAAACACGTGAGATGAGAAAGGAGGGGGTGGGGGGGAGATTCGACCCCCTAACTCTCAGTTGAGAGCCGTTACCTCGCTCTCATCCTGAGGTCGACCGTGAGGAAGCGATGCAGGCAAGCATACAGTGGGCGGCAACTACGTACAGAGAGAGAGAGAGAGAGAGAGAGAGAGGATCCGTCTTAACGCGGCGGCCAGAAATCAATACTGTCCCCTTCACTCCTCGCGAGGTGGACTCTTGCAAACCCCCGCGCGCACCCCCTTAAAACCAGGCCAGCCTTCATTTTTTTCCCCCTTCGACAGTTCCCTTCTAGCTCGCTATTACGTGATACGTCCCCTCTCCTCCATTAAATTCGGATATTCGCACAGTTGAGAGTTCCCTCCTGCATCGCTGAGATATGTATTAATAGAACATCTGCTGTGACGGGCCCTTCCTTCCTGCAACTTATCTACCTCGAGGAGGGACCCTTAATGTGGGGGGGTTGGTCGTGTGGCTTTGTCTACCAAGAAACTACGAGAACACTTTTGATAGAGCATTTAACGTAGGGACTACTCTTTTTAAAACCAGGATAACAACTTACAAACTTATCTTGGAGCAGTACATTTACAGTTAAGACACCCTAACCCTGGTCCATTAATGGCATCGGAGACATGCATATAAACAGTGATACCAGAGCTCTACCATGGGTATAGAGGGTGGTGAATACAAGCTCCTACCTAAAGTGGTATTCTGGCTACGACCCTAAACTCACAGACAACTCTCCAAAATGGAGTTCCACTAAGCCAAGGTTTTCAAATTAGATTCCTAGGTATTCACTATTACTAAACATTTACTCGATCAAAGTTCAAATAACGTAGACGCGGTGTGGACGACTGCCTTTAGTTATTAGCCTAAATCTGCTTTGTGTATATGCTACGGGTAGAGTTCGAACTTGGATAAAGTCGATATTATCCAGATAATGTTGAAATTATCAAAAATACGTGGATAATGTTAAAAGAGAGATGATTAAATAATGTTTTTCGAAGTTTATCCTGTTAATATTGACATCCACCCACACTTGAATAATTTCAAAATTTTATGGTTGAAGTTAGGTTAGTTAGGTTAGGTTAGGCTAGACTAGGTTATAATAGGTGATTTTAGGCTATGTTCGTTTAGTTTAAGTTAGTGGAAAAGATATAATCAAAATGAGGCATTTCTAATGTTAGCACATTAGAAATGAGTTGTTCCTCCATACGCCAGGAGAGCAGAGGTAAGATAAGATCGAGTGACCAAGATCCAGAGTATTAGCCCCACCCACCACTTTATATTTCTGATTTTATCCACTGTACTTGGATGTCGATAACTCCCGGTTAATCTCGACACTAATCAGATTTCGCAAATTACCATTATCAGTAAAGGTGCGATATATGTACAGTCCGTTAGTGCTCTGTGGCAAGTAAATTAGTAGTATGTTGGTCATTAGCTCTTTAAAACATGATGAGCACGCGGACAAAGCGGTCAGTCTCGTGTTGTTTGGTTTTATAATGATAGGAGAGCCGGGGTTTGAAGACTGGCCGGAAGTATCTAGATGTTTCTACATCCCACACCCCCTTCCCCTCTTAATGGTTTCAGACTTCCCCTCAATGCAAATGCACTTCTCATGTTCACACGTAATACAAAAATGAATTGTTAATTTTAAAGATAATAATAATATTTAGCACCGCGTCTTACTGCCTGTTCGGGTTATACGCTTTAAGTACTAATTACGCTATTGGATTAGGAATTGGGAAGGTTGAATTAGAGGAAGTGAACCCGTATTTGCGTGGAGGGAGAGTGGAAAACCATTTAGGACCCACCCCACCCCCCAGTTCACCCGACCGAGATTCGAACCTCGATCTCCCCGTCCTCAGCAGTCGAGCTCAACACGACAAGCGCGTTAGCCAACTACGCCACCGAGGCGGGTAAATTTTAAAGAGCTTGCAAAAATGTCCCTCAAACTATCTATAATATGCTACTCATAATAGTTAACCCTTCAAGTAGACTCCGTTTACCCTGAAAGGTAGCAAGCAATCTCTCCTTGACGGATTACATTATTACCCTAGCAAACTAGCTGTGCCATGGAGGAGCCATGAAAGGGGTAAGCAATCTCTCCTTGACGATTACATTATTACCCTAGCAAACTAGCTGTGCCATGGAGGGGCCATGAAAGGGGTAAGCAATCTCTCCTTGACGGATTACATTATTACCCTAGCAAACTAGCTGTGCCATGGAGGAGCCATGAAAGGGGTAAGCAATCTCTCCTTGACGATTACATTATTACCCTAGCAAACTAGCTGTGCCATGGAGGAGCCATGAAAGGGGTAAGCAATCTCTCCTGACGGATTACATTATTACCCTAGCAAACTAGCTGTGCCATGGAGGAGCCATGAAAGGGGGTAAGCTTGCAACCTTTCAGAGTAAACCAAGGGCACATAGTTAAGATTACAAACTTTCACAATACTCTCATGGTTTGAAACATAAAAATAAAAGAATAGCTATGATATATACTTTACAATAATTATGTATGGATATAAAACAGCACAGATATTGTTTTATTGAATTTTAAGTTATAAGTCAGTAATAGAAATCAAAAAGAAACGGCCTGGCTATTTATAGTACGTTTTTAACTGTCAAAAAGCCCAATATAACCGATAAAGGGCCATTAAAAATCTGAGGTAATATTCTTTTATAACTGTAATAAGTATTATTAGAGCCTAACGCTTAGGCTATACTTAGTCCATCTGACCGATATTCAAAACCTTATCTCGTCGTCATCATCGGCAATTCAGCCTATTGCAAGAATGGTGCCTTAGACCGTATGAACAATGAAGAGAATAAGTCTTTAAAAAAATTAATGGTACGGAACTTTGCACGAACTTTCTCACTCTATTTTTTTTTAAATGGAGATATTTACTCAAAACTCGTAATATATGTGAAACGAAATAATATACACTAGCAAACCCAAGCATAAATTGAACTATATTCATGTAAAACATTTTTTGAGCCCCAGTTTTAAATTTTATAATTTTATTTTTAAAGAATTAATGTCCTCATTTGTATGTTTGGACCGATATAAAAAGATCAATATTGGGTTCACAAGGGTCAAAACTTCGTATTAAAATTTCGACTTCCGGGTAAAATTTTCGACATTTTATTAACTGTTGCACATCTTTATGTCATCGCATTGCTATTAAATGTCTTATTTATGAATATTTTGACCAATAAATAATGTAAATATTGACTATTGCATCTAAAATGGAAATAGATCATTGTTGTACAAACATTTCTCCTAAGGGGTTTAAGGAAAAATAACAAACTTTTTAAAGACTTACTTATATTTAATTACTCTATGGCATTGGAGAATTATTGCGTTAAAGCTTAACTACTATCTCTTTACAACTAAAGCTCACAAAATTGTATTAATATATTTGCCAATATCTCAGAAACTGTTGGTTTTATAAATAAAATATTTCACATGAAAGTTTTTTTATTTTTAATAGTACTACGATTATGCAATGATACGTTATTTAGTATTTCAAATAGTTGCGGAGATACGGAAATTTCAGCTTCTGTAAAATACCCTAAAAATAATTTTCATGGGACAATGAAAGTAGCCAGTTTATTTATAATCTTAATCAAGGCATAGATACAAATTTTAATCAAAATCCTTAGAGCCAATTTTGAGAAAAAATACTTTTTCTCTTTTTGCCCTTCAGTAAACTACCCTTAAAATTAAGGTTAGATATCCTATTCCAAAAACCCCTCGGGGCAACCCTATGAAAACCCTAAATACCAAGTTTTAGCTCGATCGGTAAAATACGCGTAGTATAGGCTCTAGTTGGAGGTACAGACAGACAGACAGGCGGAAAGTCAAAAACCTCTTTCTCGGGTTCGGCGGGGTCATGAAACGTCGAGATTCGTCAAATCTCGAGTTCGATTTTTTTGAAGATCACAATATTTTCTCTACCTGTAAGATAGCGAGAAAGTAAAAATGGCATGTCAACTCTGGCGGGAACCATAATTCAAGTATTCTTATGGGGTGATAAATAATACTATTTTAATTAATTTAAAGTCCTGTTGATATTTGATGTTGAAGTTGTGTTAACCGATACCGTAAGTACATAAACCCACATCAGTGGACATGAGGATAAGAACGTCAATCTCGCCTCGTTTGGTTTGCTGGTGATGTGGAAGTGTGTTGAGTGTGTTGAAGTATATTTTTCGTAGATTGTTTCCGAAGTGCGGGTACACTTCCTATAAATTCTACCCTACTCAACCTTACTCAAATAGTTTAAATATTCGGAAAGCCCGGACGGGTAGTAAGACGCAATGCATAGTAAAAGTGCAAAGAAGTTACGTTTTCTGCCAATGATAATTTTAAAAACCTTAACCCTGATAAGCTTCCCTCAAGATTAGAGGATGTTGAATTTGGAAAAGATGAAGGCGGTAAATATATGTATGTAAATGGTATTTACCTGGAGGGAGGATAAGACAGTCCCATTTTCATAAGGTGGGCTTTTTAAAACATACACACTTTTTTTTTGTGCAGCCAAAATTGATAACATTTAACATAATTATTTGTGTTATTCCACATATTAATAATATTTATCAAAAGTGAACATTACCCTTTCTATGGAAATTGAACTTCTATCGTCCAATCATGGTTGCAGCTAAACATGATTAAATCCATTAAAGAACTAATCCAAAGAATTGGGGAGAAGGGGGGTACGTAGAGGAAATAAGCATAAATTGGCGTGGAGATGAGGTGGGAAAACCACGATGATAAATCGCATCTGGGAAGCTAATCAAAGCGCACCTAGCCTTGATACGAACCTCCAGCAATCCAGTATACTGCGAACCTGACGCCTTAAAGGAGTGATAAGTAGAATATCTAGCTAGAGGGAACGCATCAACATTGGCGTGGAGAGGATGGGGAAACTACACCCAGTGAAAGCACCGGGATCCAAACCCCTCTGTCACACACCTCTTCAATTCGCAACTGCAGCCTAAGTATAATTAGGTGACAATACGTTAAAAGTTAATTTGGTCCTCGACTTATTAAATGAATTAATATAATCATTAGAAATGCATGGAGATCAAATGAAAATGTTTTAATCAAGTTATTTGCTAAAAAAAAAGTTAACTGTAAAATATCTCAATAATACACATCATCATAGCTACAGTTATTCGATTTGAATAGGAAGCTCATTATTTGAAAATAATGACGGAATTAAAAAATATTACGGTTGTAATTTTATTCTGAGTCAGTTTAATTAATTCATTTTCTGTTTTAATTTTAGCAACACGTCTTACAACCCATACATAATAATTATTCTAACGTGTTAATGATGAGTAAGGTTGAGTTTATCGGATATGTGCCTGAATTTGCTTGAGGGGATATTGGAAAGCCATTTAATTAGGGAAGACCACCCTTCGGGATTCAAGCCCCGATCTCCCCGTTAACTGCAATCCAGTCTAATGCGAGAGAGACACCTTAGACCATTCGACCATCTAAACGGGTGTTTTATTAATAATGTAAAGATAAACAATACAGAAATCTATAAAAAATATTATTGGTAGCTTTTGATAACTTTTAGATGAACTTTATAATTAATAAATCAAAGAAGATATTTCTGGAATGGTTAATGTCGTGACTTTCACAATCAATGCTAGAGGTCAAAAATGGGCTTCCTATAAAAATCAGGGTTTGGAGACGATTCTCTCACTCATTCCTAATTTTTATCAAGTGTTGGCTCTAATTATACTGCCATGACCTGTAGCCTATCATTTTCATAAAATAATACATCGCTACATTAATTTTCATAGGCCCAATTTATTTACACTGTCAGATAACACGAATATATATAATATGGTATCCACACAACTTAACCAATGAAATTCCCGACTTTTTCCCTGATTATTTCTTAAAATTCCCGACTCAAAAGTATCTCTCTCCCACCTTTCCCCCATGTTTTTTATTAATCCTTTTTATGAATAATCATAAGATTTTAAAAAATTAAGTTGTAATAACAGTCTACTAGGAATTAGAATATTATTAAATATATTACACAGCTACAAAAAAAACACAGTTTGAATCACATTGTGATTGACTGATTTAATGATTATTATATTTAATATTTTGAGTAAAATAACATTTTCCCGGATTCCCTCCCCCTTTCCCCCGACTTATTCCCTTTTCCCCGGATGGTAGACACCCTGAATGTATATTAAAATTACTTTAATGGGTGTTAAGTAGGTACCATTTAAATGGCAACTACCTTCTGCGGCTCTCATCGGTTATTTTTGAGCAGTAAGTCGAACCGAAATATTTATCGGGTCCAAGTCTTGTTCTGGTTCTCCAATAAAAAATTTAAGGTACCAGTTCTAGTTTCAGTTAGAGACAAATAAAAGTGTCTGTTCTTTTCGGTTCTTAATTTCAAGTTCCAGTTCTTATAAATAAAGTATAGCTTAACCAAAGAAAATCCTAAAAAAAAAGTAAAAATTCTAATTTTACAAAATAAAATTAAGTTAAAGAAAGAAAGGCATAAAATGCTATTATAAAATAGAATATAACCTTTAAGAACCAATTAGAAGTAAAACCTTTATGAACCATAAAATATACATGTATTGATTCCAATAATTGAGGGGGTCGGGGCAAAAACATAATAACCCTTATAGACGACAAATTATGTTGTCAGTGATTTTTGGTTTCATACCGCTTGAACTACAAGTTGAATTTCTATAGTCAGTAAATACCTTGAGGGTATGAATATTTCACTTATTGTTATAGCTAGATTTCAGGATTTTATAGACGTTTAAATATTGAAAATATCCCATCTAAATCAATGAGGGTTATCATGTTTTTTGCCCCAACCCCGTCAATTGTAGTTCTAGTTCTTAAGTGACTTATTTTTCTGGTTCCTATTCTGGTTCTCTAAAAATAACTGTAAATTTCTGTTATCGGTTCTGATTCCAATTCCGGTTCGACTCCCTATTTTAGAATGCCTAACCCTAAAAATATAAAGAAAAAAAAATTATTGCTTCAACGTATAAAAAAAACCTTTTAAGTATTGACCAGAAAAACACTCGTGAACCTTTGTAGGCAGTATTCCGTTTCCGGACTGGGCCGCGGTGTACTTCTCCGGGTTTGCAAACGACATGGAATTAATATTCACCGATGGTTGTTTAGGAAGAGACGGGCACACGCGGAGAACAATAGCAGTCCGACTAGTGGGGACGGACATCACGCACACGGTCCGGGGAGCGCCATCGATTACCTGCCATCCGAGAGAACACACTCCCCCTCGGCAACCCGCGGAGCAAGGATTGGACGCTGATTACACTGCCCCGCGCTTGGTTAGCGACAACGAGAGGGATTCAATACTGAACTGTAGCAAGGCTTTGTTTCACTATTATAGCAAGAACGTCGCCCGAGACAAGACAAGAAAATATAGCAGGAATTAACAGACAAAAGGCCCGCCGCTTCAGTGAACGAATGATCTAAGCAGGAGTCACCCTCATGTCGGGGTTAAAATGCCTGTCTGCTCTACTGAGGGTGGTTTTCCCTAAATGGTTTCCCACTCTCCTTCCACGCCAATGAGGGTCGATTACCTCTAAAATGCTCCCGTCCTTATCCCTACTCATTAGAGTAGTTAACATATTGTCTGTTCACGGTAGGAATTGACTTCTGAAAGGCCTTTTTTCCCTACCATAAATCTATTATATAGTAGGATATTGGTAGGAAAAAAGACCTTTCAGAGAGTAATTCCTACCGTGAATGGACTTTATGTGTGTATAACATGAGCAGGTAGTAAAGACGCGGTTATTAAAAAAAAGTCATGAGGTTTTATTTTATTTTTTAGCAAAGCGTCTTACGACCTGTTTGGGTTGTACGCTTATGTAGGCTACTGGTTACGCTAATAGGATAAGGAGGGTTGAATATAGAGGAAGTGGATCCGTATTTGAGTAGAGTGGGAAATCATTTTGTAAAACCACCCTTAATACACCCGATCGGGAACGAACCATGATCTCCCAGTCATCGGTAGTACAGTGCCAGTAGCGCCTTAAACCATGCGGCCATTGAAGAGGGTCAGAAGAGAGTTAACTGTTTCAGCGGTAAAATCATCAGTTTTACTCCTCGATCGATGTCTCTGATGACGTGCCAAAGGTGGTCTTATCTGTCAGCATATTTACACCAACGATGGAGCAATGAGAATTTATAGGAAGTGTATTCTAATTCGCGTGAAGGGAGAGTGAAAAAACATTTATGAACCTTAGCACACCCGGCTGTGATTAGAATCCTGACCTCTTAATCACCGGTAATATGATAATGATGCCTTTACACGCGTGCCCACCGGTGCGGGTTTCACTAAGTTAAAAGGTTTGCTTTTTAAAAAAAAATTATTTACAAAGCGACTTGTGGTAGGCTTGCTTATTTGTAACTATAAATGCAGAATCTTAAAGAAAAACAGAATAGCATACAAATGTATCAAGAATAGCACCATCATTCATCTTAGGGAAGGATAAAAAAAAAGTCCACTGTGGAAGATTCACTCCCATGCAGCCAGTCAGAATCGAACCCTGATACACCCTACTCAAACTTATAGACGTGCTAAACTCTCACCTAAACTTGCAGTTTAAACATTTGTTTTATTAATACTCATTAGTCTTAGTGCTCCTACTATTAGTTACGCTAAATTATAATACAGACACAACAGCAAGACCCCAAACCATTCATTTACCAGTTAGCGAACCAAGGATAAGCATAATAGTACGTTGAACACCAAAGCTAAAATTACTTAATCTAAGGCGTGGTAGGATGGTTCGAGAAACGTGCTCACGCATTAGGCTGAAGAGGATAGGGAAAACCCGTTGGAAAACTGAGGCCCGGGTTTAGATCCGAACCTCAACAGTCTCGGACACTCGAGGTGTTTGCGAGCCGACCTCAATGCGATATTTTAATAGAAGCTGGCTGGTTTCGATATTCCTCTGTGTGTCTCGAGTTCGTCTTGAAACTGAAACGATCAATATTCTGCATAGAATGATCACAATAAGGAATATGACAAAATTCGCTTGTAATCTAGTGGTCAGAGTTCTTGGTTATAGATCAATATATCCTGAGTTCGATCCCCGGCGATTCCAGAATCTTTCTTTGAAACAGTGACTCTGAAATGGGGCCAAACTCGGCCTCGTAAGGATAAATGAGGAGCTACTAGGATAAAGAAGTAACAGCTCTAGTCTATAAAAGTGAGATTAACGGCTGGAGGGTTCGTTGTGCTGACCACATGACACCCTATATCCGCAAATGTCAGCACTATCATCGCTAGCAGCTCGGTCGGTATAGCTAGCTTGCTAGATCACGCCAGTGAGTTTGATTTTATGTGTCATCATAATTATGGTTTGTACATTCCTAGTTGATGGGAAAGATTTTTGACAGTTATAAAGGTTACTAAAACCATGTGCATACATAATATGTATGTATAGGTATAGGTCAAGTAATGTGATATGCAGCTGTAATTTCTAATAGATTATATCAATAACTACGAAATAATAGTAATAAAGTAGTAAATGTTATCAATGTTGACCTATTCTCTAAAAGTTCCTTTTTACCAAGCTCCCACTATAGGTGTCAATGTTTATAGAGTCTAACACTGGCTCTAAGATGATAATGTTGATAATAATATAGTTCTAGTTTGCCGGGGTTGAAAGTAAGGCCTGTGTCACACTGTACGTTTTCACCGGTTGTTACAATACTGCCCGCACTCAGCGGAAGCTACCGCATCGTGCTGCGGCGTGGCGGGATAGCCGGACAACCGGATAGCTGCAACAACACATTCATTCAAATGCAGGTGGTCACAATGTGTTTCTGTTCGATA
The DNA here is from genome assembly GCA_039000515.1 of Timema cristinae. NCBI lineage: Eukaryota > Metazoa > Arthropoda > Insecta > Phasmatodea > Timematidae > Timema > Timema cristinae. Next base: position 27,430,068 of record JBCFYV010000935.1, read on the forward strand.
TCGACAGATAATGTAATGCTCAATCTTTTCTATGGAGTTATTGCTCTCCTAAATGTTGTGTTCTGTTTGGTTATGTGCGAGAACATTATGTTGAATAATCCATCAAATGAATTTGTTGACATGCGATAGTACTCAAAAAATATTTATTTCGTGTTATCAAATATTACCGTAAAAAATAATATTTTCGCTTGACTCTTGTTCGGTAAAGAAGGTACTAACCCAATATGTACGTACATACTGATTCTTTCAATAATCCTTCAGCTTCAAGAACACAAATAGTTTTCAATTTGGAAAACATTACCTACCTACTGCTCTGGGCGAACTGGCGGGATGCACTATCCTTTCCACCGGACGAATGTGACTATGAGGCAATCCCGTCAAACCGTGCCGGTAACGTATCGTGTGACACCGGCCTAACACGTTCTAATCCCAACCATGTACACCCCCTTGACGCTATCTTATGAGCTATATCATAGTGGAATAATGCAAGGTACCTTACAGGGCTAGTGAAGGGTACATACTCCCTTTGTACGGAAAGGTATATGCGCTGCACCTTGACAGGTTACAGTCCAGTGTTCCGCAACTTTTTTTTAAGTTCACGTACACTTAACAAGACTTTTGTTGTTGTTGTTGCGGCACACGTGTTTGTTTTGGGTACGCACCTCAGCGGCAGAAAATTGATTAGGCACCCACTCCAACGGTTGTGCGGTAGATCAGAATTAGAAAATATTTTCCTAAAGTAACTTCAAATGTTCCAAGATTAAAGGTGTTTTTTTTTTAATGAGCCCGGTTCTTTAATATGTGGAAACATTTAGTTCAAACCATTAGTAATTTGGGTAAACCATATATATAACTTCGTGATTTTGTCAGATTTATTTGAAATATTAGTAAGTACGAGTTGGTAATAAATGAGGACGACTCACGGCTGCCCCTAACGACACCAGCGTGCCGCAACGCACTATTTGCGGAACAATGGATTACACTACGGCCCTATCTTATAGCCCACATCATAGTGGAACAATACAAGGTTAGAGCCATGTCAGATATGATGTGGACGTGCAAACTGACCGAAGAGGCTGGCGGCGTCCAGGAGGCTGGCGGCGTCTTGCTGACCACCGCCCTTCTCGCCGCCCCCGTCCCCGCCTTCCTTCTCCATGGCTCGGCGCCGCCACCTGCGAGATACAAAACAACATTAGTGTCACACGGGGTTGAGTTTTGGTCGAGCATCACAATATTGGGCAGGTCTCAAGTTCAAGTCCCCTCAATTTTACTAATGTAGTAACTATTTATAGACAAGTTCGCTGCATAAAAATAAAACTATATTACGTTCCGTAACCTCTTGGTTCATGTGCAGACACCCTGCGGTCTGCTTAGATCAGTGATCCTCGACTTACTACTCAACTTGGCTAAAATAGCTACTTGCACCTCCCTTGTGACAATCCACCCAGTCCAAATTCATTCGCTGGTCAATTGCCCCAAATCTAGCGCTCAAATGTTTACATTTGCGGATCAACTTAGCAACAGGATCTACTTGAAATAATATCCCCCTATTTTTACTTTTTCGTCATTATTTCAGAATATAAAGACGCTCTGCGTTTTCAACGAGTACTACAATAATGTCAAGCTAAAACAAACATGTCTGTTGTTGATATTATATTATTATTATTTATTTTATTACTATACACGCGTTTAGTGATGACTTGACAGGCCGACACAAAATGTCTACAGCTTTATTTTACTGTACTTGTTTAGTTGCACTTCCTAAACATAGTTAGATTCAAGGACAGGCAAATATAATAGCTGGAATATCCAAACATAATATCAGCTGAATTTAAACAAGGATATTCTCAACTATTCATTTAGCTAAGGGCTAGAAAAAATAACCCATTTTAACTGTGTGGTGTTCTTTTTTTTTTCTTTTTTTTGTTTTTTGTCAAAATTATTCACCTGTTAGTTGCAATGAAACAATTGTAAAAATATGGTTTTATTATATTCTTTATTTCAAAGCGAACTAGCACACTTGTACCAGCTTCCCATCACCCCGATTAGCGATGGGTCACACGCTCCCAAATACCCACGTTCCCTATCGCTCCGCTCTAAAGAGAGTATCGGAAGAAGAATTAACGAGAGGTCAAAGCTTCGAGAAGACGATTCGAGAAATGGAACCTTCTGGAGACAATCAATATAAGAAAGCAATCAGTTTCTGATTGGCTATGATTTATTGATAAACGAAGACCGTGTATTGTGCGTGTGACTAGTGCGTCTAGTTTAATGTAGCATGATTTGATATAGGATTGTGTCAGCGTGTTCAACTCCACGTGTGTGTGTGCGTATGGATTACTGTACCAGGAATTTGTGCACGGTTGTTGGAATAATCATTAATGCACTCTGGGACAACAATGTAATCGGAAAATTACTTTTTGAAATTCAATCTGTACCGACGATCAATAGAGCGTACAACCCGTTTGTGAGGCCACATGTCTAACGCGCTAGTCTCGCAGTATACTAAACTGCCAATGACGGGGAGATCGAGGTTCGAATCCCGATCGGCTGTACTGAAGTTTTTTCAAAGTTGGTCTTCTTCTCCCTTTATGAAAATGCGGCTACATTTCTTATAAATATAACTTTCCTAATCCCTAAAACCACTAGTGTAATTAATACATAAGCAAGCGTATAGCCAAGACGGGTAGTAAGACGCGGTGTTAAGGAAATATAGTGTATAGGGAGAGCATTGAGCACTCAAGACCCGCGTGGCAGTTTAACCATTTTTACTAACATTATTCTACATAAATGGCGGAAAATATCAAATAGCCAATCTACGTTTTGTATAAATTGCCAGAAATAAAAGGACATTCCCTTCCCAATTAAGATTTTTTTTTTTTAAAAACCTCAATTACTAAGATGTGTATATATTTCTTTTTAAACCTAATAATTAATTACATACCATGTAAATGAATTAAATGTACTCTAGTCTCTTGTTGGCATGAAAATAGTTTGAGATTAAATATACTCCTATACTCGCGCGGCCTTCATCAATCCGAAACTTTAAACATAGGCCTACCTACCCCCTCTTAAGGTTTTTAGCAGAGTCCTTCTTGTCGACTTCAACTGATGATTTGGACAAAGTAGGAGTCTCGCTGTTAATGTCTGCGTGTTAAGTGCCCGAAAAAACTACACTATAAATAGTTTTGTTTTACAATATAAACATAATAAAAGAAGTAAACATACACATTAGTATAAAGAAAACCTACACCAAGCAGATTTTCTAATCATAAAATCAACGGAATTAAATATTCAGCAGCCTGCTCTTCGTCCATGGGTAACATTTTATTACCAAATAAGTTTTTAGAAACGTACATAAAGGCAGAAGTGTGCGGGGGGGGAGGCATTGGAATTTCAAATTAGAACATTCACGTTTCGCAATGTATGAAGGACGAACCATGAGGTTTCTTCTTTTTATAAAGCCAGTCTACTAAAACCTTTAATGAGATTTTTATTCCGCAATGGAGGGGTATTTCTAGCACATAGTACCGGGTTATTTACCTGGTCAGAACAATGTTTTAATTCGTATTTGAAAATGAAATGTTATTAACTAATGTTTTATTTTATTATTTGGAATATTTAAAGGGTACTTTATAAACAATGAGTTACATCTGCACACTAATCACAACCTAGAACCACAAAGTGTTTTCTAAATAAAAAACCAAAAAGAGAAAGGAAATTGTGGGCAATAGGAAAAAGCTAACACATTTAGTTTAGGAAACATCTGGATATACCATTCTTAATAACACGCCGTGAGATTTTTTGGCAGCACGTCTTACTACCCTTTCGATTATACGCATATCAACTAATCAAGCTAAGGTGTTAGGGATACGGAATGTTGAATTTAGAAAGAGTGTACCCGCAACCTGCGCGGAGGCGAGTGGAAAAACATTTAGGGAAACCACCCTCAGTACACCCGACCGGTATCGAACCCCGATCTTCCTGTCATCGTAATTCTAGTTAATTGCAAGAGTGACGTCTAGGACTATGCGTCCACTGAAGTGGGTTTTATTACTATTATTAATTATTTTTGTTTAGCTACCTGTTCAGACTAACCGTAAATTACAATGATTAAGGATAAAGAATTCTTTTTTAATACACCAAAATTTGACGGAAGAGGTGGGTAGCAAATACTGGGAAAATAATGCCTCAATTCAAAAGGTCAGGATCTGACCTCCGGCCTCTCGAGACAAAAACGAACGCACAAGTGTTGGGCTAATTTTGCAGTTATTGTTGTTTGAACACTCGCTATTTTTCTGCTGACGACAATACCCTCATTCCACAAACGCCATTAGTCAACAACACCAAAACAAAATCCACTTCTTCTAGCACCACTGTTTCAAAACGTTTCCTTTAGTGAAACAAATGGGTTTACTGGTCTTGTAACACCACTAAACAGCAGCAAATATAATAATGGGTTGGAACGGTCGAGTGAAAGGAAGAGCCGAGAGAAACAAAGTGGACTAAACTAAACCAAAACATGCATAGAGCAAGGAATTTGTCCCAAATTTGAAAATAGTTACAGACTCCAAAATAAAAATGTATATATTATAACAATATTTTATTTTAAATTCATCATTTCAATTGAATAAATTTTTATTTTTAGGACAAATGTTTGTAATTTGGATTGACAAATATATCCAAATATAAATTCACAATGCCTAAGTAACGTCCTATGAATTAATCCGTATTGGCTCATTTTGTTCAGTAAATTTGCTATCTCTAAATAAACATTAGCCATTTATGGAGTTTGAGTCTGACAATAGAAAAATAGAGGAGTTTGAGTCGAAAGCTTTGGCGTTTACACAGCCTTGTTAGGAACATTATCCAACAGTTACAAAAGCTACTAAAACAACTTTCAAATAATGAATCAATCCATCCATCACGTGATCTGCAGCTTATATATCTATCATTATCGATAGAATAACAATATCATAGTAGAATTAAATTTATGTTGACCGCAAAAAGATATTCACCATTTTTTAGAGGGCTCGTTTTGCTATAGTAAGAAAAGAATAACTACATGTTTAAAAGTCCGGCAGTTTTGCCCAGTGGGTAGCGTGCATGTCTACTGTGCTAAAGGTCCTGGGTTCAATTCCCAGCATGGCCGAAAAAACTACACAATCAGTCGGTTCAGAAAAAGCACATTAAATAAAGTGTGAGATGGAGAAGAAGAGACGCGATCATTCAAAATTAGCACCGAGCTGCAAAAACTCTATCGCCGGCTCTGTTTGAACTCTGGGCTGAAAAAGGCGGATTTTAAGAAATTGTAGGCCTAACAGTAATCGCCTGTGAAAAGAAAGGGAAAATCCGATTGAAAATTAAAATGAGGGTGAAACTACCCCAATGTATGCGGCTGGAATTCGAACCAAACCCGACCTCTCAGACTCGTGTTGAATCGGCAAGTTTCACTTATCCTTTTGTTTAAACAAGTGACTAACACGCACTAGGAGGCCGATGGCACCCGATGTCGCACTGTAGTGAAATCTGAGTCACCAGCTCATTTCATATCGCTTGAATATAACAGTTTGAGCTCTCAGGGGATTCAAACCAAAGTATATCAAAGGTAGAACACCCGAAGCACAGAGCCTCAAAGATATTTTTATAACCCTTGTCGAATATTTGAGTCATGTGCTGGCATAAGCCTGAATTTAAAATAAATACTTTACTGGGTGTATTTAATACGCACTTTCTGAACCATATGTACACGACTTGCAAACCTCGCTCTAGAAACTGTAGAGCAAATGTCCCAGTTATGATTATGTATCAATGTGAAAAGGGATGCCTCGATTTCCTCAATAATATTTTCCCTCGACCATATCGGGAATCGATCCTGGGACCCGCACCTCTGTTGACAGACGCGTTACCTACTGAGCCGAGCTGTATGACAAAAAGTGAATGTTGCGTAAACTAAATAGAGTGGCTAAATTATTTAATCTATCATAAATAAAAAGTGTTTGACATAGAACGTTTATCCACTGCGCGTCTACATGATATAAGGGGGGGAAAGGAGGGGTGTGAGGAGAGTAGGAGGAGGGGAGAGGCACGGCCCGAACACTAATTTGCATACATAATTCAAGTGTTCACGCGAAGTCCATATAGAAACACAGCTGTATAGTGTAATCGTGCGAGCGCGCATCTCTACTGATACTTTTTACTTCACAACTAAAAAATAATAATAATACGATACGCCGGTAAATTAAATATCACGGGAGCAACAGGTTTCATAAAAGCAGACAGTAAAATATATCAAGACGACTCATTTTGTATTTGTTGGACAAGAGGAAGAAAGGGCCATGACTAATAGGCTCAACTTCCCCACCTATCACCCGGAATAATAATAATAATAATACCAATCGTTGGTTCGAAAGAATAAAAAATCTAGTCTTAATATTTATTTTATTAACACAAAATCAATTCTAATAGTTGGTACACCTGTAGACGTAGGAAAAGGTTATGGGAAAGGAACAAAAAACTGTAATAGGAAACGTTAAGAGAAAATAAACAAATTTGCCTTTATTCACGGTCCAATTTTCATAGGAAAGCATAGGCATCAATTCTCAATTGAACTCTATTAATTCTTTTCTATCTTAATTTTATCTTGTCATCAATATTATACACCTTTTTCTTTTAACTCATGTCTTTAATACATGTATTTTAATATGTTTTATTGTTTTGTTATATAAGTGCTTTCCGACTCACATTTTTAATGTGTTTATAAAAGATCATTATTACACTTTAACCTAATTAAAAATCTTTTCTCAATACATAATCTATACTTCATTCACAATTAATGATTCTAATTGATTTTTTGTTTTTTGTTTAACAACAACATAAGTAAACTTAATTGATATTGTCAATATAATTTATGTCAATAACTTAATTTCTGTCTTATTCATATCTTTAAATTTGATTTCTATTTTTATCTAATAGGAAAAATGTTTAAGTCAAAATGTACAACTTTTTATTTTTTTATTTCTTAAATATTGACATTATCTATCAAAAGTGACAGCTGCAAATCATATGACCTGACGCATGAATAATTGAGAGTAGATCTTTTCTAGCGGGCATTTAAGTGAGGCTCTTCATAGGGAAAGTGAACTGTAGCTAAAAGCTTTTAGTGCCGCTGTGCTAAGTTATAACCTATAAGAAGCTTACGTACTTTGCATACACAATAATCAGACTCCTAACTGTCAACTTATCACTCGGTAAGCGGGAATCACTCAGATCAGTGGGCGCCTGCGGGCACTTGGGTTAAGCCTGCTTTGCCGGTGACCAAGGAAGGTTGGGGTTCAAATCCCAGCCCACTGTACTGAGTTGTTTTTTCTTAAATGGTTCATTATCCTCCTTCCAAGCGAATGAAGATACGTTTCTTCTAAAATTCAACCTTATTCATCTATATATCATTAGGGTAAATATAATAGCCCAGCAAGAACTGTAAATAAAATGAGGTGCACAAGTTTTTGAAGAAAAAAAAATTGGCACATGCGATGGATGATCAGACAAGAGTGCTAGACAAATATGTTTTAAAATATAACATACATAAACTCTTATTCTCGCTTTGTCCCTGGAACAATCCCATTTCATACACAAATTTAGTTATTGGTTCATTCATCCAATATGTGCGACATTGTCTAATATGAGATGTTTTTTGTTCAATTTGAGAGAACAAAACTTGTATTTCTGAGTGAAAAGGCTGAAATTACATTTGCTTACATCTTTGGTGATTGGGCTATTTAGTCGTGGGTTAGGCAATCGACTCGTCGATGACCCACGCATGATGTAACATGACATGTGCACTCGCCCGCCCGTGTCTTCACAAAGAGGACAGACACTCACACGTAGCAGCAGCGCACATACAGGCAGAGCAACTGCAGTAAATCAATACCGGCAGAGCTGGCGAGGAGGCAGGCACCTCAACCCCCTTCCAGTAACACGCGGGACCTTCTCACCAGTGGCTCACAACCAACCGACCGTGGGTCGCTGAGAACTTAACTTGACTTTGTACATTCAAATGTTTGTAGAAAGAACCTTAGCTGTTAGTTAGAAAAGTTACTGGATCTACTTTAGAGTATTAATACATGAAAATGTTATCAGCTGCTGCCACTTATGATAAATATGATAAATTCTTATGAAATAACACTAACAATTTTATCCGCAAGAAAAAAAATATTAAAGGGTATTTCTATTTTTTTTTTTTGAATTCGACGTGCACTTCCTGAACAGATTGATTACATCATCACACGATTTATATGCTTAGAATTAACACAGACAGCACCCTGCCATTTCCACCAATGATAAATTTGGTGGCCTAGTCGGGAATCAAAACCGGGGCCTTCAGCCCAGTATGCAAATACGCTACTGACTGGACTAAGGTGTCAGACCTCTTCTTATTCAAATCAGACCGTACCAATATTACGTTAAATATCAAGGCTATTCCCGATATACCCGTTTTAGTGGCCGCATGGTTTAAGGCATGGTTCGGCAAACTGGTCGATCTTACGGCAATTGTCAGTCAATCGCGTAAGAAAAACTGCATCGTTATTAAAGGTCGGCCTTTGAGTCTTTTAAATTTGCAACAAGTATCTGAGAAAAATTTAGTGGAAAACGATGGGTGATAGTGAGGTTATTGATAACTGATAAGTTTAATGGTCGATCGGGGGGGGGGGGGGGAATTGCCAAACCCTGGTCTAAAACGTCACTAGCACAAGAGATTAGCCTGCCGGTTATTAAGAGATCCGGGTTCTAAACAAACCTAGCCTGAAACTAGGATTGGTGATCTCACAAAAAGAGCCGTGTCACTATGCGTGACTGTATAATCCATTCACGGTAGGAATTACTCACTGAAAGGTCTTTTTCTGTACCAATATCCTACTTATATAATAGATTTCTGGTAGGGAAAAAGGCCTTTAAGAAATCAATTCCTAGGCTGAACAGACTTTATTCCCAGTGTAGTGGCTTATACTCATTTTAAGTTCAATACTAAGTTCAGTATAATAATGTGTTTCTAGTCAATTTGACTTCAAGAATATCTTATTTGTTTCTTGTTGGAAATATATTTCTAAGTGGTTGTAGCATTTAAATGTCTTAGTGTGTTTAAGTTTTTATATCTGTAGAAACTCTATAGCAGCACTACATTCAAAATTATAGAAAAAATAGTTATTAAATTTATCCATTTTTCTTTTTGTAAAACTTTCTTGAATTTTTCAAAACTATGTCTTACTCTATTATTAATTATCTTATAATCTCAAAGGAGTATACACACAATATGTAAGTAAATTTTCTAGTATTTTTCTACATAGCACAAATTAGTTTCATATATTTAAATTTAAACTCTTCAATTTTTAAATGGATAGCGAAAAAAATCCACTTTCTTTGATAAGACACGTCCAAAAAATTGTTTTAATACCACTTGCGTACAAGCGTTTGAAACATTAATAATATTTAGCACCGCGTCTTACTACCCGTTCGGGTTATACGCTTTAAGTACTAATTACGTTAATGGTTTAAAGGGAATTGGGAAGGTTGAATTAGAGGAAGTGAACCCGCATTTGGGTGGAGGGAGAGTGGAAAACCATTTAGAAAAAACCACCCCCAGGTCACCCAACCGAGATTCGAACCTCGATCTTCCCGTCCTCAGCAGTCGAGCTCACGTTTGAAACAAAATTACACAGATATTATATCAATAAAAAGACTCCACGAATATTTTAGTTCCTCTTTATCCAAAATATTTAAATACTTGTTAGCACCTGAAGAAATGTCTGCGTCAATAACTCTTTAACCCTCATGTTGGACTATAATGCCAATGACAGGGATATCGGAGTTCAAATCCCGGTCAGGTGTACTGGGGATGATTAATCCTAAATTATTTTTCACTCTCCTTCCACGCAAACACAAGTTCACTTCCTCCAAATTCAACCTAACTCATTAGCGCATTAATACATAATTATGCGTATAACCTGAACAGATAGTAAGATGCGGTGCTAAAAAAAATCCTTCAGTTGAAAGCAATCCAGAGCAAATCAGATTTTTTGTTTTACTTTAATATGCCTTAAATAGCAGCACACCTACATCTAAACTATATTATAGTTTAGTGGGCTTTATGCGGCATCAACATTAAATTTCTCAATATTAGAATCATCAGTTGCTAATACATTTTCTTTAGCTTCTGATTTCTTTAAATATGAAATCGTTTAGATTAATGATTCCCATTTTTGTTTAATTGTTAATGTAAAAGACCCTAATATTTAGTTTCTGTTCAGGCTTGTCACTGAAAAATGTACATTTCACCACTTAGATGGTGATATTTTTCTAATAGAGCTTCAAGGTAATTTGTCCTATATTTATCGACAAGTAACGTTAAAAATTTAGCTCCTTTGATAAATATTTATAAATCAGCACAAGTGTGTAAGAAGTGTTATTATAACGAGAATCGTATGACTGTCTTTGGGAAATGTTAACACACGTTCTTCGCCAGTATAATTTTTTTACCACCACGTCTTACTATCCAATCGGGTTGTACGTTTATGTACTAATTACGTTAATGGGGTAGGGAAGGGTTAATTTAGAGTACGTGTACATGTATTTTCATGGAGAGAGGTGAAAAACCATTTAGGAAAAATCCCCCCTCAGTAAACTTGACTAGGATCGAAACTATGATCTCCCCGATATCTGCAGTCTATTGCAACAGTAGCGCCTTAAACCATGCGACCACCGAAGCGGGTATCAGTATAATTATTTTTTACAACATCACTATTTCTGTATATAAAATTCCCTGTGTTTCATAGGTTTTCCGGAAGAATACATTTACACGCATTGTTAAAATAAGTTTGAGCATATATTAAAACTTTTAGAGTGATTATAAAAACTATAATTAGACAAAAAGATGACCTGGCGGTCTACGGGCAAAGTGTCATAGACTTCAGTGCTGAGGGTTCGGGGTTCAATCCTCGGTTCGGCACAGATTTATCTGATTACCAAACCCTTCCTTCACCTCTGACAATACGTGTATTAATCACAACTTGTGAGTGTGTGGATTGCCAGGCCTCCACCGTGGTTCGGATTCCACGTTAAACTGTAGGTCCTCCATTCCATCTTACAATCACCCTACCATTACACATTAACCAAGTGCGTGTTACCCGAACGGGTAGTAAGACGAGGTGATGATAATGATGATGATAATTAGACAAAAATTTACGTGAGCAATATTCACACCAAGAGATTGATTTTTTTCCCCCTGTAGAGTGGGTAAAAAAAAAGCCAATAAATAAATCTCAATAAGGCTCACATTATGTCTCGTTTAAATTATTAATGCGTTATTTTCTTCTCGTAATGAAATAGTGGCTCTTTTCCTCTCTCGAACAAACGCTAAAACAAATATTTTAGTTAAACATTTCAGCCCATGCCGATAGGCACATGGTCTAAAATGCCAAGCTCATTTAGTCTGGTTCGCCGGTGATGTGGAAGTCTTGAGTTCAAATACCATCTGACTGTAGAGGGGGAATAGATTGTTTTCCTAAATAGTTTTCCACTCTCCCTGCAAGCAAATTGGGGTACATTTCGTTTAAATTCGACCTCATTTCTACTTCACTAACGTAATTAATATACGTACGTTTACCCTCCACGACCGGTTATAAAAAATGTCTATTCAAATATTTATTAGATTTTAAAAAGGCATGTAAGATGTATGATGATTATAATAGTAAAATATTTGATAAGCGGGTTATTTATTTACTAAATAATGTATGGGAAAATTTAAAGTCTTCATCGGTGTAAAATATCCAATCACAAACACCAATATCGGTGGGTTTATTTTGTTATCAAGGGGAGGAAATTCACATTTCACTCCATTTTTAACAGGCGGGATGGGAGGCCGATCCAGCGTTTATTCTGTGCCATCTATTAGAGACCAGAGGGGTTTGGGGGGAGGGGGGTTAGAGGGGAGAAAAAGAGAGAATGCGCGAATGGCAGGAACAAAACGAACAAAACTAAACTGGGCGTATCAACTTTTGAACAAAAACAAGGCTCGTAGTGCGAAGTAGTTGTTTTTTTTATTCGCTTCTAAAGTGCTTATGGATCAATAAATAAATAAATGAACACGTTACCAGCAGCTGCAGATGATAATTTAATTAGCGTACTGATGTTTGAACGTAGGCTAAAATGTTAACACTAAACAAGTGCAAAAGAAGGTGGGTTTGGGTTAGAGGGGTGAAAGTATTGTGTTATGAATTAATGCAATATTATTTGATTTTCTCAACACTAAAAACTTAATCCATATAGTAATTTAACAAAAAACTTCAGTGAAAAATGAAAATGACTTGACACTGATGGTTTCCTTGCCTATTCGCTCCTTCACCCCTCCTAATTAAGTACGTTTTACAACCAGCAGGTCAAACCAAACCCTGAGAATGCTTTCACAGTCGTCTCAACCACCATTATATATTATATGTCACTGTGTCTAACTTAAGTTTAATCTTTGGGACGTATTACTAAACGAACAAATATTGTAGTGGCATTTAAGAAAAAACACAAAAAAACAACATAAAATGATTTAATGAAACTACATATCTATATATCTACTACATATCATATATATATATATATATATATATATATATATATATATATATATATTATCTTATCTGAGTGTATATTTCTATATTCATTATTAACCTACTATTAATATGAAATCATCTGTGAACTAGGCGCTAAATACAAATACTCGCCTGAAATGGGGAGCTAAACATTTCCGCTGTCTCATTTTATCTAAATGTCTGCCCTAAAAAAGCGTGTATGTCTCTAAGGCAGGGCGCACACCAACGAAACTAGTTTCATGAAACCAGTTTTATGAAACGTGAAACTTAGGTTTCATGTAACTATTCAACGTTAAAACAGATAGAAGCGCACACAGAGTTTCACGCAACTATAGTTTCATACGATTGCGCAACCGTGGTTTTATGAAACTCGCCAGAACGGTTTCAGGAAGGATAGTTTCATTTGCACTACAGCCAAGACCAGCAGTGTGCAAGTGTTATTCCTTGACAATGCCCAAAGAAGACACCATTTATAACACCAAATTGGTAGAAGCTATTGAAAAACATCCGTGCTTGTACGATTACAATTTAAAGGAGTGTAGTTAGTGTCCTTCTTCGTTATTTGAGGGCCGGCTTTAGACACCAAGTGCTCAAAAGCTGATTTACTCATCCTATAAAATCTTATAAATTTATCAGGGTCTGCACACAATTCTTTGGCTACTATATAATGGCAGTGTCTCCTATCAAATATAAGAGGATGAACCCAGTACCTTCGCTTTTTTTTTTTTCGAAACCCCCACCAAAGTACAAACACATCATCTGACATCTTGACTGAAACTGAATAGTTTCGTTGCACCTGTTTGCGTGCAGATGTGAAACTGATTCATGAAACGCATTTCACAAACTGGTTTCATGAAACTAGTTTCGTTAGTGTGCGCCTGCCTTAGCCTTCTGCCCTAGGGTTGCATAAAAGTGTTTATGTCTAATCCTCTGCCCTGGGGTTACATAAAAGTACTTATATCTCCAACCCTCTGCCCTAGGGTTGCATAAAAGCGTTTATGTATCTAAACCTTCAGCCTTCGGGTTACGTAAGTGTTTATGTATCTAAACCTTCTGACCTAGGGTTACATAAAGGCAACCATATATTTAATCCTCTGCCCTAGGGTTACAGGTTATGACCGAAAATTGCGATATTTTGCTTAGAGTATAGTAAGGAGAGGCGGTTGTGTGTGGAGTTACGTAAGCTCCCATTTTTCAGCGTGAGAAGAAAACTAGCGGCCGACTAAATCAACCACCAAACCCACCTTACCTGTCTGCTCGACCTTGGGAGGAAGGTGGTCTCAAGAAGCTAGTACTATTGAATAAATATCTCAATTTTTAGTTAAAGGCGCGAAAAAGTCTGAGCGTGTGGTGCACAGTACCGTTTATTTACTTTATTGCATACGTGAAATGTTTCGACCTTGATATTATGACCTTTCATGCCCTCCCGAATCTAAACAAGTGGGCCTTGCAGTTCTGTATATCCCTAGAGCTAAACGAAACTTTCATAGATAATATATTTATAAATAGTTTTAACGATGATATTTTGGCTCGAAAAGCAAGCAATGCTGCTAAACTATACGTCGAGCCTGGTATGACCGCAGTAACCTTTTGTATGACTTGGATTTTCTCAGAACAACCTGTGTGACGTTTTGCTCCGGCGAGAAGGCAAAACATGTTTAAAAAACGTTCCGCACCGTGGCACTCCTTACAATAAAAGACTGTGAAACATCCACAAGGAAACTATATACAACCGTGATGCAATCGTTGACAAATTAACTTACTCTATGTGTACGAATCACCCATCGAACATTTATTGGTGCTAGCTACTGTTCTTCCTGAGACTTGATCCACAAGCCCATTTCCTTTTTTTCCCCTCCCCTATCAACCAACAAATATGTGTTTCCTATTATTTATTAAAAATACACTTTAAAGAAATTCAGTCGCGCTCTATGACAAGGATATTGTTTAAGTGCAACTTTTTTTTTGCCGTTAACATTGCATTTATGTAATTATAAGTCTTATATTATTGTTATTGATAATATATATAAAAAATGACAGCTGCATATCTCATGACTTGACGTATGAATACGTGAGAGGGAATCTGCTCAATAAAATGTTTTTACTCAAACTATCTCACAAATAAATACCAAATAAATTAATTTTTAATCTGGTCGACACATTAGCTCTATCAAAAAGTACGCCTGTCCACCAAACCTGAACTTATGGCTACTCTTTTTTTTATGTATTTTTAAGATTTATTTGAAAAATAAACATCAATTGCATTCTTTCCAACACCATTAAATTTGCATAAAATAGTTTGTTATCTTAATGCCCCATTATTTACCCAGTTACACCTTGTCTCAGGAAAACGGAGGGCTTATGATATTTATTTCTACCCCATACCCCCACACTCGGGTTATACGCACTTACGCTAATGTGTAATAGTAGGGTGATTGTGAGATTAAATGGAGGACCTACAGTTTAACGTGGAATCCGAACCACGGTGGAGGCCTGGCATTCCCCACATTCACAAGATGTCTTGACAGAGGTGAAGGAAGGGTTTGGTAATCAGATAAATCTATGCCTGGACCAAGGATTGAACCCCGGCCGCCAGCATAGAAGTCCCACACCTTACCCCTAGCCCGCGCCAGGTCACCATTTTAAAACATTTACGAAAATACGCGTGAAAGATGCAAGTAGTCGATGGGCCCATCCGTTGTCTACTTCTGGTGCTGCTGCGCAATGCACACGCGCCCCCTTTCTCTTCTACTGCACACACACATGGAGCGGGCGTTTGATCCGTCTCTCCCGCGCGAGTAAGGGATGGGAGGGGATCAACTAATTTATTGCACAACCGGAGGGCTCTGCTACCACAGGTCACCAAACTATTATTCATCAGGAAAGCTGAGCATGAGCCCCACTGAACAATAGTACGATGATGATTAATATTAACCAATAAAAGATACACGAATATGTGGCCAAACATCGTTTTGACCAAATATAATACACCGTCATTTGAGTCCCATTCCCTTGGTCCTTAGAGTAATTATTTTAGTAGCTGAACATAAAAGCTGTTTGTATCTCTATGAGTTAGTGGATACTTGATATAAAGGACTAAATACAAGGAGGCTAGCCTAGAGAAAAATCAATGATAAGAGTAGCTTAGAGGAGATTCACCATGCTTAATACAAGTCTAACGCCTTACACTACTTAGCCAGTGTTAAGGGTGAACGAACAAAGTAGAAAGGAGAAGTTAAGACAGATGGAATTTTATTGGTATAACCCTTGAATCGAAACTTAATATTATTTTCTGAGTGTCTGGTGTAAGTAATGGCTATCGAAGAATTAAAATAAACCATCTAGCCAACGCAAACATAATCGGGGTGAATTTTAGGTAAAATGCGACAACATTGAGTCAACAGTTGTATTTTGGCTCAAGTCTGTTACATTATCCGAGCTTATGTATTTACTTATGAACCGACGCTCAGGCGTAAAAATATATTTTTACTAATAAGCTTTCAAAATGGTTAATCCAGTGGAACCACCTTGAATCTAAGCAAAGTTTGCTAATAATATGACGCGAGCAATAAAATTACATTTTATTCGGGTATTTAAAGTATACTTTATAGACAGAGGGTCATATCAACATGCCATTTTAAATATTACTACAAGAGTAGGACGGCAAAATATCCTCATCGGTGATAGAACGGTCTCACGCGTCACTCTTGCAAAAGACTGGACTGCCGATAACGGAGAGATCGAGGTTCAAATCCCGGTCGAAGGGATAGCGTTGGACATGCGTCTGTGGAATAGTCCTTTTTCTGTGGGATTTGCGTCCAGCCATATTACTATAATGGGATTTGCGGCCGCAAGCTTTTGGTAGGATAGAGCATTCGCCATGATGAAAAGCCACCCATTTTCAAAATGCTTAGGTGGGAGCAGGGACATGGCACTACACATTTTGCATATTAATTTAATGTCCTTGTCTTCATTGTGCGGGTACTAATTAAAGCACGGTGAAAAAATAATAGACCTATAAATCTACCCTTGAGTTGAAAAGTTTAGTAATAATAAAATACCGGTAGCCCTTATTTAAAGAGTTGTGTACTTTTTTAAGCGTCATGACTACTCGTGCGGGTTATACGCGTATGTACTAATTACGCTTATGGTTTTAGGGATGGGGAAGGCTATATTTATAGGAAATGTACTCGTATTATCGTGGAGGGAGAGTGGAAACCCATTTTGGATAAACCCACCTCAGAAAACCTCGACCGAGATTCGATCTCCCCGTCATCGGCAATGTTAGCGTACTGAGAGAGTAGCGCCTTAGATCATACGCCCATCGAAGCGGGTAAAAGTTGCGTACGCCTGGTAACTTTGTGGTGTATGCAAAATGAGGTGCCCAAACTGTCTTACCCCATTACATAAAAAGGTGTTGCCATTTGACTTTCGTGGATAGGGGCCTACAACAGTCACTTAGGGCTCGCAAGCGTTGGAAGGACCGATACCATCCTACCCCCAATCAAGTTAAGATTTTGATTTGATTTTTATTCGATGTGGTTTGAGTAGTAAGCTGGGGAACGGGGGCAGAAACAAAAGTAACCGAATTTGTTTAGCATTAAATATCGACAAATAGTTACGGAAACCAAAATTTAAAATAAATAAATAAATGCATTTGATTGAAACGCGTGTTTTGTATAGAATAGAAATGATCCATTAATTAAGGGGTTTCTCTGAAAGCAGTGTTGAAGTGAGGACCGCCCCAGATTAATCTAACGAGCGAGCGAGAAGCTTCTTAGAGGATTCCAGGAAAAACAACCCGAACAAGTCTCACGAGCTTTAAATATAGAAATTTGAGCCACTTAGAGAGTCCCAAACTCAGCCGAGTGTATTAAGAATTTGTTCATGCAAATTCGGGAAAACTTCTTCTAAATTCTACCTTCCTCGTTCCTACTCCATTAGCGTGAGTAAACGCGGACGGTCCTAGAGCGTGATAAATAAGAAACTGTGGGAAAATATAGGCCTACGTTATACTATTATTTACGCATACCTTTGCACTACGCGCTTGACAGTTATTTAGGAGGCCGAGGTTCAATCCTAGTCTGGTTACAATGGGGGTTAATAGTTTTCCAACGTATCGTTTCCACTTTATCTTCGGCAAGTGAATATCAACGTATTTTTTTAAAATCCCCTTATTCCTCTCAAATGCTTTGATTGTTTATGTTAGACCCGCCTCGGTGGCGTAGTTAGCTAACGCGCATATCCTGTTGAGCTCGACTGCTGAGGACGGGGAGATTGAGGTTCGAATCTCGGTCGGGTGAACTGAGGGGGGTTTCTCCTAAATGGTTTTCCACTCTCCCTCCACGCAAATGCGGGTTCACTTCATCTAATTCACCTTTCCCAATTCCTAATCCATTAGCGTAATTAGTAGTTAAAGCGTATAACCCGAACGAGTAGTAAGACGCGGTGGTAAATATTATTTTAAGTTAGAATTGATCAGAGCACTAAAAAAGCAGCGCATTAAAAGATTACTAACCTAACCTTAAAAATAAATACGCCCGTGGAGCTGGCTGGCTCTGTGTCAGTGTACTCGTCTTGCCTTCTTGACTGACTCAGGAGGTCTGGAATTAAGATCGAATCCCGGCCGGGTGCGCTGGAGTATAGAGGATGTTTTCTCCTCTATTAAGAAAAATGCCGATGTGTTTTCTCTTGATTACTTTTCGCATCCCTTCTTAGTTATTATTATTATTATTATTTAGCATCACGTCTTACTACCCGTTCGGGTTATACGCTTAAGTACTAACTACGCTAATGGATTAGGAATTGGGAAGGTTGAATTAAAGGAAGTGAACCCGCATTTGCGTGGAGGGAGAGTGGAAAACCATTTAGGAACACCCCCCCCCCCAGTTCACCCGACCGAGATTCGAACCTCGATCTCCCCGTCCTCAGCAGTCGGGCTCAACACGACTAGCGCGTTAGCCAACTACGCCACCCAGGCGAGTCCTTCTAAGTTAATAAATATAATGTTAATCATATTAATATAATAAACGCGCTTTAAATTAAATTAGGTTTTTTTTACTATAACACAGTAAAAATTGTAGCTATAATTAAAAAAAATTAAAATCAAGAAAAAACTCTAAGAAATATGTTGGTCCTGGTCAATTACCAAATTGAATGATAATTGATTATGTAAGGAGAAAGAAAGGGAGGTATGTCAAATATCACTCTCATGAGTGATTATTAATAGCCTACTTCCTCGAGTAGGCACCCAACAACAAGGATTGACAACTCATGACAAGTGAGCACCTCTGACTTCAAAGATCCTCACAAAGGGCGATATTGACATCGGTCGGGCGTCCCTAAGAGTAATACTTCAAAGTTCACAATTACCTGTTATCTATAGTAGGATGTTTGTATGGATGAACTTTGATAGATGCAAACATATATTTTTGATATTCTGAAAATTGAAAAATGACACCTGGACACGGGAATCGAACCCGGGACCTTCGGCTTAGTACGCCAATGCTCTTACCACCGAGCTATCCAGGATTCGTCCCGTGCCCATGGTCATTCTTCACTCATATTTTAAGGCAGAGTCTATGATGGACGTGCGGAAGTTGTCAGCTTATAAACATGTGATTATATAAGATCACAAGCCATCAGACAACGCAGCCACCTGCGACTCGGTAGTTGGCATTATCCAGCCAATTGACAATTATATGATAATTGTACGGGATTGTATATATTAATGAATCAGATAGCTGAAGCTATCATCCTGGATAGCTCAGTGGTAAGAGCATTGGCGTACTAAGCCGAAGGTCCCGGGTTCGACTCCCGTGTCAAGGTGTCATTTTTCAATTTTCATAATATGATATCTAAGTGGTGTTAAGCCTCACTAAAAGGTTGATGATAGCTTCAGCTATCTGATTCATTAATATATATATATATTTGAGGTTAACATTGGTAGCATTTTATTATATTGTTGTGTATTAGTCACAACTTGTGAATGTGCGGAATGCCAGGCCTCCATCGTGGTTCGGATTCCACGTTAAACTGTAGGTCCTCCATTTCATCTCACAATCACCCTACCACTACACATTAGCGTGTGTATAACCCGAACGGGTAGTAAGACTCGGTGCTAATAATAATAATTATTATTATATTGTTAGGTGGTGTCATTTTATAGGTAGTGATATATACATCAAAAGTGACCTTTTTCAGATTCACATGACTTGAGGTATGAATATAGGAAGTTTTTTCAACATTTGTATTTATTATAAGAACCAATGTATGCCCTAAAGGCCTTTATTTAAATTTACCTCCCGTCCTTCGATGAGAGGGCTGAAGTGAGCTATGATATAGTTAGTAACATTTTTCAGTTTGGGGTTTGTATTTTATTTTAACATTTTTTTAACAAGCCATGTTTAAAATATTATGTAGTATTCCCGACTCCTGCATTCGGCAATCGGAAGTGCCCCCTACCTCTACCCTATCCCACCAGCTCTTATTCGCATATCCTCCACCTTCCTCTACTGCCATAGATCACCCACCCCAGTCCTCCGTATCACCTAGTCTCCCCCTCTTTCCAGTTTCTTTAGAACTGTTATCAAGAAACAAAACATAGCTTGCCGATATAAATTATATCAAATCGGGCCAATCTGTATTCACTAGTTTTATTTTTCTTATTTTGGGTTTTGGAGATGTGTTATGTGACTTTATTCACAGATCAGTCTTCAAACCACGACCCTCTTCTAAGTTTGTTTGATTCGTTTAGACAACCCCCCCCCCCTTCTTTTTTTTCATTCGAGAATAATTATGGTACAGATCAATGTAGGGTGGTTGTGATTTTATTTAATAACAATAATAATAATTTAGCATGGCTACCAACTCTCTCAAATTGTATGTAAAATTTACCCAAAATATAACAAGTTTTAAAATTTTACAGAATCTTTTTTTTTTTTTTATTTTTTTTTTTTACAGAATAGCTAACTTTAATAATTAAATTGTGTTTGCTGCCATGGTGTTTAATAGTACTATGCAATAGGCCTACTATTTTAAGGACCGGCTACACGTAGCCGCATCGCATTTTCCGGTGGAATGTTCGGGAGCTTCCGAGCGGCATTTATTTCACAGCCGTTGCACGTGTAACGCTCTAGTCATTGTTTCTAACATTACATATCAGGTAAACAATATTAGATACAGCTTAGTGAAAACAAACATTCTTCTTCTTAATTATTAGCTAACTTAAAACTTTTTTCTTCGTAATTAATAGCTAACTTAATTTTATGAAAATAGGTGAAAACCTATTCAAGTAAAAATAAAAATACAAACTTATTGTGTAATAGAACGCAGTCTATAAGGATTATAAAAAGTGTTCTTTTTTTAGTTACAATAATCTTATGCTTGGTTTAATAAATTAAATTAGTTAAAAATCCTCCTTGCGATGTTATTGTAAATAAATTCACTTTAGGTGCGATGCGGGTCGGCTCCGTGTAGCCATAGCTTTTCGGTATTGTGAGTATAGTGTTATGGAGAAAACAAAGTGTGTTAACCATAATAGAATGTTTTGCTTAATTTGTTATCCTAGAAGAAAAATGGATTTTTAAAGTAAGCCTTTAACACTTGTTGCGAGTGTGTTTACATTTTTCTTTCTTCGAATAGCTGGAAGTTTTGTACTTTCTAGATTGTTCCTGGAGGAAAATCACAATTTCACACGCTAATAATGATGACGCAACACAATTTATTATGCGTTAACACTCTTTTCTTACTACAAAATTCCTTGTTTTTTTTTAGGTTTTTCAGAAGTAGTATACATATTTCCAGGTGTTTTTATATAAGCATGTTTATAAAAAAAATACAAGTTTTTAAAAAAAATTCTAGTGTAAAGAAGTCAGTGTTTAAAACGTGATAAAAATTGACCTCAAAAATCTATATAAATATGTTCCGCAAAATATTTATGAGCATGGGAATATTAAAAAAAGAAAGGGTTGTGCGAGGGGTGGAGGGGGAAAGGTTTGGTATTTAATCTGATTAATACAAAACATACTAATTATATCTTGTAATTAAATGACCCAAATTCCTAAATTTCCAAACTTTTTTATTGAAATTTCTAGTTTTTTCCCGGTTTTTCCTGATACAAAAATGTCCCCGTATTTTCCCGGTACTTCCAGTTTTATAGATGCAAGACAAACACCAATCATAGTATTATTACTACAAAGACAATTCACAAACCTTAATATTGTTATGTTTATTTTTAAATGGACTGGAGGATGTGCCAAACAGTTTGAGAAACACCGAAATGACCGGCTCTTCCAATAGACGCGTATCGTCAACCCGAGATCCAATCTGCCTCCCGGAGGCGGCAAGACGGCGGTAGCTGAACGAGGTATAACAAAAAAAAGAACGTGGTCGTATTTCAAATAGCTGTGTCCCCGGTGTAAAACTGGGTTAGAACGGTGCTATTAATCATCCAGATGGGCGAGTCCTGTGTTCGGTCCCTGGCAGGGAAGAAGGACGTAGCCTCCTCCTAGCTGTCTGGTCACGGGAGAAGGGGCGGAAGAATTTTTTTTAGCAAAACCGCACACAGTCCGGAAAATAAATGTGTGAGAAGCGAAATCATTCTATAAATATTACACAAAATTCTTAGTTTTAGTGGAAAATATCTGAGTTGTAGATCCGAAAGAAAAAATGTGTTGAATGCATACATCACCTCCCTGTCCAAAAAGATGATCACTAGAGTTGGAGGGCTGACATGAATTATATTGAGTTAACAAGTTAACGAACAGAATTTTGAATTATTTCGTCAATCAATGTGTGGGGTGGCCTACTGCCTACGTATAGTTTTTCGCGGTAATTATGGAATATTCTGACAGTTAAAAAGTTATTAAATTTACTTCAATGCATTTAGCCTGGGAAAGTGTTCAGTAACCGATATTTTGGAAAATAGTGTCAATGTTGACAGATAAAAGTAGATATAACTATCCTTTTCTCAATGTCAATCATTTTTTATAATTTTATAAAAGTTTTCTTCCAATATATTCCTAATTCAAAACTTGTTTTCTTCAGCTGTCACTTTTTAACTGATGTGTTCATTTGACAGCCGCCATATAAAATAATAACTTATTGCCAAGTTTGGTTGCTCTACATTTATTTGATGTAAAATGTTCATGCCATGACGATCAGACTATTTGTTTGACGATCGAGATTTTAATAACTACGATTTATGGCTTCAATATTTTAGGTATGTTTGTGCACTGCATCTTACGTCCGGGCTATTCGCATATTTGCACTAATAGAAAGGAGAAGAAATTATTTAAAAGAAATGTATCTGCATATGCTTGGAGGATTCGATCGTCTGGGAAAGTAGCTTAGACTTTAGTGCATTAATTAATATGGGTTTTATTATTTAAAGATATCGTATACTAAAAAGGAGGTGGATTAAATTATTACTATTATTATTAGCACCGCGTCTTACTAACCGTTCGGGTTATACGCACGTACGCTAATGTGTAATGGTAGGGTGATTGTGAGATGAAATGGAGGACCTACAGTTTAACGTGGAATCCGAACCACGGTGGAGGCCTGGCATTCCCCACATTCACAAGTTGTGATTAATACACGTATTGTCAGAGGTGAAGAAAGAGTTTGGTAATCAGATAAATCTGTGCCGGGACAGAGGATTGAACCCCGGACCCCGGCACAGAAGTATGATACCTTACCCCTAGACCACCAGGTCACCATGAGGTGAATTAAAAACACTAAATTATATTTACATTTAAAGTTGTACATTTTTTTAAACAAGTTATGAAAAGGTAAAGTTAAAAGAGTTGATATTGTTTTCTTGATATAAGATTCCCTGTATATTCAATTCCAGGTTTTTTACAAGATATTTCCATATTTACAGATACTTAATTTTAGAGGAAAAGTTATAGTATCAATTCATATCATTAAAGTGATTAATATGATGATGAGTAAATATAGTCGGTGTTAATTGGGGGAAGGGTACCAAATGTATTTGAACCAGTGTGCTTACAGTAGCTCTTCAGTCCGCCTTTCCTTCTATACGTAGCCCTAATATGTAAAATTTGCAGTTAAATGTCCCCAATTCACAAACTTTACAGATTTCGCCCCCCCCCCCCCCCCCCTTCATTTTTTTTTGTGTGAAATCCTCCGTTCTTTTTCTGGTTTTACCTAACAAAAAAAAATCCCTGTATTTTCCCAGTTTTCCGGGGTCTTTCGTGGTAGCCGCGAATTATCGTATTTTTTGCGACATTTGAAGTGAAATATCGCAGTTACAAAATTAAGTACGCATGGTTATAAATAAAGATCAAACCTTCCTCAAAACAAATCGTCAATTTATACTGGCCAACAAAAAAATGACAATTTTAAGATAATCGAGGATTGTTTTAACGTCCAAGTTTTAAGCTTATAACTACAATATCTTTAGAAATGCCGCAGTGCGAGGATCGTCAACTAGACAGACCCTTAATACCAACAATAGGTGACCTGGTGGTCTAGGGGTAAGGTGTCAGACTTCTATGCTGGCGGCCGGGGTTCAATCCTTGGTCCAGGCACAGATTTATCTGATTACCAAACCCTTCCTTCACCTCTGACAAGACATCTTGTGAATGTGGGGAATGCCAGGCCTCCACCATGGTTCGGATTCCACGTTAAACTGTTGGTCCTCCATTTCATCTCACAATCACCCTACCATTACACATTAGCGTAAGTGCGTATAACCTGAACGAGTAGTAAGACGCGGTGCTAATAATAATAATAATACCAACAATAAAATGTTTAGTTATTTTTTGGTAGAAAGGTGATTGGAAGAGGTAGGAATGGAGAGGGCAAGTTATGCCCAAATAAGGCCTGTGATGGTCCCTCTCAACTTAGAAATGACATCAAATGCGTCAAATCGGTTGTTCTCGTCATTTCGACTCCGCCGAGCGGGGACGCTTCAGGGGACCATGTTTGTGACTGGCATCGGATCAATTATTCCGGAGCGCGCAAACTGCAAGAGAGAGGCTCTGGCATGTGCGAGCGACAATTAATCATTGGAAGACACGGACCGCCGCGAACAAAAGGAGAGCCAGGAGGGTTGATACGGGACGCGGGGCGAGTCGGCAAGGACAGGGGGTGTAAGGGAGAAGAAGGGAGCTCGCGCACGGTGGCTCCCACTGGAAATGAAGGGCTCATGGGGCAGAAAGAACCGGTGAAAATTCATCCGGGGGCTCAATTTGAAGGTAGATTGTTACCCCACCGAAAAAAATAAGTAAAGTAAAAAAGCAGCTATAAGCCTATACTGAATCAATGTTGAACTGATATAGACAATATAATTAGCAAAAACCTTTAAAATGACCACAGCAAAACCGTGCAATTATTGAAACTAAAGAGTGTCTGTCGTATTTTAAAATGTAAATCAACATCGGGAGGGTCAAACAGATGGTAATCCGACTGTGCAATCCATCCCACCAACCGATCCACCAATTCTTACTAGCCGTTCAGATAAGATTATATATATATTAATTACGCTAATATAATAAGAATGATTAAGGTACAGTTTTTAGATCTAATCTAACGACATTTGCTCGGAGGGAACGTGCAAAATCCTAAAGGAAAAACCACCCTCAGTACCTAACTAGGATTCGAACTTCGGTCTCCTTGTCGTTGGAAGTCTAGTATGACATGAGTGTGACGTTTTGGAGCATGTGGCCACCGAAGCCGGTTTTATTATATTATTAGTGTTATTTGATAGGTATTAATAATATGTATCAACTACTTTGGTGGCCGCTACTCTCGCAGTAGTCTAGACTGCCGATGAATGTTCGAATCCCGGCCAGGCACAGCGTATGGTTTTCCCAAAGTATTGTTTCACTCTCCTTCCACGCAAATGAGGGTAGACTTCCTATTAAATATAACTTTTAACATCCCTAAAACCATTAGCGTAATTATTACATAAGCGTATAGCCCGAAGGGGTAGTAAGGCGCGGTGCTAAAATAAAAATGAAATATTAAAAGAGACAGCTTCGTCTTTCAGTTTTATATAAACCCGCAATTAGTGTGTGTGTGTAGATAAAACTCAACTAGAAATTAACCGGCAACATAATATGAACATTTTGTTTTGCTTAGTAATAATATATTATCAATCAAAAGTGTTATCAAACTGTTATATTCATATTTCCAGCCAATGTATGCAATAAAGTCGACCTCTGTGGTCCCGGAGTAAAGTGCTCGCCTCAGAACCCGATGTTCGTGGGTTCGACAGAATTTTCTCGAGAGATTGTAATCCGTAGCACAACTTCCTTCGGAGGGGAAGTTAAGCCGTCGGTCCTATGTCGATTGTGGCATGCAAAAGAACCCTGAAAGGTTTGTGAACATACCTTTCCCGGCAAAATTGGTTAGTCCTTTCGCTCTTGTTCATATAAATTATTATTATTATCATCATCATCACCACGTCTTACTACTCGTTCGGATTATACGCACTTGCGCTAATGTGTAATGGTAGAGTGATTGTGAGATGAAATGGAGGACCTACAGTTTAACGCGGAATACGAACCACGGTGGAGGCCTGGCATTCCCCACATTCACAAGATGTCTTGTCAGAGGTGAAGGAAGGGTTTGGTAATCAGATAAATCTGTGCCGGGACCGAGGATTGAACCCCGAACCCCAGCCCTTACCCCTAGGCCACCAGGTCACCCTATAAATATAAATGATTGTATGCTGATATAGTCACAGTCGGTTCAGAAAAGGCACGTTAAATACCACAAATAAACGAGGGGGGGGGGGGGGGGCTGTCACCTACATTCTCATCTTAGCTGAGTTATAGTTGTTATTTGAACCAATAGCTATAATATGCGTTCCTACCAAATGTCGCTTGTGTCAGTTCGCCGGTAAGGTCCCAGTCTCACTAAAACCAGTGCAGTGATATCTGTCTCCGTCTAAACTAGAGCTCGCAGCTCGGCGGACCTATAATCAATACCAACAGACAAAGACGGGCACACGCAAGTTTAGGTTTGGTAGCGATGGGACTTGGGCCTCGTCAGAAATCCTGGGACACAAACATGACCAACAGTTTAGCTTAAATACGAGTGCGACGGGGGAGAATATACTCTGTAAGCTATTTCTTTTGCTTACAACTCTACTAAAGTAAATAGCACGGTATCGCCGGAAGTGTCCTTGCTAATGCTTCAACAGTCGACTCACCACTTATTAAGGTGCGGTAGAAGGGAGCGCGAGTAATTTTACAGTTTTTATAGAATTGAAAGTTTTTGGCCAAAATAAATCAAATATTTCTCCAGTAGCAACATAGAGTTTAGTTTTCTGCACATGCTAATATCAACAGATCTTGAATATCTGTCAAGGGTGTCCTGGAATTTTGTCAATACTTTTGAAATAAAGAGAAAAAGTATTGACAAAATTCCAGGACACCCTTGACATATATTCAAGATCTGTTGATATTAGCATGTGCAGAAAACTAAACTCTATGTTGCTACTGGAGAAATATTTGATTTATTTTTGCCAAAAACTTTCAATTCTATAAAAACTGAAAAACACTTGCTATCCCTTCTACCTCACCTTAACACTTTCTGACATGTCTACAAGGTATTCTAACAAAGTATCACTTTAACAGACGCTTTTAAAAGCCGTAAATCTCTCACCAGTGGACACTTGGACTAAGGCGTCAGTCTCGTATTCTTTGCCAGTGACTATGAGATCAAGGTTAGAATCCCGGCTTGATTTACTTGGGTTTTTTTCCCCAATTTTTTTTTTTTTTTTTTTTTTTTTTTTTTTTTTTTTTTTCCATTATATATAAATGGTACGGAACTCTGCACGGACTTTCTCGCTCTATTGTTTAAAAATGGAGATATTTACTCAAAACTGAAACGAAATTATGTACACTAGCAAACCCAAGAATAAATTGCACTTATTTATGTAAAACATTTTTTGTATTCCAGTTTTAAATTTTATAATTTTACTTTAAAAGAATTAATGTCCTCATTTGTATGTATTGACCGATAAAAAAACAATATTGGGTCCACAAAGTTAACATTTCGTATTAAAATTTCGACATCCGGTTAAAATGTTCGACATTTTATTAGGTGTTGCACATCTTCATGTCATCGCAATGTTATTAAATCCCTCATTTATAAATTGTTAACAATAAAAAATGTAAATATTGACTATTGAGTCTAAAATAAATAATATCATTGTTGTACAAACATTTCTCCTAGGAGGTTTAAGGGAAAATAACAATTTTTGAGAGACTTACTTATTTACTTACTCTAGGGCATTGGAGAATTATTGCGTTAAAACTTAAGTAGTATCTCTCTACAACCAAAGCTCACAAAATTGTATCAATATATTTGCCAATTCTCAGAAACTGTTGGTTTTATAAAAATATATTTCATGTAAAAGTTTTATTTTTAATATTACTACAATTTTGCAATGATACGTTATTTAGTATCTCTAATAGTTGCGAGGATACGGAAATTTCAGCTTTTATAAAGTACCCTAAAAGTTAAAAAAATATAAATATGTGCGTATATCTTGAAAGTTATTGGTTTTATAAAAATATGCTTCTTATAAAATATTTATATTGTAATAGATCTACATATTTGTAATGAAAATTAATTTAATATCTCGAATAGTTTCGGAGATTGATTTAAAAAAATTACGATATCAGACCGGAGCCCTTAAAGTCATTTTGCCGAAATATTGAGGGTAGCCATTTTGTTTTGGAATATTTGGAAATGTTTAGAAATGAAATTTAATGAAAATCGATAGAGCCGATTTTGAGAAAATTGACTTTTTCTTTTTGCCCTTCAGTAAACTACCCTTAGTTTTAAAGGTTAGATATCCAATTTCAAAAATCCCTCGGGGCAACCCTATAAAACCCTAGACACCAAGGTTTAGCCCGATTGGTAAAATAGTTTAGGCTCTAGTTGGAGGTACAGTCAGACAAACAGGGGGAAATTCAAAAGCCACTTTTTCTGATTCGGGGGTCATGAAACGTCAATATTCATCGAAATTTCGAGTTCGTATTTGTTGACGATCACAATACTTTTCCTACTTGTAAGATAGCGGGAAAGTAAAAATATGCGGGTGAATTTTCTTTGAATTGTACATTCATAAGACTTTACTTTCGTGTAAATATGAGGATGGTCCGGACTTTTAGTAGGGCAAAAACAAATCTGAAAAAATGACACTTTGTTAATTTTGGCCATCCTTAGAATTATTTTTAATTTAATCTCTTAGACGCGTCTATATAGAATAATACACTTACCTGATTTATAATTATTTTTTTTAAGTTGAGAGGGCATTTTTAGCACCGCGTCTTACAAACCCTCCGGGTTGTACGCATACGTATTAACGATCCTAATGTGTTAGATATGAGGAAGGTTGGATTTTTTGAAAGTATGCTCGCATTTGAGTGGAGGGAGAGTACATTTTTTTAAAAGTAAAATCACTCTCATATATCCAACCGGAATTTGAGTCCCGATCTCCCCCTCATCAGCAATCCAATCTATTTCGAGAATGAGGCCTTTTAAAAAAGAGGGTGTTACTAGGTTAAATTGTACTTGGCGTTCTGTCTGTGTGCGTATAAGTTAAATTTATCTAACCATTGAATGGCTGTCAATAAAACCATTCCCATACATATATATATATATATATATATATATATTATATATATATATATATATTCATAAATAGTTTGCAATTCTGTTCCTGCGTCCAGGACCAACGCAACTCTCCGAAAATAATGTATCTCTTTAGATTTAAAAATGTAATTACAAAGCAATGATACACAAAATATTTAAAACAATATTATGCTATTTGTCACTTAAGACTATCTACTTACACGTATTCATTCGTCAAGTTATGTGATCTGCAGCTGTTATTTTGATAGATATTATCAATAACTATAAAAATGACACTAATACTATGGTAAAATGTAAACAATTTTAACCGCAAAACCTATGTTTATATTTCTAAACGAACCTTTCTATGAAAATATGATTTTATAATGCTCTGTGCGTAGTTTGTGGCCCAAAAAAAGTTATATCTGGTAAAGACAAGGGGAATAAAAGGTCGCTCTGGTTTGGCAGCGTCGTCGTGTAAACAGGGACTTGATAGCGTATACACAACCAGTTTAAAACGAAGTAACGTGGATTTGTTCGTACATGAGGTAAAACTGGTTAGTTCACCTTCGTTAACAGGACGTCACGTTCCCGGCCGCTGCGTGTGAATGTTGCACTGCCTTGTTATAAATAAAAGCAGCAACACGTCAGTCATACATTTCTTTTTTTGAACGTGCATGCCCATTTCTCGGCGATAAGATAGGCCCAGCGACCGCCATATTTCTCACCCCCACCCCCCTTCCCAACCAATGAGCTGCGCGTCTTTCTATCCGTTCTGGAGGTTCGCATATATTTTACACTAATGGGGTAAATGTAAGAATGGTAACACGATCAAGTGTGAGAGAAAAAATCCTTCCCATACCCGAGACCCAGCACAATCACTCACTATCACCAATTTCACTTCAAAGTGTTATTTACTTTCCAAACCCTTCCTTCACCTCTGACAAGACATCTTATGAATTGGGGAATGCCCACCGTGGTTCGGATTCCACGTTAAACTGTAGGTCCTCCATTTCATCTCACAATCACCCTACCATTACACATTACGTAAGTGCGTATAACCCGAACGGGTAGTAAGCGCGGTGCTAATAATAAAAAATAATAATATTATTTACTAATACACCTGTAATTCTTTTACAGCCTCATTTCATAGGTATTAAATTTCATTTAAAAGATTATAAGTCACGACAGTGACTCGGTACTCAAACAGAAAAAATCAGCCCTTTCTTTCTCTGATGACCTAGCTTGGCGTTTCTGTCAAGGTGGATATTCAGAGTGGGCAACAGCCGAAAGGTGTGTGAGTGTGGGAAAACAGTACGACCCGGCAGAATTCGAGTTCCAGCCCCCACCCCCTCCAAGCCACTTTTGCCCAGTTTCGTGACACCAGACAATACGAAACTGACGACCTTGTTTGCTGATAAAAATAGTTGTCCACTCTCACTCCTCTAAATGTTACCATTCTCGTCCTTCCTCTAATGTAAAGCAAATATATGGATAGCCCGGAGAAACACTTGGACGTGGAGCACGGGAAATATTACATATGTATTAACATTAATTACATTTTCATTTATACTAGTCAGCTATGCTCATAGTCAGACTTAGTAGTTAGTACGCCTAAAGTGCGGCGCTGTACTAAATACATGACAACACCTATTTAAACCAGAATGGAATGGGCCAGTTTCACATTTCATTCTGGTCTAGGTAGGTGTCATACAGTATTTAGTAGTACAGCAACTCACTTGAGACATACTAGTTCCGACTATGAGATTGACCCAAAGGGCTTGGGAAACTAAGTGAGGGGGAAATCGTCTAAACCAGAGGTCTACAACCTTTTTGTACCTTAATACAAATTATTTTAAAAAATTGTTAAGTTTAAAATTTAAAGAATACTTTTAAAATTCCCATATAAAATAACGCAAATGGTACTTATGCAAATTTAATCCAAAACCAGTCTAAACAATTGAAACAATTTTTACCAAACCAAAAGTCAATGTCAATAAAATAAATACTGCTTTATTAACGATTTTAACAAGACCTAAATAAATACACAAGGAAATAATTTATCTACTCACCACCATTTTGGTGCTTAGGTACATTTTTAAATTATATATTTATTCTGTGTGTATTCAGGCAACAAAGCTGGGTAGACGCATGCCAAGATATTTACAAAGGAAATAGGAAGTATTAGCATGGTATTAGTGAGTAGAATGATAGTTCCGAGTAATAAAGTACACTTTGAAAATGAGCCGGCAAAGACAGAGTAATTAGAGGGAGGATTGGACAAAGGGGGGCTTTCAATCACCAACTTCTTGAGAGCAGCATACCTGGAGATAAGAACAAATTTGATATTTGTGGGAAAATGACAGATTAAAATGATTGGTCAAGAATTTTCTAGCTGTGGTCGAAGTGGCGGGCAGGCGCAAAAGGCTCGTGTTGGGGACCCCTGATCTAAACTATAAGCTATGTATGTGTGATAGTGTGTGTGCTGGGGAGGAAGCGTTGGAGAGAGGTTTATGAAGGGGTGTTGTGTTCTAAAACGGCACGGGACCCGTTATTCCAAAAGTTCATAGCTTAATTGGGCCTCTATCTCTGACCGGAGGATTATCGTAATAGCTCAGTTTGGCCACGTTCACAAGCCAAGAGGACTATAGCAGATAGGGTCTAATAGACATGCTGGTAGATATAGATTCGGCCTAACCTATATTTTTGCCTTATATTAGGTTAGGCGTGTTGTTTTTTGCTAGACTTGAGAAAACATTTACAATCATCCTAAATGGAGCGACACAACAGCCGGAGACGGATTATTACACCAGTACGCCTTGTTTACCATTCCCAAACTAAGAAACTGGTGGCCCAACTGTAGGCTAATGTGGGAGTAACGCTAACCTTTCAAACCAAGGTCATAACAAGTATACGTGGCCTAAATGTAGTGCGCCCTCTAAAATGTCAAGTGTACCAAAAAGAATATAAAAAAATTAAAAATAATAATATTGTATCTAGTTTTACATTCGTGCTATGTTACACACACTAGTAAAACTTTAAATTAACTTTTTCCCCCGCCCACGTTCACATTATGTGTTAATACTACTTACTTGCTCTTTTTTGGAGAACAAAGGGATATAATGGGCTAAATAGATTTAAAGGTAAGAAAGGATAGTCTCAATTACCTGATATTTTTTTTAGCACCGTATCACGCTCGGGCTATAAGCAGAGATACTAACTAAGGTAATGTGTTAGGGGTGAGTAAGGTTGAATTCAAATAAATTTACCCGCATTTGCGTTCAAAACCATTTAGGGAAACCAACCTCCCGGTCCCCTCTTCCCCGGCAGTCATGCCTATTGTGAGATCGACGTCTTGGACCATTCGACCACCGAAGCGGGTATCTGATATTGTTACCAACACTATTTGAATGAGTACAAAATTCCTGAGACGTAAAAGTAAATTGAATTAAATTGCTCCTGTACAGTTATGGGTGGTGTTGATGGCGGATAAAAATGTAGCAATAGACGAGTTAGCGTGCCAAAATAAAACACCCTATATTTCTAACATTGGGGGCGGGAGTTTGTTTCCGACTTGTATATACACAGCAGAGAGAGAGAGAAATCCCCTACGATGAACGGTTTTACCTCCGCGCAGTATGTGATGGGCAAGACGCAAAGCACGGCGGGAGAGTGTTTTCTATCGACGTTTCCTCTCATAGGCCTCAGGAAACTGCAGTAACGGGAACACCCCGGAAACCTACCAGACTCCATTTCTTATCTTCATTTTCACGAAAAGAAATGACAGCGTCCGTTACTGCATGGGATGCTGGAACCATCCCAAATGTAATGGAGGTCCCATAAAAAACAGGACAAGACAAGAGTCAACGGCAACTTGCTATGCCAAATTCGTGGCGGCATTTTTATACAAAGATAGAGTGTATCTAGAAGACTGGGTTCGACTCCTAACTAGGGTTGCGCAAAGGTCACTTTTTAAATACAAGGCGAAGTCAAAGCGAAGTAAAAAAAAAGATGCGTTGTTTGTCACCTAACACTACTTTTAATTTTTGTGCATCTAGGTAAATAGAAAAAAATAGGTCTCATTAGATTTTATGCCGACATATTTTAATATATCTATGTTTATGTTATAGCCAAATAGAAAAAAGTCATTTGATCAGTAGCCTGTGTCAAAATACTGTTTGGTTGATGCTCTATTATTAAATGTTCAACTATGTCATATTTAGTGAGATATTTCAAATATGTTCATAATATGGTTTATCTATGTTTTCTACTTTCTTCAAAATATTTCGGAGATTCGTCAGGATATTGTGGATGTCAAAGTCGAAGCAAAGTAGATTTGACCTCCAACTTCAACATTTCGGAGCTTCGCACACCCTTATTCCCAACTAAGAAACTACAATAGGACACCCACCTCGGTGGCGTAGTTAGCTAACGTGCTAGTTTCGCGTTGAGCTTAGACTGCCGAGGACGGGGAGAACGAGATTTGAATCTCAGTCGAGTGAACTGCGGGTTAGTTTTCACTCTCCCTCCACGCAAATGCGGGTTCATTTCCTTTATATTCAACCTGTCAATTCCTAACCCACTAGCGTAATTAGTACTTAAGCGTATAACCCAAACGGGTAGTAAGACGCGGTGCCAAATAAAACAATATATAAATATAATCGGACTTTTTTTTAATATCCAAGAGGCTCGGTCCACTAAAATTATTTCCGAAATCCATATCAACTGACGGTGACCTGGTGGTCTAGGGGTAAGGTGTCAGACTTCTGTGCTGGCGGCCGGGGTTCAATCCTCGGTCCCGGCAAAAATAATAATAATAATAATAAAACATATCAACTGACGTATGAACATTTGATTAGAATTAGTGTGCCAAAAAAAGATCCAACAACTTACACCAATACTATGTAAACAGGATAAGTGTATGTACTGAACTGCAACAGTATTATTCGTTTGTCGAATGACCTTAACCGCTTGCCTAGCTCAGCCGGTCTTTGCGTTCAGGAATGTTAAGCACCGTCCAATGTTTATACGAAGGGCCTTATTTGACAGCTATGAAACTACTAGAGCTACCTTCACGTTTTCATCCGAAGCAGTCACTTTTATCGATTGGATCAATACCTATAATATAACAAAATTGTATCATAGTTGACTGTAAAAAAAGTTTCATTTTAAAAAAGATCCTTTCTTTGAAAACTAAAGTGTAGGGCTGTAGCTGTAAATATATAAATGATGGCCTACTAAAATATGTTTCTAAGTCTTTTAAAAAAACTAAGAACACGCAGTTGATCAGGCGCCCGTTGCCCAATTTTGTGGTGTTGAGTCACAGTGTTTGTCTTCCCGGAACAATATGCACATATCCTTGACAACAGAAATCGAAAGTATCCTACTATGTAATACTTAATGATAGCATAGCAGTAACTTTATTTGCGTCTGTTGACTGTATATGATGGTAGTGACTGTGCAGTTATTTAAGACATGCACACAAGCTCTCAAGCCATACAGATTGAATTAAAACTCAACTCTATCAAAGACATTAAACATTTTCACGGTATTTATTTTGTAACGACGCGAAAATTTATTAAGTTGTGGCGGCATAAATTGTGAGGTAGCGTTGGGTGGGATTAATAATCTATACTTATAAAATAACATGTCCTGACTGACTGACTGACTGACTGATTCATCATCGCCGAGCGCAAACTATTAAGGCTACAAGCATGAAATTCGGACTGTATATTCATTTTGTTATGTAGGCACCCACTAAGAAAGGATTTTAGAAAATTCCACCCCAAAGGGGTCAAAATAGGGAATGATAATAATTGTATGAAAGTCCGTCATTTTGAAAGTTACATAAACAAAATTTTGTATTTCGGTTATTGACGTAAAACAAATAAATACGTGTTTCAGGAATTTTGGAAATTTTATTTATAAGGGATGAAAAGGGGGGTGAAAGTTTGTATCGGACTTGCATTATTTTTGATCTGAGGTCAAGTTATGGTCATCAACGTAACGCAATATTTTAAATTAATCTGTAAATACATATGTATATTTTCGTATTTGTATATAATAAACTTCCACGCGAGCAAAGCCGCGGGCAACAGCTATTTAGTTAATATATAAAGCCCCACATTGTAGAGTCATAATAATGTAAGGTACCTTTAACGCAGTTGGATAATTTATTATTATTATTAGTATTATTATTATTATATTTGAGGTAATTTACGTGCACTTTCTGAACCGACTGATTATATTATTATTATTATTATTATTATTATTATTAGCACCGCGTCTTACTACCCGTTCGGGTCATACGCACTTACGCTAATGTGTAATGGTAGGGTGAGTGTGAGATGAAATGGAGGACCTACAGATTAACGTGGACTCCAAACCACGGTGGAGGCCTGGCATTCCCCACATTCACAAGTTTTGATAATAATACATCTTGTCAGAGGTGAAGGAAGGGTTTGGTAATCAGATAAATCTGCGCCGGGACCGATGATTGAACCTCGGACTCCAGCAAAGAAGTCCGACACCTTACCTCTAGACCACCAGGTCACCGATGACTGATTATATCAACACACGCGAATTTCTATGAGCAAGAGCCAAAGAGCCTATTAAGTAAGGTATCTTCACATACCATCCAGGTTTTTTTTTTTACATATCACCATCAACATGGGACCGACGGCTTTACTTCCCTTCCAAAGGAAGT
This sequence comes from Timema cristinae, assembly GCA_039000515.1. Classification (NCBI taxonomy): domain Eukaryota; kingdom Metazoa; phylum Arthropoda; class Insecta; order Phasmatodea; family Timematidae; genus Timema; species Timema cristinae. The sequence continues at coordinate 27,466,029 of JBCFYV010000935.1, forward strand.
TGTGCCACGGATTTTATCGCTCAAGAAAAATCCGTCGAACCCAACTCGGTTTGAACCCATAAACATCGGGTCCTGAGGAGAGCACTTTACCCCAAGACCACCGAGGTCGATTAGTGATGTTTTATTTATTGTTTTAAATTAGAATCAGATATGATCATCGATTCCTTATGTTTATTAACATATTATTAAAGGTTTTGCAATCCCTGGTTTCACACTCGTAGTTGATTATATACGGAAATGCCCGACGCTGTTGCCGGTGCTACCCTTGCGAAGTATTATCTGAGACTGGACGTTAATTATATTGAATTAAAATCTTATCACGGGTTGCCCGTGTTATCGTCACGAGATTTCCTCAAAGACTGGGGCAGGGTATCGTTCGTTAAAATGTGCCTCACAGAGTATTTATTCCTTTATTTCAAAAACAGGTCGCCACCGTGGTTCGGATTCCACGTTAAAATGTAGGTCCTTCATTTCATCTCACAATCACCCTACCATTACACATTAGCGTAAGTGCGTATAACCCGAACGGGTAGTAAGACGCGGTGCTAATAATAATAATATTTCAAAAAGTTCTAGAAGGTTCGGTACCAGCTCCCTTCTTTTTACCACCCCAACCCCTTGTTTTTCTACGAGGCTCTTGCTTGTTCAGGGTAAGAGAAGGACAAACGAATGTTTCAACACCAGGAGAGCTTAGAGCCCAGAAATAAGAGTAAAATAATATTTAATTTGGGATATCATGAACTTATATATATTATATATTAATTTTCATAACGGACGGATAAAATTATATCATTACAATTAGTTGGCAAATTTTGGAAACGAGAACATAGTTGTGCCTTCATACCATCTACTATTTCGGTTCTTGTTGCAGTGAGGGGAAAAAGAGGGGGACTACACCGTCCACTCGTTACAGCCATCCTCTGCTTTCTCACCATGTGAAAACTGAATAACTCTATGGTGCCAACAGAGTTCGAACAAAATTCTTAAGGGGTGGTTGGTTGGTCAAGGTTTGAATCAAAAACGTCTCGAATAGCGTATCCGACTAGCTTCATTAGTGGTGAGCATGTCTGTAAATAAAGAGCCGAGAGTTCAAATCCTAGCAATGCTGAAAATTTATAATTATTGAATTGCCGGCCGGAATACTGGTTATTGTGTCTGTTATAATAAAAGGGTGTATAAAGTCCACATTAAATAGCCCCTTGAGATATGCGAAAATTGTATTTATTTTTTGTGCCCAGGTCTTACTACCCAATTGGGCTATCCGCAAACAAATCTAATCAAAACAGTAAAATTACCACACAATAATGGTGTTTATATTTATTAAAAATACGCGTATGAGATCTTCGACTGCTCGCTTACAAAGACTTGGTGATGCGCAAACACCTGAGAATATTTTTCGAGTTACGTTGTTGTTTAAACCCTTGGGTAATTGATGCTGAGTTGAGAAGGGGGAGAGGGGGGGGGGGCGAAGGTAAAATGGTGGACCTTCCTGGACTCGCGTGACTTTTCAATCAGCCTGTAACAGCCGTAGTGCGTGGTGACGTCAGGCCAGGCACAAAGGCGACATTTCACAACCAGAATATTACCTACTGCAAGAAGACACGACCTTACTAATGATGCATCCAAATGGCAGTTGGCTGAAGCAACGTCGCCCACGTACCCTAGTGGAACCAGATCGATCACCGCTCGAAACCAAAGCACAATCTAACTGTAGAAAATACCGACAGAGCTTGGCGAGCTGCCCACCTGCTTTGGAAATGCAATTCTTCCCCAGGTTTATTCTACCCTCCAGATCACAAATAATATAAATAAAGGCTCAGAATAAGTTAATTACAACACTTGCTTTGGTGGCCGCATGGTTTGAGGGGTCACTCTCGCAATAGGTTAGGGCAGCTATGACATAAAGATCGGGTTTCGAATCCCGATCGGGTGTATTTTCCTAAACGGTTTACCAATCTGCCTCAAGGAAATAAAGGTGCATTTCCTTTGAAAACTAACCTCCCATCCCTACGCCATTTATGTAATTTATATTAGCATATAGCTCGAACGGGTACTAAAAAAGGGTGCGAAAATATTATTAATTTCCAAAAAACATATTTTGGGGTACTTGAGAAGTGTTTATGAATGAGGGGGACGCAATTGTAAAAAGGTGGAAAAGCACTGCGGTAGGGAATACGTTCACGTTCGAATATGCGACAAATGGTACCAGCAAAGTTTCGTATTACTCGGGGTCATTAGTAGACCCTTTTCAGGTAGGGTAGTACGAAATGTCGGGTCACCTCGCGTTAGGCTAGAGGAGTCCTGGTGGCGGGATGTATTTTTTTTATTCGTACCGCGTCTTACTGCCCGTTCGGGCTATACCCCTATGCACGAATTACACCAATGTTTAGGGACTTGGAAGGTTGGATTTAGCGAAAGTGTACCCACATTTGCGTGGAGGCCAAGTGGAAAACCATTTAGGAAAGAGAACGTGGTACACCCCACACGGATCGAACCCGATCTCCCAGTCTTCGCCAGTCTAACCTATTGCGAGAGTAACGCCTTAGACCATGCTGTCACCGAAGCGGGCGGGGGTGGGTGTCTTTTCTCTAGTTTGTGGCAGTCCCTTTATAGGTCTCTGACTCAGACGAGTGAGTTAAGCTGGATTGACTATCCAAACTAGCAGAACTGTGGGAGAGGTAAGTAGGGAGGTCGTTTCCATCCCCTCTAATGACTAACTTTGATGCGGTTACTAAGTGGGCTCCACCTTCACCCTGTTCTCTTAGGACAGATAATTTAAGGTAGGGGATGTAGGAAAGGCGAGAAAAGGTAATTGTTTATGCAGTTTTATACTTTTTTTTTTTTGCTAAAATATTGCTCCAGTACAAACATAAGAGTTTACTTTTTTTCCATGGTGATATCAACAGTTCTTGAATATCTTTAAATGGTGTCATGAAATGTAATGACAACTTTTTCTTTTTATTTAAAAAGTTTTTCGTCTAATGCTGCTATTCTCATGACAGATATTTAACAACTGTTGATATCACTGTGAAGAAACAAACTTTATGTTTGTACTGGAGCGGGGTTTTTTTCTGCCAAAAAAGTGTTGACACAAAATCTGCAAAAACACTGCCCTTTTCTCAAATTCTCTACATCGCCACCTTAAGTTGGATACGAATTAAGGTCAGTATTTTTGCAGTTGGTTTTTATTAAAAAAGAACATTTATGCAAAACAAAAATATTGCTCTAGTAAAGGCATGTGTGGCCAGATTTATGATTTTATGAGGCCGGCGGACTTTATGATGAACTAACATACAATGCGGCCAGACTCTTTATTTTTATAAACCTTTTTGAAATACTTTATTCAGCATTATGGCATTTGGAAATAGCCACTATTTGGGGAAATCTAGCAGGTGAGGTTGATATACTGAATCTAATGTTTTTACACACCAAAGATGATTTAAAAAAATATATAAATATGTGCAAAGTTTAGCAACCCATAAAATTGGGTGAATAATTGTTTTCTTTCATGAAAAGGAACAAACATCCCAGGGATCGCGGCTTACGGAGTCGCGTTTTGTCATCAGAAAGTGAAGTCACCATAAAGTTTAAATAAAGCCTTATACTAGATACTATTGATGCAAATAAAATATTAAATATTTATGGTTTAAAAAAAGAGGGTAGGGTCTACAGTAAAGATAACAATTGGTTTTTTTCCCTCGTGTCTAATTATGTAATATTAATCTTGTATTAATAAGATTTTTTTTTAAATTAACTCTCTCTGTATTTTTAATTTTATATTTGAACCTTATGAACAAACTAGCCTGACACACCTGTCTAGTATATACAGATAAAAAATCTCAACAGTTATTGAATATTTGTACGGTACATTTTATCTTCATTTAAAAAGTTTTTAGTGCAAATGCCACCATGATCGCGACAAATATTTAAGAACTGTTTAGATTACTAAACGAAGAAGATTCAGTTGTCGAGAGTTTATGAAAAAGTTACGTAAATAATTCCTCTTATCAACTCGTACATATCTTGTTTGATGTCTAGTCAATCAAAGGGTGTGTCCAAAAGGGTTTATTGGCATTTGTTTTCTGGTGTACACACAAAAATAGGTTTTCAAGCTTCAAACTCACAATTATTTCGCACATAGCCAACAATAGCCTATTACTGCTACAAGTCATTAAATACAGAGATAATATTGATAAAACGCTTTGGTTACCGCGTTGTCTACTCTAAGGCGTCAATCTCGCAATAGACTATAATGCTGACGACGGGGAGATCCGGGTTCGATCCCGGTGGGGTGTATTGTAGGTTTTTTTTCCTAAATGGTGTTCCAATTTCTTTCCATGGAAATGCGGGTACGCTTCCTATAAGTTAAACCTTCCGCATCCCTAACAAATTAGAATAATTAGTACAAACGGGTAGTAAAACGCGGTGTTTAAGAAACAGAATAAAATACGTCAGTATTTAATGAGAAGAATAAAAGCAGCCACATTTAAGGTGGGATGTAAGGGGATGCGAAAATGGGGAGTGATTTTGCAGTTTTTATGGCAAAACATTTTTTTGGCCGAAATAAATAAATAAAATGTTGCTCCAGTATGAACATAAAATTTAATTTTCTTTACATGGTGACCTAAAAATTTCTTGAATATCTGTCAAGGATGTTCTGAACTGTTAACATCAATGTGTGAAGAAAATTAAACTCTATGTTTGTATTGAAGCACTATTTTCTTTATTTTGGTCAAAAAATATGTTTCGCCATAAAAACTGCAAAAACGCGCAACTTTGCTCGCGTCCCTTTCCATCCCACCTTAATTGCAAGAATAGAATAACATACCAATATGTTTGACAAATCTGGTCAGTGAGATGGGTGTGCAACAAAACTAGCCTAAGGTGTGCGTGCATAGTGTGAACATTGAATATCATACTACGTACGATTCTACAAGTCATCACTGTCCGTAACATTTCCAAACTATTACGGGTAGTTTTTTTTTCTTTCTTTCGGAAACAACTAATTAATTTGTATTACTATTGAAGTGAAACACCAGAGACAATGCTGGCAGAAGCATATAAACAATTATTTAGATTTATTGTCGCGCATGGAAGCGTCGCTCGTAAATTCCCGCCGCTCTCAGTAATGGCCCATACAAAGCTTATATAGGGCGACCAAAGAGGGAAAAAAAGGGATAAGCCTGGAGCAACAAGCGTCCAACACACAGCGTGGCTCCGGGGTTTAGATAGAGATGTAGGAGAGGGGGACGTTTTCACTAAAAATATAATTTTACATTTAACGGCTGGGGATCGACACAAAAAAATGTATTAAAGAATCTATAGTTACAAGCACCGTCCGTCAAGTGAATAAAAGCGTCGGTCTCGTATTGTTTGGTTTGGTTTTCCATTGATGGAGAGGTCGGGATTCGAACCTCAACTGACTGTAATGGGGCTTTTTTTTTTCATTTATTGTTTATTTTTTCTCCCTACTCACAAATTTTGATACATTTCCTTCCAATTCTACATTACTTCTCTAATTATTATTAGTGTTTAAATGTTGGGATCACCCAGTCGAGTGGCAAGATTTGTATTGTAAAAAGAAAGAACACCGGTGGAAAATCGTGTGCGATGTCTTAGATTAGGTTTGTTGCAAGCTGGTACTAAAAGGAGCAATTATTATTTTATATTGTGCTAAAACACGTATTTGTCCCCTCGCCCTCTTTCGCCGTTACAGAGATACTTAATGTTCGCGGTGGAGGATAAACGAGGAACTAAGAATTTACGGTCACTTAGAATAAGAAGAACATGGGGCCAAAAAACCAACTAAACGACTTCGACACGAAACAAACCGCGGTAAGGGGGGTTAGGAGGGAGAACCAGACGACATCGCGCATTTAATTCCCGGTGAATTATTTAAAACAAAAGACTGCCCCTCACCCCCCTACTGCCCCACGACCTCGCTTCACCTGGCTTCTGCCTCACCCTTCCATTACAGCCCACACACACACACACACACACACACACAAGTATACAATATAATCCGCGTTAAAAAAATTATCCTATATCGCACACGCCCACTTCGGTGGCCGCATGATCTGAGGCGTCTTTCTGGCAATAGACTGGATTGTCGATGAAGGGGAGATCGGAGTTCGAATCTCGGTCGGGTGTAATGAGGGGTGCTTTTTCCTCAATTGCTTTACACTATCCCTCTACGCAAATGAAAGTACATTTCACCTAAGCTAAGCCGCCCTCATCCCTTACACATTAGCGTAATTAGTGCATAGATGCGTACATCCCGTAAAGGCAGTAATATGCGGTGCTAAAAAAAGAAATATTATATATAGCGCACACACGCAGATCGTTAATTACACGAGTCAGTTCAAATCAGATGGGGTAGTTAGTACACAGTAGGTAGGCCTATCCTTGAGAGGTAGTTTCTACTGGAATTAATGGAGTATCGCACCAAGGCATGTCGGGAAATTAATTGATTTGCAACAGGAGTAGAAATAATTTATTTCACTCAGTCTCTGAACACAAGCGTTATTTCAGCTCAAGGTTCATAAAACCAACAAGACAAGACAAGACGCCACCAAACATCCTATCCTGACCACAGTCTGTCGTTCTTTAGTTTGCGAAAAGTATACACAACAGGAACAATAATGTTTTTAGGATTAAAAAAACAACAAAATGAGAGAGGTGTGTTAACAAAGAAACGATAAAGAGACTTTGAAAAGTGAAAAAGTCTACAGGATCATTGTGCTTCTTCGATACTACAAAGATTTATTTAAGCTAAGATGTATGAATCTCGTGCCAATCTTGTCAAATGAAATATGGAATAAATAAGATACCTTAGATTTGATATCAATAGTAGTATTTTTTAAAAGTGTTAAATTTTAAATTATTTATATTAAAACTAAGAAAATTTATTTTATTTTATTTACTAAATGAATCAAAAAATCAAACACACTCGCTAAATGCCATTTGTGCGACGGATAACAAACACTTTACCCCTGTGATTCAGCCCTATTAACTTCTCTTACCCCTCATTCATATAACCCTACTGTTTGCCTACTATCACATACATAATGTAGATATTGTATTATTATTAGCACCGCGCCTTACTACCCCTTCGGGTTATACGTATAGATATTCTAGACAACATTAAATCTTGTATGGTGTACAACTTATTTGAAACGTATATATAAATCTCGTAGGCAAGATAATTTTCAATGAAAGGAAGTAAAAACTATATGACACAAAATTAATTTTGATTGGAGATTTATGAGCGCGTTTCTGCAATTAGGAGGAGGAGAGGAGGCAAAAGACAGGAGATTGAGGCGCAAATGGTTATCCTAATATATCATATTCTAAATGAGCCAACAACTTCTTAATTTATTGAGGCATTTGCGCTATTATTGCATTAATTCACCTTACACGAAGGGCACACATCACCCACGCACAAATACGCAAGTCCGGCAGGTCAAACCCCCTCCAATCCCCTTTCCATCACCCACGCGATACTTTATAATCGATACCCAGCGAGCAGGCGGCGGTACCCTCCATGAACACCTCCCCAACCCCCAAGTCGCGGAACAGCAGAGACAAGATCACACACACATGATAAGGTGTGAAACAATTAAGGTGGGGTTTATACTTTATAATCTTGTAAACGTTAAAACTTCAGTCCAGAAATCCACATATTCCTGATCTAAAGGTGCGGGGAATGAAAAGCAACTGGTAAAGGGGCATAGAATGAATCTTTGTGAATTTAATAGTGTAATTAAATAGTCGGGTCATCAAACAAACTGCATTGTCATTTGTATTTTCCTCCTCTCCCGTTTGTTCTACTACTGCCAGATCGCTCTACCCAGTAACGTTAGACCAATTTGGTTTATTTCGTTTGGAAATTTCTGATTATTCTAACACCGTAAGGTTCATATTTGTGCAATTATTATGACAAAAACAGCTGTTTTAGAAAAATGAATTTTAAAAATGTTCCTGTAGGTGCACTTAGTGTAATTTGCTACCTATATCTAGACAGTTACTGAACGTTGGTCATGAACGGAGTGACATTCGATGAAAAACCTCAAAAAAATAAAACTTTCTAGTCAGATTCCACGACATCCGTGAGAAATATTCAAGAACTGTTGAAATTACTATGCGAACTCCCTATTGATGTCCAGCCCGCAACAACTTCTGTTTTTCTTTGGTATATTTGCAAATACAAAAATGTCCTTGCTTTTTACGTTGTTTTATATTTCTTTTAACCTGTTTAAAAGTTTTATCGTGTTTCTATAGTTTATCTGCAGCATCAAGAGTAGCATAATTCTTCACAAAAAATCACACGGAAGTTACTTGCAGTTTCACGGAAAAATTATTTAAGTTTGACGTTTTATAGAATTATTAATGAATTTCGCACACCTATCTGGTACCAAGAGACGGGACACAACAGATGAATCATGGGTAAGGCGGAGAGAAACGACTCCCTAGATATATGGTATTCAACCTTTTTTGTTTGCGGGCCCCCAGATAATAATGTATCTTCAACTTTGTACCCACAAAGTTTTTGATGCATAATGCAAGTTATTCTATAATCTATAACTAAAATAATTAAATTAAATTACTTACATCTTAAGTAATATATCAAACATTAAGTTTAAAATGGGTCTATATTAATCTCACATACCCCCTAAAATATCGTATCTTGCCCCCAGGGGTACGCGTATCCCGGGTTGAATACCACTTCTCTAGATTATACCATTCCTAGGGTTTCAGAGATATATTGTATTTAATAAGTAAATTTTGGATGGATTTAACAAGTCATATTTTTATTTTAAACTTCATTTTAATAATGAATAGTATGTAAACGTGTTTAGAGCTGCTCTATTTACAAAGCTTTTTTTGCACATGGCTATTTTTTAAAAGTTTTATAAAGACATATTATGGAACCCATATTTAGGGTATATAGTATATTAAAATATTTTGGATGATTTTCTAAAAAAAAATATTAATTAGCAGCACAAAAGTATATAGTATTCAAACTATTTATCATTGATGTTTCAAGCATCTTTAGTATACTGTGGTGTTCAAGTTAGTAGAAAAAAAACTTAGCTATATTTTAAAAGTATATTTTAACTTTATATGGCTTCTTTTAGTTTAAGGGCATATTTTAACTGATATTTCAAATGTTTTTAGGGCTAAAATCAGCATAATATGAATTAATAAGAGGTAAGAGCCAAGATAAACAAATTTTACTTATGAGATATTCGGACTCATTAAGGTTGTAGTTTTTTTTAAATCCTAAGTTATAAAGAGAAAAATAATTATTTAAAACCGGCTAACCGATCCTGGTTAACTTAGCGAATGTACTGGAGGTTGTTTGAATCTAATAGTGGTTTTCCATTCTCTCTAAATGCAGATGTTGATACAAATCCCTATAAATTATTATCTTAAAAAGTGAACGCTAGTTACATATATGGAAAGCAATCCAATAATTATTATTTGCGCTATTCAAAAATGAATTAATAAAACTTTTTTTTTTTTTTTTGCTTTGAACTTGTTTAAATAGTTACAAGGTTTGTTTTCTGTCTTTGATAGCTTCTTTTTTTTTATAGAAATCATACGTTTTAACGACTTATAAGAGGTAGTGAAGAGAAAATTGCAACGGTATGCACCCACATTTGCGGAGGAAAAGGCTTTAAGAACCTTTGAAGCTTAACAGTTATTTAATACCTTTTTATCATACGTTATGAGTCAGCGTCATTTGCCCTCGCTTTCTCAACCCACAATACCATACATTTTGTGTTTTTTCTATGATTTACGATCCTCACATTAAAAAAAACTAACCGTTGTGAACAGGACAAGTCGTACAAAATTTCTCCAAACCAAATTGAAGTGTTTTAAGACAGTGAACGTGATCTTGGCCGATTTCTTCTACCGAAGGAAACCGCCCAAGGGAAGGGTGGCAAGGGCTGTCATCCAGATCAAACTTGTGGTATGGAGATGAGAACTAGTCCCTCCATATTAAATTTCATTAGTAATATTAATTCTTTTAATGTTAATCAGAATCATTATTATTATTATTATTATTATTAGCACCGCGTCTTACTACCCGTTCGGGTTATACGCACTTACGCTAATGTGTAATGGTAGGTGATTGTGAGATGAAATGAAGGACCTACAGTTTAACGAGGAATCCGAACCACGGTGGAGGCCTGGCATTCCACACATTCACAAGATATCTTGTCAGAGGTGAAGGAAGGGTTTGGTAATCAGATAAATCTGTTCCGGTACCGAGGATTGAACCCGGGCCCCAGCACAGAAGTCCGACACCTTACCCCTAGACCGCCAGGTCACCGACTAATCAGAATCAAAGTATTGAATAAATTTACCATAATTATTAATATGTGATATTTAATTTAAACTATAATATTAATAATATTTAGCACCGCGTCTTACTACCCGTTCGGGTTATACGCTTTAAGTACTAATTACGCTAATGGATTAGGAATTGGGAAGGTTGAATTAGAGGAAGTGAACCCGCATTTGCGTGGAGGGAGAGTGTAAAACCATTTAGGTGACACCCCCCCCCCCTCCTAGTTCACCCGACCGAGATTCGAACCTCGATCTCCCCGTCCTCAGCAGTCGAGCTCAACACGACAAGCGCGTTAGCCAACTACGCCACCGAGGCGGGTAATTTAAACTAAAACAAGCCTAATAGTTGGAAAGGGACGTGGCGAACATAATATATGTAAATATAGAGCTGAGCTATAAACTGACGCACGTGAATCCATGGCGATCAGGACGTATAACTCGTTCAGGAACCGAACCAAGGACGCCGGAGGGGGCGGATACGACGATAACTCACGTGTGGAAAACCACCCTCAGTGCACCTACTTGAGACTCTAAATTTGACCTTCCCGACGCCAGCAATCCAGTCAGTTGAGCCTTAAACTACGTGTTCACAAGTTTAAGCAATTGTCTGTCAACCTTCCTTATTATGAAGAGCCTTTTAGAAATGTAATATTTGCTTTATTCCACATTCACGTGCACGACACAGTTCCTATAGTCACCGGTCCTAGGCCAGAGCACGCAGTAACTTGTTTGCTGGAATATACAGTAGCCCCACGGCTTCTTTGGTGCTGACTGACAGCTCACAGCTGACTTCTGACAGTCAACATTTAGGTATATACCTAAATTTTGATTGTCAGAAGTGACAGCTGCTAAACACATGTTTTAGCATATCATTTGGTTTGGCGTAGAGATACATAACTTGGTCTGGTAACTTTTTAAAGCCATCAGCTGTCAGCTGTCATTCAGCACCAAAGAAGCCATGGGGCTACTGTACCTTCTTCACCTTACCGTCTCGCGAATACTAGGGAAGGAGAAGGTAGTGTCCCTTTACTTCTGTTAAGGGCAAAGCTCCCTGGTACCTAGCTGTTTGCAGGCAACCATTGTCACTTTAAAAAAAAATTGCGGGCAACATTGATAACTTTTAACTATATTATTTGTGTTGTTTTATGAGTACAGATAATAACTATCAAAATTGACTTGTATATCATGTGATAAGACGTATGAATACGTGAAAGTGGATCTAGTTTTTGTTCTAGCTGTTTCTATGGAAATTGGACTGTAATCCTAGTTCTAACACAGCCCTGTGAGTACATATTTAAGCACTAATACCAAGATTGAAAGAAAACTAGATTATACATCTCCAGACGATGTTCGACTAGTCGAGCTGCAGGGATGTTTGTTTATTTACAGTAGTTTGACACTCACAAGGCGATATCTCCAATTATACTTAATAATATAAACATTCCTTTGCAACTGTACACAGTAATGAGTTACATTGGCACTGACAATAGTCGAATCAGGAATACTTGGGATCCGCTTGTGAAAGTCAAAACCACAAATTTGGCGGACGTGTGGCGTGTCGTGTCGTCTACTGCTTATTAATCTATGACGCTGTCTGGCAGGCCCCCCTTCTACCCCTCACGTTTGAAAGCGGTGGACCAATAACATTCGACTGTGTCGCATTGTGCTGCGCTGCTCAAAATAAAAATAATAAAAAAACATAATACGAGAGTTCAGCTTTTACTTTTTTATTTGCGAGAGTTTTTTTATTTTATTTTTCAGGGGAGCTGTACCGAACGTAATCGCTGGGATGCGCGAAAATCACCCTAACTAGATATTTTAACCTTTGACTAGACACGGTTCCTAAACTTGAAAAATGGCAGCCATTATTTTATTAAGTGATGCGTGATTTAAAAAAAAATTAAAAATCATCGTGAACAAAATGTACGAGAACGCTAATGTAAGGAAAACCACGTTTTTGTTTATTTAGCCATGCCCACTGAAATGCACACAAACAACCCCAACAAAAATGGGAGTGGGAATAAATGGTTAGTAAACCGACTCGGAAGGCCATCTTTCGACTTCCTTCACTTCTTATTGCTTAGAATTCACCCCCTTCCTTGATCCTGTTCTCATAAGACTAAACATGAACCAGTGGCTTACGTCACCACCGACATAGAGGTTTGGGTTCGAATTTCAACCGGGTGCACGGGATTTATCCCTATGTTTTTCTTATCCTTTATCAACGTAGTTTTGTTTATTTTTAGCTGCAACATTTGTTACTACCCACCCGGGCTGTCTGAGATTTACGCTAATAGAGTAGGGATGTGAAAGATAGAATTTAGAGGAAATGTATCTGCATGTACGTGGAGGAAGGGTAGGAAATATTTATTTTTTTAATATATCTTAGTACACCCAAACCGGGATTCGAGCCCCAACATCCCCGTCACCAGCAAACCATTCCGACGAGGCTGACTCCTTAGTCTGGTTGTCCACCAATGGGGATTACAAGTCAATGCTACTTCCCCTCAACTAGGCTACTCTTCTCTTTCCTACTAATTAGAGCCAGTAATTGGTCATGTGTTAAAATGTACTAATTAAGATAAAACTATGGCTGTAATGAATGGTACCAAACCTTAAGATTAAAGCTAGATAAAATAAGTAAACAGCTATTAATACCCATTCGGTTAGCCTAAAATTACACTATTAATTATAAATGAGAGTTTATAGCAGTTTTAAGAGATCCTCCATCAACCACATAACTATTTTTTCTTCGTTTTTTAACCCTTCCTCTTTTCAATGCTATTCCAAGTAGACATTTATCCGAACTATCTATCACTCATCCCCTTCTAATTTCATTACAATATCAATACTTTATTATTTTTACTGCTAATGGACAATAATATTATTTTTTCAACATTGGAGTTTAATATAAGATCTGTGTTACGTAGCACCGTGATTTACACCCTCACCCCAGCTCGATGTAAGTGGTAAACACCTCTCATGAAAGTAACGTGGATGGCCCTAAATAACCAATGAAAAAATTGCTTTCTTCTGTTTGGCCTTCTTTTACTGCTAAGCGTTTTAGTTATTTTAAAGGGTTTGTTTGTTGTTAAAATTTGGTGAATTTGTTTCTTAATACAATTTTTTTTAAGGTACCCTTCTATTTCCAATGATAAAAACACACCAATTTAATAATGTTACGTCACTCGAACAGGTAAGCAAAACAAACAAAAAAAATCTTATTTTAAACTTTTCAATCGACTATGAATTGTTTTTCCTCTGAATCAAATTACTATTGATTTTATTTATAATCCCAGCAGTTAATTGCATCTAATTGGTAGAGTTTAATGTTCGCGGGAAGGTCTATGATGAAGGGAAATCGTGAATGTTCATGTCGATCAAAATGCGAAAATTAATAAACAGTATTTCATATTTAAACCGTGGCATATGTCCGTAGGCTAATTATTAATGGAGGCAATATTTTAATGCATAACTTGGTCAGTATAAGGTTTTATATTCTTGGTTATTTTGTATGCCTTTCCCCTTGTTATATTTCTTGTTTTTTTTTTATTCCCGACTCCTTATAATAAGGAAAAGGGAATAAACAACCAAGAATCGTAATCTTATCATTAGTTACTCCTTACCAAATAAATGTTACGTCAGTATAGTTACCATGCACATTTAAAAATAATTGCTGGGACGAAACTTAACTTTACAGTAAAAGTGTGTCCAGCTGGTTTCAAAAGGGAACTTATGATAAAAAGTAGATATAGCTCATCTTTGGTGGGAGTGTAGGTGACATCTAGGAAGGTTCTATGTTGCAAATATTGGCTGGAAGTATTATTAGAAACATTTGATAACCCTTTTTATTGATAACATAGTATTATTAAGCAAATGTCAAGACCTCTTGGTCAGCATTCCTGGCTACTAATCTATAGGTCTTGGTTTCGATTCCCAGCACCCCCATATTATTTTTTTCCAAGGAGAAATGTTCATATTGTTGCCAAGACTTCTACTGGCACCACATAATTATCATCATTATATTACATCATCTCCATGGAACGAAGTAACCTTAACTGCACCTACATGGTGACCCAATCTTATCCACCAGTGCTATTGAAATACCAGGAATGTCTAGCTGACAAACCCTGTTGGTATACGCTAGATATATTTCTGAATAGGTTGATATTTATCTTTCATCCAATGTTTGTAATTAAAAAAAACCTTCTTCTACTTACCCCCACCGTAGTATTTTATATTATTACTAATTTAGAAAACACTTAAGTAAGTAGTTAAAAAGGAGAGTTTAAATCTTAATAAGGCTATGAATTGTACAGTAACAAACAACTGAAATTCCCTAATAAAACTAACTATGAAGCAATACAATTATAACAATTTATTTTATTTTCCAAAAACCTTCCGACATTTTACTTAAGAGATAATTCATATCCAAAATTAATGCATTGCTAATATGTTCTCAAGTGTTATGATTATTCAAGCGTTTTAAACTCTTATCTAGGGGAACTGTTAAGAGTATCCATTTTAAGAAAATGCACCCACATTCCTACAAATATTATGAAACAGATTGTGGATGTACAAATAAACAACCCTGTGAATTAGAAACTTCCTTTCAAAATTCAGAGGACACGTTGAATTGTTGGTTCAGGGGGATTATTTTACTGTGAGGGTTATCATAACTCATAAACTAAGGGATCATCTTTGAATTACGTAAGAGTTGGGGGGGGGGGGGGGTTAAGTATTTTCTTATGGGGGGGGGGGAAGTCAGGATTCACCTTGCGTAGGGTTTTTTATCAATACTTATGGTGCAAAACAAAATCTTAAAAAAAAAAGTCAGAAAATAAATGTATATTAATTATTAAATTTCACATGTATTACATTTAAGTTACTTATGACTTGTTACACCTAATTTTACCGCAAATAAAGTATTACAAAATTTCATATCTCTCGGTTGGTTACCAATCCATGTCTTAAAACAACTAAAAAACAACTAACCGATTAAAATAATATAATTTATCAAATCGGAAAAAAAACTTAAGTTAGACAGGAAAAGAAGGGGGAGGAAAATTTACTATCCCTTATGTGAGGTTAAGGGTCTAAAAATATGAGAAAAAAAAAATTCCTTACGTAATTTATGGACCACTCCTTAGTGTAAACTTTTATTTATTTGTTTTTAATGATCTCAACTTACGGTTAGGGTGTGCTCAACTGATGAACCTGCGTCCTCATCGCTTGGCTGGTGTAGTCGCCACCTGCAACACAAATAAGATCAAGTTTTTTTTCTTTCTTAAAAAAGATCAATAAGGATATAGGACCAATAACATTCGCAAGCCGAGATCCAACTTTATTTACAGAAGAATTTTAATGTATTGATTAGGACTATTTACAAAGTTTATATATATTTTGAGTAATTTCTAGATAAACCTGGCGGTTATAAATTTTGGATTCAATGTTAAATATTCAGTACAGCTGAGAGTGCGAAGCTGCGACATTTAAAAAAATTAACTCAAATAGACATCGACGCCTTTTTTTCGTGTGCCTTACTATGCTGGAAAATAGTCGGAAAGGTCTGGAACCAATGTCAACGTACCGTTTGTTAACCATCCAAGTAAGCTAAGTAAGCCCTAAGGAGATTTTATATTTTATTGTTTTGGTGAGGGAAATATTTGGTAAAAGTGCAGATTTTAGAAAACCTTTTCATCCATCATAGTTTTAATCAAAAATTACCCGTGCTAGTGGGTACGCGGTCTACCGTCAAGCTCATTCCGTCTAGTTTTCCAGTGGGGGAGGGGGGGGGGGGCTAAAATCCTGGCCGTGTGTGCGGAGGAAATTTGTCTACATTATTTTAAACCCTCCTTCTACAAAAAAATTCTGATACATTTCACTTAAATTCTACCTTCCTCATCCCTATCCCATTAGTGTAATTAATTTATATTTGTATGTACATAAAACAAACGGCTAATGAGACGCGGTAAAAAAAAGTATAATAATTCTGTGTTTATCGATGTTAAATACCAGAGTTAAATAAATGGTACAGAGCTCCGCACGGACTTTCTCACTCTATTATTTGAAAATTGAGATATTTACTCAAAACTCTTAATATATGTGAAATGAAATAATATACACTAGCAAACCCAAGCATAAATTGCACTTTACTTAAAAAAAGTTTTACATGAGTCCCGGTTTTAAATTTTATAATTCTGTTTTTGAAGAATTAATGTATGTTTGGATCGATAAAAAAAAGATCAATGTTGGGTCCACAAGAGTCGACACTTCGTATTAAAATGTCAACATCAGGATAAAATTTTCGACATTTTATTAGGTGTTGCAAATCTTCATGCCATCGCATTGCTATTAAATTCCTCGTTTATAAATTTTGACCAATAAAAAATATATATATTAACTATTGAGTCTAAACTGGATATAGACCATTGTTGTACAAACATTTCTCCTAAGAGGTTAAGGAAAAACAACATAAACTTTTTACTCGATGGCATTGGAGAATTATTGCGTTAAAACTTAAATAGTATCTCTTTACAACTCAAGCTCACAAAATTGTATTAATATATTTTCCAGTATCTCAGAAACTGTTGGTTTTATAAAGATATATTCCATATAAAAGTTTTTTTATTTTTAATAGTATTACAATTTTGCGATGATAAATTATTTAGTATCTCAAATAGTTGCGGAGATACGGAAGTTTCTGTTTCTGTAAAGTACTCTAAAATTCACGTTCATGATAAAATGAAAATAGCCAGTTTATTTATAATCTTAACACCTAGATAGGAATTTTAATCAAAATCGTTAGAGTAGATTTTGAGAAAATCGATTTTTTCTCTTTTCGCCCTTTCTTAAGCTACCCCTTTAAATTTTAATTTTAAACAGACACACAGCATTACAAAGACCACTTTTTATGGTTTGAAGGATCTTGAGACGTCGACATCCATCAAGATTTCAGGTTAGATTTTCTTTTGCGGTCGCAATACTTTTACTTTGTGTTCGAAAAGTTAAAAAACATATATATTTTACGTATAGCTTGAAAGTTATTTATTGGCTTTATAAAAATATAATTCTTATAAAATATTTGTACAATAAAGAGGCCTACATATTTGTAGCGATAAGTAATTTCATATCTCAAATAGTTTAGGAAATGATATAAAAAAATATAATTTACGCATCAGACCGGAGCCCTTAAAGTCATTTTGTCGAAATATTGAGGGTATCCATTTTTTTGTAATATTTATAAATGTCTAAAAATGAAATTTAATCAAAATCGTTAGAGCCGATTTTGAGAAAATCGACTTTTTCTCTTTTTGCCCTTCAGTAAACTACCCTTAATTTTAAGGTTAGATAACAAATTCCAAAAAACCCTCGGGACAACCCTATGAAAACCCTAGATACCTTAGCCCGACCGGTAAAATAGTTTAGGCTCTAGTTAGAGGTAAGGACAAACAGAAAGTCCAAAACCACTTTTTTGGATTCGGGGGGTCATGATGAACTGTCAAGATTCATCAAAATTTTAAGTTCGATTTTTTTGACGATCTCAATATTTTCTCTAACTGTAAGATAGCGAGAAAGTAAAAACAGACTAAAGTTGTAACTTTATGTTTATAAACTGAAAAAGGACTAAAAAGTATATTATTTAAGAATTGCTGTAAGCGTTATTAAATTTTGATATCTAAAATGCAAGAAAGGTTTTAAAGCACAGTAAAATACATACCATCAGTCAAAGAAAAAAAAACTTGGCCGCAAACTTATTTTCAAAATATTTTGAAAACAAGAAGATTATAGCCAAAACGTTGAATTAATCCAACAATGAATACTGTAGGGACAAACTGATATTAATAAACGAGACAGACACAAACACCAGAATTTAAACTACACATTAAATAAATGATCCGGACTAATTACTGAGCAAGTTGACGAATTATTGATTGCGGCTTTCTTGGTTAAGTAAACAATGTGTATCCTGTCTAAGCTTGAAAATATTGTATTCAAAATAAGTTTCCCTCGAGGAAAAATGTATTTTAAAATAACAATTGAACAAATGATTGCAATATTAGACGAAGAAGAACAAAACAAAGCCCGCTTGATACAACGAGTGGATATTCTTACTTACTCTATGGTGTTCGGGACTTGAAAGTTCATTGCTGCACTTATTAAATTTTTCATTTTTTATTTATCTGAAGTATTGACGGGATATTTATAAATCGACTGATCATATTATTATCAGCACATGACTTTATTATTATTAGCACCACGTCTTACTACCCGTTCGGATTATACGCACTTACGCTAATGTATAATGGTAGGGTGATTGTGAGATGAAATGAAGGACCTACAGTTTAACGTGGAATCCGAACCACGGTGGAGGCCTGGCATTCCCCACATTCACAGATGTCTTGTCAGAGGTGAAGGAAGGATTTGGTAATCAGATAAATCTGTGCTGAAACCGAGGATTGAACCCCGAACCCCCAGGCACAGAAGTCCGACACCTTACCCCTAGACCACCAGGTCATCCACATGACTTATAAACCGAATTAAATGTATAAGAGACAACACCCAGCCCCTGGCTGTTAAAATTTTTTACTAAGAAGGGGGAAACTCTCATTTCACCAATGATAATTTTTTCGGCCATGCTAGGAATCGAGTCCAGGACTTTAAGCTCGGTAAATAGACACGCTATCGACTGAGCTAAGGTGTCGGACACCTTACTAAAGTGAGCCATCTGTCGCTATTTCTCTCTATCCAGTCCACCTCATTACACCCTATCTCTTTCATTTTCATTCTAATGCTATATTCTAATGTTATAATATTTATGTTATTCACATTATTTAATGATGATGATGATGATGATGATGATGATGATGATGATGATAATACCTAAAAGCAGGCCTCACATAGAGAGCACCACACAATTCGTCACGGCAAGAAAACAAATTGAAACGTTGTAGTAAGATAAAAAGTATAGTTTTATGTAGTTTGTCGGGGTTTGAATATCAGAAATATGATATGAAGTTGTTTTTGTTTTTTTGTTTCTAAATTGTTTCCCTCATTTTCCTTCACACAAATTCGGGTACATTTTATCTAAATATTTCTCAACCCTAAGTTATTAATGTTTTAATAGGATGCGCCGGACTTATAGTAAGAAGCGCAGCAAATAAAATAATTACTAGAAGCTATTATTCCCTAAAAGCAGCTCAAACTCGAACCCAACATTAGTTTAAATTCAAACACCGGTCGCAAAAGCCTTCAAAACCAATTTGTATACCCTTAGAGCTTATTTTGTCTCTTTAAATAAAATTATGTTTTACAGCTTTCACTTTTGACACGTCATATACTCATTGCCAATGAAATAATAATATCCTTAAAAATATTCAATCTCAGCAACAAAAAAAAAGTGAAGTCCACGATTACACTAAACTATGAAACTAAAGCCATAAAAAGAATAAGTGAGGCAACTGTTAGAGGAAGGCAAATACAGTAAAGAAGACGCTTAAAGTTCGAGTTTGATTTGAATTACATTACATTTTGAAGAAGAAAAAATCAATATATTACTATAATGTTGAAATATATTATCAAATTTGTTTTATGTAATCAAATATTATTGCGTTGTTCTTGTGAAACGCGATTCACTGATATTTCCTTTGTTTAGTTTAAAGATTACTTCATTTATCGGTAACACTTGAGTAATTAATGTTCCTGATTTTTTACAAATAAACTATACCACGAAATCAAGAAACATCCAAACTTCCCGTCACAAGCAAACCAGGCCAGATAGTACTGTCTAGTTAGTCCAAGATGTCCTATTTGTGAGTATCTACTTGTTGAGGTTTCCCAGACCAGCAGACAACGCTGCAGATGTCCTCCGGAGCACCGGACGTGTGAATTAGTCTACCGACCCACCCAGAGGCAGGTTTGGAGGCCGGCCAGCCAGTCAAGGCGCTCACCGGCAGCTTTACTCGCTTCTCTAACGCTGGTACCCCTTGCCGGGTTTCAGTCGGTGCTAGTTTTTTTTTGTGTTCCGTCCGTTCTTCCTAACATTCCGATCCTTCCGCGAGGTTTTCATGCGGGATGTGAGCCGGTCTCAGGTCTTTGTCTGTTCCACAAGACAAGCAAGCAGACCAGCCGGATCTTCCCAAGATAACAAGAAGGGGATACGTGTGTGTGTGTGTGTGTACCCTACATTTAAGTAAACAACCCGATGTATAGTTTAATGTGTTTTCTCTCCTTCCAGCTCCAGGCATGCACTCAACCCTTCGGCTGGTTAGTGTTGCCTGCACCATCTGGTAGAAATCCCTTGTTCTAAGGAGTTCAGAAAGTGTGATGGTTTCCCATTGCCTTCCACACTTAATTCCTATAAGCGAGCCCAAAAGGGCTATCAATTTGGCCGGGAAAGATATATTCACATACCTTCCAGGGTTCGTTTAAATGCCACAGCTTTATAAAAATCCAATCGATCTCGGCTGGGTTTGAGCCCACAAACATCACCGATGCACATTCGAGTTGTGAGAAAGAAGGACAAAGTTCCATTAAATGTCAAAAGAAAATACTATGGTGGGAGGGGGGGAGTTTAAAGCAATCTTTAATTTGTATATGCAGAATTTGAATTTATAACTAATATTAATGAATATTCGAGGTCAGTGTTTATCAAAGTGTGGTCCGCAGCGGCGTCTCATGTGGTCCACGGGATTCCAGGAAGTTTCGTAATGAAAATGAATTAAATAATCTTGATCACATATAGTACAAAAGTTTGAAATACAAAAGATGTAATATACAATGTTGTATTTCTTTTGTCGGTAGACACAAGTCATATAGGAAAGGACGACTGTACCAACAAGTCTGAACAATGATTTATTAAAAATTATGAGGTATAGAATGTTAAAAAAATAATCAAAAAAATATTATTTACTAACTCAATGTAAATTATATGATATTTTTACTCAACATTTCATCCAGCCCCTACGGTGGTCGCCTTGTCTAAGGCGCTACTCTCACACTATATTAGGAGCGTTGATGATGGGGAGATCGTGGTTCGATCCCGGTCGGGTATACTCAAGGGCTTTTTCCTATATGGTTTCCCCACTCACTCCCACGCAAATGCGGGTACAATTCTAAATTTAACCTTCATCACTCTTAACCTATTAGTGTAATAAGTAAATAAGCGTATACTCAATCCTAATGGGTAGTAAGACACGGTGATAAAAAAATTTAATAAATTAATGTATTTCTTGTATTTATAGTCGTAATATGGAAATGCCTAAAAAATAATATTTATCCTGAATAACTTTGAAATACACCTCCCCTAACCCCAACTCTTTGTTTTTTCTCCCAGAGCCCAGGTGGTCCTCCCAGTGCACATAGCTTCCATTCGGTGGTCCTCCGTAACCAAAACACCCCCTCGCGTCGGTGGTCACACGGTAAAAGTCATCAGTCTCGTATGGCATGCAGGTGATAGGGAGGTCAGGGTTTTGAGTCACGTCCGGGTGTAATAAATTATGTTTTTGAAATGTTTTTCCTCTCTAGTTCTAAGTTAATGCCAACTTTTTATTTTGGTGGAAATCAGCATACAATTATACGATTTTATAAATGTGTGTGTTTAAGTGATAGGTTTGAGACAAGTGGTATCAATAATTGCTTAATCTAAAGGTTAGAGAAGATTGAGAAAAAACATACTAGAATTTGTGTGGAGGAATAATGGGAACACATTTAGGAAAACTCACCCTTAGTAGCCTACACCCTGCCAGCGTAAACAGAGAACTTTAGGGGATGTCAAAATGCATTAAATTCCTAATACCAAAAGCCTAATCGGCAGGGCGGGGATATGAAAATATATCGTCCGCCTCTTAAGTGTCTGTGTTATGATCTAGTTTAAAGTAGTCGGTCCCCAAGTGCAGCGGAACTTGTGGAGTTCTCAGTTGGACGTGCCGCCTCAAGGTCATCTGCTTCGACATCCACAAGAACGAACATTGGGCCGGCTGAGAGACATTCCCGTGCCAAACCGCCTTTGTTCGTGCAAACTTAGCGGGTGACGCAATTCATGTGTGTGAGATTTACAATTACTAAGCCACAATTTTTGCTAATGGCATTTCTTTTTCTCAGAGAAACACATCGAAAACCAGAAACACTAAGCCAGCGGCTGGAATGTTTTTATTAAGAGGGGGAGCGGAATTGTATCCACTCGGAATGGTATCCATTCCGATAGTTTTGTAATAAACTCTTTTGTGAAAACCCTAATTGTATCCACTGGAATTATATCCCCCAAAACTGGAATTGTATCCCCTCGGAATGGTATCCATTCCGATAGGTTAGGTTAGGTTAATTCCAGTGGATACAATTCAGGATTTTCACAAAAGCAGTTTATTACAAAACTATCGGAATGGATACCATTCTGAGGGGATACAATTCCAGTTTTGGGGGATATAATTCCAGTGGATACAATTCAGGATTTTCACAAAAGCAGTTTATTACAAAACTATCGGAATGGATACCATTCCGAGGGGATACAATTCCAGTTTTGGGGGATATAATTCCAGTGGATACAATTCAGGATTTTCACAAAAGCAGTTTATTACAAAACTATCGGAATTAATGGATACAATTCAATCCCCTCAATTAAGAACCCAAGCACACAAGTTCCAGTATCTAGACACCGTCTGGTGTCGATACACATGCTCTGGGTCGGCTCATATAACCACAAGGGTTACGGGGACGAGCCCTTGTTTAGATGGACCCAGAGTATTTTAAGATTCGATGTGTACAGTGTTGCATAACAGCACCTTAAAATAGTTGAAATATTGACCCATAGTGACTTTTAGGTGTTTTTTTAAGTAACATATTATGAGCAGTGAGTGTACTTTAAAAACTACACCTGGGTTATTAACGGATTGATCTAAGGGTTGGGATGTGGAGGGTGGTTTAGAGTTAGTGCAGCTGAATTAGTTTAAAAAGGGGATGGGGGACAGGCATATGTTAATACCACCCCAACACATCCGGTCGATTCGAACCCCAACTTTTCCCTAACAATCCAGTCTAATGCGGGCCTAACTAACGTCTTGGACCATTAGACCGTGATGGGAGGAGACACAATTTTATCAAGAAGCTTTAACATCCTCAACCATAAGAATTTTAATATCTAAAGACCACTTCAGAGCCCGAACAGTCTTAGGCGTCCACACCTCGTGTTTGGCTGGAGGAATGAGGGTATTAGGGTTCGAATTCCGGTCAGCTCTACTGAGGGTGGTTTTCCTATGTTCCCACTCTTCTTCCATGCAAATTCGGGTAGATTATCTCTAAAAGGCTTCCTTCCTCATCCCTGCTCCATTAGAGCGAATATCACACATGCGTATAAACTGAACAGGTAGTAAGATGTGGTGATAAATAAATAAATAATAATCTACAAGTCCAAGCTAATATCAAATTATGTTAGGCACTGACTGGACTCGAACTACACAGACGATGTGAATGAACCTACAGTAGCCCCATGGCTTCTTTGGTATTAACTGACAGCTCACAGCTGACTTTTGACAGTCAATATTTAAGTATATACCTAAATTTTGACTCTCAGAAGTGACAGCTGCTAATCACATGTTTTTGCAGATCATATGGTTGGGTGTAGGGATACATAATTTGGTCTGGTAACTTTTCAAAGCTGTGAGCTGTCAGTCAGCACCAAAGAATCCATGGGGCTACTATAGATACAAATATGTATGTGCTAAAACTTGATATTTAATTTTTACAAGTATATACCTCCGGATTTTTTTTCCCCCCAATTTTCACACAAGCCCTCAAATTAAGGATGATAAGTGCTTTTTGTTAAATTCCAATTTCGAAAATGGCTTTAACGATATTGATTGAAATTTATGTATAGACTATTAGACCTCCCAAATAAGTGCGATAACACCCTATATTTGGTTTTTGGGTAAAAAATAGTTGAAGGGCTGATGATAAATTTTAGAACTTTCGAAATATTTTGAATGCGGCTTTAGCGATATGTTTCAAATGGTATCTGTGGTATGTATGTCACAACAAAAATAAATTGTACGGAACTCCGCACGGACTTTCTCGCTCTAGTGTTTGACAATGTAGATATTTACTCAAAATTCGTAATATTATATACACTAGCGAACCCGTTAACAAATTGTGGTATAATTACAAACAATTTTTTTTTTACTCGCGGCTATAAATTTTATAATTTTATTTCTAAAATTTAACGTCTTCATTTGTACATCTAAACCAATAAAAAATATCGATATTGGGTCTCCATGAGTCAACACTTCATATTAAAATTTTGACTTCCGGTTAAAATATTCTACATTTTATTAGGAAATGCACAACTTATGGTTATCGCATTGCTATTAAATTTATCTTTCATAAATTTTGACCATTAAAATTGGTAATTATTGACTAGTGGGTATAAAATGAGAGATAAATCATTGCTCTAAGAGAGGTAGATCCAAGAATGGAGCGTGGGGGGAGCGCACCCCCCTTCTAGGAATTAAACCAATTAAATCAATGTTAAAGTCACTACTAGTTTTATTTTCCCGTAATTACTCTCACACCAACTATTTTTTTAATTATTATTGGTAACATTATTAAATGATTACTATACGGTAATTATTATTAATACTTAAAACAATCACATTAAGTATTAAAATGGTGAAAATGGGCATTAATGAAACTACCCAAATTTAAGTTGTGGGAATCTCACTCTGTTGCACAAATATTGTTTGGATTTAAATTTATTTTATCATTTTTATTACTACTATTTCAATTATTACTAATAAATAAAGTTCTTTAAAATAATTTATTTTGAAATAACGTGCTTTAAACAAATTATTTTAATAATACCACACATAACGTGTTAATTGTTATAATGTTTAAACTTATTTCCCTCTCAGTGGCGTACTATGAAAAAAATTAATAGGTATTCTGTACTCTAAAGTTGCAACGGAGATTTGGGGGCCAAGGACCCTCAACCACCGTTGTTCAAGAACGTCAAGGGATTATTTCAAGGGATATGTTTGAAGATGTGTCCATATAGAACAGTGGTTCTAGAACACTTATTATTTCCCTTTAACTGTATGCTATCTTAGGAAATGTTGAGCCCCCCCCTCCTCCCTATATTCACTCTTCTTTTATTTATCCATAACGATGATTACCATCCACTCAAAATGTAATAAAAGTAACTCCATGATGTCCGCCTGAATTCAGGCTATACCTACCGAGTGGCTACCAAACTGTTTGGCAAATTAGCGCCAACTCTTACAGATAGAGGGTGTCATGTGGTCAGCACAACGTGACTCCAGCCATTAAGCTCGGCTTTCTATACCTGAGCCACTACTACTCTGTTCGAGTAGCTCCTTATGTATCCACCCTAGGCTGAATTTAACCCGTTCCAGACCCACTGCTTACCAGATAATATGGACGCGCCGGGAATCAAACCCGAGACCTCTGGGTCCGTAGCCAGAACTTATGACACTAGACCACATAGGTGGGCCTCAAATTTTAATAATATCTACATGGTTAGAAATTTAAGTAAATATTAATGTCGGGGCTAAGAGTGATATGGGCACATTTCTGAATGCATAAGAGAACAGATCCTATTCAATTAGCCTAGCATAATTAAAATCACACAGTTAGCAACAATAAAAGCAAAAAATCATAATAAGAGTAAAATGAAGTGATACATCGATCAAGCGTCCATCAGATCTTGGTGAGAGGGAAACAGGTGGATTGTCCAACTCACGTTGCAATTAAAACATCTCTCACACAATGCTGCTTGGAAACAAACGAGTCTCCCAACTTGAGAATTATGCTCCAGAAGCTATTTAGATGCGTGAACTGACTAAATAGGGGAGATTATCTCGGACTATTAATACTCTATCGCTACGTCATTGGTTTAGTGCTAAGATATTAGCAGATATATTTTTCTGTAAGCAGTGGTGCACCCAAGGGGGAGAGGGGCAAACAGGGTATTTGACCCCCTTCCCCAACACCACAAATAATGTTAATAGAAATTAAATAATATTAAGTATAACTAATATTGAAGATGTGTCGAAATATATATATGCTACATTTTAAAATCAGGCTTCAGACTTAAGCCTAATATTCAAAATGTTTACAGTTACACAGAAAATTAACAATTGAAAAAACATACAAATAATAGCTTCGATACCATTTGTATTAATTAAATTACTTAATTGCTATATTATATTATTATTATTATTATTATATTATTATTTAGCACTGCGTCTTACTACCCGTTCGGGTTATACGCTTTAAGTACTAATTACGCTAATGGATTGGAAATTGAGAAGGTTGAATTAGAGGAAGTGAACCCGCATTTGCGTGGAGGGAGAGTGGAAAACCATTTAGGACGACCCCCCCCCTTCCCCCAGTTCACCGACCGAGATTCGAACCTCGATCTCCCCGTCCTCGGCGGTCGAGCTCAACACGACTAGTGCGTTAGCCAACTACGCCACCGAGGCGGGTCTTAATTGCTATAAAACTACTCAAAATTATTTATAAAAGCATTTAATATTCATAAATATTCTCGGCCTTCAGGGTTTAGGAGGCTGTGCAACCCCAAACCCGCTCTCTCCATCAAAATGTCATTCTTCTACAGCCTTGATTGAATGCCTTCCCCCAAAGTAAATGGCTGGGTGCGCCACTGATTAAGTAAATTATAAGAAATATAATTTATTTTACCTTTTCCTTTAAATCATCTTTAAATGGTGAAACCACACTCCTGACTTTTGGGATTCTGTGATGTATATTTATTTAAAAAAAATCACAATGACTAATAAATCATTAATGTAAAAAAAAAACTAAAAGAACACTAAACAAAAACAAGAATTACCGTCAACTACGATTAAAGTAGCTCATCACCCCTCCCCCTTTCCCCACTCCATCAGTGCTGAAATGTCTACATTTGAAAGAGTGGTTAAATGTGTTTGCCAAATACATGATAATACATGTGACTAGAATGCCTAAACATATCTCAACGTATTTAATTAGTGTATAATTTATCGCTTGTTACATATTCTATTATTTTACAATTAATTGTATATATATTTTATGTAATTTTTACTTAAACTACACTAATTTAGCTTAATAAATAAACATTTTTGAGCTTGAATCTTTTTTCAATAGTTGGCACAATGCTTAGCTTGCTTCACATGAACAGCATGACCTGGGGTGTAAAAAGTCAAGCTCATTGGCCAATTACTTATGGGCGAGGTGAAAGGAATGTGTTGCAACCCCTCTAGAGACATTGGGCAAGGTCATTAGAGCCTCCCTAGCATGCCTTGTGTTTTACAAGTAGCAAGCCCTGGGTTTCCTATAGTGCTTAGTAGAACCTTTTGGAAGAAGAATTACTTAAAACACATGAACCAATTTAGTTTTAAAATTAATGATTCAGTACTTGTATATTTATTAACAATTTAAACATTAGTGTTCACACAGTTCCCAGAGACAGCATTGAATTAAACAAAAACTAGTCCATATCATTATGGGTATGCCGCGCAGGAATAGCATACCCAGAGAATACACCACTGTTCCCTCGTAGTAAACACTAAATATGTTATTATTTGCTTTTAATAAATTTCAATACTAATCGCAAATTTCATGTTATACCCTTCATTAGAGGATTATTCTCAAATTCAGCTTTATACCGAAAAATTACTCAAAGAATTCCTCTCAAAGTTTGAAGTATTTTTATGTCAAAATTTCTTGAAGCCCCAACCCCCCGACTCGATCCCGATGGGAGCACCCACGTCCCTCCCGCCCTCACGAAAATCCTGGATTCCCCCTGTGCTGTACAAACACTTAACCTAAGAGTTTAAAGGAAAAACTCAACTTCTTGAGAGACTTACTTATTTGCTTACTCTACTGCATTAGGAAATTGTTGCACAACTAAATCTCACAAAATGATATTGATATATTTTGCCAATATATCAGAAACTATTAGTTTTATAAAAAATATTTCAAATTAAAGTTTTTTCTTTCTTTTAATAGTACTAAAATTTTACAGTGAAAAGTTATTTAGTATCTCAAATAGTTACGGAGATATAAAACATTTTTGCTTCTGTAAAGAACCTTAAAATCATTTTCATGGGAAAATTAAAAAATCAGTTTTGTTTATAATTTTAATCGACGCCTAGGTGCGAACTTTAATCAAAATCGTTATAGCCGATTCCGAGAAAATTGAATTTTTCTCAATTAGAATTTACGCATCAAACCGGTATCTTTAAAGTGATTTTGATGACAAATTGAGACTCTCCATTTAGTTTGTAATATTGATCAAAGTTTAGAAATGAAATTTAATCAAAATCATTAAAGTCAATTGTGATAAAATTGATTTTTTTTTCTTTCTAGCTTTAAGGAAACTACCCTTAATTTTAAGGTTGGATATCCAATTCCAAAATTTTCTCGGGGTTATCGTATGAAAACCCTAGATACCGAGTCTTAGCCCAATCGCTAAAATAGTTTAGGCTTTAGCCCGAGTTACAGACAGGCAGACAGACAAGATGGACAGAATTGCGAAAAGAACTTTTTCGGATTCGGAGAGTCGTGAAACGATCACAATACTTGCTCTACCTGTAAGGTAGCGAGAAAGTCAAAATATTGATATTGGGTCCCCAAGGGTCAACACTTCATATTAAAATGTCGACTTCCAGTTAAAATTTTTTAGAGTAATAGTCTTTATTTTATGTAATATGTAGCCTACTTATTAAACTACACCAGCATGTAGATCCAACTTAAATGTATAATAGCCATTAAATATATCTCTATTTTGATATAATTTAGTATTTTATTTGAACCCTAAGCACTTGTTGTAAACATTGGTTATGTTGTTGTACCATGGACAGAATTTTGATGACCTAAAATTTGTCAAAATGTATCCATAAAATGACACTAACAATTCCAAAAAGTTACTTTAAATTAACAAAAAGACCCAAAAAAGTGAATGCAAACTCTATGAATGCACAAGAATAAATCAAACTCGCACTTTACAAGTGGGAAACTAAAAGGTTAGTAATGCAAAACCCAATAAAACTTGCATTCCGTTAAAAAAATTAACCATGATTCATAATTTTTTTCGTGTGGACATTTTTCCATGTGACCATTTTTCATGTGAGCCATTTTTCGTGTGGGTATTTTTCCGGTGAGTATTTATGACCGTGGGGTTTTTTCTGTGCAGAATTTTCATGTGCGCTTTTATCGTTTGCACTTTTTTCCGATCATCTCGGACGAACATAAAAGATAAAAATTCACCATCGTCTCGAGGCCGAAAATTTTTACGATTGCAATACTTCAATACTTCCTATTGATATGAGAAAGTAAAAAATAAATCGATCAAGAA
Source organism: Timema cristinae (assembly GCA_039000515.1). Classification (NCBI taxonomy): domain Eukaryota; kingdom Metazoa; phylum Arthropoda; class Insecta; order Phasmatodea; family Timematidae; genus Timema; species Timema cristinae. The sequence continues at coordinate 27,495,751 of JBCFYV010000935.1, forward strand.
TTAACCAAATGTAAAATCAAATATAGGGTTTATAAAATAATTAAGTTTATACTTTGTAAAGCATAGGCCTGCCTAAAGGAAAAGATATGGAGATTGCCTTCTTAAAACCAAACCATTATCCATTCAGAAAAGCTTAAGCTAAATCGCGTGATCAAAAGGTTAAATATAGTACATTAATGTTTAATGTCATAAATAACCGTGTAAACGAGGAATAGTTAGTTACTATGGCATTTAATAATGAATGAATATGGGGAAAATGTTTGCCTCTATACTAATCAGCGCGGCAGTATAATAATAATAATAATAATAATAATGATGAAGAGATAATAATAGCTAGCCCCCACCCAGTCGCTATCGCTGGCATGTCTCCGTGCCACAACCGACTAAGAGACAATAGAAACTAAACGACCAGAGCCGCGTTGTTGATGGTCGGACGACCTGAAAGGTTGGCGCAAACTTGCTTGTCCGTATCGCATCGTATCGGCTCATTGTTTTCTATGAATCGGGAAAATATGTAAGGAGAAATGGAAGGGAACGAGAACTAAGGTTATATTTGCACTTTTTTGTGACAAACTATTTTTTGGACTAAATAAATCAAATATCGCAGCTATTTTTCTGCATTGCATCTTACTACCTGTTCAGGTTATACGCATGTGTACTAATTACGCTGATGAGTTTGGGATGAAGGTTATATTATAAAGGAAGTGTACCCGCATTTGCTCGAAGGGAGAGTATAAAATCATTTAAGGAAAAATACCCGACCAGGATTCAAACCCCGATCTCCTTGTCATCAGCAGTGTAATCTAACACGTGACGTGAGTAGCGCCTTAGTTCAAATTTTCCTCCACGTAAATGCGGGTATTCTTCCTCTAAATTCAACCTTACTTATGTCTAGCTCATTAGCTTAATAATTACTAAATGTGCGTATAACCTCCAACAGGTATTAACACTCTGTGCTAAAAAAAGTTATCTACACATATTAATCTCAACCGTCTTTAAATATTAGTCATGAGTTTGGTGGCATTTGGCCAGAAACTTATTAAATAAAGAGAAAAATTCCTCGTCAAATTCCACGATTACTTTAACAGATGTGCAAAAATTATTAAGATTAATAATACCAGGCGTTACCTTCCACCCCACCTGATAGCATCACTCTTAGCAAGAGAGAGTGGATAGCCGGTGAAGATAAGGTCAGGGTTTGAATCACTGCCGTATAATGAGGCTGAGTTATCCTATAAATGGTTTCTCATCCTTCCTCCAAACAAATTCATGTACATTTCCTCAAAATTCTACCATGCTCTTCCAGACTCTATTAAATATGCGCACAGCCGAGATGTAAGTATAACAAGACACGGTTTAATTTTTTTTTAATCTGATCAAGGGAAAATATATCTGTGTAAATTACGAATGGATACTTGGAAAATGTTTATATGGCGGCTTTTACTCACGACTTGCCTCTCCCAAGAAAACACTTTCAGACGAGCTGGGTCGACGTCAATCTTCCGTCGTCTACTATTAAGGCTGTACAAGTGCGTTTATTGATTATTTTTAGAGGCTATCTGTTAGACTGTTAGACCTCCTAAGTTCTAACAATAGCTCCAAAACAAACCTGTTTCGGTGGTCTTTTGACCTAGCGCGCTACTCTCGCAATAGATTAAACTGCCGATGATGAGATAGGCGTTCGAATCTCAGTCGGGTGTACTGAGGGTGGTTTGTACAAAATAGTTTTTCAATCTCCCTTCACGCGAATACGAGTACACTTCCTGTTAACATAACCTTCTTATTCTCTAAAAACAATTAGCGTATAGTACCTAAGCGTATAACCCGGACGGGTAGTAATACACGGTGCTAAAAAAAAAAAGTCAAAAACAAATGAACGCAAACTAATGCACTGGTACGGAAAACAAATTCCCTGGCCAATTGTATGTGAGCTGCATAGTGTTCTCACTAAAAACTTAAGTGCTCAAGTAGATCCTTCGTTAGTGCTACGGCTTCCCTTCTATTTTTATTGCTGCAGGAGGAGCAATACATTTTGGTACCCAATATCCACAACGATTACAGAATCCACTACCGATTGACGAAATACGTTCATATGCGTAGACTTTCTTCGTTCTACTCTTGTAATCGACTCACCGTACGTCCCATAAGCATGGCGTGTTTTACCAATCCTAGATAAATATAAAGTTTTATTAAATATCATCCTGCACGGCCATAGCCCGAGACCACAGACAAACATAATTGTTTCATTGTTTATGCCCAAGACAAAGAAGAATTGAAAAAACCCCAAAAAAAAACGATAAATCCCTCTCAGAATGATGGTCACTGAGTAGCGGTCTCAACACAAATTAACATGATTGTACGTCACGGCCGTCTACACTGGAGTGATTAGGGGCAAATGGTTGTCGATGAACGCTGCCATATGCCCTCAAACACCTATTTATGTTTGTAGGCAGATGCCCGAAAACAGTTTTTACACAGTTTGTACTCCATCTTTTTGTCATCGTGTACTAGGCCTTTTAGAACGAGCTTCAGATCTGACATTTTTTCACTACCAAATTCCTTGTGTTTTTCAGGTTTTTCAGAAGGAATTCCCATTCTTCCAGCCAGCCTGGGTTAAAGAAAAGAGTAAAAAAAAACTAATTTTTCATAAAACTTACTAGTTTGGAGATATGTAACATATTTAAGGCAGGGTGATTTAAGGTTGATGGGAAAATATGTCTTATGTTGCTTCACAACCCTTATTTTAGGGATAATAAGATATAAATGAATCAGAGTGCTTAGTTATTCGGTTAACTTTTTTCGTTTATCCAAAAACCTACTATTTTGAACGTTCAGTTTAATGTCTTAAATTAACGAATATTCCAGTATTTTTTACTAAATTTTGCAAAATTCCATGTGTTTTCCCGGTTTTTTCCAGACCCAAAAATGTCCTCGTTTTCTCCAGTTTTCCCAGATACGTAACAACCCTGGAATTTGCACTGCCAGAAAACGACACGTTGGCTTAACCCGAAATCTGTCAATGAAACTGTTCTTGGTTCTTCCAGCGACGAGTCGACCTAAATCAGAGAGTTCTCGCAACATAAAACAAAATCTCGCGGGCTGTTTGGACGGTGCAAGGACGGTTTGTAGACCAGTTTCTCACACAAACTGGATTGACCGTCTATGAAATGTCAACAGGTCTTCTTCCCACGCAGTTGTTGGTGTAGATCCTTCAAATACTGACGAATACTAATCATGTATACGTGACGACCACCAACCACAAACTAGTATTTTTTACTAATCTGCACGTATACAAAGTTTTCTTAAAAGCATGCATCACGTCTTACTTACCACCCATTCGGGTTGTACACCTGTGTACTAATTACACTAATGTGTTAGGGATTAGTAAGGTTAAATTTAGAATAAGTATATCCGCATTTGCCTAGAGGGAGAGGGGTAAACCATTTAGGAAAACCCACACCCAATACACACGACCGGGATCGAACCCTGATCTCCCCGTCTTCGGAAGTCTAGTCTATTGCGAGAGTAATGACTTAGACCATGCGGTCACCGAAGCGGCTACTAATAGTTATTAACGACGAAATGTAAGGGGCATGGTAAGAAAGGTAGTTTAGTGCAAGTACTCCCTCCTTATATTAAAAGAGGATGGGAAAACCATAATTATATTTGGAAAACTATGGCCCTGGCCAAAAAATGAAAACCAGCCCCCTAATCAGCGATCACCATAATTATGTAATGTGAGTCTAACGCCTTAGCCGCGCGTCTAGGCATCATCAAACCATCATGGTAAAAAAGAATTCTGCTCGGCCCAAATAAATAAACGAAAACTGCACTTAAGAAGTGATAGCCAAGTCTGACGCAACTTTGACCTAATCCAGCACCTATTAGTAGGTCAAGGTTACGACATGTCAAGAAATGATTTGGACAAGCCAGGAACTAAACGTCTTGTTCAGGGTACATATAGGAGAGATTTCCTTCGCAATAAAGGAGGAATGCCCATAGCCCCCTATTTTAATATATATTTATTTTATATATTTAATAGATATTTTTATATTAGTCTTCAAGTATTAATACTAATATTACTTGAACTTTTATACAACTTTTCTATCGTTACGTCAGCTTGTTGCTGAAGGCCAACGTTCATAGCGACTGAGGACTTGTAAAACAGCCTCCAAACTAGTCCCCTGTTAAATTATTCAAATCCTATCAAAATTTGCATATTTTTGAACTTAAAAAAAAATCCATCTGAAGCTACATCAGCTATATATCTTTCTAGTTGACGCTTCCGTAAGTATTTAGACCTATACTATTTCATTGCCCACCTATTTATCTGGTGCATTCGACTTGTCCTTTTATCAGGCAAATGGAATACATCATCATGTGCCCAATATTTCAATGTTCAGTTAAGTTACGTATTAATTGCTGTGCATTGCTTTTCTTTCTTAAACATGAAAAACAAAGTTTTTTTCAAATGTACAAACCAAAGTCAAGCATTGGTTTTAAAACAGGGGGTTATGGACATTCCTCCTGTGGAAACAACTTGTCCCCCCCCCCCCCCCGACTGGAATAAACACCCCTTCCCTAGAATAAAATTGCCCTCCTTTAGATATATCCCACCACCCTCCGATTTTATTGAATATGAAGCTAAAAGATGGCTTTGTATAACTCCAAATAACGTCTAGAGACATCAACAAAGTTTCCCAAAAAAATTCGGGGGAAGATCACTTCTAATAGCTTATATAAAAGGCATCGTCTAATTCTAGGTGAAAAACACTCCAAATAGAAGACCATTCAAAACAGCTTATAGAGGCATTTAATTTTCAAAAATTTGCCAAAGGGGTGTATTTCAAATAGCTTGTAAGGAGCATACAAGTTACAAACTGTTTCTGGAGAAGAATCACTCTTAAATATCTTCCAAAGCAATCTAATTTTCAAAATAAGTCAGGTGAAAATCACTTCATATATCTTCTATGGGCATTCAAATTTCAAAAGGTATATGGGGAAAGAACATTTTAGTTTGCTTATAGAGGAGTTTAGTTTTAAATTAATTTTCAGACGAGGGCCACTGTAAATATTTTTTAGACATTTGAATCGGCCCCTCAAAAACCCGTTTTATTTTTTTGCTAACTACTCCCTAGACAAATAATGTTTTGCCACCACAAAAGTTAAATCTTATATAAAGAGATGGGGGGGGGGGGGGAAGCTTTGCCCAGTTCTGGCCCCCAGCGAGCTTGATTAGTGTTACAAGATAAAGTGTCTTTAAATATAAATGGAAATTAAAACCTGCAATAACGATTCGAGATTCTGAATTCTCTGTGCCGATCAGCATATGAAACATTTAATATTTCCCATTGATGTGGGCAAAACTGTTGAGGCATTAAATGCCTTAAGCATATACATTGTGCAAACACCACTAAGATGCTTTACTGGTTTCTTTGTGAGTGTAGTAGCCATGCTTTTCAATCCACGAGTAACTGAATAGGGCTACTGTCTGGTAGTTTAGTATCTCGAATGACCGGGTAGTTGCAAAGAGCGAGATTGATTATAGAAAGCTGAGTAGTTAGATTTTGGGTAGATAGTAGGCAATTGGCTGTAAGTAGTTGAGTAGCTAATGCTGAGTAGTGAGTAAATTATTGGTATGGATTGAGTAGGGCTAATGCTTGGTAGACTTGTAGGTAGTTGAGTAGGATTAATGACTTTAGTAGTTGAAGACAACTGACTGGATAGTTGAACAACATTAAGGGTAATGGGTGCAGTCCAATTTTCTGATAGCTTGAAGTTACTAGATCTACTTTCACATATTCATACGTCAATTCATGTGGTCTTGTGATATTTAACCGTCACTTTTTATAGACAGTATTATTAAACCTATAAAATAACACTAATAATCTTGTAAAATGTTAACAATTTTTGCCGCAAAAAAATGTGTATTCTAAAAGGCTATTCTTATGTATTTATTTTATAATTGTTTCGTTTAGCGGAGCAGCGACTGACACCGTAAAAACAAAGGTCCTTAATTCATTAAAGTATCTGTCCAAATGTAATTTAATATAACCTCTTGATAATCTTTCCTATAAACGCATAGTGTAGACTGTAGAGTAATACACCAAGAGTCACTGTTTCGAAGAGTCGGAAGGAGAGAGATAGAGGTCATATTACGAGTAGCTCTGCACACTTCCCCTCCCTCCCCAGGGACGAACATATTTTAATTCTAGCGAGTGATGGGAGCCGCCGACAACGCGCAGGAGAGACTGCTCGCAAGTGACAGGGAAGATGGCCGCCACATCAAGTCACATCTACACAAGTCATCGTCCCCCCCGAACCCCTCTAGAAAGGGACCATTTCCCCTTCAGACCAGTGAACAGTCTCTCATTATTACAATCCCCTGCACTTGTATGTGCATTCCACAGATAACACTGGCTATGTGGTGTAGCTTAAACGTACTTTTGATAAATATTATTTTTGGTGCTAGTGTGCAACTTGGTGTTAATTATAGGGGAGGAAAAACAACTAGCCACAAGCAGTCAAAGGGAATAAGCCTATTTTAAATTAATAATGTTTCGGCCCTGTTGATAATTGAACTGAAGTTGTCGAGCCCGCAAACCCCATCAGAGAGCTGCTATTTAACAAACCGTTCGTATTTATTTATTTTACTTCAGTTTCATCAGTATTTAAATCTTGTATCATTAAACTCAAATGAAATAACAGCCAGAGTTTCAGCTTTCGCCTTCAAAACGTGTTCTCAACATTCTACCGTCCTCATATCTTCCCCCATTAATCGTAAGTATATGCGGGTATCCCGGTCATATACTAAGTAAAAATAGAGGAAAGTTATATAAATATAATACCCGCCTCGGTGGCGTAGTTGGCTAACGCACTTGTCGTGTTAAGCTTTACTGCTGAGGACGGGGAGATCGAGGTTCGAATCTCGGTCGGGTGAACTGGGGGTGGTTTTTCTAAAGGTTTTCCACTCTCCCTCCACGCAAATGCGAGTTCACTTCCTCTAATTCAACCTTCCCAATTCCTAATCCATTAGCGTATTTAGTACTTAAAGCGTATAACCCGAACGGGTAGTAAGACGCGGTGCTAAATATATAATAATAATAATAATAATATAGATATAATTACCTTCCTCATTTCTACTTCTTAGACTAAGTCGTAAATAACCTGGGTGTTGAATGTTATATTATATACATCCATTTTTAGGTATTTATTTTGAATAAGAATATTTTTAAATACAATCGACATTGTTTTAAATGGAAACACACAGTTGTAGAAATGAGAATATAATGAACTTTGTATCCTCTATACCTGTAGTCTAGGAAATATTAGCACCACGTCTTATTACCCGTTCGGGTTATACGCACTTACGCTAATGTTAATGGTAGGATGATTGTGGGATGAAATGGAAAACTACAGTTTAACGTGAGATCCGAACCACGGTGGAGGCCTGGCATTCCCCACATTCACAAGATGTCTTGTCAGAGGTGAAGGAAGGGTTTGGTAATCAGATAAATCTGTGCCGGGGCCAAGGATTGAGACCCGGACCCCCAGTACATAAGTCCGACACCTTACCCCAAGACCACCAGGTCACCCTTTAATCAATAAAATAGATCTATGAGTGGTTTATAATATCTATGAAATAAATGGTAGGTTGCACAGCACATACTTTCTCACGCTCTTATCTTAAATTTGACATTTACTCAAAACTAGTAATATTTGTGAAACGAAATAATAGGTATATACATGTTGTAGAAACATTACACCAAATATCACAAATGAAATACTATACACGGTTACTTAATTACCCTATGGCATCAGGAACTAGGAACACTGTCAGAAAAACTGAGAAAAGAGTAACAAACATCTATGTTAATCAAAGCCCATAAGAATCAAATTCATTTTCAAATACCCGATTTATATATATATATATATATATATATACTTAGAGCTCTGATATTTTTTTTTAATTACAAAAATATATTTCAAATAGAAGCTTTTTTTTCTTTGATAGTACAATTTTACAGTAAGTTATTTCGTATCTCAAATAGTTGCGGAGAAATTATGAAAACCAGAAAATTTATCTTATGTGAAGTATCCTCAAAGTCATTTTTATGATAAAATTAGGGTTGCCATCTTGTTTATTATGATAAATAGTGTCAATATATTAAATTTAATTAAAATAGTTAGAGCGAACTTTGAAAAAATCGATTTTTTTCTCTCTTTATACCCTTCAATGAACTACCCTTAATTTTAAGGTTAGATCTCTTAATTCCAAAAATCCCTCGGGGCCTTATAAAAACCCCAGATACCAGGCTTTAACCCAATCGGTGAAATAGTTACGGCTCTAGCTCGGAGGTACAGACAGGCGCGATTACGAAAACAGCTTTTTTGGTTTCAAGGAGTTATGAAAATTTATCAAAATCTCGAGTTCGATTTTTTTTTTACGATCACAATACTTTCTCTCTGGGGTTCGAGAGAAAGTAAAAAGATATTTCTAGTGCGACACTGCAACTAAGCTGGAAAGGGTTGTGTCGGGAGGTTGGAGAAAGTATTTGTACATCAATATTATATTCAACAGATGCAAGAGGAAGGTTTTTCATTGGATATAGGCTTATTTGTAAGTTGTGAGGTTGATTTATTAATCATGTGCATTCATTACGAGTTTATGTCAATTTTACTTTTTGGTCATTTTCTGAACATTTTTAGGTCATCAAAGTCCGGACTCTGATTACAAGTTATACTAATGATACAATAAAGTTGTGAGCAAGGTTACAAACGGTTAAGAGCTAAAAAATTATGGGGAAAAAAATTAGTTGAAATGAGTGAGAAATACTCGTTTCGTTGCTAGATATTATGATGATGTAAATATTTTAGCAAACTACTTAATTAAAACATTTTATTCAAAAAAAAATTCAAAACACATTAGTTAGGCTTAGGAAGAATGGTCGGTCACCTTATGGTGGTAGCGACATCACGGATAGTGTAGCGGACTTAAACACGGAAGTCCCATGCCCGATCATGACCGGGTGCAATGCGGGGTGGCTTTTACCCCATCTTCCCGACAAAATAATAATGAATCACTCATTTAAAATACCCCCTACCCCCTTTTTTTCGCCTCGAGGTTAGGTAGAAACAATAAGTATGTGTTCCTTCACCTCTGACAAGCCATCTTGTGAATGTGGGGAATACCAAGCCTCCACCGTGGTTCGGATTCCACGTTAAACTGTAGGTCCTTCATTTCATCTCACATTCACCCTACCATTACACATTAGCGTAAGTGCGTATAACCCGAACGGGTAGTAAGACGCGGTGCTAATAATAATAATAATAATAATAAGTATGTGACAGTGCTAGCGCTAGAATAAGGGGTATATAGAGACGATAATGAATCTTGTTCACGTCTTTTCAACTGGGCGAGGGTAAGATGGCGGCCAGCCAGGGCCCGTCTTGTATCGACCGAGTGAGCGGCTACGTCTCTTTTTATTTCCTTCAGTGGGTCGAACAGGAGCTCGACATAAATACTACCGGGGAATTAACTGCAACGCTCGCGTCTCGACTGGCTGTCCGCACACTTAAACTAGCCAACATAGGGGAACAGGATGAAAGAGGGATAAGTGTGTGAGAGGAGAGAAACAAATTCGGTGACCTGGTTGTCTAGGGGTAAAGGTGTCGGACTTCTGTGCTGGGGTCCGGGGTTCTCACCTCTGGCAGGCAAGACATGTATTAATTAAAACTTGTGAATGTGTGGAATGCCAGGATTCCACCGTGGTTCGGATCCCACGTTAAACTGTAGGTCCTCCATTTCATCTCTCAATCACCCTACCATGACACATTAGTGTAAGTGCGTATAACCCGAACAGGTAGTAAGACGCGGTAAATGAAAATGACACGTGAGAACTGGCCTTCACTAAACTTTAAATTTGTAGACAAAACTAATTTCAATTGTTTACATGTTAGGTCAACAAACCCTGCGGTGTTTATAATCTAAACTATATTTTACAACCAAATAAAACCTGTCAGGTAAACCGTAAACGTACCCTACTACGCGTTCAGCTCGCAAAAAAAATATTTATAGGAATAATCACACTAAATATATATAATTAACTTCAATAAATAAATTGTTATAAAACTTAGCCAATTTAAGACTACACCTTCACTGGTAGTGGCCACTACCAGTCAAGGTGTAAGTTGTAGAATAATGTTATGTTGATAAAAGCGGTCTAGACAGAGCCGTATTGCCTTTGATACAGTAAAACTCGAATGGGAGCGAATGGACTCCCCATTGTAGGTTTTTACTGCCAACAGAAGTAAGACCAGCATTGTTGGACGCAGGGAGTACTGGGGATGTTTTTACTGCCAACAGAAGTAAGACCAGCATTGTTGGACGCAGGGAGTACTGGGGATGTTTTTACTGCCAACAGAAGTAAGACCAGCATTGTTGGACGCAGGGAGTACCGGGATGTTTTTACTGCCAACAGAAGTAAGACCAGCATTGTTGGACGCAGGGAGTACCGGGGATGTTTTTACTGCCAACAGAAGTAAGACCAGCATTGTTGGACGCAGGGAGTACCGGGATGTTTTTACTGCCAACAGAAGTAAGACCAGCATTGTTGGACGCAGGAGTACTGGGATGTTTTTACTGCCAACAGAAGTAAGACCAGCATTGTTGGACGCAGGGAGTACCGGGGATGTTTTTACTGCCAACAGAAGTAAGACCAGCATTGTTGGACGCAGGGAGTACCGGGATGTTTTTACTGCCAACAGAAGTAAGACCAGCATTGTTGGACGCAGGGAGTACCGGGATGTTTTTACTGCCAACAGAAGTAAGACCAGCATTGTTGGACGCAGGGAGTACCGGGGATGTTTTTACTGCCAACAGAAGTAAGACCAGCATTGTTGGACGCAGGGAGTACTGGGATGTTTTTACTGCCAACAGAAGTAAGACCAGCATTGTTGGACGCAGGGAGTACTGGGATGTTTTTACTGCCAACAGAAGTAAGACCAGCATTGTTGGACGCAGGGAGTACCGGGGATGTTTTTACTGCCAACAGAAGTAAGACCAGCATTGTTGGACGCAGGGAGTACTGGGGATGTTTTTTTCCTAAATTAGCTCTCAATCTTCCTCAATGCAAACGTGAGTAAATTTCCTCTCGAAATCTACCTTATTCATCTCTACCCATTTAGTGTAGTTTTTTTAGCACCACGTCTTGCTATTCATTCGGGTTGTATGCTTATGTGCTAATTACGCTAATGGGTTAGAGATGCTAATATTTGACTTTATAAGAAGTGCACCCACATTTGTGTGGAAAGAGTGGAAAATCGTTTGGAGAAACCCAACCTGTCCACCCCCAACCGGGATAGAACCACAATCTCCCCGTCGTCGGCAGTCTAGTCTCTTTTGACAGTAGAGCCTTAGACCATGAGGCCACCGAAGCTGGTTTTATGTTGTCAAATGTGAATGACCTAGAAGAGTATTAAGAGGAGCTTTTCTTGTTTACCTATATCAAGAGTCAAATAATCTCAAACTAATCTTTTAAGATCAAGCGTCCCGGGGTCGATTTCCATCCAAGAGGGGGAACGAGGGGGACATTTCTTTGCTGAAATTCGGATTTTCCATTTCAAAGTGGTGAATTAACGGCTGGGGACTGGATGTATGTTGTATGTTGACAATATAATTGCTTAAAAAAATTGACGTTAAATAATAGATATTCAAAACAAAATCAATGAGCAGGCAGATGGTAATTTGTTTGTAGGCCTACGGGCATTTTTGTTAGCACCCCGTCTTACTACCTGTTCAGGTTATACGCTTATGTACTAATTACGCTAATGGTTTTAAGGATTAGAAAGGTTGTATTTAGAGGAAGTGTGCCCGCTTTTGCGTGGGAGGAGAGTGGTAAACAATTTTGTAAAATCTCTGTACACCCGACTATATTCGAACTTCAATTTCCCCGTAATTGGCAGTCTAGTCTACTGCAAGAGTAGCTCCTTAAACCATGTGCAGGTATTAATTTCAAAAATATATTTTTAGTTTGACACCTCTGAAACTTAGCTCAATCGATAAAGCGTCTGTCTCATTAGTTTTGTATCTCAGGTTTGAATTCAGTTAGAATCGAAGAATTGGTGAAATTGGGGATCTTCCCCTTTCTCAATTATATTTTAAAAGATTAGATAGGGTTTTTGTTTTTAAGAGTTAAGTTAGTTTGTAAATTGCGTTATAATATAGGTTTGTCCATAAAGTGTGTGTTTGTGTGTGTGCGCGATTAGGGAGAAAATGTGTTTTACCTAGTATGCAGCTCGTGACGCAATTTTCACATCCAAAAGAGTTAATTATTTTGTATTTAACTATCTATATATCTGAATGTGGGGAATGCCAGGCCTCCACCGTGGTTCGGATTCCACGTTAAACTGTAGGTCCTTCATTTCATCTCACAATCACCCTACCATTACACATTAGCGTAAGTGCGTATAACCGAATGGGTAGTAAGACGCGGTGCTAATAATAATAATAATAATAATAATAATAATAATTCAATAATAATAATAATAAAAATAATAATAATCATCTATATATCATAATTATGTGTGTGCGTAATAGAGCAAACTTGTCAAATAAAGAATACAATTGTGTTTAAACTATGAGCACATTTTTTTTTAATTTCAACCTATAAATTTCAAACTCAAACGCTTTCATGCTGATAAACATTTTAATTTGATATTGAAAGATTAAATCAACTCACGAGTTGACACCTAGTTTATCTCCTAAATATTTACGAATAGGTAAACAGGACAGCCCCGTAAACAAATATTGAATATTTTTCTTAGAACAAAATGAAATCGTACCTGAACTAGTGGTCGATCACTATTAGCAACTTAAAGACTCAAAGACTGGCTTAAATATAAAATAAATAACAAACATAGGTCTACTTATTATAATAAATAATTATATGAATTTCGTTTACATTTGTGGGTATAAATAAATACACTGTCGACGTATTTTGGATGGCGGGTTAAGCAATGTATGCCTTCACCCTCATAGTCGCATATTAAACACGACGTATTTTGAAAGTTGTTATCCACACCCGTATGTTGGAAGCGTCAAGCACGCGAGACAGTTGTCAGTCAGTAGCAAGGTAGTCAAGGTTTGAATCTTGGCCGGGCGTTATGGCTACATGCGACTGATTACTATAGTTTTTTAGTCCTCCAAACAAACTTCCATATCTCCAGCCCATAGATTACTATGATAGCCATGGTGTCAAACGTAATAATTTTTTTTTAAATGAGTTCATGATCAAAAAATACTGGAATGGCAAAGTTATTTCTAGAGACCAAAATATATCTTTTTACCATTTTTGTCATTTACAGTGCATATTCCAAAACTATCCATAATAACAGGGCACTACAAACTTACAAGATTATTAAGCCTTGTAGAAGCTCAGCCTTGGCTCTATGAATAGTAAGTGTATTAAGTGTGAATGAGTTCAAAATCACATAATTATTTCAAACACCGCATGGGACCAGACCAATCTCTTAGAAATGAAATCGAAAGATTCGATTAGTATTAAGTGCGGAAAAAGAAAAGAAAACTTATACTTATACAAGTTCGCTAATCAATTATGATATAAAATACTAATTTAAATCTGATTACGTCAGGTTATAAATAAACTAAACTAGTTTTACTGTGCGAGCAATTTTTGTAAAGGTTTTTTTTTTAACTTATATATTTTATATGTTTATAGCTCAACTTATATAGATGAAAAGTAAATTTGAAAATGAACGTATACTCTTCATTTGTGCAAACATGCAATAAAGGTCGAAAGAGTTAATTGGATGAAACACAATGAATAGTAAACTATAAATTATTAAGTTGCTAATCAAGTAATTTATTAATATTTTTTATCATGCTTCCCACACACACACACACACACTCAAAAAAGTAAATAATGTTATTATAAAATAGTGACCTTGACAAGGTCACTGAACTTGACCCAGATCTTTCCGATAGTGACCTTCAAAAAAAGAAAGCTTCCGCAGTGTTGCCAACACTACCGTAGAGTCGCGCTACAGACTTTGTGAATCCGGCTAAAATTAAAACAAGCCTCACAATCTGGCGAGTTTGGGTTCTTCTACAATGTTGGCAGTTCTCGCGATGGTTCGCGTACTTGAATGTGTCCGCCCGAACGAGTTTTTTAAGGCCCAACGTACAAAATAGTCAACCCAACCTTCAAACGTGGCACATGCGTTCCACAATATTCAGCGGCTTATTAAAACATTTGTTTTAGTTTGTACCAGGGCCTTACCGAGGAGGGAGGAGAATGTTTGGCAGTTCAAGGCATCTGCCTCCCCTCTTCCAGCCACCCCTCAAAAGTTTTTTTAATTCTTCTCAATACTTAGGTTTGTAAATAAAAAATGTTTAATATAATATTATACAGCCCCTAAGTTGTGTCAGAATAAATGTAATGTTAAAATAGATCCAAGCCATCTCCTATTGAAAGACACCTATATGAACCTTAACCGGTAGAAATTCCCCTTAAAAAAAATGACCAAATGATTAATACTTTCTAGCACTACCAAGAAGAGGGGAAAAGTTTAAAGAGGAAATTACTTTATGAGGAACATAATTAGTTTTCTGAAAAGGCGATGTAAAAACCACAATGTGGTAAAAAAAAAAAAACAGTGCGTTCCCTTCAGACAATGATAAAAGCTAGGGATATGGCAATGAATCGACCTTAAGTTAAGTATGACTAGCTGAAACAGTAAGCAGGAAATGTTTGTTATTTTAACACCACCCCGTCTTACTACCTGTTCACGTCAAGCGTATTTAATTATGATCTCTAAATGGGGTAGGGATGAGGAAAGAAAGCATTTTAGAGGTAATCTACCCGCATTTGCGTGGAAGGATAGTGGGAAACCATTTATGAAAAACCACTCTTGGTAAGTCCTACTAGGATGTGAACTCGATATCCCCATCATTAGCAAACTAGTATAATACGAGTGACACCTTAGACCATTCGGCCAGTGATGCGGGTTAAATTGTGTTCGAATATGATGTTTATAGTATTTTTTATGTACGAAAATAGTGATTTTTTTTTTCGCTATGCTATTATAATGTATGTACTTGTGTGATTTTATTAGATTACAACAGCACAGATACCTTCTACGAGCAAACACCAACGGGCCCACCCATTTTGGCGGGAAAGGTATTTCCACAGACCTTCCAGTGTTCTTTTGCAGGCCACAATCGACACGGGACCAACGGCTTTACTTCTCCTCCGAAGGAAGTTGTGCTACAAATTGTGTATGAAGATACCAGGAATTAAATACGCCTATGAGTAAAAGTAGGCGGTCTCGTAGTGTAGTGTTCAGAGTCCCTGGCTGCTGACCTAGAAGTCTCAGGTCCGATTCCTGGTTGATTTTTCTCGAAAGGTGAATAATTCCCATGGTCCCCAGGGTTTGGTTAATTGGGCTTAAGTTAGGTTAAGATCTTTATTGGTTCCACCCGGCCAAGTTCACTATCATCATCCGTTCATCTATTCGGGACACGGAAAGGATGTACTATTAGTACATTCGGGCGTTCCCTGGGTACATTAGTACTGGCTAATCTTCCACCAAACTGAGCTACCAATTGATGTAGCCCAAACACGCCATTATTATGAGTAAATGTATCAAAATGAATGTATCAAGTAGAAAGGAACTGGTATCTAAATGAAAATATCAATATTAGTAGTATATTTTTTCCCCCTCCTTAACCCCAATCAAACTTCAGCTTATCGGGTCAGGGTTCAATTCCTGCCAGTAATTAGATAATATTTGCAGTGCTGCTAAAGTGACGAAATACGTGCCTTGGTGGAATCCTCTTAGTTAACTTATGACGACTGCTGATAAAATTGTTTTTCTTCAAGACATCTGCATATTAATTATAACAAGAAAAGGAAAGTTCTAAAGAAAAGCGGCTGTACGGGCAAATAAAATAATATTTCTCAACTTCTTGGGTGAACAATAATTACTCGCGGGGCGGGAATAGCTTTACAGCGCTACGAGAAATGGCCTTAGTAATTTTATTTTAGAGATAACAAGATTAAGTTTAAAAGGACAATAGCCTTAAAGTCATTCAAGATAAATTTGTAATATTTTTAATTTTCTAGTGGGAAATAATTGGTTGGACATAATTATTATGTGTGTTATAAAGTAAACATTGGTGAGGGACATGTAACATTTTTGCTATCATAATAACAGCTTTTGATTTAATTTGTCGGGGTTTAACGGACCATTTCAACGTCAACGGGCCCTTTTCAATAAATTGACATAGCTTATGTTATCCATAGTGAAATAAGGAAAAATGACTGTTATTGAGTGTTTGAAATTGTATTACTCATTAAAATAATACTTTAAAAAAATCCAAAATTAATGATTAAGTTTAAGAAAATACCGAGAAAGGCGTTTCATTAGATAATCTCTTGAATGTGTTTATTATACTAAAGGTTGGCGTGATTATATTTTAACATGCTTTATAAACAATATTACGCTTGTATTGAAGTGCATTGTCACTTAATAACTTTAGTTTTATATTATTTTATAGTCAATTTCAATTAAGTCCTATTGCAAAAGAGTGTGTTTTTTAAAGCAAAAGTATCAGTTCAATTTGTAACATAAACTATCTGCGTCTAACAAAGCATAATGGAAAACTCTATATGATAGTGTACATGAGGCTTTCTGTTTTAATAGAGCAGTGTCAACGTTAATTATTCACGTCCACGAGAAGTATTGCAGTACGTGGAAGTACACTTAACATTAAGCATATAAAAACCGTGGCGTCCATGTTAATTAGGTAGTCCGTTGTTTCAATTAAAAGCTGTTGCAGTAATTTCCCTTGTATTCTTAAAAAAAAAACAGCCAACCCTGTAGTTAAGAAATAATTTTAAAAACGTACTTTTTCTTAAAATTTACTAGGGTTAAAAAAATACTAAACCATGGTTAACTAATAGGTTACTTGTAAAGAATTTACACCACCAGCATCGGTAAACACGCGGTCTAAAGAGCAAGGCTCCTATAATCTAGATATCCGCCTCGGTGGCGTAGTTGGCTAACGCGCTAGTCGTGTTGAGCTCAACTGCTGAGGACGGGGAGATCGAGGTTCGAATCTCGGTCGGGTGAACTGGAGGCGGCTTTTCCCTAAATGGTTTTCCACTCTCCCTCCACGCAAATGTGGGTTCACTTCCTTAATTAAACCTTCCTGATTCCTAATCCATTAGCGCAATTAGTACTTAAAGCGTATAAACCTAACGGGTAGAAGACGCGGTGCTAAATAATAATAAATTTATCTAGTTTTCTGTTCGACGAAGAGGTCGAAGTTGTAATATCGGCTAGGTAAACCGAGGTTGGTTTTTCATTATTTAACATATTTCAGTGTAATAAAATACGTAAAGCCTGGACGCATATTAAGATGCGGCGAAAAATTAATTTTGCGGGATAAAGTGTCCTGTTTTAAGAACTAAAAGTCTGTCTAAAATGTCACATTATTTGATGGGGCAAAGATCTGAATTATTTAAACTCCGATTTGTGCAAATATATATATAGGGTTGGCTTTTTATGCACTTAACTGTACATGGACGCTAAGGGATTGTGATGGGGGGGGGGGGGGGAAGACATATTTGAGCTCGTGAGAAGTTTAGGGCAAGGAGGACACAAAACCACACACAGCCCAATTCGTACCTAAACCATCTGCCCACCTTGGCAAGAAGGCATACATGTCATGTGGCGGCGGTGACTATGAAACCGGTCTCTATTGCCTACCCCCTTTCCCATAACCAACATACTTGTCCTGTGGTTCGGCTAGAAACGGATAATATACCGAATATTCTGGAGAAAAAGTCTTCTAGCCCAATTTCCCCACGTAACTACCCCCAAAATACAGTCGGAGGCATAAATACGTGTGTGCAAACTTGGTGGTCAATTCGTCACTCCTGGCTATTCAAGTATCGATTGATACACTTTCCAAGTTATGAAATTTGCCGACTTTTCCAAGTTTTCCAGACCAAAAAATAGAATTTTCACAGTATTTTATATTCAGAGCTAATATTAGTTATTTGTTTTTAATAACGCTCATATCATGAATTTAAAGTAAAACAACGAGGTCTGTGTGATTCGCGAAATTGAATAAATTAGAAATAAAACTAATAGTCAACACTGGGTTTTTTAGTCTTTTACTTCATGCTTCGAACACCATTGGAAAGTATCTGAAATTATCTGCAACTTTAAAAAAAAAATCCTATAAAATTCCCCGACTTTTATGGGTTTTCCAAGTGCGTATCAAAACTGAGCAAAATATTTAAGAATAGTATTGTTATAGAGTCTGTTTTTCAACGGTGACTCCATGATACCACCTGTCTGGGGTATTCGCTATTACCACAATTTATCCATCGTCGACTAGGGATCCATAGGTTGGTTTTGTATGGATTATACACAAATTTTCGTTAAGTGGAAAATAATTTAGGAAACCAAACCTTATTACACCCGGCGGTATTTTAAACCCCGAAATTTCAGTAACCATCAAACCAGGCCAGAGGTGATTTTTTACGCCTTAATATCGTGCTCGCCGATAAGTGGGTGTCTTAAAATTAACCTTCAGTCCAACTTTCAAAGAAAGTGCTTTTTATTTAAAAAAAAATACAAACACATTTTTACGTGGCCAAAATTGATGACATTTTATCATTTTATTAGTTTTATTTTATAGATATTGATAGTATCTATTTTTTTTGAAGCAACAAATCATATAAAATGACATGAACACGTAAAAGCAGATCTAGTAGTTTTTCTACTTTCATATAAAACTCTTCCAGTGTGGAAATTGGAGTATGTGCCATTATTTATTATGGGGGTGACACATTAAAAATGCAAGAAAGATTGTGTAATCGAGATGGCAGCTAAGAGAATCAACACACATAACTACGAAGCGACGTGAGAAACTCGAAATCAACTCACATTTTAGTGAAGGAACATTTAAAGAAAGAAAAAATTAGAAACCCGTCCTTCCTATCTTTGGCAAAACATAAAACGAAAATGACGCCTTTGTCCGCAAACACACGGGTAGAAATATTTTCATTTTTCAGTGGGACATCTTACCGTGTACGACGTTCTTCTCAGAGTAAATTGGTGGCCCAGACTGAGTTCTCAAGGCGAACTCTAATTATGTATATTAGTCAGGGCTATTGCGTTGATTTTATTGATGGCAAGCATGCCAAAAAGAAAACCTCTCCAGCCGCTGTAATGACGTCCTTAAAATAAGTAGTCCTTACAGCTTCGCATGGGACTATAACACCGAGTCACTCTAAAAAGGTCAGGTTTATTTATTGTTACGATCAACACTAAGGGTATTAACTTAATTGAAAAGGGTTAGGTTGAGAAGGATCCGACACCTTAGCTCAGTCGGTAGCGTGTCTGCCTACTGAGCTAATAGTCCTGGGTTCAATTCCTGGCGTGACCGAAAAATTATCATTGGTGAAATATGGGTTTACCCTTTCACATTTATAAATTAACGGTTGGGGACTGGATGTTGTGCCTGTCCTAATCTTAAATTTGATTATAAGGCATATGAGGTACGACAGGCTTATATGGCTTGAATAAAAAAAAAAGTGACCCAGGCCACAGGATGTAAACAGTAATAGATGTAAAAGTAAAGGTTGAAAAGGGTAGTTGAGAAATTCATTAATAACTACGATTCATCAAAAGCACGAAAACAAGAAGAATGTAAATAGTAATTGTGAAAACTCACTTTCAGCGCAATAATCAGGTATTTGAACCCAAACGAGACACAGTTTTATCAGTAAGTTTGGTGACCTGGCGGTCTAGGGGTAAGGTGTCGGACTTCTATGCTGGGGTCCGGGGTTCAATCCTTGATCCTGTCACAGATTTATCTGATTACCAAACCCTTCTTCACCTCTGACAAGACATCTTGTGAATGTGGGGAATGCCAGGCCTCCACCGTGGTTCGGATTCCACGTTAAACTGTAGGTCCTCATTTCATCTCACATCACCCACCATTACACATTAGCGTAAGTGCGTATAACCCGAACGGGTAGTAAGACGCGGTGCTAATAATAATAATATCAGTAAGTCAAGTTATTAAGATGGGTGTGTTGGGAATGCAAGAAAAGGGCAGCGCTGCAAAATTTTGTTTATGTCTAAATAAATAAATTATTTATCCAATAGAAACATATGAGTTTAAATTTTATTTACATGGTAATATTAACTGTTGTTTAATATCTGTCAAGGGTGTTCTGGAAATTAATGACAACTTTTTCTCTTCATTTAAAAAGCTTTTTTTTTTCAATGTCAATATGTTCATGACAGATATTCAACAAGTGGTGATATCAACACGTCCAGAAAATTAAACTATGTTGCTAATGCAGCAATATTCTAATTGTTTTGGCCCAATATAAAAACGCGAAAACCCTAACTTTTTTCGCGTCCCTTACACTCCCACCTTGAAGTTCTTATAGACGATTAACGTGGCCAGGGATTTTCGTACAATGCGATAGTAGATTTGAGACTACTCATATCCCTCCTGATAAATATTATTGTATAAATGGCTGGGATGTGAGAAACTTCGAAAACTTTAAACTTCGTTTTGAAAATTTATCAAGTTTGACTTCTCTTTGAAAAATAAATCCTAGTTTCGTCAATGAAGAAACTTCAGCAATAAAAAATATATACAGCTAAAATACAAGTTTATGTTCGATTTTTACCAGTATGTACAGTCATGTACACTTCGGTGACATTGAAAGATGGAGTTGTTTATAAGATAGGGAGGACATCAATGTAATCTGACAGCGTAAAAGTGTCCCCTTTTATGGTAAACTAAGTGTACATTACAAATTGATATTCAAATAAAAAATCTGAAGTAATAATTTTAAGTGATAACTTGATATATAATATTATCATTGGGAAAGTTATTTGAAATCATTTTGTAATAAAAACTTTCCTAAATTAAATGGTATGCCCAAAGATTAGGTATATAAATATGCACCATATTTCTTTTAAAGCTGCAATATTTTTTATTCTAACTTAGAATCGGCTTTGGGAATATTATGTTCGATCCGGCTTTGCTACAGATAGAAAAAGTGGATTTCGCACACCCATTAGAGAATGAGTTAACTATTTATAAAGCAAATCAATCAATAATTATATGACAATTCTTAAACCCCAGTATTATATTTTAGCGAATACTCTGCTTTTGAGGCAAAACACTATTCCAAACACGTTACTCACCGCACAAAAAATCGATAGAGTATACTCTATAATAGCATCATCAATTCTCCTCAAACATCAATGTCATGAAACCGTACGACGATAGCCACGCTATGATTACATTAAACGCTTTAGGCCTACATTGGGGTTTTAAAATGGTACGCGACGTATTGCCAGTTCGGAACATGCCAAACTCACATTAATTAATCCAAAGATATAAGATGATGAGCATGAAATACAATCAAATACATTATACAGGAAAGAATGTGCACCAAAAAAAAGGCACGAATGAGAAAAAATCTCCTCTTGTGTATCTGATCGAAATATGAATCCCAGAAAACCAATCCAGGTATACTCTTTTTTAATCTAAAGAATCTATAAGGTAAGGCGAGAAAATAAGACTGATCGCAGACGTGGAAGATTTAGTCATCATTCCTAGTTCTACCACTGGCCACCATAGGCGCTAGGGGAGGGCTAAACTCAGCGGACAGCAGATGGAAAGGTAGGACACTAGGACAGGTACAAAAGTAAGATGAACCACCTTGCATTGGACAGAAGGTTCGAGAAGAATATAACAACGCGATAGCGCCTGAAAACAATAGGCTACACTTTCACAAACAACAAGCACTATAAATAGAAATAGCCCAAAGGTTGGCCACTATAAGGTTACAGTCAAGCATAGAGATAGAGTGACATGGCGTGTAAAGAGCTTTAAAGAAATGAAAAAAGGTCGACTTTTGACACTAGTGTTTAATTTTGTCCATGTATTTGTAGTCAGGCTCAACTGCGACTTTAGTTTGAAAGTCGATAAGTTATAACTTGAAACGTCACGAATATTGGGAAATAAAAAGATAAGTAATTTGGAAGACTGCTAATAGTAAGCAGCATCTGAATTGTTTCATACTTTATTTGACGAAATATAACAATGTTGTTAGAGTCTAACTAAACGAATTTTAGCAGTCAATTATTAATTTGGTACCCTAGCTGTGTTTGAATCTTGGTTTTCATTGGCTGAAACTTATATGTGATCAGTCCTGCAAATGTGTTGTGTAAGCATTAATGTCTAAAGAAACATTACTTGTGAAAAGTCATCTAGGTCATGTGACGTTAAAAATTGATTAAATTCAGCGACGCTTTAGAAATTGACTTGATTTAAACATTTTTATTTAATTCATTAAATTTCAAATTGCACCAATCACCCTCTACCCGGGAATCTCTGGGGTAAATTCAGACTGGGCTATAAGTCTTATTTCTGGGACTGTCCACGAAAATTGGGTATGAGTAGTCACCTTATTTTAAAGGTTTTGCTATGCTATCGTTTATCTTCTTCATTTCTCTCCTTGTTATAATAATAATAATAATAATAATAATATATTTAGCACCGCATCTTACTACCCGTTCGGGTTATACGCTTTAAGTACTAATTGCGCTAATGTATTAGGAATTAGGAAGGTTGAATTAGAGGAAGTGAACCCGCATTTGCGTGGAAGGAGAGTGGAAAACATTTAGGAAAAACCCACCCCAGTTCACCCACCGAGATTCGAACCTCGATCTCCCCGTCCTCAGCAGTCAAGCTCAACACGACAAGCGCGTTAGCCAACTACGCCACAGAGGCGGGTCTCCTTATTATAGTATTTTTAAGAGCATATCCTTGTTATAGTATTTTTTAAGAGCATAACTTGTGTGTTTTGAGTTATGATTGACGATCGCTCTAGCAGGTCTCGGCGACTGGATATCGAGCGGGTGCGGTGACTAAACACAAGGGCCCAAACTTCTCGGAACACACTGTCAGGTATGGATCGGACGAATAGGGAATTCCAGGCCACGGAAACCAACTATTATATGGGAAGCCTGTTAGAGAACGTTGTGTGAGTAATTTAGTGCTTTCCTTCACAATCAGCGTTTCCAACTGTACAGTCTGGATCGTATTAAGTAGGATGAATACTGTCCCTCTAGTGAAGCAATGCTAGGAATCACACGGTAGAAGAGACAATATTAATGTAAGACTTCAGTTGTATAAGATAAATAATTACTTTTTTTCTTTGCGTTAAATTTTAGCAAAACTTTGTGATTCATGATAGGTTTTGTTATATTTTTAACAATAGCCGTAGTACAACACCTTAGCACAATTGGTGAAACGTCTGTCTACTGAGCTAAGAGTCCCGAGCTCGATTACCAATATAACCTGAGAAAATATTAGAATGATCCATTCATTCCCTTTCACACTAATTAATTAACAGCCCAGAGATTAGGGGTTGTGTTTGTTCTAGAATGATGCTAGTTTGTAAGTCTTGTTCAAATATAATCTGTTGGTCCAAAGAGTGTATGTATGCATGTTAACTACGCTAAGTAAAAATAGCAATTAATTTGGTATCTTGGTGACCTGGTGGTCTAGGGGTAAGGTGTCAGACTTCTGTGCTGGCGGCCGGGGTTCAATCCTCGGTCCTGGCACAGATTTATCTGATTACCGAACCCTTCCTTCACCTCTGGCAAGACATCTTGTGAATGTGAGGAATGCCAGGCCCCACCGTGGTTCGGATTCCACGTTAAACTGTAGGTCCTCCATTTCATCTCACAATCACCCTACCATTACACATTAGCGTAAGTGCGTACAATCCAAACGGGTAGTAAGACGCGGTGATTAAATAATAATAATAATAATTTGGTATCTTGGCCTTTTCTACCCTTGACCTATACTAAGCACCCACAACTTGACTGATAAAAAAAAAGTATGTGTGTGTGTGGGAGAGGGGGGAACGGCGGGGGTGGGGTGGAAGTTTGAATCCAACTCATAAAATCTAATAACCGAAAAACAAAGCATTATAAAAAAAATATCGTAATGTACACTCCATTAATCCTTAAAGATAGGAAGCTTACCAATGCACGTTTACACTATGGCGTGGCTTATAAAAATGTAGTCAATTATTTGTCCTGAGACTGGTGGTAACTGACAGCCAACAAAATTAGCAGATCTACTCTCATACACATTCGCCAAACCATGTGATCTGCAAGATCATAAATTGAATTGTTGTCACTTTTTGGTCAAAGCTTTCACAAAAAAAAACAATAAGTTTTGTTTAAAAAATAATAATAATTCTAGCCGTCTTTACATCTTATGCTGGCTTCTTACCACTACTCTTATAGCGAATGGACTCTAGTTCTATAGTGTAATCCATTAAAAAAAATACCATTTGCTACAATACCTCTCAAAGTAAACATAGTGTACAACCTAAGTATGTGAAATAGAATCCACTTTAGAGCTTTCTGAGATAGTTTGAGAATTGAGTTGGCAGCATCGTTTTCGATACTCTCTCCTCACTTAGCTTGTTCTTACAAAAGCTGTCTCATATTATTTCAAACTAGATTTTTTTAGCAACGCGTTTATATTACCCGTTTGGGTAAAACGACGCTAATGTGTTAGAGATGAGAAAGGTTGAATCTATAAGGGAAGTGTAATTCATTTGCGTGGGTGGGGAAAATCACCCCCAATACATCTGAGCGGGATTCGAAACCCAATCTCTCCGTCATCAGCATAACAGTTTAATATTAGTGTGACCGAAGAAGGTACTTACAAGGTTAAGCGGACGCGGACCTCTAAGATCCATATCGGTGGCCGCCTGAAGAGGCGTAACTCTATCAATAGACTAGAATGACAATGGCTGAGAGGTCAGGGTTAAAATCCTAGTCGGGTGTACTGAATGTGTTTTCTATGTGATTTCCCACGATCCTTTAAAGTGAATTTGAATACATTTCTAATAAAATCTACCAATACCTCATCTCTACCGCCCATTAGTTCAAATATGAGAGTCCGAACGAGTAGAAACACGTGGTTCACGCAAAAAAAAACACCTCCCAATTCTGTTCCGGATTTCTTCTGGAAGCAAAAAAAAAATGCATAAGGAACACTTTAACTCGTGGAACTTGGGTTCAATCCCAATCAGCTGAACTTCCCTTTTAGATGCTTTTGCCTCCTCGTTTCCAAGCATCTGCTGGATGCAGCTCCATAAAACTCATCTTCATTCTCCTGTCCCCTTATATTAACTTGTAATACTCGCACTAGAGTGTACGAACTCGGTCGTTGGGCGAAACGTGTTTTGGTATCTAAACTGACAGCACGTCTTGTCACAAATGTTCAAATAACATTTACCGAGTCTACTTGATGGTTTGTTCGTAGTTGCTTGCTAGCAAACAGGAATGGCGTCGTACTGGCGGTAATGTGGGGGGGGTTCAAGGGGATATGGAAGCGGTACACGCACAGTAACGCGGCCCCCCCACCCCCCTCCCTTTCACTCAACAATCACACAGTTCAAACTCGCGTCACATTATACAGGCTTGTTTCCAGACAATGTGGCTATTATCACGTTGACATGAAGGTACGGCAAGAGAACAGCCAACGACGAACCGCTGTGCACTTCCACTTTCGTGTTGTTATAGGTGGATGTGATTTCAAGGCAAAGAGGGAAAACAGCCATTCGAAGAAGTCTACTGAGCTTAGGGTCAATGATTCGATACTTGACATGACTAAAATGTGTAGCATTAGTGACTGACACTAGGAAACTTGTGTTGTATCCTTTATAGAACCAAGTTAGTTTGTAAGTGGTAAACTATGCTTATATAATCTGTTGGCTTTGGTTTGGAAAGTTACCTTTAAATACCCCTAGAAAAAGAAACGTATTTGACAATTTTAAGTTAATGTCTCTATTTAATGTACTCCTCAGCTGTTCCTTTTGTCAAGATTCGTAACTTAATATTTTCTTTTTATGTGTTAGTGTAGTGGCCATCAGACTACAATCACTAAAGTAGAAAGGATTTCATCTTCGGAGGAGGATCAACGGTCATGAGGTCCTCGCTCGACCTTAAGTGAGCATAATTATGTCAGCTCCATTGTCGAGAATTGAGGGACGTGGGACGAAAACATAGTTGAGAAGTTGTCCTCATGGCTTCACGATGACTCACTCCTTCGGTGCCAGATTGGTTCTATATGTATTTCCCATAAGGTACACTTTCGAGCTATGCATTCGTGACTATCGTTTAAGGTCAATCGACAAATGTTATTGAAGAATTTTAAAAAGTGAATCAATATAAGTTATAAATAGTGAGTCAATTATTTCAAATAAATACAGTTCATGAGTTATAAGGGGTCAAACTTGTTTTTTATGATTTTAATATACCATTGTTACGGTAAAGTAATTAATGTAAGACCCGCTTCGGTGGCCCCGTGGTCTAACCCGCTACTCTCGTGTTAGACTAGATTGCCGAAGACGGGGAGTTCAATCCAGTCGGGTGCACTGAGGGATATTTTCGTTAAATTGTTTTCCACTCTCCCTTCACGCAAATGCGGGTGCACTTCATCTCAAATCTTCATAATCGCTAACCCATTAGTGTAATTAGTACATGGGCGAATTACCAAACGGTTAGTAAGACGCGGTGCTAAAAAAAATTGTGTAGGGGCTAAAATTTAGTATAATTAAACATGCATATGAGGTTTGCACAACGAAAAATTTATAAAAGGTAATTTTTTTTAAGCCGTTTAGAAGACGTGGTAAAATTACATCTTTTAAATAATATATTCAGTTCTTTTTACACTCTGATTATTTGATTTTATCTCATTTTCTAGTTTACAATATTGTTATTTATAATTAATTTGGTTTTTAACCTAGTTCTGCTAATTAATTTGACTGTGTCCGAAATGCTAATTGCAAATATCAATTTGAAATGTATTTTTCATTAAAATTCTTGTTTTTACTGCATTGAATGTAGAGACAACACCAACGAGCAGAACATAATATGCCTAACAGAGGCAGATAATCCCAACTAATGACGCGGGCGCCACGCCGGCTTTTTTAATGACCAGCTACACGAGACGAGCCGCACCGCATTTTTCCGGTGGAACGATATCCCTATTTTTTAATGCAAGTGGCTATACGAGTCCACACCGCACCGGCGCGGACGAATCGTCGAGAGAGCATTGGTCCGCATCTTTGCGGTGCGGTGCGGACCGTGTAGCCACCTACCACCGGAAATAAATGTTCGGGAGCTTCCGAACTTTGTTTTCAAGGTAAAACTAGGAATTTCTTTCACAGCCGTTGCACGTGTGACGCTGTAGTAATTGTTTCCAACATTACGTACAAAATAAACAATATTATATATAACTTATTGAACAACAAACATTCTTCTTCTTTATTATTAGCTAACTTAAACTTTATTCTTCGTAATTAATTTTATGAAAATAGGTGACAAGTAAAAATAAAAATACAAACTTATTTTGTAATAGAACTCAGTCCATAAAAGAATATAAAAAATGTATTTCCATCATTATGCATTAAAGAAGGGTGTCCGCTGTAAATATGGAAATAGTTAAAAAATTTAAGATTATTGAATCCCAAGGGAAGGTGACGTAGTCTTAAATGCTTTGATTATAATTTCGAAGTATTATACCTGTATCAGATAAGTTGCCGGAAACCCAAAGTTAGCGACAATTTCACATTTAAGGACAAAACGCCGGAGTTAACTAAGGGTTAGTGTGTTCAACTGACGTACCACCCGCTTCGGTGGCCGCGTGGTCTAACGCGCCATTCTAGTAATAGACTCAACTGCCGGTGAGATCGAGGTTCGAATCTAGGTCATGTGAACTGAGGGTGGTTTTTTCAAAATGTTTTACCACTCTACCTTACATAAATGCGGTTACACTTCCTATAAATGTAGCCTCCCTAATCCTCAAAAACATTAGCGTAATTATTATATAAGCGTAGGCCCTATAATCAGAACGGGTAGTAAGACACAGTGCTTAAAAAAAGTGCCTTAATTTAACCCGAGAAATGTTTGGGCTCAAGTACCACGCGGGTGTTATGGAGTTGTTTCTTACGAAAGCTATTTTTATACTATCTTGAAGAATACTAGTATATTTAGTTAAAATTCGCAGTCCCATTGTTATTTCCTTAGATTACCTTTTTAATGTAGGTCACGGATAGTCCCAACGTGTAGTAAGACTCAAGAAGAAGAAAAAACCCCTTGTGTGAGAAGCTCATGTGCCACGAACTAACACCAAACATGGCGGTCGTTGTGGGCCGTGGGTTGGGCACGTCTGGCTCGAAATGGCTAGAATGCACGAGCGGTCGGCCCCCGCTAATCCGCGAGATGGCGTGACGAGGAACCTCCTGCTGGTGTAGAGTAGTTACAGCTGCTCTAATCCATACTCGCACGAACAACAAACATGAGGATGTTCCTCAGTTCAGACTTACTAGGTTTGATGAAAATAACACTAATAATATTATTAAAATGTTATCTAATGCCACGAAAAGATTTGTTCGTATTTTCTAAGAGACTCTTCCATGGAAATTGGACGGTATATTGTTGAAATCGTCGATAACCAGAAAATAGGATGGACTGTGAGAAATTAAAAACAATTGGCAGAACCTATCTTTATTGGCACGTTTGTAATTTCCTCAGCCATCCTATTTTAATACTGACATTAAGGCATTCACAATTATTTTTATTTTTTTTAGTATCAATATATTGAGGAGGGTCTAGGATATCTTACGATAGGCCCTGCTTATTTACCCGTCTCATGAGCAATGTTCAAACCACTTCCTCGTTCATGGCTGGGATGTGAATATCTTGTTATCGATAAAGTTATCGTTTTTGTAAATAACTTACCCTGTGTTCGTATCCTGCTTGTGTGTGGGGGGGGAGGGGGGGTTGGAGGTTGTATTGAAATAAGGAAAAGAGGCGGTGCGTTTCAAACATCCGAAAATCCGGCTTCCTTAAAAAAAATGGCAACACGTAGGCTTTATTAATAAGATTAGGACACTTTGATTTTAAGTTTGATCAATTTAAAAGAATTAATGAAAAAGTTAAATTAGCTCATTTTCAGCTGTTTTACGAAAAATATCGCAGTTAACTTTTAGAAACTATGTCATAGGAAATAATGCGGTGTGAGGATATTTCTCTTCAAATAGGCGGCGACCTTAGAGTGGGCCACCGCGGTGCAATGAGTTTGCCGTGCAGAGGTCTTTTTTGAACGATTCTTGTGTCGTAAGATTCTATATTTGTTAACGTTTTTGCTGTTACCAACAGCAGCTGTGACGGTTGTACACCCAAACTAACACCAATGTCAGACTAACGTTGATGTCTAATTCTAAAACAGTTTGTAGGGCGCATGATTTGCTGATGACGTGGATTTTTCAGGCTTTTCTTTATAAAGAGGTAATTAAGGGGCAGTTTCACTGCCAAGGTGCTATTCTCAATATTTGACATATTTATAATAAAATAAGGAAAACTGACTTCGCAGGGGTTTTGAAAAATTGGTGCACATACATAATTCGTTGACTTGGTCATTTCTTAGTTGACATGATGAGGTGCCAAGTGAATACTGTATCCCTTCTTTAGCTATCTTTTTATTTTCCTCTTTAAACTAAACACATTTATTTTTTATTTATTTTTTTGTCGGTGGACCGAATGTGATTTTAGCTTATGCTGCTTGCCGTGGTGACGAGAGAATCATATTACGTCACCATTCGCTGCCCTATTTCCAGTGCGTTACGTTCATCCGAAGCCAGTTACAATTCGTTCGAACAGGAGGAAATGTGTTCGTGAACGCGTCCTTCTACCCGTCAAGGCCATCCACTTAAACTGACGGTAAAGATATAATTTAGGGGAATTATGCTCACATTTGAATGGAAAGAGAATGGAAAGCTAATCACCTTTTTATTCGTATTTATAATTGAAGGACTTATTAATAAATGTGTTTTAAAACACATTACTAACATAGGAGGAACAATCTAGAGAAAACAAATATAAAACCTTCTAGATTTTAGAAGACTTGCACAGACTACAAATAGCATGGTTTTGTCATACTTTTGTAAGGCACATAGTATAACTCGGCCAGAGGAAGATGGTAAGTCTAATAAGCTGTGTAAGTACTATCTCACATACGTTGGAAACGAGACTGAATGTCGTTATACTCGTCAGTATTGCTGTGTTTAAAATGTTTAGGACTATTATCGTGAATCTGATACCAAGCCATTCTTCACGCCATGTTCAAATGAAAAGTTTACGACCGTCTTCCTGTTTGGTTGATGGAATCTGTTACCAATTCCTTACCGTTCTGTGGTGTGGTTCGAAACTAGAACGAGTTGTGGTTCGAAATAAGAATGAGTTTTCTTTCGAATTCCGGTCGGGTGTAATGTAGGAAAGGGAAAGTTATTATTTTATTTTCACCGTAGTTTCCCCCATCTTCTCCACGCTAATGCGAGTGCATTTCTTCTTAAGTGATGTTACATCACGTTTCGGAAATGCTAGATCATAGAAGTGCCCCAAATTGTGGTGGGGTGTTGTTCTATCCCGTTCGTGACACAAAAGTTCCAAGGTGTGTTAGTTTACTTATTTATTATGTCGTTAAAATCTGCTCTGAAAATGTTAGTAATATTTTTTTAAACACATTAATTAATAAGTCCTACAATTATAAATACGAATAAAAAGGTCACGCGATCCAATTACCGAAGTGAGATGACCGTTTCACATTATTTAATCTCCTCCACGACAGGGAGTAAAACTATATAAAGGGTAATATCAAAGAGTGGGTGCAAGATACCTTTCACTGAAAAGTACCTTCACAGAAGATGGATGACCCGTATATACACGTGGCGAACGAGGGCGAACTAAAGGAATCCACAACATCAAGGCGAACGCGAGAGCGAGCACGAACCACACAACACATCGAGGTAAATGCAGTGGCACACTACGGCGAGCGGGCTGTTCGCGCGAGCAGGCTGAGCCACGCGACGCGGACTGATCGCTCATGTCGGGTTGTTCGCCCGATTTAACAGCGGGCAGCAGCCATTTTGATGCAATTTGAGGCCACGTGTCAGGTTTCCAAGCTTTTTTTTGTTTTTGTTTTATATCTTTCTAATCGGTATGGATCCAGAAACAACATAGAGGTTCATAGAAGCTGTTATTCTGTACAGTATGGAATTGAATGGCTACAAGAATAGTAGATTAACGAACAGGAAGTGGGAATAAATAGGACCATGTTTGGAATGGGAGGTAAGATACGTAGCCTTTACTATAGTTCAATATAGAAGAAGTTATGTGATGCTTACACGCGCACACACATCCATTACTAAGAAGATCTCGACCAAAACCACGCAACTCATCATTTGATCACCCTATGATCACGCGAGCAATTCACGCTGGTGTGTGCTTACAAGTTCGCCAACGGATCGCGTTCGCCTTGGTGTGTAGAGTCCTTAAGGGTAGCGAACGAATTCGTTCGCTTATGTCTACGTAAAAACCAACACCGTCGAACGCATTTGTTCATCTTTGTCAAGGTTCACTCACTGGTCGGTACATCAAAGGGTGTGAGTACACTTCTTCTAAATGCAATCTTTATCATCCTTAGCTCGTAAGCGTAATTAGTAGGTCTACATATGCGTACAACCTGAAGAGGTTATACGACGTGCTGATAAAAAAAATTTTAGTAAAAAGCCTTATTCATCTTCGAGAATCTAGTTTCCAGTAACATAGCCTCGATGGTAAACAAGGAGGCCGCAGTTTCCCTTCCAAACACGCGACACGTCATCGAGAGAGCTGTCTATGTAACAGCGCTACCACAAATACCAGAGCGACGAGCTCCAGATCTCGCTACAGTTATCAATGAAAGGACATGGAAATCCTTAGAATTATAATAATACTTAGTTATGTTTTTTATCAAATACTATAAATATTTACGCTATTACCTACACGCGCCGATTTTCGTAAGAATGGTGGTCTTTAAGGTGCAGCAGAAGGGAGCGCGAGTAATTTAACAGTTTTTATAGCATTAAATGTTTGTGGCCAAAATAAATCTAATATTTCTACAGTAGCAACAAAGAGTTTAGTTTAATGCATATGCTAATATCAAGAAATCTTGAATATCTGTCAAAGGTGTCCTGGAATTTTGTCAAAACTTGTTAAATAAAGAGAAAAAGTTTTGACAAAATTCCAGGACACCCTAGACAGATATTCAAGATCTCTTGATAGTAGCATGTGCAGAAAACTAAACTCTTATGTTGCTACTGGAAAAATATTAGATTTATTTTGGCCACAAAATTTCAATTCTATAAAAACTGTAAAAATACATGGGGGTGCACTGAAAGCGTTGCAGCTGTTTCGAAATTCTGGATTAGTTACGAAGTGGTTTGATATTTCTCATAATGGTTTTCAACCAAATATAGGCTTAATGTTTTGACCAGTTAAAGAGTTTAAAATTTAGATTGAAAGTTTTTTTTTTAAATCTGGTAGCTTATATATAATCTAAAAAAACAATCCCACATTTGCTTCAAATTTTCTGTTGTGACCCTGTCAAAAAATACTTTATTTGATAGAGGATGGCGAGTTCTAGGTCTATATCGTTATACTTTAGTCTCAGAAGTATAAATATTGGCGTAAAGCGTAGAATTTTGTTATAAAAAATTTAAACTTAAAATGTCAACCTTATAGCTAGATAGGGACCTATTGATGGCTTTCACCTACAGTTTGGTGAAAACCATATTTAAATATATAAAACCACTTCTTCAAAAATGCGGAGTTTCCAAACGCATAAAACGCCCTCCCCATATAATAGCCTTAAAATCATGTTAAAATAGTGTAGAAAATAGTTTTCAGTCAATTAAGTGAGGATCATAACATATTTTTAACATTAAGTAAAGTGTGTGTGCATTACTTTTAGTTCATTGAAAGTGTCCACTTATAATCTACAATTAAAAAAAGTCTACGGATGAATTCATACTACCAACCCGTTTTACTTGTATTTATTTTCCTTTGCCGGCCCGCTCCCAGCCTGAGGAACTAGCGCATCACCTTCATTAAAACTAATTACTACCAAGTTCCACCCAACCTGCGGCTTGATAGGACAATGTTGCTCAACGTGTGGGCCTAGGGTGGAAACATTGGGTCACCCATGTTTATCAAACCAAGCTTTTAAATATTTATGAAGGTTTATTATTTAGCATTCACAAGTTAAAATTAGAGTACTAAACACTCCTGAACAAACATTCCGAGCATTCCCGCAAGAAAATGTCTACATAGTTATGACTTATGACTCGTCTACAACCAACACACCCGCTTGTCGGACTCGCAACTACGCAATCCCAAATGCACTTGTAATTACGCTTTTATTAAATACAAAATATACTATCTATAATGAAAAGTCGTAAGACGTTATTTCAACCAATAAGAACCAACATTAATGATGACTATAAAAGTCAAATTCATATTAATGTTTTCGAATAACAATAAATATTTTAAAAATATTTAAATGGTTAAATATATATGATTTTAATTGAAAATCCTGTATTCTGCAATACATATTTTCAAGAGCTGTTGTCATAGACCAAATAATGCCATTTGATTTTAGTAGTCCAATATACGATTGTGTTTGCGTGAGCTATTGTAGACAGACAGTTGCGAGTCCGACAAGCGGGTGGGTTTGGTTGTATACGGGCCATTAGTGGAACTGGAATGAAACGTTCGAGACATAAGGTGCTGGAATCGAAACAAAGAGGATACACTCGCACGGATGATGTTGGCTTGACGAGGGAACGCTAGGAAAACTCAGTATTTTTGCAGTTTTTATGTAAACACTTTTTTATATATATATATATATATATATATATATATATATATATATATATATATATATTACCAATCTAATGATTTAAAGAAATTTAATAGTTCTCCAGAAGAAACAGAAGAGCAGGAGTGGACTGGCCCACCGGGCTACCGGGAGATATCTATTTGGGCTGCCGCTACTAAAAAGTAAATACATTCCATTAAAAATTGATTTTTTCATTAAATTTTTATCGAAAGTTCCAGGGATTAATTAAGTCTGAGGCGCCCAGAATACATCATTTGTTAAGATATACGATGCCATTAAATTTAAAAACATCCCGCTTGTCGTTTCTTGGAGTTGTTTATAAACAAACGTAAAATCATCTACACAAGTATTGAGTGGAGGATCATTTTACAAACTTAAATATATCAATAAACACAATCGACTATTGTCCAAGCATTTAGAAGAATTTTTTTCTCATGTAGGTAGAAAGTAGAAACTGGTCATCGATAATGTTTTATGTTCTTGTGTATGTTTTCTTCAAATACTTGTCTCCTGTACTTTATTTGATGATAATAATTTGATAAATGCATTGTAATGTTAATTTAAGACAAGGTTAAATGTAAGAGAAGGCTTATGTCTTAATTTCACCATGTAAATCAAGACAATAATAATAATAATGTTGATGAAATGGCCTCGGGATTAAATTAACTGATAGCCTAGTAACGATATAAATACATCACTTCAGCAATTAAGCTTCTACTGAAACACAGCTTCACAGTTAGATATTAATATATGCTAAGGGCCATCATATCGTAGTCCCAGCTACACCTCTGCATAGAAGTTTTCTCCATATGGTAGGCTAACCTCATATGCCAAAGGTGTACTGGGATTTTGTAAAAACATTTTCTCTTTATTTAAAATTTTTTGACAAAATTCCAGGACACTCTTGACAAATATTCAAGATCTGTTGATATTAGCATGTGCAGAAAACTAAACTATATGTTGCTACTGGAGAAATATTTGATTCATTTTGGCCAAAAATTTCCAATTTTATAAAAACTGTGAAAACACTTGCGCTCCCTTCTGCCGCACCTAAGAAGGCCGCAAAAAGCGAATACCCGTTGAAAGAGCTTTTTTTTCACCCTTAACAACTGTGTAGTTTTAGTTTTATTAATAAAAATTTTTTGTGAAAATGTGACATTAGCTCATTTTCATGACATTTTAAACATATTTGCATAGCTATAATACTAGGCTCGATGAAATAAAAAAGGTCTCTAGATTTAGTTTTCCTCTAACAAATACAGCAAATTTTTGATGAGAGACTCACAACCATAAAGAAAATATCAACACTGTAAGAAATAATCATAAATTTTCCATACAACAATATTGTATTTCTCCCATACTTTTTAATATACCATACGGACATAGGAATTTTCCCATATGTCTATCGAACATTTCCAATGCACCCAAAAGTATCCATACATTTATATGGGAAAATTTCAACTTGAATGGGAAACACCGATTCGTAGCTCAGTGCGCATGCGCTATAATAGAAAGAGAGATAGAGAGAGACACGTTTGTCTTCAAGTCCAGAAGAAGTTCGCCATATTTGTTTAGAGAAGAACATAGTGTAAATAAAAAAGTTATCAAATTATTAATTTCTTTGTTAAAGGAGTATATTTGCTGGTGTATTTTCTCACCAGTTAGTGAAGAACAAGTTAATTATTTATGAATATAATTCATGCTATGAAAAATGGAGGAATTTCGCTTGTTTAACCTAACTTTGTAATAAGAACAAAACACCACGTGGCAGTTGTTTATTTTGTGATTCAAATTGTTTTCATCTTGTATAGAGATTGAGCTATCATTTTCCTACATGTAACTAAAGCTTAGTAAAATAGGTGTATCATTTGTAATATCGAAAAAGATTAGGTATCCTACCAAACTATTTTATTAACCTAAAATATAGGCTGTGTCTGAATAGTAGCGCACTTTTACCCTAGTGCACTTTATTTATTTAAAGGGCGTAAGTCCTTTTTGATGTCTGAATTATTTTAAAGTGATTTGATGTGATGTGCTCCTTATGTGCACTTATAGGTAAAAAAGATTTTAAAGTGCCTAAATAAGTATTATTTGTATGGTATAGGAAAAATACCAATCAAGTATATAAAAATCACAATCTTAATGGCGGTCAAATATTAATTTTTCCATACACAGGTATGGAAAAAATACCAACGAAGTATAAGAAAAATACAATCAACATAAAGGAGAAATTGTATTTTTTCCATATCCAAACATGGGAAAAATACCAACCCAGTACATGAAAATTACTACTGACGTGTGGCACTTTTCCCAAGACTGTGTATGGGTTAATTACTTCCAATACATGTATGGGAATTTTACCACAGATTTTTCTTACAGTGAAGATAATTGAGAACTAGCAGCGAGCTTTTTCCTCTTTACCTTGAGTTAAGAAGTTTCGTGGTTTACTTTCCCCTCTTTCTTATTGACAAGACAAAAGGTGGTCGTAGAAGGGCGAAAGGGAGTATAAACTAAGACATAATAGAGAAGTAGTTTCAGAAAACGACATGGACCATTGTATTTTAAGGCTGTGGCCTGACAGCGATTGGTATTTTCTCGCTGAGGCGGCTGCCATGAGTGACATCAATGACTAGAATTATAAGCCTACTGTGGCAACTGTCGCATACCGTGAATGTTTAGACGTATAGGCCTATTAATGTCATAACTGACATTCCGCGACTGTATATATCTGAAGGTTGCACTACCAAAAATGACGCAATCACATGTACTATCACAAAATATAGCCTGATTTTGTTTGTAAGAACAGTAGAGAAAATTCAAACATATTTATTTGCGGCCAACATTTATAATATTATTAGTGTTATTTTATAGATATTGATAACATCTATCAAAAGTGACAGCTGCAGATATTGTTCTTCCTAGCAAAATCAGGGTATAGTCAAGCCGCCTTAACCGACCCACTTCACGACTATACCTGGAACCAGGAAGTAGAATACACGCAGAGGCCACGCCATAACTATCTTCATCACTATTGATTAGCGAGCTGTGCGCTGTCCACCTTCACGAAGTAGATGTTCGCGGTTGCAGTACGCGGCTCTGTTGCTAACACGTCGTTACTTGACACAGGCATAAAAATCAGCACCACCTTCTTATAACTTAGCCTCGTCATCCGCATGAGGACTGAGCAGGCGTGTCAAACTCGTTTGACCATAAGGGTCACATTGAAAAATGAAAATATGAAGGGGGGGGGGGCTCATTTCAGAAAGCTACATATTGTCACCATGTTAATTGATAAAAATCTCAATTTTAAAATCCTTATTATAACAAAAGAAAATTAAAATTAAAAAATTTAAGAACACCCCCCCCTCTTCCGAAAAAAAAATATTTAAAATTTATATTTGCAGCAAGTGTTCACGTTCAAAATGGCTGACAAAAGTGATCGCTTGGGTGTTTGTCCTTTTTCAAGAACGAAAAAACACTTATTTGCTGAAAAGCATTGCACTTATTTGGTACACAAATTTAATAATTTTTGAGAATCATGTCTGTTGAGTAAAAAGTAAAATTTGGTACCCCAACCTCACTTGTTAGATCTTCAAAAATAATGACCCATTTCCAAATCTCATAATCTCAAATGGTGTTCTCCCACAATTTATATAAAAAGATGAATCGGGCCCAATGGTTGGTGGTTCATCAAAAGGTCGCCGGGCCGCACAGACTCATGGATGGGGTCACATGCATGTTAGACAAGCCTGACTTAGAGGAAACTACAGATGAAAAGGAACCTAATTCTACCTCCTGACGGTGTTAAGTAGAATTGAATATCTGTCTTTATAATTTCTGACGCACTGTTGTGTTGTCCAGGGTGGAGTTAATTTGTAGAAGTAATGGTTTGTGTTAAGATGTACTGGTTGAAAAACCAAATAAAATAATTCCAATAAAAATATCTATTGGCGATGTTATCCCAAAGCATCATTAATAGGCGCCGTAATTGGGGGTGGGGGTGGATGGGTACATTGCCGCCCCCCCCCCCCCCCCAGTTATCTTATTAGGGGTACTGCTTGATATTTCTTAATAAACACATGTGTCCAGCTAGTTCCTAAAAATATTGTTTTATGTTGGAGGAAGGAAAATAAGTGTAGGCAATTTATATGCAAACCTTTATTCAAACAAGTTCCGATGTTTTGATAGATTATAGTTGTTATGACTATATTTAAACAACCAATTAAAAATGAGCAATAAAGATCAAGCTGAAATAGTGATGACTGTAAAATTATCATGTTAAAATTTAGGTATGAACATAACTTAGGATCCTTACCTTTGAATCACTATTTTATATGTTCTGTGTGTGTATGTGGTATAGGCTCAATGGTCATGGTGCATGTTGTTTATTTATATAAAGACCACATATACACACAGAACATATCAAACAGTGGTTCAGTGGTAGGGGGGTTAAACTATGTCCGCGTACTTTTTTAACTCAACCTAACTTAACGGGCCACCCTTCCACCCCGTTCAAAAAACTTTCCAGAATCTCTGAACATCTTCATGAGAGAAAGCAAACAGATTCAAAGTCGTAGTCAACTATTCCTAATCAGATAACCTTTATTTGTGTTGGTAATTAATCGTGAACTTTACCTATTCGAATACAGTCATATTCAAGCACGCGACTATTACGTTTAACTTTCGTGTTAATTTAACAGGGAAGGGATAAAGAGTATAGTTTTAGAGGATTCGTTAAGTGAAAACCACTTTACTAAGTCAAATGTGTAAAAACTCTCCAAGTATACCCCCAGCTGGAATTCTAGACTCAACCTTCTCATCAGTAGCAACCTTGGATCATAAAAATAAAGATATTATAAAAATATGCAATAACGGCTATCCAAAAACAGATACATTGACTTCCAACGCCAAAAGTCCAGAGTTCGAATCCCTGCCCAGGCACATTTTTCAAATAATTTAATTCAGCTTACCGTAATATTTCTAAGTCAACAATAATATATAAATAAGATTGTTCTAGATTTTATAATAAACACTAAACTTGTAGATCAACTACAACAAACATTTGTCAATAAGATGAAGTGGCACTAATTTCCTTCAGGGTCTTAAGCTTGAAACCCTGGGATTTTTTAAGTTTTTTTTTTCATTTTTATGAATGTATTTAAATATTACATAATGCTAATTGCTTTCACGTAATTCATTATCGATTCAATACAGCACTTTCCTAATTTATAGCTAGTTAAACATTTTAGAAGCAAAGCTTACTCTGGCTCACAGACACACAATAGTGTCTCCCGAACCCCATGACCTGGAATCTTGAAATTCCTGAATTTCGGCAGGAAGGTAGAGGGATTACTTCTTATAACCATGCAAAATGGGAAATTTCAAAATGGGGCTCCGAGAAATAGGGGGTGAGGAGGGTTGAGGGAGCTATAATCAGAAAACAACTTTAGCATGAGGTAGAAAATTAAAATTTGGCAGAAGGGTAAAAACACGACTCCAGGATAACCTAATAAATCCTGAAATATTATATTTCCAAGACTGAGTTGGACCAAAAAAAAGAAGTGTGTGTGTGTATGCAAAACTTCCAAAAACTAATAGAAATAACTACTTATCAGTGTGGTATAAGATTGAAATTTGGTAGGTAGACAAAGGGACCACTTTAAATAATAATTATACAAAAGTCTAAAAATTAAAAAATGTTAAATGGCATCTCGAGAAATCGGAAAAGGGTATATAAACAAAAAATAATAATTTGAGTGTCGTAAATAAAATTCCCAGTCAGGAAGGACAGCTCCAGAAAACCAAATAACTCTTAAAATTGATATTTCTTAGTGATAGTTAGAAAAATAGGAGTAGTTGTTTAAAATGTATAAATCTAATAGAAACTAGGCCTATGTATTTTCCAGTGCGCAAGTAAAGTAAAGGGTCCACCCCAAATAACTATAAAGTCTGAATATTTTTAAAGTTAAATGTTACCTCGGGAAATAGGGGTGGGGTGGGGTGGGAGGATAAAACACATTTAAGTGTGATAGAAAATTAAAATTTAGCAAATGATCAAATAAATATGTTTTTAGCACCGTGTCTTACTACCCGTTCATATTATACGCTTATGTACTAATTACGCTAATGAGTTTATGGATTAAGAAGGTTATATTTATAGGATGTGTATCAGCATTTGCGCGGAGGGATAGTATAAAACCATTTTGGAAAAAAACAACCTTAGTACTCCCAACCAAAATTTGAACCTCTATCTCCCCATCATCGGTAGTCTAATAATCTACGGCGAAAGTAGCGCGTTAGACCATGCGGCCACCGAAACAGGTCAAATAAATCTCAAAAAGTGGAGTTTCTAAATGAGAGTTGAAGAAATAGGCAGGGAGTGGGTGGTTTTATTTCCTAAACTAATATATTACCTACTTATCTGTGTGGTATAGAATCCAAATTTTGCAAGCAGGTATAGGGATCACTTAAAATATATATGAGGTAGAAAATTTAAATTTGTCAGGAATGTAGAGGGATTAATAATTCAAATAGCCAAATACATTTTAAATATTTGATATTCCTAAAAACCGGCCCTTTTAAAAATTCCAAAACTAAACGGAAAAACTACTTCTCACAGTGGTTGAAGATTTCCATTTGTCAGGGGGTATAAGGGTCACCTCAAACAGCCATAAAGGACTAAAAATTCTTAACTTCCTAAATGAAGGAGCGGAAAATGGAAGTGGAATGTAAATATGGAAATGTAGGATCTGAATAATGGGGTGGGGGTGATCGGGAGGGGGGGGGGGTAGCTTGACATATCTCCAAAACTATTAACTAATCTACTTTTCAGCATGGAATTAATAATTTGCCAAGTTGGTAAAAGGACCACCCCACATAACAGTAAAGGCTGGAAAGTTTGTAATTAAAAAAATCAGCTGATGGGGAAATTGAGGTGGTCTCAATATTTCTTAGTCTCAAAGATAAAAGCCTTCTCAACGTTGTGGAAAACATTAACTTTGTAAAATCACACGAAAAAAATCTAAAAATTAATGAAGACAAAACTAAAGAATATATTAAAAGCGCCTATCTCGGCGATATAACAATTAAAATAAACCAATTCTGATTATATAGCTTGGAGGCCGTGATTTTCTTTGGGAAATCATGATGCTCAATATTTAATATGTTTTTGTAACAATTTACGCTCTTTGGTGAAATGAGATGCCATTTTTGTCCAACGTGTTTCTGTAGCAATGTCTATTACTTCGTTTAACTTCTATTATGATCGTGCTCAGGTAAAGATTGCGTTCGATCACTCTCTCAGTTTGTGTACAAAGTAATATTTTGTTTCAAAGATTTGATTTATTTTAACGTATTAATTCCCATAGTTGGTTTGTGAGTGCCATGTTTAGCTCAGGATTTTACACGGAGGAACCATGGAAATGATGGCAGCCAGATGTTGAACGGGTCAAACTGCTAGTTCTCTAAAAGTGAAATTAAAGTTCCATTCTCTCTCCCCCCCCCCCCCCCGCCCAAGTTTACCAATAAAATTGAGTTTACCGTGAGACCAAAATATTTGTGAGCCCAAACAAACACCAAGGTTAAGACAATATTATTCTTCACTGAACCTACTAAGATAAGGCCTCATCATTGTCACTGATAAGATTAGTCGTTGTCGGGTGCAGTTATTTTAGAAATCTCACCCAAACAAGTCCTGCCAGAGGCAAACTTTCAGGAATAAAATCCTTCAGGCCTCAGCCAAATATAGTATGTACATATTATACAACATATTTCATGATTTCTCGCCAGTGGACTTTCAACCTTACCGTTGAAGAAGGATTCTAGACCCCCATCGACGTAACAATCCATGTAATAGTGAACGTAAAAAGGTAGTGCCTGTTCGCATCTCAGGTGAAACCGCAAGATAGACAAGATATTTTATTTTGTTTTTAAAGGAAAGCGGAGAGAAAACCCCGGTTCTAGCTTCAACAATCTTATCTGTGTTTAACGCCTGTAAAACAAAATTACAGTTTAACATTTGCATTGAAAGCGCATGCATATTTGTGATTTTAAAACGTGCTTTCATTCAGCTGTTATCGTTTACTAATGTCTGGGTTTTTTTTAGGTCACTGTAAAGGCCAAAGTAGCGTGTGTGGGAAGCCAAGTCTTGAGTTTCCGATTTATTCAACCATCGTCAAACAAAGCAGCTAGCATCCCTGCCCCACTCACACGCAACCAAGACTTGGAGAGAGTCGAGTAGCGCGGACAATGACCGCTGGCCACCTCCTGCTAACATCACAGGACTTCTAGAAAAGAGAGCAAGCAGAAGATGAAGAAACAAACAGGTTCCTCGCTCAGTCGCCCGTGAAATATCTGACATGTCACCAGCCAGGCCAGTCTTCATTATTATGACGAACTAAAAATCTACCCTCAAAATAACAGTTCATGAAAGATTATATCCAGATGTGCAGATACTTCGTAGTCTGAAATGCAACATGCAATCAAACATGACAGGCGTCCCCAACTTGAGAAACTTTAATCTTGTATCTAAAATACCTTCACTTAAAGCTGAACAAATTATATCTATAACGTAGGTGGTTTCGTGGGGCTTGTAGGCGATAGTAATGGATGTCTTCCACCTCACTCTCAACAAATGTGGATTAGATGAAGTTGGTGGTTCTAAAATTGGGACTAGATGAAGTTGGTGGGTCTATAATTAGCAATATAAACTTAAACTAATCCGATGGGTACACACTATCTGTAAGAGTTGTTGCTAGTGGGTTTTTTTCCTTCTTTTAAATTCGTCACCCAGATATTATCTGGACAGTAAATTAAGTTTCTTCTCAGGAATAATAAACCCGGGCCTACAAGGCTATGATCATTAAATTTACACAGCTCGTCATTCCTATAGCCTAAACACCGTAATTGACGCAGATAGAATATCCTATAAACACCTAAGTTTTAACCACGAAGCCTTGGGTTGTTAAGAGAAATACGAAAAGGGAGGAAACATCTTCGTGTTTTGAATGTTTGGGCATTTTATTGAAATAATTAACACTTTGATATCTTGCCATTGTGCAAATGAGGACAACTTATGTAATTGTTGTACGTTCTAAAAATGCATTCAAATATGGCATGATCAAAAAATACAGACGGTTGAGTTTTCAAACATTATTTAAGTTGTGTAATTGTACTTGCGGCTTTTGATTCGAAGAGTACTTAAAAAATATAAAGTATTTGTATCAGTTTATATCAATACCGTTTTCAAAGTCTAAGCCAGCCGCTCTTTTATTGACCGCATAGGTATTGTAGAGTGCTAAACAAGTACTTGATAATAAACTTTTAACAAGCACATAAATTTTATTAAGAGCCGGCTGTCACTTGCAGAGGTAGAAACCCTGTTAGTAACGTTTGAACCAAGTGAAAAAACCAACCTTACTTAAAAAAAATAGTGACCGACCTCGTGACCAAATGAAAAGGGAGGTGACCAAACTGAAGGGTCATGTGGAGGCTGGTTCAAATATTGACGGGCTGTTCAAGTTGAATGTGGTGCGCAAAGAATACATTATTAAGTGCGCATGCAGTCTTTAATAGTAATATCGCTAATAATTAATCAAGTAAATGTTCGCTCATTGGCATGCCCAAAAATTATTTTGGGGTTTAATGTATAGAAGTTATAATTTGTGTACCTTTTTCAACTTCGGAATTTTTGGCGGCACTTTTGTGTACAACAGTACACCTTTTAAATAAAAGTCATAAGCCTTGCCTTAAATAAAACCTATGGATCATTTACGTCATAAATTTATATTATAGTTTTATTTCGAATGTTTCAATTTTTTTATCAAAACTACAAAAAAAAGTAGACATAAGACAAACTTACAAGGGGAGAAATGTGAGTAAGTAGAGTACTAAAGGTTAAAACCGGGAATCAAAAAATGTTTCATGTAAGTATAGCGCCATTTTTGGCCAGTTTTGCTGGTGTATATTATTTATTTTCACATATTTTACGAGTTTTGAGTAAATATCTCCATTTTTAAACACTGGAGTGAGAAAGTTCGTGCAGAGTTCCATATCATTTATTTATTATTATTATAATCACTTGAAATCACATCTAATGATTCACTTTCACTACATATAATTAATGTAAAACACATATATTCAATATTGCACAAATAATCGTACGAGGTTCCATTTTGATTAATGTCAAAAACAAAACTAAACAAATATGTTAAAATGTATGTAGTGTAGACATGCGCTAAACATTAAAGTACTAGATTTGAGCTAATTGATTAAGTGTCTTGCTTTAGTTACTATGCACGTTTACAATCGCCTTAACATTGTCTAGTGTTATCGCAATTGGCGCGATTCTAAGTTGTACATTTCCTTACGTCTATTTTTAAGCAGGGGTAAACGGCTTTTTTATGTTCTTTAAGTCAAAAACATGTAACGAACAGATGGGAGACCAGTCCTGACATTTCACCTCGAAGGAAATACACTCTGGAATACAAGAAAAGAAGAAATAAAGATGAGAGCAGTTAGCTTCTTTGTGACGTTAAGTCACAAAGAGGAGGAGAAAAACATATCTCAAATATATAATAAATTACTAGTTATTGTGTACAGAATGAACCATGTTCCTCATGCAATAAATAAGCTAGCCGTCAAAGGGTTGTAAGAGGTTGGGGGGTGAGAATTTTGTGCTTGTTTTATTTAACTATTAAGTTCAACATTAATGCTATTAGCGACTTATTTTAAGGGTTACGGATGAGGAGATCTGTTATAGCAGTACTTTTCTACGTGAAAGTCCATGGATCTGAGACAGTCCGAGAGCCACTAGATGTTCAGAAGTAA
This sequence comes from Timema cristinae, assembly GCA_039000515.1. Lineage (NCBI taxonomy): Eukaryota > Metazoa > Arthropoda > Insecta > Phasmatodea > Timematidae > Timema > Timema cristinae. Next base: position 27,540,458 of record JBCFYV010000935.1, read on the forward strand.
GATGGGTGCTAAATGCTAGTCACTCGGAGTTCTATAACCGAGACCAACTTGGGTGGCCGCGTGGTCTAAGGCGCTACTCTCACAATGTACTTGACTGCTGATGACGATATGACCATCTCTCTTAGTCTCTCCTCGGGTAAACCTCCTCTAAATTCAACCTTCCTCATCCCTACCCGATTAGCGTAATTATTACATGAGTGTATAGCCCGAATGGGTAGAAAGACGCGGTTCTAAAAATAAACTATAGCTGCAATCCCAGGAGCTACGAACCTATAAACCAAAAGTAATAACAAATCCCCTACCCGACACATGAAGAGGACATGTTCGATTAGCCATCTGAACGTGCTGAAGTATTTAGTAGCTAGGTTAACTTGTAAACACATGTCTGTGTGTGTGTAACGTAAGATTAAATATCTTCAAATTAAGTAGTGAGCCCGTTCACTAGAAGTCACGTCGGTGGACAGGCAGGCTAAAGTATCAAGGACTCAAATCATGCCATGATGTACCGAGGATAGTTTTTCCTATAATAGTTTTTCACTCTTTCTCCACACAAATGTGGGTGCATTTCCTATAAGATTCTACTTTACTCATCCTTATCGCATTAGAGTAATGCCCCCTCACTCCATTAATGTATAATCGTATAGCCATAACGAGTAGTATTATATATGTAGGCCTAAGTTATTTCTATACTTATTAATCCCAAGGTGACTCGTTTGAGCTAAAAAATGTTACGATGCTGAATTTTTTAATAATTTTTTAAAATTTATTTAAAGTACTTGAGTCCTGAGGCGAGACCTTTACCCCAAGATCACCGAGGTCATCACTAAGGTGTTGAAAATCTGATGGTCGGTCGGTTGCGACACTGTGAATTTCTGACATATTGATATACGATATTATTCACCAACGTTGTCTTTGCCTGCTGGATGGAGCCAATAACTCTGATAATGAACTACTGCGAAACCCACTTCGGTGGCTGCATGATCTAAGGCGCTACTCCCGCAATAGACTAGACTGCTAATGAAAGGAAGATCGAGGTTCGAATCTCGGCCGAGTCTTCCTTCGCGCAAATACTGGTACATTTAATCTAAATATAGCCTTCTTAATCCCTGAAATCATTAGCTTAATTAGTTCAATAGTCCAACCCTTATAGCCTGAACGGGTAGTAAAAAGCGGTGATAAAAAACCTATAGAGCAACAGAAGTTCGTTTTGGGCTATACCTCCAATGTTAAGGCACAGTCGAAGAGCCTTATTTGAGAGCTAGAAAATTTACATCTGTTTTGACGTAGGAATACGTACAGCCATCACTGTCACTTTACATATAAATTAGAAATACCTATAAAATAGCTTATCGCTAATAATATAGTTAAATGTAATCTTGTTGAGCATAAAAATAGTTTGTTTTCTCTAGAATATCCTTCCTATTAAAATTAGACTATCTCACTCATTTCTCCAAATGCGTCAGTATAGTCTAGTCACACGGCCATTTGTATGGAACGTGGTTTCATCAGACTCCATGGCGATTGGCGAAAGCGCAGCACGCGTTCGTTACAAGACAATTATTGTTTAGCTTCCAAGGTCACGAATCTTCCAAGTGTGTGTGTGTGTGTAATTCACGTCCTACTACCCGTCCTGTATATTCGCATGTTTACAGTGAAAGAAAAAGGAGGAACGGAATAGAATATTAAGGAAGTGTATTCACAATTTTGATTGAATGACACATGGGAAAACTTTTTTTTTTCTAATCGTTTAAGTACAAGAGACTTGTGATTCGAGCCTCAGCCTCCCGCCCACTTCCCCCCCCTCCCCGCCCCCCGCCATCAAACAAGAGACGAGACTGACATTTATTTGCGTGACCACCGATGTGGGTTTCAGCGCCATACGGAGGAGGGGGTGTTCCTGCTCAATGCTTGAGCTTGTAGCTTAGTGGAGTTTTATAAAAGCCAAAGACTCTACAACCCCAATTATGGTTTCGTCGACATCGTTGGTCTTGGGGTAAAGTGTTACCCTCATAACCCGATGTTCGTGAGATCACATCTATATGGGGTCGATGGATTTTTCTTGAGCGATAACAGCGTAGCACAGCTTCCTTCGGCGGGGAATTAAAGCCGTCGGTTCCATGTGTAATGTGGCATGTAAAAGAATCCTGGAAGGTGTACAAACATACCTTTCCAGGCAAAATTGGTAGGCCCTTTCGCTCTCGTTCAAAGAAAGTTACATGTTTTGATCAAAACTGTATTTCCGTTGAAGGAAAGCAACAGCAAAAGCCCTTTAGTATATATAATACATATTATTTTGCGGTCAACAAAGATTTTATCACCGCGCCTTACTGCCTGTTCAGCATATAAACATATATGATAACTCGCTTTGCTCGTTGAGGCAAACCTCCATTGAGTTTTCTTTCCAGGTGGATGTAATCTCATGTAATTCCAGAGCCGTTTTTTGATAGGTCTTACCGTTTAGCCACAAGAGACCTCCAAAGAAAGGTCCGCACCGACTTTAAAGTTGCCCAGACATTTAGAATATTTTTCGGGAGTATATATATATATATATATATATATTATATATATATATTATATTATTACTTTTTTTTTTTTTTGGAATTTTACCGTCGGTTACAGGCTAGAAGCTATAAGTTTGCCAAATTTCAAGTTTCCAGCTCATCTGGAAGTGAGTAAACATTCATGTCATTGAGTGAGTCAGCCGTGTGGCTTTATAGTAGTATAATTACTCTAATAGAGTGACGCCTTAGACCACAGATTCAGGTATCAATATTGATATTACTATACTATTTTTTAGTATTATTTTATAGATCCCTGTAATATCTTCCAAACCCATAGTGGCAGCGTGGTCTAACGCGCTACTCTCGTAATAGACTAGGCTGCCGATGACGGTGATGTCAAGGCTCGAATCTCAGTCGGGTGTACTGAGGATGATTTTTACAAAATTTGTTTTCCACTCTCCCTCCGCGCAAATTCGGGTACTCTTCCTCTAAATATAATCTTCCTAATTCCCTAAAACTATTAGCGTGACTATTACTTAAACGTATAGCCCGAATGGGTAGTAAGACGTGGTGCTAAAACATATCTATCAAAAAGTTATATAACCTGACGTATGGATACGTGAAGATAGTTCCAGTAACTGTTCTAGCTGTCAGATAAGGTTTTTACTTCGAAAATAAAAGTTAAGTACTAAGGCAGCAAGTGTGAAATTTCTGCTTGACTTTTCCCTCTTCCATTTCAAACCCCTTTCCAATGAGCTTCTTCCTTGTGCAACTATGCTCCCTCAATTGCTTTATTTTTCTTCCATTTCATTAGTTTTAATTTTTTTTTTTATCTCATATCAGTGTCCACGGTGCTAGTGGTTGTTTTGATATTGATACGTTTTTGAACCCTTCAGATAAATTAATTTTCACGACAAAATTTGAGATAGGGCCGGTTCTTAGCCTATGTGAGCGATGCATCCACAAGGGGGCCCTCAAGGATTGGGGGTCCCACAGCTAGCTCTTTGTTTTAACCGTTTAAATCAATCAATAAAATGATATAAAAAAATATAAAAACAGTAAAATGAAATTAGTTACAACACTAACAGCTGTTCGATTAGTGTTTGTTAGTTTTTTTTCTTTTCCTTTAGTTCATTAATTTATTAATTTATCTAATGATTTCTTATAACATTGTAACTAAAATGTTAAAACTATATTATATTTGATATAAAAACTATAGTATATGCATATAGCATCGTCTGTGATTAATTTATGCAATCCCAAAATAATATATCAATCGTCTCTTTTTTAAATAATTAGCTCGAGCTTACATGCTTGTTTTATTTTCAAGGTCATATAGGACATACCTTAATATATTTTTTGCTTAGTCTGATTAATATTATCTAACTTGTTATGTGATTGGACTGCTCTAATATTTATTTAAAAAAAAGTATTTGTGGGGCCCACATTCTACAGTTCGCATAGAGCCCCAAATTGCCCCTGACTTGAGGGGACAGTGAAGGGGCAACTGAATAAACACTATAGGCACACACGTGTTCACCTGTTTACTGGTGTCCTTAGTATTCTAGTTTTCCCACCTCTATTTACATGCGAAATTTTGGCGACGGTTCATGTCCTTGTACAATAATAGTACCCAAGAGTTTTACCTTTCGTCAAACCAATTTTTTTTTTAAAGTTGCGTACTTATCTGACCAATGCAAGGTGTGGTGACTGAAGCTAATCAAGTATTCAACGATCCGCTGGTACGAGATAAACAACATGTAACATAAGGTTTAACGTCGAGAAATAATGAATCGGGAGGGGGGGGGGGGGAAGTGGGGGGACACGAACATGTTTACTATCGTTTTCAGTTCATTTAAAAAGTTTAAAAAAGAAAAAGCGTGTACATTTCAAATATGGCACGCAAAGTATGTCAGTTTGTTAAGTGTGGCTTGATCAAACCTAGGAGAGGTGTATTTTAGGGCAGAGGTTCCCACAAATTTGTATACTTAAGGAGCCTCTTTTCATCATAAAAAAAAAACACATGCTGAAGCCGTCATAAAAATATTACACTAATATTATGAACATTCAATAACGACAGTTAAATTTTACAAGTATATAACATTATTATTATTAGCACCGCGTCTTACTACCCGTTCGGGTTATACGCACTTACGCTAATGTGTAATGGTAGGGTGATTGTGAGATGAAATGGAGGACCTACAGTTTAACGTGGGATTCGAACCACGGTGGAGGCCTGGCATTTCACACATTCACAAGATGTCTTGTCAGAGGTGAAGGAAGGGTTTGGAAATCAGATAAATACTTGCCGGGACCGAGGATTGAACCCCGGACCCCAGCACAGAAGTCCGACATATTACCCCCAGACCACTAGGTCACCTTAAATATATAACAAACGGAAAACAGTGCAAGTTCTCTGACTGCTCCTTTGACATATGCCCTCTATTCAGATTTGAAATAATTTACAATACTAATTATTGATGCTATTTTATAGTGTGAAAAAAACAAATAAATAATATTCTAAAATTGCCTCACGGAGCCTGCGATAGCTATGGCGAAACCCAAGAGCTCCATGGGGCATAATTAAAAAAAAAATAGGGTTCACCGTCACCGTTTAACCCACCCACTCCCCTTTCAGAAAGTATCATAAAAATTATGTTTGTATTCTTTGCGAGTATTAAGGCTAGTAGGTTATATTTAAAGTACTAAAACGTTCATAACACCTTAAGACCTAATTGTTTTAAAATACCTTTAAATTGATTTGACAGAAATTTAATGTAAAAAAGTCCTTCAGTCTACTTCCAGGGGACTATACCACGTGGCACCCAAGGTAAAAAAAAAAAAGCTCCACCAAAATAAATGCACTACACCAAATATCACCTCCAAGAAAATTGCAGGTCTTGTGGATAAAACACTTTATTTTCACTCTTTCTCTCTCTTTTTTTTTTGTTAAGGCCATTCCAATAAAAAAAAATATTGCGCAATTTTAGCAAGTGTATAAGCCAGACAAAGTGATTCAATGATTTCAAATCATTACGGTTCACGAGTTATAAGGAATCAAATTTGCTATTTGATTATTTTTGCATACCATTATTAGGGTAGAGTAATTAATGTATGGGTCTTAAATTTAGTATAATGAGACATTTTTATGAGGTGTACAAAAATAATAATAATACTCAGCACCGCGTCTTACTACCCGTTCGGGTTATACGCTTTAAGTACTAATTACTCTAATAGATTAGGAATTGTAAAGGTTGAATTAGAGGAAGTGAACCCGCATTTGCGTGGAGGGATAGTGGAAAACCATTTAGGAACCCCCCGCCCCAGTTCACCCGACCGAGATTCGAGCCTCGATCTCCCCGTCCTCAGCATAGAGCTCAACACGACTAGCGCGATAGCCAACTACGCCACCGAGGCGGGTGTGTACAAAAAGAAATATTTTTAATATCATTATTACTATTAATATTATTAATGGGTGTAAAACGTGATCTCTTACCTTACATGACGAAAACAAGGTGCTTAGCAAGATATTTAGTCCCTAAGGAATGTGGATATTAAGGAGTGGAGGCGGTTACATAACAATGAGTTACATACCCTGTACTCATTGTTAGGATAATAAAGTCTCGTAGATTACGGTGGGCAGGACATGTAGCGCGAACGGAGAATCTAGAACCGTATTTAAGGTATTGACTGGTGAGCGCAATGGGAAAAGACCACTGGGAAGACCTAGACGCAGATTGGAGAATAAAATTGTATTGGACCTGAAATAGATAGGGTGTCGTGAGGTGTATTGGATAGAACTAGCTCAGGATAGGGATAGGTGGCGTGCTTTTGTATGTGCGGCAATTAACTTTCAGTTTCTAATGCCATAGAATAAGTAGTATTAAGTAAATTTACTATTCATGAGAATAGTGGCATTAGATGAGAAACTTTATAAATAAATATAAAAAATTGTCATTAAATTTCAGGACACTCTTGACATAATTATATTCAAAAACTGTTGGTACCGCCATGTGAAGAAAATAAAACAAGGTGTTTCTATTGGAGCCATATTTCATTTATTTTGGCCCAAGGTTTTACTATAAAAGTTGCAAAAACCCTCCCCTATTATCCCGTCACCTGCCACCTCCCCTTAAAGAAAATAATTGTTATAACATTTCCCCCAAGCTATGTTGAGTTGCATTATGTTTGAGATTCTGGGTTATTCCATACATATTCTGAAGAATTCCTAAAAGTTATTTTTCACTCATGATGTTACCATTTCTCGTAAAACCTTATGTTGGAAAAGATTCTATTTAGAAAGTTATCTTCTGAGCTATTTTTAAAGTAATAAAAACAGCTCCAAAAAATTAAGTATCCCAGTTAATCTTGTGTTTAGGATATCAGTTTACAGTTGTATCTCGTCTGCAACAAATTGTTATCGTTAGTTTATCAAATTCTCAAGTTTCTCACGAGAATAAGTGTGTGATGAATGTACACAAATAGGAAGGGAAGAATTTTATATTTCCTCTATAAGATATTTTAAACCCGCTTCGGTGGCCGCTACTCTCGCAGTAGACTATATTACAGGTGACGGGGACATCGAGGTTCAAATATAGGTCAGGTGAACTGAGGATGGTTTGTACAAAATAGTTTTCTACACTCCCTTCACGCAAATGTAAGTACACTTCCTTTAAATATAACGTCCCTAATTCCTAAAACTATAAACGCAGTTAGTACATAAGCATATAACCCGAATGGGTTATAGTAACACGTGATTTAAAAAAAGCTAAACATAAGTAAAATAGAAAAAGAAGAATTATTTTAGCATCAATTAAATGCGTTAAACTTAAACTACACAACTTAGTGGAACCAATATTAGAATCAGCGTGCTTAGTTTTTCAATTCTCTTTGTCTTCCAAACAAAGGTCTACTTTTTCTACTACTTAAAAAGTTTGCAGTTAAATGTCCCATATTCCCAAACTTTTTTTTTTTTAAAGTTTTCCATGTTTTTCCCGCTCTCAAAAAAATGTACAGTTTCCCGGTTTTCCAGGTACGGGGCAATGCTATGCTTTCACTGTGTATTAATGGTTAAATAAGTCAACTTCCCATTTAGGAGACCTTGTTTCAAATCTAGTATGAGTAGAGGTTTGTCATATTAAGCAATATTAAATTATTGGCGCTGCAATATGTGTATAGTGTTAGGAGCGCTACACTAGGTTTAACTCATTTGTAAGCCGTGTGTTGAAATAAACCATATGTTTTCAAAATATACGTAAATCCTCAAGTGAACTAAACCAATATCAGCGCAGACTTCCCTAACATATTGGGCGATGATGAAAAACCGAGTTGAAGCTTTTCCCCCCGCAGTCTGACGGTTTACTCCAGGCAGGACTACTTGTCAAAACGTTACAAAGACCGGCCCAGGAACGACATCTCACCTTGAAGCACGCAGCAAACTGCCAACTGTAGCTTCAAACATAGCAACCCACCTCGCTCTGGCTGCCAGGTGAGAATTATAACATGTCCTCTCTCTTCGGTCATATTCACATGATCTCTCAACAAGGCGATACTTGGTGTGTTATGAGAAGAGATCTGCAGAGGCTCAATGATGTTTAACTGGTTCACAACACACCTGAGGGAAGGATAGACGCTTTACTGATGTTTGACTGGTGCCTAACACCTGAGGGATGGCTATGCAGTTTATTGATGTTTGATTGGTGCTAAAAGGCTTATTCACAAAGAACGATAAGCTAAGAAGATTTGCTCTGCTAACTCTTTAAAAAATAGCTGACCATGTATTTTTTAATGTGTTGGTTCACACAGAAAGCTAAGCTATGTCTTGCTACGCCACGCTATATTTTTTTTTCCCGATTGCTGGCCGGGCAATTTTTCCATCTCCCACCTTGAACCATCTTACGTTGCGCATGCGCATAACGCAACTTGGGCTCCGTGTTGAACAGACGCAGTGCTGGTTTGGTGAAACAACTAAAGAAGTGTTGAAGTTTTGTTTTCAGTTTGTTTCGCATGTAGTTAAGTAATATTATATTTAGGTTTTATATTTAATAAATGTGTTTATATTAAAATGGAAGCGTTAATTGAACAAGTCAAACCTCCACCTCCTAAATTTTCTTCATCTTTCAAAACAGCTGCTAACAGAAGCATCTTATCTTCCTCAGTACTACCATCGGAAATTGAACAAGACATTATGGAGAACGCCATCATAACTAAACTTCACTGGAGCAGACCAAAAAGAAACAACTGAATTCGGGAGTGAAAAGAGGGACCATAGCTTAGTTTAACTTAGCTTAGAAATGAGTGTGAAACCAAACTGACAAAGTTTTTGCAGAGGACATCACAGCTTAGCTTAGCATTCTGTGTGTATCAGCCTTGACACGTGAAAAATGGCTAGGCTGTTTATTGATGTTTAACTGGTACCCTACACAACTGAGGGATGGCTAGGCTGTTTATTGATGTTTAACTGGTACCCAACACAACTGAGGGCTGGATAGGCTGTTTATTGATGTTTAACTGGTACCCAACACAACCGAGGGCTGGATAGGCTGTTTATTGATGTTTAACTGGTACCCAACACAACCGAGGGCTGGATAGGCTGTTTATTGATGTTTAACTGGTACCTAACACAACCGAGGGCTGGATAGGCTGTTTATTGATGTTTAACTGGTACCCAACACAACCGAGGATGGATAGGCTGTTTATTGATGTTTAACTGGTACCCAACACAACCGAGGGCTGGATAGGCTGTTTATTGATGTTTAACTGGTACCCTACAAAACCGAGGGCTGGATAGGCTGTTTATTGATGTTTAACTGCAACCCAACACAACTGAGGGATGGACAGGCTGTTTATTGATGTTTAACTGGTACCCAACACAACTGAGGGCTGGATAGGCTGTTTATTGATGTTTAACTGGTACCCAACACAACCGAGGGCTGGATAGGCTGTTTATTGATGTTTAACTGGTACCCAACACAACCGAGGGCTGGATAGGCTGTTTATTGATGTTTAACTGGTACCCAACACAACCGAGGGATGGATAGGTGTTTATTGATGTTTAACTGCTACCCAACACAACCGAGGGATGGATAAGCGGTTTATTGATGTTTAACTGGTACTCAACCCAACCGAGGGATATAGGCTTTTTATTGATGTTTAACTGGTACCCAACACAACTGAGGGCTGGATAGGCTGTTTGTTGATGTCTTACTGGTGCCCAACACAACTGAGGGCTGGATAGGCTGTTTATTGATGTCTTACTGGTACCCAACACAAATGAGGGCTGGATAGACTGTTTGTTGATGTCTTACTGGTGCCCAACACAACTGAGGGATGGATAGGCTGTTTGTTGATGTTTAACTGGTACCCAACACAACCTAGGGCTGGATAGGCTGTTTATTGATGTCTTACTGGTACCCAACACAACTGAGGGATGGATAGGGTGTTTATTGATGTTTAACTGGTACCCAACACAACTGAGGGCTGGATAGGCTGTTTGTTGATGTCTTACTGGTGCCCAACACAACTGAGGGCTGGATAGGCTGTTTATTGATGTCTTACTGGTACCCAACACAACTGAGGGCTGGACAGGCTGTTTATTGATGTTTAACTGGTACCCAACACAACTGAGGGCTGGATAGGCTGTTTATTGATGTCTTACTGGTACCCAACACAAATGAGGGCTGGATAGGCTGTTTGTTGATGTCTTACTGGTACCCAACACAACTGAGGGCTGGACAGGCTGTTTATTGATGTTTAACTGGTACCCAACACAACTGAGGGCTGGATAGGCTGTTTATTGATGTCTTACTGGTACCCAACACAAATGAGGGCTGGATAGGCTGTTTGTTGATGTTTAACGGGTACCCAACACAACTGAGGGATGGATAGGGTGTTTATTGATTTCTTACGGGTACCCAACACAACTGAGGGATGGACAGGCTGTTTATTGATGTTTAACTGGTACCCAACACAACTGAGGGCTGGATAGGCTGTTTATTGATGTTTAACGGGTACCCAACACAAATGAGGGCTGGATAGGCTGTTTGTTGATGTCTTACTGGTGCCCAACACAACTGAGGGCTGGATAGGCTGTTTATTGATGTTTAACGGGTACCCAACACAAATGAGGGCTGGATAGGCTGTTTGTTGATGTCTTACTGGTGCCCAACACAACTGAGGGCTGGATAGGCTGTTTTTGATGTTTAACGGGTACCCAACACAAATGAGGGCTGGATAGGCTGTTTGTTGATGTCTTACTGGTACCACACAAACTGAGGGCTGGATAGGCTGTTTATTGATGTTTAACTGGTCCCAACACAACTGAGGGCTGGATAGGCTGTTTGTTGATGTCTTAACGGTGCCCAACACAACTGAGGGATGGATAGGGTGTTTATTGATTTTACTGGTGCCCAACACAAATGAGGTGATAACGGTTTTATATGTTTTAACGGTACCCAACACAACTGAGGGATGAAGGGTGTACTAGTGTCCAACCTGAATGTAAAACGTTTACTAGTGTTTAAAACACTTGGTTACTAAAACTGCTAGTGAGCTGTGTTCACACCTTGAACTTGGTTAAAAACGGCTATCGGAGTGCTTCATACACCACCTTACACCTTGGTTACTTAAAACGCTAGTGGGAGTGCTTCACACACCACCTTACACCTTGGTTACTAAAACGTGCATCGCAGTGCTTCATACACCACCTTACACCTTGGTTATTAAAACGCTAGTGGGAGTGCTTCACACACCACCTTACACCTTGGTTACTAAAACGTGCATCGCAGTGCTTCATACACCACCTTACACCTTGGTTATTAAAACGCTAGTGGGAGTGCTTCACACACCACTACACCTTGTTACAAACGTGCTCGCAGGCTTATAACCACTTACACTTGTTATAAACGCTAGTGGAGTCTCACACACCTACACTGTACTAAACGCTGGATGCTTCACACACCTCCTTACACCTTGGTTACTAAAACGCTAGTGGGAGTGCTTCATACACCTCCTTACACCTTGGTTACTAAAACGCTAGTGGGAGTGCTTCATACACCTCCTTACACCTTGGTTACTAAAACGCTAGTGAGAGTGCTTCATACACCTCCTTACACCTTGGTTACTAAAACGAGAGCAATATTTTTCAGCCTGCCTTACCTCGAGAGCTTTTACTATGATTCCGTGGGGTTCCAGGAAGCTTGCACCAATAGCAAACAGTCCTGGACACTTACTATTCTAACAGAAGAGAATTGTATCAACGGAATACACTTTCCTTGAAAAACACCCAGTGGATGAGGGAAATTTCTTTACTTGTTCGGTCAAGGTAAGGCTGCCAATTTTCAGTATAAACGGAGTGTACATTTATTTAATTTTGCCAAGCCTTGCCTATCATTTTTAAAAAATATGGAAAAGCAAGATAGTACAAAGTTTGTTTTCTTGACGTAACATTATAAAATGAGCTATCAAGATAAAGAGATTAGATTAGAGATAAGTAAAAGTAAAGACAATTAACTATTAAATCGATTTATTTTGCATTTTTGTAATAAAATATATATACATATATTCACACAAAAGGGATATTTTTTAATTAATTTAGTAAAAAGTTTCTCCTTCCAATCGGACTCTACCCATTTTCCAGAATTCTCAGACTGCTCTACCATCTGAGCATAATAATCAAAGCAAATTAGCGGCCGATCTTATTTTTTCAGATTTGTGGCCGAGCTAATTAGTGGACCCTGGCCGTGGAAACTGTCTGCAGCTAGGCGAGGCCCCCTTCACCTTGAGAGGAGTGAACCCATCCAGTCAGTCACGTAACGTGCCGCCCAAGTAGTATGGGGTTGTGTGCGGGGAGTAAGTATTCCACAGCGCAGCTTGCACACGAGGAGCGTGCATAGAAAGAGATGATGCCAACAAGAGGCCCGGACAGGGAGCCAGTCAGCCCTGTCCGGTCACTAGGTGGCGGCATTTCATTTACCTGCATTGACTGTGGGGAAAACAATAGGACCAGGACACACCCGAACAAACATGGCCGCTCTCATCGAGTCATCATTGTTTGAATTGCGCTCGAGGAACTATGATAGAATTATACTCCGAACCATTCGTACTCCCCTTAAGTCTACCTTTGTACCACATGTAAACTAAGCTTTCGACCCCACTAGGATTCAAACCAAAGTCTCCCGAAGGTGGATTCGTAGCAGTCATAAGCACGACGACAAAACGATATTGACCATAGCGAAAGCTTTCATCGGCCATTGCCATTATTAATCGTCACGCCAATGCTACCAGTAACATTTGAGCCCGTGCCGGTGGTTGTACGGCTCAGGGTATCTGTATTATCTTAAACTGGATTGCTTGTGTCGGGAAGGTTTTAAATCTCAGCCAAATGCATAGGGAACGGGTTTCCATGTTAATCCAACATCTTGCCACGCTAAGAGTCGATAGTTTGTAAGGCAAAGTAGCCGCATTAGCGTAGATAGCAAGAAAATATGTAAAACCTCATCTCCCCGGTGCAAACGACCGTGATTCAAGACCCGACATCCACATCAAAGGAAAGTGAGTAGTGAATGCATGCTAACCGGCCTCATGCATAGCTCAATGTAAGCATACAGATACATCCTGTGGGTCCTTTACTCGCTTTTAAAAAAAAAAACTCCACTAAATTTGACTACTACTACTACTACTACTACTAAACCGGATCAAACCCCCAGAGTTACACCATCCTTAGCCTTACTTCGTTACCAAGCAATCGCGACCTCCAGTTAGATATCAACTACCCTCCCCCCTCTTCCTTCTTGATAAGTTAGGGGTTAGCCTAAGACACAAAAAGAGTTCAGCCTTTTCCTGTCAAAAATGACAGCGGGGGTAGCCGCTGTGCCAATATGTTATCTATCAACCATGTCAACTGCAATGCATTTACAAACACTCCATTTCCTTGTTATATCTTTCATTAGCCTGTATGTATTTACGAACACCTCGAGGTTATGTCCTCGTGTAAGCTATAACCCAATTTTCTCGCGAAGAACCTTTTTAAAGGCTTTTTCTCCCCACCAGAATCCTATATTGGTAGGAGGAGAAAGTTATTTCAGGCAGGGGTGGACTGGCATATTCTAGGCGGCCCGGGACTACGATATGATGGCCCTTAGCATATATTAATATCTACCTGTGAAGCTGTGTTTCAGTAGAAGCTTAATTGCTGAAGTGAAGTATTCATATATTTATTAGGCTATTAGTTAATTTAATCCCGAGGCCATTTCAGCTACATTATCGACGACCAGTTTCTACTTTCTACCAACATAAGCAAAAATGCTTCTAAATGTTTAGACAATAGGTGGGTGTTATATTTAAGTTTGTAAAATGATCCTCCCCTTGTTACTTCTGTAGATCAATAAACAGATGATTTTACTCTTGTTTATAAACAACTCGAAGAAACCAAGGAGATGGTTTAAAATTTAATGCCATCTTCACAAATGATGTATTCTGGGCACCCCAGGTTTGCTTACGGGAAATTCTGATTAGAATTTAATAAAAGCAATAATTAAGAATTGAATGAATATATTTACTTTCGTTAGTTGCGGCAGCCCAGATCAAAAAGGTCCAGTCCACCCCTTCATTTAGGTTGTCCTCAGTAAGAAAATAGGGCGATCCATATCTCTAAACACCTCAATGAAACATTTCCAACACAACCTCTCCCAACATAGTATATTTTAATGTACCGACATATCTAACGGGATGGTTAGCGAGTCTCAGTATGATAAAGAAAGAACCTCACCTCTAACCTCAGGGTTGATCCAAATACTGCATGGCTCTCCGATTTCCTTTAAAACTAAAGCCGATGTATGTCCTATTACATATTATTAATTATGTTTCATTAAGGTGGATCCTTTTTGTAAGTCGCTGGTAGCCAGCAAACTTTGTCAATAAAACAACAAAGGAGTCTGCCGCTCGAGGGCCCTTTTGTATCAATTTATCAATCAATTTATCAATAATAAGGTTTGAGTTTTGGATAGGGAATAGCACAAGACGCGACACACCACGCAACACGTAAAATAGCTCTCCCACATCACACAAACTAGCTTCACAGGGCTACATAACAATAAGCTATTGTCTATCCAACCGAACGCTAAACAATCAATGTAGTATATAGAACCCTTCTCGTACAGCTTTGTTCGCGATATATTATAATATACACGTATGTTTTAAGTAGCCGTACTTTAAAACAACTTTGGTGATAACGTAACTCTCTTTTAACCCCTTAGATTTGTTCTATTACTTGTGACTCCTCTAAAGCTGTGTCCAGATTAGCGAGCCGAGCCTCGAAACCGAAATTCCCGCGAGCCATATTTTGCTTCATAGAGTTAAGTACTTCGGTGGATGACACACGCAATGAACAGGGGAAAATTAAAATTTCTGCCACGGTATAATTTATTCACACCTTGCAATAAAGAAGAAAAAGATAGACGATGGTGGAAATCTCAAAAATAGTTGAGGCGAGTGGAATATAGTGTAAATAGTTTGCACCACTAACTCAAATATCAAGAAATTAGTGGTCAATACAAAAAGTGAATTCTAATGTCACCCAAGTGATTGAGCATCTAATTAATTTTATTGGGTCAAAGGTGAAGAAAAAAAAATCGTTTACGTTTAAGAGAATCCATTAAGTGTGCAGGAAAGACTCGCAATAACATTTATACGTTTCGTAACAACCGTTGACTCTTAAGCCAATCTGCAACCTATTTAAGGTCTCTAAACAGAGTATGTATATATATATAATTAATAAAGTATATGATAAGTAATATTATGGGGAAGAAATTAGGAAGGAAACATTTTAGATGTAATCTATCCGTATTTGCATGGAATGAGAGTGGAAAACCATAAAGGAAAAACCACCCTCAATTGAACCGACTGGGATTCGAGCCCCAATCTTCCCGCCTTGAGCACACCAGTCTAGCACGAGATTGACACGTTAGACCACTACGCCACTGAAGTGGGCTGGGACATATTTACCCACAAAATCTACCCAAGGTGGCAGTCTATTCTTTGTTCACCCCTCTCTACCTGCAGTTTCAAAATTATTTTAAGTGTGCAACATACTTTCCGAGAAAAAAGTAGTTATGTACAGTTTACAACACGCAAGTAATTATGTAACTGTAACTATTGTTTTTAATTTTTTAATATTAAATTAATTTTTTGTTATTTCCCTTGAACTATTATAAAACTAATTTGAAGTTAATATTTAATGTAATTTTTTTTTTTTTAATTTCAAACTAAATTTCAAGGTGGTGTAAAATTTACAACACGCAACTGCTCATCTAATATTTTAATCGTGTATGATGGAAGGTTAATTAGAAATAAACAATAATTTAAAGTTGCAAGTGGTTCGCTTCGAGGCTTGGCTCGCAGAAATTATTTACAATAAAGCTGATTTTATAGCTTAAAGTCCAACACCTTAGCTCAGTCTTTTGCGTGTGTCTATTGAACTAAAGGTCACGGGTTCGATTCTTAGCTTAACCAAAAAAAAATCAATCATTGATGAAAAGTGGGTTTCGTCTTTCACAGTGATGAATTAACAGGCCGGGGGTTGGATGATGTGTCTGTTCTAGATTAAAGTTAGAATAGGTCATGTGTTGATATAATCAGTCAGTTCAGACAGTGCACGTTAAATACCTCAAATAAATTAGGATAAAATTGCTAAAATTTTAAAATTACATCGACGAGAAATCATGGGTTTTTATATTAACTGTTTTATCTACTCGCGATTAAATTGTGCTGTCTAGCCAATACGGTACCATCTTCGACAGAAATATACCTATATGTTATATATAACACACGCTATTACGTGCATGTGGTTAAATCAGCTCTCTACCAATAAGGTGCGAGAGAGGGCATGATTTTAACTTCGGGGGCCAGGGGGCCGTTCCTTGACCGCATGCACTAGGGTTGATCCCTCCCCTTTAGAGAAACAGAAATGTCATGAGACGTGTTTTTACGAACTTGTACTAACGTATTCAAACGAATAATAAAATACATTGTCCCTTTTAAATGTATTTTACACACGCGGAATTGAACGAAAATATGAGTTACTATTGTAAAATCGACAACTTTGCATTTTATGTCCGAATAATGTTCAATTAGGTCGATTTTGATGAGAATTAACGCTGTAAAAAGATATGTTTTTATTAAGAAGTGGACGTCATCTTTATTTACCTTTTTAATTCATGAAATAAGCAGAGGGGAGGGGGGGAGGGAAATCCCACGGCTCTATTTAAAAAAAATTCTTCTTACTGTTCCTGTAACCAATCAAAGTTCTCATTGTAGAAAATGTATTTTCCTCGACCAAAGACTTGGTAAATAAGTAAAATATGCGTTTTCCCTGGATTTGATGACAGTCATATTGTGACCCAAGACAAATATGTTAAATTTAAGAATGAAAAATGTAACCATAATTTTTCTATAGAGAACACTCACTATAGCATTTGAATATGGAATTTTTGTTAGCCAATATAAGCATTTTATTTAGCAAATTTTAGTACCAAAATACAACTTTTTATTTTGAAAAATCCAATAATTTTATTTACCAAAAATAAGGATCTCTACCCATTGCTAAATTAGATATTTCCAATGTGAAGGGTTAGATGAAATCAATTCCCAGACAACTTAAACTTGAAGCCACAGAGGAGGAAATTTATGTTTAACATTCAGTATCCAAGCAAATGCACTCACTTAAAAGTCATATTTCTGATCATATTCTCTCAGGTTTAGTATATCATCAGATCAGGCCTTCCCTAAACCCATTATTGTCACCATGACGTACTAATTGGTCTATAATTAACAACTAGGACTGCTGAGGGTCCGGGGTTCAATCCTCGGTCCCGGCGCAGATTTATCTGATTACCAAACCCTTCCTTAACCTCTGACAAGACGTGTATTAATCACAACTTGTGAATGTGGGGAATGCCAGGCCTCTACCGTGGTTCGGATCCCACGTTAAACTGTAGGTCCTCCATTTCATCTCACAATCACCCTACCATTACACATTAGCGTAAGTGCGTATGACCCGAACGGGTAGTAAGACGCGGTGCTAATAATAATAATAATAATAATAATAATAATAATAATAATAATAATAATAATAATAATAATAATAATAATGTAGGAATGAGGAGGGTAGGTTGGAGGAAATGTAAGTTGAGAGGGAGGGTATGGAGAAAACCACGGAGTAAAACCATGTTTGGGGGAAGAAAAAAAAAACTGTCGGGAGCTGTCCACCACCAGCAGTCTAGAACCTACATTGCTAGCCTGACGCCTTGTGGGCACGTGACTTCCTGTACAGGTAATAAAATAATAGTATTGCATTAAGATCGGAATTAACAGTTTTTTATGTGCATAAACGGTTAGTGTGACGTTTTAAAATTATAAATTTGTGTATTCAACACTTATGCAATAATTAGACACGTCAAACTACGCACATAAGGATAATTACAACACACATAAAATAATAAAACTTCTAAAAGCTAAGAGGACACACTTCACAAACGAGACCGACCAAATATCAAATCGATAAATTGTTGTAGTGACGCCATTTAGTTTGAACACAAACAATAGAACACAAAACCCGCTTTGATGGCCGCATGGTCTAAGGCAATATACTAGACTGTCTGAACCTGATAATCCCACCCTTCGAGTGGTGGGGGGGGGGGGGGGGGGGATTGGAGCCTTTTAGATACCGACCAAAAAATTGCCCTGAGCCCCGATGTCCAGGGGTGCTTGGCGTCACCATTGAGCAGTGTGGTCACAGCAGGTAATATCGGAGTTCGAGCCTAGTCGGGTAAATTGAAGGTGTTTTTTTTTCCCTAAATAGCTTTCCACTCTACCTCCACGTAAACGGGGATGCACTTCCTCTAAATTAAACCTTTATATTCTCTTAACATATTGGTGCAATTAGTACAAAGGCGTATAACCCGAAAGAGTAGTAAAACGCGGTGCTAAAAATATATTAAACCGTGCTAAAATATATCCAACGTAGAAACGTGGACAAACAGTCGAGCTGGTTAGTTTTCATTCGGTATTCTTAAGACTCATACGGCTTTTCTTGGTTATTACCGGTATGTTGGCAACACTACTAGCTTTACACTTTCAGTGATAAGAAAACAGCGGCTTGTATAGACACCGATTCCCGTTTATTACCCAGTTGACTTATACACACACAGGACACATTCAAAATGCCATATATTGACAATTTCCCAAAATTTTATTGGATCTACTTTAATGTGTTTGAATTCTAAACCATTTATTTATCAGATGTCACTTGGTAGATGGTGTTAATTTTGACAGCTATAATATAAATAGTGAGATTCCGTCAAGAGTGGCTAGTATTCTTCATTTATTTTGGATTGTTTTAAAGAGACCCCCTCTGGGGTCTAGTGGTCAGCATTCCCAGCAGTGGCGGATCTATAGGGAAGTGAGGGTGATGCCCCCTTCCCCCTAGAAAATAATCATAAATATTGAAACCAATGCCCCAATGTCGTAAAGAATGACCGCCCTATTTCTTACATGACCTAATCAATAACGCTCTCAACTCTGATGTGCAGAAAAGCAAATGGCTTAATACTAAAACTCTCCAGTAGGTTTTGTAATATAAATTATTTGTATTAGAATACAAATTTTTGTTTCTATTAATACCTACTAAAACATGTTAGGTCCATGTACATATTTATTGCTTTTATTGTGACAGTGACATTTGTTTTATGTGTTTTGTATTAAAATTACATATTTGCTAATCAAAATTGTCTACTTTTTATTGTTATAGTTAGTATATTAATAAAGATTATGTTTATAAGATAGCAATATTATTATTATTATTATTATTATTATTATTATTATTAACTACTATTAAAATTATTATAAATAAAAATGTTGATTAATTAAAATTATCAAAATTATACAGTCGCTCCCCTCCCCCTCAAAAACATGCCCTGGATCTTCCCTTGATTCCTGGCTACAGATTCAGAGGTACCGTGTACAATCCCCGGCGCTTACAGATTTTCTGTGAAGCAGCGAGTCTGGAACGAGAACAATTTAGCCTCATGAGGACAAATGAGTTACTTGAATGAAAAAGTATTGGCTCGGATCTATAAAAACAAATTAACGGCCGGAGGATCCATTGTGCCGACCCCTGATACCCTTTATCCACAGAAATTGGCACTATCTTCACCAACATACGGCGGTTTCTCTGTTGGTATGGTTCGATTGCGGGCTAGCTCCATTGAGTTTAAGAGATCTTCCCATAGCGATCAACACTTATTTTTTTGTTCATAAGGCTTAACTCAAGGCAGGGGCAATCCAAGCGATAGAAACCAGGGTAGTTAGGAAATATTTCATCTGCATTAGCGTGGAGGGGCCTAGGAAAACCACAACGATAAATCACAACAAACCCAGACCACGCAAACAGTGGTGTGGGGGCGATCCGACTGTGTGCATGCGTTTACAACCATATCTGCACTCCTATCGCCATAGAGGCAGAGTTGAATCGCAAATGGGGGAAAACTATAACAAATGTTGGGCAATCTTTCCTTCGTGCGACTGTTAAACTTTCATTGGTATTTATTCTCTCACCGCTTCTAACTACCCGTTTAACTTGTACGCATACATTAATCAAGCTAGTGGAATAGGGATGGGGTAGGTAGTAGAATGGTTAAGGAAATGTACCCTCATTTGCGTGGAGGAAAATTGGGAAACCATTGTGGTATGGGGGGGTGGGATTGATATTCGAAAGGGATTCAAACCTCAATCATCCAGTAGCGACAACAATCTAGTAGTTTTTCAAACCGAGTTCCACCATAGTTATGTCAGGCTCCGTGAGGTAAATTTATAATATTCTTTATTTGTTTTTCACGCTATAAAAATTAGTAGCATCAGTAATAAGAAATGCCACCCACTTCAGTGGCCGAATAGCCTAAGGCGCCACTATCGTGTTGGATTGACCTGCTGAAGACGGGTATATAAGGGTTCAAATACCGGTCAGGTCTACTGGGTGTGGTTTTTCCCAAATGGTTTCCCACTCTCTTTCCACGCAAATGCGGGAATATTGCCTCTTAAATGCTCCCTTCCTCATCCCTACTCCATTAGAGTAGTGATAGTTAATATGTGTAAAACCTGAACAGACGCGGTGATAAAAAATAAAGATTGTCCATTTTTTTTTCAAATCTGAGCTAAGGACATTTGCCAGAGGCGCAGTCAAAACATGTGATGTTTTCCGTATGTTTTATACTTTTAAACTTGTAGAGTTTAACTGTCTTTATTATTATTATTAGCACCGCGTCTTACTACCCATTCGGGTTATACGCACTTACGCTAATGTGTAATGGTAGGGTGATTGTGAGATGAAATGAAGGACCTACAGTTTAACGTGGAATCCGAACCACGGTGGCGTCCTGGTATTCCCCACATTCACAAGATGTCTTGTCAGAGGTGAAGGAAGGGTTTGGTGATCAGATAAATCTGTACCGGGACCGAGGATTGAACCCCGGCCGCCAGCACAGAAGTCTGACACCTTACCCCTAGACCACCAGGTCACCTAATTTGGTAAAAATGTTATCAATATTGCCCTCATAAAATGTGTTTATTTTATAACAGGCTCTTCATGTAAAAATTGGATTGTACATTCAACGAACACCTTACCCCAACAATAAGAACGGTTTACAAATTACAACTTAATAAATTGGTTGGATACAAAATACAACACGCGATCGAGGTTCGAATCTCGGTCGGGTGTAATAAAGGTTTTTCAAAATGGTTTTCTACTCTCCTTCCACACAATGCGGGTACATTTCCTCCAAATATAACCTTCCTAATCCATATTATTATACTATAAAGCCACATTGCTGACTCACTCACTGACAGTAATGTTTACCCACTTACAGATGAGATAAAAACTTGAAATTTGGCATTTTAAACTTGTAGCTTCTAGCCTGTAACCGACGGTAAATTTCCAAAAAGTTAAAATGGCAGTGCAACTTTAAAGTCGGTGCAGACCTTTCTTTGGAGGTCTCTTGTGGTTAAACGGTAAGACCTATCAAAAAACTGTTCTGGAATTACATGAGATTACATCCACTTGCAAAGAAAACACATTGGGGGTTTGGGGCCGGAGCCCCCAACGAGCAAAGTGAATTTAGTAATATCCAGACGGGTAGTAAAACGCGGTGCTTAAAAAATAGACTATACAGGAAGTCATGGTTTTTCAAGGCTGTCCCAGAGAAAATACAACTTGTGGAAACAAATATAATTTCTTCTTAAGGGCAAGTGTAAACAAACCCCGACACCAAAGATCTAAAAAGCTATGAATATAATTAATTTACCTCACAAGGAATGAATCCTCAAAACGGACCAGTGGAATCTTGTGAGCTCAAAATAAACTGAAATGTCCACTTACTATTACAGGAAGGGGGAGAAACTATGTCAAGTCAATGTCCACTTTGTTTTACTAATGTTCACGGATGGACTTAGACCCACACACAGCGCGACACCAGCAAACACACGCAGTCCAAACAGGGAACGTCACAATTGGATGCACTCAACACAAGAGAGTTCAAGGTTGTACAGTTACAACCGAGACCGAACTGAAACAAACGTTCCAAAAGATCACAAAATAGCCGAGGATTCCTCCTATTGTTGGTGACAATGACGTCACACACGAATATTACACAAGGGGAGGGGGAGAAGGTTTAGTTAGCCGCTGTCATACATAAACTTAGTTTTGAGTAATATTTCGTTTTTAATAAAATTATTTAAATACTAACTCTAAAACAATAATATGGATGAATACTTTTTTTAATTATTGCAACGATTACAACATTTTAAGTTAATTAGTTTGTGAAGTTTTATTTAGATAAAATATAAGTTAGATGATGACCGTATAGTTTTATGTTAAGTCAAACGTAACAATTTATTAATCTAAGCGCAGAATGCGATTGTGAAAGGATGGTTTGCCTTCAGATCCTAATTAAGTTGTCAACCCCTAATGTCTGGAGAGTACATGTTTATTTTTTGTATTCAAATACTTATTCCTGTTCACGCTAACATTCTACCGACTTTAACTAAGTTATTTAGTAGACATTAATTGTTAAATCTCTAATTTTAACTACCTGAAAATAAGTATAGCCACAAATATCGATATTGGGACCCGACTGTTCTAATCCAATGTATCACATTCGCCATGCAAGCGACCATATGTTGATAAGTATGAAAGAATTAGTATGATTAATTAGTACAATTCTCTACAAACGAAATAAATGCACAATAAAATAAACACTCACCCTTTTAAATTTGTAGCCTCTCAATTAAATGACTAATAAAAAATAACACTCATATCTCCTTTGGCAATAAACATCACACACACACACCAAAACAGTACGGGTTTGGACCTCCACAAAGTAAAGTCAAAACTTCGAGACCAAATTCTAACCAGTATAAGAGTAATTGGATAGTGCTGAATCCGTAGCACCCTCAGGCGTTGCACATTTGTTGACGACACACCCTGCTTCAATAATTGATGCTTCACCAATAGTAGAAGGAATATTACGTTGACCAACGAATATTTTAACGAACACGCATCAGTGGTTGTAATGTTGCAGAGCCAGTCTTCAATTCAACTGAGGAAACGTATGCCTACCGTTCGTCCGCGCGCACACACACACATACACACACAAACAAAGGGGCCCAAATAGAAGGGATGGCAAGCGAAGAAGAGAGCTACGTCATAATGGCTGGAACTACCGTTTGTCTCAAAAACGTTCAATATGCTTTCTCGTGTTCATTTTATAATTCACAGCGGTGCTGCTACAAAAGTTTACTCATACACAATATACACTAAAAAGGGAGATATTCAAATTTAAAACTCGATGGTGTGCGGGTTTTTTTTTCCACCACAACGCGGAAGGAACTAACTACAAAACGCTATACCGTTCAACGTTGTTGATAATAGTTAGTACCTGACCTGTAGACGCGAGGCTAACATTTTGCACCAGGGATGCATCACATAAAAGTGAAGGTAAGAATAATTACGCAAATTGTTTGCCCAAAAAAATGAGCTAATTCGGGGTAGGGGGAGTTGACTCTCTTGTGGCAGCTGGAAAATTAATACAAACTATCTAAAAGTTTGCTATTGGGTCAGTGCATGATAATAGCGTATATTAACTTCTATATACCCGATCGAGTCCTTCAAGTGATTGTTTTAGTATACTTTTAAATATTGTAATAAACTATTATTTTGTGTTTTATTATTAATAAATCCTATATATACTCATAACTGATATAAACTGGTTTACATAATCATTTGGATTGTTGGTGTTATATACAATTCAAAGCCTTCAACCTTTGAAGATATACGGGATCCGTTCCTGGCCCAAACCTTAAAGTTATGTCCTATTGGTGTGTTTTTCCTCGATAACAATTATTGACAATCTTTAATGTTCATTCTCACCCTCACCTAAGATCACCATGGATAGAGAATAGTATTTTTTTCACGTCACTCCAGGCTATCTGGTATTAATTATACTAATAAGGTATAAGTGGGGAAGGTAGAATTTCCGCTCATTTGCGTGGAGTAAAAGCGGGAAACATTTTTTTAACACGCTGATTCGAATCCAAACCTCTCCAGATCGATTCTCAGCTAATCTTGGCTGTAGTACGGCTCACACGCCCAAGGAAACATTCTTGTTCTGGAAATGTTTTAGAGAAGACGAAGTGTTCGTGCCAAGCAAGCCCCGTCTAGAAAACAGGCCGGACAGACTGACAAAGATGGCGGGAGGTGGGGAGGGAAGAAGAAACGTACCTACGCAGAGAAAGAAAGGTATAAAAAAAACAAGACCTTTCCGACACCGGACGAGCGAAGGTAGCGAGCGACGCAAGGTCCTGTTCATGAAGGGAGAGGGAGGGAGGACATACAAAAAAAAACTGGCATGCAAACGTTTTTCGGAGCTCCCAACAGACTGGCAAACCAGTCGCCGCCATGTTCTAGCGATATTTGAAGGCATTCCAGCAGGGTAAATGTTACTGAATTCTGTCAGGCGGAATGGCCTGTCATAAAGAGCGAAGGGGGAACTTTTACCAAATACTTCTTCCAAGTTACGCCAGTGTAGTAAAATGATATTATGCGGAATTCACAGAAGTTAATTTAACATATTAAAAATGAGGGTATTGGGTCACCCACTTTGATATTTTGTAACTAATCATATCAATTTAGAGATTTAAAGTTAATCCAACACGTGATTGCTAGAACAAAATCACACTTTTAATTATGGTAATAGTTAATTGATGTATTTATAAAAACGAGCAAATAAAATGTGTGGGCTCACCACAGTTAGGGGTCTTTATGATTACTAAATTGCTCATATTTTGTGTTACGTTTTTAAATTGTTATTTGAGGCATTTAACTTGCACTTTCTGTGCCGACTGATTATATCATCACACGGCTTAAAAATCTATAAGAGACGCTACATACAGCCCCGGGAGTTAAATCATCGGCGCGAAAGGGAAAAACCACATTTCACCAATGATTTTTTTCCCCGGTTCATACCAAGAATAGAACCTCAAGACCCTTAGCACAGCTACCGACTGAGCTAAGGTGTCGGAAATAACTTATAAAATGCAAACATTTTTTTTTCAGGGAAGGCCAACCAATGTCTCGTTTATCCGGTGTGACATCGACGCTTATCAAGCTATCCTCTAATCCTCGGTGGTGCAGATAAGCAATTAAATACTTCCGACTTGTAATCAAGTGGGCAATGATTGTCACTGTACATCTTTGCAATAACTAGTGTTGAATCTAGAAATTAGGTCGTACCTAAGATTAAAATAATAAATTATTTCTATACGGCTGGATTCGCACCAGTGGTAGCACGGTCTAAGGCGTTTGGCCTCGCATTTGGTTAGATTATTATTAGCACCGCGTCTTACTACCCATTCGGGTTATACGCACTTACGCTAATGTGTAATGGTAGGGTGATTGTGAGATGAAATGAAGGACCTACAGTTTAACGTGGAATCCGAACCACGGTGGAGGCCTGGCATTCCCCACATTCACAAGATGTCTTGTCAGAGGTGAAGGAAGGGTTTGGTAATCAGATAAATATTTGCCGGGACCGAGGATTGAACCCCGGCCGCCAGCATAGAAGTCTGACACCTTATCCCTAGACCACCAGGCCACCCCATTTGGTTAGAACGCCAATGACGGAAAGAGAGATAAAAAATTTTGTCACTAGTGCATTAGAGCGTGGTTTTTCTTAAGTGGTTTACCGCTATGGTTTTCTCATCCTCTCTCTATACGCTAGATCAAGTGCACTTCCTCTAAACTACCTTCTTTATTTTCAACCCTTTGATTAGGCAGTTGAATAAGCCTCGTGTTAAATCGAATCTTTTTTTTTTATGCCTGGGTGCTTGGAGTCAAGACTGGTGTATTGAACAAACAGTATGATTTCAAATTTGAGAAACAAGAATTGTCCTACCCGCAGTCCCCAAGTTCGTTTTGTGTGGCCCACCAGTTCAAATTAAAATACTTTAAATTGCAGAAATGGCAGAACTAAACAACGAATTAGGCTCTTGGAGATGACATAAATTATCTGTAATTTCAATGAAGTTTCCAGAATTGTGAGGATAATGTAACTTGTGTAATGTATGTGTGTATTTGTTAAAAACAAGTAACCCAACTGGAGGAAGGTTGGACATGCCTGACAAACAGATTATGCGTTCTTCACTTTGCCCTGTTCCCCCACAGTATATTCCTCCTTTAGCTTCCTATTTTTTGCTCTCTTCCTCAAAGCTTGCCCCACGAACCCCCTACCCTAAACTTACATTTCCAAACCGACCAGTGTTGCCGACGTCCACATTAACCATTTTACCCCCTCGACCGAAGCTCGCTCAGTCTTGCCAACATCCGCCATGCCTGCCAACTAAATCAATGAACGGAGGGTTTAGTTTCGACGGTTGGACTGAGCAAACACGAGCGGGGAGGTATATTTTAATCACTCTTCTTTCAAAAATAACCCTCCCCCCTCCTTATGAAGCCCTTCGCGCTGTCACCAGTTATCGTGGGGCATTTATACCCGGTTTTTTTTTTTTACGAATGGACATTATCTAACCACCAGAGTAAGTTTATTTTTTATTTGAGGTATTTAACATGCACTTTCCGAACCAGTGATTATATCAGCACACGACTTATAAACTAACTTAAATCTAGACAAGACACAACGTCCAGCCCCCGACAATTAATTCATCACTGTGAAAGGGGAAACCCACACATGAATGATAAAAAAAATTTCGGCCATGCCGGGAACCAAACCTGGGCCTCTTAGCTTAGTAGGCAGACATGCTACCGACTGAGCTAAGGCGTCGGACTTCGTGATGGTTACGATAATGATAATCCTAAGCCCTAAGGCAGTGGTTTTCAAACTTATTAGTCACGTTGATCTTCTGACCATGGAACAGCGGATTCGTGGACGCCTTGATGTAGGATAAATGACTAAAAAACGATAGTCATAAATGTATAGTATATTATGGGGATAAATTAGTCATAATATTTTTATGGAAAAATAATTACAATATAAACGTAAATATTTATTATTTCGTACATTTTTGGTCATCATATTTTTTTTTAATAAATGTAAAATTAATTAAAATGAAAATAAAATATATGCATTATATTTTGTACATTTAGAATCACCGATAATTTGTGAGGAATGGAAATGAAGTGTGATTCAATAACAAGATGATTTTGTTTCACATTCTTTACATCACAAAGATTTTTAAAAAAAAGTCTTGCTCGCACAAATAGGTGGTTGGAAAAGGCATCAAATGTTTCAGTGATTTTTCTGAAATGTCTTTGTTCTAGCTGACACGAAAACTGAAATTAAATGTAAATTCCCAAATGCTCCTCTCAAAGTTGTGGGCACAAGGGGCGTGGCCAATTCCACCACTTTTCAGCCTCAGTTTTTTTGTGCCAGACACCTCCATTGTGTTTAGTATACACCAGTGATTTACCCTTTTATATCTAATGTTATACAATCTAAAAAATAAAGGTATGGCATGGATTCCCTGGACAATCTCGCGGGCCCCACGTTGGAAATCTCTGCCCTAAGGTATTGGGCACGAATAGTGCACTCGGTTGCAATTGATGGGATGATCTGTGTTTGAATCCCTGACTAGTGTCTAAAAGGTGACTTTTTACAGTTTTATGTTTTACAATGTGATGTTTTCATCGTCTTTCTGCGCTAATCTAGATTTTAAACTACTCGCAAATATATTTTTTTTAATGTGACAGTGTTTGTAGATATATCCTCCCCATCCCTAGTTTTATTTTATAATTATTTCTTCGTTCTTCTTAGGGACTGATGATATTCCCCAACTTCTGAAGCTAAGTTCGTTATTCCTACCTTCATCATTCCACTTTCCATCATTTCGTTAAGTTAATGATATTGTCGCTTCCAAAATGTAATAGGGTAGTTTAGTTCGCTTGTGGTTTTTACGGTAAGTGCATAATGGGCCGGCGTCGTCTGAGAAATTATCACGATTATTACTGTTATTATAATTATTTTACCCGTGCTGCGAGTGTGAGAAGTACGTGCGTGTAAAGGAAGAAGTTTTCGATCATTTCTCCCGAGCGAGCGCGACAACTGCGCCGCTCTAAAGTGAAAGTAGGTCATTGACATCGCTATAAAACAATTAAACATTGTTTGTATTTGAGAGGACTATCAGGCAGGCGCATTTAAGGTTCCTGCTTTGTCACCTTTGCTTGTTTTGCTAAATAGATTGTATAATAAAGCTGTGCTACACGTCATACTATTCGTCTGGTCTAGCCACGTATTTACACTGCTGAAGTAAGGATGAGGGAGGAGGTAGAACTTAGAGGAAGTGCACCCGCATTTGTGTAGGAGCGAAGCTGTTTAGATAAACCAAATCAATTCCCTATAGCAGGATTCAACACCTTTACCTCCCAGTCAATCGATGAATCAGACAATACTAGAATAGTTTGTTATTTGTAATTTCAATAGAAAGGTTATTTTGGTTGCTTGCTACATGATAAAGAACTTAGGCGCGTTGCAGACGTATAGGAATCACGCACTATTTTAAGATTTTGTTTGATATGTTTTGATATTGTTATCGACAAAATGTAGGCGAGAATTATCAGAATATTTCTAACCAATTAAAAAGTTTAAATTTTGAGTTTAAACTTGTTGTTTCTTTTTTAATTCAACGACGCTTAACGATAAAAATTTGTACTTCTGAGATTAAAGCCAAAAGGTTAGATATACCTAGCTCTAGCCTCCCTCTATAAAATAAAGTCATGTTTTGATAGAGTCACAACAGGGGCGGCTTAAGGCCCGGGCAAAGCGGGTGGCTGCCCGGGGCGACGGCTCAAGGGGGGAGAGAAGGGGGGACAAAAAACCACCAACTTAACCTAACGTATCCTGGGTGTGATAAAAGATTATGTCAGGTCTGGGTTTTATTTTCCTATCACGCTCAAATTATGTTAGATTTGGGGATTATTTTCATATTTTCCTATTATCCCCCGGTCATATAGAGGCGCGCCAAAAAGCAATCCCACCCGGGCGCAAAATTTATCTCGGGTAATCCTAAGACACAAAATAAAATTTTAAGGTAGTGCGAGATTATTTTAAAGAGTTTTAGGTTGAGTTATCAAACGTTTTTAAAACACTTTAAATTTAAAATCTAAATTTTTTAAATGGTCAGAACTTTTGCCAACATTATTGTAAAACCAGATTAAAAAATTATCAAACCAGTTCAAAAATAATTCATGATTTCTAAACGTCTGCAACAATTCACAGTACTCACCCATGTAACACACTCAAACGATTTAAGAGATGACAGCAAGATTGAGGAAGGTATCTAGGATGAAATGCACCTGCATTACCATGAAGGAAGAAAGAAGGGAAAGGAAAATCACAGTGATAAAATAAAATGAAAAAACAAGTCTAAGTGCACCTACCCATAATTCGATCCCCGACCTCTTCAAAGGTGATCAAGTAAAATTCAATCTAACGCTGAATTATTCCTTACCCCCCCCCCCCTAAATTTCTACTTTACAAAATTATAAGGCTTGTAGCGTACATAAGAAAGGGCATTCCCGATGGTGATGGATCAGTATACGGCGTAGACACATCTCCAGGTTGATTTTTTTTTACTGTGTTTAAGACCATGTTTATTAACGGTTTAATTTAAAAGGTATAAAGGTAATTTAGAGAACTTGCACCCACATTAGCGTGTAGAGGGGAGGGGAAAGCCCCAGTGATAAATCCTATGGTGGAAACCCCTCTTCAAGAGCATCCAGCTGAGGTTCAAACTTCGACCTCCTGTCACTAGCAATCCAGTATATTGTGGAACATTTCCTCTAAATTCCACCCCCAATCACCTCTATCCCATTAGTGTAGTACGTGGATAGCCCGGACGGGTTGTAAGATTCAATGCAGAGTAAAAAATACTAGATTTTATTTCTTTTAGCACCGCGTCTTGCTACCCGTTCTGGTTATACGCATATGAACTTATACGATATTTTTTTTTAATATGAGGAAGGTTGAATTTAGACAAAGTGTACCCACATTTGTGTGGCGGGAAAGTGGAAAACCATTTAGGACAAAAACCCTCAGTACCTCCGACTGGGATTCGAACCCCGATCTCACTATCATCGGCAGTCTAGTGTGACGC
The DNA here is from genome assembly GCA_039000515.1 of Timema cristinae. Lineage (NCBI taxonomy): Eukaryota > Metazoa > Arthropoda > Insecta > Phasmatodea > Timematidae > Timema > Timema cristinae. Next base: position 27,570,670 of record JBCFYV010000935.1, read on the forward strand.
TTAACATTATTCGACCATCAAAGCAGGTGACAGGATCTAATTTCATAATATAAATTAGTCAAGTTGAGATCCGCAATCGTCACTTTTGACAAATAATATTAATGACGATTTAGTAATAATAGTACTAATAATTGTTACGGTTTTTACTCTTCTAAATCTACCTGCCTACCTCAATGGTTGGTGGCTGTGAAATGAGGATTCATTATCCGAAGAACGAACCACATAATCTTAAATAATAATATTATCACTATCAAACTATTAATGAATCAAAAATTAAGGAAAAGCTCCCAGACATTGCACAACACAGTGATTAGATTTACACCTTGAATTTGTTCTCATATTATCACAAAAGAATGACGTATTTTGTCAACCGATTAGTATTTTTCGTAAGGGTGTACGAAGCTTCGACTTGGCTTCGAAAAAAATTTCAGCTTCGGTGCTTCACCAGTAAAAATATTGACGGCTAGAATAATAAATTTTCATTCCATTATTGCCATTCTGAGCTGTTGTATACATTACAAATTAATATTAATATGAAAAAAATCTGAAGTGAATGAATTGCATGTTGTGATAATAGCTTTCTTTATCAGATTGAAACAAAATATTACAAACAAATGTGCAATAATACATTTTCTATGTAGGCCATACCTAATTTTAGTGCATAAAATCATATAAATAAACACAATATACATTTTTTTCAAGCTTAAAACAACTAACGAAAAATATTCGAACTTCAATTCGTCTTCGAGAATATTTCATATATTCGATTCGAGCTCGTCTCAAATTAAAAAGTGGACTTGGCACACCGATTTTTTCTGCTTTTTAAATCATAATTAATCATAATTACATTAGCGTATAACCCGAACGTGTGGTAAGACGCGGTAATAAAAGAAATATTATAGTAATAGTTGTTAAATCGCAACTAATTTATATCTGTGCTTGACAATCGAACAACCTAAAGTTTACAACAAAACTTACCAGGCGAGTTGTTTTTAACAATCCCCCTCCAACGCAAATTTAAAATTTTAAAATTATAAATGTGTACTTGTACCGCTTTTCTCCGAAGAATATTCTACCCCCCACACCCTGTCTTTACGTAAAGCTCGCTTTAGCTAACTGTGCTTTCCAACCTCCTACACTCCTTCGTCTACTGCGCATTGGATTGTGTTTTCGGTTATCACTAGCTCTCTCAAAACAGTTCGTTAATACGTGTGCTTTGGGGTGGAGACTAAGGGGAGAAAAGGCAGTATGGCAGACTGGGAGGGGTTGCGGGGAGAAAGGGGGAGAATTATTTGTACGATGTATTCCATTCCAACTACCCTGCCTTTGAAAACAGATTAACAGAGTGAATACGTTATTTGTGGTGGTCACATTGAAAAGGTTGCCGCGAGTTTACACATTTTTTTTTTTTACTGATTCTATCAAGTAAATTTTACAAAATCAATCACAGTAAAAGTGCCTCATGGGAAATTTTAGTTTTTACACATAATGAAATAAAATATAATGAAGTAGAATGTGTTATCCATGTATCCCGTAAAACAAGGTGCTCAAAATTACTATTCGTAATAAAATCAAGATCAAGATAAAAGACGCAATTATGCTATTATTTTAAAATAGGTTAAATGTTTGTTTTAAAATCAGAAAATACCCTTTATTTTTGTTCTTTTTTTTATTCTGTAAAAGGCTACATCACTTATTTTCATTTCACCCTACATGCATATTTATAGTAGATAAGGATGAAAAAGGATGAATTTTAGAAGAAATGTAACCACAGATGCGTAAAGGGACAGTGAGAAACTATTTTAGGAGAAAAAAACTATTTCAGTAGGCCTACTGCCGACTGCGATATAAACCCAGACTTCCGTCACTGACAAACCAGATTAGACAAGTTTAACACCTTTCCTCACTTCAAATGTACATATGGCAGTGTTAATATTTTAAGAATGAGTAGGGTGAAGTTTAAGAAAATGCAACATCATTCTCTTGGATAGAACACGTGAAAATACTCGCAACAAGTGCATATTTTAGACATGCGTACGTAGACCTAAACTATAAAATCTAAAGTAACTTTAAATAATATCGAGGCCTATACGTTTTAATCTTTTTTTAACTCTAAAAATGTAACTATGTAGACTTGTATTGATGTCATACAACCATTTCAATCTTCAGCAGTGGGGTAGTCCTGGGGGGGAAAAGCACCGGGGAGATCATTCTCCTAATTCTGAGCATGCTAAGTGGAAAATTAGATTAGCAATAACTTAACGTTTAAAATTTAAGAATATATTTAATGGTTTTAAAATTACAAAGACAAGATATATAGTGGCAATATAACTCAATCTCTTCATCTTATGATATTAATTAAAACAATGACCTTAGTTAAGTTCTACTATGTTCAGGAACATGACATGGCGCTATTTTATCTCCACAGCCGACCGACGATACTGCAATAGAGTCTGAACGTATTGTAGTGGGCCCCATTGCTTCAAAGGTAGAACTTTAATTTTTAGCAGCACCACGTCTTTCGGTTATACACTTATGTACTAACTACACTAATGGTTTTAGGGACTAGGAAGGCTACATTCAAAGGAAATGTACCCACATTTGTGTAAAGCAAGAGTGGAAAACAAATATTTTGGATAAACCACTCTTAGTACACCCGACCGAGATTCGAACCTCGATCTCCCTGTCATCGGCAGTCTAGTCAACACCATGCTTATCGCGTTAGACCACTCGGCCACCGAAGCAGGTTTGATGAACATTAATGATGTAGCTTGATGTATAAGAAAAGAAAAGCAGGATGGAATAATTAATAAGAGCATTACCGTAAAAAAAAAAAAAACACGTCCATGTTGAGAAGAACTACAAGTTAGTTATTTTAAGCAATCTGTCAGAGGTTTAAGAGAGACTAGAATACGTCTTCCTTCACAGTCAACGTAGATTAGAAATACATTCAAAACATTGGCTGCAATTGTTTTTGATGGGAGTCCTCAAGATTTGTCACTTCCATATTATTCGGCCACAAGTTCAAGCTCAGTATTTCAAAATACTTAAAAAGTTTGGAATATTCTTCTTGAAGACTGTCATTGTCTTTCTTTCATGCCATGGCTTGAAATGTATGTAAAACATCTAACAGAATTGCAACTGATTTAATTAATGGTTTCACGGATTGTCAGTAAAATGCACGCCACTAAATTACAACTCTCAGTTGCTTTTATACATTATTTTACTCTTTTAACTGATATGGATTTCATTGATTTAATAATTCTTAAGCATATAACTCGAACGGGTAGTAAGACGCGGTGCTAATTAAAAATAAATAAAAATAATTCTTAATGTAAGATGTATCAGTTAATCAGTCTTAGTATATGATGATCTAGCCCTTCCTCTGAAAGATTCATCATTTTGTAAGTACGCCATATAACAAAGAAATTTATTTGAACTCGTTTAGTTTAAACATCCCAAACATTTTAATTGTTCAATGGGATTTTGTGTTGGGTCAATGATTTCATCCTTAAGAGTTTAAGTAACCTTTTAATGCCTGGTAGAAGTTCCAAACAAACTTAACTGTGTGAAAACTGTGAGACAAACACCTTAAATCTAACATTTGATCAAATTTATATTTAGTTAACTAAGTGTTGATGCAACAGCTAGCAATTCACTCGTGTTTTTAGGAGAATGACTAAATAACGCATGTAATGTGTTCATAAATGCTTTGAAATAAATTAATCGTCGCTTCATTATCATCAATAGTATCGACGATTTCTAGTTCCAATCCATGATTCAAACGGTCTCAAATTAAAATGCTAAGAAATTTCTTACATAAACATCTTTGCCACGCCTCCCGATCGAGATTCGAACCTTGATCAATACTTAGAAGATAATTAAAATAATATAACCTAGAGACATTTTTTCAATATTGAGAGCAAAACAAATATTTTGTATGTTTTCTAAACTTATCTACCGCGATTCCGCTATGTTTCTAGTAACTCTTACTTCGGTCAAAAATAATGCACTGCATCTTACTACCCATCTGGGATATTCGCATATACACCAATGGAGGAAGGACTAGGAAGATATAATTTTAAATGAAATGTAACCACATTAGCGTGGAGAGAGTCGAAAGCCCACCCTCAGTGGTATTTGATTGCGGTCTCTCCATCATTGTAAATATTACCATTATAGGAAGGTTCCAAGTGAGCCGGGACTACAAATATGGCAGCCCTTAACCTATATCATAAATACCACTGCATTTTTATTAGTGGTAAATTTAATCACGAGGTAATTTAAGGGGGGACGGAAGGGGACGCGAGAAAAGACCAGTGTTTTTGAAGTTTTTAGGGCAAACTTTTTTTTTTTTTGCCAAAATAAATAATATTGCTCCAGTACAAACACAGAGTTTAATTTTCTTCACATGTTGATAACAACAGCTCCTGAATATCTGTCATGAGCATAGTGGCATTATCTAACAAACTTTTTAAATAAGCGAAAAAGTTATCATTAAATTCCAAAACAGTCTTGACAGATATTCAAAAAGTTTTAAGGTCACCATGTGAAGAAAATTATAATCTATGTTTGTACTGGAGCAATATTTTACTTATTTTGGCCAAAACAAATGTTTTGTAATAAAAACTGCAAGCACACTTACCTTTTCTGGCGTCCCCTTCCATCCCACTGTTACATTATCGATGACTACGTCACTATTCAATCTACTTAAAAAACATCAGCTTCTCTTTTCTACCTAAATGAACAAAAATGCTACTTGTGTATACCCTTAACTTGGAAACATACCCTACCTTTTGAAATAGGTTTATACCCAATTTACAATTATTTCACGAATATAATAAACCCTGAAAATTGTACCCTTTTCAAAAATACAAACATGAAACGGTATTCATAGCGTAGCCAAACATCTTCAACGCAAAAAAAAAAGTATTTTATGACAATTTGGCTCATAAAGAAGCCTAAAAATTGAGTGCATCTCGTAAAATGCACGCCAAGCTAAGGGTTACAAAGCTGGTAAGTCGGTATTACCTGCTTCCTGTGGCCGCATAGAGGGCGTAACTCTCGCGATAGACTAGACCAGGAGTCCGCAATCTTTTATTAGTGTTGTGCCGAGGTAATATTGCAAAGTCACTCAGCGTGCTAACCAACCTAAGCCCATCCAAATAGTTTATATTTTTATACTAAGTTAGCTAACTAGTACAACTATTAAAACAAATTTAAGTTGATTTTGTAAAATTTATTTGTAACAACAGGTTTATAAATCGAATACATTGTATTACTACTTGTTCTTGAATATATAGTATTTTAATATAAATAAGATATATCAGAATAAATACAAAAATTATGTGTTTTACAAAATTTAAGTTATAAAGACATTATTTTGAAATTTTGAAACAAAACAAATGAATCATTTAAAAATAAACCATTTTGTTATTAAAATTATTACTCTCGCAAAATAAAGGTTTTATATTATTTTTATTCAAATCGCTCAGCGTACCATTGAAAACCATCCCGCGTGCCACTTTTGGCACGTGTGCCGTAGGTTTCCAACACCTGGACTAGACTGACGAATAAGGGGAGATCGGGGTTCGATCCCGGTCGGGTGTACTGAGGATGATTTTTCCTAAATGGTTGTCCACTGTCCCGCCACGAAAATGAAGGTACACTTCCTCTAAATTTAACCTACCTCACCCTAACACATTAGCGTAATTAGTATGCTTGCATTTGCGTTTAATCCGAACGAGTAATAAGACACGGCGCTAAAAGAAACCGTCAATATTCACTTGACAAACGCTTATATACATTTGGCTTGAGAAATTGTTTGTAAACAAACCCAAGAAACAAAGAGGACGGTTTTACATTTAATATCATGTTTCTTCAAAAATGGTGCATTCTGGGGCCCTTCAGACCTACCCAATCCAACTTTTAATTAAAATTCAATAAAAACAATATAATTTAAAACTGAATGGATAGCATTGTTTTAGTTTTAAAAAGGTGCGGCGGACCTAATCAAAATAGGCCTATCGGATTATCTCCTGGTGGTCCAGTCTACACCGTGGTTTGACACCTTTGTCCGCATGTCCCCCGTCACTTATCAATATGCCGGGTTACATTTTGTCAATATTTAGAGCAAACATTTCGTTTGTGTTCTAAAATCTAACCTTCCGACCGAGATTCCACTAAAGATCTAGTAACGTTGACTCGGGTCCGAAAAGATCCTATTGGACGAACGAGCGAGTGAGGGTGACATGGCCCCATGTCGCACCAAGTCGTGACCAGGGGAAACGTCAGGAGCTCGCAAGAAGAGCTCCAAACTTTTTTTTTCCCCATTTCAAACAAAGAAAAGAAGCCCTTGCTACGTACGTCGCACGCTAGAGGCTGTGTTTTTTTTTCTCTCTCTTTAGAGTTCCATGAGCTTCCTCTTTCTCTCAGTTAAAATCGATTGCAACGCAAGCTACGTCCTTCCAGCCATTACGTCTTTCTAGAAGGGAGAGAAAAAGAAAGATGGAATAAGATGAAAAAAACCTAGAAGGAAAGGCACAAATGAAAGAAAACAGCGACCCCTGTTTGAGAGAGAGAGAGAGAGAGAGAGAGGGAGGGAGGGAACATTGCACCCCGCGAAATTCATCATGCCAGCATGACGCTGGTAAGGGTGGCCCGGTTCTCTCTAGGATCGACCAAGGGCTGGCCCCCCAAAAAAAGTTATCTTGGACGACACACTACTAATCACGCATCATCCAAAACACCAGCATATCAACACGACTTGTTTAAGAACTTAACCTAACCTATGGTGAGTTTGTGGTTAAGGACGTCAGTCTCATCTTGCCGGTGACGAGAGGGTGGAGGTTCGAATCTCGGTCGGGGGTAGCCTACCTAGGTGTTCCCACTCCCTCTAAATGGCACTCGCCTTCCACGCCAATGTGGGTACATTTCATCTTGATTCTACTCCCTCATTTACCCCCTTCCCAATTAGTGTAATTATGTGAATAGTTCGGATGGACACAGTAGCACAAACAATCTGGAAAGGTCTATTCACTAATAACAGGTTTGCCACGATTTTCTTAATAGAAAAATTCCCTGTATTTTCCAGATGGAATTTTCAATTTTCCAGACACTTTACTTATCGAGCATTATAAATAGACGAATGAAATTTTACTTTTCATAAAAATGACCATTGTGAAGTCGTATCATTTTGGTGTTTAAAAAAGGAAAATTTGACCTTGATGTTCAGACAATATATGCAGTTGTCACGCAAACCGATAATTAAAGGATAAATAAAATGTGGGGTGGATAGTGGAAGATAAGCGATTTCACATGATTATTTCTTCAGTTCACTTTTTCTTAAACGCAAAGGCCTTCTATTTAAATATTGCAATTTAATGTTCAAAATTCCTAATATTCCATTATTTTTTTTTTTTTAGTTTTTGTTGTTGTGAAATCCCCTGTGTTTTCCCGGTATTTTCCAGACACTAAATACATTCTCTGTGGGTTCTTGGTCTTCCAGTTGAGTACTAATCGTCCATCCGTACGGCCGTAATGCCTGGGTAAAAGGACAAGACCATACTTTTTAACTATTTTACTAGGCCCTTTTCATCGTCTAGAAACAGGATCTTTTAGGCCTGTAAATGAGCGTTTGAATCACTCAGCCACAAAAAAGGAATTTAATGCCCTAATATATTTTTTCAGACGGGTGGTAACGCATCAATGCTACGCTATAGCAATTTGATTAACAACACATCAGACCACGATCATTCCTGCGACCTAGGAACTAGAGTAACAACACGTCAGTCCACGATCATCCTTACGACCTAGTAACTAGAGCAACATTTCAGTCCACGATCATCACTATGACCTAGGAACTAGAGTAGCAACACATCAGTCAGCGATCATTTCTTCAACCCAGAAACTAAAGTAACAACACATCAGTCCACGATCATCATCACTACAACCTAGGAACTAGAGTAACAACAAGTCAATTAGCGATCATCACTGCGATCTAGGAACTAGAGCAACACGTCAGTTAACGATCATCCTTACGATCTAGAAACTAGAGCAACAACACGTCAGTTAGCGATCATCCTTACGACCTAGTAACTAGAGCAACATTTCAGTCAGCGATCATCCTTACGATCTAAAAACTAGAGCAACAACACGTCAGTTAGCGATCATCCTTACGACCTAGTAACTAGAGCAATATTTCAGTCAGCGATCATCCTTACGATCTAAAAACTAGAGCAACAACACGTCAGCGATCATCCTTACGACCTAGGAACTAGAGCAACAACACGTCAGTTAACGATCATCCTTACGATCTAGAAACTAGAGCAACAACACGTCGGTTAGCGATCATCCTTACGATCTGGGAACTAAAATAAACTTGAACGCACGGCAATTTCACTGCACGTTATTTTAAATATTATCACTATTCATGTTTATGTTTTATATTATCTTGTAAAATATAATTCCTAAGACGGTTTTACTACCATGGCAAATTACTATTCAACATAGAACCTAGCAATTATGAACGTTGTAGCCATGTTGAACAAAAAAGGATCAATTCAAAACATTATCCTCTATTGTGTATGTTGTGTATAAGATAGATAGATTATTAGATTAAGTTTATTTCCAAGTAAGCGTGTGTGTAATAAATATAGGATAATACATTAAGTTTATTTCCAAGTAAGTTTATTTAAATCGTTCAGCAATTCCAAACAAAATAAAACACTAATGGACATTTAACTATGATGATCAGGGGCGGCTTAAGGACCAGGCGAACCGGCCGGCTGCCCGGGGCGTCAGCTTGAGTGGGCGCCAAACAGAACCCCAACATAACCTAACATCACTTTGACATGATACGAAAATAATTTTATACAATAGTGATGGAACTTTATTTGTATGAGAGGGTAAAGGTGGGAGCAAGAACCAAAAATATATTTTCTGGACTTTCTACCCTCCTTTTTCCAGTAAGATTAGAAAATTGGATGCTCATAGAAGCTATTTGAAGTGGTCCTCAATTAGAGAATTTTTGAAAATCATACCTACTCGTTTGACAGCTATTTAGAATAGTGCTCCCCACGAAATATTTTGAAATTTGGAATATCCTAGAAGCTCTTTGGAATGGTCTTAGCCTGTTGTTGTTTTTTTCTATTATGCCCAGGCTACGTTAGGTTTAGATTTGTTAGTTTTGGGGATTATCTTCATATTATCCTCCGTTATATAAGGGGGCACCAAGAAGCAATCCCGCCCGGGTACAAAATTTACCTCTGGTCGCCCCTGATGATGATTCACTCATGAATACAATACTTTTACAACAGTATCACTGTGAACAAACAAAATAAACTAAAGTCAAGAGGTCATGTATCTTGACAATTCCAAAGATAAGCCTTCACTTTGTCTTCATTTAGTCCAATTTTTATAGTAAAGGGCCTTATAAAAAATACAAAATTTTCTTGTGATCCAAATTAATAATATTGTACTATTTTATTAGAATTAATAAAATATTAAAAGTGATTGCTGCAGATATTATGACTTGAAGTGTACATATGTGAAAGTAGCTATCTAGTAATTTTACTACTTAGCTGTTAAATAAGGGATCTTCCTATGAAAATTGAACTGTATGTAAGTTAGGAGGTCTCTTTTGTCATAGCAGCTACGAATTGAGTGGACTTTATTCTAGCGCCATAAGTTTACATCAGTTCAATCAATAAATCAAATAGCCAAAGCTATTATTTATGCTTTTTAGTGAGGATTAATCCATCTAGATATCATATTCTGAAAATTGAAAAATGACACCTGGACACGGAAATCGAACCCGGGAATATCATTTCAATTAGCCAATAATCCACTTTGGTAGCCGCGTGTTCTAGCACGCTACTCGTGGAGTAGGCTAGAGTGCTGATGACGGGAAGATCGAGGTTCGTATCTCGGTCGGGTGTACTGAAGGTGTTTTTTCCAAAATGGTTTTCACTCTCCCTCCACGCAGATGCGAGTACACTTCTTATTAAAATAACCTTCTTAATCCCTTATACCATTGACGTAATAAGTACATAAGCGTATAACCCGAACGGGTAGTAAGACACGATGCTAAAAAAAAAAAGAGCCAATAAGGTCGACCTCGGTGGTCTTAGTGTAAAGTGCTCGCCTCAAGGTTCAAACCCAGCCGGGGTCGACGGATTTATCTTCCCGTCACCCCCATGTCGAATGTGGCATGTAAAAGAAACCTGGAAGGTATGTGAAAATACCTTTCCGCCCAAATTGGTAGGCCCTTTCGTTCTCGCTCATTGAAACTCTCGTGTGCAGAAATAATCAGTCGGTTCAGAAAGTGCACGTTAAATACCTCAAATAAATAAGCCAATAAAGTAGTTAGAGTTTACTTTGAAGGCCTACTAGCTTTAAATACTTAGAAACAATAACTGATAAAACAAAAGAAATAACCTTTAAGTGGGTATAAAATGGCTTGGTCTATGACCACTTGAAGTAAAATTGGTATTTTTGTAAACCTGTGAATAGGGCAAATTTGTCCTCTTTATTTGAGCACTTGATTGACGCCTCAACGTGGTAACACTGATTTAAAATCAACTTGTTTGTGTGATCTTTAATAATTCTTCTATGCTAGTCATGAAAACCATATATATCTTTTTAGTACCGTATCTTACTACCCGTCCGGGTTATACGCTTATGTACTAATTACGCTAGTGGGTTAGGGATTATGAAGGTTGAATTTAGAAGACGTGTACTTGCATTTGCGTAAAGATAAAAAGTGGGAAACCATCTAAGAAATAACAACCTCAGTACCATCAATTGGGATAATTCTGACACACACACCCCCGCCCCACGCCCCCGGGGTAATATTGACACCTGGGGTCAATTCTGACTAAAACTTTGATTTTCTCCTTAATTACGAGTGGTTTCAACTTATAACTCTTATTATGTAAATTATAGCTTGATATTTCTACTTTATGAAGCATACATTATGTAATTAAAAAACAATTCAAGCAATGTGTGGAAAAATTCTTATAGCTTAGCCAAGAAAAATTCGCAAAAAAAAAGATTTAAAAAAAACTTTCTGCGGAAGAAGTGGTAAGGCCTGGGTACAATATGGTCTAATTTACTTGTTTTAATGAATATTTAGCATTATTTCATCTATCTAAACAAATGTTTCAAACAAAAAAACAAAAAATTTGTATAGGTAGTAACATTGACCCCACAATTATTTTACAGCTGAAAGGAACAGAATTTAATTTGTAAAGCACCTTTTATATAAATAAAAAAAATGAAATTTTCACAGGGTAAGATTGACCCCACTCTAGAAGGGTCATAGTTAACTTACTAAACATCAACATTGACCCTAATAGAATTCTGAACTGATTTGTGTGCTAAAAACCCACAGGAGGTCAAAGTTACCCCAAACACTAGGTAACAGTGACCCCTTCTTTTATTTCCCCCTCCTCCGAGTAGTCTACAAAATTAAGACAGTTTAATAAACTGGAATTAAAGTTATTATTAATATTTATTTATAAAAAATTTTGCCTAGCATATTTTTATATAAAATGAGAAAGATATTTGATGAGAACCAGAAAAAGAGGGTCATTTTTTTGGGGATTTAACGACGAAATCCCCGTCATCGGCAGTCTAGTCTATTGCAAGAGTACCACCTTAGACCATGAGGCCACCAAGGTGGGTTAAATCAATTGATTTGAATTTTAATCAGTCACCTACCCATATCGAAAATGTGCACAAAAAGTGATTGCAGAGTAGGGGCCTAGTCTCTCCAGGAGTCAAACACAAATAATATTTATGTTTATATGGGTATAGGTATAACTATTAAACAAATAAGTATTTTTTATATTCATATAAGAAGCTAGGTCTAACTATTAACTTCGGGAGTTTGGTGAAATATAAATAAATGTCTGGGCAGTAGTAGGTATGTACTTGTTTAGTTTTTATTGTAAAGCAAATAATTAATAGCTTTCAAAACCTACAGTAAAGGCCTGCACTTACAATTTATTTTAACTAAAAAATTATCTAAAATGTTTTACTTCAAATGTATTGTCCAATATCCAAATAATAAACAAAAATATCCTGAACAGTCAGTTATATGACTTATATAAATATTTTGCCATAGTAAAAATAAAAAATAATTAACTAGCATTAAAGTATTACTAAACCAACAGGCATGATTGTAAATTGACTGTTATTTACCATAAATATAAAGTTTATTACCTTAATTATCAGTTGTGCTTTTACACATAAATAAACTAAAACTGAAAATTGTGAGTAAAACTAAAATGACTTAAAAGCCAAATGTAAAATAATTGTTTGTATTATAAATGATCATAAATTAACATTTAAACTTATGTTAGTTTTTATTACCTATACAAACTCTCCTTCAGATTTACCTGTAAAAAATCTCAGATAGGCTAATTGATATATTAAGTTACTGTATATCATAAACAATGATGCATACTTTTTTTTATAAAGGAAATTGCACGTGAGTCGTTTTAGCAATCTGGGCATAATTTTCCGGTACACAGCCATAAAACCATTTCACTTGCTATATTATTTACCAATTACAAAATATAAAACTTTCAGCATGCCATTTAATTTGGATGTTTTCCTATTATTAGGTAAATCATTAGCAAATCGGTATCAACTAATAAGATATTTTTTTGGAAATAAATTTGTAATGAGTGTACAAATTACTCTCTCAATGGTTTTAATTTGGTCTCAAATTTAATCAATGATATAAAAAACTATAAAACGAAAAGAAAAGAGTTGCAGCTGAACATAGTCACACTTTGCTTTGAATGTTTGAATAAATAGACAATTGATAGAGGTTAATTTATGTCACATTTAAAAATCAAGCTAATTTTTTTTTTATTTGACCTCATTGAAGAATGCTCATTCATAAGTTGTATGTTCCCCAATATTATTATAATGATAAACCCTTACATACTTTTTACGTGAGAATACCCTTAAAACAAATGTATGATTTTAAAATTAATGAATTAACTAACCTTATTTTTTGATAACTGCATTGACAACAATATAGTTTATAATAGTCACAACAAATACACTGCTACTAGATGTCACTTAGCACATTCATTCATTGAACGTCACACGCGACTAGAATATAATTTTAAACTTGAAGTCGAAAATAAATCATTGTTCAGACAGTTCAGACAATTATAAAATGTATTCAAATACTCTCAAGTATAAACACACACACAAAAAAGAAACACTAGGCCCTATGCTAACATTTTGATTTACAACTATTTACTATTGAATGAATGTCAAGGACGCATACCAAGACCACGTGGTCGACCTAGAAATTCACGAGGGAACAAATTCTAGCAAAAAACAAGCAATTTTCCCGACAAATTTTTTCGTTTTAAAGTGGTGAGTTAAAGTCCCGTTTCGTGCCGAGTTTGCAGCAAGAGCTTCTAATACAAGATGTCTGCCTGAGCTTGTTCGTTGGGTGTCAGGCCACAGCATTCAGCGTAGCACGAACGGGCAGGCAAGCTAGATTATGGAACACTCCGCGGCGAGTCAATAATCATTTCCCCCTCTCCTCATACGCATACTTTTATCTCTCTCATTCCCAGTGTGCTTTTAATGCAACAGACAGAGACAGAAACATATCATTTTAAATTATTCGAATGCGCGGGGGTGGGCGGACGAAGTAATAGTTGTGAATAAACAAATGACACATTAACGCACCTATGTAATAAAACAAAACTGACGTGCAAAGTTTTAATTCGAGTTTTTGAGTGCAAGAATGTGACAAAAACTATACTTAAGATAATTAGATGTAGGGATAAGATTCAAAACTGTGATAATCGGTGAAATGTATTTATGAAAGAGAAGAAACTAGAAGACACAACAATATGATAGTATTCGAACATCTTTGTCCAAGATACAAGGTTAGATATTTTAGCTTAGTTACAATGTTAAACAAGTAATTTAGTCCATTGTCAATTACCTTTCGATTCTTACAGCTGTGAGGTGTCAACGTCCATCCGTTTCTTCAAGACTAACCAATCCTAATCGGTGTGGCAGCTCTAAAAATCCAATAAAATGTGGAATAACTCCTTACGAAACACTGTTCCTTTCTCGGCTGGGTAGCAATAGCGGACGCTAGGCAACTGTACGATATACCCGGAGTTTGAGTTGCCGGCTCAAGGGGGACATAGCGAATAGAAGAGAGAGGGTGCAAGGGGGGGGAGAGCGAGTGAGAGAGAAGGACTGTTAGAGAAACGTTGAGAGGGGAGGAAGGAAAAAATAATCACCTGCTGTCTGTGTGTGTGTCCTAGCAAGAGAGGGGCGGCAGAGGAAACAGGCGCATTCGGTGTGCGACAGGGGAAGAGTCAGTATTAGAGGGGACAGTGGGGAAATGAAAAGAAATAACAAAAAAAAAAGGAGCAAGGTAGAGGGAAAAAGCAAAGTACAAGTTGGATGGGAAAGCAAGTCGGACGCGACTAACTACGGTGTCGTACAAACTATTGTAGGCAAAAGTGCTCATATCAACGAGAGAAGAGTGTTTTTTTTATAACATATGGTTCGTGTGCGTGTGAGACGTATACAATTTCTAGGAAATGTTATTCGGAAGGTGTTTTGATCGTATGAAAACATAGAATGCATTTATTTATTAGTAATTTGTATTACTATTTAAAGTGGTGTAACATGAAAAAGAATTATTATGTGTAGTGCAAGAGAAAAAAAAACTTGTGTCACAAGGCTAATACTAGACTTTCGGGTGGTGTTTCATCAAAATTATTGTATATATTACAATACAATAATATTGGTTTTTAACGAAACAGCCTCCTTCCCTCTTCGTCTGAGTCGTAACGTAAACCTATTAGCGATGTTTAATGATTTTATTAATTAATTAATTATGAATAACTTTAATAATTACATTGTTTTTATTCATGTATTTAATTAAATTGATTCGATTTGATCAATTTTCAACCTTTATCTGAACCGGCCTATATGTGTACATGTAGTTTGATTAGTTTAACAAGTCCTTAATGTTTAAATACTTACAATTGTCATGTCTGACTAAAATAATGCTTTTATCTACATTTTCTCCAGATTAGATAACTGACCGCAGGGGAGTTCTTAGTCAGTGCCTAAAGCGACTAAGTGACGTATGAATTTACATTTGATATTCATTGAGCCCGTCGGTGTATTATTTCGACATGATTAGGTAACACGTGTTGAAGAAAAAAAGAAACTAATAGATTTATAGCACAGCTTCACAGTAAAAAAAACACCTTTTGTTAAATTTATTGAGTCGACATCTTAAAATAGTAAGTCATTGATTAAATTAATACCTTCTTCGGTGGCCTCAAGGCCTGAAGCGTCACTCTTGCAATAGATTAGACTGCCGATGATAGATCGGGGTTAAAATCCCGATCAGATGTATCAAGGTAAGGTTTGCTTACTAGAACCAAACTGTGGACAACTTTAAAGCCAAACGAATTTTTTTGTTTCATGAATCATCACTTATTAAAATAAAGTGCTGAGCACGGGACGATTCCTGGATAGCTCAGTGTTAAGAGCATTGTCGTACTAAGCTAAAGGTCCCGGGTTCAATTCCCGTGTCCAGGTGTCATTTTTCAATTTTCAGAATATGATATCTAGATGGAGAATTCCTCACTTAAAAGCATAAATAATAGCTTTGGCTATTTGATTCTTAAATATGCGATCCCCTACAATTATAATAATTGTACAAGTGGCAGCATTAAGCTAACTACCGAGTCGAGGGTGGCTGCGTTATCTGATAGCTCGTGATCTTAATGAAATCACACATTAGTAGCCGATGATTTCCGCACGTTTATCATAGACTCTGCCTTAAAATATGAGTGAAGAATGACCTTTGGCACGGGACGATTTTCAGATAGCTCAATGGTAGATTATTGGCGTACTAAGCCAAAGGTTCCGGGTTCGATTCCCGTGTCCAGGTGTCATTTTAAAATTTTCAATACATGATATCTAGATGGAGAATTGCTCACTGAAAAGCATAAACAATAGCTTTGGCTATTTGGTTCTTTTCCTATTTTAGTTTAATTACTTTGTTTCAATGTCTGATTACTAGAACATAAGATAAAGATAGAGTCCTTGCTCTTAAAACCAACAAACGAATTACTAAATAGCCCTGTTGACGTCACTCGCAAGTAACGTTCACTTAAAGTAAAATACCTCCCAGGACATCTATTACGTCAAGTTAACTAAAACTGCATCGTGATCGCTTTCATTTAAAAACTCGAGGAGATCCTTTACGTTAAGTTAACGTTTAAGTTGATCGTGATCCCGGCTTGAAGGTAGATCAACTTTGTTTTTATACCGATTTGTTTAGTTTGAGGTTGGTTATACAGTAACCTACTTTTTTCAACTAATGTGTATGTTCATTTAAAAATGTTGGCGATAAGGAACGTATGGAATGGAATCACTCATATCAATTGGGAAAGCTGGGTTTTGAGTTATTAGAATTGGAGTCTCCTAATAATCAAAGACAATAAACATAGGATGGCTCTGGACCAGAGGTGGGGGCGGATGGGAAACCTTTTTTTCAGAGTCGCAAAAAAACAGTGGCGCACTAAGAAATCTACTTCGTTAGAAGTGTAGGGGAGGGGGAGGGGTAAGGGGGTGTACAATCGTGACTGTAGTCAGTGTAAAATTTCGGGTTGGGGAGGTGGGAACAGCCTCCTAATCCCCGGAGGCTAGGAATATTTATGAAAATGGACTGTCTCTTTTTCACTTTTGTTGTATTCATTTTTCATAATAATTGAGGTCAGCGAATAAAATAATGCGTTGTTGTAAATTATGTTGTTTTTTTCCCCCTTGCGTTTATAATATGTAAGTTAAATTTTTTTTTAAATCACTTAGATGTAGAATTCTCTTTTTTGTTCATAAATAAATGCAGAATAAAATTTAGTAAAATGTTTTATTTCAAAGACAAATTATTTTGACACCCGCTTCGGTGGCTAGATGGTCACACTCGCAATAGACTAGACTGCCGAGAGCGGGGAGTTCGTGGTTCGATACCGGTCGGGTGTACTGAGGGTGGTTCTGCCTAAATGGTCTCTCACTCTCTCCACGCAAATGCGGGTACACGTCCTATAAATTCAATCTTCCTAACCTTTAACCCACTCGCGTTATTGGTACTTAGGCGTATAACCCGAACGGTTAGTAAAACGTGGTACTAAAAAATTTCACTAAGTTTGCTATTTAATAAACTAACTTAATTATAGTTTCCAAATCCGTATATGGCCTTATAAATTTTACAGAGAAGTTTTTGAGGAATTTCTACTCTCACAGTAGATAGAAGTCAATTTTCATTGAAAGAGTCTTTAATAAAATTCAAATCTTTTGTAGTGGCCAAGATAGATAACCTTGCGGTATTTTATTGATGGTATCTATCAAAAGTTACAGTTGATGATCACATGACTTGACTTACGAATACGTTAAAGTATATTCAGTAACTTTACTTGCTGTAGGATAGATCAATTCGTTAACTAACCAGCTTTGGTAGCTTTACCGGTTCGAAGCCCAGTCAGGTTGAAGTTACTTAGTACAAGTGTGATGCAAAATCCTGTGTGGTACGATGAATTCAGAAATCTCAACAAGTGCGCTCCCAGGTGTTATAGCCCTAAGTTTATATTAAGAACCTTAAAAACAGAAATGTACTTTTTTCATTATTACGTCTAGCTACCCGTTCGGTTTATACGCCAATGTACTAATTACCATAGTATTTTAGGGATAAGAAAGGTTTAATTTAGAGTAAGCGCGCCCGCACTTGCGTGAAGGGAGAATAGAAAACACTTTTAGGGAAAACCCGCCCTTAGTGCACCTGCACCCAACTGGGATCGAACCCCAAACTCCCCGTTTTCAACAGTCCTAATCTCTTACGATAATAGCGCATTAGACGATGCTGCTACTGAATCAGAATAATGTACTATACTTCAACATCAGTATCCTAGCAATACATCTTTTATAGTACCTTAATTTTGATAGTGTCCACAGTAAATAAGGTAGTAGACCTAGGCCTATAAATTTAAAAAATCTTATCAATTCTATTTTATTCTTGAAAACGGATATTGGACCATTTAAATACTTCCTCGTCCTTATTTTAGGGACATTTAAGTTTTCAAAAGATCAACGCCTTAACCATGTCTGGATACTGAGATAAAGGTACCGGGTTTGACCCTGAGCATAGCAAAAAAAAAAAGTATCGTTGGTGAATATAACGAAGGTTTCCCCTTTCACATAGATAAATAAACGGCCGGAACCCGGGTGTTGTCTCTATTATGGATTTAAGTTAAATAAGTCATGTGCTGATATGATAAGTGTTTCAGAAAGTTTAAGTTGAATACCTCAAATTTGTTTTAAACTGTGTAACGTTACACCTCATTTTAACATCACGTCGTAAACCTCTTCTTGAGCAGTGGTTGCCGAACATTTTAGAACCTCGGTCCAATTTTTAGAGCGACAAACTTTCGTAACCCAACTAGCTTTAATATAAGGGTTAGGACTTTTTTTTTTAAATTATTATGTTTAAAAAAATCTTTATCTCATAAGGAGTCGTGTTCGAAAGGTGCGCTTATTTCCGGTTTCTCTTGATGACATCATCGACGTCCACGCCACCGTATCCGAACATTTTTTTCTTCTTTCCACCTTTCATCATTTTCTATTTTCAAATAATTATAAATTTGTCACATTGCAAAAACTTTTCGCGGCTCACCAAAAATTGGCTCGTGACCTACAGCCACTGCTCTATAGAAGGATTAAAATTTTTATTACAGTTATTTGTAATCTGGAAGGGTTGAGGCCAATGGGAGTTTTTAATTGATCCCGTTGAGGGCACCGCTTCGAGGGCCATATATAAAATTCAAATACATTGTAAGTAGCCAGTGGGAACGTTGAGAACCCCTATTCCGCTAACGTGCATAAACACCCACTTCCCCGTCACAGCCTGTTTCCACCTCACACACCGTTTGACTTACTTTCCACATCCTAGCGATGTAGTATTTACCCAACCCCCAACCGAAATATCACCTCCACCCCTGTTCTCCTTAGCCCAAAAGAAATTGAGATGCCAGCCCCAATGGGACAGATACCTTACCCCGAACACACCAGAAAGCCTGCACTTTGTGGCTTATAATCTGGGGGATATGGCCCGCCCCCAATGAATCAAGACAGCGTGTGCAGTGTGAAACATTATCGATATCTATTCGCATAATACGGAAGTCTGATCATTCTTGAAGGAACAAACACAGTTATGGGAGGTGAGAGATAGCACATCCTGCCACCAACCCCCTTAAGGGATGTCATCACAGAAATTTTAATATCACACCATCTTTACCGTTCGTGATCACTCCACAGCGTAGGTGTGAGAATAGGAGATGGGGTGATCAAGGTGGATTATTTCTTAACGATCACTGATACAGTCAGCGCGACAAGGAAATACACTAAGTAGGTCTGCACCACAAATGCACCCGCATTCACGACTGTTTGACGTTTAGTCAACGTACCACTAAAGGTAAGTGACATGTCCACATACCACGACAGGTGTAAACAAAGCACCGCATCTTTACACGCTATGAAGTGTACCTGCATTTGCGTGGAGGGAAATGGGAAAACCGCCCTTTGTAGGCCTACACAATACAGGTTAAGACTTCGAAAAAATCTAAGTTCAATAAAGAGGTAAAAGGATAGTATAATAAAGAAAATTAAAATTAATTAACAAGTTAAAATTATAAATATTTAATATTGATCAAGCAGCGCTTTCGATAACACTAAAATATATGAGATTTAAGAAACAATATGATTAAAAATAATCGTGACATAACATTATCAAGTCAAATGGTGACCTGACCATCAATCAGAAGGATAAATACATGAAAAAATATTAAAATAATTAATAACAAAAATGAATTGAGGAACAATACAATTAATATTTAAACATTAAGATGGCAAATTTGAATGGAGTAACCAAGTGAAAGTATTGTATTACAGGAAATATAATTAATATATTATAAGGCTTAAAACGTAACAAGCTATTAATAAAGTTCAATGTTTAAATAGAAATATGAAGTCTTAAACTTGATTTGAGTCTTGTTACTCTTTGGGCCAGTGTCATCAATTTAGAAGCCGATTAAACATTGGCCGACATGTTTCGGTACGTGTGTACCATGTTCATGGCGCCTACACAATGTCGTAACTCGCACCCTCCGCTCCAATGTTTTAGGGCGCAATATAACCTCTTGAAATAGCTTTCAAACGAAATCTAATGTGAATATTGGGCTTAGAGCAGTTAAAAAATCGCTGGGTGACGGAATAACACACACACTGGCCGTATGATCGTTCTTCACATGATTACAGTCACTAATGTAATTGAATACGCTGATTTTGTAGCTGTCAGTGTTATCGACTGGAATCGAACCATGAAACCTGCGACCAAGTTGGGAGTAAGTGTTAATTGCGTCGTCTTTCAATGAGTGAACGGCCCCTCCCCACAATGGGTCAGGGATCCTATCTCAAACCCGCTAGTCACCCTGGGTAAATAGGCTAAAGTGCCTAGCTCGAAATTTTGGGGGACGTGACACACCGCCCCAATAGGTCAGGGATACTACAACCCACTAACCAACCCGTGTATTGGGGGCACAGGGATATACCGTAAAATTGGTCGTTAGAGCGACAGGGTTTGTTAATTGCGTATTTTTTTCAATGAAAGCCTGGTAATTAATGAGCTCTCCTCGCTCATCATCTGTGTTCACCGAGAGAGAGAGAGAGAATATGTGTATAAGAACTTTATACTGCCAAAACCCTGAGGGGGATGTCAACACGTACCTTCGCTTATCACACCACTCTACCGTGGACCTTATCAGGCCGAAATGACGGGTCTTTGGTATTACGCCACTCAGATGTGAGGGGTACAGTAAGCGCCAAAAATAAGACACACGCCGAAATAAAAACTCAAGGTCACTAGGCTAGTTTCAGGATGACGAAGATTAGCTGATAAATAATAGCCTTAGTACACCTGGCTGTTATTCGAACCCCGAACTTCAAAACACCCACCATGGATTTGAACTATTCAAATTTAACCACGCTAATGAGGTAGAGATGGTGTTCCAGCATATGCGTGGAGAGAGAGTGGAAAATCAACTCTAGGCCTATAAGGCGTCAGTTTCCTCTTGTTTAGTTGGGTCATTGACCACAGCTCAATAGCTTTTAATACTAACTACAGGGACTTGAACCCTAGAAAGTACATCAACAGTCAAGATATGTTTCGACAAAGGCGTCATTCTCCACTTGTTAACACATACACTTAAATTTTAAAATCAACTGGTATAACACACACAAATTTAAACTTGGAGAGGCTGCTAACTAAACATATAATTAAATTGCAAGTTAAACTTTTTTTTTGTAGTTAACTAGTTTATTGAATCCTGCTTGATTGGTTAAAACAGATTATCACCCTACTGGGTACCTGGTACTGATAGTGTTTTTGATTTTCCTCTATCCTGCTTTTTAGCCTAAGTGGGCTGTAAGACGTCTTGCACAAATAGAGATAGCCTACTTGACTCAAGATGCCATTTTTCTTGCACGATACACACACGATCAGTGAACACTTTCTTCTTGTCGTAGTAACTGGTCTACTAGCAACTTAATTTGAGGGTTTCCAACTCTAATGGTGTAACACACCGTCTTAAAACCGGTGTGTAAAACGTAAAGATTTGCAGACATTGGTATTAGTGTAACACACAAAAGTGTCATGAAGGCGTAAATGGTTTAACACAATTTACGTTGTAAAACACAAACTTAAGAAAACTAACTGGTGTAACACACACAAGTGTCATGAAGGTGTAAATGGTTTAACACAATTTACGTTGTAAAACACAAACTTAAGAAAACTAACTGGTGTAACACACACAAGTGTCATGAAGGTGTAGCACAATATAATGATGTATAATCATTTAGGTGACCTGGTGATCTAGGGGGTAAGGTGTTGGACTTCTGGGCTGGGGTCTGGGGTTCAATCCTCGGTCCCGGCACAGATTTATCTGATTGCCGCACCCTTCCTTCACCTCTGACAAGAAGTGTGTTAACCACAACTTGTGAATGTGTGGAATGCCAGGCTTCCACCGTGGTTCGGATTCCACGTTAAACTGTAGTTCTTCCATTTAATCTCACAATCACCCTACATTACACATCAGCGTAAGTGTGTATAACCCGAACGGGTAGTAAAACGAGGTGCTAATAATATTATTTAGAAACTTATGTAACACACAACTTAAATAGTATAACACACACATTTCATTTGTTATTTTGAAAGTGGTGTAATATACAAACTAATATGTGTGGGGTAAAACACTAAAAAACTGGAGATTTACAGTTGCATTAGTATTTGACTTATGTCCCTATACCATACCCTGGTGTAACACACACAACTTTCTAGACTTGATCCAATATTTACTACATACCTCTGTCTCTGTATAAACACACACACCCGCCTCGGTGGCGTAGTTGGCTAACGCACTAGTCATGTTGAAGCTCGACTGCTGAGGACGGGGAGATCGAGGTTCGAATCTTGGTCGGGTGAACTGAGGTTTTTTTCCTAAATGGTTTTCCACTCTCCCTCCACGCAAATGCGGGTTCACTTCCTCTAAATTAACCTTCCCAATTCCTAAATCCATTAGCGTAATTAGTACTCAAAGCGTATAACTCGAACTGGTAGTAAGACGCGGTGCTAAATATATATATTATTATAACACACCAAGTGTGATGAAGTTGTAAAACACATACACAAGTGTCACGACGGGTAATACAATATAATGGTGTAGATCTATTTGTAAAATGATGTAACACATAAACTTATATGATATAACACACGCAAATTTCATTAATTATTTTGAAACTCGTGTAACACATTCCGCTAAACACTGATGCATCCAAAATAAAACAGGAGGTTTTGGTGGCATGCTGTGAAAAAATATATATATATTGAATCCCGGCCGTTTAAGGATTTAAGAAAACACTTAAACGCACCGTTCAAATTTAACTAGGCTTTTGAAGTAAGGTTGAGAGAGATGTGTTCCATCTATTGTATGGAAGAAGATCAGTATTTCTCGTGGAGATGAGGGGACTGGCTGGTTGGATTACGCCCTCGAGGCCGCAAGCGTAAAACTACGCGCTCTAAAACAGTTGTGTGTTGATCAGACGATGGATCGGTAATCCACCTATATTTGGTACGAGGAGACGAGCTGTAAGGCATTCTCGAGCCAAGTTTACCTGGATGACAGCTCGAAATGTTACTAAAAGTAATCCCTAATATATGCACTACGCCAACAGCTGACAGCTATCACTTTGGATGACTGAATGAAAACAGATGGTAATATATTAATGTGATAGTTAACCACAGTAATTTAGGCCAAATTATTTATATATTTATTTGAGGTCGGACACAAAAGTTTATTTATAGTTTTATTCCCCTTAAAAAAATATTAACACAACTTTCACAAAAACTTCTAACGAACATAGCTTTTAAAATGGCGGCTGACGAATCTAAACCATATGATTTTAACATAACGGTAAACAAGTTTTTTACAATGATGCAGACACGCAGTTGATGAAATATTTTATTCAGTTAAATATTTCAAAATACGATAAAATAATCATAAATCATTTATTGTATGTAAAAAAATGACAACAATTTTCTCTTTTCCAAGTAAATACGATTCCTGTAATAAAATATATTGATGTGTGCACTTATTACACAAAATCAGTAACGTTACAAAACGAAAAATAAGTACTTTTAATTATGTTTAAAATATTGTTTCGAGTTGGATAGAAAGAAATTACTTAAAAAATGAAATAGTATGAGAAAACTTAAGTTTACGTTATTTTAAATGTAATATATAACAGGTAATTAAAGATCTTTACATTTATAACAAAACTGTGATCTTTTACAAGTGTTGGCAACCCAAAACCTAAACATATGATTTTCGAACTGTCATCCAGGTAAAAACCTATCGTGAACGGAATATAGATAGTGAGTACCCAGTCATCTGCCTAGGATCAGTCGTGGCGGAAATGGAAGCGTGGTCATAAGCCGAAGCAGAAGAGCGTTCGATGATGGAAGAGTGGCGGAGGATTATGACGAACGACGATCATCCTTTCTAGGACCCCTGTACCGTCTTATTCGTTGGTATTTTTTTTAGGGATACGTTTATTGGGGAGAGGATGGAAACGGAACTAGCAGGGCACACAGGTTGGGACGCTTAGTTCGAGAGGGAATTTTCAGCCAGGAGTTTGGATGTTATGTAGCGACCGTTGCTATCATTATGTGATGACACGTGGTGTATGGTGTCTAGAGGGTCCGTGAAGTATACCAGCATGTGTGCCTAATTCGCATGAAAGATAACGAAAAACCTGTACATTCTGAGCTCATAAGAGAGGGTAAGGGAGGGGGGGGGGCTATAGAAGAGTAATTCACCGTTATGGGTCGCTACGTTGGGAACCCGGCTACTGCATGCGAAGGTAAAAAGTGGGAGAATCGCATCACCATTCATAGGGAGATTACCGTAATGGGTTCTGGGTGTGGTGGGATAAAGAAAAGGGGTTAAGTGTAGTGTATATAGGGTAGAGGAGGGGGCTAAAACGTTGATGTCTGTCATCTTTCTGATCCATATGTGACTTATATTCTCTACTTATGTGTGTGGGACTCCGCTAGTCACAAAAAGAAACTTTTCACGGTCTCTTCTCTGTCTAGTAGCTTGGAGGCCTTTGTTAACTCACCTACCTTTATCTTGAGCGAAGAGCACTCTCATTAAGAGCCCTTTTATGCAGGCGTTTTGTGCCGCGCGACACACGGCGGCAAAAGCCGTCGCGTTTTCTAAGTCACTGGAAACAAATGAGTCCTTTTATGCTCTGCCGTCCGAAAAACTTGCCGTCGCGTTTTGTAAAACATGCCGTCGTGTCTTACAAAACGCCAGCGGCAAAAGCCGCCCGAAATAATCTAAGTACATGGCGCCTTATGGCTCCATTTATGCGAACGCGCCGCTTTTCTGCCGTCCGCTGTCTAGACATCAGTGCTGCCAACCCTAGCTAGCAGACAAGACTAATTCAGTTGTGTGGAGGTTTCCAAGTGAGATTGTGTCGGTTGAGTAATTGTTTTTTTTTCTAATTTTTCTAAAAAATGGATGATTTAGATATTGAACGTTTTATAGATGAGGTTAAGAAAAACAAAGCAATTTGGGATTCATCATCGGAGGAATACAAAAACAGAAATCTAAAAAAAAGTCAATGGATATAGGTGTGTACTGTCTTCTACCCCGATTTCGAAGGATTGGATGCCAAGGAGAAAGTGGGTATCGGTAAGTTTGAACTGTATTATTATTATTAGAAAACCTTCTAAATATTTTAATTAATTAATTCTAAGACTAGTAATATTATAAAAAGTGTTGAATTAATTTAAGAAATATTGAATATTTTATCAACGAGTATATTAAATATAATACCGGTAGTTTGAAATATTCTAATATAGTCATTGACAAAGTACTCAATAATTCTTAAATTAATTCGACACTTTTTATAATAATCCAAGTCTTAGAATTTATGTAGTACTATTGTTATTTATTAATACGTTGTCGACGGCGCGTAAGGAGGTATGAAATATAGTAAGTTACTATATTAGAGGGGCATTTCTCAAGGTTCTAATTTATTTGTGATTATCTCTTGTGTGTTATTCTTTTGTTTAAACAATGTTCGAGCAGGTTTGCATATTAATGAATTAATTAAAAGTTACCCGCCTCGGTGGCTGCACGGTCAAACGCGCTAGTCTCGTGTTAGACTAGACTTCCAAGGACGGGGATATCAGGGTTTGATCCCGGTCGGGTGCACTGAAGACTTAAATAAACAATTACAGAGCTATGAATTAACGTCTGAGATATCCCGATTTGATCAAAGTAAAGGGAGAGAGATGAGGAAGGTAGAACATAGAGGAAACGTACCAGCATTTGCGTGTCGAGAAAGTAGAAAACAATTTAGTAAAAATCATAATTATGTCCGTTAGGGATTCAAAGTCTGATATCCCCATCTCTATCAACTTAGTCGAAACTAATTTGACATTTATTATTACCGATGCAGGTTGCTTCATTGGTATTTACTAGGGCTGGGCCGATGCCGATTATTAATCCGATCATCGGCCGATTATTGCATAACCGGCGATTCCGATGATCGGTGTTTGAATCTCCGATTATTTATGCCGATTATTCAAAATGTGTGGGTATATTTTAAGTCCTAAAAAAATAATATTTTATCTCTGCTCTCTCGTATGTGATCTTGGAATAATTAGCTTGTTCTTAGCGACTTAGGTCTGAAATAAACAGCACATCCAACATTCCAAACAAAATATATCAAAATAAATATATTTACCATAGGTCTTTTTCCAATTTATGCACGTTATTAGAAATAAAAATACTCACAAGTAACAAATCTAATAATCATAAAATAAAATATTAGCAGATTGGTGTTGTTTTATTTAGATTTGTTAAAGATGCCCAAAAAATGAAACATCGGATGTAATAATCTCGCACATACGCACATTTTGTTTTAAATGGAAACAGTTTTTAAAATTATTAAAATTGAAAACAAAAATTATCGGCATCGGTGATCGGCCTAATCGGCAACAAATGATCGGCATCGGACTAATCGGCAAAATAGCTGATCGGCCCAGCTCTAGTATTTACCTTACATTCTAGAGTAGTGGTACTCACTACGCGGCCCGCGGAACTTAGTCAGATTTCATGTGGCCCTCGTGTATTTAAAGAAATACGCATATGCGTTGTAATCATTTGCGATAAAAACTAACCAACCCTTATTTATGTTTGTATGTTATACTTTATTTCCAGGAGAAAAGGATGCACTTAACATAATTATTTTGAAGCTTAAATATGTAAAATTTTCTGAACCCCTACCCTCATACTTAAGTCCCAGTTAGTCTATGTTTGGATTTGTGCACGGCCAACTTTTGGATGATTTTGGACCTTAAAAGCTAAGCCGCCTGAACTATAGGTGTAGCTCAATTTTCGCTCGAGTTTGGCTAGCCTATCCTAGTCACTAAAAATGTAATGACTGTTCTATACACAATGAGGTATATTATAATTTATGTTTTAAGCCATGGAACATTTTTTATTCAAATCTCACATCTCAGAAATTACATTGTTTTGAAACATGGATAATTTTTTTTTAACTATTACTCTAGATAGCAGTAACTGCATAGTATTATGTAACGTCGATATGAGCGTTAAAATTAAATTTTAAAAGAATGTAAGAACAAATTAACCTTATCCACAAATGTTGTAATATTCCCAAAGCTAGTTCATATCTTGCTGTCTTGCCAGGGAACTGAACCTTCAGGACTGCTAAAAAAGTTTGCAAACGCATCTCTGTACCTATATGCTGGTTTTTTGCCTCTTTCCAAAGTACGGTCTTCTTCTTCTTCGGGATCGTGTAGTCCAATAATCTCTAAAGTTTCCTGAAAGCTGACACCGTCTCTCTCACGAACATAGTTATGCAATGCACAAGCGGCTTTGATCACAGCCATACAGTTGCAATGTTTCAAGTTTATCGGCCTATGGAATATTCTCCACTTATTTGAGAGGATTCCAAATGCACATTCAACAAATCTTCGAGCTGTAAACAGTCGATAATTGAATATCCTTTGTTTTATTGTCAAGTGATTTCCCGGGTATGGCCGCATAATGTTAACAGAAATCCCAAAAGCTTCATCCCCGACAAAAACATAAGGTAAAGCCCTCAAATCTTCTGTCACTTTTTCTGGTTTTGGAATGTTCAAAGATCCTTCTTCCAAATCCCGGAAAAAGGTTGAGTTTTGAAATATTGTAGAGTCTGAATCCTTTCCAAAAGACCCGACGTCTATATACAGAAACCTATAGTTACTATCTACTACAGCCAACAAAACAACAGAAAAAAAGTTTTTGTAATTGTAACTCAGTGATCCTGAATGTTCTGGCTTGATAATTCGTACATGTTTTCCGTCGATGGCTCCCAAACAATGAACAAAGTGGCCTCTTTTCTTGAAATCTTCTGCAGTTTGACGCCAAAACTCCTCAGAGAACTGTGGGAATACGTCATTGTATAGTGTAATCCACAAGACACGGCAAGTGTTTGGAACAATTAAGCTTGCGGTAGTTATTCCAATTCTAAACATGTAATGTAAGTCTGTGTAGGTACATCCAGATCCCAAATACCTGAAACATAAAGACACATCTTAGTTTAAAAGACATACTATGTAAAAACATAAAAAGAAAGGTGAAGACAAAATAAAAAGAAGATATAACCTACAAAAACTTACAAAATACTTTTCGCTTCTCGGCTTCTTCAGGAGTAAGGAAGAGGCTATAGTAAATTATAGATTCGCAAAACAGTAAATTTAAAATGTATATTTGGATAGCTTGTAAGTTTTCTAATCAATTCTCCTTTTCCAATTTTTTTTATATCTCCTTTTCAGATATTTAGTTTTATATTTTTACACTCATCATTCAAAGTTTTAAATTTGTGTTGGTTTTTATTCCAGGCAAGGAACTACAGGGTAAATGGAAACATATTCGAGATTCTTACGTTCGCTACCACCGAAACAAAAGAACAAAGTCCGGGCAAAGTCGAAAAGATGTGAAAAAGTATGTTTATGCAAGACATCTTGAATTCTTGAATGCAATAACAACTCCACGTCTGACAGAGTCTTCTCTACAACCAGAAGTGGCTGATAACGACAGAGATGGGGAAGATGATGATGATGTTGGTGACGCTTCATCTGGAGGAAACCAAGATGACAATGAAAGGGCTGAGATAGAGCAGAGTCCAAACTATTCTTCTAGTACGTTGCAGAGGAAGAGAAGGAAAAATCTGGAGCAGAAGATTGAAAGTTATATCGACAGCTACCAACAAGAGAAAACTCGCAGGACAGAGGAGCCCAGCTGTGACGATATGGACTTTTTTCGTTCTTTACTTCCACTTATAAAACCTCTTCCATTGCATCAGAGGATAAAGTTCCGAATGGATGTCATGAAACTGGCTCTGGAATGCTCTGAGAGCTAAGACAAATCCCGAGCACCAATGATGGTACCCCACGCTTACTCTTTCCAACAGCTTCCACCACCACAATTTTACAACTCGGTTCCACCTGTTCCGCATTTTTCACAGCAGTGTTTGAACGTCTACCAAAAAACCTTCCTTGAAAATCAACCTAACACTCTACCCATTCAATCACAAGCCAATAGTCCTAAAAAGAGCGAAAGATTTGGAGATCGTGCACATGGTCTAGATCAATCAAAACCCATAAGTCCACATGGGAGGTTTCTTCTGTTGGAGACCCAGCAACCAAAAGAGGGAGGCCGTAGCCAAGGAACTAGTCCTGATGGATATTCTCAATCTTCTACTCAAAGTCACGATTCGTTGATGTCTGATTCTGAACCAATTTTTAATCTGCAAGATTTTGAGTAATGATAGTGCTGAATTCTAAATTATTTTGCAATATATTTGTTAGTTCTGATTCTGGTCTCGAAAAAACCTATCATTTTGGTCGAATATAATAAAGATGACACAAATTTCTGAATGATAACTTTTCTGATAATTTACATACTCAATTTTTTGTTTATTTTTCTTTATTTTATAGCAAATTTCGTGGAAGAAAAAACAAAAATAGCTGTTAAAAATATGAATAAATATATATTCATAAATCTTAGTGATTTTTATTTTCTCTAATCACAACTTGTGAATGTGTGGAATGCCAGGCCTCCACCGTGGTTCAGATCCCATGTTAAACTGTAGGTCCTCCATGTCATCTAACAATCACCCTATAATTACACATTAGCGTAAGTGCATATAACCCGAACGGGTAGTAAGACGTGGTGCTAACAATAATAATTTTTTCTCTCAGCCCAGGGTCTGCTCTTGCCCTTTTGCCACCCCTAACAAAGCATGAGAATTCCGCCCTCTCACCTTAATTTTTTTTAAGGCATGAAAATGCCGTCCTCTCGTTTCTAAGAAATAATTGAAAAGGCATTAAAATTCCGACTTCTTCTCTAAAAAAACCCCTCATGATTTATGTATTTAAATAAGACATTTTTAACAAATAAATATAAATAATATATAATAGAAAATACTATCAATATAAACATAAACTATTTGAAATTCATAATCAATCTTGAATTTATAAATTCAAATTTTTTTTCAAAAAGAATAAATTATAATTAAGCATGGAAAAAGCGTGGCACTATTAGATGTAAAATGTTGTTCCGTAAACTCAATTTAAACAAAAAATAGTAAAAAAATAAATACAATGTATCTTAGCCCATGCTTCAATTTAATGGGTAATAAATTAATTTTAGAAAACACGCTTAAAAAGTAAATTAAAATATATATACAATATCTCATTTTTGTCACCCCTCCGATTCTTGCGCCCAAGGCAACTGTCTACCGTGCCCGCCGCCTACCCCTTCCCCACCCCTCCAGAGTCGGCCCTGTGACTCTGTATGTCCTTATTAAAAATATTATTTTATATAGACTTACCTGAGCGTTATTGCCAACATTTCCTGTGAAGAAAACGATAATCCTTGCACCAAATCTTGCCTAGTCTGAATGGTTACTTGGAATTTGACCACTAGCTCATCAAACGATGTTACCGACATTCTAAAGTAATTAAAAAACTTGTCGCTATCGTCTCTTAATTTTCCGTAGAGGTTACGAAATGCTCCATCTTCACATCTTGCTAAGTTGATGGGATGAACATCCCATCTTCTTTTCCGTCTTTTCAACATAATGTTACGATACGCAAAATATATGACGCACGAATCCATCTTCAACTTTCCAACACAAAGGTATTGGCAGTACTGGTACGATTTGTCCTCCCCCACTACTATCTTTTTCGACGGGCGGCAAATGCCGCGTGCATAAAATGAACCTACAAAACGCGACGGCTCTTGCCGTCGTGTGTCGCGCGGCACAAAACGCGTGCATAAAAGCAGCCTAACGCAGGGAGAGGACCGAGAAAACCTTGGGGACGAGTAAGAACCCACCGATAGCGTACCATTGTTAAATTTAACATATCACAATACTTCCTTTAATGGAAAATAGCACGTGAGCATTTAATCGAACCCGGGATCTTTAACTTGACACGTCAATGTTTAACCCTTTCAGATGTGGTGTATCAAATATAATCTTCTCCCCAACACGCAAATGTAGAGAGAGAGAGAGAGAGAGAGAGTCTGGTAAGGATGCAATCCTCAGCCATGGCAGTCCACATGGTCTACTTCCCTTAAAGTGTGATAAAAGGAAGGAACCTTAGTCTCCCTTCTTTATGGCTCTTCTGTCAAAACAGATGGGTCAACTTGTAGTTTTTAAAACACGTTTGTAAAAATGTGTAGTTCATCTAACTCCAGACGTGTAAAGAGGAAGAATTGAACATGTATAACTCCTTTAGAATGAAGGGAGAGAAAGGCTAGAACATACTCCACTCTGTAGAGATAAATTAGTAGGGACGTAGGACTACCTCATGTGGAGGGAGAAAGGATGGTCTACTTTTCTTAGCATTAATTTGTATAGATAGATTGGCGGGAAAGTAGTCTACTTCCCTTGACATTCATAGCCTGTTCCTATCTGTTAAGATACTGTTAATACCAACAAATAATGAATCAGGGACGATGTCTTCTATATTTATAGGTGTAAAGGTGATATCTTATCTAAAAGTATGTTGGGGAAAAGTAATTTAGATCCCTAACATTAGGGAAAAATAACTCACTTCAAGATGATATCCATTGTTTCTTCAATATGTTATTTTTATTTTTTTGGGGATATATGAACGGGAGAGACATGACATCCAGGTTCGGTCATCTGTGTATGTAAACTATCGCCGCTCTGATGGAACAGAATGTTGACCAGGGTACACCTATAGAGGTTGTCTACACGTCGTACTGGCAATAATATGATATGATGATAGCTATTATGATGATGTGGAGCCGGTGTGAGTCTTAACCTAACTTAAGCCTAATTAACCGAACCCTAAGGGTCGTTGGGATAATTCCCCTTAAGGGAAAAATACCCTAGGTAGCAACCGGGAATTGAACCCGGGACTCCTAGGCTCGTAGCCAGGTGCACGGGGCCGGTGATAT
This sequence comes from Timema cristinae, assembly GCA_039000515.1. Taxonomy (NCBI): domain Eukaryota; kingdom Metazoa; phylum Arthropoda; class Insecta; order Phasmatodea; family Timematidae; genus Timema; species Timema cristinae. The sequence continues at coordinate 27,602,865 of JBCFYV010000935.1, forward strand.
GGTGTACAATTAAGTTTATCTGGAAGGCAGGGCTTGGATGAATGATTATATTTATAAATATCAGTCGGATCTCGATTATAATCGAATAAATTGAAAAATGACACCTGGATACGGGAATCGAACCAGAGAGCTTTGGATTAGCACGCCAATATTCTACCCACTGAGCTACCCAGAAGTTGTCTCGTACTAAGGGTCATTCTTCACTCACCATTTATCTACAGAGTCTGTGATGGACGTGTGGATATTATCGGCTAATAAGAGCTATCATTGATATCACAACCACTGGTGACTCGGTAGTGTCTTTATGCTGACAATAGTACAAATCCATTGTACATTCCAAGCGAATCAAGATGGAATCAAGGTCATCATGGAGGTGTCAGATAAGCACGTTAGTGAATTGAAGCTTATGTAAGATTTTCTCGTAACTAAATTATTAAGTATACACAGTCAGTGCATTGAGGTTTCAGGCATATTAGTGCTCTGAAGGGATAGGTGGGAGTGTTAGTGCACTCAAGGCTAAGTAAGGCGAATTAGTAAGGGCACGAGGCTAAGGGATATTGCCTAATTGAAGGAAATATCCCCACACTGCAGTTTCTACAGAAATGACAGCTCTAAAGTTTCAAAACTGCTTAAACAATTTTAGCATTGCCTATTATGACATTATATATGACTATTTTGATTGAGGAATACTACGGTATATCTAAAAAATAACAAAACCACTACTTAAATAACGCAGGATTTCTTAACGTTTTCAAAGTGCTTAAACGCTAAATATAGTTTGGTCAAACCCTAATTTCCTTTTTTTTTTAATATTTGAAGCTTGGATGGTAAAAAAAAGTCTGACGGATGGGATGAAGGTTATTGAAAGAGTCTACTTGTAGAGTTTTGTTGATCTGATTATAATCCTGCTCACACACGAACTTATACCTAGAGCCTTTGTCGAAGGGAAGTATATTTTAACAGAACACCCTCTTTTGAATAAACGTCTGTTGACCATCAGTTCTTGAGGTAAACCGTGACATATTTATCAGTAAGAGTGATGATGAATGGGATGGGACTGGGAGCTCCCATGGTGACAGACCAGAACGGGGCAGTTACGGAGAGATGAATGGATGATTATACCTTATAGTTTTTTTAATTATTGCGCGTCTGTGCTACATCATTTGTAGCCCAGTAGTGGGAAGATTAGCCAGTACTAAGGTACCGTTGCCCAGGGAACAACCGAATGTACTAATCATACATCCTTTCCATGGAGGCTCCTTCCCTGTCCCGATGACATGAGATGATGGTGATAGTGAGTATGGGGTGTGTGGAACCATTGGTGGAGGCTCTTTTCATGTCCCGATGAGATGATGGTGATGGTGATGGTGAGTATGAGGGTGTAACCAGTGGAAACACAACCTAACAAAAAGACTAACTAACCAAACTCTGGTGACCATTGGGGTAGTTCCCTTCTCGGGAAAAATACCCAAGGTACCAGCCGGGAATCGGATCCGGAGCTCCTAGACTCGTAGCCAGGTGCACTGATCACTACACCACGGGGCCAGTTAACCTATAATGTAAATCCTTTAGGGTGACCTGGTGACCTAGGGGGAAGGTATTGGACTACTGTGTTGGGGATCCGGGGTTCAATCCTCGGTCCCGGCACAGATTTATTTGATTGCCAAACCTTTCCTACAACTCTGGCAAGACGTGTATTAATCACAACTTGCGAATGTGGGGGAATGACAGGCCTCCACCGTGGTTCGGATCTCACGTTAAACTGTAGGTCCTCCATTTTATCTCACAATCACCCTACCATTACACATTAGCGTAAGTGCGTACAATACGAACGGATAGTAAGACGTGGTGCTAATAATAATAATAATTAAACCCTTTAACTGTGTGAAACCTCGGTCGAAGGTATAATATCGCTATATCCGTGTGTGGGAAAGCGAGGGCGTTGTAGACATCGGACCGCAATCAACAGGTGCGTTAGATAAAAACCTATTCAATGCATGTTTTCCTAATGTTCACAATCAATGTTTTGCTACGATCTATCCTGGCACACGTCGTATAGGCACGCACTCACGCTTCGCTGGCCACTTGCCTCCTTATTTACCGGTCTTATCCTCTTACCTTATTCCTTATTGCCTACGTGTCCTATCTTATTCCCTCAGACCTTCGTGCTTTTAGACTGTTTCATCTAAACCAGGGAGGTGCAAACATACTTACAGGAGGGACAAATAAAAACATTAAAAACATTGGTGGGCCAAAGAGTTTTATTGATTAATTTTTCTTCAAATTAATTAAAAATAAATGATAAATACACATAATAGACTGACATTAATAAATTTAAATATCTTGTGAATGTATAGAAATCATAAATACCTAATTATTATTATTAGCACCGCGTATTACTGCCCGTTCGGTTATAACGCACTTACGCTAATGTGTAATGGTAGGGTGATTGTGAGATGAAATGGAGGACCTACAGTTTAACGTGGAATTCGAACCACGGTGGAGGCCTGGCATTCCCCACATTCACAAGATGTCTTGTCAGAGGTGTAGGAAGGGTTTGGTAATCAGATAAATCTGTGTCGGGACCGAGGATTGAACCCCGGACCCCGGCACAGGAGTCTGACACCTTACCTCTAGACCACCAGGTCACATGCAATACCTAAGTGACTTAGTGTGTTTTTTAAGTTAGTTCAGAAGATTTAATTATATGACGGGGTGTGAGATGAGTGAAACAGTGAGGAGGAGATTCTCAAGAGAGAAGACAGATGCTCATCAGTGAGTTGGTTTATAAGATCACTTTTCCTATGTTTCATTGATAGAAACACTTGTTAGTATGAATATGAGGATGTAAACATTGCCATCTATTTTTTGGATAGGTTTTACCAAACTTGAAAATGTTGATTTTGTCATGGTTTGATAAATTACAGTGATTTTGTGTGTATGTTTAAAAAGCCTGTTTCACAACGCAACACATTACAACTATTCATCCCGCGGGCCGAATTGAATACACCGACGGGCCGCATTCAGCCCGCGGGTGTAGTTTGATCATCCCTGATCTAAACAGTACAGATACAATAAGGTCGGAAGGTACGCTTTAATCACAGGTATAGGAGATTGATAAGATAGGAGATCGAATGCATTGAGATAATAAGCAGATATATTAGTGAATTGCATTGCGCTTATGGTTGTGCAATTGTACAATTTTACAAGTGGGTGGGGTGGAATTTACATCGCCTTCTTACTGTACCTTTGGCTTTGGAATCTTGGTAAAGTTATGGTAGGAACTTACACTCAATAAATAGGATTAATCCTACTATTATTGTTAGCGATATTATTTATATTACATTACTCTCTTGATGTTTATGATTATTTTAATCCACATAATGTTGACACAGTCGGCGAGTCGAGCGGGATCCTTTGGCTCCCATTATTGCGACAAGCGTAGGCCAACAGGATGTCCACCCAGGATACCCAAGCTATAAGTTTGAAGGATTGTTTCAACCTTTGATCGTTTGTGTTTACTGTTTACCGTCGAGCTAGCTACACTATTTATAAATACAACAAAATAACATATTTGTGTTTTTGTGGTGTTATTTTTATAAGATTGCATACTATTATCAAGGTAGGGGGAGAGCTAATTTTTCTAGTGGGTAAAGGGGTGGGGGGAGGGGCACTATGAAATTTTACAATAGGTACCTTTAGCCAATGAAAGTTTGTATACAAATATATGAACCCCCCTCTAGGCTTCATCAAATTCCAAGGTGGTTCCGAACATCTCCCCTCCCATTCTAAGCGCCTGACTAATATATGAGTTTCTACAGAGGTTGATGTGACTGCCATAGCTCAATGACTCAGAAGCAAATGGTGGCACCACTTAGAATGTTATTATATTTAAAAATTGATACATAAATGATGCACTGACTGGAATAAGAGCTTGAATGGATTAAGAGACGAGGTGTCAGCTCGTATGGCGGTCACATTTCAAATGTCACATTTCAATGTCATTTTTCTGAATCAAATTGTTTATTGGTGTCTTTTCAAATAATGAAACGTTTGTACACCACTTTTGTTTGTCTAACACACACTGTGAATTATGTAGTTTATTTTCAGAATGATGAGGTTTTTGTATCATAGTGCCATCCAAAAAGGAGAAAGAGCGCCCCCCCCCCCCCCCCCCTGAAGAGTCTGAGAGCCAACTCTACAACTGCTCTCTCCACATGTGCAACTAAGCTAAACTAGTGATGGGTGCTATGTGTGCATCACACCAATCTACACTTTTGCTGCGTGTATCACCTGAACTGGAAGAGGAAGACATGTGTTTGTCATTTGTTCTACTGCAACATTTATAGGTTAATTTCAACACAATAAACACCTTTTATAATATGAATATTTAGTCCCAATGGTATAATCTATTATTCCATCCATATTACACCGCCATTTTTGATCTGAATAATCATATATAGATATTTAGACTGTTAGTGCCATTTCTGCCTTTCCTAAATATCGCTGAATCTGTCAGTTAAGGTGGGATAGAAGGGAACGCAATATTGGGACCTACCTGCTTTGACGACAGCGTGGTCTAACACGATACTCTCACAGTAGACTAGACTGCCAATGACGGGGAGCTCAAGGTTCGAATCTCGGTCGGGTATACTTAGGGTACTTTTTCCAAAATGTCTTTTCTCTCTCCCTCTACACAAATGCGGGTACTCTTGATATAAATATAACATTCTTAATCCCTAAAACCATTAGTGTAATTAGCACATAAGCATATAACATGAACGGGTAGTAAGACGAGGTTCTTAAAAAAATTGAGACATATTTGAAGTTTGAGACACATTCTTCCTAAAAAATATTTTCAAGAATCCTAAACAATGAATTCAAAATTATTATTTTTTGAAACATTGAAATTATTTATAAAATTTCAACTTATCAAAGGCTTTCTGATTAAACTGTAATAAATATTGGTTCTAATATTGGCTAGTTAAAAGTACAATCTTGTATTAAAAGTCATTTTTTAAACTTAAAAAATAAATAGAAAATATCATTCTATAATAATTATTTAATGTTTTTTAAAATAAATATATCACTTGAGTATTTGTAACCAATTATTTAAAAAAAAACTGGATATTGTTTCACTTAGCTAGCTAACAAACTAAAAGATTTTCGCTAGGCTTCTTATTGTTCATTGTTGTATTAATATTGAAGTCTTGGAAAAGCTACAACACTTCAGAACAATATTTTGGAGAGGAAATTATTTGTTTTTTAAGATCTATTTAACACATCTTGAATGTGTCGTTAATTTATTTATGAGGCATCCATTTCCAAAATGTGACTTGTCCGAGCTTAGTGAATTTTGGGAAACAACAAAAGACATTTATTGAACTTATTTCACAATTTAAGTCAATGAATTTTTGTATACTTATTACTGCTATTCATATAAGTATTCTGGAAGAATAACAGCTTGCAGAAACCATGGGTTTTCTTAAAAAAAATAAAGGAAAATTACTTGGACAAAGTGCCATTTGAATTACATGATGGACAAGGGCCATTTTGGAACTGTTTAGAATGGAAAAGGGACATTTTGATTTTGTGAGAATATAAACCATAACTTAAAGATAAAGTAATTTATCTTTTTTGACATTTCATAGTAAAATTTGTAAAAGTAAACACAAATAGGTTCAAGAGTATTTGTAAGCATTTGAATGAATATGAATGAAAAAGTTAGATAACCTTTTTATTTATTCTGGCTTCTTTTGAAATAGATAATATTAAAGAACTCTAAACTTTAGAGTCTCATAGTATTTTATTTTAAAAAAAAGAAGTTTAAATTACACTTTGTGTGTAATCTAGTAGCTTATTAAGTCCATTTTTAATACACATTATCATCAAGATCATGCATCAGTCCTCCATCGTTTTCATCTTCTGAAAGATGCCCAGAGTCTCTGACCAACTGTGAGAAAATAATGTTTCTACAGAACTGTAAGTCCAGTAGATTCTCCCAGTCTTCACCATAGTGAAGTTGTAATAGCCTCTTGACATCATCTTTCTTAGTTTGTTTCACAGGGACACCTATTTTGACTAGCTGTGGATTGATCTCAGCAGTCTTCCTGTTTGGCCGCAAAAACCTTTCTGGAAATTCCCACATCTGTGTTGTATGAAGCTTCACCTCTAACAAAAATGTCTGATTTTGGTGTGCTTCCCCGAGTGATAATGAATCTCTTGCATACAGCACAGCGAAAGTACCACTGGTTAGGTTTCTTCAAAAGGTTCCCTGTTGCTGCTTTCCAGTTGAAGACATTGAAGTCCCCCCATATCTTCAGGACAGCTCCATTCTTCTCGAAAACCCTATAGTACTCTTCAGGTTTGGATATTGTGCTCATTTTCTTGAGTTATTTTTCAATGCGCCCAAACACACGGTCGGGTGAAATAAAAGAGTGTCCAGGAGGGGAAAGGTAAGATGAACTTGACGAATGTTATGGCGGGCTTCGTGCAACCATTTCATCAGCTTACCAATCATTATCATGTTTTTGTTCTGCCCCCCACAACCATCCGCAAACAAGCTCACACTTTAATATTTTCCTAAGTTAATGTTGGTTAACCGAATGGTAAACCGCAGAAGCAATTTCAGATGATCCTTTATAACTGTCTGTCTTTGTCCAAGTGTAAATAAAATTTTTATGTGCAGGCTGAGGTTTTTGGTGTTCCTTCAACACACTGTAAATATACAGGTACAATTGACGTGAATAATATGTGGCTTGATCAAGAATTTTTGGTTGCACCAAGTTTTTTTGGCAGTCAGATGTAAATGTAATAGCTTTCTCTACATCTCTTTTCAAAAGTGTGAAAAATGCATTGGCACGCCTTTTATGAAGCTCAAACTCAATTTCAAGAGCTTTATCTTTTCTATTAGACTTACATCATTCCCTATACTGCAAGCATTTTGAACATGCATCTACTGCAGGTGAGTCAAAACTTAGGTTATATTCCTGGACAAAAATATTTCTGAAGTATTCATACTTTACATTCAGGGCTTCTTCGGAATATGTACTATTGTAAAAGGCATGTAGTTTTGTAAATTGTCAATGTATTGTCTAAATACTGCTTATTAGTCTGGCTATTACGGCAATAATGAAACTGTAATGGCACGAGAGACTCAATGAAATTTTCACTGAATTATTTTTCTCTTCATGCCCTTGTGAGCGATAATCACCACAACGATTTTCTGTGGACATATGCCAGTTTCAAAATGGAGCCTACAAACTCTCTGGATCCTTTTCTTTGAAATATTAAAAAACCAACTTGAACTTGTTTTGATTAACTATGTTGTGATAGGTATGTAATACCTATGCCATACTTGGGTGCCTTGCTTACATTCTCTTTTGGATCATTTACGTTTAGGTGATTCTGTTATTATATATTTCAAGATTAAATTATCCTGATATATTTTAGCTGATCTGTAATCAATTTTTCTTTGATAAAAATTGTTGTGAAACCTATGCACATCTTGAAGTCTGAGTTGTGAGCAATATAAATCGTTTTAGTGCTTGTGTTGGCAATCAGGTAGTTTTGGCAGGTACTTCGAAGAATACTTACTCTTTTTGTCCACATTTTTCTTCCATAAAATTGGATTCCTCTATTTTTTTCTGCCTTTTCCTTTAGAAGAACAATAATACCACACTCCTACTTGCTTAACCTCACTTTCTCAACTAACTGTAGGAATAGGTTTTTCCATAATACACAAAGCTACTTAGCCAACAACTATAACAGTTCTTTCAATTAAATAAATAAACACTTTCCTTAATGAGTGAAAACTAAAATACCTCAAATACAACTAATTTTATTATTAGTCTCACTAGGTACGTTTCACAGGCAAACAATATACTTTCTGATCGTCAAATATATTTTAGTTTAGTTTTGTTTCAATGAAAATGTAACGTTACCAACTTCACAACATGTTTAATCCAATTCAAATAAACCAGAATACTAAGAAAAAGAGATTTTAATAAACTATGTAACAACGCTTGAGAAATGGACAAGGTTAATTTTGAAACTCATTTCAGCAGCTTGATTAGTGAGGATATGGGACAAGGAACCTTTTATTCATATATAAGGTACGTCTTAAGATGCTGCCATTTTGGGTATTTGGTTGTGGACAAGGGCCACTTTGGAAATGGTAAGGATTTTGAATGCAATTTTCAAGGGTTTACAGACTTTTGGAACTGTAAAACATATGTGAGTCAATAGATGATCCCAAGACGAAACCAGTGATAGCAATAACTCGATTTTTAATTTTTATGGACAAGTCACTCTTTGGAAATGGACACTCATATACTACTATATTTTTTTGATTGAAGCATGCTTAAAAAAAAATAAGAAAAATTGTTTATTTAATGATCTATGTAAAAAATTGAAACTGTTCTAAATAGACCAGTGTATGTTGTACCTGCTTTAGACTGGGAAAATTGAGATGTTCCCACAACAGCCACAGTAAATACAATTGATATTTATCAACTTTGTTTCCCTCTGTATGACACCACAAACACTGATGCTTGTTTATAGATTGAAACCAACCCCGCTGACTACATCGTTGGTGCTGAGCCTGCCAACACCCTTGCTTTCACCCCTGTTACTACCCACACACTTATCGCTAGCAGCCATTGAAGAGATTTGTGCTCTGGATCTGTTCAAAAAACTGTTAGGTAAGAGCTTGCTCTAGAGTATCCTACTTTATACCATCAAAAAAACAGACAAATAATTTAAAATGTTTTGACTAAGTACATTTCAATGTGTGTCAATTCATCATATCACCATGAACACTATATTAAATTCCAAAGGTGTTCAAAGCTTCGAAACTTTGAGTTGGCCTTCATAACTAATGTTAGCGTTAACTTTACTTCGAAAAAAAATTCCAGCTTTGACAATTACAAAGCTTTGCCAATAAAAATATTGAAAGCTTGAATATTCATTTTATGGTCAGTTAATCACATTCTGAGCTGTTGTATACTTACAAATTAATTTTCATATGGAAAAAAAACTGAAATAATTTATTTGCAAGTTGTGATAATAGCTTAATTTATCATATTAAAAAATATTTCTCACAATTGTTCAATAAAACAATCCCAATTAATTTTAGTGCACAAAGCTATATATAAATAACCAGAATATAATATATTTTTCAAGCATAAAACAACAAGTTTGCTTAGAATTGAAAAAATGGACTTTGCCCACCCCTACTAAATGCTCCTCGATCACATTTATGGAAATGACTCATTCAAGTCGAGTTTAGTTCAGGTTGTATCTTATATAATCCTGGAACAATATAGACTAGAGGCCTTTGAGGCTGATTGCTGATTTACCTTGATATTACAGTGCTGGATGCTTCATCAGAGACTTTTCTTTGTGATTAGGCTGATAGTGACCTAACTAAACAAATTAATATTATAGGTATGAGGGATCACTTTTAAGTTATAATTACTTACTAGAATAATTTTATAATGCCATCCATACACTACAATCATAACTCAAAAACAATTAGCTGTTGACAGTTTACGTTACAGTCCAATCAAGAACATCAGTTCACTCTCTAAACCTGAAGAAGCTGCTTGTGGCAGGGAAATATGTTTTTATATTAACAATTTCACTCCAGTATCACTCAGGAACAACCTGATTTTCATAGGAAGCCCGTTATTTGAAAACTGGAAACTCATGTTGCCATAATGGGGGAAGGGATATTACAATTGTATTTACATTTTCAGACATTAAATTAATAATGACCTGCTTCGGTGGCCGCATGGTCTTAGGTGTCACTCTCATGTTATACTAGAATACTGATGACATGGAGATCAAGGTTTGAATGCCAGTCAGATGTACTGAGGGTGGTTTTTCCAAAATGGTTTTCCACTTTCCTTCCACGCAAATGCAGGTGGATTTCTTCTGAATTCAACCCTCCTCCTCTTAAACACATTATCGTAATTAATACATATGCACATAACCTGAACAGATGGTAAGACGTGGTGCTAAAAATGAAAAAAATGTGTAAAGGGAAATTATACAATAATATTTCAGGAATTATTAGTGGGATGATTTTTGATAATTCTTTAGATCATCATCATGAACAGTTTCCAGAAACTGTCTTGATCAGTTTGGAACATAAGCTTCTCCAATGTCTCCTTTCACCCCACTACTACCCCTCCTCCACCAGACCCAGTCCTTTCTTCTCTCCTCAACACTTCTCACCTCACTTCCTCTCCTCCTCCACAATGATCCATTCCCCTCCTCTCTCCTTATCACCCCCTTCAGCCACCTGTTCTTAAGTCACCCTCTCCCTCCCCCACTTCAATATTCAATATCTTCTTTGGTATACTCTCCTCCTCCATTCTTCTCCCATGACTGTACCACCTTTGTCGTGACTTCTCTATCCTGTCCTGCACTGGTTCCTCATTAACTATCCCTCTCACCCTCTCATTTCTCATCTTACCCATTCTGGTCACTCTTATAGTATTTCTCAGGAATGTCGTTTCACAGTCTTTAATTCTGCTTCCATCCTGCTCCTTCATTACTTACACTTCCATTGCATATGTCAATATTGGTCTATAATGTGTCCCAATTTCAGAATTTTGATTGGGAAGAGGAGACATATATTGAACCAGGGAGGGACTCATATGGATGTTCTGGGGGAACCAAGACAGTGGAAATAACTGTCAACATAAAGGAATTAAGTTTAAAACATCCTTTTATAGAGGACCAAATTAGAATGGTTTCCAACTTCATATACCTTGAAAACATTATCTCTAAGAACAATACTGTTAAAGAGGAAATACCCATTAGGACACAGAAAGTAACACACTTTTACAGTCAAGTGATAAACCCTACTGTGGGATAGTTAAAATATGAAAATTTAATATTGACATACATTTACAAAATTATTATTACAGACAGACAAACACTTCGCTTTATATATATATAGATTAAAATTTCATAATAACAAGACATCAACCGAGAATATTTTCAAATAGTAACATGTTGGGGTGGCAAGCAACTTTTGGACCCATTTCCAAAGATTCTGATTGAGACTCACCCCAATGTAAAATAAGCCAATTACATAATATTATAAATTATCACTAAAATTACTTTGCTTACTTTATTGAAATAATATTTCATACATTATTTATAACAGATAAACTAGAGTGTTTTGGGGTGATGAGAAATTTGTTGGAATAAAAAGTGATTATTCTTGTCGGCTTATATTTAGTTGTTTTTTGTTGCCCTCTAAGTATTGGGGGGCAACTACCCTTTGGTCCTTCTTCCCCCAATTCCGCTTATGGTATGTCTTGTATATCACTTCTGAAAAAAGCCTCGCCTTGCCTACCTGTTTAATTGCTTTCTCTTTTGTTCTTCCTCTTTCCTCCATCACACTTCCAAGGTATTTAAAGCTTGTCACTATCTTAAACTGCTCTCCTCCTACTGTCATACCAGTCATACACCTGTCTCTTTTCATTGTCATAATCAAACTCTCACTCTTCCTTACATTAAATCTAAATTGATACCTCTCCACCACTTCATCTCACGCATCCAACTGATACTTAACTTCTTTCTCTTTACTGACCCATACCATCAGGTCATCCACAAACACAATTGCTTTCCTACTTTCCTTACTAATTCTTTCTAACACTTCTTTCATGGATGAAGAAAAGTTTATTTATTTTATATCGAGGCCTAGCCTAACTATCCTTTCAGGTTGGCTCCATATCCCTTACATTACATTATTTTACAATGTTTACATGGAGTACATACTTACATGCTGAGGCTCTGTGTTTACATTAAGCTTTTACCATACGGCCGATATCTTGTGGAGTTTCTTATGTAGTATGTAAACTTGACTTTATAGTCCATCATAACATACATACATACAGCTTATGAAGTGTTAAATTTTTGTTACAAGTTTGATGGAACTATATTTATAGCTTGTTCTCCCATTCTTTGGAATACTTGACCATACAAAGCTTATCACACTCACTAACATATGATTTAAACAATGCTAAAGATTGGTTTGCCAAATACTTGTAAGGAGAGAAACAATTTGTAAGTACAGTTTAGTCAATATTCCATCAATAGGTTTGCTACTCTAAAAAAACAACTGGGAATTTTATTTTAAAGTTTTATTGAAGTAAAAAAAACACATGACAATTACAGATGTAAATTTAAAATGAAGACAACTTTTTCTTGAACTTTTTCAAATAAATTATCACATGACCAAAGTAGCTATTTCACATTATTTGATTATAACACATTACATTAGAAAATCTTCTAGGTTCTACCTTTCAATGTAAATATTTATTACTTAACATTATGTTTCATTTTAAATTAGTTCACTGTAGATACCTTTTAACCCTAAAAGATGTCATGCACTAACTTTTAAGGGTGCTTGTAATTACAGATTTTGAGGGAGCATACTGCTATTGAGTTATTTTACTCTTTTGACTTGAATTAAAATAAAACAAATACACAGGAACACAAATATTACCATGATATACTTTTAGTTAAACATCTTTTTTAATTCATAAGATTATTTAAAAAATGTAAATCAAAACAAAATTGTAAAAAGATAAGCCTCTTGAGTAAAGACTAAAGAAGAAAGCTCAACTAAGGAATTAAAATAAGAGTAGGTATGTTAGACTAGATAATTAACTCATTATGGGGATATCTTCGAACTTCTAAAGGCAGAAAATAAAACCTCTCACATCCGGACCTCTAATATCCAAAACCCGGCATATCCGAGATGGCCAACCACATTTTTTCCAAATAAAGGATTTGCGTTGGGAAAAACTATTTGCTAAAATTACTATACAAATTGAAAAAAGAAGTCAATAGAAAATCTCAGACCTTTCTAAGAAGAGATGATAAATTTAATTTTGAATTTTAGAAAACATGCAATGATAGAAACATTATTTGTTTCCTCCCAATCACCTTAGTTTTTTGTTCAACAGTTCAATCTATGTATTCCTTATCCTTTCACATATTAACTTATTATATTCATATTACTTTCAGTTTGTCATATAGAATTAAAATCACCATTCATCCCATTTCACTTGTGTTTATTATTATAATAATTTTGTTTGTCCTCCTTATTTTCAATACATTTTTATAGTTTTCCTGATGATGGCCTTTATATTGTGAAACATGTTGCTACAGTAAAATTCCACAAAGACTTTGATCTAACTGGAAATTAAAGGACCCTGGGAAAATCTTGCTGTACAAGATAAGACTTTGATGTTATAGTTAAACTTTATTTTATTTGAAAACTAATCACTTCCATTCATCATAAACTTTTTATATCACTGCTGAGTTAAAACTTTTAAATTCAACACTTACTATCCAAGTCCTCTCAATTTTTATTAAAATTTAGTTTTGTTATGTATCTAACTTTGTTATATTGAATAACCATTTATTTAAATACTTTATGTACATACATGTGTAAAAATACTTTTCTGTAACTATGTATGTTATATAATTTATAATTTGTTTACCTTTTAATTCTTCAGAGGGGTATTAATTTCATATCCGAAAATTTGCCTAGCCAAAATGGGTCCAGCCCCATTTATTTCAGTTATCAGGGTTTGCTATATTAACTTTCTACTTAATACGAAAGAAGAAAGTTAAGGATATCACCATAATGTATTGATTCTTTAGCCTACCAACTCTTTTCCCCAGATGATCTCATTATTAAATGAGTTAATTTAATAGTATACACAAAGTTGGAGGAAAAGATAGTAGGGGTATAATATATAGATAAAATTGCTGTATTGTTAATTTGTTTTACAATACAAAAGAGTGATCTCAGCAGAGAAGTAAATATTCACAAGTAAAAATCCTCAGCCCCCCTCCCCCTTCCCCTCCCTCAACATTTGTCCACAAATGCCACGGGAAAAAGTTGCAAGAACTATCTTTAATATTGTGGTTCTTTTATTATCTGATACTATACCAGACAAAATAAATCTTAGTTAAAACTTCCTTATTAGAAAATACAAGTTTGATTCAAAGTGTTTACCTCAAGATAAATAAAATTTAAAATTACAGTATTTTGAAAGTTGCTTTCTGTTGGAACATGCGACTATTATTCAATTTAGTTTAAGGTTAATCGGACGCTATTTTATTATTTGTTCACTTTGGTGATTGACATTGGAACCTCCCTTGTTGCCGTCACAAATGCCATGCGCGGATAGTCTTTCGTCGGAATTCCACTGGTCCAGGTAACTGATCATCACTATCATTATCCCTCCAGCTCCACACTTTTGGAACACTCCTTTCCATGACTTCTGGCCTTTTGTTCTTATCTGCATCATTTCGAACTAATCTCGGTTGCAACTTATTGATGGTAGCACGCCTGTTATCGGAAGCCTTCAAACTTAAATCTACGCTTTCGTCACCACCACCGTTAATAATTTCACTACTACTCAAGTCATCTTTCTCATCAACTATTTCAAACAAAACCTTGTCTTTATTGGAATCTTGATTTGTTTTGGATCCACCTGTTTTCATGTCCATTCGTACCAAATCATGAGTTTGTGTTGAGTTAAACCTAGAACCATTCATTATGTCTGTGTTGTTTTTCTTTGAAGGACTAAACAATATCATCTTTTTCCCATAGTTGTACCTGTTCACGTCGATGTAGTTGTCGAAACCTTCTTGTGAGTCATACTTGGTCAGAAGCAACGCAGGTTGCTTATCACCAGGGGATATAACAGTTGAGTTGGGTGGACCTTCAGCATGCAAGTAGGCAACAGGCCAGTACCTGGGGGGGCCATATGGGTCTCCATGAGGACCTTGGGGACCATTAGGACCCTCATGGGGTCCATTAGGACCTTGATAGGGACCATTAGGACCATGATGGGGACCATTAGGACCTTCTGGAATCCTGGGAGGAAAGCTTTGGGGACCTCCATGGGGATGCCCTCGATACGGGAAGTAACGGTCACTGCAAGGTCGCCACTGGTCACGAGCAGCACTGCCAACATAACACCTACAAAGGCAGAATAAATTACATGGGAATTTATACAAATTTAAATCTTACCAAAAAAGTTAGCACATTATTACACTAACATTGGTGGTACTCCTTAAACACCTCCTTACTAACTCACAAAATCAAAAAATATATAGGTAATATACACTGGCTGACTAAACACACCTAATATTTATCAACTGGTGTATTTTTTGTTTTAAAACACCAGGACTAGAAGTCGATTACATTTACTCACGACACAATACAATGAGCACATTACATTCAAAATTATGAACAAAATGAATTTAATTTCACAGCTTGGATTTGAGTAGCAGCTCTTGTATAACATTTTTGATAAAATATTGGCTCTTGTGATGGTTCTAGGTTGAGTGCATTTTAAAATAAGCTTAAACTAAATTTGTATATGTCAGGATTGACTCCATTAGTTGTAATCATGCCTGATTCTCAACTGAGAGGCCAGGTTTCATAATCTAATGGTTCTACTTAAGGTAGTTTTACCACATTGGGGTTTACTACATTCCCTTTAAGAAAACAATGATAAAGTTCCTCTTATTTACCCTTATTATTGCATCCTCATCACATAAATGTATTGATAATGTTGCCTTAAAATTAACCACTAAAAAAAAAAATAATCAGCAAATAAGATGAATAAATAAAAAAATATTTCATTGTATATATTCTAATTTTAATAGGAAGAACCTTATTTTACAGCTAGAAAAATTAATAGATCTACTTTTACATATAAATATGTCAGATCGTGTGATATGCAAATGTCACTTTTGCTAATCTCATTATTATATATATAATATTACTATAAAGCCACATGGCTGACTAATTTATTGACATGAATGTTTACCCACTTCCAGATGAGCTAGAAACTTGAAATTTGGCAAACTTATAGCTTCTAGCCTGTAACTGACGGTAAAATTCCAAAAAGATTTTTAAATAAATGTAACTCCCAAAAAAATTTCAAAATGGTGGAGCAACTTTAAAGTCGTTGTGGACCTTTCTTTGGAGGTGTCTTGTAGTTAAACAATAAGACCTATCAAAAAACTCTTTTATAATTACATTAGTTTTTATCAACTTGCAAAGAAAACTCACTGTGGGTTTGGGAGCCTAGCCGCCAATGAGCAAAGCTAGGCAATACCTATAAAATAACACTAGTAGCCAGGGCCCGAATTTGTATGACATTTCATATTTTTGTAGTTACATCACAATGTACATAAATTCAATTCATTATCCCATGGTTGTAGAAATGTATAAGTTAAAAATATTTTTTTGGTCATTATTTGTCATTTTGAAATCTTAAGTCATGGTTTCTTGGTTTGAGTCATTTTTGAGTCATTCAGAGGCATTTTTGAGTAATCAGACATGAATAAAGACATTTAGAGTACTTTGAAAAAGCATATCTTTAAATACTATTGATATTTTATAAATGCATACATTTTTTTTACTCAAACAGTTGCTGGACCGAGAAGCCAAGGTAGTCAATGAACTTTATATCCTCTTTGATTGTAAAATACACACTCCTGGTGAGAAACTACAACTAAGCTATAAAAGGCTGCTTTGGGAGGGGATAAATATTACTTCAGAAGCAAATATTTGTAAATCAATATTATAATTAGCAAAATTCAAGTGTAAAATTGTTAAAAGCGTTTTCTTGTATGGATATTTTTAGTTTACATTTGCAAAGTGTGTGTTTGGTTTAGTTGTGTGCATTTATCATGAGTTTTTGTACATATTTTAATGTTATTTTCAGTGAATTTGAAGTAATTTTAATACAAGTTTTAGGTCATGTTATAGGTCATTTTTAATCATTTTTAAGTCATCAAATTGGGACCTACTACTAATATGGTAACAAATAATCAATTTTAGTTCAAATAATATGTTTGTAATTTATGAAAGATACTTCCTATGAAAATCGTACTGTAGAAACAACCCAGATCTCATTGATCATTTTGATTCACACTAACCCTAACCTTGACATTGAATGCAACTCACCAGGGGTAATTAAAGCCCTCAGAGTAGCCACATTGATGGCCCGGTCTGCAACAGTAGTCGAAACTGCCCGCATCTCCTCCTTCTAACTCACATGACCAAAACCCGGCCTCACGATTCTCTGCGCAGAACGTCCCATAGCGACAGGGTCGGCCAGACACTGTGAACCTCTGCCACACCTCAGGGCCACCAGGGCCAGCTGGGGGAAGAAAATCTCTTTTTTTTTGTGTGTGTGCACAACTAGCATTTATATGTAAATATTGTAAAGTAAAAGTTTTTAAATTTTTGTTGAGATTTATCACAAGCTTCTCTCTGTAGTGGAGATAGGGAAGAACAAATACTTACTTTTAAATATATTTACTATAAATATGCAAAAATAATCATGCTACAGGAGTAATTTAAACTTATTTCAATTGTCATCAATTTATTTCATTGATTCAAACGCATTTAAATATATATATATAAAAAGTTAGTCATGGAGGTCTGGGCATTTCCCCGCCTCTTAAAATGTCAATGAGTACTATAGTTCATTTGATTAAAATTAAATACATCAATTGAAAAGTAAATAAAAATCAATTATTGCCTAACGGCTTGGAAATCTATATTAACAAAATGAAGAATTTGTATGTTTGCCATTAGTGTTGCGCTATATTTACCGCGTGAAAAGGTATGAAATTTAAATATTAGTATCCCTTGTGCACAAATATGTGCACCTAAAAGCTGTAATTTTGAAATTTTAACTAGAATTTTTGTAATTAACTAAAAGCCGAAAAAATGAATAACTATTAATGGCACGAGAAAGCTTTACTATTACATTTAATTACACAGGCAAAGAATCCAACAGAATTGCAAATGTTTTCAAAAAACAGAACATCAGAATTTCTTTCGGAACCAACAACACATTAAAAAAAACATTTCAACAACTATAATCTCAACTCTACAAATCATTTTTCCAAAAGTGATATCTAAAATTGACATGTGAATGTAATGCTGTATTCATCAGCAACATAAGAATAAACATTTCAACTCAATATGCTGAGCACATTAGTGATTTTAAACATGATAGATGTAAATCATAATTCGCCTAACATCTAAAACTCTCCGGACATTAACCAATACCAATCAATAAATGTATGAAACTTTTACAATCCTCTTCTAAGGGTCTCAAAATGAACATAACTGAAAATCTACATATCCAGACAGCCATTCTGAACAACGTCAATATTTTGAATGAGCAAACACATTTTGAAAATCAGTCCCTTATCAACACAATTAGAAAGCTGTCTCAACACGTCAAACAACGTTCAAACAACACTTGCTATTCCTCCGTCCCAACTTAAATCAATTCAAACCATAATCAAGAATACTAACACCATAAATTCATCTGCCTCATCAAATAATAATATCATAATAATATATCTATATTTACTCATCATAATTATGTGTCACATTAGCAACCCTATCCATTTTATCAATTGTTTAACTTTATTTCTTCATATTGGTAACTTTATACCTACATATTGTTGATCATCTCACTAAAAATTATTCCATATAAAATCATAAAATTTCACAAACTTTCAATAGTATGAATTAAAATCAATAATCTTTAATACAAATAGGGTATTTATAAGCTTGTTAATTTAAATGATTATCTCTTTAATATTTCATATATCACATTATAATTTCTCATAACTATTTCCATTTCTAATGTTTAATTTATAAATGCATAATTTTATTACATAGTTTTATACACTAATTTCCTCAGACTGGTTGAAGATGGTGAAAAATCACCAAAACATGTCGTCGTCATAGAAGAAAAACTAAAACGTACATAAAATAAGAAGAAGGGAATAAAAATAATAAACAAGAAGATATAACCTTACTATCAATTATTACATTTAATACAATATTTTGTAATGTAGTTTGGTGGCCATAGAAGTTTGGTTACCTTGGAGAGTAAACAAGAAGAGTTTGATACCTACAACAAACTCTTCTCGTGTCACACTGATATATTAATAATAATTGTTGTAATTTATTTCAAATAAATAGCATTTATGAATTAATTTTTTTTTACTCATAAACTGTTTGACCCTTTTTACAACTTTTTAAACATTTTACCCTGAATATTTATTTGGGGCTAAGCTGGGTAAATTAATGTAAAAAGGACAAAAAGGCTTAAAATAGTAAAAATGGTAAAAAGTAAATTTAATCCAAAGGGGCAATAAGACCAAATGTTGAAAAACGATAAAACTGTCAAAAGAGTAAAAGGACACATTTGAGCTAAAAGGGTGAAAATGTTTTAAAAAATCTGAAGGGTATATAGGTAAAAAGGGGTAAAATAAATAAAAAGGTTGAAAAGATTCAAATGCTGAAAAAGGGGGAAAAGGATATATTAACAGGATAAAAAGTGTAAATGCTGTAGAAAGGGTAAACAGGGCAAAAATTGTTTTGCTTTAGAGAAAAGAGGGCGAAAAGGTGTAAAAAAGTACAAAAAGGGATAGTACGGTAAGAAAAAAGCTGAAATACTTTTGATTGGTTTTAAGGGGAATCATGCATCAGAACTTTTTTCTCAACAAAAATGATCCTAATTGTGTTTCAATTTTAAAATATTTATGCTTTTTGTTTTTTGTTAATTTTTCTTTTCCTTCAAAAGTTGTTTTAACTGATAAAATTAGATGCATCAAATTTTCCAAACCTATTGAATGCATGTGTTTAATTTTTTATATTTGACTTAATTACTTGCTATAGATAAACGTGTAAATATTTCAATACAATCGACTGAATACTTAATAAACTATTAAATACTTACTATTACACATACAAATTACATTTATATATACCAGTAGCAGTTTGTTTTTATTTATTTACTTTTATCTTACTGTGTTAATATTTTAAATATATTTCAAATTAATTATGGATTAGTTATAAATCGTTAGATATTTGATTTTAGCCTTTAGGAGATTGGATTTTTAAAATAACCTGACACACATCTCATGGTGTTCATAATTTTTAAACATCTTTTTGCATAATATATTTTTGCACAGATATACCATTATGACATTCTCGACTACAGTTGATTGATTGTAGGTTCATTTTAGCTAACAAACATCTTATTTCATTTTTTAAATCCATACAAAGACCCCTCACAACCATCTCCAGCCCTGGAACACTATCCCAATTTTCATCCATTGTGGTTTGCTGACAAGGTTGTCACTCAGCATTCGAATCTTAGCTATACATACTGAGGGTGTTTTTTCCTAAATAGCTTATTACTATTTATCCACATAAATGAGGGTACATTTAATCTAAGACTCTCTCCTCCCAACACCATTAAGGTGTGAAAAGAATGGCTGGGAAGTATGATGCAGTGCAAAGATAATATAAATTTTAAATAATTGTGTGTTAAGCTTTATAGTATTTGTCAGGCTAGTTGCATATTTACACAAATGAGAAATGAATGAGGGGGGTATAAAAATATATATAATACCCATATTTCGCAAATTTGGGTACATTCCCTATAATCTGGTTTAATGAACATATAATAATATGATAACATAAGAAGAAGAGCAACTTTAATTTGGTTAAAAATCTGTAGATTTTATTGTACAGTACATTTGTTTAGTGTAAAAATGTGTCTGTTGTTCATTGGCTCTCTTTATTTTACTATGTATTTGCACTGAGCATGGCCGGGCTATCCACATTTAATTATTCTAATGGGCCTGGAATGAGGAAGAGGCATTTAGAGGGAATATATCCAGATTAGTGTAGAGGGAGAGTGGAAAACCATTTAGGTAAAACAATTGGCACATATAGTGGGATTCACAACCCGGCCACCTGTCACGGGTAGCATAATAGATGAGATTGATGTTTAGTACTACAATTATAGATAAGCTGAAAAGCTGAAATTTCACGGGACGGTAGAGGGATTATCATAACCATAAAAATCTAAAAATGGGAAATTCCAAAATGGGGATCTATGAAATGGATGGAATATAATTATAAAAAAAAATCTTTGAATATTAGATATCAAATTAAAATTTGGTAGACAAGTAGAGAGTAAACTCTAGATAAGTAAATAAATCTAGAAATCTTTAATTTCAAAAATTGAGTTGGAGAAAATAGTGTGAAGTGAATTTACTTAAAATTAGGCATATAACTTGAATGAATAGTAAGACTAAAAAAGAGTATGTTTTCATGTTTTAACCTGTGCAATTAATGATTAGATAATTTGTGTTGCAGTGTGTATGTTACTAAAGCATAAAAAGTACTTTGTACAGGACAAAAAATTTGTTTTGTATTGATGCTGAGAGACAAATTATAACGAGAAACTTTTAGTTTAAAATAAATGTCTGCTTGTAAAGACACCTAACCTAAAAATAGTGACTTTAATGAAACTTAGTTCTGTTAAAAATATTTTTAAATGCAAATTATGTACCTTTGTTTCAAAAAATATATTGTATCACTTAACTAGCATTTTTGTTGGTGCACTTTGATTTTACTTTTATTAAACTACGGCCTATGTTAAAATAGCCCATAAATGTATTAAAAAAATGTATTTATTCCATTAAAATATTTAATAGCCTCTAAATATTTTTTTTATTGAATCGTGTTGAAATTGCAGATATAAACTAAGTTTCAAAACTTAAAGCTCTTTAAAGTTTTGTAAGTGTATTATTTATGACATGTAATTTCTATTTTGAAGGCTCATTTGAAGTAAGCCATAAAGTTGTGACAGTGACAATGCTTAACTCACGTATGAGGTGGTCTTGGAAATGATCCTGGTAGTGTCCGATGGTCTGCGGGTTGCTGTGGGGGTCGCAACGGGGGTCCAGTGAGTTCCACGCAAACATCCAATGATCTTCCTGGTGCACATAGTCCAGCCCTGGCCTCAAGTCTCTCTGGTCAATGTCGCTCAGGAGACAGTTGGGACCACCATCGTGGTGGCGCACCGAGTCACTTCTGTAGATAACAAGCAGCACAAACAGGTTATTATATAACTATGTGTGTGACATTTTCAGTGCTTCTTTTCTAACAATTCTTAGTATTAAGGGGTGTGCGAAAGTCACTTTTTAAATGTGAACTGAAGTCGAAGCAAATCTTGAAACATGCGAAGAAAAGGTTTGTGGTGCTGTCACATAACACAACTTTTCATTTTTTTAACTTTCATAAATCATCTAGATAAATAGAAAGGTTTATAAGAAAAAACAAAGCAGCGCTATAATATTCATTTTATTCTCACATATCTGAATTTATCCATGCTTACGTTATAGATATCATGTAGTCTCTATTTGTTGACAAATTACTGTTTAGTGGCTGTTCTAAATGTGACTATATGTCAAAATAACTCAAATTTAATGAGATGTTTCAATTTTTTTCATTATATATAAAAGTTTTCTTCTTCCTTTGATATACTTGGAAGGTGTAAAGGTTATTGTGTAGCATTTTGACGGAGGAACTTCTTTGATGTAATCCTACATCAGCGGACAAAGCAACTGGTGATCACAATGTGTGAGGTGTCAGTCTCATCTCTACGTCGCAGAAGTAGCTACAACAGTCACTATGAGTATTTGTATTAGGAAAGAACGCTAGAGTCTTAGTTTCTGACTGGTTTTTATACGCCCATAAGGAATAGTTTTGATGGTTTGAGTTCTTACTCTTTTTCTATGACCATATGACTTTTGTCAGAATTTCTAACTTGTTTTTCTATGCCCATAGGGCATAGTTTTGAATGATGAGCTTCATGCTCAAATTATCTAGGTCCATAGGACATGATGTAGTATAGCAGTATCTCTTGACTTCTTTTTTTATATCCATGAGACAAAAGTGTTATATTCTAAGAAAAATTCCTGACTCCCTAAACTGTATGGCCATGCTTAGGATAGCTTAATGGTGGAAATCAGGTTATCTAACGTTTTGTTCAGTGACCTAATTAGGTCTGACCGATACCAGTCACTTTTAATTTTTATTTAGTGTACCTATTTACAGTACACAACCTGTGGGAGCATTATGAGTACTTAGTAGTGGCCCGCGGGGATAGTACTTAGTCTCCGGCCCCCTTCGGGCGCCGTTTGTATTAGTTAATACATTTATTGTTGGTACTAATTATGGTGTGCCCTAGAAAGGGTGTAAATATAAATATACTATTGAATGTCCAGGCTGTACTATTAGGAATTGACCAGCCATTGTATCTTCACAGCTTAGATTCCTGGTAGCTCGTCATTTACTATTTATAAACTGATAGTTCCTGTACTAGGAGTTTAATCTTTGTGTTACATAACTCACC
Source organism: Timema cristinae (assembly GCA_039000515.1). Taxonomy (NCBI): domain Eukaryota; kingdom Metazoa; phylum Arthropoda; class Insecta; order Phasmatodea; family Timematidae; genus Timema; species Timema cristinae. Next base: position 27,626,168 of record JBCFYV010000935.1, read on the forward strand.
ATGGAGTTAACTCATGCTAGCTAGCTCATTTAACTACCATCTAAGTAAATCTTTAAACTAGGACTTTCTAGAATTTGATATTATAAACGATTATTAACTATAATATATGTACATATTTTCCAGGTCTAAGTCTAGTGGTCACTAGGCTGGATAGTCACTATGTATTGTTGCTTAACTTTAAACTAATGTTTGATTCCTATTATTATTGCTGTTGTATTGAAGCAGGTGCACCTTCGTAGCGGAATGTATGTTAAGTCCTATTTAAGAGTTACTCTCAAACGTAATATAGACTCAACCTTGCTTGAGTTGATTGCAAAGGTGTTTTCTTCAATTGTTCCCTATTAGGATTACTGCTTTTATTGTAACCAATTATTTATAATAATTATCAAAGGACTATTTAGAGTAATATCTCTTTAAACCTTATGAAATTTAATTAACCTATTCTATTTAAATAAACTGATTTGTTAAACTGTTTATCTCTCTTATGTTTGTTCCTTCCCAAACCTTCACTTAGTTGTTTTGTAAACGAATTTGTGACTTCTTCTATTTGATAGGAGAAGCAACGATTAAATTGTGAGTGTTTGAAGTTGAAGCAAAGAAGTTTTGGGCTTTGACTTAGACTTTTTAGGCTTCGCACACCCCTATTAGCAATATATGCTGATCAGTGGTAGATCATTGCACAAGCGCAAGAAGTGCATGCTTGGGATCTCAGTATTGTAGGGGCCTCAAAAAATAAAAATAAAAAACTAATTAGTTTGTCTTTTTTTTTAAGTTTTGTTAATTGATAAAAAATATAACAAAAAATGTGATATTGTAGTGATCAAAGACCAGAGTCACAAACACGTGTGGAAACATACTTAATTCCGAGTTCAGATGCTGCTGTGAGTGAGACGAGTTCTTCCAAAACCATTAGGATGTAGTTTTGCTGTTGATTTCAATGGTAACGCTAATTCTTTTTTACTTAAACGTGTTGAAAATTATCCATGCTAGTCATTAAGTCAGTTGCATCTAAGCTATGTTGTTTAGTCATTAGATTAGGAATTTATTATAGATAAATTAGCTAAGCTTAAGGCAAATAAAGTTTCTTTTTTTATATGATTATTATATTAGTGTATACCAAATTAAAAAGATACCAATATTTAATTTATTTTTCTTCAAAACCAAAAACTATTCTGTTAATGTGTGTGTTTATTATTTACTAAGAATAATACAAAAATGGTGCATATTGTGATTTGATTCTTTAGGTACCACACAAGTATGGATTTTTTTTATATGTGTGCGTTTTCGATTAGTTGAAAAAATTAAATGCTATATTTTTGAATTTGGGCATTTAGGTTTAACATTCTTAAAAACATATTATTTTAATTAGAGGGGGATGGGGACTCAGAATCAGGTTGCACTTGGGTGACTTCAGCTGCTAACTTCACCACTGATGCCAAGTTCATTATATCTCTTCAATCTTCGTGTTTGGGATTACACAAAATTAATACAATCCTGCAGTCATTGTATTGTAGAATGCTGCATTCTTTCAAAAATACATTGCATCGCAATGCTTTCATTCAGGCCGAAGGAAGTCATTTTGGACACTACCTATAATGTTAAGCAGCTCCACACTAATGGAGTACAGACATGACTATAACTCAGAAACAAGGTCAAATGGGACACATATTTGTATAAACCTTTTTAATTATTTTTGTGTCTACTGTCCACCACTGAAGTAAGGTCGCCCACATGTTATGGCTGGTACACTCTATATATAATGTCATATTATTTTATAATTTTGACAACAGATTATATCATTTTTATCCAACCTTTTTTGATTCAACACCCCTTTGTGAAATCTTTTTCTACCCAATTTCCCCCTCCCCCCTTCTCCTCAGTACAAGCCAATGCTTCCTATTCTTACCTTAAAATATAAATAATGCATAAAAGGTATTTTCACTGATTATTATTGATCGTATTTATCATGCCACTTATCGCACTTGCCATTTGTTTGTTCGATATTATTGGAAAATACCTATGTATGTGAGAATACAAATTTCTCCAAAACTACAACCTGAATGAGTATAGAAACAGGGTAAAAAATTAAAATAAATCTTTTTGTCCAAAGTTTTAGTCTTAATCTGGTGCTAAAGGAGCCAGAGTACAAGTGACTTGCAGTTCATTTCAAACCTAATGCAAGCTGTTAACATTCCTCACCTATGTAAGCTTCTGTGGAAACAATAGTTTCTAAACTCTTTTTACCTGAAGCTGATTGCAGTGCAGTAGAAGAGGAACTTATCCCTTGCTCTGCTACACTCGTCTTACAGTCCTGCTCTGTTGGAACCCTCATAGAACTCCTGATCGATGAGGGAAGGAGACGGGCAGGACCTCCGTAACCCACATAGCACACTGCATAAAAAACAACATAACATTATGGGATATTATTGTATAAACTAATGTGATAAGATAGGCCTAAGATCTTGTTTTCAGATAGTACAGTTCCAGCTGCTAGGGTTAGGGGGGCCCACCTCAGTAAGTGATAAATCGCTGCACATATGTTCATCTCTAACGCAAATTTAATTCAACAATGCATTATTTAAAAATATGGTTCATGTCAAAATAAAGTCAAAATATTCCAACAGGGCTCTTTTCCTTTAACAACCCTATAACTTGAGTTTTATTTATAGAAATAAGTATGTAAAAATGTGACATTAGCTCATTTCAACGACTTTTTAAGCATATTTACGGAGCTATAAAACTAGTCTTGATGAAAAACTGTTCAAGATTTAGCCTTCCTTTAACAAATACAGTAATTTTTTGATAGGTTCACAACAGAAAACTTCAACATATTTGATAACTAGTAGTGAGCTTTCCTCTTTACCTTGAGATAAGTTTCATAGTTTTCCTTTTCTTCTTTCTTATTGACATTACAAAGGATGGCTGTTAGAGGGGGGCAAACAGGAGTATAAGCTTAGATAGAATAGATAACTTTTTTCCCAGAAAACAACACAGATCATTGTATTTTAATTTTAAGCAGTGTGGCCCGACAGCAAATGATACTTTCTCGATGACCAAGGTGACCGCCTCAACTATGTATTGTAATGAAAGGTTTGTTTTATCTTAAGTTAGGTGTAAGTCTTGTGATGATATAGAACTTTGTTAACCATTTTAGGGCCCGAGACTGTGGAACTCATTCGAAAGACAACAGTCAGATTCACATACCGGAAGTGAACTTTAATAATTTGAATGAACTTCATAGTCTCGGTCTTAAATTTTATAGTATGTTTACCATCACTGTTATGGCTATAGTATATATAATAAAATATATCTCAAGAAGTGAAAAGAGATGTTCCTTAAAAAATCTAATAATAACATAGTCAACTTATTATATGAACCAAATGATCTTACACTCATCAGTTGGTTTATTTGGCCCTTGAGGTGGTGGTGGTGGTGGCGGCACTCTGTCATTGTTTACCGGTGGGATGTACGATGGAGGACGTGGAGGACGACGGTCCACCTCACATCCATGACCATAACTTCCTCTCTCATACAGCTCATAGCCTACATCTTCCACGAGGTCGCGACGAGAGTCCAACTCAACGAATGGCCAGTCAGACAGTTGGCAGTTGTCCAGAGGGCCACCGATCACTGCAGGACCATACCTGCTCACACACACAATAAAATAATCAACAGTTTCATCAATTGTTCTGAACATTTATTTACATATTATAAACAAAATACATTTAAGCTAGATAGCAAATATGATTAAAAGAATTACTTGCATATAATTGTGGTTAATATTTCAGTAAAATATTGTGTGCTTGCTAATTGTATTATATGAGTGTAATATAATTGAGATTAAATAAAAAATAACCATAACAGAAGTATCAAAAATGTATACATCCCCTCACTCCGAACCTCACATAGAGATGTGAGGTGGAAAATGTTCCCTTAACTTTTTCCGAAAAAAAATCCGTTTTGTAAAATGTTTAATTACTTTGCTCTGGAAACAAATTCCAGATATTTAAATGGAATAAACAAAATTAGAGATGTCCCAAGTTTTATAATTCACACTTCAGTTTAATTTCTCGTCATGGTGTTAAAATCAGAAACATTATCAAATGAGTTACAATAGAAAAATAACAGCAATTATTCAAGTCCACACTCACGTATTGAATACAGAGTATTGTGTTTGAATGTGTTACTAACATTGTGTCTCTGCTATGGATCAGACTTGTTGATACTTCAATATTATAAATAAACCTCCTCTCCTGAGATTCAATGATATGAGAATTTTCATCTTTAATTGACATTATTTGTTTGAATTTGATTTTCAGTTAATCATTGGTAAGATAATTATAGTAATTTTAAGGTTTGCTTAGTATTTGCTAACAACTTTTGCTTTCCTTCCCTCCCTTTACCCCTCTCATCACCCAACCCACTTTTGATGAATTTATGTATATATGTAATAGTTAGTTGTTAGTTGACAAAGTCCACACATCCATCACAGACTTTGCCTTAAACTATGAGTGAAGAATTACCCTGAGTCCGAGACCAATCTTGGATATCTTGGTGGTAGAGCATTGGCGTGCTAAGCCAAGGGTCCAGGATCAAATTCCCATGTTAAAGTGTCATTTTTCAAATTTTGTGAATATGATACTGATACGACTTCCGTAACTAATGACCTTGTCCATCTAGGTGCATCTATCTCTGACTTTATAGGTACTGGGGGATTTTTTATCTCTAGACCCACACCACCCCGATTTTTAGTCTTTACTAAAGAAGAAAGTAATAAAGATAAAGCACAAGAGAAATAAGGATGTTTTATCCTCCTTCATTCCAAACTCTTGTTATAAGTTGAGGGTGCTTTGAAACTCTATACCTAGTGTCCTATTTTAGTTGAGACAAAAAGTAAAACAATAACCCTTTACCCCATGCCAAATCCAAATTTTCTCAACAGTACTACTTAACCTAAAACGTGTATCTTCCATTTTGACTGGTCATCAATTTCACTATAAGAAAGTTGAGTTTATGAAGAACAAGAGTAATAGTCACAATAATAACATTTTACACCAGGACATTGCTCAATTTTACTTGATTATTATTGTAATTATTTGGAAAAATACTGAGTTTTCCCCTGTTTTTTTTTTTTTAATAATCACTTATTCTTAGAGGCAACATTTTATGAAACATTGGTTTTGACCCTCCACAACAAAATGATTCAAATGGCCTGTACATTCCCTAGCCTTTCAAAATGCTGATACATTTCTTTAATGCCCCCCTTTCTCATCCTGTTTCCTTAAGTGATATCATTTTAAATTTCCCAGTTTATTGAGATATTTTTTGGTAACCTCATTATCATAATCACCAACTGTGGCCAGGTCCATTTAGTAAAATGCCTTTATCTTCCTCTATCCTTCCACCATTCTTTATTCTTTAATTGCTTCCATTCTTCTCTTACTTTCACACTTTATATTATCTGCTCCTCCAATCTTTATCTGGGCCTCCTTTGCAGTCTTCTTCCTACATACTTCACTACCATCATTTTCTTCGACATCCTCTCTTTTTCCATCCTCATTACATGCCCATACCATCTCAGTCTTGCTTCCTCTACTATCTCATGTAGTCCCTGTACCCCCCCTCTTTCCGAATAACTTCTTTCATAATCTTGTTTCTCTTCATGACAACTAAAATGGTGACCTAGTATGACATATGTTGTGCTGAACAATGAGTTGGCGAACCTTGGATTTTCACCCAACTATTTAAATGTATAATAAAATATAAGTGAGCTTCACCTGTAACTGAATATTCTGCAGGTGAAGAAACGTGACCTCAAGCACTCCAGTTCACAGTCTACCACGGAGGGGACGTTGAGAGAGTCTTTCACCACAGCCTGGTCTAGTCGCTGGCCCGAACGGACCCTCAAAAAACATTCTATAACAAGATCCATTTCCTTACTGACCTAAATGCAGAGTTTCAACAACCCTTTTATCAAATTTGGGGCACAGCACAATATTCTTAAAATAATACAAGCAACATCCCAAGTAAACAAGCATCACACATATTCAGATAACTAGAGATTAACTGTCTTATAGCAACATTTAGGTTTGTAGTACTAGATGTGGTTGTCAGTAGTGAAATTAGTTTATAATTTGTATGTTGGCACAGCATCGTGTCAAGAATGTTTATTCGTATTAATAATAGTGTTTCTTACTCCCCCATTTTCATAGATTTTATGCAATAATATCTCTACTTCAGACTATGTTTTTGTGTCTTATATTTATCAGCAAGAGGGATTGGTTGTCAAGGAATTGAAAGGTGAAGTTAAGATAACTCCACTTTACCAGTTTTGGTATAAAATGTTTTGTATGAAAACTATCAACACAACTTTGGATTCTACTACCTACTACTATTATTACACAAGCTATTACTACACAGTTTCTTCTGACTTGAAAAGAATTTGTGAAATTTTGGTCATTTGGAATATTTCATGAAAAACATTTTTTTTTAGCACCTCATCTTACTATCCATTCAGGTTATATGCTAATGTACTAATTATGCTAATGGTTTTAAGGATTAGGAAAATAAAATTTAGAGAAAGTGTACCCACATTTGCTTGGAGAGAAAGTGGAAAACCATTTTGGAAAAACCACCATCAGTACACCCGATGAAGATTCGAACATCGATTTCCCCATCACTGACAATCTAGTCTACTGCGAGAGTAGCATGTTAGACCACGCGGTCACCTGCGTGGGTATGAAAATTATTTGATGATGAATATGTGTGTGGGTGTAAATGTGATAGGAGTGTGAGTGTGAATGTGATAGGAGTGTGAATGTTAATGTGGTAGGAGTGTGAGTGTGAATGTGATAGGAGTGTGAATGTGTATGTGAATGTGATAGGAGTGTGAGTGTGAATGTGAACTTATAGTATGAATGTGATAGGAGTGTGAGTGTGAATGTGAACTGATGTGTGAATGTGATAGGAGTGTGAATGTTAATGTGATAGGAGTGTAAGTGTGGATGTGGATGTGATAGAAGTGTGAGTGTGTATGTGAATGTGATAGAAGTGTGAGTGTGAATGTGAATGTGATAGGAGTGTGAGTATGTATGTGAATGTGATAGGACTGTGGATGAATGAATGGGTGAGTGAGTGTGATTGAATGAGTGGATGGATGCTTTTGTGTGTATATATATATTTTTTTTTCTAAATATTTATGTTTTTCATTACTACTATATCTATATAAAATAACCTTTAAAAATATTCAAAATGTACATAACAAGCAGCCAACTTAGGCTGGCTTTACCACTTAAACAGGAATAAAAAATAAGTTCCTAAAATATCTAGCTTTTCAAGATTGTTTAAAAAAAAGTATTAATATATCATTGGAAAACAAACTAGTAATTGATTTATTTATAAAATAAAATAAATATTTTATGCTAAATATATTTGATTTTCATTTCTGATTCCGGATTGAAATGTACTATCTTTGCAACCAGGAGCGGCCCGAGGTAAATTTTGCAGCTGGGCAGGATTACTTTTTGGTGCCCTCCTATATAACCAGGGGAGTGTAGGAATATATTAAAATAATTCCCAAACCTAACAACTTCAAAACTCACGTAACCTGGGTGTGATACGAAAGTAATCTGAAGGGAAACTTCACAAATGGTAATCATACACAAAACGTTTCACTGTGAGATTGTATAAAAACTGTTAGGATTACAAAGAAAACTCTTAAGTACTGTACATCTTTTGTAGGCAATGTTCTCCTCTTTATTTATTAATACCACAAATACTTTAATATAATGAACGATTAACGAGAAAAAAACGAATTGAGCACTATTTTCCATGATGGTTGATGTAAAATAACTTTTTATAGTGGCACTATATCCTATTTTATTCACCATTAAAAGCTATACCAATATGTCAAATTTCCTGTTAGCATAAAAAAGTGAACGATTGTTATGTCTAGCAACTCTACCACTATGCCCAAGCCATGTTAGGTTAGGTTAGGTTAGGTTGGTGCCCTTTTTGGCGCCCTCCTTGAGCTGGCTGCCTAGCCAGCTGCCCGGTTCGCCTAACCCTTAAGCCACCTTTGTTTGTAACAGCAATGTCCTTAACCATGTGTAAATGCAATTGCTTTGAAATATTCATTTTTTATTTCTATAAGGAAAGTTGGAGGATACAAAAAATGCAATTGTTATTGCTATATTAAATTGTATGATACAATCTTACATAATTTCTCATATATTTTACTATAGTTTTAAACAAAATTTTCAAAAATTGCAAAGTTTTCCTCAAAAAAATCAAAACAAAACTATTTCAATAATCGTATGAATCTCTCTTCACATAAGCCTACAAATGTCAAAACAAATTGTTATACCCATTTCTAAACACCTTTATAATTTTTTTTAAATAGTCATCAATTATTGACTGCACTCATTTTTTATTTTTTTTAGATAAACAAACATACATTAGGGTATTTAGTAGGTAAAATACTCACTGAGTACCGATTTTAAACCCTGCTCATATAATAAAAAAAAGTATTTTTCGGTAAACTGACTTTATATTCATATATAGAATCCAAATCAGTTTTTCCTCAAAATATGACTATATAATATCAAAATATCCAGTTTGAATAATATCCATCAAACTGTTTTGGCTGTAACCATATTCACAGACAAACATGGGACAGACAAAATTATATAACTAACATTTTTTAGTTTAAGGGAACATAATACATCAAACTCCATAATAATCTAAAGGTCAAAAACTTTTACAGTTACAATATTTTTTTATATAAGAAAGCAAAAAGTTAGAAATCAAGAGCACAAAAAATCATTGATTTATTTTCCGGCTCAATAATTGATGTATGTTTCATCAATAGCTTATTTTATATTAGATAATTGACAACAAACTGATTTTAACTTTGTTTGAACTTTAATTAATGGACATATACTGAGAACTATGACATGGTCAGTGAGGAACAACAATAGGTGTTTGGTGACCTTGCCGGCTCTCTCATTCCAAGAGCGTTCAACCACCTTCAATTCAGTACCTTCCTTTGTTTTAATTAAGTGCAAGGAGGCGATACAACACAATCGGCCGGTTCCTTGACACACCCGTGGAAAGTAAAGACTGTGCATGCGATAGCAGTCAAATACACATATTGTTATTCATGGTCGGGTCTCAGGACATGATTAATTTAGTGAGGATGGATGAGAGTCTAAAAGAATTAAATTAGTAGGTTATCCCAGATTAAGTGGTTATTAATTTTAATGGGTATGTGCACCTTCTGTTTACCTTAAAAGGGGGAAAATTTAAATTAACAAGTTACACTTTGGTGCAGCTTATTTATTAGCTGATAAGACCATACTGTAATCAGTCAAAGTAAGACTAATACCTTACAGGGTAAACAGAGTGTACAGTCCCATTTCCATAGTAAGGGTCTTATCTAACAGCTAGAAAAGTTAATAGATATACTTTGAACTATTCATATGCCAATATATATAATAAATACTTATAAAATAATACTAATAAAATAGTAATATGTTATTAATGTTGATTGCAAAAATATGTTTGTGTTTTCTAAAAGATTCCTTCTATGAAAATTGGGCTCTACAAACATTAAAAAAAATCATATGTACTAAAACACTATGCCTTATGAATTTGATGTGTAGATAAATATAATATGGTAACAAAAGTAAAGTAGGGCCCAGTTTATGGCGCGTTCCATTGTGGAGGTCATTTTGTCATTAGTGTTTAAATTTTAGGAACTGACAGGTTTTTTTTGTTCCCCCCCCCCCCCCCTCCCTGTGGGGAGTCAATAATATGATGAAACAGAGTCGCTAGCCTAACTGACAGGAATAGGAAGCAAAGAAGCTTGGAGTACTTTCTTCATGGTTTGAATTTGTCATGTTCCCATTAGTGCAAATTTAAACAAGGTGAATAAGGGCAGATTTCATAACCAGTAAGTAGCGGTCCAACAAAGATGTTAAATAGGACTGGGCCGAGCAAATCAAAGACTTATGTTAAAAATCCAGCAGGATTCGGGTTTAATTTGTAGATGCTCATGTGTCAATAATAACTGGAGGAATTTGTTTACAATGTAGTACCAATAATCTTTTGCAAGGGTAATAGGAGTCAAGTTTATATTCAAATTATAATTTAGTTAATCAGGTGTAATTTGTTATGTATATCATTCTTAATTTTTTAAATACATGGTGCAAGGTATATTTTACAATATACTAAATAGGTATCAATGAATCCACAATGTAATTAAAGTTTAGTCAATCAATTTACACTATGCTATCACTATTTTAAAGGCTGTAAATAATTTATATAAAATGACTGTAACACTGCTAATAAAGCTGTTTTCAATTATATACATTTTCATTATGTTTGGCGCTTGTCTCACTCATTTGGCATTTTTCGGCATGCCTCGCGCAGTGAATGGCTTTGGCTGCCTTTTTATGTCAGTAATTCAGTCTGTTTACAGTGGTGAGAGGCACTATTGAATTATTTTAACTATTGTTAATCGAATGACTATTCAATAGTATTTATTTGATTGTTTTCAATCATTTTCATTCAACTATTTTTGTATAATTTTTAGGCATACATATGATAGTGTAAACATGTTACTAGGATTTTATATACATTTGAAAAGTTAAAGCTATTAATGCATCACTATGAAGGGGGAAACCAACAATTCACCAATGATACATTTTCTGGCTAAGCTGGTAATCAAACCCAAGTCCCTTATCTCAATAAGTAGACAAGCTACTGACGTCATCACTATAACAAACCTGTTTCACTAGGAGGGTGCGGGCCCTGGATGGGAAATGGAGATTGACATGTCCTTGCAAACTCATTCCTAGTGTAAATGTCATAGTCTCTGTCGGGGATGAGGTCGTTGTAGGGGTCCAATTCTCGGTACACGACCTCGCCCAAAAGACAGTTGTCCTGGGGGAATGCTGGCTCCAAACTATACCTGTTTGGGGAAAAAAAGGCACTTGTAAATCAGTCTAAGGAAGCTGACAAGTTTGGTTTGGTTTAAATTCAAACCATAATTTGAAGATAATGGATTCAAACTACCTTCTAAAGAATTTTGTTATATCAAGTGGTTTTAATGAGATTCAAAACCTTGAAGGAAAATCCTTGTATAGAATATGTATAAAATATTACTGTATACAACCATGGTGCAGTAATGGCTTGGCAGAGCTAGAATGCTTTTTTATCAGTGCCTAGAGCAACTGAAGTACTTTTAAGCTTCAAATAGGTTCATTAAATAAATGTGAATAAATTATGCTTATAGTGCTTACATAAATATTTCTACATTAATAAAGCATTAGTAATATATTTTTATTAATTAAAATCAACATTGAAAGAATATTCTTTCCATGGACTGAGCCTCCAATTTACCAATCACCAATAGCACTAATTACTTTAGAACTAAATCACTGCTATACAATTTCACTATAATTTTATCAATTTCATTAAAATCATGGAAATGATGCCTAAGCACCTTATCATATAATACGATGAATTTTACTTAAGATATTAAATCATTAAAAATTTTAAACTATCGCTATACTCCCTAGAAAAGGGCGAATCCAATAATACTATGATTATATTTATTTGAAATTATATTATTTAATCCCATGATTTCTACTATACCACTTAATAGTTAGTGCCAGTATATATTCTAACATTTACCCTTGATGCGAGCTCCATGATCTACATTTTTTGTTTCATATGTTAACTATGGTAGATTTTTGTACTAACACTATGGTATATGATAGTTTGCTCTTCAACATAAGAGTGTGAAAAAGCTAATTGTTTTCATCTACATTATTATGATTTTGATTTATAAAAAGTCTCAATGTAACACTCATTTTTCAATTTCATTCTTTGAATCAAAGAAATATTTTCATTAATTTTATATATTACATTTACATTTTGGTTTTCTCTTTGGTTTTATAATAATATGCTACCGACAGGTTTGGTTTGCACTTCTAACACTGACCTAGGAGGTCAGGAGTTTACTTTTACTGAACCCTGAATTTAAATCAGTTATTAATTCTACTAACATAATATCTAAACTATGTACACTTTGTTTACCCTGAAAGGTAGCAATCTTAACTTGCTTGTTTCCACTATGGTTCAGCCTATATGATAGGGTCATAGTATAACGTGTCAAGGTATGACTGTTAAGCTTTCTACATAGACGGAATGTACATTGAAACAGATAACAGTTTTCCCTCCATTATTATATTATATTTACCTTGTTTACTGAATTAAAAGAGATGGGTTCTGGAAAAATTAGTAAAAAAAAAAATCAACAACAAAAAACTGCACTTCATACTCATGTGTCGCGATTTGTTAGAAAGGGGATATGTTTGGCAGTTATAGGCCCCTGAGAAGTGAGGGTCTATCCCAATTGCCTCTTCTCTTGGTGTCCCTGCTTTCCTATCATGATAAATAAAGAACTTGCCATCACATTCAGACAGAAGAAGAAGGAATTCATTAATTCTTAAAGCAGTTTACATATTTAAATGTTTCTGAGCAGAAAAACTTTAAAGCTGATTTGTTCTCACTACATACTAAACTATGTTTATGCTCTGTAACATGTACCTGAAACTGAACGTGTTGCAGACAAAGTGTTTCTCATTGGCGCATTCCGCTTCACACCCGTGCAGAGATGGGACCGTGAGGGACACCTTGGCGATAGCTCGAGCAAACCTGAACCCTGTGCGCGACCTCAGGAAACACTCTGAAAATAGCACCCATGTGTGTTTAACAACATATGTATATTTTATTCATACTTTTGAAGACACTCAAAACAGACACCACAGCTACTGAAAGCTGGACACCAAGTGGTAAAATGTCTAATTGTTTATTAATTCTCAGTCACAATCGTAGTTCAAGATTAAAACTAACAATTGAACACGGTCAAAGCTTCACCCATGTGGAAAAATCGTCTTCTCCCAGATCTGGTACTTTTACACACTGGTCCATCACACACATGAGGTCACATTTCCTCCAAATCTACCGTCCTTGTCCTTACCTTGTTGTATATATGTGGATACCCTAGACAAGTAATAAGACGTGCGGCAAGGAACAAGTCTATGTGCAACAATTGAGTTTCTACAGACAAGTACCTACAGTATGAAGTGGTTAGGATAATGGTAAAAAGTTCATTATTGTCAATTCTCTCCTTTGTTTCTCACACTGTGTGGGCTTTTATCATCCCGCAGGTGACCTGGTGGTCTAGGGGTAAGGTGTCAGACTTCTGTGCTGGCGGCCGGGGTTCAATCCTCGGTCCCGGCACAGATTTATCTGATTAACAAACCCTTCCTTCACCTCTGACAAGACATCTTGTGAATGTGGGGAATGCCAGGCCTCCACCGTGGTTCGGATTCCACGTTAAACTGTAGGTCCTTCATTTCATCTCACAATCACCTCCATTACCATTAGCGTAAGTGCGTATAACCCGAATGGGTAGTAAGACGTGGTGCTAATAATAATAATAAAATAATAATTTTTTATCATTTATATTGTTCTAGTGCTTCACAAACAATTGGGATTGTTAGTAGCTTAGATCACACTTATGTTTGCTACGAATCACATGTGTACAGTTCGACACCTTGGCTTAGTCGGTAGCTTGTCTGTCTACTGAGCTAAGGATGCCGGGCTTCGATTCCTGGTAAGGCTGAAAGATTTATCTTTGGTTAAATGTGGCTTTTACCAATCACAGTGATGAATTAACAGCTGATGTCTGAATGTTGTGTCCGTTTCAGTTTTAAGCAAGTTTTTAAGTTGCGTGCTTATATAATCAGTCGGTTTAGAAAGTGCGTGTTAAATACTTCAAATAAATGAAAACTTGTGCATACATAATTTTTTAATTTTCGTTTGCACTTTTTAATCGTATATCGGTACCCATTTGGTTTGTACGCATACATAAATTACGCTATTAGGGAAGGTATAATTTCAGAGGAAATGTAACTGCATTCGAGTGGAGGTAGAATGAGAAACAATTTAGGAAACACCACACCCAGTACACTCGACCGGGATTCTAACCCCGGTCACTGTCAATCCAGTCTAATACGAAAGTGACGCGTTAGAGCAAGAGACCACTGATGTGGGGTGTGTTCTAGTTAAATACATTATTGGAGGGGATGCGACCCTTACTTTCTCCCTCACTAACAATGACCTTGATATGATTTTGTAAATAAGGGGTGCTCACCTTCTGTGGGCCCCAATGGGGGTCCAAACTGTCCAGGGAAGCCCACGTCCTTGTCCCCAACAGGGCCCGGAAGATATCCTCCATTGATGGGAGGCTCTGGCCGCCAGCCCCCGGGTCTGTTGGAGTTCCATTCCTCCCCACCTGAATTCCATGGAGGTCTAGTATTGCTTCCCCATCCTGACCCTTGACCCGGTCGCCACCCTTGGTTCCCCGAGCTCCACCCTTGGTTGTTTGACCCCCAACCTCCTCCAGAACCATGCCCTCCCCCATAGGGCCCTCCGGAGCCTCCTCCTGGCCTATTATTGTACCCGTGTTCATAGCCTCCACCTGACCCATAGCCTCCCCCGGAACCTCCGCCATGGCTAAAGCTTCCCCCAGAACCTCCACCATGCCCGTAACTTCCTCCAGAACTTCCCCCGTGCCCGTAATTTATGCCAGGATCACCTCCTTGCCCATAACTTCCCCAGATCCTCCTCCTTGACCATAACTTCCCCAAGATCCCCCTCCTTGACCATAACTTTCCCCCAGATCCTCCTCCTTGACCATAACTTCCCCCAGATCCGCCCCATGCCATAACTCCTCCAGATCCTCCTCCTTGACCATAACTTCCCCCAGATCCTCCTCCTTGACCATAACCTCCCCAGATCCCCTCCTTGACCATAACTTCCCCCAGATCCTCCCCTTGACCATAACTTCCCCCAGATCCCCCCATGCCCATAACTTCCTCCAGATCCTCCCCAATGCCCATAACTTCCCCAGATTTCCCCCACCATGCCCATACCCCCCAGACCGCCACCATGCCCACTACCCCCTCCAGAGTCCCCCCCGTGCCCATAAATTCCCCCAGGGTTGCCCCCGTTTCCATAAATTCCTCCAGGACTTCCTCCGTGCCCATGAAATCCCCCTTGTCCATAGGTTTCTTCAGTTCCAAAACGGTTCCAAGGTTTGTTGCCCTGCCCCCACCACCCCCATAGATCCCCACCTCCCCACCAGAGGCCCAGTTGTGTGGAGGCTCCCTGGATCCAGGTGGACCGGGCCGGCAATCCGGGCCCCCGGTTCGGTCCCATTCGTAGAAGTCGTAGTCCTGGTCTGACAAGAAGTCAAATCCTATGTCGAACTGGGAGGTGGGCGTGTCCACTAGCTGACAGCTGCCGCGACCGAAACCCGCCAGGTCGATTCTGAGAGACAAACAATAACACATGAGGCCCGGGAGCTGGACTCGCATAAATAGTACATTTAGACATTTTAGGGTGATATTTATTGTTGTTCTTTCAACCGCTCAGCAAAAACTAAGGACTCTTGATACAGCACTCACCCTCTTCATTGGCCTCTGTATAAGACGTGGGAAGATCGAGTTTGGATCTCGGTTGGATGTACTGAGGGGTTTTTCCATAATGGTTTTCCACTCTCCCTTCACGCGAATGCGGGTACAATTCCTCTAAATATAGCCTTCATCCCTAAAACCATTAGCATAATTAGTACATAAGCGTGCGTATAACCTGAACAGTAGTAAGACGTGGGCAAAAATATATAGATACAGCACTCTTACCCCACCTGCTTTTATACCACACGAAGAACTAAACAAACAAAAAATCTAGTTTAGAGAACACTCTCTTCTGATTGGTTGAAAAATGAGCGATCAAACAAATTCATACCAACGGAAAACTACCTTCTGAGTGGATTAAAAAAACTTTGACCTCGCTAAGTTCGAACAGAGTTTCTAACAAATCTATATACAAGGTTTGAAGGCATAACCATGGCCGAATTTATGGGGATAACACCCCAGGGCCTCCACAAACTTATTTATGAATATTTATAGATAAAATAAAAGTATTTTTACTTTAAAGTTTTGACGTTATTTTTTGTCCTTATAACTAAAAACAAACCTATATATAAAGAACTAATTTTTACAGGTTTATTTGGGAGCTCAAAAACTCCATATGTATCAATTTTAAATAAAATTGTTATAGCCATTTTCGAAAAAGTTTTAAATCAAAATAATCACTCTTCAGTAAGCTACCCTTAGACTAAGTGCTAAGGTAAATAAGAAAAGAAAAAAAAAGTTATTCCAAGGTTTAGCTACATAATAACTTAGATATCAAGTTGAGATGGAATCCATCTAACCGTTTCAAAACTGTGGCCAGGGACAGACAAACAGACATAATTGTAAAATCCACCTTTTTGGTTCCAGGGGTACGTAAAATATAAAGATTCATCATAATCTTGAGGCCAAAAATTTTTACGATTACAATGAAAGTAAAAAATTACAATGTTGAAACGTTGGAGAAAATCGAATACTTAATGTTGTGGCCTTACATTTTTTACAGCACAGTTCTAAATCCGGCTTTAGGCATAACACCTAACCCTGGCCAATGTCATCCACAGCATGAAACTCGGTTATTCTGCACTAAATAAATAAAAGTAAAATTTCGAAAACTATAGCATGAAGATTATGTCCCTCACTGGAAGAAATTCAAGTTTTAAAAAGGCGAGTCTGAAACAGATAAAATTTTAAGAAATGAACTAGTTCAACCTATTCCAACCGAGTCTTTCACGCGGATATTGATAACATTTTAGTATATTATTTGTGTTATTCATTGGTATTGATATTATCTACAAAAATTGACATCTGCAGATCACGAGACTTGAAGTATTAAAATATTACAATTGTTTTAGTATCTTTATTGTGTTGACGCTTACATTGTTTTATGGACGTGAAGCGTGAGTTTGTCAGAAGGAACACAAGAGCAAGGTGAATGCGGTTAGAATGATAAATGTATGTGTAAAAAACTCGTATGGGCAAAGTCAGTAATGAATGGGTGCTGAAGGAGTGCAGTTTGAAAGGGAGTCCAATAGTTAATGAGAAAGAAGCGTCTTCCGTTGGTTTGGGCATATTGGGAGGATGAATGTGGATCAAGTGACAAAACAAATAGATGAAGATAGAGGGTTCGGATTAAAAAGAAGGTTAGGCCATTTAAGATGTGGTTAAATGTTGTAGACGAGTATGTGAAAAAAGAGAAACATTAAGAGATTTAAGAACAAAAGGGCATGTATGACTTGGTGAATAGATTTTGTTGAAGCGAAGGGAATATGCAAGGCTAGGGAAGTGGGGAGCAGTGGAGTAAGTTAGTGAGGATGGATTAAGTACGGAAGTTTTTCTTTTTTCTAGCTATATGCACAGTTTGTTGCAGACCCCATAAGGGAACGGCGTGATTAGGTATGTAAAAAAAGTATGTAGTAACTACCAGATACTGTTCTTCTTACCAAAATCAGTATATAGTGATTCCGGTTAGGATTTCCAGAACCAAGGTGACCAAAATTGGTGAAAACTACCAGCTGTGCTGTTATTGGTTAGAAAAGTGTTAATATCGACCATTGAGCTTTATTGAACAGATTATACATGTTTCTATTTGAAGTATTATACAAGGGCGAAGTATTTTCAAATACGTATTTGTGGGTTGCAGTCTCTCTTGATACTTTTAAAATTAACATACAGTAACTTACGTACTGATTTTTTTAAATCACTTTTCCTGCTTCAAATCTTGCTCGCGTAACACTATAATATTTGGGCACTGTGCACTGTTTGTTTGATCAATACAATTAAAATATTTAACTTATTTTTTATCTTTAGTCACATTATTTACTTCATCGCACGCGACGCCTAGAAAAAAGGAAATACTCCATTATATAAGCTGTGAGATGTATTTTCTAAAATCTATTGGGATCGTGGAAAAGCCATTGAATTCAAGGTTTTGATGATTTTCGACGTTTCATGACCCCCTGAATTCTAAAAAGTTGTTTTCGCAACGCCATCTGTATGTATTTCGGCCAAACCATTTTACCGATCGGGCTAAAACTTGGTATTTAGGGTTTAAAAAAGGTTCTTCAAAGGAATTTTGGAACAATATATCCAACCATAAAACTAAGGGTAGTTTACTTAACGGTGAAAATAGAAAAACTCTATTTTCTAAAAATCAGCTCAGACGATTTTGATTAAAATTTGTACCTATCTACAAACAAAATTACATATCTCATTCCCAGGGACAATGATTCAGAGGGTACCTACTTAAGATTAGTGGATATCGCCTAGTTTGATCACATCTCGGATATGAAATAATTTATCTTTGCAAAGATGTAGGGCTATAAAGAAGAAAAATATTTTATTTGAAATACATATTTTTTATAAAATCAATGGTGACCTGGTGGTCTAGGGGTAAGGTGTCAGACTTCTGTGCTGGCGGCCGGGGTTCAATCCTCGGTCCCGGCAAAGATTTATCTGATTACCAAACCCTTCCTTCACCTCTGACAAGACATCTTGTGAATGTGAGGAATGCCAGGCCTCCACCGTGGTTCGGATTCCACGTTAAACTGTAGGTCCTTCATTTCATCTCACAATCACCCTACCATTACACATTAGCGTAAGTGCGTATAACCCGAACGGGTAGTAAGACGCGGTGCTAATAATAATAATAATAATATAAAATCAACAGTTTTCAACATGTAAGCGAAAAAAAAAATTATTATAAATTGTTTCCCACTTTGCCTCCACGCAAATACGATCACACATCCTCTCTAAACGATACATATCTCATTCCTACCTTATCAGGGGAAATGAATTCTTAAAAATATGGATGCCCTGAGTCATTCCAAAATTAGAAATGTTGACATACAATATATTATATTTAGAGGTGAACATGTTTGACAGTCCAAGGCAGATCTACGACTATTACCCCATAAAAAACACGAGAGGGTCAGTAAATTGCCATATTTGTTTCACAAGGACACGATCATTGTTCAAGATAAAGAAAGACAGAGAACTTTCTCTCCCCCCTACGACTCAAAATGCGACATCTTGAAAATTACAGGAAATGTCTGCCCGTCACGCATCGGTAAGATGACAGACAGACAGACAGACATTATGTCCGAGACTGACAATGCGTTCGTTTTCAACATCATTTTGAATGTATTTTTAAATCGTTGAAACTAGTCTTGTTGATACCGTCTCTGAAATAATGTTTCGAAAAGAACTTATGCAAATATTTCTTAGTAAAAGTAGAGCAAGTTATCATATTTGCCTTTCACTGCCGTTAGGGCACTACACACACACACACACATACACATACACACACACACATACATACATATATATACATACATATATATATTGATAACGCTAATTTGGTAAGGACGAGGAAAGTGTATGGTTTATAGGAAATGTACCTGAATTTGTGTGGAGGTAAAGAAGAAAACCACTAAAGCGCCTTCTACAGACATCTTAGTCCGTGGTACTTACAGTAGCCCCATGGCTTCTTTGGTGCTGACTGACAGCTCACAGCTGACTTCTGACAGACAACATTTAGGTATATACCTAGACATTTTCGAAAAAGTTTTAAATCAAAATAATCACTCTTCAGTAAGCTACCCTTAGACTAAGTGCTAAGGTAAATAAGAAAAGAAAAAAAAAGTTATTCCAAGGTTTAGCTACATAATAACTAGATATCAAGTTGAGATGGAATCCATCTAACCGTTTCAAAACTGTGGCCAGGGACAGACAAAGAGACATAATTGTAAAATCCATGTCTATCTGATCTTGCCTTCTACCTTCTATTTCTATTTCAAAGGTGATCAAATTATGGTCACTGATCGTCACTCCATCCAGCACTTTCCAGTTAGCAATCAAGGGAATACAAAACCGTTGGCGTATATAATGAATATTCAGTGAATCGGTTCGGAAATGAACCCCTGCCTCTTAATACAGAGTCAGCCCCACGGCTGAAACCTGTTTTTCGCCACATTAAATATTATATATTTCTAGATCATACTATTCAACAACTCTATACATTGGTTTACACTTTGTATAGAATATTATTAGCTACGTTACAAGATTAATTTTACAATACACATTTTTCCTTTAATTTTTGTTAATTTAATATTTTAGACTGTACATTTAATACAAATGTTGATGCTAATGTTTCTCCTTTCTCAAACAAACAAATAAAATTATCACTGGGGAAAAAAACATGTTTCCTAAGTTAAAAATATATTCAACGAGCTGAACACTAAAAAAAAAAGCTATGGTCACCATTTAAAAAAATGAAGACTCCTTGAAAGTAGAGAATGCCTCTATGTTCATTTCAACTACGGTGTACCTTTAACAGTAGCCCTATGACTTCTTTGGTGCTGACTGACAGCTGACAGCTGACAGCCGACGGCTTTGAAAAGTTACCAGAACAAATTATGTATCCCTACGCTGAGCCATATGATCTGCAAAAACATGTGTTTAACAGCTGTCACTTCTGACAGACAACATTTAGGTATACCTAAATGTTGTCTGTCAGAAGTGACAGCTGTTAAACACATGTTTTTGCAGATCATATGGCTCAGCGTAGGGATACATAATTTGGTCTGGTAACTTTTCAAAGCCGTCGGCTGTCAGCTGTGAGCTGTCAGTCAGCACCAAAGAAGTCATAGGGCTACTGTAGAAATACTATTCGCGTCTACACAGTCCGTATCTCTAGTCACGTGACCGTGCCAACCAATGAAATAGGTAGTCAGGGATTTCTTCCAGTAAAATTTTTCGTAAGAAAATTGTCTAGAGTAAGGACTAAGGAGTAAGCACCAATCAGTCATCTGATCAACAAAATAACTAAAATAACTCTTTTTTTTTGTGAGAAAACGGAATAATATACTTGAAATGTATGTTAATAATAATAATAATATTTAGCACCGCGTCTTAATACCCCTACTGAAACCGTACTGTTGTTGATGCATCCCCACAGTCTATCTATGTATTTGCAATATATTGCACGGGATATTTTCTTGCCATTTTCCGCATACATTTAAGAGATATATCGGTCTGTACGATTTCGGGAGTTGAGAATCCTTATCCTCTCCCTTACTCATGATAACTACCTCACTTTGATTCCATATATTTGGTACGCAGACCTGAGCCACGCACTCATTCATCAATCTAACTAAGAAGGTCGCTACCGGCTCGCTCATCTGTTGAAGGACCTCCACCTTGAACCCATCTGGTCTAGGTGCCTTCTTCTTTTTCATTTCAGCCACAAGTCTTATCATCTCATCCTGTGTTACTGGATCTATCACTTCATAATTGTCGTAACTACTCGTCTTAACCTGTCCAGCTATCACTTGTCCTTCGTCGTCTTCTCCATCTTCGTCTGGAAGTAGGTGTCTATCAGCAACCTCGCTTATTCTTACCAGTTTGATGTAAATCCTCCTCCCATCTTCCTTAGTGTCGAGATAATTGTTGGGGGCCTTACCATTCCTGTAGCTATCCGGAACGGTATTACTCATGCGTTACTTCTCAATTCCTTCTGCACATATCTTTTCCCAGCTTTCTCTCTTTACCGCCACCAGGGTGGATTAAAACTCTTCTTTTTTCCGTCTATACCCATTGAGGAGCATTCCATGACTAGCAGGATCTATATATCTCTGATACCTCCTTCGTGCTACCCTCATCTCCTTTCGGAGTCTACCAAATCGTTCGTTCCATGGTCAATTGTTTATATTCAATGCATCCTTCACCATTGGATGAGTGCCCTCATAGCTCTCTGAACTGACCTAGTAAACTCCTTGGTGGTGATATTGACAGCTCCTCCTTCAACCACCTCAGGTGGCAGCACCAGCAGCCTCCTTAGCCTGTCCCAGTTTGCCTTCCTTGTGTTGTATCTTATCCTTTTCTCCATGTCTATCTGATCTTGCCTTCTACCTTCTATTTCTATTTCAAAGGTGATCAAATTATGGTCACTGATCGTCACTCCATCCAGCACTTTCTAGTTAGCAATCAAGGGAATACAAAACCTTCGGCGTATATAATGAATATTCAGTGAATCGGTTCGGAAATGAACCCCTGCCTCTTAATACAGAGTCAGCCGCACTGCTGAAACCTGTTTTTCTCACATTAAATATTATATATTTCTAGATCATACTATTCAACAACTCTATACATTGGTTTACACTTTGTATAGAATATTATTAGCTACGTTACAAGATTAATTTTACAATACACATTTTTCCTTTAATTTTTGTTAATTTAATATTTTAGACTGTACATTTAATACAAATGTTGATGCTAATGTTTCTCCTTTCTCAAACAAACAAATAAAATTATCACTGGGGAAAAAAAACATGTTTCCTAAGTTAAAAATATATTCAACGAGCTGAACACTAAAAAAAAAAAACTATGGTCACCATTTAAAAAAATGAAGACTCCTTGAAAGTAGAGAATGCCTCTATGTTCATTTCAACTACGGTGTACCTTTAACTAAGAGAGGTCTCCAATAATCTCCAAAAGGACAGTCCAATTTTAATAAGAAAAGCCTTTTCTGACAGCTATAAAAACTTACCAGTTCTAATTTTTAGTATGTATATGTAAAGCTATATTATCTGCACCTGTGACCTTCAATATATATACTAACAATACCTTTAAAAGAACACTAACAATATAGCAGAATGTCAACAATATCAACCGAAAATTGGTGACCTGGTGGTCTAGGGTAAGGTGTCAGACTTCTATGCTGGCGGCCGGGGTTCAATCCCAGGTCCCGGCAAAGATTTATCTGATTAACAAACCCTTCCTTCACCTCTGACAAGACATCTTGTGAATGTGGGGAATGCCAGGCCTCCACCGTGGTTCGGATTCCACGTTAAACTGTAGGTCCTCCAGTTCATCTCACTATCACCCTACCATTACACATTAGCGTAAGTGCGTATAACCCGAATGGGTAGTAAGACGCGGTGCTAATAATAATAATAATCAACCGAAAAATATTATATTTATTTCTCAAAGTTTCTTCCTAGCAAAATCATTCCCTTAGTGCGTTGCGGTGTTACCTGAAGTTGAACCCCTCGCAGGTGAAGTGCGCCTCCTTAGAGCATTCCTTCTGACACTCGTTCACCGTGTGGGCCGGTAAGGATCGCCTCACGAAGTGCTCCAGCACCCTCTTGCCCGCCATCACGCGGCGGAAACATGCTGAAAACAAGAACACTGGGTAAATAACAATAACAAAACGGCGGAAGTCCTATTCCTAATTAGTGGGGCAGGAAGGGGCTTATTTGACAGTTACAAAAGTAGACTACTGTCATATATTCATACGGCAAGTCACGGGATATATAACTGTCACGATAGATATATAGTATCATTTCAGATAAAACATTAATTTAATAAAATGTAATCAACGAGAGATGCAGAGATGAGGTTTCTGAGAGGTATTGAAAATGTTACGAGGAGAGATAGGATCAGGAGCTAAATAAAATATTAGGGATATTTTAAAGAAACGAAACGTCGAAGAGGGAAAAGCTGCAGTGATTAGGGCATGTGATGTCTGATAAGAATGGAGGAGGACAAAATGCAAAAGTTCTACAGAGTACGGAGAAGGGTAAAAGAAGATATTTTGGAAGGCCGCGGACGAGAGGGATGGATCAAGTGCAGAAGGACATGGAGGATGTGACAGATGACCTGCAGAGTCGGAAACGTCAAGCGATGATGATGATGATGATGATGATGATGATGATCAAATCAATGTTGATGAAAATAAGTGTGTATATTCTTATCACTCATTCAAAACCTAAACTCAACGTTCTAGCCACGCAAGTCTCCTAAGAGCAACATGTACCCCTAATTATTAACAAAATGCAACCCTGAACACACCTATGAGTAGTCGACCTAAACAACATCTACTTTGTATCAACAGTAAAATTAAGACCATGTATATTTTCAAACAAAACTAATTTTGAAACTTCGAAAAATATAAATGAATGAATGGAATCGTATCGTATCGTCTTATTGTAAATTCGAGAAATTTGCAGCCAAATGAGTGTTTATTGAGGGAGTTGTGGAAATAAGACGCACATTGAATTGTTAAAATAACATTCATGCATATTGTTTAGTTTCTCCAAATGCTGCATTTAACGATTCGATTAAGCGTTTTTTATAATCTAGAATATAAGCTGTAATATAAAAAATACTAGCATAGGTATGAATACTGACCATGTTTATTATATTATGCTTATTAGTTTAATTAAGTTAACTTGATTTATCTACAGAATTCATTATAGGGTTATTATATACATAAACTTTATAGATTAGTTAAATGTGGAAAATAAAATTTTAACCCCCTCCCCTCCCCCCTTTCCACCGTCAAAGGAATTTCTGCAAATGCTCTTTTTTTACAGCTTGAATCACACTAGTTTAATTACACAAAATGAAAAAAATTAATTTTACGATACTATTTGGAAAAAAATTAGAAGCCAACTGTGGTAAAAAAACAAACAAAAAAACGGCAAGGATTTGAACCTCGGCTATCAGTATCGAGCACGTCGGTGCTGAACTATGGTAAATTCTGGTATAAAGTAACGTTAAGAAAATGTAAACATATTTTATTTTAATGAATATCCACACACATGTTTGCAAATCATTGTAATTACGACACTTCCGTATGGAGGGGACCAAAATTATATTTAAATTAATTTAATTGTGGTCCTTTCCATACATTGGCATAGTTCCAATTATTTGGAGCCTGCGTGTTGATATGTATTGAAATTTCGCTTTTTACAATATTGTATTGTATACTAATGTGTGGAATGCAGCCGCCACGTAGTCGATCACGTAACTGAGGTCCTTCATTCTCCACATCACCTACCTTACACATTAGCGAAGTCGTGACCGAACGGATAAGCGCGTGTAATATATATGTATACTATTTCAGATAGCACAGCTTCCGAGTCGCAGATGCTTGCATTTGTAGCTCGGATCATTTCACTCATATGTAACGACACACGTCCATTACAGAATCAGCCTTAAACTTTTAGTTGTCAGAACCTCTTCTTACTACCTGTTCTGGTTATAGGCATGAAGTACTAACTATACACCAATGATCTAGGGTTAAGGAAGGTGGAATTTAAAGGAAGTTTACCCGCATTTGCGTGGAGAGAAGAGAGAGAGTGGAAAACCATTTTGGAAAACCACCCTTAATACACCCGACCGAGATTTGAACTACAATCTCCCCATCATCAGCAGTCTAGTCTATTGAGATAGTGACGCCTCAGACCATGTCGCCACTGAAGCAGGTTTAAATTACTAGTGAAGAATGACCCTGATCATGAGACGAAACATGAATAGCTCAGTGGTAGAGCATTGGCGCGCTGGGGCAAAGGTCCCGGATTCGATTCCTAGGTGTAGTTTTTCAACTAACTTAAATTAGTTTAAAAATTAATAAATCTTATTTTATTCAATATTGATAACATTTTACTATATTATTAGTATTCTTTGATATGTTTTGATATTATCTATCAAGCGTGACAGCTGAAGCTCATATGAATTTGCGTATGCATACGTAAATATTGTTTTAGTAACTTTTATAACTGGTTCCTTCCTATCTGAATAGTACTTTGACTCTGCCAGTGTCTGTAATAACACCAACTAAAATTATTACACACGAAATTTCTCCTGGCTCCTTTGTTTTCTTGAAGTCGTGAGCTTTGTTGAGTTCTCAGGTCTATCTAAAACTCGTGAATCAGAAAGTCCACGCCTCTTTAGTGGAAATAGAATTAAAGACTTAACATATTGTATGTAAAACAAAACTTGTAGAAAAACCCATTGTGCATGTTAGTATAGGAAGTGGGAAGCAGTGACTTAAGGTCATTATTCAAAATAAACACTTTAAAAAAAACAATTAATGGCAGTGATTGAAAAATCACCTCAAGTTGTTCCTTCGTTAAGGTAAGATATAATATAAGCATCTCAATGACATAAGACCGTTATTCCAGACGAACATCTATCCAAACACTAGGAAATCCAGACTAAAACCATTTAAAGTTGTCTCATTGTGAGAATATGTTAGAAGATTGTTTATTACAGACAAACATCTAAATTATATAAGATCGTTATTCCAGACAAACATCTCACAAAACACGAGTAAATCCAGATTGAAAACCATCTCAAGCTGTCCCCTCGTGAAGCTATGATATAAGCTCGTTATTACAGAACAACATCTTACAAAACACGAGTAAACCCAGACTGAAAACCACCTCAAGTTGTCCTCTCATAATGTAAACAAAGAGACGAGACGCAGACAGCACTTTCTAGCGCGTCTGTAGAAAGATGCCATGTGTGAGAACCTTAGTTGTACCTTGTCTAGTTCTTCACGCGAAGAGCACTGAACTTGTCCTGCACTTGTATTGCATGGTGGATTAAACAGGCGAGGTTGGTCACACGGTGAGCCTTCCGAGTTAAACAGTCACTGATAGATACTACTCGTTTGTTCAACTATACCGGGGTTAAAACAATACCCACAGTAATTGGAATGCGTTCACAAGACGACTCACATGGGAAGATGGGGGTGTTGCTAAAAAAGGACAAGTTTAAAATACACTTGTCCAAATATTCTTTTGACGAAACTGCAATAAACCGTGACATTAAAAAATAAGGGAACTTATCAAGATGGGTAATCGAGCCTCGGCCTTCCAGGATGGAGAAAACGACGCGGCCAATACCGTCGTAAGCCCCACATTGGTGATCACATGGTCTAACGTGTCACTCTTGTTGGACTGGATTTCCGGTGACGGGAAAATCGGGATTTCAATCCCGGTAGGATCTATTGAGGATGTTTTAACTAAGATGGTTTTCCAATCTCTCTCCACGGAAATTCGGATACATTTCTCGGTCAGGAGTATTGAAGGTGTTTTTATCAAAATAGTTTCCTTCTATTCATCCACGCAAATTCGGATACATTTCCTCTCTACCTTCTTCATTCCTAATCTAGAAGCATAATTAATGTAGGCACGTAACCAAAACGGGTAGTAAGACACGGTGTGAAAAACAAAATGCCACCAAGAGAATTGAGTAGTGTATTTTGCCTCCAAAACCTCATACCCTTTTTCCACCTCAATTTCCACTTAAAGTTGAGTCTAACCGATTTGATGAGGATAATTTGCGTAAAATGCTATATGACAGGAAATACCAAGCAAACCTTCTGAATCATGTCAGTATTGTGTTCTGTTAAAGTGGGCCAGTGGTTGCTTTTTATGTTGGATTATTGACTTACGTAAAAAACATCACTTACATGACAATAAATGATTCCGTAACGGTATTACTGAATGAAATGCTACAATCCAATCAAGTTTTTGCGCTTTTTTTTAATTTGTTATAAAGAGCAGGATCATGATTACATTATGTAGAGCTGTAGATACAGTAGCCCCATGGCTTCTTTTGTGCTGACTGACAGCTCATAGCTTTGAAAAGTTACCAGACCAAATTATGTATCCATACGCCGAACCAAATGATCTGCAAAAACACGTGTTTAGCAGCTGTCACTTCTAACAGTCAAAATTTAGGTATATACCTAAATGTTGACTGTCAGAAGTCAGCTGTGAGCTGTCAGTCAGCACCAAAGAAGCCATGGGGCTACTGTACTTTACCCAACTTTTATATTTTGATAGCTAAAAAAATTGTATTAATCCAAAAATTAGTTCATGACTAGAAGTCATCTCACGGCTGATAAATCGGTATATTAGATACACGAGATTACTTTCCAACCCAAAATCGCATCGAAGAATGTGTTCTCTGCTTGACAAAAGTAACATTTTTATCAGTGAAATAACTTTTTTTGTTTTAAAATAACTATATTTCTAAGTTAGCTGTATGAAGACTAAATAACCTCACCACACGACGCCTGTTTGAGTGTATGACTTTAATAAGTTAGGAGCAATCTGTGTTGAGAGACGAACTCTTACAATAAATACTATTTTTTCATTTAATTTATAATTATGATGTATTTAAAGTGCACTTTCTTAACCGACTGATTATAGCAGCATACGACTTATAAACTATCTTAAATCTAGAACAGACACAACATCCAGCCCCTGGCCGTTAGTTAATTAATTACTTACTGTGCAAAAGGGTACACCCACATTTTACGAATGACAATTTTTTTTGACCATGCCGGGAATTGAATCCAGGAACTTTAGCTCAGTTGAAAGACACGGTACAGACTGAGCTAAGGTGTCGAACAATAGCTCTTACAATTTGTTTAATATATTCAAATTGCTGACATTAGCTTAGGGTCGCCTAACTTTTTTCATTAGTGTTATTTAAAGTGTACATACCTAACACTTTTTTTGACACCACGTCTTACTATCCTTTCACTCGCCTCGGTGTCGTAGTTTGATAACGCGATAGTTTCGTATTTAACTAGACTGCCGAGGACAGGAGATCAAGGTTCGAATCTCGGTCGGGTAAACTGGAGAAGTTTTTTTCCCTTGAATGGTTTCCAATCTCCCTCCACGCAAATGCGGGTTCACTTCCTCTATAAATTCAACCTTCCTAATTTATAATCCATTATCGTAATTAGTACTTAGGCGTATAACCCGAACGGTTAGTAAGACGCGGTGCTAAATAAAAAACTATCCTTTTGGGTTATACGCCTATGTACTAATCACGCTAATGGTTTTGGGTATTAGGGAAGTTATATTTATATTAGCAGTGTACCCATATTTGCGAGGAGGGAGAGTGAAAAACCCTTTTAGAAAAAAAAACCTCAGTACATCACTCAACCAAGATTCGAAGCTCGATCTCCTCGTCACCAGCAGTATAGTCTGCTGAGAGAGAAGCGCGTTAAACCATGCGGCCACCGAAGCGGGTCATTACCAAATTATTTTATTAAAACACAGCTTACAAACTAACTTAGTTCAGAAACAATCCTAAGCCTTCGGCCGTCAATTCATCACTATTTAAGGCAAACCACAATTTTATAATCGATAAATGTTTCGCATTTGCTGTAAATCGAACCAGGTCCTCTAAAGGAGGAAGGTAAACCTATGCGCTTCCAACTGAGCTAAGTAGCCGTACGTTGTCCTAGGTCAAGTTAGTTTATATTCCATTTGTTGATATAAACTTGTGTTTATAAAGTACACTTTGAATCAATTCCCTTTTTTTTAGTTTTACCGGAGCGCCATTACTACCTCTTGCAACCGTTAAATGCAACTTGAAAAAAATTGCTCGTGCTTTCTCAAAGTTCACTCTACCGCAAAACAACTGACTGTAATCGTCTAATGACTTATTAATTGCAATCTAACTTGCCGCCAAAATCTCCCGGGCGAGAAACGTCCGAAAGTGCGAACCTCCCTTTGTGGAAGCCGACAAAGAACACTCATCAAGGTCATAAGGACGGTACATACACATTTTATTAATAAAACTTCCTCAAATGTTTTATAGTGAAAGTAGTACAATGATTTAATGAGTTGTTAATTCTGCAAAGGTGGCCTCGGCTGTGACCAAACACGCTAAGACGTTGTACAACCGCTACTAATAAACTTCTTTGATTTGAGTATCGAAAGATTAAAGGTGATCGATCGCCCACTGGTGCGTCGCGTTGAGATCAGTCGACGCGAGAGAAGTCTTGGGGAACAACCATACGACGACGCATCTCCACGCAACGCAACGCACCAATGGGCGGGGGTAAGAGAAGTGAGGAGTCAAAATATTTTATCTTCGTCGCCCTTCGAACACTTTCGGGAATTATCGGGTTAATTTCCTCTACTTCGTCACTGGGCAGAAGACTGAGTCACGTGCTCGTATTTTAATCACTGACATTATTATGTGTGGCTGCCGCCTGACCTTTCTTATAAGTTTTATTTTAAAGGTATTTTGTTCACATTTAACAAATTAGTACCCATCAAAATATAAGCTTTATTATTTTTTCATTGTATTATTTCATGCAAATTTAATATTAAATTTGAATTTATTAATTAAACCCTATGGTGTCATTTTTATTAGTATCGAAATTTAAAAAAAAAATAACCCGGGAGTCACATGGTGGTTGACTACTTATGTTTTAAGTCTAATAGAGATAAATTTAGTTAAAAAATATATATTACATAAAAAGAGGCTAACTTATGAATTACTAAGACAATAGAAGCACGACCAAAACTCATCGACATAAGTTAAAAATAGAAAAATAAATATCGTTACTAAATGGTGCTAGCATAAGATAGATCATAACTAGTGATGAAATAAGTGAGATATTCAATTGGATAAAATGAATAAGAAAAGAAAATCAAAACCGTGTCGTTTTAAAAACTTTAATAAGCTCTGTACTGTAAGGGCTGTGGATGCGGTGCAGAAAATATGCTTCTTTTTCGCCACGTAACGCACCAGCGGGCGGACACCGTTGAAACGACGCCTCTCTTCATCACGTCACGCAACGCGATGCAATGCATCAGTGGGCGAGCACCTTTTAAGCTTATTTTTTATAAGTGTTTTGTTCCTGTAATATATATTTACAAACTATGCTTACTGGATTAAGGATACACCAACAGAGCTAGCTAGTAGCATAGTATCGACTGGTGTGTCTGATTTTGACCCTGGAGGTCGGAACTCTAGTTCAAATCTTGACAGAGCATTGGGGGTTGGTTTTACCACGAATTTGTTTGTATATCCCTACTATAATATGTAAATGCTAGCGCATTGTATTTTTAGTTAACCTTATCATCCATACCTTAATAGATTAGGTCGTTAAAAAATGTTAATAAATACATACATTTCAGAATAATTGGCGAGGAGTGTGAACTTTTAGAAAATACTCAAGCATATTCCCGGAGAGAAGATGAGAAACAGATCGTGGAAATATGTATCGTTGGTTAGATCCTGTGTGAGATTCAAACCCCTGTCTCGTAAGTCAATTGCACTAGCCCACACTCAATGACAGGGGTTCTCAAGCGGGGGTGGGGCGGGGATTTTTTTTTTTCTGGGGGTATTAAGATCACAGACGAAAACTGTTTAAAATAAATCTTCAAACTACAATACTTTAGACTTTGCATAAACAATTTGTTTAGTTTGACTCACTGGATTTGCTGAGCGGTAATTTTAATTTAATTGTAAAGATCCACAGTAAACATAATCAGAGTAATATGTATTTATGTATTAATATATAAAGGAAAGTGTTTTCAATATTATATGTATATTATTCGGAATGCAACTTTTGAGTTAGGCAATCTTGGAAGGGGGGAATTACATTCTGACATGTGGTGAGAAGGGTGCATATCAGTAAGA
This sequence comes from Timema cristinae, assembly GCA_039000515.1. Taxonomy (NCBI): domain Eukaryota; kingdom Metazoa; phylum Arthropoda; class Insecta; order Phasmatodea; family Timematidae; genus Timema; species Timema cristinae. Next base: position 27,657,466 of record JBCFYV010000935.1, read on the forward strand.
AGGTTGAGAACCACTGCTCTATCATAATACCCCCCACGCGCTTAGGTGGCCATATTATCTAACGCGCTACTCTCGTGTTGGACTAGACTGCCGAAGAGGGGGAGATCGGAATTTGATCCCGGTCGGATGCACTGAGGGTAGTTTTCTCTAAACAGTTTTCCACATTCCCTTGACGCAAATACAGGTGTACTTCCTCTAAATTAAACCTTCCTAATCCTAAATTAGTGAAATTAGTGCATAGGCGTATACCCTTAACGGGTAGTAAGACGCGGTGCTAAAAAAACTTTTCCAGAAACCAGATCAAGGTGGAGGGCTAAAGATAAACTTATACACCCCTACATTAGTACCAGATTTAATTACTAAACTAAAAGTAAAATAATAAACACTGCGTTATAAGAATTATGGTATGTCATCAATATGTCATTTAATATTTTGCGTTAAGCCCAAAGGCCAGTAAAATCCCGGTAGAACCCTAAAAACAAGCCAGTAAAGTTGTAATCATATGTCAAAATGTTCATGGTTTGATTACAAATAACCCAACGTCCATTCCATTAGAAATTTCACCAACGAATCCCTTTTCTTCGACTTGAACGCAAGGCCGTAGCCCGGGTGGCGAGGGGGCGGTCAACCCCCACCCCACCAGAAATTTTACGAACAAAATATATATGGATTTATTTATGGTTCAAACAATATCTAAATTAAGATACAAATACAAATTATGGGACTGTGTTACCATAAAAAGCACTTCAGAGAGCTTCTAGAGGTGTTTAGTGTTTAGAATTTTTTCTTGCCCTTCAGCAGTTAGGGAATTATGTTGCCATTAAAAACACTTCAAATAGCTTCTAGAAGTGTTATCACTCAGAATTTTTTTTTCTAGCTTCTGGAAATTGGGGTGTGTGTCCACCAAACCCTCTTGAAATTAATGACTGGCCACGGCCTTGCTTGATCGCATGTGGAAACTCGCACTTATGTGGGGTGTATTGCTTAGGTAACATTAATTATTTCTAAAATATTTGAAAAAAATAAAACTAAGGTTATATTAGTTTGAAAGAATACTTTATTTAAATTTAAACCCGCCTCGGTGGCGTAGTTGGCTAACTCGCTTGTTGTGTTGAGCTCGACTGTTGAGGACGGGGAGATCGAGGTTCTAATCTCGGTCGGGTGAACTGGGGGGGGGGTTCCTAAATGGTTTTCCACTCTCCCTCCACGCAAATGTGGGCTCACTTCCTCTAATTCAACCTTCCCAATTCCTAATTCATTAGCGTAATTAGTACTTAAAGCGTATAATCCGAACGGGTAGTAAGACGCGGTGCTAAATATTATTATATTATTTAAATTTAAGACAGTAAATACTTTAAAGTAACTCAACAAACAAGTAATTTTAAATAATTTCATTTGATAATATTTTCATCGACACCTATAGCCATCTATACATCGAGGCTATCTATCTGATCTGAAGTTTGATTGGTGTTAAAGTTATGGTGACACATAAAATATTAATTAAATGTTTCCTTTCGTAATAAAAAGTAATTTAAATATCTGTATTTTATTGGGACAGTAAGAAATGTAAGTACAAATAAAAATCACACAATCATTCGCAGCAATCAACCATTCACAAAGCATCGATACCAACAGCTTGTCCAAGATATACATTTAACTTCAGGGAAGAAATGATTAAGTAGGAGACTTACAAATATCACTTCTCGCTGGAATATACTACTAGAACCGTTTTGGTTGGCCTACCTCTTTATTTTGATCCAAACACTCTACCTTCATATATTTGCTTTGTCACTCAATCCATACTCATCCTATTATAGTAGTAAATAATAATAATAATAATAATAATAATAATAATAATAATAAACTAAGTATAATTATAATCACTTAATAAGGCACACCCAACTCTATAGACTATAGTTAATGTGTTCTAGACCGTCAATGTGAGGGGAAATGTATAAGGGTACAGTAAGAATGTGTGTGCAAGTTAAAATTATTATTTATTATTATTATTATTATTATTATTATTATTATTATTATTATTATATATTAAACATTTATTTAATCTCTATAGTTATTAGATATTATATAAGCATTATCTTATTATTAAATTATTTGCTCTTTCTATCATATTTATATGTGCATATTAAATATATATACGTAGTATAGGCTAATATGACTTGTGAATGTATGTAGTATTATTGTGTATTTTAACTTTTAAAACATTCTCTTTCGCTTAGTTAACTTTGCTTTCCTCATTTATTTTACTTTAATGTGTCCATAAATGTACAGTACAATTATGTCAAGAGTTATGTGGTCAATATTATTATTATTATTATTATTATTATTATTATTATATAATATTATTACTGTGGACATTGTAAAGTAGTTTATAATTATTATATCAATAGTAGGCCTACTTAATTATAAATATGAACATTCTTTATTATTAAAGGGTTAAGTGTAAGATAAGGCTCTGGCCTTAACCTCGCTTTCGTATCCTCTAGAAAGATAATAAGCCTACCCGACCACTCGGTTCTCGAAAAAATATAAATAAATAATTTTCCCAACCATGAAGCCGGAAATGAGTAAAAACGAAAAACAAAATATTTAAATGATTAGATGGTGGTACATAATTAAGATGACACCATAGTTCAGATGACGCAATTTCTGAAATGGTCAGTGATGACACCTTTTGTCACACTTTCAGCTAACACACAGGTTAGGAAGGAACTCTTCACTTGCACCGGAAATAGTGACAAAAAAAACAACGGAAAGAATAATGAATGATTGCAGAAACAATCCGCTTGAAACGGCCTTCTTTTACATAAAATAACACCTTAAGAACCACTTAGTCGTATGTATACGTACTATAAGTAATATGCCGTGAATTATTTAATGAGAATGTCACGTTGGTTTTCCATCATTATGTGAACATGCAGACTTCAAGTCTTGGCGACTTAGGTTCGATAACAGCTAGTGTCAAATATTATTAATAAATATTTGTATGTTGTCTTATTGGTCAACAGTGCTGGATTAGGGTATTTGGGAGCCTTGGGCTGTTTAAGAATTTAGAGCCCTATTTAATTATCCCCAGTAAAAAGACCAAGACTATAGAATACAGCAGTTAATGTATTGCTTGAGTTCCAATACTCAATAACGAGTAGACGTTGCAGAACCAACAGGTCCTTCCAAAAATCATATTTAAGTTTCAGTTATTTCGCTTGTTTTTCCTCTTTTTCTTTTAACTTGCATTTTCCAGTAACACTAGGAAATTTTATTTCCATGAATGGCATTTAAATCCTCGTGTTGTTTATTGCTAGATAATTACGATTCAACGTTTTATTTATGATCTTTGATTAAATATTAAGACACGAGTTGAAAATAGCGCCAAAGTCGCACTTTCAAGACAGCTCAATCAACAAAAACAAATAAAAAAATATGGTTACAAAGTCAGTAGCCCTCGATTTTTGAACATTTTCTGCGCACACCGCCAGTTCAACATTTTGACTGAGCCACCGCCACCGATCAATATTAGGTGAAAAAATTGTTGCCTGCCGCTACCAACATTTTTTTAAACGACTACCTACTTTGAATGGTTGCTGCGAGATGTTGAAGTTAACTCAGAGTCACGGCCCCTTAACCAGCGTGGGCCCAGGGCTGCAGCCCCTTTGCACCTTAATCCGGCAGTGTTGGTCAGATATTACAATCCTTGGTACTAGGGTTAGTTGTTGATTATTTGACTCACATTAGTTTTATTATATTATATAATTTTAGGTTTGGTAAGGGATTCCTTAATATACCCCTAAAATATAACAATTAAGAAAATGTAGAAAATGGGTCCCATGTCCAGGTCTCATTTTTCAATTTTCAGAATATGATATCTAAATGGAGTAATCCTCACTAAAAAGCATAAATAATAGCTTTGGCTATTTGATATTTAAAATGTTTCCATTGATCGGGCCGCAAACATAATTTTAAAATAATTACCTCGAATAAAAGAGAAAACTGTTTGGTGTATTCAGTTGTTTTTTTCACAGCTTTATAGAAATATTCCGATCGACATTTGACATGTTTAGCGCTGAAAATGTGACATTTAGTCTCTAGTTACTTATTATTATTATTATTATTATTATTATTGACACTTTTTATTTTACTTTTAGTCAGGCTAAATTAAGAAAAAGTGTTTCTATCAAGCTGCCTAATATTTTAAGGAAAATAATTTTCAACTGATTTTTGTCAAACTTAGTGTAGCTATTGTTACTCTTTAGGGTTTCATTGTAATTCAATCATTTTGTGTAATTTGAATATAACAATTAAAGTTAATTAGTAGTGCCAAATTCAAATAGAAATAAAAGTGTCCCGAAAGTATGATTTTTTTTTTTCAAAGCCTTGATTGTTTTTACTCACGCTACGAGTGCAACGGCGTAAAACACTCACGTGTCAAATGAATGTATCCATGCATGTTTAATGAGCTTAATTAATTTTTTCAACAAGTGTGTATACGATCCGGAAGCTGACTCTTACCTTCAAGAAAGGCCAACCTGTTTTTATAAGATAAGCAACAAGACCACGTGGAAGATACAACGCGTGATATGTTTGGCAGTGCTACCACTGAAAATAGTTGAAAACGAGAAGATTCTCTTTAGTTTTAGACAGTCAATTCATACTATGGAAATGTTTGGCAGTGCTACCACTGAAAATAGTTGAAAACGAGAAGATTCTCTTTAGTTTTAGACAGTCAATTCATACTATGGAAATGTTTGGCAGTGTTACCACTGAAAATAGTTGAAAACAAGAAGATTCTCTTTAGTTTTAGACAGTCAATTCATACTATGGAAATGTTTGGCAGTGCTACCACTGAAAATAGTTGAAAACGAGAAGATTCTCTTTAGTTTTAGACAGTCAATTCATACTATGGAAATCACTATTGTCAATCTCTAAATATAACATAATGTCAAGCGTTTCCACAAATTAGAGAGGATACAAAGCCTGATGTAAACTCTGGACTAGTTCGTCTTCTTCTTAAGTCAACAACCCGAAGGTTGGTTTGATGTGATTACTATCCATCCGGAGCTGGGCATTCCCTCAGTCCTTCTGATGGTTAGTGCTGCTTGCGCCATCTGGTTAAATATGTATTAGGGGAGTTCAGAAGGTGTGGTGGTTTCCCATTGAACTTCAACGCTGAATTTCTATGAAGGAGCGTGTAAAGGCCTATCACTTTTGTCAGGAAAATATTTTCTCACACTTTCTAGGATTCTTCTACACGCCACAATCGACACGGGACAGATGGCTTTACTTCTTCTCCGAAGGAAGTTGTAGTAGGTACGGATTTTTATCGCTTAAGAAATATCCGTCGACCCCGGCTGGGTTTGAACCCGTCAACATCGGGTCCTGTGGTGAGCACTTTACCCCTAGAACACCGAGGTCCACCAAACTATATTTTATGCGTGACATTTCGCAACACCCATTGAGAGCGCTAGAAAAAGTAGGGTTGTTATCACCTTGGAGACTGGTTTCGTTGTGCGGCGACAGGTATGACTAAACCGCTAGTCACACTGTGTCCAGAGTAGCTTAGAGGTCATTTTAAATTAATTTCCCCCCAATTTCTTTAAATTCCTATCTATTTTTGTTAATCTATGTAAAGATTTTTTATTCTTTGAATGGCAAACAATTACCACTCTACTATGTTTTGAGCCCTTGTCCCTTTTAAAATACTTTTAAAAGGTCACGCCTCGCCACTAAAGAAACTTTCCCAAAGACACCATTTTTACATATTATTATGGTATTAAATAAAGGAAACGCATATTATTTGGCATTACGTTTAATTTGGCACTACTTTGTGTTTCCAACTTACGCCGACAGTTTTTAAACGATCTGTGTGGCGAACTAAAGAGAAGCGAATTTAACAAATATTTTAATTACCTAATTACACAAGTTCCGTTTAAGAGGAAACAGGTAAACTAAAATCAAATGTAAATGATTTGGTCAGTTTTGTGTGATGTGTTTTGTAAATCTTAGTCTATACACTTATTTTATTCGTAAAATATTAGTCTTATAATTTTCAACTTCATCCCACCAACAATAGGAGACTATTCTGTATAAGAACATATGTTTACTTTTATTTTAATTCATACGTTTATTCATTAAAATGGTGAAAAAAAAATGGTAACATTGTTCGAAACATTGTTATTAAAGTAAATCAATATTGATTTCTTAAGTCAGCCTTCTTGTTTATATTTACGTTTTCTGTTTAACATGCAGGTAAAATCATGCAAAAAATGGGCATTGTGTGTTGTATACATAGCAGGGGAAAGGGGCAGTTATAAATAAAACATATTACTCTAGGCAATAAATAAGGGGTTTAAAGACGGATGGTCCATTTATTAATCCTACAAAAAATAGAGTGTGCCTTTTAATAATTTTAGGAACTATTTGTCTTCCTTTTTCTGACTATTATTGTTTATGATAAGTACCAATTAATTTCATACACAGTCAAAAATTGCAAGACATGGTTTATGTTTAACTACAAGAGCCGAGATGCATTTATATTGGTATATAAAATTGGGAGTGAAAACCTTTCTAACAATAAAGAAGGGATGGCTGGTTGGAATTGATGTATGGCGTTCAAGGAAAGAGATGGTTTCACCGTTAAATGTGTGTATTACACTCAACTGTTTCACTTTGAGATTACCGACAGGAAGCCTATCGTTAGGCCAGTAGAGGACAAAAAAAAAAATTGAATATGTTTTCAAAGATATTTTTAATACAACGTTAGGATCAAACCTTTTATAAAAGAAGAGAGTTTCTACATTCTGTGTTCATAGGCCTACGAACTAGCTTATGTCGTTACTTATTATTGCCAAATTGTCCCTTTACTATTGCTAGATTAACCTGAGAGCCTGCTAAATTGATAATTAATACATATTGTATAAGAACAATAATATGTTATTTATGATAATAGTAATAATAATAATAATAATAATTATTATTATTATTATTATTGTTATTATATATGTTTAACTTTCAGCCGTGTCAATTAACGGGGGTGGGGCAATATTAGTAATATAAATTCATAAACTCCTCTGCTTACCACAAGGATGGAAGGAAATTATAAAATAACAATTTTCAAAAAGGAATATAAAACAGAGTGTAATATTACTATCATTTATCAACAACCTGTTACAAAATGTTATCTAATATAATTTTAATGAGATTGACGCCATAGGCAAAGGAAATAATTGAGGATCGTCAGTGTGGATTTTGATGGAATAGATCGACAAAAGATCAGATTTTTACTTATCAACAAATGTTAGAGAAGAGGTGGTAAACTAAACAGGACGGTACACCAATAATTATTCATACATTCTAAAAAGGCTTATGATTCAATTAAAAATACAATGCAGTTATTAGATACGCACATGATTTAGATGTGGTAGGTAATAATAAGGAAGCTGTTGCAAGAAATGCAGACATTTTATTAGAAGCCAACAGGAAAATATGTTTAGAAGTTAACATAATAGATTTTATCTATGAGTGTCTGAAAATACAGACAAATAGTTAAAAAAAAAAGATTGTTCGCTTATGAATATACCTTAATTTTCTTATGAAGAGACATTTAGAAGCATCTTTTAGAAAAAACAAACATGATTCTTGCAGTAAAACCCGCCTCGGTGGCGTAGTTGGCTAACGCGCTAGTCGTGTTGAGCTCTACTGCTGAGGATGGGGAGATCGAGTTTCGAATCTCGGTCGGGTGAACTGGGGGTGGTTTTTCCTAAATTGTTTTCCACTCTCCCTTAACGCAAATGCGGGTTCACTTCCTCTAATTCAACCTGCCCAATTCCTAATCCATTAGCGTAATTAGTATTTAAAGCGTATAACCCGAACGGGTAGTAAGACGTGGTACTAAATATTAATCTTGCAGTAAACATTGATAGCATTTTATTATTTTATTATTGTTATTTTATAGGTATTGATAATATATATCAAAAGTGACCGTTGCAGATCACATAATTTGACTCATAAACACGTGAAAGTAAATCTATAAACTTTTTATAGCTGTCAGATATGTCCATTCGGAATAAAATAAGGGTTTGCTATGCATACATTACAGTAGATTTAGTAACATTTTAAAACTGTAAAACAAGGTTTTACTGATGTAGCGACTCTTAAGTCAAGTGCCTGATCCTATTAGGTCACTGCAGGGCGTAATTATCTAAATAAGCTATCAATAATGGTGAAGAAAATACTTGGAAAGTTTGCAAAAAAGCATGCAAAGTAGAATTTTGGTATAAATAAACATTTAAAAAAATACGAACATATATATTTTGCAGTTTTCTTTGAAGCATTTTACTAAATTATTAGTATTAGCTTATAATAATATTGATACTATCTATAAAAGTGACAGTTTCAAACAATATAAATCTTCGTAATAATTGCCTCAGTAGCTTTATAAGTTGTCAAAAAAGTTCCTTATTTTATCTAAATCAGACTGTACCTGGTGCTTCTTCCACTATGATGACGGAGTCAATGGAGAGGAGCGCTGCCGCCAACGTCAACAATGAAAACTTAGCTAGCATTGTTTATTAAATTTATATAATATTTTTCACAGCGCACAATAAATATCAAGCACACACCCGTAGTTTTACACAGTTCACTTTGAAGTCAAGTACTTGGTAAAGTTACGTTAGCGTATCTTGAACAGAGCGTAAAAAAAAACTAACAATGGCAGCGTGTTCATTTATGTCTTATGTCACGTTAGACGCAACACGGAATGTTTTGCATCATGATCGTACAATGACATTTCGTTGTCACGTGTTTGACAATGCAACGATTTTAAATTAGCAATTAAATAAACTTTTTTAATATTTTTATAGTGAAGAAATTTGCCAAGATCGTGTCGATAAATGTTTTTTGAAGAGCTTTGTTTTTCTAAACTTTGTGTTTGATAAATTGTTCGTTCTAACCAAATTTAAAGGCACAAGAAAAACACACACAAATAAAATAGTATGACTATTCGTAAATTAAACTTTGAAAAAATATTCTCTACTATGATATTCGTAAAATAAGCACTAATTCACAACAATCCCACAAACAAATATTTAGTATTCTAATTAATAATACGAATTATTATTGGAGAAATCAATTCATCGATTTAAATTTATTAGAACATTCGTTTATTGCATCGATTCGAATTTCAAAAATTGAAAAGGTATATTATATTGTTAAATCCTGTTGAACTCAATAACTTGCATGATGCATTGTCAATGAAACCTCTTCTAATGGCCTATATTTTTTACTAAAGGCGTCTGGTTCGATTCTCAACGTTGACATAATATATGATTATCCACAGAACACTGCTATAAAGACTGTACAGCGAGCGGTGGTCGCTGCAGGCCTGTCATTTGTATACTGCACAGAGAAATCAAGAGATGGGCACTTTTAACAAGGAGGAAGGAGGTGAGATATCTCGGGCCACTGCAACAATGCTAGTCTGTGTATAGAGCCGCCAATTCAGAGAAAGAGGGAGGGGGGCAGGCCAGGGTCACAGGAACTGTTTCGCAATGAACCAGGATGTTGATTGGTGAGACTGGACTGTCACTTCGGTCGACGACTACTAACAGTCATGATGTGGGTATTATTTAGTCATTATTGTTTCCTTAATTATCAAAAAAGTAATTTTCTTTGGTACTAATATGATGGTCATTTGTGAGTTATATGTTATAATTTAATGTATAATGATAATAAGAATGAATTTTAAGAAAAATATATTTGTTATTTTTATCACCGCGTCTTATTACTCGTTTAGGCTATAAACTTATGTACTAATAACGTTAATGGTTTTAGGTATTAGGAAGGTTATATTTAGAGGAAGTGAACTCACATTTACGTGGAGGGATAATGGAAAACCATTTTGTAAAAACCACCATAAGTACAACTGATCGAGTTTCGAACCTCGATTTCCCCGTCATCGACAATATAAACTACCTCGAGAGTAGCGTGTTAGACCGCGCGGCCACTGGAGTGGTTCATTACGTGCTAATCACGCAAATATGTTAAGGGTAAGGAAGATTGAATGTAGAAGAAGTGAACCCGGGTTTGCATGGATGGAGAATATAAATCAAATTAGGAAAAACCATCCTTACTACACCCGACTGGGATTCGAACTTCGGTCTCCTCTTCATCGGCAGTCTAGGTCATTGCAAGAGTGACACCTTAGAGTTTAGATCATTCGACTATCGAAGTGTGTACAATTTACTGCAGTAAAATTATCAAAATAAATATTTATATACTTGATGTGCTACAAAGTATATAAGAGCTTAGAGTGAATATTTACATTACGGACCAGCACCGATGGACACGTGGATAAAGGCGTAAGTTCCATGTTATTTGATTTCCCGTCGACTCATGGGGAGGTCAAGGCTATAATAACAGCCGCGTCTTCTGTAGTGTTTTCCCTAAACGATTTACTAATATCCCTTTACGCAAATGCGAGTACACTATCTAAAATTATACCTTAACTATTATTTTAATATAAATATGCGGATAGCCCAAACGGTTAGAAAAACTCCAAATAAAAAGAATATGAAACCTTGAATTTGCCTTTAAACTATAATTTATTTAAGTTTTTAATGACACAAATTTAATAACTTTATTCAATATTATTAAATCAAATACTCTTTAAGAAATAACTTCAGTGATTTATTTGAAACATGCTTACTACCTGTCATGGCTATCCACATTTGATTACAGAAATGAAGTAAGAATGAGGGAGAAAGTATTCAAAGATTTTTTTTTGGCACCGTGTCTTACTACCTGCTATGGTTGTACGCATAGTAGCCTATTAATTACGCTATTGAGTTAGGGATGAGGAAGGTAAAATTTAGATGAAGTGTACCCGCATTTGAGGGAGGATAAAGTGGGGATTTTTTTTTAACTCATTACATCCGATCTGGATTAAAACTCCAATCTCCCTATCCTCGGCAGTCTAGTCTTTCACGAGAGTGACACCTTAGACCATGCGGCCACCGATGCAGGTTTTACAGAAATGTATTTGAGTTTGAGTGGAGGAAGAATAGGAAACTGCCCTCAGTATACTCAGCTGGGATGTGAGCCATGACTTTCCTATCACCGGCAAATCAGACTGATCCAAGTTTGACGTTTAGTCAGTGCACCTTCAGTGCGGCTGATATTTTATTTAAAATAGACCATCAACGTCTGTCGGTGCTCAGAGCTGTGTGTTTTAAGCCTCACAATAAATAGGAGAGTTTTCGCGTTGACCAAGGTGGAGCACGAAAACGATTTTGAGATGTTTTTCTTAAACAAAAATGCCGGTTGGGGTTGAGTAGATCTAACAGCTGGTAGGTGAATTTATGTAATCCTAATACATGTAGCCTACTGCAACTCGACGGAAAATGAGATATTTAATTTTATTCATAGTTAGATTGGTGCTTATTTTGACTATTCCTAATATTTACACAACATATCAAGCTAAACATATTTCCCCAAAAATAAACTTAAGAAAACATGAGGAGGTACCAACACATGTATTATTAAAATAGGTCTTGATCAAATAGTGCTCTCTTTTATCCATAACTGAACGGTTTTTCAGTACCTACTTACTGTCATGTGTTTCTAGCTAGTAATTGGTGTCCATTTTGATTTACAAAAACTTAAAAATCCATTGACTACGAAGTTATACTCGTTTAAACTTTAAATCTAACATAAGAGGCGATGATGTTTTGAAATTGCTGCACAAATTCTCGGCTCGTTTAGTCTGTCAAGGAAACGCTGGTATCGTCTTGGTCATAAACATTTTGTTAACATCGATACCAGGTCAAGCGTGAAAACACGCCTATTATTTTAGTTCAAGACAATCGTTAATGAAAAATGACGCAAAGCAATTATTACATTTAAAATTAAAATTAATCAACTACTGCTAATAGCGATGAGCTGAATTCCTTATTTCTAGAATCCAAATCTTTATTTTTTCCTATCTCGAATCCAAATTAGAATCTTTGAATCTTAAAAAAATATATATAATTTAATTTAAGGGAAGATATTTAAAATTGAGTCTAAAATAAGTGATTTAAAAATGTTTGGTGCTAATGACCAATGGTATTTTGTTTGTCATGTTTGTAACGTTATAAACAACAACACTTTTTTTGTAGTATTTATTTATTTGAGGTATTTAACGTGCACTTTCTGAACCGACTGATATCAACACACGAGAATTTCTATGAACGTGAGTGAAAAGACCTACCAATTTTACCGGGAAAAGTATTTTCACATAAAGTACCTTCTAGGGTTATTTGACATACCACAATCGACATGAGACCGCTGGCTTTACTTCTCTTCCGAAGGAAGTTGATCTACGGGTGTTTATCGCTAAAGTAAAATATTTCGACCCCAGCTGGATTTGAGCCCATGAATATCGGGTCATAAAGCGAGCCGTTTATACCAAGACAAGCGAGTTTTTTTAAAATTATATTGATACAATTTGGTACTTTTTTTGTGATTTTGTTATTCTACAATTCACACAAGTTTATAATACATATTTTTTTTAGCGCCACGTCTTACTACCCGTTCGGGCTATAGGCTACACCTATAATATAATTCTTTTAAGAAAATGCTTAAAATTGTTATATCAAGCCAAGGACATCTTAATGACTGTATTCGAGATACTTTTTTGAGATTTTTAGGTATTTCGAGTCTCTCAAATACCATGGGATTCAAGGGATTAGAGGAACCAAGGATTCCCTCTCTCCTTCCTACAAATAATGTGCACGAAAATTCAGGACTTTTAAACCCAAATAATTACTACTTGCTATTTCTCGAATTTGTTTCAGTCTATTCGGCCCATGAACAAACCTCACAGCCTGTCTTACAAAGGTAGGCGTGTTGACCACTAGGTCTAGCTGTCATAATTGGACTGACAACTGTTGGTAGCGCCAGGGAGTCTGACCACTCCTGTCTCTACAAACAAAAAAAAAGGCCTTTTGTGAATTTAGAACCAAGATATTTTATTGTGCTGTGTTGTTTATTTAGCTCCCTCCCCCCTCCTATTTAATTTTGTTGTCGATTATTACATTATTATTCGGGCTTTGGGTTTTTAAGGGCGAAAAAGAGATTATAATATAATGAACATCAAGATGAAAGCCAACAACTTCTCGAATTTAATTATTTTCTTAGCTGCTTTAGTGGATTCATTGTCTAAGGCGTCACTCTCGTGTTAAACTAGAGCACCGATGACGGGTAGATCAGGGTTAGAAACCCGGTCGGAAGATAATGAAGGGGTCTTTTCAAAATGGGTTTCCAATCTCTCCACGCAAATGTGGGTACATTTCTTCTAAATTCAACCTGCCTCATCCTAATTCATTAGCGTAATTAGTATATTTGCGTATAACCTGAACAGGTAGTAAAATGTGATGCTATACATATGATTTTCTTACGAATAGACATTTGGAGTATCCTATAAAAATACAAATTTTGTTGATATCAAAATTAATAACATTTTATTAAATTACTTTTGTTATTTTATAGGTATTGATATTATCTATAAAAAGTTACAGCTGCAGATCACATGACTTGATGTTTGAGTAAATAAAAAGTAGATACAGGCTAGTAACTTTTCTAGTTAGTTATGTCAATTCGTATGAAAATAGAGGAATAGATAATACAGCTCAAACTAGGTGTAGCATAATGGTGATATTTTCTGTATTTTACTTTAAAAATCAGTGGACATGAGACCAGTGAAACCGTTATATCATATTTAAAAAAAATACAACCATATTTAAAAATAACTTCTATAAATAAAAAAAAACATTTGTTTGATCTCAACTGCGTTGAGTTGTTTTCAAAAGAAGAATGCATAAAACCACACTTTTTTTTAGGCTCTATCGCAATTCTGTATATAATTTCCCTGTTAATCAGCCGTGGATGACCTATCAAGAAACCCCTTTCACCGGTACCAAAGTTTATATTCCTAAAGGCGGGAAAAGGAGCGGTTATATGTAGAGGAGGATGTAAAGACGATATTGATAAATCATTGTGCGGAAAACAGCCCTTAGGGTTACTCGCCCGAGATTTGAACTAGTGAGCTGGATGTCAGAGACCACATGTTCGCCATTGCAGGCTTTTCAGTTAACTATGGAGTCTCAATAATATAGTTTAACAAAACACTAAACCCACCTGCGAGTAGCTTGTTTTATTTAGATTTAATTTTCATTTATTTGAAAACTATTGTGATCTAACAGGAAATAGATTCTAAACAAACATTGTTGGGAAACTTTTATTTATTTTTATATAAACAACCCATTTTTTAATGTTGGATTCTTAAAAATGAGATAAATATATTTTATATTACCAATACTATGAAACAGTGAATATTTTAATATGCTTCCTTAGCAACGTTTGTTTTTGTTTAAATTACACTTTTAAAGACAAAAATATGTGCTTGAAAACTGGTAGTTAGGTGTAGCTTAAAACGCGAACATAAAGTACTACTGTAAGTGTATTTATCCATACGTGGAGAAAAAAGAAAAAACACGTACTCATCTCATTTAATCTAAAAAAAAAATAAAAAAGTCACGGCGTAATTAATAAAGAGCCAGACGGATATGCGACGCTTTCTTCCCAAGGTCCACAGTATTGATGATATGCCTGGCAAATCTGGTCGAGGTCACTTTTTTTAAAAACTTTTATGTCTTAGGAGAGAAAATGTCTTGTCATTATGTCAACACTAGACCTGTCTCATATTCAAGCATGTGAAGGACAATTTACTGACACTTTTCGAAGACCCCAACCAACAATTTTTTTTATTCCTTACATTTTCAAGGTGAAACAGAAGTTTAAACAACTTAAATAAAGAGGATGATTTATATATAATGTGAAGAGAAACAATACTAGCGGAACCGGCCAGAAATTATTAAGCCCCTGACCTCAAGAGTTACGAGTCCACGAAAATAGCCATGTACTGTGTTGTACACCGTGTCTTACCTGAACCATGTTACCAATGCATCAATACACAAGATACACGGGGTAAAAATGAGTAAGGAGAAATTGATAGAAAATGTACCCGGATTTATTTCCTTAGACCACGCGCCCAAAGATACGGGTGAGTACTATGGATAGGAATTTTTCCCTAATAAATCGATATATTTATCATTTGATATATCGCAAGGTATATAATATATTGAAAGCTACAATATATCGATCAAACTATATCGATATATCGGTTGTTTCCGATATATTAAATTGCATTGTTCTGGCACCTGGGTGAACTAGAACGGTGGTATTAAGATGAGTGTTGTTCTGCGATTTTTCATTTTTAATGTTTTGTTTAGCTATTGAAAATAACAGATATTTTTGATAAAAAAAAATGGGTGTGTGTACTTATGTACGCGCGTAAGAAGTTATACTTCTTTGGCATCATTAAAAAATAAAAAATAATTTAATAATATTTAGTATTAATTATGTTAAATAATAATATTTTAATTTATATCAATAAATAATACATACGGATAGTTAATCTCAATTATATTGGAGCACTTGAAAAAGTCTATAAGCACAATTTTTTTCACTAATATTTACGAATAGTAAATAATATTAATCAAAATATTCAATTTAAATCACTACTGAATATAATTTATTAGCACATATATAATTCGCACTTGTATGAAACTAAAACACGTGTTGTGAATGTAGAAACTAGAAACATGTGGATAAATATTTATATATGAAAACAGTGATCACAGTGACGAGCGTACCATAGAGAAAGGAATAACATAGTATACATTTCTCTATGAGCCTACCAACATGCGCGACTAACAGAGGTTCTATTTCTATTTTGTTGGTAGCTTTTTTTTTTCGAGACTTAATGAGCGGTTTAACTTCAACCTGTTACTTTTGTGTTACAGTGATGCGCGCGCATCTTAAAATTTCACTCTCATCATTTTTTCATAACGCGCCTAAAGAAGTATAACTTCAATAAAAAATCGATCCAGTTAATAAAAATAGAGAAAAAGTTTTTATTTATTTTGATTCACAAACCCTAAAGTGTAGTACGATGTAAGTTATTTAATGAATTGATAACGTGATCGATGTATTGGTTACTAACATTATAGATATAAATATATCGATATTTTTGTAAATATATCGATACCAGTGTAACCAACCATGTCAGTTACTGCTCCAAAATGTGGAAAATGTTAATAAAAAGAGGTAAACGTAAAATGATAGTAGTTTATAAGATAGTTATTAATTAGTGGGGTGATAACTTAACAAGTGATCCATGTGGACATTGGAAATCATTGTTTTAAAACGCTTTTTAAGTTCGCGTCTCTATGACAGAAAACTGTCTTTAATTTATTTCTTCCGGTCAATGATTGCATCGTAATTTATTTTTGCTAAGTATAACAATGACAAATGACCGCCTCTGTGATCTAGTGGTCGGAGTTACTGACTACAAATCTAGAAGTGTCGGGTTCATTCCCCGGTGCTTACAGATTTTCTGAGAAGCGGTGGGTCTGTAACGGGGTCAACTCAAGCCCCGTGAGGACAAAATTAGAAGAAGCTACTTGAATTAAAAATGGGGGTTAAAACCCCCAAATTTTATGAACAAAATTTATATGAATTTATTTATGGTTCAAACAATATCGAAATTAAGATACAAATACAAATTAGGGGGCTGTGTTACCATAAAAAAAACCACTTCCGATAGATTCTAGAACTGTTTGTCATTTATAATTTTTTATAGCTTCCGGCAATTGGGGATGTGCCCACCAATCCCCCCCCCCCCCCCCTTCCCCTGAAATTATTGGCTAGCTTGCGAGCGGATGCCATAGAGTTAACAATAACAATTTATATAGCAATTATTTTCACCGATGAATAGTATATAATAAGTTCATTTAGACTTTAAGAAATACACTTTTAAATTTTAAAACTTTCAAATATCGAATTTGTACAACATAATGTATTAAAAACTAGTCAAAAGAAAGCATAAAAAGAAAATTGTGGTCAACTTCATCTTTTTTTTATCAACTTCTCCCTGTATTTTATTATCTACTGCCCAGATCCTCCACATAGTCCTATTATCAAAAATGACCACAACTCTGGCTGAGATCGACGAGGCGATGTATTTGAGACGCTGGCCGCTGAGAAACTAGTGTGAATTTGGTTTGTTAAATTTACGTGATATAAAGAAAAGCAACTGTAAGTGATTCGGAATTCATTATTATTTCAAAACCAGCCGCCAACAGCCCCTCCTAGCATTACGTAACTGTAAAATAACTGATGTTATATATTGGAGAGGGCGAAGGGGGAGGGAGGTACAGGAAGAGGGTCGCGTTCCTCCACGACAGTTCAAGGAAGCAACTATGCAACTACAAGTAATCCGAGTGCAATAGCCTAGTACAAACTTAACTTTCAATCCTTCTATAATTTATATATAGAGTGTGTTCATGATAAGTATTTACCTGGATGACAATTCAAAAATCATATGTGTTGCCAACACTTGTAAAAGATCACTGTTTTGTTATAAATGTTATGTTTTTAATTACATGTTATAGTTTACATTTAGAGTAACGTAAACTTAAGTTTTCTTACACTGTTTCATAACGTTTAATAATTTCTTTTTACCCAATCCGAAACAATATTTTAAACATAATTAAAAGTACTTATTCTCCTTTTTGGAATATTATCTATTATGTGTAATATGGTGCATACATTAATACCTTTTAATACAGTCATCGTATTTACTTGGAAAAAAGAAAATACTTGCTATTTCTTATATAGGCTATATAAGAAATTATTTTATGATTTTTTTAAAACGTATTTTGAAATATTTAACTGAATAAAATATTTGTATCCACTGCGTGGGTGCATCATTGTAAAGAACTTGTTTCCGTCACGTTCAATTACATGGTTTTAATTCGTCGGTCGCGATTATGAAGCTATTATGTTTGTTATACCTTTTGTAAAAGTGATGTGAATAATATATATATATTTTTTTGTAAAAGTGGAATGAAATGATAAATAAGCTTTGTGTCCGACCTCAAATAAATATATAAATAATATTGGCCTACATTACTGTGATTAACTATCAAATTCATACATTACCATACGTTTTCATTTCAGTTATCCAAAGTGACAGATGTCAGCTGTTGGCGTAGGGATATAGCTATTACTTATTAGAGATTATTTCTAGTAGCTTTTAGAGCTGTCATCCAAGTAAACTATGGTCGTGAATTTATTATAGGCCTATAATTATGGCTCTTTCCCAACCTAACTTAACCTAACCTTTCATGCGTTAGTTAATTTTGTTCTTATTTAATTTTGCAAGCAAAGCTTCTCCTGTTCCCGAGGACTTCCATACAACGCGGGGAGGGGGTTAATCCTCGACCCACCCCTGCCCCCATAAAGGTGTTGGAATTAGACTCTCACATTCGGGCTACTTATAATCGCTTCCTTGAGGTGCAGTGGAGGAACTCTACCATTTATATCGGACTATTTACCTCCGTGGAGGAACTTGACACCCCCTTATATCACACATGTTTGGATTCTAATAATTACCGAGTAAATTTGAAGTTTTTTTTAGCACCGCGTCTTTTTACCCCTTTAAGTTATACGCTAATGTACTATATACGCTAGTGCTTTTAGCGTTAAAGAAGGTTACATTTATAGGAAGTGTACCTGCATTTACATGGAGAGAGAATAGAAAACCATTTAGGTAAAACAACCCTCAGTACACCTAAACGAGATATGAACCTCGATCTCTCCGTCATCGGAAGTCTAGTCAACTGCGAAATAGTAACAATTTTTGACATTGTTTTATATCGTTTTTAATTTGACAGTTAAAAACTAATTAAAAATGTTGAGACATTTTCAAAATCACTGTTTAGTCTACACACAGTAGATGCACTATCATAAATAATTAATTGAAACTCTTTCCATTCCACTACCTTCCTATTCCCACGGATCTTTTCCTCACATGATCAAGTAGTACCATAGACAGCCGTCGCAAGGCAATACAATCGCACTATTTTGATACTAGCGCTATCTAGCTGTGGAGAAATAAACTAACAGTACACGTTCGAGATTCATGAATACAGAAAGCGTAAAAATAATACGCCGAGGTTTGAGGTGAGACTATTTTAATTGTAAATTTAAAATTTATTAGGTAAATTTTTTAGATGTATATTATGGTGTTTTTTTGTGTGAAACCTATTGTTCAATTTGCTCAACGTTTAAATAATTACATGTGTATGGGAGCATGAGCAAATCAAAACAAACCGAGGGTTTCTAAATGTGTTCACTCATCTCCAGATGATAATATCGACATTAATTACGTCTCGTCACATCTCCATTGCGAGCTAAACGAAGGACATTCTTGAAAGGGTGCGTGCGTGCGAAACTGCATAATTATGAAAAGGACATGTCGAAACTTCTCCATAGGAAAAGTATTTAACTACCTATTAAATCCTCGTGGTCATTCTTTGCGCAGTTAAAAAGACAAAACGAGTGCACAATATTTCCTGTAGGTAGTACGCTTCAAAAAAGAGAATGTCTCTATATTGCACATCCATTGTTCTAATATATAAAACGTTCTAGATAAATATATATATAAATTATATAATCCATAGCAAGATCATCTCCAATTGCATTTGGAGGTTGCTAGAAAAAATAAATGGTACGATGCACCGTACGGACTTTCTCTCGCTTTAGTCTCTAGAGTCATTTAATAAAAATTTGTAAAAAGAGCATCACATTCCACCAAAGAGAATAAATCAAATAGCATACATTGTTACAAAACCATTAAGAAAAGAGGCATTTGTGTCCACCAAAGAGCATAGCAATCAATTAGTCCATTTTCAAAGACTTTAATAGAAAAAAAAATTGGCGTATAGCCTAGTAATTATTGATTTTATAAAAAATAATAATTTAAATAATACTACATCTTTACAATAGTAAATTATCTAATAGTTACGGAGATATGATCAAAATTGTAAATTTATGCCCATGTACGCTCAAAGTCATTTTCATGGAAAAATACAAATTGTCGTTCTGTTTGTGATGTAAAACAGTGTAATAAAAAAATTTGAGCGGATTTTGAGAAAATCGATTTTTTTACTAATCTTTTTGCCTACCAGTAAGCTAGCCTTAATTTTAGGGTTGGATATAAAATTCCAAAACCCCCTCGGGGGGACCTTATGAAAACCTTAGATACCAAGTTTTAGTCCGATTGGTAAAATGGCTTCGACTCTAATCCGAAATATAGACATACGAACAGACAGAAAGACGGTAACGAAAAAAACCACTTTTTCTGTTTCAGGGGGTCATGAAACGTCGAAATTATCAAAATCCCAAGTTCGATGTTTTTTGACCATCACAATACTTCTTTCTTCGAGGGTCGAGAGAAAGTAATCACATTGGCCGACCTATATCACCAAAATAATAAGGGGAGGGGAGATTCTTCATGTCCGGACCATCTCCCTGTATACACTAACTCGCTTTGCTCGTTGGGGGCTCCACCCTCAAACCTAAAGTGAGTTTTCTTTGCAAATGGATGTAAACTAATGTAATTCCAGATACGTTTTTTGTTAGTTCTTACCGTTTAACCACACGAGACCTCCAAAGAAAAGTCCGCACCGACTTTAAAGTTGCTCCACGATTTTGAATTTTTTCGGGGGTTGAAAATTAAAATTTTCAACTTTTTGGAATTTTTACGTCGGTTACAGACTAGAAGCTATAAGTTTGCCAAATTTCAAGATTCTAGCTCATCTGGGAGTGGGTAAACATTCTTGTCAGTGAGTGAGTCAGCCATGTGGCGTTATAGTAGTATAATATGATAGTGATGAGAAAGGTAGAATGTTAAATAATTGCATTTACGTGGAGGGAGAGTGATAAACCATTTGTTATTTAAAAAAAACTATGTACATCCGGCCGTAGCTAGAAATCCGATCTCCCCGTCGCGTGCGAACCAGATAAGACGAGACATACGCCTTTATTCAATCACGTGTTCTTCGTTGTGAACTATATAATAAATTGAATAAAAACAAAACTGGACCTTTGATACATTCAGTTGGAACTGAAGTCCTAAATTCCTACCTACTGGCTCAAATTAAGTTCACCATATCAACGCAACCCCACCGTCCTTGTCGGATCAAAATCATCATAGCTAGTCGATGTATATAATACAAAGTAACGAATTATTATTCTCCACAAACAAACAAAATTATTATCTTTTAATACCTCTTCCTGTAAGATTCCTTCAAGTAATTTACTACATGAATACATATTGTTTCTGGTGTTTCTTAGGACACTAACGGAATAATAGAAGAATCCACTCAAAATGCATCGCGGTCAAACGCCACTTGATGTATACAAACACCAACTCCCCCAAGGCCAACTGTAATGAGTTACTGTTTTATTAAAGAAAAGAGCTTAACTAAATTTTATTTTAGGAATCGTTAAGATTATCATAATCAACTTACTTAAGTTTTTCTTTGCATTTCCCAATAAAATATAAAACATTTCGAACCATCTAAATAGTTTTAGATAGCCGATAGTCGACATTGAACTAATTATCTGCCGTAATAAAAAAAAAGGACATAAGCTCTTCTAGGCTAAAGGATACAGGTAAATTATGGGCTGAATTAGGGACTACATATACAATGGACAATACAAATACAAAATACAACAATGACTGCGGTAATTCTGAAATTAAGGTATGATTACTTGTATTCCTCAAAGAAAGTGTATTGGAGGTCAGCGAACATAAATCAGACTCTACTGAATGGCACTTAACCTATGGTCACACCATTGTTAAGAAGATATTTAAGGCTATAAATTGATAAATCTCTTTCAATAGGGCATCCAATACAAATATACTTAAATAATACAATTTCTAAAAACAGTCAACAAAATATTGTAATAAAAGTGATTCTTTAGGTTCTCGCGTTTACTAACTTTAGTACTATACTGAAACATCGTCAAATGTTGGGCCTACATAAATTAACGCAGTGAAATATTAATTAAAATGCAATTAAATGAATTTATTTTCTGTTTGGATCGTTGGGGTGACACAGAGAGGATGGGGAAAAGTTTTTTTTTAGCACCATGACCTACTACCCATTCGGGTTATACCCTTTTTTTTCTAATACCACTAGTGATTTTAGAGATGAGGAAGGTTATTTTTACAAAAGTGTACCCATATTTGCGTGGAAGGAGGATGAAAAACTATTTTGGAAAAACCAGTCAGTTCACCCGACCGTCATCGGCAGTCGCCAGTTTAGTCCACTCCAAGAGTAGCGCCTTAGAGACTGTGGAACCACCGAAGCTGGCTGGGAATAAGTTTTCCAAGTAATAAACGACCACGATAGTACAGAACTTAAACTTAGTAACCAACCAACCTTCACACAAAACACAAATTGGAAACCACACACATATTTTTATTTGTTATTTCAAATAAAGCTAGAACGGATCTACTTAGTTCTAGAACTTACCAAGAGAGTGCTGTACTGTGTGTAAAATGATAACCATAACAAACAGATTTTCCTTCTACTGACGTTTTGCATACATTTTTAAAACTTTTTACTTCATCTGTGTTTATAAAAATACTTTAACTAACCAAATCATACCTAACACTGTTTAATTAATTCGCAAAAGATTTTAATAATTTTAAATAATACTATTTTGCAGCTAACATTAACGTCGGGGGTGTAACTCAGTGGTAGAGTGTCTGCTTCGCATGCTGAAAGTCCTGGGTTCAAATCCCAGCTCCTCCATACCTATTTTAAATTTTTTAAATATGTGATGTTCTAGTGAATATAAACATCTAATAAACTTACTTTTTGATTTTATAAGATTTTTCGTGGTTTTAATTTATGTAAATTGTTCACTATTGAGTATTGTCCTAAATAAATAAGAAAAGTCGATATTTATGATAAATAAAATCTAACTGACTATTGACTAAACAAACTCTAATGAAAACTTAATTTTTAACCAGATATCAAAGTCTTCGTGCACGTGCCTTGTCAAACGGACAAAATTATAGACACGACATAAAAATATGTCCAAAACTCTAAAAACAATCATTTATTTCAACACTTCTGTTGCGCACTTAAGAGTGAATGTTGAGACTGCGGTCTTATTAGATATATACTTCTTTTTTTAATGTCAGAATAGTGTGCTTTTAAATTTTCTTGCTATTTCGACGAACACTTAAAAGCGAATAAAAACAACGATGATTTTCTATTTGGCAAGGAAAATGTACAACTAAAAGAGTTTCTGGGTACTTTTTATCTAAATCAGCATTCATTAACGTGATTTTGAACTAGTTTATCTATCAATATGCCTTCATTTCCTTCCTATAAATAACAAGTCATAGCCCTCGTAACAAGGTCAGAGAGTCAGCTGCGTCACAAACGTTACGACAAGGGAAGAAAACTGATGCGATGGAGCAGTGTTAATTTAATGAGATAATATATTATTTTAAGTTGTAAAAAGTAAGAATATGGGCGAGGGAGCACCCAAAACCACCAATAGTGGCGATGGCGTATAGAAAACACTAAAATAAATATTTGATCACACTTTTTTTTTAATGTTTTATTCCTTTGGCAAAACTTATTAGATTATTTGTCAGAAAATATTGATAACATTCTTTCGTCTAATACAAGGGCAAAGAAAGCTCATTTTTCTAGGAGCTGTCCACTAGATATATTATTATTATTATTATAACACCGCGGCTTACTACCCATTCGGGTTATACGCACTTACGCTAATGTGTGGGTGATTGTGAGATGAAATGGAGGACCTACAGTTTAATGTGGAATCCGAACCACGGTGGTGGCCTGGCATTCCCCACATTCACAAGATGTCTTGTCAGAGGTGAAGGAAGGGTTTGGTAATTAAATAAATCTGTGCCGGGACCGAGGATTGAAACCCGGCCGCCAGCATAGAAGTCTGACACCTTACACCTAGACCACCAGGTCACCCAATCTGTCACTAGAAAATTGACATAATGTGTCGATATTGTATTTATATAACAACATATATGGCGAGGGAATGTGTATGGTGTAATCCACAAGAACAATCTTACAATTAATAACAAAAAATATTTGACTCCTTTTCTCTGATCCAATCTGTTATTTGAAATTTTGACATAGCTGTGGTTAAACTATGGTTTTAACTAATGCATCTTTTAGGTGAATATTAAAATAATAGTAATAGACTAGTGACATATAAAATGAGCGGGGAAAATAAAAACCCTTATCTTATTTATGTTTTTGTATGTCAAGGTGGAAACCTTATTATGAGAGGCCCATCAATTTCAAAAAGGGAAAGGGGGTCTGGACCCTTCAACCCGCACCTTTCTACGCCCATGCATGAATAAATGCCTGATCTCCCTCGAAGAAATACAAAGATGGAAGAATGAACTAACCAAACAAATACACATACAAAGGTCTGACCTTAACCAAACAAATGTTCAGATAAGTGTCTGACCTTAACCAAACAAATGTTCAGATAAGTGTCTGACCTTTACCAGACAAATGATCAGATAAGTGTCTGACCTTAACCAAACAAATGATCAGATAAATGTCTGACCTTAACCTGACAATTGATCAGATAAGTGTCTGACCTTTACCAGACAAATGATCAGATAAGTGTCTGACCTTAACCAAACAAATGTTCAGATAAGTGTCTGACTTTACCAGACAAATGTTCAGATAAGTGTCTGACCTCTACCAGACAAATGCTCAGATAAGTGTCTGACGTTTACCAGAAAAATACTCAGATAAGTGTCTGACCTTTACCAGACAAATGCTCAGATAAGTGTCTGACCTTAACCAAACAAATGTTCAGATAAATGTCTGACCTTAACCAAACAAATGTTCAGATAAGTGTCTGACCTTTACCAGACAAATGATCAGATAAGTGTCTGACCTTAACCAAACAAATGTTCAGATAAGTGTCTGACCTTTACCAGACAAATGTTCAGATAAGTGTCTGACCTCTACCAGACAAATGCTCAGATAAGTGTCTGACGTTTACCAGAAAAATACTCAGATAAGTGTCTGACCTTTACCAGACAAATGCTCAGATAAGTGTCTGACCTTAACCAAACAAATGTTCAGATAAGTGTCTGACCTTAACCAAACAAATGTTCAGATAAGTGTCTGACCTTTACCAGACAAATGATCAGATAAGTGTCTGACCTTAACCAAACAAATGTTCAGATAAGTGTCTGACCTTTACCAGACAAATGTTCAGATAAGTGTCTGACCTCTACCAGACAAATGCTCAGATAAGTGTCTGACGTTTACCAGAAAAATACTCAGATAAGTGTCTGACCTTTACCAGACAAATGCTCAGATAAGTGTCTGACCTTAACCAAACAAATGTTCAGATAAGTGTCTGACCTTAACCAAACAAATGTTCAGATAAGTGTCTGACCTTAACCAAACAAATGTTCAGATAAATGTCTGACCTTAACCAAACAAATGTTCAGATAAGTATCAGACCTTAACCAAACAAATGTTCAGATAAATGTCTGACCTTAACCAAACAAATGATCAGATAAGTGTCTGACCTTTACCAGACAAATGATCAGATAAGTGTCTGACCTTTACCAGACAAATGATCAGATAAGTGTCTGACCTTAACCAAACAAATGTTCAGATAAGTGTCTGACCTTAACCAAACAAATGTTCAGATAAGTGTCTGACCTTAACCAAACAAATGTTCAGATAAGTGTCTGACCTTAACCAAACAAATGATCAGATAAGTGTCTGACCTTTACCAGACAAATGATCAGATAAGTGTCTGACCTTAACCAAACAAATGTTCAGATAAGTGTCTGACCTTAACCAAACAAATGTTCAGATAAGTGTCTGACCTTAACCAAACAAATGTTCAGATAAGTGTCTGACCTTAACCAAACAAATGATCAGATCATTGTCTGACCTCTACTAAACAAATGAACAAAGCGTATGGACTTACTTTCATAGTTCGGTTGCGAGGAGGGCCTGGGTTGGTAGCTAGGCGGCGGCACAACTGAATATCTGCATTCCTCTTTCTTAACAAACACGTCAGAGTCCGGGTCCTCAATCAACGAGCCCCTGGATGGCAACTTCCGGGTCAAGTAGCATGTACCGTTGCCCTTGACATCCAGCCTTAACATATTAAAAACAATATGATCGATATTTCATTTAAACGTAAGATTTTGTGAATATAAATAAAATTCATTCTTTTCTTTAATTCTGTTTTATTAGAAAAGGCAGCTTAATTTGTTAATATCCAACACACTGGCGCTAAATATAACGTAATAATTGTAATAAAAACTTAGTGTGTGTGATTTTTTGGCCAAAATAATTCAAATATTTCTCCAGTAGCAACATAGAGCTTAGGTTTCTGCACATGCTAATATCAACAGATCTTGACTATATGTCAAGGGTGTCCTGGAATGTTGTCAAAACTTTTTAAATAAAGAGAAAAAGTTTTGACAAAATTCCAGGACACCTTTGAGAGATATTCAAGATCTTTTGATATTAGCATGTGCAGAAAACTAAACTCTGTTGCTACTGGAGAAATATTTAATTTATTTTGGCCAAAAAAATGTAATGCTATAAAAACTGTAAATTACTCGCGTTCCCTTCTGCCGCACCTTAACCTGTAACATTATTTTTATTATAATTTAATTTTTAAAGAGATCCTCAGCCTCCACTCCACCCAACCCTTGAGTCAGTCCTGGGATGAATGACTACACTGTGTTCCTCAAACTTTCGCCAGTCACGTACCCCCTTCGGGGCAATAGCCTAACCAACGTACCTTTTCCAGATATTTATATAAAAAAAGGGAGACAAATACCTTTTATATGGTAAAGTAAAAACGATCGTTCTAAATTTTAATAAATCCGTCATATAAGAAAAGAAAGGGTTATGAAAGTCCATGACGTCACGGGGGGGGTACGCGTATGATAGTTTGGTAAACACTGGTTTAAAACAAAGTGAGATATTAAATAATATTAATATACTTGTTAATTTAATTTTTTTATTTGTATCGCATGACTAGAGTATCATACAGTAGCCTCGTGGCTTCTTTGGTGCTGACTGACAGCTCACAGCTGACTTCTGACAGTCAATATTTAGGTATATACCTAAATTTTGACTGTAAGAAGTGACAGCTGCTAAATACATGTTTTTTGCAGATCATATGGTTCGGCGTAGGGATACATAATTTGGTCTGGTAGCTTTTCAAATCCATCAGCTGTCAGTCAGCACCAAAGAAGACATGGGGCTACTGTAGCAATTACCTGTAGCTGAAAGCTTCGCAGTTATCCAGGTCCTTTTCGCATTCTTTCTCGCAGCCCTTCTCGTTCTGATTGGCCACCGTCCGCGTGACTTCAGAGCTCGAGATGCGCTGACCAATAGCGACTCGGTCATAGCAATCTGAAAAAAAAAAGTTACAGAATTATATTTTACCTAAGACAATTTCATTTCAACAGTTGTCAATAAAGCTTCAACACAATATGAACTGACTGTATTCCAAAGAGTTACTGTTTTTACTTTTACTATAAAAACTATTAGGTATCTAATCCAAGAATTAACAGGGGTTTCAGAAGTTCTTTGGAAGGGGGTGTCTGGTCTCATCTGAAATTAGATTTTCAATGGATCTTGCCCGGACAATTTTTAACTCCGAGATAATTATAGAAGGGGGATTGATTACTTGCTTTGCCGCGATGTTATGAAGGGCGGTTTAGAAATGAAAAAACACATTTAGATTCAGCATTGAAAAAAGTGTACTATATTATTAGTTAATCGTTATTAAGACTATCAACAAAAATACACATTTGCAGATCACATTACTTTTTGCATGAATATACGAACGTAGCTAGTTTTAGTTACTTTAGTAAATGTCAGATATTACTAATGTAGTTAATAACCTTTTAACGACGGAGTCTCGCTAAATAAGATAGAATGACAAATATACCATATAAGCACCACTTGCTCTTAGCTCCCTCGTACTATACATACAATAATTAAACATTGACCCGCTTCGGTGGCCACATGTTCTAACGCGCTACTATCATGTTGGACTAAACTGTCAAAGACGGGGAGATTGGGGTTTGATTCCGGCCGGGTGCACTGAGGGGGGTTTAAACCTAAATGATTTTCCACTCTCCCTCCACGCAAATGTGGGTGCATTTCCTCTAAATTAAGCCTCCCTAACCAATTAGTGTAATTAGTACATAGTCGTATAACCCAAACGGGTAGTAAGAAGTGGTGCTAAAAAAATTGATCCTATATTACTCTCTTTGGTGGCCGCATGGTCTAAGGCGTCACTCTCGCAATATACTAGGCTGCCAATCACTGAGAGATTGAGGTCCAAATCCCGGTCAAGTGTACTGAAGAGGGTTTTCCCCAAAATGGTTTTTCATTCTCCCTTCACGAAAATGTGGGTACACTTTATCTTAAATTCAACTGTTCTCATTCCTATCTCATTAGCATAATTAGGCTTAGTACATATTATGCGTATAAGATTGTTTTCTGGTATAGTGATAAAGAAAGAATACCATGCCGATAAAATGTTCCAATTAAAAATCACTTTTATAACTGCATCAGTGAATAGCTATATCAGTTAAGGGCAGGTGTGTTGGCAGCCTTGTGTACCTTTCAACACTAGCACTCTGGAACACATTTTTACCAACCTAGCTAAGTTAACAATACTTTGTATCATAAGAAGTGATGTTAAATGAGCATAAAAAACAAAGCCGAAAAAATATGCTGTCTTTTACTTCTTGATAGATACATTCACTCCGTTTTCCCTGAAAGGTAACAGTCTTGCCCCGTCTTATAATCTTCACCATAGTGTAATCAGTCAAGGTAAGCATACTACCTTAATAGAATTTATTGCTTGGACAGAGGGATAGATAGGTAGTATACCGTTAACCAAGTGGTCTGCTAATGGAATGGATTTGAAAAATACTAGCGCATATAAAACATAAAGTAGTGTCTACAGTCAGTGGAACCTTGTCCATCCGGCCTAACTGGGACAGATTGTCATCCGGATTAACAATGATCCGGATAATCCGGAAATTACGGGAAAACTTCATTAAAACCATATGCATTACTACAACTCATCATTTATTTTCACAATAACAAATTATAAAACACTTTAAACATGTTACAACAACTATTCACTAATAAAATAATGAGTAGGTTTAGTTGTGACAATTTTAAATGGCGTCTATAAGTGGCACGGTCACGCAGACGTTTAATTAATGTGAAATCTCAGTACGGATGAACTGGAAATCAGGATAAATAAGGGCCGAGTGGATGAGATTACACTGTATGCGTATTTATCAAATGATAAGATATGTTAAATGAAATTACTGCAGAATACATGGCTTGATGGATAGATGGATAAAAACTATCGGGGAGTATACTTAAAAAAAAAACTTTAATTAGTTCACAATTAGTGGGACATTAGATAATTTTAATTATGTGACCTCTTAAGGGGGTGTTAGTCAGAGAAGATAATTTGATGATGATGAGAACAATCGCCTTGTCATTGTAAATATAATATATAGGTTGTGTTTTGTAATGAATTGAGTTCTTATTATTAACATTCTTTTTATAAAAACAAACTAGGTGATATCCAGTGTCGTGTCGTGGAGTTTTGTCATGAGCTTAGACCTTCGGCCGTCTCTAGCTCCATATAATTTACCGCCCTTTGTGCGTATAACCCGAACGGGTAGTAAGACGCGATGCTAATAATAATAGTAATAATAATAATAATAATAATAATAATAATAATATAATAATAATAATTTACCGCCCGGTTTCTACTTGTCCTAATAACAAACGAACGCAACAATTTTTTTTTCTCATTAAAACGCGTTGAATAGTTCGATAATATTTTAAGTTGTTTACTTTATTGACAGTATTTATACAGCTTTTATCAAAGAATAATATTAATGACAGAATTGCACATGCACATATTACGCTTATAAAATCACACGTCTAGATATTTTACCAGTAGTGAATGTATTAATAATATCATAGTTTAAACTTTAATGGTTTCACAAGTTTGACTTAATGCTCGACACAGCAAGAGTGTTTAATCGATTCTCTTTCATTTATTGATCTCAGCTGGCCTTGTGGTATAGTGAGTGAGTGGTTAGAGCTCCTAGCTGCTGACTTAGAGACCCCGAGCTCGATTCCCGACTGTTAACGGGGATTTTTCTCGAAAGTAGAACCACCCCAATGTTCACCAGTGTCTGGTTAGTTAAGATTAAGTGAGGTTCAAGTGTTTCCACACCCTATACTCTCACTATCACCATCATCTCATCTCGTTGGGAGAGAGCCTCCATGGAAAGGATATACGATTAGTACATTCGGGTGTCTCCTGAACAAAGGTACATTAGTCCTGGGTGATCTTTTCACTATCGGGCTATCGATTGTTTTAGCTCAGACACGGTATTCTTATTATTTTTTTGTCGTACATAACTTTTGATGTGATGCAACCAAGAAAAACCGTGCTTTCCAGAACAATTTATGACGTTACTGATACCAAGGAAAATAAAGGTTGAATCATATAGTGTGGTTCCCTTCCCCCACTATCAAGCCTCGGTAGCGCAGTAGGCAGCGCGTAAGTCTCATAATCTTAAGGTCGTGAGTTCGATCCTCACCCGGGGCACTTTTTTTTATTTAACATTATTGTGCAGTTATTAATTTTGTAATTGTTTCCAAATATAATTTTTTCTTTGATGAGTAATTTTTATAAAATTGATAAATATATATTTTTAGATTAAATGATGCTCACTAAAATACCGAGATAAAAGTATAGGCTGGGGGTAGTTAGGTGGGATCCTAGCCCGTGTTTTTCTCAAGCATAACATAAAAATAGCAGATTTTGTAAGAAGAATCTTTTAGAAAATACATAAAAAAAATTGTGGTAAACATTGTTGACATTTTAATATATTAACGGTGTTATCTTATAGGTATTGATAATATCTATCAAAAGCGTTGGGGAAATGTGGGTTTACCCTTTCATAGTGATAAATTAACGGCCGGGGACTGGATGCTGGGCCTGTCCTAGTTTTAAGTTAGATTATAATACAGACCTAGCAAGCCGTTAGTGGAAAATATATGGCTTGAATAAAAAACTGACCCAGGCCATAAGTTGGGAATAGTAACGGATGTAATCAAAGAATCTATCAAACGTGACAGCTGCAAATCCCATGACTTGATGTATAAGAATACGTGCAAAGTACAAAGGTTCTTACTTTGAAAATAAGACTGAACGTTTGTGTTAATTATCTTCAAATTTGGTCTTTATAAAAAAAAGTTTTATGTCTAGACCAACGATTTTCAACATTTCTCAATTCACTGCTCACTGAGCATTAAAAATTGTAGCTACAATTCTAATATTATTGTGGTGTTTTAAAAAATAATGTTGATCACGAATTTAAAAAGATTTATTTTTATTCTTCTTTGTTATGGTCGAAGGTGCTACTCTTGCAATAAACTATACTACCGATGACGGGAGATCGTGCGTGACTCGATCCCGATCGGGCGTACTGAGTGTGGTTTTTATTAAATTGTTTTTCCCCCTCTCTTCTGGTGTAAATGCGGATTCACTTCCTTTAAATTCAACCTTTCTCTTTCCTAACACATTAGCATAATTAGTACATAAGTGTATAGTCTTAATGGGTAGTAAGTCAGGGTGCTAAAAATATATATAAATAATTATATTTATATATCTTTCTCCGAACTCCCACGTCACAACTGCTGACCGGTTGAAAAACGCTGATCTAGGCAGTCGTTCTGTGAATACAAACATATAATTTCATTTTAGCTTCTGACAACTTAAATATTTTTTCGAATTCACCAAAATACTTTGACCTCATTTCAGGAAATTATAAAAGTTAGGTTTCTAAATTAAATTACTTGTTTAAATATCCTAAAAATTAGATGGATGGCATTAAAAATTTGCTCTTTTTTTGACACAAATACTTTCAATCCACTTTTATTTAGTACTGATAAACATGTATGTGCAGTACTTATAATTGTTATTTATTTAAGCTTAGAAAAATACTATAGGATAGCAGTAATAATTTCAGTTTTGTAAACAAACCATCAAATATGTTGTAACGGTGGACACGCGGACTAAATGCCAAGCACATTTAGTCTGGTTTGCTAGTGAAGAGGTCAGTATTTGAATCCCGGTTGAGTGTACTGAAGGCGTTATTTCCTTGTAAGCTTGCAGCTTGTAAGACAGGGTCATAGTGTAATCCATCAAGGTAAGAACGTTAATTTTCAGCATAAACGAAGTGTACATTTTATTTATTTTATGTATTTTATATAAAGGTAGGGACATGAATATTAGAGAAAATATTGAATTTAATAAATACATACAAAATGTAAAGAAAAAATGATTATAAGTAGAGTGTAAAATCAAAGGGTGATCGTGGGACCTTTGATAAATGTTAAAGTCAATCGGGGCCCCAAAAAAGGTTGCCGACCCTTGACAATTACTAATTTGATGGGCTTACTAAATATATGTTCGGTCCACTTTGCAAAGTGATGATCAGATTTGTCTCTTGGGGTGAAAATCGTTGGCCCACCTTGGTTGGTATTAAACGGTAGAAAAAACATGCGGACCTTGAACGTATTTTGCTGCATCTGATTTGAAGATCACTCCCATAGAGATTGTTGTAAACTTTTAGCTATTGGAAGCGTACGAAGCGAACATTTTTACACTTTAAGGTGAGATGGAAGAGGACGCGAGAAAAGGCCAGTGATTTTTCAGTTTTTATAGCAAAAAATTTCTTTGTAAAAAAAAAATATATTGCTCCAGTAGCACCGTATAGTTTAATTTTCTTCACGTGGTGATATCAACAGTTGTTGAATATTTATCATTGGCATAGTGGCATTTGACCAGAAAAAAATTTAAATGAAGAGAAGACGTCCAGATACCTGCTCCGGTGGTTGCGTGGTCTCTAACGCACTAATCTCGTGTTGGACTAGACTGCCAAAGACGGGGAGATTGGTGTTCAATCCCATGGTTTTCCACTCTCCCTCCACGTAAATGTGGGTGCATTTCCACAAAATTAAACCTTCCTAATCACTAACCAATTAGTGTAATGAGCACATAGGCTTGTAACCTGAACAGGTAGTAAGACGTAATATTAAAAGAAGTCCAGTCAAACTATGTGATGATGTCCATGACACATATTCAAGAACTACGTAGAGATAACTAACCATGTCTGTCAAGGGGTCCTGGAATTTAATGGCAAATTTTTCTATATATTTAAAATGTTTCTTATCTCCTCTATACTCACGAAAGATATTCAATAACTGTTGATATCATCATGATAAGAAAATTAAACTAAACTTTGCTACTGAAGCTATATTTTATTTATTTTGGCCCAAAAAAATTGTTTGATATAAAAACTGAAAACACACTGACATGTTTTTGAGTCCCCTATATCCCCAACTTTAGGAAATATTTGTATCACCTTGAATAACACAAGTTAAAATTATTACGGCATTAATTATGTCATATAAATAAGTTAGCTTAGTCGTTTAAGCTCTTCATTTACATCCATTACTGCTTACAGTCTGTGGCCTGGGTCAGATTAAAAAAAAATTAAAGCCATATATTTTCCACTACCGGTTTGCTAGGTCTGTCGTAGCTTCATATGCCTTATAATCTAACTTAAGACTAGGACAGGCACAGCATCCAGCCCCCGGTCTTAATTTATCACTGTGAAAGGGTAAAAACCCACATTTCACCAATTATACATTTTTCGACCACGCCGGTAATCGAACCCAGGACCCTTGCCTCAGTAGGCATGTATGCCACAACTGAGCTAAGGTGTCGGACTAAGGTTTGCTCTAAACTTGTATTTTTATCTGCTAGATAAAACACTTGACTTTACTTTTATGGCAATAAAAGTGTCTTATTTGTACATATTATTGGGAGGAGTGGATGTTTAGTGGGTGTGCAGTTCCCCCTCCCCCTCCTGCTAGCGACGCCCTTGATCACTGCCATAGTTCCATTAATCACTGTCCTACCTTGTTTCGTCTCTTTTGTTTTTATAGACGTGGTTTAAATTACAATTTAATGATAATGCACATTTCAGCAGAGCGTTTAAGAGCGTGTCTTACAGACAGATAATACCTAACTTAGGTAGGTAATACAGCTCGAACCAGACGTCGTGTCGTGGTGCGGTTTTTTGTGTTCTACTTTAGAACAAAAAAAAACACACATTGTGGCGTTGAGACCAGTGAAGTTGTTTTATTACAGTAGGGCTCCCGTCCATATCCGCTGATTCATTATCCGTGGTTTACCACTACCCAATTTTATTTCTATTTTTAATTAAAAAAAAAAATTGTTTATAAGTCAGAATGCCTATACCATCACCCCACTTCATCTCCTCATCGTGGGCCTTGTTCTATCATATTACTGTCATCATCATCATCATCAACCATCATGTGATCGTCGCAACAAGAAGAATGGAGAATATTAAGTACACTATAGTGTAAAGTACACTTTATTATTATGTACTTTATTTAATGTTGGTAATGTCTTACCGTAATTTATCAATTAAACTTCACTGTATTTATGTATGTTGTATGAGTATCACGTTACATAATAGTTCAGTATTATCCGTGGCTTCACGTAACCGTGGCCGATATATGAATTTATTACCCGGGAATATGGGGGCCTTACTGTATATTTAAAAAAATTGCAATTTTTTTAATAAAAAAAATTAAACTGATTCCAATTTTGTTATTGTCAAGTAAAGAATGCAGAAATCCTCATTTCAATACGTTTTCTGATTGGAGCGTAATCGTGAATATAATTTGCCAGTTAATCAGCCGTGAGAGATGCTTGAGCTAAAAGAGTGATTAGCCCGTTTAATGATCAACCAAGCGGCAAGGTTTCGATCACAATAATGAGTGGGTCGGAGCAAGAACATGATGGCCCTCATTTTATGAAAAAATATGTTGACAATGATTTCTGGTATCTTACCTCTTGAACTACAGTTTTGTTTTATAATGAGTCAAGACTTTGAGGATTGTTAATATCGACGAATAATATAATTATTTTTTATAGCTAGATTTCAGGGTTACAAAGAAGTTTAAATAGTGAATATATCGCATGTAACTCTATGAGGGTTATAATGTTTTCACCCCATCCCTTCATTGGGGAAGGTTTTCCCACAACTTTGTTTTTTATCCTCCCCATGTGAGAGGTGGTAAAGTCTCTTACAATTCACCCTTCTCATCCTACTTCTTAGGTTACAAAGCTTAAGTTTTTTGATTAGTCAAATTTGAGCATGTGAATTATAATTTTAAATACAAAACAAATAATGTTTACAGCAACTTCTCAGTCACGCAACAAATTTTCATATCTTCAACTCTTTAAATGTATTCTCCGTTCACCCTGAAAGGTAACAAACTTACCTTCCTTGGTTCTACTATGGAACAGGTCATAAGATAAGGCCATGATGTAATCTGTCAAGGTAGGACAGTAACTTTTCATTGGAAACGGAGCTGTTTGAACTGTTTTCAAACGTACTGCAATTTTGTGGCAAAAAATTAAATTATAATAATAGCAGATTTAAATAAAACTTAGCTCGATTTAAATAAGCAACTTACCACTTGTGATGGCAGTGATGTGACTGTCGATAACCAAAGCTTGAGATCCGAACTGTGCGCCGATAAAACAATGATATACGACAAAAAATATGACACCCATTTTGGTAAACAAATGGTTCTACTGTGAATACAGTTCTTTTTACAAAATATTTACTTGTGCAAAAATGTTAAGTTATTATGTAAGAAACGATTAAGATAGGGGCAAAGGGGGGGGGAATACTCAAAGTAGGGGGTAGAATATAAGAAGAACGAGTTACGTCTTCACTTTTACTTTCTTTGACCTCAACCTTGGGAAAAATCGCGACGTGTAGTTCCGATGAAGATTAACAACGTTAGATGATTCATTGCATTGTTGTGAACTCGATGTTATCTCCTTTAAATAACACGAAACATAAAGAGATGAGATTTACAAACATACTAAACATATTAAATGTTCAATTTTGACGAGAACACCGAGATCTATTGATTTGTTTGGAAATTTTGCAACAATGAAAGCTATTGTTAAACTTATCAGCTCGTGGAAAGAAATCTTCACTGTTTTTTTAATAGAAAAGTATTAAATACTTAGTCGAAGCGTTTGGCAATGATAGTAAATTAGTAAATATTGATCTTAACATTAAAAAGAAAATCTATTCTCTTTGTTAAATAGGTGTTACATTTATGATAAGCCTAGAAGTAAAATTTTCCTAGTATTTCAAAATGTTTCGCTTTTGTCACAGAACAATTATTTTAGTTGTTAACCGTATTCCACGTCAAAAAAAAAACACGGAACAAAAAAGGGTTAATATCTATGTTTACGCAAAACAGTTTAAATGTACTCATTAAAATAACATTAACACAATTATCCACCATTAAGTTCAACTACGCGTGGGCAACTTCACTACAGCAACGTTGCCCGATTGTGGTCTGTCCCCTCGAGGCTCCGCGTTCGATTCCCGTGACTTGTAGGTGGAGTGGACAGCGGTCAACGGATACAACACCCACCTTCTTTGACTTCTGTCTCAAAACTGAAACTGTATCACCAAAACTTGGGAGGGATAAGTATCAACCCCCTCTACTACTTGCACTTCTTTCAGTTCCCTGTGTGTGTGCTATCCTTCTTGGATCGCAAGGGTCATCCACACCACCAAGTACAGGTTGTTCCATGAAACATTGCATCACTTCACATAGCCCGTTCACGGCCATTTGAACCTTTTCAGACAATTTAAAACCGACTAAATAGAAGTTCCGTGTTCATCCTCCACGCAAATGAGTTTTATCATTTTGAAAAGGGAAGGAAATTTGCTTCGCTAATTCAAGGAAACAAACTTAATAAACTGCAATTTTACAACTATCCAAGACCGTATTGAAGGGTGTATGTGAGGTTGGAGAAGGTTGTTTTGGGGGTTCAAATCCGCTTCCATTCCCTCTGAAAATATTACTAATGTATTTTTATATTCCCTCCATAAATGAGTACGGTAGCTTGTTGAAGTCTTCTAAAACTCGTAGGACCTAAAACACCAAATATGTTATAAAAAACACCTTTAAGTTACCCTAAACATAAAGCGAGACACTTTTGTATCTGGGTAATAGAACAAACACATACATAAATACTTAATTATTTTAAGCGTCGCCTAGGATCGAGTGTGGGTCTCCAAAGCCTTACATCACCCTTCCTACTCAAACTCAACCACAGGGACCTAATCTTTCTAATCAAA
This sequence comes from Timema cristinae, assembly GCA_039000515.1. Lineage (NCBI taxonomy): Eukaryota > Metazoa > Arthropoda > Insecta > Phasmatodea > Timematidae > Timema > Timema cristinae. The sequence goes on from JBCFYV010000935.1 coordinate 27,694,829, forward strand.
ATTGTGGACTCAAATTACTTACCACCGTGTGTCAAGCGAGTCTCTCTACCAACAATGTAAAATTTTAATTATTCCACAAGCCGAGACAACATCTAATAATCATTCTGGTGGCACAGAATTCCTTGAACGGACCTCCACCATCTAGTTCTAGAGGAACTTTGCGGTTTGCTCTTCTTTTGTTTCCGAGCGGAAGCCAGCTCGTTCACATAACAGACATGAGACAAGGAACTCTTTTTCTCTCCTTTTTATTCGTATTCCCCGACAAAAAGAAGCGAGTTTATAAAACCATTCTGAATGGCCAGGTAGAAACTGTGGCTTGATGCAGCCATATACAATTATAAAACCCACAATATTCAAATATTCGAGTAGATTAAACTATAATATATCGTGATCGTGTGTTGGTATCGATTGTTATTGACCAAATCTTACAAGTTAGAGAAAAAAACTATTTACTGAACTGTATTTCTCAAACAAAGAAAATTATGTAAGGAAATTTATTCAACATTCTGTGTTGGCTATCTAATTTTCAATAAATTACTATAAAACAAATTTTATTTTTCTATTAGTTATGGGTGACCTGGTGGTCTAGGGGTAAGGTGTCAAACTTCTATGCTGGCGGCCGGGGTTCAATCCTCGGTCCCGGCAAAGATTTATCTGATTACCAAACCCTTCCTTCACCTCTGACAAGATATCTTGTGAATGTGGGGAATGCCAGGCCTCCACCGTGGTTCAGATTCCACGTTAAACTGTAGGTCCTTCATTTTATCTCACAATCACCCTAACATTACACATTAGCTTAAGTGCGTATAACCCGAATGGGTAGTAAGACGCGGTGCTAATAATAATAATAATAATATTAGTTATGATATTATAAATAATCACATTTATTTCAATAAAAAAACTATAAGAATATTTATTGCACATCATTAGCAGGACAAACAAAGTTTTAGCTACTGGCTTAACCTATTTTTAGAGGTATATGTTGTCGTTCCTCGACTGGTTTTTCATGCTTCGGGGAGCTGGACGGGGCGTCTTCCAAACCTAAGTCGCGAAGTTACAGCTGCGCCTTTTTATTGGTGAGGCATTTTTTGGTGTGTTCTTCTGGGGTCTGAGAGGAGCAAGGGGTGATAGTTGACTAGATAGTAAGGAGGAGGAAGAGAAAGGGGTCGTAATCGGTAGGTGGATTGCGTGGGAACAGGTTTCGGGGAGGATGACGCAGATGGATATAGGAAAGGTGTCAGTGTGATGAGGGCCTTGAAAATACGATTGTTCTCCCCTGACTTACGGCAGATACCTCCCTTGCTGCGATGGTACAGGAATGGTGTTGGAGGGGGGGTCATGAGGTGTCGCAGCCCGAATGATTCTGAGCGCATGAAAAGATTGTAAGAAAAAAGGAGGTGGGGATAGGTGAAGGATAAGTGGCAGCCCGAATGGTTCTGAGCGCAAAAACAATTATAAGAAAAAGGGGGGGGACGGGTGAAGGATAATGGCAGCCCGAATGGTTCTGAGCGCAGAGGAGGGTTTGTGGTAAAGTTTAAGTTTAAGTTTAGTTTATTTAATAGAGACTAATTACATACATTTTCAAGGGTTAGAAGATTACAAATGCCAACATTATAGTTTTAAAATGTAAGTTTAAGCCTATTTATACATAAAGGAAGAAATAGCAACTGAAGGATGCAGGGAAAAATTTCCAAAAAACCCCGCTGCATTTAGGGGATAATTAATTTAAACTTTTAGAGCTGTATTGTATAGAGTTAATTGTACAGTTGGGTGCCAATAACTTGGGCCCAGAGAAGCTCCACTACAACTGGTGGGGGCTGTTGTAAGAGGTGGCGTATGCGGCGATGAGGGCGAGCCGGCCCCCCGGGATCTGCACCAATGTTTCTGATAAGGGGGTTATCTGAGTGGCGAAGCTTGCGAAAGAATTTATCAGTTCGCTGGTGCAGAATGAGATCAAAAGGTGGAAGTCCCGACTCTGTGTAGATCACAGTGTTACGGGTTCGGGGGGGTAGAGCCAGAATAAGACGGAGGCAACGATGGAAAAATGAAACTAAAGGTCTAAAATTACAGGGGGTGACGTGACTCCAGACGGGAGCCGCGTAAAGAAGAATAGAAAGAATGTAAGATTGAAATAGTATGATTTTATGTGGGAGGAGAAGGGGGCACTGTGGTCGAAGGACTGGGGCCAGGGCATACATTACCCCACGCGCCTTGTTACGTATGTTAGTGAAATGATCAGCAAAGTTAAGACGGCGGTCCAGTGTGACCCCAGGTAGTGAACAGAGTCTTGCCAAGGTAGAATGACCCCCCAAAAAAACAGAGGAGGGAAATGCCCAGGACGACGACGTGTGAAAATTATAGCTTGTGTCTTGGCCAGGTTGAGTAGGAGCTCCCACGAGGCGAAGTAGAGAGCGAGAGAACGAAGAGCACAGGACAGCTTGCCCAGGAGAATGCGTACGTCCGTGGATTGAGCCATAAGCGCCGTGTCATCCGCATAGAGGGACAAGCTACAACCTGGAGGAAGGGGGATGTCGTGGGTGAACAAGGAGTAAAGGAGTGGAGAGAGGAGGGACCCCTGGGGGACACCGGCGCGAATGGGACGGGATGAGGATAACACGGCGTTCAGGCGAACCTGAAACGTTCGGCTTGACAGAAAGGATTGACAGAGGTGAAGTAGATGTATAGGCATTCCACCGGCTAACAGTTTGAGGAGGAGACCAGAATGGGACACTGAGTCAAACGCCCCCTGGACATCCAGTACTACAAACCCTGTGTGAACGTGCCTGGAAAATCCTTCCGTTATCTGGTCGACGACCCGGGCTAGTGCGTGGGTAGAAGAGTGACGGGCCCTGAACCCGAACTGATAATCCGGGAGAAGACGATTTTCCTCCTCCCAGCTGAGAAGACGTTTCAGTATGACCCTCTCCGCTACCTTGCTCACACAGGAGAGAAGGCTGATTGGACGGTAGGAGGAAGGGAGGTGGGGGGTTTACCTCGTTTAGGAATAGGGACTACTAAGGCAGTCTTCCAGGATGAGGGGTAGAAGGATAATAGAAGGATAGCATTGAGAATTCGAAGGAGAAAAACTAGAGCCTTCTTGGGGAGATGAGCAAGGAGCGGGTTGGACACTCTGTCGAGACCGGGACTTGAAGAGGGTCGAAGATGGGAGAGGATCCCACGGAGCTCGGCTGGGGTAACAAGAGATACGTCAGTCTGAGAATCTGTGGGGATTGGGGGATGGAGTGGTGAGCTTGGGAAGCTTGAGTGGCCCTCAGAGCCCGGGACAATGGAATGCGAGTGAAAGCGGGCCTCAAAACTATCCGCTAATGCCTCCACCCTCTCAGCGTCGGACTCAAGTGGTGCTCCTCCGACTCGAAACACCGGGACTGGAACTCTTCTACGCCTTAGTCCACGAACATACCGCCAGACAGAACCGTCCCCGGAGAAAGAGCCTCCAGGCGCCTAAGTTGAATTCCCGCCCTCCATTTTGCAATCTCCGGCGACAACTGCTCCTGAGGATTTGGAATTCGACCCGGGCCGCAGGAAGACGAGATCTTTGCCACCAGCGCCTAGCTCGATCACGCTGTGCCCGCAACTCTAAGATCGGGGGTGGGAGACGCGGACCCAACGAGTGTGGACGCCGGACGGGAATTGATGACGAGGCTGCCGAAAGGATGGCTGAAGTCAAGGTCTGTACACGCTCTTCAATGGATAATTTGGTTGGAACTGAGAAATCACATTGAAGTGAGGAAGAGAGAAGGGAGCGATAACGGGCCCAGTTTGCTCGAGCAAAATTGAATTGAGGTTCAGAGTTGAGAGAGAGAGGCGAGAAACAGAGCGAAGTAAGGACGGGATTATGGTCGGAGGATAGGGACAGGACGGTCTCGGGTGGGGAGAGGAAGGGACGGGCAGTGGTGAGAAAAATGTCCAGCACACTCGGATGATGCCGAGCGTGGTTGGGAACATAGGTAGGGAGGTTTGGATAGTGGACAAAGAGACCGTTGTCCACTGAGAACCGGCGCAGCAAAGTGCCTCTTGCCTCAGTGGACCGACAAGCCCACTTCACGTGGCGAGCATTGAAATCGCCTCCAAGAACAAGGCTCGCTCCCAACCCACGGATTTTTGACAAATCAGCCCAAAGAAGAGGCAAGCCTGGGGGGGCGTAAGCTCCACACAAGGTGACCGAGTACGCTCCACCCAAGAGTCGAACCGCCACCGCCTCGATGTTTGCTAGGGCTGGAATGGCAAGTCGGTGATGACAGAGGCCATCCCGGACAAAAAGCGCCACTCCACCCCTCCGGCGACCAATTCTGTCTGCTCTATATATCGTGAATGATGGTATGGTTACCAAATGGTGGGGTTTGAGCCATGTCTCAGTTACAATGGCAAGGGAAACAGAACGCACTCTGAGGAGATGGGTAAGCTCGTCGAGCTTTGAAATAAGTGAACAGGCATTCCAGAGAAGAAGGACAGGAGCGTCAATCATTGAAGAATCGCGGTAAGAACTCAAGAACTACATTAAATTTGTCACAAAGTGTGGGGGCTGAGATGAGATTGGTGAGCAAGACCTTCAGAAGGGGTAAGTGTTGACATATTCTAAGAGAGCGGACGAGCGATACAATTTCTGAAATGTCAGAGACCAATGTTCTTATGTCAGAGGACCCTCTGATGGAACCTCTAGACGAGGGGTGGCTGGTGCGAATCCAGGAATAGCACTGACAGCGGGAAGCGGCGGGAACGAAACTGTGTCTGCAGGAGGGCGCTGTGGTTGGCCTGGCCTACCAGCGGGTCCAGGAGCAGATGGCCCCTTGGGTGGTCGGGAGGGGGGAGCCGCACGTTCTCTGCCTTGGATGTAAGAGGCCCTACGAGGACAAATCCCCGCATTGGCCGGGTGAGCGCCGAGACAATTTACACATTTGATATCAGGGCTGTCCACAGATAGCTCACAGTCTTGGGTGCGGTGTCCCGCCCCACATCTGACACACCTAGGCAGTGCACCGCATGTTGGGGAAGAATGGCCAAATCTTTGGCAGTTGTGACATTGGGGAACACTCCTGCGTCGGTAAGCCTCCATGGTGATTCTGTAATGATTCAATGAGGTTTCCTTCGATAGTCGGGCGACCTCAGAGCGACCTACCAAGGTTACCAAAAATAGAGGGAACTTACGCTCTAGACCCCCATTAGGCTCCCTGACTGAAAGCTGGGTCACCCGCCTGACCTGGTAACCTCGCCCGGATAACGCCTCCGCAATGTCTTCAACGGGCGTTTCAAGAGGAAGGCCCGCAGGACCATTCTCCCATCTCGCTCTTCCTCGGTGGGATAAGTGAAATGTTGGATTTGGCGCTCCCTGAGGAACCCTAATAGCCTATCCCGATCACGTGAATCGCCAGGATTAACAGTCACTTGCTGGCCTGATGAGATTAACTTAAATTCTTTACGGAGAATTTTACGAAGGGATACAGACAACGAGAATTTATTCCCTTCAAACGGACCTAAAATGACGACTGGGGGAACGCGGGACTTTCGGGGGGTGGGAGGGTCCTGGGCCATACCCCGTTCAACCTGGGAGGGCCTACCAGCTATAGATGCGTAAGAAGTGGAGGGACCCTGAGAGGACCCCTGTGATGGTGGATGTCGAGTCTGGGGGGTTTTTTGAGTAAAGGGGGGACGTGAGGGATCATAAGTACCAGGTGGCAGACTGCCCTCAGAAGCCGCAATTTGATCACCCCCACCTGTTGTCACAGTCGGTGGACTGATAGTGCCACCCTTTTCTCCCTGGCGATCCGGGGATGGAGGGGACGCTGATGAGGAGCCCAATTTCTTCCTCTTCTTTGTTTTCTTTGGGAGGCGTGGCCTTTGAAACTCAAAGGACCCCTGGCCCTCCGATTCGGAAACTTCTCCCCTTTCCATGGGGGAGGAAGAATGGCTTTGGTCGGACGTGGAGATCTCGAGCGTCCCAGCAGTCCTCTTCTTGGAAATGGACTTTTCCCCCTCCCCAGCCCAGTCACAGCCACCGGAGTCGGAGGGTCTATCGGTGTCAGTCTTGGGAGAGGGTCCGGCCCCCGTCTCGGCCTCCGAGCCTGACAGTGGGACCTGCAAACCCCACTCTGGTGGGTAATAAAGAGTCAATGGAGCGAAGGAGTTTGGAGCCACCGACGATACCACTGATGAGACGGTGGTAGTAATAGAGGGGACACAACTCGGATGGGAGATCGGGGACTCCACCGCATCGGTATGTGCCGATACCCAATCCCCCCACCTCGTGCTTCCAAGAGTGTCCATTAACGAGCCTATTGTGTAAACTGGAGGTTGAATAATAGAGGCTGTCGATGATACAGTCGTTAAGGACACCGTAACTCCCGTGACAGTCTGAGCCACGGCCACATTGGGCGTGGTGTTAGAGAGGTCTTCTGGGTAGTCACTCATGATTATGGCCACACAATAACAACTGACAGTCTAATAGTCCTGATGTTGACGTCGGTATCTCACCTAACTCGATGATAGTTGACGCTGGGGTCTTGGAAGTGGGAACCAGTGTGGATCCCTCCATGGAGCCCGCTAGCGTGGAGGATGCGGTTGACCAGAGTGGCGATACGCCCGAGCCAAGCCCGGTGCGCCCTCGACGGTGAGTACCTGAACTTGCTTTCACTTGGATATGGATCTTCAGTTATAACAGACGTGTTTCACTCACACTTAATTATGTAACAGGCTATTCTACACCTCGCGTGTAATCGTTGTGAAAGTCAAATTTACCCAAGAAAAGGCAAAAATTTAACTAAATCCTTCCTAAGAATCGGAAAAAACCACCTTCCCATATAGGGGAAGAGAGTGGAACTAAATTATTAGGTAGGAGACAGGTGCTGTTTATTATTTATTTTTTTCTTATGTCTATACATGTACAATCTCTATCATCGAGAGGAGGGTGGGCCCAACCCTCCTCCTCGGTCTTAATCTCTAACTTATTCTATCATGTCTATTCTAACCTTCTTATTCTTAATCTAAGACTAAAACTACTGCATCTTATTACATGTTTTTACCTTTGAATAGGTTTTTTTTCCCTTTTATTGTTTATGGTCTTTAGCTTGATCGAGCCCTTCGTCCTGGCGCGATCTCTTAGAGTGTATGGAACTTAGTGGACGGGCCTTGGGGAGGACGGTGGCCCGTTTGGCAGACCGCGCAGGGGAGGGCTCGAGGAAGAAGGGGTTAAGGGCGACGTGGTCTCGGAACGGTCACTAGAGTCGCACAACAATTTCATGGTGAAAATAATTAGGTGAGCTGATAGTAATTAATGCTTTATGGTAAAAATCATGCAGTTGAGCCTTCAAAGAAGTAGGATAAGTATTTCACACATTTTTTAACAGCTATAACAAATTTTTGGTGTCTATAAATCCTAATTAATGTTTTCACATATAAAACATGACATTTTAGTAAAAATTCCAAATATTAAAAAGTAGAAATAAATAAGACTTGGGAATGAGAAGTTGAAATTCATTGGTTATAAAAGAATCGACAATAGAAATTAGAATTGATAAAAAGGTAAGATAATTTAAAATGACATAAAGGAAATTAATTTAAGTTGATAAACAAGAATTAAAGGAATTAGAATATTGGTAACCCACAGTTAAAATAACATGAAACAATATAAAACATAAAACTTAAAAACACGTAAGTGTTTTGGAATAAATTAATAGCTGATGAAATATAAAATTATGAAATTAATAATCTATCTGAAATAAATATTATTAATGAGGTATTAGAAAAGAGAAACGAAAATAATAAGATATTAATTTCTTATTTTGGGACATATGAGTAATATGAACCAATAAAATTGTCAAGTAAAAAAAAAATCATAATGGAGGTTAAAATATTTATGACAGTTAATACAATGATTATTATGTAATAATAGCAATACGATAATTATTAGTGAAGTCAAAGAAGCTATTAAGGAGAATCATAAAACTCCAGTTATAAATTCGATTCCAGCAGAGGGAAGTGGTGAAATGTTAGTGATAGAAATTCACAAACCACTTTGTTCCATATGGAACCATGGCGAACGGAAAGAAGTATAATATTTGTCTATTTTCAAAAAGGGAGATAAAACAGAGTGTAATAGCTATAGAGGTATCTCACTGCTACCAACATGTTACAAAATTTTATATAACATAATTTCAATGAGATTGATGACATGTAGAAGAAATCATTGGGGATAATCAGCATTGATTTCGATGAACTAGATCAACAACAGATCAGATTTTTTACAACTCGGTAGATATTAGATATAAAGTGGGAATATAGCATGACTGTACGTCAATCATTATACATACAGTTTAAAAATGCCTGTTTTTCCTGTTAAAGAAACAAATCTTATGACACTTTAGTTAAGTTTGGGATACCCAAAAAACTTGTCAATCTAATTGAGTTATGTTAAACATATATGAATGGTAGGGTACGGGTTGGATGTCACTTATCAGATACTTTCAAAATACATAATGAGTTGAAACAAGGAGATGCACTTTCCCCATTACTTTTTAATATAGCCTTAAAGTATGATATTAGTGTAGTACACGAAAGTAGGGAAGAGCAATGGTTTACATTAAACTGTACAATGCAGCTATTGGGATGTGCAGATGATTTGGCTTTGTTGGGCTTTGTTGTAAGGGAGCTGTTGGAAGAAATGCAGAGCAGTTATTTGAAGCTAGTAAGTTATTATTATTAGCACCGCGTCTTACTACCCGTTCGGGTTATACGCACTTACGCTAATGTGTAATGGTAGGGTGATTGTGATATGAAATGGAAGACCTACAGTTTAACGTGGAATCCGAACCACGGTGGAGGCCAGGCATTCTACACGTTCACAAGTTGAGGTTAATACACTTCTTGTCAGAGGTGAAGGAAGGGTTTGGTAATCAGATAAATCTGTGCCGGGACCGAGGATTGAACCCCGGACCCCCAACACAGAAGTCTGACACCTTACCCCTAGACCACCAGGTCACCGAAGCTAGTAAGGAATTAGGTTTAGATGGAAGGTGAAAGACTTGGGCCCAGTTTCTTAGGGCCAGTTTCATAGTCAGACTTAGTACGCCTCAAGTGCGGTGCTATACTAAATGCAGGACACCTACCCATACCAGAATGAATAGGTAAGTGTCGTCTTGTATTTAGTATAGCACCGCACTTAAGTCGTACTCAATCAGACTAAGGGCCAGTTTCATAGTCAAATTTAGTACGCTCAAGTGCGGCGCTACACAAGTACATGACGACACCTACCTAAACCAGAATGGAATGGGCCAGTTTTCAATGCGAGAATGGCCCATTCCATTCGAGTTTAGGTAGGTGTTGTCATGTACTTAGTGTAGCGCGCACTTGAGGCGTACTAAATTTGACTATGAAACTGGCCCTTAGTCTGATTGAGTACGACTTAAGTGCGGTGCTATACTAAATACAAGACGACACTTACCTATTCTATTCTGGTATGGGTAGGTGTCCTGCATTTAATATAGCACCGCACTTGAGGCGTACTAAGTCTGACTATGAAAGTGGCCCTAAGTATTTGACCACACAAAGAACAGAACAGAGATCGGGGTCGATAATTTAGAGATTACTGCGAATAACCTATCATTTAACATGATTCATGAGTTTAAATACTAAGGGAGATTTTTAACTAGTAATAACGATGTTAGAGTGGAGGTTAGGAAATAAACACAGTCGGGAAATGCATGTTATTATTCGATCAGTAACTTAAGTTGTTTACATCACGACTGCATCAAGGAATGTAAAACTAAGAATGTACTAAACAAATTTTACCGGTTGTTCTCTATGGGTTTTAAACGGGGTCTCTTACATTACACGACGAAAACTAATTTAGAGTGTTCGAAAACTAAGGGCTGAAAATATTTAGTACAAAAAGGGATGAAGATATTGGAGAATGGAGAAAATTACAAAATGATAAATTATATACCTTGTACTCATCACAAGATACTGTTGGGATAGTTAAATCTCGTAGATTACGGTTGACAGGACATGCAACGTGAATGGGAGATTCTAGAATCTTGTTCAGGGTACCGTCTGGTGAACTCAATGGGAAGAGACAACTGGGGAGACTTGGACGCAGATGGGAGGATAACATTAGAAAGAAATAGGGTGTAATGAGGTGGACTGGATAGTACTAGCTCAATATAAGGATAGGGTGTAATGAGGTGGACTGGATAGTACTAGCTCAATATAAGGATAGGGTGTAATGGGGTAGACTGGATAGTACTAGTTCAATATAAGGATAGGTGACGTACTTTTGTAAGTGTGGCAATGAACAGTAGAGTTATTAATGCCATATAGTAAGCAAGTAAGTAATACAATAAATGATAGTAAAATTAATTAGAAAATTTTTCTAATACCTATTACTTGAAATAAAATATGTCAATTAAAGTCAAACATGCAGAGAAATACACAAACGATATTTTTTTAAGTTTATGGCAATAATTGATTGAACTCGTTATATTTTATGAGGAAATGAGTTCAAAGTCTTATCCTTTGGCATCAAAACTTCTAAGAAAATGTATTGATACATCATATTTGATTATTTTAAACCCTGCGATGTTATTCAAAGTTATATAGTAAACAGTATCACATCATACTGATGTGGAATGCAAGTGACTAAAATATGTCAGACATTAATTTCCAACACTAAATAGTGTATAAAGAAAACATTTTATTACACTTTGGCACGAGATATGTCCAAATTAAGTTTGTTTTCTTACTGGCTCTGGAAAGATTGTTGTCTATAAATTCTTATCCAAGCCTCACCTATAGAAAAAAATAAATCAATACTCGTTATAACATTCGAATATTTCCAAGCCACTATAATTATCTTCTATACACTTGCTTAGTAGGTCTACAAGATGCAGTATAATAGAAATACAAATGAATAAAAAATTTAGCAATAAAACATGTTTCAATAGAAGTTCCTGTACATTACTTTATTAAAAATAATAATGTAAAATAATCCAAGAAGACGTGATCTCATTAAACATATTATTCTCAACGACGCTATTGAAACTTTATTACCCGAGATAAAAATTACTTTAACTCAATATCCTCCGGAAAATAATTACCAAAATACCCCGGAGTGTGTAATTTCAACCTTCAGTACCTTTGGCCAGATGACCGAGGCTCGAATCTTACAGGGTACGTTGGTCAAATATATATTTTATACTATCAGTTTGTTTGTCCAGATATTTCTTTGTAAACATTATGCTTCCTATCTAGGTGTCATTTTTTTCAAATTTCTTTTTGGAATAAAACTTGACCCACTTGGACAAAAGCTTCAGTCACGTCTGGATTGTCAGTGAAGGGGAGGTCGGGATTTGAATCTAGGCTGGGCTTATTGAGATGTTTTATTCCTCTTACCTAATAACTACTTTCATTATCTTTATTCTATTTACGTAAATATGAAGATAGCTCGGATGGGCAGTAAGACACAGTGCAGGGGTGAAAAACATTTATGCACGTCTTTGATTCAAGCCATATTTTTCATGCAGTTCAATTTTTATAGGAAGATTCTTTTAGAAAATATTTTTTTTTACTGCCAACAATTAAAAAATTTTCACTATTAGTATCACTTTATAGGAAATTATAATATATACCAGAAGTATCAGTTTCAGGTCATATTACTTGACGTTTGTATACATGAAAGTAGATTTAATAGCTTTTCTAGCTGACAAATAAGGTTCTTCCTATGAAAATTAAACTGTAACAACATTTTTAGACGTAATGGCCATTTCCGTCAGCAAGTACAGCGAATCATGAACGCTTCACATTGAAGCTTAATTATATATCGAGTCTGACAAGTTTGGGTCTGAGTGATAATACCACTAGTTGGCATTTGCGTGCAAAGAGAAACGTGCCATTTTTTGTGTTTATACCTATTTAGACATAATTGTGTTAGTTTATTTGTGCCATGCTGTAATTCCATTTTAAGCACATGAAATGAGGTCTTGGTTTTGGAAGGTGCAATTTGAAAGTAGAAATGAGAAAATTAAATAGCATTTTTGTTCAAATCTTTGATACAAGAGATGGGCCACTCAAATCATTGATTCCCTCGAATACTAGAAATTGGAGGATTCAACATAAAAAAACATATTTGAGGTTATAATTTACAGTTATGGATAAAAAGTTATTTTTAGAGCCATTATTTAGGTTACTAGTGACTTATCTCGGTATAATTATAGAGGAAAAACCTAATATTCAGGTCCTTGACTTTTAACTTGCCATTTAATGTGATCTCTACCGGAAGTGAAACTATAACAGATGTGGGTAAGTTAATCTCTTGTGCGTGTCATGTTTTCCATGATTCGGATTATGATTAGAAAATCGGAATTTGAATATAAAATGAATCTTAATCGAGAAAAAAAAAATTAATTTAACCAATCTGTAATTTACATTTCTTTTACTATAAAACTTTTTCAATATCTTCTAGCACCCCGTATCACTCATTACATTTTCGGGTTGTACGCATACCGGTTTGTACTAACTACGCTAATGTATAAGAGACGAGGAAGATTAAATTTAGAGGAAGAGTATACGCATTTTCTTGGAGGGATGGTGATAATTATTTAGAATTTTTTCATTTTACATTTATTTGAGGTATTTAAAGTGAACTTTCTAAACTGACTAATTATATCATCACACAACTTATAAACTAACTTAAATATAGAACAGATACAACATCCAACCCTCAGACGTTAATTCATCACTGGGAAAAGGTAGCCCACATTTTACCAATGATAATTTTTTTTTCATCCGTGACGGGTATCGAACCTGAAACCTTTAATTCAGTAGACCTTACCGACTTAGCTAAGGTGACGAACTACCCTGTAAACTCAGTACACCCGACCGGGATTCGATCCCCGATCTCCCCGTCATCGGCAGTTTAGTCTATTCTGAGTGTGATGTCTTAGACCAAACTGCCACCAAATCGGGTCTATATACGTTAGTCCACATTCATAATAGTTCGAGCAGTAGTCGCAGTACAAGACCATAACAACCCTAGGCCTGTGTTAAGTGACTGTATTATTGTCCATTATTATTATTATTATTATTATTATTATTAGCACCGCGTCTTACTACCCGTTCGGGTTATACGCACTTACGCTAATGTGTAATGGTAGGGTGATTATGAGATGAAATGAAGGACCTACAGTTTAACGTGGAATCCGAACCACGGTGGAGGCCAGGCATTCTCAAGTGACTGTAAAAACAAGAAATTATTATTATTATTGTTATTATTATTATTATTATTATTGGTGACCTGGCGGTCTAGGGGTAAGGTGTCAGACTTCTGTGCTGGCGGCCGGGTTCAATCCTCGGTCCCTGCACAGATTTATCTGATTACCAAACCCTTCCTTCACCTCTGACAAGACATCTTGTGAATGTGGGGAATGCCAGGCCTCCACCGTGGTTCGGATTCCACGTTAAACTGTAGGTCCTTCATTTCATCTCACAATCACCTTACCATTCATTACACATTAGCGTAAGTGCGTATAACCCGAATGGGTAGTAAGACGCGGTAATAATAATAATAATAATAATAATAATATTTATTTTGGCCTAAAACATATTTTGATATAAAAACTGAAAAAACACTGATTTTTTCTCGTGTCCTCTTCCATCCCACCTTAAACCGCCGCAATGTCGATGCCATTGCCCACCCCCGCTATTACCTAGAAGTTTCTGACTCGGTCTCATTTGAGAGGAAATCTAGCACCTTTTGGAAAAAAAAAGTTTTTTAAGGTGGGAAGGAAGGTAATTATACTATTTCTCCTCTCCATTAAACTTAAAACAACGTTTGTTGATGTTCTTAATCTTGTGAATCTTCTCAAATGTTTGTGTGCAGAGACGAGCCAAGTCTGACACACCATCTAACCCGGCTCGTTGACTCCGTGGCGTGGTCAGACTCAAACTTATATGGCCAGTCTTCAGTAAGGTCTGTGTGTTCACTTTTTTCGAATGTTTTATCGTAAACAAATTAAATATTGATATGTTAGATACGTTTAGATAAATTTTTTTATACACTTAGTAATTTCAAGAGTTCTTGAATATTTGTCATTCGCATAGTGGCATTTGACCAGAAAATTCGGTGGCTGCGTGGTCTTTAACACGCTAATCTCGTGTTGGACTAGACTGCCGAAGACAGGGAGATCGGGGTTCGATCCCATGGTTTTCCACTCTCCTTCCCCACAAATGCGGGTGCATTTTCGCGAAATTAAATCTTCCTAATCACTAAAGGCTTGTAACCTGAACAGGTAGTAAGACGCAGTGCTAAAAAAAAATAAGTCCATATCAAACTATGCGATGTCCATGACACATATTCAAGAACTGCGTAGAGATAACTAACCATGTGTAGAGAATTACACTAACCACATCCATTCAAGCCATATTTTATTTATTTCTGCCGAAAAGATTTGTTATTACAAAAACTATAAGACAATAGGGAATGCCAGGCCTCCACCGTGGTTCGGATTCCACGTTAAACTGTAGGTCCTTCATTCATCTTACAATCATCCTACCATTACACATTAGCGTAAGTGCGTATAACCCGAATGGGTAGTAAGACGCGGTGCTAAATAATAATAATAATAATAATAATAATAATAATATAATAATATAAAACAATAGGATCTTAATTCGCGTTCTCTTTCATGAAACTTTAAATCCCTTATTTCTATATACCCCTCTCTTGTTCGTGGTGACCTTGGTAAGGAAGTAGTGAGGGGAAAGTGAGGATTGGCTCACCTTCCAGCCCGTGAAGATGGAGCGTGCTGATGTCACTTGTTGGGAGTCCGCTGGAAGAGCGGAACAAGTCCATGTGGGGAACTTTGGGTAATAAATCGTAGGCTTAAGGTGGGATTAGAGGGATTGTGAGTTAGGGGCAATATTGTAGCAGTTTTTATAACAAAATAATTTTTCGCCAACATAATCGAATATCGCTACAGTAAAAAAAAAAAAAATCAAACTCGTGTTTGGATTGGTTCATATACTTTTTATAATTGACCCGTTGGACCAGAGTAAAAGTCAAATTTTGACCACATGACGAGAGGTTTTTGTAGACCACTGATTTTAAGTATAAACATGAGAAGGTTAGTTAAGAAGTGCACCCGTATTAGCCTGGAGAGAGGATATAAAAAACACAGTGATCAATATTATATATTGAAACACATTCCCCAGTGCACCCGGCTGGTACTCAAGCCCTGATCTCTTGTGCCAAACGAATCCAGCCCCTTGGACCAGAGGTGTGTGGGTAGCAAGGAATGGTAAAGGTGTTTTGAGTCACTCCTACTCCCAAGAGGACTGGTGAGTGCAAGTGTGACATCGTCTCAGGAACTGCGCCAAATTAACCCAGCTGATTGTCGCGCAGCTCGCTCCTCTGATTAGACCAAAGTGTCGTGTCTGCTTCGGGCTAATGATGTCACTTACTGCAGCTTCAAGGTCGCAATACAGACCACATTAGCATTCTGGCAGAAAGATGGAGCGTTTAGAAAGAAAAAAAACACAAGTAGTTCGATAGTTCGAGCTGAACGAGCCCATCCAAAATTATCAGAAATTCAACTATACGGAATAGCCGAGAAAAAAATTAAAATTCTTTAATGTGTTTTAACCCGCCTCGGTGGCGTAGTTGGCTAAGTCGCTAGACGTGTTGAGCTCGACTACTGAGGGCGGGGAGATCGAGGTTCGAATCTCGGTCGAGTGAACTAGGGTGGTTTTTCCTAAATGGTTTTCCACTCTCCCTCCACGTAAATGCGGGTTCACTTCCTCTAATCCGACCTTCTCAATTCCTAATCCATTAGCGTAATTAGTACTTAAAGAGTATAACCTGAACGGGTAGTAAGACGTGGTGGTAATATTACTATTTTTAATGTGTTTTAGTGTAAAAAGTTTAATAAGGGCTATATTTTTAACTACATAGTTAAAATAATATTTTGTAAACATAAACATAGAAAAATTCGCCTATAAGATGCATTGTTTTTGGTACATCCAAATTATATCGGAGATCCAACATCGTTGGAATGAGGCGAGTAAATAAATCTGAGAAAAGGCTTCAAATATTGTTGTTATAGACTGTATATTGTATCTGAGGAATTACCTACTCCCCCTTACACTCAATGCCACACACACACACATAATATATATATATATATATATATATATATAATATAATATTGTCATATAAAAACAATGTCGACATATTCCGTCAACTTTCTAGTGAACATCTCTTTAAAAAAAAATGCTTTCTATGCCTTTAAGCATTCTTTTTATTTTTGCGCCACGTATTATTATCCGTCCATGCTATCCCCATATTCACACTAAAGGCGTAGAAATGATGAAGGTATACTTAAGAGGAAATGTGCCTTCATTTGCATTGTGGGAGAGTGGGAAACCATCTAGAAAACCTATAGTGTATCAACAGGGATTATAAATCTGACCTTCCCATCAACGGAAAATCAGAGTAGACAAGTCTGGGGCCTTTTCTCACGATCACATCAATGCGGGTTTTGAGACTTTCGCTCCCAGCTTTGTTACAGCAAAACAAGGCCGATAATTTTGGGGGCTGGGGGTTGGAGGACACATTCCCCAATTGCCGGAAGCTAGAAAAAAAAAGTTAAATATTAATCACCTATAGAAGCTCTCTAAAGTGTTTTTTTTATGGCAACATAACCCCTAACTGCCGGGCCTAGGAAAATTTCTAGATATCAAACACCTCTAAAAGCTATCTGAAGAGTTTTTTTTATGCAACATAACCCCAGCTGCCGAAGATAGAATTTTCTTTAGTTTTTATGCAACACAACATCACCCGCCTCGGGGCGTAGTTGGCTAACGCGCTTGTCGTGTGAGCTCGACTGTTGAGGACGGGGAGATCGAGGTTTGAATCTCGTCGGGTGAACTGGGGTGGTTTTTCCTAAATGGTTTTCCACTCTCCCTCCACGCAAATGCGGGTTCATTTCCTCTAATTCAACCTTCCCAATTCCTAAATCCATTAACGTAATTAGTACTTAAAGCGTATAACCCGAACGGTTTAGTAAGACGCGGTGCTAAATATTATATTATTATTATTATTATTAACACAACATCATTACTGCTGAGGCAATCTGAAGTGCTTTTTATGGTAGCACAGCCCCATAGATTGTACTTGTACCTTAATTTTGATATGTTTGAACCATAAATAAAGCCATATATATTTTGTTCATTAAATTTTGGAGGGGGGTTTGAACCGCCAACCCCCCCTCCCCCTCACTACGGCCTTGCATCAAAAATGAAAAATTGTTTTGGGATTTATTTTTATATCTCACAGCAACCACTATATAGTTTTTTGTAATTATCATCGGTTTACCATTTTCGGTGGTCGCATGGTCTTAGGCAGTGGTATTCAACCAGAGATACGCGTCCCATCAGGGGTACACCAAGACATATTTGGGGGTACGTAACATTTGAAGTGAGTGCGTAGGGAAGAAACTAGAAAATCGTTGAAAGTAATTACTGACAAACCTAAAGAGAAGAGACCATTGGGAAAACCTAGACGCAAATAAGAATATAGTAGTAATTGAATGGACTTGAAAGATGTATAGGGTGTAATGAGGTTGCACTGGATAGAACTATCTAAAGATAGGGATGGGATGGGGGGCGTACTTTTGTAAGTGTAACAATGACGTTTTGAGTTCCTGATGCCATAGAGTAAGTAAGTAAGCTTATAACTAATCTTAAATATTGAAGAATGTTTCTGAAACAGCTATACATGTACTACAATTATTTCATTTTGTACATGTTCCCAAAGCAACGGATCTTTCGTTGTCATTGGCTCTTTCATTTTAATGTGTGTATCATTGGTCATATATTTAATTTGACAGTGATTGGTTCTAGTCCTTATAAAGCTATGATCCAACTTCTACCAAGGGCTACGGACTACAGACGTTCACCTTAAGGTGGGAGTTCAGGGAACGTGAGAAAAGGTAAGCGTATATTCAGCTATCAAGGCAAAGCATTTTTTTTTTTTGCTAAAATAAATAAAATATTACTCCAGTAGAACATAGAGTTTAATTTTCTCCACATGGTGATATCAACAGTTGTTGAATATCTGTCAAGAGTATAGATACATTAGATGATAAACTTTTTAAATGAAGAGAAAAAGCTGTCATAAAATTCCAGGACACCCTTGACAGATATTATAGAACTGTTAAGGTAGCCGCCGGCCAGGAGGATATTCTTCAAATACTTAAGTATCCTGGCAACATCTTTAAATTCGTCTGACTTAGAGTCTATATTTTTGGTAAAAAACTAGACAATGTCTACCGAGACATGTTTGATATTCTTTATGTTCTGTTTCTATAGTCGAAGGCGACTTTCATTTGTTGGATAGTTTTATACTATTTCGAGGTGACAGTTAAAAACATTTCAAGTCTTGTTGACTTCAGAATTAAAAGGTTAATTTAATTGATTAAATATTGTGTCCTCCTGTATGAAGGATAAGTGTCATTATTACTAGTATTTAACGAAATCTTAGACTTGGTATTTCAGTCCTAGCGACTATGCTTCTCTGTATCCTTATGATACAGCCTTTATATTGTGAGCCTTTGGCTACAAATGTAATAAGGTCTTAGTCATATACTTACTAACCTCCACAAGTTCCATTAATTTATTCTGAGCCAATGTTTCTCATGACACCGTGGACGTCATGTGCGTTGTTTAAATTTTGTGTGGCTACAACCAGGCTGTCTGTCTTGTTTCCAAAACCCAGTTGGGTATTGGGTTGTTCACGTAGTCACGCTTCATGTGTGTATTAGCTTGGGTGAGCAAACCGCGGAACCCCGCTTGTGTCATAATGGGGTCCGGGCAAATAATACTTTTTGTCTTTGCCTGATTTTTGGACTCCTATTATTTTGGTGTTGCCTTTAAGGTGTAATTCTTATTAGCATTGTTTGTACTATTGAATGCTCTGGCAGTACCAATAGGGAAAGGGACCAGCTATAGTACCTGTTAATCGACACCTGTTTGCTAGCCATTGACCACTATTATCTACAGATCATTGTATATTTTTTTATTAACCAAATGTGTTTTAAGGATATTGTCTTAAGACCCAGTCAAGCTAACTGATTTAAGTCTATATGTATATCTTGTCCAATACCATTATGTTAATTACTACTTAATTGTTTTCTCCTTTAGAAAACACCTACCTGTAACCTGGGTCCAGCTCAGCCCTTGTAGCTACAGCAAGACAATCAAATTTCACAAAGTCTTATTAATTGAAACAAGCTTCAAACTTGTAATCATGTAATATTATTGTAAACGTAATTATTATTATTTCTGTTTTAATAAATTTATTTATTGTTAAACAATTTATATTTCCATTTAAATTTCACCTTGTTTGTCACGTTATCAAATTAGTCCAGTGAAGGATAGTTAGTAACACACGCTGTGAACACTTTATTCTCTATGTGGTAGTCATATTTATAACAATATTATATTAATTATGGTTGCCAAGGATATATAAATAAATACAATAGGTTTAGTAATATAGGTTATTTATGGTGCATTTATTTAAAAATAACATGTTCATGTAACAGCAAAACTCTATTATATAGGTATAGGCCTACTGAAAATATTCGACCTAAAGCAAAATTATTTATACAGTACGTTTAAGATAAGTAAAAGTCAAATTCAACTATGTTTGGTAAAGCTTGTCCAAAAACAAAATTGTTTTTACGTTTAGGTTAGGTACATTTCAATTGAAACTATGATTGGTAAGGCTTTTAAATTATCTGCCTTTTCCCGGGATACATTTTGGCCCATATTTTTGGAGATACAAACCAATCTACCCTGTTTTCAGTGCTCTTCGTTTTCGTCGTCAAGAAAAGGTGGAGGAAACGATTCCAAAAATAAGCCTGGGAGGAATAAAAAAAGTGGAGGAAGTGATTCCAAGAAAACCCATTCGAAAGAGGTGTGTGGTGGAAGCAAGCCAAACAAAGATAAAATCTAGTGAGGGTAAACTAAAAGATGAAAGATGTACGTCACTAAAAAAGGAAGGTAAGAAAGATTCGAAGTTGGGCAGCTCTGAAGATTGCGGGCGACTCAAATCCTCGAAAGATGGTGGCAGGAAGGTGACCAGCGCTGACATCTGCGCCACAGTCGGTCAAGGATCTTTATCTGGAAGCAAACCCACAAAGGATGACAAAGCCGTCAAGGAAAAGAAGGGTTGGTGGAGTGACGTGAAAATGGGACCACCAGACGCTATCTTGGGTCTGACAGAGGCCTTCAATAAAAGCAAAGACGATAGGAAGGTAAACGTGGGAGTTGGTGCTTACAGGGATGACAATGGTGAGCCATATGTATTCTCTTGTATCAGAGAGGCTGAGAAGAGGCTGCTTGCTAAGGAACGCAACAAGGAATACACCCCCATTGTGGGAACGACGGAGTTCTGTAAACTTTGCATAGAGTTGGCACTGGGGGAGGGCAGCCCACCGATAAAGAACGGCAACTACTGCGCCGCACAGGCCCTTTCTGGAACCGGTGCCCTACGGATCGGTGCTGAGTTAATCCAGAGATTATCAAACGGCAACAAGGAGATCTTCTTTCCCACACCGACTTGGGGGAACCATGCCAATATATTCACTCACGCTGGACTTAAAATCAATAAATACCGCCACTATGACAATAAGACCAACAGCTTCGACTACGACGCTTCACTGCAGGATATCGAAAAAATACCGGAGAGCTCCGTCGTATTGTTTCAAGCCTGCGCGCACAATCCTACTGGCGTAGACCCTTCCCCCAAGCAGTGGGAAAGCCTATCCAAACTCGTCAAGCAGAAGAAACTCATCCCATTCTTTGACATGGCCTACCAAGGCTTCGCCACGGGAGACTTCGACAATGACGCATTCGCCATCAGACAGTTCGTGAAGGATGGTAATCAGATCATGCTGGCACAATCCTTCGCTAAGAACCTAGGTCTCTACGGTGAAAGAGTGGGATGTTTTAGTATAGTGACGAGTAGCAAGGAGGAGGCAGAGATCTTGCTATCGCAAATCAAAATAATCATCAGAGGGATGTACTCGAGTCCTCCCATCCATGGGCAGCGTCTTGTCGTTGAGGTCTTGAAGGATCCTGAGCTGAGATGCATATGGGAATGTGAGCTGGAGGCGATCTCCTCTAGGATTATCAACATCCGGAAGGATCTGAGACGAAAACTGGAAGATTTAGGTTCTAAGAAGGATTGGAAGCACATCACCGATCAGATAGGGATGTTCTGCTTTACGGGACTAACAGAGGAGCAGGCGGTCAGACTCACTAAAGAGTTCGAGATATACCTTACCAAAAATGGCCGGATCTCCATAGCGGGTGTCACGTCCAAGAACGTGGACTACATCGCCAAGTGCATGCACGAGGTCACAAAATAAACGTTTTGTAGCTCATACACAGTCTCGTCGAGTGTCGGAATCTTTCTAATTGTGTGAAATAGGTCCATTGGGCATTCGGGTTAACCATTTCATTTAGTTTTCTTCTCAAGTTTTTTATTCACAAATGTATTGCTTTTTGCAATTTTATTTATTATTATAGCATTTCGAAGCGTTTGCCTTTAAGACAAAAAAGTATAATGTGATCAGTTTTATAGTATGAACATTTATTTGGTAAAGTGTATTTTGTAATCAAGTTTACTTTGAAATATTTTTTTTTTGACAAATACACTACATGTTAGTAGATTATTGTTACGTGGCGTAATTTTGTTGGTTGCATACAAAGTAGAATTCTCAAGTTTAATTCAAGATAATTTCAAATGTATTTATTCCTCTCCTAGGATAGCTTTAAAAATGCAAACATAATAATTACAATAATTTGCAAATATAAACATTTATGACCATAATGGCCTGGATACAAATTATTCTCGGTAAACTATACAAATTAAATAAACACCCTAGTTATAATTTAATATATATATATATATATAGGTTTAAATACGATTATTTTATAGGCCTATAATTATTCATATTAGGTTTATAATTTAGTAATAGATAGGACTTAGCTAAAATGTTGTTTTTTTACGATGAAAACATAAAATAATTTATGAGGCACAGTGTGTTCTAATCCAATCTGGTAGTTTTGATAGCCTTAAGAGCACATCTAGAATACAAACAATTTCTGGATTTAGTCGTAATATAGTAGATGTGTTGGCGTGCTTGATTTTGGGGCTAATAAAAACACCAAGCTTGAATTGTTCATAGCTCTCTTTGTATTTTTAATAATAAAATTTAATAGGATATTTATTTACAAATTAATCCCTTACGCCTGTGGTTACACGGTCTAGAGTATTAGTCTCGCGATAGATTGGATTGCCGGTGACCTTGAATGAATACACAAAGGGTGGTTTTCAAAATGTGATTTATATATGTGGTTTTATCATTTCCCTACCATGATGATGCGGGTGCGTTTCCTCTAAGCTACCTTCCTCATACCCACCCCTTAAAAGGAATTATGTAAAACGTAATAATTGTAAACGTAAATATAAATTCAAGGGAAAGAAATAGGAAGGTTAGCTTTGAGAAATCTCTTCCGCATTAAAGAGGAAAGAGGTTGAAAAAACACAGTGAAGAGCCCATGAATAAGACCATCTTAATGTAGATCCTACCCAACTGGAAGAGGAATATGGACCTCCTGAAGACGGGGGTCAAGCACAACGAGAGTCTAGCACATTAACCCACTTGACCACCGCTGTAGTGAGAACTCTGTTGAAATGGTCATCAAATGTTACTACCAACTAATAAAAAACATAATTTAATGGTTAATAGGCTTCGTTTATATGATTACCGACACATAATTATTCTGACCTACAAAGTACACAGACTATAATCTAGAGCAGCCACGGATGACTGCATGAACACATTCAGCAGAGCACATCAACCTGGTCATTGCCTCCAGGGAATGTCATGTCAACCTGCTCACACGAAATGCAACGATCAATGTCCCTCCACGGAATGATAGAGATCAACCATGACCTCCATAGAATGACAGATTCAACTGCCTTCAGAATGAAGACGATCAACATGACCTCCATAGAATGACAGATTCTCAACCTGCCTTTCATAGAATGACAGACGATCAACATGCCTCCACGGAACGACAAATTCTCAACTTACCTTTCACGAAATGGCAGATTCTCAACCTGTCTTCCATAGAATGACAGAAGATCAACACGCCCTTCATGGAATGACAGACGATCAACATGCCCTCCAAGGAATGCCAGATTCTCAACCTGCCTTCCATAGAACGACAGACAATCAACATGCCCTCCACGGAATGACAGATGATCAACATACCCTCCACGGAAAGACATATTCTCAACCTACCCTCCACATAATAAATGACAGATGGAGAGGAGACATTCAGACGCAGACGTAGACGCCGTCGACCAGCCGACAAATCAATCCAGGGGAGCACTTGGAACCAGGGGGTGAGGGTCCTCGAATTCGGGTCAAACCACAATTGGCACCTTCAGCTGACAACAGAGATACAACACATTTCACATTCACTTAAACCCTTTCTTAAGAGACTATTATAGTATGATCGTGAAAGGAAGAACAGTAGAAGTTAGTTACTAAAGTTACTAAACAATTTTAATATATTAACTTGTATACAACATGAAGTAATGTTAACTGCAGCTGTAACTTTTGATAGATATTGCCAACCATATAAAATAACACGAATAATTTAGGAAAATATTATCAATGTTGGTAAAAAAAAAAATGTTTGAATTATCTCTACTGTTCTTCCAATCAAAATCAGGGTATACCTATTTCAGGTAAGCTACGCACAGCAGACTCACCTAGAGTTTATCTACGATAGTGCTGTAGGTGACAGCTAACATAAGGTTCTTTATTGCAAACAATGGCTGAAAGTATTATGAGAAGCGTTTGATAAAACTTTTTTTATTAATAATATAGTATTAGTAAGCAAATATTAATTATGTCCGAATAAGTTGACATTAGTGACGTTCAGTCAATGTTTGCACTAAATAACCTTATAGCTGTTACTTACCTATACTCCTATGTAGATGGGGTATAGAACCTGTGGGGACTCTGGAAAAGGCGTCAGATGCATCTTTTTTGGTTTTCCGGGAATGGAGAAAGTCATAATCTGAATCCCAGCTGAGTAAACCGAGACTGATTTTTTCTTAAAGGTCTCACGCTCTTCTTCAACGCAAATCCTGATACATTTCCTATGAATTCTGCCTTCTTAAGCCTAACTCATTAGTGTAAATATGTGAATATCTTGAACTGGTAGTAAGGTGGTAGTGAAAAAACTTACCAACTAGATAATCTAAGCTAATGGGATTGGTTTGATGAGGTGAATGAGATAAGAAAAATCGAACCAGAATTTGCTTGCAAAAAATAACAATGTAGAAAATCAGCGCCAACGTACGCAGGATTAATTCAAAGTTCCCCTGAATGTGAATTAAAGCACTTAAAAATCTTTTATTTTTGTGTTAAGATGGTATGGAAGAAAACGCGAGATAAGTTCAATATATTTCTCAGTTTATTTAGAAAAAAAACAACATGTTGGATCAAAAGAATAAAAAACAGCGCTTCAGTAGATACACCAAGTTTAATTTTATACACACAGTAATATCAACAGTTCTTTAATAATTGCCATGAGTATAGTGGCATTTGAGGAGAAACGTTTACGATGATATATTTAAAAAAGTTATCATCAAATTCCATGACGCGCATGACAAATATTCAAGAACTGTTGATATTGAATTAAAATAAATGAATCTACTGAAGCAATATTTAATTTATGGTGTAAAAAACATTATAAAAACTGTAAAAATATTGGTCTTATATCTTGCGATTTCTTCAATCCCACCTTAAGTATATGAGCATCCAAATTAAAAAACAACGTTTTATTGTGCAAGAATGTCTCATCTTTGGTTACATTCTGAACAAATTTGGAGGGGAGTGTGTCCTTCCGTTTAGAAAATAACGTCTAGTGAAACAAAGATGGTCTACTGACCCAGGAGTTTGGTGCAGAAAGGGCAACAGCGGCAAGATGATCCTTTGGGGTCAAACTCCCCCTGACAAGTCTCGGGAGTGATGGTGTAGTCACAGATCTGTTTGGAGCAGGCGTCGGGTAGACAGACGAGGCCAAGGGTTACCGCCACACAACACGACGCCACCAGGGCGGCCAACAATACGACGGCAGCGCGCATTCTCTGTCGTCGATGTTACTGCGAGACGAACAAAACACAACTTTAAGAAGATAAAGTCCGAATTATTATTATTATTATTGTTAGCACCGCATCTAACTACCCGTTCGGGTTACACGCACTTACGCTAATGTATAATGGTATGGTTATTGTGAGATGAAATGGAGGACCTACAGTTTGACGTGGAATCCGAACCACGGTGGAAGTCTGGCATTCCCCACATTCACAAGTTGTGATTAATACACGTCTTGTCAGAGGTGAAGGAAGGGTTTGGTAATCAGATAAATCTTTGTCGGAACCAAGGATTGAACCCCGGACCCCAGCATAGAAGTCCGACACCTTACCCCTAGACCACCAGGTCACCAAAGTCCGAATTATATAGGAGGGAACAGCTATTAAAGCTAATAAAACAAAATCATATACTCATAAGCCAAGTCATGTTGTCTTAAATTGTTACTTTTAACAAACAATATCAATACCTGAAGAATAATACTAGCTATAAAGTAAAATGTTATCAATGTGGTACACCAAAAATAAGTATGTGACTTCTAAAAGTTTCTTCATCATAGAATCCCACTAAAGTTCACTTATTTTCGTATTGGAGCTATGTTTATTATTTGGTAAGCAATTTAAAGAATGATATAGTTGGGTCAATTAAGTTATGCGTTTTTTTTTTTAATTATGAGGTGACCTGGCGGTCTAGGAATAAGGTGTCGGACTTCTGTGCTGGGGTCCGGGGTTCAATCCTCGGTCCCGGCACAAATTTATCTGATTACCAAACCCTTTCTTCACCTCTGACAAGACATCTTGTAAATGTGGGGAATGCCAGGCCTCCACCGTGGTTCGGATTCCACGTCAAACTGTAGGTCCTCCATTTCAACTCACAATCACCCTACCATTACACATTAGCGTAAGTGCGTGTAACCCGAACGGGTAGTAAGACGCGGTGCTAATAATATAATAATAATAATAATAATAATAATAAAATGGATGTAAAACTCGGAATATACAGTTTTACCGGTCATTCTTTGTGTGAAACGTGGCCTCTTACGCTAAACGACGAAAAATACTTTAGGTTGTTCGAAAACAAGGTGGTTAAGAAGATATTTGGTCCATAAGGGATGAAGCTACTAGTGATTAAAGGATGTTACATAGTTATGAGATACATACCCTGTACTCATCACAATATATGTATTAGAATAATCAGAACGTGTAGTTCTAACGGAGAATCTAGAACCGTGTTTAAGGTATTGACTCATAAACCCAATGGGAAGAGACCATTAGGAAGAACTAGGCGCGGATGGGAGGAAAACATTATAATGTATCTAAAAGAAACAGGGTGTAATGAGGTGGACTGGATAGAACTAGCTCAAGATAGGGATATGTGGCGTACGTTTTTAAGGGTGGCAGTGAACTTTCGAGTTCCTAATGTAATAAGGTAAGTACTGATTTATTACACTATGGCCTTATCTTACATATTACGCCATAGTATAACCAATTAAGGTGGGCTTGTTATCTTTCAGGTCGAACGGAATGTACAGTACATGATAAAAATACAAAGCATCCTTACATCACAAACCTTCACTCTTCTTATCTTTACAAAGCTAACAGCCTTTAAAGAAGCCGGTTTCGGAAAATAAGCATAAAAAAAGACACAAATTACCTGTTATACATGTGTGTTGTGGCTGTAGGAAAACGTTTTGCTGAAAAAGAAAACTCTTTGGGGAATAGGAGTACCTGCCTTGGTGGCGTGGATAGCTAACGCGCTAGTCGTGTTGAGCTCGATTGCTGAAGACGGGGAGATCGAGGTTCGAATCTCGTTCGGGTGAACTGGGAGTGGTTTTTCTAAATGGTTTTCCACTCTCCCTCCACGCAAATGCGGGTTCACTTCCTCTAATTCAACCTTCCCAATTCCTAATCCATTAGTGTAATTAGTACTTAAAGCGTATAACCCGAACGGGTAGTAAGATGCGGTGCTAAATATTAATATATCTTTGGGGAGTAAAGGGACTGTGAGAAGTGTAGGAACCCCTCCCCCTCCAACCACAGGTGTCGTTGGGCTGCGCATATTAAATTACATTGACGGAACATGTTATTTTTACTGTAACCGATATAAATATGTGAGCCCAAACAAAACTTTAGCGCTCAAAACTAATTCTGCATTTGCATAAAAGGTTTCAAATACTGGAAAAAAGAGATTGAAAAATTTTTAAATTCATGAAAAGTCTTCTTCTCACATCCACGTTGTTATTGAGTCACCAACACTTGAAATCTCCCATAAAAGAAACCTTGTATAGTGTCAAAGCCCCTGAACAGAAGATTGTACGTGATAGTTTACTAAATGTATTTATTCTGAAAATTGACACCTGGACACAAGAATCAAACCCGGACCTTGACTTAGTACGCCAATTTTCTAACCACTGAGCTATCCAGGAATCGTCCCTTGCTCAGGGTCATTCTTCACTCATATTTTAAGGCAGAGTTTTGACGGACGTGCGGAAATCATCGGTTACTAATATGTTATTTTTTTATTATTTCTTTTATTTGATGGAGAATTCCTCACTAAAAAGCATAAATAATAGCTTCGGTTATTTGATTCTTAGATGTATTTAGCCAAGAGATGAAGATGCGTCTGAACTAATGAAGTGGCTACAACAAGAACGTGGTAAAATGACTCTTACAGAAATCCAGAATGAAATTTTACAAATCTTTGGAAATTAAATAGTGAAGATTATTTGCGATAGAATAGAAAACAAATGTGCCTATTATGTTTACTCTTATTTGAGATGAGCTGTGTCTAGACTTGAACAATAAAGTGTTTGTGTTCGTTGGATTGATGCTAATTTAGACGCACAAGAAATATTTTTGGGTTTGTATGAAGTTAAAAGAACAACTAAAGAAGCTATCTTTTCTATCTTGTATAATGTGATGACAAATTTTCAATTACGAATAGCGCTTTTACGTGGGCAAACCTACGATGGTGCAGCAAATAAGAGTGGTTTCAAGAAGGGTGTGCAGTCATTAATAACAGAAAAAAGCCATTATCTCCTTTTGTGACTGTGGAGTGCACTGTGTTAACTTAATTATGAGAAATACACTTGTGATACATTATGACCCGTAAAAAATTCAAGGCACACCGATTTTATATTTAGCTAATCACTGAGGGCACAAACAAAATATATCAATATACAAGAAGACGATGGAGACGGACCATTGGTAAACTTATCTGAAGAAAGCCGCTTTATCTACAGAAAGTCTCAGATACAGGAAATAGTTGACAAATATGGGTTAATATTGAAAACTCTCAACATTATGAGTGAAAATAATCACGCACAAACTAGTGACTTATTGAATGAGTTTGAGAACGAAACCACATACCTGGGAATTTTGTTGGGTAGAGAAATAATAACTTATCTGGAAATTTTGAACACAGGACTGCAAGCTCGAAATAAAACCGTTTCTGGTTTAGTGAAACCAATTAACGTTGTTTCAAAGAGCATAGTGGCTTCGAGAAGTGATGAATAATTTTCAAAATGGTTTACACTTTGCAAAGCAAAGGTAGACAGACAACTATGATCTAAAGTCAATCGTTGTCTCAAGAGCTCAGAAGCAACCAAAGAGATTCTCTGGTCCAGCTCATGGATATGTATGTACAAGGCAGCAGCCAGCCAATAATTTCAAGGGGGGGGGGGGTTGTGGGTACATCCCCCAATTGCTGGAAGCTAGAAAACATTCTAAATGATAAACAGTTCTAGAAGCTCTCTGAAGTGTTTTTCTTTTCATGGTAAAATAACCCCTAGCTGCCGAAGGTTCGGAAAATTTCTAAATATTAAACACTTTTTGAAGCTCTGTGGAGTATTTTTTTATGGTAAAATAACCCCCAAAATGCCAAAGGATATAAAAATTTATAAATATTTAACACCTCTAGAAGCTCTCTGAAGTGCTTTTTATGGTAACATAGCCCCCTAATTTGTATTTGTATCTTAATATTGATATTGTTTGAACCATAAATAAAGCCATATATATTTTGTTCATAAAATTTCGTGGGGGGTTTGAACCCCCAAAATCCCCCCTGGCTAAGGCCTTGTGTATGTATTGTACAGTACATCTGCAGAAGCATATTATAGGCATAAATACTACAAAATAATTGACACTGCATTAATGGTTTGGATAAAAGGTTCAACCAATCAGGAATCAAACAGATCTTAAAATTAGAAAATATTTTGCTGGCAGGAGGAGTGAGTTGTGATATCAATGAGATTGACGAAATATATTATTTTAAAAGTAGAACTTAAAATGTTCCTAAGACAAAATCGGTTCTCGTGTGTTGAGGACATTGTTTGCATTTTCCGTGCGATAGTATCTGAAGTTAGGAATTGGTTTTCAAATGTCGAAACGTTAATTCGTCTACTACTTGTGTTGCAAAGTTCATCTTGTGAGGTGGAAATAAGTTTTAGTTCATTGCGTAGACTAAAAACCTATTATGTCTTACTGGAGTCTATTACATTTTCTAGTAACTACAAGCTTAATTATGTGTTAGAACATTTTAAAATTCTTCATAAAATATTTAATGCTTAAAAAAAAATTGACAACTCAATTTGGGGACGTCATCATGAGCCACTACAAGTACCCCCCTCCACCTTTACCCCTAACCCTTCCACCCAAACAAACAAGGTACGGAGTTGGTTAAATTCATTCTCCCAATAATCATATGATATTAGCACCGCGATTTACTACCCGTTCGGGTTATACGCTTTAAGTACTAATTACGCTAATGGATTAGGAATTGAGAAGGTTGGATTAGAGGAAGTGAACCCGCATTTGCGTGGAGGGAGAGTGGAAAACCATATAGGAATAACCTCTCCCAGTTCACCCAACCGAGATTTGAACCTCGATCTCCCCGTCCTCAGCAGTCGAGCTCAACACAACTGGCGCGTCAGCCAACTACAACACCGAGGCGGGTAATTCTTCCAAGATTTAACGACGCCTATGTGTGCGCCCCCCCCCCCCCCCGTTTTGAAATAGCTAACCTAAAAAACACAACGTGTCTTACAAATGCGCAATCCGACTAGCGGCTGCGAATGTTTGTGAAAGAGCTATTAAACAACAATAATGAAACAAATTGTACAATCTAGTTGGTAATAAACGGAACAGACCTACCTTGACGAGTCGGGCGGTCACAGTTGAACTATTACTGGTTCGTAACTTCGTATAGCTGACACGTACTCGACCTTCTCCTCTCTGTTATTCCCTGACTTCTGGCCGGCGTAAAAAATAAAACAAAAGAGAAGCAATTTGTTTAACGGCAATAACATTATCTCAACTAAGGTAGAAAAGTCTTAACTCCAGGAAGTTACACACCCGGAGGACAAGCGGGGCATTATTTTACCAACATCCTACATGGAGCGCCACAACAGCCGTGACCAAGTTATTACACTAGAAGGAACTCGTGATCCAAATGTACTGTTAGACTTTTTAATGTTAGGTTAGGTTAGGTTAGGATTTTGTTGTCTTACTATCCATCACTTACTGTTTTCGGTCAGTTTGAGAAAACATTTACCAACATCCTACATGGAGCGCCACAACAGCCGTGACCAAGTTATTACACTAGAAGGAACTCGTGATCCAAATGTACTGTTAGACTTTTTAAGGTAAGGTTAGGTTAGGTTAGGTTAGGTTAGGTTAAGTTAGGTTAGGTTAGGTTAGGTTAGTATTTTGTTGTCTTACTATCCATCACTTACTGTTTTCGGTCAGTTTGAGAAAAAATTTACCAACATCTTACATGGAGCGCCACAACAGCCGTGACCAAGTTATTACACTAGAAGGAACTCGTGATCCAAATGTACTGTTAGACTTTTTAAGGTAAGGTTAGGTTAGGTTAGGTTAGGATTTTGTTGTCTTACTATCCATCACTTACTGATTTCGGTCAGTTTGAGAAAACATTTACCAACATCCTACATGGAGCGCCACAACAGCCGTGACCAAGTTATTACACTAGAAGGAACTCGTGATCCAAATGTACTGTTAGACTTTTTAAGGTAAGGTTAGGTTAGTTTAGGTTAGGATTTTGTTGTCTTACTATCCATCACTTACTGTTTTCGGTCAGTTTGAGAAAACATTTACCAACATCCTACATGGAGCGCCACAACAGCCGTGACCAAGTTATTACACTAGAAGGAACCGTGATCCAAATGTACTGTTAGACTTTTTAACGTTAGGTTAGGTTAGGTTAGGTTAGGATTTTGTTGTCTTACTATCCATCACTTACTGTTTTCGGTCAGTTTGAGAAAACATTTACCAACATCCTACATGGAGCGCCACAACAGCCGTGACCAAGTTATTACACTAGAAGGAACTCGTGATCCAAATGTACTGTTAGACTTTTTAATGTTAGGTTAGGTTAGGTTAGGATTTTGTTGTCTTACTATCCATCACTTACTGTTTTCGGTCAGTTTGAGAAAACATTTACCAACATCTTACATGGAGCGCCACAACAGCCGTGACCAAGTTATTACACTAGAAGGAACTCGTGATCCAAATGTACTGTTAGACT
This sequence comes from Timema cristinae, assembly GCA_039000515.1. Taxonomy (NCBI): domain Eukaryota; kingdom Metazoa; phylum Arthropoda; class Insecta; order Phasmatodea; family Timematidae; genus Timema; species Timema cristinae. Next base: position 27,726,616 of record JBCFYV010000935.1, read on the forward strand.
TTTTAAGGTAAGGTTAGGTTAGGTTAGGTTAGGTTAGTTTAGGTTAGGTTAGGTTAGGATTTTGTTGTCTTACTATCCATCACTTACTGTTTTCGGTCAGTTTGAGAAAACATTTACCAACATCCTACATGGAGCGCCACAACAGCCGTGACCAAGTTATTACACTAGAAGGAACTCGTGATCCAAATGTACTGTTAGACTTTTTAATGTTAGGTTAGGTTACGTTAGGTTAGGTTAGGTTAGGTTAGTATTTTGTTGTCTTACTATCCATCACTTACTGTTTTCGGTCTGTTTGAGAAAACATTTACCAACATCCTACATGGAGCGCCACAACAGCCGTGACCAAGTTATTACACTAGAAGGAACTCGTGATCCAAAAGTACTGTTAGACTTTTTAATTTAGTTAGGTTAGGTTAGGTTAGGTTAGGTTAGTTAGGTTAGGTAGATTTTGTTGTCTTACTATCCATCACTTACTGTTTTCGGTCAGTTTGAGAAAACATTTACCAACATCCTACATGGAGCGCCACAACAGCCGTGACCAAGTTATTACACTAGAAGGAACTCGTGATCCAAATGTACTGTTAGACTTTTTAATGTTAGGTTAGGTTAGGTTAGGATTTTGTTGTCTTACTATCCATCACTTACTGTTTTCGGTCAGTTTGAGAAAACATTTACCAACATCCTACATGGAGCGCCACAACAGCCGTGACCAAGTTATTACACTAGAAGGAACTCGTGATCCAAATGTACTGTTAGACTTTTTAATGTTAGGTTAGGTTAGGTTAGGTTAGGATTTTGTTGTCTTACTATCCATCACTTGCTGTTTTCGGTCAGTTTGAGAAAACATTTACCAACATCCTACATGGAGCGCCACAACAGCCGTGACCAAGTTATTACACTAGAAGGAACTCGTGATCCAAATGTACTGTTAGACTTTTTAACGTTAGGTTAGGTTAGGTTAGGTTAGGATTTTGTTGTCTTACTATCCATCACTTACTGTTTTCGGTCAGTTTGAGAAAACATTTACCAACATCCTACATGGAGCGCCACAACAGCCGTGACCAAGTTATTACACTAGAAGGAACTCGTGATCCAAATGTACGGTTAGACTTTTAAGTAAGGTAGGTTAGGTTAGGTAGGTTAGGATTTTGTTGTCTTACTATCCATCACTTACTGTTTTCGGTCAGTTTGAGAAAACATTTACCAACATCCTACATGGAGCGCCACAACAGCCGTGACCAAGTTATTACACTAGAAGGAACTCGTGATCCAAATGTACTGTTAGACTTTTTAATGTTAGGTTAGGTTAGGTTAGGATTTTGTTGTCTTACTATCCATCACTTACTGTTTTCGGTCAGTTTGAGAAAACATTTACCAACATCCTACATGGAGCGCCACAACAGCCGTGACCAAGTTATTACACTAGAAGGAACTCGTGATCCAAATGTACTGTTAGACTTTTTAACGTTAGGTTAGGTTAGGTTAGGTTAGGATTTTGTTGTCTTACTATCCATCACTTACTGTTTTCGGTCAGTTTGAGAAAACATTTACCAACATCCTACATGGAGCGCCACAACAGCCGTGACCAAGTTATTACACTAGAAGGAACTCGTGATCCAAATGTACTGTTAGACTTTTTAATGTTAGGTTAGGTTACGTTAGGTTAGGTTAGGTTAGGTTAGGTTAGTATTTTTGTTGTCTTACTATCCATCATTTACTGTTTTCGGTCTGTTTGAGAAAACATTTACCAACATCCTACATGGAGCGCTACAACAGCCGTGACCAAGTTATTACACTAGAAGGAACTCGTGATCCAAAAGTACTGTTAGACTTTTTAATGTTAGGTTAGGTTAGGTTAGGATTTTGTTGTCTTACTATCCATCACTTACTGTTTTCGGTCAGTTTGAGAAAACATTTACCAACATCCTACATGGAGCGCCACAACAGCCGTGACCAAGTTATTACACTAGAAGGAACTCGTGATCCAAATGTACTGTTAGACTTTTTAATGTTAGGTTAGGTTAGGTTAGGTTAGGATTTTGTTGTCTTACTATCCATCACTTGCTGTTTTCGGTCAGTTTGAGAAAACATTTACCAACATCCTACATGGAGCGCCACAACAGCCGTGACCAAGTTATTACACTAGAAGGAACTCGTGATACAAATGTACTGTTAGACTTTTTAAAGGTTAGTTAGGTTAGGTTAGTTAGGATTTTGTTGTCTTACTATCCATCACTTACTGTTTTCGGTCAGTTTGAGAAAACATTTACCAACATCCTACATGGAGCGCCACAACAGCCGTGACCAAGTTATTACACTAGAAGGAACTCGTGATCCAAATGTACTGTTAGACTTTTTAATGTTAGGTTAGGTTAGGTTAGGATTTTGTTGTCTTACTATCCATCACTTACTGTTTTCGGTCAGTTTGAGAAAACATTTACCAACATCCTACATGGAGCGCCACAACAGCCGTGACCAAGTTATTACACTAGAAGAACTCGTGATCCAAATGTACTGTTAGACTTTTTAAGTTAGGTTAGGTTAGTTAGGTTAGGTTAGTAGGTTAGTATTTTGTTGTCTTACTATCCATCACTTACTGTTTCGGTCAGTTTGAGAAAACATTTACCAACATCCTACATGGAGCGCCACAACAGCCGTGACCAAGTTATTACACTAGAAGGAACTCGTGATCCAAATGTACTGTTAGACTTTTTATAAGTTAGGTTAGGTTAGGATTAGGTTAGGTTAGGATTTGTTGTCTTACTATCCATCACTTACTGTTTTCGGTCAGTTTGAGAAAACATTTACCAACATCCTACATGAGCGCCACAACAGCCGTGACCAAGTTATTACACTAGAAGGAACTCGTGATCCAAATGTACTGTGACTTTTTAATGTTAGGTTAGGTTACGTTAGTTAGGTTAGGTTAGGTTAGTATTTTGTTGTCTTACTATCCATCACTTACTGTTTTCGGTCTGTTTGAGAAAACATTTACCAACATCCTACATGGAGCGCCACAACAGCCGTGACCAAGTTATTACACTAGAAGGAACTCGTGATCCAAAGTACTGTTAGACTTTTTAAGTTAGGTTAGGTTAGGTTAGGATTTTTGTGTCTTACTATCCATCACTTACTGTTTTCGGTCAGTTTGAGAAAACATTTACCAACATCCTACATGGAGCGCCACAAAGCCGTGACCAAGTTATTACACTAGAAGGAACTCGTGATCCAAATGTACTGTTAGACTTTTTAATGTAGTTAGGTTAGGTTAGGTTAGGTTGTTAGAGATTTTGTTGTCTTACTATCCATCACTTACTGTTTTCGGTCAGTTTGAGAAAACATTTACCAACATCCTACATGGAGCGCCACAACAGCCGTGACCAAGTTATTACACTAGAAGGAACTCGTGATCCAAATGTACTGTTAGACTTTTTAATGTTAGGTTAGGTTAGGTTAGGTAGATTTTGTTGTCTTACTATCCATCACTTACTGTTTTCGGTCAGTTTGAGAAAACATTTACCAACATCCTACATGGAGCGCCACAACAGCCGTGACCAAGTTATTACACTAGAAGGAACTCGTGATTCAAATGTACTGTTAGACTTTTTAAGGTAGGTTAGTTAGGTTAGTAGGTTAGGTTAGTTAGGTAGGTTAGTATTTTGTTGTCTTACTATCCATCACTTACTGTTTTCGGTCAGTTTGAGAAAACATTTACCAACATCTTACATGGAGCGCCACAACAGCCGTGACCAAGTTATTACACTAGAAGGAACTCGTGATCCAAATGTACTGTTAGACTTTTAAGGTAAGTTAGGTTATAGGTTAGGTTAGGATTTTGTTGTCTTACTATCCATCACTTACTGTTTTCGGTCAGTTTGAGAAAACATTTACCAACATCCTACATGGAGCGCCACAACAGCCGTGACCAAGTTATTACACTAGAAGGAACTCGTGATCCAAATGTACTGTTAGACTTTTTAATGTTTAGGTAGGTTAGGTTAGGTTAGGATTTTTGTTGTCTTACTATCCATCACTTACTTTTTCGGTCTGTTTGAGAAAACATTACCAACATCCTACATGGAGCGCCACAACAGCCGTGACCAAGTTATTACACTAGAAGGAACTCGTGATCCAAAAGTACTGTTAGACTTTTTAATGTTAGGTTAGGTTAGTTAGGTTAGGTTAGGTAGATTTTGTTGTCTTACTATCCATCACTTACTGTTTCAAAAATTTATAAATATTTAACACCTCTAGAAGCTCTCTGAAGTGCTTTTTATGGTAACATAGCCCCCTAATTTGTATTTGTATCTTAATATTGATATTGTTTGAACCATAAATAAAGCCATATATATTTTGTTCATAAAATTTCGTGGGGGGTTTGAACCCCCAAAATCCCCCTGGCTAAGGCCTTGTGTATGTATTGTACAGTACATCTGCAGAAGCATATTATTGGCATAAATACTACAAAATAATTTACACTGCATTAATGGTTTGGATAAAAGGTTCAACCAATCAGGAATCAAACAGATCTTAAAATTAGAAAATATTTTGCTGGCAGGAGGAGTGAGTTGTGATATCAATGAGATTGACGAAATATATTATTTTAAAAGTAGGACTTAAAATGTTCCTAAGACAAAATCGGTTCTCGTGTGTTGAGGACATTGTTTGCATTTTCCGTGCGATAGTATCTGAAGTTAGGAATTGGTTTTCAAATGTCGAAACGTTAATTCGTCTACTACTTGTGTTGCCAAGTTCATCTTGTGAGGTGGAAATAAGTTTTAGTTCATTGCGTAGACTAAAAACCTATTATGTCTTACTGGAGTCTATTACATTTTCTAGTAACTACAAGCTTAATTATGTGTTAGAACATTTTAAAATTCTTCTTAAAATATTTAATGCTTAAAAAAAATTGACAACTCAATTTGGGGACGTCATCATGAGCCACTACAAGTACCCCCCTCCACCTTTACCCCTAACCCTTCCACCCAAACAAACAAGGTACGGAGTTGGTTAAATTCATTCTCCCAATAATAATATGATATTAGCACCGCGATTTACTACCCGTTCGGGTTATACGCTTTAAGTACTAATTACGCTAATGGATTAGGAATTGAGAAGGTTGGATTAGAGGAAGTGAACCCGCATTTGCGTGGAGGGAGAGTGGAAAACCATATAGGAAAAACCTCTCCCAGTTCACCCAACCGAGATTTGAACCTCGATCTCCCCGTCCTCAGCAGTCGAGCTCAACACAACTGGCGCGTCAGCCAACTACAACACCGAGGCGGGTAATTCTTCCAAGAGCTAACGACGCCTATGTGTCCGCCCCCCCCCCCCCCCCCCCGTTTTGAAATAGCTAACCTAAAAAACACAACGTGTCTTACAAATGCGCAATCCGACTAGCGGCTGCGAATGTTTGTGAAAGAGCTATTAAACAACAATAATGAAACAAATTGTACAATCTAGTTGGTAATATACGGAACAGACCTACCTTGACGAGTCGGGCGGTCACAGTTGAACTATTACTGGTTCGTAACTTCGTATAGCTGACACGTACTCGACCTTCTCCTCTCTGTTATTCCCTGACTTCTGGCCGGCGTAAAAAATAAAACAAAAGAGAAGCAATTTGTTTAACGGCAATAACATTATCTCAACTAAGGTAGAAAAGTCTTAACTCCAGGAAGTTACACACCCGGAGGACAAGCGGGGCATTTGCTATCATCAAAATCGTAAATAGCCCGCTTCGGTGGCCGGATGGTCCAAGGTGCTACTATCGCAGTTAACTAGGCTGCCGATGACAAAGAGATCTAGGTTCGAATCTTGACTGGGTGTACTGAGGTTTTTAGAAAATATTTTTCCACTTTCCCTCCACTAAAATGCAGGTACACTTACTCTAAATATGACCTTTCTAATCCTTAAAACCATTAGAGTTATTAGTACATAAGTGTATAACACAAACAGGTAGTAAGACACGGTTCTAAAAAAATCACTTAGGTTAAGTGAAATGATATCAAGTTAAACTAATCCAAGCAGGTTTGAGCAATATCAGTGAGTTTTTGGGTTGAGTTGCTTTAAGTTAGGTTTACTTGGGTTGATTTTTAAGTTTTTTTTTTTGGAAAACCTTTTTGGGACCAGGATTGTTCAAAGTTTTAAAAAAAGGAACATATATTTGATGCTTTTCAATTAACAGAAAATGTTTATTCTACACATCAAAGTTAGCGTGACTTTATTTGGGTAGCAATTCTATAAAATATAATCTAAACTATTAAAAACTGTTATTAAATTTTAGGGAAACGTTGGCAAAGTTGATCAAATATTTTGAACAGTATGTTAATTTTATCCATTTTCAAGGAATGTCAGCTTAATTGCTATACAGTTCTATAACTTTGTTCTTGTGGTCCATATTATCCGATAATATTGTCCATATTAATAAGACAAACTAAATTTCCCCCGATTTCAACAAATATTTGTATAAAATAACATAGTACTTACTTACTCTCTAAAGACATCATAAATACATAATAATGTTCTCGTGGCTCTAATTAAACGGAAAACGCGAAGACTTAATTTCGAACAATATAAAAAATGGTCAAAAATCTTCACTTTAAAAATAAAAGGGTGGAACAAGAATACAATTTCTGAAAAATGAATTTGAGCTAGGTCAACAATTTGAAAAGTAATGATTTCAAACTATTTGGATCAAATCCGGCAATCACATAAAACTCACTTAGAACATCAATAGCTTATTATTATGACTTTTACAGGGTCAATATAAAAATTGTAGTTAAAAAAGAATACCAGGAGGGGTCCACTCCAAATAGCTTCTAAAAGCATTCCATTTTCAATAATATGTTAGGGGAAGACCACTTTCAACAGCTTCTAATGGTATCTAATTTTTTTTAAAATTCTGTGGGAAGACCACTTTAAGCTACTAGAAGTTTCTAAAAGCATATAATAAAAAAAATAAGGCGAGGAACTCCCTAACTATATTTTAGGGGGATCCAAATTTCAAAAAAAAATCTGGAGGAGCACTACATAGGATAGCTCTTAGAGACATCTATTTTTTTTTAAATTTACTGAAAGAGGACCACTCCTAATAGTTTCTAAGAGTATTCAAATATAAAAAAAAAAATGGGGGAGGGTTAATCTAAATAGTTTTAAAATATTATCACCCAAAATTTTTAAATGAGGATCACTCCAAATATCTTCTAAAAGAATTCACTTTTCTATCATTAGCTGTGGGGTGGCAGATTATATAAAGAGGGAGGGGGGAGTAGGTTAGAAAGTTCTGATAAAACTTTTTTCGTTACTCGCCCCCTTTCCCCCCATAAACAAATAAACTTCCACTTCTACTGTATATATAAAAAAAATAAATAATGGGTGACCTGGTGGTCTAGGGGTAAGGTGTCGGACTTCTGTACTGGGGATCCGGGGTTCAATCCTCGGTCCCGGCACAGATTTATCTGATTTCCAAATCCTTCTACACCTCTGACAAGACGTGTATTATCACACTTGTGATGTGTGAATGCCAGGCCTCCACCGTGGTTCGGATTCCACGTTAAGCTGTAGGTCCTTCATTTCATCTCACAATCACCCTACCATTACACACTAGCGTAAGTGCATATAACCCGAATGGGTAGTAAGACGCGGTGCTAATAATAATAATAATAATATAATATTAATAATAATAATACTGTATAAAATAACAATGTTCTTATTTATTAGGGTTTAATAATAAGTCTTAACATCATATCATAACTTACAAGTTAGAACCCTCTCCCCCAATTAAATTCTCCCTACGCCTATGATGTAGCCTAAGGGAACTGAGCTGAATGAGCAAGATGATTTTTAATTGAATTTGTGAACGTAGAGAGAATGTGAAACCACAATTTGAGAAAGATTGTGGTCGGTGGGGATTGAGCCACATACTTCCGAGCCACACACACACATACATCCATCTTTTAAAACACTACTGGTCTGAGATTATAGTCTTAAAAATACAGAGCTCGAAAGAGTGACATGGAAACTTCAGGATGGTGGCAGTTATTCTTCTAAAAAAAATTATATATATACCAAAACAATACGAGAAATATAGTATCAAAATAAATTTAATAAATCCATAGGTCCAGTAAGAAAAAAAAAAGATTATTATCTTCATCAAAATCAGTACAAAGCACTATTACTCCACTACTGCATGCACCACATATAATTATATAGGAGAAAATATTGTTTACTTGTTTAAGGAATTAAACTTGTACTTTTTGAGCCGATTGATAGTATCAGCACACGATAATTTATATAAGCGAGAGCGAAAGAGTTTACCAATTTTGCCGGGAAAGGTATTTTTACAAACCTTCCAGGGTTCTTTTACATGCCGACATCGACATGGGACCAACGCTTTACCCACTCTCCAAAGGAAGCTGTGCTACGGTATTTAAATTATTATTATTAGCACCACGTCTTACTACCCACTCGGGTTATACGCACTTACGCTAATGTGTAATGGTAGGATGATTGTGAGATGAAATGGAGGACCTACAGTTTAACGTGGAATCCGAACCACGGTGGAGACCTGGCATTCCTCACATTCACAAGATGTCTTGTCAGAGGTGAAGGAAGGGTTTGGTAATCAGATAAATCTTTGATGGGACCGAGGATTGAACCCCGGCCGCCAGCACAGAAGTCTGACACTTTACCCCTAGACCACCAGGTCACCTTGGATTTTTAAAGCTCAAGAAAAATCTGTCAACACTGGTTGAGTTTGAACCCACAAACATCGAGTCCTGATGCGAGTATTTTTTACCCCAAGCTCACTGAGGTCGACAGATAAAGATAAAAAAGCCTCAATCATCTGATAAATTATATACGTGTTTCTCCAGCTGTAACGTCATATTTGCTGTTGAGCAACAAAACATTTTTGTGATACTTTTTCTTTGGTGTGCGTTAAAACAATGGTTTTACTACAACAAAAAAGTCATGCTTAACCTTTACGCCTGTACCAAACACGAACAATATTTCTATATAGATATGACGTCACTTGATCAAGTGCACATGAGCATACTTTTACTTTGAGAGAGAGTATTCATAGCCACTTTCCTGCTGATTCTGTAGAGCCATGATGTCACTAAAGTCAAAAGTTTGGCGGGCTACCAATACATGTTGGATTTGATGCGGTGTCTAGAAGTAATAACTTATTTTCCTCTCTCTCTCTCTCTCTCTCTTTGGGTCATACACCTTTAATTACACTAATTGGGAAGAAATGAGGAAGGTATAATTTGCGTAAATTTATTCATATTTGCGTGGAATAGGAACCATTTAGAGAAAAACATCATCAATACACCCAGGCAGAATTTGAGCTCAGATCTCCTCATCAGTGGCAAACCAGACTAGATAAGTTTGACATTTAGTCTGCATGCTCACCGGTACGGGTAGTCATAATTTTATTATTATATTCTATCCATCATCATCGTCTTTTGTTACTAACTGGTGACTAATTACGTCATAAATGCCGGTTCACATAGAACACACAGCTATGCTATGATGTGCTAAGGTTTAGTCAGTTTGGTTTCACACTCATTGCTAAGCTAAGCCAAGCAATGGTCCCTCTTTTCCCTCCTGCATTTAAATATATTTTTATATACAGTTAGTAGAGCAAATCTTAGCTTAGCTTACAGTGTTAGCCCACCTTAAGCCCTCAATTATTTCCTTGGCTTGACCATTATTTACTTTATGGTAGATCAGAGATGGGTGACAGTTAAAATCTCCCGGACTTACTTATTATGTGATTACCAAAGAGAACTAAGGCAGTACGTAATATGCGGCAACATTTAAATAAAAATGCGGAAAGCAGTTCCATTACATTACTTTCATTTTCTAAATAAGTTAGGGCTGCTTGTGTTACTTCCTATAATTTAATAACTAATAGAGGGCTTTAGACCATATTTGATTAAAAACGAAATCACTTTGAAGCAGTGTAAATCTAGACGTATTCGGGTACAGAAATAATTATAATCAGGGCCGTGTCGTGTGTGTGTGTTTGGGGGTTTCAAATCCTTCTGCTTCCCGAAAGTACTATCAATAATGTATTTTGTCATTCTGCCTCAATGCCTTGGTTAGTAACTTATCTTATTTATTAATCCTAGCACCTACAACCCCAATTATGTTTATACAAATTCTAGATCACTTCAAGAGTGATTCACTGTTAAAAAAATTCCTTGCCATCTCTTATTGGGGGAACCTCAACAACCAAGGACATAGAAATCTAATTTTTCTAGAGAAATCGGAGGGTGGTAGGGGCGCTAGAAAATTTTACAAAACCTATAGCCAATTTAAAAAAAAAAATACGTATAGGGTCTATACGGTGGTTGGGGGAAGGAGAAGGGGGAGGAGTTCCGGACCCCTCAAACCCCTCCCTTCTCGCCCTCATCAACACGAGTTTTCCTTCTCTCCCAAAATGTATATATCTGGGTATGGCCCTGATTAGAATAGATCTATACGCTGATAGTGTTGTTACGTTTATCTTGCGGCAATTTCCCTTTTTGGGATGTATTGAAAAAGAAATGCCAAACTATATTTTATTAAAGTGTATTTGAGCCCCCATGTTCCTATCTGGACTTAACGAATATAAAAACTGCAAAGGGACAAGCATTGCACTGACACACCAGGCTAAAAAATGATGACACATGTGTTAGTGACTGCGGGTTTCCCACACAACCGAGAGGTTTAATTACAGTATTAGGTGTATATTTTAAATACAATATACTGGAATACAAAATATATATTTAACTACAAAATATTCAAAAAATAAAAATGTTACACTGCAATACAATAGAGAGATTTAATTACAATATAGTTACATGTTATTTAAATTAAAGATTACCAATATTTATAAATTCATGACTGTAAAACCCTGATGATAGTAAATGTTTTTGCAAATAAAACAACATTATAAAGTATCTACAATCTACATCATAGTACCTAAAAAGTAAAAAAGTGTGTGTGTGTGTGTGGGGGGGGGGGTGTTGGAAAGAGACACCTCGTTAAGGGAAAATGATGTCGGAAAGTAATTTCTTCACCACACGGGTTGGAGTGTTTAATGAGCTGCTACCAGTCTTAGAACACAGATTTCTCACGCGCAGACGGGCACATCTCTGTCCACTTGACACGTCAGTCCTGGGAAGCATTTGGACTTTGGAGGTGTAGGTCCTACAATGTAGCTCTCGAGACAGCTGTCGCCTTCACCTAGAAAGAGAAACAACTCGCGGTTAACGTAGGGCAAGGTTGTTTATTATATTGTGGTAGTGACACCAATCAAGACCCGCAGCCAATTTGGTCTAAAACTAGACATTTTTATCATTTTTCTCTGTTGCCAAATGCGGCAACAATAGAGAAGGCGATAAAAAAAGAGATATTAATTGACGAGATATGAAGGGAAAATAAAGTCCAATCAAGATACTACCATATTATTATTATATTATTATTATTATATTATTATTATTATTATTATTATTATTATTATTATTATTGTTATTATTATTATTATATTAGCACCGCGTCTTACTACCCGTTCGGGTTATACGCACTTACGCTAATGTGTAATGGTAGGGTGATTGTGAGATGAAATGAAGGACCTACAGTTTAACGTGGAATCCGAACCACGGTGGAGGCCTGGCATTCCCCACATTCACAAGATGTCTTGTCAGAGGGGAAGGAAGGGTTTGGTAATCAGAAGGTACTATCGATTGAACCAATTGAAAATCTACTTGTACCTTGGCCTCCTGATAAAGTTAAAGGGCTCTCAAGATTACGTTGGAATGCATGGGTAGCCCAAAGCTTAGCTTGAATTAAAAATAAACACCTGTTGCTTTACTCTGTAACTGTTTTAGTTATAAATGCTCATAACTATAATCAGGACCATCCTTAGGGATGTTCAAACGGTGCGGCCATATAGGGACCCACGATTAGGGTGGTGAGGGTGCATTCTTACTTAAGCGCCAGAGGGAAAAACAAGTTTAGGTGGGAAATTTTTGCCTGCGCGTTCGTATAGTAGGCTTTCTGTATTGGCGATCTAGAAAATATTGAAACCAGGCACAGTTGTTCTTTGAATCTTCTTGCAGATAATTTAATTGAAGAAGAAAAACGAATGAAAGGCTGGGATGAAATCAACCCTTATAATGTATAAAAACACGGCTTCTAGTCTTAATTATTACACGTATTTACCTTTCAGGGCATTCCCTGATACCTGATACGACTGAAAATTGGTATATGGGTGCAAACTAATAGATTAGCTTTAAACAAAAATAGGGTTTCTATTTTTTTTTGGTCGGGTGGAATAAGGCAGATAACTGGGGTCCCGCAAACGAAGTTTACCCAGGATCTCACGCCTACCAAGGCCCTAAGGGCTTCTATGACTATAATAAATAATTATTTTAGAAAAAAAATTCTTGAGGCACAATTTGAGTTTTTGATAATTGAAAAGAATTAATGTTAATTACAAATATATCAATGGTAAAGTTATGTATTATTTTATAAAGAAGGCCTAGCGTAAAACTACGACAAAATTTTACAACCTTTTAATTTTAACACAAATATTAACATTAATAGTGTATTTATTATATTTAAAAAATTAGGATGACTTGTTGTCAAACTATTAATAATATAATAAATGAGCCCGGAACGCTTTAATTAAAGATAAACCAGTAACGGTTTCTATTTACCGTGCTCCGCGTATTATTGCACGTCCGGTCTATTCGCATATTTAAATTAATGATGTAGGGATGAGGGTGGTATAATTTAGAGGAAGTGTGCCCACATCTGTGTACAAGTGGAGCTTTTTGGGCAAAAAAAAACGATTCAATACACACAGTAGGGATTCGAGTCCCAACTTAATTGTCAGGGGCAAACTAAGTTATACTAGACCAATGCCTTTGTATTGAGTCTTCCGGTTCAAGTCCCTTTCGTGCAAACACTCTTTGAGCCCAATAATAAGATGTAGAGTTTAAAAACAATGATAGCCAGTGTTGCCAAGTTAGCGACTTTTCACTAGACTAGCGACTTACGCTGAAACGAATAGTTCTCATTTTTAGCGCTACGACTAACTGCGATGGATTTCCTAGTTTTCTGTAAGTTCATTTTAAATTGTAATACTGTAGAATTTTGATTTTTGAACTACCGTATTGCAAGAACGCATAATGAATTGCTTCGGTCTATGGAGGAGTTCTAAACTATCTATCTGTCATTCACAAATCCCAATTACATCGTTCCGGATCCGGAAATCGCCCCAGTCCACTGATGTATCTTACATTCAGTTCATATTAATGTATACATCTTTAGTTTGGGCGACAAATCTGACTACTTTTATTTTTTCGTTTAGTGACAATCTAGCGACTTCTAGTACTAATCTAGCTACAACACTTATATGGTCGTTGGCAACACTGATGTTAGTATTGGAACTTAAACGTGTGAATAATAATAATAGACCCAGCTGAAACAAAAGGGTGTCTACTGACCAGGAGTTTGGTGCAGAAAGGACAACAGCGGCAAGCCGACCCCCTGGGGTCAAACTCCCCATGACACGTCTTGGGGGTGATGCTGTAGTCACAGATCTGTTTGGAGCAGCGTCGGGTAGACAGACGAGGCCAAGGGTTACCGCCACACAACACGACCCACCAGGGCGGCCAACAATACGACGGCAGCGCGCATTCTCTGTCGTCGATGTTACTGCAAACGAACAAAACACAAAGGTAACAAAGGTTTTCTATGGCTTTGTGCACCAGCATTGACCTTGAAACTAAATAAAAACCCAATTTAAATTGTTTATATTTCTCTTTTTTCTTCTTCACACATCTATATGTTGAGCCTACCTCGGAAAGGATTGTGGTGTGTGTGTGTGTGCGTGTGTGTGTGTGTGTGTGTGTCGCGCGCGCGCACTAGCTCTTACTATCCGTTCGAGCTATCCTCACATCTAAAATTGAGGTAATATTGAGGAAGTTAGCATTAAGAGGAGATATAACCGAATTTGTAGGAAGGCAGAATGGAAAATAATTTAGGAAAAATATCTTAGTAGACCAGGCTGAGACACGAACCCTGATTCCCCCATTATTGTCGATCCAATCTAATGTGAGAGAGAACGTGTTGGACCATGCTAATTGTTTTGTGCACTGAACAAGAATAATTTGTATAGTTGGTTAATTACGCTTGTGTGATTGAGGAATTTAAGTCACTTGGTGAGCCTCGTCTCATTTTCTAGGACAGGAATATGAAGAAACCTAAATCTGTTTTGGTCAGTTCCAGTTAGCTCATTATGTATCTCATATTTTAAGTTTGTACCTATTTTAATAAAACTTTTGTCTAATCCGGGCACTCCAATGCAAATAATGCATTTAAACTTGAGTTTATCTTAATAAGAGTTGATAACGGAAAATGTTAATTTTTCTTCTTGAATCTAATCAAATATATCAGGTTCGACACCTTATCTTAGTTGGATAGTGTGTCTATCCACTAATCTCAGCGGTCCATGTTAGACTCCCGGCATGGCCGAAAAATTTATCACTACAGAAATTTGGGTTTTCCTTTTCACAGTGATAAATTAACGACCGGTGTTGTATTTGTTAAATAATTATAGTCTGTGCATCGAAAGCTGGTATAATCAGTTGGTTCAAAAAGTGGACGTTAAATACCCCAAAATAATAATTGAATTAAAATTAAAATTGGTCACAAATCTAAAATGTAGTTCAAAGAATAAGAAAGACGCACGTTAATGTATCTTTATAATATGTTTGGAAATGTGTTATAAAATAACATTGAAACTGTCCTGATAAAAAGTAGGCCTATTGACACAAACTTTGAAGCCGCAAATCTTGAGTTCAATAGGCATATTTCTAGTACTTACATCTGTAAACGATGTTTTGGAAATATATACATTTTTAAAACAATAAAATTTTGGAAAACAATTTTTCACGCTTCTCTTTGATTCAAATCAATTCCATAACATACAATTTTGTAAATAAATTAAATAGTATCGGCTTTAGCTACGTTGAGCACCACACATTATCAATGATTATACTAATGGATACATTATGACCGAATGCAAATAGACCTACCTTTTAGAGAGTAGATTACACTTGAATTATTGGTTCGTAGAACTTAGTCGGCTTCACCTTTAAATACTCTATTTTTCCTGCTTATTTCAAGTGAAAAACAAAAATTGTAATCAGTACTTGACTAGTCCGATAGCCAGAAATGGCGATGTTTTGATGTTATGCCACTTTAAATAAGCACTGCACGTCATCAGACACATGGTTTATTCACGTTCGTTTTCAAAAGTGACAACGCTGATTAGAACGTCCTCGAAACGTTATATAATTCAAGTGGTTCATTCAATTTAAACGAATTTACAAAAATAGGTGTTATAATTGTCGACCTCGGTGGTCTTGGGGTAAAGTGATCGCTTCAGAGCCCGATGGTCGTGGGTTAAATCCAAGCTGTGATTGATAGATTTTTCTTGAGCGATTAAAATCCGTAGCACAACTTTCTTTGGAGATAAAGTAATGCCATCGGTCCCATGTCGATTGTGGTATGTAAAAGAACCCTAGAAGATATGTGAAAATACCTTTCCCGGGAAAATTGGTACATCCTTTCGTTCTCCCTCATAGGCATTTTTGATGTAATCAGTTGGTTTGGAAAGTGCACGTTTAATGTCTTAAATAATTAAAAAGTATTATATAAGTTATATTACCCGTCTCGGTGGCGTAGTTGTCTAACGCGCTAGTTGTGTTGAGCTCGACTGCTGAGGACGGGGAGATCGAGGTTCGAATCTCGGTCGGGTGAACTGGGGGTGGTTTTTCCTAAGTGATTTTCCAATCTCCCTCCACGCAAATGTGGGTTCAATTCTTTTAATTCAACCTTCCCAATTCCTAATCCATTAGCGTAATTAGTACTTAAGCGTATAACCCGAACGGGTAGTAAGACGCGATTCTAAATAATAATAATATATAAGTTATTCGGTCACTGAATGCTATGATTTAAAATGATTATCAAACAAATTGAGTATAATTATTATCTTACATTAATTTGATACAAATGTGTGAATTAATTTCAAAACACCTTCATCAGTGGACACGTGGACTAATTAACAGTTTCATCTAGTCTGGTTTACAGCTGAAGAGGAGGTCGGGGTTCAAATCCCGGCCGGGTGTTCTGAGGTTTCCCCTTTAATAGTTTCCTACTCTCTCTACTCGGGTACACTCTCTCTAAATTCTACCCTGCTCATTACTACCTCATTAAAATAGTTAAAATGCGTATAGCCCAGACGGTTAGTAGATGAGGTAGATGAGGTGAAATTTTTTCTAAGTGTTAAGTGCGTTCAGGCTATTTGAATACTTATATCAAGTTACAAGGACGAGGAAGGAAAAATTGAGGGGAAGTGTACCTGCATATGCCTGTAAGGAGAGTGAGAAAGCATTTAGGTAATGACACACCCTCAGTAGACGCAGCCAGGATTTAGATACCAACCTCCCCATCACTAGTAAACCATACCAAACAAAAGTGACGTCTTTGTCCGCCTGCCCATCGATTCGGATAGAAAACGTTCGAGTTATTTCAGTTTTCATAAAGTATTTTTCAATGAGAGGTTGTTAGTCGACATGAACGAGTACTCAAGATTATATTCAGTCTGATTGAAATTTACAGATTAAAAATTAATTAGTTGATGGATTAAGATGAGACACTTTCACCATGACTAAAAAATAAATGCTTTAAAATAAGAATTAGTTCAATAATTTTTATGAGACCTCATCAACACAACATTACAAACTAGCCAAAAGTACCCGGCTTTGCTCGGGAGAGATAGTTTAGGTTACAATATTAAGACGCTTAAAAAGGGCAGAAAAAATCAATCTAAACATTAAAAAAAGGATTAAAAGTTATAAAGAGTTAAAGGGCAATAAAGGACAAAAGTGTATTAAATTAGGTTAAAAAGGGGCTAAAAGGATAGACTATAAAGTAAAAAATTTTTTAAGCATTTTTTTTTACCGCTTGTAAATAATTTACCCCTTTTACTATTTATGAGCTTTTTATCCCTTTTTATATTTTTGCCCTTTTCACCCTTTTTGAACTTTTGGCACTTTTAACTAAATAAACGGTGCTACACAATCGTACACACTTTCACACATATGAGAGTGTCAGGGAAGAAAACATTTTCACTCTCATTGATTTAGATGGGATATATTCACTGTTTATAAAATCCTGAATTCATCTATAAAAAATAAACAAAATATTCGTCTGTAAGCTATTCTCAAGGTCTTGACTCACTATAAAATCCAATTGTGAACTAGTTCAACTTTCATAGAATGAGTGTGCTATCATGTTTTTTGCCCCGACCTCTCATATAATTTATGAATAAACTACACTTATTTTAAACAATATCTTTTGTAAAATGAACAAACATTTTTATTTATCATGATAAACACTCCCTATACAACCATTTTGAATAAAATCGTTACTGTCCCTTTAGAACAATTTTCAATTTAATACTGAAAAAACGAAAAAAAGCCCATCCAATTAGGTGTGAATTAATGTGACTTTTGTTGCCTAACTAATTTGCGAGTATCTCAACACTAGGCGAGTATGATGTCATTTACATCTTTAACAATCTGAGAGACTCAAATTATTCAGGCGATTTATTTTTTATTATAGTTCATGTTCATGTTCATGTTGCTCGCAGAAATACATTGAACCAAAAACTGAGTAGCTTACAAACGCAAATATTTTCAAATATGTAGGAGCCGCATTTACATGTTCAAATTTTCAAATAGTCGCATGAGGCTCGTGATATAGCTAAACAAAACGGCGTACAGAGATATTTTTTTCTAAAAAGGAGCTGCTCGAAAATTATACTATTACTTTAGTAAATAAAAGTTTGTTATAGAAGGGTCCACCAAATCCCAAGGTGGGAGGCTACCCGCTCCCCACAAACCTCACCCTTTTTACGTTCTTGCCTGGACCAGATGCATGGCTATGTTATTTAGCGGTGATGGATAAAAACACTCAATTTTATTGTAATCAAAATCAAAATCAAAATTTCTTGCAGCGCGTGTGTCTTTTGAGTGTTTGGGCAACTCGGTGATCTTGAATCGAGTTGTTTACTCGTGTGATTCGATCTAATAGCGGATGCTTGTGCATTTGTAGGTCCCATAAACATCCTTCTTGCAATCCAGTCCCTTATCACATTTCTCTATAGGAGGGGGACCCCCTCGCAGGGGGATTCCCGGGCAAGTATTACCCTCACCTGAAACAAGTGAGAAACTATGTAAAGCACAGAACTGGTAGAACAACTGGCTTGGAGGTGTGCGGGGAATATCATTGCACAGGATTTATTAGTGTGTTCTTGGTATTAGTGTGCATAGGCGGAATTTCAGCATTTTGATTGGCGGTGCAGACATTGAACAAGGGATGGATTCGTACCTTGGGGTATGGGGTTATTCCATAACAAGACAGTGGAAATAGCTGTCATCAGGAAAGGATTTAAGTTCAAACATCCTTTTGGAGAGGACCGGATTAGAATCGATTTCCAACTTCAAATACCTTGAAAGCATTTTCTCAAAGAACAATTCTGTTTAAGATGAAATACCTGTTCGATTGTCGGAGATGGTAAACTTTGGACACATTTCCAGAGATTTCGATTGATACTCGTCGCAACGTAAAATAAAATAAATAAAATAAGTGTTTTTTAAACCAATTACATAATATTATAAACCATCACTAAAATTACTTTGCTTACTTTATTGAAAAATAACTTTTTTCCTTATATTATTTTTAACAGGCGAACCAGAGTGTTCCATGAGAAATTGGTTAGTCAAAAATGAATAATGCTTGTCGACTTATATTTAGTTTTTTTTTGTTGTCCTCAAACTATTAAGGGGTGGGTGGGGGGGAGGAGTAGAACGCTACTTTCGTGGTGAACTACACTGCCGATGACGGGGAGATCGAGGTTCGAATCTTGGTCGGGCTTAATGAGGGTTTTTTCCCGTGTGGTTTTCCATTCTTCTTAACTCTTCCATTAACAAAAAAATAAAATTTAGTTGTATCTGAACTCATTGAAAAGAAACGTTTTTATCACGAGTTTATTGAACGGAACAAAATTTAAATAAAGCTGAAGAGGGAATGGGGGTAAAAATACAGCTTATTAATTTTTATCTCTGTTAACTCGGATATTGATGATTCAAAGTTGTTAATAGAAAAATGCAGCCAAGTCTCAAAAACCCAATATTATTTTTTCCCCACAAATTAGCAAAAATAAAGGTAACATTATTTCAGAATGATAAAGAGGGGGCTTAAACCCCTCTTATTACCCATTCATGGGCACCCATGGCTCCAGTGTCTGCATGATGATCCTTGGGGGAGAAGGTGTACACCACAATGTTACGTAGCACATATCTTCAGTGCCGTAACTAGGCAGGTGCACAGGCACAGGGCCCGGGACAAAGGAACTGACAAAAAAATTGTTAAATATAATAATATTTTCAAATTTTAAATTTCACCGCCATGCTGTTCAGACGTCAGGGAACCGAGTGCGTCAAGTGGGTCCGAGCAGTGGCAGCAAGTTAATTAATGGAGATGGAGAATCAAAGACATAGTGTAAATGTTCACTTACTAAATAATGAAAAAAGTCTGAAGAAGCGTATTGCTTCACCAGTATTTATTGCTTACACAACCTTCACGGAAGAGTTAGTTGGGGTTCACATGAGAAAAATAAGTCTACTTTTGAATAAGCCTATCTATGCAGGCTTTGCAATCTTGGATATAAACAAGGTTATCATGTATAACTTTCATTATAATTATGTTAAGAGGAAATATGTACAAAATGCAAAGCTCTTATTACAGACACAGACTACCTCTGTACGAACTGAAAACAGAAAATGTGTATGCGGATATGTTTGATAATATAGACCGATTCGGCACTTCATACTATCCAGAAACAAATTTTTTACACAGTGCGTGTAATAAAAAAAGCTCTGGGTAAAATGAAGGATGAGATGAATGGAGAGTGTATTCGAGAGTTTGTGGGACTTCGACCGAAGCTTTACTCCATTCAAAAGGAGAGTCTTGGGGAGAAAAAAGTGGGTAAAGGTGTGTCAAAAACAGCTCCCAAAAAGTAAATTAAACATGATCCTTATAAAAAATGTTTAAAGCAGGGGATCTTACACTACGCCAATATGTATATGATAAGAAGTGAGAAACATCAATTGTAGTATGTCTTTGAATAAACTTGCACTTTCACCAGGAGATGACAAACGCTATATTTTAGATAATGGATGTGACATTCTTGCATACGGTCACTACAAAATAAGACAAATTTGTTCACCAATTGAGACATATAATAAATAATAAAAAATTCAACCTTTATATTTTATTACGTAAATAGCTCGAGTGCTTGTGAGTATCATAGCCTGATTTCATCAGGTGAAACAGCACAGCTTTATCTAAATTAAATAGTTTAGTTAAAATTAGTTATAGGTGGGAGGTGACGTTAATCGCTTCCCCGCAGTGCCTCCTAGGAAACGTTTTAATAAACGGCTAAACGAGTAACATTAATATTATAATAAAATGTTAGTGATTTATAAAAGTTTTATCAAATTAATGGTGTAACTATTTTAGAAATACCTGGTTTACCACCCGCCTTCCCCTCCCTAAATATTTTTTCCCAATCCACCACTGAGCAATGCTATTCTTATGTGGGAAAGTGACCACCGGCTCTATGCGAAGGATCAATGTGGAAGAAAGTTACCCAACTTCGTAATGTAGAGGATCAATATTATTCTTATGGGAGAAAGTGATCCTCCTCACGAGAAAGTGATCCTCATCATTCTGTGTGTGGAGGATCAATGTTAACCTTATGGGAGAAAGTGATCCTCCACGCGAGAAAGTGATCCTCCTCATTCTATGTGTGGAGGATCAATGTTAACCTTATGGGAGAAAGTGATCCTCCACGCGAGAAAGTGATCCTCCTCATTCTATGTGTGGAGGATCAATGTTAACCTTATGGGAGAAAGTGATCCTCCATGTGAGAAAGTGATCCTCCTCATTCTGTGTGTGGAGGATCAATGTTAACCTTATGGGAGAAAGTGATCCTCCACACGAGAAAGTGATCCTCCTCACGAGAAAGTGATCCTCCTCATTCTATGTGTGGAGGATCAATGTTAACCTTATGGGAGAAAGTGATCCTCCACGCGAGAAAGTGATCCTCCTCATTCTATGTGTGGAGGATCAATGTTAACCTTATGGGAGAAAGTGATCCTCCATGTGAGAAAGTGATCCTCATCATTCTGTGTGTGGAGGATCAATGTTAACCTTATGGGAGAAAGTGATCCTCCACGCGAGAAAGTGATCCTCCTCATTCTATGTGTGGAGGATCAATGTTAACCTTATGGGAGAAGTGATCCTCCACGCGAGAAAGTGATCCTCATCATTCTGTGTGTGGAGGATCAATGTTAACCTTATGGGAGAAAGTGATCCTCCACGCGAGAAAGTGATCCTCCTCATTCTATGTGTGGAGGATCAATGTTAACCTTATGGGAGAAAGTGAGCTGGAACCATCATTTCACCTTCTACTGAAGGGGGAGGGTTTGGGCTGATATATAACTGGTGGTGGGGAGAGGGTAAAAGAAAGGTACGAAACATTTGTTACGTGGTTTATGGATGACCCCATAGCCTTTGCAATAAGGTGAGAGAGGAAAAGATGAGGGGGAGAAAGAAAGGAGGGAACAAACTCACGGAGTATCTTGATGCAGATGGAACAGCAACCACACGTCCCACCGTTTGCCTGATACTCGCCGTGACACGTTTCAAGATCGAAATTTTGACACCTGACACCTGACACTGTCACAGAAGTTGGGCGTGCACACTACACCAAGAGCTCCCACCACACAGGAGAGCGTTAGCAGGCATACCAACAGCCCGCGAGTTGAACGCATCTGAAGAGAGAAGTAACTTGTATTTTGTTTTTATTGTTGTTACACAGGCCTCGTGGTGTAGTGTGGTCAGTGCACCTGGTTACTAACCTAAGGATACCGGGTTCGATTCCCGGATGGTACCTTGGAAATTTTCCCTAAAGTAGAATTACCCCAACGGTCACCAGGGTTTGATTAATTAGGCTTATGTTAGGTTAAAGTGTTTTCACAGGCTCCACACCCTCATACTATCACCATCATCTCATCTCATCTCATCTCATCGAGACGTGGAAAGAGTCTCACCGGAGGTGATGCAACGATATATTAGTATTGGAACGGTTGATGTATCCCAGACGCGCGATATTATTACTGTACTGCATTAAAACCAAGGTTATTGACGTCATAATCTAAGGGCTACGAAGTGTAATTTTATAGGAAGTGTACCTTCAGTTGCAGTGTCGAATCTACATATGTGGGGATCTCGAAGTAGTATAAAATGTGAGGGGGCCCACTGACAAGCGTGCGAGTGACTGAGCGACTGGGTGGCCGAACTGGTGAGTGAACGCGTGAATTATCAGATAGCTCTTGATATTTGTTGACGAGGAGTCAAAGGCTCAAATCTTGGCTCAGTGAACTGAGGGTGGTTTTTGACAAGTGATGTATTGTTGTGGTTTTCTCATCCTCTATCCACGCTAATGGTGATTCTTATTTGTAAAGGCCTACGTTTATTATAATATTGAAGTATTAACATATCGGGTTATATATAACTGTTTATATATAGTGTATTAATTTACCAGTTAAATTAGGCAGTTAGTAGTCAGTGTGCTAAACCTATCGATAATAATTGAAAAAGTCAAATATCATGTCAAAATGAGAAGTTTTCCTAGCACTCAATGAACCAACACATAATAATATTGGCTAGCGCCTGTAAACTAGACTGTACCGGGTCACTCGCTCCAGCCTGGCCACCTCTCATTACAACCCATGTGTTCTATTTTATATTTTAGTCGCTCTCTCGCCCAGTCTGGCCGTATCCTAATCCGACAACTTAGCTCAGTCGGTAGTGCATCTGTCTACTGAGCTAAGGGTCTCAGGTTCGATTCCCATCATGGCCGAAAAATGTATCATTGATGAAATGTGTGTTTATCCTATCAGTGATGAATTAACGGCCAGGGACTGTATATTGTTCCTGTCCTAGTCTTAGGTTGGAAAATAAGGGATATGAAGCTACTTCAGGCCTATCAAGCCGGTAGTGGAAAATATTTGACTTGGATTAAAAACTGACCCAGGCCACAGGCGGGAAACATTAATGGATGTAAAATAGTTTGACACTATAAGTACTAAACGTATTCTTTAAAAATTTTAATTATTCAAACGTTAGGAAATGTTACTCTAAAATGTTGTTCATTGAGTATTTCATAAAATAACATTTCTTTTGGAATACAGTTTGTGTGGCTATCTTTAATGTCCACCAGTATTTAATATTTAGCACCGCGTCTTACTACCCATTCGGGTTATACGCTTTAAGTAGGCCTACTAATTACGTTAATGGATTTAGGAATTGGAAAGGTTGGATTAGAGGAAGTGAACCCACATTTACGTGAGGGGAGAGTGGAAAACCATTTAGGAAAACCCCCCTCCAGTTCACCTGACCGAGATTCGAACCACGTTCTCCACGTCCTCAGCTGTCGAGCTCAACACGTCAAGCGTGTTAGCCAACTACGCCACCGAGGCGAGTGTCCACCAGTTGAGCTGCAAACTGTACTGGTTTATTTACTAGGGTCGGTTCAAGATAATTCTTGTATTCAGTGACAATATTGGAATCTGTAGATAATTTACTATCTCGAATGGATTTAAAACGTCAATCTGGCTCAGGAATTAAAACGGTTTTATGACAGTATCGTAAGAAGATATTCGGTCAAAGAAAGATGATGAAAGTTTATCAATTAAGGAAATGAAGCTGTCTATCTTCCATTGCTCGCTTTGTAATAGCTGAGTGTCTGGTGATTTGCCATATTCTAGAGCAACTGCACACCCATCTATTTGTTTTTACGTAATTATTTCAATACTATTATTATTATTAGCACCCTTCGGGTTATACGCACTTACGCTAATGTGTAATGGTAGGGTGATTGTGAGATGAAATGAAGGACCTACAGTTTAACGTGGAATCCGAACCACGGTGGAGGCCTGGCATTCTCCACATTCACAAGATGTCTTGTCAGAGGTGAAGGAAGGGTTTGGTAATCAGATAAATCTGTGCCGGGACCGAGGATTGAACCCGGCCGCCAGCACAGAAGTCCGACACCTTACCCCTAGACCATCAGGTCACCAATTATTTCATGCAGGAATAATATATTGTAGCTGTAGGAACAAAACAAGAAGGTATCTACGATAGAAGGTTAGAGTTAATGTTTTATCTTTTATAGGGGTTTATGGGGCCTCTGTCTGTGGGGGCACTGAGGTCATATCCCCGTTCAACCCCTACCCCCTCCCCTTAAATCCAGCACTGCTCGTTAGATCGGGGAAAAAAAAGGGATGGAAAGAGTTATAAACCACTTCGCACGTGAAATGCACCATCCCCATACTCCAGTGTTCCTGGCCGAGATTCGAACTTCCCCGATAATTCAGTCTATTGCAAGCATTACACCACGTGACCACTGGTGCGGATGTGCTGGAGCTACCCCCAGATCACTACTGAGGAGGGAAACGCTCGTCTCTCCCCAGGATATCACCAAACCTTTTTTCTTAGCATCATGTCTTACTACCCGTTCGGGCTATACGCTTAATCTATGATAATGGTTTTAGGAAAACCATTTTGGAAATACCACTCTCACTACACCCGACCAAAATATGAACCTCAATCTCACCGTAGTCAGCAGTCTAGCCTACTGCGAGAGCAACGCCTTAGACCATGAGGCCACCGAAGTGGGGAGCACCTAGCTTATGTAGGTAGGCCTAATATGCGTCACGTCATGGTGAGGTTTTCTTTATTTAGAAATACAACATTCTACTATTATGTTGTTTTGTTGTTCTAATTAGGGAAATTAAGACCAGTGAAACCATGTTCTCATTATTTTTTTTAAACTGGAAAAATTGAAAAATATTGACTTTTACTATGAAAAAACTATTTCACTATGTTTATGTTAACAAGTAAAGAATACATAATTTCTCACTTCGATGGTATTTATGGTTCAAGCGTATTAGTGTTGCTATATTATGATTTTTGTAGGAAGAACAGTAGAAGTTAGTTACTAAAGTTATTCAAACAATTTTAATACATCCATACATCAAGTAATGTTATTTGCAGCTGTCACATTTGATGGATATTATCAATACCCATAAAATTACACAAATAATATAAGAAATATTATCAATGTTGGCCGCAAAGAAATATGTTTGAATTTTCTCTACTGTTCTTCCAACCAAAATCAGGGTATAATTTCCCGGTAAATTATCGTGAGCTTGGCTCTTAAGAAAATTTAGAAGATAGGCTGAAAAAACCCTACCCAAGCCTGCACTAATTATCAAACGATCTAAGGTGTCAGGATCGCAATATACTACATTTCCTGCGACGAGAAGGTCGATGTTAGAATCCCGGTTGAATGTACCGTGTTTATTTTCCCTAAATTTCACCCCGGTCTTCCTCAGCGCAAATGCTATCTTACATATCGCCTACCTTTATAAGTGTGGCAGTTTAATGCTGATAATTCGGACTGGTAGTGTGACGTGATGAAAAAAAACATTTCTGTACCTTGAAGACAAATTGAAGAAGGGTCGATTTGATCGTTTAAAAAAAAACCTAGCACAGCCTCGCCTATGCACGGTGTAGTCCTCTTTTAAATGTTAACGTCTTACGACAACTTTGTTTATTATATTAACTAGTCGGAAGCATAGCTCGTCACACTGTGGCATACCTCGATAGAGCACGCAGACTCAGGATGAAGAGAGGATCACGTTTTATTCTCACGCTCGTAGATCTGTAGCAACGCTTCAATTTATAACAGAATGACGCATACTTTATTTTAATATACTAACGGAACTTTCCGCACTAGCTTATTTAATACAACAGCGTACGACTTAAGTAACTTAATTTTAGGACATACCCGCACCGGTGGCCGCATGGTCTAAGGCACTACTCTTGCAGTATACTAAACTGCCGACTACAGGGAGATCAAGGTTTGAATCTCGATCGGGTGTACTGAGGGTGATTGTTCCAAAATGGTTTTCAACTTTCCCTCCACGAAAATGTTGGTACACTTCCTTTTAATATAACCGTACTCATCTATAAGATCATTAGCATAATTAATACATGAGCTTATGCATTTCATTTTTTTTATTTGAGGTATTAACGAGAACTTTCTGAACCGAATGATTATATCAGCACACGAGTTATAATCTAACTTGAAAATCTAGAACAGACACAACATCCAGACCTCGGCCGTTAATTCATCACTGGGAAGAGGGAAACACACATTCAACCAATTATAAATCTTTCGACCATGCCAGGAATCAAACCCGAGACCCTTAGCTCAGTGGACAGCAAACAGACAGACATACACTGTCATTACATCATCTTATTGTGGGCAAAGCCGTAGTCAGCCAATAGTTTCAGGGGGGGTTTAGTGGGCACATCGCCCAATTGCAGGAAGTTAGAAAAAATTCTAAAAACAGTTCTATAAGCTATCTCAAGTGTTTTTAGGGCAAAATAGCCTCCTATCTGCCGAAGGCCAGGAAAATTCATAAATATTGAACACCCTAGAAGCTATTTGAAGTTTTTTTCTATGGCAACAAACATCATAACTGCCAAAGGCTAGGAGCATTTCTAAATATTACACACCTCTAGAAGCTATTTGAAGTGGGTTTTTTTTTGCAACATAATACCATTACTTCCGAAGGTTATGAAAAATTCTGAATCTTAAACACCTCTAAAAGCTATTTGAAGTGTAAGTGTTTTTCATGGTAACACAGCCCCTTAATTTGTATTTTTAACTTAATTTTGATATTGTTTGAACCATAAATAAAGCCATATATATTTCGTTCATAAAATTTCGAGGGGGGCTGAACCCCCCCCCCCCCCGGCTACGGCCTTGATTGCGGGTATGACGTGTAAACAACATTCAAGGTATAGGCCTACTTTGGGCAACGTTCTGTTCCTAGAGATGCTGAAAGTCTACACACACGACGACCGAACTAGATACTGCATCTCTCACATTCAAATATGTCATACGCTAAAAATAAATACGAAATAAAATTTAAAAAAACCTTTACATCTGATTGAGATTTTATCCCTGAGCTCCCGGTCCAGATCAAACGAGAATGATGCCATAACTTACGTAACCAACAATACTTGTTCCAGGAAACTGAATAATTGTTAAAAGTATGCATCATCGTGAACTTTCCGAACACATCTATGAGTAAAATACTATATTTGGTGAGATCAAATTTACTAAAAAATTATAAGTTTTCTAGCTTTGGTTCGAATCCTGTTGATGACGGTGAATTTAGTATCCCCATGGAGCGAAAGTAGGCAGGTAGTGATTCGGAATTTTCACTTTACATTCTGTCCGAGTCACTAAAATACAGTGAGTAAACTAGAGATTAAATTTTTAAGGTTGTGTAGTGGCCAAACAAAACGCTAGTGGGGGAAAAAAAGAAGATATTAATTATAGATGAAACCTATGTTTGGGAAACATGGTTGAGGTCGTGATTCATATTTGTCTGTAGAAAAATCCTTTCCGTTCAATTTGTTCTGTAAGATGATGTCAGTGAAGAAGTGAAGTAGGAGCAATAAATATGATTTTTTATGTTAATAGTGAAGCATGTTTCGTGCCCTAAAACATAGAAAGAAATAGTACCTCCTAATAACCTTTATTGGTTTCAAATCCCAGAAGGATCAAAATATCTTATTATTCCCATTGTGTGAAATAAGATCATGGCTGTGTCTGAATAGTCCACTCTTGTGCACTTTATTTGCTAGAAAATTGCAATGGCGTCGACTTAAATGCCGGAAGTCATTTTTGATGGTGTTTGGATCCTCTTAAAGTGTGCTGATGCAACCCTTACAGCACACTTTACTAAAGGGCACAGTCTATGTGCCCCTTATTGTGCACTTTAGTTAAAATAGCGTTTTAAATGGAATAAATTAACTTAAACTGTTAAATGAATAATTTGTAATGCTGTGTAATGTATTCATTTACATTTGTCAGTAGGCTTAAATTCTTTCTGTTGCATAAAAATTCTTTTTTTAGCAAATATATTTTTTAGTTTAAAAATTGTTTTTTAATTATAAATTAATAGTTTAAGAATTATATTTTATTGATATAAGAAGTTTAATAATAGGAAAATAACAATTTACATTTGTATTGATAAGTACTATAAATAAATACAGAAATATTTACATAATTTTTGGTAGCCCTGCGTTTTGTACGGCCTTTTATTTGAGTCTCCTTTGTCTCTGCTGTACTAAAGAATTTGTAAATATTCACACTTAAGCTACTATCACACGACACTTGCTTGTACTAGATATCTGTATACTAGCTAATACAATAGAAACGGGAATAGAGTATTCACACGCTGCTAGTTTGGTATTTGGTTCTAGTGCAAATATATATGGAACGTCAGAGATTAATTTTGGGTGCAGCAGCTGCATTAATTATTAATAATTATATTGGAAATTATGAGAGGGAGCGTAGAAAAAGAATATAGACATGGGAATGGCTGTAAAGACTAAATAATGGTCGCGGGATGCTAAAAATGATACATTCGGAGTGACACTAACGTTTAGTATCTCCCTAAATTTGTATTCATTTATTTACGATGTGATCAGAGGCCCCTAAGCCCATGGGTATCCAAGTAGAGTATCCTTGATACACAAATGTTTTTTTTAGGTCTACGCACACTTTATATTCTAAAAAGAATACCACCCAAGGTTGGCATGCTATCAAATTTATTTAGATTAAAATTGGGTCTGGAACACTGTTTGTCATTTTTAGATGACATGTTTTAATTAAATATGTATATTAAATATATTGTCATATTGTGGCAATTTGGTATTATATAAACAAAGATGCTTAGAATAGTTTTCTGCCAACAACAAAATCACATCCGATGACGAAGTTGGTGCCAATTATATCATTTCTCTACACACAGGCTCAGTGCGCATTGATTGGTCTAATTATACAGACTAGTGTCGGAACTAGTACAAAAATAGGGCCTGTTCTATCCTCACAACTAATATGGTAGCCGGTACCAAGTGGCAGAACCAGTATACTTTTTCTGATTCACACGGCGCTAAATGATGACGTGCTAGCTAGCACACTGGATTTCAAATACGAGCTAGTGTCATGTGATACAGGCATAACATTCATCTGCAAATTTTATAAAACCACTATATAGTGCGCATAGGGAACAAAACACTATCAAAAATTGATCTCGTTGCCATGGAAACATTACTTTCATAAGTGGCCACCAGGTAGCTCTAAGTGTACTATGCTGTCTGAAAAGTCTCATGCACCCTATGTACTTTAGGGTGCCAGAAACGTGTTTTATTAAGGTGTGCAAGTAAAATAGTCAAGTGCAGAAGTGCGGACTATTCAGACACAGCCCATAGATGTAATTTTGATTCAAAGTTCATTATAAGGAAATTCTGAGGCGTTAGTTTAAACATCAGACAGTAAAAATATTAACACAACAAAATAAGGTAAGGATTTAGGGTTTTCTTCCCAGAATGAAATTAATTATCATTTGTGAAATTAGGGTCTCCAATACCCATTGATGATTTGACTACTGAGGGACCTAGATATTGTGTCCGACACTCAAGAAATAAGTTAATTTGCAAGTCGTGTGTTCACGTGTTATTACAATTACTTGGATCAGAAAGTATACATACGTCAAATAGGCTACCCTTAGTCATAAAAAGTACCATTGTTAATATTTACATGTATTTTAAAAATATTTACTCATTTAAGTTTTCTACCTATTGTGGCTTGGGTTGAGAGGTGGAAAAAGATGAGGAAATAATTTTAATAAGTAGTCAAATGGGGGAAGTATAGTTGAAAAATACATAAAATTTATTTCTGATATACACACAAATATTTGATTTTCAAACACATTCTGGTGGACTCAAAGATCGCCGAGATATGGCCAGATGTGAATCACGTGTGTGTCTCGTTGTGGGCTGACGTTGTCTGAGGTAGAGAGCAAACCCCATTAAGGCAGCTCAACGGAGACTTGCAGGGAACAAGAGGGAAACCTTGTATCCCTAACTCTTGAGCAGACAACTTTCTCCTTCCTCTGAAACAAGACAATACACCTTGTATCCTAGCTCTTGGAGCAGACAACTTTCTCCTTCCTCTGAAACCAGACAATACACCTTGTATCCCTAGCTCTTGGAGAGACAACTTTCTCCTTCCTCTGAAACCAGACAATACACCTTGTATCCCTTGGAGCAGACAACTTTCTCCTTCCTCTGAAACCAGACAATACACCTTGTATCCCTTGGAGCAGACAACTTTCTCCTTCCACTGAAACAAGACAATACACCTTGTATCCCTTGGAGCAGACAACTTTCTCCTTCCTCTGAAACCAGACAATACACCTTGTATCCCTTGGAGCAGACAACTTTCTCCTTCCTCTGAAACAAGACAATACACCTTGTATCCCTAGCTCTTGGAGCAGACAACTTTCTCCTTCCTCTGAAACCAGACAATACACCTTGTATCCCTTGGAGCAGACAACTTTCTCCTTCCTTTGAAACATGACAATACACCTTGTATCCCTTGAGCAGACACTTCCTTCTGAAACAGACAACTGTATCCCTATTGAGCAGAAACTTTCTCCTTCCTCTGAAACAAGACAATACACCTTGTATCCCTAGCTCTTGGAGCAGACAACTTTCTCCTTCCTCTGAAACAGACAATACACTTGATCCTTGGAGCAGACAACTTTCTCTTCCTTGAAACAAGACTATACACCTTGTATCCCTAGCTCTTGGAGCAGACAACTTTCTCCTTCCTCTGAAACAAGACAATACACCTTGTATCCCTTGGAGCAGACAACTTTCTCCTTCTTCCGAAACAAGAAAATACTTTATTAATCTTTATTATATTTACTAATCAAACAGTCTTGATAATGCTTTTCAATATTTTTGTAGTTATAAAGATATATACATAAAAAAACTACCATTGCTAACTTATTAATATGAATGAATGGGCATAATAATGACTAAAATTACCTACATCCATAACATTTTATTTTAACTATGTTCCACGCCTTAATATTCTCTGTGCTTTTCGAAAATTACAATAATGGGGCAGAGTTTAGGATTGAAGATATTAAAATTGAGAGAAAACGTACCTACACTTGTGTAGAAGGGTGGAAAGCTATTTAAGAAAAATCAAACACCTGACAGGGATTTAATCCCTACTTGCCCGTCACTTGTAAACCAAACTAGAAGAGTTTAATGAGTTGGTCTGCGTGTCCATCAATACGTGTTGATTCCCGAGAAGAGTGATACATTGCCGGCCGGGCTAGCGTGGTTGCCTAGCAACAGGAGAAGCGGCACTGATCCGGACCGAATACTGACCCAGGTGTTTGTCGCAGGTGGCGCAACAGCCGCAGAAGGACCCGCGTTCGTTGAACTCGCCGTCCACGCAGGACTCCTTGCTGACCCCCACGTCACACTCCACCTTGGCACAGGAATCCTTCTCGCAGACAATGGCCAGGGTCACGGCGCATGCGCACATCAACACGACCCCTTGGAGAATGTTAGAGGCCCGCATCTAGGATACATCAGAATATGTACAATGGTATCGTTCAACTCTCACATCTAACAGAAAAGTTACAATAGGCTGATTTGGGTAGAAGGAACATTATGGTAGTTACTAAAGCTACTAAAACAATTTTAATATGTTTACACATCAAGTCGAGTTGTCTGTAGCTGTCACGTTTGATACAGTAGCCCCGTGGCTTCTTTGGTGCTAACTGACAGCTCACAGCTATACCTAAATTTTGACTGTCAAAAGTGACAACTGATAAACACATGTTTTTGCAGATCATCTGATTCGGTGTAGGGATACATAATTTGGTCTGGTAACTTTTTAAAGCTGGCAACTGTCAGCTGTGAGCTGTCAGTCAGCACCAAAGAAGCCATGGGGCTATTGTAGATATTATCAATACCTATAAAATAACTCAAATAATATGTTATTATAATAATATATTATCGATGTTGAGCGCAAATAAATATGTTTGAATTTTATAAACTGTTTTCCCAACCAAAATCAGGGTGTACGTCTAATTTAATATATTCATACGTGAAATTACGTGATCGGCGCGGTCACTTTTGCTGATATTATCAATAGGTCTACCTATAAAATAACACCAATAAAAATAGTTAAAATGTTGAACGCAAAATAATAAATTCATTGTTATAGCGGATTATTTTTTCGTATCCTCTAGCCCAGCGCTTATCAAACCGGGGTACGCGGGCAGTTCTCAAGGGAAAGTTGGCAAAATGACAAAGGACTTGTGGAAAACACTAATTTTTGGCTTTTACCGTTATCTGGTTATTTCCGCCCATCTTTTCCCTCTATTTTCTCTCGACTGGAGACAGATTTCTGATCATTTTCAACCCTCCACTCTACGTTAGCAGATATCGTGCTTGTATTTAGAATAATTTGAGCATATTTCCTGAACAGTCACGACTTGGTGACATACTCTTTCTCAACGATATTACTCAAACTTGCAACACAATTGTAGAGATATATTGCGGTGATGTTTATATATTATTAATTAGTTCCAATCTATTTGTGTTTATGTATTAGATATCGGCCTATTCGTGACAATGTGGCTCAAACATATAATGTGTGTTAAAGTGGATTTCCAAACGAAATTATCTTGCTCGTTTGTTTGAAATGAGACAAGAAGTTAAGAGTGTTCCTCTCTGACACTAAGTGTGAGTGTTGTGACAGATTTACAGATGAGCAGTGGCTGTGCAGGATAGCTTTCGTGGCTGACGTATTTCAGTGACTGAATGAACTGAATAAAGGTCTGCAGGGTAAACACACAACACTCTTCATGGTTAATGACGAAATAAAAGTTATAAAAAAGAAACTTCAATTTGCAACAAAAAAAGTTGGAAAGGACAATTGTAATTCTTTCCGTATTTAGAAAATTTCGTAGAAGAAAATGAACTTGAGCTTCGTGATTCTGTTGTCAACGACATAAGAGATTTTCTGGGTTTAATTGAAGACATTGGAGAATATTTTCCTGAGAGTTTAGGGAGAGAGTTTGTGGTGAGAGACCCTTTTTCTACAGTGGATGACTCCAGTCTACCAAACTTATTTTAAACGAAAGAAATTATTGAACTGTCCTGTGATGAAACCCTAAAATCCAGTCTTCTTTGGCGGACTTTTGGTTGCAAAACCTGAATGAGTTTCCTCATTTCACTGACCATGCCATCCAGTTTATTTATTATGCCGTATTCAACAACATATCTCTGTGAGAGTGGTTTTTCATCTATAGTGTACCGTACCTAAAAAAATAATAATTACCGCAATAGGCTAAATTTGGAGCCGGACCTCCGCTTGAAAATTTCAATTGGACAACCAAACAACAAAAAGTCGTGTCAAGCCATGTAGCCACACCCCTCTCAATGAAAAGCTTTGAGATCAGATCCAGAATTACAATTTTAAAAAATGGTTTGAAAATATTATTTTTAGGTTTGATTTATTTATTTATTTTTTAAAAAATGTGCTAAGAAAATGTATAAAACTTTCCTCCAGACTTTTTATAGTAAAATTATGTTTTTTTAAAACTTATCATTACGATTCTCAAGAGATAATGTTAAGGCTTACAGTGGGATTCTCTCTAAATAGATCTTTCAAATTTTAAATATTTTAATTACAGATTTTTTTCTCGTTAGATTAAATAGCTCAATAATATACCACGTGGTCATATTTTTTTTTTATCTTGGGGGTACATTAAGGTTTTAGTCATGACCAAGAATACAATCTAAAAGGAGTTTGAGAACCGCTGCTCTAGCCAGATGAATATCAAAATTTTACAACTGAGCTATTTGAAAATTATAATAGCTCATTTAGGTTAGTTTAAAATAAATACATCTAGACAAGCTCACGTTAGGCTAGTTTAAAATATTATTGGATGTGCTACCAATTTTGATCAAAATTAAGTTTTAAAAAAAGTTTTGGCTCACTTAATACTTTTTAAGCGGTATATTTCTTTGCAACCCGTTCTATAATGCAACACTCAGGCGGAGTTGGCGTAGCTTACTCGGGCTGTCAGGTTTGACGTGACTCGAATCGCGGACAGGCAAACTGGGGTAGTTTTCTACAGTGTGAATTTCTTTCCTTAGCAAATGAAAACGAATTTACTCTCAACTGCCCTTATCATCCCTAACCTCTTAAACTAGCTCGTTAAAAGTTATTGTGGTAAGAATTGCGTCGAAATAGCGACAGACCCTTAGTAGATTTTTAGTACAATAAGCTTTCATATTTTTTGTTTGTTTTTGCAATCAGCAATAATAAAACTTTGCTATATTATTAGGGTTATATTATAGGAAATGATAATAATTATCTACCAAAAATGACAATTGTAAAATTAAATTTACTTGACTTATGAAAACATGAAAGGAGATCTAGTAACTCTTACTATCTGTCATATTATGAAAATTGAGCTGTATATTTGGTATGTTCCTAGCGTATTGTCAATTCTGCTAAGTTTTGATCATTGAAGAGGCGCACGAACGTTTTTGGTTTGAGGGAATACAAGTGTGAAATATTGCCCTTATTGGGATAAAGGTGTTTACGGTTTGTGGAAGCTTTGTAAGAAAGAAATATTCTGGAAAATGTCCACAGGAAAACTTTTAAACATTGGCTTCTCCAAAGATATAATATATATATATATATATATATATATATATATATATATTATATATATATATATATATATATATATATATAAAAAGCGAAATCCCTGACTGACTGACTCATCACTCACTAATCACTAATTCTCACACTTCCCACTAAGCTAGAGGGCTAAAATTTGGCGCAGGTGTTCCTTTTAAGCTAATTAGGAAAAGTACAAATGGTTTGTGATTAAGGGGGTGAAATGGGGTAGCTACCCTAATCAACAATATTGCTTTATAAACTCTTTTTAAACGTTTATAGGGTAATAATCCGATAAGTTTGTTCTAATAATGCCTTCGAAAAAATAAAACCATTATTTTTAACCCCGTAGATGCTTCTAAGGGGTGGAAGAAAGTGAATACAGACAATTAACTAAAATATGTAATTACGTTTTAATATTCAACTCCAAGAGACGGTAGAAGTCTGTAGTTTATAGTTTGCTGAATTTTGTGGTGTTTGTAATGTCTGTGTGAGAGGGCCCGGACCGAGGCTGTATGTGGTAGTGGGGATTGGTGGGAGGGGGGGATAACGCCCCAGGCGGTAGGCGAGGAGCCCTCCGAAAATAAAATTCCCCATGAGAAAGGGTACGGCCAGACTGGGCGAGCACGCGAGCGACTAATAAATAAAATATAACACATTGGTTGTAATGAGAGGTGGCCAGCCTGAGCGAGCGCGCTTGAAAGATAGAACTGGTTCTATTTTTCAAGCTCGCGCGCTCTACCCGGTACAGTCTAGTTTACAAGGCGCTAGGCAATATTATTGTGTGATGGTTTATTGAGTGCTAGGAAAACTTCTCGTTTTGACATTTTTATTACTATCGATAGGTTTGGCACACTTGCTACTAGCGGCCTATTTTAATTGGTAAGATCATAAACCTATATATATATATATATATATATATATATATATATATATATATATGTGTGTGTGTGTGTATGTGTGTGTGTGTGTGTGTAAAACTGATATGTTAAAATACTTCAATATTATAATCAATGTAGGCCTTTACAAATAAGAATCCCCATTAGCGTGGAGAGAGGATGAGAAAACCACAATAAAAATCACTTGTCAAAAACCACCTTCAGTTCACTGAGCCAAATTCGAACCTTTGCCTCCTCGTCAACAAATATCGAGAGCTATTTGCTAATCACGCGCTCGCCAGTTTGGTCGAACCTTAACGAAACATGGTCACCTCTGCGCAGGGTTTCTCAGGTAGCGCTAAGAACCCTGCCATTAAGCTTCAAACGAAAATTCCTCATTTTCATCCAAAAATAAATAATAACACAATATCCCGTGCAAAGAACGGGCATTCAATTCAGATAGTAAATGCTATTTTCATAGTAATTAGAGGCATTTTCTTATAGTTACGATTAATATATAGATAACTCGGACTTTGGATAATTCGGACAAAATCTATAAAGTAACACGCCAGCCGCATGCTGGCAGGCTAAAAATGTTATAGAAGTAGCGTAATGCAGGATGCTGGCGGAGATCTTGCAACACAACCTCACATCTCGCCCCCACACATAGAGTACAATATACAAGTGCTCAAGACCTATTGTAATCTCAACCTTCCCCATTCCAGTACCTAGCTGTGTTATTTGTGTATGTGTATTATTTACCTCGTCACATTAAAGTATAATATTACTTTAGATAACGTATCAGTTTTCATTTCTTGAGCACAACTTTATTTCCCCTCTGCAAGACGGACTTTTCGTAACTCGGACAGGCCCCACACCCTTTAGTACGAGTTAAGTTGAGTTGACTGTGTATATATATGTAGTTCACACTAAACCTATACAAAAGTTTACACACATTCAAAACTTATGTAACATACTTTGAATGAATCAGATAGCCGAAGCTATCATCTATGCATTTTAGTGAGGCTAGCACCACTTAGATATCATATTCTGAAAATTGAAACCTGGACACGGGAATCGAACCCGGGACCTTCGGCTTAGTACGCCAATGCTCTTACCACTGAGCTATCCAGGATTCGTCCCGTACCCATGGTCATTATTCACTCATATTTTAAGGCAGTGTCCAGGTGTCATTTTTCAATTTTCAGAATATGATATCTAAGTGGTGCTATCCTCACTAAAATGCATAGATGATAGCTTCGGCTATCTGATTCATTAATATATGCAATCCCGTACAATTATCATATAATTGTCAATTGGCTTAAATACATTGCCAACTACCGAGTCGCAGGTGGCTGCGTTGTCTGATGGCTGTGATCTTATATAATCACATGTTTATAAGCTGACGACTTCCGCACGTCCATCAAAGACTCTGCCTTAAAATATGAGTGAAGAATGACCATGAGCACGGGACGATTCCTGGATAGTTCAGTGGTAAGAGCATTGGCGTACTAGCCGAAGGTCCCGGGTTCGATTCCCGTGTCCAGGTGTCATTTTTCAATTTTCAGAATATGATAAAATACTTTGTCTTTAAACAAAAGTGAATGATTTTATGAGTCTATTATATTTATTTATTCTGGCTTTTTTTTTAGTGGTTACAAATTATATATACCATCAATCAAAGTTTGGGTGGGTTCTCTGGTACCCCCTACACTGTACCTGCACCATTGGTTCATCGTTTTATCGTCAATCAGGGCCAAATTTCCCATTAAGGCACAGTGCCTCATTGATCTCTATAATATAACTAGATGGACATACACATACACATTGCCAAGGACAAAAGCGTAACGCTCAAGTTAACCGTCTGCTACACTGTGGGGGGACAGATTTAACGGTTTCTTTCAATGTTCTTATGCGAAAACATGTCTCTGATGTATAAAAGTGTTATTGTTTGAAAATAGTGAAGTATTATACCACACTTTCTTGAAGAAACATTTGCATTAAAGGATCTACAGTTCAGTTTTACAGGTAATACTGTACAAATACGAATAACATCTTTAACATATTTAAATAATTATGTAGTTATCATCAATGTTGTTTACAATCTGCCAAGACTACACTTATATTTAAAGTTGGTTATTAGCTTATATATTGGTTTCATAAACCATATTGCATTTGTTTGAATGACAAACTTTGTGTAGAAGTCTTACGTTCAAATTATAATTTAGGTTATAGGCTTATAGGAAGTACGGTATCTATTAAACCCTGTTTTTAGTAATAATCCCAATCTGTAAGACTTTATTTCGTACCAGAATACTATCATATACCCTATATAATATTTTTATAGGATAAACGGCCATTTAGAACGGAAGTAGAAATTTCTTTCTGGAAGGTCTTTTATCTTACCTAAACACAATTATAGGGTAGGATTCTGGTACAAGATAAAGCCTTACAAGCAATGTGTGAATGAAAATGGAGGACATTTGCAAGACGTTATTTTCCATATCTAACTTGTGTTCTAAAAATTGTTTCATGGTGTAAATAACAATGGCAAAATATGCTGAATTTAATGACACAATGTACACAATTTTTTGTCTGAAAATACAAAAGTTATTACACTTGCAAAACAGTCATATATTTCTGCAGCACTCTGTATTATAATTATTCTAATGGAATAGGGATGAGGAAGGAAATATTCTATAAGTAATCTACCCGTGTTTGCCTGGAAGGGAAATGGAGAGGCATCTAGGGAAAACCACCATGAGTATACCCGACCTAGATTCGAATCCCGATCTCACCGCCGTAATCAGCAGACCAGTCTATATAACACGAAAGTGGCGCCTTAAAGTTGTATCATTCGGCCACTGAAGGGGGTCGCTTCATTATTAATAACTTTTGAGTATTGTATCTGTGAACATTTGGTAGTTTGTAGGTATCAAGAGATTTGTTAGGAAGGCCAGTCAGTATTTGACATTTGGTAGTTTGTAGGTATCAAGAGATTTGTTAGGAAGGCCAGTCAGTATTTGACATTTGTAGTTTGTAGGTATCAAGAGATTTGTTAGGAAGGCCAGTCAGTATTGACATTTGGTAGTTTGTAGGTATCAAGAGATTTGTTAGGAAGGCCAGTCAGTATTTGACATTTGTAGTTTGTAGGTATCAAGAGATTTGTTAGGAAGGCCAGTCAGTATTTGACATTTGTAGTTTGTAGGTATCAAGCGATTTGTTAGGAAGGCCAGTCAGTATTTGACATTTGTAGTTTATAGGTATCAAGAGATTTGATAGGAAGGACAGTCAGTATCTGACATTTGTAGTTTGTAGGTATCAAGAGATTTGTTAGGAAGGACAGTCAGTATTTGACATTTGTAGTTTGTAGGTATCAAGAGATTTGTTAGGAAGGCCAGTCAGTATTTGACATTTGTAGTTTGTAGGTATCAAGAGATTTGTTAGGAAGGCCAGTCAGTATTTGACATTTGTAGTTTGTAGGTATCAAGAGATTTGTTAGAAAGGACAGTCAGTATTTGACATTTGTAGTTTGTAGGTATCAAGAGATTTGTTAGGAAGGCCAGTCAGTATCTGACAGTTACTAAAGTTACTTGTACTTCCGTACGCTATGGTACTTTTAAATATTCATACGTCAAATCATGTGATCTACAACTGTCATTTTTATTTTAGATAAAATCAATACAAAAAAAACTAATAACAGGGCCATACGCACATGGGTGGGGGTTTGAGGGTTCAAACCCCTCTCATTGAGAAATAAATTTACACTAGATAAAATAATATCAATATACTAATGAGACGAGAGCCAAAACGGTTCCAGTAGTATATTTGTAGAAGTGATATTTGTAAGACTCCTACTAAATCGTTTCTTCCCTGAAGTTAAATGTATATCTTGGACAAGCTGTTGGTATCGATGCTTTGTGAATGGTTGAGTGTTGCGAATGATTGTATGATTTTTTAATTTGTACTTTCATTTCTTACTGTCCCAATAAAATACAGATATTTAAATTACTTTTTATTACGAAAGGAAACATTTCATTAATATTTTCTGTGTCACCATAAAAAATCACATATTAGTTTATATTATATACCCCATCATATTTTTTTATTATTGACCCCCTACAACAATCCCACGTAAGGCCCTGACTAATAATATAGTAAAACGTTATGAATGTCGACTGCAAAAAAAAGTTTGTACTCCTTAAACTGTTCTTCCTACCAGAATTCTACCATTAATTCAAAAGCGTTGTACATTCGAATTTTAATGGAGTAGTGTGACACTAGATTTGGGAATATAGGCCTACAGTAAATCCGTACAACTAAAATATAAGTTACCGGTACTTTGTCTAGTTCTTTCCTCAATATTTGGCAAATTAATGAGTATTACTTCAAGTTCCCAGAGTATTCTTATCAAACCAATGAAAACGTAAACATCTTACCTTATCTCGTAGTATTTTGAGATTGTGTTGACGACACCTAAGAATTAACTCAACTGTACAAACAAACCTCAAACAAAACAAGCTCAAGATTGTATTGGCTTTCAAGGTTATGTGGCCTCTCACTAGCTATGTACTCGGCCGATATCGGCTAGGTTGAGAAATTAACATTGGTTGGGAATGAAAGTTTATTCAAGCGTACAACTCGTACATGTGACACAAATAAAACTAGTATTAGCTGAAAATTAAATTTGTATAAAACAGAGAGAAAATGTGGCGTGATCTGTTTTAATTCATTCTCTACTTAGATTAGATTCATGTTTCATTCACTTTACATTCTGTATGGGGAAACACCCTTGCATGACGTCACAAAGAACAACCGACGCTGCGGTCGACGCCTACTCTGAAAAATTTCCTCATTCTCAACGTTTATTTATTCAAATGGTCGTTCTGAAACATCATAAACTTTTAACACAGTCTTCAATTATCTTAGAATCCTCTGTTTTGACCTTATTATAAATGTCTATATTTGTATAAGGAAGGTTGGATCCGTTTTCTAAATATGTTAATTAAAAAAAATTAAAACTACTCTTACACAACATTTTGCAAAAGAGGAAATTGAAAATTAGCTAATTTACTTTTTCACAAATATATTTTACTATAGGGGCCTAAGACTTAGGCAAGGTTTTTATTGCTATAGGGTGCTAATTTGTGGTCCTTATCTATGCTGCCTTCTTGGAGATTTTGAAGCCATTTTATGAAGTGGGTTGCATCTTAACTTAACACACTTAAGCTATCTAAGCGCTATCAATTAGGCACCACTGAACAAAATAGAAAGATAAGGAAGAAATTGGAAAACTCATTTTGCTAGGCCTATTGTTTACCTACTGATAACCCTTTTCCTCTTCCTCTGACGAGTGTACACACTATACTATTTGTGCCTTGAAAAGATTGTCTTACTTTTTTAAATTACCTTTTACATTTTTCCCTTGGGCAAGCCAAGCTCTTATTAAATCAAGATAAATAACTTAATTACCGGTTAATATTTTAATCCACCCTGATTCCAAAAATAAAATCTAC
Source organism: Timema cristinae (assembly GCA_039000515.1). Lineage (NCBI taxonomy): Eukaryota > Metazoa > Arthropoda > Insecta > Phasmatodea > Timematidae > Timema > Timema cristinae. Next base: position 27,767,859 of record JBCFYV010000935.1, read on the forward strand.
TTATAATAAAAAATTCCATCAAACTATTTCATATTTTATTTCACTTGTAGATGGTTTATAAAAAATAAATTAACTAAAAAAATGCTTCAAGTTAAAAATAATGTTATGAAGAATATTTTTAGAATTATTTAAGAATTTTTTGTTAAAACTCGCTGAATATATTGTAAATTACTTGCCTCAGTGGCGGATTATTATTATTATTAGCTCCGCGTCTTACTACCCACTTATGCTAATGTGTAATGATAGGGTGATTGTGACATGAAACGAAGGACCTACAAATCTTGACCTGAGATGACTTCACAGGCAGACAATGCCCTTTAGGGTACTATCTATTTAAGCTCTTTTTAGAATAACAGAACATAGTTATGTGTTAGTTGACTAATTAGTTGAGCAGCTCTTGTAATTTTTTTACAACTTTATACAATTTTTAACATCTTTCATTGAAGTTTTACTACTAAAACCATTAACCTCAAGAATAAACATTGTTTAGAACACTGCAAATGTTGTGGGAAGGTCGCTAAGAGTGCTCATTTTGAGATATGAACTATTTTTCCAGAAAGTAGAGTAGTTTTCCATAACATAAATACAATATTTAAAGTAGTAAGCTAACTAAGACTTAAGCCAGCCCCACACTACTTGGCAAACATAGGCCAGCATTGAAAAATATGAGCAATGGCCTTAGTGTGGGACGGCCACTTGTAGGTATTCGAAAATACTTGTAGATACTTGCCGTCCGCTGTCATTTTTCTGTCACAAGTCAAAGGCGACCAATAGCTGGCCCAGACACTTGGTGTAGCTCCCACACTACTCAGGGAACATTGGACATCATCACTAAGCAAAGACCAGAATATTGTATGTCTTGACATTCCTAGCTCAAATCTCTTTAATATAGATATTTTTTTGTTTTGGTTGTTATTTCGTGTTTTCTGTTAGCACTAGATGCTTATATTGTTTGTGTTTAATTTTGTCTTGAATGTGATATGGAATGGAAATAAGGTACCCTCCACACAAAACTATGTATGAAGAGATTAAGAGTAGTTTTACACTATCCATTCTTTTATACTCGTGAGCACAAAGAGAGAACATCACAAGTTATGTAAGTGTGGGAGACCCAGGCTTTGACTATAATAATAGGACAAGTACTTGTCCAAGTATTGGCCCGGTGATATTTGCAATATGTGTGGGAGTCCCATTGTTAATTGCCTAATATTTGCACAACTGTTGGACAATACTCTGCTTGATATCTGCCAAGTAGTGTGGGACTAACTTTAAAAAGAGTCACATTTTTCATTCATGTGGACAACTCTTTGGTCGATGAACGTTCAAATAAGTTGTGTTATACAATATTAGCCTCTTATTTCAAGTATTTACCTGATCTCTTTGATTTCTCCTTGATAACTTAAACAAATTATCAGATTTTGACCAAAATTGGTAGTCCTAAACTGTTCACCATAAGTTGCACACAGATAACTTATTATTGCTGACATAGTGGTTTGCTTTCGTGAATTTCACCCGGGTCAGAGACCAGCCCATGACTAGCTGTACTAGGGATTCTTTTCACATTAATGTGCTTTCATTGGTGGTCACATCACATGATCTAAGGCAAGCCTGTCCGACTAGCAGGCCGCGGGACACATTCAGCCCTTAGCAGAATATTTTGTGGCCCGCAATGCATTAAAAAGGTAAAAAAAAAAAGGTCATCCAGGAGTTCCTTGAACATGATCAGACTTAAATTGTATTAAATTTATTAGATGTATTATTTTCTGTACTGTAATGTACTTTGTATCAATTATTATAATACTTTTAATATAATATATTAGTTAATTAAAAAAATAATTGTTGATTCTGTATAGATCTAACTAATTTCCATGTGTGCACGCTGTCTAGGAATATAAAATTAGGCTCTTAGCTAACTTAAAGTTGGACAGCCCTGATCTAAGGCATTTCCTAAGTGGTTTCCTACTCTGCCTCCACCCAAAAGTGGGCACAATCTAATATATAAGGATAGTATATATGGGTGGTAGCACGCTCTGCACATAAATTAGTGGTTTTGCAGTTTGTCAATCTACTTACAATTGACCTTTACTGTTATATTATTAGTAATTTAATTTGCCATTATTTCAAAACAAGTTGTATATCAGATTATTTTCGATACCGGTACTTGCACCTTGGATTGAACCAAATCAGTTAAGGCATACTTGTATTGATGAAGATATTCAAGTATTTAACTCATCATTTAACAAATACAGATTTTATTTCATGATTTGATATTAATCTCAAAACACAAACACACACACCACTTAGATCAGGGGTATTCAATATTTTTATGTCCAATACGGTACTCAAAGTTTCTGTCTCTTGTTGGTTCATGGGCCACAATAATGTACCGACAATATTCTGATTGAATTAAGATTAGCTTATTCTTATACACTTATACTCACACTAGTCACTAGTCTTCAACAGGTGAAATTTCAAATTTCTCATGAAGTTTGTTTTTTTGTTGATTTTTCCTATTTTAGAATTTTCACAGTTCAGGAAGTAGCACAATTTTTTCGTCTTCTAGAGTTATCACATGCCGATTCAAAGTACATTTGTGATTTTTGAAAAAACATATTACTTCTCTTTGTGTGAAAAGCAAAAGTATTTTATAAAATAAAGTAAAATATGTATTTGTTTTATTAGTTGATTATATAAAATATCATGTATTTGTATTTTTTTTCTTAGAAATAATTTTATATTTTTTGTGAGCCAGCGGGCTGCAAAAATGTTACCGCGGGTCACGGGTTGAAGACCCCCTGAGCTAGGGGATACTATTTCTCGTGACGAGGCACCACTCTGTGGCTACGACACCAGCCAACACCAAACAATGCCAACAATAACACACCTCCAGAAGCAGACCCGATCTCAACTGTGAAAGGATGTGGACATCAGGGCCAGACCATCAACATAAAATTAATATACTGCTCCTTTGTACAACTTTACTTAACCCTGAGAGTTCTATTAGCTGTCTCAATAAGATAATAAATATAAGTTTAGAATGAAGACATATCCATAATTGCAATTTGGTTATCTTGCATAGCAACAACGGCTTTGTGCTTTGTCGCAAAAGTGAACAACTTTTGGTTGTTGCAGATAGGTAGTTACAATAAATGATAATTGTTTATCTGTGTGTAACAGCAATGCTTTCTAATGATTATTTTTATATAAATCTTTATAACTCATTCTCTTGGTACTATAGCTCGAATTTGTATGCAAAGTGCATGTTCTTTTTTACATATCTAAAGGTTTGTGGAAATTATATACTTTGTAAGTCACACCTTTATAGACCATTTGGCTGATGTTTGATAGTAGGGCCTACATATAAATGCATATTTTGGGGGAAAATGATTTTGCATTCATAATTTAAATTTTTAAGGTAAAAATGCATTTTTACTTGTAGCTGTCATATTAAATTATTATTTGTCCCTTTTATGTCATCGGCTAGTTACTAATTAATTATTAAAATCTCTGCAATCAATTGGGTATAAAATAAAACAAAACGTGCGAGTGTGTTTTTGAAGATGGCATCGAGAAAAAGATCGAGTACATCCATAACCACTTCTCTAAATTACCGGAAATTATAATACAGTTGGAAGCAAGAAGTAATTCCTTGCAGAACTCACTTTCTCTGATAGATAAAATTTTGGTTGGATTGTCTTCAGAAACTCAATGTGTTGCTAAAAAATGGTATTCAATAAGCTTGGTCAGTGTTAAATAAAAAATCTTGGTTACAAAACTGTTTGACAAATTAGCAAAAAGTTGCCTGGAGAAAAAACTTAAATAGCTACAAGAGGAATTCACTGAAGAAGAATTGTGGTATTTTCATATGCACCCAGTGGCTGAATTATCTGAACTATTTGTGAATAATAGTATAATCATCATCATGGTATTAGCTGCTAGCTACTTAAACATTAAAATAAACTACTTCTTAATCACTTATGAATGCTACACACTACAGCCTTATTCTACGTGCCTGCCTAGCAATGGGGTAGAAAATAGAAACGCAATATTTCTCTGTGCCGGGCTGTGGCCTCGAGCAGTCCAGCTGGCTATCTGGCGCATGCGGTGGTCATTGGGTGGAGAGCTCCAGGGTGGGGTAAGGAGAGGATCGCGTGATTGGAGCTTGTACGGGCTGTTCTGTAATGCAGCCCTGACATCCAGTTTCTTTGTCTAGCCGATTGTTATGTGGCGCACATATCTTATTTTCAGGAGCTCAAGATTATTTAAAAATACACTTATAGGGCTTAAATTTTAAAAATTCCATACCCCCCAGACCCTCTGGTAGCCCCCCATTCCCCAACACAGTCTCCCAATGTTGAAATCCATTGTGGCAGCCCAATACACCCTTGCCTAGAGTCTCAATTGTATCTTTAACTGCCCCAATACAAATGTGTTGTCTTATATCTTCATTTATAATTGTACCTTCTTGTCTTTACATCACTGTCCCTTAAAAACTTTAGTCTGATGCCTGCACGCAGCTCACATCTTTTGCCAACATCGTCGAAAGTTTTTATATATATATACACACACACACACTATTAGCTATTGTCTAGAAATTTAGGAGCATTTTTGTTCATGTCATTAGATAGTAGGAACTGATGTTTAAAGTGGAATCAATATAAATACTTCATCACACAATGAAACATATCTTCAGTGGTAGTTATGAATATGTGTTGAGGGCCCTCATAATTGTAGTCCCGACTCCCGGGCCGCCTAGAACATACCAGTTCACCACAGACAACCAAGTAAAATGGTTGGGACATGTAAAAAGGACGGAAACATTAAGAATTCCTAGGGAAGCACTCAAACTGGAAATGAGTGGGAGTAGAATCAGAGGGAGAGAGATTAAGAGCACAATGAATGGACCAAGTTAAGGAGGATGTGTCAAGAAGAGGAAGATAATGGAACAAGATAAGCATACAAGAGGAATGGAAGGACTAGACGAGATGGAGATACTTTTGTTGGCAGCTGACCTGACAGGTTGTTAGAATAGGCTCGTGATGGTGAGGATAATGATAAGCACTAATACTGCAACCACTGCTTGGGCACAAAGAAAGTAAACATATTATAAAACCCATAAAATTCTATGAAAAATATGGGATTTTTTGTCAAAGTGAAAGAACTAAAAATTGCCATTATTAATCTACCAAATAAATTTAAATGTAGCACAAATGAATAGTTCTGGAAAAAAAAAGTGTTTCAATTAAATCTTAGGAATGTTAAGATTATTAGCGTAAATATTGTTGTCATAAAAACAAAGGATTTCAATGTATTAAAAATATTGCTTTATTATCAACAAGTGACTCGCAGCAAAACATACAAATATGACATTAAACTTGGATAGTATTATATAAAGGCCTGGCTACATACAATAAGACATAAATATATACACACCCAAGGCAAAAGAAATTTATTTAAAAAGTTATATATAAATGACTAGTGCAATATAAAATTAAGAGAACCTCGAGGTTTTACAACGCAAAGAACTATTAGGTTAGGGATTCATCTGAACAAATTGTCAAGGACGTTATTAAAATTACAATGAACTAATGCGCTTGATGTTGGTTATAAGTGTATCTTTTATAATTTTTGTAATATAAAAGAACAAACACACCAGCATTCAATAATACAATAAGAATGTTTCTCAAAAGCTCTCATTGTTACTAGTGGATGGTAAAGTCTATTTGCATGCGCCCAGTTATTTATGTCTTAAAAAGTGAACTGTACCACCTAAATCGATGGCATGAATGTAGTAGATAAACATTTATATTACAACATTTCGTTGCTAAAACCCATTGTAATTTTTTCAGGAATATAACTTTTCTCAAATTTATTTAAGCACCTTTAATCTTTATACACTTTCAAGTACAATACATAAACTTGTTAAAATGAAAGGCATAGAGAAAGAGGGATGGAAACAAAAATTGATAAACTCAACATAGGGTTAAAAAGAAAATCGGCTGTGAGTCCCCAATCGCTCAATTTAGATTTCGCTCGATTGTAATTCTTCAAGGAGTGTGAAATGTGCAAAACACAATTTAGGAAACAATAAAACTAAAAGTGTATGGGTGTGGGGGGAATACTGGTCAGGAATGTTAAGAGCACACTTAATATATTTCTTCCTCTGTCCTGTACCTTATTCCAAGAGGAAGGAGAATTTTAAATCAACAATAAAAATATGTTTTCACATATACATGATATAGTTTTGCTATAAAAATTAATGATGTATTTGTAACATTCTAGGCAAAATTGGTAGACAAATTGAACGCTACATAAATTGAAAAATAAACTTTGGAAGTATTATTAATATTGTAATTATTTCAAAAACATTATTTTGTTTAAAGTAAGTATATTTTCATACAAAAGTGTATTTGAAAGTGCAAGTCTTAAAAGATGGCTTTAGTTTGGGAACTTTTCCTTTCAATTGAAATTAAGACCTGCAATGGTGCTCATATGGTCTTAACGCATCATTCTCGAGTTTAGCCTTTATTGTCGGTGACAGGGAGATCGGGGCTCCAACACCGATAGGGTGTACTAAGTTTTCTCACTCTCCCTCCATGCAAATGTGTGTACATTTCCTCTAAAATCTTACCTTTCTCATACATATTCTTTTAGTGTATTTAGTGTAATATCTCTGTCCATATTTAAATAGGTGTCTGCAAAGCTTCAATAATATTGATATTGATTCAAATTTTTTATTATTCTATTCGCTAACTGTCATCAAAGCAAACAAAAAAAATCGATAAGGTTTTAAGTCATTGAAAATTCCACAATATGTCTAAAATATGTTAGTATATTTTAAATAACAATCCCTGTGATGTAAAGTAAATGCTTATTAATTATTACCATAACGTCTGGAAAATAATCTGCATTTTTTTTCCCCAAAACACCTTTATAAAACCTTTGAATAACCTGTAATCACACCATTGAATAATATGATGTAACAAATGTATAAGCTTTGTGGACTTAAGATATAAATTGAAATAGTTTATAATCATCTCAACCTCGTGATCATGTTAAAGAACTGTGTTCATTGTATGTTTATATACATGTTTCCTGTACCTTCTTCCAAATATAACAAAATGTAGTGAAGAGAGGTCTTTCTTAAATAGATACATTCAAACCTCGTTAATAATGATTCGTTGAGTAAATTGATTGTTTAGTGTGTAAAATATAATCAGTATAACACTAAATATACAAGTTTATTAAAAAATTATGCTTGTTCTTGGTAAATTATGTGTATTTTGGTGCATCACATCTTAATACCTGTCCAGGCTATCTACAGTAAATGGTATAAAAATCCATTTTGCAACACAGCTTGGTGGGAGGCTAGAGATGTCAGAGTTATACATAGAAACACATATTTTGCTTTGTATAAAAATTAAGGGTAAGGAATCTAAAAATATACTAAATATTCAAACCTCACCACAGTGAAATCATGAATAATGGCACACAATTTATTTTAATATTAGTTAGGCCTAAAATTATATATTTGAGTTAAAAGTATTTGATATAGAAACAATCTTAACCTATACAATTTTTTAAAACTTTAATAACAAATAATGTTTGTTGTTATACCATAACAGTAAATGGCTGGAATGTAAGTTTGAAAATAAAAGTGATTTATTAATTTTAAAGATTAAAATTACCTGTTTTATTGAAAGTCTCTTAAAACCAAGGTAGTATCGACGTTTATACGAAAACAGTTTGGAAACACAGTAAAATAACCGTTTTCCAGGTTTTTATCCAGCAATTTACATTTTTTTATTCAATACATATCTTGGTTAAACTCCTTGATTTGAACAAGTTTTTTTAAACCTTTTATTTCACAATAAAATTTCTCAACCAAACAAATCCATTAGGTATATGTTTAATAGTTTCTGTGTCTTTAATACACATAATAATTATTTTTTGAGCTTTAATATTTTTAAATTACAAAGTAATAATTATACATTATGTACATGTAGATAGTTTTTATCACAGTGTTTTTTATTTATAGTAGTAGATTATGGAATAATCATTTAAGTTGAAATAGTGCAAAAATACATCACTAAGAATTTAAACATAAAAAACATGCATTTAAAAAAGAAAAGTTAAAACAAACTATATAAAAAATGCTGTTACTCAGTTGAATTTTAACATGGCAGGATATGTATTCAAAGAATATTCTTCCCTTATGCATAGACTAAATTACACAAGCACTTAAATTGATAACTCTTCAAAAAGCCACGATAGACAAGTAAAACAAAGTAATAAAATCTTAATATAAAATATTACAATAAAAATTAATATAATACATTTTCCCATGAAATTGAAAATTTATGCTAAAATGTTAAAAATTTTCACTAGATAATATTTAACATAGTCTAGGTGCATCTTTATTTACTGAGACAAAGTTTTATAAGAAATTAGGCACCTGTGCAAAGTACACCACTGTTCAATTCTAAGAGATAGACAAAGTTAAAGTGAAGAAATCAACATTCTTTACTAAAAGTGGAAATGTTATATATTATTAATTTCTACTATGTATATTTAAGAGATTTCAAGATATTAATTGATACACTACCCTCATTAGATTAAAAAAAAAGCTTAAACTAAATTAAAACACCGATTAAATAACACCATAGTGAATATAATGTTGATTTAAAAAATGTTAAACTAAAAAAGAGATCAATGGTTCTCGCACAAAAAATATTAATATTTTAACTAACACAAAGAAGTTATTATAGTTTTTACAGTATGTTGACACAAGCAAACATCTGTGACTTCACTCATAGAGAATGACATAGATCATATTTCACCCATTTACACACTAAGTAACTTAGCCCAAACAAGATCTGAGATCTAAAATGGATTCAGAGACAGAATTGGGCCTAACACAATCTTAATAACCCTTATTCTATCCATAGTTTATATTCTGATATAATTTAATGTCAGAAAAAATTACCAAATTATTACATCTCTTAACATCCTTCAACCAATTCACAACTTTTTTGGCTCTAACTAGGATTCTTCCAATGCATGCTCTTATGAGCTGCAGAGACACACCCTAACCAAGCCAACTTCATGTGACGACTATCAAGGGTTAGTTGGATAACACTTCATTAATTACTTTTAAGAAAAAGTACTTTAAAGAAAAATTGTGAATATTTTTCCTAAGATTGTATTTATAAGCAAACTAGTTTTAAGAAATACCCTTTGTATTTTTCTAATAACTTTATCACTGACACTTTAGATTTATCTTTGTTTTTAAGAATTCTTATACCAATGTGTAAAAATAAGGGGGCGAGAGAAAACACAAGTTCTATATTAAAAGGCAAATAGACAAAACCTCTTCCTGTTCACTTACTCGGGCAGCACCGCTGCAGCTGCTCCCCAGAGTAACTTTACTCTTTTAACGTACCCTAAGTAGCTCCCAACTAACTACTTCTGGTAGTGCCCCTCAGGTAGCTCCCCAAACTAACTTACTTTCTCACAGGTAGCACCCCTCAGGTAGCTCCCCAAACTAACTTACTTTCTCACAGGTAGTGCCCCTCAGGTAGCTCCCCAAACTAATTCACTTGCTTGTGGGTAGTGCCCTTAAGGCTGCTCCTCTGTGACTATGGAAATATCAGCTACTAATTTACCCTTGGTTATTAAACTTAAATAATCCCCACACAAACTAGCTCCACAGACTATGCCAAACTCCAAGAAGAAAGGAACCCAAGGCGGCAACAAGAAACTCTGCTTTCCTGCTCACCTAACACGAACCACACTACTTATTTTAACTCATTATTCCTAACTATCAAAGATCCTTTCCTCTCTAACCACTCAAGAAAATACATCCTCAGTCAAACCAATACTTCTTTGGACCACCTTTTGACCCCAAAAATCCCATAATCAAAGGTCCATCTTCAGGACTTATGGAACTCAAGAACTGAAACTTTGCAGCTGCAGAGTCACCCTACCAGCACTCTATCCCTTGGGAAGACAAGACCTGGGACTTCACATCCATCCTACGCCAGAATCGCTTCTAATCAGAAGAAAACTAATTACATCATTCAAAATCCTAAGATCACAATCCACTTATCTCCTACACACTACTGAGGCAGATACATGAGTCATATCAAAATCATGTAACAAATGCAATAAAAACATTCGTACTAAAGATTTAAAGTTAAATCAACAGCAACCCATTTTTCAGACAATAAAAGTCAGTGAGGTGGTGTTAATGCTTTGCAGTTTAGCTAACTCCCCTATGAAGGGATTATATAAACAATACTAAACTATTAAAATTGGGTTTCTTCTTTTTAGGGGAAATTAAAGTATTATATAAGCACATTTTTGGCTATTTTGGACTCTTGAGCCCTTTGGTACTAAACAAGTATAGTAAAAAGTTATAAATTATATATATATTAAATTTACACTTTATTGAAATTATATAAAAAAAAGTATTATTAGTTAATAGGCCTACATCAATCAGTAAAGTTATAAAAAATCTCTAAACCACTTTTAAATTGATGACCAAGGTTCTTGAATCCACATCTCGGTACTTTTAATTATTGTTGTGTGTCCATTTGGGGTGGTGGGTCACTGTACCATTCTTGCCCATCTCTCTGTCTCATGAAAGCATTGTTCTGACTCCCCCTTTGACCCCTTGTCAGCATAAATAAGCAAAGCTCGAACCACCCTAACCCCTAAGATGGTTATGTAATACTTGAACACCCCCTTACATAAAACTAAATTACTTTTAAAATGGCCAAGAAGAATAATCCATTCAATCCAAAATTCCTGACCAACAAAAAAAAAAAATCCTGATGTTCACCTCCTGGTTTTCTCCAATTTATATTTAAAATAATATAGTAAAGGTTTAGTTTTTCTGGTAAAAGTAGTGATAGTGTCATGTATTTTGAATGTTAAGTCTAAATAAAACAGAAGATGTAAGGAAAGGAAGATGTGATGCATAAATAACTCTGCCACATGCTGGAAACGTTAATGGTGATGATAAATATTAAGTATATGTGAATTTTCACGTCTATTTTATCCCAAGGTTATTCTCATTCATGTCCCAAATTTATTATTCAATCTGGTATACTCTTATCAGATACTGACTAAAGAAAGTTTTCCAGCAGTTTTTTTTTATTTACTTTCATTTAAGGAATAAAATAATTTATTTTAAAGAGATTATTAGTTGTTCTTTAGACACAAGTTTTTTTTTTTACGTATCAGTATATTAGTTGATTTGACAAACTTCACTCATTTTATTGTTTATGTTTGTTCAATCTATAGACATTTTAACAGTAAATTGTGAAGATAAATCTTATTGGCTATCGTTACATAAGCATATTGAGAGATCAACACAAAACTAAACATCAGCATGTGTTAAATAGTTCCTTCTTTCTGGAGTCGGACAAGGTATTTGCGGAGATACACAATGTAGTTGATCATAGCAGCCATGAGAGCAGGGTCCAAAACATACTGGGGTATCCACCCTCGAAGGTTTGTGTTAAGGAGCCACTCGACGATACATTGATCATTATGACCAGCCACAGGACGAAATACCCAGCAGGTTGGACCATTCTCACCCCTTTGAAATTAAAAAAATTAAGGATTAAACATCAAATCTAAATGGCCAAAAATACTTCTTTAACCTAGTTTGGCTATTATTGAGTAATCTGGGGAAAAAATAAGTACCTTAACCTGTTTATCAATCAGAATAATGTCCAGCTAAACAGTATTTTAAAATTCCCCGACTTTTACAGATTTTCCACAGCCAATTTACAAATTATCCAGTCACTATAAATTACAAACATGATTTATTTAGATTGTAGCTTGATGTAATAATATTTTTATATACATAGGCAGGCCCCGGTTTATAAATGGGCAGACTGGGGAAAATGACCAGGGTGCCATACTTTAGGGGGCACACAAGAGGACCATATTTTTTAAAAGGAAAAAATTTATTTTATTTACACAAGAATTAAAAAATGACAAAATTACACTACTATTTTTTGTTGCCTTCCTTCTGCTTATAAAAATGCAAAATGCATAAATCATAGTCGATTTCCTGCCATCCATGCATTCTAGTGTACTAATTTGCAAACTAGCCCTTAGTTACTTTCATTCTTGTCTGCCTGCCTTGGCGTTTCATCCTCAAGGTTGATGTTTCATTCCCACGCTTGCTGTCAAGTATTTCATACATAACCTCTTTCCAAGTTTTAGTCTTTAAATATGAGTAGGAAATTAAGTGGGGACAAGTCCAAAAAAAGTGCTGCTAAAAACACACGGTGAATTTTAACTATTAAGAAAAGTGTCAAACAGAGAATCTTTTTTACATAAATTACAACCTCATCGACTACTTCTAAGTGTCGAGAATGTCCTGTAGCGCTCATCGTACAAGAGCCCCGTGGGGCTGGTATTTGCAGTTTTTTATATTGTGTGTATGTTTATGTAAATGTATATAGTGATATTCAAAAATAAATAAGACTTGTAAAACAAACAAATAAATACATTGTTTTTATTTACTATGGCCCTAAATATAGCATTTAGTAATAAATAATTAAAATAACTGAAAGGTTAGCTAATAGGTGTGCATTTTTCAATTATAAACCGTAGCTAGACAAGCTTATAAAAATTACAAGGTGAGAGGGGGCGAGGCGTATGAGATATCTATGTCCAGGGCACCACATAAGCTCGGGACCTGTACAAAGGGCCTGCATACTCTGAAATTGTGTCATTCTATGAAGGCATTAAAAGGTATCAGCCTAAGGCAATGCACTATGGGGTAGTATGATCTAAGTTAGATATCAATGAGATCATACTGATATATTAAAAGATTACTTTACACCTGTACAATTGTTGTGAGACATATTCTTTATCAGTTTGTTCTTCTTATAACGTAATTGAATTATCACGCACATGCATAAACACGCCTCAGCTTAGGCTTAAGATGAACAATAGAGGGGTGGAAAGACATAAAATTACCTGTTGACTTTGATAATTAATATTAGTATCCTTAACCCTGTTAAAGAGATTTATGGTGTGTATTAGATGGGAAAAAAAAGAAGTTATTTTGATTGTTGTAAATAAAAGTTGCATATTTTTTTGGTGGCAAATTTGTGAAAATTCAAGAAATTTGACCAAACTCCCTGCCCTTTCAATGATTTTTCCTTGATCAGGTAAATTCCATGTTTTCCAGGTTTCCCAAGTTGCTGGACACCCTGTTAATGTAAATAATGTGTCAAATGGACTAAAACAAAGTCATTATAATTTATGGACCAACTAAGAAAAACCCTTTTCGGTGGCCACATGGTCTAACACACTACTCTCATATTGGACTAAAATGCCGAAGACGGGGTGATCGTGGTTCAATCCCGGTTGAATGCACCGAGTACGGTTTTTCCTAAATGGTTTTTCCACTCTCCCTCCATGCAAATGTGAATACATTTCCCCTAAATTAAGCCTTAATAATCCCTAACCCAATAGTGTAATAGGTGTACAACCCGAACGGATAGTAAGACGCAGTGCTTAAAAAAAACTAAGGAAATTTAATTTGAAAAATCTCATACTACATTTTTAGATCTGTAACATCTTCATGAAAGAGTCATAAACACAATACCAAAGCTGCAACCCTTAATTCAAACTCAAATTTTCAAAATAATCATCCTTATGATAAACTCTATTTCCTAGGCAGCCTGTGGAGGAAGGTCCAAACAATTTTAAAACAACTATTATAAACTGTGTGTTTCTGATTATACTTATGTACGCCACTTAGCCCTATCTTGAACTAGTTATATTCAGTTCACCTCATTTCCCATAACCTAACATAGAAGATAAAACCGACAAAGAGAGCCTTCAATAAAAGAAGGTTGAATCCAAATAATAAAATATGTTCTATCTTTTAACACTTCCTGATATAGTTTACTATTTTGAGCATTGTAAATAATGTACAGTATTTATATTATACCAGGGCTTTACCTGATGTAGTTGGTGCATGGGGGAACATCTGGATGTAAAACAGATACTCCAGCTGCAACATAGCAGTCCCCTTTCATACCCCAACATCGCAGATTGACAAAATCTCGACTACTGACAATCCCTCCAGCTCCTTCAGCAGCCACTTGGTAACTGATGTCTGTGTGACCGTCTATTACCTTTAAAATATTATTATAGATCGATATATTATAATGTTACAACAAAAGAGGTGATTTTTATTTAAAAATTGACATCAAATGTAGTTTTATTAGCATTTTTATCTGACTTCAACATGAAGTCGGTTTGTCTGTTCTAAGTATTTATTTTTCAGTTTTGTCACAAGTGTTGACAGTGATGTGTCAATGCGCAAAAATGTAAGAAAATATTCTGGAAAGGAGAATGCGGAAAAGTGTGAAGGGAAAATGGAGAGAGGAGCAACATGGGTTAGAGAGAAGAGGTCGATGATACATTTAATATTTGGAATTAGCCAGTTGATGGAAAAGAGATATGAGTTTGGAAAGGATCTGGTAATAACATTTATGGATGTAGAAAAAGCTTATGATAATGTGGATGGAAAGAAAGTATGGAAATAAATGGAGGAGGTAGGAGTAGAAAGAGGAGTAGCAATGAGAGTAAGGAATATGTGTGATAATAATGTGAGTTGTGTAAAGACAGAGGGAGGATGGACAGAGTGGTTCTAATTAAAAAATGGAGTCAAGAAGGTTAGTGCCATCTCACCATTACTATTTGTATTGGTGATGGAAATGATAATGAATAGAGTGAGGGGAAACTGGGTGAGGATATAATGAAAGCAATGATGTTTGCAGATGACTTGATGGTATTTGGGGGGGGGGGGGGGGGGGGGGGGGAAGTACAGGAACAGCTGCAGGAATGGAATGAGGAAGTGAGAAAGTGTGAAATGAAATTTAGTTTGGCGAAAAGAGAAGTGGTGATGATGACAAGGCAGAGAACAAGGCAAAAAAAGGCAATAGAACTGGATGGAGTAGAATTGAAAGACACAAATAACGTGGGCAGCAGAGAAGACATAGTGAAACGAGGACAGCAGGAGGGAGAGGTTTTCTACAGGTGTGTAAGGGACCTACTATGGAAAAGAAAAGTGGTCCTAAAGTGTAAGGAAGTGCTGCATAGAACATATTTCATACTCATAGCAGCATAGTATGCAAAACGGAAACTTGAACTTTGGGTAAAAGGGAAACAAAGAAAGTGGAGGTCATGGGAATGAAGTTTTTGAGAAGCATACTAGCTGTCACCATAATAAATAGGATTAGGAATGAAGATGTTGGGGTACATGAGATGGTATGGAAGGGGAGAGGATTCCAAGAAGATTAATGGATAATATGAAGTATGTAGGGAAGAGACCATAAAGGATACCAAGGAAGAGATGGGAGAAACAAATAGGAATAGGAGCAAGTGTGCAAGTGAGAGGAGCAAGGTGGAAGAAGAATAGTGGAAAGACAGAGGGAGATGGAGGCTTTTTACTAAACAGTCTCGGCCACAGGCTGGAAACAGTTGATGATGATGATGATGATGATGGTGTTTGATAAAGGCTATAAGGCCTAAATATTAAAACTAAAGATGGTTCGAATCCACTATTTTATTTTACATTTGAATTCAAATCTTTAATTTTGGGAAAAAATTGTATGAACACAAGAGGAAATATAAATGTAACAAAATAATAGAATGATGGTTTAAATAGCCAAGCTACTACAGTTTTTAAGTACGATTATAGCCGCATCTAGATTTCATATTCTTTAAATTGAAAGATGAAAAAATTGCTGCGTTATCTGATAGCTCGGGATCTTAACTGATCGCTTATATGTAGCTAACTATTTCTGCACATCCATCATAGACTCTGCCTTAAAATATGAGTGACGAATGACCCAGACACTGGTTAGCTCAGTAGTGAACTTAATGACGTACTATGCCTAAGGTTCCAAGGCCGATTTCTGTATCCAGGTGTCATTCTTCAATGAATAAATTAATATAAAGTAAAATAGTATCTTACTGATAAAATGCATTCATTATAACATTCATACATTCAGTTAAATGTTGAATTAATGGTATGAGGTTTGATTGTTAAAGTTTTTCATTAGCATTTTGGGGCTAAGCCAACAATAAGCAGTACTAGAGCTCTAAAACAAATTTCACTTCTTAGTTATGAAAAAAACCCATCTTTTTATTGTTTTTGAATCTTGAGTCCGAGTGTCTGACACCTTAGCCCAGTCGGTAGCGTGTCTATCTACTAAGCTAAGGGTCCTGGGTTCGATTCCCGGTATGGCTGATAATTTATCAGGGGTGAAATGTGGGTTTACTTTTTTATAGTGATAAGTAAACAACCAGGGGGCTGGATGTAGTGTCTGTCCTAGTCTAGAGTTAGATTATAAGACCTATGAAATCTGTTTAACAGAGAACAGTTTTTATAAAATTGCAACATAACATACCTGTATTATTCTGCTCTCTTTCAGTGTTGGGTTCCATGAAGGGACATTCTCAATTTTATGATAAATCTCAGCAAATAAAGTCTTGGGTGGAAGGTCTATTGGGCTCTAAAAACAACAAACTTATTATTTTAGACGAAAAGGAACTAGAGGACCTAAACCAAGACTCAATAATAGTAATCGAAGATGTTTAAAATGTGATTTAATTGCAATATTAGTGCAAGCTGCATAAGGGGAAACTAAGCCTTTATAACGTCTCTAGTGTGAACACGTCACTAATTGTTCACTTGCAAAGTGTGCCACAGTGTATGCGACATCATCAGTCATCAAGTAATTTGTAGTGAGTTTACAAGCTTCTGCATGAAGTTTAATCACTGACCAGTAGATGGCAAGCAAAGAAAAGTCTTTGCGAGTTTGTTTCCAGTTAATTCTGGCTCTTAAAGACTATATCTATACTATTTTGAAAGATTTTTGTGTCAGCTGTTTTGTAATGGTGGATCGAGCGCAAGATGCTTTGAAAGACAGTGATATTTAATATTTTATTATTATTATTATATTAATATTAATAGCACCCCACCGCGTCTTACTACCCGTTGGACATTGGACTGATGGCTTTATTTCCCCTCCTAAGGAAGTTGTGCTATAGATTTTAACCCAATGACTTAGCATATCAGGATTACCATTAAAATTCTTATCAAAATACTTTATTCACAAGTTTAGTTTAGCTGATCTAACTTCTATAATATATTTGCAATTTCAATGCCCCAAACAGCATTTTTATATCATGCTAAATTATCATTTTTTTCTCCTCCCATTTACATTTTTCCTCCCTCCCCAGCAGATTATTGTCAGAAGACCATGCTCAGCCTCGATTGTCATATATATATGCTTTCGTTTTTCAGCTGTATTTACATTTGTTTGATTGCCTGAATCAGTACTGCCAAAAGAGCTATCACTTTCAGAAGACCTATATATGTTATTGTGACACCTTCAGTTAGTTCTAAACTTTTACTACCATAATCAACAGAAAAATCTACATCCTCATTATCACTAGTATCTACTAAATCATTTTCATTGTCAGAATCATAAAGTATCTGTGTCATTTCTTCGTCAGTTTCCATTTTTTAGGCCGAGAAACTTTTTGTTTACTAGTCGATGCCATTTCATAGATTGACTGTACTAATAATTGAGTAACATCTCTTCGTAAAAAAAACAACCTATGTGAAAGTTTTGGTTGAAATTTAATGAATAAAACTGCAAGTTCTATTCATACCTCTCCTGCCGCCTATGGAAGTAACACCTGCTATTCATGGGGGTAAAAAAGTTAGAAAAATAAGAAATAAAACTGCCAAGTACTATTTATAACACTCCTGTTGTCAATGGCAGAAACACCTGCAATTCATGAAAGAAATGAGAAGAAAAACAAAATAATCACACAATAATAATAATAATAATAATATAATAATTATATAATAATAGTATTATTATTTTATATTATTATTTATACGCGTCTTACTACCCGTTCGGGTTATATGCTTTAAGTACTATTACGTTAATGGATTTAGAATTGGGAAGGTTGAATTAGAGGAAGTGAACCCGCATTTGCGTGGAGGGAGAGTGGAAAACCATTTAGGAAAAACCACCCTCAGTTCACCCGACCGAGATTCGACCTCGATCTCCCCGTCCTCAGCATTCGAGTCAACACGACAAGCGTGTTAGCCAACTTCGCCACGAGGCGGGTAAAATCGCACAAAAATAAACGAAACATTTGTTTGAAATATAAGGAATAAAACTGCCATGTTTTATTTATGCAGCTCCTTCCATCTATGAAGTATAAGCAAGAACACAATGTGCAAGCCCTGCTCATCAAAGTAAGTCAAGGGGTTAATTGCTCAAGAAAAAATCGACAACCATGGCTGGGTTTGAACCCACAAACATCAAGTCTTGAGGTGAGCACTTTAACCCAAGACCACCAAGGTTAACTGGATGAAAAAGAGGTAAATTTAGTGTCACTTACCGTGAGCTTGAAAATTTTCCTGCTCTTGGCGAGTTGCTTGCTGTGTATTGTATCCCCTTGCCGTGTTAGTTTCTCCAACTTCCAGTCAGCTGAGTTGAGCATCTGCCATGATACCTCCAGCGCCTCTATTCCGTCTTGGCGGTACTGGTCTTCCTGACGAAAAACCAACACATGATGCACCAGCCGATATTCCAAACAAAGAATTTAAATTATCATAAGAGAAAACCTTAAAGAGGCAGAGTAATACAAAACAGAAGAGAGTGTTTGACTGGGTGCGGACAGGTGCAATTCAATCTCAACCAATTACATCTCATTGGAATTTTTAAAGTTTCCCTTCACACAATTTTTATCCAATTTATTTATTTAATTTTCTCAATATTTTCAGCATTAAAAATAGGTTAAACTAGTTTTAGGTTAAAACAAATTAAGATTAATAAATAGTTTATATTATAATATTCCAGCAACTATTAAACACACGTGTCAAAAACACTTGCACTGATTCAACTGTACCTGTGACAAAAGTGGTTTATTGTGATGTGTTCTTTCTTCTCCTTTATGATCAGATGGGTCCCTCTCGTCTTCAGAACCTACAAAACATGAAAATAATATTCTGGGAAAAAAGAAATATCCAAAATTGTTATGACAAGAGCTTATTGAATTAAGTAAAGTAAATAAATGGTCAAAACCACAGTACTAGAGATAATAACATTGATTTATATACAAATACAACATGGAGGGGTGTACTAAGTCCACTTTTTCAATTTGAAGTGAACTTGAATCACATATATATGAAATATTCTCGAAGCCGAATCGAAGTTTGAATATTTTTTGTTAGTTTTTTTTACACTAGAAAAATATATTATATTTTGTTTATTCTACTTTATGTATTGAAATTACTTAGAAAATGTTTTATTGAACTTATTGTTACCAATATTTCATTTTTATTCTAATAAATCAAGTAATATTACAACTTACAATTCAAATACTCAGGATTTTTTCCAAATAAATATTGTTTTATATTATATATATGGCAATAATTGACCATAAATCGAGTATTTTAGCTGTCAATATTTTATTGACTAAGCTTCAAAGCCAGAATTATCTTCGAAGAAAAGTCAAAGCTGAGATTTGTTTCAAAGCCGAGTTGAAGCTTCGCACACCCTAACAACATGCATTTTAATAGATTTTTATCAATTATATAAACAAAACAAAATTTGACAGGATGAAAAATGAGAGAGTAATAAGGATAAGGAAGCGCCAGTCCAGAAACAGAATGGAGAGGGAAAGGATGTCCGGGAGGATATTGGATATGGAGCTGAAAGGTAGGAGGCCGAGAGAAAGACCAAGGAACAGAAGGATGAAGGGAGTAAGGAGGAGTGTGGAGGAGAGTACTGGGCCAAGGTGGAGGGATAGAGGTGGTGAGAGGAAAGTAGGCGGTGGAGAGCCTTATGTTCCAAACAGTCCCAGACAGTGGCTGGACGTGTGGTGGTGGTGTGATGATGATGATGATGATGATAATATAAAAAAAACAAGACACACAAATAAGGTTGGTAATTATAACATCCTTAATTGTAATTATAAATAATAAAAGAATTGCAGCATTTAAACCAATAGGCAGACACCTTTGTACAGTTGGCAGCGTGTCTGTATACTGAACTAAGACTTCCTTCTTCTTATGGCCTTGGGCTTCCCCCTTTCACAGAGAGGAATTAATAACCAGGATATTGGATGTTGTATCTGTTCCAGAATAAAATTATTTCATACGCCATGTATCAATATAATCAAATGATCATAACCTGAACGTTAAATTTCCCCAAATATAATTTGTTTTCAGTCACCTTCTGGTGAATCCATAGGAGAGTAAAAGTTCCCAACAGACTCGTTATAGTCTTCGTGCCTTGTCAGACCCTGTAGGTAGTTCCTCAGTAAAGGGGCTCGTTCCGATTCCGCATACAAAGGTGATGCTATGAAAAAGACAGAGAGGAGAGTTAGTGAAGACAAATATAATTGATAGAGAATGCAAGCCTGTGAGCGCTTGCTGACTTAGCAAGAAGCTTTAGCACCCACTATACATAGTAGGTCCAAGAACTACATTTTATGTACATATTTTTGTTATAAGTTTGAATATTAATAATATGAACAAGAATAGTTGAACTATCTTAAAAGAATTAGGGTTGTCAAAATTGATTACCATAAAATCGATCATTAATTCCAATTTTAGATACCTCAATCCTCAACTCTCAAATAACTGGAAGTTTTGTTACCAAGCGAAATAGAAAATGTGTAAATTGTATAGTTTTCAATTCCGTTTAGTATAAAAGTTTTTTTGTTGTTGTTTCAATTCAATCCTGGTGTTTAATGCACTCAACATGAATTTTGTATACTTGTAATCTTGTGCAGATTTTTTTTTTTACATTTAGATTTTTTAGTTGTTTTTTTAAATTTGAAAATACAATGCATTACACTTTATAGATTAATATTCAACAAAATATTAATGTGTAGTCAGATGGATGAAAAAAGTTTTAGCTTGTAAATGTTGAAAAATCTGAATCAATAATTGAAAAATTGAGGTTAAAATTTTATATTAGAATTGAAAAAAAACAAGAACCGTAATAATATATCTCGAACAAATAATATTTTATAAACATTGGGAGGAGGATAGAAAGGCATAGGCCTACATTTTTCTAGTATGTTGGCATGCTTCACCTTTAGTCCTACTTTGAATGTTTATTAAATAGTTGTTTGCAGCAATTTTTTCTTTGTTTACACACAAATAATATTTTGTATAAAAAAAAATAAATAAAAACATCCAATTAGTATAAGTGGCCAAACTATTAACTAAGCTGAACAAAAAAATATAAAAACTAACTTATAAAACCAATAATAATTAAATATAGTTGCTAAACTTTATATATAAAAAACATGTTTGCATGAACCTAAATAATGTAATTTTGTCAACTGCACCTTGGAGAAAATCATTGGCTTGTTGCTCCTGGGGCAGGACCTTAAAGTCGAGGAACCAGACTTCTCCCCAAGAGATAATAAATGACACAAGTATTAGTAGCACTTGGAACACAGGTTGTGTTGCAATTGACCACTGAAATAAACAAAAAGATATTAATTTGTTGTGGGCCTAGCCCACTCAACACAAAACTAGCTAGTGATCCAATGGTCACTTCTATTTTGAACCAATTATGTTACTTTAATTCTTTCAAGGATGAACATATTAAAATATTCAAGTTTCAAGCATAGAAAAAATGTCATATTTCCTCTCTAAAGTTTCCCTCAGTAAAATACATTAAAAACATGTTTGAACATATAAAAAAAACTAATATCTAGCCATATAGATATGCAATTTCATTATTCAAATTAAAATAAACTCATATAGTCTGAAATTTTGACAATTAAAAAAAAGTCCTTTAATCCTGTCACAATACAAGATCTAGTTATATATATAAAAATGAAGGTATACCACAAGGTGTTTTAAGTAATGATATTTAAAAATTGCAATATATTTACTAAGGGTGTGTGAGTATGCATTTTTCATTTTGAGTTGAGTTGAAATAAAGTTTGAATAAAAACAATGAGTGTATTTTGAGTTTGGAGACTTTTTGTATTAGAAATATTTCAATTCGAGTTTTTGTAATAGATCCATGAATAAATCATAAGCACAACTACTAGATTTTTTAGGAATGAAATTTTTGTCAAAAAAAGTTATGATCACAAAAAATCAAATTTTAAAATAAATTTAGCATAGTTGTTAGAGTTTTTTTTTTTAAATCGCACATAGGAAATATCGAGGGTCTGCATTGGCTATAAAATTCAAATTGAATCAAATTAATTAAACTAACTAGAACTAAAACTTGACTCAAGCTACATATTGTGCTCATTCCTTTTATTTGTCCCCATCACTCTTTACCAGGAGTGGATTCAGAGAGGGGACAATGTGTGACGGAGGGGTTTGGGGAGGATTTCCCCTTGCAATGGTTAGGAATCTGAAAGATTAGGATAAAATCTGGTCAACATTTTAAAAATAAAACACTTGGTATATATTTTATCTGGTATTTAGAACTATTTATATAATTTCTTCTAAAGACTAAGCAATAAGAAAATATATTCAAATTTGATTCAACTTTAGAAATATTTCATTTAAAATTTGATTCAGCTTCACTTTGAATTAAGAAAATGTAGACTTTGTACAACCAAATTATAAAGAAAATATCACTTATCCCAATTAAAACATAGATCAGTGAAAATATAAGCAAATTACAATGACAAAATGGAATGCCAGGTCGCCACCGTGGTTCGGATTCCACGTTAAACTGTAGGTCCTTCATTTCATCTCACAATCACCCTACCATTACACATTAGCGTAAGTGCGTATAACCCGAACGGGTAGTAAGACGCGGTGCTAATAATAATAATAATACAATGGCAAAACTGATGGTATTAATGATGATTACATTAACAAATAATCGGCTGATGTATATATAAAATATCCATGGCAGCATTCCACAAGTAATTTAATATCTAACATGTCATGCATGGCCATTATTATTTAATACCAACAATACCTATTTAATTAAATTAATACTTAACATTAAAACAAATATCATACATTATTATTTAAACAAAATAATCAATAATGGTTATATATAAATTTGAATTTAATTTTGTCTTATGAGTTTAAATGTTAATCACAGTAGTGAACACAGAGAAAATAAATCTCTAAGGGCCGGTCTTGTGACTACCGCATAAATATTGCTATCGGGAGGTTAAAGTTAGCTACTAGTTAAAGGTTATCAGCCACTTTAATATTTAACGCGTATTATGAACTGAATTTATCTGCCGGATAGCTATCTGTAGGATAATTATATTCGGATTCAGAAAAGGAAAGGTTGGTATTGATTTTACTGGTGCGCGCATGCTACTGCTATAACCTAGCGAGTGGTGAGAACACTAAACATTTATTAAATAATGGCGACTAAATGAGTGCAAGAAAGCAGATGGTGTGACGTGGGCACAGAAGCTAAATTGTCTTGCAAATACTAGTTTCGGTGTCTGCCAAAATGTGGGCAATAATTTGGTATGGTGTTTACAAAATTTCATTTACTGTACAAACATTTGAATAATTTGTTCTTATATAACTATAACTCTACAAACAGCTTATCTGTTTGTATAAACGTATGAATTAAATGTTCTAACTTTATATAGTTAGAGCCTGGGCTTGTGCTTACTAAACACGCGAACCAAGATTTTAACCTAAAAACCGATTCTGATTGGCGAAACCTCATGAAAAACGTGTCAATATGGCAACGTCAATTTTACCGCTACTACCTGGAAAGTGACTACAACGCTCAACATTTGTTAAATAATGGCGGCTAAATGAGTGCGAGTAAACAGATGGCATGATGTGGGTGCAGAAGCTAAGTTGTATTGCAAGTACTAATTTCGGTGTCTTCCAAAATGTGCTCAATAGTTGGGTACAACGTTTACAAAATTTCATTTATTGTATTCACATTTTGATGATTTGTTCTTATATAAATATAACTCTCAGTTTATATAAAAGTGTGAATTAAATGTTCTAACTTTATATGGTTAGAGCCGTAGCCTGTGATTACTAAACACGTGAACCAAGATTTTAACCTAAAACAAATTCTGATTGGGGTGAAACTCCAATAAAAATGTGTCACTATGACAACAACCATTTTAACTTTCAGATAAAAGATATCAGGTACTTGAACCTCCCGATAAAAATGTGATTGATAAATACATTTTATCTGGCAGATAAATGCTATTTGACAGTCATAATACACACTTTTTACTTATCTACCAGATATAAATATTTATCTGCCAGATTAATAATTATCCAGGAGTCATAAGATCGGCCCTAAGTGACTTTAACAACCCCAAGTCTTTAGAAGCTGTTCTTACATATCATTCTCTTGAATGTAAAACATAAATAGGGTAAGGAGGAGTGAGGAGGGGCGGGAGGACTTTCTTGGTGGCAAGATCTATCCTAATTCCTAACATACTTGAATGTTGAAAATAATGGTTTTAATCAAATCATTTGAATGTAAATCTTAAGGTTAAACATCCACTAAATAATTATACAGTCTGGTGGGAAAATGGCACTTGTTGAGACTATAAATAAGAGATAAAACTAAAATGATTTAAGTCTACTAAATCATCAACATAATGTTTATATTGAATTACTAAAACCAACCAAATATGCATACTCACATTGTATACAAAAACTTTGGCAATAAGAAAGGAACATGTTAGTGATGTTGAAAGCTGAAACAAAACAAAATTGTTAAAATTATATACATAAAAGACTAAACAAATGAGATGATTTAATCTTAACACAGTGCAAACTTGAACAAAAATTTTATACTAATGTTTTTAAAAACTGTCCCCTCCCAGTTCTATCTATTTTAAATATATTAGGCTTTCATGAGTTTGAACTTCCTTATAGTTGGAGGTAAGAATATGTCCGATGCACATTCTGTTATATAAAATAAAATTTATTGTATACAATATTTATAAATGTAAGTATATAAATATAATATACAATAATATTATGTGTTTTATAGTCTGGTTATTTAATTTACTTTCATTTTTATGTGTTCTATTAGTTTACTAATTTATTAACGTAATTATGATTTTAATGAATCAAATAGGCAAAGCTATTATTTATGTTTTTTAGTGAGGATTACTCCATCTAGATATCATATTCTGAACATTGAAAAATGACACCTGGTTCGATTTCCGTGTCCAGGTGTCATTTTTCAATTTTCAGAATTAATTATGATTGTTTAGTATGCATATATCTACTCAGAAAGCTGTACTCTATTCTTTGTGTAGGTAATTATATTCATTAGCACTAGGTGTCAGCACCGCATTGACGTTTTCCTCTAATCGCTCTACGCTCGCTAATCCCATGCTTTTTCTTAGTATAACAGGAAAAACTGTTCAAGCGTATTTTTAGCTCTTGGGACACACAGCCATGAAACTCTCTCGTCTGAAATATTAATAAGTGCTCAAGAATCAAGATTGGGCCACCCCAGCTATCATCTCATCACTCCAGATATTCTCAGTCGTCATTCGCAAAGTTAGGCTCAAAGTTGATTAATTGTTTCTCTCAATACTTGATAATTTAATGAATGTGTACAAAATCTCACTTGTTAACACTGTACAATGATTATTATTATTTAATTCAATGAGTTGTTTAGTTATTAATTTAATTGTATCTTAATTAGTGTATGTATTGTTTTATTTTTAATAATCAAAACCTTGAATATTTTGTGTGCATTTTCATTAGTGTTTAATCAACAACCCATTCCAGTATCCTTAAAAGAACTCGCGGTTCACACGGTGATGTGTGAAAGGCTCAAAACACTCCCAGGTCGTGCACCCTGTGTTACAATACTTTTTAAACTTAAAACATGTAAGTATTCTAATTTTTTCTGGCCATTCTATGTTAGTCAAGTTTTCATTAGTTCATGATGGGCCAGGTCCTGTTTAACTTGAACTATCAGGATTCTACTGTAATTACAATGTAGGGAGAAAGGGCATGTCTGATACCAAATGGAAGGAAAAAATTAAATGGTGTATTCCAATGAAACTTGGCAGCCTTATACAAGCAGAAAATGAGTTACACCATTATGGTTTTGGGAAAAAAGGATGGCAATTGTTGTTTAATATGAACAAAAATAAATAAATCTGACAACATTAAAAATGTCTATAAGATATCTAAGTATATGATTGACACAGCACACAACTTTTTATCTGCATTATAATAACAGACAGAATAAAACACTTTGTTTTTTTAAAAATCAACATGGTTTAAAGTGCTTGATATAATTGTTTTCTTGTTTTTTCTCGAGTCTATGTTTCTAGATCAATGTTCCCCTAACTGTGGCACATGTACTCACAGGGGTACACAACATACAGAGTTTTATTGGTCATAAAATATAATTTAATAATAGTGTCTGATAAACAAATAAGTAGAGGTTAACATGATGCCATAGGCTTTTATTTTCCTATATCACCACTTTGTTTAGTTTACTATAAAGGCTTTACTAATATTTGGAACAATTGTTTAGATACTTTGCATGGTAGAAGCTATTTTATTTTCTCTTTATGCTTTTATGAAGCGCTGGAAGGGGTATGTTGGCTAGGCCATGACCACTAAAGAGTAAAGTAAAAGTGTTCTGCTGATAAAAAAAAAGAAAAGAGCCAAGTATTCATCCATCTTGTAAATGTTATATTAATGCGTTAGGCACACAAATGGAATAGGGATGAGGAATGAATCATTTTAGAGGAAATATAAATGCATTTGATGGAGGGAAAATGGGAAACCGATGAAGATAAAACACCCCCAGTACACATGACCGAGATTAAAGCAACAATCTTCATCACCAGCAATCTAGTCAAACCCAAAAGTGTTGCATTAAACCCCTGATATGGGTTCTTGTCAAATTAATAAAGCATATTTGAGTAGCCGAGAAACAGTCAAAATTAGCCTGAACCAACAGTATTAATTACTTTATGTAATAAATGTATTCTGGGTGTTTAAACATAACAGAAAAGAATTAGTAAAATAAATATGCACATACCGCAATGACACACCAATGGTTGATACTAAGAACACCGTAAAATAGGAGCAGCACTGTGAAACGGCTGATAGCAGCCATCTGTCAACAACACAATAGATTATTACTATAATTATTATTATTAGGACCACGTCTTACTACCCGTTCGGGTTATACACACTTAGGCTAATGAGTAATGGTAGGATGAGTGTGAGATTAAATGGAGGACCTAAAGTTTAATGTGGAATTCAAACCACGCTGGTGGCCTGGCGTTCCACATATTCCCAAGTTGTGATTAATACAAGTATTGCCAGAAGTGAAAAAAGGGTTTGGCAATCAAATAAATCCATGCTAAGACCAAAGATTGAACCCCGGACCCCTAGCACATAAGTACGATACCTTACTCTGCTATTAATCTGAATAGATTGAAAAATTACACCTGGACATGGAAATAAAACTTATTCGAATATGACTCAGTTATGGATGATTATTATCATTCCCCCCAAAGGTTTTCTTTCCTTTCCTATATTACTTAATTGTATAGCATTACTTTCTTCCATAATAAAGCTACTAATTTAAACACACAAGCCAAAGTTTTTGAGGTAGTTCAAGCCTTAATATAAGTTGTATGTGCTACAAATAATAATAAAAACAGTTACTATTGAAATAATGTTAATCTAAAATAAGTTTTGAGTTCATTTGGTAGGTAATCGCTAAACTAGTTACTAAATGCTTCCAATGACACACCAACTATACATTTTTGTTTGTGTGTTTGTTTAGAAAGGTGTCTCACAAAATGCTAAATATGAATACAAAGTAGAGACACTGTATGGATTAATCCAGGGGCAGCAATTGGTTGATCACGCAGCAAGTTTTCGGCCGGAAGTGTAAGAAAACTACATTGTCATTAAAAGTAGAATCTTTTAAACATGCAATATATAAAGTACTTTCAAATAATATTTGAGAGTGACCAAAATTACTTTAGATGGTCATATAGATGGTCATAACCGGTAATGTTATAGAAAATTAAATAATTTAATAAGAAGATCCATATTTTATTTAGTCTACTTTTTTTTGTAAAACGTTGAAGATATAAGTATTTTATGAAAGGTTGTATTTAAGGAATAAATACAGTATATTTACAGATAAAAAATAAAGCCAAAGTTGAGTGGGAAAAAGAGGGGTGATTGTGGGGCATTTGAAAAGCTTGTAAGTTGATTAGGGCCCAAAAAGGTTGCTCCTGGATTAATTTATTGGTTTATGTATTCCATCTTTTTGAGTTAATAACCTGTTTGATACACAGCATGGTCTTGTTAATCCAAACTTGAAATTATCAAGGGATGATGTACAAAAATGTGCAATATTATCTAAACCAGCTTCGGTGGCTGCATGATCTAAGGTGCTACTCTCACAATAAATTAGAATACTGATGATAAGGAGATTGTGGTTCGATCCTGGTTGGGTCTACTGAAAGGGGTTTTTCCTAAATTGTTTCCCCACTCTCTCTCTATGCAAATGTGGGCACACTTTCTCTAAATTAAACTTCTCATCCCTAACCCATTAACATAATTAGTACATAAGTGTATAGCTTGAATGGGTAGTAAGACACGATGCTAGAAAATCTAAGAATCTATTTATACATTATTTATATATTAATCCTAATATACCTTTTTTTTTTCCAGCCCATCAGACTACCTGTCCAGATCATACGCATATTTACTAAATACGTTAATGTGTTAGGGACGAGGAAGAGTGGAAAACCTATTTTGGGAAAAACAACCACAGCACACCCAACCAGGATTGAACCCTGATCTCCCCGTCTTCAGCGGTCTAGTCTCATGCGAGAGTTGCACCTTAGACCATGTAATCACCAAAGTGGGGCTTGTCTTCAATGAGCACTAAAATACACTAGATTATGTATACATGTTTGCTTACCACAACATCAAAAAGTGAGGTATGTACATTATAATGAACTATATTTTTGGACAATGAAGGAAAAATGTCCCCACCATCTAACTGAAAACAAGAGAGAAAAGCTTTATTTTAACTTTTTTTATTATTATATAAGGAACATACTTGGAATGGAACAGCTAATTAGATTAATTGGTACAACATCTTTGGTCAAATTGAACAATAAGAAATATAACATTATGATAATTTATTCAAAGAAAACTATTATATCAAGAAATTAAGTCAATTAAAAGAGCCATATAATAACATTTCTAAAAAATCATCATAGAGATTGTTAAGGTGTGGCTGAAGGGAGCGAAAGTATTTTTACAGTTTTTATATAATTGAATATTTTTGGCCAAAATAAAGTAATGCTATAAAAACTGTAAAATTAATTGCACTCCCTTCTGCAGCACCTTAAGTAATAAAGATCAAAAATGAATATGTATAAAAACAAGTAAAAATGTAATTCTGTGTGAAACACTAAGCAGTAGCAGAATAAAGGATTACCTGATAAGCAATGAAAAATGTAAATTAGCAAATTGACTAGATTAGAGTTATTAATATTATCATTAAAGGCCCTACAACATTTTGAATACCTGAGATAAAGACACTAGGTTAATGAAGGTCATGAGTTAACAAAATTAATAGGCAAACCAGTGGAGTAACAATAATGAGCTTATTGATTGAATGATTAATTATACTAGTAGCTATTGAGGCAAAATTAATTGGAGATTTACTGGAAATAACAGATGTGTCATCCAGGTTATGCTTAATCAGTTATGATATGTATACTATATACATATAAGTTATTGATTGTTATGCAAGAAGTATAACCAAAAAGGAAAAATTATTTGTGGTTTTGAAATGTTTGAATGAAAGCAACATTCCTTATCTGTGTAGTTTTAATTCCTCTCCTTATAAAATTTGTTGCAACTCTTGGCTGCCAATTAATCTAATTACTATATGTTAACAGTGTTATCTGTGACTATATTTATTGTTTACTTTAGATATATTTAATTACATTGCAATAAAATATTTATCATTCAAACTTAGTGTATCGAAGTTAATTTTTTTTGCACTTTATACTTTTCCTATTTTAGTGTTATATTATACTCGACTTCAATCATGATTTAAAAGTAAAATCTAGCTCGCATACACTATGAACAAATGAAGTAATGATACTTGCAAAACAGTAATAAATAGCAGTTTTAACGTGATTGGCTGGCTAGATCACATGATACCCTTCACCTATAGTTCACGTAACGTGAAGATCTCCCAAGACAACTCTTACTATAAGTGAACATTAAGTTAACCACATCGTTATGGCTTCCATTTAAAAACTCGAGAACCTTTGCGTTAAGTTGCGTTAAGTTAACGCTAAGTTGATCGTGATCTCGGAATCAGGCTCTCCTACTCCCAGTAATAGACAAATTGTGTTGTAAAATTAACTTTTTTTGTTTCAGGGGGTCATGAAACATCAACAGCCATAAGAATCTCGAGTTTGATTTTTTTGATGATCACAATACTCACTCTACCAGGGGAGTGCAAGAAAGTAAAAGTGTATTCTTAAAAGTGCAGAAACCAACTTTGTCTTAGCCTGTTTACTTATCACAGGGTGACCACAGGAATTCACCTTTTGAATTCTTTGACTTGTCCAAGTGTTTCAAGCAAATTTTTTTTTCCCTGGTGACATTTTTATTAATTATATACCAAATATGGTTGCATCTTATGGCACAAATGTTTAACCAATATTGATATGCTAGGGAAGACAAAGAAGTAAGTCTTATCTTCATTGGTTTGACACTGAAGACAAAGTTGAGGTTCAAATCTCGGTCTTATGTCCTGAAGTGTCTTTTCCTAAGAGATTTCCCACTCTCTCCAAAAAAATGCGGGTATAATACCTCTAAAATATACCTTCTTCATCCCTAGATACATGTGTCGAATAGCTTGGCTGATTATACACAATACATTCAAAAAATGAATCTATGAGCTTGATATGCAACTCTTAAAAATATTTAATCAAGTGTATTTGACTGGACTATCATATATAATGTATTTACAGACACTATTTAATTGAATACAAAGAAGTATTTGTACACAACATTTGGTTTACAAACCAAAAATATTTGAAACCTAATCTTAGCCCGAAACTTTAAAAATGTAATAACCACATAGGCTACAGAAGTTGAATAAGCTATTTTTAATGTTAAAAATCAATAGAATTGTAAAAATAGGTAACAATAATTCTAGCATAACCAAGTTCTGTATTTACGAGCAACAGTAGTAAAAGGATTTTATAAATTGATATGATTTGATAACTGAAATTACTATAATCAATGTGTGATCATTATATATTCACTAGTCAACTTAATGTGCATATGCACACACATCATTATTTATTAGGACTAATAAAAGGCAAATAAGAATGGCAGAGTAAATCTTATTATTGTTTATTGTTAATTTTATTGAGAGCTTACATGGCAGCTAAACTTAAAAAACTCAGTTTGCACGTATGGAAAATAGATTGCCTGGGTTGATGGGATGAACAAATTAAAGCAATACAATGTGTCTGATGTTTATTATTAGTTCACTCGATTTGTGATTTCCATATCTAATATTGGAGATGAGTTAACTAAAGAGAATATTGACGCCTACTATAATTTTGATTTGATGTTGAAAAGGAATAATGTTGCCTGTTTCATGGTCAAATTCCTTGATCTATTCCCCAGTTTTCAAATTCCCTGACTATTCAAGGTTTTCCTTTTTTTCCTGTCTGTGGCCACCCTGTATTATGTTAAGGGTCTCGGGCTCGATTCCTGGCATGCCGAATAAAATGTATCATTGTTTGTTCAACGAGGGTTTCCTCTTTCACAGCAATGAATTAATGGCTGGGGGCTGTCTGTGCTAGGGTTAAGATAGTTAAGTGTAGGATGTTAGAAGAAGCATTTGGCCCTCCTAGTATGTGTTTCTCAAGGAACCTTAAACATTAAAATAATCAAACAAAGAGATGTCACACAGGTAATAACATATAATATTTGTAAAATCATATGATAGAAATAATAATAAAAATGAATAAGACTTCCTGGCCAGACTCGCAATATTAAATAGAGATTTAACTAACATAGTTTATGTGAGAGATTTTAAAATTATGATATATTTACAACAGGCACAACACAATATCATAAACAAAAACAAAAATCTTTCCAACTACAATGGCGTCGTGAGAGCAGTTAATAATTTTTATGAACAAATTAACATACACACCAAACTTATTAACTAAGTGCTAAGTAAAACTCACCATTAACGCTATTAGCCACATTAAACTTGTAAATAGCAAGTCGAAGGTCACTAAGAGACAAAAAAAGCGACGCACAACAGACATTCGTCCACTTTGTCGGGACCCTGTTATCAGGTCGGCAGGCAGTAGATAGTCAGGTCGAGTATTAATACTCATACTATGACCTGTAATAAAAATCAATTAGCCTAGTTGTGAAATTAAAGGTTTTAATACTGACAAAGTACACTAATAAGCTTTATTTATAATTTTAGAAAAATAATATGATTTAAAACAAAATTTATTCATATTTGATAGATATATTTTATTTTACAAATTATTTTTAATATGGGTATTAAAATTCTCCAATGAATAAAAACAACTTGGGTATTTATGTTTTGGTTGGACTAATAAAATTTTTATTATTATATTTAAACATTAGCTTTAAATACCCGAATGGGTAGTAAGACGCGGTGCTAATAATAATAAAAGTAAAAGCACAAGAGGTTTAAAATATAATTGGGTGTTGAATCAACAATGTTATGGATACAAATATTCATTTTGGCTAAGAACAACTCAAATCTTCAACTTCAAATCTTAGAAAGAACTGTTAGTATAAATTTACTTTACTATGGGTAAATTTATTCTTAAATTGCTATAGAAAATAAAAATTCAATAGTAGTGATTTCTTAACATGTATTCATTATGACCCACTTTAATGACCAAACTGTCTAAGGTGCCATTTTCGTGTAAGACTGGCCTGCTTATAAAGGGGAGATCAAGGTTCAAAATCCAGTCGGATTTATTGAAGGTTTTTTTTTTCTAAATGGTTTACCACTCTCCTTTCAAGCAAATGTGGGTTTTAATTACCTTTAAAAAGCTTCCTTCCTCATAAGAGTGGTTATCATATAAAGCATATAGCTTGAACCGGTAGTAAAACACAAAAACTAACTATTATAAAATTCATACATTTAAATTGTGAAAGGTAAATTAATGGTATGGGGTTTGATTGTGGAGTTTATAATATAATTATGTTAAGCAATATGAGAAATCTAAAACTCCAATTCCAAATTGAAGGAAAGAATTGAGTTTTCAATTTGATATTTTCTCAAATCTTTCAATAAGTTTATATTTATATTAAAACACTCCATATTCCAGGGGTTCCCAAACTTTTTAAGACTGTGCAGCCCTTCACATGTCAGATTTTCCATGAGACACCTCTGTAAACAATATTAGTTTTTTTCAAATTCCCAAATTCTATCTGGTGATATTAAAAAAAAATAATGCCATTTTCATTAGTAGCTATTAGTTCTTTTTAATGTAAAAATACAAAATTAGAACAAAATTACAGAACTACATAAAAGGGAATTAGAATACACATGTATTTTCTTGTATGATTTATTCCAGAATTTAAAAATTGTACAAGTACATGTATTGAAAATTTGCATGTTGCATTTAACTACGGTATTTATTAGACGTTTTAGTTTTCTCTAATAGCCCCTGTCCAAGACCAGTGACACACAGTTTGGGAACTCCTGCCATATTCCATATAGTGCTAAATATGACTGATTCTGAAAACACTTACTAAGTTGTGTTGGCGAGGGCCTCTGGTGGAAGCTAGAGGAACTATTTAGCAGTGACTCTGCTGCGGCACGAATCTCATGGTCCGCAGCAGACATGGCGTCACATCGACACTGTTAAACAGTAGCCTACTAATTGTTCAAACTAGTACTGAAACAATCTACTAATAGTCCAAGATTCACATCCTGAGAGACAATACCAACAAACATATATAAAATATATCATAATTTTATATTGAAATATTCATTTTTATTATAAGCTATTATTAGCTATTTCCTAATGTAACACAAACATATTACACTAGTGTCCTACTTTAAATTTTAAACAATGCTTTAGAATAGTTACCAAGAGTAAATCAAGTGGATGTTAGGTGAAATATTAAATTTAAATAGTTATTGTAGTTGATCAACAATAAGCTTATGTGCATTGGTGGACACATGGAATAAAGCGTCATTGAACTTGTTTGGTTTGCTGGTGAAAGAGGGTTGTGGCGTTCAAACCATGTACTTAGTGTTCTTTTTTATATGTTTAGTTCATCTCTCTTCACACAAATGGAGGTACATTTATGCTCAAATTATACTTTCTTCATTTCTATTAGTGTAACTAAGTGGATAGCCTGAATGGGTAGTAATAGGAAGGCAGGGCCTTCCTGCCCCCTCCCCCTTCGAAAGAAGTTGTTGGGATTTTTATCGATCAAGAAAAATCTCTAGACCTTGGCTGGGTTTGAACCCACAAACATCGGGTCCTGAGGCAAGCACTTTACCCAAGGCCACCGAGGTTGACTAATGCATTTAGTGAAAGCAGTATAAGCTACCTAATAACAATTTAAATTACTTAATTTGTACAAAATATGAAAATATGATGATGATGATGATAACAAAAACAACACATTATTGACATAAACCAAACTTCAAAACATTATTGACATAAACCAAACTTCAAAACATTATTGACATAAACCAAACTTCAAATGTGTTGCCATAAAGTATTTAAACTTTATGTAGCTTGATAAGTTTTGAATATAAAAATATTCAATCTGTCTCAAGCGGATAAGATCTGGCAACCGCAAGCTTCACAAACCCGTACTGTAGTTCAAGAGTGGAACAACCTATAGGCTTGTTATATGGTATGATATGACGCTGGAATACTTTTTCCATGTCATAATAAAATTATTTTAACGTGTTTTTACCATTAATAAACACAAAAAGAATAAGGAGAGTCAAATAATACCAGGGGCATATTCACCTAAAAGACACAAAGCAGTTTAGCCATTTCACCTAACAATACCTCTAAATTGTAAAATGAGAATGTGCACAAATGTCCAATGCTAAAATATTTATAATAAAAACTATTCCAACCTAGCTTAAACTACAGTTCATTCATCACTGGATGGTGGTAACTGACATATAGAATAATATTTTACTGTAAACATTGGTTTACAAGTTACTAATGTTAACCTGCGAAAATGATTAGTATTTTCTTAATAATACTAAACTATCAATCAAAAATGTTCATAAACATTTATAATAATACATCACTCAGGATTAGGCCTACTATATGGTTGGTGATTAAGAACAAAATAATTAATATAAAGGTGTTTTTTGTTTCACGATTGTGACAACAGGAGAAATAAGCATTCTTTAAGTAACCACAGGCGCAGCTTCCAAAAAAACAACAACATACAAACAGTTATTTTCTAATTTTGTGTTTCAATTATGTAAAAACGGTTAAAAGAAAAATATAGTTAAAAACAAATTGTTAGATGTGAAAGTTTTGACTGCCAAAAGAGACAATCAAATCAAAATATAATCTTATCTTCCAGATTATAAGGTTTGGAGAAGAGACTCTAACCTTCCATTCACTTTGAATTTGTTGTTGTATGGGAAATTAGGTTTTTATATGTGGGGATTGTTTATAAAATACCTAATAAGTATATTAGGCCTATCAATTGCAAATTGCTATTATTTGATTATCCTTAATATTTTTGGTTCTTATTGCAATAAAAACAATTATTTTATTACGACCAAGAAACAGCATTAATGAGATGAAGTATGTGTGCTATCCAAATAAAATCCTTAAGTACTTAACTATAATATACCCAATCGAGGTCGAGTGATCTTTCTTGTGCGATAAAAATCTGTAGCACAACTTCCTTCAGAGGGGGAGTAAAGCTGTCAACCCCATGTCGATTGTGGAATGTTTAAGAGAACCCTGGAAGGTATGTGAAAATCCCTTTCCCCGAAAAATTGGTTGGCACTTTCATTCTCGCTCATAGACATTCTTGTGTGCTGATATAATCAATCGGTTCAGGAAGTACATGTTAAATACCTAAATCAAAGAAATTTGAAAAATAAAAAACCAGATAAGAGTTTAAGTTGCCTCACTGGACACGCTGAATTAATAAAGGAGAGTTAAGTTATTGGTGTTTGATACATTTAACAAATAATCATAATACTTTTATGTGTTTAAGAGTGTCTAGTATAATTATTAATAGTGCTCTTTATTTAGAAGAAGGCCTAATCATTCTAAGATCAAAGTCGATATATAAAATATTAAACTGCTTAGATCGGTGGAGGTCAAAGTGTTTGTGAGTGTTTCAATATATTTAAAGGATCTTTATTACCTACCTTATACTATGGATTCAATGGAAAATTACCAGAATTTCAATGACTGCTTAGGATATTGCCTAGCTTCAATTTCTATTTTTTACACACAAAAAAAACCTATTTAACTAGAGATAATTGTGGTTGAGGTGGCACAATATTATAATATAATATACCTCCCTCTGTATGGAGGGTCCCACAAGAATAAGTTGGTTAAATTGGTCGCATTAACTAAACAATTGGGAGATGAAAATAAAACATATAGTTTTTCTTTTCCATACTTGCCTGCAATGAATTTATATTTGCTCCACCACATTATTTTCCCTAATTTTTACGATGTTCATAATGTTCAATAGTACTATTTCACTACCCAAAATAATATGCAGTTGAAGCAAAAAATTGATGGCTCTATAAATACTAATTATTTTCAACAATTTTAGTATTAAAATTTAGTGTAATTTGATCCAAAGTAGAATATCAAATCTATTCACACAAATGTATGTACTTATCTAGAAAAATGTATTTACAAAATTATTCATCTACAATTCTAACAATGATAAATAATCTACTGACTTAATTATTTTGAAATCTGTGGGTGAGGTTATATGAAACCTTTGACAAAAAAAATATTTGCATCCAAATTTTCTACATACAACATTCTAAAATTACACAACAAATTTTAGACATTTTCAGCAAAACTATATATAAAATGATTTAAAATAAAAAATTAAAGGCATAAAATGAAACACTTATTTTGACATAAGAGCCTTTATCTATAAAATGTTGATTGCTCTATCTATTATACTAATCGTAGCACATCTCACAGATCACATTGTACATCAAGCTTACTTGTAAACATTGTATATTCACATCAACTTCCTTAGCTACGATTCAGATTCACCTCGATGTAAAATGAACACCGTTTAAAGAGAGATAGATAAATTTGGTCTCTCGTTGAGCCTGGTGGTATAACAATTATTATTTATTCCACTACTCCAAAAATTAATACAGTTTATTAAATAGGGCCATTTCATAACTAGTCAAGGTAAAATTGTTGATTACCTTTCAATGCAAACGGAGTGTAAAAGCGAGTTTTGAATGGTTTTTAATAAAAAAAAATTTAGATCAATACTTTTTTTGCTAATCAATCTGAGTTTATATTCATGCATAGCCCTTAACTAAAAGTGCATTGTGCATAGCGCATTAATCCGTTAAAGGTTGGACTTGAAACACACTGTTTTCAATGATAATTTTCTTAACCGATTTAACTTAATTTAACATGAGTATACTCGCATAAACAACCCTCAGACTTGAGACCTTCCAAACAATGAGAATGCATAGAAATATTATAAGCCAAATAAACACTATTAGTGGAGACCGTTCTACCTTGGAACTATTATTATACCTGGACCTTGGAATACTTGAGTTTTAATATAGTCGATTTATTAACATACTCATTTTAAAGACTGGTAACCATATAGCATTCAGTTAGTTTGAGGTGTTTTAATATGTAAGAAAGTAACCTACAATTAAGTATATCAAAGGTGAAGCTTGGGGATGACATTTTATAATACGGGCATGAGTCTTATCTCGCTTCTTATAACATATTTTGAAAAATTACACCTGGGCACGAGAATCGAACCCGGAATCGTTGGCTTAGCATGCCACTGCTCTACCACTTAGGTAACCATCAAGGGATCGTTCCATATCAAGAGTTATTCTTCAGTCATATTTAAGGGCAGAATCTCTTATGGACGTGTGAATATCATCAGCTAATAAGAGCTATCATTAAAATAACAGTCACTGGTGACTTGGTTGTGGTTTTATATTGCCAATATTACAAATACATTGTGCATTCCAAACAAATTAAGATAGAGAAAACAACCAAGGGCGTAGGAAGGTGAGGCCAGTACCCCCCTGGTATTGACTGGGCCCTCTGGAATTTGTTGCACGCCCCTTTTAAGGGCATACCTTAAAAGTATTGAATGAACAGCAATGGGAGCCACACCATAATCTTTCTGTTCTTCCCCTTTGAATTAGAGATTACGATGAAGTATTTAAATATAGAATGTATCCCCCTTCAAAAGTATATCTCTAATTCTTACGCACCAGGGATCACTGTCTTGATGATCCTTGGTAGAAACAAAAGACCCAGAAATGGACCGGATAACATATTCCATCGGCATCGATTTCTCCACACTAATAGGATCGAGGCGCTCTGTCATATGGGATAACGCATCATCAGCAATTTTATGCGTAACCGAGATGTGATATGTGGAAAACTTAAAACGCGACAACCTCCACACTAACTTTTTCTAATTGCTTAGGGTAGCGCCAAATCCAGGCAAGTGCCATGTTGCTGATAGAAATAAAGTTCAAGTTCCCTTTGCTTTAAAATCCGCAAACTTCTCTACACGGAAGACATAGTCGAGGCATTCTCTCTCGTAGGAACTGTACCTCCTTTTAGCATCAGAGAGTGACCTACTATGAACGAAACCGGTTGAACGTCCCCAACGTCCATTTGATTGATAAACACAGCTCTCAGAGCTACAGAAGAACTTAGTATCTTGCCTCAACAATATCTTTACATTATTTAAGTTTTACTATATTATTGGGAAGGGGGGGGGGAGGTAAAAGTTCCGGTTCCTGCCTCACTGGTGATGACAGGTTGCCAGCCAATATTGATTATGGCTCTAAATGCTCAGAAAGAACGTAAACCTTCTCCTGGTTGGAGTTGTCTCCCTGTTTCATCCCACGATAGGCAGACTAGGTGCGGGGATTCATATCTTGTTCCTTGTTAGTTGACACACGGACCTATTTTGTGCCTACAGGCTCTCAAGCCTGACGTCCCAAACACTGTCCTGATATTGTTAGACGTATTTTAAATCCCATTGTCCTGTTCCTTAAGATTTGCCAAACCTTCCTCGGCCGTTATATTAAACCAATTAAAAAAGTTTTAAGAACATATATGTGTTTGGTGTAAGTAGAGATTTATAATATAATGTGAGAGATTAGTCACCATTAGTAAAAGTAAAATTTAATTTTAGCTTAGTGAGTTTTAAATATTGTTAAACAAGACATATTCAAATCAACTTATACACATACAAATACAACTAGTTTAAATAAGCCTTGTTTATTAAAACATACCCATTATAATTATAAAATTATTATAAAAACATAAAGCCTGAGAAATTTTAATTACATACTTTATGAAAAAAAATTGTAGGGTTTTTCGATTTTCAAATTCTTAAAAAAACCAATCATATTGTTTTAAAATATACAATAAAAGATCTATAAAAGTAAAGAGATGGTCAGCTAATAGTTTTGTTTGATTTTTGCTCCATGCCAGTAAGTACTGGGGCCATTAAATCTATCCATAAGCCTACCTTTAGTTTCTTAAATAAATAGTCCATTGCAATCATTTTGACCAACTTCAGATTAAATAAAATGTTAGTTCAGGTGAGATTTACTAATCAATAATATATTTTTCGTTTCTCTCTACAGATTCTAATTTTTTTTCCGAGTGCATTTCGTTTAATCTACGTTGTAACATTAACCATGTAAATGAGATCAACAAGATTGAAATCTAATTTTTACCTTGTGAATTCTCATCCCTACAGGGCTGCCACGTTTTGTCGCTCAGCAATGGCGAGCTCGATTTGTGACGACATAATTGTGGGCAAAGCAGAAAGGTGAAAAAAGGTAATTATAACTAACACACGTAACAAAATGAAATATTGTTGGAATCTATTTATAAAATTTATAGTGCTTTACAGAAAAAACCTTAGGTATTATTAATTTTAAAGTTATAGGTAATTACAAAAAAAATCAATTATTTAGAATCCCACCTACGTTTGAACATAGCCCTTCCTTACCTGTTGGGACATCTGTCATAAATAGACAACCATTTAATTTAATTTGGTCCAAAGGTTTTGTTAAACTATTTTAGATTTGTTAAAATAACAGCTGTTTGATTTTGCAAACTAGGCCTACTATTGATTAAAGTTTATAATATCTTAAATGCCCCATAACAGATTTGGCCTTGTACTTTTTATATCAACTGGGAATGGTAGTTTTTAATTTTTGTTCACATAATAGGTTTGATTAGAAGTGTAGAGCTATATATTTGACATTACTAAAAATTTTGTTTACTGCCACTTGGGAGTGTCAATAGTCCAATTAACAGATGCTCAATTTTCACCTAGGCTCTTATAGACTCTTACATTACTTTCTTTATTGACCATATAATAAAACATTTATTGCTATATTAACTTACGAAAGTTGACAAATATAGTAGAAGAGTTGTGATACAACCTAAAAAGGTGGAAAATAATTTTTATATTTTAAACGCCTTTGTGGCGCTCCAGAAAAGCATTGGTTGCGGAAATAATTTATTTTATTTAAAATTTATATATATAGACCCAACACACAGGTCAAGAACGCTTACGGTTTCTTTTAAAAAATTACTTTTTTAGCAAAAAAGTTAACCTTGAAAACACCAAAATAACGCTTACAAAATATTTGCTTCACTCACCTAGTCTATTTCACAGGGTATTGTGACACACAAGTTACACACATTAACCACGCCTTGAACATCTTGCTTTTTTCTGTAGCAAACTCAAAATGTGTTTAACTTAGACCTACGATTAAAAAAATTCAACCTTGAGGTCAACCTAACCTTCCAAATCTATGAAATTTAAATTACAATACAATTTTGGATAGATTTAGAGACTATTTATTTCCATGCAAAGTTGGCATGTATTCATTCTGATGGACATTTTAATTAGCCACTAATTAATTATATAACTAATCAATCAAAATATGTTAATGGCTGACTTTTTTTGTGTCTAATGGAATCAATAACATTGCAAGCTAAGTTTATGTTTGTGAACAATTAATTTCTCAAAAAGTAATTGTAAACGTTCCTTACAAAACCTAAACTTTTTCTAAAATATTATGTCCTAAAATATTGTATTTAAAAACTCACAAACATAAATAGGCCTTCCGTATTTGATATTTTTCTTACTATGATTCTAAGAAGCTTTGTTATTTTCACATTTCTCATATCTAAGCTAATTGTTGGTTAAGCTACTACCGCCTTACTTGTAACCTGGTCACCATGACAAAAACATCATGACATGGATGTCAGCACACAATGCCTTGTTATATATGAGGGAGGGTTGGGAGGAAGGGCTGGCAAACGCAACGACAGACTAGCTACAGCGACTGGGTTGCAAACGTGACAAACTTTGGGTCTCCCATATAAATAACATTACTTGATGGTTTGTGGTCATTTTGTCATGCTGATCAGGTCGCAAGCATGGACATGCCCTTAATTGGCAAAACTAAAAATTTGCACATCTATTTTAAGTTATTTGTTTGTAATTGGATAAATGCTTCAACCACATGAACATTTATTCTTGTAGTGAGGTTTATTTAAGTTGGTGATATTGCCTTCTCTGGCATAAGCCTAGGCTACTTTTCCCATAGATTGAGGTTAAACTCCAAACAATTTAAGCTGAGAGTGTAGGGAGCACCAGTTAAGACGTCTTTGGAGGTTTTATAGCAAACAAAATCAATACAATATTGCTCTAGTAGAAACATTTTAGTTTTCTACTCATGGTTATCTTAACAGCTGTTGAATATGTCATGAGCACAGCAGCATTTGATGAAAAACTTTTTAAATTAAGAGAAAAAGCTCTTATCAAATTCTAGAACACCCTTGACAGATATTCAAGAACTGTTAAGATTACCATGTGAAGAAAATCAAATTATGTGTTTACTGGAGAAATATTTTATATATTTTGTCAAAAGAAAGTTATTAAAACTGAGAAAATAGGCCTATTACCCTTAACTTACAATTCCTACCATTCCATCTTAATTTCACTAGACTCAGGACTCGCTTCGGTGGCCATATGGTCTAACGCATTACTCTCGTGTTAGACCAAACTGCTAAAGACGAGATTGGGGATCTATTCCCATCTGGTGCACTGAAGGTAGAGTAGCCCCATGGCTTCTTTGGTGCTGACTGACAGCTGACGGCTTTGAAAAGTTACCAGACCAAGTTATGTATCCCTACGCCGAATCATATGATCTGCAAAAACATGTGTTTAGCAGCTGTCACTTCTGACAGTCAAAATATAGGTATATACCTAAATGTTGACTGTCAGAAGTCAGCTGTGAGCTGTCAGTCCGCACCAAAGAAGCCATGAGGTTACTGTAGTTTTCCTAAATGATTTTAAACTCTCCCTCCATGCAAATGTGCGTCCACTTTCTCTAATTTCAACCTTCCTAATCCCCAACACATTATTGTAATTAGTGCATAGTTGTATAATTCGAATGGCTAGTAAGGCTAAAAAAAATTAGACCTAGGTTGTTAATGTTGTTTTCTTTTCAATCTTGCTTGTTCGCTTGTATACTTTTGGGGTAGAGGCTGAAAAAAAAGGCCAATGAGTCAGCATTTCCAAGGGTGGGCACTTTTTATGAGAAATAATTTTCTCGCCGCATCTCACTACCTATTAAAGTTATACACTAATGTTATATAGGGATGAGGAAGGTAGGATATAGGGGATATGACCCGAATTTGTGTGTGGGGAGAGTGGTGAACCATTTAGGAAAACCGTCGGTAGACCCAACTGTGATTCTAAACTCAATCTCCATGTTATATTATGAAAGTGATACCGTTTTAGTCCATGTGACCACCAAAGTTGGTTTTATGAGAAATTAATGCTGATTTATTGAAAGTATATTATTATTATTATTATTAATAATATTAGAATCATTGTCACAGCTGAAAACATGCCCAAACACAACACCTTTATAATACATTCACGACCTTAGTTTACTTGGATGACAGCTCAAAAGGTTACTTGAAATAATCCCTAATATATCCCTATGCCAACAGCTGACATCTGTCACTTTGGATAACTGTGATGAAAACGTTTGGTAATGTATGAATTTGATAGTTAACCACAGTAATTTTGGCAAATATTATTTATATATTTATTTGAGGTCGGACACAAAGCTTATTTATCATTTCATTCCACTTTAAAAAAAAAATTATTCACATAACTTTCACAAAAGATCTTACTAACATATCTTCATAATGGTGTCTGACAAATTTAAACCATGTGATTGAACATGACGGAAACAAGTTCTTTACAATGATGCACCCACCCAGTGGATACAAATATTTTATTCAGTTAAATATTTTGAAATATGATAAAAATTATAAATTAATATATTATATACAAAATTACAAGTATTTTCTCAAGTTTCTAAGTAAATACGATGCCTGGATTAAAAGGTATTAATGTAGGCACTATATTACACATCATAGATAACATTCCAAAACGGAGAATAAGTACTTTTAATTATGTTTAAAATATTGTTTCAGATTGGTTAAAAAGAAATGATTAAAAGTTATGAAACAGTGTAAGAAAACTTAAGTTTACTTTATTTTAAATGTAAAATATAATATGTTGGCCTAACTAAAAA
This sequence comes from Timema cristinae, assembly GCA_039000515.1. NCBI lineage: Eukaryota > Metazoa > Arthropoda > Insecta > Phasmatodea > Timematidae > Timema > Timema cristinae. The sequence continues at coordinate 27,811,832 of JBCFYV010000935.1, forward strand.
ACTGAACATTTATAACAAAACAGTGAACTTTTACAAGTGTTGGCAACCCAAAACCTAAACATATGATTTTTGAACTGTCATCCAGGTAAAAAATATCATGAACTGACTCTACATACAAGACTAGGATTAATAACAGTATGAAGTTATAATAATAATTATTTATTATTATTTAGCACCGCGTCTTACTACCCGTTCGGGTTATACACTTTAAGTTCTAATTACGCTAATGGATTAGGAATTGGGAAGGTTGAATTAGAGGAAGTGAGCCCCTATTTGCGTGGAGGGAGAGTGGATAAACCATTTAGGAAAAATCACCCCCAGTTCACCCGACCAAGATTCGAACCTCGATATCCCCGTCCTCAGCAGTCGAGCTCAACATGACTAGCGCGTTAGCCAACTACGCCACCGAGGCAGGTGTGAAGTTATAATAAATAGGTGAAATATGTTCATATAAATATGACTTTTCTTTTTCACATATATATGTATGTATTTGTTTTTACTTTACAGCACTGGCATCAAGAAAGGAAAAGCATCCTTTTTGTGGTCTAGTGGTTTTTTCATGGTCCTGCCTGGTATTGGGAATGTGCTGTAAATTCACAAGGTCTTCCATCTAACAGTTTTGATATTGGAGTTTCTTTATACATGAAGGTAAATTTTAAATTATATAAGAGTTACTGGAATTAATAAATAGCCTATATTCTTTGAAACTAAGACTTATATGTTTATTTATAAAACAGTTAAGGAAGGACTAAAGTACATTTTTGCACACACTTGATTCAGAACAAGACTCTGCTGGGGTTGCTCAAGTGCTCGACACCCTCCTCCAAACACAACACACACAATCTTTGGTTTGAATCCGATCCTAATTCTATTTTGAGGGGAGGCAATCACATAAATAGGTTCAATTGGACCAAAACACGGTTATATTTGATTGTAGAGGCCTTTTAGCATTGCATCTAGCTTACACTGTCAATCCTTATACTTGTTAAATTACTGGGATTCAAACTTGAATTCATGAAAAACACACACACAAAATTACTTGCATTTGAGATTAAATCTATACTCAAATCAAATTTTAACAAATTTTAATAGGCCTTATATTTGAAAATGCAACTAAGGTTTGGTTTGATACTAGGTCTACACTGATCATAAAGATATGCACTACTATCACTGAAGCTCAGGGTAGTTTAAGGCAGTACAGACCACTTTTGAATTTTATTAAAAAAAATCTTATATTAAGATTTTCTCATAAAATTAAAAACATGGCTATTTTTTTTTAAAGCTATTCTGCACTTTGGCAAAACAAATCATAATACTAAAATTAACAATCATAAGTATTGACTTCCTTCTGTTTTCGTTCTTGTACAAACAGTTTCAATATCTTTAGTGAACTTTTATTACTGAGCATTTCACCTTAAAACTTATATACCTACAGGCTACATTAAAGTTTTAAAAATAATTTGCATGCGATTTATCGCTGGTTTTTCCCTCCACTGTCCACAATAATACAAGTGCACTTCTCTAAACTACCTTCATCATTCTGAACCCTTATATTAATCTATTATCCGCTTCAATAGCCGCATGGTCTAAGGCGTCACTTTTGCAAGAGACTGAACTGCCATTAACGGGGAGATTGAGGTTTAATCCTGGACAGGTGTACTGAGAGTGTTTTTCCACCTCCCTCCATGCAGATGTGGGTACAATTCCTCAAATTCAACCTTCCTAATCCCTAACACATAAGAGCACCTAATTAGTACATAGGCGTATAAACCAAATGAGCAGTAAAATGTGATGGTAAAAATTAAATAAGAATAAAGTTATTACCAATTTTCTTTAGTGATGATGTTAAATGTAATCATTATGAAACTAAAAGTTCAAACATCAATGAAATATTACATAATGTATAATTGTATAAAACCATTCCAACGTAATAGTTACTAACTTTAATTTAGACTTATAGAAAGAAAGGTCTGCCGGAATGGGTAGCTGAGCTGAAAGGTGTTACAGTAGAACCTTGATAGTCCAAACAAACCATAAGTAAAATATGCCAAAATACAGATGTCACTGTAGAAAACAGGAAACAACGCTATTTAAAATGAACGTTTTAGGGAGGAAAGCTCATGAGCCCACTGCGACATCTACACTTTACATGTCACTTGGATGGGGAGAACAGTAACCTTGCCGTAACCTTGCTGCTCCTGTTATCGTTTCTCAATAGTCTGGCTTCGTCTGCTACTGTGAGCAGTGTGATATTTTGTGTTTTAACATTCTCATTGTTTTAATCAATCTGTGTGTATGTTGTGTATACATACTTGCTAATCCGAACCACCCCCGGTCCCAATTAATTTGGATTATCGAGGTTATACTTTATTTATTTTGCATAAGTCTGCCATTGCTTGGACTGGGATTCAAGCAACATAAACTCGGTGTGGTTTTCTCATCCTCTTCTCAAGAATACTGGTGCACTTTCTTCATACTACCCTTTACTTCCATAACTATTAGTTTAAGCTGATAATAATCCTTGTTTTAAATTTACTGATTAAATTTTTTTTGAATAACAGTTATAAATTTGTTATATTCGTGGCAGGTGTAAACATAAAAAAGTATAAAGCAAAGTTGTCCAAAGTGATTTGTTTTGATGAATGATTTACTCATGGATTTTTTTTCCCAACTAGAGCCACTTTTGTGATTTATCTGGAATTAAATATTTCTACCTTAACGTTTTTGGTTTTGCAGTGCCCTTAGAGATGTGACACCATTGATGAGTACCGGAAGCTAATTACTTAATACTGCTTTTTATACACGAAAAAAGTGTATTTTACCATTGTCACTTGAATAGTGTCATTACATGAAAAAACCATGTACAGATACCAATTTTGACTAAAATTTGTATATATTTTTTTTTAATTCTTGCCGAATTTGGACATATTTATTTTATGTGTTTAAAAAATATGGCACTTCACACTTTTTTTTAATAGTTCAGTAACTTGACTCACATAGTTAAATGTATTCATTCCTCAATAATTATTATATACATTCTTAAGGCAAAGCTCAAAAAATAATGTTTTTGTTTATTTCATATCAAATTTTTCTTTAACATTTTGTCAGAGGTTTTTCAAAGTGTTGTCCACGGCGGTCCATCATGTGATCCGCAGGATCCTGGGACATTTGGTAAAAAGAATAATGGATTAAAGACTCTATTGATCACATATAAAAAATATTTTAAATGTGAAAGTTCAAATATGAAATATCCATACATTCTTTCCTTGGTAGACACAAGAAACATAGAAAATGAAGTCTGTACCAACCTTAAGTCAACAAATATGAACAACTTATCAAAAAATTATGCGGTTGAGAGTATTAAAAATAATCAAACCACTATAATTGACAAATCCAATCTAATTATATGATTTTTTTTTCAACATTTAGGGTAATCAAACAAACTACTTTTGTCTTGTTTTTATAGTCCTAAAATGGAATTGCCCAAAAATAATGTTTGTCCTGTACAATTTTCAATCCTTCTACCAAGGACCTCGGTGGTAACCCACCAATGGCGAAAATTTTCCATTTGGTGATCCTCCATCAACAAAACTTTGATAAGCATTGTGTTAGAACATAATTTTTTAAACATATTTTGTGGTATCCACTCTAGTAGCTCACTGATATATTTTTTAAACAACTTATACTTATTGTTAAAAAAAAATACATAAAGAACTTTGCAAGTTCTGCCAAAATTAGCATGCTTCTATAAATGTTACACTTTCAAAAATAAAATATAATTTTTTTTTTAACATATTACCAAGTTTCAAACCATTTTGAACAAACTTAGTCAAAATATAAATTAAATGACTTTTAGTTTGTGTTGTTTCTGAAATCTATTTTACTTGATCAAAAGGTGACTGAATTTTTTATTATTTACAATCTAATACATTGTATGACAACTTGTATTATGTGCATAAGGCTGCCAACATAATTATTAAAGAATATAACAGTAAAAAAATCTAGAAGAGCTAAGAGATCTGACACCTTAGCTCAGTCGTTAGCATGTTTGCCTACTGAACTAAGAGTCCCGGGTTTGATTCCTGGCATGGTCGAAAAATGTTTCATTGGAGAAATGTGGATTCACCCTCTCACAAAAATAAAATAACGACCAGGAGCTGGATGTTGTGCCTGTCATAGTCTTAAGTTAGATTATAGGGCTTATGAAGCTACGACAAGCCTAGCAAGCCAGTAACAGTAATGGATGTATAAAAAAAGAGCTAAGAGTGATTAGGTTGTTGTTTTAAAATGCTTAACATTAGGCTTATTATGTATTTAGGCTAAGATGCCTCAGATTATATTTATAACATTTTTTAATATTGAAATATTTATTTGCACACTAAAATGGATTTGTTAGCAAACTATTGGTAAATGTAAAAAATATAAGCCTGAAAACCTGAAGGAAACAATTGTGAAACACATTTATTAAATTCAACTGCCAGCAACAAAACTACTCAGGCAGTGTATTAAAAACACTCAACCAAAACATAAATTTGGATAGCTCTTTGGGTGAGTGAGGACGAGAACAGGCTTTGGCTACAAAATAAAGTTCAATTACTGTGAAATATGTCCACGAAAAAAACCAACATCCAGCTAAATAGGTTTTTCAGTTAAAAAAAATGTGTATAAGTATCAACTCAGTAGTAAATTGAATACATTAAAAATAACACCTGTACATGAGGATCAAACCCGGGACCTTTGGCTTAGCACTCCATTGCTCTACCACTTAGCTCTCCAGCTTAGGGTCATTCTTAACTCATATTTTGAGAACTGGCGCACCAAACCAAAGGTTCCGGTTTTGAGTCCCGTGTCCAGGTGTTATTTTTCAATATATTTGTTTATATTCGAGATACGGCTCGTATACAACATGATCATCAACTGTTTGCAGCCTTTGGTTGGGTCAGTTTAGTAAAATGTCTTCATCTTCCTCTTTATTTCCACCATTCTACCTCCTTTAATTTCTTCCATTTTCCTCTCACTTGTGGTTATTGTTCCTCCCATCTCATTCTTGGCCTCCCTTGCAGTATTTTTCTTATATACTTCATTTCCAACATTTTATTTGGCATCCTACCTTTTCCCATCCTCTTAACATGCCCATACAATCTCAATCTTGCGTCCTCGATTATCTCATATGCTCCCTGCACCCCCACTCTTTCCCAAATAACTTAATTCCTAATCTTGTTTCTCCCCGGGACAGGTAACATGCTCCTCACAAACTTCAATCCCATAACCTCCACTTTCCTAGTTTCTTTTACATCCATTGTCCATGTTTCTGCAGCATATGTAGCAATGGGTACAAAGTATGCCCTGTACAACACTTCCTTACACTTAAAGGGGATTTTCCTTCTCCATAGCAGATTTATTACACACCTATAGGAAAACTCTCCCTGCTCTTCTCTTCTCTTATTAAAACACTTCCACCTTTCTCCTCAATAATACTTGCAAGATATTTTACTTTCTGTAAGTTTTTCAGCCCTACTCCATTCAATCTTACAGCTTCAATCGGCCTTTACCCTCTTCCTTGTCATCACCATCACTTAACTCTTTGTCATGCTAAATTTCACTCCACACTCCCTTTCACCTCCTCACTCCATTCTTTATTTGTTCCTATACTTCCTCTTATTTCTACCCCCATAGCATCAAGTCATCAGCAAACATCATGGCTTTCATTCGTTCCTACCTGAGTTTTCCTGCCACTTTGTTCATTTCCATTACCATTACCAATAGTTATGATGAAGGCGACCTGGTGGTCTAGGGGTAAGGTGTCAGACTTCTATGCTGGCGGCCGGGGTTCAATCCTCGTTCCCGGCACAGATTTATCTGATTATCAAACCCTTCCTTCACCTCTGACAAGACCTCTTGTGAATGTGAGGAATGCCAGGCCTCCACCATGGTTCGGATTCCACGTTAAACTGTAGGTCCTTCATTTCATCTCACAATCACCCTACCATTACACATTAGCGTAAGTGCGTATAACCCGAACGGGTAGTAAGACGCGGTGCTAATAATAATAATATAATAATAATAATAATAATTTATGATGAATGGGCACTCCCCTGCTTCACTCAATTTTTATTGGTAACCACTCCATTCGTCCATTCTCTGTCTTAACGCAACATGTTATCCTAATACATGCTTTTTACTCTCATTACAACTCTTCTTTGCATTCATCCTCTTCCATCGCTTTCCAAACCTTATTTCTATCCACACCATAATATTATGCCTTCTCCACATCCATAAATACCATTGCCAAATCTTCCCTATATTCATACTTTCTTTCCATCAGCTGTCTATGACGGAGATTGTCTTTTGTAGACCTCTGTTCCCTAAATCCATGATGTTCCTCTCTCCACCCTCCTTTAATTTTATTTCTTATTCTCTTTTCCAATATTTGCTCCAATACTTATGTACACTGGCACATCAGCATTATCCCCATATAATTTGTACAATTCTTCCTGTCTCCTTTCTTGAACACATATGTATTATAACTCCCTTTTTCCAGTAGCTTGTTCTTCTTCCAAACTGGTGAATGTGGGGAATGCCAGGCCTCCACCGTGGTTCGGATTCCACGTTAAACTGTAGGTCCTTCATTTCATCTCACAATCACCCTACCATTACACATTAGCGTAAGTGCGTATAACCCAACGGGTAGTAAGACGCGGTGCTAAATAATAATAATAATTCTTCCAAACCACTTTCAGCCCACTGTATAACCAATAACCATTGTATACCTACTTTACCTGCTGTTCTCATCATTTTGACAGTCAGTTCATCCACACCAGGTGCTTTCCCTTGTTTCATCCTCTTTAATGTGTCATCCACCTCCACTTCCTCTTATTAGCTGTTCTACATATTTCCTCTGCAGCGCCCACTAGAGTGTTCTTAAACATTTCTTATTCAACCTCTACACTTTGCATCTCATCCTTAGGTATTAAGCTTTTTGCCTTTCTTAGATACATCTCTCTTTCCTCTTCATTTTTTAGCCTCCACACTCTTATTCTTCTTTCTTGTCTTACTAAATTTCTCCTACATTCCCATCCCTTTGTGTCTACCACCAACAACCTAAGGACACACTTGGTATTACCTTGATGTTTCTGGTCTGCCTTTTCATTTCTTCATACATGATAAAAGTAGTCTATCACTGAATTTTGCTCCCCATCCCAACTGTATCTAGTAATCTTATGACTTTCTCTTTCCTTCTTATACCAACTGTTTCCCACTTTCATTTTATTTCGTGCTCATAACTCCAACAACCCTCCTTGTTTCTCTCTCCCCATCCTTCCTTCCCTATACACCTCCTCAAGCCCTATCTCTCTTTTCCACTTTTCCTTCTATCAACTGTTCCACTTCTTTATTCGGCTAACTCACAACCTTTGTTTCTTCTCCCACTTCCTTCCTATCACTCTCAATCCTATCCTCTTTCTACTTTGCATCAGATCCCCATTACTATCTGGCACTCATTTCCTATATGCCTTTCTAGGTCTTTCTCAAACTTGTCCTTTTTATGTCCATAGTTATAATCAATCATTAATTCCCCAAGCCTAGCCTTTCATAGATACTTTATTACATAGTGTTGCTTTCTTCCATTAATAGTAAAGGTTCATTTACTTTTTATGGGTGTTTGAACATAAAACATATATGAAAAATTACATTAAAAAAGTAATAACTTGAAATGTAAACTTGGTAACCTTAAGCACCTGACAACACAATCTAAACAAAATATAGCCAAACCCATAATGGTTACTTTCTCTTTTTTTTTTTTTATCAAAATTTTAACAAAGGATCTTCACTAATATCAACCAATAATATTAACCAAAACTTTGGTTTGACTTTTGTGTATATTGGTAAACAAATAAGGAAAAGGGTGGGCATCATGTTGCCACGAACATTATCTTCGCCAGCAGAGTTAAGTGTGTGAATTCAAAGTAACTATGAAAACAAAGTGTGAAATGTAACACCATGGTTGTCTTTTTTATATTTCACTTTTGAAAACAGAATCTGTTTTACTTTATTTAAAAAAAATTACTTTAAACTGATCCCAATTTCACGGTTGTCAAGTGAAGAATGCAGAAACACACACTTTAATACTTTTTTTGGACTTAACATAATTGTTTATCAACTTCATTGATTAATCGGCTATGAGATGGGATCTTAGGACTAACTTGGTATTTTTGGTTAGGTACACAAGAGATAGTTTTTTTCATGGTTCCCCATCCCACCTTTAGGGGGCTTATGGTTCATTTTCTTAACAATTGATCATCTCATCCCCAAACTAAAACATTTAAGTTGCAACTTATTAACCATTAAACTTGGCAATAAAGTAGTTTGATAAAAAAGGGTAATAAGTGGTTAAGGAATTTAAATTAATTGAAGAATTACACCTGGACATGGGAACTGAACCCGGGACTGAAACCAATCAAGTGATTAAGAGCCATAAAGAATTTGGGTTCAATTCATGGTTGAGTAAACTAAGATTATATTCCACCATACCACCCATTCACTTGATTAAATATTGCTAATCAGACTCACGAATTAACTAGCTATTTTTTGTTGAGATAATTTTAATTGGCTTAAATTTAGTTTCAAAATAGACATTTCTTAGAAATGTTGTGTTTTTTGTTCTTGGAGAACTAATTAATCTCATATAATATTCAAACTGCATATTACTTCCCTCAAAACAGTATTTTGATAATTTGAAATGTAACTCCTTTAAATTCCAATTTCAACTAGAATAATAATATAATATTACCTGTCAATCTTTGTTTAAATGTTTTCTAAGTAAAACATTATTAAAATCCATTTATAGCCATTGCCTTGTAGATTATTTATATTAACTGCTCACAACCTACAAAATTTAAAAATATGATGATGGTGATATTTTTCTTTGCTAAATCTAGTTACATTTTGAGAATTAAATAATATAATATTTAATTAACATTAAATTAGCCTAAATTGGTGAATGTAAATTATTTGCAAGTGGATTAAATTAAATTAATTTTTTAACTATAATAAAAATTTCTGCCAAGAAAATATTTTTTAGATTTTTTGACACTCCAACATGTTTTTATATATGGGTTTGATTCTCAAGTTTAGGTGTCATTTTTCAAAATAAATTGATATTAACATTTGTTTTGTTGTAATATAATTAATCCTCAGATTATTAGTAAATTTAGGACAACTCAGTATTTTTTGTAAAAGATCAAATGTAATTTTCTTGCTCACATGAAATCAAAATTAAATTTTAACTTGATTTAACTTTACTTGAAAAATACAATTTACTTTGAGAGTATGATGTGTACTAACAAATATAACATAACTAAACTATTTCTTTTCACAATAAATGGTTTATTTTTATTTGCACTTTTAAGAGAAGGATTTTCTTTAATAAAACAAGTATCTCAATATGTAAACCTTTCCCTCAATGTAAAAATTGTGCATGTTTTGGGTTGGTGACTATGATTTCAATTACTTGTCTCATGCTCATTCTTAAAATATATTTTTATAGAGTTAAATTTTGTACTCATACCTCTTCATCCTACAATTAAAATAGTTGTTTAGATTGCTACAGAGTGACTCCAACAAAATTAACTTCTCTCTTTGCAGCTGCCATTTGTTGAGTCTTCGTGAGCTGTCCATATACTTAAAATTGACCTAATTATCCCAGGACAATGGATACATAGACCTCTTTAAAAAAAATATAATTTTGAAAAAAAACATTACCATGGAAACCAAATTATCTCATAATGAGCCTGAAATGAAAGGCTGGCTGTTTAAATGGACAAACTATTTAAAAGGCTATCAGAAGCGCTGGTTTGTTCTGTCCAATGGACTCTTATCATATTACAAAAACCAGGCAGAAATGGCTCATACATGTAGAGGCACCATAAGTCTTTTTGGTGCTCTCATTCATACTGAAGATGCCTGTGCTTTTGTGGTTTCCAATGGTGGCACCCAGACTTTCCATTTAAAAGCTACAAACGAAGTGGAACGGCAGCGCTGGGTCACTGCGCTCGAACTAGCAAAAGCTAGGGCTATTCGCACTATTGAGTCGGAGGATGAAGAGGAAGACTATGATACATCTGTTAACTCTCAAAAGAACGAGTTTGAGAACATGTTGAAATCATTGTCGACAAAACTCGAAGATTTACAAACTTGTAGTGAGTTAATCTCTAAGCATGGCGCTGCTCTGCAGAGATCACTTTCTGAGCTTGAGACGTTAGAGTCTGATGCAGAAACGTCAACTCACCTCAAGTCTGTCAACGAAAGGGCAACACTTTTTAGAATTGCAGCAAATGCCATGTTGAACACCTGTTCAGAGTATCTTAACATGGCTCAAGTTCACGGGTCCAAGTGGCAAAGGTTGTTACAGCATGAACGTGACCAGAAGCTTCGATTAGAGAATATGGTAGAGCAGTTAGCCAGGCAACATTCTAACCTGGAAAAAGCTGCCAAGGAGCATCAGATCCCAACAAGGGATTCTGTTGACAATTCTAGACACCAGACCTCCGACCAAAGCGTCTCTCCTTCTGTTTCAGACGGAGTAACTAGGAGGTTCGACGAAGTTTGTGTGGTCCGCGCTTCCCCCTCAGAGGAGGATGACGAAGTTGAATTCTACGATGCACAAGAACACATAGCCGGCCACGATGGTACAACCAAGTCCAACTTTGTTCTGAAGATCCCGATGGGACACCACAGAACAGTTTCAGATATAAGCATGGGCTCCCAAATGATGGATGGATCAGATGAAACCTCTGGTTCAGGTAGTGATGTTGACGACACAGACACTAAAGTTTTTGTAATAAGTAGTAACAACCCTGGTGTTGGTGAAAAGTTGGAGTGGCAATTAAAAGAAGAAAATGTGACCTCCAGTCAACTTGCTGAAATAAAACCTCCTCATGAAGATTCTAATTCATCTGGGCGCCGTAAAAGAAGAACTCGTATTCCTGACAAACCCAACTATCCCCTCAGTCTTTGGAGTATCATGAAAAACTGCATTGGAAAAGACCTGTCCAAAATTCCCATTCCTGTAAATTTCTCTGAACCTTTATCCATGCTGCAGCGGCTTACAGAAGACTATGAGTATGCCAACATTCTAGACAAAGCAGCTCAATGCACAGATGTTTCTGAACAATTGGCATATGTTGCAGCATTCACTATATCAGCATATTCCACAACCAGCAACCGAACAGGAAAACCATTTAACCCACTCCTAGGGGAAACATTTGAATGTGATCGTATGGATGACCTTGGTTGGAAATCTATATCAGAACAGGTTTCTCATCACCCACCAATGGTGGCCCAGTTTTGTGAAGGCCGTGGCTGGCGCTGTTGGCAGGAGTTTACCATGGCATCCAAATTTCGAGGAAAGTACCTACAGGTGATTCCTTTAGGAATAGCTCACCTAGAGTTCTCTGGGAGTGGAAACCATTACACATGGAGGAAAGTTACTACAACTGTTCATAACATTATTGTTGGTAAATTGTGGGTGGACCAGCATGGAGATATGGATATTGTGAACCATACAACAGGATTTAAATGCCATCTCAAGTACATCCCATATAGCTACTTCTCTCGTGATGTTCAAAGAAAGGTTACAGGTTTTGTGGAAGACCAGGATGGAAATGCTAGATGGGTCTTATCCGCACCTGGGATGACAAGATCGATATTGCTCCTGTAATTGAGTCCTCAGGGAGTCCCAAGAACCCTGTATTCAAGACTGGTTCATATATGACCGCATGGGAGCGCAAGCTTCCTCCAGAAGATAGCGAGCGATATTACAACTTCACTGAACTGGCATGTCAGCTGAATGAAATGGAAGAAGGTGTTGCCCCAACAGATTCACGGAGGCGGCCGGACCAGAGGTTGATGGAGAATGGGTTATGGAACGAGGCCAATGTTGAGAAGGTTAGGTTGGAAGAGAAGCAAAGAACAGCAAGAAGGATAAGGGAAGCAAACGCTGAGAAAGCAGCAGCAGAGGGAAAGCCATATCCCCCGTATGAGCCGATCTGGTTCAAGAAGGAGCGTGATCCATGGACAGGAAACATTTTCCATATGTATCAAAACAAATACTGGGAATGCAAGGAAAAACAAATTTGGGATGGTTGTCCAGATATATATTAAGTGTCCCATTTGTTTAGTTTGTTATAATGTTATCTTGTAAGTATATAAAACTACTGTAAACAATAGGGAGAAAGAAAATGTATGATAGTTCAATAATATATACAAATACAATGTTCTGAAACAATATTTTTAACACATTGACTGATTTACTTCACCAATTGATTTCAGCAATGTTCTTGTGATAGTAGTGAAGTTGCATTGCTTGTCCTGAAGTGAAGACATTTATGTTATCCAGTTAGAAAGAGCTATTGTGTCACCTGCTATTTCAATCTCGATCTGTAGATTAGTGTGTTAATTTGATTTTAAGAAACCATTCCCCTTGTTATGTTAATTTCTTGTAAATCTTTATAAATATTATCTGTTTTTATGTGGATTGTTCTTGGTTTGTAGATGAAAACTATTATGCTAATAACTTTTTGATGAAGATGTTTATTGCTAAGGTTAGAAGTATTGTGTTTGTATATGCACACATTTATTTCCTTGGTGGAAAAATAAAATCATACTCAACCTATATTTGTATAAAGTTTTTATTATTAATTACATTTCTATGATTGATTTATTTATTTGTGCTGCTGTTAAATCTAATCTACTCGTGCTCTATACCCCTCTTCTCAATTATTGTTTCAATATTTGTATTATTCTTCTTTTGAAGGATCCGTGTATACATGTGAAACAACTCTAGATTATATATTATTCTTAATCATTGTTTATTTCCAACATTTTTGGTTAAAGATTTACTAATATGTTTAATTGTGTTAATAAATAACCGTTTTAAATTGATGGAAATAGTGTTCTACCAATACATTTAAAGCCCTTTAAGCATTCTTAAAGTATACATATTATTGAGTTTAGATGCTAGCAAAATGTAACATAATGTCAGCATGTCAATAATATATTAGACATATTTATATCAGTTGGCTCAAATTTTCAAAATAAAATAGTTTGTGGTCAGTGCCGAATTAATACATGGCTGAACTTGGGCAACTGTTAAAGGTAGTGGAACTAAGGTTTCAAATTTATAAAAACTATAAAATATATACTGAAAACGGGTTGTTTTGTAATCAAGATTTCTTCCTAGCAATTAAGTAATTGATTTATAAATTTTATGGTTATGTCAATATTAACTAGTCTACCCGTTTTAAGTCTTACTTGGGTGCATCACAGGTTTGTCTAAACAAGTTATATTCAACCTTTTTTGTTTGTTTACCCAAAGATATAATTTCTCCTAAACTTTATACTCTAAAGTTATTGATGTCATAATAAGTTTCTATATTTATGTATTTAATTACATCTAAAAAACTATATGTCCAAAACAATGAAAAAAATACATATATATATATATATTTTTTAAATTTTGTGTACCCCAGGCTGAATACACCGATCCAAATGTCATATTTATGATAACATAAAATACATTTAGTATGCTTAGTGTTAAAATAAGCTTATTTTTGCTTGACAGTCTATATTTAATATTCAGAAGAGAAATTCTTATTTTCTATTTCAATCATGATTGTGTCATATTAAAAATAAATAATACTTGATAATCAATCAATTAATTTTTGACTTGATACTAAATTATTTATAGAGTAGACCTGGGGTGGGCAACACTCACCAATCGCCACAAATGGCGAGTTGGCCATAAAAGTGTGGTGAATTTGAGTTGCCAGCTCTCACAGTAAAATGAAGTTTTTCATGATGGCATGTGTTGGTTATAACTTGATATTTCCTATATATAGTTGGAAGCTTTTTTTTTTTTTTTTTCCAAGTCATTGATGCAACACTGACCATCCAATACTCCGCCACTCCACTCCCTTACCAAAAACTCAGTTTCATCTCTGTCTTCAGACAAAAAGATTTTCAAATTTCACAATAAATTGTCTTAAATTTTTAATTTGAACAGTTTTCAACCTTTGCGTCCGAGGCAGTTGTAACTTGTCAAAGTGTACATGTTTAGAATAAAAGTATTCAAACAGTTTGTGTCATTTTGAAAGTTTGATTGAACAACCTAATTTCTCTCTCTCTTTACGCTTTGTGGCAAATTTAACTTCTCATTCGCCACATCTGCGATTACATTGAAAAATTGTTGCCCACTTTTGAAGTAGAAAGACTATCCGGAGTTGCACTAACCTGCAAATTAACTGTGGCAGTAAAAAATTATGCATTGTTTTAATATTTCAATTATACACTCTACTGTATGATTTAACTGAATATAATAAGTTGCAAACATGTCATCGAACAAAAATTGTGACCATAATAACTCATCGCTATACGAGTGCACCTAATAAGTGTTTACTCCTGTGGTAAAGCAGGTGGGTACATTACCTGTGTGTTGTTAGTTTGTGTTTTCATATCGCGTAACAGGTGAACGCTTCACTCTTTTCCATACTTTTTAATTTTTCTGAACCCTTAGTCACCATGTCTAAACATAATAGTTGTTCTTACTATAGAGCAAAAACTTCAAATAATTTTACAAAATGAAAAAGGGTCTCTTAATGAATGAATTTATAATGTTGCAAGCAGTGTGTGATATTGAAAACATAAATAAAAAAAGTTAGCGAGTTTATGGGATTTTTTTTATAGTGCAATTTGCATGTCTAGGTATAAAACTATGAAATCAACGTGTGATGATTTGGATAAAACAATGGTTTTATGGTTTAATCAGCATAGGATTGCGAGAATCCTGATTTATAGGCAAAATTAACTTCCAACATGTTGTAAAAAAGGGATTTTCAACAGAACCAATTTATAATGTGGAGATTATCTGGGAACATTTTTATACCTGCTACCCTGGATTATCAAGAATCTACTGTAGGTTATATTTATACATTCTCTATAGTGATTGATTGAAAATCTACAGAAATTGGTTTTTGGAATTTAATTTTGATTTTGATGCAACTCACAACATCAGTTTTAAAAATCTTTAAATTTCTAATTCAAATAAATGTTGGAAAAATAAACATGGACAAAGGAATCAAACTTAGGACCTATGGATAAACAAGTTTGTCCTTTGTACATGTATCTGTGTTTGAATGAAGACTTGTAAATGGTTGCAATCCTTGCCAAATTTGTAAATCATTCAGATATTTTCAGAGAAATTGTCTTTGTAAAGTACATTGGCAGACATACCAATACCAGCCTTTGGTTTACTTTTATTTAGTGATAAAATATAATTTGTTAGTTTCTAAAAATGGTTTAGTTTGTTTACATCTAGGACCTAATAAAAAAATACAATTATGGCTAAAATAATTTATACAAGAAAATTTATTGACGCATCTTGAATATAATGTTAATTTGAAATAAACACTGTAATACCTTTTATGAAGTTAAAATACACAGCTATATAAGGGACAATTTTGATTTTGCTGGAGCGTGTGATGACAATCTACTTGTGTGTGTAACATAGCTTAGGAATGTGGTTGGAGAGTGTTGCTTATTTGTTTAAAGTTCATTGCAATGGTATGTATGAAACTCGAAGTGGTGGTATACTGAGGTGACATGGGTGGTATTGTGTAAAATAATACTGCCTGGACACCTTATTTTGAAATATTACAGCTGTCCGAAAAGTCACTACACTGAATTACTTACTACAGTTAGTATTATCCATTCACGAGCTTAGTTTTCCTAGATGACAGTTCAGAAATCATATGTTGAGTGTTTTGGGTTGCCAACACTGGTAAAATATCACTTTTTTATTATAAATGTAAAGTTTTTTTAATTACATGTTATATTTTAAATGTAAAATAATCTAAACTTAAGATTTCTTACATTATTTGATTAAATTTAATAATTTTGTTTCACCAAATCCGAATGAATATTTTAAACTATATTAAAAGTACTTATTCTTTGTTTTGGAATGTTATCTATGTTGTGTAATATAGTGCATGCATTAGTACCTTATACTATACTTATACTTTACTTTTTATACTTTCAGTGCACAGTGACTTTTAGGACACTCTGTAATATTTAAATCTACTGAAATTTAAAAAAAATCAGTCTAGTATTGAGTTATAGTGTTTTCTACCTAGCCACTTCAAATATAGATTATTTGGTGATGTAAAGCCAGGGGGTGTCTACTGGGTCACAAAAATCACTAATTGCAAAAAAAGGTCACTAACGTCCCTTAAAAGTCGTGAATTTTCAATATTTTGGTCATAGTCACGAACATATTTTTGATTGGATTTTCCATGCATTGTAACAATGTGAACAAGTCAAAAGTCACGCCACCCACTACCCATGATGCCATGTGCTACAGTAGCCCCGGGCTTCTTTGGTGCTGACTGACAGCTCACAACTGACTTCTAACAGTCTACATTTAGTATATACCTAAATTTTAACTGTCAGAACTGACAGCTGCTAAACACATGGTTTTTGCAGATCATATGGTTCGTTGTAGGAATACATAATTTGGTCTGGTAACTTTTTAAAGGTTTTAGCTGTCAGCTGTCAATCAGCACCAAAGAAGCCATAGGGCTGCTGTAGCCTCAAGTTGCCCAATTACTTTGACCATGATACCAAGGATAAAGTTAACCTTCATCATCTAGTTAGAGTTTAATGTTGTGTGTGAGTGCATTATGCCTATATATACATTATATAATGTTCAACAATTTACCGAAGGAATTTTGCAGACAAAAAAGATCAACAAAAATTTGCTAATTTTTGTTTCTCAACTCAATAAACACCCTGAAAGACAACAAAATTAATTTAGACATTAATGTGCCAGTCACATTTGAAAATTTCCTTTACTTGACAATCCATCAATTTAGTTTGAAAATTTACTCGACTTGACAATCAATTATTTAAGTTTAAAAACCTATCCATATCAATGCTCTTTGTACTTTATGCCTCTTCTCTAAACTCTTGATAAACAAGTTGACTTAACAAATTTATCTCACATATCAATTCGTACTACCTTCAGTGTTGTTTTATTACTGAGAAATTTTAATAAAATACTATATTTTTAATATTGTAGTAGCTTTTTTTTCAGCAAGTTCTAATCTTAATTTTTTTTAAGGTGCAGCCAAAGGGAAGTATTTTTTAGTTTTTATAGAATTGAAATTTTTTGGCCAAAATAAATAAAATATTTCTCTATTAGCAACATAGACTTTAGTTTTATGCACATGCTAATATCAACAAATATTGAATATCTGTCAAGGATGTCCTGGAATTTTGTCAAAACTTTTTATCTTCATCTAAAAAGTTTTGACAAAATCCCAGGACACCTTGACAGATATTCAAGATGTCAATATTAAGAAAACTAAACTCTTATGTTGCTACTGGAGAAATATTAGATTTATTTTGGCCAAAAAAATGTAATTCTAAAAAAACTCTTTAACATTACTTGTGCTCCCTTTTAAGCAATAATAGCAATAATTTAAGCAAGATTTCTTTATTTTCATAGCATATACACCATCTCTTTCAAGGCCCTAAAATATAATTAAAACAGGAACCCAGTACTAATGTTTATACAGCCCAATTTTCATAAAAACAGCTTTATCTGACAGAAAGGTTGTTAAAACATGTTTACTGTCACCTCTACTAAACAAGGATGAATCACAGTGCAGTATAGATAGAAAAAATTCCATTAATTTTGTCCACAAAAAATTCTGTTTATATTTTCTAAATATCTATGAAAATTGGATAATAGCCCGTCACACACAACCAAGTTTTTGTGTTGTATGTATATTAATGGCCTAATCCAGACCAATTTTTATGCGTGTACACATTAATTTCTAAAGCGGATTTTCCAAACTGACATAGGATAGTATTTTCATTGTCAATTTAATAAAATGGCATTCAGGGGTTTGAGGTGCCAACATATATTTTTCTTAAACCTTTTGGGTGACCATGCTTATGTAAGATTGGAGAGATCTCAACATTGACACCTAAAGTTACAACATGTTTCAACATTAATTCCCTTCAAATAATCAAGTGACAGAAAACTTATGACAGTTAGAAAATTCCTGTTTTAACTCAAGGTTATTTTAACATATTAGGTAAAATATTGATTCACTTTACAGTGTTGGACAGGTCATGGCTATACAACAATTTGTTTGATTTTACATTAGGAAAACATATATTGGCAAACCTATTTTAGAATATGTAAAATTGTAATACCTTTCTTTTTGTTGTAGGCCAATTTTTTTTAAAAAGTTATTTGTAAACACTTGTTGATTGTATAATCATATTCAGAGTTGAAGTGTGTTTTGTTAACTTTAAAGAGAGGGGTGATTATCTAACCTTTGGAGTGCTTGTTCTTGCATACTTTTTGATTTAATGTATCTGCTAAAATAGTTTGTTTTTTTTCCATTTTGAGAATGGCTCAAGGTGGTATTAAGAAAACATTTTTTTTTTTTACCTTAAAGTCCACTTGATCATTCAGTCTTTCACACATGCTAGCTTACGACTAGTAATATTCACCTTTTAAGCCAAACCTATTTAAATGTGTGTGCAATAGCACTATTGTAGGGGCATTGTTAAACTTTTGCTCATCAAAGACAGGACTGAGGTGTTGGCAAATAGAGAGGAATTACAGTGGGAGATATTCGTACGGGAGGCACACACAAAATGCACTTTTCTTCCTAGGAGTGAAGAGTGGAGGAAGATGTGACTCGGCAGTTTTTTTCTCCCGATGGAGGGGAAATGCTGTCGTCTCAAAACAAAGGCTTGAGAGAGCGCACTTTCCAAGGCACACACGCTGACTGAGACAAGACGATCCAAGTTTGGGCATGTTACACATTTTAAAATCAAAATTTTAGTTGCCACTCAAATGCTTGGCTGCCAATGGTGATTGGAAATTTTGCCCCTTGTCTTAATAGATATTAATTATAATATGATAGCAAGCCAGTTCTAATACCAATTAGGCTGAAGTTTTTTATATCACATCTTATACCTGATAGGATTATATGCATGTAATATAATAATTACTCTATATAAAGGGGTAGTGATGAGGAAGAAAGCATTTTAAAAGTAATATACCAATAATTACATGGAAGGAGAATGTGAAACCATTTGGCCGGATTTAAACTTCAAACCGTTTGGCCACTGAAATAGGTAGGTGTATGTTACTTAATACTAACACTATGTACCATCTGTTTAAAAAGAAAATGGCCCAATGGTTAAATAATTATATTATAATGGAAATTGATAAAAATAAACTAATGAGAATAAATTTGATGAAAGCCCACTTAGGGGGAAAAAAATGTGGGAAGAATCTAATGCATAAAGGTGACATCTTTCAAAAACATTTGGCACAGTGTTTTTCCAACAGTTTTTAAAAATCCAAAATGGAGTAATCCAGTGTTAATAACAAGTGTATTCCCTCTTCTTGTTTGATAAAGGCAATAATACCGAAATATTACTGTGTTAAAATGTGTGTGACTACTACTCCTCTAGAAGAAAGGAAGATGTCACCTTTGTGGATTGGATTCTTCCCACATTTTTCCTCTTTCTAGGTGGGCTTTCTTCATTAAATTTACTCTTATTAGTTTATTTTTCCCTTTTCTCTATTTTTATCAATTTCCATTATTATAAAACTATATACTATCTGGGTGGTACAAAGGGTTTTAAAGTCTCTCTAAAGGGTTAATATTCTTAAAGAATAATTTGCTTATACATCCCAATAGAAGCTACTGTATTTAGTTATGGTTATTTCCTTGTAACTTTATTTTGATATTAGTTCATTTATTTATCAAGTTTGGAGGAGGGTAGTGTTAATTTAAGTAAGTCCTATCTCTCACACTGATCTTGGATTTGCATCTATGTATTAAAGTGATTATTTCTGTGTAAACATTCTCAAATTAGAAATTTAAGAGGCACTTTTAACTTGTGTAATGGTTGATCTTATGAGATGACCTTGAAAGCCTGCTTTTAAAGTGAGCCTCTACATTTGACATATCTTTAGTGCCATCTATTTTAGTTAATGTGTTTTAAGTTTTTATCAAGTTATTTACAGATTTGAGGAGGGGAAATGCCTTGCTTGCCCCATCACCCAGCGTATCCCACCTATTTTTATGAAAATGGCATGGAGAAAGGTTTGTTTAGCAGCATCCAATTTTGTTTTTGATATATTTTGGGAGAGAAAAAAACACAAAATGTTAGCAAAGGTGTTGGGTTCGTGACTGAATGCAGAGGTGAGGAAAACTTGCTTAATTGAGTACACTATTTGAAGAAATACTTGTGAAAGATAGTGCTACTTATTTCAATCACAGGCGGTAATTTTAAATATTTTACTGGGAGCAGCTGAAGCTACGAGACTACCATGAGAACATCTTTTACAGAAAACTTCTGTAAAACTGTAACTGCTCACTTAAGTTAGAAGAACACAAACATCATCATTAACGTGCATAGTCCAGTCATCATTTAATGACATCTCACGAATGATTAATCTCTTAGAGATATTGTGCAGCTCCCCAGACTATTTGTGTATTTACTCAAATAGAATAAAGTTTAAGGAAATGCATTTTTGTGGAGAATGATTGAGAAACAGTTTTGGAAAAATATTGGTACTCTTGGCTGTTATTTGAAAAGTGTGACAACGTATACCTTTTAACAATAGTAAATTAATACAAACTTTATGGAAAACATCCATTTTTATATGGACATACTTTTATTTTTAAATACAAACTTTAAATAAATTATTTATTTGGAGGACTAATATTATATAAAAAAGAAAACAATGGTGGATAAATCTTTCAGTAACAACTTTATTGTCATATACATTTTTAGTTAAATCTTTCCAGAACTACTTAAGGCTTTCAATTTCAAAGTCTTCTTCTTGATTAAACCCTTTTTAGTATCCTTATCCTTTGCACTTGCAGAGTATTCCACATTGATGCGACGCCCTCCTAAGAACGAATGATGCAGCTTAAGTCCTTTCTAAAACATGAGAGTAAGATATATTTTAATAAAAACACACAGTACAATTAATGTTAAATATATACAAGAACTGAAAACTAATATTTTAATCTGTGATTATGCAGACTGTTCAACAATCTCAAATTAATTCAATTTGATTGAGCAAGGAAATGTTAGTTAATACAAATGTTATGGTCCAAGTTGGCAAAAAACTGTTATTCAAGTTTAGATTCTAATTTGTTTTATAAAATGTATAAATAACTAAAACAAATAACTTTAGGATGATCTCATAAAACCATAGTACTTTTGCCTCATTCTAATTGTGTATTAATCTCATGTTTTCTATTTTCTTTAAAAAATTATAGCTAATGCGATTAGATTTTTCAAAACCTATTAACACTGGTTTAATATTTACTTTGCGTGCTCACCCATGCAGGTAATATGTATGATAATCTAAATATTATTTGCAAAGTCAGTTTTCAGTAATGTCTATTTATATGTCACAGCTTGTAGTAACAGATTAACTTTACAAATAAAGCCATTGTTCTATTTTGATAGCTTTCAAAACAATTAGTCAAAAAAACATGTGTTTTCAGTTGGGATTTAAAACCCACTCCCCCCCCCCCCCCATCGTTTTTGTTGATATTCTTAAGGTGTCAAATAATCTCACAAGTTTCATGAATGGCCTGTGCCAGGGGTCAGCACCTTTTAACCATGAAGAACTATTTTCCATACTATGTTTTACTCTGGTGTCACCAAGAAAAATGTCGATTTTCATATTTAAATTTTCACCTTTTATTTATGTATTTGTTACTGACAAGTTGAGAATCGCCTGCGGGAACCGTGTTGCCGACCCCTGGCCTATGCTAATTAAACTGAGGCTTAGGACTTTTTTTTTGCCTGTGAACATGAATCATGCTACCCAAGCTCTTGTAAGATATCAAAGTTTTTCAAGATCAAATTGTATAAAAATAGCTCAAGTATATATTTCTTATCACACAAATGCATTTGTACTGAGGAGGAACTTAAATTCTACCGCTGAAATGACTCTTTGACTCAAGTGAAGTATTTGTGACAAATGCAGATATATTTCAGTGTTTTAGGTGGAGAAGTGGATCATCCAGGGGGGCATTTTTATTATATTTACTCACTTGGAAATCAATTGCATACAAATTTATAACACACAATTCTCTTTAAACAATGTTCCTGCAAATGTTTACAAAAAGGAGCTGATAAACCAGGCCTGCCAATAAAACTAAAAATATTTAGAATGAAACACTGGCTTCTTATGCTCCAACATCTGTAGTAACAAATCACGTTTCTATTGATGTAATTAAAAGAGAAAACATACCAAATAACCTTCCTCATTGGAAAATTCAACATAAGCAAATCCTTTGTTTATAGTGTCGCTTCCTTTCTGCATTAATAATCGGACATCTTTTGGTTGATGGGTTGTTTTGCAGAAGTGCTTTGTCAACTCCTCTTTTGTTAAACTGGAAAATAATAATAAAGGATTGATTGCTTTTGTACACTATTACTAAAAAATGCCAATCAGCTTGCCGTTGGCTAGGTAGAGCCTATCATTTGGCACAAATCTAGCTAATGACTTTTAATTATTCTCACACAAGATAGCCATAACATTAAAAAGCATAAACTTTTAATTTAGCCTCCCTGTCTTTCGACATTTCATTATCTAACTTCTCTTTTACTTCTAAATTGTGGCATTTACAGGTGGCTTAGTTTAGGACCATTCCCAAGAATTTAGTTTGAGGCATTCTACCTGCAGCACCCCATGAGACCTTAACAAGAGATGCAAGGAATGTTGTTAGCATTGAATCCATCTTGAAGCAGTTCAAAGTGTTTAACTTTTTTAAATATATTTTTACAGACATAGTTAGGATTAGAGGTTTTATGAGATTTATAAGACTTTACTAAGTTACTAACAAAAGCATTGATAATAACAGTTTAAGAAGGGGTTTTAACCATTAAACTTTAAAGGATTCAAATCCCTATCGCCTTGACATCGGCAATCCAGGAATTGCAAGTGGTACCTTAGAATATGCGACAACTGAAGTATGATGACCCCAGTCTCATGGATGGATTTATTTTATTTGTATGTGTTGTGTGCTCTGAGTAGTCTCTATATAATGTCACATTTTGATGATTGTAATTCCAAGACACAAAGGAATGAAAGGACTCTGAATGTGTGTACATAATTACATTGTTTAAATGAAATCCCCAAATTCATACCCGAACAAAGACAGCCTTGTAGCTAATTTTAGAGATATAGGCTACTCTTTTTATATTGATAAGTTATTTGTTCCCTTTTAAATATATTTATGAGAGGATAGCATCACCAATATTTGATATAATTAATAATATATATAATAAATCAATTCTAGCAGATTTTGGAAGAGCATGAGATGTGGATGTGGAGGAGTTTGGAACAGATGGAGAGGTAAAAGTGAATGATATAAGAAGTGGATTAGAACTAGGAAGAAGAACTGTACACACTGGCTGAGGAGGGAGTCTACTGGTGAATGCTATGAAAGGAGTGTAGAAGATACCAGTTAATGGATAACATCAAGTTGGGAGGCTGTTACAAAAGGATGAAGGAGGATAGAACACCGTGGAGAGCCATTATACAATGAACTGCCGCTAGGCAGAAAACTAAATTATTACTATTATTAGCACCGCGTCTTACTACCCGTTCGGGTTATACGCACTTACGCTAATGTGTAATGGTATGGTGATTGTGAGATGAAATGAAGGACCTACAGTTTAACGTGGAATCCGAACCACGGTGGAGGCCTGGCATTCCTGAAAACTAAATGACGATAGTTCTAATGTTTCAATGACTTGTTCAGAAGGAGTTTTGAAATGATCCTATATTGTTTTTCCAAGCAACTATAAATTTGTGGTATTGTAAAATGAAACCTTAAACAGGAATCCTTGAACTTCATTCAAAATGACTAATAAGGCCTAACTTGTTCCTAAAATAATTTTAAATTTTAGAACCAATTTAGTTAAAATATTCATCAGACTGTTAATAATTTATATAAAAATATACAATATTCTATGGTATGAACACACATTTAATTTTTTAAATACCAACTAGTGCTGTAACCAGAACCAATAATTAAGATTCATGTTACAGGCATTTTGGTGGGACTTATGTAAATGGAACAACAGTAGTATTATTGTAAAAACAACCATCAAGATGATATTGATGACTGTTTTATTTTGTAAATAGCCATCAAGATGACTATTCTATTTTGTAAATCTAGTCTGTTTATTAACAATTATTCTTTGAAAGGTATTTTATCTATAAGCTAAACCTTTTAACTATGGTAGCTACATTAAATCAAACTTTTAATACTCACGAATAAGGTAGATTTCCAACAAATAAAACATATCGTGAAAGTTTTTCATTTTGTTTTTTTGAATTGTGTACTTCAGATGTATCACCATTTTGCTTTTTAATCTTTTTTTTAGGTTCTTTGTTACTAATCATATGAGTACCACTTTTGATCTTGTTAGTATTACCTTTGTTTTCACTTTCATCTTCATTTGATGAAATTGTATCAATTTGTTGCAGATTAACTTCATTAGTTTCACCATCGGTTTCTTGTTTAACTTGTTTTTTTAACTTGCGCTTCAGCTTCTTCTTCTCTTGTGCAAGGTGTTTTTTAGCAACCTCTGTTGAAATAAAAGATATAGTGGGTTTACAGTTAATATCTTTGATATCACCTAAATCTCCACTGGCTAATTTCAATTTCTTTTTATTGTGACGCAATCTACGCTTGGCCGAATTTGTCAGTTTTGGTCCTTCTGGCTTTACTTCTTCAGAAATTGGTGCTGATGCCCTTCTTATCCTACGTAGTCTCCTTTTCTTGGATTTTGATAAACTTGAAATGTTGTTACTACCCTTGACTTTCAACAACTGCTTTTCATTTTCAGAAATTTTCATATTTATGAAGAATGTCTTCTCTAGGGGGGGGAAAAAGGCTGTGGGAAAAAAAAAATTGATTAGTTCCTTAAATTCATGTTCAGGGAGGTCACTATAATTTCTTACTACAGTAAGTTTTCTAATTAAATAAAAATACTAAACCATGTTCTTCCCGGGGTCTTTTTGGCCTGACTGATTTCACTGACAGCCTGGCTAAAATTTGAGCATGGTACCAATATTGTACTCCCCATTTATCTATGTCAATATTAAACCACAAATATGTCACTTGTAAAGCAAATGAAGGAGCCAGTTGTGTTTCTTGCTTTTTCTCCCTCCCTTCTTTTCGCTCCTACACTATCATTTTTTTCTAATCACCAGCTAAGGTGGAAGTCAAAACGCTAGTCTAAATGAAAACTTATTTTCTAACTTGAGAGCAAGGGTTTTATTTGAGAGTGCGGTTGTTAGAGTTTTAAATGCTAGTGTAGAATAGACCTAACTTATTTTATCTCATTCTTGTTTGTTTGTTCTTTAGATGAATAAACAACCGAGATGAAAGTCAGTCGTTCACAGCTTTTCGTGCGTTCTTAGTGTATTTTGTGTTATGCTAGCGAATTATAATTTACCTCTATACGTTTAACATTACAAGTGTAGTAACAGGGTCATTCCATGTCAAATCAACACACTTTTTGCAAAATTTTACCTGACCATCTCAGATTTTGATAAAATTTGGTATATATATAGTTTGAAAATTTACATAGCCATATTTTGAAAACCATTTGAGATATTTAAATAAAAATTGGTATTTTTCTTAGTCTCCATATGAAAATGTATGTTGTGCATGTTATTGGAAAGGGCGTAAGAAACTGAGTAAAATGACACCACTCCCACCTCTATAGCTTAATTCAGAGAGCGCTATGACGATTAGAAAATAAACCAGTACAGCATTGTTGGCCATTGTTTGAAAATTTTACATAGCCATATTTTGAAAACCGTTTGGGATATTTAAATAAAAAGTGGCATTTTTCTTAGTCTCCATACATACTATCAATATACCAAACTTTAACAAAATCTGAGCTGGTCAGGTAAAAGGAGTGTGTTGATTTGACACAGTAAGTGATAGCTTCCAAGCAATATTGATGTGTAGCAGACATATGTCATCATTATTCAAAGTAAAACAAAGTAGAGTTGGGTGAAGAAAAGGATGAGGGTTGGTCAGGAAGTTGATGAGTGGTAGGTGGGTAAGGAATGATGGACGGGAAGGGAGGGGCAGGAAACTACCGTTAGCATAGCAGCAAGCCGAGTATAATAATTCCGCAAGTTAGTACACAAAGTTAAATTTTGTGAATGGTTACACATGTAATTTGTCTTGGTCTCAATACAGGCTCACAAATATAATAATCTCAATAAAATAATATAAAAACCTACAATTAGTAAGAAGTTAAAGTAGAAAACAACACTCCTAAGTTTCTGTAAGAAAAATTAAAGTATGAAAACAGAGCCAGCTATTTTCAACAAGGAGATTGCGGAGGCTGTTTCATCTTGTGAAATACAGTCTGTTTCAAATGTAAGTGTATGAGATTTAAATCTTAAAGAAAAGCTATTATCTGAACCTTGGTTTCCTCCTGGAGGTTATACATCTCCGACTATTGGAAAACCAAATTTACGTTTTCAACTTCATTGGCGTGCCCAGTTTTCATGGTTAGTCTATTCAAAACTATTGAATGGTGTGTTATGCAAATATTGTGTACTTTTTTCAAATGAGTGTGCTGGTAAGGGAGGCCACATAAAGGTAGGAGCGCTTGTATCAAACAGGTTTTTAAGTGGAAAGATGTGTTTGAAGTTTTTAGATCACATTCCACGGCTGGCTACCATAAGAGATGTATTGAACTTGTGGACAATTTTTAGATGTTCAGAAAGGAGCTCGTGTAAATGTAGTTAAACAAATTGACACTGGGTTTAAGCAGCACACTGAAGAAAATGGAAATAGGCTTTGTTCTATCGTGGATACTATTATAATGATGGGAAGACAAGAAATTCCACTACGAGGCATTAATGACTCGGGCCCTCTGCTTCCTGATGCCCCAGAACCTTTGATTAATGATGGAAATTTTCGGGCAATACTCAGGATGCGAGTTAAGTGTGGTGATGTAATTCTCAAGCATCATATTGATACAGCTTCTTCCATTGCTGTTTACACAAGCCCAGATAGACAAAATTAAATTATATACATTTGTGGTAAGATAATCCAAGATACATCGTAAAAAGAGTTAATAGCTCAAAGTGTTTTACACTATTGGCTGATGAAACCACAGACATCTCTCGAGTTGAACAGTTATCGTTATTTGTTCGCTATATTAATAACACTGAGACAAATTCTGAGGCCAAACTTAGGGAGGATTTTTTACAATTCATCCCAGTAATTGATGCTTCTGGACGAGGACTTGCTGGCACTATTTTGGAGGCAATGATTAATATTGGTATTAATTTGAACTTTATGGACAAGGGTATGACGAAGCAGCTGCAATGGGAAATTGAATGGTGTGCAGGCTGTAATCAAGAAATGTTTTCCTCAAGCTCTGTACATCCACTGTAGTGCCCATTCTAAACCTTGCATTAGGTCACTGCTGTTAGGTACCATCCATCCGGAATTGTATTGGAACTGTAACTTCAAGTGAGAATTTCATGAGAGAATCTGCTCGAGGAACCAATATTCTCAAAGAAAACAGTCTGAAGAAAGCACAAACGTCTAAGAGAACTACTCTGACAGCAATGTGTGATGCAAGGTGTGTAGAAAACCATAATGCCTTATTGTGTTTTGTAGAGATCTATAATTATATCGTTCACACACTCAAGGAAATCGAAGAGAGTAAAATCTCAGACACATATCTTCCAAAGTTTCCCCGACTTCTTAATACAATCACCCAGAGCGAGTTTGTAATTTCACTATGTGCAGCCAGTGAGTTATTTGCTTTGACTTTACATCTATGCAAAGTTCTTCCAAAAGTTGATTGTGACCTTTCCCAAGCATGTGAGCATATCTAAACATCACCAATGTTATATCTCATTAAAGAAAACACGTTGAAGAAGAGTTTCAACATATATTAACTATATTATTATTATTATTATTATTATTATTATTATTATTATTATAGTACCGCGTCTTACTACCCGTTCAGGTTGTACGCACTAAAGCTAATGTGTAATGGTAGGGTGATTGTGAGATTAAATGGAGGACCTACAGTTTAACGTGGAATCCGAACCACGGTGGAGGCCTGGCATTCCCCACATTCACAAGATGTCTTGTCAGATGTGAAGGAAGGGTTTGGTAATCAGATAAATTTGTGCCGGGACCGAGGATTGAACCCCGGACCCCAGCACAGAAGTCCGACATCTTACCCCTAGACCGCCAGGTCACCCTATTAACTAAATCATTGAATATTTGGTCAACAGTAAAATCAGTATTCCATGAATAAATTCTCGACAGACACACAGATCAAACATGCCATCAACCACTACTGAAGAATATTTCAGGTGTTCCTGTGTATATTCCATTTTTAGACAATTTTATCAATCAACTTGAGGAGCGGTTCAACCAGATATATATTATTTCAAGTCTCTAAAAAATGTATCCCTAGTACTGTGTTCAAGCTAATGTCTGTGACATTGAACCATATATATATATATCAAAGATTATTCGTCAGCAGCTAATAACATTGTTAAAGCAGAAATTCCTTGTGGAAATAAAAATGGTGTACCCTATCTGAAATCATTCGCCCCTCAAATGCTCTTAGTGCTTTAAATAAGTATAGTCCTGACTTCTTTCCATCTATGTGTTTATCACTAAAAATATTAGCAACACTTCCTATGTCAACAGCTACACCTGAACTGACATTTTATACTTTAAAGAGGTTAAAAACCTTTCTCAGGAATGGCAAAAGTCAGGATAGACTTGTAAGACCGGCACTCATGTGTGTTCAGAGATAATAATAATAATATTTAGCACTGCGTCTTACTACCCGTTTGGGTTATACGCTCTAATTATGCTATTGGATTATAAATTGGGAAGGTTGAATTAGAGGAAGTGAACCCGCATTTGCATGGAAAACCATTTAGGAAAAACCACCCCCAGTTCACCCGACCGAGATTCGAACCTCGATCTCCCCGTCCTCAGCAGTCGAGCTCAACACGACAAGCGCGTTAGCCAACTACGCCACCGAGGATTCATAGAGATAAATGATGACACTGTATGTCATAACAAGAGTTGCACAACTACACAGAAAAATTAGTTTTGCTATTTAGATTTCCAGAAGACTGGAAGAATGAATGCAAAATAGTGGTGAAAACTTATTCACTTTTTATATATATATATATATATATAATATATAAAATATTTTAATCTGAAGCATTTATTTATTATTATTACTATGAACAATTTTTTTAAATTTTGATAGTTTTTAATTTGAATCAACGACCTCTGTGTATGAGGTAGGGAGTGCCAATTGGCAATTTCCAGGAGGTGATAACTATTGCATAAATTAGCATTAACGCTACCTTGTTTTTTAACCTCTCTGTAAGGTTTTACCACGGATGCGAAAGGATATTAAAAGACACGCTAATTGGTCAGCAGTTCAATCAGTGACAGCAAATTGTTTAGTTAGATAATTATTCAAGCCTTTTAATTGTGTGTATACAGTGTAGTTAAGACTACATTGTGTGACAATAATCAGGGTAGCTACAAAACATATTTTCCAAAATTCCCCGATTTTTTCAGGCAACATTTTTCAATTTTCCCTCACTACTTTTTTTCAATGATAATGGTAGATGATGACTTTTGTTTTATTTATTATTGATCACATATTAAAAAAAAGTTTGTATCTAATAAACATACAGTTTTATCAGTTATTTAAAAAATTAAAATATTTTATTTAGGTATTATTAACTTTGGTTTTAGTGTTTAATTGTGAAATTAATGGGATATTTTAGACATATTTTTTAATTCTCTGACTTTTCCTTATTTTTAGCTAAATTCCCTGACATTTGCCTGTTTTTCCTGTCATCCAAAAACTCCCTGACTTTTCCCTGGCTGTAGCCACCAGGATAATCATAAATACATAATTTTGTAAATAGGATAAGCCTAAGACCTATAAACTTGAGAGACTGGCCATTCAAATAGCTACAAGATCAACTAAGTTATCAAGGTAGGCTCGCTTGACTTCCTAGTTCTGTATTTTTAAACTAATAACTTCTTAGCTTCTTCTCCCGACTCAATTACTAAATAAAGTATGTAAATTATTTATTTTGTGTCGACACAAAACATAATCCAAACCTATTAATATTAATAATTAATATTTCTTTGTTTATAAATGAGTGGTTTTAGCTAAACTTAAATTGGTAAGCCAGTGGGAACAATCCTAATTAATGTTTTCGATCAATATTCACCTGATAATGTATTGTTTAGAAGTCATCATATATAATATATATATATATAAATATAACACATACACAGAGGCCTATTCTTATTTAAAGAAAACTCTAAATAAAATGTTGATAAGGAATTTTTTTTTTTGGAAAATATAAACATATTTTGTTGCTGTTGAAATTGATAGCATTTTACTTTGTTAATAATGTTAGTTTATAGGTATTAATATTATGATATTAATTGATCCATCAAAAGTGACCTATCAAAAGTGACAGCTGCAAATTATATTACTTGACGTATGCATTTTTGAAATAGATAATAAAAAAAAACTATAAAAAAATCTTCCTATTTTAATCTGACTTAGAGGGTCGGTGGAACTGGGAATCTACCCAGAACACAAAGAGTCCCATCTTATTACCCCCGCCACCTCTTCCTCCACACACCAGGCCATCCTTTTCAACATCTGTGTTCTGTGTATCAAATAGCGAGTCAAATAGATTTGATCAGGCTGGAAATCGTTTTGTATAAATTACAATTTTATGGGGTACAATTTTGGACTATGCAGGTGGGGGTGAAGACAGCCTTTTTCCAAGTACTAATTATTTTTAAACAAAGGTTGTATTAGGGAGATACGAAATGCATATTTTCTAAAACCATCCAAATTATTCTGTTGGGACATACCTTCATTTAAGAAGTGTTCAATTTAAATTTAATTAGACTAAAGGTAGAAGGTGTTGTGTAAGTTTCTAAATGTTAGTTACCAATAGGCCTATTTGAATATCTGACCTATTTTACTGTGTGCCTGGTTATGGCCTTGAACTAGACATATGACTTTTGGTGTGATTTCATTTTAATCTAAAACTCTCTCTTTAACAAGATGCAGTACAGAATAATTTAAAAATTAAAAGTAGTGTGTGACGACAGCCAAATCTTTAGCTTTGACTTCTCTTCGCATGTTTAAAACTTTACATTTAAAAATGACCTGTACACACCCTCTATGTGTATTATTATAAACTCTCCCTGAGGATAGTAGCCTACCCATCTTATAGAGCAAAGCATCTTGAAACAAATTTGGAATTTTAAATTACTTTTATATTTGTATTTTCAAATCATATAACAATATTCACAATTTACCAAACATCTTGTTTTTTTCCATTACTGTCAGACACATTTTTTCTTTTATTAATAAGAAATGGGTTACAAAGAAATTAGAAATGTGTGTTCAGGTTTTTAATTTAGACTTCATCTGGCAGGGAAGATTGTCAGGGCCACGTCGAATTATCAATGGCTTCAGAGAGTCTGTGAGATGGAAAATGTTGGGCACCACTAATGTTGTCTCATACGATTTTTTTATTTCCAAAATAACATTTTAAGATTAAACAGAGTCCTACCAAATCAATTTTATACAGTGAATTAATACATAGGGCCTATGTATAAAGAAAATATTTAGACAAAATTAAAATAATAATTTGCCTAAGAAAAAGTATGTTAAACTATTTTGCTTCTAAAAGTGCCAATCTGAGTTCAAGAAGACGTGACACACCTAAACCGACCACATTTCACCTATTAAACTTATCATAGAAACCCAACTTTTGCAAATAAAGTTACACGATGTAACCTCACACAAGAATCCATACAAACTACAGTGATTAAAACTGATATAGGCCCACCGGTTTGATGAAATCACAAATATAAAAAACCCAAAATAATGTTTTAAATAATTTATTAGCCTATGATACAAACCAAACTAACTTAACGCAACCTTTCATGTGTCAATGGATTAAAATTTAAATAATATGGATCAAATAAGCAATTTAATCTTTACAGGAAAAGATGATGTCATATGACAAAGGATCATGGGTCAACATTATAAAATAAAGAACATAAACCAACACAAAAGTTTGTCTATATTTATGTTTATCTTGTGATTTTAGTGAGTTTTTATTTAAATGTGCAA
This sequence comes from Timema cristinae, assembly GCA_039000515.1. NCBI lineage: Eukaryota > Metazoa > Arthropoda > Insecta > Phasmatodea > Timematidae > Timema > Timema cristinae. The sequence goes on from JBCFYV010000935.1 coordinate 27,844,169, forward strand.
CTATTAAAAATTATCAAACTTTATAAATCTTTGTATTATTTTATTCATAGTTTTCTTAAATATGTAATAATATTAAGATCATAGACATATATTGTAGCAATACAGATAAAATAATTTTCATGTTTCCTATGTATACATAAGGTTGCTATCCACGTTATGGCCTACAACCAACATACCCGCTTGTCGGACTCGCAACTACGCAATCGCAAATGCACTCGTAATTACCCCTTTATTAAATTACAAAATAGACTGTCTACAATGAAACGTAATTTCAACCAATAGAACAAACATCAATGATGACTATAAAAGTCAAATTCATATTAATGTTTTCAAATATGAAATAGATATTTAAAAAATATTTAAATGGTTAAAAACACATGATTTTAATTGAAAATCCTGTATTTATTACTATACATTTCCAAGTGTTGTTGTCATAGACTAAATAACTTCATATTATTTGATTTTGGTAGCCAACCATATTGGTTTTTTATTGGCTGAACGCAAGCCAACGTAACTACATAAACGTAAGAGATGGACAATGTTCATCTCCTCCCGACAAGCGGGCCGACAGTTCCGACATACGATTGTGTTTGCGTAAACTATTGTAGACATATAAAATTATGTTATTGCGTAGTTGCGAGTCCGACAAGGGGGTGCGTTTGATTGTAGACAGATAAAATTACGTTGTTGCGAGTCCGACAAGCGGGTGTGTTTGGTTGTAGACGGGCCTTTAGTAGGAATACATTTGGAAGACTACAATCATGTTCATGACATTCAGTGTATAGCCCTGTCTACATATTCTGTCAGCTCTGTTCATTGCTCTTTAATAATCCTCCTCAGCAATTTTAATTGTGAATAAATAGGCCCTATACAATATGTATATTTAACCACGTGAGTGTGCTTACAAATGAGAAAGTTAGATACTTCTTAAAACACTTAGAAAATCGTCTAGAGTAAAGAACTAGCAAAGAGGTGATTGTGTCATTTGAATTGAATGAAACACGTGCTAACAAATTACTTATGAAAATAAAGAGCACCAACGTACCTTGTTTTGACCAAAAACCTTCCACTGCTCGTTAGCAAAAGCTTGCGTTTTTATACAACCTTTTTGATTAATTAATGCATATGAATATCAACAAAAATTAATACAGGTCTCTACTAAATATAATATAGTAATAGAAAAATTGACTGCCATCATAGATAATGAGAACAATCGTTAAAACCAAAGAGCATGTGTAAATATAAATCTTATATCCACGTATAGCATAGTTTGTCTCTTGAGTTTAAACATGGAAACCACAGATAACAATTACATTTATTAGACAAACCCAGAATGGAACCCCTAATATTGAAACTTGCGAAATTATTCACAAAATCGCAAGTTGTACCAAAACATAGCTAATTTTGAAAGGTTTCTTTTCTACTGTCGTGCGAGTCGGTGTAACGTTGTTACATTCACACCTGAGTTTTCAATCTCACAATACTGTAAAATAATGACGTGTAAAAGCATTGAGGCGATGGGATGCCACAACCAGTGATCTCTATATTATACTGGATGGGCATCAACATACACATTGTCAAGGACCAAAGAGTGATGCCCAAGTTTATGGTCTGCTTCATTGTGGGGGGACAGATCTAACGATTTCTTTCAATGTTCTTATGCGAAAACATGTCTTTGATGAATAAACGTGTTATTGTTTGAAAATGATGAAGTATTATACCAAACTTGCCTGAAGAAACGTTTAAATTAAAGTACATACAATTCAGTTCTACAGGTAATACTGTAAAAATATGAAAACAATCTTTAATACATTTAAATATGTAGTTATCATCCACGTTGTTTACAGTATGTCGAGACTACAATTATATTTTAAATTGGTTATTAACTTGTATAATGGTTTCAGAAACCATATTATATTTAGAGTTCAATAAATATGATGAATAAGGTGTATTAAAACTTGATTATATTTGTTTGAATGACAAACTTTATGTAGTTGCCATACGTTCAAACGATGACTTAGACCCGTATCACACGACACTAGCGCGTACTTGAAATCCAGTGTGCTAGCACGTCATCATCTAACGTCGTGTTGATCAGAAAAAGTATACTGGTTCTGCCTCTTGGTACTGGCTACCATACAAGTTGTGAGGATAGAACAGGCCCTATTTTCGTACAAGTTCCGACACTAGTCTGTGTAATTAGACCAATAAATGCACGCTGAACCTATATGTAGAGAAATGGTGCTAACATGGTCATCGGAAGGAATTTTGTTGTTGGCAAAAAATTATTCTAAACATCTTTGTTTATATAATAACAAATAGCCACAATATGACAATATATTTAATTAAAAACATGTCAATTAAAAACGACAAACTGTTCCAGATCAAATTTTAATCTAAATAAACTTGATAGTATGCCAAACTTAGTTGGATTTTTTTAGGATATAAAATGTGCATAGGCTTAAAATAAATAATATTTGTGTATCAAGGACACTATACGTGGACACCTATGGGCTTTAGGGGCCTATGACCACATCATTTAATAAATTAATAGAAATTTAGGGAGATACTAAGCGTTAGTGTCACCCCAAATATATCGTACCTAACCTCTGAATGTATCATTTTTAGCATCCCACGACCATTATTTCGACTTTCCGGCCATTCCCATGTCCATATTCATTTCTTTCGCTCTCTCTCAAAATGTTCAATATCATTACTTATAATAAATGCAGCCGCTGCACCCTAAATTAATCTATGACATTCCATAAATATTTGCACTAGAACCTAGTACCAAACTATCAGCGTGTGAATAATCTAGTCTATTTCTATTGTACTAGCTAGTATACAGATATCTAGGCTTTAGCTAGCAAACTTGATTTCTACTACAAGCAAGTGTCGTGTGATAGTAGCTTTAGGTCATAGGCTTGTAGAAAGTATTATCATATTAGCATTTAAAAAAAAGGTTTTTTATATCTTGTATATTGCTTTCAGAAACCATATTAGGTTGAAAGTTCGATAACTATAATTAAACAAGTTGTCTATAAACTGTATTATATTTGTTTGAATTATATACTTTCTTATAGAAGTCTTACTTTCAAACGATAATTTAGGTTATAAGCTTGTAGGAAGTACGGTATTTAATAAACCCCGATTTTAGTAAGAATCCCAATCTGTAAGGCTTTATTTCATACCAGAACAGTATCATATATTAGTATTTTGGTAGAATAAACGTACACTTAGAACGGAAGTATAAATTCCCTTCTGGAAGGTCATTTATCCTAATTAAACACTAGTATAGGGAAGGTTCTGATACGAGATAAAGCCTTCCAATCGAGCATCCCCTAAAAATTATCGTATAATAAATTTACTTATTATATTAGCCTATATCAAATTATTTAAAGAATAAATTCACCAGTTTCGAACGTTGTTATGTTCTTCAAAGCTTTTACTAACACATTTATTTAATTTAACTAATCATACATTATTGTATCTCATGTATTCAATCAAATTAATGAACTTTGTCAAAATCCCACATTGCCTTGGGTGTAAGAAAAAAAGAGATACCTGAAAGTTTCCTTCTCTTACTAATAATGGTATGCGAACAACAACTCGAACATTTCAACCAGTTGTCAATTGAGCTATATTATAGAGATCAATGGCCACAACACGCCATTATACAAGATGCATAAGTGAAAGTAAACACTATTATTGTATTGAATACGTAAAATAAAACGATTTATTTCGTTTTATTAGAAAACCTTCGTCTAGTTGTTTACATCTAAGTTTGTTGTCTCAAAATTTTCTTAGACTATATGAATAGAAGTTAAACCCTTTTTTTTATTCAACATTGATTGAAGCTCACTTGTTAGCGTGCTTGTATGAAATACACAAGTTCACGGGATCGATCCCACCTAGATTTTAATATTCTATTTTTTGTCTGAATTTAAATCACTTGTTGATAGTTACAATTCAGTAAAATATATTTCATTTTCTCAACTATTTTTAAAACATAAATATGCCCTAAAGGTTTTTACTATGCGAATAATAATTTGCTTTCTCAGACTTATTTTTAAATGTATAAATTTTTATGTCATAATTAGAGTTAACTTAATTTTTAAACAACTACATACAAAATTTCAAAATGAATGTAATGTTTTTAATTTACTATCTTGTTAAATTATCTTTAAAGAAAAATATTATTGTATTCTATGTAGGCTCAAATACTTTTTAAACTTCTATAAAACTATATTTAAAACAAATTATGTGTCTATTAATACAATAAATTGAAATTAAAGGTTTTCTATCAGTCTGATAAACCAAAGTAAAAAAAAATCGGAGATGACAGGACATGAACTTTATATTATAAGGAAGTTATCCTAGCGACTCTGCCAAATTGACGGTTATATAATTATGAAAAAATAAAGATATTTTATTATAATTTTCCCCAAAGACAATTTTATTGAAGGATTAAATAAAGTGTACACAGCAATAATATTTTTTGCTTCTATAACCTATTTTGTACAATGGTAGGTTTATTTCAACGAAATCACTCTCAGAAGTTTTCCACCAAAGAGGGGGATGACATCCATTTTGTTATATTATCCTCTACTTGACAGACAAGCCTTTTCTCACATGGTGTGAAGCTGGCGAGTAGAATTCACTTGCTATTCGATCATGTGACGTCAGTCTTCGTAGCGTAGACATTTAGAAATTAGGGGTTTGCGAGATTGTGTGTGAGATCAGAGAAATACGCTAGCGACTCGCTACTCATATGTTTCAAAACTAGGCGTCTTGACTCAAGACGGGGACTTGACTACAGAAGCGAATTTACACTATAGGCTCACTAGGCACGGGCCTACGAGCGGTGGCTCTATGGGCGGCACATTTTGGATAACATTATATTTATTTTTGTTTTTAATAATTAGGTATAGAAATTATTTACTATAATTATTGAAATATTTTAAGTTAAAGTCATAATGACAATATTTATTTTTAAATAACTGTAGTTTACAATCGCTTAGTAACTGACGTCAATTTCCCCTTCTCCATAATGTTAACTCAAGCTACTGTAGGGCATGTACTGCACATGGCTGATTATCTTTCGTAGAAATCTTTCTAGAATACTTACATCAGCCCTCCCCCCTCAACCCCCCCCACACAACAACTTTTTACTCTGATACTTTCTAAATTTATTACAAAAAAAAAATGTGGTGGGGGGAGCGCATATTATAACTGGGCAACTGTTTAGATCCACCACTGCTTGACTAGTGACAACGGACCTATCTTTTATGAATGTGAAGAAATGTGTTGCGAAGTTTTTGGTTACACTGGGTCATAAGACGGAGTCGTGAAGGTCACAGTGGGCTTTGTGGTCATTGAGGAAAGTGAAGTTGAACAGTATTCGTTACAGACTATCAAATAAGAACATATCAGTGTCTACGCTTGTATCATGTATAATGTAGTCTCAAGGCGTGTCTAGAACATATCACAATCCATCACACTCCATATATACCCGGAGCAATAAACTCTTCCCAAAAATTTTGTTATTTTCAAATTCCATAATAAAATAAACAATTCCATTTTCTTCAACACAATAATCACTCGAACGGTCGTAGGACTTGTAGTGACGTGCACACACACAGATCAACTGGCACTGATTGGTCAGCGTCGGTTCATCGGTCCGTTAGGCTGGAGTGCTGACTCACAACCACATCGCGACTCTCGTTCAACTTGTCCAATATTACCACTCACGACCAGATGAGTCGGCCAATAAGTGTGAACGGATTGCATGGTGGACGGGTCCTTCGTGAATGACAGGAATGGGACGCGAGGAAAGACAAGTGTTTCTGCAGTTTTGTAAAATTAATAAAATATTGCTCCAGTATAAACATAATTTTAATTTTTTTATATAAAAAACCTTGTGAGTTTTTATTTGTTATGATTATTGAATTTTTAAAAGATAAATGTTCAAAAGAAGAGAACAGGTTATCATTTAACATAGAATAGAGTCCATCCCTAATCCATTAGCGTAATTAGTAATTAAGGAGGTGGGAAAAGTAATCATTACAAGTAAAATATGTTATATCTCACGTCAACAATTATATTTTATTGATCTCTAAACAATAAGACAAAAATTCACATCAAAACATTTAGAATGTAAATTCACTTCCATCTTTTAGAAATGCAGTTAAAGGCATTGTCCACCTTACTATGGTTTGAAGTCAGACATCTAGTTAGCTTAGCTCCTGAACATATGTATCTGGGGATTAACTAAACTGAGAAACACAACTTGTAAACAAAGTTCAGATTTATTTACTAGTAGGTTGGTAACACCTTAAATAGGTACATTATAGCCTTCTAAAATGAAAGCCTACGTAAATTATTTAGTTTACCAAAACTGAGTTCAAAAGCAATAAATGATTAGAATAAGTTAAACACAAACAATACACAACGATCTAACGGAATAGATACCACGCATAAAGATGTGGTATTGAAAGAAAAGTATCGATTATGTACTCATTCCAAGAAAGTGTGGAATAAAATGCTAGATTTTGTTATGTGAATGGTGCCACGGACCCCTTGGTTGGGTTACATGCACCACTAATTGGGAACCACTGCTTTAGAAAACCAATATGCATACTTATTAGTAAAATGCCTTAATGTTAGATTTTTTCATCGCCACAAAAATTAAAAATGTCACTAAAAGTTTACGTTTTCATTATTTTGTTTTATGATTCTGATTTCTTTCTTCGTCTGTGAGCTTTGTATCATCTAATTTTAGGAATCAATAACATCTAAAGATTGTTGACAAATGGTTGATCAATATCAATGACTCAAGCAGACTATGATTACGTTCATGAATCAAGGGAGGAGCATCGATAAAAGCAGTGTATATTATTTTACTCTCTCTCTCTACACCTCGGAGAGACAAGTATTGTGATCGTAAAAAAATTGAACCTAAAATTAAGATAAATGCTAACATTTAATAACCCCTTCAAACAGCTTCAAACCTAAAAAGAGATATTTTTTTCGATGTCATTTGTCTGTATGTCTCTCTGTCTTTGCGTATCTCAGCCTGAAGTCATTTAAAACCATTTCACCGATTGGGCTAAAACTTGATAGTTAGGATTTTCATTGGGTTCCCCCAAGAACCTTTTGGAATTTTTTAAATTTAAACTCTAAAATTACGGGAAGGGTAGTTTACTGAGGGTTAAAAATAAAAAAGCTCAATTCTCTCGAAATCTGCTTTACCGACTTTAATTAAATTATGTATCCAAGTATTATTTAACATTAAAAACAGAATAGCGATTTTTGTTTTTCTATGAAAATGACTGTGAGTTTTCTAACTGCCCCCTTTCCTCTATAAAAATAGGATTTCTTTTCTTCAAGTAAAATGGTTAAAGTGTCCCAATTTTTGGGAAAGATACTATAGTAGTAATCTCACCATTAGACACGTTAAAAGTGCACCTTTAAGTTACAAATCTGAAAAAAGTACTGGAAAAAGTGCTTTAATACATTAAATCTAAACTAAGTTCACTTAGATTATCGTAATCGCTGCCCTCGACCATTGTTGTTAATAAGCCAAAGAGGTACATTTAATAGGTGAATACTTTTCTTTTACAATAGCACATTGATGAAGTAGCGTATTTTAATGGATGGATGATCAGGAAAATGTGGCTATTGAAATAATAAATAATGTGAAGTTTTAATTTGATGTTTATTCTACCTTCCATCTACGACGCGATTTTCAATCAGAAATGAAATAATTTTAATAATTTCATTTGTCTAGCTATTAAATTTATTAGAATTCATATTCAGTCGATTTCTATGTTATTTTGGATCCATCTTGATTTTCAAAGATCTCTTTGCACACCTTCCATGCTGCTCATTGTCTAACTAGGTAGAGTAACAAAAATCTACGCCATTTCCGTTCTTTAGAACCTGCTCCTCTTCTTGTTAGTGCCGGTGTGCTGTTAAATTTATTGATTATATTAAATTTTTGCAGTTAATAAGGTAAGTGAGCGTATTTTGAGCTTATAAATTACTTCACAGCATCTGATATAGTTTATTTTGTAAATTTATAAAGGTATGTTAATGGTTTAATCATGTAATATATGGAACTTAGTTTAAATGCGTCGTTGCAGATGCCGCCATTGCCCACACGTGGTACTTATTTTTCTATAATTGTTTTATGGCATTCACAATATTATGATTATATATTTAGATGTTCAGTTTAGTTTATCATGCTAAATATGAATATATTAATGCATTTTAACTATTTAAGGTTACATTTAGTATAAGTTAGGTGTACAGTCTTTGTAATTGATTTAAAGGAGTTAGTTACTGTCCACGATATATCTTGCCAATTTTGGAATCGCATAGTTTTAAGTGAGATAAATTAAGAATTAATTCGACAAATGAATACATTTCAGGCCGAAATTTAAAGCATTATTTATATCGGGTAATACACTTTTAACATCTAAATTCATTGGCCTGGCAGAAGAGATTTGAATTAGTTCTATGTCTTAATCTCATTCTTGTATATCTTATCCTCTATTTACTACGTATCAACTAAGTTTGAATTAGCTGTAACAATTTATTCTTTGAGACTTATCAAAATCAAATTAAATTGGCAGTTTTCTCAATAGCCCAAGGCTGTATCCGAATAGTCCAAGACACACTAGTCGGATCCTTGAGTTTTAGATTTGACGCAGTCTTGATGATTTTACACTTCTTGTTGTGTTCATAGCGAAGACTGCATCAAATTATTTGAACGGCAACTATTTAAAATCGTGAAAAACTGAAGTCTGCTCTAGCAGACAAAACGATAATACTAAAACAATTGCTAGTCAAACACTGCAACCGGCACCTCGAGAAGGCGCATGACGTAGCCTTCCGTATCCATGGTTAACCAAGACCTCAAAAGAAGACTGCATTGGTCTCGTCCACGACTATTCGGACAGATATACACTTGGTCACGTGATTGCCAATGCAGCTATCAAGGCCATGCCGCATATGTAGACTATTCAGATACAGCCCATAAATCTTGTTGCCCTTGACAAGCTAGTATCTTCCGGCTTAGTCTAAGGTTAGGAAATCGCTTTAAGAATCCCAACTTCCAGTCTTTCCATGCTTCATAATTTCGATTCCATGAAAGTAGAATTTTAATTTTTTCTGTTTGTCCTAATCTTTTGGCATACATGTGAGCAAATTTTCTCACTAGCTGATATATTAATCCATATTGTATTTTGGAACTTGTTATTAAATAATCAGAGAGCATTTGTTCTTGTTTATTGGTATAAACTGTTTTGTGGTATATTTTGAGCTAAATGATACCCGCCTCGGTGGCGTAGTTGGCTAACACGCTTGTCGTGTTGAGCTCGACCGCTGAGGACGGGGAGATCGAGGTTTGAATCTCGGTCGGGTGAACTGGGGGTGGTTTTTCCTAAATGGTTTTACACTCTTCCTCCACGCAAATGCGGGTTCACTTCCTCTAATTCAACCTTCCTAATTCCCAATCCATTAGCGTAATTAGTACTTAAGCGTATAAACCCTAACGGGTAGTAAGATGCGGTGCTAAATATTAATAAGTTAGTAAATTTTTTAGAAGATTAAATACAATCATTACTTTTAAACCATGCCTCTCATACAGAGCTGTCTATTGCCCATCAGTATTTTTCTTGAAAGTATTCATTTCTGAGCCTATGTGGGAAATTAAATAAACTAATAAACTTTCCTTCTGCTTTATTGCCAACATGTTATCAAGGCCTAGTTCAACAACCATTAAAAGCCTATTGTGTAGGCAAAATATATTTTAAATTTTAACTCTATATTGTAGTTTTAATTGCTTATTCAAGCATTAGGTCCATAGGGTATTAAAACTGGCAAAAATACCAAATTCAACACCTTAACCGTATATAAGGAGGTAAGCATTAAAGTTTAAGGTGGGGTGTACAATTATCAAAGTGACCCTCTAGAAGACATTTTATATTTCTGAGTAAAATCTACTTTTTGGCTATAGTAACAACGTCGATAAATAATGGTTTAAATGCTCAGAAAATAAAATTTATTTTTTATAAATAGGTTGTAGCCTTTTTAGGATAAATAATCTTACACAATAAATTATAAATACTTAAATTTGAAGCTAAAAATTAATTTTAATTTTATAGTAACTGCTAGACATTGCGAATATCCACTAAACTTAAACAGGAAGTGTAAAACTGTGTTACCAACATAAAAATTGCACTAATACAAGTTTTTGTTTGGAAAATAATCGACTTGTACCAATGCCCCACTTTCCCCTATTTCATTCTGCAGAGTAAGAAACATTTTGAAGTTGAGCCAATTTCTGGTTTTCCCGCTAATTTTGAAAGACAATTTGAATTACTTTAGATCTAATCGAACACTTTAGACTAAGGTGTCAATTGTGATAAAAAAATATATACATACTTCTAAAAATCTAATTTAAAAGTTTAACTAGTGCTGGAGTTTTTGAAGAGGTGTTTGGAAGAAGGGGGTGTTTGGGTTTTTTGAGGATTTTTGAAAATTTAAACACTAGCCAAAAAATTACAAGGAAATGTAACATAATAAACAAAAAATATATGGTTACTAACATGGTTGTTGTAAATTTAGCACAGTTACCGAATAAAAATGAATTAGCCTAGAAGGTGACCAAGCAGTCTAGGAGTACGGTGTCACACTTCTGTGCTGGGGGTTCGAGGTTCAATCCTCTGTCCTGGCACAGATTTATCATCCACCGGGGTTCAAATTCCACGTTAAACTGTAGGTCCTCCATTTCATCTCACAATCACTCTACCATTACACATTATTGTAAGTGTATACAACCCTAACGAGTAGTAAGATGCAGTGATAGTAATAATAATAAGCCTAGATTTTCATTTAATTTGCGGATTTCACATAATTTTAATAAATGAAGCCACTTGAAAGTGACATTATCTGGCTGATAATGTACCTATTTTTTTCTTTCTTTTCGGGTTGCTATTAATTCTTTCTTGAGGTTGCTTTCTTGCTCTATTGTTATAACATTTGAGTAAGTTCATTGCTCAATCCAGTTTCAATGTCCCATGTTTTTCCACTAGCTGTTAACAACTTGTATTTTGCACAGATTATTTTTGTGTTAAAGTATAAACAACACATTTGTTAACTAACATAAAGTGTGAAGTATTGTATAAGACTTTTTGTCATTTAATTTCAAATTGACTAAAACATAAACGCTAAACAAAAAAGACAAACACATTGTTATAGTAACATAACAAAACATCAATTATAAATGAAGCTTATAACCCAAACAGATAGTAAGACACGGTGCTAAAAAAAATAGGAATGGCAACATAGAATACACAATATATTACCGCACCCAAACTGTATCTTTTTTTGATTTTGAAATGATGTAGATGGTCTTGCTGGATAGAGAAAGTGGACGCTGCGGTCTTTCTCTGACATACATTTCAATCACCCACCAACAAGAATCGCAAATGCATGCAATGTAGTTTGATCTTTTTATGAGCTCAAGAATGTCTTTTGAAAGTTTAGGGGCATTCCATATCAAATCAACCGATGTAGAGGAACTTTTTTTCAACCTTACATTTTTTGATTATTTTTTTAAAATTCGACATACTGTAAAAACCACCAGAGTTATTTGACTTTGAAAGATTTCAGGTCAATATCTTCTTTTTTTTTATTTGCGGAGTTATAGGGGTGCAAAATTTGCGATTTATATCAATTTTGTCCCCATCTTGTTTATAACATTGAATGTTTCAGTAACCTGGGCACCTATAGAAGTGATCAAGTGGTTTTGGAAAGGTTTTGAATAGGTCTTATGAGATTTTAATTAGCTGTTTAAAAAAAGATATAAAAAATTATTATCAATAATTTGGCTGCCATTTTCTCAAAAGGGGGTCCCCCCCCTTCAAAAAAAGTTTTATGTATATTCTTGCTTAATAACTATGAAACATTTGAAGATGGGATGCAAATGGGTTCAGGAATTGTTAGATTCAGTATAAAAAAAAAAGTTCCACCTACCTTTCCACTGTGATACATGTCAAAAGTCTTCACAGGGCTACATCAGATTTCTCCCTCCTTTGCCTAGTTCAAGTTATATGTCATACATTCCCAAGGCCACGTCATAGGCTTCAAACCCCTCAAATGTTCTCAAGGCTTCAGACACCTTAAATTTTCTTTAGGTTTGAAACCCCTAAAATGTTATTTTGATAAAAGGTGTGGTTTTGGCTAACAAACAACCGACTGAAGTGTTGACAAGCTACTCACCCTAACCCTCTTTCCATGCAGCAAAAGAATGTTATTGTATTTAGATTCTCTCTTGTCTTGACTTGTCTTATCCCTAAATCACCTGAACATAACAAATAACGGTTGATAGCACAAAAACAAGTCACTGGCTCCCAATTTTTCAGCTTAAACTCCCCCTCCACTTTTCCCCTTAAGTTAGTAGCAAATACGTGTGTGATTGCTTTGTATTGTAATTCCATTCCTTCCCTCTAATATAGTGCAAAGAACAAGGCTATTTTTAACTCATCACACAGATAATCCCTGCCTACCCACTCTGCTAACAGGTCTACAGCCACCATTTCATAAGAGATTTACAACACTAATTACTATTCAATCTAATTAGAACTTGCTATTTGAAGTTTTAAATATAATATTTGTACATCCCTAGTGTTTATAGGTGTTTAATTTTTTTATAAAGTAGTTTTCAGTCTCAGGTCCTAACTTTTTTTTCTGTTAAAAGTGACACAGGAAAACGAGTAAATTTTCTAGTGTGTGTTGTAATTCATTGAGTAGTAAAGGACATGGTAATGCAATAAATAATCTTAGACCTGTTACACCATAGATGAGAGAACTCTTCCCAATTATATAAAATGCTAAAATTTGTGATAAGTGCCGTAAGTTGATACTGTTCAAAAATAATAATCAAGAAATTACCGTTGGATTCTTCAAATTTGCTGATCTACGACCTAAGAACTGTGTATTCCCAGGATCAAATGGTACACACAATGTGTGTGTGTATGTACACATGACCAGAAGCTTATGATCAGTGGCTGCAGGATCAAGGAAATGACTTCAGAAGAAGATATGCCAATTTCTGATTACAAAGATTGTTTATCCAGTTATTTGTAATCAACCTTTACCAAAGTACTACTTTGGAAACTTAATATTGGCCAGGGTAAAATGAATTATGCAAAAGTTTGAAAATATATATATGGCAGTAACTTTGTTGACATGATAACATACAAGCAGTGAGTCACAGTGGACCGTTCAAACTTGGAAACCGTTTCAAAGCTAGTGGATAAATTCCCTTAAAAATATACTTGTAGATTTAATTATTACATTTAAATAACATTTCATTAACATTTTAGCTTTCTATTCAATTAACTTCAAGGAACAAGGGAGCAAAATTTTGACGTAAAGAAATTAATGTAATTGGAAATTCCTGTTTTACTGAATCTAACATAACTCTTGAACCCATTTGCATTCCATATTCAAATATTGCAGATTTAATAAGTAATAGTATACATACTTTTTTTTCAAAAGGAAAAAAGTTTTTGAGAAAATGGCCGACAAAATGTTTATCTCAATGTGTTTTTAGGTTCGTTTCTTAATATAGTTAAGTAACATCTCATATGAAGGAGATATTCAAGATCTTTCCAAAAACACTTGAAACACTTCTATAGGTGCCCAGGTTACGGAAATATTCAATGTTAAAAGTTAACAAAATGGTGACAAAATTGGTTGAAATTGCAGATTTTGCTCCTCTATAACTTCATAAATAAAAGAGATATGAAAACTAAATTTTACATAGCCATTTGTCTCAAGTAGTTCTTTCAATATACCAAATTTAAAAAATAAATAGAAAATATGAGGTTGGGGACTTTGTTGACGTGACATGGAATGATTCTTTAGTGATATTTAGTGCCTCATAAAGTCCTCTGAACTTGAGGTGATGAAGCACTTTATCGGTTGCAGTCTACAGATACAAATCAATGCTTCTATCGTGTGTTTGGTATTGTCTTAAGCATTAGCAAATCACTCTTTCTCAAGTACAGCATTTGACTCGACATCACTTTCACTAACACCTTTCGTTGTTTTTTTTCCCTTCAAAATGTAAACATCCCACAAGTTGTCAGTATGGGATTTTCTGCCACTCTTTGTAGGCTTACCTTAATCACTAGCCGTTTGACTGTCCTGCTAATTCCATTGCATGACTCTTTCCTCTGAGATGTCAAAATAAAAAATTCACTAGGAATCGGGATCAAAGTTTTTCCTATAACAACACATGTTGAAGCTTTTTTTTTTTTCTATTTTTGTACTGCCTAGCAGGTCAATCAGAATATTATATGATTTTGTGTAAAAAGGTGCCATGCAATTTAGCTCTATTACTAGAGCTTTTTTATGTTTCATGCAGTCACTAACCACACAAAACTTTTTGATATCAGAGTGATCTACTGGGGTTTTCTAGCACATTACAAGGGGATGTTAAGTTGCTTGGTCAGTTACCCCATGAAAACTTTGGATCTCATCTTGAATCACAAATGAGAAGTTCTCAGAAAAATTCCCTGTAACCAAGCATTCATTAAGTTCTTAAAATTTCTTGTGTTTCAATTAATTTTACTATATTTTATTCTTTTCTTTAAACTTATGTTCAAGTTTATTTTAATGTGCAGCAGTTTTGATGATGGGCGCCAATTCTAAAACACCCCAGAAGAAGCGAGATAGTAATCAGTCTGTGGTTGGAAGTGAGGGAAAGAAGAACAAGAACAAGTCTCTTCTTGCCGAAGGCACACCAGGGAAAAAGTCTTTAAATGGGCAGGTGTCCACACCCAAACAGTTCCTGGGGAAACAAACTCCTCAGTCCCTCAAGCAGTTTGGTCAAAAGGGTGGGAAGAAGAATGGGCCAGCACCACCCAAGGTATGAACATTTATGAGTTGCCCTTTTAAAATTTTCCCAGCCATCATAAATTAATGTATTCAACACTTGTGTAATTCATGTTTTATTCTTGCTGTAAAACTTCACTTTGTGTAATATTTCTAGCAAAAAGACTCTGATGACGATGACGATGATGATGAAGATGACGAAGATGACAGTGAAGATGAATCTACACCTGGGGGAAAGCAACAAGTAGCAGATGATGATAGTGATGAAGAAGATGATGATGATGACGACGATGAAGAAGAAACTATCCCAACCAAAGCTTCCAAAACGGCTCAAGGAACTGTGAAAGCTCAAATTAAAAAGACAAATGCTGCTGATGACGACAGTGATGAAGATGATGATGACGATGATGAAGATGATGAGGATGACGAAGAAGAACAAACAGCAAAAAAACCACCTGGAGCTGTTAAACCCTTAGGCGGTAAGGGGGGTGTTGATTTAGAGGATAGTGATGAAGAGGATGATGACGATGACGATGAGGATGACGAGGATGAAGATGACTCCAAACCTTCAAAAAAACAACCTGGCAAACCTGACCTAAAGAAAAAGAGTTCAGCCGATGATGATGATGAGGATGATTCTGAAGATGAGTTAAAGATCTCAACACCTGCGAAGAAGCAAAAGTTCCAGGATGACTCCCAGGGTTTCCGGCCACGCGAGAGTTTCGATTTCAAGATGTTTGTCTCGAATATTCCAAAACAGTAAGTATGCATATTAACTGAGGCTTCTTTTTAAAAATAATTATTAATCAACATAATTTGTTGTGGCTGTTTTTTTAATATTCTCCAAAATTATGATAGCTGTCTCAAAAGAAGTATATATTTAAAAAAAAGATGACACCTGGTATTTTATCAATGGCTTAGCCTATATTTTATTCTACGCTAGAAATCTTTTACTATGCCTTTAAAGACAGATTTTATCTTCATACTGTGGTTGTTTTGTACTGTATGTACTTGAGTTTTATGTTCTGATCTTATTACTTGTCAGGGCTATTCTTATTTATAATATAGGATAGGAATGAAAAAGGTAAAAAATTTATATGGAATATGTGCCTGCCATGAAAGGGTAGGTTAGATATCTTCATAATTAATATTTAAACGGTGTTTACCACTATTAGAAATATACTTTTATTCTATTTTTGATAGTGAAATTGAGATTTGATTCAGCTACTGTAAACATATTATTTCTAAAGTGAAATGTTAATCAGTTTCCATCATAATTCTTAACGTGAAAAGGTTATATTAAGCCAACAAAAATAATAATTTGGGGATTTTTGCCTGAAGTGGTTTGGGGTGAAGTCCCCAACAGTAGATGGTTAAGATTTTGAAGCTTTTTAGCGCATTAACTACCTGTTGGGGTTGCACACATTTAAATTTTTAAGTGAACCTATATTTGCTGGGAAGAAGAATAGAAAACTTGAAGAAAAGAGCCCTCAGAGCACCCAAATGAGATTCAAACCTTGATTTCCCATAATTTTTGGTTGTTTATTATGAGACTATTACTGTAGACCAGTGGTTCTTAAACTTGTTGAATTGCAGAGCACTTTTCAAGAAAAAAATTCATCACGTAGCACTACCTCTGCCCTAATTTCAAAGGCATGTATATGTGTTTTTTGCTGTTTTTATCTAACTTAAGTTTATATTTTACCACATAGCAAAAGCACAAATTATTTTTAGATTTTTAAATAGATTAAATTTTGATCCAAGCTTAATTTTCCCTAAGCTAGTTTATATTTTACCACATAGCAAAAGCACAAAAAAAAAACTTGATTTTTAAATAGCTTAAATTTTGATCTAAACTTAATTTTTTCCCTTATAAATTAACTGAAAATGGGAACTTTAAATATTGTTTTCTTGAAACAATTTTGCACAAACATGTCTTTGGCATTAGTGCGATATTTTCAACTAGGCCCTACATAGGCACTAAACCGAATGACAGCTTAGTATTTGCAGTGTAAACAAATTTTTAAGCATTTGGCATGTTAAAACACCAAGTTTTATTTCATTTTATATGTTATTTTCTCCACTAATTTCATAGAAGTAAGAAACTTTACATCAACAAAAGGCCACATAATTGATAACAAATTCAAAGCAGGTATTGTAAATCCACAATATTATGTATAATATTTAAAACCATTTTCACAATAGAAAAAAGGTCACTTGGCATAAAAACTGATAAAGTACATACTGCGAACTTAGATTCCCATGAGAGGGATAGGACTTTTGATTCTGACAAAGCTATATTTGTTTGAATTTGAAACAGTTTTAATCGGATATCTGGCTCTGCATAGGGGGGGGGGGGGATCTGTAGCATTTTTTTCACAGCAAGAGTATGGCGGATAAGGGGTCAGTGGCTACTGCTGCACTACCTGACTTTTTGTTTTATTCTTGAAATAGCACTGGACGTCTTCCCTTTGCGCCATCTGTGCACACACACAACACAATTATCTCATGGGATGCCACTCACTGTGATAAGTTCTTCGATTAATTTGAAAATTTCAGCGCCATTTGTGTAAATTGCAAACATACTGCAGAGAACCAGATGCTTTTGAAAAAAAAACTCCAAGTATTGGTAGCGCATAAATACTATTAAAGTTGCCAACCCAGTCACATCCATAGATTCATCAATTTGGAGTGAAAATTTAATACATTTTTTGGTGAAAGTAAGGTAGCTTTTCACATCCTAAGTCCCCGATTTGCCACGAGATTGTGTTATTTGACAATGGAACAGTGCCTACTAATTTCTTAGCTTTTCCATCCAGCATACACTCCACTATGTTCTTTACGCAAGGCTTGAAAAGGTTTGCAGCGATGATATAGGCTTTGCCATCTTGAGAAACTCGTTAACTGACTGGAAGAACCCCATTAAAGCCACTTTGTTAACAGTTTTTGAGTGATGGTGTATCATTTTCTGTTCTTGTTTAAATTCATCGTACTTCCTTGTGAAGAAATCAGTCGGTTTGCCCTTTAATTTTAGATGTGCCCCCTTAAAATGATGGCGCATTTTTGTTGGGAAAATTACACTGTTTGTCAACACTCTGAAAGCGCCGTGAGGTAGAGATGAGGTTAACTTGTACCGTCTGGTCAGTAACTGGGTTTTGCTGTGTGCATTCTGTGTGCTTCACCAACGTTCTTTATAGTCTCAAGAAGGTGCGGGCGGGCAAATCTGACATACACTTCGGCTATATAATACTTGCTATCTACACTGCTTAACAGCACGCTGCAGGTACTAAATAATTTCTTTCCAACACTTACCTAAACACAGTTCATCCCCGCACAAATTCAGTTTTGAGATCTTGTCACATTTATTATTTCCAAATTTTCGCGTAGCCTTAGAACATTTGACCACAAATGGTGGTCTTAAAGCGCACTTTTAAGTGTTTCTAAACATTTTGATTGTAAGCGGTTAGACATTTTATAAGACTACAATAAGCTTTAAGCATTGACAAGTACTACAAAATTACATTTAGGCACTAACCATTTATTTGGGGGGATGGTAGGAAGCTCGGTTGTAAAATGAATGGCATTGTATGATCACAACAAAAGTAAAAATATTTCACAAACTATAGGGATTTTTTATTTTGATGGCAGAGCATAGTATAGTTCATATTAATTTTTTATAAAGTTTCTGGATTTTTATATGTAAAAACATTGGATATATTGAAAAAGTTGTTAAATTTTGATCCTCTCTAAATAAGACTGTACTCCTTTATTTCTTTTAGGAAGAATTAAAAAAAAGTTATTTCATTAAAATTTTATTTTTTTGGTGCATGAAAAGCTTGTTTCATGACAAAATATTTTTTAACAAATTAACATATCTCAAGAACACAACATAAATGTTGAAAGCAGGATAAAAATTCATACTTTTATTAGTTTTATTTATATTTTGATGCATAACTGAGTTAAAATACTGTGATAGTGATTTTAATAATCACTTATCTCAGTCAAAATATGGAAGTCACAGCATCAACAACCCTGACAGACCTGTTTATTATAAATGCTTACTATGTATCATTAATTGATCCTAAGACAATATTGAACAAATCCATTAGCATTACTGTCATAGCACTCATTCTTCATTTTTAAACCCATGGAGATCATTTATATCAACAAGTATGACTTTCATAATATGATAAACAATAGCTTCAAATGATTGGCAAAGCAGTTTTGAAAGTTTAATAACCATTTTATTTACTTATAAAAATTCAAAGCTAAGAATTGGCTTTGCTTTGAGTTGAAAACGTGAATGGCGCTTAAGGGTTGACCCGTGTACATAGAGAACTGGAAAATCAAGGAATTATTTTCTTGTAAAATCGGGATATTGTGGAATCTAGCAAAATCTAATAAAATTACTGGAAAATATTTTAATTTGTTATATTTATCTGAAAATTGTAATATTAAGTTTTTGGATACAAGAAAGAGTGAACTGAATAAAGCGCACATGTTCAAACATGTCTTGTCCACCCTTTAATAATGTTTGTGTATCACCAGATATATTTCCCAATCAAACATGAATAATTAGGATTTAAACATAATTTACATTTATTCTCACTAGTTATATTTATGGAAAATTAAATTATTGTATTACACCTTCAATCTAAGTTTTCTAGAAAAATAGGAACTACTTATCCCTAACCAGTCTAATTTAATATATTTTCCCTATGTCACATTCCTGGTTTATCATTGCACTAATTTTTTCTTTAGGGTAACTGTGGAAGACATAAAAAAACGTTTTAATGGTGTCTGTGGCGTGAAGGATGTCATTCAGTTGGGTGGCCCCAACAACCCCTCTCCATTCTACAGTGTTCTTCTTGCAGTCAACTCAGAGGAGGACCAGAAGGTTAATATATATGCATTATTAACAATGTTTTAAAGTGTCTTATACATTTAAAGGATTACATTTTAATGCCATCTTTATTTCGCATAATTACAAAATTGGTTTGGAAAGCTATTTTTACAATCAAAAGCAGTAACTGTTGTAATGGTAAGTCACTTTATTCCAAAGAAATATAAAATGTTTAATGATGGTATATTTATTAAGCACGTGTTTTTAGAAATAGCAGATGTACTTTTTGAGTATTTCAAAAACAAGACTGAAATTAAAACCGCTTTTCAAGACCTACATTTATCTCAAAATGTGATGCACCAAGTTAAACAGCTGGGCGAAAATATGAGAACAATTGCAAGTAGATATATACCTCAGTCACGGTAGGAATTACTCTCTGAAAGGTCTTTTTTCCTAGCAATATACTATATAATAGATTTCTGGTAGGAAAAAAGGCCTTTCAGAAAACAATTCCTACGCTGAACAGGCTTTATATAACTGTAATGCCTTCTTTCTCCAGTTTGATGAATCGTCAGATGTCATTAATACTGCTCACGTCATATTTATATTATATTTCATGAAGTGATATTTGCTAAATTACAAAGAAATTGTGTTTATTTAGAATAAAATCTTAAATTCGTGTGAAAACAGTGGAATTCGTGTACAAATTTGTTTTATTACCTAGCAAGGTTCTGAGTGAATTACTATTAAATAAAATGTACGCTCTTTTAAAATCACTCACAATTATTTTTATCAATAAAACATTGCCACTATAATACAAATAAAATACTTTATTTAATATAAATGATAATTTATGCGGCTTCAAATCAGGGAAATGTTGTCTTTTAAGTGAAACCTTACAATTGTTGGGGGTTTTCCAAGATGGCAGATTTTACCGGAATGAGAAAACTTGGGAATTTTCAGAGAATGTGGAGGGACATAATATTGAGGATATGTTGCAGGGGGTGAAAAGCTTTAATAATCGACATCAGAAGTGTGTGCAGTCTTATGTAAACCATCTAAAGGACATAGTTTTTAAGAAGTTTAGTGTCATTATTTTTTTTGTTAATCTTTAAAACATGTCGGGTATTTCTGTTCAAGGCTATATAGAGGATTGCCTTCATTTTATTTAATGCCTAGCTAGAAAATATTCATACAATGAAATTTAACATGGTTCACTTTTTTCTTTCCAGAAATCGTTGACACTCCATCAAACAATGCTGGAAGGCAAGAGGATATCCATTGTTTACAGTGAAGGTGGTGGCAGGGGAGGTGGGGGTGGTGGATTTAGAGGGGGTAGAGGAGGAGGAGGTTTTGGTGGAGGAGGTTTTGGCGGAGGCCGTGGAGGAGGTGGGGACCGCAGGGGTGGTTTTGGGGGAGGGCGTGGAGGTGACCGAAGAGGAGGTGGTGGTGGCGGCTTTGGTAGAGGAAGGGGAGGGTTTGGTGGGGGGAGAGGTAGGGGTGGGTTCAGAGGTGGAAGGGGAGGGGGTGATTAAAAGTAATCTGATCTACATCAAGAAAGTGTACAGTCCGTGAATGGAACATGTGAACAATATGAGCTAATGCCATAGTTAAGTTGTGCAAGCATGAGAATGGATGATACATTCTTAATTTTACAATGTCAATGATGTGTAAAATGTTAATTATAATTTTATATATATATCCCCTTTAGTATAAAAAAGAAAGAAAACTATAGAAATACTTTTAAAAAAACAAGACTTGATATTTTGAATTAAAATTGTTTTTTAAATCTGTGAACTGTGGACAAATAACTTAAATTGACACTGCAATTCCCATTTATTAGCAGTTAATCAGGAGTAATTTGTTTTATTTTGACACTCAACCTTTAAAGTGATCAACACTTGGTTAACAAACTTTACATTTTTATTGTTTATTAAGTCAATGCTTGATTGCATTCATTTCCTAAGTGACATTGTCTTAAATGTACAAAATATTTTTCATATTATTTTGGTTATGAACCCATTAATCTTTATAGTGATTATTGTTTCACACTTATAATGTAGATTTTATGTGAACGAATGTTTGTGAAATCTCTTCTAAAGTGAAATCTTGTTTTAACAACTTCATTATAACAAAGTTTATTTCTTAAGACAGTTTGAAAAAACCTCTGTTGTGTTGTATGTTTTTTTTTTTTCAAATAATTTTTTATTAATATTCTCTCATACACATTTTAATCTAAAACAAGTTATATGAAAGTGTTGAAACAAAATTTCATAAGACCATCATGCAATTTTTTATTAAATATATTGCAAGAAGTTCTCTGAAGTTTTTTTTTAAAATTGTGAACCAATTTTTCATTTCAAAGGTGAAAATCGACACTAATTGAGACGATTACATAGTGTCACCACAAATGCATGTATTTAGTTTTCTAAACTTGCCCTTTAAAATTATTTATTGACAATGTATTGCTGCTTAAATAAAAGACTGCTTTGACTGAAAATAAAATATAGAGCTTTATGGTTGGAAGGATGGTACCCAATTGGCCCAAAAATAAGCCAAACTTTTTTCTAAAACTAATGCAGCCTATATCCCACTCTTAGATAATACACAAAATGTTGTACTTATAAGATTACATGCCATTATAAAGTGATTTCAATTTTAGTACGATACTTTTTTAATTCAAAGCGATCTTAATTTTACTTTTTAATATGAATGAATTCCCTTTTTATTACAATTTCAGTAGTAACTTGTGAAAGTGTAATGCCAAGCCTCCACTGGTTCGGATTTCACGTTAAACTGTAGCTCCATTTCATCTTACAATCACCCCACTATTACACATTAGTGTAAGTGCGTATAACCCCAACGGGTAGTAAAATATGGTGCAAATAATAATAGCAATTACAATTTTTTTTTTTTTTAATATATTTGGAAGAAGGTATAGGAAAAGAGGATGAACACACTGGCTTTTACAATGAAAATAACACGGTTCACACTTTACATTGCTGTCATTGGACAAAGAGTTAATAGTTGCCTCTTAAAGAAAATCTATTGTTATCACCCAAGCCCCAACCTAGGTTTCATTCTATCGTAACTCAGCAAGGAGTGTGAAAAGTGCAACGCAATTTCCTAAAAGAAGAAACAAAAAAACAAAGCAAGAAAATATAAACATGTCAAGAACTATACGAACATGTAAAAGGTATAACATAAAAGACAAACACCGGAAAGACATTAGATACAAATATATAATATATATAAAAAAAAACTTGTAATTGTATCATATTTGGAAGAAGGTATAGAAAAGGGTATGAACTTATTTCCAAGTGCTCTTTTATTTGAATAATTTTCTTCTTCAAAGTGATTTAATTCAAAGTATAATTGTTGATTTTTTAAAATTATTCATTGTGTGGTCATATTTAAATTTTTGTAAAAATGTTTTTCCTCTGAAAGTGGTTGAAAATTTCGGTCGCAGAATATTTTCGGGCCAATCAGGATATCCGACAGCTAGAAGGCTCTTTATCGCAAATATAGATTGAAAGTTAGTCAACCTATTCAGAAATAGTTATTATAAAATTATTAGCACCGCGTCTTACTACCTGTACAGGTTATACACACACTAATGTGTAAGGTGATGTGAGATGAAATGGACCTACAGTTTAATGTGGAATCTGAATCACGGAGGCCTGGCATTCCCCACATTTGCAAGCTATGATTAATACACGTCTTGTCGGGTGAAGGAAGGGTTTGGTATCAGATAAATCTGTGCCAGGGCCAAGGATTAAACCCGGACCCCATTTGCTTACTAATACTCTTATCAATTTAAAGTTATCAAAAGGGTCTAATAATATGCCTTAGAGATTACTGTAAAATTAGCATTTTTGTAGTTTAGTGAAATAAATATTAATCAAATTATGTTTTTTTATGGTTGTGATATATATTATCACATCCACAAAAACCAACTTTAAATTATGTTTACACTAATATCTAATTATAACTGGCCATCAAAATGTTATGATTTTAAGAAAACTATACAAAATACTAGTTTCAAAATGAAAAGTTTGTTTTGTAAATAGTGTGAGAACACAACCACCTTAACGGTTAGTATGTCATTATCACCTGTTTGTTTTGGCTGGCTCGCCATCATAATTTTAGTAGAACATTCTGCATTTTTTAATCTTTTGTTTAAAAGCATATTTTAAGTGAAACAGACGTCACTTGGACTGTGAAAAAGAAAGTTATTTTCTTAAGTTCTTATTTCAACTATTTAAAAAACGGTTAATAGTTAAAAACAAATGGTTTGTGTGAATGTTCTGACCACCAAAAGTAACAAATCAACAGGTAGCTCAGGATATATGAATGTATGGTGACTTTTCCTAGCTGTATTCTTTTGTGGATGCCTTATATGTTGAGATGTAAACTGTCATTTTATTCGGAAAAAGGTTCACAAAAGATTGATGGGATAATATATAAAAAGGAACCTACAAATAAATGTTTTCTTATAATTATGATCATTCTTTGCTCTACTGGCATTGGACAAAGAAGTAAAGCTAGAAGAAAATTAATTGTTGACTGCCCATTTCCCTGATCTATGTTTCATTCTATCAGAACTCGGGGAGGAGAGTGGAATGCAACTTTATAAAAAGTATACACGAAAAAGGGGGGTGGGGATGAAATTGATAAATACTGATAGGACACTTTTACTAGGAACGTGTAAAAGGAATGAGTATTTAATACTGTCTCCAAAAAAACTCAGATGAATATTGTTTGCTTCTGGAATGAATATTAAATACAAGATATCTTTTTAGTTTGTGCAACAGCTCATGGTATATTAATGAACTTTTTATCTACTCTTGAAGAGGGTTTGGATCTTTCAAAAAGACCCAGTTTCCATGGATGGGTCAAATGTAAACCTCACATTACTTAAAGGAAGATTCTCCACAAGATTCAGAGATGTAGGAATTTGGAACTTGTTCCTTACACATTTTCCATGGTGCTTATAAAACTGCAAATGCTAACTCTGGTTGGACTATTATCCAATTTTTGTTGCACACTTTATTATTTATTTAAAGACTTAAGTCTACCAAAGAATAACAGTGATTTCTTTTCCCAACGAAGTTTTGTTCTATTAGATGGGTAGAGAGACTCGAGATATTAAGAAAAGAGCAATGCCAATGTTGTACAGGCTGCACTATGTGCTCATTTTCACATATACAGAAGAAACATTGGCATTAAATGTGAAACTAGCAAAGTTTAGGCATTGGGAATGCACTTTTTTTCGGAGTATGTTAGCTGTTTCAAGGAGAAACAAGAATGGGAATAAAGTTACCCAGGAAAAAATTTGAGGTACAAGAAATACACGAGATGAGCATGTAATGTTATTGGAGAAGAAGAGATCAAAGAAAATGATGGAAATTAAGTATATAGGCAAAAGACCTCAAGGGAGGCCAAGAAAGATATGGGAGGAGTAAATTTAACAGAAAGAGTACAAGAGAGATGAGAAAGGTAGGGAAAAATGAAGGAATTTTATTAAATTGGCTCGGTTATAGTCTGTAAACAGTTTATGCTAATGATGATTTTGAAGTAAAGGATCATAAAAGGTAGGTGAGAATTTTTCGACATGTCCCTTTGTACACTCTTGTTGCTACAAGCAAGAGAGTGAGAATGCCACTGCTTAAATAGATCATTAATATTAGCACCGTGTTTTACTACCCGTTCGGTTTATACGAACTTACGCTAGTGTTTGATGGTAGGGTGATTGTGGAATGAAATGAAAGACCTAGAGCTTAACATGGGATCCAAACCACGGTGGAAGCCTGGCATTCCACACATTGTGATTAATACACGTCTTGTTAGAGGTGAAGGAATGGTTTGGCAATCATATAAATCTGTGCCGAGATCGAGGGTTGAACCCCGGACCCCCAACACAGAAGTCCGGCACGTTACCCCTAGACCACCTGGTCACCTATATAAAGTAACGTCTTAGTGAAGCACACTAACTAAATAAAAGTGTGTAATATAATTAAGAATTAAAGCTACTCGTGCCAACTGATGTACAGGATAAATCATAAATGTTTTAAGCTTGTCGCCCACTAAGACACGCCGTGTGGAACCGCACCACCGAGAAGAAATTTCCGTTGTATACTTCTTAGGAAATCAAATGGTGTAACACTCACTACAGCGGAACCGCCTTTTGGAATTTCCATGCCGGAACCCTCGAGGTTTATAAAGAAGAATTATTTCCTTTCTGCGTGGTCGTGGTGCGCCTGAGTGGTTGGGGGTTGTGGAAGAAACTGCGGGAGGAATATGCTCTCGTGTCCTTCCGACACCATTCGGGTGCGTTGACCAAGTGCCGGCATGACTAGAACTTCAACACATGATTATTTTTTAAAATTTTATTTAGCACCGCGTCTTACTAACCGTTCGGGTTATACGGCTATGTACTAATTACACTAACGGTTAGGAATTTGGATGGCTTAATCTAGAAGAAGTGGAGTGAGATTGGAAAATCATTTAGGAAAACCACCCACAGTTCACCCGACCGAAATTAGAACCTAATTCTCCACGTCTTTGGCATTCTAGCTCGACACGACACTAGCGCGTTAGCCAACTACGCCACATTAAGTGGGTTGTGAACGTTTTGTATTTTATTCTTACGTTCGTTCTTTTTAGCTTCGCGTCCTACTACCCGTTCGGGTTATATGCCATTTACTCATTACACTATTGGATTAGGAAGGCTTAATCTAGCGGAAATACACCCGCGTTTGCGTGTAAGCAGGGCCGTTTAGCAAATACCACCTTCAGTGGGGGGAGCTGAATTGTACCCATTCTGAATGGTACCCATTCAGACATTTCTTAAACAAGCACCA
The DNA here is from genome assembly GCA_039000515.1 of Timema cristinae. Lineage (NCBI taxonomy): Eukaryota > Metazoa > Arthropoda > Insecta > Phasmatodea > Timematidae > Timema > Timema cristinae. Next base: position 27,870,785 of record JBCFYV010000935.1, read on the forward strand.
CAAATAAAAAGTCTGATTTGTATCCATTATCATAATACCCACAAAATCCTGAATTGTATCCATTCTGAATGGTAACCATTCAGACAGTTTTCAAATAAACGATTTTAACAAAAATCCTGATTTGTATCCACTGTAATTATTTGCATTATATCCACAAAATCCTGAATGGTAGCCATTCAGACATTTTCTTAAACACGCATTTCAAATAATAAATCTTATTTGTATCAATTTTCATAATGTCCACAAAATCCTGAATGGTATCCATTTTGATTGGTAGCCATTCAGACATTTTTTTAACGAGCACCACAAATAAAAAGTCTGAATTGTATCCACTAGAAATATTGGCATTATACCCACAAAATCCTGAATTGTATCCATTTAATTGCGGTACCACTTGTCTGATAGATGGCAGCAGAAGAAACTCGCCTTCTCTCTCATTCCATGTTTACTAGAGAGCAGCACTTATTCTTAACTCATTTTGTGTTTACTAGAGATAGAGAGCAGCACTATCACTATTTTAATATATATATAAAAAAAAGAAATACTTATTGGTTTTTCTTTTAAAAGCATAATAAAAGGGTATTTTACAAATCATTGAGTAATAATTAACAAATAAATTGACATCAAATAATGTTAAAATTGCTAGGGTTAAGTAGTTTAACGTAGCCTACCCCTTGAATAAGGACTGGGTTAGAAAATAGACTGTCAACAACAAGGTAAGGAGTGCCAAAACTTTTATATATGAGATTTTTTAAAGATAAAATATCGAATACTGAATAGTTTTACATTGTAATTCTATTCCTAAGGACACGTAAAATCATAACTTACCAACATTATAATTTGAAACATTTTTTTTAATTTACACAATTAAAAAAAGAGTGTAAATTATTGAAGAACATGTGTTTTTACCTTTGCTCCATCATATTGTTTGTTTGGTTAATTTATTCATGCATGAAAAGTCAGCTTTATTTATATGTAGGTTGTAAAGCAGTTATCCTTTTTTGGTGTATGCTATCGCAAACTATCAAAACTTAACCTATCAAGAACCAACAGGGGGAAAACAGTACAAATTGACCTAAACATTTGCACTGACTGTTGTATTTTAGTAAGATTTTATATGTTAGCTGGTTGTCTTAAGAAATGTTATGAGTGACGTATATAATACTCAGTGTAATAGTGTAACTCTAACTTCTTAAATAAGTAGCACAATAAAATATACTCTCATATTAGCTGAAATAACGATTGAGTTATTGTGTAACGGACCAAACATGATGACAAAAGTTAACAAACGTTATCTTATTATTTACTGTCTTGAATAATCGTGTAATGTGTCGACTTGAATTACGTTTTATGTAATAATGGAACATTATTTTAAACCACCCGTTACAATTAAATTTTCGAGCAATGTGCTTGAAAATAGTAAGAAATTATTACAAAATTTTCAAATATTTCTAGACGCAACGGGTAAAGCTGAGAAGGGTGATAGAATCAAGATATTAATATTGTTAAATTTGGTTGGAGATGAAGGGTTGGAAGTGTACAACACCTTCAAGTGGACATCTAATGAAGATCTAAATAAACTGACGAACACAATTGTGAAATTTGAAAGCTATTGTGCCCCGAGAAAGAGTCCGCTGTTTTAACACTATACATTTTTTAATGATATACAAAAAGAAGGACAATGGTTCGATAAATTTTTGATGGAACTTAAAAAGTTAGCGTCATCATGAGAATTTAAGGATGAGGAAATCCTTATTTTAGGACGTCTAGTCTTTGGACTTCTTTGTAAGTCTCTTATGTAGAGGCTATTACGGGATCCAGATATGACATTGGTGAAAGATTCCGAATACCACCGAGCTTTTGAAATTAGTCACCACCAAGCCCAAGCTATACAAGTGGAAAGTTTAACGAAAATACCAAATAAATTGGTGGATGCGTGTGCAAGCAAAGTTAAAAATATATATTTATGTGCAAAAAATATAGTTCTTACCCGGCTTATGGGAAAAAAGGCGCTTACTGCCATAAAAAGAATCACTTCGCAAAAGGGTGCCCAGAGAAGTATAAAAGTGTAAATAAGGTAGGCCTAAGTTTTAAACAGGTTGAACTATAGTATGATGTAGAAAGTGACAATGATCCAAATAATGAATCCTAGCCAAAGAGCCTTTATGTTGATGGCGTTAAATCCGCACACACCAAGCTCAAAGTTGTAAACATATACATGGTAAATGCTAAGTCGTGGAATGAGGATATAACAATTGAAAACACACTTAGGGTTAAATTTATGTCGGATAGTGGAGCGGAGATAAGTATTCTTCCTCTAAACATATTGAAACATTTAAACCCAACACCCACATTAGAAAAATCTAAGGTGGTTTTGTCAGCATTTGGTCAAAATAACAAAATAAAGCTAGTGGGTAGTGTAAAACTGTTATATACTCGCACAACTAGTAAAGGTGAACAGGCATCAATATAATTTTCTATTGTCAACTTGCAAGACTGTAATGCCTTGTTAGGCCTTGATGCATGTGTAACCCTTAACCTCATAAAGCGAGAGTTTATATGATTGACATGTCCACCACTAAGGATAACATTAAGCTTAAGTACCCTGAGGCTTTCCATGGGTTTGGAAAATGCCAGGTACACATCATATTGAACTGAAAGATGAGGTTAAACCAGTTGTTCATCCACCGAGGCGAATCCCTGGTAGTCTTTTAAGAAAGTTAAAGTCAAACCTGGAAAAATTAGAAATAATATCTAAAGTCAACAAACCCACCGATTGTGTTAGTAGTCTAGTACTAGTTGAGAAACCAAATGGAAATTTGCGGGAGTTTATAGACCCCATAGATCTTAATAAAACCATTAAAAGATAACATTTTATGATTCTCACACCTAGTGACTTAACCGCCAACCTAGTGGGGAGATCTGTATTTTCAGCTATTGACATGAAGGAAGGCTTCTGGTAGGTGGAGTTAGATGAACCAGCTCTGACCTAACTTGCTTCAATTTTCCATTCGGATGGTACCGTTTTCATAGGATGCCATTTGGCATTTGCTCGGCTCCAGAGGTATTCCAAAAGAATAATTCACAAACTTTTGGCGACATTAGGGGATGTGTGATCTATTTTGACGACATTATTGTCACAGGTTCGACTATAGAAGACCATGGTGCTATGCTAACAAAGTTATTTGAAAGAGCAAAGACAAGTGGTATTAAGTTAAATTTCGATAAGATTCCATTCAGAGTCCCAGAGGTACAATATGTTGGACAAGTCATTTCAAAGCAGGGGGTTTGTCCTGACAGCAATCACTTCAAGGCAATTGTGGAAATGCTTACTCCATCATGTAAAGCAGAGCTACTTAGGTTCTTAGTTATGACTAAATATCTTTCACAATTTATACCTAATCTGTCTCAAATTTCAGCGACATTGCGTTGCCTAACAAGGAATGATACAGACTATTCTTGGCATCCAGAACATGCTCAAGCATTCAGCAAACTTAAGTCTTTAGTGACTAAATCTCCTATACTTGCTATATTTGATACCAAAATAAACGTTACTTTTCAAGTTGACGATTCTAAAGATGGTTAAGGTTACTGCATTATTCAAAACGGCTGCCCAGTAGGATTTGCATCATTAGCCCTCACAGAAACTGATCAGTGGTACGCATAAATTGAAAATGAACTACTTAGTATTGTATTTGGAGTATCAAAGTTCCACCACTACACATATTGTGGAACCATCCTAATTCAAACTGACCACAAACCCCTTGAATCTATCTTTCAAAAGGATATCAACAAAGTATCAGCACGCCTTCAACGAATGCTCCTTGAACTTCTTAAATATACACTTAATGTCAAATACCTGCCTGGTAAGCTGATGTTTTTGGCTGATACTCTCTATAGAGCTTATCTTCAAGCTCCAGTTGAAGATTACCCGGAACCTCAATATGTTATTCACTCCATTTCAAAACATTTCCCTATTTCACAAGAAAAAATATAAAAGTTCGTCGACTCTACTATTAGTGATCAATCTCTTCAGTCAATAATAGTGTTTGATCAAGCTGGGTGGCCTAGGGTGAAAAACAATATCCCTCACCAAGTTAAGCCTTTTTGGAACATTCATGTCGAAGAAGGTGTAGTATTTCTTCCTGACAAGTTTGTGGTACCCGAAGCTCCTCGGAATCAGATGCTTGACCTCATTCATGAGTTACATCTGGGCATCTCTAAGTGCAAAGCCCGTGGTCGAGGGATTACGTACTGGCCAGGCATGTCCAAAGACACAGAATAATGTGTATCTAAATGTACCATATGTCAGAAATACATAAACTCAAATCCTAAGGAGCCACTCCTTTCTCATTCTATACCTGATAGGCCATGGCAGAAAATAGCAACTGATATTCTCAGTTTTGTTGCTAATGGCTACTTAGTTGTAATTGACTATTTCTCTAAATGGATTGAATTAGCACATTTAAGATCAAAACAGCACAGTAGGTTATTGGAAAACCAAAATCCATATTCGCAAAATATGGCATTCTAGAAACCGTCATGTCTGATAATATGCCTTTCTCAAGTTTCAAATTTAAATTATTTTCAAAAGATTGTGGAGTTTTGAAGCAATTACTTCTAGTCCACACTATCCGCAATCAAATGGGATGGCAGAAAAACATGTAGCAATAGTGAAATCAATACTTAGAAAGACATTGGAGGGACTCATTGATGGAGTATAGAAACACACCCATACAAGATTTGAATTTGTCGCCAGCCCAAATGATGATGAACAGAAGAGTACGTACGCACCAAGTTTACGAGAAAAGGGTAATTACTAACACCTATGAGGACCAATAATGACCTAAAGAAGAAACTTGTGCTAAAACAAGATAAACAAAAACATATATATGTGACAGGAGTGCGGTTGGACGTTCCCCTTTTGATAATGGTGATAGCATATGGTTGCAGCAAGGTAAAGTTTGGGAACTAGCAGTGGGGATAGAAAAACATCCAGCTCCAAGGTCTTATGTAGTCAATGACTCTCATGGTAATGAGTACCGTAGAAACAGTACGTTCCTATGACAGTCACTGCATCCTTATATTGAACACACGCCTGAATTAATTGATAAGAATGTCATACCCTCTACTTATCCTATAGAGTCTTCTCCTTCCAACATAAATACACCTGAAAAACCTGCTCCTCAGCAACAGAAAATTCCAAACCAATCCCAACCTAAATCTCCGAAGAAAACACATTATGGTCGACAGATAAAAGTTCCCATTAGGTACCAGTAGGTTGATCGAACTGTAAGCCCATTTGAATTTATGTTGTATTTCTTCAGTTAATGTCTACCTTGTCTATTAGTTGTATGCCAGCTGAGATTATACTGAAACTACAAGAGAAGATGTTGTATATTAGTAATATTTCATATGTTAAGTTGGTAGAGTTAAGAAATGTTATTAGTGACGTATAAATATACTCAGTGTAATATTGTAACTTCTTAAATAAGTATCACGGTAAAAGCTACTTTGATATTAGCTTAAATAACGGCTTACTTACTATGTAACGGACCAAACACTGATATTCGTGATACATTCTGTAGATGACCTGACGAACAGAATCTTATGTGAAATCAAGCGGTTCTACGTATACTCCAGGTGTTGGCTGTTTCTTTCTGATCTTGCCAGGAGTTTTAACTAGATCCATTTTCTTGTTATAATAACTGCACTTCACAGATTTTTTTCATATACTATAAAAATCCTAAAACTTGAGATTTATCCTAGTGGTCAACACAACACAATCTTAAGGTTGAAAGATATATTTTATAGTCTTGATACAAAGACTTGAATTTTATAAAAATATATATTGATCACTGGGAACCACACGCTATTTTTTTTCACACACTTCAATATTATATTGGACAAATAATTATTTAATGATCACTAAAAACCATCTATTTTCCAAAGATAGCACGCACACACACCGAACTAGTATTCACAAAAGAACACACGGATTACTAGGTAGCTGAATTAATATTTAAAAAAAACTATATTATTAAAATTTGTAATAAAATAACCATTCGTTTTTCGATTTCTTTTGAAAGTACTGATTGCTGTTTAATAAAAATTAATTATCAAAAATAAGAGCTCGTTAAAAGTGGTATTACTTTCATAAACAATTATGAGCGCTGCCTGGCTGTATCATTGATATCTGTAATATAACTGGATGGACATTTATATACACATGGTCAAGGACCAAATCGTGACGCTCAAGTTTATCGTCTGCTTCATTGTAGGAAGACAAATGTAAAGTTTTCTTTCACGAAAACATATATCTGATGAATACCAGTGATATTGTTTTAAAACAATAAAGTATAATACCAGACTTGCCTGAAGAAACTTTTACATTAAAGGATATACAATCCAGTTCTACAGGTAATACTGAACTGTAACGTTATTTCTGGTATTTTTCTAATTTTGTAAATAGTTTCCAATTTATTTTTGTTTTAAATGATGCACTTCAAAGTTCGGCCCCTACCTGACGCACTATGTTGCCGACGTGACAAAATAATACTATTTACATCCATTCAAAATAAAGTGGAAGGAAGAACGTATAGCACTGTTTAAAATAATTAAAATAATCAGTTTGGAGTTAAGGAAGAACACTTACCTTTTTATTAAACATATTTATCCTTCTAAGCAGTTTGTTGACTCTTATTTATTTATTTTCAATGGTGGCCATGATTTATTTCTAGGTATACGCAGATCTGTTAAACAAGTGAGTGGCGTGTCTCGTGATTATAAAAGAAGTAAGGAAAAAAGGTATGTAAATACCTCCAAAATAGCACGCATTTCAATTTTGACAGATGTAAATAAACATTTTAATTATTTTAAGAACCATTGTTCATTTTCATTGACATATATTTCAATCTTTATATTAAATTTGCATTTTATTTTATATTCCTCCCTAGTCTATAGCTAACATTTTATCTTTTATTTTAATGTATACGTTTTCTCTTTGGACACGAAAAAAATCATAACGTTTTTAAATTTGATTCTGGAGGTTCAACAAAAGGACATCTTACTCGTTGGCCCCACTTCGATGAAATGACAAAGTCGCATCTCTGTGTTGTGCTCAGCGCCGTCTACTAGTGCTAGATGTCTTTATTCTTAATTCTGCAAATTCACCCCCTCCCCTTTTCCTCGGTGGATGCCCTTCCTGAATACGTCAGTACTTCTTGTATAAAACAGTCATCCCTCGCTTCACATTTTGTATTCAATTGTAACGATTCGCCGGAGGAACAGGCCGGACGGATCAGTGAACCAAGCAAATGGTGATCATGATATGTGAGGCATCGGTCTCTCCTCTTTTCCGCAGATGTAGCTACGTCTATCCCTATGAGTATTTGAATTAGTATTCTTTGATTGAGTTTTTACTCTTTGTTTCTATGTTCATATGACATAGTTTTGTATGTCAGAGTTTTGTCTTGTTTTTATGTGCCCATACGGCATAGTTTAGATTGTTGGACTTCTTACTCTTTGTTTCTATGTCCATATGACATAATTTTATATGTGAGAATTTCAGACTTGTTTTTCAATGCCCATAAGCCATAGTTTAGATTGTTAGAGTTCTCACTCTTTGTTTCTATGTCTATATGACATAGTTTTGTATTTCAGAATTTCTGGCTTAATTTTCTATGGCCATAAGACATAGTCTAGAATGTTAGAGATCTTGCTCTATTTTTCTATGTCGATAAGACATAGTCGTAAATACCTTGTTAATATTCAGACGCCCTATACTGTATAGCCATGCTCCGGCTAACTTAATGCTTATGCTCATATTATGTTGGAAATCAGGTTATCTATCACTTTGTTCCATGACCTAGTTGGGTGATACCAGTCTATAATATTTCTAATGGTGTACCTTTCTACGGTGATAAACCTGTGGTTGTGCTACTAGTCATGAGTAGTGGCCCATGGGGTATATTTTATTTGGTCTGGCCACCTTCATGTGCCGCTTGTATTAGTTAATGTTTAGCTGTTTCACTAGATATAGTGTGTTCAACCATGGGTAGAATGTTAAATATACTACTGAATGACCAGGCAGTACCAATGAGGAATAGACCGGCATTGGTATCTTAATAGTCTAGATTCCTGGTAGCTCACCATTAACTATTTGTAAATCTATAGTTCTTCTTCTAGGAGTCTATTATTTGTACCTATCTCTTAATTCACTATAGGGTTAACTCATTATAACTGACTCATTTAACTACCAACGTTGTAACTCTTTAAACTAGGACTTTCTAGAATTTAATATCGCTAACTATTATTAATGAAAATGTCTTTCAGGTCTAAGTCTAGTAGCCGCTAGGCTTGATAGTTGTTATGTTTTGTTGCTTAACCTTAAATTAATATTGGCTTCCTATTAAATTGTCGTTTTGTTCAGGCAGCTGCACCTTAGTATCGGAATGTATGTTAGTTCTACTTTAACGAATCACTCCAATTCCTAATATAGACTATACCTTACTAGTGTTGATTGCAATTATAATCTAGGTGTTTCATTCTAAATGTTCTCTATTGGGATAACTATGGCAAAAGTAACTGATTTAAATTATATTAGTAAACAAAGGATTGTCTTTGTAAGATATAGTTAAACCATTTGTAATTTTATCAACTTGTTTACATTTAAATAAACTGATTTGTTAAACTTGTATAGCTCTCTTATGCTTGTTCCATTCCATTTTTGATTAACCATATTTATAAATGTATTCGTCACTTCTTCTATTAGATAGATGAAGCGAATATACAACTTTAATGTAACAAGTTATCTAAAAATTCTATTTCATTGGTTTAAATGACATACTTTGTACAGAAGTCTTACTTTCAAACGAAAATGTATTTTTTAGGCTTGTAGGATGTACTGTATCTACTAAAGCCTGATTTTAGTATGAATCCCAATCTGTAAAGCTTTATTTCGTACCAAAATACTATAATATATTAGTATTTTTGTAGGATGAACGGCAATAATTGAGAACTCCCTTCTTAAAGGTCTTCTATCCTACCTAAATACCACACTAGGGTAGGATTCTGGTACGAGATAAAGCCTTTCAAACAAGCTTACTTCGAAAATCAACGTATATAATAATCTACATCAACTTATTTAAAGGAAAAACTAACCAATTTGGAACTTTATTTTCCTCTTCAAAGGTTTTATTAACACATTTATTTCATTAACTAATCACACATTGATGTATCTCATATATTAAATTAAATTAATGAACGATGTCAAAATATCACATTGCCTTGTATGGGTGTAGGAGAGAAAGAGATACCTTAAAGTTTTCTTCTTTCTTACACAATTGTATGCAAATGACATCTCAAAAATTTCAGCCCGAGATGTCCATCCGTTTATTTTATAGATATTAATATAGTTGTTCTATATCCACAATTTGGCAACTGTGCTCTTTTATAATATGATTCAAAAGAACAATCTAAATATTAAATAATATTTGTTAATTAATTATATATCATCCAATTGTAGAATTCTATTACAATAATTTAAATTACAATTTGTTTTTGTAATAGCAATTTTACGTTTTTATTTTGTTTTTATTGGTATCAACTCCTATTAATAACAAATTATCTATTTTGACTCTCGTAGCTTAATTGCTTTGCCCCTCCTACATTTCTCAAGCTTTCGTTTCATTTTTACAATTCGGAAGAAGCAACAGTCAAATTCGGCAGTTGATATTTTTCTTAAACGCTTGTTACTTTCATTTGTAAGTTGTTGAGTGTTGTGAATTGAGACTATATATTTTTTTCATTATTAAGTTGAACTCTATACTATTAGAATGAATAAAAAGTGTGCAAGGTGTGAAAAGACTGTATATCCTATAGAAGAATTGAAGTGCTTAGATAAGGTGAGTGACAAACTACTCTCAAGAGATGAATTTCTAAGATAGTCACTTCATTCTCATGAATAACTACATTTATACATTATTTAAATTTTTTAGTTATTTAACACGTTTGAGAGTCCATAATTCTATTTTTTTAAACGTGATAACTGTGTGCACTCCTGGTTATTAAGTTTTTGATGATTTAATGCAGTTTTGCGTCATTTGACAGTGTTAGACACGACCTTTACATTAAAATAAACTATTGCTATATGTAGACATCCTAGTCTTCATAACTATGGTTAAAATTATTTTAAGAAAATCTTGTTTAAGGTTAGTTAATGTATGTTCAGCAAGTTTTTCTTTAGGGCTTAATTTGTAGATGTTTGGATGGATGTCACATACGAGGTTACAAGTCACAAGGGTAACTGATTCTTTAAATCTCACTTCGATTACTCACCCACTTAACAATTGGTTTGTTTTCACAGTTTGCCAATGTCTTTATTGATGCTCTTTAAATAAGCAGCTATTTTAAAGAAATATGTAGGCTTACTTAAAATTGAGGTCTTCCACCAACATACATTATTAAATTACACATGTAGGCCTTACAAGTATAGGCCTACACACAAAACAAACTTTTTGCTCGAAGACATCACTATCCTTTTAATTATTCAGTAACAATGCGCAAACTTAGCATTAAAGAAACAATTTTTTTTTTCTTTCTTCAATGGCACTGAAGATATTGTCTTCAATAAGCCAGGAACACTTGTATTTGACTTCATTCCGATTACACTTTCTTGATTTTCTTATTGCATCACTCCAATTCTGACCCAATTAACCTAGCCCTATTTCACAACGAATTTCAACTACGAAATAACCGGGAAGACATGTTGATCGTCACTACACCGACATTCTGACCCAATTAACCTAGCCCTATTTCACAACGAGTTTCAACTACGAAATAACCGGGAAGACATGTTGATCGTCACTACACCGACATATTTATATTTAGCAGGAAATTGTAAAGCATCCTGTACAAAGTAATGTTGTCTGAGCGTAATACCTTAAATAAAGAAAAGTTTGTAATATGATTATGGATGTAATTTATCCGAGCCAAATGATGTACAGGACATACCATAAATATATGTTCTAATGTTTCTGGAACACGGCAGACCACACAATGTGGGGACGGTACTTTACGCATCAAATAAAGTCGGTCTTTCGTGTAGGCGTGTCCGAGCCGAAGGCGGATAATTGTACAAATAAACTTACGGAAGCCCTTAACTCATGAAAACCATGGTGTAACTAATTTTGCACCATAAATCCCGTGATACCATTTTGCTTTCTGCTGGCATGTAGTCTCCCACCATTCGCTCCATTTAACCCGACTTCTTTGTTTTACCCTCGGTATAAAGTCGCTATACGGCAGTGGGATTTCATGTACAATAGAAAATACATTTACACTAGATGCTAAACTATCTGCTCTCTCATTACCCATTATACCCACGTGGCTAGGGATCCATTGGTACCCCAATTCGTAACCCCTAGCTCGTAGAGAGGTGCATTTTTCGAGTATTTGAATTATCAATGGGTGCGACGGGGGCCTTGAGACGCCACTTATAGACTCCAAAACGCTACGGGAGTTGCATAATACCACTACAAGTTGCGGACGTAAAGATAAAATATATTTTAATGCCTGTAGGATAGCAAATAATTCCGCTGTAAATATCGATGCATCGGATTGTAATCTATATGACTGACCATAATTAATACTACTGTCATAGAAGGCCGCCCCCACTAGGGCTGGCTCCCCTTCCCTCCTAGCTCCATCTGTAAATATAAGTCTGTATCTACTCCATCTTGCTTTCATAAACTTTACTGCATTTAACTTCTGTTCGATTGGATGGTTGACTCATTTTACTCCTGATTCAGGGATAGATAACAACACTGGTACATCCCAGAGGGCCTCATGCCCCCCAGTGATACACTGTATCGAATACGGAAGGGAAAAGGTATATTTACGGAAATCATTATAACCCAAAAAACTACCCACCAGTGAAGGACCTGTTCTGTTTACCCAATATTGTTTTGTTTCAACATAATTTGAAAGGATTCGAAGCCTGCGACGCAGATAACTGGAAGTTGAGCAATCTTTCATAAAATACTTGTCCGCCAACAGACGGCGCCTAAGAGATAAAGGTAATTCTCCCGATTCAGTAAGGAGCGCATTGGTTGGAGATATACGACAGGAAACAATTTTTCTTTTGTCACTTTAAAATAAATATTCTGTGTCACAAATAACTGCTTTAGGAAATTATGAAAATAACACTGTACATATCATTATTAATTACATTTGGCACAGAAAGGGCAATTCATTAAATATTAAGAAAAAAGTTCATACGTACAAGATAAAAATTTGATTCTCCTATTTCAGGGTATTGTTCTGCCATATTTCTTAAAACATTTCCCAAAACACTTCATCCTTCAAACTAGCATTTTAAATGCCCACCCACATAAGCTTACTGAAATAGGCCTATTTCTTTGTCACCTTGATTAAATACAGAATGTACATCTTTTAACTATGTACATTGACATTACTGGGTAAATAATGTTTTATTTCTTTTTATAAACTTGTTTTAAAAAAACACATAAGTAAAAAAAGTCACAGCCATTAAACTATTTTTATTGGTTAGTTAAATGATAAATTAATAACCATGTCTTACAAGAATACTCACATGGCAACTTTGCATGGAAAAAAGAATAGTCTAAATTTATTTATTCCATCAAAAGTGTTATTGTAATTTAATTTTCATAGACTTTGAAGGTTATGTTAAGCTTGTTGATTAATCTTTTTTTTTTACTAATCACACATTTTATTTATATAATTATTATAATTAAATGTAAAATATGTTTTAATAAACGGTACTAGGGTTTTTTAAGTTGGTGATTATCTAGCTTTTGTTTCAAAACATTTTGTGGTAAATAATTTAGTTTAAGTTTTAATAAAAGGTTTTAATAAAGCTAACCTCAATGATTAAGGACGGAACACAACACAAAATAACAGTAAATAAACTACAGTATAATCTAATTAATCTACTAATTTTAGCTTGAAATTATCCAGATTAATAAAAATTAACACCTGTAGGGTTTGTAGAGCTGATCACATAACACCCCACATCCCCAAATGTTGGTACTATCATTGTTAACTCGCTTGCAGGCTCACACCATATTCAGGTACCAGTAGTGTAATTTTCGTGATCTTAATGAAAATATTTGCGTACTATACCCTATTATATAATTATAAAATAAACAATTTATTAATTTAAATGATGTAAAATAATGTCAGGCCATGTTTTGTAATAATTTCTGAAAGGTGTCATTATAACTGTTATAAATGTCTATCTACGTAAGCCTATCACTATATATTTGATAATAATCTAGTTCATACAGTTTTTGATCTTTTACAAAACCCTCTTAGTCTAGCCCAATGACCTTCAAAATTATTGTTATATGTTCCTTTTATAGGATCAACAAAGTTTATTTTATGGTTAAAGGTCTAGGGAACATTCGGTGACACATTAATTTATGGCGACACATTCTAACATCTTAATACAAAATACTCTTTCTGGCAATCTGTTCTAATGATTGTTTCAGGCAAAATTTTTATTTTTTATTTTCACACATTTTTTAAATCGTCTGTTTGGCACTTTTCAAATTGTACCATGGCTCTTTATGGTAGTCAAAGTAAAAAAATACCCAAAATCCAAATGATATTTTACCCTTTAATTTATATATATATATATAAAAAATTGTATTTGTCAATTTGAACTAGTGTCACTGGTACACCTAAAATAAAATATTTTCTAGATCCTGTGACAACTTCTACGAACTAATTGTTGAGATAGATAAAATCGTGCAATCAGTTGCATAGCATCGAAAACCATTGTAATAAATACATAGGCCAATTTATTGGTAATTCCACATTAACAATAATCCAAATTAAATCTTGTCTATTTATAAATACACAAACACCTTCTATAACCAGCACATTTTAGCCTACTTTTATTTGCCATCATTATCATCCGACTTTTCCGCCTCTGCAGGTCATTTGGCACATCCTCTTTCAATCCTATCTATCTTTCCAACCTTCTTCCTCAGCCACGCGTCTCTAGCCCACTCCTTTAGTTTCCATGTAACTAAACCTATTTTTGCAAATAATTAATTGTCTTATTTTTTTTAGAAAAAATTAAACGTCAAATAACGACACAAATATAATATAACACACCTCAATCACTACTTGGCACTTAACAAATTAGTATAGTTCAACGGAATCAGACATTTTAGCGCTCAATAATATGTATAAATACTATAACACTTTAACCTAACCTTCCATGAATCAATATATAAAAAATTAAATAGAATGAGTAATTGTTAAAATAGACTATTTAATATTTTTGGACATGAAAAAAATTGTAATATTGAATATTTAAAAAAACATTTTGTTGCCTTAGTTAAGGTAGGATTTTGTTAGGTTGGAATAGTATTTAGTCATAAACATATTATGTATTATATATTATGTTGGTTCATTTTGTGGTTATTTGATTCCTTTAAATATTGACTTATTAATTTATGTTTAGTGAAATGAATATTTATTTTATAATCATTTACAAAAAATTGAACAATTTTAGTAAGTTTATTTGAACCTATAAATGGTTGTTTTATTCAAGCTTGTGGAAAAAAGTATTTATTTTAATATGATAGAAAAAGTGTGTCTAATTTGAAATTTATACTCTCTTCAAAATTCTCTCTACCATCCATCAGATTCAATTCGTAATGAATATAATAATTGTTTTATTGATCTGCAGAAAATTGCAAAGTGGATTTGTTTGGATCGTCAAGACTAATTTTAGGTCCACAAGACATGTTGCAGTACATTTAATGCATAGGCCATAGTACTTTAGGGTTTATTTTACTGTTTTAAATCATCAAGGTATAACATCATTAAAAATAAAAGGTGACTGTGACTGATTACAATCACAAGTAGGTTACTATCAGCATCTTGTATGCACACGCACACACATATGAAGAGTTTAAGTTACTTTACAATGTCCTGAAATAAAATGCAGAAATATTGTTACATTCAACTTTTCTTCTAACAACTTAACCTCACTGCACTCAACATGTAAGTTGACTGGTCTTGTAAGTCTTCATTACATTACTCTATCACCACATTATTCATGTCACACGTTCTGAAAATGTTTTTAACCTGTGTTAAAGTTTGCCTCCAGTATTTTTCTTATGTGGTAACCAGCGATATGGCGAGAAGACCTAATCCATGCAGGTTTCCCTCATTGTTTTAATGCCAAGTCTTAGTAACATTGGTGTACCCTAGTTTTATTATAAATTGACTGCTGGGGGTCCGGGTGTTCAATCCTCAGTCCTGGCGTAGATTCATCTGATTGCCAAACCCTTCCTTCACCTCTGACAAGACTTTTATTAATCACAACATGTGAATGTGTGGAATGCCAGGTCTCCGCCGTGGTTCGGATTCCACGTTAAACTGTAGGTCCTCCATTTCATCTCACAATCACCCTACCATTACACATTAGCGTAAGTACGTAAAACACAAACGGGTAGTAAGACGCAGTGTTAATATTATAAATTGACATATCTGACATCAGATTGAAGAAGTTGCTAGATATACTTTCATATTGTATGTATTCACATGTCAATTCATGTGATTTGCAGCCATCAATTTCGATAGATACTATCAATATCAATAAAATAAATACTATTAATGCATAGTAAAATTCTACCATTTATGTCCACAAAAAATAAGTTTATACTGGTGCTCCAAATGCTCGTAAGAAAATCTGTCTGTGGACAAGGATCATATTTTAGTGCATATTTTTTGCTACTTAAAAATTCAATCAATTCTTATTCATGGATAGTGTGATGCAGTAAGAAATTTTACTGGGAAGTAACCATAAACAGAAGTTGCAACACTGAGCAACATTAATAAATGCTGAGACCTGCTTCAGTGGCCGCATGATCTAAGGTGTCATTCTCTGGTTAGACTAGACTGCTGATGACATGGAGATCAGAGTTTGAATCCTCGTCGAGTGTACTGGGGGAGGTTTTTCCAAAATTATTTTCCATTCTTCCTACACACAAATCCACATACATTTCTTCTAAATTTTATCTTCCTCATTCTTAACTCAATAGAGTAATTAGTGTGTACAATGTACATACGTGTAACCTAAATCACGGATAGTAAAACATGCTGCTAGAAAAAATAAAGGGTGAGCATCTTTGTTTTGATGTTTATTTAGTAAAAATTGTGTTTTTGCATCTTGATAACTTATATCCAGGCCAATGCTTATGTTTCTCAAACAATCGGAAACAGTAAAACATTAGTGCTAGTACGCTAATCACCTGCATTTATCAGTAATAACATTGCATAGCATATTGGGTCTGATCAGTGAACTAATGGTGATGTTACAGCAATGATTGTCCACAAAATAAAAGTAGATTGGATAAACAATTTGGTTAAGGCGCTACCAATCAGTCTACATTACCTGTAGTTAAATCAACATTAAAACCTTAATTACTATAGTGTGATATCCATTACAGGCTGCGAGTTAAAATTTAATGGAACTAATCTGATATCTATTGAAAGCTAGGTCTTACTCACTCTCAAGTTTTCTAGGGTATTCATATAAATAATATTAATCTGAAACTAGTGATTTGCTACCCCCAAATTTTTTATATGACTGGAATTTGATGGACAGATTTGATGTTATGTATCTATTGTCGAACCTTACGTCTATTTAGTTAATAGTCTATTTATTAATATGGTTATTAATATGGTAAGTTTACACTAAGTTATAGAAGAAAATTAATAGGCTAATGATACACACAGATATTATCTAGATTTTTGTAACATAATTTATTATTAAAGCAAGTACCTAGGCTATGTTATATATTCAAAGTTTTAGACCTACATGGTTTTAATTGGGCGATGTTTAATAAGTTGTATAGTAGCGCCTAACTTAACTGAGGGTTGATTTTGCTGGTCAGTTGGCCTCACTGTGTATGATACTTTGTGTTTGTTCTATCATGGATTTATTTATAACCTTCATGTATAATTCATTCATAGCTTGTACTTTATAATGAGACGTCTTGAAATTGCTGATTATGTCTTAAAGTTAATTTGTATGTGATAATAAAACAAGTGACACATTAAAAAATAAAAGTAATATATTTTCATATATTGTCACTAATAGTTTATTCAGAAGATATATAATTTTAATAGTCTGAAAAATGTTTAATGTTAGCTTATATCAACAGTTAATGAAATGCCTAAAAATAAGTAGAAGAAAAATAGTAATAATTGGATTCTGCATAAAACTGTTGTCTACTTGTTTTAACTGATATAAAATTTAATAATTTTTAAAAGACTAATTTGTGAATATTACATTACTTTGTTAAATGTATTTATTCTAGTATTTCTTCATATTTCATACATTTTCCAAAACTTATCTAGAGAATCATACACAATGTGACATTATTGTTTTCATAATAAGCTAACGAGTTTATAAAATCATAATCCTCTCGGTGAGCTAAAAAAAACTTTATAGGTCATGTAATTTTTTTTTAGAAAATATTTTATTAGGCTAACTGTTAAGGTTATACAAATGTACTAATTACATTGAGTTAGGAATGAGGAAGGTTACATTTAGAGGAAGTATACCCACATTTGTGTGAAAAGAATGGAAAACCATTTAGGAAAAGCCACCCTCAGTCCCCCTTACCAGGATTCAAACCCTAATCTCCCCGTTGTCGACATTCTAGTCTAACATGAGTGTGATGGCTTAGACCATGGGGACACAGAAGCAGCTGATCATGTAATTAATTAAAAAAGACTCACCTTGGTGGCATAATTGGCTAACTTGCTAGTTTTGTATTGAGCTAGAATGCCGACGGGGATATCGAGGTTTGAATCTTGTTTGGGTGAACTGGGGTGGGTTTTCCTAAAGTATTTTCCACTTTCCCTCCATGCAAATGTGGGTTCACTTTCTCTAAATTCAACCTCCCCAATTCCTAAGATGCTAAATAAAAAATTAAAAAAGTACCAAAATAACAGTAAAATTTGATAAATGTTAAATCATACTAGACTAAAATCTATTAAATTTTTACAGAATGCTTTATTAAAAGATTTCTTAGTATGACCAGCTGGTAGCATCCATCTGATAATTATTAATAATCAAACATCTAATTTATGAAGGTAGGCCTACTTGAATTAGTTTTTAGTTGCAATTCATGGCATTGTTTAATTTTTTCACCAGAATTGTTTTATGTGGATCCAACAAGGCATATTTAAAATTGAAAAGGTAATTGTGTGAGAGGGGACAAAACACTTGGGCCTTGCTCATTAGTTGGGATTATATTTCTGTAAGGTTATTTTTGAATAAACTTGTTGATATCATTGCACTTGCAAGACCTCTCACTCATCTTTTATCATCTAATGTTCAATTATACATTTTATAATTCATCAGTTTTTAATGTGTTTACTGTTATTTTATTGTTTACATTTTTCGGGTGTATTTATTGTGCTTCATTGTACATAATTTATATAATGTAACAGCTCAAACTCCAATCGACTTTAAATCGAGATTAAACTCAACACTTATTATCTAAACCTTATCCTTTATTATTCTTTAACAATGTTGAAAACCTTCTTGTGTGGTAGACTTGACTGCCTATGACTCTGTTCAAATTACACTTTTGTGGTCTGAGAGTAGTTTTAAGCTCTCCCTCCACAAACATGCAGGTACACTTAATTTAAATTAAACTTTCCTCATCCCTTAACACATTAGGATAACTATACAGTATAGGTATATCCACGTGTAACACTAAGGGTTCGGCCAGACTGACAAGCGTGCAAGCGACTGGGTGGCCAAACTGGCGAGCGAGCGCGTAATTAGCAGACCTAGTTCATCAGAGAAAATGTCTCTGTCAAAGACACTTGGTACATCTCTGTTCCTCGAAAATTTTTACAGAAAATATTGTGTATTTATAAAAAAGGGTGACCTGGTGGTCTAGGGGTAAGGTGTCAGACTTCTATGCTGGCGGCCGGGGTTCAATCCTCGGTCCCGGCACAGTTTTATCTGATTTACAAACCCTTCCTTCACCTCTGACAAGACATCTTGTGAATGTGGGGAATGCCAGGCCTCCACCGTGGTTCGGATTCCACGTTAAACTGTAGGTCCTCCATTCCATCTCACAATCACCCTCCCTACCATTACACATTAACGTAAGTGCGTATAACCCGAACGGATAGTAAGACGCGGTGCTAATAATAATAATATAAAAAAGAAAAAAGTAGGAGTGCATCCAATTAATAAATTGAGAAATGTGTATGGTACTGTACTGAAGTGTTTTAAAATCAGATTAGCAGCACCAGTGGCGGAATGGTGCGTTGCACTCGATAGCTTTTGACTAGGAGGCAAAGGTTCGAATCTTGGCTCAGTGAACTGAAGGTGATTTTTAAAACTTATTTATTGTTGTGGTTTTTTCATACTTTCTCCAAACTAATGGTGATTCTTATTTGTAAAGGCCTACTTTGATTATAATATTGAAGTATTTTAACATATCGGGTTTACATATATACATTATATTATTTATGGTCTTACCAATTAAATTAGGCCATTAATAGAAAGTGTGTTAAACCTATCACTGATAGAAAAAAGTTAAATATCATGTCAAAATAAGAAGTTTCCCTAGCACTCAATGAACCAACATACAATAATATTGCCTAGCGCCTGGAAACTAGACTGTACCGGGTCGAGCGCGCGCGCTTGAAAAATAGAACCAGTTCTATCTTTCAAGCGTGCGCGCTCAGTCGCTCGCCGCTCCAGTGTGGCCACCCCCCATTACAACCAATGTGTTCTATTTTATATTTTAGTCGCTCGCGCGCTCAGTCTGGCCGTACCCTAATGGTAGTGACACTCAGTTGTATAAAAACATTATTTTGTTTGCCATATATATATATTATATAAATATTCTAAATTATTAGTAATGTCACAGGTCATGTGATGATTACTTGAGACGAGGTTTGTTGCTCCATTACTAAGCTTTAATTT
This sequence comes from Timema cristinae, assembly GCA_039000515.1. Taxonomy (NCBI): domain Eukaryota; kingdom Metazoa; phylum Arthropoda; class Insecta; order Phasmatodea; family Timematidae; genus Timema; species Timema cristinae. Next base: position 27,890,808 of record JBCFYV010000935.1, read on the forward strand.
GGTTTTCAAATGGGATTCAAAAGAGTTTTAGAGGTGTAAATAATTTTATCCAAATGAACCATATTTTTGCTAAATTTTAGCTTAGGAATGTTTTAAAATTAATAAAGAACCATCAGCTATAAACAAGCCTATAAATTGTTTTAAAGATTGAAATTTAGTGGTGTATCTAAATAATCAGGGCCAAAGATATCATAAATAGTGATAACTTTCTTTCCATTTATTTAAAAAAGAAGTGATTAATTTGTTTAAACAAACTATCATATTTTAAGATAGACTACACACTAATGTACAGTATGGTCAATGTTTTTGAAGTGAATAGAACATTATACTCAACCATACTTAACCTTTCAGAAGCTGTTCATCACTTTACCTTGTTCCTCTTCACCCCCATATTCCTAACAAAAATAGTCTTAAATTACTCTTTGTTTTAGGGTGAAAGAGACTGTATGTACTATTGTATAGATGAGACCTGTTTTCATTTGATCTCTTGTCATTGGTACACACACTTAACTGTTTACTGTCTAGTTGTGAGCTTGGACATTATTTATTGAACCATATCTTAGGCTGAACCTCAGGATAGGAACATTTTTGGCATATTCACATTTCAATAGTTGATTAAAAATATCATATCAATAATTTATACTTAAAATTGATTGCTTAAGCAGGCTTTATGGCCAGCAATGCTAATTTTTTAAATTAAAATTCTGAGTAATTTTGGTTACAGTATCAAGACTGCTAATAAAGAAATATTGGTTAGACTTTTTTTTTTAGTCTTAGTTTGGGTAAATGGGGTGTAATTTAAATAAAAGAAAATATATAGTTAACAAATATAGCCTTTATTTATATCTCTGGTTTCTCACATGTAATCAACTACATTGTTCAGTTTTCTAAACTTTTGTAAAATTATTAACCATTGAGTTATGTTTTAATATTATACATTATTTAAAATTAATCTTGTTTAAATTAAATTTCAAGTTCAAATTTAAATGTATTCCTTGTGATTCACTTAAATGATTAAGATAAAAATATAAAGCTCACACACAGTAGGCTATCTTAATTTTATGTTGTGAATTCATTGAGTGTTTTTAAAACTTAGGAATATTTGAATACATCATTCTACTTAGTAAAAAAGCTTTATTTTAAAACCTGTGTGTATTGTAAACATAATAAGACGTTACTTAATAATCAGTTTGAAAAATCTAAATTTCTTCTAGAGTAATTTTATTAGAGCCATTCATAAATCTCTAACAGTATTGGTAGATTATTGAAACAGGAACTCTTTATTTGACTCATTTGATGGTAATTATCCCTTTAGCTGCAATCTCTAACAGTTTTTACTTGAATCATCTTCCAATTGATTTGTGTTTATTGTTACCTGCAAATGTACAACTTTAGATAACCCTCTTTTCTTTTTTCCCCAGATCTGGCACAAACAGTGTTTTAGGTGCAATGAATGTAATATGACACTGAATATGCGGACATATAAGGGATTCAACAAGCAGCCTTACTGTGAAGCGTAAGTATTTAAGTTTTATTATTTATTGGTCATGAATCGCCTTAAATGTATTGACTCATGTTTGTCCTTTAATTTAATCTAGGCTTGTTTCTTTTGCAAATAATTGTCCCAATTTGGTTATGAATGCTGTATTATTCAAGTGTTCATTTAACTCCAAGCTTATCTGGATTTTGATAAATTAAGCTCTTAGGTATTAAAGTTAAACTAACAACTTGATGTGAGTTACAACATTCTTCACATTAGATAGGTGTGTATCTACAGCTTTATAAACGTACAGCAAATGTAGACTAAGCTTTAATGAAATCATATTATTTTGATGATGGATTTTAATACCACCAAATCCACTTCTGAATAACAACTAAAAGGCCTTTTTCAACTGTTTGCACTTCTAAGTGCATGACCATGCTTTCAAGTTGATTTCACGTTTCTGTTGTTTTTAAATGAACAGTAAAGAAATCTTCATTATGACATGATACTTGGTTCACTCTAAATTATCTGGGACCCACCACACCATTCTAAGCCGCTAATACTCTGGCAAGGCATTTTTTATCTCTTAAAAGTATATAAAAAACTTGTAGGATAATCTGCAATGACCTATGCTAGCTAAAATAATAATAATAATAATAATTTTTATTTATTATTTATTTTTCCATGTAGTTACAAAAAATATTTAAAAATATTTTGAATATTAGAGCTTTATTCAATAATCAACTTTAAAGTAACAACTTAACACTTTGGTACTCTTGAGCAATGATAAAAATACAACAGATAAGTCACCAGCCTACTAGAAATAGCATATAGATAGGTAACGTTCAATTTAAATTATGTAATTTCACTTTCATTTCAATTTACTAAGTGTTGTTTATATGAGCAAAGATTTTTAACTTAAAAAAAAAAATAAAAATGTGTGGGTAAAAAATTAATTTACTCACCGCTACTCAAGAGTAAATTTGCGCTTAATAGCACCAATTTTATTTTAGTTTAATCCCTAATTCATCAGTTAATGTTTTTTTACTTAAATTGAAAGAACTCCACCATTATTAAATAGTTATGGTAACTATAACAGAATAACCATCAAAGTAATTAATTACATACCCAATGTGGAAAAAATGTGTAATACATTCACGTGGTCATTGTGTTCATCTTTGTTGTTTTTATGACAATTTTTATTAATTCACTAGGTTTTTCTAAATGACTTGGTAAAATTCAGTAGACCATAGGTTGCTGACCCTTGCTTTAAATCATTTTACCACCAAGAGGGTCCCTTCAATGTTAATTATCAACGTAACAATTTATTGTGAGAATATATTACATACTGTACTTGTATTGTGGAAATAATGTTTTGTACTACGAAAGCTTTCCCCCTTTAAAACTCATTTGTGACTCCCAAACCATCTCTAAGCTAGGCCTATATAATAGATAAGTAGGATTGCGCCGGACCTGATCTCAGCGCTCTGACAAGAAAACAAAGTATCCACTTCCTTTTTACTGTAAGACTCCTCAAATATATCCCTAGTATAAAGGAACAAGGTTTCCCCGGACCTGTTACAACGCGTATTTGATCTGTGAACCAGTGACAAAAAGAAACAGCTTCTTTCGTTATGAAACAACCCGTTCACTTTATAAACATTTGACTAAACTTTGGTCGCCTTTTTGAATGAAAGTACCAGTATCCATGAATGGCGTCCTGGTCATCGACACCTTCCCTCTCAACTTGTGAGTGATGAGGTTATAACAAATCTTGACTCTCCCGGCACAGAAGTGAATCATTCGGTCAATAGAACAACAAAGAACCTCTGTCAAGTCGACCACTTGGTGTTGGCCTTGTCACAGAACCAAGGCTTCATTAATGAGCTCCGTGCCTGCCACACGAGACCACACCCCCTGGACCAGAAATATAACTGCGGGTTCAACGTCTTGGAGAATGGAGCAAAGTGTCGGTTGTGACAACTTGAGAGTGATAGATCCAATTTTATTAAGTCTCCGTGGAACTATTATTTAAAAAAAATGTATTAAGTCTTGCAGCTCTTTTAGTGATAGAACACATCAGAAAAATGCACCAGCATTTGCTTTGAGGATAGAAAATCACAAATTTGAAAAGGCATCTTGGTACTTTTGACCGAGGCTAGAACCAAATTGAATCACAACCCCTTCTCGGGGCTTGTCAGGTAGACAACCCATTTACTGTCTTTACTAGTGTTTAGCCAAACTTTTGCCAGTCGCGTACCCCTATCGGGGCCATCCACGCCTCTTCCAGCTCTCAATAAAAATGAATACATACTGCTATATTGTTAAGTAGGGAAATGTGAAACTTCGACTCGCTTCGAAACAAACATCAGCTTCGACTCGGTTTCGAAACTCAGCCAATAACAGTATTAACAGCTAAAATACTCAATTTATGTTCATTTACTGCCATTCTGAGCTGTTTTTTCATTACAAATTAATATTAATATGGGTGACCTGGCGGTCTAGGGGTAAGGTGTCGGACTTCTGTGCTGGGGCCGGGGTTCAATCTTCGGTCCCGGCACAGATTTATCTGATTACCAAACCCTTTCTTCACCTCTGACAAGACATCTTGTGAATGTGGGGAATGCCAGGCTCCACCGTGGTTCGGATTCCACGTTAAACTGTAGGTCCTCCATTTCATCTCACAATCACCCTACCATTACACATTAGCTAAGTGCATATAACCCGAACGGGTAGTAAGACGGGTGCTAATAATAATAATAATAATAATAATAATATATGGACATTGAAAGTAATTGAATTTATGTTGTGTTAAGTCTAGCTTTATTTACAGATTGAAACAAAATATTTCAAACAACATTCTCCATGTAATTTGAGTGCATACAGTAATTTAAATAACACAATAGAATATTTTTTTCAAGTGTAAAACAACTTACAAAAAATATTCGAACTTCGATTCGGCTTTGAGAATATTTCATATCTTGGATTAGATTTTGATTAGATTAGATTTTGATTATATCACCAAGGGCGTGTAACCATTGCCCAACCAACGCAAATGATGCTTTGCCAAAGTATATTCAGACTACCCTGAAATGTAGAAAGGTACAGTAGCCCCATGGCTTCTTTGGTGCTGACTTTTGACAGTTATCATTTAGGTATATACCTAAATTTTGACTGTCAAAAGTGACAGCTGCTAAACACACGTTTTTGCAGATCATATGGTTCGGCGTAGCGATACATAATTTGGTCTGGTAACTTTTCAAAGCCGTCAGCACCAAAGAAGCCATGGGGCTACTGTAGCAGCAGTCTTTACATTATGATCCTATCTTATAAGCTGCACCATTATTTTAACCTGCAAGCCCGTCTCCTTTCAAAGTAAACGGACTGTAGGCCTACATCATTCATTCTCTTGTCAGGTCAAAAGGTGCTTTGACAAAGTACTATTTCCCCGTCATAGGCACTCTAATCTATTGCGAGAGTAGCGCCTTAGACCATACGGCCACCGAAGTGGGCTACTCCCCTCTCCTTCAAAATGTATTATATGGATTCTCTACAGATACCAAAAAGCTTCCCCTAAATATATCTAATTCCCCCCCCCCTCAAAACATCTAAGCCCTCTTTAATACTATCCCAAGAAGCCCCCCCCCTCCCCCACATATACCAATGTCCTTTCTTCAAATATCAACCTCCCCTCCTGTTTACTTCAGTTGGTCACATGCATGTGTGTGGGGCACTTTTATCACCCCTGTTTTAAGTTTTGCACTTGACGGCTACAGAGAAAAAAGCTGGTGTGCAAAGAGGAAATGAGTTTTTTTTTTCCGTAACGTGCAGCCTGAGCGTGTTTTCAATCAAGTGAACTGCGTTGCTGACACCGTCATGACAGGAAACTTCTGTTCTGCGAAATCTGAGTCTCAAAGGAGTCTGATTTGTTCATTGGAAATAATTTTTTTTTATGAACGAGACACGTCTCAAAGGAGAATTGTTAGTGAAACACTATCGCATTGTGTTAATAAAACCCAACGTGGCTCCAGTTGTGCTCATGCCTCATATCTCGGCTACAAAGTTTCCAGTTTTATCATAACAGGAAATAAGGAATAGGTCGTCCCAGTCATTGTTTGAGGTGTTGTACTAGCTGCGGGGATATACTCTGGGAGTACACTTAGCTTATTTCTTATTTATTGATTTGACATTCTCTCCAGCCGAATACTAGCGCATTTTTTTAAAATGTTCACCTCCTTCGTCTTATGTTTTGGTAATAATATATGTAGGGCTTGGAAGAAATTGTTTCGGAGAAAGTACTTCTTGGTGAAAGTTGATTAAATTTTTGTTGTGAGCGAACAAATCTTCATTCCCCAAAACGGCTGCATTCAAAAACTGACGACTGATGAGGTGGATCTTGGATCCTAATATAGGACAGGTTTTACGAACAGGAACTAGCAGGAAAAATAATTAGAGCGCGTTTCGGACACTACAGTTTTTTTAAAACATGGTGTTCAACATTTGATTCTATGAACGGCTCTTCATTGAAGGTTTGAGAGACCCAGATCTGGTTGACTCTCACAAAAAGTGTCGAGAGCAATATCAACTGTAAGCTTCGGGTCAACTTTCACCCGAGGCTCCGTGCGCGCCTGACACCAGTTTGCGAACCTTCCTTATCTGACAATAAGAAAAGCTACTAGTTAAACTTTCATATATAGTCATGTGCCCTGGAGCTGTCACTTTTGATGGATTTTATCAATACCAACTATAGTTATTGTAAAATGTCAATTTTGACAGCAAAATAATGGTATTATCTAAAAGCTTCATTCTATGAAAATTGGGCTGTTAGTCGCGCGCTCTATCCCCAGTAGTAGATCATACCTGTGCGAATAATTACTAAACGCTAATTTTAATTTTAAATAATTGAATGTTTTTACCATACCATTTAAATATAAAACAAAACGTGTCGAACTTTTCTTTTAACAATATTATTTTTAATATTCTCCTTACATGTTCGTCCTTAAAATGTTTGGCACATTACCTCCGAAAAGCGACCCGTTTGAACCAATCTATATACAGGCCATTGGGAAGTATGACATAATTAGGAGGTATTTTGGACCAACCAAGATAGGACGTATGGACTAAAGATAAACATAATTCTTTCTTTAATTTATGTAGACCTAGCCTAACAAAATATAACCTAGCCTCCAGGAGAATTCCTTCAATTTTAGCAAGTATAAGGGTGAACTGGTGGTCTAGCGGTGAGGTGTCAAGACTTGTGTTTGGGGTCCGGGGTTCAATCCTCGGTCCCGGAACAGATTTATCTGATTGCTAAACCCTTCCTTCACCTCTGACAAGACGTGTATTAATCACAACTTGTGAATGTGTGGAATGCCAGGACTCCAGCGTGGTTCGGATCCCACGTTAAACTGTAGGTCCTCAATTTCATCTCACAATTACCCTGCCATTACACATTAGCGTAAGTGCGTATAACGGGTAGTAAGACGTGGTGCTAATAATAAGCAGGTATAACCTAAACTAACGCATCCCCCCCCCGCTACCCTCCCCCCCGTTATTATAATATAACCCACTTGTCTCCTTACACACTATATTTTGAAGTATAATAGGCTCACTGTCACCTACAATTTAACCCTCAACCACAAGTCGCCACTGAGAAAAAGTTTTCATCTCTAGTGTCATCACTAAAACTCTTAAATAGAATCCTAATTATCTAAAACTTGGTAAACATAAATTAGGAAACGCGAGCGTGTGTACACCCTCACATCTTTTGAGAGCATGTCTTTTTAAAAGCACGTGAATAATTATGATTCACCATTATTATGTACGGTTGAATATATTATCCATTTTTCGTTGTTTGTACAAATCTCGGTCGGATATAATGAGGTGTTTTTACTAAAGTTTTCCTGTTGCCCTTTACGCAAATTTTGGTACATTTCCTCTGTATTGTTCCTTCTCTTATTGGTATGAATATGAGGGAAGACCGGACGAGACGCGTGTTACGTAATTAAAGAGTTGACACACACTATTTGTTTGTGGCCAAAGTTCTCCATAAATAAACTCACGCTTGATACCGAGTGTGACCACTTCCTTGATGATGAACTATTCACAGACGTCTTCCTTAGGAGGCGTCACGAACGTGATTCACCGCGTGTCTCTCTCTGACCAGGGATGTCATACTCATAAGGCGTGTTTTCGCGGTTGTCCTGGTATCGATGTTAACGAAATGTTTATGACCAAGACGATACCAGAGATCGATTTAGTAACGCTTTCCTTGATCAAACCAAACAGTTTGGCACTTAAAACTTAAAAATGACACCTGGACACAGGAATCGAACCCGGGACCTTTGACTTATTACGCCAGTGCTTTTTAACTTTATTAAGATCTCGAGCTATCAGATAAGGCAGCCATCTTCGACTCGGTAGTTGGATTAATGCGTAGTTGTAGCGGCAACATTAAGCCAACATGAGACGATGATAGTTTCTATCTGAAATTTAAGACAGCATGATAGAAAGCACACTGCTAATTAAGTGGACAGAACTCAAACCTCTCTAACTCTACATGATTCCAAGATTAGGCCTGCGCTTAACACACGCTATGGGTAAATTTTTCCGAAAAATTTACAAAACTGAAAATTTTCATTTTTTTGTTGATTAATTTTCACTGATTAAATGGATAGTAATAACAGTAATAATAATTAGTAGTAGTAAGAAACACCTTCGGTGGCCGTAAGGTCCAACGCGCGACTCACGCAATAGACTTAGGCTGCCGATGATAGGAAGATCTGGGTTCGATTCAGATGCGCTGAGAGAGATTTTTTTAAAGTAGTTTTCCACTAACTCTTTTTCACACAAATGCGGGTGCAATTATTATAAATTCAACCTTTCTTATCCTTAATACATTAGCGTAATTAGTACATAGGCGTATAACACGACGGTTAGTAAGACGCGGTGCTAAAAAAAACTAGTCAAGAAACAAGTGAGTGCGAGCCTTAGAAGACCCGTTATGTTCATAAATCATACTTCAATTTTCTTATCATCAATAAGTTAACTAAAATAATTGTAAGATTGGCCCAATATTTGTCTCTCCCTCTATCCTCCGTTTTACCCCTCCACCTTCTTATAGCACTATATTTGTAAGTACAATAGGCTCTAGATGCCACCTCCACAATTTAACCACAAGCCGCCTCTGCTAAAATTTTCCTATATAACTGGGTGTAAATATGAGGAAGGTTGAATCTAGAAGAAATATACCTACATTTACGTGGAGAGGGATAGGAAAACTAAGGACAACCTTGCTATATCCGGTTGGGATTTGAACCTCGACCTCCCCATAAGTGACAATCCGATACATTGCGAGAGTGACGTCTCATACTAAGGCCCCTCCCTTAGTAAGTAATTTAATGAAACGTGACTGGTAAATATAAAAAGTAGGAGAGTGGTGCGCCAACCGAGTACGTGTCGGGTTTCGGTTGTGTGAGCTTGGCTGTTTGTGGTGAGAACTGTCACGTGCTCTCATGATACTTCCTAAATGATAAGTTTGTGCACGCGCGAATATTTGAACGAACAACATAAACAATACCACGATCAGTTACGGTGTGTGTGTGTGTGAGGGGGGGGGGGGGCGCACGTCCCTCCAATAGAAGATGATTTATATGTTTTTATAACCTTAAACCCCTTCTTAAAGAAAATCAATATTTTGGGTGCTGCTTCATGTTATCCTTAAATTTACACTAATGAATTAGGAATAATGTAGAGGAAATGTACCCATATTTGTTTTGAGTGAAAGTGAATAAAACATATTTAACACATTCTCATCTCATCCTTTATAGAGATTCGAATCTATACGTATTACCACTGCAGATAAGGTTTTATTTATTAAACTGGATTGTCTAGCTGAGCCTGCAGGTGTGTGAATTTTATAAAGACTCCAGCTAACGCGCTAGTATCGTTTTGAGATAGACTCCCGAGGACGGTGAGATTGAGGTTTGAATCTCGGTCGGTTGAACTGGGTGGGAGGGGAGTGGTTCCTAAATTGTTTTCCGATCTTCCTCCATGCAAATGCGGGTTCACTTCCTCTGAATTTATTTAACCTTCCCTATTCTTAACCCATTAGCATAATTAGTAACTGAGCGTATAACTCGAACGGATAGTAAGACGTGGTGCTAAATAATAATACTAATAAAAATAAACTTGCAGGGATAGGGTAGGGGGTTTACTCTCAACACACCTCCCCCCGCCCCTTTGTTTTCGCGATAGGACCTTGTAAATGAGTTTTTTAACATGGTGTGTTTTACTACCATAATATGTCTTACCAGGATTACCATACACCGCCTTGCTTTGTTTCAAGAAAACACAACAAATCTGTTCATTTTATTTCCTCCGAAACCAGTTTATAATTAATTTGAAAAAATCAAATCCAAATTTTAAAATTCTGGCTTTGAGGTGTACATGTTTGTACACTGGGGCTACAAACGTTTAAATTTTCAGCCTTCTGCGTGAAGTAGATATCGCGTAATACCCGTTACAAACACACAAACTCCTAATCTTTAACAGGTGAATAATTATTTACATTAATAAATTTGTGCAGTAAAATGTTGATGGTCGAATAACCTTAAAAGCTAATGAATGAGATAGGCATGATAAATATAGATGAGAGTAAATGTAGCCGCATTTGCTTGGAGGGTGAACCATTAAGGTAAAAATACCTACAGTACACCAAACCGGGGTTCGAACCCTGATCTACCGCCAGCGGCAATCCAGTCTAATAAAGAGTGACTCGTAAGGCCGTACGACCACCAATGCGGATTTTAGTCCAGTAGCTAAGAAGAGAAAACAAAACCTCATCACTTTGTTTAGTTTATTGGCTCAACAAGTTTTTTTTGTCGCGATAACTAATTCATGCAGAGACCAGAATGATGTCATTCAGTCTAAGTTGATAACTAGGCTTCTTGCTACACGTGTCACCAGGGATCGACCATGTGACCTTCCTCGCGAGGTATGTAGGGATGTGGTATCGTTAATAAAATGAATCGCAATCGAAAGAATAATTTGGGAATTTTACCAGATTTTTTTTTTAGATGACACTTTTATAATTTTTCTCTGTATCACAATATCTTTTAACTGAAAATACAAATTTTGCATTATAATTGAATTATCTTTATTCCGTATATTATCACAAAAAAAAGTAATAATGTAATCACAATATTATAATACATGGCCTAAATATGTGCATACCCTGTTTAGACTAGGAAGGAATATCAGAACTCGTCGGTATCGAATAAATATCGATATTAGTGAAAGGTTAATACTTTTTCCATATCCCTGAGACTTTATGCTACGGGAAAGACTGAATGTACTCCACGTCCCAGCTGACTTGGAATCCTCTTGGTTCCTATACCGGTCAGATTAACCTTTTTTTAGAATCCCATTCGGGCTCTAGGCTTATTGTTCTAATTACTCTAATTGATTATGGGGGAGGAAAGTTTAATTTAGAGTAAGTGTACCCGCATTTGCTTGGAGGGAGATTGGAAAACAATTTAGATTATGCGGCCATCGAAGTGGTTTAAAGCTTTATCACTTCTGACATGTGCTATCAGGTGGGGCAAAAGTGATTCTAAGTTCACTATAAGGCTGGTCCCTGGCGCTAAGTAATCCTAAACTTGTTTACATTATATATATATATATATATATTATATAATATATAATATATATATATATATATATATAGTTACCAGTGAAGTTGAAAAGTATGTTTTCATTGTATTTTTCATAGTCGATTTAATTAATTAAAAATAGAGGAAAGTGATTAACATATTTCAATGTTTATTTTATAGTACATTAGGTATTAAACTGTTGATTCTGTCTAGATGAACCCACTTTTCTTCACAATTTAAGTTCGTAGTTTTGAAAGTATCACAGTTTGAAGACAAATGCCTTGTCAACCACCACTCCATCAAATAGTTCATCTAAGTTTATTACACAATCTCCAAGTGTTTCATTAATATTTTCTGGTGAATTTTCAATTTAGGGGCATATAATTTCACCGTTATCTATCCAGACAAGATTCTGCTCCACCGGAACTATTTCCCCATGGATCACTTTAGGACAAACATCGATTATAAAAATTTGTAAATTATTTTATAAGTATATCAACATTAATGCTTCAAGGTGCCTCTAGTGCCATTACCTTTTTTTTTTGCTCCTTGCGGTATACATATATTACCCCACCTTTCTTCAATATTTGTTAGGCCTATCATTTTCTTAAGTTCGATAACCATATCATTTGCATTTTTGTTTTCTCATTGGTCAATATTGTTTTGTTTATTTTCCATATTCTTAATATTTTTCTTCTGACCGGGACAAAATGACAAACCCCCCGGGACAGTCCCGGTCAAACCGGGATGTATGGTAAGCCTAACTCTACACAACTTAATGTAAAATCTATTAAGAGTTTATTAGATTCTCAGAATGAATGACTGAAGAGGTGGTGTTATTAGTTTAAATAATATTCCAACCTATATAACCTATCTCATCCCAAGTACCACGATAGTTTGGTGAATATTCCAAAAGGCGGTTCAGCGCTGCGCGCCTTAAAGGTTACGTTCGGACGGGGCGGGTTCGTCCGCGCGGAAATTGGTAGCTGTTCAGACGTCGTGGAATCCGTGGGGAATATAAAAGGAAAGTTAAATAAAACATCGTTAATATTTACAAAACCATAACCCTGACATTTATAGTACAGATAGTACAGAGGGCCGGGTAGTCTCGGGCCTACTGTTATTGTATGATATAAATATCTATAATAAAGAGTAAACCTACCAATTACGTTCTTTTTTTCAATGAACCCCAGGCGTCGGCGAATAGTTCCACCAATTCCGTCCAAGCTAGCTTTTTTTTTTATCTTGTTGGAATATTCTTCACATTCCATGTCCCATATGGCAGGCCTTTTCTACACCTCGTCAACAAAAAGTTCTGTATCGAAACGCTCCATAATTCACTCCTCTGCTTACGTCCAAACCGCGCTGAATCAGTTCAGCTGAACGCTCTCATTGAAATTTATAGAACTCGAGCCGCGTGGAATATACGCGCTATCGAGTTTCTAGCAGTCGGTCAGCGGAGATTGCCTCGTGTAAACGAATGTATGGAGCTCAATACAACTCGATCCGCGTGGAATATACGCGCTATCGAGTTTCTAGCGGTCGGTCAGCGGAGATTGCCTCGTGTAAACGAATGTATGGAGCTCAATACAACTCGATCCGCGTGGAATATACGCGCTATCGAGTTTCTAGCGGTCGGTCAGCGGAGATTGCCTCGTGTAAACGAATGTATGGAGCTCAATACAACTCGATCCGCGTGGAATATACGCGCTATCGAGTTTCTAGCGGTCGGTCAGCGGAGATTGCTCGTGTAAACGAATGTATGGAGCTCATACAACTCGATCCGCGTGGAATATACGCGCTATCGAGTTTCTAGCGGTCGGTCAGCGGAGATTGCCTCGTGTAAACGAATGTATGGAGCTCAATACAACTCGATCCGCGTGGAATATACGCGCTATCGAGTTTCTAGCGGTCGGTCAGCGGAGATTGCCTCGTGTAAACGAATGTATGGAGCTCAATACAACTCGATCCGCGTGGAATATACGCGCTATCGAGTTTCTAGCGGTCGGTCAGCGGAGATTGCCTCGTGTAAACGAATGTATGGAGCTCAATACAACTCGATCCGCATCGTCTGAACGAGCTTATAATCTGCAGAATTCCCGCAACTAGCATAAAACAGGGAATTTATATATAAAAAAACTGACATTAATAGCTCATTAAGAACCTTTCACTTTAAAGTTTTGAAAAAGCGAACTGAACTAGGTATGCTGTAATTTATTTAACCTTATCCCCAGCCCTTTTCTCTTTTATCCCAGAAAAATTGGGTTACACTTTATTTTCCCATCAAGCTCAAATAATCCTTTTTGAAAGACCAATAGAACATAACTTTACAAATGTCAGTTTTATTAACATCGAAAAATTACATTTCATTCCTCTCTGCTACTTGCCAGAGTTTGGAAATCACGGGAAGTTAATTTCATGCTAACAAAGTGATGGCAACCCTGATATTTTGTTTCCCATGTACATATTTATTCAAATCATTTTCTGTTTTGGCAATCGTACTTTTTTATTTTAGCTTTTAGATTAAAAATTATATAAATTTTATCCTTTAATAATAAGTGCAATACGAAACCCATAAAGCAGGTTGAATATTTAAATAACAAAGATTTTTTGTAGTAACCCAAATGAAATATGAAAAAATACTTACTCCTTCCTTACAAGATCCCTAATTTTTTTGGATTTCACCAAACAATTCCGTAAATTATAAAACACATAAAAATTGTGTGTCGTTAACAATCCGGTTCCGTAAACCGCGTGGATATAGTACGAGTAAATAAATAATTTGTAATTCATATACTTTCACGAGAGTTTCTTGATACACTAAATTTAAACTAATTTAACATATTCATGCGCCACCTCATGAGACATTTGGCGAATATACATGAAAGTCGATCCATCATTTTTTTAAACTCTGATAACATTAAAAAATCCACAAATGGCCCAATACAACCTCTTTACCTGGTGGGTAAAGAGGCCAACTAAAGGTCCAGCGTCACGCTCGTAATTCTGGACTCCCGGTGAGGCGAGAGGTACAGGTTCTAATCTCTGCTGGGAATGATTTCTCACATGTGATTTATCACTACGACCTCGCTGGTCTTGGGATAAAGTCCTTGCTTCAGGACCCGGTGTTCGTGGGCTCAAACCCAATTTTTCTTCAGCGGTAGAAATTCGTAGCACAACTTCCTTCTGAATGGAATTAAAGCAGTCGGTCCCGTGTCGGCTGTGGCATGTAAGAGCCTGGAAGGTATGTTAAAATAACTTTTCCGGCAAAATTAGTAGGTCCTTTCACTCTCGCTCATAGAAATTATCGTGTGTCTGTTCAGAAAGGGCACATTAAATACCTCAAATAAATAAATACAATTTATCACTGGTTATTTCCATTCTACCCAAGCTAAGGCGGGTGCATTTCCTCTAACTCTCTTAACTACCTGTACTATTCAACCTCATCCCATAGTACAGCGGTTTTCAACCTTTTTCAACTCAACACAGTGAAATAGGCGCTAAAATTGTCAAGGCAAACCATCCGTTTTATGGGAAGAGATTTTTTCTTTAAACTACTATTGAAGTTGTGTTTAAAAGTTCACTAAATAAAATGTTAATAATATTGTGCTATTTAAAAAATAATGTTACTCATGATTTTAAAAATATTAATTTTATTCCTTTACTTTTTTCTCGCATTTTAATATCCCTCCGAACTTACGCGGCACACCAGTTGAAAAACGCTACCATAGACTGTCGTTAAAGTTCTATAATTTCATTTTAAATCCCTCGATATATTTATTTTGTTTGTTGTGAACTCTTGGTCTTGTAATACAGGCAGACGCCGCCAAAAATATTAACATTCGTTGCTCGGCTCCCCTATCTGCGGGTATTTTTGGTTATTCGGAAAGCCAGAAGAGGAGAGGCGCGTTGTTGGGAAACTCTCATCAATAAAGTCTGTTTAGGTTAGTCCTTTCCGACTCAGTCTCCTCCAGGGCCTATTCTCGGACATTGTGGTCGATGTTTATGTGCAAAGAAGCCTCAACATAGGTCCTAAGAGCTTGCCACTGGAAGTTGTGAACTACTGATATCCATCACCTCGAATACTATCTCACCAAGACTTTCGAGCGTTGCTTGCAGATAAACATTGCTGTCTTCATATTCTGTAGAGTACTCCTCAACTATATTAAGGTTGTCTCCTGGATGTAAGCTCTGGTTTTTATATCCGTGCTCCAATAGCAGGACTGATATCCCCGATACAGACTTACCTGAGGTAACAGGATTAGGGTACACTTTAAGGACCTACATGAGCATTCACTTACATTGGCCTACATAATTACAGATCATACTATGGGAGATTATTACCAATGGATCAGGTTGTGATGTTGAGAGTGAAACCTCTAGCCGCTCACCTAACCCTGCTAATGTTCTCAGGGACTGACACCTCGGTTTCCGGGTCTTTCAGACTTGCTAGCCGCTCACATAACCCTGCGAGTGGTCTCAGGGAGTGACACCTCGGTTTCCGGGTCTTTCAGACTTGCTAGCCGCTCACCTAACCCTGCTAATGTTCTCAGGGACTGACACCTCGGTTTCCGGGTCTTTCAGATTTGCTAGCCGCTCACCTAACCCCACTAGTCTCTGAGAGTGACATTGTTTTCACTTTTAATCCAGTGTTATTTTACTTCTCGTTTACACCTGTACGTATCGTATTTGACCATTTAAATAGACACATTAAACCTAGGATCATTTGATTAGCAGATAATTTATTAAGTTTATATTTGAAGGTCAGCCAATATCTCATTCGACTTGAACTGATTGTTATTTGTGACCCGCCTCGGTGGCGTAGTTGGCTAACGCACTTGTGTTAAGCTCGATTACTGAGGACGGGTAGATCGAGGTTCGAATCTCGGTCGGGTGAACTGGGCGTGTTTTTTCCTAAACGGTTTTCCACTCTCCCTCCACGCAAATGCGGGTTCACTTCCTCTAATCCAACCTTCCCAATTCCTAATCCATTAGCGTAATTAGTACTTAACGCGTATAACCCGAACGGGTAGTAAAACGCGGTGCTAAATATTATTGTTATTCGTGGACCAGTTTCATAGTCATATTGATATTGAGTACGTCTAAGTACGGTGCTACACTAAATACAAGACGGCACCTATATCCTGATTTTGGTAGGAAAAATAGTAGCTGCCTAGCTGGTAGTTACACTTGAGTCTTGATAAGTCTGACTAAGAAACTGGCCATATAAAACTTATTAGAATGACAACAGTTCTCCCCTCCTCCAACAAATCACTAAGCAGGGGAGCCCGTCCCCACCGACGAGAGGTAAATAAGGACATCTTCAGTTCCTCACCTGTTAATAAATCAGCGTGAAAACGAAAGCCCCCAATATAGTCAATGTATTTCTAGACCGTGACTGGAATCGAATCCGGGTCGGTTGGTTTATGAATGAAGTGCTGATTGTGCATTTTGACCGCTCAGGCTCTTTGAAATTTGTACTAAATTAAAAATATGTGATGGGAAAGGGGACTTAAAAACCGTATTGGCATTCGTCTGGAGAGAGAACTGGAAACCCTCCCCGGCGTACCCTGTCGGGATTTGAAACATGACCTACCGAGTCAGAGTAACTCTGCGGGTAGTGAGGTGGGTCTATATAATTCATTCGTGATTTCCTCAACTCCTTTTAAACAGTTATTTAAGTAGCTAGTTCTATTTCCATGTATTAATACGCCATTGTATAGTGACATGTGTTAATGACAGCTGTGGGCAGAATACTCTCTACATATTTTGCATTTATTAGCGATCACTAGCGTGTGTGAACATTTGTTCATACAGTCCCAATGATTCAAGTAAAGAATATTATAGGATTAGATCACTTCATATTAAAAATGTACACTCAAGAGTGAGGCATTCTAAAAGATTTTTGCAACATTTATACCAACTTATAGAGTTAAGAAAGTCGCCAGATTAAAATGTTTGATAATATTATAAATTATCACCGAAACTACTAACTTTAGGGAACAAGGTGATGGACATTTTCATGAATTTACCATAATGTAGAAAACTCATTTCATTGGTCGCCTGCTCTGTCAAGCACGAACTCTGGTTCTTCGTATAAGTGAGACATGCCAACCGCTCAGCAAACTCCACAGGTGAATGCTACCTTAGTACTCAGACATATTGTCCTAGTCTGTACCTGGTGGGAGTGATGGTGGTTCATATTTTGTCCTTTACTTAAATTTTAAGAGAATGTTCATATAAACGTGTGTATATAGATTGGTGAAGATTGTGGCCGTGCAGGTGGCCCATGATTGAGTTGTATGCGGTTGTAGTGCGGTGATGGTGGGCCATAATGGGGTTGTAGTGCGGTGAAGTGGGCATGATGCGGTTGTAGTGCGGTGATAGTGGGCCATGATGCAGTCGTAGGGCAGTGCTGTAGGGGGAGGGTTGGGGTTATTAGCGATGATTGTTTTTGTCCCGCCTACTGGAAAGTTATCCAGATGGTCCATGGCGAGTATCGGGGTCGCCTCGACATGGGCGGAGACCATCTCGGACATCGAACCGGCTCCCCCCTCGTCTTCCCCTCTTAACGTGACCGCAATTATAAAGGTTTGTTTTTTATTTTTATATCTGCTTTATTGTACACTATTTTTTATAGCTAGCTAGCCTGCTCTAGAAAGGAATGTTATCAATGAATTGATTTAAGATGGGATCAGCAGGGTAGTTTATAGAAAGTGAACCCCCAATAACAACTAAATCACTCCCACTGCACCCGGCTGAGATTCGAATCTCAATCTTCGCTTCCCCGACAATTCTGTCAATTTGAAGCCAGACACTTTAATCCGGAACCATCAGCGGTTGTTACGCTTTAGCTAACATTGTCTATTGCATTATTCCAGAGGACAAGAATTAGTCTCTTTTTTAACATCGGCCACGTGGCGAAGTTCTTAGTGTACTTGGGGACCCAGATTTGATTCCAGATGGTACTGATGAATAAATATAAGTAGGCTCTTCGTTCTGCTATCTTATAGTAAATATCTCAGCGCTATTCCTGGATGTAAAATATTAGGTGTGCCTTATTTGGTTGAATAATCCTAGTACATAGTATTAAAACATTGATATTCTCACCGCGTCTTACTACCCGTTCGGGTTATACGCACTTACGCTAATGTGTTATGGTAGGGTGAAAGTGAGATGAAATGGAGGACCTACAGTTTAACGTGGGATCCGAACCACGGTGGAGGCCTGGCATTCCCCACATTCACAAGTTGTGATTAATACACTTCTTGTCAGAGGTGAAAGAAGGGTTTGGTAATCAGATAAACTTGTGCCGGGACCGAGGATTGAACCCCGGACCCCAGCACAGAAGTCCGACACCTTACCCCTAGATCACCAGGTCACACGTATTAAATAAATTTCTTATGTTCAAGAGTGCATCTTAAATATCTAAATAAATAATATTTTTATAAAGTCTTTTTTTTAGAAGCGTGATATAGTACGGTAGACAGTATAGGCCACATTTTTTTTTACTTTTAAGTCAGTTTTATTAGTTTCAGTGTTTACTTTTAGTTCAATGAAACGGGTTTAACCAGATAAAAAAAATCACACAATGCATTTTGAAGAGAGAATAAAACACATTTCGAGTTTAGTCTGATGATGCTGAAATGTCTTTGAGCTTGAAGTGCGCAAACCACTTGCCCAAGTTTCTCTAGCTCATAGTAGGACTTAGTACCTTTCAAGTGCGGTGCTGTACTAAATACTAGAATGTGAAACTGACTCATTCCATTCGAGTTCAGGTAGGTGTCTTGTGGTATTTATAGTACAGCGCCGCACTAGAGGCGTACTAAGGCCAACTATGAAACTAGCCCTAAGACATTTGTAATCGTCTTATATTGGTAAATTTAATTGACTAGCACATTTTTATTCTAAATAATGCTAGTTCCTGTTCACACAGTTATTTTAGTAGGGGCCCGGATGTAGGACTGACAAATCATCCTCTTTTTTTTTTCTGAAATGTTGAGTGCTGTGTTACAAACATGGTTAATGACATCCTGAATACAAAAATATACAGTTTGATTTTTTGGGGGCGTTATTAGATCATGTTTGGTATTTTTATAATTTTTTAATTTTAAATTGCCTCTATTGAATTTGTAATAACTAATATTATCAAAAGTAGGCCTACACTCGAGATTCTTTTATTTCAAATGGAGTAAATTTATAAAATGACTTGCAATTTTGACACGATTGTTTATCACATTTATCAAATAAGTTTGATTTGTTGCATCAGTAGGTACTAAATTAAATTATATAGTCAAATACAAAATATATTTATTTGATTTTTAAAAATCTTTAAAAATTTTGTAGCTATTAATTTTGAGGGAGCTCTTGGGAAAAAAATTAAGTAATTAAAATAATTGACTTGAGGGCAGTTTTAAGAATCTTTAAGTCATCATCATTCAGCCTCTAGTCTTATTATGGTCCTAGCGCGCTAGTAATTTTGAGATACGCCCAAATAATAAATCATGTTGCACGAAGTCCCCAAAGCTTAGTGATGGACTGATTGCCTTAACAGACCGAAACTAAGGGGTCTCTTACCGTTAAATGTAGATGCCTAAAGAACATGTTAGCAAATGGACAAACTCTATACAGTAAGTCTAAATTTAATGGTTAGTTCCATATCTCACTGTTAGAAGGCGCCAGTAAGACGGTATGATTGAGGGCCCAAGGGTGAAAAACATGCCGCACACTGTATCAAATCGGAACGCATAGGAAATATTTAACTATCTGCATTTTAATGTAGGCCCGTACACTGACTCGGATCGGATGAGAAACTTCAGATCGGGGTGGAACGAATCGGTTAGCGAGGAAGAAATAGTTTAATGTATTCTGAAGCTCTGCGCATGAAGGCGTCGCGCTCAGTTTACACCTGTTGTTAGTTTACTTACTGTTCCTCCCACGACAATTTTTGCTTATTAAAAAAAATATTTTGGACGAAGAAATAATAAATTTTGTTAAATATTATGCTATAATTTATGACTATGGTAACAAACATGGGTATGGTTACGACTTCGTTTTGAAGGAAAACGCGTATGAAGAAATATCGGAACGTGTATGTTGCATTTATGGGAGTCATGCACCCAAAGTATTTTTGAAGCCGCTTCTTCCTCATCTTCGTCGGCAGCAATGCACAAAACAACCACCAGTGCCTCCTCTTCACTGCTGCTCTCATTTGCATGAATTGAATTCCGAACCATTGTGCGGACAAAACTAGTTTCACTTCGTAGAGTTCTGATTCCGACCTTTCCGATCCGATTTAATGTGTGGTAAACTAAAGATTGCCTTTAATTCATCCCTTCCTTCGAGCTCACCTGTTGACTGGGAGGGGGGAGAAAGAATAAAATGAGAAGAGAAACCAAGTGACAATCATAGAAACATAAAATACTTTGAGAACACTAGCTACCTTGATCGAGATATTAATTAATAATTAAAAACAGTTTAATTAGTCATATTGACCCGCCTCGTTGGTGTAGTTAGCTAACTCGCTTGTTTCGTGTTGAGCTAAACTACCGAGGACAGGGCGATCGAGGTTTGAATCTCGCTCAGGAGAACTGGTAGGGGTTTTTCCTAAATGGTTTTCCTTTTTCCCTCTACGCAAATGCGGGCTCACTTCTTCTAAATCCAACCTTCCCAATTCCTAACCCATTAGCGTAATTAGTACCTAAGCGTATAACCCGAACGGTTAGTAAGACACGGTACTAAATCATAATAATATTTTTCATACTGGAAGTTGGGAGTGTTGAAAGAGAAAAGGAGTTCAATAGAAGCTCACTAGAAGCTTAGCAAGGAACTGCCAGAGAAAATGTTACTTTGAAAACACAAGCCATTCTGGTGGAGAGATACTAATATTATTAATTGAAAAACATTTAATTAAGCTACTACCACAACATATAATTTAATTATTTTATCTTCATGTAATTAATTTTTAATGGAGATATAACACGAAATTTTTAACAAACATTTATCAAAACCAGCGTCGGTGCCCTCGTAGTAGACTACCGATGACGAGATCATGATTCGAATCTAGGTTGGGTCTACTGAGTTTTTTTACAAATGGTTTACCACTCTCCCTGCATGAAAATGCGGGTACACCTCTAAATGTAACCTCCCTAATCCCTAAAACGGGTAGTAAGATGCGGTGCTAAAAAAATAAATTGAAAAACATCAGTTTCATTCGCCATGCTGTATACTTTTGGTATTTATATCAAACGCCGTTGATTGTAAGCTGCGCAGCTTCCACCGATCGTGACCTGCTCGACCCATGACAGTCACCGGCTGGCTCGTTATGTCATGATGCTGTATCTCGCGCATGCGCTGTTGTATCCTCGGCGAAAGTGTTTGGTATGGTAGGCCTCTTGTGCTCATTTACCTTATTTGGCCTGCGTTTCGCACAAACGCTTCTAGCCGTGTTACTTCTATCCCAGGCCTTAAGCCAGGTTCACACGGGCGCACCGACCGTGACACAAGACCTGTGGGAGTTGGGAAGATTACTTTTATTTCCGCGTCAGACTTGCCGCGACAAATTGTCAAGTTTTAAGGGTTTTACGAAACATGATAGTAAGTTTAATATTTCACTCGGTTTCCATTGAACAAGCTATTGCGACGCTAATGTATGCCTATTTCATGAAATTAGTAAATGTTTTATGCGAATAATAAGCCTGACGCATTAGTGGTTTACTTGTGTTCTTAAACTACTTGCACGCCTCGGATATGCCCGTGAGGGTGTAAGTTTGTGCCGCTTGAGTGATTGGTTCGAATACCACCGGTGTCGAATATAGTACGCTATGTGAAAGCAAGCGTGATTCTGGCAATACTCTAATTTTGTTTGGAAGAGCATTTAAAATTTCAAACCGCTTTCTTTTCGGCCAACATTGATAACACTTTACTATATTATTTGTGCTATTTTATAGGGATTGATCTATCAAAAGTGGCGGCTGCAGATAGCACGACTTGATGTATGAATATATTAAATTGTTTTCAGTAAGTCTAGTAACTAACAATTACGGTTCTTCCTACCAAAATCATACTATAGCATAGCCCGTATGTCAGCTGCTGCAAATTTTGTTTTATAAAAAATGCTTAATCGGGATTCGAGCATGGCTTGAAGTTTGTGTTTTCCAGTAATATTTGCGGAGTAAACATGTTCAATTTTTTTTGGTCTAAACACGGTATTCAACCCGGGCACCATATCAAATCTTAAAAGTTAACGATCCAAATATTTACACCGGTGAAAGCGCGAACTAAACGTCAAGCTCATCTATTCTGGTTTGCCGGTGATGGAGAGGGACTCAAATCCCGGTTGTGTGTACCTAGGACGTATAGTCTGACGCGGGGAAAAATGAAATATATTAAATATAGACTTATAACACTTTTTGACTAAAAGAAATGAAAGGTTCGGCTGTTATGATGGCATCCTCATTGTTCCACATACATTTCTGTTTCTAGTCTGTTCCATTGCGGTGTGTTGTATTGTGGAGGCGTGACGTCATCCCATGTGTTCGTGTGGGGGAAATGAGGTCACTGACATACTTCTCGCTGGTTGAACCGGGTCCAGAATCATGCACTGGTATCATTTTAAACATTTCTCCAAAAATAACGAACTCAGATAAAAAAAAACTATTCCTATCGCTAGATCTGGGTGAAATGATCTTGGTCAAAATAGTTTGGAAGTCGTGTGTCCATATAACGCATGTTAAATGTATAATTAATATTATCCTATGCTGTGGCCACATGATCTAAGACGTTATTCTTCACTGCTGATGACTGGTAGGTCGAGGCTCGATTCAGATTGGTTATACGTGTACCGTTTATTTGCGGTACTAAATTACTTGGGGTTTGCGCTTTTGTGACGTCACCCTCAGACCGCGCTAATGTAGAATAGCGCGGCTTAAGCCGGTGATAGACTGACGTTTTGGTCGTTACAAGGTTGCTCCAGTGTATTGCATTGTTTCATATGAGGGTGGGGGGGGGGGGTCAGACTAGCGACACGAACGCCGCGACCAGGTAACTCATTGCATTGTTTCATGAGAGTGGTCAGACTAACGCAATGCAATACACTTAGTGACCCTGGTCGCGGAGACACAAACTTCAGTCACCGGCCACAAGAGTCGTGCCAACTATAGGTACAGTAGCCCGTGGCTTCTTTGGTGCTGACTGACAGCTCACAGCTGACAGCTTTGAAAAGTTACCAGACCAAATTAAGTATCCCTACGCCGAACCATATGATCTGCAAAAACATGTGTTTAGCAGCTGTCACTTTTGACAATCAAAATTTAGGTTTATACCTAAATGATGGCTGTCAGAAGTCAGCTGTGAGCTGTCAGCACCAAAGAAGCCATGGGGCTACTGTACTTAAATTTTGACCGTCAGAAGTGACAGCTGCTAAACACATGTTTTTGCAGATCATCTGGTTCGGCCCGTAGGGATACTTAATTTGGTCTGGTAACTTTTTAAAGCCGTCAGCACCAAAGAAGCCATGGGGCCACTGTAGTAGCAAAGCGCCCGCCTCGACTATAAGCATGAGGCTACCTGCTGGTGGCCGTGCGGGAAGAAAGGCGATTTGGTGTTTGTACAACGCGGCAATAATAAACCAGGCTGGAAGCACTAAAGGATCATTGGTGTCGTTCTTTGTTTTCCTCATGGTTTTACATTCTCCCTCCACGCAAATGTGGGTACATTCCATTTAAATTCAATTTTCCCATCCCTAACACATTAGGCGTACAACCCGAACTGGTAGTTAGGCGTGGTGCTAAAATATCTATTGGTATTATAAAACTTCTGAAGTCGCCTCTCATTAGTGAGGAAATGTTTATTGGGCTATTTAACACACTCTCTAAACACAGTCAAATATCAATGCAATACTTAGCCTAGCTCAGCACAATATTTTCTTATGTCTGCCATCGATAATTAAAAATTCTTCTACCTTAATCACAAACTAAATATCAAAGGTCAGCAATTCAACCGATAAAATTGATCTGTGGTATCAGTATGAATGTGAGTAAGAGCTACATTTATCTTGCCAATAGATAAACAATAACAAGTTAATTATAAAGCCCGCATCATGGCTGAGGGAACATGAAGTTAGTAAATTATAAATAAATGATTACTCCGTGTCCACAAATGGCTTACAGCCAATCTGAATTGTACAAAAAATATGAAACTAGCTAAATTGAGAAACTAAATTGAATTAAAGAGAACATTATTAATGAACAAAAAAAAACTTTTTTTTACTATTTTGACTGTGCAAAAACTTTAACATTGTGTTTATTATATATAAGCAATACCCCAAGTTTCTTACGAATTGACATATCTGACAACTAGAAAAAAACTACTAGATCTACTTTCATGTGTTTATATGTCAGGTTATAGTATTTGCAACTGTCACGCTTGATAGATAATATCAATACCCACACGATTACACTAATAATATTGTAAAATGTTGAGTGCAAAAAAGTTTGTCTTTTTTTTAAAGTGCTCCTAATGTTCATCAGTTAGAAAATTAAGATGTATTTTAATTTAAATGTGTTAGTTAACATCCAGCCGCAGGATAACCTCCCAAGATTCAAATTCAAACTAATATCCATCCAGCAATGTTGACAAGATATTGGACCTGTGTTTATGAAAACTACAAACAACTTTTGATACCATAAAGTTCGGCCAGACTTTCTAATGATAGTATAAAATGAAGGAACTACGTAAAATAGCTCAATCTAAGTTATTAAAATATGTTACAGTTATCAAATTAGTACGTACTGTTGGAATAAGAATAATATATTGTGCTGTCCTACTAATAGTCACTCCTTTTGGCGTATGGCAGATCTAGAGGATCTCTAAACCAAATGCTGGCAAAATCAATTAGTCCATAATCATTTCGTGTTTGTCCTTTTCACCATATATAGTCAACTCTCGATAACTCTGACCTCAATATACATCTCAGACTTCGGATAATTAGGACAAAATTTTCCAAAAATAAAATTTTATTTAGTATAACATGCCAGCCGCATGCTGGCATGCTAATAATGTTATGGAAGTAGCGTAATTCAGGATGCTGGCGGAGATCTTGCAACACAACCTCACATCTCGCCCCCACACATAGAGTACAATATAAAAGTGCTAAAGACCTATTGTAATCTCAACCTTCCCCATTCCAGTACCTAGCTGTGTTATTTGTGTATGTGTATTATTTACCTCGTCACATTAAAGTATGATTTTACTTTAGATAACGTATCAGTTCTCATTCCGTTAGGCGCAACTTTATTTCCCGTCTACAAAACGGATTTTTCGTAACTGGGAGACCCCCGCCCACTTTAGTATGAATGATGGAGCGTTGATAATTCACGTTTTGATAGTTGTTCATCAACACCGATGTAATTGAGACCAGTGAGATGGGTTCTTTTTATATTTAAACAAAGACACTAAACATTTTAAAGTAATCATTTTAAAATTTAAAACCCACTAAAAGAACCGATCCCAATTTCGTTGTTAAACGAATCGTGCATACTTCGATAAGTTTTCTGGTTCGAGCATAATCTTGTATCTAATATCCCGGTTAATCAGCCGTTATATGGGTTATGGGCATGGTGGTATGACCAATGCGCAGGGAATTTAGCCCAGTGGGATTTCAAAGAGAGGTGGCGGCTTGCGGTGGAGTTAAATTGTAGAGGTGGCACACATATAGCCTATAATATTTAAAAATATAGTGTGTTCATAGACGAGTGAGTTATTTATCCTAAATTAACTTATTGATTATAAAAACTTGGATTATGATTTATTAACATAACGGGTATACAAAGGCTCGCATTCATTTGTTTCTTTACTACTTTAGTCCCGCGTCGGGTTATACGCCTATACACTAATTACGCTAATGTATTAAGGATTAGGGAAGTTGAATTTAGAGGAATTGAACTTGAATTTGCGTGGATTGAGAGTGGAAAACCATTGGGCAAACCACCCTCAGTGCACCCGACCGGGATCAAACGCCGATCTCCCTTTCATCGGCATTTTAATCTATTTCGAGAGTTGCGCATTAGACCGTGTGGCCACAGAAGCTTGTTTGATAATGTTTCTGGTGTTAACGCCCTTAGGAGAAATGTCTCAAGTATAAACGTTGACGGGTGACCTGGTGGTCGGACTTTTGTGCTGGGGACCCATGGTTCAATACTTGGTCCCGGCACAGATTTATCTGCTTACCAAACCCTTCCTTCACCTCTGACAAGACGTGTATTAATCACAACTTGTGAATGTGTGGAATGCCAGGCCTCCATCGTGGTTCGGATTACACGTTAAACTGTAGGTCCTCCATTTCATCTCACAATCACCCTACCATTACACATTAACGTAAGTGAGTATAAACAGAATGGGTAGTAAGACGCGGTGCTAATAATAATAATATAAACGTTGACATTTGGGATATTTGTATATCGATTACATTAGTTCCATTTAATCAGTTGAAATTATTTTATAGTTTATATATTTTATAATTGAACATTTGCAGGAAAAAATGTATGGAAAATTTTCCAAAACGGAAAGTTTCCCGCCTCATCCCTGCAGAGAAATATTGCAGCTGGGAATCAACGCCAGAGTCTGACAAAACATTGAGGGTAGTGTTAGAATTTTCCGCAAGTAGTTTCCAACATGCTCACTTCCTATTATTAGTGTCTGTATACTCTTGGACAAAGCAATTGAGATTCATTACGATTACATAATATTGAGCTAATTTTAATAACTAATGCACACAGGCTTACTGATAAGCCTAGTAGCTTATCACTTAAGTTCTCTGAAAATTGAAAAATGACACCTAGACACGGGAATCGAACCTGGGACCTTTGGCTCGATTTGGGTTCGATTCCCGTGTTTAAGTGTCATTTTTTAACTATCATTATATGATATCTAGAAAGAGTAATCCTCAATAAAAAGCATAAATAATAGCTTTGACTATTTGATTCTTGATTAAGTTTTAATTTTTACCTACATCGGGGAGTTTATAATTTTATTTTGCAAGTTTTACATACGCATGTCTTTTTATCTACATTTCTCTGATAATAATTATAAATTAAATTCCGTTTATTCCTACTTTCCGTATCAGCCATTTTGAATAATGGAGAAAATGCAAAGAAGCTATGAAAAACTTCTGTGTCAAAATGCACTTGTAAATTTGTCACAGATAATTCCAAAGAGATAGAATATTAAGGACCAAATATTAGATGAGAGCTGCAATGGTAGCACAACTAAAGCGCTTTCTCTGCTTCATGCTAGTTACCATGGTGTTATTTATTTGTAGGTATTTTTATTGTTTACAAAACTATGTTGGCGATAGTCAATATATATTAAAATTTACTTATCCGTTTTTGATGCATGCTAACGTTGTTAGTTAAATTACTAGTCATTTTTAAAATTATCAAATATTTAAAAAGTAATATTTAGTAAGATAAAATTAAATCGTTTGATAATTTATTGAAGTTTTATCCATCCTTCAAAATTTTTCGAATATGTGAAGGTTATTGTAGATGTCGAAGTCGAAGCCGAATGAGATTTGACCTTCGGCTTTGACTTTTCGAAGCTTCGCACACCATTATAAAACAATACTACTAATGGTTTTAAAAGCTTATTTAACCTAACAGATTCTTGGCACTGTTTTAACTTAGTAAATAAGAATATTTAAAGTAATACAAAACTGCTAAAAATCGGATACGAAAAAGGTTTTTTACTTGCCGTCCATACTTGGCAGCCAGGGGTGCACCCAAGATTTTGAGCTGGAGAGGCTTTTTACATAATAATTTTCATAATTGCACCATTATATATTTCAATTACTATAATATATGGAAATTTGATTTGAAATAGGGGGATAAGAAAGATAGAGAATCAGCGATAGCCCATACAAAGTGGGGTCCCTGGGGTTTCTCCCCGGTAAAAATTTTGATTTCAAGAAGGCAAATGGTAATATTTAATATAATTTGTACCAAAATCGGATCCTCGGCCTACCCTCTGGCACTGTGTACGCCACTGGTTAACAGGTTTGTATTTCCACATTCTTCTTCACACCCAGGATTTGCAGTTGGTAGGGGTTGGGGCATATAATATCAACTGCCTCCTCCCCTCTTCCTGATACAACATTGTTTACATAATTGCTCTAAAATCATAATTCCAATTACTGTACCCACTTTACAACTCTTCATACAAAGAGTAAATACTTAACCATTTCTAGAAAATATTACGGTATCACATGTCCAGTTTTTATTTATGTGCAAATTTACAGTAAAATTAAAAATCCACAGGAAGAAGTATTTCTTTGAAAAGCCCTAATTACTGCACAAATTTAACCTATTTTTATTCAATATAACCAAACAAAATATAATTGATTAATTGGCCCAGAATGCTAATCATATTTTTGTAATATCCTTAATTTGCTGGGGGGTTTTCAGCCCTCAAAACCCCATCCTCCCGTGGGTGCGCCCCTGATTGGCACGTTAATGAATCGCTTTCGCTTTTAAATTTTACATTTTTAAATGATATAAAACATTATTTAACTGTACAATCCGATTAAATTGGTCAGTTTAAAATTAATGTTTTACAATTTGTGTGTCGGTAACTGTACTAGAGTAATTATTGTGATCATTCTGCCATAAGGTATGTGCGACCTTGATATCTTGCTGTGGTATGTGGCTGTAAGTTGCCAGATGGTGCTTCGTGGCACGGTAATATTATTTAGCGCCGCGACTTATTACCTGTTCGGGTTATACACTTAAGCGCTAATTACACTAATGGGTTAGAAATGGGAAATGTTGAATTTAGAGGAAGTGAACCCGCATTTGCGTGGAGGGAGAGTGGAAAACCACCCTCAGTTCACCCGAGCGAGATTCGAACATTGGATCATCCTGTCTTATGCAGTCTAGCTCAACATGAAATCAGCTTGTTAGCTAACTACGCCAGGACGGTAGTAAAAATGACAGATTGTAGTTTTGTCTTCTCCAGACACCCCCTCTCAAACTTTACCTCATTACATTCTTATAATTGCACCCTTCCTTCCTCACCCCAACCTTTTCGAAAACTGTTTCAACATCTTCAGAGTCGAAACGTTCGTGGCGTACCATTACTGCTGTTATTTGATAATTTTTGCTCGTATCAGGGTTACATGGTGTCAGGAGTCAGTCTCGCAATATATTGGATGGATGCTGAATCTCAGCTGGATAATTGGGGGCTGTTTCTCCATCCTCCATTTACATTTATTCAGTAGCATTTCCTCTAAAAAATAGGTAGTAAACGTACTACTTAAAAAATGTTTAATTATCTAAAATACGCCTTTATTAAAAAGAGATACGCGCCGGTGAGCACTCAATCTAAATGTAAAACTTAATTGTCTGGTTTGAGAAGTGATCAGAGTTTGAATACCGGCCGGATATAACGAGGGTGTTTTCTCATAAATGGCTTTCATTTTTCCTTCCGCGCAAGTGTGGGTACTTTTCCTCTAAATTCTACGCTGTTCTCTACTGTATTAGCGCATTTAAAATATAATTCTTATGACCCAACCGGGTAGTTGACTCACAGGGCAAGAGAGCGTATTTGTAGTCTTTGATTGTGATATCGAGTTACATAACTGGTATACAGCAGATACATTACATTCAACCACTAAGCTCATTCTGGTATTTTCCTGATGTTAACGTCCTTTATTAATACACTCAAAAAATTGTATCCTCAATGCATTATGTCAGAGCAAGCGTTACTAATGTTTTTAAATGGGTAACATCACAGCTTCTATGATATTATTTTGACCTCCATACAAGCTTATTATTATTATTATTATTATTATTATTATTATTATCATCAACACCGCGGTTTACTACCCGTTCGGTCTATACGCAAAGCTGACTGTGTAATGATATTGGTTTGGATCAATCTAAAATATATAAAAAGTCATGGATGAAGGTAATTTTTCTTTAAAGTAACTTATGTAGATTATCTTTTTTATGATTCATCCATGAAGAAACACGCGCTTCTCAGAAATAATGTGAAAAGGATTTACCATTAAATATATTTTTTATACCATTCTTCCTGTTAAAGGAACAACTACGCACTATTTGGCAAAGACGCCACTTCCCTATACCAATAAGAGGCTAGCCTTCACAACACCTGTCGCCAGGACTCTGTCTATTAGTTAGAAACATCCACACCACACGCACAAGTCAGTCAGAGCCACACATTGGCAGTCACAGTCTTAACACAGTATAAAATAACTAACATTAATATCACAAGTGTGCATTTATAAAAAGTAATTAATGGGAGTATGTATAAGTAATTAACATATGTCATTTAAATAAACCGTGTGTGAATAAACAGCCATCAACAGTTCTCTTTCTTACATTTAATTAATTATACTGTTCTAATTAATGCTCGACCACGGAGCTATAGACAGCTGGTTAAACGGTATCTTTTCCGTACATTGATGATAGGCGCTCGACCACGGAGCTATAGACAACCTAAACATCGTCACAGCATTATTAAAATCAGGGAATTAATCCGTAGTTTTTCAATCGACGTCCGACGCGGCGCGATTTAATTCAATAGTGTTACAATTGGCGCCAAAAGCGGGGCGATAAATTCAATATTTCTAAAACTGACTAATCAAGGAGGGGAACGTTTTCCTCTTTCCTTTGCCTAAGAGATAATTCGTCCTATTTTCAGATCCCAACTATTAATAGAATGAAAGCAATGATTACACATGGTACTTGGAATTAAGGTTAGGCAGTGATGTGTGTGTGTGTGTGTGTGGTCCGGCAAAGCTGACTCACTAAGGTCAAAGTTAACTCATGTTATCAAGATTCGTGACTCACTCAACAGACTCATAGACGGGACAGGTCTCGTGCCGTGGTCGAAACTGGGGTAGACTCCTACCGATTGCTGTGAGTGAAAATGTGCGTGCGTCATCTTACTTTTTCTCCCACCGCACCTTAGTGCATACACCCTCGGGCATTAATTATTATGTTAGTGGAATAAGTATGAGGATGGTAGAATCTGAGATAAAATGAACATGCATTTGCGTGGAGGGAACATGGGAAATAATCTAGGCCAAACCAGCCTCAGTATATAGACATACAACACCTAAACCGATTCCAACTATTTAAGTGAAACGAATGCATTCGAGATAGATATCCCAGGTTTTAAAATTTCATCTTCCGTTTAATTTACCTAAGGACATTATTAACACCATAAACATCAAATGAGTTACAATAAGTTACAGCGATTCCAATTATCTTCTCACACACTACTACAGGCGGGTACAACCAAGCGTTGAACTCGGTGGCCTTGGGGTAGTGTTTTGGCCTCAGGCAGGACCCGATGTTCGTGGATTCAACCCCAGCCGGGGTCGACGGACTTTTCTTGAGCGATAAAAATCCGTAGCACAACTTCCTTCAGAGGGGAAGTCCTATGTCGATTGTGTCATGTAAAATAACCCTGGAAGGTTTGTGAACATACCTTTCCCTACAACTTTGGGAGGCACTTTCTTTCTCTCTCGCTTATAGAAATTCTCGTGTGATGAGATAATCAGTTTGTTCGGAAAGTGCACGTTAAATAACTCAAAGAAATGAGAAAATGAAAAAAACCAAGAGAGACAGACTATTCGGACCTATTTGCTGTTGGTGATTCCCAAACTGCAACATTACTCCCATCTTATCCGAGTAGGAGCAAGTCCGTGTGTTATGGAAACCGGTTATCTCGGCTTTCGACATTTCCAAGGCTGAAACTCTCACTTGCACAATAACCACCACCAGAAATGCTAAGGGAGTTAGTTTAAAAGTTCGATCACACGATCTTCTCTTGGCTTATATCTGGAGCCTGAACAATCAACTATACATATATTTACTTCTTAATTACTTCCCTACTCTTGGGGCATTTTATTTACTAGGTCCCGTTACTATGATTAATTATACTTAGGCATATTTATCACTTATTGATCAACTTATTACATTAACTCAAGACTTAAAGACAAACTTAAATCTGAACAGATGCCACACCGAAACAGTCTCAGGGTTACCCATTCCTCAACTGTAAAAGAGTAAGCCCCAATTTCACCAATGCTATATTTTTCTATGGTCTTTTTTGGGAATCTAACCAGGAATGCTTTGCTTAGTTGTCAGATGCACTACCGATTTAGATTGGCTGTCAGGAGTTTAGTCCTAATTCTAATCGTTAAAATAATTAAAAGTTCAGCTAGGGAGTCGAACCGGGGATTTGTCACCACCAGGATTGTTGTGTAAGTTGATTTGCAGGGTCTTATTCGGCCACTGGACCATCGCATTGTATGCCCTGTTTCGTTGTGAGAATCATGCGTGGGGTTGAAACTATTTTTAATTATTTCTCACGCACTTTTAAACACTACTTGTGCCTTCCCTCTCCACGGCCGTTTATCAACAATTAAAAATGCCACAACGCACGCCTTGTGTAAATAATATCTTAGCAATTTGTAGTAGTTTATTGCTACATGTGTGTTGAGTTAATATTGCCCCGCTGTTTAATGGTACGAGTTATTGCTGTAAGAGATTCCCATGACAGTTTAGCTTGGAGCTGTAGCCAATGGCTTAAAAATAACAAACAAGCTTTAGAGTAAAAATAAAATAAGGTTTCTATTTTATTTAGAGACTAGATAGCTGTTGCCCGCGGCTTTGCTCGCGTGGAAGTTGATTATATACAAATACGAAAATATACATATGTATTTACAGATTAATTTAAAATATTATGTTACGTTGATGACCATAACTTGACCTCAGATCAAAAATAATGCAAGTCCGATACAAACTTTAACCCCCTTTTTCATCCCTTATTAAATAAAATTTCCAAAATTCCTGAAACACGTATTTATTTGTTTTACGTCAATAACCGAAATACAAAATTTTGTTTATGTAACTTTCAAAATGACGGACTTTCATACATATTATCATCCCCTATTTTGACCCCTTTGGGGTGGAATTTTCTAAAATCCTTTCTTAGTGGGTGCCTACATAACAAAATGAATATACAGTCCGAATTTCATGCTTGTAGCCTTGATAGTTTGGGCTCGGCGATGATGAATCGGTCGGTCGGTCGGTCGGTCGGTCGGGTCGGTGGTAATTTTATAAGTATAGATTTGAACGCATTTGTGACAGTTAGTAGCAACTTGGAGCGCCAAATCCTTTATGAATGTTGTCACCTTAGTAATTACTTTCTCATCAAAAGAAAAAGTATTGTAATCATGAAAAATGTCCACCTCGAGATTATTATTTAACTATACGGTGTATGTGCCCCCGAATCTAAATGGATTTTATAAATATTATGTTTGTCCCCGGACACAGATATGAAAGGGTTTCATATATTCTGTTCAAACTTGATATTTAGATATGGCTATACTTGGGTCCTTTTTTTAAAAAAAAAATGATCAAATTAAGGATAATTTACTAAGTAATTTTTTTATTATTTATTATTCTTTAAAATTCTTTTCGAAAAGTCTTTTGTTTAAAAAGTATTCATGGTGATTGTTAGGGTTCGGCCAGACTGCCAAGCGTGCGAGCGAGCGCGCAAGCGACTGGGTGGCCAAACTGGCGAGCGCGCGAGAGAGCGAGCGAGCGCGTAATTAGCGGACCCTAGTTAGATTATTATTAGCACCACGTCTTACTACCCGTTCGGGTTATACGCACTTACGCTAATGTGTAATGGTAGGGTTATTGTGAGATGAAATGAAGGACCTACAGTTTAACGTGGAATCCGAACCACGGTGGCGACCTGGCATTCCCCACATTCACAAGATGTCTTGTCAGAGGTGAAGGAAGGATTTGGAAATAAGATAAATCTGTGCCGGGACCGAGGATTGAACCCCGGCTGCCAGCACAGAAGTCTGACACCTTACCCCTAGACCACTAGGTCACCGCCCCCTCCCCCCCTTAGTTAGAGAAGATGTATCTGTCAAACACACTTAGTACATCTCTGCTCCTCGAAAATTCTTACAGAAAATATTGTGTATTTATAAAAAAGAAAAAAGTAGAAGTGCATCCAATTAATAAATTGAGAAATGCGTATGGTACTGTACTGAAGTGTTTTAAAATCAGATTTGCCGCACCAGTGGCGGAATGGTGCGTTGCACTCGATAGCTTTTGACTAGGAGGCAAAGGTTCGAATCTTGGCTCAGTGAGCTGAAGGTGATTTTTAAAACCTATTTATTGTTGTGGTTTTTTCATACTCTCTCCAAACTAATGGTGTTTCTTATTTGTAAAGGCCTACTTTGATTATAATATTGAATTATTTTAACATATCGGGTTTACATATATACATTATACTATTTATGGTCTTACCAATTAAATGAGGCCATTATTATTATTATTATTATTATTATTATTATTATTATTATTAGTATTATTATTATTATTATTAGCACCGCATCTTACTTCCCGTTCGGGTTATATGCACTTACGCTAATGTGTAATGGTAGGGTGATTGTGAGATGAAATGAAGGACCTACAGTATAACGTGGAATCCGAACCACGGTGGAGGCCTGGCTTTCCCCACATTCACAAGATGTGATTAATACACGTCTTGTCAGAGGTGAAGGAAGGGTTTGTAAATCAGATAAATCTGTGCCGGGACCGAGGATTGAACCCCGGCCGCCAGCACAGAAGTCTGACACCTTACCCCTAGACCGCCAGGTCACCGGGCCATTAATAGCAAGTGTGTTAAACCTATCACTGATAGAAAAAAGTCAAATATCATGTCAAAATGAGAAGTTTCCCCAGCACTCAATGAACCAACATACAATAATATTGCCTAGCGCCTGTAAACTAGACTGTACCGGGTCGAGCGCGCGCGCTTGAAAAATAGAACCAGTTCTATCTTTCAAGCGCGCGCGCTCAGTCGCTCGCGCGCTCGCTCGCTCGCTCGCTCCAGTGTGGCCACCCCCATTACAACCAATGTGTTCTATTTTATATTTTAGTCGCTCGCGCGCTCGCTCGCTCGCTCGCGCGCTCAGTCTGGCCGTACCCTTTGGCATGACAAATCAAACTGTAAATTTGTTTTTTCTGGTACTAAGTTGTTTAAAATATACTTATTATTCTTATTATATAAATGTGTGGTATATAGTTTACTGATAACTGATATTTGAAAAATTTGTATTTTTTAGAAAATAGCTTCAAAGATTTTGTTTAAAATTGGTATCTGGGTCTATTTTACATGATAAATAATGTAACTATATTTTTCTAAAGTAAATTTAAAGGTAGTTTCCAATATTATAGAAAGTTAAAATATTTTCGAAAATGTTCTTGGAGATTTAATTCATAATGGAAATTTAAAAATTGTTTTTCTTAATGAAAACAAATGTTTTTATTTTTACAACCTAAAAGTAATTTGAGGGTAGCTCACAAATACAGAATTGATTTTTGAAAATTTGAAATTTGTTAATAATACTTGAGTATTTGTGTTTTAAAAAATATTATATAATGGAGAGTTTTTATATTGATTAACAAGATGACGTGTTTGTTTTTCTGAGTAAAATTTAAGTGTAGTTTGTTGGAAACGTATTTTTGAAAGAAAAAATCAAGAAAAGTTTAGTGCAATTGTGCCATACCATACATTTTGTGATAATTTTGTCATGGGTTAGTTTTGATTATATAACATTTATTTTTTATTCTAAAAGGGCCATCCATTATCATGCAATCTTATTTGAATTATCAGATAGTATTATTATTATTTTTATTATTATTATTATTATTATTATTATTATTATTATTATTATTATTATTATTATTATTATTATTATTATTATTATTATTAGCACCGCGTCTTACTACCCATTCGGGTTATACGAAATTACGCTAATGTGTGGGATGATTGTGAGATGAAATGAATGACCTACAGTTTAACGTGGAATCCAAACCACGGTGGAGGCCTGGCATTCCCCACATTCACAAGTTGTGATTAATACACGTCTTGTCAGAGGTGAAGGAAGGGTTTGGTAATCAGATAAATCTTTGCCGGGACCGGGGATTGAACCCCGGCCGCCAGCACAGAAGTCTGACACCTTACCCTAGACCACCAGGTCACCAGATAGTAGTAGTTAAACGTATTTTTTGCAACGTAAGGAATAATAGATTTCTAGGTTAAGAAAGAGAGTCCTGTTCATGTAAATTGAGCTGTGATGGGAAGGTGTTGAAAGACTGTTCTTGTTTTGTGAATATATCATGTTGACTTGTCAAGATAATCTGGCGTTATCGTCCTTTTCGTGTAAACACGTCGCTTGGCTTGGTTCACCGCGAGAACAGTTTCACGTGTAAACTTAAGTTTTATTTTTATTTAGCACCGCGTCTTACTACCCGTTCGGATTATACGCTTAAATACTAATTACGCTAATGGGTTAGGAATTGGGAAGGTCGAATTATAAATAAGTGAACCCATATTTGCGTTCTGGGAGAGTGGAAAACCATTTAGGAAAAAAACACTCCCAGTTCACTCGACCGAGATTCGAACCTCGATCTCCCCATCCTCGGCGGTCTAGCAAGTTATCGTCTTAAAAAAAAATCCCACCTTGTGTAAGATTTATTTCATTACCTCACGTCTTACTACCTCTCCGGAATATATGCATATTCTCACAAGTGGGGTAGGGAAAAGAAAGGTATACTTGAGAGAAAATGTATCCTGTATTTGCGCTAAAAGAGAGTGGAAACCCGTCAAGGATAATCCAACTTGGCAAACCAAACTAGATTAGACTTCCACCTTAGTCCACTTGCCCACCGGTATGTGTAAATTAAATTTCAAGGTTAATTATGATTTATAACCGGTTAACATTATGTGAATCACCACAATTTATGATCAACCTTTCCTACTCCTGAACTGCATTGTAAGGGCATGGGTACCAACAACTTGTGGTTCCATCAGGATGGGGCAACGGCCCACACAACCTGATCATAATTGGGGGTGCGTCACACAATGACTTTGCACCTCATTTCATGATTTGGGGACATCGCCTGGCCACCACGCTCACCAGACTTAAGAGTCTGACTTTTTCTTGTGGGGCATGTTACAGGGTCGTGTTCACGCGACTCACCTAAGGACAATTCAGGATCTTAAAGATATAATTGTGGTGGAAGTTGAAGCTACTCAAACTACTTGTTCACTAATTGTGCTAATGTAATAGGTATTTGGAGATTTTAATTTTATCAAGTGTACCCACATTTGCATTCGCAATACAATCGACAGGCTCTACCACTTTCACTACAATCGAATTTTGATCTCCCTGTCATTTGCAATCCAGTCTATTGTTAGAATGTGAGGGAAAAAACAGTTTTATTAGCCACATGAAACGCTAACCGCGCGGTCTTAGTATTTGTTTTTGCGCGCTGGTGTGTAGCATGTGTGCGTCACCCGACGTCTGAAGTCTGACCGGGATTCTTCCTCTTTTCCATCGCTTCCCTTTGCACATTATTCCTCTGCGCCTGGGCCGATTACGTCACGCTCCACATAGCTACACTCTAGTCTAGGACGGGCAGCTGAGAGCTGGCCTTGAAACCTGCAACCTTCACTTCCAACCGGGCGCGCGTCGTCGAACTAAAATGAATCAATACATTTATGTTGTCTTAGTAGTTATACTGAGTTCTCCCAGTTTCTGACCGGGTACCCAGATACTGTGCCGTTCAGTCCTTCGAGCAGGAAATTCCGCGATCGATCACTAAACTTACAAACCAATTTAACTCTGTTAAAGCCACAACATAAAGTTGAAAAAGGAAAAGCCCAATTTCACTAATAATAAAATTTTCAGCCTAGCTGGAAATCAAATCAAGAACCTTAGCTAATTTGTTTCGTGAGCTCCTTTATTACTACTAGGAAATTTTAAAGCTTTAATGTCGATACTTCTGTACACTCAAATTACTCCTCGCTGCATTTTTATAGGAAACAGAATTATAGCTTGAATTTTAAGAAGTTGTGCCAGAATTCATCTAAGGAAAGATTGGGAATCTATTGAGAAAAAACACTAGATCACATGATGGGAAGGAGGGGGAGGATTGAACTCTTGACAACTTGAGTCAATAATGCGTCATTCTCGTCTGGTCTCGCTTACTCGGGGGAAGGGGACGGTGTTTTTGATTTCAGATCTCCGTCTGGTGAACTTGTCCATTCCTTCCCCATTAGTGAAATAAACGGATAGCCCCGACAGATAATAAGACACGGTGCACGTGAAAGAAAATCGACATTGTAACCATGCAAAAGTAACTTTTTTTTTTTACTTTGCCGAATAAAAAAGTACATATTGTTATCTGGAAAACTTTCCGCCTAGAGATGCATCTTGACGTTTATTTGTCCTCTAACCTAAACAATTGGGTCTTAACCGCTTCTTAGGTGCTACTCTCACAACTAGACTGCCGATAACGGGGAGATCGTGGTTTGATCCCGGTCGGGTGTACCGTGAGTGGTTTTCCCTAAATTGTTTCCCACTCTCTCCAGGCAAATGTGTGTACATTTAATATAAATTCAACCTTTATTCCTATCACAGCGTAATTAGTAGCGATGGGTCGAAACCAGTTTTTCGATACTTTATACTATACCGATACCACAATTTTCTCACGATACTTGATATTGACACAAGTCGATACCAATAGGATTAACCACACGGATATTAATTATTAATACCCATCCTCAACGAAAAAAACGTAAACACTAAGCGGCCGCGACTGTAGAAAATGACCCGTTTTATTAACTCAAAACTCCGTGAAATCGGCTGAAGTGGGTCCTTTTTTATTTGACACCTCCAGTTAAACATGTTATTATTGGGTGGTGGTGTCGTTATGCACGTGTCAGTGGAGAACCCAGTCTCAAGAAGTGCTTCATGACGTGACACGTGAAGCATCGCTCGTAGGCTTATGATACCAGACAGTTTAGTGGTACTATGTCGAGTCTACACCACCACCAGCAGTTTTTGATGGATTATCGCCAAGCTTTTCTTGTTTTTCATATTATAGCATACCAATTAAGCGTGGCGACAATACAACCCTATAGTTTACTGTCCTATGCTAGCAAACACATTTTAGATCGATTTCATTGCGATTTCTTCTATTTTTGCAAGGATTTTTCGAGATATTTCTGTGTGTTTGAAACTCCATAATATTTTTAATCACTCACTTGATACCCCCAAGTATCGATGGTATCGAAGTATCGTGAAAAGTATCGACCCATCTTTAGTAATAATAATAATAATAATAATAATATTTAGCACCGCGTCTTACTACCCGTTCGGGTTATACGCTTTAAGTACTAATTACGCTAATGGATTAGGAATTGGGAAGGTTTAATTAGAGGAAGTGAACCCGCATTTGCGTGGAGGGAGAGTGGAAAACCATTTAGGAAAAAACACCCCCAGTTCACCCGACCGAGATTCGAACCTCGCTCTCCCCGTCCTCGAATATATAATAAAACGCGGCGCTTGAAAAATAAAATGGGTCTTGCAGTTGCAGTCTTGCATAAACTGTTCAAACGTTATATTTAAATGTTATGTATTCATACCTCGAGTTTACAAACATATTTTTTTAGCCCTCAAATTAAGAAGACTGATTTTTTTAAAGTTTGTCACAAATGGCGGTGTATTAACGATTGTTTCATACCATTTATTTAAAACTACTTGCATACATTGCAAGATTGAGGTTTTAAATAAACGTACATTATTTGAAGCTTTATTTGTGTCATTTTAATATAAAACATGAAATCTCAATGTTTTCACATCTCCTGTTTTAACCTAGAAGTGTGTGAGTTAGTAGGTAAGTAAGGTATGTTACCTCCTTAGGAGCTCCGCGCCATACGTCGTGACGGCCGCAGCCCCCATGCAAATGACACTCTCTGTGGCATTATATCAAGAGGGCGTAGACTTGTTGCCACTGCCAACACAACAGCTAACTTCCCACACTCCCTAAATATCCCGCCCGATAAGGGTGTCCACATTTTATAGAATACTGATTCACAAACTTTCGCCCGTTGCGTTCTCTTGACAGCTTTTCATAAAAAAAAATACTTGGCAATACCAAGAGGACGCACCTCTTTTGTTAGTTTTATTTTGATCTAGAACCATATTTTTGGAGAAAATTACTTTTGATTATCCAAATAAGATTAATTTAAATAGGGATCTATTCTGATAATAAATAACGCGAATACAAATAGATTAAGCTCGAATTATTGCAATTTGCTACCTTTTGAGTTTTTATTCCACAGCATACACATACATACACATACACATACACACACATACATATACACACATACACATACATATACACACATACACATACATACACATACATACACATACATACACATACACATACACATACACATACACACACACATACACATACACATACACATCCATACATACATACACAACATACATACATACACACACATACATATACATACACACACATACATATACATACACACACATACATATACATACATACACATACATATACATACATACACATACACATACACACATACACCACACATACATACACACACATACACATACATACACACACATAACATACAACACATACATACACACACATACACATACACATACACACACATACACTACACACACATACATACACACACATACATACATACACATACACACACATACATATACATACACACATACATATACATACATATGCATGCATACATACATACATACATACATACATACGTATAAGGCATTCACGAGCTAAGTTTACCTGGATGACAGCTCGAAATGTTACTAGAAGTAATCCCTAATATATCACTATGCCAACAGCTGACATCTATCACTTTGGATGACTGTAATGAAAACAGATGGTAATATATTAATATGATAGTTAACCACAGTAATTTAGGCCAATATTATTTATACATTTATTTGAGGTCGGACACAAAGTTTATTTGTAGTTTTATTCCCCTTAAAAACATATTAACACCACTTTCACAAGGGAGACCTGGTGGTCTAGGGGTAAGGTGTCAGACTTCTGTGCTGGCGGCCGGGGTTCGATCTTCGGTCCCGGCAAATATTTATCTGATTTCCAAACCCTTCCTTCACCTCTGACAAGACATCTTGTGAATGTGGGGAATGCCAGGCCTCCACCGTGGTTCGGATTCCACGTTAAACTGTAGGTCCTCCATTTCAACTCACAATCACCCTACCATTACACATTAGCGTAAGTGCGTATAACCCGAACGGATAGTAAGACGCGGTGCTAATAATAATAATAACCACTTTCACAAAAACTTCTAACGAACATATCTTTAAAATGGCGGCTGACGAATCTAAACCATATGATTGAACATAACGGTAAATAAGTTTTTTTACAATGATGCAGACACGCAGTTGATGAACATATTTTATTCAGTTAAATATTTCAAAATAAGATAAAATAATCATAAAATCATTTATTGTATGTAAAAAAAAATGACAACAATTTTCTCTTTTCCAAGTAAATACGATGCCTGTATTAAAATATATTGATGTGTGCACTATAGTATACAAAATCATTAACGTTCCAAAACGAAAAATAAGTACTTTTAATTATGTTTAAAATATTGTTTCGAGTTGGATAGAAAGAAATTATTTAAAAAGTGAAATAGTATGAGAAAACTTAAGTTAACGTTATTTTAAATGTAATATATAACAGGTAATTAAAGATCTTCACTTTTATAACAAAACTGTGATCTTTTACAAGTTTTGGCAACCCAAAACCTAAACATTATTTCCGAACTGTCATCCAGGTAAAAACCTATCGTGAACGGAATATACGTGTACATATAAATAGTTATATATACATCCAGTTTGTCTTCTCAAGATGAAATTTTGTTTATGCCAGTGTTCTCTTTCAGAAAATAAAATTATATGTGGGTTGCAGTTGCAGTTGCAGTTGCAGTTGAACTCATATTGACGCGCGATGACGAAATTGGGCCTGGTGAGAATATAACCCACTCCTCTTGAACTACGCTGAAGCGTGGTGTTAAGGATGTGTAATAACTCTTTATCTTGTCAAGCATAAACATTTGTCCCAAGGCTTAGTAAAGATTTAAACAAAGCTGTGACAAAGAGAAAGAAAGACTTTTGAAAGGCAATAACATGTCAAAATTGGCGTTTATTTGTTTATCACACATAATAAAAGTATTAGCAACGAATATTTTACGTCGCCTACCTGGTGAGGTACGCGTACAGCAGTTTGAGAAACGTTCTAATCATTGTAAAATAAACAATGTTAACATTTCTTACACAAATTGTATTGTTCGCGCTGAACTAGCGCCCCAACAATTCTATACAATGAGGAGCTGATAATGTAGACATATGACGTAATTGTTTGAAAATATTTGGAATAAATAAGTTGACACGAGATTGGTTGAGACTGCAATGACTAATTTTGAAGAGAACAATTGAAACTTAACATATCAACATAATTGTTATTAGAATTTTAATCCGTGTCTCACTATCGTTGGTCTTGGTTTGAAGGTGACGGGGAGGTTGAAACTCAAAATCCAGGCTTGGTAAACTGGGGATAATTTTTCCTAAATAGTTTTCCCTGTTCCCTCAACTGAAGTTAGGGTATATTTCCTCTAAATGGTAAAGATGCCGATAGCCCTGACGGGTATTAAGACACCAAGCACATATCTTAGGGCTAAAAACGATTCAATTAAAAGGAGCATGATTAAGTGTGAATTTTAAGTTAATGCGCGATGGTTTATTTAAAGAAAGGATTTGAAATAATAGCGTTGTAAAATAAACCACCTTCAGGCCACAGCACACGCTGTAAAGGTATTTTTACATTATGTAACAAAGAATGTTGTTAAACAGTCAATTAGTAACGTGCTAAATTTGATTGTTGTATACATCTGTTATTAAATATTTATAAAAACGATTCATAACTGTCTAACAAATTATAACATGTTTTATCTAGTCTGCATCGTGGTTTCTGAGGGGGATATTGCTCTCCTTGCGGCCGTGGTTTGTGTATCATGGCTTCTGAGGAGGATATTGCTCTCCTTGCGGCCGTGGTTTGTGTATCATGGCTTCTGAGGAGGATATTGCTCTCCTTGCGGCCGTGGTTTGTGTATCATGGCTTCTGAGGAGAATATTGCTCTCCTTGCGGCCGTGGTTTGTGTATCAAGACCTGAGGAGGATATTGCTCTCCTTGCGGCCGTGGTTTGTGTATCATGGCTTCTGAGGGGGATATTTCTCACCTTGCGGCTGTGGTTTGTGTATCATGGCTTCTGAGGAAAGAACCCACCTCTTTCAGGAATGCTATTCCAAGGAAAGAAATAATGGCTCTAACATTAATATATTTTAGCTACTTACTCAGAGATTAGCTCCAGCCACGGGGTGGGGGGAACCGTGCAGCCAACTTATTACATAATCATAATGTGTAAAATAAGATACACTTCTTATTATCCTTACACACCGGACGATAAACGTATAACTTTTTGTAAAACATTGGTGATTTACAACATTTTTCATTTGATTTTCAAACAAGATGGAAAACATTGTTATAAAACACAGTTTTAAAACTGTTTTAAAACTTGTTACACTGTGAATAAGGATTGAATGCAGATCTCGTCCTCTATATTATATATCCACACACATGCCTCGGTGGCGTAGTTAGCTAACGCGCTAGTCGTGTTGCGCTAGACTGCCGAGGACGGTGAGATCGAGGTTCAAATCTTGGTCGGGTGAACTGTTTTTTTTTTCTCTCTAAATGGTTTTCCACTCTTCCTCCACAAAATGCGGGTTCACTTACTCTAAATTCAAACTTCCCAATTCCTAATCCACTAGAGTAAATAGTACTTAAGCGTGTAACCCGAACAGGTAGTAAGACGCGGTGCTAAATT
Source organism: Timema cristinae (assembly GCA_039000515.1). NCBI lineage: Eukaryota > Metazoa > Arthropoda > Insecta > Phasmatodea > Timematidae > Timema > Timema cristinae. The sequence goes on from JBCFYV010000935.1 coordinate 27,934,848, forward strand.
ATAATAGAAACATACTCTCACCGATAAGGGGCTATACATTGTCGAGCATTCTACATTCGACCTAAACCGCTGGTTATACCAATACTGGGAGATTGGTTCTCGAGACTATAGCGGATATTATATACATACGGAGGTTCGAGGCTGACCGAAACAGGAGTCTAGTAGATAGCATATCAACTCACCCTCTACTAGACTCCACCTTCTGTTTCGCTTAACATAATTAATTACTGCATACCGCCCAAAAGGCCATTTATTTATAGTATAGAACGAATAACAAGCAGTTCCGGCAGAACAAGAGTTAGATAGGCCAACCTCAATCTCTGTTATAAATACTGCCCTAAGCCTTGGTACAGTCCAATTTTCATAGGGGGGGGGGGGCTTATCTGACAACTTGAAAAGCTAATAGATCTACTCTCACTTATTCATACGTCAAGTCACGTGATCTGGCTGTCACTTCTAAAAGGCTATTCCTATGAGAATCAATAGTAATGTATCAAGTTTGACAGTGTGTGAGAGTGACAACATAGTATGTCCCAAAGAGAGAGAGGAAGTTATGTAATGTTTGTCTTTGTGGCGGACAATGGTTCTCGCTCGCTCGCTCGGCTACTAGGTCGGGCTGCTCGGAATGCAAGGAAACGGAAGTGCGCCTACTTCTCGGTTGACCCGCTCTCTCGCCTGTGAGATAACTAGGCACAAGTAGAAAGGACCTTGGATTCGATCACGGGAGATGTGTGTTTCTTTGTAACCTGGATTCGTTATTTTACCACTCGGTACTATTTCGGCTGTTCAGTAGATGTGTCTTAGAATAAACTTAGACATTTTTGGTTTCTCGTTTTACTACCTGGCATTTGAGGATTAATGGGGATGAGCAAGTTATAATTTAAAGGAAACGTGCCCTCGGTTTCTTCGAGGCAAAGTGGGAAAACATCCGGACGGGTAGTAAGACGCAGTGTAAAAACAAACGAATTGGGGTCTGTTGGCCAAAGATCTAAAGTCGCTTAGTCAGCACAAGGGGAGGAAGAATACTAATAAATACTTTTATTTTGCTTATCAGCAGACTCTTGACAAGGCTTATCATTGCTGACATCGGGAGCAGCTGTTCATGGCTGGATCGTTCCGATTTGCGTCGTTTGACTTGTCGGGGACCTCGGCGAGGCACAGGCAGGGCCGGCGCTAGGATTTCATGTGGCTAGGGCCTAAGCAAGACTTACAAATAAACCGCGCCTTGTGCGTGACGCAAAATACCCGACAACATAAATACAAAAATAAATAAGGGGTCCCTTAATCGACGTGTGCAAAAATATGATCACTTTATTTCTTCCTTTTCTCTTAATATATTCCGATTTTTTAATTCATTATCAAAGTGATTCGTCGACAAAGCGACCCCGAATGCTATAAAACCTTAAATAAATAAATATTTATATATAAATGGTTTATCATTTATCAATCTTTGTTTTAAAATACATTCCTAGTATGTTAATATACAATATTTGAATGCTGTTTCTTTATTTAATAATAATTAAAAGCTTATATATTTTGATAGTAGTTTTTTTAAACACCAAATAGATTACATTTTGTTGGAGTGATCGAGTACATTTGGTTTAATTGCGTCCCTGGGACTGCAAAGGTTCGTCTAATGGACAAGCCGGCCATCCTATGCAAATACCATGAGATTTTCATTGGCGTGCGAATCAACTTATTACTGGTTCGTTCTTATGATTTGCACGAGTATCAGTGGTCACGCTGAATATGCTGCAAGTCTGATTTACCTGGGTTCCTTGGGTGGTTTATTTTAAATGGTATCCCTCCCAACACGCTAACGGGGGTACATTGCCTCTAAATTTTATCTTCCTAATATTCGAATAGCATGGACAGTAAGACGCGCTGCACAGTCAAAAAAAAAATGTATCGTCAACACTTTTTGTTATGATTCATTACGCCATATTTTCACTCTGTGCGCGTAGGTGACCTGGTGGTCTAGGGGTAAGGTGTCAGACTTCTGTGCTGGCGGCCGGGGTTCAATCCTCGGTCCCGGCACAGATTTATCTGATTACCAAACCCTTCCTTCACCTCTGACAAGACATCTTGTGAATGTGGGGAATGCCAGGTCTCCACCGTGGTTCGGATTCCACGTTAAACTGTAGGTCCTTCATTTCATCTCACAATCACCCTACCATTACACATTAGCGTAAGTGCGTATAACCCGAACGGGTAGTAAGACGCGGTGCTAATAATAACACTCTGTTCGTGTTTTATTAGAGCGGATGTTTGTTTATACAAAGGGGTTAATGTGACTTATTTTATATAATTGAAAAAAAATCCGCATAAACAATGATAATTAAAACACGAAAGTTGATAAAAGTAAATCCTTGTGAAGGTGTTTTTGGAGCCTGAGTATCGCAATCGTGATGGTGCCTCGGATGAGTCATGATCAGCGCCAGACTTTCTCTCCTGGCAACATTCACCAGCCAGCGTTCGTTCGTTACCTAGTTCCCCACTTTGTCTCCTAACCCTGCAAGGTCACATTCATGACATACTTGGAAAATCTAGCAATATTTGTTCCATGGTTCGACCTCTGTGGTCTTGGGGTAAAGTGCTCGTCTCAAGACTCGGTGTTCGTGGGTTCTAACCCAGCCGGGATATTGAGCGATAAAAATCTGTAGCACAGCTTCCTTTGGAGAGGAAGCAAAGCCGTCGGTCCCAGGTCGGTTGGGACATGTAAACGAACACTAGAAGGTATTACGTATTAGGTATTAGAAGGTGTATGTCTGGTACATAAAAAAAAGCTGCACTTTTTGATTGGAATATGCCACTTTCTGTGGTCATAAATGAGGTTAAGAGACCTTTTCAGATAAGGAGCCACATTAAAATCCGTGCAGGACACCAAAATGGCGGCCATAAATATCAGACATTTTGGTGTCCTAGAATTGGTTGTATCTCAGCTCCTTATGGTTCGATTTTAATTTTTCTTTTTTTTGTTCGAAAGTTCTTAATAAGAAAGTTTTATTATAATCTTTACTTTTCCCTAAATTTTAGGTTTCCGCACAATTTAAAAAAAATTATCTCGATTTTAGTATTCGTCTTGTGATTTAATTTGTTTTTGTGTCTCTTACATTTGCTTTCATTCTGATATAAAATTATACTCATATAAATCCTTTAACCTTACTTTTTTTGCAGATTTGACTAAATTGAATCTTTTCAAAATGACTTGTAGGCGCCTGCCGTTGGAAAATGTTGACTTTGAATTTTCTCTTAAGTTTCGTGTTATAGATTGGACCAAATGTTGCATTTGTCAAAAATCTAGTGTTGAAGACTTTATTTGCCCAGCCTTACACACTGCAAAACCACTTGTTGGCGCTGGCTACAGGATGCTTTGGGAAGATTTAACAGAATTTCAGAATCTTGGTGAATTGCCCCATGGTTTGGATATACAAAAGTTAAATGAGGGTGAAGGTATAGAAGAATCATTAAAATCAATAAAGCAAAGTGGCATAAAAAAAGGTGCACGTAGCATCAACAGAACAAATTGTCCAGGGCAAATGATTCGGAAACGTTAATTTTCTTTGCCAAATGGTTCACCTGAGAACAATCCACATACTTTATATCAGAGGCAGACGAAAAAACCTCAAGATATGCGTAGTTCCACATCATTTATTAAAATGAAAGTTAAATAGGTCTTATATGCAATCGAAGACCTTTATATAATATTGCTTCTCTACAAGACGATAAACTTAAGAGATGTGCTGATATTACCAATAATACAAACCTTAGAGCATTCTTAGAGGGTGGCGATTTGGTTGCTAAGGAAACAAAGTACCACTCGAAGTTTTACTCAAACCTGACCAATTGTCTGAGAACATTAATCGGGGTAAAATAAGAGGTCAACTCTATCTGCGAGCAAAACTAACAGTACTAACAGGATTATTCACAAAGTACAGTGTACTGCTTACCAGAACAAGTTTCAAGACCAAAAACATGCATTAAAAGGAAGCTTTCTTGAATTTGGAAATCCTTTTGAGCAAAACTCCTGTGATCTTGTGTTTTGGGACACTAAGGCTTTAATGGATAAAGATAGTTAAGCTCTATTGGGTGCTAAATAAAAAGCTTTACAACTGTACAACTATGTGAAAACGTTTGAGTAAGGAAGCAAAAGTGAGTGTATTTGCTCCATTGATGGCATCATTCGTTCATCTCTATTGGGAAAAACTTTGATTGAAGAGTCAAATACAGACAACAGGAATAAACAGATGGCAGGATTTTCCTACATGCTAAAGGGACTGTTGGACATGGAGCAAAAATAATATTTGCACAGTAGATACTGATGTAGTTGTTTTGGCAATCTCTTTTTTCCACATTCTCAAAGTTACTGATCTTCAGAAGATTCACTTTGGAGCTGGGAAGTCTAAGAGGTACATGAGCATTAATGCCATGTTTCAAAGTATAAGTGAAGATAAAGCGGTTGCTTTGAGAGGATTCCATACATTTACAGGATCAGATGTAAATTTATCATTTGCCATGAATGGGAAACAGTCTGCCTGGAAAGCCTGAAAATCATTCTCTAAAGCTATGGAAGTCTTTAAAGCTATATCACTACCAAAAGAGTATTTCTGACGAGACTTTCCAAGTTCTAGAAAAGTTCACTGTTTTTCTTTACTACAAAGACGGTGAAGACTTCTCAGTCAATCGTGTTAGAAAGCTTCTCTTTACTTCAAAAAGTCGCAGTATCAAGTTTGCCCCCAACTAGAGATATTAAGGCAGCATTGTCTTCGTTCAGCATATGAGGCAGGACAAGTAATTACTGTTCCAGTTATGATGGAGGAAGAAGATGACGTGATTTAGGGACCTTTAGACTGTTAAAAACAAGTTAATTTGCAGGAGTATTCCTTATTATTCAAACATTTTTGTAAACATTCAGGCTACTATCTTATTGTAATAGTAAAGTAAATAAAATACTAAAAACCAAAGTCTAGTTTCATTTGATCAGTAATTTCTCAAGAAGTGGTTTATTGAAACAGATTTTCTTGATATCAACGGAAAGATAAAATAATACTATTTCTTTTTTATATCAACTATAAAGGAGATTTTGTGGACAATAAAAAAGGTATTTAACAATGAAATTTGTAAGAAAAGTGAAATTTTCATAAACTTTTAAATTGTGGAGAAACCTTAAGGCTTAGAGGTAAATATGTGATGATAAATAAGTTTCTTCTTAGCAAGAGCTTTCAAACAAAATAAACAACTTAAATCGGAGTACTAGGAGCTGAGATACAATCGAATTAAGAACACCACAATGGTGGTCATCAAGTACTATATGTGAAAATATCTCTCCCGACAAAATTGGTAGGCCCTTTCGCTTTTGCTCATAGAAATTCTCCTGAGCGGATATAATCAGTTGGTTCAGAAAGTGCACGTTATATATTTCAAATAAATAAATAAATAAAACATTGTTCCATTCTAAACTTTATCGAAACTTTAACTATTTCCTTAAATACGTTAACTTGTTTGGGTTTTACAATCATTTTAAGACCAATATGTGTTTAGTACTAGAGTAGATTCGAAAGGTTTGTGAAATTTTCTGGAATTGAATTGAGGTAGAACACGCACAGGTGAACACGAGGATAAGATGCCGGTCTGTTTAGATTGACCTATCGGAAACATGAAGATTGGAGTTCAAATCGTCTGGTGTGCAAAGGTGTTTTCACCCAAATATGGCTACGATTCCTTTAAGATTGTACATTCCTCCTACCACGCAACGCTTTTTTCTTAGCTTTTTAGCCCCCCCACCCCGCCATGTAACACCATGTAGACATTTACCCAACCCTCACCCCTAACCTGTTACCTAACTTTTCTCACCAAGAATGAATGTCATTTTTTCATAGGAAAGTTTTGTGACACTGAAGGATGGTTTCAGATTGAATACTTCTTAAAATCCCGATTATAAATTATTTCAGAGATTATTATTATTCATACAGACATAAAGCCGTCGACCTCTAAATCTCAAGCTCATGAGGAAAAACCTCTGCTATATTTTTTTAATGGATTTCAGGTTTGCGATCTGAGTTAAGAGCCATATGGCAATACTATGTGCTGACTAGGATGGCCCTTTTCTGTAGTAGCACTCGCTACATGATGTTAAAGTGCCCACATCCGATGCTTGACTCTGGGGGAAGACATCTTTTTTAATACTGTGCACTGATATTGGTAATATTTTCATCATAATAGAGAGCTATTTAAACACTTCTAGGCATACAAATTTTCTATTATTTTAAAAATTGATTTAGCTAGCATCGCGTCTTATTACCCGTTCGGGTTATGCGCGTAAGTACTAATTACGCTAATGGATTAGGAATTGGGAAGGTTAAATTTATAGGAAGTGAACCCACATTTCCGTGAAAGGAGAGTGGAAAACCCTTTAGGAAAAACTATCCCCAGTTCACCCGACCGAGATTCGAACTTCGAGCTCCCCGTCCTCGTGTTCTAAATTATATTTGGGATTAATCTACGATTTTACTTTAATTAACTTATCAATAGCTAAACTAATGCTCAACATCGATCCTGGGTCCTGGCTTCACTATAGAAAAATACTAGATGACCAATGAAGTGGAGATCGAGGCTCGAATACCTGTCGGGTGTACTCGGTGGCCTTTCCTAACTCCATCTCCACGTAGATTATCTCAAAAATTCTACTTTCCTCGTTTCTATTCCATTGGATAAATATAATAAATAATTCGAATAACTACAATTTGACTATATCACCCTACAAAATGTATACTAAAAAGGTAGAATTATAAAGAAAATCTCCCAGCATTTGCATGGAAGGAGAGCGGGAAACAATTTAGGAAAAGCAACCCTCAGTAGACCTGACTGGTACTCGAACCTCGTCTCCCCAACATCGGCCGTCTAGTGTACTGAGAGTATGACAATTTAGACAATGCGGCCACCGTATCGAGTGTATAATAGTTTCATTTATATACAAACATACTAGATTTATCTGAAGAGAAAATATATAGGCTTAAATACACCTACCTTTTGAAAATAATTAATTATATTTGGAAGCTTTACTTTTCATAACATGCCGCTGATTCGAAACAATAACACTATTGATGGACTCCTCAAACTTGCCTCGAGATAAATTCTGTACTTTTGCTTCTTTCCATTCCACTACATCCTTTTGATATTACTCCGCCGTTTTTTAATGGTTAACGAGTTTTATACGCAAGCAATGAACAAGTCTCTTTTTTTGAAGAAATAATTTTTGTTTTTGTGCAAACACAAGCGATTATTCACGGCCTATGTAAAATAATTTGCAGTAGGAATCTAAATTACACTCAAACCCAACAATACTTAATTACGGCCGCTTCGACTGACAGCTTTTATCCAACTAAAAGCACGAGAGGGGTCAGTAGATAAATATAAACAAGTGCCGTAAGTATAAACATGTCACTGTCATGCGCATGAACATTTGTATTTTTGAATGTGCTTGACGTTCGTAGTCTCGGGCTAACACCTAAGCGCATTCGAAATATTGATAAAACAAAAAGTGCTAAATTTGCATTTTCAATGCCACAGATATTAGAAAGTTATATATAAGTATGTTTATCAAAGGTGACAACATGAACAATAATATTTTTAAACATTAGAATTTGAGTAAGATATCTGTCTCACGTAAAATTTTAATGTACGCCTCCCTCCCCCCTTTAACAGCATTATATATACATTCTGCCCCCCCTCAAAGCGTCACGTGGCTTATGGACGATCCCTTAGTTTGAAAGTCACTTCATTAGATAGCCTAATCATTGGCTTCGTAGAGTGGATGTTAAATACCTCCTTTCGCTCCCAAAATTATCATAACATTTACAATGAAAACATTACAGTTTTTAGAACACTTTTTTTTAATGAACCTTCTTTATTTTGGAGGTTTAATCATATAACAATTTGCAAAGAGGAAGTTTCCTTTTAGAAACAGACTGTTAAGTAATCAAAATCATTATTTTTAAGTTTATAGCCAATCACATTTTCTATAATGACTATGCACTTGTTTGTCGTCCTTCTAAGTAGACCAATTGCCACTTGAAGGCTATTTCTGTTTTTACTGCTCTAAACATCATCTTGTTTGTGCGTGTGACATGGCTCGTGGCTCATCATGCGACGTGAGGTTGTGTTGTAAATATTGGGTTAGACCTGTTAAAACAGGTGAGACTGCGTTTTATTTCATTCATTCGTCTCGTAAAACAGGCCAAGAGGACTGTGACGCTAACTCGACGCTGCAGCTCAGCTGTTGCTGTATATTACGAGCGAAGGTCCTTCGCCTCAAAACAGGAAGCAAAGGGATGGGGGCGCCACAACTACAGGGTGACTCAAATGGAGCACCGCGTCTTATTACCCGTTCAGGTTTTACGCTAGTGAGTTATTAATTGGGGAGGGTTGAATTTAGAGGAAGTGTACCCGTATTTGCTTGGAGGGAGAGTGGAAAACCATTTGGGGAAAGTCACCCCAGTTCACCCGACCGTGTGATTCGAACCTCAATCTGCCAGTCCTCAGCAGTCTAGCTCAACATGAAACTAGCGCGTTAGCCATCTTCGCCACCTAAGCGGGTCATTTCCAACTCTCATTAAAAAGCGAAGCTAAACAATCATGACAGGTGTGGTAACTGCCACACCATCAAACCGTAGCTGGGGAGCCTATCATCACATCTTTGTACCCTTTGATACCCCTTCAGACTCTAGCTCTGAGGGTGCTAGTGTCAACCCCGCATGAAAGGGTTCATTGATCAGAATTCAGCCTGATACAGTTTCTCTTTGAAATACTTTAAAAAAAACTGTGTTAAGGATATATTTTTATTTTACTTTCCCTTGGCTACAAAAAAAAAGTCCAATAAACAACGGAAAAGGGGAGGGGAACAAACTAGTTTTTTTTAACATCATATAGAAATAACATCGTGTCCTTGTAGAACAAATTCTTACTATCCTGGTTTGACAAAGTGAAGGCTAAAGATCCTCTAAGGAGAACGTGAGGCTTGCCATTTGGAGAGTTTAATTTTTAACATCTTAAATTTAGGGTTGCCTCAACCCACAGGGGCCATAAGCACACCCTCAGCATGTAAATCCATTTTAAATCCTGATCAATCAGTCTCACGTGCTTGCCATACACACCCGCGGCTGATTAGTTCCAGTTTTAACTTAAAGATAGCGTAGGTTTATCGGTTAAGTGATGTATTTTAACCGAGCTTTGGTTTGCTGTTTAACACTCCCCCACTCCGTCTCATAATCTTTAATATTAATCATATATCACATTTTTTGTTTGTCCTATAAGGATGTCTTGTGGAAATTAAATTATGTATGAAACCGCGGATTAACCCACTCTTGATCTTTTTTAATAATACGAAGCGTCTACACTTGTGAATTGTTGAATGAAAGGATGTAAGTAAACTAAAATGTACAAATTCAGGACCACTCTGTACTAAAATAAAAAATAAGGCAATATCTTCAAAAGGAGTAGGTCCGTGCGAGAACGAGCTAACATTGAAAGGGACTAGCTCCAACAAAGTTAAATAATTTTATAATAATTTGATTGCTTAGGAATAAAACGTAATGGATTTGTTAAAGCTAAGAACACTTTAGTTTAAACTGTGTTCTAGGTATTGAAAAGAATAATCACTTAATTATGCATAACAATACTATCGCTACTACCCCTCTGCCCCCCTTGATGTGTTATATTTTAAATACAAATTAAAGAATGTGTTCTTATTTTTCAAAGTAAGCTAAACAAATTTTATTAAGTTATGTTTTAGCCGTGTGTCTATAATGGATAAATTTATATACCTACCTTGATTTTGGTTGGAAGAACAGTAGAGAAAATTCGAACATATTTATTTGCGGCCAACATTCGTGTTATTATATAGGTATTGCTAATACTTATCAAAATGACAGCTGCAAATAACATGGCTTGATGTATGAATATTAAAATTGTTTTTTTACTCTCTAACAATGCAGCCATTTCGATTTAGCAACCCTAAGGCAATGAATGTTGTAGTGTATAATATTTAATAACGATAAAATGTAGGAAATTGATAATACCCCATTGATTGTTGGAACTTGATTCTCAAGCTTCAGGCAGGGAAAACCTGGAAAAGTAAGAGAATTGTGATTTGTGGGATGTCAGAGAAAACAGGGACTTTGAATACTTGACCGAAAACGTCCAATAATTATTTCGCGCCCAAACAATGATAAAAGTGAGATATTATTTCTAACATGCTGACAAAATTGGATATAGGATTCTAGTATGAGATGGTTGACAGTATTTTTTTACAACATATTAACAAAGTACCATAAATAATAACCAACACATTTTATAATGGAAAAAACAATAACCAAGAAAACCAGGGAAAAGCTAGTCGACAAAAATCGGAAAATGTTGTTTGGAAAATTAAAAAAAAAATGTAAAAGTAGACACTTTATAGCCAATCTGTAAGGGCATCTTTGCTAGTAATTGAACATAAAATTATACCTTATGATGTAATGTATTGTGAGATATATTATACAGTGTGTTTCATTTAAAGCGAATCTGTTTTTGGTTAGTAATATTGACTCGACAAGAATGCTCATAGTGAGATAGCTTGTGATAGACGTTGTGTGACCTTGGATTCATCACACAAACGATAGTAGGTGGGAGCAATGGCGTGTATTTGCTGTGGAGCCGTGTGTATGTATATAAACTCATTGTTGAAGTTCAACGTGCATTTAGGCGGAAGTTTGCTGACGAGCGTGGCCGGGAAAATGCTGACGGCCAAGTATAAATCGTGAAAGCAGAAATGATAACAAATTACCTTGTTCCTGAGCTACATCAGCGCCAGTATCAACTAGAATATCTGTGGTTTCAACAAGATGAAGTCTGCCTCGGTCTTGGGAGGGTGGGTGGGTGGGTGGGGGGGGGGGGTGAATGCTCGCCTCAGGACCCGATGTTTGTGGGTTCACAACTTCCTTGGGAGGGGAAGTAAAGCCTTCGGTTCCATGTTGGTTGTGGGATGTAAAAGAACCCTGGAAAATACCTTTCCCAGCAAAATTAATAGGTTCTTTGGCTCTCGCTCAGACATTTCCTATATGCTGATCAAATCAGTCTGTTCAGAAATTGTACGTTAAATACCCCAAATAAATAAAATAAAACAATTTGGAGCCACTGCTCACACAGCTCGTAACAGCATTGGAGCAGACCGCGTCACTGTCAGGTTTGGTGACGTTCCATCGCTTCCGGGGCCACCAGATTTATTCCTCTGGAGATGTTACGTTTACTCTTCGACTACACGATATTAAAGACTTGAACTCTCCAACAGGTTGATGTTGGTGCCATCTCACCATATCTTCTTAGTAGGGTAGTGTACACCCTTCGCCAGCCATTGCATTGCGTTGCGAATAACTGTGACGCTATTTCTAAACAGTAAATAATAACTTTTGTTTCCAAGGGTTTTAAGAAACCTGTGACCTGTTTCATTTAACAGTTTGTCCATTGTGCAGTTTCATATTTCATTTTGAAAATGATTAGCTTTAATTGGACCATTCAATGTAGCTTTGCTCGAAAATTATTGCCTTGTAAGTGACATCATTACATTTTAAAATGTGTTGACTCATGAGGAAAACGTATTTGGTAAGAATTTACAGATGCACTTCTTGCACAGTAATTATGCAGGAGTGGGGGGGAGGGTTTCCAGTCGTGTCGCTTATACCATTTCTGCTTTTGAAAACGGCCCTAAGTTTTTTTTGGCTCTTATGATAAATAATACCAAGCGAATGCAGGGGGAACAAAACAGTGGCTTACCGAGTTTTAACTATTCCACAGCAAATTTTCAAGTTTAAAGCATAGAGAAAGTTGTGAAAGTGGCCATTTCCTTAGCAACGATCTTTCTGGTACAAGGCAGGTGGTGGCTCTTTTAATATGGTGAATTTACCTTCTTTTTTTTATGGGTGAGGGGTATTTGAACCCCGTCTAAGATGCTATCAATAAGTTGATTCTATGTATGATAAATTAAAATTATCTTTTAGAAATGGACGCTAATTGTGCTACATATGAGCTGTCATATTGTTTTCTATACTTCACCACGTCGTGTGGCAATGAGGCACGTGGTGAAGAAAATCACTAGGGGTGCCACCCATCCCGTATTTTACGGGATCATTTTGTAATACAAGCTGTCCCAGATAAACCGGCTGGGAACGCGATCAAAACAACCCCTATAAATAAACTGATAACATAAACGATAGCACTCAAAATATATTTTATTTGTCATAAAAGTAAAATTTAGATTTAAAAAAAAAAATACATTCCCAAATGAATTCGTGTACTGAAGGTCCTCTTTACATCCTACAATATGATAGACAGGGCTGTCTTGTACCCCTTTTCCGCTCCTAGACAAAGGATAAAAATGTCGACCTCCCCTACAATATACACACAACCTTCTTGATTCATGTATTTACCCAAGAATCAGTAAATAGGTCACTTGGATGTGGGATAGCTGTAAACGGAATCTAATAGGTTCTAAATATGTCACAAGCTACCAACACAATCCAGCTTGTGATGCCAGTTTAGGTAGCTCCTGCGCAATTCAGTGTCAAAATGGCGATCGTACTCGAGGAGTGTACCAACAAGGTGCAACGTGGGATGTGCGGTTTCTGTAGGCAAAATATATTTTTAGAGAAAAGTTTCATGTTTATGGTGATAATTGTTTGTCGCGTAAAGCAGTACACAATTGGGCCGATTAATTCACCATGGACGCTCAAAAGTCGCAGCTAAAGACCGATCTGGTCGCGCTATTGAATTTGCAACGCATAAAAGTCTAGACCTACTGACAAATGAAGGTGTGCCGTTTGATCATGACAATGCCAGATTTCAAACAGCTCTATTGACCAAGGTGAGAATTGAAGAACTTGGCTGGGAGCTACTTGAACATCCATCCACCTACCTTACAGCCCCGACTTATTCCCTAGATACTTTCACCTGTATGGTACAGGTGAAATTCCGAAAACCCCTTGGAGGGACCATATGAAAATGCCAGGTCCAATTCTTAGCCCAATCGGTAAAATAGTTTCGGCTTAAGCCCAAAGGTACAGACAGACAGCATTGCGAAAACCACTTTTTTTGTTTCAGGAGTTCACGGAACGTCGATATTTGTAAAAATCTCAAGGTTGATTTTTTTGGCGAAATAATACTTCCTCTACGAGGTGTAGAAAGTAAAAATAGAGAGGTACAAGTCCTCTTAATCTTTCTTGAAGCATGGGTGCGTGGCCAAAATAAGATTTTATAGGCCCTGTGCTACAGATACTCTGGGGCCCCCAGTAATATCTTTGATAGTAAAAATAAAATCAAAGAAAAATTAAATTTATTTAAAAAAAGGCTAACAATTAAAATTCACACATTTGCTTTGCAGACTCTATATACGTAGATTTAGAGTAACCTACTTATACTTTGATTCAGAATTCACAAATGTAATATTTTTTTATTTAATCTGTGAAGGCCTTAAGCTGACGGAGTCCCCTGGGCTGTTGCCCCTAAAGCCCATTCTTTAATTAGACCAAGCATAAGTGCCTTTAATTTTGTGTTTTTTAAAAATAACTTTCAGTGTTAGCAACTTTTACAGGTAGTGTTAATACAATTCATTACAAAGCTTTAGAAAGCACTCCTGCAGTCTATTTCTGTGACAATCAGTGGGACAGATGTGTTGATAGATGAAGAAATCCTAAAAATAGGAGGTGAGAAGAGAACCATTTTGGATATGTGATTCTTCGTTACAAAGCCAACTGGATCTGACACATCGTTAGGAGGAACTGTCTTCTGCACGACGTCATAGAAGACAATGTTGAGGGAAAGAGGAGCATAGGACAGGATACGTTGGTGGTCTAAGTTCAATAACAAAATTAATGGACCTCTCATAAGACAGAACATCTAATAAAAAAAATAATCACGTTTTAAGAAATATTATTGCTATTCTAAATGCATATTTTCAAAGAATTACTTTTTCTGACACGAACTTCATCCATACTTTGAGTAATAAATATATATGTTAAATACTTTAAATTTTTGCCGCCCTTAGGCAACTAACTGCCTAACCTGAGCCCTCCTAGAGCCGGTCATTATGATATCTTTTAGCCATCTCTACGATTCACACTTTCAGGTTAGGATTTACATCTATTACACTAAGGGCAACCGCTACCTTGTTAAATTCTCAAGCCGTGTGGGCCAACCAAACATTTAGACATAAGGAAGGGGGCGGCCCTGGGACATTAAATTATAAACAAATATAAGCTTTTATCATCTGAACTATATCAATCTCTGCTCGTGGAATATAAACAAAGTCTTCAAAGGCATCGTGGTCAAAAGGTTGCAGTTGGCTATTTCCGTAGGCTGTGACGTCACGCGTCATACGGCATTGTCTAGTTTAAAGAAAACGCAAGTCATCGTTTTATACAATTAAAAAAAAAAGTATAAGTGAGTGCGTAAGTCTGACCCGCCCTTAACCTCCATACACTCTCACTCCCTCCGTATTCGCCCCTACTCACATACATGCTCACTCCTCCATATCCACCCCACCTCCTTCCCAGAAATCGAACCCTCAACACGTGTATAGAGAAATGAAACTTTTCTGTGATACGTGCCTGGTTTAAAACTACTTAAATATATTCTTATCTTAACTGCAGCTTTCACTTTGGTTTAGGTATACTAAATAAATAATACTAATAAACTTTTGTGCCAAAATGATGTAGTCTATTGTTGGCCACAAAAAAGTTTGTAGCCCCTCTTCCTACCCTAGGCTGCAATCTCGTGTCGTGAAACAAAGTACAGTAGTACCTCATTATAACGGACAGTTAAAAAAATTGTAATAATTAATAAAGGATGCTTATTTTTATCTGACGAGCTTTACATTTCCAAGCAAGCAATCAAATATCGACTTTTTTTTTTTTTTGCGTAAACCTGGATTTGCTGCATGACTCGTCAATGTCTGAAATTTCACAAATTACCGCTCGATGCCAGCACTTGCAACCAGTTCTGTTTTGTTCAGTATTTGTCAGTTATTGGTTGCGCTCGCACACTTACCAGTTTTTATTAGCTTACCTTTGAATCATGTCGTTAAGTAAGCTTAGTGTAGGACAGAAACGTAAATGTAAAACTCTTAGTCTTTACGAGAAACTGTCAGTGATAGAAAAGGTTGAGAGAGGAGTTTCAGTGTCTAGCATTTGTGCTGAGTACTGAATAGCCAAACAAACCATGTCTGATATTAAAAAGGCGAAAGGTGACATTAGTAACTTTTTTCTTAAGTTTAATGTAGAAAAAGAGAAGAGTGAAGTTAAACGCAGCAGATCCCTATTCTTGTAACGCTGGATGATGCAGTCCACAAGTAGTTTTTTCAGCTTCGTTCATCTGGGCTAGCTGTTCGAGGAATAGAAATTCAAGTATTTGTGCTGAGAGACTGTTCAGACAGATGGAATTTGAACAATTTAAAATGAGCTCTAGTTGGTTAAGATTTCGTCGACACCACAACATTTGTGGGGGAATTTTGATTGTAGGTTTAGAAGTTTTTGAACCATTAAATAAGAAAAAAAATTGAATGATATAATTTAAAATGAGGGCTACAAGTTGAGCCAAATTTATAATTTTGATGAGACGGGTTTGTTTTGGAGAAATATACCTGACAATACACAAGCTTCACAAGCAGAGAAAACTACGCCTGGCAGAAAAATAGGCAAGGAGCGTGTATCAGCTTTGCTGTGTGCGAATGCGAATGGTAGCCATTTGCTTAAAAGCGTTATCGTCGGTAAAAGCAAAAATCCTAGGGCACTAAAAAATGTGATGGGCAATCTTCCAGTTCACTATTATAGTTCTCGCAATGTATGGTTTACAACTGAAATAACAAATGGTTGGTTTCATACAAAGGCTGTACCAGCGATTAAAAAACATCAGATTGAACATTTAAAAATTCCAGAAGATGAAGTAAAGGCCCTGTTCTTTTAGATAATGCATCAACACACCCTGATGAGAACAAACTCTGCAGTAAAGATAAGAAGATGAAGTGTATGTTCCTGCCACCCAACCCGACATCCGTGTTCCAGCCCATGGACCAAGGTGTGATCTACACTGCAAAGTGGCTGTATAAAAGGAAATTTCTTAGTGAAATCCTAGAGGTTGAAGAGCCATCCGCTGATGAAGACAGTAGGGGACAACAGATTCTCAAAAATTTAAAGTCATACAACATTCGATCCACAACTTTGCTGATGCCTCGAAAGAAATCAAACAAACGACTTTGGTAAGGGCATGGAAAAAGCTCTTGGATAATGAAGAAACAACTGCACAAGTATAAAATGGTGAGATAGAAGACTAACTAACGTGATACTCAGAGGAGAGGAATCAGTTTCGTTGGATGATGTGGAGGCCTGGCTTCCATATTTTGACTGAAGAAGAAATTATCGCCAATGCAACTGAAGAAGCAGAATCTTCGGACAAAGAGGAGGAAGAAGAGGTAGGAGACACTACTCAGCCTACAATTAAGGTGAGCGAAGTGAAAGAACATTTACATTTTGTTATTCAATATGTTGAACAATCGGCAAATAAAAATATGTTTGCTTATTATGAACACTTACGGCACCTCCATCAGCATTATAATGAAGCTCTAATGTATATCGTGCCGTGGACACGCCACTGTACATGGAACTATTTTCACTAAGGATCGATTTAATACCTGTACTAGTAAATTAAATATTGTAACGACGATACACTAATTGATGTATTGTATTAGGAAAGTTCCGTTCTGTGTTCCTGTCCATCTTACAACTACATTTCCTCAGCATGAATCTGTCAACAAATTACGAACATATCTTAGGTCATAATATTAACTTTAAATGTGTGACATATGTAAAAGAACACGGTTAACATGCGCTAAACTAAACGCTATTCAACTTATCACGTCGAGCATTATTCATGTCCTACCAGGACCGAGCGCTTCTAATTGTCTCTAGACGGCATGTGTTTAAATCCCAGCTGGGAACTTTGTGGAGATGTATTAGGAAGTAAACAAGCAAAGTATAATCATATGTTTCAAGTGTTACCAAGCAAGACGTCCTAACTGTTTGAAGAGAAAAGAATAAAGTATTAATTTATTATCATTATCATCACAATACCCATACACGTGACACTAAGCAGCGAATAGATAACGTAAGTTGTGTGATAACATCAACTCACTTTCGATATCAACACCAGATTCATATTTAGTAAAGAATGGCTTGCTCCACAGTTGAATTAACGAGATGTTTCCTGTTGAGGAAGAAGGTTGGTTGTTTAATGGCCTGCCCCTTTTCTCTTTTTTTTTTAAACTTGAAAACTCCATGTGATGGTTGCTCCAGTTCGGTCATACCACGTATTATATCTATCTTTATGTTCCATCTATCTTCCCTGCCTGCAGTCATGGGTGTAGAAAGTGAGGACTAACCTACATCTTAGACACACACCTGGACACATCCCATCATTCGCTACAACATGCATGGCCTGGGGGTTTTCAAACCACTCATGTCTTATAAATAGTCAGGAGTGAATACTAATCGTGGTACGCGGTACACACACGCGCGTGCGAGATGAACCCAAATACATATGTATGCTGACTGCAAAAAACACAATTTTGTATTTTTTAAAAGCTTACACCTGCCATGATCTGATTAAAGGTACCCTTGGCTAGAATATAGCGGGGGTGGCCTGGGCAAATTAGACCCCCTCATTTTTGAAAACCACCTTAATTACACTAGTGCTACTACATTAGTGCTAGATTTTCAATGTTAGTCCTTCAAATATTAGGTGCTTATTACAGATTCCTTATGTGTGACTTGAGTTTATAAAAATCAAACCAACCACAAGGAATTGATAAAATAATGTGCCTTATTCATTATTTGGAACACTAACACAACACAAGGGTTGTTTTAAAAAACCGAGTGCTTGCCGTATTTCTTAGACTCACTGGTAAACTTTATATAAGCCTACCTATCAATAAGGAATCATTAATAAGTTTCTTATATATGAAACATTAACGATGAAAATCAAGCACTAACCAGGACTTGTATAACACAAACACATATCATGTTCAAAAATTAGGTGGCCAAGATGACATGTGGGAGTGGTTTTTTTAATCCCCACAGTTTACTACCCATTTGGGTTATACACCTATGTACTAATTACACTGATTGGCAGTTATTATGAAGGTTTAATTGAGAGGAAGTGCACCCTCATTTGTGTGGAAGGTTAGTGAAAAAAAATTATTTAAGATAAACTACCCTCGGTGCAGGCGACCGGGACCGAACCCAATTTCCCCGTCTTTGACAGCTCTAGTCTAACACAAGAGTAGCGCGTTAGACCATGCGGCCACCAAAGAAGGTTAGCTTTTAATTGTCTATTCTTCTGATTTACTTTGTTATAAGTGAATTAATATTCAAACTCTCGTATACAATATTTTATTAATGTATCAAGTATGTCCTTTTCTAACTTAATAAATTACTCGTTTAAATAAATATTATATATTATGTTTTTAATTTTTCCTCTTTTTCTTTGTCATCTTAAAATAAAACATACATCAATTGTTAGTTTGATTTCTGTCTTGAAACGAAAACTAGTCCACAACTATTATTCTCCCTCCAAGAGGTCAGTTTTGACCAGCAAATATTATCTGAAGGGGGGGGGGGGGGGGGGCAATTTCCTCGGGCCTCACATTCCAGAAGGCTACATTTCTCCCCCCAATATTATTAAATTCAATTACAGTTATTCTAAATTTCGGATCAAAAGTGTATAGATAATTAACATCAATAAGGATTCGCTTTGTGAAAGGGTTTTCAGGAATCTTCTACATTATATAATTTAAGATTTATGTTATTTGAGTAAAGTGCTGCAATACAGTAGAATGAATATGCCACCATTGTACTACTGCTGTCGGTCCTTGGAAAACTAACAATGTAATGATACAAAGAGGAATTTATGTTTGTCAATTTATTTAATGGGTTGATCAATATTCCATAAATCATGAGAAATTATTAGGTAACAAAGTATCAAGTATGTATAAATATATTACAATGGCTTAGTGCTAAAACTGAAAAACTGCTGTACAAAGGGGCCCTCAGTTGTTGTCTGAGAGAGGATCATACCATTCAAACATTGTTGATAATTAACTGTTTCTTTGTTCTTTATAAACCATAACTTAATAATTTCCATGCCAGTTTTTTATACATAAATCTAATATTAACCATATTGATAATAGGTAGATGTCTAATTTTTATAAACTCTACTAACCAAAATTAAACTGTTTTGTTCCTTTAACATAATTCTCTAAAGTAGAATATTTTTAGGAAAGTTCTGAATTTCTTCTATATTTTGTGTATTTTGTAAATGTATGGCTAGCCAAAAATGTTAGATGTTTAAGATTAGATTATGCAATTATAGTTCACTTATAAAATTATATTTTATTTTCTTAAATATTTGTTTTTGGTTTTTCTGCAGACATATTCCAAAGGCGAAAGCAACAACAATGGCAGAAACACCAGAGCTAAAGAGGATTGCAGAAAATACAAAAATTCAATCAAATGTGAGTTTTGCTTTAATTTTGGCCTTCTTGGCCTTCTGTGCCGAAGGTATTTCTTTTCTCCATGCAAATGCACACATTCTACATTCCTTATCCCTAACACATTAGTTTGATATACTATTAATATAATGTGCACATAACCTTAATGGGTAGTGCGGTGCAGTGAACAATATAAGCCTTGGTAATAATACAAAATACCTAGTGTAGTATGTGAATTAGAAGACTTAAGTTTTTTTTATCGTCTCTATACATACTACATGTGCTTTGGACATTTCTGGTGATGTTCCTTAAAATACACCTCCTTCAAATGTAAATAACTGATAATCATTACTGGCACTAAAGCCTACCTCAAAAACTAAAATGGTGTTCTAAAATAATTAATCACATAACTTTAAAATATCTGGAATATTTTAATCTAAACTTAATTTTCTCTTTCATCATTTGTGAGCCTACCACATTAGACTTTATTACCCACTGGTGTGCTTTTTAAAAACAAACCTATAAATATGACCAGTTCTTACTTAAGGAACATTTATCCTGGTAAAGGTTTCTTTTTACTTCTATTCGTCACAAATTAACAGCCAAGGAACTGGGTTCTATGTATGTTTTAAAATTAGTTTATTTAATAGGCTGTGTGCTAATTTAATCAGCCAGCTTAGAAAGTTCATGTTAATTGTCCCAAATAATAATACTTTGTATTTTAAAGCAATTTCAGAGTTTCATAAAATAAATAACTCTGCTGATTAGGAGGTAAAGGTTTCTAAAAGGTTTGATATTTTATTCTCTGCTGTCTCTCACCTTTCACACCTTTTATCTTTCAACCGGATTAGGAAATAGCAGGTATCATGAAAACACAAGTTTTATATTTTAAACACCAAATATTTGTGCATGTCTGACCGTGTCTTGTCATGAATTTGAAAATGGAATTTTATTCTGTGTTTTCAGCTTTTACTAATGCATATCCACAATATACACTTCTTGTTAATGTAGTCCTACTATTAGCCCACCACCTTGGACTATTAAGTGTCGACTGCACATCTTACATACTTTAATTTCCAGCAGCAAAATAACTAATATTTCCAAGAGTGTGTCCCTGGTCCAGATAATACAAAATAACTAATATTTCCAAGAGAGTGTCCCTGGTCCAGATAATACAAAATAACTAATATTTCCAAGAGAGTGTCCCTGGTCCAGATAATACAAAATAACTAATATTTCCAAGAGAGTGTGTCCCTGGTCCAGATAATACAAAATAACTAATATTTCCAAGAGAGTGTGTCCCTGGTCCAGATAATACAAAATAACTAATATTTCCAAGAGAGTGTGTCCCTGGTCCAGATAATACAAAATAACTAATATTTCCAAGAGAGTGTGTCCCTGGTCCAGATGATACAAAATAACTAATATTTCCAAGAGAGTGTGTCCCTGGTCCAGATGATACAAAATAACTAATATTTCCAAGAGAGTGTCCCTGGTCCAGATAATACAAAATAACTAATATTTCCAAGAGAGTGTCCCTGGTCCAGATAATACAAAATTATAACTAATATTTCCAAGAGAGTGTGTCCCTGGTCCAGATAATACAAAATAACTAATATTTCCAAGAGAGTGTGTCCCTGGTCCAGATAATACAAAATAACTAATATTTCCAAGAGTGTCCCTGGTCCAGATAATACAAAATAACTAATTTCCAAGAGTGTGTCCCTGGTCCAGATAATACAAAATAACTAATATTTCCAAAGAGTGTGTCCCTGGTCCAGATAATACAAAATAACTAATATTTCCAAGAGAGTGTCCCTGGTCCAGATAATACAAAATTTGTACTGGGGTTGGGTGTGTCAATCTAGGTGTTTCAATTTTAGGTTGAGCCAGGTTGTGATTCATTTGATAATATAACCTTGTGATGTTTATAAAGGCCACATTAAAATAATAACCAGCCCTGTGGTGTAGTGGTCAGTGCACCTGGCTACAAGCCTAGGGGTATCAGGGTTGATTCCTGACTAGTACCTTAGGTATTTTTTTCTTAAGGGGAATGTTTATAACCGTCAATAGGGTTTGGAAGATTGGCTAATTAGGTTTAAGTTAGGTTAAGACTCACCCCCGCCCCACAACATCATAATAACTATCATCACATCATCTAATTGCGGGTATAATGCATAGACAACCTCCTACGGTCTACCCTGGGCAATACTTGTGGCTAATAGTTGACATACGAGCGACCAAACCCGGTTGTCAAATGTGCCATACAATTAAAAACAAAAAATCAAAATTATTACTTAGCTTCTATTGTTACTATAATTATTTATTTATTTTCTGTTTGTGAAGTGTCATTGCAAGATCCAAGATCATACAAGCTGTGAATGAGTTTTACATTTGCAATTTATATCTTTGCTTACCAGATAAAGTACCATGCAGAATTTGAAAAGGCCAAAGGCAAGTTCACCCAAGTTGCAGACGATCCAGAGACGCTACGTATCAAACAAAACTCGAAGATAATCAGGTAAGAGACATAACATGTGACCCTATTTGAATGTATCATATCACTTAGATGTTCAAATCAGACTCATTGGTACAGTTTGCATAAAATGTTTTGGGAAAGTTTGTTGACCATTTTACAAATACTTGACATTGAAGGATTAAGTAGTTAAACTATTATATTTGTTAATTACAGCTATAGCTGCATCTAAATATCACATTCTTTAAATTGAACCTGAGGATTTTGGCTTACTAAACCATTTATTTAACCACTGAGCTATCTATCAATCGTCCCTTGGTTAGGGTAATTCTCCACTCATAATTTAAGGCAGAATCTTTGATGAACATCGAAGAATCATCGGCTACAAATGTGTGATGGATTAATATCACAAACTATCAGATAACGCATCCACCATCAATTCGGAAGTTGACTTTTTGACACCAATAGTAAAATTACATTTATTGTATGAATGTGCACATCAATTTAAAGAATATGATATTTAGATGCAGCTATAGCCGTAACTAACAAATATAATAACTTGGATATTTACTACATGATATGGGCATTCATACAGTTGTAATTGTACTCTCGGCAACAAAAATCGAATTGCTGAGTCGATGGTAGCTGCATTATCTGATAGCTCGTGATCTTAATTGATTGCTCATATGTAGCCGATGATTTCTGCACAGATATCACAGACTCTTGCCTTAAAATATGACCCTGTGCACGGGACGGCTCCTAGATATCTCAGTAGTTAGAACATTGGCATACTAAGGCAAAGGTCCCGGGTTCGATTCCCATGTCCAGTTGTCGTTTTTCAATTTAAAGAATAAAACATTTGACAACCATTGGCTGCTTCTAAAGAAACATTTCATTGCTCAAATCTTGCTCTAACCAAGTGAAATGTTTCTATAATATTTCACAATATTAATCGTAATCAATAAAGAAAAACATGTTAACCTTTTTTGGTCACTTGCTGATAGGCTAGTTTCTTTACACAACCTATTTGTTCAATTATAAGTTTATTTTGAGTTCTATTTGAAAAACCTAAATTTATTTTCAAATTATCTTAAAATGTATTTTATTAAATACCTTAAAAATATGTCAATGATCAAGGCTATTCTGAAAGACTTAGGTTAACTATGTTTACACTATATGTTCATTTAGGCTCTTAAACTACGTAGATGGTTCTACTAATCTTGAAATGAGACATGGCCATAAATACTTGTCTTCTGACTTTTAATATATTGCTCTCAGAACCATTAATTTGGGCAATTTAAATTACTCCCCCTTGTTGTCGGCTCTTAATTCAGTTGACTGTGGAACAGTGTAGGGGAAAAAGGGAGGGTATTGTTTTGATGAGTGGCCACGTGTGTGCCTTTGAGCTATTAAAACATCCTTCCTTGGGTTAAGAGCTTTGAACAGAGGGTGTTAAAGTAAAATATTTCATGCCTGTATGGAATTGAAATGTAACAGACATTTTAGATATTTTATCAAACATTACTTTTATTCTGAGAACCCAAATAAATGTTGAAACTAGCCTGGTATTTTTTTAAATCTGCCCCAAGCTGAATAAAATTCAATACAATCAATTGTATTTCAAGATCTCCCTCTGCATCATATTTAAGCTCCCTAAAGAAATAATCCTAGTGAACATAACTATCATTTGATCCTGTAGATCATACAAACCAGGCCAAGGGAAACATAACTCAACTATATATTAAATAGCCAAGCTATTATATTTGTTAATTATGGCTGTAGCCCCCCCAGGGTCAAAGGTGGCTGTGCTACCTGATAACTTATGATATTGGTTGATCACTCATATATAGCTGACAATTTCCTCATGTCCAGCACAGACTCTGCCTTAAAATATGAGTGAAGAATGACCCGGGGATTGAAAGACTCCTGGATAGCTCAGTGGTTTGAGTGTTGGCTTACTGAGCTGGGTTCGATTTCCATGTCCAAGTGTCATTTTTCAATTTAAGGATATGACACTAGTGTAAACAAAGATCTCTGCACGGTAACTGCCTTAAATACGTTTAACCCACCAACCCTCCATTGAACAGCTAGCATGATCACTCCCCTTATTGCTCTAATTTCCTTAGGTTTGCTCCAAGGAAACTCTAGCGATCTTTGTCATATATATATATACACATTAAATTAAATTCAATCCACACTTCTGAGTCTACGTCTGATATACTACAAGCTTGTATCAGGACTCTGCCACTCATATAGACATCACCTGGTCTCAAACCAAGACCCCAAAGATGGGCAGGTTGAAACTGAGCCAGCGAGATGATAGTACGGGTTTTAATTGCAGCAACGCTGTGTACCACGGGGAGAAGGAGAAGAAGGCAGCCATGGAGCAGAAGCGGGCTATTTCTGGCGAGAATGGAGATGGAGACGGCTCAAGTGATGGTGAGTGATATTAATAATACATGGGCAATCTAATCAAAGGGGAGGAAAGAATAAAAGAAAGGGAAGTTTTATCAGTCTAGTATTGAAGACATTATTTAATGCTAGCATTCGCAAAAATATATGAAAAGTAGGTTGATGCCCCATTTGTCCCTTTCACCAGAACACTATTCAGAAGCCTTGCACCAGGGAGTAGAATGCCTATTGTTGGAAATGTAGTGTTGAATTTGACACTACACCAAGTTCCTTAAGGTAAATGAACTGGATAATAGTTAAATCAAGTCAAGAAATAAGTAAAAAAAAACAACATATATTTAAAATTATATCTCAAATCTTGATTTATAAAACATTACTTGATTTTGGGAGTTTTTAGATTTAAAACTTTGAAAGAATTAATTTTAATTTTCTGAACGCTGGACTTTTTGAAGCTATTTATTTAAAATTAAAGTTAATCCTTTGTTCGAAACATTTATTCCAATCTTTTCATTGAAAAATTCTCACACACAGCATGTCACGAAAACCATTGTAAACAATGATTTCAGAATTCTTAATGACTTTGGTTCTCAAAAGTAAATGTATTTCAGTTATTGGACTAGATTTGTAGTATACAGTCAACTCTGGTTAAAATGAACCTCTACAGACTCTGATATTTGGTTCACTATGTCTCAAGTTCACCAAAACAGATTTTTTTAAATCTGAAAGTAGTAGGTTAGTGACAAACAAAATGAAAGTTCAAATGCAATCACTCTCTATTAAAATCTATTAATTGATCTTAAAAAAATTGGTTGTATGCTGTTGTTTAGTGTATACTGTTTTGGTTAATATTTTTTCCAGATCCTTCTTCTCTAGAGTCTGTGCTTTTCCCACACTTGATTCTACACTATTCATGCATTCAAAAGATTAAACTGACTAAAAAAGTCTAATTTTTTTGTTTCATACACCCTCTCGAAGTTTAGTGAAAACAATTAATAAATGGCCACAAACTGCCATTCACTGTCCTGTAACTCCTGTCTTATAAATACAACTCAGAAGACTGTCTTCCTTTACTTGCCGCAGACAAAGGTATTAAAACTTAAGCCTTGTCAATGAGTGCAGTGACTGTAAGCTCAACCCTCCCACTCCACATTCGTACTTTCAGTCAAGCTTTGTGCTAGCTACTCAATAATTCTGGTAGAGAATTGGTATCTTCAAGTTTAAACAACCAAAAAGATATGTTTTTAAAGAATTATGATGTTAAAATGACATTTCTTATTGAAAGTTTTTATATTTTGTTCACTAAAACCGAAATTGAGGGTTCATTATAAACACACTTTTTAACACACATTGAAATGTATGTGAGTTTGGACTAAAGTTTAGGTTCACTGTATCCGAATGTTCACTACAACCGAGTTAACTATAACCAGAGTTGACTGTATATGCTTTTATAATGTTGGAAACGTAAACTATTATCACCACCATGTCTTAGTACCTGCTCAGTTTATATAAGTATATAATTACTCTAATGAGCTAGGGAGGAAGACAGAACCATTTTATATGTAATATATCCGAATTTGCCTGGGAGGAGAGTGGGAAACCATTCAGGAAAAACCACTCTCAGTAGACAAAGATTAGGAATGAAGTCATCTGGGAAAAAGTAGGGGTACACAGAGTACATGCGATAGTAGAGGAAATAAGAGTGAGATGCTATGGGAATGTAATGAGGATAGAAAGGGAGAGAATACCAAAGAGAATGACAGGGATGAAGTATGTAGGAAAAAGAACAAGACAGGCCAAGAAAGAAATGTGAGAAGCAGATAACAAAGTTTTCAAGTTAGAGGAGAAGAATAATAGATTAATAGGTGAAGATAGAGGTATTTTACTAAACTGGCCTGGCCACAGGCTGGAAACAGTTGATGATGATGGTGATGATGACTCTCAGTAGACCAGACCTAGTTTTGAGCCTCGATCTCCATGTAATAAGCAGGCCAATCTAACTTGAAAGTGACACCTTAGGCAGTTTGGCCACTCAAGTTGGTTTGGAACTTAAAATCCAATTTAATATTTACTTTGATATTGATAGGCCACATACATACATACATACATAAACCACACCGTTCACTTACGGGGTGGACAAGAAACTGTTCATATTGTCCAAAAACCCTAACTCCGTACTTAATCCATCCTCGCTAATGTTCTGCACACTTCCCTATCCTTGCATACTCCCTTTGCTTCAAGAATATCCATACACAGTAATAAATGTTCTTTTATTCTTAAAACTTTTAATGTTGCTCTTTTTCACACATTAATCGACCACATTTAGCCATGGCCTACACCTTCCTTTTGATCCACTCTCATCCTTTCAACAAGGCCAAACAAATGCCAGACATTTCTTTCACATGATGTATTGGATTCCCTTTCAAACCGCACTCCTTCAGCACCCATTCATTACCGAATCTGTTCATTTAAGTTTAACCCCATATTTTTCCAACTGAATTAATCTATTTCTTGTATTCCTCCTGACAAATCCACACTTCACATCCATACATAAATGTTGGAACTAACACACCTTTATATACTGCCAATTTTGCCTCTTTCAATACTACTTGATTCTTTGCAATAGTCCAAACACATCCAACTATTATCGGAGATGGGACCACTCGTTTGTCGATTTCATCATCTCTTCTTCCATTTTTGAAAAACATTCTGTCCAGATACATAAAATCATTCACTTGTTTTAACAGTTTTACAGTAATACTAAGCTGACAATCATTTCTTAATTCATCCTTATTAAAAGGTTTAGAAACATTTATACAAAGATCCATTCAAACGATTTAATGCATTCCGCAAGTCACTTTCACTCTCGGCAATTAATAGAGCATCATCAGCCTACAACAGCACTCTCACATCCACATTGTCCATCTGCACCACACGCATACCTCATACACTTATCCATGAATACATTAAACAACCATGGAGACATAATACAACCTTGTTTAACACCCTGTTCAGTACCAAGCCATTCGCGCAAAGCCCCATATACCACCATTATTTTATAAATTACTGTATGCTTCACCTTAGAAATGTAAATTGTGGTGGTACACCCTGTATCTTTGAGGGAATTGCAGGTCTTATGGAGAAAAGCTTTATCTTTGCTCTCTCTCTCATTTAACTGTTGCCAAATCTCCTTATCAGATATATTGGGAGGTGATGTGCTGGTGTAATAAGAAGCTACTGGCAATCTAAACTAACCAGCACCCACCTCGGTGGCTTAGTTAGCCAACACGCTAACTTTGTGTTGAGCTAGACTGCCGAGGGCGGGTAGATCGAGGTTCGAATCTCTGTCGGGTGAACTGGGGGTGGTTTTTCCTACATGGTTTTTCACTCTCCCTCCATGCAAATGAGGTTTACTTCCTCTGAATTTAACCTTCCCAATTCCTAACCCATTAGCGTAATTAGCATGTAAGGGTAGAACCTGAACAGGTAGTAAGACACAGTGCTAATTAAATAAATAATAAACTAACCAAGGTTGTGAAACTTGTCTTATATTTGAGTGGAGATTGACCACACAAAAATAAGAAAATGACAATGCTGTTCCCCAATGGTAACTTTACAATTCCCTCAGCGATGATATCCAATGTAATACCCTACTTTCCATGCGCTAGATTAAACTATAGCTAACCTAAGTGGTAAATGATTCCTTTAACTTTAGAGTAGTTAATGAGTTACTATTGGGGGCGATGGATAGGGGATTGAGGGGAAATGCACCAACTTCTGCCCTAATAAAGTTTAGAAAATACTCGGTGGTTTCATTCAAGAACCTCGATATTTGAGTCTGTAGAGTGTGCGCTTTTAACAATAATGAATTAACTCTGCTATTAAAATAACTTATTCTAGACTACCTCTTTGAAACAATATTTTTTAAAATTAGTGTTTGACTAAACTATTCTTTTTTGGATGGAATATGCTCTACAATGTTGAGTATCTTTAAAAGCTCTACAACAATTATTACTATGCATTATTTATATTGACTTAGTTTTAACTATTCTGTCTTTGTGTAATTTATACACTGAATTCAAATTACCCTTAAATAGACTTATTTTTAGCTCATGGTAATTAGTAAATATGTATGTTTTTCTATTTATGTGTGTAGTTTTGTGTGTGTTGAATTAGTTTGGTGTGCGATTGCCAAGTTTGTCATAAAATAAAGCTGAGCTAAGCAATTAATAGCAGCATTAATAAAAAACTGATTACAAACTCTGTTGTTTAAAAAAAATTGGTTCTGAAAAATGTTTGTATTCTGAAACTTAAATATTCTTTAGGATTTAAAGGATATGTCACTAAGAAACTTTTATCTTTCTTCAGATAACTAAATGATATTCTTGCTTATATGAATAGACCCCATAATTTGAGCCCGCAAGCAAGCTATACTGACCGAGCAGCCACCCACCGCCTTTAGCTATGGTAGTGGCAACATTTTGTAGATAGAGGGTGTCATGTGGTCAGCACAAGGCCTCCAGCCATTAATTTGTTTTTCTAAACTGGGGCTGCAACTTCTTTACTCTAGTAGCTCCTCATTTGTCCTCGTGAAGCTGAGTTTGATCTCATTCCAGACCCACCGCTTCATAGATACAGGTGATTGGACCCAGGACTTTTGGATATGTAGCGACCATTAAACCACAGTGGTGGTCACTTATACATGAATAGGCCCCAAACATATCAAACACCAATCTTATTATTATATACATTGCTAACAACCACCTGCAAAGAAATAAAAGAAGACTCAAACTGGAAGGAAATAAAGATTGATCAAATTAAAAAAAGCTAAAAAAAACATTAATTATATTTTGGCTTTAAATTTTAGTTACTTTTGTCACATTAAAACACGAACAAATACTTTACTGTTGGTTATAGAAAGGTCATTGTTCTAACTAACCCAAGCCGGGTGGTGTTATCTAAATGCCCCCACCTCCTTTGTTTCCATGCTAATGCGAGTAATTTAAATTATCCTCCTCCCGTGTAGAATAAAATGTAGGGCAATAGTAAATATTACAACATTGATGAGTGTAAAGATCTTTCAAATATCACTATTAATTTAAAATTTAGCACTTTTTTAAAAATTTTGAATTAAACATATTTAAAAATGTACTTCATGAGGAACTCATTTTACATTGGTGTATTTTTCTTTTCAATCTTACAAGCTACACCTTAGTGGAATCCAGCAAGGTATGTCTGCTACCTTTCACAGTTGAAAAAATTAGAGGGATATAGCCAGTGAATCATTAAATAATACATATTTCAAAATAAAAATAACCATATATAGAATGTGACATAAACATTATATCCTGTATTGTTGGATTAGTGATAAGTGTATGGGTTCGGCCAGACTGCCAAGCATGCGAGCGAGCGCGCAAGCGACTGGGTGGCCAAACTGGCGATGCGCGCGAGCGAGCGAGCGCGTAATTAGCGGACCCTAGTTAGATTATTATTAGCACCGCGTCTTACTACCCGTTCGGGTTATGCGCACTTACGCTAATGCGTAATGGTAGGGTTATTGTGAGATGAAATGAAGGACCTACAGTTTAACGTGGAATCCGAACCACGGTGGTGGCCTGGCATTCCCTACATTCACAAGATGTCGTGTCATAGGTGAAGGAAGGGTTTGGAAATAAGATAAATCTGTGCCGGGACCGAGGATTGAACCCCGGCTGCCAGCACAGAAGTCTGACACCTTACCCCTAGACCACTAGGTCACCGCCCCCCCTCCCCCCTAGTTAGAGAAGATGTCTCTGTCAAACACACTTAGTACATCTCTGATCCTCGAAAATTCTTACAGAAAATATTGTGTATTTATAAAAAAGAAAAAAGTAGAAGTGCATCCAATTAATAAATTGAGAAATGCGTATGGTACTGTACTGAAGTGTTTTAAAATCAGATTTGCCGCACCAGTGGCAGAATGGTGCGTTGCACTCGATAACTTTTGACTAGGAGGCAAAGGTTCGAATCTTGGCCCAGTGAACTGAAGGTGATTTTTAAAACTTATTTATTGTTGTGGTTTTTTCATACTCTCTCCAAACTAATGGTGATTCTTATTTGTAAAGGCCTACTTTGATTATAATATTGAAGTATTTTAACATATCGGGTTTACATATATACATTATATTATTTATGGTCTTACCAATTAAATTAGGCCATTATTATTATTATTATTATTATTATTATTATTATTATTATTATTATTATTATTATTATTATTATTATTATTATTATTATTATTATTATTATTAGCACCGCATCTTACTTCCCGTTCGGGTTATATGCACTTACGCTAATGTGTAATGGTAGGGTGATTGTGAGATGAAATGAAGGACCTACAGTTTAACGTGGAATCCGAACCACGGTGGAGGCCTGGCTTTCCCCACATTCACAAGATGTCTTGCCAGAGGTGAAGGAAGGGTTTGGTAATCAGATAAATCTGTGCCGGGACCGAGGATTGAGCCCCAGACCTCCAGCACAGAAGTCTGACACCTTACCCCTAGACCGCCAGGTAACCGGGCCATTAATAGCAAGTGTGTTAAACCTATCACTGATAGAAAAAAGTCAAATATCATGTCAAAATGAGAAGTTTCCCCAGCACTCAATGAACCAACATACAATAATATTGCCTAGCGCCTGTAAACTAGACTGTACCGGGTCGAGCGCGCGCGCTTGAAAAATAGAACCAGTTCTATCTTTCAAGCGCACGCGCTCAGTCGCTCGCGCGCTCGCTCGCTCGCTCGCTCGCTCGCTCCAGTGTGGCCACCCCCATTACAATCAATGTGTTCTATTTTATATTTTAGTCGCTCGCGCGCTCGCTCGCTCGCGCGCTCAGTCTGGCCGTACCCTATGTTTGCACAAGTGGTGATTGCTGAAGGGTTGGTTTTTTTGTCTGTAGGAGACTTACAAAGCACTTTTAACCCCTGTATGTGATCATGTGTTGGAGGCTCACTTAAGATGTCTTCATCGCTTAGAAACAGTGTAGTATTGGATATCGTTTGTAACTTTTTTTTTCTCTAGATCTTCTTTTATGTACCTAATTATTGAAAATGGTGACAGTAAATGTTTTGTGTTGGTTGTCATCCCTAAGTTTTGAAGCTTTTATTTGAGAACAGGTCATATTTTCTATGCATTGGTTTGACATAAAATATTATGTTTAGTAGTGTTTTCTTTTGTTGGCCTTTGTATTAAATTTGATCAGACTTTGAGACAGTACCTTAAACCTTTAATTCCAAAATAAACATCCCACTTCTAGATAGTTGTCTCTAAGATGGATTGATTTGTTTCTTAACCGGACTAGTGATAAATCCCACTGCAGTAAACTGTGACCTGTTTTCTAAGCTAGAGCACACCTTCCCTCCTTGTAACGCCCTAACTGTTGTGTGTTCCCCGATCAGCAGAAGATGGTCCCATGCCCCCTCCCCCCTCAGTACCACCCCTGTAGTAGAGCCAGTGAACCATCACCACTACCACCAACATCATCATCATGCCCCAGGAAAGATCGCAGACTACGACCCTTTGGTGGATGCACCAAGAAACTCCCCCTACTCAGCCAGGCAAAGTTCCACAGTCATCTACACATCTGACAGGGGACCAGGTACACTAGCATGACTATCTACCCTGATAAAGTCTTCTCTTTACTACCAGCTCACTGGAAACGATCATTGCATGGTCTTAACATATTCACTAGAACCTTCTACACAGTCATATACACAATGCATTGCCCCCCAAGCTGAACCTGTGGGAGTGGTGCCCAAGATGTGTATATCTTACTTTCATGAAGCTTTCTGCTGGTCAAACCATGCACAACTTAATTGTTCTAAGGTGCTTTTAAAAAAACACAAGAATATTCTCTAGTCATCTCTCACTAACATGTTTCTATTTAATGTGGCTAGGACTTGGATACAACCCAAGATAAGCACCCAGTAATATTATAAATAAGTAAAATAGATTAATTTTTTTATGACACAATGTTATAATTTCAAGAACAATTCAACCAGACATTTTAAACTAAAGTTATTAAATTTTCATTCTAAATATTTTTTAAATTAATCTATTTTACTTATTTATAATATTATTGGGTGCTTATCTTGGGTTGTATCTAAGTCCTAGCCACATTCATTATCACTCCTTACTATATTTTATTTAGAATGTTTTCTAAAATGTTTTTATGTGGTGAGTTGGTTCTTTTTTTAAAACTGTACTAATATTTAGTTATTCATTTTGTAACTAACTTTCTGTTATTATAATTAATTTTGAAGTGAAATCTTGTTAGAACCGTCAATACTATGATTATCTTAAAACACTTGACTACACTTAAGTTTTGTAAGAAAACTCTGTTAAGGATACTTTTTCTAACTAATGTGAGGATACCTAAATAACTTTTTATCTTGTTAACACTCTTTGTACTGGGCCAAGATTATGTACCTACCCTAAGAAGCCAGCCAATTTTAGGAATTTTTAAAAATTCATTTCGCCACAGCCCCACATTGTATTTAAAAAATTCTAAGACCAGTTTGGAGCAACATTCTTCTTTATTCTGAATATCTATTGTGATATCTTTTAAAAAGCTCTTATTAGGGTTCTGAGTAAAAGGCAAAAACAGTCATACAAAAGCTAAACAATAAACTCACACAATCAGCTGGTTATGTAGATTTAGATTATAGGTGTCATCGTGTACAATAATTGTTTTTATATGCTCATAATGAATAACTCAAATTCTATATGTTATCTGATTTGTAAATATATTTACTATAAGTAAATTTGATTGACTATAGGCGTACCTGTGAGATCTATCATCAGTTAAATTCACTATTTATGCAATTTCTTTATCAAATAAACCTTTTCTACTCAAGATTGTCTATGCAGCACAAACACAAGAAACAGACGCGCATGATATTCTTCTCTTTAAGAATCACTGAACTTGAGCTACTTGGA
The DNA here is from genome assembly GCA_039000515.1 of Timema cristinae. NCBI lineage: Eukaryota > Metazoa > Arthropoda > Insecta > Phasmatodea > Timematidae > Timema > Timema cristinae. Next base: position 27,968,279 of record JBCFYV010000935.1, read on the forward strand.
GGATGACATGCAAGGTGGTTCTATTTATAAAAAAATCCACTCAGATGTGCAGTGATATGCTATCTATGACCACAATTCAGAACTAACAGTCCAAGGAATCCATATCATTAACCAAACACGTATTAAACATGGGCAAAGATTTTATGCTGATTTAAATTCAAGACTCGATAGAATAGACTAGGCTTGGGGAAATTCGTAAGAACGGCCACTAGTAAATTCGATAGGCATGGTGTCAAGAGTGTTAAAATTTACTTTGACATAATTAAATCAACAACACGGACACCTTATCTTGACATAATTTAAAATGTCTGGTATGAAATTGTTTCTATGGGGGGTGGGGGGGAGGGGGCAAGAATAAAAAAACCTTTGAATAATTATTTGGGATTTTAAACATGTAAACTGCATTAACTCTAAAGGGTAACACGTATACATAGATATTATTCTCATCTAGTTTAGTTTCATGGAGATCAAAGCTTAACTCCTGGCCTAATGTCCTGAAGTCCCCCCCCCCCCCCTCTCCCTCTTAAATTAAATCTGTGCAAAGCTTTAGAATTTTTCAACCGAATCTGAAACATGCTAGGATTCATATTCAAATAAAATTCTGAATCTTGATATTAAAAATATTTGAATCAGTATTGATGGAATTTAATTTGAATCCAAAAGTAAAACTTTTGAATCATTTAACTTTTAAGACAGAAGCATAAAGCCATTATTCTACTTGACAGTATAAACTTGAAGATTTTATAATATTTATAACCAATTTATTATTTAAATAGGCCTACAGTTGTTTTTACTTGACTCAGTATAAAAAAACTAATATTTTATTTGGATTTGTTAACATTTGATTATAAAATATTTTATTCAAAACCTTTGACCTTATACTGTGTCGCTGTAAATACTGATGCATACTGTCAGTCAGACTGTCATTCTTAGGACCGACAGTCTGACTGTTTGTGTGGGGGTCCAATAAGTTTTGTACATGCCTAACCTAAATGGTTTTCCACCTCCTTCCACACAAATGGGTACATTTCCGCTAAAATGATGGCTAGCTGCCTCATTCATATAGTGGATAACCTGGATGAGTTGAAAGCTGGGGTGCACAAAACAAGGTTCAAGGGGGCTAGCTTATTGAAATTACTTTTATTCATTTAAAAATGATAAAAGTTAAATCAACTCAAAGAACAAACCTGTTCCTCACTTGTCCAGTTCACAGTCCGGGTAAAAATGCATAGAGTTCATGAATTGGATAACAACTAGAGCTGCCCATTTCTGAAAAAGCTAGTCCATGAACTGGGCAGCACAAATGCTACCCAATTAATGAGCCGAACAAGTTTTTGCCCAGTTCATGAAATGGACAAGCGAAGAAGCCAATTAATGGAATGAGCAAAAATTTGTCTGATTCATGAAATGGCCAATTTAACTTTTGGGGTGTAACATAATGGTTTGTGCCAAGCATAGATACCATCATTCTCAATTTGAATTTGATATTTTTCAATTAGATAACTAAAATCAAGCCAAACTAGAAACAAATTGATGAGGTTTTAGGTCATTGAAAATTCCACAATGTGCCTAAACACTTTTAATATAGGTTATTTTTAGTAACAATTCTGTGGCAAGATTGTTTTTATTAATTATTACTGTAATGACCGGAAAATAAACCATACTCTCCACCCCACCTGCCTTTATAAGAGCTTTTTGCAGTATATTATCACACCCTTTATAACAAATGTGTTAATTTGGAGGAGTGAAGATATGGATTGAAATATTTTATATTCGCCACAATAGATGGTGGTGCTCTTTATGGCTTCCCTTGGACAAGGTGAACTATCTATTGTTGCATGAACATGTTGAAGAACCTACTTTTATAAATAACTAAAGCTAGGATTTGTATATGTTAGTTACATATTGTAATCCTGCCAGTTAGAAATGTGAAAAGTTAAATATCGGCGAATTAGCTTGTTTGGGACTGTATTTTCAGTTTAAATTTGAGAGATTTTTACATATTTTACTGATACTAAAGATATTTTATAAAATTACAAATTTTTTATTTGGGTATTAGTTTTGTCTTTCTAGGGAAAATAATTTAACTTTATATTTGACATTTTTGTGCTGAGAAGGGGAGAATGTCAATTTGTAATCACAAGTTGACAAACTGTGAAATTAATAACTCTTGAATCTGGTTAGCTCATTTTCCTGTTCTTTGGTCAGTATAAGAAATCGATATAAAGCAAAGAACAAATGACTAAAACAAAACCCAAAAGCAATCAGAGAAATTTAATTTGAAGCCTTGTAACTTTAATACAGCATGTAGAACTGTTTTTTTTTTAAAGCAAACTAAACCAAACATGTGTATACGTGTAAGTGTAATATTAATTTCGGCCAAAATGTCAAGATCAAGCCTTTAACCTCAGACTGAAAAAACAAATTCTAGGAAACTGACGTTAAAAAATTTGGAATGGTTTGACATTCATGTGTTTTCAAAGAGCTGGCAATATTGAACGTTTCATTGAAATTGGTAGGAATTCTAAAATCAGTTATCTAATGCTATTCACTTAAAACCTTTAATTAACGGTAAACTTGCTTTGGTGGCAAGTTCATTTAAGGCTGGCTGCAAACCGGACCAGACAAAATGTCTCGGTAAAAAGTCTTGACGTCAATGTCTTGGCAAAGAGAGCTTTAGTCGCGATTAGACGTCTGTTCGTAGGACACTGAATCTATGTTTTTGCGCAAGACATTTCCATCCACGCCTGTGAGAGTTGACTGCAAATCTGCTACCATACCCATATAACTGGATGGACACCTGCGACCAAAATTTTCAAGTTGTCATCTGCACACCATTGTGTAAGAGAGAAGGAATCCTTCTGGTATCTCTTTCTCTTATACACATACAATGCAATATGGCATTTCGACATTGTCCACTAATTTTTATGAATCTATGCAAACAATAATACTTTTATTCACAAGAAACACATTTTTGCACAAGAGCATTGAAAAAAACCTGTTAAATCTGACCTCTCGCTAGAAAGCAGATGACAAACTTCATGTCAGTAAACTTTAGCGTCACGATTTGGATTTGGTTCGTTGTAAGGGGTGTGTTTATGTACATCCAGAATATTATAGAGATCACTGACTGTACCTCTTACCTTGTGGTTTTTTATTTATTTTTTTCTCTGGGGGCATTTTTCATTGCGAATAATTATTTAATTAGTTTATGGAACTACATAAATCTCTTTAAGCGTTAATTGGATGCATACAATCAAGTTTTCCATCTTTTATGTATTGCAGAATAACAGCTATTTATTCATCGCTCGCCATCTTTACACCAACCACCACTCCTTGTGCTTGAATGTATTTTCAAGAGACAAATTGTCTTGTCGAATGTCTTTTCAAAATTGAGTTGTCTTGTCTGATTCGATGTGCGGTCAGCCTAAGGTGCTACTCTCGCAATATACTAGACTGTCAGTGATGGGGAGATCATGGTTTGATTTGTCGGGTCAGGAACAAAAACAGGATGGGAAAACCACAACAATAAATCACTTGTCAAAAACTACCCTCAGTTCACTGAGCCAAAATTCAAACCTTTGCCTCCTCGTCAACAAATATCGGGAGCTATTTGTTAATCACGCGCTGGCCAGTTCGGCCACCCAATTGCTCACTCGCTTGGCAGTCTGGCTGAACCCTAAAACATATTTGCACTATCATTTATTAAATGTGCAATAGCACTAGGCCTAAAGAAAATAGGCAGAAAAAAAATCTCCAATACTGTATTGCCAAGCTTAAAACCACCGAAAACCCTCCCTTAGCAGCAAAACAAGCACTGATTAAAAAGAGCAAAATTAGCAAAGCTCTAAAGAAAGGCACCTTAAAGGGAGGTAGGCTACAGCTATATTTATTGTTTCAAATAAAGATCCACTAAAAAGTTAAAGATTGATTGTATTTGTCATAAAAATCTAATAACAATGTTTCACTGTACAGTTAATTCTCTATGCTTCCTGGTTTTGTAGTTTTATCACACAATTATAGATGTGATTTCCAATTTTAAGTATTTATGTGATTTATTAAATGCATGCATTTTGCCATTAGTAATTTGTAGTGATGGTTTTTAATGTATGTTAAAATTGTATTTGTGTTGCAAGCTTTTAACCAACTATTTTAATATGCACCTCTTTATTCTTTGTAAAGAAGATACATGGTTTCTTAATTTGTTAGCTATTAATGAACATATTTCTAGTCTAAGTTAACTGCGATGATGGTCTCTCAAAACATTTTCTTGTTTGAAACATACATTCAACATCCTCTAACACGCTACTCGTGCAGTAAACTGGACTGTTGAGGATGGGGAGATTGAAGTTCGAATCTCGGTCGGGTGTGCTGAAGTGGTTTTTTTCCAACCTCGTTTCCACTTTCCCCCCACACAAATGCGGTCACATTCCTTTGAATATAACCTTCCCAATCCTCAAAATTATACTAGTATATTGTTTTGATATGAAAATAGGTTTAGTTATTTGTGATTATTCTGATTTAAGACTAGATTAAATAACATTTCACATTCATAAAATAGAATAAAAAATAAATATCTCCCAATAATATTGCATATCACTTCTAAAATTATTGGAACTATAAATAGATAATTGCCATTGGCTTATTTCATTTCATTTCACTGAGGTATATAACCCTAGGTCATTGGTCTAATCACATTAAGGTGGGTTGGAAGGGGATGCGAGAAAAAGCCAGTGTTTATGTAGTGTTTATGGAAAAACTTTTTTTTACTAAAATTAAAAAAAAATTCTCCATCATAAAGATGGTTTAATTTTCTTCACAAGTTGATATCAACAGTTCTTGAATATTCATCATGAGCATAGCAATTCTAAAAATAATTTTATATTGTTACATTTTTTTTATCTTGAAGTAATATTTTGTAAACTTTTTTTAATCGCCTATAACTAAATCTATTTGGTTTATATATAAAAAAAAAGTCCTGTAGGAATCTTCCTGCCAGGATGTAGCTTAAAAATGTCCACAAAATTACATGGAAACTTTTTAAAGGAAGAGAGAAGCTGTCATTAAATTCCAGGACACCCTCGACTGATGCTTAAGTAATTTTTAGCTCACAGTGTAGAGAAAATTATATTCTGTGTTTGTACTAGAGAAATATTTTATTTGTTTTGCTATAAAAACTGCCAAAACACGGGTCTTTTCTCGCATCTCCTTCCATCCAACCTTAACATTTCAAATTAAATCTTAAAGTTTAAACTTCTTCAAAGTATGTGTGTTCATATATAGAATATGATTGTTTATAATCCTCTATATTAAGGAGAGTAACACCCACGTGTGCAGTGCAAGCTCATCAAAGGGGTTAGTAGGGGGTGGATCAGGGATGTACATTATATGACACGTGTTTTGTGGCCCCGACTGTTGCAGTGACCAGCCCTCCCTCGCGGCGGGTTGGCTCTATTGCCGACTTGGACCCGGTCAACGATTTCTATGGCTCGCTGACCACAGACTACAAACCCTCTAGTGGCGGTTACAACAATCATGCTCCTCCTGTTCACAAACAACAGCATGCCATGGGGGTAAACCACTTTATTTTAATTGGTTAATGCCATCAGATTTATTGCTAGGTTTAAGTTTCTTAATAGATTATCCAGAAATATTGAAGGTACACTCATCCACAAAAGTAAAGATGTCATTCTGGTATTATTGACTAAGTTTTTCATTTTTGACAGTTAAGCAAACTTTTTTTTCATATAAAAACACTTGGTAATACACCACACAAGCTAACTGCTCAAATAAATAGACTTGGTGATAATAATATAAATTAAAATTAAAACAAATAATCAATACCATATTATTTTTTATAAAAATTAATAAAATCCAATAATTGTAATTAGTTCAGAGTATTAGAGCTCTAAAACAAATTTCCCTTGGGAAAAAAAAATAATAAGGATTTTAGTCTTGAATCCTATAATCTTACATATCCTTAAGGATTCGAGGGTGCCATCCCTAGTTAATATCCAGACTTCGAATATTTTATAGAAAGTTTTATACAGGGTGTCTACCATCCGGAAAAATTAGGGAAAACGGGAATTAGCCGGGAATTTGAAGTGATCGGGAAAAAACGGGAATAAGTGGGGAAGTAGGTAAATCACAATAAAAATCCGGGAAAATAATATACAATAATCATTAAATCAGTAAATTATGTCATTTTTTGTTTGTAGCTGTGTAATATATTTTTAATTCTTAGTAAACAATTTTAATACAAATTTTACAACTTCTTATTATTTATAAAAAAGATTAATAGAAAAACGAGAGGGGAAGGGGGGGGGGGGGGCAAGTTAGAAGGATGTGATATACTTTTTTTTAGTCGGGAATTTTAGGAAATGATCAGGGGAAATCAGGGAAAAGGTCGGGGATTTCATTGGTCAAGTTGAGTAGACACCATGTTTATATCAAGGTACCCATATTTATACAGCACCAAGTGTCAAAATTCACTGCTTCTGCTCCTATTCTAGGAGTCTATAAATACAACTATACATGAACATTATGTAAGATAATGTATAATATTGAAAACATATTATTATAAATGGTTACAACATAAATTGTTTATCTGTTTTTCAGCGCGTATACAAGGCCTTGTATGACTATGATGCCCAGGATTCTGACGAGGTATCTTTCATTGATGGCGACCTGATTGTCAACTGCACACCGATTGATGAAGGCTGGATGACGGGATTGGTCCAGAGGACGGGTCAGTCTGGGATGTTGCCTGCCAACTACGTAGAACCTGCCAACTAGGAAATAAAACAACTCTGCCTAACCTCTGCCCTGTCATTTAAAACTTAACATTTCATTGTGCTTCTTGGGCACATGCCTGCCTCTATAATTGTTAGCTATAATTTATTTATCTCATTGTAAACTTTAATCAATATTTGTGTCCATTTTAAGATTGGGATGCATTTTTTGGGAGGGGAACGTCTTGAAAGTGAGTGTTATTGCAACGTAGATTTTTCTTGCTATTTGTGAATAAACCACGTATTACAATATTAGTACAAATGGTATTTAAATAAATTTCTTGGCATAATATAACTCCTCTTCTTTGGTGGGCAGAATATTTTCTAGTAATACAGCGACTAATGGTATTATAACAATTACATCTAGAAGAATCTGATAAAGTCACTGTTGATAATGGATTACAATAATAATTATGATTAAAACTATTATTTTAAGATTTGCTAATAGAACCCCAGTTTGTGATTGACATCATAATAGCTTTTTGATATCTAAGGGAATGTTTCATATCATTGATAATTTGTTCTGTGTAGTTATATGAATTTGTTATTGTTATTAATTATTTGAGCTTGTTCATGTTTAACTTCTTGATGCAGTGTGATAAGCAAAAATCTAGGACTTATATATTTTATTAACTCAACTATTCTTATCTCAAATATTCGCTTATCAAATCAAGCATTTTTAAAAATTATTCTAGAAAGTATGAAAATTAATTTACTTGAGTAATTAATAACTAGTAAATAAATAAATAAAATACTTTTACCCATATTCAGAAGGCACTATCACACTGGCTTGTCATAATATCCTAATAGATTTTTAAAATATATTGTCTGAAGGGACAAAATTGCATACTATTTCAACTTCAACCGTGTGAACATACAATATTTGTATTCCTTTACTTTGAATTAAATCCAGATACAGAAACATCGACCACTAAAAATAGTGACACTGAGCCTTAAACTCAAACTGCACAGTAAAGTTATAGCCACACATCAGGTGCGGGCCGAAGGCCACCCAAGTGACGTACATCACCCAGTCTCCAGAAAGATCAGAAGAAGTATGGTTTCTTTTTACCGGACCTGACTCTGATCACTTGTTGAGCAGATTCCAAAGGGGAGTCATTCTAAAATATTCACGAAACTTTGTTTCATCATCCATCAAAGGAGGTTACAAAGTGAAAAACTCCCCTTCCGCTAGCCTGCTTGTCCACACATTGTGAACCCACATCCTTGTTTTCATCTTTTAACTCTTACCCTCCCCTCTTCTTCTCTTAACGCTAATGCTTTCACACCTAAGTCACTATTGATAAAATTTAGATGCACAAATAGAAACATTTGATACACTGACCTCAAGGTAAACTGTCCTAAAAACCCATGTGAGGCCTGGCCTTGGTCTGAAACAATGTGGAACTTGCCTCTTCATGCCATGCGTGTTCCGGGTGTCTGACCTGAGCATAACCCTGATATGTTTGATAATAGCTTTGTTGGAAGAAAAATCCACTGCATTTCAAACAGAAATCCTTTCTTTTCCTTAGTATATCCAAATTATAATGAATTTACTAAATATTAACTAATTTCAACATAATTTTCATCTAGCAATTTATTGATGCTGAAGTGGAAATACATTATTACTATAACAACTTTTTATTTAACACTGTAACAAAATAAAATTTTCTGTTAGAGGCAGGTGGTTATTTATACTTATTAGGAGACTTCGAACAACTCTCACAAATTGTAATTGCATAAATGTTTGAGCTCTTTGTGAACATTTTGTTATTATATGTTTATATGAAACAGATACAGGAGAAATAGCATTTGGGGCAAACTCGTAGATGTTTGGAAATTTTATTATTGTCGTTTAAAATGATATACATGGCTGTCTATACTCCATTCACGGTAGGAATTACTCTCTGAAAGGTCTTTTTTCCTACGAATATCCTACTATATAATAGATTTATGGTAGGGAAAAAGGCCTTTCAGAAGTCAATTCCTACCGTGAACAGACATTAGGTTGTGACCTCCTACATAGGCATCATTTTAATCTCGACCATTTTTTTAAAGGGTTTTATAAGTCAAAATAATGTATTGATTGTTTTAAAACGTTTTGTGGTATTCTTTGATTAATAAATTATAGAATAGATTGAAAAAGTAAATTTTAAATTTCTAATTCAATTATTCGTGCACATGAGGTAGAGATGTTCACAGAACTAGAATGTTTGATAACTGGCTAATAATAGTGGTTCCATCACTCTTCACTCTGGAAATAGGTGTGAGAAACCTAAACTTTCTCTATTTTTACTACAACGCTTGGTGAAATGGCACCAATCTTTTCTATTTCTTGATGCTCATCATTTATGCAGTTAAAGTGAAAACATTACCATCTACTACATGCAATATCATTGCTGAGGAAATTGCGGGTCTTATGGAGAAAGGCTTTATCTTCCCTCTTTCTCATTTAACTGTTGAATATTCTCCTCATTCTCATTTATGTCGGGAGGTGATGTTCTGGAAGGAATTACGGGCAACCTCGACTAACCAGCGTTGCGAAACTTTTCTTATATTTGAGGGGATATTGACACCATTTGTTTGCCAAAGTAACCATACAGTTCCCTCAGTGATGATATCCAGTGTATAAAGTCTCCTTGTGTTCTATAAAGCCAAACTAGTGGTTATTTAGATCAATGATAATGTTAAAATTTTGCTCTTATGTGTTTAATCTCAAATACTCTGTCTTTCTATTGCTAATCTCTGTGGGTTGACATCTGATCAAATGAAAATAATCTTTATAGTTTGATGAATAAATCCAGTCCAGAATTAAGTGCCTTAAATAATCTTTTCACACCTGTACAGTAGTTGTTTATAAAGAGATATTGTTGTGATGTAACTTTTGGTTCTTATAACTATTTTTGTAAATAAAATATTTTATCAAAAATTTATATCAATAGTTAAATAGTATGTTTGTAAAAATATATATATGTTGTTATGATAAAAGTTAATGTAATTTTTAATTTGTAATTTGGGTTAACTACAGGTGTAAATTTACAAAACATATAAATATGTAAAAAATTAATAACTAAGTTTATCAAAATCAGTATAGAAATAAGTTTTGAAACGTTTGAAAATCTAATAAGTCATTCAAAAGGACTTCATTGTTTACAAGCTAAAAGTGTAGGTTTGACTAACTAGCTAACAATGCCTTTTATAAAATGTATTGTATGCATGCATGAATATTAAAATAATAACTTTTTAATACAACTTAAGTTTAAATTAGATGGGAAAACCAGCAACATACTTACCTGAGTAATACTAAAGTATAACTTGCTTGGATTTTATAGGACACACAGATTATTCTTTTAAATTATGAAGCGATTGGTAATAGCTTAAGTCTTTAAGTGTTTTTCTATCACTTGCAGTTGTCTTAAGCAGGTTACAGACGATCTGACTTGACGCCTGATATCAGTTGATATTTGCTTTCTTTGGTTGGGATTGCACTAAAAGCAGGCGGTCAGGTGTGCTGGCTACCGGAGATCACCCAACATGAAATTGAAAATATCATATGAGATCATGGCATGACCTGATTCTGAGCTTATTAAATCCATCAGACCAAATCATGTCACCTGTAGCCGGTTTTAGGTTTAAAAAGCCAAGATAGTAGCTTGCTGAACTACTTGAACCAATTACTAGAAGTTTTATAGCTAGAATCATTCCAGTTCTTGTATTTTTATTCTAAAAGTTTTGTGTATCATTCTTTGACTCTTGAGAAAACAAAATAAATGTAAGATGGGTAGATTAAGTTAATTTTTAAATAATTATTTCGACTTCATCCATTTGATAAATCTGAAATTGTATCCCATTCTAAAATAAAACAAGTCTAGCTACTTTTTTCTAAGCCACTAGGTAAGTATTAAAAAAATCATATTTCACATCTCAAGTAGAATATTTAGAAATACTTGTGACACTTATGAAACTGGGCAAATCATATTTAATACAACCTCTTATCAAATTAAAAAGAAGAGGTACACAATCATTAGTAAATAAATATTTCAGTGAAGTTTTTTTGTGGAAAAATAGATGTTTGAAAAACTAATTATTTATAATGTGGGAAGTCTTTTTTGAATGAACTTTAAATAACATATGAGCTTTTGGCTATAAAAATAAGTCGATTGTTTTGAAAGTTGAGGCTAGTGTCATTAGTTTTTTCCTTCTGATTTCATTAAATTTACCAACTTGTTTGCGCTATGTATGGCCTAAATGAAATGTGATGTTATTCAATTGGAATATAAAGTGTGATGAAAACTGAAGTAAATAATGTTGGTATAGATAAACCATGAGTGAGCTTGTAAACTAAAATTATCTTTGTCATTGTATTGTGTTGAAACAATCTGCTTAGTTACATGTATTTGACCCTTTAAGACTTGATTCAATGCATTGGTATTATAAGTATTCATGTTGATTTATTACACAATTATGTTTAATGGAACCTTAAATGTTAGCATTCCTTATTTAGCATTTCAAATTTATCATTTCCAAATAGTCATAATTGTTTGCAAGTGCACATAATTTATCTGATTTGACTTGACTGTACTGTTATTAAATGTAGCGTGCTGTGAAATCATTTGATCTTTCAACTTTATTATCTTAATAGCTTGTGGTTCATTAAAAGCTGCCTAAAATATAGTGTGTACAATTTGATGTTGAGTGGCTACTACAAACACTTTATGTTGAATATGACTGACTTAGGAAGTAAAGAAAAAAAACCATGCCATATGAGAACACCAACTTTTACATTGTTTCCTAAACATTGTGTAAATAAGTATTAAGTACATCAATCATATAGCGGTTATCTACATTAGTTGGGCTTTTGACTTAATATTGTGTTAGACTATTCTCAATGAAAATATTTTTTCTTCATATCATAATTTTTGCTATGACTCTTTACAAATTTGAACTAATTTCTCTTCCATTAATATTTCCATTATTTCTCTTTCATTCCATTTACAAACTTTAGTCTTATTTTGTAAAAATATGTCTTGTAGAGTTATTAAAGTGTTTATGTAGTTTATATTTAACATTCATGTAAGACTATGTAAATAAAGATACAGCCGGTCTCTAATAGTTTCTTGTTGGGCATGTGTTTGAGTGTTTTTTGCTAAAATTGTTAGTTTAAAAATTATTTAATTTGCACCCTTATTTCATACTAATTGGCTGGTGTTTTTTTTAAATATATATTTGTTTGCATTTTTTATTTTAAATATAATTTTTCTTTAAATAGAAATATATTTTAAACATTTTTGTTATTATAATCTGTTTTATAATGTGTCTGCATTTAAATGTTTGACTATTTTACCCCAAAATTCATGATTAAAATGATCAAATAGTTTTTTCAAATTAAGGAAAATAATTGGTAACTGAAAGAATAAAAGCTCAGTTTTTGTCTTTGTGCGGGTTCACTTTTCCTCAGGGATCTGTGAGTATTTGAATTTTCGAGCCCAGCCTTAGATATACACTCGAGCAGGACAGCTTCATGTACCTGGGTGAACTTTACTTGATCATTGCTAATTGGACTTTAAGTCACATTATATAAAATTATTCTTTACATTATGCTATGAAACTAATTCACATCAATTACAGGAGAAAATTTATAAAATAAAATACGCTCAAAGTTAAAAAGAGAATTGTAAAAAATGCTTGTATCTGATAACAATGCTTTATATTTACATGTAGTCAACACAATGCATTTTCCAATAACTTAAAGTAATTAAAGTATATTCTGTTATACATCAGTTAAATATAATGAAAATTTGATTAAACTCATTCAAATTTAATTTAAAATCAATGAAAATACTTTGGCCCTATATTCTCCCACTTAATTAGAATTTTTACTAATCTGGATAAGCTTTGGTTCCAATTAGTTTAGATCAACAGGGTTCTTTAAATGGGTGGGAATAGAAAATATTTTACAATCTTATCAGTTATCACCATTAATATTTACTCTTGTGTTGGTTTTCTTTGATTAACTTTGGCTATTAATGAAAAAGGGCATGCAATTTTTAAATTAGTTAATTATATGTTAATACATGTTCCAACTTGTTATTGAATGAATACTAGATTACAAGGTTTCATTTATATGTTAAAGTACTTTAATTGTTTAGTACCATTCATTTTATTCTTGTACATATATTATACTATTGTATTATGCTTTTATCTGAAGAAATAAAACATTTTGATTGTGATATATTTTTATTATTTTGTCACTTAATTTATATATTGATGTGTACGTTAAAAAGAAAATTAACTTATTTTATTAATCTATTTCATCTATGAATAAGGGGGCAGACAAGTATTAAGTAAGCACATTTTGGGCCATTTTTAACCCGCCTCTTGCTTAAGTAAGATATGATTACTTTTTTTTATCTGTTACACAGGAATAACCATTCTTCTTTTAATGTAATTTTTCTTAAAAGCATAAACAGGCAGTAAGACGCAGTTATCACTTACCTTACAGCAAAATGTATTGCATCCCTCATGAATAGGCCTACACATAATGAATGCATTTTTCATAAAAATCTTTTATAGTGAATAATTTCATATTTAAAAAATATTTATAAAGTCATTACGCCTATTTACATAGATTAGTAAAGAAATCTTTTCATTCATATGACATAACATGAAAATCTAAATAGTATATTTTTCTAAACTCGTAACAATTTAACCCGTACATTTGAAAACTATTTAAATCAGTATGAATGTGAGCCACACTTATGTTTTTATATGCAGCTTGTACGTAAATTTGCGTTGCACTGAACACTTGAGTACGTGACGCTCCCATTGTAAATGTACTAGACTCTGTAATGTAATTGATTTGCCCCTGAAAAGTATGTGAAAGCATTGACAAGAATATCGTCCTAATTTTATAAACGTCTTATTTCATTTAAATTATATAGTATATTACGTGGCGCTTAAATCACGTCTTCCTCTAAATTATTTACTAGTTCGCGCCTCGTGGTAAGATGGCAGCATCTACTGGAGTTAAACTTAAGAAATGTTAATGTCTTTTAACGTAATACAGACAAGTTAAGATCTTTTAAAGTATTTTCTCGTCGAGAAGCTTCCAAACGCAATAGGTATTTTTCTTTCTGGGTTTGTAGGTGTGTAATTTACCGTTAGAAAGATTCCTTCGAGAAGCTTCTATTGAACTCAGATATATGTGACTTTTTGAAACTTAGTTTTTCACTGTGTAATCAGTCGTGGTTTTGAATGGACGTGCTTTAAGCGATCAGTGATTATAATTGTTAGGCCCTCGACATGATCGTGTTTCGATTAGAAAATACTAATCACAATATGATTTCAATTTAAAGAATAAACAGATATCAAACTTCATGTGATATATTATCATTTATTAAAGTCTAATGATAAGGAACGAGACATTATAAGTAAAACACATAGTTGCGTAATAGAAATAATGATTTACGAAATGACTCTGTTATGTAATATAGCAAATAGCGACACAACGTGGGGCATTTATAATCAAAAATATTACGAAGTGTAACAAATAGCATTCCAACGAGGGGCTGAAGAAACGTAATATAACAAATGGCGACACAACGTGGGGGTTAATATGTGACTATTAACGCTCGCCAAGACACGTAATGTAACAAATGGCGCCCAACGTGGGGCATTTATAATCAAAAATATTACGAAGTGTAACAAATGACGTATAACTAAGGGGCTGAACGCGAAAAGTGTAACAAATAGCATTCCAACGAGGGGCTGAAGAAACGTAATATAACAAATGGCGACACAACGTGGGGGTTAGTATGCGACTATTAACGCTCGCCAAGACTCGTAATGTAACAAATGACGTCCAACGAGGGACCACCCGTATTAGAGTGTAACAACTCCCAGTTCCAATAAAACTATTTAAGGTTGAGTTTTGTTGCCAACCTTATATAAAATAGATGAGGAAAAGTTCTCTTTCCAGTGATATGACACTAATACACTATCCATTAGTTCAAGCAAGAACTAGCTCAAATCTGGAAAGCCAGACTTCTTCGGCAATGGTACATTGAATGGTAAAAGGTGGAGCCGATCAGATCGCCTCCTGGCACTTGGTGATAATAGGCGGAGCCTATCAGATTGACTCGTGGCACTAAAGGGGTTTAAAAAAATTAATAATTTGTGCAATTTATAAATTGCTGGTTATTATTATTAACATAAAGGTGTAAATTAAATAATAATTAACACCAGTATACAAAGAATTTAAATGTATTGAACGGGTAAAATTAAAACAAGTTATAACATTATAAAAGTTTAAAATATTAATTTACTTTTAATTGAAGTGATAAGAGTATTAGTGAATACATGAATATAATAATTATAAAAAAACTCCATTTATTCCGATGATCAAGGTCCTTGAATCCACGTCTCAACACTTTAAATTATTATGTTTCTATTTTGAGAGGTTGGGGGCCTAGGTCTCTCAAGCTTTCTCTTAAATCTATAGGATTCTCCACTTATTACTAGTTCAGCCACTCGTCTTCATTGTGGCCCAAAGTCCAAGCGGCTTGATGTGCCTTCCCTCAATTTTGTCAGATTTTCTTTGTTTTATGTAAGCATGGTTCTGACCCCCCTTTTCCCCCTTGTCAGCAAAAATAAAGCTCGAAAAAAAACCTAAAGGTGATAACATAATAATTGGAACATACTCTTAACAATACATTTTTTGAAAAATATACTGTGCTTGAGGTGTATGGCCTTATGAGAGATGCAATGCGGCCTTCAGTTGTCAGAAGGTTCCCCACCATGAAGCTAACCTTATCTTAACATTATTAGGGAAAGACATCTCTCTCATATCACATACATAAGTTAGGATATGATCTTTTTTTAATATGTACCCTTTGTTTACTCTGAAAGGTAACATATTTTTCATGGTTCCACTATTGCCAGTGGCGGATGGAAACCCTTCAGACACCCCCACCCTCAGTCACCCTTGGCTTGTGAAAACTATAGACTAAACACCATATAAAGAAGTTTTATATGAATGATAGTGCTAATGGACTTGAGGTATAATACAGCTACACATGTAGCATATTCATATCCTTAACTCTGTTAACTGTAATGATCACTAAAAAAAACCTCAAACATAATTTTTTGTTGTTCAGCGGCTGGCTTTTATTTCAATAATGTTTTATTTTAATAGTGGTATAGGCCCCCAACCCTTCCCTATCCGGTAAACCTTACTTTTATGAATGTGTTGAAATAAAATAAAATTTGATTACCGTGATTTTTTTTAAAATGTTTATTATGCATGATATATTTACAATATTTTCCTTTCTGGGTTATAGCCCCCTGAGCCCTCCTGTAAATTCAGCACTGACTCTGTGGTGTAAGTTATGAAGAAGGCCATGGAAAAGCCTGTTAAAAAAAGATTACTCTTAAGGGTAGACAAAGTACATAGAACACTTTTGAGCTAACAACTAGTCTGGTTTTAATGGGAAGCCTGTTATTTGTAAACTGGAAACTTATATTCATACAATGGGAGGGCGGTAAGAGTTACAATCTTTTTACATTCTTAGCCTGTTGAATTAATAGTGTACAAATAAATTATACTGTAGTCCAAAAAGAAGTATTATTGAAAGCTTTTGTTTGATAACTTTTTAAAATAACTCAAATAATTGTTTAAATTATATGACATATTTCTAAAATGTCAAATTTTATTTATTTTCATGAATGTTGATGATAATAAGTGGGCTTATTATAAAAATTAAAGTTTATATATTTCTACATTAAGTGGAAATTGTTATAAAGATAAGGAAGAATAAACTATTAACAAAATTCTGTAATGAAATATCTTGAGAAAGGAAATATGTTTAGAATCTGATGCACAAATATGACATTTTTCTTACAAGGTAAAATAGCTCACAAAATTTTTTATATCCCAACATTATTGCCTTTGTCAAATAAAACAGTAAAAATATCCTCTTTTTATTTTCAATATCTTTTTTTATCTGTCTCCTATCCTTAAAAACATCCAGTTTTCTCAGTTGCTGACCTTAACATTCCAATGGCCATCTGTGTACAACTCTTTGTTGTGTTCTTCCTTAACCCTTTCACCACCCCATTTACATATTTCACAAACAACACCCATACAAGTAGAGAAGAGAAATCAATGAGTTTCTTTCGGTTTTACAAAGAGCTATAAAAGAGTACCTGTGGTTAATTGAGGGTGAATACACGAAGGTTAGAGGTTAATTAATGCTTTTAAATCAACATTTAAAACCAGTTTTAATTAGCATATTTTATCATTGGGAAAAGCTAAATGCAGATGGCAGGATAACATTAGAATCAAATTATATATCTATACAGAAAACCTCTTCACTTAATTGAATAATTGTATTATATTTGGAAGTAGGTACAAGAAAGGTGGATAGAAACACATAAAAGGAACAAAGACTGTGTCTAAATAGTCAGCGCCTTACACCCTCATGTATTTTTACTGCCATCACAGAGAACAATTTTATAGGCTATATATTCGGAGAAGTTTACTAACTATCAATTTTGTTTTAAAGAAGGTGACAGTATTTTCGGATAGATTAATATGCCTATAGGATTTTAAACATAATTTAACTTATATCTCTTGTTTGAAGACATTCTGCTTAATTCAATCGCTGCACAACACAATAAACAACTTTGTACCAAAAGGTCCGCCAAAAACACATGCATATCAAATACTTGCAAATCATATGTAGATATGCTTTACAACTATTATTAAATATATATTAATTATTTTCCCTCATTTATTTTTTTAGGGCCTATATAAATAAACACAATAAACAAACATATTTTATTTCCAGTTTGAGAACTAGGGCACATATGATGTGCCCTTGAGTCAAGTGCGCTAACTGGGGTGCATCACCACACTTGGAAGAGAATTTGGACACATCAAAAAGATTTCCTAAACACTACACAATGCAACTTTCTAGTGCATTTGGCTAAGGGTCCTTAGACGAATTATTCAGACACGACCACAATATGGCTTTTACAATGAAAAGAACAACACAATCATCTTACATGCTCATTGGACAGAGGGGTAATTGCTGCCCCTTGAATAAAATTGATAGTTACCGCCCATTCCCCGACCAAGGTTTTATTCTATTGGAACTCATCAGGAGGGAGTGGGAAAACTCAACACAACTTCCTAAAAGGGGATAGAATTAAATCTAAGTCAGGGAATTGGTGAGTAACAATCAATTTTCTTCAGGAAGCAGCTCTTACCAGCATTGTAAAGTGTATTTTCATTATAAAAGCCATATTGTGTTTGTTCCCTTTTATGTTTTCTAGCCACCTTTCCTGTACCTTCTCCAATTATAATACAATTACCTCATAAAGCGAAAATAAGTTTTCCCTATAGAGAGTTATATATACTCACATTCAATGTCCATTTCCTGTGTTTGTCCTTTATTTTTACATGTTCCTACCTAAATGTCCTATCATTCTTTATAAATTTCCTTTTTCTCCCCCCTTTTTTTTTATTAGAATGGACCTCAAATGAGGTGGACTGGATTGAGGTAGCTCAAGATAGGGATAGGTGATATAGCCTACTTTTGTAAATGCGGTTATGAACTTTTAAGTTCCTAATGCCATAGAGGAAGAGTTTTTTTTAACTCTGGACTTCATTTCAATATTTAATAATGCAAGTGCATAATGAAGCTGAGTCATTATACACCATTACAGTTTGAATCTATTTTTAGCAACTGTGAGTGCATGCAACTGGTCATTTGACTAATTTCACACACTAACCAATTTGGGAATTTGACTCATTCAATAAATTATCTGCGTAACGGGTTGGTTAACTAACTATTCTATGAGATAGTTAAGAATATTTACATTTTCCAGTAATCTTTGATCCAACTAGGTAGGTAGTTTATACATAAAATACACTTTAAAGCAACATACATCGTGGTGGGTGGAGAGGTCAAGACTTAAAATAAATTAAAACAAGAAAACATCTTTTATGTATTTAACGTGCACTTTCTGAAATGACTGATTATATCAGAGTAGGAGAAATTTTTATGAGCAAGAGGACCTACCAATTTTACTGGAAAAGGTATTTTCACATACCTTGCAGGGTTCTTTTAGATGCCACAATCAATATGGAACTGACAGCTTCACTTCTATCCCGATAGAAGTTGTGCTATGGATTTTTGTCATTCAAGAAAAATTTGTTGGACCATGGCTGGCCCTGAACCCTCCTGAGATGAGCACTTCACTCTGAGATCATCGAGGCCGAATTCTAAAAATCTACTTAAACAGGGTATCATCTACACTAATGGGGTGGGGATGACAAAGGTAGAGTTAAAAGAAAATGTGCCCACATTTATATGAAGGGAGAGTGAAAAAACATTTATTAAAAAAAACTGACCAGGATTTCAACCTTGTTATCACCATTCTCGGTAGTCTAGTTTTTTTTAGTGTGAAAATAAAACCTTAAATCATGCAACCACCGAAACAGAGTTAAGAAGATATGGTTGGTGGCTGTGAAAGGTAGTGAAATATATTAAAATAAAACAATTTACAATATGTGTGGGTATTAATTTGATTAAAAACCAAACACTTCTTGCCAAACAAGTTTTGGTTTTATTTTATTACTTGAAATCTAATTAAGCTAAAATAAAATTAGAAAATCATCAGAGTGAAAATAAAACTGCTAATAACAAATTACAAAGCTTTTTTACAGTACATTACATGAATGGATTAAAAATTTAATTGTAACTCTTGATATTATGATGCATTATTTGGAAGGAGAAAGGGGCTAGAACTAATATATATTATAATGTATATATATATATATAGTATAAAACATGTGGTAAGTTAAACAATTTATTTAACCTCATAGTTCATAAAGTACCTCACAGATGGCTCTGTCAATCACTTCTGTCTGTGTCTCAGAAATAAGACAATTCTAAAATCGAGTATTAGGAGAATATGATATACCAGGAGGTATGAAATATTTAAATACAGATCCTCCTAATAGTACACCAACTGTCTTATAGATAGCTCTGTCAGTCAGAAATGTCTTATCAGTATTCCAAAAGTACATAAATTGTCTCATAGATGTCAGTAATGTAGTTTGTTTCTGCTGGTCCCAGGACAAGCATTTATCCATAAATAAAGAATATATATGCATTTATCAAGCATTAGTAGAGTAGGAAACACAATGGTTATACATTTAGTCAAGCTTACCTAAATACCTAAATAATTAATCCATTGTTTCACAGATGCGAGTTATTTTAGTTTGTTTCTGCTTCAAAACAGGACAAGTCTGTGTATTAGTTTTAGGAGAGTAATAAACACAGAGATGTATTATACATTTAATGATACTCATTCGCCCCTACTTTTATTTATCCATTTCATTGTTTTCAAATAAGCAAGTGGTGTTTATATTATATCTCCATCTTTACATAATACCAGAACTTAATTACAAAATATCAACTAGTTTTTTTTAATGCTGTTTCAAAGTCTATTTTGAATTTATCTAATATTAATATTGTTTTACTCTTGTGTTTTTATCAAATAAAATAAAAGTAGCATTTATTGTTCTATGTCCTAATTTATAAAAACTTAATATCTTATATTGCATAAGGCCTACACCATAGTTAAAGTTATTGGTTAAGGAGTAGCTTGGCCACAGACAAATAATATAGGTACCCAGACACTCAATCTAGAGATTAAAATGGCTGCGCTCCTTTTGGCAGCTTTATTCCTTCAACACCAAGATTGCTATGGTTGGTTCTATCATCACCCAGTAATGACACTAGCGAAGCCCAGCGTTGAAGGACTCAAGCTGGCAAAAGGAGCACAGCGAAACCCACATAAGGTTGAGAGTCTGTTTCTTACCTATCTATTGGCTGGGCCAAAATTAACTTGTAGTCTCAAAATGAAATTGACCACCTTTATAAAGATAAGTATGCTTTCAACAATAATGCCCACTGCACATGTAGCATCTAAATTGCCGGTTTTACATGTAAACATAAAATACCATAAATATGATTAACACTGATTACAAGTGCTAATATATTCAAATAATATGTGGCAGGTGTTAACTCACTGTGGATTTATGTTGCCGGGAAACACCAATGCTCCAGGAAAGCTGCCCCAGTTGATCGGGCCGGCATCATCAGCAGCAAATCAACGTCTTACTCTCAAGCCATGCATCCAAGAAAAGGCAGATCATTTTCTCTGGATGCCACACCAGCAAAGAGCGCTAGTGGTCACTCAGCACAATTTCACAATTTAACCCCCCTTCCGCCCCCTTAGATGTCCAGATGCTAACCTGTCCTTGAGTTTGTCAAGTTCGTAACTATTTAAGCGTCATTCTTCACGTCACATAATATATTTTATTGTATCAATTCGACGGAGAAGAACTTGGACGTAAACCTACATCGCCAACGATGTCAGGCGTCGGTCTAACCGCACCGTCACCTCTTCTGAGACTTTAAGTATCTACAAGTTAGATTCTAAACTTCTCTTTTGCTACTTCCATATGACATAGTTCTTTCCGTCAGAATGCCTGACTTTTGTTTGCTATGCCCATAAGGCTTAGTTGTAAATATTACTCGCAACTCCTCTTTTGCTATGTTCTTAAGACATAGTTTTATGTGTCAGAATGTCTCACTTTATTTTATATGCCCTTAATGCATGGTTTTGAATGTTAGTCTTAACGCTCTTTTTCTATGTCCATAAGACATAGAGTTGTTTGTCTAAGCTATGACATGTTTTCTATGCCTACATAGCATAGTTTAGAATGAAGAGTTTAATGCTCTATTTATCATGGACCATACGTCTTAAATTACAATGTCAGTATGTCTGACTTCTTTGTCTAAGTCCTGGAATATTAATAATTACTCCCTAAACGATATGTCCAGGATTAGGATCTCTTTAGGGTTGAAATCAGGTCATCTAATGTTTTCTTTTATGACCTAGTTAAGGTCAGTGACAGACAGGTACAGTCAATATTGTCTCTTTGTAGTGTATCTATTTAGGGTGCACAACCTGTGAGAGCACTAGTAGTTGGTAGTCGTGGCCCGTGGGAATAGTGTTTTGTCTCCGGCAGCTGTAGGAGTTGTTTGTATCAAGTTATACTAATATTGTATATTGTTAGTACTTATTACTGTGTGCCCTAGTAATGGGTGTAAGTATAATTATACTATTTAATGTCCAGGCAGTAATTATTAGGAAGTGACCGGCCACAGTATGTTAATCGTGTAGATGCCCGATTGCTCGCCATGTACTATTTGTAAAATGCGTGGTTCCTCTTCAAGGAAATTAACCTTAGGTTCTTATAACTCTCTAAGGAGTTAACTCAAGATAGCTAGTTTATTTGTATATCTATCTTCATAGTAACTCTATAAAATTAGGATCAAATACCCCTTTTCATTCACTAGAATTTCACTATGATTCATAATTAGACCTTTCTGGTCTTAATCTTGTATTAGCTAGGCTGGATTATCTTTATGTGCTGTGGCTTATCCATATATTGTTTTGCCTATCTTTGAAATCCCCTATGTTGAGGCAGACGCTCCTTGGTAGGAGAATGAGCGATGATCATTTTAAGAGTTACTAAACTATTCTATAATATATATACTTTCTTACTTCTGTTAGTGCCTTGTCACCAATGTGTTTATATCTATTCTAATGTTCTATTCCAAGTTTACGATCATGGTAACTGAATAAAATTATCTTTAATAACAATGGATTGTTTGATCAATAATGTAATTAAATAGATATGTAATTCTATTTCTCTTGTTTACATTTAATTAAAATGATTTGTTAAACATATATTTCTCTTGTGTCTCATCCCTCCCAAAACTTCCTTATTTAACTTTGTGTGTAATTATAATCGTCACTTCTTCTGCAGTTTGATCGGAAACTGCATTGATTTAAACTAAATAGTCGATATTCTTAATTAAGCAGGCACCTTCAGCATCCATCTACCTTCAACCACCTCCCCCTCACATTTCTACACCCATTGGCCTGCCTAGATGTTCCAATGAGTAATGATCAAACTTACCATGTTTTCTAAGATTTTTATTCAAGATTTGTAAGTTATATTAAGATTCAAATTTGTAAGAGAGTGGATTTAATCAAACTCAAATTTTGATGTTACACAGTATATATTAGGTTCTTTATTTTACATTTGAACAATTTATAAACATGTTAGTATATTACACTTACAATTCACACATTTCAATAAGTACTTGTTCATATATAAAGATAGAAACTTCATTTCCTAGCAGAGGTGAAAATTATTTTAATGTTTTAAACATTATTTGTGTAGGCCTAATCTTTAAAATTGTAACTTTGAGGGAAGGAAAATATTAATTTTATTGAACACAAATTTATTATTTAGCCCTGGTCATAAATCTATGTAGACTAATTAATTATGTAAATGTCTCTTCTTTTTATATAACAACTAATATGATAATAAATATAATAAATATTTATTTCCAGTTGTATTATATTTAAATATAAAAGTTACATAGGGTTGTACAGTAAATTAATAGTCTTCAACATGACAGCCTGTCTCATATGTTTGCTCTTTTCTCCCTCCGGATGGCAGTGTCTGCTCCTTGATCCTGGTACTATCTTCTCTTGAAAATAAACTTCTGTCAGAGTTGTGATTTGTTTCTAACAAGGAGCGACGGGCCTCACTTAGTAAATTGATATAAACTTTAAGATCCTCATCTTTTTCTTGTTGGACACATTGCAGTCGTGTCTTGAGTGCAAGGACCTCCTCTCTCAGAAGCTCCATTCTGTTTGAAACAGGCAAATAAAATATTTACATCAATAGTTGACAGTCATTTCTAGGAATGTTTTGTAAAAATGGAAGGGTTGATGGTGAAACTGACAGACAGGAGAGTAGTTGGATGTATGTGGACTATTGCAAAGAATGAAGTAGTATCGAAATAGGCAAAGATGGCAGTGTATAAGTGTGTAGACCTCAACATTATTTGATGGATGTGAAGCGTGCGTTTGTCAGGATAAAAACAAGAGCAAGTTGAATGAAATATATCTTAGAAATGTATGTGTAAAAACTCGTATGGACAGAGACAGTGATGAATGGGTGCTGAAGGAATGCAGTTTTAAAGGGAATCCAATAATTCATTGTAGAAAAAGAGTCTTTATGTTGGTTTGGGCGTGTTGAGAAGATGAGTGAGGATGCAGTGACAAAGCAAATATATGATGAAAGAGTGTAGGGATCAAAAGAAAAGAAAGTGGTAGACCATGTAAGACGTGGCTAAATGTTGTAGACAAATGCATGAAAGAGAAACATTAAGAGTTTTAAGAATAAAAGAGCATATGTGATTCTGTGTGTATGGATGTTCTTGAAGCGAAGGGAGTATGCAAGTATAGGGAAGTGTGGATAAAGTTAGTGAAGATGGATTAAGTCAAAAGTTTTTTTTATCTGTATCCATAGTTTCTTGCCTACCCCATAAGGGAACGGCGTGATTAGGTATGTGTGTATATTAAGGACCTACATGTATTTTAAGGCATAAAAACTGAAACCAATAATTAATTTAAATTGAATGTATACAAAGTTCTCAACGGGGCAGGGGTGTGGCACAGGGGAGGGGGGGACACACCAGTGTATTTACAAGCTCTAATCATTTCGAGATTATAAAATTTCCCGAGTGGTAAAGGAGAATACAAGGGCAATGTTGGGGTTGAGGTGGGGGAGAGGGGGGAAGCCTAAAGCCAATTCCAGATCTCAAATCTCACAAAATTCCCAACTTTCAAGCTTTTAGCCAACAATGGGGTGAAGGGGGTGTCAACACCCCCGCTACCCCCTACGGTGCAAATCCCTGCTCAACGGTTATTTGGAAAGTTTAATTAGTGCTTCATTGACTCACTTGTAGGCTATTTCCCGGGAGACAATGTCACTCTCAGAAGCTCTTTTGTTTCTGTACGAGTTAACTTTACTTCCACCAGATCGTTCCAACTCTACTCTTGCCAGTTTGGTTTCCAGTTTTGCTGCTTTTTGGCGCTCTTTACGAAGGCATTCCTTCAATAGTGCAAAAACAAAATAACAGGGTTAAGGCAAACAATCTTTTTAAAACATCAATGATTGTATTACATACAAATGGGGTGAGGAGCAAAAGTCGGTGATATACTACTTTATTGTGGATGAAGAAATAAAAAGGCAGAACATACATATCAAGGTAATACCAAGTGTGTCCTTAGATAGTGACCACAGGTTGTTGGTGGCAGGATGGGAATGTAGGAGAAAGGTAGTAAGACAAGAAAGAATAATAGTGTGGAAGCTAAAATAATGGAGAAGAAAGAGAGTTTTACCTATGAAAGGCAAGAAGCTTAATACCCAAGGATGAGATGCAAAGTGAAGAGATTGATTAAGAAACGTTTAAGAACAGTTTGGTGGGAGCAGCAAAGGAGGTATGTGGGAGGACAAGTAATAAGAGGAAGTGAAACAGGCATTTAAACTATTTTTGAACATAATTAGTGGAACGACAGGGTGAAGGAAATAGTTGAGCAGAAGAATAAAGTATTCAGAAAGAGTTTTAGGAATAGAATGAGGAAAAAAAGGAAGAATATATGGAGAAGAAGAAAAAAGCGAAGCGAGTTGCACGGGATGCCAGGAAGGATTGGCTACAAAAATGGACAGAAATGCTGTAACTGGAGATGGAAGGAAATAAGAAGGTATTGTGGCAGGGTTCTGAGAGTTGTTTGGAAGAAGAACAAGGTACCAGAAGACTGTAAAAAGGGAGTTATGATAGCTAATTTCAAGAAAGGAGAGAGAAAGAGGTGTACAAATTATATTGGGATAACAATGATGTGCCAGTGTAGAAAAATATATGAAAAGATACTGGAAAAGAGAATAAGAAATAAAATGAAAAGAAGGTGGAGAGAGGAACAGAAATCTACAAAAGACTTATTCTTTGCTATAGGACAGCTGATGGAAAGAAAGTATGAATATGGGAAAGATTTGGGTAGGATGTGGAGAAGGGATGTGGAGAAGGCTGAAGTGGAAAGAGTAGTTGTGTTAAGACAGAGAATAGAAGGACAGAGTGGTTCCAATGAAAAATGGAGTGAAGCATGGAAGTGTCCTTTCACCATTACTATTTGTAATGGTACTAGAAATGGTCATGAACAAAGTGGCAGGAAATCTGGGGAGGAAAGAATGAAAGCCATAATGTTTGCTGATGACTTGATGGTATGGTAGGGGGGGGGGGGGGGAGAAGAGGAAGTACAGGGACAACTACAAGAAAGGAATGAGGAAGTGAAAGAGTGTGGAAAGAAATTTAGCATGGTAAAGTGTGTAGTGATGGTAGTGACAAGGAAGAGGTAAGGCCTAATAAATATGTAAGGTTGGATGGGGTAGAGCTGAGAAAAGTACATAACGTAAAATATTTTGGAAGGGTGATTGAGGAGAAAGGTGGAAGTAAAGAGGATTTAATGAGAAGAGGACAGCAGGGAGAGTTTTTCTATAGGAATGAGGATGGAAAAAGAGGAAGATGCCAAAGATAATGTTGGGAATTAAGTATGTAAGAAAAAGGCCGCAAGGGAGGCCAAAAAAGAGATGTGAGGAGCAGATAGATAAATGTTCAAGTGAGGAAGAGAATGGAGAAATTAAAGGAGTAGAATGGTGAAGTAAGAGGAAGATGGAGGCATTTTACTAAAACTGACCCGCCCACAGGCTGGAAACAGTTGATGATGATGATGATGAGAGGAGGAGGAGGAGGAGGAGGAGATGAATGTATTAATGCTTATGTTTGTGAACACAACATGTTTATGTACCCCCATCTCCTAAATTTTACTCACTCTAAAATTGTAATTTCTGTTGGTATTATATATATTAATTTTACTACATCTTTTATTACTGACTTTAATATTAGTTGTAGTGGTACTGATCCCATACATAGTCAGTGGTTATGAATGCTAAATGGTAGGCAATAGTAGTTGTTTAGGAGATTTAGGAGATAGTTCCTGTAATTATTAGACTTGCAGAAGTAAACCGGACAATGCTTTTCTTTGCTACAAACGGAGAGATAAAAAAAAAGCTAATATGTCTTCAGACCCAGTTTTTAATAAATTTGAGAAATCTAATCAAAAATCTAAAATTTCAGCTTCTAGGTGCACATGTTTGTGAAAAGGAGCTACTAATATTTAAAATTTCAGACCCTTGTGTGCAGTAGATATGGCGCAATGCTCATTACAGTCAAACTCTTCATTTTATTAATATAGAAGACGGAACCTTTGAATCCTCAACTTCTTAAAAATATTTAAGATAAAACATCAAATAAAGCAATGTAAACTGTTCTAGAGCTCTCATAATCCACTTAATAATTTAGAGAAAATACTTAACCAAACCACAGACCATTAATTTACCACTCCACTGAATGTATTAATGTTATAACTAATGCATTATAAAAAATTGTTTAGTTACCTAGTTAATAAGACGAATTAAATAGCCAAGCTATGTATTAATTATGGCTATAGCTATCATATCCTTTAAATTGAAAAATCACACCGAGATACGGGGCTCTGCCTTAAAATATGAGTATGAAATATGAATAACCCTGAGCACGGGACAACACCTGGATAGTTCAGTGATAAGAGCATTGGCATACTAAGCTAAAGGTTCTGGGTTCAATTTCTATGGCCAGGTGTCATTTTTCAATCTAAAGAATAGTAGTCGATAGTTATATTTAATATAGCAGTTTAAGAATTAATATAGTAAAGTAAACCTTTCACGTTGACCATGTTTTCTAAGATATGAATTTGTGATTCAGTATTTGTAGGTGATATGAAGATTCATATTCGTAAAATAGTAAATTCGACTGATGAATAATTGTAATATTTTAACTTTTGAGATTTTGTGTTAAGACCAAAGCTATAAGGTTCAACTGCTCCTCAAAGTTGTTAGACTTTTTGTTGAGGTGTGTACCTGCACAGTTTCTGCATCATCCCTCTGCTGGTTCAGTCGCCTATTCAGCACCCCAACAAGTTCTAGTAGTCGTGCCCTTTCAGCTTCCCCAGACAAGAACAAGAGCTGGTAATCCTCATTGCAGGGCTCCTGAACATCCCACATAAAAATACAGCAAACACAATTGTAGCTTACAGAATAGTGCTTAAGATAAATATCAGAACTAGTTGTGTGCTAAAAAGTGTGACTGCAACCAAGCCTGTTCAATTGTTGTTACCTGACTTGTGAAGAAGGGGCAAAACCAAATTTTTTGTATATTTTTGTTCAAATGACATGATTTACTAATTTCTTCAACACAAGCTCTGACAGGTAGTCCTACACCTACACCTCCCCACAAAAAAATAAATAAAATAATTATAGTGAATCCCTGATGTGAAGAGCTACAACTGTTATGCTTGGTTCACAACTTGAAATAATATCTCAAAAAGAAAAGATTGATTAGTCAAAATGAAAGATAAATGCTTTAAGATAAGTACAACTATTGAAAAATATGGATTTAATGGGAGAAGGGAGGTAAGGGTTACAAAAATTCAACCACTTTATGTCTCAACTAAAATAGGAGAGTGTATGGTTAAAAAACAACAACATACTATAGTTATAATAAGAGTTTGCAATGAAGGGTAAAACTTTCTAATAACTCTTGGTCTTCTTTTGATTTTCTCATTATTTTGCTTCACGCAGGAAAAATCTTAGTTAGTCAAACAAGAACAGAAAAATAATATCTGTGCCAAATATCACTAATTCCCAGTTCTCATAAAGAAAATAAAATAAAAAATGAGATTTATTAAAATTAAGGTCAAGATCATCTAATCTGGGTTGCCAGTGGCCGCTAAGGTGGGGTTCATTTTCCACCCTTAAGTTTGGATGGTGGTTTCACATAAATGGTTTCCCAATCTCTTTACACACATATGCAAATACATTTCTTATAAAATTCTATCTTCCTCATCTCTTCTCCAAGAGTGCATTTAAAAAAGGTTGATTTCCTTAAGCATAAGCATCGGAACGAGGGGGTGGGAGATCATGGGGCCGAGGGCCAAATTATTCTTATTTTCTAATTTCCTAAAGTTGCACAATAGTTTCACATCAATATGACAATGTTAATATTCAATAGCTAGAGCCCCATCAAAATGGTGACACGTGATAAAGCGAAAAGTACCATACAAAGATTGAATCAAATACTTTTTCCTTTGATAGCTTTTAGATATGATTTACAATGTTTTGAAAAGTGAAATAAAACAAAATCATCTTGTTACGCGAAATTCTCCTTATAAAATGAAATAATACAGCTTTTTCAAAATAATCCTTAAATAAACATGAAATGAAGCAGAAATTTTTACCATGCTGTAATTTGATTAGTATTTTGTTGTAGTGTAAGCTAACTTTAGTCTAATAAATTGTGAAATATGTAGACAAACTTGACAAAGACTTTTAAAGCAATTTTATAAGGTTTCAATAATACATTTTAATTTTGTATACATTGTCTCAATATGTAAATAATACTTAAAACACCTCAGATGATATGTAATTTTGAATAAACATGAAATAAAACCGAAAAATGAGATTTAACAAAAAATAAAACAATTTTTACGGGGCTCTATCAATTGCGAGTACAGATAAAAATGTACTGGGTGTGGAAGTGACTGCGATACTGATCCAGTAACTTATGCTAGTTCCCTACAGTAGTTGGATGAGTGGTAGATATATGATAGAGTAAAGGGACAAACAAAATTGGACCAACTTACGATCCTTAATGCATACAAAGAGGAAAGCGATAACAACACTGCGATGAAACACTTTATCACTAGAAATGAATACAGAGCTCTTTATTTGGAAATACTTTTTTTTAGATTTTTATTAATAATTGACAATTATTTCTTTTTGAACGGTGACAATCTGAACTTAATTTTTGTAAGGGGTTTTACTTTGTTTTTATTTACACTTTTGAGAGATCAATTTTTGCTACTCTTGATGATGCTATAATTTTAAATACAGTATTATATTATTTATCTTTACTCAACTTTTGATATGATGCTAAGATGCTTCAATTTGTATTTTAACTGAGCTTTGCGTTTTTAATTATATAACTTGAGAAAGTAGATTTAAATTACCTGTACTGGTGTATCCTTTGCAAAGTGCACTATATAAGTTTGTGTAAATTAGAATAATTTGAGTAATTTAATGACAACAGTACAGATATTAAATTTAAGGTTTTAGATGCTTTTTTTTTTCTTCCTGAAAAGTAAGTAATGATTTTTACTAATGATCATGGCATGCCACCAGAAAAATAGTTTTACTAGCTCATGTCATAGATTAATACAAAGTGGCCAATAGATCATCAAAGTTGCAATGCATCCATTATTATTAGCACCGCGTCTTACTACCCGTTCGGGTTATACGCACTTATGCTAATGTGTAATGGTAGGGTGATTGTGAGATGAAATGAAGGACCTACAGTTTCAACGTGGAATCCGAACCACGGTGGAGGCCTGGCATTCCCCACATTCACAAGATGTCTTGTCAGAGGTGAAGGAAGGGTTTGGAATCAGATAAATCTGTGCCAGGACCGGGGATTGAACCCGGCCGCCAGCACAGAAGTATGACACCTTACCCCTAGACCACCAGGTCACCCGCGCAATGCATCCAATATTATATTCTGTTTCGTAAGTTATTATGGTAAAACAGAATGTGATCCAAAAAATATATATTTTTGGGTGGGTGTCTATAGATTATTGTCTTGGCCCCCTCTATGGCCAAAAAGTTCCAATGCCTCTGTCCTGAGGGGGTAGTAAGACTATAAAAAATTGTAATAAACTCTTGTAAAATCATGAGTATGTCTTAACATGATGGGCATCTTGACAAATCCATGGTTGATGTTTATTACCTGAGTAGAATGAGTCTGGTGGTGTTCAGACATGTTTATTACCTGAGTAGACATAGAATGTGTCTGGTGGTGTTCAGACAATTTGGACAATGACCACGAGGAAGAAAACAATATGTCCTGACTTGAACTCCTTTGCAATTTGTCATTGGATGACCTGAGAAACATCGCAACATATTGTCAGTTTCTAGCTATGGGTAAAGTTACTCCACCCAAATGACCCACATTTATCTAAAAATGATACAATATCAATTTTACATGGCCAGGCATATTAAATGATGAATGTTAATATTCATTAATGTTTGCCTTTTCCGACAGTTGAAAAGTTAATAAAATCATAATGTATGTACAGCTAACATAAATGTTTTACTACTTTGGTCAAGAAAGTCAATTTACAGCATTTATCAAAGTGACAAAGATAGTTGCTAGGAAGATGACTATAGAACTATTTTTTTCACCACTTCAGTGGCTGTGTGGTCTAACGCGCTACTCTTGTGTTGATCTAGACTGCCGAAGACGGGGAGATTGGGGTTCAATCCCGGTCGAGTGCATTGAGGTTTTTTTTCAAAAATTTGTTTTCCATTCACCTTCCACACAAATGCGGGTGCACTTCCTATCAACGAAATCTTCCAAATTCCTAAGCCATTAGTGTAATTAGTACACAGGCGTGCAACCCACACAGTGTAGTAGTAAGAAGCAGTGCTGAAATAAATTTGTTTTTTAACTTTTTAACAGTTGAAAAAAGCCAAAATTATTATGAACTCCCTAATACTTTTGAAGAGTTTGGTGGGATTTAAAATAATACACTTTTAAAAATAAACTCACAAGATTAACAAAGTTTGTCTCAGCTTCTCCTCCAACTGATCAATCTTGACATTCTTCTCTGCCAAGATGGTTTCAGTTTTCTCCAGTTTGGATTTTTCCTATAAAAGATCAAAAGTAACTTGTACACATCATCAAATAGTCTTCCTAAAGCATATTCGCCGATATAATTAACTACAAAGTTATATTTATTACATCATTT
This sequence comes from Timema cristinae, assembly GCA_039000515.1. Lineage (NCBI taxonomy): Eukaryota > Metazoa > Arthropoda > Insecta > Phasmatodea > Timematidae > Timema > Timema cristinae. Next base: position 27,999,967 of record JBCFYV010000935.1, read on the forward strand.
TTAGGTTGGTCATGTAGTAGGTTTGATGAGTGCCTTTAACTTATTTTTGTGCAAAGTTACTTGTATCTTATAATGTTTGTAAATTAAAAAACAAACTAAAATAACTAATCATTGTGTAAAATGTTGTTGGTTTTTTTAGCGGTTCAACTCACCCTCGTAATATCCTGCAACAAGTGTTGTTTATCCTCTTCCCATCCAGAGTTGGCCCTTCTTGCTTCGTCTTCTCTGTCTGAACACCTCTTCTCCAATGCAGATAATTGTCCCTTTTTCAACAAATATCAGTTTGTCTTGGTAGTTTAAATTACAAGAACAAAATACATATAAATCTGTATCAATAATGACCTAACAGAGGACTACTCTATTATTGTAATGACTTCACTCAAAAGATATCAGAATAGTAATTATATTTTTAAGTAAGCTTTGGCCTTTCATCATACACACTTTTCATAAAATTTGTTTCAGTTTTAAGCTTTCTCTTAAGTGTTATAGTAGATATTTCAAGTAAAAGTGTATAAACTATCATATAATATATTAAATGGCATATAATTAATTTTTGAGTACCAAGAATTATAACCAATACTTAAAAAAAAGTTTTGAGCCATTTTAGATAAAGCAAAAAACCAAATAAATATATAACAATGATGTTCCCTTTGTCCATATTTAACATTTTAATAATTCAATCAATGAACCACCCCACCTTCACTTCCCACCCTACACCATTTATTCTCCTCCCTTTATCATTTCCCATCCAGTGTAAGGTGACTAATTTTCCTCAGATCCCACACTCCACTCTCTCTCCGATTAGTCCCACTCAATCCTAGCACATCTCTTAACTCAATGTATGAATGCTAAAATGAATGTATTTTAGCAAAAAGTTACATTTAGCTTTACATTTAGCTTCTATTTATACTTTATATTATTATCTTATTTTCATTTCCTTTCTGTTATAATTTTGCCAGAAAGTATTTTCACATACCTTCCAGGGTTCTTTTAATGCCACAATCGACATGATACTGACAGCTTTACTCCCACTGCAATGTAAGTTTTATTACAGATTTGTATCCATCAAGAAAAAGTCATAACCCAGGCTGGGTTTGAACCTACGAACATCGAGTCCTGAGGCGAGCACTTTACCACAGGACCACTGAGGTCGACATTCTTGTTTTAATATTGTCTTCTCCGAAGTTTTAAAAATCAGTGAACCTCTACACTGATAAGCTAGGTTCCTATCCATTTATATAATCAAACATACCTATAATTATTCATCTTTTTAGCTTTGGACATGCCTTGACTGAAATAAAAAGGGCAGGAGGACAAACATAAACCAAACTGAAATATATTTATGAGTGTATCTAGAATGTGTTCTATACTTGATTGAGATTCATAAGTGATGTTAAAAAATTCAACTCAAAAACCAGAGTCGGCTAACTATCATCATGAACAGCTTCTAGCCATTGGCGGGTATGTTTGGTATAAAAGCCTCTCAACATATATTTTATCCCCACCAGCTCTCCCCCACTATGACACAAATCTCTTTTCTCTCCTCCACACTTCTCTGGACTCTCTCCAGCCACCCGCCCCTTATTTCAATATCTAACATCTTTATTGCTATCTTCTCTTCATTAGTCTCATATGAATATACCACCTTAGTTGTGACTTCTCTATCCTGTCCTGCACTGGCTCCTCCTAAACTATCACTCTCACGCTCTCATTTCTCATCCTATTCATCCTTGTCACTCCTGTAGTTGGTGAATATTCTCACTGTGAGCATTGAGATGAGCTGGTCATCATGCTTCCCCTTGTCAAGAAGTGTTGCGAGTCTCTTCTTGTGTCCCGCCAGTTCATCCTCCAATATCTTGTTACGAGCTCGGCCAGCATCAAGTCTGCGTTTTGTATCCTCCAGCTGCACAGACCTTTCTCTCAACTCCCTAGCAGTCCTCTCCTGCACTATTCGCCGCTCCTTTTCCAACACCTTCATTGCCACACATGCTCGGTTGTCTGCATTGCCAGCTACTGGGGACGAAGGTGTGCAATGCAATAATGTTATTAACACTCTCAACCAGCTTTCAATAAAAAGATAACCAAAATAAAGTTAGCTGTTATTCTTGTGAATTAATATTGCATTGATTTAATTGTGTTGCTTTAAAAATAATAATAATAATAATAATAATAATAATAATAATAATAATTATTAATAAAAAGTTTCAGATTTGTCACAATTCAAAAGAATGGGAGTTAGTGTATGTATATTAATTTTCATAGTATTCTTATTCAAATACAGGCTAAGGCATCAACCTCATCTGGTCTAGTTTGCTGGATGGGGAGGGTTTGAATCCTGGCCGTGTGTACTGATGATGGTTCCTTCTGAATGATTTTTCACATTCCCTATTAGAAAATGTTAGTAAATTCTACCTTTCTCAACCCAAATCCATTAGTTTAAATATGCAAATAGCCTGGAGATATAGTAAACAAAAAAAAAGTACGCTTTCTAGACTCAAGAAAGTGATTTGCCTACCCTGTTTTTCTGTTTGCTCATTCAGTTTCTCTTGCAACTCTAAGAGTTTTTGCTGCAGTGCTGCTATTTGCTGGGCTCTCCCTCGCCAATTAGATGACAGCGAGTGGATTGACACATTCTCACCAGCTTCGCTACACAGTGCCTGTTGCAAAGTATCTGCTTTGTTAAAATAAAGCTTGAAGGTTTTTTTTATGAGAGCTTTCTAACTATAATTTTGTACACAAAACATTCTAAATATGTTTTTAAATGACTAGGATAATTTTGAATTTTAATATTAGGCCTATATATCATGAAAATCCTCATCTTTACGAATTTGGACATGTTACCAGGAGTTAAACTGGCTCCTACACATCCCAATCTTAGTACTCTAACAGTCCTCTTTCACAGCTTACCAAAATTAAATCTGGGATTTGAAACAGGAAAATTGCCTTGAATTAATGTTTTGTAAATACAATTTAAAATTAAATTAAAGTGGGCCTTGGTGATTTGCAATTACCACTAAAATCTTGGACTAAATCTGTATCGGTTCAATATTTAGTTTCCATGTATTGTGAAAGCTGAGAGTTAATGATAAAGTGATTTGGAGTACACGATTTATTCTGGTCTTGGGTGCAAATAGCTTCACAAATAGGTGCTTGTAAAAACTTCTTAGGCATGGTATTTGATAAAATATCAAACAAGAAATTGATTTTTTGAATAAAAAGCTAATGGTAAAATCATTTTAAATGTTCCCGTGGTATCAAAGTTCCTACCAAATAACTCATATTAGAGTTTAAACATTTATATTTAAATCTTGTGAAGTTTAAGTAGTAGATTTAATAGTATGACCTGTATATAGAAACATAAGTATGTCCTATTGTAAATGTTGTGTTATTCACTTGTGTGTGGGGTTTATAGTAAAGGTTGTTTCACTCGTAGGAGGCCCCGAGTTATCGTTCACTACAGAACAGTTGCAACATTGGGAATCTCACATGCTTGGCGCTGTGTGTTGAAATGGAACACAGCTCCGGCATGTCTCACCTGTTGGGCTCACTCTGATAAGCTAAGTTCACAGGGATTCTCGGTACTGTTAACACGTACACGACTGAGCAAAAAGTATTATTGGTGAAATAATTATGGACCACAGGTTTATTCATGGCTACATGCTTGAATTTCAAAAATGTATTTAATGTTGAAGAAAGAACCCTCAAACAGTTCAATATAGAAAATGGTGGAAAATCTGGAGAAAACAGGCATGTTGGGGAATGTTCATGGGGATGACCACCCTGCAATGACCAAGAGAACAGTGCAGGACATGCACACCAGTTTGCTGAACTCACCAAGCAAGTCCTTAAGGCGACTGTCCCAAGAGATTGCCTTGTCACCTACAACTTGTCGCAGTACGGTTAAGAAGGGGTCTCATACTGCAACTGGTTTAAGAGTTTCACGATTTAAAATGATATCCTGGACATTTCTTAGATGAACCGTGGTTTAGTTGATCAGGTTACGTAAATGCTCAGAATAAGTGTTTCTGAGCTGCAGTGAATCCACATGCGATTCATGAACAACCCCTGCATGACCTGAAGATTGAAATGTGGTACACATTGTCGCACAAGTGCGTCATAGGGTCTATCTTTTTTTAAACAACTGTGAACTCAGACATGTACTGCAAAATTATCGACACATTCTGTAATCAGTTGGACATTTAAGTTACAAAGTGGTTACTTCCAGCAATACGGGGCAGCCTGTCACATGTCCAGGAGGTCTATGATGGTTGTAACCAGCTTCTTTAAAGATTGAATAATCTTGAAACCAGACTATGGTTACAAAGATCTCCAGACCTATTCCCCCCATAGTTCTTTTTATGGGGGACATTGAAGGGAAAGATCTAAATCATGCCAATAAACTATATGCAATCCAGGAACTGAAAGAGACCATCATCACTGTAATTGATGGCATCAGCTACACTCAGCTTATTAACACGCTCACAAACACGGAGCACAGGGTTGACATGTGCGTACAGCAAGGATGTACCTACTTCCAGCATATGTTGTGGTGTACATTGGGCATCTCTCAAGGTATGTTCTGTCACAATTATGTGTGTCTACCTTGCATATTATGTCTGTAGTAAGCTATAGCTTGGGGCCTCCTATGAGTGAAACATCCTGTACGTTTCATAACACAGAAATAGGATAGTTTACATCATACAAGGTCACCGTTGAATGGTAACCCAGGTGTTAGAATACTAAATTTCGGTGATCACTCAGGAATATCAAGAATATCAAAAAATGGACAGTACAAACATATTGTTTCTAGAAAGAAGATGAGAAACCAGTGGAGAAAAAATACCTTTGTTGCAGCCATTTGGAATCAAACTCCAAACTTTCTGGTAATACTAATCTACTAGCCATTTTAGATTTGATGAAAGTAACACTGGTATTATGATTATTAGAACTGAAAAATAATTATTAATCCTTTTAATCTCTAAGGTTTCCATTTACCTTTTGCACCATCCTTAGGTCTTGTTTAAGGGCTTGACACTGGTTGCGACTGTCACAAAGACGCTGATTGGTCATCTGCAGTTTGTCTGTCAATAATTTCACTTGGTTTGTATCCTTCTCAACATCCTCTTGTTCTGAGTAAAAACATAATTATGTTTTAAAAAAAGAAGCTTGGGGAAGAAAATTGGAGTGCTGATTATCATCATAGCAGTTGAAATAAAAAGTTACATATGTAACATTTAAAATAAAGTTATATTATTATTTAGCACTGCGTCTTAATACCAGTTTGGGTTATACGCTTTAAGTACTAATTACGCTAATGGATTAGGAACGGGAAAGGTTGAATTAGAGGAAGTGAACCGTATTTGTGTGGAGTGAGAGTGGAAAACCATTTAGGAAAAACCACCCTCAGTTCACCCGACCGAGATTCGAACCTGATCTCCCGTCCTCAGCAGTCAAGCTCAACACGACTAGCGCATTAGCCAACTACCCACCGAGGCGGGTAATATAAAGTTATACTAAATTTAGTTATTTAAAAAAAATGCTATTTTGAAGTATTTTAGCTATATACCAACATTTACAGTATAATAAGACAGTTTAGAGTGTTAAAAGATGTAAAGTAAGTGATAGGGAAGGACACCAACCTGAAAGGTTAAGTTAGGTCTAGATAAGAACAACTATCCTTTCAGGTTGGCTTCCTTCACTATTATTTATGTTACATTACTATACAGTTTTTCAACATTATTTATTAAACATTTCCAAGTCATTAGGCAATAAGTAATCTTACAATATTTACAGTAGGTAGGCCTACTTATGATCATTTGAGGTTTCATTTGAATATAAGTTTCAATTTGATCAGTGATTTTCATTTTATTTTTCATATGGTGTAAAAACATTGTTTTTTCTGCAGCATAACAGGTTTTTATTTTTATTTATCCACCCTACTGTTGGTTTAATTTTAGTTTAGTGTAAAATTTGAACAAAGAATAATTTTGCTCTAATTAATGTTTTATTTTGTCAGGTTTTTAAAAGCATTTTATCTAGTTTCACAAAGTTTTTTGGGCTTTTGAAAGACATGTTTTGTTTAATTCTTTTATTTATATAGTCTGCAGGAAAAACAAACAAACTGTACAATGGAAAAAAGGTCAAACATATGCATAGTTTATTCCATTGTCATTGTCTTTCAAAGCTAAACAACTGTGTATGTTTATTTATTCGGCCTCTTAATGAGCATGTCATTCAAAAACAAGTACTTCCTTGGAGTGAATAATTGATACTTGATAGGAACACAAACACTGTTGAGTAAAAGTGATACTTATCCACACTTACTTGGCTTAATATCCTTGTCTTCCGCCGAGTTCAGTCCAGCCTCACAGCATTCAGCAAGCTTAGCTTCGGCCAGTCGGCACTTCCTCTTCTGTATTTCAATTTCTGATGACAGTTCTCGTACTTCTTGCTCAACTCCACAATCTTACTTGCTGCAAGCTCAGAGGTTTGACCTTGGTTGGACAGAACAGACAAAGAAGACGCAATGTGTCTCTTCTCATTGCACTGAAGTTTCTCATTGGCGATATGAAGTTCTGATTCACGCTCTCCCAGACAACGATGAAGACGGCCATTCTCGTCAGTCAAAATCTAAATTAAGGCATGAGTTACTTCTTTGAACATATAACATTTGTTGATAAATTTAGTCAACATAATTACTTGTTTATTTTGTTTTTTTAATGTGCACCTTATGAACTGACTGTAAAGGCACATCAATTTTACAGGAAAAGGTATTTTCATATACCTTTCAGAGTTCTTTAACATACCATGATCAACATGGGACCTACAACATTTTTTTCTTCCTCCAAACAAAGCTGTGCTAAGTCACAAGTTTTTATCGCTCAAGACAAATTCCATTAACCCTGACTAGGTTTGAACTCACAATTATCAGATCCTGAAGTAAGCACTTTACCCCAAGACCATCGGGGTCAACAACATAATTACGAAACATTATGCATTGTTTATAAGTAGCTATATGATCTCACTAAGATGCATAACTTAATATATGCATTAAGTAGTGTGTGTATTTGTATGCATACAGCATGAAATTTAAAGTATTTAAAAACAAGGAAGTGACATTTTTTCTTTATGTTTAAGTTACTCTCTTTCTCAATGTTGGTAAAAAATGTTAAGTTACCAAAATTCCAGACATAAATGCTCTCACCCTAATGTGTTCCCTTAGAGATCTGTTAAGTTCCTCAGGAAACATGAAACTGTCTTCTTGTTCTGGAACATTTGTAAACTGAAAATAATAAATATGATTTATTCGGTTAATTCAAATTAATATTGTGTCTTAAACATGGTAAAATCATGTAAAAATAAGACCAATGAGACAATGAATAAATCATTAAAAATTTAACATGAATTTTGTAAATAAATATTTTATACAAAGAAAAATGCTAAAATTTAAACAAAGATAATTTCTAGATGGCTAATATCTATGTAATGTTTATCATTTGCAGTGTTTCATAACTACTAGAATGATTGGGTTGGACTGAATTCCTATGACTATGGCTAGAACAAGAGATTATTTGCAGATATCATTTATACAAAATATATGTCGCTGCATTTTATTAGATATAATTTCGAATATTGCTTTTACAAGTGATTAAATGTGCAAAAACCAATTAAGTATCTTACTTTTAAACACAAGTTATCCTCTGTAGATATTTTTTTTGATTGATCAAGAATATTTCTGTTTCCCTTTGTCAAAGTTGGTGGCTTTTTTAGAATTAGTTTACCTTTTTTCAATGAAGAAAAATTGTATTTATTAAGTTCATTTAACATAATTTAAAGTTTATTATAAACAATCAAGTTTGTGTTTTCATGTACAAACCTATATAACCTCTACACATTTATAGACAAGGGTTAAATAGCCCCATATTCTCTACATAAAAGGCAAACAAAATGTAGCTGCACTGCTTATACCAAGAATCATGGTTACACAAACTAAGATGGTTGCTATGGTAACAAATTGATTTGTTTTTTTACACATATGCAGAAGATCCTTTTCAATTCAAAGAATGTATCCTAAAATTATGAGTAGGTAAGTTAAATAAGAGGATACAAAAACACTGCTGTGATTATAAATCTGTATTTTTATAACCCCTCGATATATTTGGATGAAGAGTTTAACATACCACAACACACTAGTAGGGCTCGTCTAACCTTAGCCATAAAAGTGGGGATGTAAGAGAACCATTTCTTAAATTCGATATGAGAAATGAGAGAACAAGACAACTTTCTTAGAAATTAGAAAAATATAAATTTATGTTTATTCCAGTAGTAGCTAAATGTTTATAGAGGGCTAAAATTCCTTTTTGACATTGGTGATAGCGCTTGCTTTGGTCTTATAGTTCATTCAAACACTTAAGAAATAACTCAACACATTTTAAATTCAATCAATAAAAATAGGGATTATTGCAATGTATATAATTTAAAATTTAATTTTAGAGTGTAACAGTTTATAATGTCAAAGTTATGATATTCAAAAATGAGGTGGCCCAATGGCTAGATAATTTTATAATAAAGGAAATTGATAAAACTAAAGAAAGAGGAAAAATAAACTACTAAGAATAAGAATAAATTTGATGAAGAAAGCCCACCTAGGGAAAGAGGAAAGATGTGGGAAGAATCCAATGCACAAAGGTGACATCTTCTTCCTTTCTTCTGTCTTCTATAGTAGAAGTAGTCACACACACATTTTAAACACAAATATAATAATATTTCGGCATTGTTGCCTTTATCAAACACAAAGAAGAAGAGAGTACAAAAAACATAAACAATGGATTACTCCATCTTGAATTTTGAATTAAACTGTTAGAAACAAATTGTGCCAACTGTTTTTGGGAGTAGAAATAAATTCCTTGGTTGTGGTTAATATTTATAGAAAACTGATGATGATAATAATAATAGACAAGAGAAAAAAGAGAAAATAATAATAATAATAATAATAATGTTAAATTTGGAAAATAATATTATAGAAATAAACTATCTTCTGTTGAGGCCTGGTGGTAATCTTGATTTGGTGATCCATTGGTGGGCCAGTTCCCACTGTCTAAGTTGAGAACTGTTGCACTGTTTGGGAAATGCTCTTAATATTTTGGTGGTGTAGCAGGTTTGAAAGTCCTGGTTGTGGGTACTAGCATGGATGGGTACAGGCTTGTCCGGATCTTTGTGGTTTGTGTCAAAGCGATGATTGTTCATTCGCTGTCTGAGAGAACCTGTAGTGAGGCCTATATATTCTGCATCACATGATTTGCACTGTAGTTGATATATCAAGTTATTGGTTTTGCAATTGTAATACCCAGGGATTTTGTATTCCAATTTGGTTACTTTGCTGTTGAAGGATGTAGCTGGTAGGTGTATTCCACATGTGCTGCAACGGGTGCTACCGCAGGGGTGTGAACCTTTGGTAGTAGGTTTTTCTTCTCGGATTCTCTTGGGGTCAGGAAGTTTGGGATGGACTAGAATATTGTGGAGATTGGGTGGCCGTTTGAAAGTAACTCTTGGGGGTGAACTAAGAAGGTTTTGGGTCTGTGTAGAACTGGTTAGGAATTTGTAACCACATTTAAGGATGGTGTTGATACGTTGTAGACCAGGATGGTATTGGGTTGTGAGAGGGATGTCCTCAACTTTTTTTGGAGGGTCGTGGTCATCCCTGGAGAGAGCTCTGGAGATTTGGTTGTCTATTAGAGGCTTGGGGTAACCTCTACTTTGGAAAAACTGTGGAGAGTTGTTTGCAATATTCAGTTAAATCGTCGGGTTCTGAACATATCCGTTTGGCTCGTGTTGCAAGGCTGAATGGTAGAGACCTTTTTGTGTATGAAGGATGGCTGCTATGGTAGTGGAGGTATTGTTGGTGATTGGTGGGTTTTATATGTACAGTAGTACGAATTTGGTTATTTTCAAGGAACAGATTCACATCAAGGAAGGTAAGACTATGATGTGATTTATTGTGGGTGAAGTTTAGGGGGCTGCAATTGTTGAGATTATCTAGAAAGACGTCCAAGGATTCTTCGGAGTGAGGCCAGATCATGAAAATGTCGTCGATATAGCGAAGCCATAGATATGGTTTGATGGGCTGAGAATGTAGAAAGCGTTCTTCTAGTAGTCCCATGTAAAGATTTGCATATGAAGGAGCCATGCGTGTACCCATAGCTGTGCCCTTAATCTGTAGGTAGTGTTTGTCTAGAAAACGGAAGTTGTTAAATTGAAGGATCATCCTAGCCAGCTCCACCAGAAAAGAGGTGGTAGGTTTGGAACCAGGAGGTCTGCGGTCTAAGTAATGCTCCATTGCTGACATTCCATGCACATGAGGGATGTTAGTGTAGAGTGCTGTGACATCAATAGTGACCAGAAAACAGTTCGATGGAAGAGATTTTTGATTTTGTGAATTTTGTCTAAGAAATGGTTTGTATCCTGTATGAATGAGGGGAGTTGTTTTACAAAGGGTTGTAGGTGTGAATCAACCAGAGATGAAATTCTCTCAGTTGGGGAGCCACAACCAGATACAATCGGATGGCCAGACGGAGGTCTTATTTCTTTGTGGATTTTAGGGAGGAGATACAGTGTGGGAGTTTGAGGTTCTTGTGGGAAGAGAAGTTGAATTGAGTTGTTGGTGAGATTCTGCTAGGGATCTTCACGTTGTAGGAACTCTTTAATCTGCACGTTGTGATCTTCAGTTGGGTCTTTTGTGAGTGGTCTGTAGATGGAGTGGTCAGATAGCTGACTTTGTGCCTCTGTGATGTAGTCGATACGGTTCAAGATGACTGTAGTGGAGCCCTTGTCAGCTGGTAGGATGATTATATCAATGTTGTTTTTTAGTGCTTTGATAGCTTTTTGTTCGTTGGTGTTGAGGTTCCGTTTCAAAGGTAGAGTCTTCGGGAAGAGTGGATCGGCAATATTGGAAAGGAGGTAAGTGATGAACTGTTCCAGAGGGTGTTCTGAGGGTAGTGGCGGGGGGTCCCAGTCTGAAGGTGGCTTGAACTTGTAGAGGGATGGATCTATGGCTTTGTCAGGGCTGGTAGTGTAGGATTTGTTCTGGAAGAAATGTTTCAATCTTAGAGTGCGAGCATAGGAAAGGACATCCTGAACTAGGGCGAAGTGATCGAATTGGGAGTGAGGTGAAAAGGAGAGGCCCTTGGACAGAACATTCATTTCGTGTTTTGAGAGATTGTATTTTGATAGGTTCAATATGGAACTGCTGACTGGACCATTGGTGGATGTAGTTCAGTTATGTTATTATTGACGGGCTTATTATTATGATATTGAGATTAAAATGCGGCCTATTTTGGGGTCATTGCCATATTATTAGAAATAATGAATACTTTGTCTCATTTTTTTTTTATTCCTTAGGGCCGTTATTTGCTATTTTATTTCTTGAATTTTTTATATTGATTTTTAACTTATGATACAATATTTTTTTTCTTAAATTTTTGAGTATTGCACATCCTTACATAATGGTATTGTGGTGAAATTAAATAGTAATCCTGGTGCTTCACATAACCCAACTAGACTTTAAGTCAAGTGGTATGAATAGCAAGGAAACTTAACTTTTCACAATTGGTTGAATCTATATTATTATTATTGGATATACTGTCATTCCCATGAATTAATTTAAATGTAGTTTAAAAAATACACATGGACACAGAAATTGAGCTTAGAACCTTTAGCTTACTGTGTCAATACTTTGTCACAGATATCCAGAATCACACCTGGGTAGTTCAGTGGCAGAGCATTAGCGCATTTAGCTAAAGGTCCTGCACAGGTATGATGATGTGTCATTTTTAAACTGTAGTTAAATTTTAACTTTAGTATTTTATATAATGGTACATATAGTTCATGTGCATGCTACAAATATATTCCAGTTTAATTAATTATAAGAAAAATAAAATAATTAGATCCCTAACCAATATCCCAGATGTATATTTACAATCCTCAGATCCTTAACACAGACTGTACAATTAGCTAAGCCATAAGAAAGTACCTGAATAATTTAACCACATTTGCTTTTGATATTTAATAAATTGATAAGGAGTTCCTATTAGTAAATGATGGTTAGTTGTTGGACAAAACCTCTTAACCAAGCAAGTACATATACAAGTTTTTGATAGTACTTAAAGCTATTCTATTATTAAATACTCATTTGTATTGAATATTATTGTAGCCTGTGGTCTGGTCACTTTAGTAAAATGCCTCCATCTTCCTCTTCCCTTGCATACTTTCTGTCAAGATTCTCCCATCTCTTTCTTGGTCTTCCTTGCTGTATATTTCCTACATACTTAATAACCATCATTCGCTTTGGTATCCCCTTCTTTTCCATACCATACTCATCACATGACTCATGTACTCCCTGTATCATCATGCTTTGGTTATGATTTTAACTAGTCTCTCAGGGGTGGGATGACGTAAAGCATGAAAATATAACCTATAAATCCAAAAGGGCAAAAAATGACCTATCAAGTTTACATTTCTACAACCAGATCATGAACAAAGTTTATGTACACATGAGCAGTTGATGCTGTATATATATATATATAAAAAAAGAAGATGACATGTCAACAACATCCGGGCCCTGTTAATGACCATTAACAGTCGGTGATTGGCAAAGTTTTGGAAGAGCTTTTTTAAATGGTATGATACTCCTGTAGGTGAGAATTTTGTTTTCCAGGTTATAGGCATCCTGATTATTAGAGAAGGTCAAATACACTATTTTTTTACTATTAAATTGCTATGTAGAAAAAAAAATCCTTATAAAGAAATATAAATAGTATTTTTTATAAGGTGTTCATTATAAGATTGCAAACATTAATTGATAAATTAATGGTTTGCTGTAGGATTTTTAGGTTGTTCTGTAATTGTTGGGCTAAACTACCAATTAGTATTATGAAAGCCCTGAACTGAATTTCTACTCAAAATTATCTTTTTAAATCTAGATTATTTTGAATGATTCGAAGATCCCATCCTTGTAATGTTTAATCAAACTACTTTAGTGGCCGGAATATAGTAAAGCCTCACAATGTTTACATGAAAAATTAAAGGTTTGAAATATACCTCAAGGTTAAAAACTTAAAATTTGACAGAGTTTTACTAGGTCCATTGAATACTTTTCTTGATATGTAGGCACTCGTAAACTTTTCCTCCAAAGTTATATATTTGCCTCGGTAACACCACATTCAATAGCCTGCATTTCACATATTGCTCTTAGTTAAAATTCATATCACTTCTTCTCATTCTGTTTACTTGAGAAGCCCCCCAACTAGATCTGTATGGATGATTTTATAATATCAGTAAAATAGCACACATTCTTTAACAAACTAACACCGCGTTCCTGAATTTCCAGTTTAGTGACTCTGAAGGGTGGACATTTTCTCTCGCTTTGATTTAACAGGACTACCACTGGTTTACCAGCACACAGTTCCAGCATTCTACAAAATAGACCTATGTTATTTTTTTTCCTGTGAAAAATGTTAGGCTGTGCATATTAATACTAGTACAGTTTTCAGAAGAACATTTATAGTAAAAAGACATCACACTATAATTGGGATAACACTATATTTTCATTAGTTCCAGTAGTATTATTGTTGGTAAAGTGAAGTTTCACAAAAGCTCAATTTTAATAAAGTTTGTTTCCATTTTTATTGTGTTTCCAACAAATTTTACTTTAAATTTAATACAAATACATGTGTATAAGATTTAGATTACAAATAATATAAAACAAAAATGGCACAAATGGTCACATGTAAAAACAAAATTTTCCTGAAAATATTATAACTTTGATATGCATGAGACAGTAAAATTTGGTAGGCCTATGGATTAGATGCCAAAATACAAGTAGAAAGATTACTTTAGAGTTCAAAACAATTTGTATCCTTTCATCACTAAAACTAACAATATTTATTAGTATATATTGATTGATATAAGGTTGTCTATCATACTAAACTATTTCAACCATAAAAATTAAACCTCAAAAATATTAGTTTCCTTTATCAGTGTGATTTATATAAATCCAGGCCCGACAAGGTGGGAAACAATATTCATAGAATTGTTTATCATAAATTTAATATTTAAAACAATAAAAGCTAAAAAAAACTATATGTTAATAAAACAAGTATGGTAAATGGCGTGTTAAAGACCATCACTATTGATCAGTGCTGGTACACAGATATCTACCAAATGGAAAACAAAGCTGTCATGTTAAAAAAAAACAATCTACTTTGCTTAGTATTACATAGTCCACACTAACTTAGCATGTTAAATTTTTATAAGTGTTTTCTAACAAAGTAAAAGTGTTTGATAACAAAATTAAAGAAATATAAAGACACAAGTTAACTGAGTGATAAGAATATGATACTAATATTTAGCTTAAAATATAAATTTAGTATTTATATAATCAATTATAGTATTTTCAGAATTACTCAAAATATTAAATTATACTTTATTTAATCTTGAAATAATATAAATCTGTCAGGCCTGAGTTTCTTCAGCATGCGAAGATATACTTGTAATATATCAATGCCACACTAGAGTAACGTATCAACATGAGTAAACTTTAAACTAACATAAATATAATAACATTTCTAGCTCAAACATGATCAACAACCATTAATGCTACCATATTTAACATTTAAAGCATGCTATATAATCTACATTCAAGCTCAATTTATGTCTTAAAATCTGCTTTAACTAAATGGATCTAATGCTCTTTTTCCTTAAAAATAACACAATATTTAATAGTTCTGAAAACCTATGTGCAAGCTTTACTTTAAATTTATGATCAACAAATGAATTATATTTTTAAAATAGCTAAAATATCAAAGTATTTTAGTTATTGTATAGTAAGGTTCTACAATTAGATGTACTTTATAGTTTTTTACACTTTTTTTCCAATTAATATTGTGGTTTCTTCCCATACTTGTTGATTTCAAAGACCCTGCCAAATTTTTTTAATTGAATTTTTAGTTAAAAAAAAAAAGTTGGAAAATTAAATTGACTTCTTAGTTCTTACCCGTCTCAGTGTAGTTAGGTAGCTAACGTGCTTGTTTCGTGTTGAGCTCAACTGCCGAGGACAGGGAGATGAAGGTTCAAATTTCACTCTGGTGAACTGGGGGTGGTTTTTCCTAAATGGTTTTCCACTCTCCTGCCACAAAAATGTGGGTTCACTTCCTCTAAATTCAAACTTCCCAATTCCTAGTCCTATAGCCCGAACAGGTAGTCAGACGTGGTGCTATCATTTATTTATTTTAATTCTTAGTTCTTAAAACCTGTGAAATATTTCACTTACAAAAGTGCTGAACACACTGAATGTTACTGACCTTGAATTCCAACAAATCCAATTTACTTGGTATGGTCAAGGTAAGGTTTAGTCAGACTGACAAGCGAGCGAGCGATTGGGTGGCCGAACTGGCGAGCGCGTGATTAACAAATAGCTCTGGATAGTTGTTGACAAGTGATTTATTGTTGTGGTTTTCTCATCCTCTCTCAGCGCTAATGCTGATTCTTATTTGTAAAGGCCTACTTTGATTTTGATTATACTATTGAAGTAGTTTAACATATATATAGGCATGGTTTATGATCTTACCAATTAAATTAGGCCGTTAGTAGCAAGTGTGTCAAAATGAGAAGTTTTTCTAGCACTCAATGAACCAACATACAATAATATTGCCTAGCGCCTGTAAACTAGATTGTACTGGGTCGAACGCGCACGTTTGAAAATTGAAACCAGTTCTATCTTTCAAGCACACTTGCTCAGTTGCTCACTTGCACGCTCCAGTCTGGCCACCTCTCATTACAACCAATGTGTTCTATTTTATATTTTAGTCGCTTGCACACTCACTCGCCCAGTCTGGCCATCCTCGTACTGTGAAATCTTATATTGTTGATGTGGTATAATGGTGTATGTGTCAAAACTCTCATGTCATTAATGCCCAGCACTTGACACTATATCAATATATCACTCAACTATTCTGTATATTTACCACAATTAACAATTAATAAACTGTATTAAACATAACAAATATAAAGACACACAGACACAATGAATGTTAATCTATGGAAATAAACTATTTCCAAATTGCAAGATTAAATATAATGTAAACAAAATTAAAGCAACTAATTAACTATAAAAATAGCTTGTTTCGTCAACATTGGAATATTTTACAAAACCATGTGTACACAATAGTGGTTTATTCCCCAGAGAAAAGAAGTTGCATCTCTGCTTTGAGGGGTCTGAGAGCATGGGTTCTTTCTTTCGAACTCTAGTAGAGTATTTCAAAAATCTCTAGAGTTTGAGAATAGGCTAGATATTGATTTGAAAATAAGAACACTCATATAAAAAATATGATAGAAACAAAAATTTAAATGGTTTCAACCCTCATGTCTTAAAGACATTAGAATTATACTAGTAATTACAAAAAAAAAAAAAAAGTTAATAAAATCTACATCTTAATGAGCTAATATTTCCCCGAATAAAACTAGGTAACTTTAAGTACCCTATAAGAAAATGTTAGAAATTTTAATTGTTTTGTCTATTAGTTCTTATTGTAATAAACGCAAGCATGATCACTTCAGTTCCAATTACATTGTGCATGCACCTTAGATGGGCTCTCACTATAAATTATTTATCTTATCATGAAATTTATTTCAATTCAATTTTTAATGCTCATAAAGTTGAAGTTGATACTTTAAAATAAAAGATAAGATGGTAAAAATAATATTTTAAATTCTATGACTAAATAATAACCAATTCTAATTTTGTAGTTTAATGTATTAATACAGGTTTAAATAACTTAAGCCCGAAAAAAAAAAAAAAAAATGCAATCTCAATGTCAAATTTATCTTAGCTAAAATTATAATTTTAGAATAAGACCATGTAAAAATCTTACAATAAAGACTATTCAAGTATTTGATTATCTATATAGCAATTTTTATTTTTCATTCCCTTGTCATGGTAATGTAACTTCAATCAAGGACAATTCAAAATGGATGAAAACATTGGAGTTTACCGGCCAAAAGTAGTTTTAGAGCTCAATAACGTTATTGGTGAAATTTGATATGGATTTTAACAATTTAAGTTACTGAATAATTTATAGATTAATTAGCCTATACTTAACATTGCGTTTTAAAATTGACTTGTATGTACATCAAGAGGACAAGCCTACATAACTTTCGATCTCGATCCCAAGCTTTAATGACAAGATCGGCTCGAAGCTCGAAAGTAGAGTGCTCGCAGAGCCCTAATCTCTATCAAACCTTCACATTTTTGACATGATTTCAGTCAAAATGGAAATTTTGAAATACTTTTTCTTTTCTTGCACATATTAGGATAAAAGGGTTTTGAAAGTAGCACTCAAATAATGAAAATTCTACTTTTGTACAGCTTAAGTTAAGATAAACCAAAGTACCAAGGGCCCAGATCGATTTTAATTGGTTCTTTAACAATCAATAAATGATAATGTGAAATGCCTTTTATATGATAAAATATAATTAATGTTATTGTTGAAATAAAATGCATGGATATGCAATTTATAAGACTGTCAGACAGTCTCATTCCTAACCAAACATTGGCCAATCAGGCATTGATATTCTTAGATCACTCATTACCGAGGCCAGTGTAAATAAATTCCAAGTTCCCACCATAAGTCAAGTCACTGTAAATTTTATGTCTCCTAATTTTTTCTAAGCCTAAGTAAAACTGTGATTTATGTTTTACTATAAGACAAGAAATAATTGACTAACATTTTTCAAAAAGCAAATTAAAGTAGCTTTGGGATTTAAATGTGCATTTAAACTAAATGCAATCACAACTATACACAAAGCTATGAACAGATAGATCTAAAATTTAATATAGTTATTTTTATAAGCAACAAGCATCAGTCATCTATTATTTTACATAATCATATCCTCCTTAATATTAGCAATTTTCTCTTTAACAGATATATCATGTTCTAACCCATCTTTTAAATAAATTTGATCACCAACCAAATAGGAAATATATCAAGCCCACAATTGTATCATGCCTTCTCCTGAAATAAGTTTTATAATAATTGAGAAATCTTCACTGATGTGATCATATCACTAATGGCATCAACATTCGCTAGACTTAATAAAAAATTAAAAGAGTAAAGAATATGAGAAAAGGCCAAAGTATTTACCAAAACATTTGTATATTATTAGAAATTTTGGTAATTGGTGGGTTTACATGGTTGGTGTATAGGCCTTGATCTCATATCCTTTGTTCAGGTTTTATTCTCTGAAATTGATATTATTGGTGGGGAGATACAGATACTCAATACCATTGGTATCGCAATGATCAATACTATTTGCTAAAAATCTTGATACTACTCTTTAGTATTCAACATGGTTAACTCCTCAAAGGGGTTTATTTTATTGACAACATGACAAATATATTCTGTGATATTATATATGTAATTAAATATGCTAATAAAACTGACTTCCATAATATTTTATTACTTAATAAGTAATTAGATTTCTTATTGTAGGCCTAATTCTAATTGCAAATGTAATTTGTGTCTAGTTGCATCTTGTTATAATTTGTTTCGATAGCCTAATTGACTTGTTTCCGTATTTTGTGACACATGGAAAAAATTAATTGAAACAAACTAAGTACTTTTACTTTTGTGCTTAGAAAATGATTTATTAAATTTTAAATGTTATTGAGAAAATGAATTGATAATATCGGGCAAGGTATCAGGATTGAGAAAGTAGGTATCACCCACCACTAATTTATATAAAACCTTTTCATTGAAAATTGTTGTATTTAAAGAGTATCTACAGTTTCAAGATATAATGATTGCTAACAAATAAAACCATACTTGAGGATATTTTGTTCATCTATCATTAGTTAATATTGTGAAAGTCATTCTTGTTGATTAATTATGTGTCTTGATTGCAACACAACATTATATAAACAATTAATTTTATAAAACTATCAGAAAACAATCAAACATCCCATTATACTATAATTTCTATCTATAGGTAATAATAAAATCTTTTACTCTAAAGATTAGTTGGATCGTACATTTTACAAAATATGAATACATAATAGCAGTAAATTACTGTATCTGAAAATCTTTATGGTGTCAGAAAATTATGTGAATAAGCTTTGACCACACATATTTTCAAAATATATAACATAAAAGTATGCTTGTACAATTTTTCTGGTTCATGAATAACAAAAATAAAGGTTGTGAATACACAACTGAAAATTAATAGATAGCTACCATTTCAAAAAGATGATTAATAAACCCCTAATTGTTTAACAGTTTTTATTCTACAAAGATGAAATGTTTCAGCATAATGCTAGAAGCAATGAATATTGTTTAATGGTTATAAAATGCTTCACAAAACTAAAGGAATAATCAAATATGAAAAATACTTTGCTACAAAATTATTTTTTGAGTAAATACATTTTAATCTAAAAATTGTACAAAAGCAAAAGTTTTAAGTAGTTGATTGGGTTACTGTGAATATTTCAAAATCAAGTTATACGGAATGAGCTGTATAGGATTTGAGTTTATGTTTTACTAAAAATAATGTTTTTAATAGGGTTTTTTTTTCAATTCGAAGTGAGCTATATCGAACATATTAAATACTCTTGAAGACTAATAAAAGTTTTAATATTTTTGTTAATGTGTTATGCACAAAAGTCACTTTGAAAAAGGTTTTTATTTAGGAATATTTTATTCTGAACTGATAAATAAAATTATCACAAGATCTAATTCAATTACTTCAAATTTTCTATGATTATAAATTTGCAAAATCCCAGAATGTAAATATTTAAATATTATTTAAGTATTTTTGCTAGTAATATTTTTATTGGCGAAGCTAAAGCTGATTTTTACTAAGCTAAGTCAAAGTTTTGAAGCTTTGAGCCCGCTATTTATTATACCGGTATGTAAATAGAATTTGCAATACTATTATTTTAGCTAAAATTAATATTATCTGTACAGTAACCAAAATTACTAAAGTACAAGAAAATATAGACTACTTATTTATAACAATAGATTTGCTGCTACAAGAAAAGCATATTAAACTAAACTAATAATAAGATCTAGTATATATCAAATACAATACAAGAATACCATTTTCAGCATATCTTTTTTATAGACTATATATTTTTATATTTCATCTATATAGCCTTAAATGAACATTCAGTCAAGCACACATTACACCAAACATCTGAATGACTGGTAGTTATAAAAAAACTTGGGTGTATTTACTAAACTAAGCCTTTACAACATATTCCAGTATTTTGGCATCAGTTGATTCTCAGATTTCATCAATAAATCACTTTTAGCCTGTAATCATTGTATATTATGTTAAAAAGTGTTTATCTCTTGACAATACAAATCATGATTAAAATTGCTAATCAACATAGATTTGTCTGTAAATTGATTTAGATTATAATAAACCCTTTACACAGCAAAAAACACAACATCGTAATGTGCAGCAGATGTGTGATCAAGGATGTTGACATCACCAAGTCGTCCAGATGTCAGTGTAGTGGGTATGAGCAAACTCTTTTAATACATTATGACCAGAAAGAATTCTGCAATCAGAAGAGTTGTATTGTAAGGAATGCTCCTACTAGAAACGTCTTTAATTGGTTCTTGCCATTAGCTGGTCGACTCTAGAGACTGTTAGGGGGGATGTTCCCTCTTGTCACTGTATCAGGTTACCGCCCCTGCTTGGAACATCTCAACGAGGAGCGGGTTTGAGAAGTAGTCTGTATCTCTCTCCAGATTGTGCTGCTGTAAGAAGTAAGAAGTTAATTATTTGCACAACTATTGATATCAAATATGTATGTATTCAATGATCTATCCTGTAGTTGAATTTAGCCATCCTATGTTGACAAAGTTTTCACCAACAAGCACAGCTATTGTTAAAAAACGAACATGTGTCTCATATAGTTGCTACTAGCTATATTTATATTCAAACTAAGGGCTTGTGAGCTTGGTTTTTTAAATTCGAGTCGAACTCAAGCCGAATATTTCAAAAAGTAACTAAGTTCGGGTACATACCCAATTTTAAAATGTTAAGAGTAGGTA
The DNA here is from genome assembly GCA_039000515.1 of Timema cristinae. NCBI lineage: Eukaryota > Metazoa > Arthropoda > Insecta > Phasmatodea > Timematidae > Timema > Timema cristinae. The sequence goes on from JBCFYV010000935.1 coordinate 28,021,077, forward strand.
TGTATATTTATTTAATTTAAAAGTAAAATGGTATATTAAAATATCACCAGTTAAAACAAACACAAAATATAAATATCACATCTTTAAAATTTAATTTTAAAAATACATGAAAACAGCATAATGTTCTTGAAATAAGAATGACACTAATTTTTTATATACAGTAAAAAAAAAGACAATTTAAATATAAGCGTACTCAAATTAAAAGATTACAACCCTCATCTTTTAAGACATTAAAATTACACCACAATTATAAAAAAAGTTTATTATATTGATCTTTTAATAAGCTAATATTTCCTCAAGATATGCTTTGGTAACTTTATATAACCCATAAGAAAATGTGAGAAATACAGTACAAACAGAAATTTGAACGAATAAAATGAATAATTGCATGTTGGCTTGGAAATGTACAATAAGATAGTGTAGAAACATTACATAATAATGTAAGGTATCAAACATTTTTACACTTACCACTTCTTCAAAACTTCCACAGTGGCACATTGTTTTGGAATTTTCAGAAATATTACTTTTTCATTAGTGTTTCTTTATAATTATGAAAAATAAATATTTCTGAAAATTCAAAATAATTTAAAACTTTGGAAGTGTGAAGTATAAAAGTGTAAGAAGAACTAGAGAAGTGTGTTTGTTTATATGTAGGCTTAACCAAACTATACATTCAGGTTGGCTTCCTTCACTATCACTTTACATTATGGTAGAGTGTTTCTACACTGTCTTGATAAAAAGTTAATAAAATTGATGTTTTAATAAGCTAATATTTCCGCAAAATATGCTTCATTAACTTAATTTACCCTATAAGAAAACATAAGAATCATAAATAGTTAGAAATTTGAAGTGTTTTGTATTTTGTTTATTATTCCTTAGTGTAATCGTGCATGATCACTTCTTCTGTTCCATTTCCATTCCTCTATGAGCAGTTGCACATGTGTGTTGTACAGGCTCTCGTTAAACATTATTTTATTGAGAAATTTACTTCAATTCAGTTTTTAATGGTTATAAAAGTTGATATTCATACTTTACAATTAAAAATGTAACTAATATTTCTAGCATATGCTTTTTTAATATAAATGTGGTAAGTGTGGTTAAATATGTATTGCAAAAAATAAGATCAACATTGATTTTAGACAGGTTAACCAACATAATTCTATGACTAAATACTAACTAAACTAGAGCTAGTTTTTGTAGCTAAACATATTAATTCATACGAGATTTAAATATCTTAAGTTTGAAAACATTAAATATAATAATATATTCTTGATATTACATTTTTAATTTAACATAAATTATTATTTTAAAAAGGGACCAGGTAAAAATAGTTAAAAAAACATTCAATTATCTAGTAATCTACTTAGCTATTTTTATTTTCATTGCTTTGTCATGGCAATACAAGTAAACAACTTCAAGTATAATTCAAAATGGACGACAATATTGAATAAATTTACTGGTCAAAAGTGTTTTAGGGCTCTATTACATTATTAATGTGAAAGTTTAAAAAAAAAATTTTTCAACAATTTGTTAAGTAACCGATCGATTTATAAGTGGAAATGCCGATATTATCTCAAACAAATAGCCTATTCTTACTATTGCGTTTTAAAAATTGATTGTTAAGTACATCATGTGAAAGCTCAAAAAAGACGAGCCTACAAAACTTTCAATCTCGATACTTAAAGGACGAGCTCGGCTCGAAGCTCAAAATCCGAGTACTCTCAGAGCCCTACAGATAACATATGGACAGTAAATTAGAGAATACTTCGAGCAACATATCAATTGACAGGGTTAATGAGTTAATATATTCAGGAACAATTATAACCTCCATCTTTTCTTCCAACACTCCTCTTCTCTCACATTTTCTGTTATCTTCTATTTCCATCTTTTTCTTGGTCTTCCTTGCTGTATTTCCCCTACATACTTAAGCTCCACCATTTTCTTTGGTTTTCTTTTTCATTCTCATTAAAATGTTCATAACATCTAAGCCTTGCTTCCTCTACTATCTCAAGTACTCCCTGCTCCCTTGATTAACTCATGTACTCCCACTGTTGCCCCAAAAACTTCAGTCTTAATCCAGTTTCGCTTCATGACAGCTAGCATGATTCTCTCACACTATTCCCAAGGCCTCCACTCTCTTGGTCTCTCTTACATTCAATACCCATGTTTCTGCTGCATATGAGTACAAAGTACGCCCTATACAGCAAGTCTCTTACACACTAGAGAACAACTACAACTGCTGCCCTCTACTTATTAGATCCACCCTACTCCCCTCCTTCGCCTCAATCATGCTTCCAAGATATTTTACACTCTTGTGTCTTTCTCAGATAAACTCCATCCAACTTTAGAACTTAACTACTATCACCTCACACTTTGCCATGCTATATTTTATTTCACACTCTTACACATTCCATTCTGTAACTGTTCCTTCACTTCCTTGTACTACTCCCCCTATACCATCGATAGTACAAAAAAACTTAAAGAAACCAGCTATTTTTTATTTGTGTAAGTTTACTTAAACATATAGATCATGTTGAGTACATATACAATTTGTGAGTACCAAAGTGAAACAAAATAATGTTAATTATGACCACAGTGAAAAATTACCCAATCATGAATATTTTCATGTAGAGTAACAGAATTTTAATTTCTTTGGAATGGAAAACTAATAATGGAAATATTGAAAATTGATATATTAAGATTGATTCTTTCGTTACCAGTAAGCCTTAAATGAATTGAGTTTGACATAATCCCTACTAAGAATGATTGTTACTGTAGATATATTGACCTTCAATTTAACTATAAAACGAATTTTGGATGACAACATTACTATGCTACACATACAGACCGACCTATCCACAAGTTAAAGATTTAATATGGATAATTACGGTTATCAAATACTACACAACTCACCTTGTAGTATCTCAATGGTGTACATGGACTCATCCTTAATGTTGCGAACCACCTCATCTGTTATCAATACATGGATCCCTCCTGGGCCTTGCACATAGATGTCCCTGATTTGGTCGCATGACACACCCATAAGTTGTGCCAACTTGTTTGCCATCTCAAGACAAGACAGGCTGCTCAGAAAGAGGGCATGGTATACCGAGCTCTGCTCCACACACAGGTAAACTGTGAGACGTGGGGCGATGGCTCTGCACAATTCAATCACATTCAATGTTTTCACACATCTTTTATTATAGTTTTATTTAGAATGTGTTTATATTTGTGCATAACGTACAGATAATAAATAGTGTACAGTTTATAATAAAAATACAATGGTTAATAATGAATAATGTAATGATTAAAGTTTTATTTAAATCAATATGTTACTAAAATGATTTTTTTATATTTGGAACCACACTCTTTTACATTGCTGTCACTGGACAAAGAGATAATGGCTGCCTCTTGAAGAAAATTGATCATTATCGCCCAATCCCCTGACCTAGGTTTCATTCTATCAGAATGCATCAGGAAGGAGTGTAAAAAGAAAGCCAAAAAACACAATGGCAGCAATATAAAGTGTGAATGTGTTCTTTTTTACTAAAAAAACATATTGTGTTTGTTCCTTTTAAATGTTTCTATCCACCTTTCCTGTCCCTTCTTCCAAATATGATACAATTATTTCATAAAGAAAAAATAGGATTTCCCTATAAAAATATAAAATTATTTTTTAAAAAGTTTACTCCATCTACTGAGTATAGTGTGTTTTGCCTTTTCTCAAATTCTTATTGGCTGATCAATCTAAAGTACATACTAGGGCTATCACTCTCAACTTCACGCATTATGAATGAAAAGGTTAAAATTAAAGTTAAAGAGTTAGACAAATCAGAAAATAACTATATATATATTTAATGAATTAGATAGTTTCAAAATTTCAAAAGGAACCAGTAAAAGTAGTAAAAAGACTTATTCAATTACTTATTGATCTTCTTTGCTATTTTTATTTTCACTGCTTTGTCATAGCAATACAAGTAAACAACTTCAATCAAGTATAATTCAAAATGGATGACAATATTGAATAAATTTACCGGTCGAAAGTGGGTTTAAAGCTCTCTTACGTTATTAATGTGAAAATTGAAATTAATTTTTAACATTATGTCAAGTAACTGAATGATTTACAAGTGGAAATGATATTATCTAAATTAAATAAACTATGCTTATTAATGCGTTTTAAAAATTGATTACTAAATACATCAAGTAGAAGCTCCAAAATGACGAGCCTACCAAACTCAATCTCGAACCTAAGCGACGAGCTCGGCTCGAAGCTCGGAATATGAGTACTCGCAGAGAGAGTCCTACTGTTAGCCATCTTTCTTTGATCCTTAGAATAGACTTTAGAACTATTCTTTCATGTCTATGAGATCACAGCACCTGCAAATCAACTCAAGCACTGCATATGTTTAGTTCTCGTCTTCTCGTACTTCCACCTCTTTCATGACTTATAGTGTATTGCTGTGTAGCGCACTTTGTTTACTTGTTCACATTTATCATTTTGATGTAGAAAATTGTTTTGGTGAAGAATGTATCCACCTCAAAATCTATCTACTAAGTATCAAAAAAAGAACAAGATCAGAAGCCTTCCTCACTTCCATTTATTTGCAAGAAGTTAGTTAAAAAAAACCTTAGAGGTGTTACCCAAATGTGTACACTGCACTCAAGATTTACTATTGTACTAGGGCAACAAATTGTTCTGCTGAAAGATCATTTTCAGGTTTAAAAAGGATTATCTAGGAACAGCCCAATCCCAAGATCAACTCGTCAATCTTGGAGTTCTCGCCACAGAATCAGACATTACAGTGAAAGTGGAGTTTGAGTAAGTAATAAATTCATTTGCAAACGCTAAGCACTATTAATTCATGCGAATGTGCATGCATGTGTGTTCTTCAACTATAGAAGAAAAGAAGAAGTCTTAATGAGACATTGCATTTTACCCATATATTTCCTTCTTTTCTAGGTTGGGATTTAATAACTTAATAATTTATTTGTTTTTCTTCATCTTAATTTACATTTATTGTAAAATCTAGTAAAGTAATATGCAATCCGAATTTCAACAAAATTAACCCTAGTACAATTGATCAGCTTTAAACTGCTATATAATGAGTTGAACAGAAAACAAATATGTGGCAGCCCTGTCTGTGTCAGATATGTTTAGAAAGTAATTGTGAGTCTTGTTATGATTTTTACTTTGCAATATTAAATATTATTATTATTATTATTATTATTATTATTAGCACCGCGTCTTACTACCCGTTCGGGTTATACGCACTTACGCTAATGTGTAATGGTAGGGTGATTGTGAGATGAAATGGAGGACCTACAGTTTAACGTGGAATCCGAACTATGGTGGAGGCCTGGCATTCCACACATTCACAAGATGTCTTGTCAGAGGTGAAGGAAGGGTTTGGTAATCAGATAAATCTGTGCCGAAACCGAGGATTGAACCCCGGCCGCAATATTAAATAAAATACAAACGTAACCTTATCTAAAATATTTACTGTCCAATAAATATATTAGTTTTATTCAGTGGACAGTAGCAATAATACGATGAAAATGTATTTGTTATTCAGTATCCTAGAAGCATATTCCTGTCAAGTTACAAACTGTTCAGTTTTTGTTTGTTCAAACAGATACTGATTTTACAACAATTTAACTTAAAACAACTCACTTGGCATGTAGAGCATTGTAGAGACGAATTCCGTCAGCCAAACCACAAATCTGTATAAGATCATCACGGGAAAGGCGCAAAACATCAGCACCTGAGAAACTGGTGAATGTGCGCAGGTGTTGGCCAAATCTGTGTGCCTGCAGCCACTGTGCAGTTTGCTGGGCCGAGGCATCACTTGGCAACGGTTGATGAAGGAACTGTAGAGGAGTGACATGATAAATACCGAGAACCGTCTATATGTCCCGTTACATATTATATAATAATGTGAAGTTAGCACAAGATAGAATGTATGTAACCAGAAATAGCTAGATTAACCAAGAATAAACATCATGAAAGTTAAAATTCTTCAGTTTCCTAAACAAATGAAGGAGGTACTTATATAATCCGATCATGTGACAAGTGATTTAAATGGACTCCCATTAACAAACTAGATAGATACAGGCATCTTTATAGAAACTTTTGAGATAAAGCTAATGGCTACTGACAGGCTAGTTAAACAAATGTGACATATTTTGCCAACCTAATGAGTAGTATGTATAGTAGGATTATGGTAGGAAGAACACTATCCAACAGCTACTAAAGTTATTAGAACAATTTTAATATATTCAGCAATTAATAAATAAAGTCATATGATCTACAACTGTCATGCTTTATAGATACTATCAATGTCTATTTAAGTTTTGAGCTGTGATTAATGCAGATATTAAAAAAAAAACTTCTGATCATTAAGAAAAAGTTCAGTAGTTAGTACCTATCAAACCATCTGTCACATATTATTCTAGACCAAAAACAATAATATAATGCTAGACCTCTACCCTGAGTTTGGTTAATACTTTATTTTTGTTTCAGAAGATGTTATTGGCTTTTTTTTCATTGATAGATGTTTTTAAGCATAATTCACTAGACATTTCTAGTCTATGTATTTTGCTTTTCTTCTCTCTATTAATTATGAACATAACCTACCTAACTAAACATTAGATATCTTAACCAAACATCATCTTAAAATATAATTAATTTAATTTTTTTTTTTTAATTTAAAAATGATTTCCTCAAGAAGGCAGGGAGGGACTAACATATATGTATCTGCCTCCCAGATCAGAGCTAGTAGCTCTGTGGACATTATTTAAAAGTATGTCCTCAAGAAGGCAAGGAGGGACTAAAGAGTATGTATCTGCCTCCCAGATCAGAGCTAGTACTCTGTGGACATTATTTAAAAGTAATGTCCTCAAGAAGGCAAGGAGGGACTAAAGAGTATGTATCTGCCTCCCAGATCAGAGCTAGTAGCTCTGTGGACATTATTTAAAAGTAATGTCCTCAAGAAGGCAAGGAGGGACTAAAGTGTATGTATCTGCCTCCCAGATCAGAGCTAGTAGCTCTGTGGACATTATTTAAAAGTAATGTCCTCAAGAAGGCAAGGAGGGACTAAAGAGTATGTATCTGCCTCCCAGATCAGAGCTAGTAGCTCTGTGGACATTATTTAAAAGTAATGTCCTCAAGAAGGCAAGGAGGGACTAAAGTGTATGTATCTGCCTCCCAGATCAGAGCTAGTAGCTCTGTGGACATTATTTAAAAGTAATGTCCTCAAGAAGGCAAGGAGGGACTAAAGAGTATGTATCTGCCTCCCAGATCAGAGCTAGTAGCTCTGTGGACATTATTTAAAAGTAATGTCCTCAAGAAGGCAAGGAGGGACTAAAGTGTATGTATCTGCCTCCCAGATCAGAGCTAGTAGCTCTGTGGACATTATTTAAAAGTAATGTCCTCAAGAAGGCAAGGAGGGACTAAAGAGTATGTATCTGCCTCCCATATCAGAGCTAGTAGCTCTGTGGACATTATTTAAAAGTAATGTCCTCAAGAAGGCAAGGAGGGACTAAAGTGTATGTATCTGCCTCCCAGATCAGAGCTAGTAGCTCTGTGGACATTATTTAAAAGTAATGTCCTCAAGAAGGCAAGGAGGGACTAAAGAGTATGTATCTGCCTCCCATATCAGAGCTAGTAGCTCTGTGGACATTATTTAAAAGACACGTAAAGTAATCCCTGCTATCTTCTTGAAATAAATACATTCAATTTTCACCTTTGCCTCTGAAACTGGTGGTGTGAGGGCCCGTTGTTCTGGCACCGTGGGCTTGTTGACAGGCAGGGGTGCAGGCAACAGTGAGCCAATATGTTCCTCCTTAGCAGCCACCATAGACACAGGAGTTGTGGGCACAACACACCTAGGCTGACCAACACTGGAACAACACATACTTTTAAACAAATTACATTTATGTTTATAAATCAACCTTGAAGGAGTGCATTAACAAAGATTATTTTACGAGTTTCATTAATGTTTGTGTCCCTTTGTGTTAGTGTAATATGGCAAAATACTATGAAATCTTTGTATTTTTGTGATTTCAACAAATTTGATAAGTGCAGCTCATCTTTATTCCACTAGTGTTTAGATGTGGATATCTCAAATGAGTGGCAAAAAGCTTAACATATGCTCATTACATTATATTGGAAAAAGGCTGGAATTAATATTTTGTTTTACTAACTTCTAGTTCTATTATTACAATCACGTGTTGTAGTTTTTGACAGGTCTGTTACCTTGTCTAAATTAAGTCTTCCAGCATAGAAATATTTTTTATTGCTGGATGCAAATTTCAATTGGTTGGAAAATGACACTCGGACACGGGAATTGAACTCTGTACTCTTGACTGCACCAATACTTCACCACAATACTGATCTTGTACTAAGGGTAATTCATCGTGCTCTTAGCTTAAGGGAAAAATGGTTCATTGTTAAAATATCAATTTTCATTGTCACACTAACTTAAGTTAGTAAGAATTATTGAATGCAGTATTGTGCCAGTATGTTATTTATTTGTTATCATTTCTTGCACTGATTCAGTTGGAGAACATAGGCCTACATTCTAGGTTTTACTACTTGGTTATTACCATGTCCTGTTTCTTATTCGTGGGTATGAAAGTGTGGTTTATTATATTATTGTTAAGTTGAAATCAATCATGAAATATCAATTAAATTGTTTACTAAAAACTATTAATGATTTGAACAAGTTTATTAGTGATCCTATACACACATATTTAAATTAAAACATTATACATGATTAATGGTACTGACATGCATTCAGCCGAGAGGGGGGTGGAAGAGGGGTTGAGCTTCTGCTCACCATAAACTACCCATGTATTGTAACACACTATTGTCCCTCCCTTATTTACCAAACCTTCCTTCCAAATAGATGGCTGGAAGAGTGATGAAATACCTTGCAATCTCCACAGTCAAGAGAGTATGTTAGAATATTATTCACTTTTGAATATAATGGTGTATTACTTTTATTAAGTAAATTTAAGGGGCTGGTATTATAATGTTGTTGACCTCTTTGAAATAACTTCCTTAAACAGATTTTATTGCTTAGCTCATTAATAATGTTAGCCTATTGCATCCCTAAAACTAAAAACAATATTTCATATTGAAAAGATACTTCTACTAATCTTCAAGAAACAATTCTAGGCTATATATTTGCAATGATAATATAAAACATCTGAGATTGTACAAACTGTGGACATTTTTAAAGATGTTGCATAATGTAAAATGAAATGGAAACTAAAGACAAACTCCTGACCTTCAACATTTTGATCCAATTGCTGTTCCGAATAGATCCCTCATGTTCTTATTCATACTTATTTGTAATTTTATTGAAGTGTGTTGGTTCGTTGACACAGATGAAGACACAATGAGCCCTAATTAGCCGGCTTGTGAATCAGAACAGCAATTGGCATTGATCCCAACTGTTATCCATGTCACTAACAGCTTAGCACAGTGTAGGATATTCAAAACACTCCATCATAGTTGTTAGGCCCTAATACTTTTAAAAATAGCCTTTGAAATACATGGTATACGGGAGAATACGCAATACATTTTGACATCTTGTAAAGTTCACAATGTTGATTGGAAAATACAAAACCCTGTGTATAACTTAGTTAAACTACAAATAGTACCGACTGGCCCTGCAAATGGCAATAGAGTAAAACCCTGTTAGACCAAACCCTGGTAGTTAAAATTTGTGGATAATCCGAACACACTTTTGGGAAAATGTGGTAAGAGGGGGGGGGGGGGGAGGGGGGGGGTGTTGGTGTTTGAGAATTTAACTCAAATGAAATATATTTTATTGGTTAAAGCTCAAACTTAAAAGAGAATTGTAAGAAACAGCGATTTCTGATAATAAACACTTAAGTAATATTTACATGTTGTAAACACAATGTGTTGCTAAACATAATTACAGTAGGCCTACATATATTAAATGTTATATACATCAGTTAAATAAATGAAAATTTGATTAAACTCATTCAATTGCAATTTAAAATTTGTAAAAATACTATACCCCTGTATTATCCTGCCTAGTCCCAATTTTCCTTAATATGGACAAGTTTTGGCCCCAATTAGTTTGGATTAACAAGGTTCTAGTGTAGGCCTACATTTTTTCTTGGTTTGCTTAAATTAGAAAAATAAGTATTTTTTAATGAATTATTAAATCATTTTCAATAGGCCCTAATCCCAAAACACATGATATACTGTACGCCAATTTAAGGGGAAATGAAAATTAAACATTTAAATGTAGGCCTATACTTTTATTCAAACATTAGTGTTGAATCAAAGTTTAACTTGCCAATTCATTTATAAGGGGTAGTTTGTATAGGCTTACTAAAGTAGCCCCATGGCTTCTTTGTTGCTGACTGACAGCTCACAGCTGACAGTCAATATTTAGGTATATATCTAAATTTTGACTGTCAAAAGTGACAGCTGCTAAACACATGTTTTTGCAGATCATCTGGTTCGGCGTAGGGATACATAATTTGGTCTGGTAACTTTTTAAAGCTGTCAGCTGTGAGATGTAGTCAGCACCAAAGAAGCCATGGGACTACTGAATGCATTCAAATTCTTGACACAATAATCATTAAAGACATGTTTGTGCTATTAAAGAGATTGTATAGATATGGGAAGGATCTAAAATAATTTTACACCATGTTATGTCCTTCTGCTTTGTACATAGTATAGATATGGGAAGGATCTAAAATAATTTTACACCATGTTATGTCCTTCTGCTTTGTACATATTCAAAAAATTATTGCAAAAATATCTGGAAATTCTAGTGTTTTTTTTAACATTTCACTGTCTTCTCTCTGTGTATCAAATATGTTTAAATAATCTTTTGGCAATATTAACAATTTCAACTATTAAAATCTTTGAATAGTTAAAGAAATTCCACATTGGAATATATTTATTTCACTTATTAACTTAATTACTGAAATTAATTTAAAAAATACTGCACTGCACACATTCTATGAACTTCTTGATATTTGAAAATATTTACAATAGGCCTATATAACACTCTCCCTTCCTTCATGTAAAGTGGCCATGCAAACAACCACATAAGTTTAAAGAGTTTTAACTTAAGAGTAGCACTTGCTTAGATTTTCTGTACAACTGGAAAGTTATGCCTTCACCCCCTAATGACATATTTGCTGTCACTAAAAACTAAATAGATCTATTTAAGCTTTTGGATTGGTGCGTTAAAATAACAAAATTCACCAATGTGACAATCATTCCTAAACAGTCTGAACTCATTAAAAGATTATAAAAACCAAGAGTTTATAAGAACCTTTATGACCGAAAAAGTATATATCATTATTCCAATCTTGGTTCTTAAAATATATTTAGGGGGTTCAAGTTCCTTAAAAACATCTGTTGACTTTGGCTATCAGTTCTAGAATCTGTTTAATATCCTGCCTGCCTGGAAGTGTTGGTTCTGTGTAACTGCAGATATACTAGTTATTGAACTGAGCAAATCAATTTATTAGGCTAGTAACCAAAAGAGGATAGTCCCTTAGTGCTTGGACCAAAGCATGTTTTTAAACTCAAAATAATTTAGTAGACTTACTGATACACAAAAAAGAGATTAATAGTCCCATATTAAAATTTAAAATTCATAATTATTTCAACTGTCATATAAAAATGTAAAACAAACGGGAAGATAAATTATGAAATCACTTTAAAACTTTAAAAATAATAGAAAGCATTGTAAGGTGATAAGTTTTACAAATTCAGCAAACAAAACAATGAAGTCTGTAGGTCTATTAATAAAGTGAAATTATAATACAAATGAAAAGCACATAGCGATCTAAAATTTTATATATATATAAATGGAAGTTTGATCCAAATACTCCTATTCTTTTTAATGTGATGCTATCAAATAGCCCTCAAATCAACATGTAACCAAACAGGATAGATAGGGTGGATTTCAAGGAAAAGAACAAGCGTCTCCCTTGAAAAAAATAATTACAGCTAAATTAAAAAAAAGTGAATTAAAATAGGATTGAACCAGGTCTGGTGAGTCGGGAGTTTCAAGTTCCTTGTACATATTTATCATTACTCTAATGGAGTAGGAATATGAGGAAGGCCACATATAATTTTAGATCCCCCCACATTTGCGTGGAAGAGTGAGAAACCATTTAGAAAAAATAACCCTCAGTAGACCCCGATTGGGATTTGAGCCTTGACCTACCCGTCATAAGCAGGCCAGTATGGTCTACGGCATCACTCTTGTGATACCTTGGACCATTCGGCCACTGAAGCGGGTGATTTGAAGTTTGGTGATCAAATTTACAGTTCGTCAAATTCTAAGGTGGCTTTCTTTAAAATACATTGTGCAAATTATACGGGAAAAAAAAACCCCTAACAAGTGAGCAATTCTGAATGTATCTTACATGTGTATGGCCCGCAGTGACTGTCTGAAGCGAGGCTTGCCGATCCTTTTTCTGGGTTGATAGTAAACCAAGTGCTTCTCTCTGACCAGCCTGCGAGGGCGGATTCTGACGGTAACTCTTTTAGTCAGTAGTGCGAGTTCTATACGTTGTTCATTTGGGACCGAGGACAGCGCATGGTAAAACCGGGCGCTCACCACAAAGTTGTCATGAGTCATGGATATTGTATGGACAAGGACCAACATGGTTGCTTGCTAAGCTCTACACGCTTCAGAGTCAGAGGGGGGTTTAAACACTTTTTTAATTCGAAAAAATTAACACAATTCACATCAAACAGAGCAAATGTTTGTTCAAAAAGTCACTTCATTGGATTATTATTCAAATGAGTGTGCATATTTAATTGTACTTATGAAGTTTTAGAAAATGTACTTAGTTTTAGCGATCCATCAATTTTGATAAGCTACTTTTTAATGTTACCTGGGTTTGGTAATTCCCACAGCAAACTGACTATGTCCACATAAAGACTCCACTCCTAGACTAATGTTCAACAAGGGTCGTGTTCAAATAAAAACCCCTATAAAACAGGTTTTAACCTGTTTCACAAAGACTGAAGTGGATTGTCCAGATCCACCAGGAACTTACAAAGCCCAACAAAACTTGAGACAAGCAAGGAGTGAATCTGACATAAAAACAAAACAATATATTCCAGTGATATCTCAACAATCGCCAGAGTAGTGAAAGGTGGGTATATTACGGGCAACAATGGTTTATGTCAAACCAGCCGCATGCCTGTGTCGTCTACCCCCTTGAACGGCCCCTGCGGTAAAACTCTCTGTGTCGGAGTAGTTTTCGTTTCCACAGTTGCCGCACTGCGCTCCAGGATGGGTCGATAGAACCAGGGAGCGGGCAGGCAACCCACTTCTTTTTACGGCTCGTCGAATCGTCGGCTGGACGTCAGCTAATAAAGTGGTCTTGACGGGCGAAATTGCTAGCAGAGAATGAAACGGCGTCGGTTCTTGCCGATTGTACCGCGCAGAGGACGCCCTTCTCCACCATTCCCAGGTCTGATGAGACAGAACCAGTTTCGAAGATGGTGTAGTTCTTTGATGCCTTCGTGTAAGCCACGGCGATAGGGAGGCGGCACCGACAACCATTCGATGCCGACGAGAAGCGATGTCAAACTCCACACCCCGACGTTTAATTACACAGATTCCACGCACACAACACAACTAAATACACCGATTAATATCTTCCTGCATTTGCACCTACCGTGTGACCAACATTTACAATTAGAAATAAAAACAAACGCAAGGATAGCGCATTCGTTCACAATACGACGACGAACTGAGAAATAATGTCGATTTAGGATATATTTTCAGGAACAAAACACGCACCACTACACAAAGTTTTGAGAGCGACGGCGCAGTAGTGCGTTACATACACAACAGCGAATGACTGTAGAGTTCCAAAGTGTGGTAGTGGTACTAGCAGACAGACCGTGAAGTGAAGCTCTACAAGAAAGAATCGGCTAAAAGCAGTTCGCAACTGGTTCGCGCCAGTTGTGGACCTCTTAACCGCGACAATCCTCGTATGGGCTCGTAACAAGTCGGCTTTTATCGGGATGTTCAAGGATGATGGGTGCGGTTAAACTTAATAAACAAAGGGAGGGGGAACAAAAAAAACCACACACACACAAATAGCCCACACTTATAAAAGAGAGGTATTATTTTATCTCAAGTCAACTCACGAAAAAATATTCAAAATAGCTTAATCTCACAACAATCACTTCAATTTTTTTTTGTCACGCGCCAAGCAATGCAAATGCCTGGTTCCACAACTTTTCTTACAAATAAACACGTTGACACACCGGCACCCAGAATCCAACTAACCAAAGGCCAAAGCTAGTTGAGTTTTGTGAATAAAAAATATATTTCTTACTCCCCAAATCAAGTAGTTACTGGTTAACGTTGGTTGTATCGGAACGAACGACGCTGTTTTTTTTTTTCACAACTTACGACACGACACTAGTTGCGAAAAGGGGCTTGAAAAAAAGTAATCGCGTATACCTAATACTTAAAAGGAAGCGGCTAGAGCTGTGTATTTTAAAACAGGATGCGACCGACTTACAGCGGAACCGCACTAAACCGGACTGGGGACCAAAAGTTAACACGGGGTCTTGGGTGAGAGTTTTTCTTTCTGGGAGAGTAAAATAGCGTTTTCTATATTTTAGTAAGAAAACTGTTGAAGTTTTCTTTTCATAACACAATAGTGAAAATACAAAGTTACAATTAGCCTTTTATAATAATTGGTTGGTATATTATTATCATTATTATTTAGCACCGCGTCTTACTAACCGTTCGGGTTATACGCTTAAGTACTAATTACGCTGATGGGCTAGGAATTGGGAAGGTTGAATAGAGAGTAAGTGAACCCACATTTGCGTGGAGGGAAAGTGGAAAACCATTTAGAAAGAACTACCCCCAGTTCACCCTAGCGAGATTCTTCCCATCCTCGGCAGTCTAGCTCAACATAAAACTAGCACGTTAGCCAACTAAAGTCTGTTCAGCATGGAATTGTTTTCTGAAAGGCCTTTTTCCCTACCATAAATCTATTATATAGTAGAATATTGATAGGGAAAAAGACCTTTCAGAGAGTAATTCCTACCGTGAATGGAGTATAGGCTACACCACCATGAGGGGTCTAATGGTATAGATCGTGGGTTCAACCTGAGATTTCAAAACATTGATTTCAGTAAACACGGTTTATGCGTTTATAGGTTTATTACTCGGACAAAGATTATTAACTACAACCAGAACCTTAAGTTCGAGGTTCAATCCTGACCAGATGCACTGATATGTATTTCATTAGAGGTATATATATTATCCTCTCAATGAATGCTGCTCCATTAAAATTCACTCTTCCCACCAAGTGTCAAATAAATTTCTAAACAAAGATAACTAATCGTAAACGGAATGTAGAGACTCTGCAGTGAGAGACCAGGGTTCAATCCCGATGAGTGCATTAGATATATGTAAATTATAATATACATTCAGAAATAATGCTTCATCATTAATAATTGTTAATTTGGAATTGTGTATCAAGTTATATCCATTAGTTTCCCTGCAGGATTCACCCCTCATATGTCCTCCTCCCTAAAAGACTCCCAGGATCCACCATTCGCAGATAGACCCTAATTAATGTTTTTACATTATTAAATATAATTTCAAACCTTGACTTGAAAAAAAAATTAATAAACATGTTAGTTTCTAATTCAATACAACAATACATTTGGGTGTGTGTTAATTTGTATGTCCTCCATGATCATCTAAACACCAAATTTAAACACAATTCATTTATACTCGTGGGCGGGGGAAAGGGGAATAATTCATTTATACTCGTGGGTGGGGAAGGGAATGTTCATTTATACTCGTGGGCGGGGGAAGGGAATGTTCATTTATACTCGTGGGCGGGGGAAGGGAATGTTCATTTATACTCGTGGGCGGGGGAAGGAATGTTCATTTATACTCGTGGACGGGGGAAGGGAATGTTCATTTATACTCGTGGACGGGGAAGGGATAGTAGGTTCATTTATACTCGTGGACGGGGGAAGGGAATGTTCATTTATACTCGTGGGACGGGGGAAGGGAATGTTCATTTATACTCGTGGGCGGAGGAAGTTATAAAGGGAATGCATTCAAAGTTGTAAATAGATGTGCAAATTAATTAAATGCTTAACTGCATCACTTTTACGAGTCCCATATTGATTTGTAAACGCTGACACAGACACATTAGCCCGAGGATATCCAAGATTTACGGTCTCGCCTCACCAGTCACCAGAATCACCATGATGTAAACCAGAATCAGCTTTGCACCAATTGATTCAAATCAACATCTTGACCATAGTTTTTAGCAGTGTTTCCAGAGATTTACTTTGGGGGGGGGGGGGGGGATGGAGATTAATTTAATTATTACAATTTGGAAATTTAAAGACAAGTTTAATGTTAAATTCCTAACTTCAGTGCTCTATTATAATTTGATTTAATGTTTTAAGCATTTATTAAACCTATTTGCCCACTGTTGTTACCTGTTGTGAATGATAGCTACTTAAAATTGATTTATTTGGGACAGGGGGAGGTATCCATTTACACCAGAAGAGAGACTAGATAGTTAGGCTCATATATTCTGGTTATAGGTTGACAGGAATAGCAAGATTCAAATCCAGGCCGGGTGTATTCTCCCTTCTCTACACAAATGTGAGTACATTTCTTATAAATTATACCTTCTTCATTTCTATCACATTGGTGTAATCAATATGCGTATAGCTCACACGGGCAGTAAAATGCGGCTAAAAACAGCAGCACCCAAACTAGTGGTCATATTGGAAGCCCACAAAACCAAAAAAGGAAATATAAATAAACTCCAAAGCTATCGTGCCGACTGCTGGCTGTCCACGCGACTTTTGGCAGCTGGACAGTATAAACACAGATTTTTGTATGAATGGACATCTGAAAGGCTTTTTTCCTAACAAAGTCCTACTATATAGCAAAACACTGGTAGGAAAAAAGGACTTCACAATGTTTATTCCTACAAAAATCAATGAAAAGATACATAGTTTACAATGGTTGCGTTTCAGTGAGCGGCTGAAATAAATGTGAGACTTTCTAAATAGAACCACAGGTGGTTAAGGGTGTCCGTACCCCTAATTGTCACACAGCCAATTCCTTTTAAGTTAAAAAAACTATGTAAGGGGGGTTTAGAGGGTCCAACTTCACCCCCCCCCCCCTGAGATTTTGTAAAGATTTTAATATGAAGTTTAAAGATGGCCTTGTATCAAACTTGAAATAACTTATAGAGGCAATCACTTTCCAAAATGTTGCCAAATATCTTAATGAGGCTTTTAATTTAAAAAAAAAAATGTCCACGTGAATATCACTCTAAATGACTTCTAAGGGTCATTCGATTTTAAAAGAAATACCCATAGGGGTCACTCCAAATAGGTTCTATATGCATGTAATATTTTTTTAAATCTATGCGAGGACCCCTCCAGTTAGCTTCTAAAAGCACTCAATTTTCAAAAAATGAGTTGGGGAATACCCCTTTCAATAGCTTCTAAAGGCATCTAATTAAAAAAAAAAAATCTAGGTGGGGACCATTCAAAATAGTTTCTAAGGGCATCCAATTTTAAACATTTATTTGTGGAAGACCACTTAAAATTGCTTTTAGAGACATATAATTTTAGAGAAAAAAAAAATCAGAAAAAAAGCCCCACTCTAAATAGCTTCTTGGGTATTAAAAAACGGTTGAGGACCACTTCAAATCGATTCTAGGAAATCTAATTTATAAAAAAAAAAATTTGGTCGGCACTTCTAAAAATAGCTTTTAGAAGCAGCAAAATTTTCAAAAATTTGCCAAAGGACTAGTATTTCAAATAGCCTCTATGACAGGCATTTCAAACTCGTCTGACCATAAGGGCAACATTGAACAGTGAAAATAATGAGGGCGGACCCTCATTTCAGAAAGTTCAATATTGTCACCATCTTAAATGAAAAAAAGCTCGTTTGACCATAAAGGCAACATTGAACTTTTTAAATAACAAGGGGGGCCTCATTTCAGAAAGTTCAATATTGTCAGCATCTTAAATGAAAAAAATCTCAATCATTACAAAAATAAAATTAAGATTATACAAAAAGTATTTAGACTTATCCTGTAGTTTTTTTTAACAAAAAATTTGAAACTTTATATTTGCATCAAGTGTGTGAGTGGCTTTAGAACTCTACTTGAGGTCACATCCAAAATAGATTGGGAATCAATCTTAGGCGAGTAATTAGTAAAATGTGGTACACCAACCTCACTTGCTAGATCTCACCAAATAATGACCAATTTCCAAATGTCATCATCACAAATGCTGTTTTCCTACAAAGTTTATAAAAAAAGGCGAATTTGACCACAGTGTTTGATGGCTGCCACCCCTCGCTTCATATTTTGTATTCTACTGTAACGATTCATCGGAGGAGCATCCTATAAGTTATCAAGGGCCAGTGGACTAACAAGGGTTGATCATGATGTTTGACCGCAGATGAAGTAAAGTCTGTGACTATGAGAATTTATATCTAGTAATTTTTGATAGGGTCTTCGTGAACTGTTTTTGCTATTTCCACAAGACAAAATTTTGAATGTCAGCATTTCTGATCTGTTTTTACTATGTTCATAAGACTTAGTTGTGAATGTCAAGAGTTTCTGACCTATTTTTCTATGTCCATAAGACATGGTTTTGAATATCAGACTTTCTGATCTGTTTTTATATGTCCATAAGACATAGTTTTGGGTGTCAGAGTTTCTGATCTGTTTTTCTATGTCATTAAGACATAGTCTGAAATATCTGGGTTATTACCAGAGGCCCTATACTGACTGTATGGTCATGTTCCAGCTAGTCTAACCCTTGAGATTGAAAAATGGTGAAAATCAGCTTATCTATAGCTTTGTTCCATGACTTAGTTGGGTCCTTGACTATTGAATGACCAAGCAGTACTAATGAGGAATAGACCGGCTATACATAGTATATTTATAGCCTAGATTCCTATTAGCTTGCCATTAACTATTTGTAAACTTATTGTATCTCTTCTAGGAACTTAACCATTGTATCTTGTTGCTCAATATGGAGTCAACTCATACTAGCTAGCTCATTTAATTACCAACATTGTAATTCTTTAAACTAGGACTTCCTAGAATTATGCATTTTAACTATTATTCTTTTATATGCTTATTAGGTTAGGGTCTAGAAGCCGCAAGGCTGGAGTAGTGTTATGTATGTAGTGTTATGTCTATTGTTGATTAACCTCAAATCAATAATGGCTTCCAATTTAAATTGCTGTTGTGTTGAGGCAGACGCATCTTCATTTTAGAATGTGTGTTTGTTCTACTTTCACGAGTTACACCCTTTTCTAATATAGACACAACCATACTTGTCATGGTTGCAGGTCAAACCAAGGTGCTTTACACCTTACGCTTCCGAATGGGACATCAATGTCTAAAGTAACAGGTATAATTCCCATCAATAAACAATGGAATGTTTTGTATATTATCTCGTCAAACCATTTGTAATACGTTTGACTTGTTTGAATTTAAAATAAACTGATTTGCTAAACTTGTATATCTCTCTTATGTGTAATCAATCCCATCCTTTTTTATATATCTTTGTAACTATATTCATCACTTCTTCTTCTATTAGATAGGAGAAGCGGAGATACAAAATATAAGAGCATTAAAAAATTAAAAAATTCATAGTGACCTACTTTGCTATGGTACTGACTATACATGGTCACACCTGTTTAAATTATTGCACTAGTGTTCCACCAATCATGTAGGTTCTTTGCGTAGTGATATGGGAATGTTTGTATACTTCAGGCCCCAGGTTAGGACGAATAAATAATAGAAGGTAAATAGATCAAACACCTAAGTAAGAATGGTGATATAAAGCCCAAAATTTTGAAATTTGGTATACAGGTTCATTTCGGCTTTACATAGAAGCAATATAAAGTCCTAATGTGTACTGTATCTGGTGAGCTAACGTCACCTTGAAAAAAAAAAAATATATATATAATCCCCACAAAAAGTTTGGTATAGATTTATTATAGGATGTACTGTTTAGCAACTATATTGCTGCAAATATACAGCCAAGCTTAGAAATATACAGAAATTCGTCTCAATGAACTCTAGTTTCACTTTGTAAGTTCCTGTTAGATTGTTAGAAATTGAATATAGATATAATCACTCCACCAACGTTTGAATAACATAAAATAAAAATTACTTAAATATTATGCCAGTTTTTGTATTAAATATGTAGTGCGTGCAATTATCGTCCTTGCTTATTCCATGATTATATTTGCCGACAAAGAGTAAGGAAAATGAGTCAACATCGTCATGCTCATCAAAGTCTGTGTGTATAGTCGATGAAATCGCCAACCTCGGCTGGTCCATCCAGTTCCTATAGCCAGCATTGCGTATTAAGGCAGGAAACTCCATGACAATATCTAAAGATAGCAGAGTATAAGTCCAGCTTTTCTAAACCCGCAGGATGATGTTCATCCTTTCTTGCAATTGCATGAAATCAATGATAGCAAAGAATCTGGATCAGCAGCTTGATTTGTTGGAACTGGTACCAGAACATTTACAGTCCTCTTCCATCCCCAAATATCAGGACATTTTTCATGTTCGAACCACTTTAGTACACTCATAAGCAGTATTGTCTGGTGGCTGCTTCGGTTGGTGGTAGAGAAGCCAGATCAACTTTTTTATGAGTAGCAGATATAGAAAAATTATTATATCTGTGCTTTTTTAAAGAGGTCTCCTTAGAAGGTGACGATAAGAAGCTAAAATGATACTTTCTCCCACTAGCACAATTTCTTCGCACAAAACTTACACGCTGTTGAAAGTCTGTGCAACATCTTGTAAGCATGGCCAATCCTTCAGTCGCTTGAAGCACTTCTATTGCCCTTTTTTTGAAAAAGCGAAAATAGTGTTCTTTAATCCAGTAGAGGAGTGTAGATCACGCAAAGAATACATTTTTCTTTCCACACTGCTTCTTCCTGGTTTCATCAAATACATATTTGCTGGAGCCAAAGCTATCAACAGAATGAGTAAATTGACATCATCTCCAACAATGGCGACTTGATGAGTGGAAGACATTTCTGTAGCTGTCTGTATTATCAACAAACCTGTGTAATACATGGCCTGCTTGGTAAGGAAGTCTTCGTTTTGTAATCTACATTAAAATCATGCACTGGATGAACTTTACTATCTTTCTTTTATATAAACACCTCCATCTTAATAAAGTTGACCATCATTGAAAAATTAAGGATAACAGTTAGAATTATATTATAATTTACAGAACCATCCCTTCCTTCACCTCTGACAAGACATCTTGTGAATGTGAGGAATGCCAGGTCTCCACCGTGGTTCGGATTCCACGTTAAACTGTAGGTCCTTCATTTCATCTCACAATCACCCTACCATTACACATTAGCGTAAGTGCGTATAACCCGAACGGGTAGTAAGAAGCGGTGCTAATAATAATACAGAACCATATTCAACAACAGATACTGATTGTGCTTCTGATTATAATATACAACTAGATATTTCTCAAGATTTTCAGGAGTGGTACAGATAATTATAAAATGGATCTTCCTCTTTTCATTTCAATGTAAAACATACCTGTTTTGAACAAACTTGGCAAAATATTGTTTTGCCGTTAGTCGTGAGTATTGGGTTCTCTTGAATCCACTGTTTAAACATTACGCTTTCAACAGTTTTTTATTTTGACATATTTGAATGTGTAATTCACAACTCAATGAAATAAATACAATTGAAAATTAAAAAAAAAAACTTTGTAAAACTACAAATATGTCGGCTTAAATAGAGACAAAAACGAATACATAACAAAACTACTAGAATAATTTATAAACACAAAGAAAGGCAAACACAAACCACACACTTGTTCTTGAACTTAATAGATGGTAATGTTGTTTGCAACATACTATAATTAAGGGGAGAGGGTGAGATGTATGACGTGGCCTCAGGAAGGGAGGGGGAGGATGTATGACGTGGCTTCAGGCAGGGAGGGGGAGGATGTATGACGTGACTTCGGGCAAGGAGGGGGAGGACGTATGAAGTGGCTTCAGGAGGGAAAGGGAGGACATATGAAGTGGCTTCAGGAGGGGAGGGGGGAGGATGTATGACATGGCTTCGAGAAGGGAGGGGAAATGTGTGTGGTGGCTTGCATGACTAAATTTTTTTCTGAGAAATGAATAAATGTTGTTTTGAATAGTTAAAAATACTGTGTATATGCATTTACATGCATATTCACCCAAAATATGCACTAACATATGAAATAATATTCATGATAAAACTGGGTAGTTTTTTAGATGTCACATAAAATACTTTTTTATAAAGCTGGCATATCAATATTATCAAAAGGAAAAAACAGGCATATATGCAAAATTCGTAGCCTAGTCATTACCATCCCTCACACAAGGTAAAACAATGGAAATTACATTGAATGATAAGCGTTTATTTGGAGAAAAATGGTAACAATGCAACCAACAGTAATCAGGAAAATTGTTTTAAAAAGGCTAAAGATCCAGATCGGTTCAATCTCACCAATTTCAGATTTTTTGTGAAGCAATAGGTCTGGAATATGGTCAACTCAACCGTGTGAGAATAATTGAACTACCTGAATAAATACGTACATATATTATAGATAGGACGATACCAGTTTTTCGATTCCGATTCTTGAATTTTTAACTAGATTCTTTGATAATTACTGGAATAGGCCTGAAATGAAGTGGGAACGGCCATATTGGTTTATGTTAATAGAAACCAATATGACTGCCATGATAGGTGAACCTCTTTTACCAATTTGATTTTATTGAGGAAATTTCGGTAAACATCTATTAAATATTAATCCGACTGTTAAAACATTTTTGCCTTTACAAAATACAGTCATGTTTTTAATTTTGGCTTTAAAATTTTGAAATAAACTACACCTATATTATTATTATATTTGTGACAGTAAATTTGCAAAGCAATCATAATATATTTCTTAACACAGGGTTGGTATTTATTAATATGGAGGTTTATTTGTATTTTTTTTTAAAATAAATTATGCTACCACAGTAAATATGTTTGCATATTGAAGCAAAATATAAATTTTTACAAATATATTAAATAATTAACAAAATAAAATGCATTACAAACGATCTTTAAATATTCTATATTCATTAGTTTCTTAATAAAGCATTTACAATCATTTGCACGTATCTTTAGGAATCGAGGCATCAAGAATCGATGTATTTTCCTGTTCTGTTTAAATTAGTTACATGGAAAATGGCGAACAGTATTGAAATAAATTGTCAAGGGGCATATGCATATATGACCGTGGCCATTGGCCATAATCATGCTTTCAAACTTGGTATAAGGTTTTATGTTTCTAACCATATTTACTCTACCTTATCCACATGCAACAAAATGTACCTGAAAAAGAGTTTTTTCTTTAAGAACTGCAGACTTATTGCAATTATTATTTCAGGTCTCTGCCAGAATGTCATTATTCCACTTGTGATGTGTGCAGGTTAAACAAAAGTTTACATCTGTTCACTACACATTTATGTTGCACTTCACAATGGTAATGCTAAAACTATATTAGGATTTTGGTAGAAATATATTTTCAGACAGTACAAAAATATTTGTTTGCCGTGAACATTGATATTATTTTATCAAGTTATAAGTATTATTTTATAGAAATTGATTCTATATCAAAAGTAACAGTTGTAGATCACATTATTTGTAACATAAATACATGAAAGTTGTTTTAGTTAATGTTGTGGTTGTCGAAAAAAATGTCTTCCTAATCGAATCTGACTATCTGTGTATGTTACCTCAAGCAAGAAACATTCTAACAAATTTTTTATAAACTATACAAGACATGTTGGCAGTAGTGTTCATAATAAAAATGTTAAGTAGTGTGACTTTTATGGAAATTTGATACAAAATAGAGTTTAAAAAAAGTATTTAGTTTTGTCAAGCGTATATCAAGCGTTACCTTTATCTTTGAATAAAGGGTCTTTATATTTTTAAAATGCCCAACATATGACAAAATCCAAAAACTTTACCCTGGTTTTCCCCAAAACTCAAACAGTTTTCAGGATTTTCCAATCAGTGGATACACTGATTTAGTATACAGGCCCCCTCTGAACCTCTTCCACACAAACACTTCTTCCCCTACTCCCACACACATAGATAGGAACGTAAAAATTTAATACCCTGTCAAGACAAACTATTTTAAATAACTTTACAAAGTTGAAGTTTCTAGTTTAAGCAGTTACTAAGATACCAGACTTAAAAAAACACGTCTTATTTTGGGACTCACTGATAATTAAAATCTAGAGGGTACTTCTAGTCAGCATATAACCCTGAAAATTGGCATAGATATTGTACTTGGGATATAAACCAAGGATAAAATACGAAACCTAACAGCTTGTCACCTCTTGTCTAGTCGTACTAATCTGATTTTGAATTAAAGTGAGACTTAAAATCAGATTGTTGCACCTAGATTGACAAGAAGTGAGAAGTTATTTGAAAAGACATTGCAAGTTGAACTTGGCACTCTTTTATATCTCAGTCCTTTTCAAGATTGAATAATTTAAGGATTTTTGTGGTGTACAACTTGGAACGGGTTTGACATAAATGTTTTCGGTGGGATAGTGAATAACATGTGGTCATTTAAAATACAAAGTAGGAGTCATGTGAGGTATTTACAATGTTGTGGGGATTTTAACAAATGTATGTGAATATAAAACTTAAATAATATATATTTGAAACAAAAAATTGCTAAAATTATAAAATAAAAATATTATGAACATTTAAAGAATAAAAATTATTAAAATTATCAATGCACAACTATTAAAACAACAAGTTATAACTTACAAGTAAGGACATGCAAAATTCGCATTTGCGATACAACAAAATTTTACACGAATAACACAAGTTTAAGCTTTTTTTTCTAAATAAACACCATTTCTTTGAAATTTGGCAAATACCACGTCTTGCAATATAATTTTCAACATGGTAACACTGGTGATAGCACTATACCAGGTCTGCCGTTTGTACGAATAGTATACGCTTTTACTTATTTTATAGGTATAAAATGGAACATAGGAAAGATGAATGTTTTCAGGATAGCTAAGCTTTTTTTTTTATCTGAGGTTAGCATTAAAAATGACGATTTCTACTTTTACACATTATGATACCTCAATTTCGATTTGTCAATATTATATATTCTTAATTTTTATTCCCTTCTCTACAGAGTATTGTAAATGGTATTGGTATAAACCTAAGTTTAAGTATCGAGTTTGATATTAATAAGCGTGAAATGTTTTGTGCTTATTTATATTTGATTTTTCTCCGAATATGTTAATAACTAGTTAAATACACAATTTCAACAAAAAATTTAGACAATTTTATCTTAGTTTTTTAAACGAATACTAATTCAACCCGTATTTACGTAAATAATATAACTTTCAGCTTAAAATAACTCCACTTTTTGAGAAAAATAACACCACTTTTCCCCTAAAAATAACCTCACCTTTTGCATGTCTCTACGTGCTATTGTACATTTTCAAAGATTGAAAAATGAAGATTGAGTTATTTTGTTCTTGTTGAGCTATATGATAAAAACTTTTCATGTATGAATATTTATGAGGATGGTGGTAAATATTTGATTTTAAGGAAGGTTAAGTTGACAAATGAGTTAAAATTCTTATTTATTTTTTATCACCATGTCTTACTACCTGTTCATATTATATGCATATATGGTAATACTGTAATGCATGAGGAAAAAAGCATTTTTGAGGTAATTTACCCACATTTGCATGAAAGAAGTTTGGAAACCATTTAGGCAAAACGACCCTGAATAGAACTGAATGAGATTCAAACCCCAATCTCCCAATCTAACATGAGTGTGACGCCTTAAACCTTTCTTAAAATGATTGCTTTCCTTTTCTATCTCTCTTTAAAAACACCTCTTTTTGTTTTATGAGGCAACTGTATTATATTTGGAAGAAGGTATAGGAAAGCTGGATAGAAACATACCTCCTAAAAAAATAAAAAATAAAATAAAAAGGGAGAAAAATGAAATTTATAAACAACAATAATAAGTTGTGTTGCCTGCCCGCCCGCGCCCTCCTGATGGGTTTCGAATGAATGAAACGTAGGTCGGGGGATAGGGCGGTAGTGATCAATATTCTTCTAGAGGGAGACATTGCTTCTTTGTCCAGTGGCAGCGGTGTAAGGTGTGAACTGTCTTTTTTTAATATAAGAGTCGAATTCGTTTCCTTACTACATTACACCATGTTTTTCATGAATGTCTTTTTTTAATTGTGAAGGTCATATTGTGTTTGTTTCTTTTGTATGTTTATGTCCACTTTTCCTGCACCTTCTTCCTAATATAGTAAAATATGATTTACTTTTATCTGTAATCCCTTATTCCTCTATTCTAATAGTTGGGTTAGCCGCACATTTAGTGAGAGCATATTTATATGCCATTTTACTTGTATAATGATATGAATAAACACTGTTTGCATGATGCTAGATGTACTCTGAAGTTAGTTGAACAAGAGGGGTAGTAAGTAGAGATAACACAATTTTTGTTTTCCTCAATTCTGATTATTATATTTTATCCTCAATTTTTCGATTCTATATTACAATCTTTCAACATCCATCCAACTTCCCACTAAACATAATTAGGTTATGTATTTATTTATATACTATAACATAATGAGGTTCAAATAAAATTAAAACATGTAGGTTGTAAAAAAAACTTTAATGAAATGGCTATACTTGATTTGCACAAACTCAATCAAACACTAAGCTCATGTTGAGTACATTTACCATTCGCCTGTACTAAAATGAAACAAATAGACTAATAATGCTCACAAAGAAAAATTACCTAGTTATTAACTTTGCTGTTTTGTTTAAATACTACAACTTCCATTTATTGGGGCTCGAGAGTTAATTGAGGTATATAAAATCATAATATTATGATATTCTTAATTCTTTTTATATCAGTAAGAATTGAGAATCAAGTTTGACCTCCTTATTCATAAGTTTTAAGTTGAATACTTACATAATTTCAGGAGGTGTGGAGACAGCAGTTTTCGCACTGGAGGTCACTGATGTCACTGCCCCTGATGGAAAGAACTGAGACTCAACTGGAATCTGAAAATATAAATTAATTAAAATTAAATTTAAAATTAAAATTAAATTATAATTGAGGAACTAAATAAAATGAGTTAAATTTATAAAAACAGATATAAAAGTGTAATCACTAGGGGTGGACGGGATCTTGAACTCTCGAGAAAAGGTCAGGAATTTATCAATTCTCGTTGGTTGGGCGGGAATGACCTTTTCCCCGAAAAGTTTAGGGTGGGAAACAAAACATAGTGCTCCAGGAAACAAAACAAAGCGCGCTCGCTTGTGTTTTAGCAGTTACTGCCAACCCAACAATGTTAATCTCTTTGGTAGACAGTTTTATTCTTTGTTATTTAGCAAGCTTGGTGGCTAGGATGGGGTTATTTTACCACTTGTAGAGAGACAACCAAGTTGGGGAGGCGAGTGACTTATTGTGCTCTGTCTATCAACAGTTATTTGTTATGTTCAGCAAGTGAAAGAGATTGAAAGATTTAGAGAAGGCCAGAGAATACTCAACTATCTTATATGGTGTGGAAGTGGGGAAGGAAGTAGCTTGCCAAAGTTAACCATTTATGAGAGATCAACGTGGCTGTTGTTGGCGAGACAGCCAAGGAGTAGAGATTGTATGGGGTATTAAATCTAGAAGAGATTTAAGGGGTTTTAATAAACCTAAGTAACTTTTAAGAGGTTTCAAACATGTGCAGTTCCATACTTAGAGCAGATTGGAGGGGTGCCAATTATTATGTTTTGTAGTAATTTTTGCACTCTGCAAATATTTGAATATAAAACACAATTTTCAAAAGAAATCGACTAATAAAAAAATGTGCATCAAAAATTTAATATAATCAGCTATTTGATTTGTTTTATTTGATATTAATTCAAAATTTTGCTATTTAATTTGATGTAAAAATAATGCGGTTACAGAAGCAGGTTTTATTAATATTATTTTCCAAGTCTTACCATTTTAGAATTTACCGTTTCCATCCCGAACTCCGATATTTTGACTCATTTCCCGTCCCGAAATAAAAAAGTAATTCCCATCCATCCCTAGTAATTATAAATATTCTTACACCACGCTATAGGCGTGATTATTACTAATTATAAGAGATGGGCCACTCGAATCCTCAAATCCACCGAATCCTGACAAGTATTAGAGATTCGAGGATTCAGTGTTTTACTGGATTCGATAATCGAATCTTTCACCTCATAAACAAAGCATTATATTTTGAATTCAAAAATTACTTAGTTAGGCCTACTTGAAAAGCACAGCTTAATCCGTAATATTTATTTTGTTGAACAAAGGAGATAAACATGAATAAAATCTTCTTTAAAAAAAATTGTTAGGTGTGGAAAATCTTACGTGCCTAGTACCCTACCCTCCTACCTCTATGAGAAACTTGGACTCGACCGTTTTGGCACATGCTCACTTTTAAAACTTTCATCTCACAAACAATCTTGTAAATATTTTAATGAACACATTAAAACTCTTCAAAAACAGAAAATCAAAACTAGAATTACAAATAAAACAAATTACGGCTTTTTTTTAAAACAGAAATAAGAACACATTACGGATGATACAAAGTCAGGTGCCATTACACACGATATAAGGTCAGCCACCATGACGTTTATTATGTTTACTTGCCGGAGTGATGATTAAAATAAAGATACTGTTAATTCTTACTACCCAACTGGTTTTAATTATCTTCATCTATGCAAAGAACCCCAATTTATTTCATACGATCCTTAAGTTATGCATTTTGTTGGGTTTCATGAAAAATAAATACTGTCAACAGTCAGAAAGCGATAAAACTGTTTAGCCATACCGATTACTGGCGTACGTATCGTATATTGATTGTTTGTTTAGAATCGATTCTGGTAATCTGAACATTTAGTAAGCGCTCTTGAGTTTTAAGAATAAAATAACGACTTGCTAATCCATTATTTATTTTTAAATTGATTTTAACTTAGTTTTTATTATTTTTAAAAATATTTTATTGAAGTAATTGTAGAAATATTCAAACGTAGTCCTGCCTTATAAAATGGGAATGCACATATTGAAGTCGAAAATATGTTCGTGTTTTAAATAGAATGTATTCTCAGAAATCGATATATTGTAAGAATCGAATATATTTGTTTCCTACGTGAAAATAGATAATAGATATATAAGAAAATAATAATAAAACATACTTAAGCATTATTGAGTTCACTATTTCCAATGTATGTTTAATTGTTAAGCATGTTGTTTTAGTCTTAAATAAAAATATCCTTTTGTATTTTTATTTTTGCTATCTTAATACAATAAAATATCCTTTAATGATGATTAAAGTTGATCAAAGGATAATTAGGCCTAATCTGTATATGTCACATGTTTTTTTAGAAACATAACACATTCTAACAACACTTTTAAAAATAACTAAAAGACACTCAAATTTTGATTGATTTGATTTTTAAACAATAATATTAGTCTAGACTGTTTAATTTGGCTGGATTTTAACCTGTATTTTGTGAGGGGTGGTTGGGGTTGATTAAAATTGAAAGTATAATCTAATTAAATCTTAATTCACAGTTTAGGCCTATATTGTGTAATGTAGGTCGATTTGTAAATCATTAAAATTTATAGCGATTTGTAGGATTCGGATTCGAAAAAAAATGTAGATTCAGATTCGAGAAATAGTGGATTCGACCCATCTCTACTAATTATGATAAAATAATAAATCCAAAAATTCAAAATTGTATCTAATATGTAATTAGTAAGCAATAATAGTGAAAAGAAATAAGATAAGTCTACTAACGTTTGTTTGTTAGCAACACATCTTAATCCTTGTTTAAGTTATACATATCTACTATCTACATTAGTGTGTTGTATTTTAAAGGAAATGTAGCCTCATTTACATAGAGAGAGGGGGAAACCACCTTCAGCACACCCGAACAGAATTCAAAAGCCCATCTTCCCGTCATTGACAGGCTCGTCTATCGTGAGTGTGACAGCTTAGAGCTCCTAGGTTTAGACCATGCAGCCACCAAAGCATGTAAATGATTTGTTGATATCAAACATTATTCCATCTATCTTTCCAGATTGATATCCTTCCTTACCACTAATCACATGTTGATGATAACAATTAAATTTAACACCACAAAAACCTACATTGGTGATCGAATGGTCTAAGGTGTCATTCTCAAAATAGATCGAACTGTCAATGATAAGACGATGGGTGTTCAAATTGCAGTTGGTTGTACTGAGATTTTCCCCTCCTAAATGATTTTCATCCCCTTCCCCCTAAATGATTTTCATCCTCCCTCTACACAAATCCAGGTACATTACTGTTAGATTAGATTTTCATCCTCTTCCCCCCTAAATGATTTTCATCCTCCCTCTACACAAATCCAGGTACATTACTGTTAGATTAGATTTTCATCCTCCTTAATACATTGATGTACATAATACATATAACCCAAAAAATTAGATAGATGCTGTGACAAAAAAATTGGAAAATAAACAAGTAATGTCTATATTTGTCTTTTCTGTTTAGATTTTTTAAAATTCTTTGCATAAATTTTAATGGCACAGCATAAATGGACAGTTTCTATATACACATTTTGATAAAATTAACTTTATATGTTCAAGAAATTATATTGGGTCTATACAATGTTTGATTTCCTCATACAAAATGAAATTATTTTTGAATGCTCTAAGCAGCAGTCATTTAGAATTGCTTGAAAGTAAAATAAATGCAAAATAATATGTTTTTAAGGATTATCTAATAACTTTGTTAAATATTTATTTAATATGAATACAAAAAATGATCAAAATCTACATATGTACAATTATTTTTAAGCCCCAAATAAATTATTGTTTTAATATTTAGGTATTTTTATATAGTCTTAACAGTTAGAGCCTCAATTCTTGAATTTTGTACTTATTGAGTTATATGATTATAAATTCGCATCCAATGTCCTTTTCCTGTGTTTGTCCTTATTGTTATAACTTTTTTACATATTCCTATCGATGTGTCCTATCATTCTTTACCATTTTCCTTTTTCTCCCCCCTTTTTTTTTGTTTGTTTTTTTGTTTTCTCTTTTAGAAAGGTGCATTGTGCGTTTCACACTCCTCTCTGATGAGTTCCGATAGAATGAAACCTAGGTCAGGGGGTTGGGCGGTGACGATCAATTTTGTTTAAGAGGCAACCATTACCTCTTTGTTCAATGTAAAGTGTGAACTGTGTTCTTCTTTTCATTGTAAAGGCCATAATGTGTTTGTCCACCTTTTATATGTTTCTATCCACCTTTCCTATACCTTCTTCCATATATAGTACTTCAATATAATAATTGTGTGATTCCATCTATCAATTACATAACTTTATTTCACCGTTTTCATATATTTCTTTGACATACAGCATTAATTTGCATTTCTTTACATGAGTAAAAATAAACAAATTCTATGTTTTATTAATATTTATTTTATATAATAGACGTGAACAAAAATGTACTTTTAAAGAAATTGCAATAGGAGCAAGAGCGCTCATTACAAATTAGGCTTATGATGGAAGTTTAGAGATTAACATCTTTGTCTATTTTATATTTTAGTGTGGATAGTGAAAGGCACATTTTATTGCAATGAATGAGTAAACAGATACTATCTTTTTCAACTAAGAGCTAAGAAGGCTAAGTGTAAAGGTCAAGGGACATAAACCAAAGAGTGCCTGTTACAGCTGCTTCTAATGGAAAGGGGTAGGGGAGTTGTTTGTCCTAAATTAACCGGAGGTTGGGAGATTATTTCTAAAGAGGCGGGCATGAAGTGTCAAGGTCAACAAACAAGGACTCCTTTCTGATGAAAAAGGTCCCAATCGACAAATAAACAAGTACTTCTTTCTGGGGAAAGATATGGGCGGAAGTGGGGATAGGAGAAACTCAAAACTAGCCAGTTTTCGTGATTATTTTTAAAATTAACCTCAATACAAAGTTTATCCGGTACTATTTACTACAAATTTAGTTATATGGGAGTAGTGAAAATGCTGGGGACCTAGTGTAAACTTACATCATTTAAAACTGTGCAATCATAAGATGGTTGGAACTTGTCTTGTTCACATAAAGGTCTCTTGAGGATTCGTTCTCTATCCTGCTTATGCTTGCGATCAGCACCTTTCAACTATAACAAAAACAAAAACAGTACCAATTTAATTTTACATGTATAAGTAAATGAATTGTCTTGTTTATACATTATTTTATTATTAAAATGTACTTTTGCAAGTACAATATACGCTTGATCATGTGTTGCAATGCCAATGATAAGTCTGCAGATAATTCAAAGATATAAAAAATAGCAACTAAGCTACATCAAGTTAGAAGAGTTTGATAACTTAAGTTTTGTTTGGAAAACTAGTAGGCTTCTTCCGACAGGTTAACATGTTCAACATGACAAAGCATATTTTTCTATAACCACCAAGCCCAAGCTACACTTTAATAAATTCTTTCTCAAGGTTGCTAAAGATAATCTCTGTAGATTTTAAGAACAAACAAGAAACTGTGCTTCAATTATTGAGGGTGAAAACGAAAAAGGTTAGTAAGCAGCTAAAACAACATTTTTCAAATAAATGAATATAAAGAGCAAAAATAAAATTCATGAAAAATTAACATCAAAGCCACAGCACTTAAGCCAAGTTAATTCTAAAAGTACATATTAATTTACCATACATCAAATAAGATTTTATGAAGTCCACCTTTTATTTTAATAAGATTATTTTTAAGTGTTTGAATAAAGGTTTTTGTAAAAAATAGATTATAAAATGAACATAATATAACAAAATGTTTGATTAACATGGAAAGTATATTATGATGATCTCAGTGGGATGTCCTGGAAGTGAGGAGATGAATTTCTTCATCAATTGCAGATGTTTCTTCTTGTTTTACAAGCAGGACCTACAAGTTCTTCCTTTTCTTTGCTCTAAGTTCTTTGACTTGGGTGTACAACCTTTCAACGTCAAAGAAGGGCACAGTTATGATTAATCGACTAAATCTGTCTTCTTTGTTAGTTTAACAACCCCCTTCCTCCACCCCTAACTGCTATTAAGGGATTGTGAGCCAATGACTCAATCCCTAGACCACTGCTGTGTGTTAGTTATACTAAAAATAAACACAATGTTTATATTGTTGACAGACAATGTTGGCAAGCTAATGTTCGTCTTGGGTCTAGTCGGTGTGAAAGCTGCCTAAATGTGGCAGTGTATGCATACTAAACATGACAAAGTAGATTTTAAATGTCTATACAAATAACTAATACTTTTAATGATTTTGGTTTAGATTAGGAGAGGGAGCCAGCAAACTTAACTTGGTGATACTGGAGTAAGAATTGTTTGGATAGAACACTAAAAAACACACAAACACATTTTTAAGGACAAGCTTTCACTGTCACAGACAGCATCATCAGGTCTTCAATAAGGTATACCCTGATTTTGGTTGGAATAACAGTAGAGAAAATTCAAACATATTTCTTTGCGGTCAACAGTGATACAATTTTACTTTATTTTTTGTCTTATTTTATAGGTATTGATAATATCTATCAAAAGGGATGGCTGCAGGTAGTAAGACTTGATGTATGAATATATTAAAATGGTTTTAATAACTTTAATAACTAACTTATACTGTTCTTCTACCAAAATCATAGTATAAGTGTGCTGGCTATCCCTTATAATTTAAACCATGATTTAGCCTAGTGCTCTATTCCAAATAATTTTGGTAATATTCATTATAATTGTACGGACTTAGATTTTACATTTACTGAAATTGATATGTATAACTTCTTTTAGTCAATTAAATCAAGACAGAAATCAAGAATAAATAAAATTCAAGAAGATTTATTTGGACAAATAACTCATTCTATCATGAATTATGAAGTCAATTAAAACAATTGAATTTAAAATTTAAAAAAACAGTACTTTTCAAA
Source organism: Timema cristinae (assembly GCA_039000515.1). NCBI lineage: Eukaryota > Metazoa > Arthropoda > Insecta > Phasmatodea > Timematidae > Timema > Timema cristinae. The sequence continues at coordinate 28,055,189 of JBCFYV010000935.1, forward strand.
GGTTATTGGTAAGATTTTTTCCATAATATTTTAAAATTATTTGATTAATAGATTAACAATGAAAAAGTATTATTTGAGGATTGAAATATTTTAATCAATAACAAGTTATAGGAGTAGCTGATAAGCAAATTGACTAAAAGATGAATTTGATTTGGTTGTAGTTAATAATACCTTAAAAATGTTGAACAGTTATGTAATCGCCAAAACATGTTGTCGTCTAGCAAAGACTAACATAACTGTTCAATAATAAATAAGGAGAGGGATCAAAATCAAACAGATAAGATATGTCAACTAATTATAAACCCCTAAGACATTACATTTATAATTAATGTTGCCGGTACACTTTTTTAAAATTAATCAATTTGTACTTATATATGTTATCCAGTCTTCAAAAGTCATAACTCAATACTAGTATAACCTGGATGAAATACACCCATTTATTTTCAATCAAATCTCTTAAATAATCAATTATCTCGATACTTAACACAGGCAAAATTATATAAATAATTAACTTGACCAAATAAGTTCAATACTAATAGAGTGTTATTACTAATTTTTGTCAGATTTCACTTGATATGTCATGCCTCTCATTTTAATATGTTTTAAAAAATGTGTTATATTGATATTCTATACTGTTAGTTGTCCTTGTTCACATTTGTAAGGTAAATCAAAAACAATCTAGTCAACCCAATTAATCTTTTGTCAACCTTTCTATCAGTTATTCCTAGAACTGTTATTTGTTTAAAATATTTTAATCATTATAGAACACGCTTTCCTGCTAACCTATTTTTTTAGTTACTTTTCGATCAATTTTAATCCTCATTGAAAGATAATTTTAATTATTGATTATTTTAATAAGAAAGCAAAAATAAAAATACAAATAGATTTTTAAAAAAAGAGACTAAAACAACATGCTTAACAATTAAACATGCATTGGAAATAGTGAACTTAATAATACCTAAGTATGTATTATTATTTTTTTATATTTATTATTTATAGTTTCGTAGAAGACAAGAGATATATTCGATTCTTGCGATGTATCAATTTATGAGAATACATTCTGTTTAAAACACAAACATATTTTCAACTCTTGCAATATGTTCATTTCCATTTCATTAGGCAGGACTATGTTTGAATATTTTTACAGTTACTTCAATAACATATTTTTTTAAATAATAAACTCTTAGTTAATATTAATTTAAAAACAAATTATGAATTAGCAAATCGTTGATTCTTAAAACTTGATAGCACTTACTAAGTGATCAGATTACCTGAATTGATTTTAAACAAACAATCGATATACAATACGTAGGCCGGAAGGCATAAATAAACTTTTATTGATGTCTAACTGTTGACAGTATTTATTTTTCAGGAAACCCAACAAAATATCTAACTTAAGGATTGTCTTAAATAAATTGGGGTTATTTGCATAGTTGTAGATAATTAAAACCAGTCGGGTAGTAAGAATTGACAGTCATGTTTATTTAATCATCACTCTGGCGTGTAAACATATACATCATGGCGGTTGACTTTGTATCGTATGTAATGTGTGCTTATTTCTGTTTAAAAAAAGCCGTAATTTGTTTTATTTATTTTGAGTTTATTTGTAATTCTAGTTTTGATTTTCAGTTTTTGAAGAGTTTTAATGTTTTCAATAAAATATATACAAGAGTGTTTGTGAGGTGAAAATTTCAGAAGTGAGCATGCGCTGCTACAACAGTCGAGTCCAAGTTTCCCGAAGAGGTTAGAGGGTAGGTTATTAGGCACGTTAGATTCTCTATACCTAACAATTATTATTAAATATATATATATATATATATATTATTCATGATTATCTCTTTTGTCCGGTTTTTAAGTAGACCTAATTTTTGAATTCAACATAATTATGCTTTGTTTATGAGGTGAAAGATTCGACTGTCGAATCCAGTAAAACAACGAATCCTCAAATCTTGAATACTTGTCAGGATTCGGTGGATTCGAGTGGCCCATCTCAAATTAATTTTAATACTTTAATGTTATGCTCAGCTTTATTAATCATACACAAACCAAATGAAACATGGAGAGTAACGCGCCGGTCATAAATAGGTTACGCGAACCGTGGGATGACCAATTAACATCAAGTTATATAATAAGTCCGAGGATACCCAAAAACTTCCATCGGTTGATGTCACAAGCCTGAGGATACCTGAAAGTGAGTGTATTGTCTCACCATTCGAGCTTGAATGTGTTTGTTTTATTTCAATACTGCAGTTCAATGTTATTTCGTCGGATCATGGTAGCATGTTGAGTCATTCTAGCCGCCTAGGAGTCGGTGGAGAGAAGACAATGTGAATAGAAAACACAGGGTTGAATGAGTGTAGGGGAAACTACAAAAAAAAGAAGGAAAAGGATCATAACGTTGTGTGGTCGACTCTCATTAATTAAAGTACTTCTGTGCATTTTGCCTGACCCTTTCAAAATTCCCTGACTTTTCCCGGTTTTCTATACCTGTAGCAACCCTGTTTCTTGACATTCCTAGTTCTGAAAATAAATTTAGGTCACAGCATTTGCGATAAATATACTAACAAAGAAAAAAATGGTGCCATGTGGTTATATTAAATTGAACATTGAAAGGAGGACTGAAGGGAAGTGAATAACTCTCTTCTGCTAAAGATGGGGATTGATGCACCTTTAAAATGACATAATTATGTGTTTTATTTGTGAACTTTAAAGTACACAGTTTTATGGTAAGTGTGTAAGATTGATCTTCTATCCTTCGTTCAATGTTTAATTTAATAGATTTAATTTTATTATTTGTTGATACTAGTAAACCATGCTTTGAGTGTAATATAATATGGTAGTGTTATGATATCCTCAAGATAAACATTACTCTACAAGTCAAACAATGAAGCTCTTTTGATTTATAATTCTGGTTCTAAATTTTTGGTCTCTAACCAATTTAAAATGTCATCAAACATACTCATTATCACTACTTTTTCTACTTCTGTGTTAAGATCCCCCATTACTATCTACCTCTGCATTTAATTATATCAATAAAGTTGCCAAAAGATCAAAAACTGCCTCATATCAATACTTCCACAGTTAATGGTACACATTGTAGAAATGTAAACAAGTGTAAAGGGTTAAAAGTGTAAGAAGAAATGAAGAAAGAAGTGTGTTTATTCCTATCTAGGCCTGGCCTAACCTAACTATCCTTTCAGGTTGTCTTCCTTCACTATCACTTAGTTTAGATTATTGTACAGAGCTTTAATACTGCTTATAGATGGATCAGAAGTAATTATACCAATAGAACGAACTTAACAACCAAACCCCAGGTCATTGATGTAACACTTAACTGAATTTAGGAAAGTTATAGTGAATGGATTATAAGAAAGAATGTTAACATTTAGTTAATATTTTTATTTTCTATTACTATATTTCCTATTATGTTTATAATTTTTTCTAAAATTCAAAGGTAAATTGATGAATTGAATTCGGGATTCAAAGGGGAATTGGAGATTCAAATTTGTAAGCTAGTGGATTCAACCCAACTCTAGTTTTTAATTATTATTATTATTATTATTATTATTATTAGCACCGCGTCTTACTACCCATTCGGGTTATACGCACTTACGCTAATGTGTAATGGTAGGGTGATTGTGAGATGAAATGGAGGACCTACAGTTTAACATGGAATCCGAACCACGGTGGAGGCCTGGCATTTCCCACATTCACAAGATGTCTTGTCAGAGGTGAAGGAAGGGTTTGGTAATCAGATAAATCTTTGCCGGGACCGAGGATTGAACCCCGGCCGCCAGCATAGAAGTCTGACACCTTACCCCTAGACTACCAGGTTACCGACCTAGTTTTTAATGAACAACATGTAGAGATCCTATGAATATTAAAAAAAAAAAAATTCATTGCGACTCAATTCCGTTTGGGTTATTTGTGAGTGAATGTTCTTAAAAGTGCTCTCGAGTCTAGTATCAAATTGTCTTAAGTGGTTGTGTAAAAGCAAAATTTTGCTTTATGTTTACCTATAGTGTAATTTCGAGTTATGAGATGGAAGTGTTATAGAGGGTAAACTAAATGTTTGAATTTACTGTGAAGATTTTAAAATTAAGAGTTGCTTACTTTGAACACCTTGATCTGACAAGCAGCTGAGTGCAGGTGTTTGCCTGAATCCTCCCCATTGAAGTATGTTTCCACCTGGATCTTGAAAGTCACTCCTTTCTCTCCACCGTGTCTCTTGGGAGTGAACTCGGTGCTAATACAGTTCACCTGCACAAAAACAGTTCAATCATTTCCCCCCCATAAATCAGCAGAAATAATGGAAATTAACTTAGGTTTAAATAAAAACTCAGCATTAATTAAATTATAATATATATCAACAAGCTTAACCCCTTATTTTATTAAATACATTTTAAATTGTATTATATTTTAAATTTCAAATCTTCAAACCATTTTGAATTCTTTAATTTTAAATTTCATTCAGGATTTGATTTAAAAAAATCTATACTAAATAACACTTGATAAAATCTGTAAACATGACAACAATAACTCACTATAGCTACTGAATGCCCTAATTAATTTGTTCATTAATTAATATCATGTAAGCCAATACAATTTCAAGAGGAAACAAAATTAAAAAGACAGTGCTAGTTAGCTGGTTAACACATAAAGGCGCGGCTACATTTCTGATAATAGCTTGCTAGCAAATTGTTTTGGGGACTTCTTGTTTGACTAACCCTTTTTCTATATTCAAAGAAATAAAGACATAAATAGAATTTAAGAATGTAATAGCCCGCTTCCATGGCCACATGGTCTAAGGCGCTATTCTTACAATACGCTAGCTTGCCAACAACAGGAAGATCGGGGTTCAATCCCGGTCAGGTATACATAGGGTGGTTTTTCATAAATGGTTTTCTACTCTTCCTCCACGTAAATGTGGGTACACTCCTTTAAATTACACCTTATTAATCCCTAACACATCAGAGTAATTAGCATATAAGCGTGTATCCTGAATGGGTAGTAAGACACAGTGATAGAAACAGATCTATACTATGGTATAAAAGGTTAAACATATGTTAACCCTTGTAGTAACACCATTTGATCTGTTTGCATTAGCCCTATATTAGCACTAGTCCTCGCGTTATCTGATAGAGTGTAATAGTGTCATATATCACTTGAAAGAGAACAATTCCCTCTATTATTTTATATATATGGTTGGCAACAAAAATAAACCATATATAGATGTTATTGGAACTGGTAGTTTAGTACATTTACAATGGTGAACAGTCACACACTCAATGTTCTAAGTGCAAACATTCATACTGATGTAAATAGTTTTGTAACAGTTTTCAAATGTACACGTTAAATTGTTCTGAGTTTAGAAAAATATACTACTTTGATTTTCATGTTATGTCATGTGAATGAAAAGATTTATTTACCAATATAATAACGGTCTGTGTGTGTGCTTGGGTTTTTTCATTCGAGTTGAACACGAGTCGAGTATTTCTAAAAGCTCCCGAGTTTGAGTATTGTATATTCATAATTTTAAATTGTTAGAAAGTATATTAAAACACATGTTCTTAAAAGATTAATGACACTCATTTTTATAAATAGGTAATAATTTTGAAAACAAAAGTTAAATAATGAAAATATCAGTTTTTAAATTATAAATAACACTTAGAAAATTCAATTTAAAATAAGTACAACACTCAAATAAAAATCTAATAAAAATAATTAAAATGGTTTCAACACTCATGTCTTTAAGGACATTAAAATTACATTAACAATTACAAAAATAAGTTAATAAAATGAATAATTGCATGATGACTTGGAAATGTATAACACGACAGTGTAGAAATATAAAGTAAGTGATAGTGAAGGAAGCCAACGTGAAAGTATAGTTAGGTTAGGCCTAGATAAGAATAAACACACTTCTCTCTTAATTTCTTCTTAAGCTTTTCCATTTCTTCAAAACTTGCACAGTTGCTCATTAGTTTGAATTTTCGGGCATATTTTTTTTCATTAATGTGTCTTCATATGAAAAATAAATATTTCATAAAATTCAAAACAATGTGCAGCTGTGGAAGTTTGAAGAAGTGGGAAGTGTAAAAGTGTAGAAAGAAAATAGAGAAGTGTGTTTGTTTATATCTATGCCTAACCTAACTATCCTTTCGGGTTGGCTTCTTTAACTGTCAATTTATATTATTGTGGAGTGTTTCTACACGGTTTTGATAAAAAGTTAATAAAAATGATGTTTTAATAAGCTAATTTTTCCCCAAAATATGTTTCAGTAACTTAATTTACTGTATAAGAAAACTTAAGAAACATCAAGAATTAGAAATTTGAAGTGTTTCATATTTCGTTTATTATTCCTTTGTGTAATTGTGCATTATTGAATTTTCTGTTCCATTTCCAATCCTATATGCCCAGTTGCACATGCACATTGTACAGGATGTCATTAGACATTATTTTGTTGAGAAATTTACTTAATTTCAATTTTTAATGGTTATAAAAGTTGATGCTGATACTTTAAAATTAAAAATAATATGACTGAAATAATATTTCTAGCAAACAATATGAAATAGTAAATGCTTTTTTAATTTAAATGTGGTAAGTTTGGTAAAATATGTATTTTAAAAATAGTAACTAAACTAAAGCTAGTTTTGTAGCTAAATGTATTTAATTAATACGTGTTTTAAATATCTTAAGTTTGAAAACATTTAATATAAGATATTTTTGATCTTACATTTTTAATTTAACATAAATTATTATTTTAGAAAGGGACCAGGTAAAAATAGTAAAAAGAATCATTCAATTATTTATTGTTCTTCTTGGCTATTTTTATTTTCATTGTATTGTCATGGCAATACATGTGAACTTCAATCAAATATGATTCAAAATGGACGACAATAATGAATCAATTTACTGGTCGAAAGTGGTTTTAAAGCTCTATTATGTTATTAATGTTAAAATAAAAATTAATTTTTAACAATTTGTTAACTAACCGAATGATTTATAAGTGGAAATGCTGATATTATCTTAATTAAATAGACTATGCTTACTATTGCCCTTTAAAAATTGATTATTAAGTACATCAAGTAGAAGCTCGAAAATGTTAGCCTACAAAACTTTCGATCTCGAGCTCGAGCTTAAGTGACAAGCTTGAGTTCGAGCTCGAAATACAAGTACTCGCAGAGCCCTACAAACTAAGTAAATAGGCGTAATGCCCTACAACAAAATAATAGTAAAATGTGTGTATAATATATTTTTTTAATGTGTTAATTAGCTTTAGTTGTAAAATAAATTAAATTAAATTTAAAATTTAGAGATTAAATCATTTTAATTAAATTGTATTAATTTATTATTACTAAGGAACAGTACATGCGAATTAAAATGATATAAAAATAAAAATAATCGCTTCATAAATATAGGTTTGGTGAATTTTCATGCAAATACCAAAATGAGGAGATAGCTGTGGCATTCTTCGCACACAAAACCTAACAGGCCTCTGGCACTCTTCGCGCAAAAATTCTGGAATAGGCGTGGCACTAAAAGGGTTATATAACTCAGTCCCACTCTCACCAGATATATCTATGTTAAATAACACATTCCCATTCTCAGAAGATATATCTATGTTAAATAACACATTCCCATTTTCAGAAGATATGGCTATGTTAAATAACACATTTCCATTGACAGCAGATATATCTTCTATGTTAAATAAGGGGCAAGTTTATTCTATTAATGTATTATCCTCAGCTTATTTTGTGAGCCTTACCTTGACGTAAACTCCAACTTCTTTGGTGGGATCCCAAAGGAACTTGACGGTGTTTAGGTTGTGCCGATCTTGGCTAACATCGTACAGGCCATATGAAAGGGGCACATCCACTTCTAGGATGCGCTCACCAGGACGTGATGCCTGCCAAGCTGCCATCTGCTCTTTCTCCATATACTGTAGCCGACGCTCGTGGAAACATATACGTATCACACTCTGGAGACAGATTTGGAATATGTAGTCAATATTATTTGTAGGCAAGCTTAATATTATATTATATAATAAGTTATAAACCTCAAAAAAGTAGAGCAAAGTATTTTCTAAATATACCTCTTAAAAAAAACATAATTACTTAAAATGTATTTAATCTTCAGAAAGGTTAAACTACTCTAAGCTTATAGCAAAGTTATATTTAAAGTTGGGTTGAATACTATTAAACAAATCCAAATACCAAATTTGAATCTCAAATTCACCTTTGAATGCCGAATCTCAAACCCAAATATGAATCTTGGAAAAAATTATGAACATAAAGAGGAAATATAAATATGATGTAATAATAATAATAATAATAAATAGAAAACCTAATGGTAATTAAATGTTAACATTCTTTCTTATAATCCATTCATTATAACATTAATACATTCAGTTAAGTGTTAAATTACTGGTCTGGGAACTGGTTGTTAAGTTCAGGCTATAATTATAATTGGTTTTGAACCCCCAAAAAGACAGTATTAGAGCTTTAAAAAAAATTTCACTTTATACAAGAAATGAATGTTCTGTCCAAGGGTCTCTCCTTTTCACATCACTCTCAATTTGATCACAGTCTTTAATTAAATTCAAAATGGAGTAATCCAGTGTTATTTGTAATCTCTTCTTTGTGTTTGATAAAGGCAACAATGCCGAATATTTATTCTATTTGTGTTAAAATATATATGTGTGTGTGTGTGTGTTACTACTGCTACTATAGAAGACCGAAGAAAAGAAGAAAGTGTCACCTTTGTGCATTGGATTCTTCTCAGATTTTCCCTCTTTCCCTAGGTGGGCTTTCTTCATCAAATTTACTCTTAGTAGTTTATTTTTCCTTTTTCTTTACTATTATCAATTTCCTTTATTATAAAATTATTTAGCCATTGGGCCACCTCATTTTTAAACATAATATATATTGTGTAATAATGGAAATTGGAAAACAAAAAAAAACTAATTAGCTCAAATTTAATGAAGAAAGTAGTTTACCTTGGAAAAAAGGTAAAATATGGGAAGAATCCAATGCACAAAGGTGATATCTTCTTCCTTTTTTTTGTCTTCTACAGTAGAAGTAGTATTTTTAAACAATAATAAAAACATGTTTCAGCATAGTTGCCGTTATCAAACAAGAAAGTGGGAAGAGTAGAGACACTTTACACAAAATTACACAGCTAAATTTTCATCAAGAGGTCAACTTGGCAGCCTACGTAGACTACCCCAATATTCTCCTTCAAAAATAACTAAACAAGGTAAATTGAAAAAAGTAAATTAACTTTGAAATTTTGTGTGTCGATGATTATTTCAAAACTAAATTAATAGGTTTAATGACAAATAAAATGTGCATATTTAAAATTAAGACTCAGCAAGATAATTATTACTGGCATGGTGAAAACCTTTAGACCATATTTACATTTTGAGAATAGTTGAGAAAATAAAATAGGGCTATACTAAATTCGAATTGACAAGTGAATTTTTACTCGGAAAAAATTAAAATATTATAGTTGAGCTGGGATTGATCTCGTTAACGCCAATGCTACAAACAAGCACAATACCAAATAATCTAAAGTAACTACAGAAAGAAGACGATGTTTAAATGATGTTTCTATAATCAATGCAAACCTTGAGATAGTAAACTTAATAACAAATGAATGAGATGGTTTCCTATTAAAGCCAAACAAATAGTTTTACATGGTGCACTCAGCACCATGTAAAACTATTTGTTTGGCTTTAATAGTAAACCATCTCATTCATTTGTTATTAAGTTTACTATCTCAAGGTTTGCATTGATTATAGAAATATCATTTAAACATCGTCTTCTTTCTGTAGTTACTTACGATAATAGTGTTTACTTTCATTTACATAACTTGTACAATTTCGTGTTTGTATCCCATAAGCTCAATTCTTTGGCAAATCATCAGTTTTCCAGTGTTGCCGGATTGAAAACTAAGTCGCTAGCAAAACAACGCCACACCAACTTGCACGGCAATATAAACCTTTCAAAATAAGCTCTCTTTTGGTACAGCCTGTGGTTTGCAAGATCATGACCTGTGAGTTTGTTCACTTGCAAGTTTTCTCGCAAGTTTCAAAATTAGGGGCCTGAATCAGCACGATCAGTTTACCTTTAGTATCTTGCCTCGATAAGCTGACAGCTCCCCCAGTTTCTTAAGCTTTATTTCATAAGACTGTCCTTGGTTCAGGTAAGTCAATGTTTCTTCGTTGACTTTGGTGGCAGTAGATGTTGCTGCAGCCAGGACATATTGGAATCTGGGCATATGCACAACAAATTGAGTAATATAAACTACTTTGCACATCTTCAACACAAAAAAATACATGTTTTATAAGTCCTATAACCCATACCATTAAATTAATATAGTTCTTTAAGGAAAGTTTAAATTTTGTTCAATTTTGAGGTGAGTCTTACCTTGGTGGACTACACTAATGCCCTATCCAAAAGCTACGCCATAGTGAAACAAGACAAGGTAAGCTTGCTTCCTTTCAGGATAAACAAAGGTACTTAGTTCAATATTTTGAAAGTCATGTCTGTGATCCCCCATTTGTTCTTATTGTTACTACCCATACCTTAAAGGTAAGAAAATGTTTCTTTTAAGGGTTGAATGCATCAAATCTTTAAAAAAATATTTGTTTTTACAAATTTTGAATTAGAATATGTTTAAGAACACCTAGTGCCATTTCAAATAACTATTTTCAAAATGGTTGTTAGATCTATCGTAAGTTTAGTTAAAATACATGGGTTCAATTGAATCGTTTACATGGTTAACAGGTTATTTAGTCTTAAATGTGCAAATAACTTTATTCAAACGTACTTCCTTTATGTTTTCTCAGGTTGGAAGTTGACATAAACTATTTTTAGGGTTATCAATTAGATTAGTTCAAAAATAACAATAACAAACTCATGTGCATATAAGTCTGATTTTGATTAGATAAGAAAAAATAATACCTGCAGTCTATGTTGTGTTGCCCGGGACTGGTGGTGGATGTGGCAACAGAGCTAATAGTCATGTTTGTCACTGGAGAACTGGACGACACTACACCCTGGCTCACTGTCAACATAATCATCACCAATCATACAATCATCAATTACATACACACTAAATGCAGTTGTGTTGTCATTAAGAATGGACAGGACACAGGAACAACAAATTCATTCAACGTGTTACTCACATTGAGATAATAGCTGATATAGGTGATGTTATGCAGAAAAGGTTTTTTTTTCCACGAGCTATTTTCAAGTACAATGCCTTAAAATCTTCACTTTTTAATTGCTTTGCTTAGAAAGGTTAAGTTGCACTGCTATTTTAATGTGGCTTAAAACAAAAATATATGAATAATATATTCCAGTGTTTTTAAGCTAGTGTGCAATTGTAAAATGGCCCAAAAGAATTTCAGTTGTAAGAATAGGGAATCAAGAGTGAAGGATGAAGAAATACTTTCAGACATATTTCATATCATTTGGTTTGGTGAGTCCAGTTTACAAGTCAATTATATTTTATTATTAATGTAGTTTAAAGATGTGTCAACACATGAGTTAGTGTTTGATTATATCTAATCATGATATAATGTAATGTAAATTATGTAATGACATGTAAGATTAAAATGAGAAAAAGAGCCAATGTAGGCAATTTTGAAAATAATTCATATTTAAATTCACCCAAATCAGTTCCCCAGTAAATCATGTCAAAATAACCTCACAAGTTTTGTTTTTTTAAAACAATTTTAAATACATATTAGACACATGTGATTAAATTAATTCATGAAATAATGAGAGAGGGAGTTTGTACAGATAAACCAAAATTATTTTTAACCCAGACATACATCCAAACCTACAATAGTTTACATAAAAATAAGGACAAAGCAAACTATCATGAAATTTAATTTGGGTGTGCACTTTATATATTATTATTATTATTAGCACCGCGTCTTACTACCCGTTCGGGTTATACGCACTTACGCTAATGTGTAATGGTAGGGTGATTGCGAGATGAAATGAAGGACCTACAGTTTAACGTGGAATCCGAACCACGGTGGCGGCCTGGCATTCCACACATTCACAAGATGTCTTGTCAGAGGTGTAGGAAGGGTTTGGAAATCAGATAAATCTGTGCCGGGACTGAGGATTGAACCCTGGCCGCCAGCACAGAAGTATGACACCTTACCCCTAGACCACCAGGTCACCCCACTTTATATTAATAGCATTTAATTTCTTTGAAATTAAATTACAATATGCCACCTATTTTGTACCGTAGGCCTATGCATATGAGAGAGCATGTTTATCAAATCCTCGCAGCATTTTATGTAATCCATGAAATAACTACTTAGATATATCTAGAGATTACAAAGAGGTACTTATTATGTTTGGAAGAAGTTACAGGAAAGGTGGACAGAAACTTATAAAAGCAACAAACACATATATATGGCTTTTACAATGAAAATACGAACGTAGTTCACACTTTACACTGCTCCCACTGGACAAAGAGGCAATGGCTGTTTCTTGAAGAAAATCAATTGTTACCAACTAAGAGGTACCTTAACAATTTATGAGATCCAAAAATTTGTAAGTCACATTGGTAGTCCCATGGTCTCATGTTTGGACTAGATTTTTTAATATGAGGAGATTGGGGTTTGAATCTTGATTGGATGTTCAAAGGGTATTTTTTCCAAAATAGTTTCCTTCTTTCCCTCTGCAAAAATGTGGGTACATTTAATTCTAAATTTCTACCGTCTTCGACCCAATTCCATTTGCGTCATTATTATATGTATATAACCCGATTAGGTACTTGGATGCGGCGGGGAATAAAAAACGTTTATGCTGGCAGGTAGCTATAACCTGCAGCTAGTGAAACTCTGCTAACCTGTATTGGCTAGCTGTGTTTGCTGTTGGGGAGGTATAGTAGTCACCACAGAGTTGCCATATTGCCCGCTCTGATGTTGTAAGATGTGGTGCAGCTGACTGTTCTTGTTGACAGCATTGGAGTCCAGCTCAATATTTGTTGGCCTACAACATACCATAAATATACAAGGTAAAGTTTGTGATAAGCAATATTAGTACACTCCAAACATCAAATTAGTGGACGTATATTTAACTGGTATTGATTTAAACGAATCTAAGAAAATGTTCCAGCATTTACATTATTTTACAACATTACTGTATATTTTAATTATATCTATGTAATTATGTCAAAATGTAGTAACTGGTTGGTGGTGAAAGTTGGGAAATATTATTATCTTTTCCCTATGTGGTTTTGTTTCATGTCAGGGTTTAGTTGCTAAGCAGAATGTTTGTTTTTTATCCAGGATGATTAGCGACCCCTATATCTGTACCAAACTCTTGCCAATGGTTAAGATAAATGCGCACATTAATTGGTTTTATTTTTGATACTGCATTGGAAGCAAATACTTACCATTTCATTTGTTTGTCACTTTTATCTATTTTCCCTCCAAAAGCTATGGAAAGGTGAGGTAGTGGGGGTGTTATTGACGTCTGTGGATTTAATCCAGCTTTGGTGATCCTTTGATGAGATCATGTTTCACTTTTGTCTTTCTTAAATTTGGTCTACAGTAATTATGGAATGCATTTAAGATTCGGATGGACATCTCAAGGTTTTGCAAATCTCTTTTACAAGTAGTACCATTATCACCTCACTAGAGGTGCACTACTGTAGCTATGACAGTCACCCCACCAACCCCTCTCGCCCTCCTATACTTCACCCTTTCAGAGTCTCCTTACATTCCACAGTCAATCCAGACAGCCACCACCATCACCCTAATCTTTTCAACTTTGTTGCTTACTACTCAACAAAAGACAGCCTATCATCGAAATACTCTCCAAGGAGTGATGCAAAGTTTTGAGCTACTATCTTGAGGTTTTGTATAATGACATCCAAAGTCGAAGGACAAGGGCTGAATCCCTGTAAAAGTATAATTTTTCTGAGTTACTATAGGAAATTATTAATTACAGTAAATTGTGACAGTTTTATTTAGTTTGTCTATTACTGTAGAAATATTTAAAAATATATTTTATTCCCAATATTAAAAATAAAATAAAAAAATAGCCATTTATCTTCTTTTTTTTTCAGTGACATAGTTTTTACGTTTGCTACTTACACTAATTATTTAAATATATGGTGTAAGGAAGTTAGAATTAAAATAAGTGCACCATAATTTGTTCGTACAAAAGATAGAAAAACATAAGTGAAAACTACACTTTGTTCTAGGTGATAGGCTGTTAGAAAAATTGGAAATACCTTAAAAAATAAAAAGTGGCCATAGTTATGTAAAAATTGCAGTTTATTAAATTTTATTTCTATTAAATAGAATTTACAAAATTGCACGCCTACCTCTCTTTACAAATAGGCCCCACTATTAACTTTTTTGAACACCATACTAACAAAAACTGAAATTTAAAAAAAATCTGATAAAGTAAACTTTGTAAACCACGTTTCCATTCAAAATCATAAAATTATTATTATAATATGATTATAAACAATCTAGAACAAAGATTTTCATTTTTGTTGTTACCTTATGCACACAGGTTATTAACGGCTCAATCAGATTGGGTAGAGATGAGGAAGGCGGCTAAGAGAAAGTAAACCTACATTTGCATGTAATGAAGATGGGAAAGTCAGAACCTCCCAATCAATGGCAATCAAACCAACAACAAGCAATGGCTAGAATACCGCTGCGGGTAGCTAACTAAGCTTTGTAAACAAAGCATTTGGATCTTCAAAAAATTTGAACTCGAGATTTTGATAAATGTCAACATTTCATGACCCCCTGAAACCAAAAAAGTTGTTTTCGCAATGTCATCTGTCTGTTTAATTGTCTGTCTGTCTGCTAGTATCTTGGGCTGGAGTCGAAAATATTTATCAGATTGGGCTACAGCTTGGTATCTGGGGTTTTCATAAGGCTCGCTCCCCCCCCCCTCCCCTGAGGATTTAAAAAAAAATTAGATGTCTAACCCTAAATTTAAGGGTAGTTTATTGAAAGGCAAAACAACAATGAATCGATTTTATTAAAATTCACTCTAATGAGTTTGAATTAATTTGATATCTGAACACTGTTTATCATTATAAACAAAATATAAATCCTCCTTTTCTCATGAACATAACTTTGAGGATACCTTACACGAGGTAAACTTTCCAATTGTCATAATTTCCCAAAATATTTGAAATAATAACTTATCTTTGTAAAGTTGAAGTACTGATTAAAGGTAAAAAACATTTTTTTAAATATATTTTCATAAAAATAAAAAGTTCTAAGCTATAAACAAATATAGACTATATACTTTTTAATCCAGGTCTATAAAAATGAATTTGATTCTTATGCTCTTTGTGTGACAAAGATGTTTATCTTTTCCCAATTTTTCTATAACAGTATCCCTAGTTCCTAATTCCATAGAGTGAGTAACAGAGAGTATTATTTCATTTTATAAATCTAAAGAGTTTTTAGTAAATGTCTATTTTTAAGATAAAAGCGAAAGAAAGTCTGTGTGGTGAACTGTGACATTTATTTTTTATTATAAAAATACAAAATTGCCTTTACCTTTATGCGAGTTGGTTTGTGGACCTATTTTTTATAAGGTTATTTTATTATTATTATTAATATTGGAGTTTACCGACGTATTGACACAAGTAAAATCATTAAGATTTGTTTACTCATTTTAATATGCACAAAAATATCCATAATATCTTAACCTTTTTTAAAAGCAACCTGTACATACTTGTGTGTATGCGAGTGTAATTTCTTTTAAAATAAAGAAGTCTTAACTTAAAATAATTTGATGACAATTTTCAGGGGACAGAAATAATAGCTTTGACACACATGGCCCACTCCATTAAATTAAATTCCTGGATGCGCCCCTGAATCTTAATATCTTCAAAATTAATCCTGCTTTAAGTAAGAAAAAGTCTCGTTTGTCTATAAAACATGCTATTTAGAGAAAGCATTTTTTTTTAAATTTATTTATCACCACATCTTACTACCTATTTGGGTTATACACTTAAGTACTAATTACGCTAATGGGTTAGGGATTGGGAAGGTTAAATTTAGAGGAAGTGAACCCACATTTGTGTGAGGGAGAGTGGAAAACCTTTTTGAAGAACCATCCGCCAGTTCACCCGATTGAGATTCAGACTTCGATCTCCTCGTCTCCGGCAGTCTAGTTCTACACAAAATAGTGTGCTAGCTAACTATGCCACCAAGGTGGGTGTAAGTAATTTCACCTCTTCTTACAAAACCAATGTTATACAAATAGGTTTTATCTAATCAAGGAAACAATGTTTATGCAAATTTATTTATAGGCTAAACAGAATAAAGCCTATTCTATAAAAAATACTTTTAGCTTAGATCATGCAAATACATCACAGGGAACATTTTCAACTCAGGTTTGGAGGTAATAGTAGTAATAAAGTGACAGACAACAATTAACGTCAAATTAAGGGTTTTACCTGAACAGGATATAAATGGGGTGAGGGAAGGGGGAGAAGCTGGATTTACAAAAGAGATGGAATGATATATAATATCAAAAATGGGTTGGGGAAGAGACGGAAAGGTGGTTCGGATAACAGACCCATCTAGCAGAAACTACTGAACTTTTTCAAAAGTTTAGGCATGATTTAATTTGAAAATAATTTTTCTTGTTTTAATCATTATATTATAAATATTCATCGTGTATTCTCCATAACACTATGATAACTTCAAAACTATATTCTTGTATTTCATGTATGATTTAACTTTAATCTAAACAAAACTATGTCTTATTGTAACTAAGTAAATAGTAACTTGTTACTTTTTATTAATATAGTACATATTAAATTTACAAGTTAAATAGGATTAAAAAAAGCCACATGTTACTATGTATAATTTTTGAGAAAAGGGCTATACAACTTTATCGTTCTTATAGAGGAGGTATCCATCCGAATCTTAACCAAGTAGTTCCTAATTATTTTGTTTTATTTCCCTATTGCTAGCTTAGAACTCGTTTTGTGTATTTATATTTTATTTTCTAACTGGTGTAATGTGATTTAAATTACCTATGTAAGAGTTCTAGATCATTAACTTTAACCTTTTACCAAGTAAAAATTCTCTTACAACCTAAACTAAAAATGTAACTTTCGTCACTTTATTTTAGGAAATTTCTGGCAATGGATATTACAGTCTATTATTTCTATAAATTATATTGGTGTAGCTAGGATTTTCTTAACATTTTATAAAGTCATTTTAGCCAGAGATTTGTATGGATATGGATCTATCCGTTTTAGATAAATTGCAGTGTGGTTTTTTTTTATCACGCAACTGTAAATGTTGAGAGAAAATAATTTGTCTTTTGGGTCTTGGCCCATCATTATAATTATGTAGAGTATCTTTTCAGGCAGGGTTTGGCTGAAGAGTAATTCCTTTTTACAAGATTCTGAGATGACTTAACTGAACAGTTCATTGCGATAATATA
This sequence comes from Timema cristinae, assembly GCA_039000515.1. Taxonomy (NCBI): domain Eukaryota; kingdom Metazoa; phylum Arthropoda; class Insecta; order Phasmatodea; family Timematidae; genus Timema; species Timema cristinae. Next base: position 28,072,663 of record JBCFYV010000935.1, read on the forward strand.
AATTGTACTAAGACAAAAAAAAACTGATCATAATTTTACCCCCTTGTTTTATGCCTCTTAAATGTCCCCTTTTTATTTATGTAATTTATTATGTTTTGTGTTTCTCCATAACATTCTACATTTTTGTGTTCTAGTAACTTCGATATCTCAAAGAGGTAGTGACATTTTTATAATATTTTTCAACACTTTTCACAAATATCATTGCTACTGTTACCTTAATTTTCTAACTCAATAAAATAGGTATTCTACTCTTTGCCTCTTTCAGCCTAATTTATTAGTACATACATATATTTGATTACATTATTTTGTTTGTTGTGTTGTTGTGTTTTTAATCCTTTCCATTAAAAAGTTAACTAAACTTGTCTGGGTTGGGCCAGTACAACATAAAGATATGTCTCATCATGCATACAAACCACAAGGAAATTCTTGTCCTAACACCAATCCATCCACGATGAGTGCATTTTAGTTTAAGAAGTGACTGAAGTGCAGATTTATCTTAGACTAATAGACAATATTATATCAATTTCTAGTAGGCTATTGTTTAATCCATAAATATTTGTTTGGGAGAGAGAAAGGGAAAAAACGTGACTGGTATTAGAATTTAATGGTAACTATTTCAAACATGAATGTTTGGAATTTGTATTGTTTATATATACTTAGTAGAGTATTTTTACTTTTCACAAGTTTAGCAAAGTAGGTGTATAAAAGAAGTGTCAAATTACACTTTCCATGTAGAATATGTATACTCCATTTACCCTGAAATGTAGCAGCCTTACCTTGATGATTTCAGTGCAGCCTGCCCCATAGTACAACCCATCAAAGTATAGTCTGTTCAGCATAGGAATTGTTTTCTGAAAGGCCTTTTTCCTTGCCAGAAATCTATTATTTAGTAGGATATTAACAGGGAAAAAACCTTTCAGAGAAAAATTCCTACCGCGAATGGAGTATAGGCTTGATAGCTATCAGGCTAAATGGAGTGTATATTGTAGTTATTTAATTTTATCAATGGCTGAATTAGTCTAACACTAGCATAATTAAAATGAAACTATGATTCAAATCCAGTAAAGGTGATTTAAACCTTTATCAATGCATTTTTTTGCTTTGCACCTTACTACTCGTTTGAACTAACGCCTATATACCAATTAGACTAATGTGTTAAGGGTGAGGAAGGTTGAATTTAGAGGAAGTGTACTCACATGTGTGTGTGGAGAGCAAGTGGGAGATTAGGAAAAGCTACCCATGGTACACCCGACCAGGATAAAACCATGATCTCCCCGTCATCGGCAGTCTAGTATATTGCGAGAATGATGCCTTAAACAATACTGCTACTGAAACCGGTTATTCCTTTTAATTGCCATATTAGCCACTGCTCCTTTGGATGTGTTTTTTCACATGTTGATCATTAGGTGATGAATTCTCCTGATTTTAGTCTGTCTGATAAACCTCCGCTTAGAATTCTCAGCCAGCATTCAAAGACGGCTCCCCTGGCAACTCTTAGTGGTTTACTGCGTTAGAGCTAAATTGAGATTAATGAATTTTTAATAATAATATTTTTCAATTTTGTATTTTTTTTTAAATATGGTAAAAATTGTTTCAGTGGTCTCAATTCCACTGTTTTATAATGAAGACACAGGAAAAAAATCACTATGATGAGAGGTCTGTTTCGAGCTGTATTACCTAATGGAGATAGTATATACTTGTACAACTAAATGTACACGACTAGCGGAGTTTGGAAGGTTAAAATTATCTTTACTACGTTTGAAACTTCTTTTTTTTTTTGTGCTTTAGTTCACTTATTTGTTCACCTAAAGACCTACTGCTATTAATTTTGAGTTAAATGTCACAAATTAACAAACGGTCAAGTATTTTTCTAGATTTTTCAAAATTCCTTGTGTTTTCCTTGTATAACATGAGATGGGTTCTTAAGAATCACAATGAAATGAATAAGCACTTGGGATTAAATAAAGCCTTCGAAAACAAACATATTTAGAGGTTTGTTAACTATAATAGCAGGAAATAATAATTAGAGATTAAATGGGATTAAATGCAACCTTTGCAACATAAAATATTTAACAGAAGTTTGGTTTGTTAACAATTAGTTACAAATGATATAACTAAATTATTACAAAGTACTGTGCTCTCAGTTAAACGTAGAGCGAGTGTGTTAAGCTCATCTGATAAAGACCACATTGAGAATAAAAAAATAAAGAAGAGGTCAAATTTAAAAAAGATGGTGTTCTATCATTATATCTCAAGTTAAAAGAATTCAAACTTGGTATTTTATTATTACAAAAACATAAAAGTAAGCTTCTATATAAGCCAATAAGACTAAGCCTAAACGTTGCATTACAAATTTTAAATATTTATTTGCTACAATGGTGTGAATGTCAGATTTTAAATCTTGTGCCGAAGTCACTTTCATAATTATTGACCATGTTTGTTATAAGCCGCTACTTCTCGTGTGTTTGGACTCGGTTTGTGTGAGAAAACAACTGTTAATACAATATGTATGTGCTACCAAAGAGTGCACATGGTGTAAAAATTCAACATTCTTTGAGAATTAATCCCCGTCGAAGAAAGAGTACAAATTTGGTAGACCAACCTCACAAGCCATATTTCCTCAAACTACAGCTATATTCCTAAATGTTGTATTTCCTCAACTTGTATAGTTTATATTGCATGTTGGTTCATACATAATGAGAGCCATAGGCCAAAAAAAAAAAAGAATGAATAGGGTCACAAATTTGACACACCTTCAGTATAGCCTAAGGAAGGGGTCTTCAACCCACGGCCCATTTGCAACCTGCGATAACATGTTTTGTAGCCCACTGGATCATGAACAATATTAAATTATTTCAAGAGATAAAATGGCAATTACAGATGTATATTTTAAATAATCAACTAATCATATAAATACATATTTTATGTTATTTTATAAACGATTTTTGCTTTTTAAGTGCAGAAAAGTATTACATTTTTATACAAATGTACAATGAAACATCAAATGATAACTCTAGCATACAAGATAAATTGTGGCCTTTTGCTATGAAAAATTTAAAAAGAGGAAAAAAGCAACAAGAGAACAGTCATACTTCCCTATAAATCCAAAATGTCACCTGGTGGAAACAGCCCTAATGTTTAAAAATGAGCTAATACGATTATTTTAATATCTAATCAACCCAAAATTGGCAGTACAGCATTGCCTGCGATCCAACTAGAGATAGAAACTTTGACCCTTTGACCTTCAAAAGGTTGAAGACCCCTGGCTTAAGGCAGCATACTTACACATTGTCGTTGTGTGAGGATGGAGACGGAGCTTCTTGCTTGAATATTGTCAGGGAAGGTAAGGCCAGCAACCCTTCACTGGAATAACAACATGGATAGGTAAAAAAGAGAATAAATTAACATAAAACCAATTAAAAATGCTTATTGTAAATGTGATTTTTCATTTAGAGTACTTCAATCGACTATGTATTTTGTTTCAATATTTATTGTGGACTTTCTAAATGCTCACACACACTACTTACAAATTAACTTAGCAAAGGAGAAAAAACTTCAAGAGCCTGTCTTGTCCCACAAATAACACCTGACTTAGGTAGGTGATATAACTCAAACCAGACATTACATCATAATGAAGAAAACCACACTTCTGTTTTCTAGTTTAAGCATAATCTTGTATCTAATATTTCTGTTAGTCAGCGGTGAGCTGAGCTTTCACACAACACTATCAATAGCAACAGGTATTATTTGTGAACTATACAATTATAAATATAATGCAACACCAAAGGTTTAACCAGGTCTCACCATTCCCCACTATTTAATTAAACTAACGAATGAGGATGAACTTTGAATACTAAAGAAGAAACTCTTTAACAATAAGGCCTACTTAAATTAATTACTCGCAAGATTGTGGTTCACTATATCATATTGCAGACCTACTTGAAGGAATAAAAGTGTTTTTATTTGCTTGGTTGTGTGCACAGTAGTGTACCTGGAGGGGGGCCTTAAGATCCCGCCCACCCCCATTGTAGTTTGAGGACCCCTGAGATCTACTGAGATTTTAGGAGAAAATCAAATAGGGGTGGGGGTGGGGTATGACCAATTAAACATTGTGAGCAAAGTAAATATAATGTGTCCCACATCCTTGTGTTGCTCCTCCTAGTAGTCCTAATTAATTGATGTTCTTGCAGTCTAGGGAGTGGCCTAAGACCTGAAGATTGCAGCAGGTTCCAAATCTCTCAGTTTCACACGCGTGGTTCCACCGAGAAGTTGCACGGTGGCAAGACATCTACCGACTATAAATAATCGGTGATTTTTGTGACAGTATGTTTATGTGATGACCCGCCTCGGTGGCGTAGTTGGCTAACGCGCTTGTCGTGTTGAGCCCGACTGCTGAGGACGGGGAGATCGAGGTTCGAATCTCGGTCGGGTGAACTGGGGTGGTTTTTCCTAAATGGTTTTCCACTCTCCCTCCACGCAAATGCGGGTTCACTTCCTCTAATTCAACCTTCCCAACTCCTAATCCATTAGAGTAATTAGTACTTAAAGCGTATAACCGAACGGGTAGTAAGACGCGGTGCTAAGTATTATTATTATTATTTAAGTGCTGTGGGAGTATCTCCCCCCTCCCCCCCTCTTTGCAATCCTGTGTATACTAATGTTTGTGAACCATGTCTTATTGCCTATCCAGTCTGTTCATATATTTACACTGAGAAAGTAGGGTTGAAGACTGTAGAAATTATAGGGAATACACCCAAGTAGAACACACCCTCGGTACACTCGACCAAGTTTCAAACTCTGACTTCCCCGTCACTAATAATATAGTTATATACAAGAGTGACAACTTAACATGCAAACACCTTCAAGGGTAAAAGTAAAGTGAAAACTCAATTTATTCCCCTTAAAATTATTTTAGCTAGCATGGTAATACAACAAGCAACTGATTCAAGAAGGTTGTATGTTACATTGATAGTTTCGACTACATAACTTGGTATTAACCTGTTTCACACCAAAGTCATGTTATTTTTTTTACCAACACAAAATTAACAATATTTTTTTAGTGACAGGAAATTCAAGATATGTTAAACATTCAGTTTCTGAGAAAATTTATAAAAAAAGATAACTTATTTTAGATAAAAAAATTATCTAAATTGATTTTTGTTAAATCTTGCTCTGCACCATCTACATTAGAAAAACGAGTTTTAAAGTATTGTTTAGGGTGTATTTTTGAACTGGAGAAGGGGAGAAGGATCAGTATTTTATTAATGTGAAATAAAGTGGCCTTTGGGTATACTTTATAATAAGTCTAAGTTTAAATATTTATTTTCTTCAGAATATAAATAATATATGATGTAATATAAACCCATAATTTCCATTAGAAGTTTAAAAAATCATGTAGGAAACCAATATTTTTATAACTTGAGAGTTTTAGTGACAAAGCACAACACAAATATATGGGTTAAAACTTATGTGTTCAATAATTTTACTTAAATAAACTAATTTTCAAAATACTTACTACGTTATTTTGATATGAAGTTAATACACACTGCAAATTAAGATAATGATACTAAAAAAACAAGCTGATTCAGAGGAGAGATATATAAAAATATGTGTGATAATAATAATAATAATAATAATAATAATAATAATAATAATAATATAATGATAAAAGATAAGAATAGTAAAAATAATAATACTTAGCACTGTGTCTTACTACCTGTTCAGGTTATACGCTTAAGTACTAATTACGCTAATGGGTTAGGAATTGGGAGGTTTGAATATAGAGGTAGTGAGCCCACATTTGAGTGGAGGGAGGGAGAGTAGAAAACCATTTAGGAAAAACCGGCTCCAGTTCACCCGAGCGAAATTCATACTTCAATCTCCCTGTCCTCGGCAGTCTAGCTCAACACGAAACTAGCAAGTTAGTTAACTACGCCACTAAGGCGATTAAAAATAACTTGTAAAATTTTAAATATTGAAAAAATGCCTTTGACACAAAATTGGTATGTTTCAAAACATACCTTAAGTTACCTAAAAGTTTTCTCAAAAGTTCCAAATCTTACAAAAGCAACTGATTTTGTAGGTGCAACAAGTGTTGTGAAGAGTCTGCCCGGTTGGGGGGTGGAGGGGGTGATTTTTATAACAAGTTGATCAAAGAGAGGAAACCCAATGTTTGCTTTTTATAAAACATGTCTACAAACATTTTTATTGATATTAAAAGTGTATTTACACTCTTGGGGTAAGTTAGGAATGAGAAATATATATATATATAGAGGTTAAATGTACCCACATTTGTGTAGAAGCCTAAGAAATCATTTGGGGAAATAAAACCTCAATACACCTGGCCAGGATTTGAAAAGTGAACTCGTCTCTGATGAGAATGGCGTCAATTAAAACATAAATTACCCTACCCCTATTAAAATGGTTTGTTCTATATAAATCATATGTAGGCTATACCTCAAATAAATATGTTGGCTTTTGACATTAACAAAATTATCTTTTAAGTGTTTATACCATGAATTACGATGCTTGAAAACAAGATAAATAAACTGGATACTAACTAGATCCTCACACATGTAATATCACATATATGGATGGAAAAATACTGGTCAAACTTGTTTTATCTATCGATACAACACACACATCACATGAAAGAGTGACACACATCAATAAACCAATTAGATTTATTTGTGTGAAAAGTACTACAGATTTGTTCTTCCATTTGTCTTTATGAATGGACTCTTTTTTTTAAATAATGAGTCAAAGTAGGTTACTAAGGAAAAGCTAGTGCAGATTTATAATATTTAGCTATCTCTTTGATATTGAGTAAGCTTTGTCAATATTAAGTATTCAATAATCATAAGAATATTTAAAAGTGCTTTGTGGTTGTTCCCAAATTACAACTAATAGGTGGTGACCTGGTGGTCTAGGGGTAAGGTGTCAGACTTCTATGCTGGCGGCCGGGTTCAATCCTCGGTCCCGGCAAAGATTTATCTGATTACCAAACCCTTCCTTCACCTCTGACAAGACATCTTGTGAATGTGGGGAATGCCAGGCCTCCACCGTGGTTCGGATTCCACGTTAAACTATAGGTCCTTCATTTCCTCTCACAATCACCCTTCCATTACACATTAGTGTAAGTGCGTATAACCCGAATGGGTAGTAAGACGCGGTGCTAATAATAATAATAATACAACTAATATAGGCCTAATTAAATCAGGAGGAGGAGGATGAATGTTAAGGTAACATATTAGAGTAGCCTTTATCTGAAGAGAAGCTGGAAAACTAGTATGGTAAAAGAAATAACATGCTCCCAATGCAGGTGGGATTTGAGCCCAGGTCTCCATGGGCCCAGTCGAAAATGCTTGTGCCTAACTACAGTTCAATTTTCATAGGCAGCTCGTTATTTGAGAACTAGAAACTCAATTTGTCACAATGGTGAACATAAATATTGCATTATTTTATTTGCATTCTTAGCCATCTAAATTAATGGTGTAAAGAGACCCAATAATAATCCATAAGGAATTATTATTGGAGGCTTTTGATAACTTTTTAGATGATCTTTTTAAATGATTTTTATGATAATTAATCAGTTAAATCCAATTAGACATAATTATAGAAAACAAAATTGACTCAATGTTTGTGATCAAAAGTGGGTTTCCTATCAAATTAAGGCTTAGTTCTACCAATAAGGTGATTAATTAATACTTTGTAGACCTATTAAAATCTACAGTAAACTGTATAATGAAAATCTATGAGACTATATTTATAACCGAGATGCCAGCAATATTTACCAATTATAATTGCCAAGGACTTCCTGATTATAGTGAGCTTCTACCCATTCTTATACCAAATTTAAAAAAATTGGTAACCAATTTACACAAGGAAATTAGTGTTTAAAAAAAATGCATCACATTTTAATAATCATTTGGGTTGGGCATATATTTACAATAAATGGTTTATGGGAAATGTACACCCAGTTGCATGGAGGGAGAGCGGAAAACCCTTTAGGAAAGAACACCTTCAGCAGAGGCCTACACGAGCCAGGATTGCCCACAAATGAACTAGTAATCTAATTTATTGTGAGAATGACGCTTTAGATCATTCAGCCACTGGTTTGGGTATCATGATTCACTTTAAATTAAACCAAAAATCATGTTACAACTTTGTTGAATAACTATTGCATACATTTCACAATCATGATAGGTCTCTAAGTTAATTACTTATTTGTAAGCTGCCCAAAAATGATAGTTGATGTACCAGTATTGGTTTTAGTTACTAGTTATTTCAGTGTATTCATAGTATCAAATAAGCATAAACCCTATATTATTTAAGTTCTTTGTTATGATTTATTTTAGTGAAAGACATTGTAGAATTTAGTTAAATATAATGAGTATGGTCTTAAATCAATACCTAATATTGTATAGGTACTGCTAATGTCTATTAAAAAAAACCTAAAGTATAGCGCTTATGTCACAAAAAAAAAAAAAAAGGTTGTGACTTATGGTATTAACAATAATATTTTACTTTGTTTCAAACATGCAAAAGATTTAGCTAAAGTCATATTAAAATATAGGTTAAGCTGAATGTGGTGAGCTTTCAAGACGAGTTTAAATGTTGAGCTACAATTGATTTACTTTGGCCTACTTTTCATACATACCTAATTTTGAAAACAAATAGTCAAATAGAATAAGTGTCAACTGTCTTTCATTGTCTTCTATCTTCCATCAAAGTTGGTACAGGTAACACAAAAAGTTGTAATAAAATAAGGTAATGTCAACAACAAATTTTGTATGAATGATAAATAATTAAATAACAACAAAGAAAACCAAAACTTTTATAACAAATAAAAAGTTTCTTACTTTCTACACATCCACTTCATTGTAAACTACAAACGCACAAAAAAGTAACACAAATCTGTACTCTCAGGTCAATAACTGACAAGTGACAACAATAGAACTATCACGAAAGTTTAGATAAAAACTTAATCACTCTTCGACAACGTCTTACATGACATCATCTGTCTCGATTAAAATTGCCAGGGATTCGACTTGCCAAGAATGATTAAGATAAAAAAAAAAAATCTAGATAAAACTGAACATCCCACTACACAAGTTATGAAACGCCATTTGTGATAATAGTTTCGGGTTCAGCGTAGACTGATATTGGTTGGCAACAAATAAGACCGTCAGTGAATATTTTTAACAAATACTCAAAGAGTATTAAGAAAACGTGCCAATAATTTAATTAGATTTTGAATTAAAGTGGAACATGCTTTCCAAATTAAACGTATGGTCACAACGGACCATTTGACTCTTTTCTGGCGCCAAAACAAATCTTATTACTTTGACGCAACAATTAGTATTATTAATAGATGTGCATATTTCAAAGAATAATTTAAGTGTTGACGTTACGTCTGGAACGCTTTTTATTTTGATTTCTGTAGTAATTTTGAATACAGGTATGAAATAAAACAAAACCCATAGAATAAAACTCTAGGTTTACCTTTCGACTTTGTCCATCAATAAATGCATATTTTATGTAGTTTACCGTTAACTGAAGAAAATAAGTACACATTGTTTTTCTTCAAAGCTAAAAAGCACATCAATAACGATCCCTTAACATGGATAGAATGCCACTACCACATGTTAAAAGGTGGTAAATTCAATCATGATTTAGTTTGTGGGTATGTCGTAGTGAAGTGCAGGAACAACCTGAATGAGCCAATGAAGGCTAACTAGTTCAAACCGGTTTGCTTAGTTTTCTCCTACTTCACATTTTTTTATTTCTTTTACTTGTTTGGTACCTTCACACTGTCTGTCTATCTTTTATCGTCTGTCCTTTATCCTCTATCCTTTTCTTTCTTCCCTCGCTCACCTCGAGTAAAAAAACAAACACACATACACACATATTAAAACTAGTGCGTGCGCTACCAGTACCAACTGTTGATATCAAAATTATTGAAATTTCCCTATTAAGTTTGGATAACATTCATTCACGATGTCAGATGACATGTCAATAATTGATATTTTTTCAAAAAATGTAATCATTATTTACTTTATTATATTGACAGGCCAATGGGTGTGTTCTGTTATAAAGGCTGATTCACACCAAAATAACCACTTCACATAATAATCACTTTAATAATCTAGTTCTAATGTGTGTGGCAGCGGTTTGGACTTTGTCGTGACAACTAGTCTAAAGTACAACCAAATACCTTATGAAACTATTATACTGGTCAATCCTATACACAGGCAAGTCCGAAGAACTAGAGTGCTGCTACATAGCGGCGCGGTGCTGCATACTAACCGCGAAACTTAAATCTCACTAATGAAAGAAAAGTTAATTATAAACAGAATATATTTGCAAAGGGCTAGTTTGACACATACATATCAGTCATTAAATTAAAATAGTTCAATTTATTAATGTTTTACCGTCAATAGCAGTTTAAAAAGTTATTAAAACAAGTGCAAATAACGTTGATTTTTTTCTATCCCATGTATAATTTTGTTTGTCTTAACCAAGGAGCAGTTTTTGAGAATTTATTCCCACCTAGCAGTTCAAAATTTGGTGAGCCATTTTATCGACATTATTTTTACTTGGTTTGAAGACCCGAGCCTTATACTGAGTACCAGGCCCCTGGAAAAATTATTAGTAGTGCCCGTTGAAGATTAAAAAAAAAAATTAAACTACTATACATACCAACGAATCGTTATGATTGGTGCCAGGTGGGAATGAGTCCATACACTTAGATGAGGGGAGCGATTTTTATATTTTTTTCTCTACCTTCGCGAATTTTTGAAATTGCAGAGCTGGAAATATGAATTTTATACTAAAATTGTTTGCATTTGACACAACTTAATTTTCATTATAAAACTGTCTGCTATAGAATTGTGGACATGAGTTAGAGGGTTGTGATAGGGGATTTACCTACTCGCTAGTTAATTTCTATATCATTAAATTTATTTATATAGATTCATAGGTGTAGGGAGAATTTAATTTTGGAGAGGGTTTAAATTTCGCAAGTTTAGGACATTATTACCTTAAAATTGACTAAATTGTATTATTTCACATATCTCATAACATGTTCTGTGCTATTTCTTATGAACTATGTATGCTAACATGTTAGGAATGAGAAATGTTTTTTTAGTTATGACACTGTGTTTCACTAACCGTTCAGTTCATACGCTTAAGTACTAATTACGCTAATGGGTTAGGAATTGGTAAGGTTTAATTTAGAGTAAATGAACCCGCATCTGCGTGGAAGGAGAGTAAAAAACCATTCGGGGTTTGGGTGACATTCACCCGACCGAGATTCGAACCTCTTTCTTCCTGTCCTCGGCAGTCTAGCTCAACACGAAACAAGCGCTTTAGCCAACTACGCCCCCGAGGCGGGTAGTGAGGAATGTTGAATTTAGAGGAAGTACACCAGCATTTGCATGGCGGGAGATTGAAGAACTGATTAGGAAAAAAAACCACAGTTCAGACTGGGATTAGTCTCCCCATTAACGGCACCCCAGTCTACTGCGAGTGAGACGCCTTATACCAAGAATGTACAACCTGCGGCCCAGCTGTGTGGTGATAAATTAATTATTTAATATATTTGTACATAATAAAGGCTGGGTGACCAAACTTACAAATTAAAATATAAAGTAACGTCCACAGCCTACATTATTATTATTATTATTATTATTATTAGCAGCACCGCGTCTTACTACCCGTTCACACTCCGCTAATGTGTAATGGTAAGGTGATAGTGAGATGAAATGGAGGACCTGCAGTTTAACGTGGAATCCGAACCACGGTGGAGGCCTGGCATTCTCCACAACAACCTACCATACAAAGTAATACAGTTTGTAATTTCAAAAATGTAAACAAAGTTAACTTACATGGTGATGTCTCTTGAAAATCGAAAATACGAATTAGAGCAGTTTGCAATGCTGTGATTGTAGCAATTATATATCGCACAGATACCAACAGCCATATTATTTGGGATAGTAATTATAATTCTATCAGAAAAAAATATTTTTAAATCATTTCTATAATTTAACCATTGCAGTCTATGTTAACTCACACGATTCGCAACACCGGGCCGTAAGAGCGCAGCAGCTTCGCTTTTTCGCACGAAAAGTAGCCGATTGTCCAGTATTAGTTTTGTAAGGTATTTGGTACAACTCTGGTAGCAATGTCCGTTCACAATAACTTTTACCTTTTCTGACAGGTAAAAGAAAATACACTAAAAACAGTCCAATATTCATCCTCTTTAAAAATGTGTCTTGTCACTTTGACAAGTGGTGTAAATTGACTTTGCTTGCTAAAATGACAAAACATATTAGCGTGGAGAACGAATAGAAAAATAAAAGGTTTTAATCCTTGAATACCTCGAATACTACGGTATTTGAGATATTCGAGATTCGTGAAAATATAAAAAAAAAATCTCGAATACAATTTATGTAGATAGTGAATTGATATAATTATTTTAACTAATAATATGTAAAAGGAATTATATAAACTTGGATAGTTGGGAGAGTAAAAAAATCACAAAAAAGGACAACAATGTATCAATATATAATTTACTAAAGTTTTCTCTTTGTTGTTTATGACGTAATATATTTTTCATACAAAATAGTATATTAATTCAGTGGCACCAAACCTTAACCTAAGCAACTAGTATTTTTAAATTCAATTTAAAATATATTCAACTATGTTTGTATATTTTTTAAAGATTTGAGGAATCCCCTTTGGATTCGGATCTAAGAAATATACGTAGGATTCGAATAATCTCTAGTTTAGCTATGAAAGATGGGGGATGAGGCTTCTGCAGTCGCTCGTGTGACAAGTCCCAAATATGAGACGACAATAATTTATTAAAACATTAAATATCACTAAAAGCAAATTAAATATATTTAGCATAATCGGGATTGAATTTTTCTTATGACTTTGACAGTTATCAACCTAGGCATTGAAGAGAAATACAAAAAATGCATTATTAATAATTCTTTCGGCAATCCAAATTGCAGCAAAATACCAACGTTACCGCGAATTATTATAGTAATATGTGATACAAGGAGAGATTCCAAGTTATTACTTCAATGCGTGTTAGAAATCGTTCATGATATACGCATACTTTAATAGCGATAATGGTAGAATGTAGTCTGGTTTGTTGGTAACAACGGGGAGGTTGGTGTTCGAATCTCAGTCGGGTGTGACTGTGATGAGTGTGGTGTTCGCTAAAATAGCTTCACACTCTACCTCCTCGCCAATAATACGTACGTTCCTTCTAAATTTTGCACACTCATCAGTACCCCTTTCAGCGAGATAGCGTATAGCCCGGACAGGTAGTAAGACGGGGTGAAGAAAATTATAGGTCTACTTTACAGTAAACCAATTGAATATTAATTCAAATAAGCACTAAACTGACAGCACTCATAGTATGCGTGCTTGAATATAACCCGCGAGGGCGGTAGTTTAATTCTGACCGGAGGTATTGAGGATGGTCTTTCCAATTAATGGTTTTCCAAACTCCTCGCTTCATTCTAGCTTATCTTGATATGAATATCAACACAAAAGTTTTAAATCAATGTAATTTCGAGGATGTCCATATAGAGGAGACAACAATTCGATTAATTTAAATTAGTTGAGAAATGACACCTGGACACTGGAATTTAACCCGGGACCTTTGGCTTAGAGCACAAATGCTTTATCATTGAGCTATCCGGAATTCGTCCCGTACTCTGGGTCATCCTTCACTCATAGGTTAAGGCAAAGTCCGTGATGGACGTGCGGAAATCGTCAGTTACATGTGGGCGATCAATTAATATCCCGAGCTGTCAGAAAACGCGGCCCTCTGCAACTCGGGAGGATTGCTATGCTGCTAAATATGAAACGCGTGGTCTCTTAAATACGGACACTCCCGTAATTTCAATGATTTGCCACCTGCGTGTCGATATTCATTGAAACTTGCTTTAATTACAGTCGTGTGTTGTATACTTGGCTATTACCCACCTCGGTGGCTTAGTTATCTAACGTGCTAGTCGTGGTGAGCTAAACTGCTGAGGACGGGGAGATTGAGGTTCGAATCTTAGTCGGGTTAACTGGGGGAGGGTCGTCCCCTAAATGGTTTCCCCTCTCCCTATACGTAAATGCGGGTTCACTTCCTCTAAATCCAACCTTCCCAATTCCTAACCCTTTAGCGTTATTAGTAAACTTAAGTGTATAACCCGAACGGATAGTAAGACGTGGTGCTAAATGATGATGTTGATGATGATAATAATAATAATAATAATATACTTGGCAGCATGAGTGAAAAATAACCCTGAACACGGGATAAATTCTGAATAGCTAGGTCAAAGGTTTCAGGTTCGATTTCCGTGTCTAGGTGTCATTTTTCAACTAATTTACATTATTTCCTTTGAACTGTTGATAACTACAAGAATAAAACATATTATGATACCAAAATTGGCATGTCGGACGAGGAATTGAGAAGTATGCAAGGATTACTCACTTCATGGTGTACCCGGAGAGGTCGACCCCGAGGCCGGACAGACTCCCATCCAGGTCGGGGATGTCATCCACTTGCCAGGCAGACATCCTGCCCTCGCCACCGCATTCTGCAACACGCCGAGCAAACCACCATCACCAAAATGTAGTCCGGACCAGTGATAAATAAATAAATAAAATAAAATAGTAGAATGGAAGAGGGGTGTAGGGGGAATTAAGGCAGTGGCACAGAAACGGAAAACAGGGTCACATGGGTACAGTATAGCCCCCCCCTCCCCAAAAAAAAAATGATTGTTGGGGATATAATGTCAATGTCAATTTTAAGATAAAATTACTACCTTTATCTTAAGGCAATATATTTTATTTTGTTTAATTTTATTTAGAAGTAATAATGTAAAGAGTGAATTTTTTTTTTAATTATGAGAAAAAGGAACTTCCCTTAAATTGGTCCTAGGAACATACAAAGTTCAAAAACTTAGTAGGGATATGCCAGACTCCCTACATTTTATACAAAAAATTGTCTAAAACCGATATAATTTCACATTTATTACCCCATTCCATGCCCCCCGTCCCATCCCATCTCCTTAGCCAAGTCAAAAACGTCCCCGAGCCTTTTGACAGTGAGGATAGCTGGCAAAATCCTTCAGAGGCAAGGGGAATCAGACAGTGTAACCATTTACATGTAAATATCCTTGTCAATCACTTAGCTACACCACATAACTCGTTTTACTTTATATTTTAACTGTCAATAAGCCATATTAGATTAATCTAGATCGTATATATACATATATTTATTTTTTTGTTTAGGTGAAAATACTTGCAGATTATACTAAAAAGAAACTAATTAGCCAGATTATTGAGGAGACCGGATGTTTACGTATTAAATATAATTAATTGAAACTACCACATGACACTACATGATTGGTTACTGTCAAAGCGTCTGCCCTTCTTTAGATAAAAGTATATGGTATCAGGAAATGCTCTAAAAGGTAAATACATAATTATATTTAATGCTATGAGCCGTGTTTTTATACATATAAGAGTTGATTCCCCCCCCCCCCCCCCCCCAATATACTATATTTGTATAAGGTTGTCAACTTTGAATGTGTTAATGCGTTGAAAAATTGTGAGACATATCCACCACATAGAGAAAAGTGCAGATAAGTGGAGTTAAAACGGAGAACTCGTTTCACTCGTTTAATATATCAACCCACATGCTTAAGTTTTTATTAGTATATTTTACACTCTGACAATATTTGATAGATCGCCTAAACAGGAAGCCTACTATACGAACACGCTGTTAAAAATACCTCCCCCCTACCCCCTGTCACCTAAGCAAGCGCGGCTTCTCCCAAATCGCTGGGCCCTGTGCGATCTAACAGTTTGCATACCCCTAAGGGCGGCCCCATAGAAAAGGCATGTTAGCAAGTAATAACACATCGCTTGCGCTCGCGGCGTTAGTGCCGCGAACTAAAAGATTCGAAGCGGGACGTTACACAATGCTTCTTTCTATTGTGGAATTTAATCAATCAATTCTTATATTAAATTAAATCAAATGTAACTAAATCCATTATTTTATAAATAAACCACGTTATAAAATATAATCTAGAAAATCTAACTCAACTCCTCTAAAAATAAACAACAAATTGCTAACAAAAAAGCAACGGCGAATTTTACAGACTTCACACTTCCTTTTTTTTTTATGGATTTCACGTCCCCGCATGCGCATTTCTTTGTGACGTCATTTCAAGCTGCTCTTAGTGATAATGCTCCAAACTAGTTTACGGGATTAGCTAATCCAGGACACGGCAACCTACGCCCGCGGGCCACATGCGGCTCTTATCTACAAGGCTCCATAAATGTTGATTTTAAACAAAAATAAACATTTTATTAAGCAGAAAAAATCCACGCAACTGGTTCTATCTATTCCACTAACAACAATATAATGACTAAAGTACTTAACAATAGGCAGTTCCAAGAATTTTTTCGTGAAGTAAATTGCCAATATTCTGACCTTCTTACGCATAATAAATTGCGTTGCTTTTAAGAGGTGAGGTGCTTGATCGATATCATCCTGCTTTACTGAAATAAAAACTTTTAAGCGATAAAGGCCTGCATTATCCCGAATCGTCTTATGATCTTTTGTTTCAGAGATTTTATTTTAAGGTAGATTCACCCACACGTAAACAAACTCACTGTGAAGCTACAAGGGTAAGAAAACATAGACTTTTCTCTTATAGAAGAAGCTATTTCTTTTGTTCTACATGCACTTGCAAAGGAAAAACTTCACTCACTTCACGCAACTGAAGAAATATCAAGAGGACACACATTTTGCCATTTATTACGAATTTTTCGCAGATGCAGTCAAACAAATAAGTGACTCATTCAAAAAACGATTTGAGGAGTTCAGAGATTATAAAGCTAATCTGTCGTTTTTAATAAAGCCATTGGAACCAGAAAAAAATATTCTTCATTTTTAAGCATTTGCTAGCAATGTAAACCAAGCTGATTTTGAGCTCCAGTTATTGGATCGCAAATCAAAATAGTTGTAGAGTAACAAATTTAAGACTCGATGCAGCTCTGGGAAGTCTCGAAAGACGAGAAAGCTGTTATCTGCCCAATCTAAATTGTCTAAATTATCAAAATTAAACGGCGGAATAAAGTGATAATCGACACTTAGAACAGCCAGCCAAAGTTTTATTGCCGTTTAAAATATACGCACTGGGAATTTTTACTATCTTTGGATCAACATTTATTGTGAGCAAACATTCATTCTACAATATGAACTTTATCAAAAGTAAACTAAGGAGCATCCTTCACAATGAGTCTCTTGAGTTTTGCCCAAAACTAAAAATTACTAGCTACGCACCAAGTATCACTCAATTATGTGATGAAATCTAAAATTAAAATCAATTACTATACCTAACTAGTATCAAAATTCTAATGAAAGCTGTTGGTGTAGGATTAGGTTTAAATAAATGAAATTTATTCTATAACAAATGTTATTAATTACACTTATCAATCAGATAAGTAAAATGTATGAGTGGCTCTATTAGTGTCACAAATTTTCTAAAATGCAAAAATGTGGCTCTTGGTCCAAATAAGATTGCCGACCCCCGAGGAAGTCCTATAGAGTGCCCACCCCATGGGCGGCCCTGGTTTGTGTTATCAAAACTATAGTTCACAGCCGTTTGGCTAAGAAATGGAGTGCGCTTCCATCTAGCGTTATAGTATAGAACTACTAGGGATCACAGTTCTAAAACGACTCTCACAGTATCTCAGACGTTACGTCATGAACATGCGAACCAAGGTCAATGAGAAAGAACCACTCACTTGAAAGATGTCACAAGCACGACTTAACAGATAACATATTTGCAAGCCTAAGCAAGGGATCCCATAATCATCATACTTATAGGTGGCTCGACGTAGGAATAACCTTATCTCACAGCCCAAGAAATGATTAGAAATACCCGCCAAGACGTAGATTATAGGAATGCCAACTTCTAATGGATGCAATAGGCGGCCGCCTAGGCCGCAAAAGTCCTAGGGAGCACTTTACCCACATTAAATTTTCTTAGTGTTTAAAAAAATAACCATTTAAATTAAATAAGCTAATAATTATTTCTAAATATATATATATATCAAAATAAAATATTTGATCAAATACTAAAAATATTAATTTTTTAAAAGATTGATTAACAACATTATCACTTCTAGGGTTTTATGACATCTGGGGTAGCTTTGTCGTAAATAAGTGATATTTAATTAAAAATTGCCGAAAATATTAAGAAAAAATAAAGGGGAAAATTGACATGTTTGCACACATTGATTAAGAGCGTAAGGAGGGAATGGCCATTTTTATAATTATCTCTTTTTTTTGTATGGTATTTTGACACCATACCATTACTATAATTGTTATTAAATTAATATGCATAATAATATAAGTAATAATATTTTAAATATTTCATTCTGTACACCTCAGATTATTTTCTAGTTACTGTAGATTTCAGCCCTTCTTTACCCAATAGTACGCAAAAAGCATAAAATAGCAAATTTGACTCCTAATAATTCGTGAACTGTAATGATTTGTAATCACTGAATCGCTATTTATATCTTGTAATTATACACTTGTTAAAATTGTACGGTAAAATATTGATGGTCGAATTAATTTTAGCGTAGATGTTGTAAAATTAGATACACTCATCACGAATGGAAGGTTACTAAGGTTCGTATGAGTCTGGCGTGTTTTTTTAATGAATTTATTTAGTGGGTTGAACACTAATTTGTGAAGTGGTACTTATGCACTAATAAAATAATGTGTCGGAATTCATAATGTAGGGTGGGGCCCAAGTCAAATTAACCCCGCCCTTCTCATGTGGGTATTTCTCTTGACTAGGTTAATATTTATTAATGTTGCGTTTTTGCGGTGATCTCTACTTTCACATTTAATTTTGTTACAAATTAATTTGAAATAGATTTTACAAACTGTCAACACAATAAAATAAGGGGATATTACAAATACCCACAGTTTCTTAGTATACTCAAATTGCATTTTTTATTGAACCTTTTTTATTTGTACTTCGAAGCCAATTAACCATGGGAAAACTATACCTAGCAATTACTAAGCGAAAACGATTTTAATTACCAATAAAAAATATAACAAGGACAATTAGGAACAAACGATGGCGTTGAAACGGCCCGTTAAGTAAAGCGGTATATTTTGGTGATTGTTGTGATGATTAGCTTGAGAACACAAGTATCAATTAATTGAAATTCCAAATTTGTGCCTCATTAATAGGAATATCTTGACAGACAAAATGTGTCTTCATGTTACAGTTTAGCTCCTGGATTAGATCAAATAAAACTGGGTTTTTATCATTCAGTATGTGGTAAATTAACGGTATGAAGAGTGAATGTTGCGGCACCTTGTCTTAGAAATAAGTTATGAACAACAAACAAGCCGTGAAGAGCCAACACATCGACACAAAAAGTTTAAAAAATGACTTAATTAACTCAGTGCCGTAAATATGTCGGATGCTTTCATATGAATTAGAGGCATTAAAATGTTTACACACATAGTGCGATCAGACAAAAAAAAAACGTGTAACTTCAATTATTGTTTATGACCTCAAGTGTTTTTTTTAATTTTAACCTTGATTGACGTTTACGAGAAAGAGTTTTATAAACACCGCGTCTTACTAACCGTTCAGGTTGTACGCTTAATACTAATTACGCTTATGGTTTTATGGATGTGGAAGGTTATATTTATAAGAAGTGTACCCGAATTTGCGTGGATGTATAGTGGAAGGCCATTTTGGAAGAAAAAAACCTGAGTAAACTAGTCCGAGATTCCAACCTCGATCACCCCTTCATTGGCTGTATAGTCTACTCGAGAGTAGTGCCTTAGACCATGCAGCCACCAAAGTGGGTAAAGTCGGAGTTCGAGTCCCAGCTGAATGTACCAGAAGTGTGTCTTATCCCCTCTTTGAATCCGTATCCCTTAGATTAAGTTGTTAATAGTCATTGTATTGAAAGCATTTATATATTTCAAACAGAGAGTTGATCAATCTATCAAAGTTTATTTTAAATGAATAAAAGTAAAAGCTTAAAGAGGCATATAACGTTGAGGACTGGAGAATAATACGAGTGTTTGCATCAGACAAAACTAGCCCGAGAGTGTATAGCAACAGTGCCGACAGACTTGGCAGGATTGGCTGAGCAGACCCGCACGGTATGCGCGTCTAAAGATTTGCCTATACACACAGGAGAAATTACCAAAGGTCTAATTTCATAGAGAAGTGTTAACTGTCCAGTGCTGCTCATAAGTGGGAAACTTAGGGTGGGCGTATCTAGGGGATGCTAGAAATATCTCAGTGTTTGTGCAGTTTTTATAGTAAAACTTTCTATTTGACCAAAATTGTTCCAAAAGAACAGTTTAATGGAACAATTTAAAACCGTAAAAACATTGTCCTTTTCTCGCGTCCCCTACATTCCCACCTTAGAGTGGAACTTAATTGAAAAACAGGCAATTTATTGTTATTAGGACTGTACAATGACAGACTGTTGCACTAAACTATGCCAAGTCACTTTTTATCACCCATTAGGGCTATATGCTATATTACTAATCAGGCTAATGGGTTAGGATGAAGGTTTAATTTAGAGGAGGTGTATCCGAATTTGCATGGAGAGTGTGAGAAAACATTTAAGAAAACCACACTCAGTACAAACGAACCGGGATCGAACCACGATATCACCGTCATCAGCAGTCTAGTCTATTACAAGAATAACGCCTTAAGTCATGCGACTATAGATACGTGTTTTTTTTTGTTCCACATCTTACTACCCGCTCGTGATGTAATCATTTAATTACGCTATTTGATTAGGAAGAGGGTAAGTCTAAGTCTAATTTATATTAACTGTAGCTGAATTTTCATGTGGGGAGAGCGGTCAAGTATTTCAATGTTGATACAATGTGTATGTTTGAATATTCCAGGTTTTCCGAACCAACAAATACACATTTTCTAAGTGTTTGAAAACTATTCCAGATTTTTTTTAAACTACAGTAATATTTTAACAATTTCCCTGACTTATCCAGGTTTTCCTTGGTTTCCAGGTACACTGCGTAGAAATTGTAAGGTAGCAACTTATTGGCTCAGCCCACGCGGTATGCTATACCTCCACACATGACTGCTGAATAGTTTGCCTAGCTACGCCCAAGGCCGGATTTAGAGAAAGCCTTAATTCCTTAAATTATTTCTTGACTGTTGGGAAGGAGTGACGAGGAAGGGGTTATGTCCTTTAGCGATGTCCAAATGGTTTTATCTACTAAATTAATTTTACTTTTTTGTCCCCTTCCTAATAAAATCAATTATTCGTTACATACTTTGTTAATTAATTATGTTTGGTCTCATTAATATATGTATGGGCTGGCCTTTTTTTAGCTGTTAAAGATTTAACCACAGCACATATTATTTTGGCAGCAGTACTACCCACATTTATTGGTTTTATATGGAACCTTAAAGAAGGTCTCCCCCTTTCAGAATCTTAATTACTGTGAATAGCTAATTATGAATTTATTAATGATTAATTATTATATTCCACACATGTAGTGCAAATAACAAATTAAATTTAAAACATTTTTACTTTACTTTTAAGATGCTGAGTTAAAAATACACATATAAATTAAGGGTCCCAATCTTGATTTAAAATATTTAATATTATTTCCAGGTAAACAAAAAAAAATTTTTTTGATAAAATATTATCCATTGGGTATATTTTAGTTATTAAAGTGAATTTATTTGTTTCTTCAACGTTATTATGGCTGTCTATAACTTTGTGGAACCATAGTTCGATTCCATACTTTATTTAATGTAACCTTAACGGCCACAATATAAATATTTGTAAACAGTTTTGATAAATACAATTCGGATAAATTGTAGTTTAATAAGATTTACGTTGATGATAATTTTCTAATAAATTTAATGTTCAATGTGTTTTTTTTTACCAAATCAAGTCTGGAAATCCAAACAATAAAACTGGCCATGTCGTAGTTAAGTATCAAAACAATATCAGAATGAGGAGGTTTAAGTAATTGAAAAGCAGGGAGAAATATTGTATTTGGTTTACGAGCATAAAAACACTTTACATGATATCTCTGCTTTTTTAAGGTTTGGAATGTAAATATCTTTAAGTAAAAAGTTATTGTAGTTCTGTACTGTTTTTAAGAATGTCTGTATTTGCCAGATACCTGGAACTTCATAACCGATTGTGGTGCATTTATTTCTATTCATTAGGATGTCTGCTAAGGGAGGTTCTATAATACATACTGTCAGGGTTTAAGTCTCCGTTAAAAATACGGCCGGTTTTGTTTATATCTGTAACTTATGATCTCTGGAACCAGTTAACCGATTGTGGTGCGATTTTTACTTTTATACTGGACCAATATCAAGACATTTTAGGATTATTTGTGTATAATCATGTGTAGTATGTAGGATATTAACCAGGCAAGTTTTAGCATGATATACTTGAGTTTTGGGGTTCGAGTCTTTGTTTATGTTTCGGATGGATGTTGTATATATGTTATCTATGATATTTACAACCATATAAGCAATTGCAGTGCAGTTTTTTTCAATTATGTAGTATTTAGGTTTAACGTTAGTTTAATCAAGTGTTTTTCTACGAGTCCCTGGAACTGCTGAGAGGCCTAGAGATAGTGGATTTTGTGGGTCAGCTGGAAGGTGAAATTTCATTCTTACGCTAAAGGGATAATAGTCCTGAGTTAACTAAAAGGAGAGTATTTATATATAACATAATATTACCTATTTCAACCACCTCAACTACTCATCCGGGTTACACGCCTAAAATAATTTTTGTGGGATAGTGATGTAAGAGATACAAATTAAAGAGGATGTAATCACATTTGCTTGGAGGGAAGGTGGGGAAACAATTTAGGAAAAGTTATCTGATAATTTCCGGCCAGGATTAGAACCCTGTTTCATTAAGAAAATGGAGCATATGATAAAATATTTGTCCGCGTAACTACCGATTCAGTAGACTATAAATTATTTATGGTATTTCCTAGAATATCTATTTTAATTTGTTATTCTGTTTACTATATGATATCAAATATTTAATTTTGTGTGTGTTTAAAGCAGATATCACTCGTGTCTATAGAATATTATTTTGGGCCATGCTTTTTTAAGTTCACTCAATGTTTCTACTACAATGATATTACCAACAACTCTCAGACCCACTTCGTTGGTGTAGTTAGCTAACGCGCTGGTTTCGTGTTGATCTAGACTGACAAGGACGAGGAGATAGAGGTTCGAATCTCACTCGGGTGAACTGAGGGTGGTTTTCCCCTAGATGGTTTTCCACTCTCCCTCCACGAAAATGCTGGTTAACTTCCTATAAATTCACCCTTACCAATTCCTTACTCATTAGAGTAATTAGTATTATTATTATTAGCACCGCGTCTTACTACCCGTTCGGGTTATACGCACTTACGCTAATGTGTAATGGTAGGGTGATTGTGAGATGAAATGGAGGACCTACAGTTTAACGTGGAATCCGAACCACGGTGGAGGCCTGGCATACCCCACATTCACAAGTTGTGATTAATACACGTCTTGTCAGAGGTGAAGGAAGGGTTTGGTAATCAGATAAATCTGTGCCGGGACCGAGGATTGAACCCCGGACCCCGGCACAGAAGTCTGATACCTTACCCCTAGACCACCAGGTCACCTAGTAATTAGTAAATAGGCGTATTACCAGAACAGGGGTAAGACGCGGTGCTAAAAAAACATCTCAACAAGAATGTATATGCAATTCCTTTACATACTCTTTCCTTGTTCTATTGATTTAAGATTGACAATATGAAGGTTATCTGAGAAACAGTGAAGTTTTCCTGGCAATCAAACAAATTAATAAATAGTTCGTTCTGTGTGTACTAGCTGGCCGTGAAGGTCCGAGTATAGCGTATAGTAGTTAAATGGCGCTTGTTTAAAAGGAGGGTTGGATCACATTATTCACTTTATCAAGTAATGCACTAGCAAAATACTGAAAATTTCAAATGCAGTTAACATTCATACATCGTATAAACATTTATATCTTGCAGTAAGCCGACAGTTATTACTCCTTCCAAGTTAATTTCAAGAACAAATAAATGATGTATTTTGTTAAATGTTAAAATCTCATACGCCTCAAATAATTGTTTGTTACCTGTAAAATAATAATAATAATAATAATAATAATAATAATAATAATAAATACTTACAAAACCAATTATTCTATAATAAAACGATTTACAGATTAATTCAACGGTAAGATTGTGGGGCAATTTAGCTTAAACGATCGCATGTTTATCTACTGGACTAATTTTCCCAGGTTTGATTCCTGACATAGCAGAACTTTTTATCTATAGTGAAATGTGTGATTCCTCTTTCAAAGTGATGAGCTTGATGGACGGGGAGGGTTGTGTATTTTCAAATTTTAAGATAGTATCAAAGTCATGTGCTGATTCTATCAGTCGGTTCAGAAAATGCACGTTAAATACCTCAAATACATTTTAAACGTGAAACCTTGGATGCTACGCTGCTCTCTAGTGAGATAGTTTATTACTTATTGAATAAAATAAGAAAATTAAGGTGTACTCATTTATATTAAAAATAACTTTAACTTTATTTGGGAACCAAACTAGTTAGTAAAAAAACTTTCAGCAATATTTCTATGACTTAATAATATGCATTGTTTGGCTGGTTTTCCTTCTTTACGCATCTTTAATGTATGCATTATTGAGGATCAAGTGTGACATTTAAAAATTAAATTTTTACTAAGACACACCCACGGCCTCACTAACGATATAGTTGGTTTTTAAAAATGCGATCATCTAAATAAAAATATTTCTACAGTCCTCAAAATATTGTGAACGCCAAACTTTTCTCTATCAGGCCTAACAAAACATTACCGGGAGACAAACTCCAACGCCACGCCTTCAACTTCCACTATGATCTCGGTTTCAAACCGACTCCAATGCCACCGGGCTAATTTATTACACCTTGCTGCAAACCGGCAAATTACGTCACCGCTTGTCAGGATACCACTTCACCGGGGACTCTTAGTCCAATCCTAATGATTTATAAAATCTAATATTGAATGGATGAAATCCTTACAGATATAAATAACTGCACAAAAACGGGTAGAATGGATCATAAATAATAGGCAAAAAAAAATCCTGTTGGAACTTCTACGGGAATCACTCCAAAGCACCTGATTTATCATGTTACAAGATGCCTGCATTAATATCCTACCATAAAATGAAAACTACATCAACATCGGTTAAGTGGTTCCATATATATATATATCCAAATATCCGGCTGACACTTCACAGGGACTCACACCAAAACATGCGATTATAATTACTATAGTAAAAAAAAATGCCTGGATGAATATTCTAGATATGCCAGGCCACCACCGTGGTTCGGATTCCACGTTAAACTGTAGGTCCTTCATTTCATCTCACTATCACCCTACCATTACACATTAGCATAAGTGCGTATAACCCGAACGGGTAGTAAGACGCGGTGCTAATAATAATAATAATAATAATATTCTAGATAATAATAAAGATTACACCAGAGTAATTATGTGGTTCCATAAATATATACAAACAAAAGGCTGGCCTGGTCCTTCACCGGGACTCACACCAAAATACCTGATTATACACAAATAATCCTAAAATGTCTGGATATTGGTCCAGTATAAAAGTAAAAAGCGCCCCACAATCGGTTAACTGGTTCCAGATATCATAAGTTACAGATATAAACAAAACCATCCGTATTTTTAACGGAGACTCAAACCCTGACAGTATGTATTATAGATCCTCCCTTAGCAGACATCCAAAAAATATAAATAAATGCACCGCAATTGGTTATGCAGTTCCAGGTATTTTTTGCCAACAAACAAACATTCTTAAAAACAGTACAGCCTACAATAACTTTTTACTTAAAGATATTTACATTCCAAACCTTAAAAAAGCAGAGATATCATGTAAAGTGTTTTTATGCTCGTAAACCAAATACAATATTTCTCCTGGCTTTTCAATTACTTAAACCTCCTCATTCTGATATTAATAACTGCCTACGATATGGCCAGTTTTAATGTTTGGATTTCCAGAATTAATTTAGTAAAAAACAGATTTGACAACAACAACCAAAATTAACATTATACACTTAATTTATTAGAAAATGATCTTCAACGTAAATCTTATTAAACTAACATATTCCCCAATCAAAGTATTTATCAAAACTTTTTACCAATAGTTATGTTGTGGCCGTTATGGTAACAGTAAATAAGGTATGCAATCGAACTATGGTCCCACAAAATTATAGACAGTCATAATAACGTTGAAGAAACAAATAAATTCACTTTTATAACTAAAATATGTCAAATAGATAAGATTTTATCAAATATCTTTTTTTTTTCACCCGGAAATAATATAAAACATTTTAAAGCAGGATTGGTGCCTTTAAATTATCTAAGTTTTTTTTAACTGGGCTTCCTACAAATAAATTAAAAATCTTTTATAGTTATTATGTTATTTCTTTTACATTTGTAGAATATAATAATTAATCATTAATAAATTCATAATTAGCTATTAACAATAATAACGATTCTGAAAAGAGGCAGACCTGCTTTAAGGTTTCATGTAAAACCAATAAATGTGGGTAGCACTAATGCCAAAATAATATGTGGCATTGTTAAAGCTTTAACAGCTTCTTAAAAAAAACATATATTAATGAGGAAAAACATAATTAATCAACTAAGTATGTAACAAATAATTGATTTTATTAGGTAGGGAACCAAAAGACATATCCCGTCCCCCATCACTCCTTCCAAACAGTCAAGAAATAATTTAAGGACTTAAGGTTTTCTCTAAATATGGTTTTGGGCATAGCTAGGAAAACTATTCTGCATTCATGTGTGGAGGTATAGCATACCGCGCGGGCTGAGCCAATAAGTTGCTACCTTACAATCTCTACGGAGTGTACATAATAACCTATCCGGGATACAAATAATGACCTTCCTTACCCGTAACTAGACTAAATGAGTGCTTATCCACCAATGCGGGTTCAAATATATTTAATTATACATGATTGTACACGTCTATAGTGTATCTGAAATCAATAAAGCGGAAGTTGAATCACGACCAGCTGCATTCGGGTTAGTTTTCACATAGTGATTTTCCATTCTCTCTTCAAGTGAAAGTTGGTGCTCTTACTTAGCATCCTTGGACTATGGTGAAAGCCTTATGCTATATTTACTAAATCAAATTTAAATTTCTAAAATATTTTGTGTGTGTATTTCAATTAATTGTTCACAAAAATGTTTTGGACCTTGAAGTTTAAGTTATTTTCTCTCTTTATTGGTCGACACAATCAATCAGTTTATAAAAGGCGAATCGATAACTCTTTTAACAGTGGCGTTATTTGCAGTAAGTAAACCAAATTATTATTATTTGTATTTATTATTATTATTATTATTATTATAGCACCGCGTCTTAATACCCGTTCGGGCTATACACACGCTAATGTGTAATGGTGGGGTGATTGTGAGATGAAATGGAGGACCTACAGTTTAACGTGGGATCCGAACCACGGTGGAGGCCTGGCATTCCCCACATTCACAAGTTGTTATTAAACACGCCTTGTCAGAGGTGAAGGAAGGGTTTGGCAATCAGATAAATCTGTTCCTGGACCTAGGATTAAACCCCGGACCCCAGCACAGAAGTCCGACACCTTACACCTAGACCACCAGGTCACCCAAGTAAACCAAAGGTGCTACACATTCAGTTTTCTTTGGACAAAAGGGTGATAAAGCAGCCCTCGAAGTTGGATCAATTTCAAGACTCGTGCATTAGTTTTATGCATTCAACCCTGCATAACCAACATTCACAATGGGGCACGTTGGGGCAATCTATTTATGAGAGTGAAAACTATATACTTTATTGGTACGATTAACAGCATAATTATGTACTAACGACTTAATCTGAGGGTTAAGAATTAAGAGGGCAATTTTAGAGGAAGTGAACACGTGTTAACTTAGAGATAGGATAAGAAAATCAAACAAATCATTAGTGTAAAACCATTCGAAGTACACCCGGTTCAGATTTGGACCTACACCTGCCTTAAGACAATCCAGTCTAATGCTATCCCGATAGATGAGACTGTGTGATCACTGGTACACATGATATATAAGTCATTTGAAAATATATAAAAATAAACAAGTTGAGTGTACGACGAACAAATAAGACAAATGTAGATAGCCCAAACCAGTAATAGAACCCAATGAAAAAAAAGAAGAAAAACATGCTCATTTTTAAATGAAAGCAATATTTAAAAAAACAAAAACAAGAATGACTTTCAAACAACCTTTACGCAAAGACCAATTGAAAGAATCATCAATCTGTCAAAGAGCATCTTATTGACTCGTAATGAATCAATACGACCTCTGTGAGCATCCAAACAGTCGAGACAAACAAATGAAATATAACGCGTGCTGGTTTAAATATTGGCAACATTACTTTCCATTTGCCACCAAAATAAATGCAAGCATTACAGTGACAACAGTTGAATTACCAATTCATTTATCGCACCACCCACCCCTCCCAAAGCCAATAAAATGACTAAGGTATTTCCCATCCACGAGTCACTCGGTTTTGTCTTGCGCGCGCAGAAAGAGAGAAAACCCCGGTGGTGTTGCGACATGAAACACGGGGAGGTTAGGGGGAGTTATATGATATGGGTTTTAGGGGTCTTCTAAATGGGGTCCGAATGCAGGATTCAAATCAGAAAGATTTGTTTTTTATGATGGTCTGACAATTCGATAGTTGTGTGAGATCTTTTGTAAAAGATAAAATGTAAGCATAAATAAATAACTTTCAGATGAAACTAGGACGGAACAGACAGAACGTTGATTCTGCTCACGATAAAACGTAGATTTATGTTTTGGGACCAAGGCATACAGGCCAATCTTCTATTTAAAAGCCTCCCCACATTTCCAAGGATTATTTTCAATACGTATGGAACTATTATGTTTCTTGTACGCGGCGACTATAAAGAGGGGTTATACAATATTTCATGTACACACATCAATTGAAAAATCCTATTGTTGAGTTATGTACAACACAGTAATCCCGTCTGAGGTTTACTAAATGTTTAATTAAAAATCATTTACCTTTTCTAGAGTATTTGAATAAATAAAATAATTCGTACCCGTATCAATGTGCACGGGGTTAAAATTCTATACTCTTTTAGTCCAGTTGCCAATGATGGATAATTCGGGGTTCAAATCTTGTCTAGGTGTGTACTATGTGTAGATTTTACTATCGATTAAATGCATATAAATGTTACTTAAATTATTTCTTCCTCCTCCATATCCCATCGGCATAATAAATCATATTCGAGTTAGGGTTCGGCCAGACTGCCAAGCGTGCGAGCGAGCGAGCGAGCGAGCGCGCAAGCGACTGGGTGGCCAAACTGGCGAGCGCGCGAGCGAGCGCGTAATTAGCGGACCCTAGTTAGATTATTATTAGCACCGCGTCTTACTACCCGTTCGGGTTATACGCACTTACGCTAATGTGTAATGGTAGGGTTATTGTGAGATGAAATGAAGGACCTACAGTTTAACGTGGAATCCGAACCACGGTGGTGGCCTGGCATTCCCTACATTCACAAGATGTCTTGTCAGAGGTGAAGGAAGGGTTTGGAAATAAGATAAATCTGTGCCGGGACCGAGGATTGAACCCCGGCTGCCAGCACAGAAGTCTGACACCTTACCCCTAGACCACTAGGTCACCGCCCCCCCCTCCCCCCTAGTTAGAGAAGATGTCTCTGTCAAACACACTTAGTACATCTCTGATCCTCGAAAATTCTTACAGAAAATATTGTGTATTTATAAAAAAGAAAAAAGTAGAAGTGCATCCAATTAATAAATTGAGAAATGCGTATGGTACTGTACTGAAGTGTTTTAAAATCAGATTTGCCGCACCAGTGGCAGAATGGTGCGTTGCACTCGATAACTTTTGACTAGGAGGCAAAGGTTCGAATCTTGGCTCAGTGAACTGAAGGTGATTTTTAAAACTTATTTATTGTTGTGGTTTTTTCATACTTTCTCCAAACTAATGGTGATTCTTATTTGTAAAGGCCTACTTTGATTATAATATTGAAGTATTTTAACATATCGGGTTTACATATATACATTATATTATTTATGGTCTTACCAATTAAATTAGGCCATTATTATTATTATTATTATTATTATTATTATTATTATTATTATTATTATTATTAGCACCGCATCTTACTTCCCGTTCGGGTTATATGCACTTACGCTAATGTGTAATGGTAGGGTGATTGTGAGATGAAATGAAGGACCTACAGTTTAACGTGGAATCCGAACCACGGTGGAGGCCTGGCTTTCCCCACATTCACAAGATGTCTTGCCAGAGGTGAAGGAAGGGTTTGGTAATCAGATAAATCTGTGCCGGGACCGAGGATTGAGCCCCAGACCTCCAGCACAGAAGTCTGACACCTTACCCCTAGACCGCCAGGTCACCGGGCCATTAATAGCAAGTGTGTTAAACCTATCACTGATAGAAAAAAGTCAAATATCATGTCAAAATGAGAAGTTTCCCCAGCACTCAATGAACCAACATACAATAATATTGCCTAGCGCCTGTAAACTAGACTGTACCGGGTCGAGCGCGCGCGCTTGAAAAATAGAACCAGTTCTATCTTTCAAGCGCGCGCGCTCAGTCGCTCGCGCGCTCGCTCGCTCGCTCGCTCCAGTGTGGCCACCCCCCATTACAACCAATGTGTTCTATTTTATATTTTAGTCGCTCGCGCGCTCAGTCTGGCCGTACCCTTACACGTAGTATGCCTATTAAGATGAGGTGTTTTGAGGCGATTAAGTAACATGTTTTAGTTGCTAAAAATGCCAACTTTAATTTATTAAATGATTCATTTAAATCTGAAGAAAAGTATATGTTACTTATAAATCTGAACATGTCATTTCTAGTAGCATTTTCCCCATAGGGCTCATTATAAGGGGTAAGGATTGGGAGGGTAGCTTAAGGTCATTCGGCAATCATAATTTTATTGCACCGTTTTAACAAGGGAGTGAGTGATTTATAAGATTTATAAATAGTGATTCAATGATTTCAAATCATCATAGCTCAAGAGTAATAGGTGTCAAACTTATATTGTAATCTTTTCCCGTACCATTGTTAAACCAAAGTAATTAATGTATGGGGTAGAAATTTAGTATATCTAGACATGCATATGAGGTGTGCATAATGACATATTGATAATATGTTAAAGGTAAATAATTTTTTATATTAAGAGTTTAGAATTCGTAAAATTACATCATTTTTAATAATATTTTAAGTAGATAGCTCGGAGTTTGGGTAAAGCGCCGTGATTGGCTGCTATTTATAGCACTGGCTCAGTACAGCGCTGTGATTGGCTGTTATTTATACCACTGGCTGAGTACAGTGCTTTCCCCTCCCCCCACCAAGTTTGACTCCCTTACCACATCCGTGAGAAATATTTCCCCTCCATTTCCCCTTTGGTTATTTCCATGACGACATGGGGTTAACGACCTGTTGTTCTCCTTCAATATGTCAAAGGTTCATTTCTGGAGTTTTTTCCATTGGTCTACTATGTGGCGATGGGTTTTTTCTGATGCTTCATACCTGTCTCCAGTTTGGCAGCTCGACAAACCAAGTCACCTCGATCTGTGTGACGTCATCATTGCGGGTGATGTCACAACACTCCCCTTATATGTGGCAATGGGTTTTCCCTGATGACTCATACGTGGCGCCAGTTTGGCGGTTAGACAAGACAAGTCGAGACAGGAATAGAACGTGACCTTAAAACCGTGAGCTAGTACATGAGGTCATTGACTCTGACAACTATCTCCCTCTCTCCCTCTTTTATGTGGAGATTGGTTTTCCCGATTACGTCATCGCTCTGTCGTAACCCTATGACTCATACCTGGCGGCAGTTCTCTCCCCCTCTCTGTGGCAATGGGTTTTCCCAATTACGTCATCGTTATCGCAACCCTGATGACCCATACCTGGCGCCAGTTCTCTCCCCCTCTCCCCTTATATGTGGCAATGGGTTTTCCCAATTACGTCATTGTTGTCGAACCCTGATGACTCATACCTGGCATTAGTTTGGCGGCTCTACAAGACAGGTCAAGACAGGAATAGATCACGACCTTGAATGATGTTGCGACCCTTCCCCCGGAATGGTTTTTTCCGGGTGATGTCGTAACTAGAGAGCATTGACACATCTCTGATTATGCACATTCAGAAGCCTCTCTCCAAATGAAGGCCTCAATTAGGGGCCACTATCCCCCCCCCCCACACACACAAAAGTCTACTAAAATCGGTACTTTGGTATCGTCCGTCGACATGCGCGGATATAGGTATCCGCCATACCAAGATGAACCACTATTGGCAAAAATAAGTAGTAAGGTAGAAATGTTCCAGCATTAACGTGGCGTGAGGGAGAGTAGAAAACCACCCCAGTTCACCCGAACGAGATCCAAACTCACGACCTCCTCGTCATAACAAAATGAGTTACAAGCACCCTTTCTGGCTAAGCGTCTATATATTAACTGAGATAATGGTGTATGGATGATTAAGAAAATGTTACAGCATTTTACGTGGTAGGGAGGAATAAGGTAGAAATGTTTCAGCGTTTACGTGGAGTGAGGTAGAAGGAAACCAATAAGTGAGAATTAGTGACAGTACACCTAAGCGTGGATTCGAGACCCCAACCTCCCTCGCCTAAACTATATGAATTACACATACCCTTTCGGGCTAAACGTCTATATATTAATTATGATAGTGTGGTAGGGATGATTTAAAATGTCCCAGCATTTTACCTGGAGGGACAGCTACCAACAGATTACTCAACAGGGATTTAATTCCAACAACCCCTTGCCAGAATTATATTAGCCTGAAATTTTGACGGCGTGCCCATCGAGATTCTAACTTCGATATCTTTCGAAGAAGTAGCACCGTTAATGTATGTTAGAACGCTTGTCCAATAAAATACTTCCTTCCAGTGGTTGAGTGTACCTCAGCATTTGCAAATCGCCGACAGAATTAGATGAGCCTGACATTTAGACGGCATGCCCATAGTGATTAGAACCTCAATATATTTTGCAGGGGAAGCACTGCTAATGTAGGTTAGAATGGTAATACAATCAAATGATTCCTTCCAATGGCTGAGTGCACCCTGGATTTGCGAGATTGAAACGTAAGGCGAAATCAAGAATCAGTTAAAGCTTATCGACCAGATTTTATGTTTGATATAATTAGACCAGGTAGAATGTGTACCAGCATTTGGTTCGGGAAAATTCTACAAGCATGTTATTGCAAACGGTTTCATTGTTTGTATAGAATATATAAATCAACTAAATTTGGTTTAAGATAAGGTGGCAAGTTCACAAACAAACAAACACACACACACACAAACAAATGTTTCATAAGAAAGTGTAAAAAAAAACATGCAAATATTATGTGTAAAACAATAAAATAGTAATAATAACGAATCATTGAAATAATATATTATATAAAAAATAACTAATTAATAAATCAGTATTAATAATGAATTATTAAAATATAACAGATTTAATATTGTATCTTGTTACAGTGTTAGCTTAATAAATTTCTTAGGTGTTATGAAAAATGCTTAAGCCTACGTTGACAAGATAAATCACTTGCCAAATACTTTAACTCTTCAAAATTGATTTATGCAATAGTTGAAATCGTTAACGATAGATTGTGACACTTAACATATGAGAAACAATGGTATTCCATATTGCCCAAATATTCCATAGTAACCCCGCATATCATCTGTATAATTTCCTTGTGTGTGTGTGTGTGTTTGTGTTTCCACACCCTCCAGGAGCCCCTAGATGACCTAGAAAGTTGAAACTCTGACTACTTAGGGCCACAACGCATCGGGTGACCAGCGAGAATGCTTGTGGTAAATGGGACAGCGCGTACTTGACTGCCAGTGACTAGTTGGCAGCTGCGACCACTAGGATAGCAAGCGGAGCACTGGCGACCAGTTGGCCAAATGGATAAATCCATTAGAAATTAAATGGTCGGCCGCTTCCTTGGTCGTGGAGCAAGTCGCCGGTGTCTAAAAGGTCACAGCGGTTGGTCGCGCGACCTGGTCGCTCAATGAACGATAGCCCTTACAGTATAAGCCAAGGCACAGAACCCAATGGAGCCAGATTATTTTTCTGATTTAATTTTTTTTAAGCAATCTCCACTACAATAATTACCAGATCAAATGCCCGGCCAAAAAAATCTCAAAGGCCAGAAGATCCTTAAAGCTGAAATTTTGCAGAAAGGTTGCCCCTTCAACTTATAAGGGCGCAGGGATACTTGGTAACGTAACTGAAAATTCAAATGAGGAAAGAGTTCCAAAAAAAAAAAAAAATTCCAAACCCCAGAAGACCAAAGAATTTGAAAATTTTCAAGCAGGTAGCCCCTAGCTAAAAAGGCATTCAGGAATACTTTGTGACATAAAATTTCAATTTGGGGGCTTTCAAATTGTGGGGGTATAAAAAAACAAAGGCTAAGAAATTCTCGAAACCCAGAAGACATAGGTAAATGAAATTTTTTAGGCAGGTATCTCTTATTCCAAATAAACAATTAATATATATAATTTCCAAAGCACCGAGAAGCCTTAGAGGACCTAAAAAGCTGAAACGTTGCACACTTATAGTATAGACCACGATACAGAACCTAGCGAAACAGGACTTTCGATTCGATTACCATCTACTATTAGTTCGTAGCTTGCTAATGTTGGCTTTTCCAGGGGCTAATAATATAATTAGTCATATATGGTAACGTCTCCTCAGTATATTCAGCCGTGTTTCAATTTTTGCAGCCTGTAAAACAGATTAAAGAGCCTATATACTTCTGCATATTGGAGTCCAAACTCTCTGGGACAGAGTAAAGTCAAAATTAAACATTCCAGTGCAAAACTCGAATGGCCTTAAAATGAGATACACTTAAATCGACGTGAAAAGAATATATCAAAGGAGGGAAACCAGCCCTGGTGCGCCCGTATGAAATTCGAGGCACGATCTCCTCGTCAAGAGTGACCAATTGCAATGTGAGTCTGTCACCTTGGAGTATTCAACCACCGTTGTGTGTGTGTGTGTGTGTGTATGTATATATATATATATATTTTTGCTTGCTGATGTTTTGTTTTTTTGTAATTTACTGATATGTACAAATTTTACTTTTAAAACATATAACTTATTGTGGACTGTTCCGAATAGCTTTGCTGACTCAGGATTTTATTATCATGAGGGAATTGTATTTCCTATTAACATACCTATGCCACAATCTTACTAGACACTTACAGCCTGTGTGTGTATATATATATATATATACACACACACACAAAACATCAGCAAGCATGACACATTTTTTAAGCTATAAGTAGGTGCAAAACGAGGACAAGGGGGTCTTGGTTTTCGGAGAGCCTTTGAAGAGTGTTAAGAGGTTTTTTATAGTTGACGGCAAGGACCATCGAGGTATGTCTTATGTAGTTCTTGTCCAGGACAAGGTGGAGTAATTCAAGGATTGTATGCTAAAATGATTAACATAGAATATAACTTTCTACCAATTAACACTATCTACTTCACATTATGTACTTTAGTCTACAATAAATTCACCAACATAACGAGTTTGATTATTTTAAATGCTACTACCCAACAAATAGCCCCCCTCCCCGATATGCTATTCTGAAAGATTGACATATAAAATATAGGGGATGGGGGTTGGGGAGGGGGGTGACAAAATATATATTTGTACTGTAAAGAAAATGTAACTGACTTATGAGCATCGCCCATAATTTGTGCAGCTGTCACATTAAAGAACCCTAATATGTTATGAGCCAATTCCAACGGCGATTAACTCGGGAATTAGATACAAGATTACTTTTGAACCCGAAAGCTTATTAAAGTGTAGTTTTCTGCATTCTTCTTGAGAGCAACAAAAATGGTATAAATTTTAGAGTTTTTAAAAGTATCCATTTTAATTTTTGTTTAACTTTTACAATATGGCAAAATGGTTTCATTAGGCAATTCCACTGGTTTTATTTATTATTATTCTCATATCTTGCAGTTATAATATATTTTTACTTCAAGCACTGGGGCGAAGGTCAGGTCCTTGAAATTAAAAATTAAGTACCCTGTGAGAAAATAAAATCCTTACCTTTGTCTGCTTCCTTGTTTTGATCACTGTCTTCTAAAGGATCCTTGGTGTCCTTGTAACGGACAACCACATTGTTGTCCCTCTTGCCACCAGCACCGCAGTCTCCCAGGATTGGCTCAACCATCACCTCCTCGTCAACAAACCCCATGTCTTGTCCACCGACAACACCGGACGGAATCTTGGCCAGTTGCGGCGGCGGGGCAGCGTCCATGTCGCACCACCTCTTTCGCTTGCGGGTCCCAGCAGCAAGAGCGATCCTGCCGCCCTCCACCGCCGTCCTGTATCCCACTTTCACGTCGTCGAGAGCGAACCTTAACTCGTCGCCCCACGGGAAAAGACCCTCCGCGGCGTCGTTGGAAACGTTTTCGTTGCTGCTGCTCGACACTGGGCTTATAGGGTTGGACCAGTTGCCCTCGGCGGGGCTGGTCTGAGACGCTGCCGTGTTCTGCTGCGCGTTATTGCTGTGGTTGAATGGGGTATCCATGATTCTTGCAACATCATTCAGGATTACTTGAAGTTCCATTCCTTGATATAAACCAAACGGCTCTTTTCCACCCGCAATTCAAATCACTTTTGAAAAAATATTGCAAATAAATCACGAATATTTATAAAGATTTAGTGATGTTTATTTGTTTTAAAACAAGAATGAACGAATCACTGGAACTTGAAAGATGTTCTCTTCTCAACTAATATGTGAAGAGTAAATGCGTACAATTTTACAATAAACACTGGATAGCGTTTTACTTAAGTTACGCTAAGCTGTAATTATTATAAGTTTGAAAAACAAATATTTCTTACAAACAAACTTTTTGTTGACGACTAAATAATTAAATGGCAAAATTTGAACGAAGCAATATGGCTCCTAAAAGTTAATGTTTTTGCTCTGCAATAAGATAATATATGAAATAATCAGGTTATATCTACCTGTACCAAAGGTTCCAAATGTGGAAATATAATATATCAATAACATATATTTAAATTTTGGTCCAAATGTAGCAATATAATATATCAACAACATATATTAAAATGTTGGGTGCGGTTTAAAATCTACAGTTAAAACTTTCAGAACAGTTTGAGTGTTACTTCTTTCAAAGAGTGTGATCTTTATAAACCTTATTAAGATAAGGATTTTCCTTTCTCAAACCTCTGGCGTTTTGTTCTCACTAGCGTCAAGTACACTATATTTTTCACAATATCTGGCGGGGCAACTTCACTGGCATCACAATGACACCTTCTTCTCTGCGACTCAAGATCAAAACTCCTTTTGTGATACATCACCACTAAAAAGGTCCCAAGTCACAAGAAGATGAAATAATAACAGTAATAAACGCAGGTATAATAGTCAAATCCTAAAATATTTGTCCATGGACAATATATTTCCTGGCATAGTGCCGCAAGATGGACACGTTAGAGCAAACTACTAAAGTTGTTGTCTAGCAATGTGAAATTAAATTTAAAATAATTACTTCTAACCAGTAGGCTCTAAAGGTTTTACGATTATTAATATTTATTTTCAATTGCCTTTTAGCAGATGTAGATAGGTCCAAAAAACCTATTTCTTCTCCCTTTCTTATCGAACCTGTTCTTTTCGGAAAACACTTCCAATAAGATGCCTGCCTTTTCTTCCTTGGAATGCTTGGAGCGCAGACTCTAGTGACGAGAACTTAAAATTGAGGTTAAAACTCTACACACCAATAGAAGTTATAGCCGAGTGTGTGGGAAAAAAACCTCAAGATATGAATCTGTGAAACTTTCGTTAAAGCACTTATCTAGCGCGAAACTTCACAGGATTTTGTTCAATTTCTTCCAGTTGCGTATCTTATCCTGGAAGTTATACAGTTCCATCAAGAATGAGCCGACCTTTACTTGACAGACGGCGGCGGACAAAACAAACATCGGGCACGGACCTCTTCCGTTCGCGTTTAGGGATCCAGAAACAGCGGCGGCGGAATAGGGACACGCGGCAAACGTCAGAAGGCTTGAACTTGGGAGAGGAGTCCGAGGAGTTGGGTGGCGACTGCTGGTCAGAGAAGTACGTCGACTTGTCCCAATACATTCAGCGTCTCTGCAACAAAGATAGAGAGGACAACAGTTTAGTCACTAGTCACACAGACTGTGATAGAGAGGTCGGGGTTTGAATCCCAGCTGGGTGTACTGAGAGTGATCTTTACTAAATGATGTCTCACTTTAGGGAAATGCGGGTATATTTCCCCTATATTCTATTTTCCTCATTCCAAACCCATTTGTGTAGTTAAATGCGAATAGCCTGAAAAGGTAGATAGGCATGGTGGAAATATTTTTAAGAAATTAATAAATATAATACTATCCCCGCCTTTCAGAACATTTTAGAGAATATAAATAATTATTGTAGTGTCAACACATCGACAATGATAGTTGACTTCCAGCTATTGAAATTTAAGCCATACCCCGTAGCAAAAGTAAGAACTGTACATTACATCCCATGGTGTGTACCTTTATAGGAAAACATCTAGTCACAGAAAATGTGCTTCAACCGAAAGGTTGACTTTATGAAACAAACTAATACTTTATACGGACAATTTTCAACAGTATTGCCCTGGAATTTTAGTAGTCGAGCTGAATATTTTCATAACAAGCTTTGTGGCAAATAATCTAACTTTAGGCAAATAAATAAATAAATTTGATGTCATATTTTTTTCATACTCAAATAATTAATAGAAGGAAATCAAAAATTACTGTTGACATTTCGTTGTATTTAGAGTGGGTATCACTTTGCATACCCACTTCAAAGCTTTTGTTCTTATGTATTTTGGGAATTTTACTTTATAAATAAACTATAAAAAAAACAGTTTTGTCATATAAATTAATGAGATAAAAAGTAGTATTAAAGAGGCTGTGTGGGGTTTCTGAACCATTTTAATACATTTTAAAAATTATTTTATTCGAAATATATTAATAAATGCACTCGGTTTTCAAATATTAATCAGAAAATATTCCGTTAGTCCATAACTTTCACATCATATTGAACTGGTTATACACCAAACATTATTTAAAATGCGTTTAGGTGGCGTCATCGCTTTTGTCGTCCTGGATGGGTAAATGCAGGCGTTCCAAAAAAATTCAAAGCAAGACGAGGATTTCTACGAATACAAAAGGCTGCAGAGAACTGTGAAGCGACGATATTAATTGAATAGAGCTATTTCAAGTTGCTCTATATAATTAAGTTACAAACTTACTGGTATTGCATGGACCCCCCAAAAAAGTAAGAGGTTTCAAATAATTGAAAGAAAAACCAATATGCCATTGCTTTTTTCTGACATTCAGGTTTGTATCATCCATTACCTCCAAATAAAATAAATTCAAACATTTAGCCCTATGTATGGGGACGTGGTTTATTAAATACATTCTTTTAAAATCACATGTTTAGTTATTATTTATTCCACTACGTTTAATAAAACCAATGAGTAAGATGGAATTAAAATAAACTGTAACCGCATCTACGTAGAGGAAGAGCAGACAAACATAAAGTAGAAAACCACCCTCAATCAATCTTTTGGGATTCGACCCCCAAGATCTTCGTTCCCGACGAACCAACTTAAACGTGCTTGACGTTTAATCCTAATACTCACCGATGCGGGTACATGTTTAATAACTTAAGAACTATTATTGATTATATTTCCCTTTGAGGGGAAACAAATGAGTAGGGAAATAGAGGAAATGCACCACAACATTTGCCAGTTGAGACGATAGCCAATAATCAAGCACGTTGAACTTGATTAAAAGAAATCATATTCTAGCTTATCGTATAAAATCGCTTGTTATTCACCAAATGTTTATTTTAAAAACAGGGCCAGCAAAAGAACGATGCAAAATCCTCCCCCTTAACTCCCGTTCCCTCCAAAAATAGATAGCAAGTTGTGGGGTTAATATATTAGCTCCTAACTGGGTCAATAAAACAAGACTTAACCGAAGTGAAAGGGGCGTGGCCCATGAGCCTGTCACGACATTTACCTAACTAAAAGATTCCTTGAAAAGTCGAACCATGAATCGAACCGAGATATTTTAATCACGTTACCGACGCGGTCAGTCCAGAGATACCTGGGAGATCCTGGTTCGACCTCGGGCAGGAATTTAAAAAAACAGTAGAGACCTTAAATTATTTATGTATGGTCTAGCACACTCATTCCATGATTTTATTTTTATTTATTTGAGATAGCTTATTTTAGGTAAATTTTATGAATCAACTTAATATATCAACACACGAGAATTTCCACGAGTGAGAGCTAAAGGGCAATACAATTTTGCCGGGAGAGGCATTTAGTTTTATAAAGGCCTACCTCCCAGAGTTATTTTACATGCCACAATCGACATGGGACCTACGATTTTAATTCCCCTCCGAAGGAAGTTGTGCTACGGATTTGTATCACTCAAGACAAATCCATCGACCCCTGTTGGGTTTGAACCCACGAACATCGGGCCTAAAGCGAGGACTTTACCTCAAGACCACCGAGGCCGACTAGATGATTGTTATTATTATTAGCACCGCGTCTTACTACCCATTCGGGTTATACGCACGCTAATGTGTAATGGTAGGGTGATTGTGAGATGAAATGAAGGACCTACAGTTTAACGTGGAATCCGAACCACGGTGGAGGCCTAGCATTCCCCACATTCACAAGATGTCTTGTCAGAGGTGAAGGAAGGGTTTGGTAATCAGATAAATCTGTGCCGGGACCGAGAATTGAACCCCGGCCGCCAGCACAGAAGTCTGACACCTTACCCCTAGACCACCAGGTCACCCATTAGATGATTGTTATTTGTATTAAATGTGATATATATATATATTTATTTTTTTTAAGTCTCGAAAGCTGTCATGCTTTTATTGCCCTTATAAAAGAGCCACACAAGACAAATATTCGTGTACTTGAATCAGTTATATTACAAAAATGTAATATATTTTCTTTCGATATGAAACCTTACTTATCTTAGCTCCTTTATAGGCATTCTTTTTCACAATAGTCTTGACTTCATTTGTCACCATTGATGACTTAAGGGGCTTGCATAGGGGAGCCAAGACAGTGTCACTCAAGTGTTCAGCTCTTTCACGATTTTGATTAAACTATTAGTAGTATCGAGGTTTGGTCTTCACTGGGATGAATACAAAACTTTATTCTATGTTACTATAATAAAGAGAGATGTCAACATAGTTTAAAATATGAAATTTTGCCCTTAGAGAAGTCATAATAAGGGATATTTGAGTTGATCGTTAAAGACCTAAATCCGAGGGAAACTAGAGGGCAATACTCTAGGAACATAGAATAGAGATTTGTGAATCGAATTATATAATTTATTAGGGGGTCACAACACAAAATTTATTGGTATCATTATTAAGCTGAGAGGTAGCAACTGGTAGCATTTCCCTGTACGCTAACGCCATCACTAGGCAAAGGACCAGTAGAGCTTTGTTATGAACGTAGGAGGGAATAGTGGAAGTGAAAGAATGGCAGACGAGCAGGCTAATCCTTCTCTCGCTTACTCTTGCCGTTCGTACTTCCACTCGGCTCATCACCTTCTGTAGAATCTTGCAGATCGTGGCACGCTTTGTTGAAAAATACGTACATTGACCACATTTTATTAAGTGGAAGCTAAAAAAAATTAGCGTCAGTATGGACGAAGAAAAAACAACTGTGGACCATAGAAGAGGGAAAAAAAGAAGATTATACCTCACAGCCCATCGCAAGAAAATAAATTGGAATAAGGGGAAGAAACTATGGATTGGTGATTCTGGGTGACTATTTTTTAAGTTTATATAGCAATAGTGAATTGGTCAAAAATGATACTGGCCTATTTATATTCATGTATTTATCATACACTTTTTAAACACACAACCTAACTTAGGTAACAATGTGATCTCTACATCACATTCAGAAAAATAGCCTAGATATTCACTATTCAGATAAAAGGACGTATCCATCTAGAAATAGAAATTTTATTTTATAGCACCC
Source organism: Timema cristinae (assembly GCA_039000515.1). Lineage (NCBI taxonomy): Eukaryota > Metazoa > Arthropoda > Insecta > Phasmatodea > Timematidae > Timema > Timema cristinae. Next base: position 28,114,957 of record JBCFYV010000935.1, read on the forward strand.
CCTTGAATCAGCTTCACGAATCTCTACCAAGGTGCATTAACGGTAGTTTTTTAAATGTGAAATTCACTTTGGTTTTATAATCTATCTACACGCTAATGTGAGAGCACTTTTTTGTATCAAATACTTTCTCTTCCTCACCCCTAGTAAATTATTTTTTATACTGTTGTTTTAATTTTTTTAATAGTTCCTCCGTCCGTCCGTCCCCCCCTCAAAGTAACAAAGGCTTATTTTTAAACCAAAACTGTGTTATTAAAAATTCATAAATTTAATTTAAGAATAATATTTGTTCCCATGACTTCATAATAATAAAATAGGGTACTGGAATATTTGTTTTAATTTTTTTGGTTAAATGGTTAGTTTAAAAAAAATACAAGTTTTATGTGACAATAATTAATACTTGAACATGCTTGACAAAATTAAATCCTATATTATTTTGCATGCAAATAATATGTCCTAGCAATAAAATATTCAGATAATTACACTTTTAGCCTGAGATTTTTGAGTCACATGCTGAAATACTAATTATGCAAAATGTAAGGCAAAGCATAGCGGTTTCTTATATTTAACCAATATTATAACTCCACAATTATATTCAATTTACAGAAAATACTTACTGGTTATAGGAAAATAACTATTCCACGTTAAACTGTAGGTCCTCCATTTCATCTCGCAATCACCCTACCATTACACATTAGTGTAAGTGCGTATTACCCGAACGGTTTGTAAGACGCGGTGCTAATAATAATAATAATAATATAATCAGCTCTCTGTCGACTTGAAATAAATTTTATTGCTTGAAAATCTTGAGTATAGAAACTTTATAATAAATATTAAAGTGCTAAAAAGCTGTACATATATATAACCAAATTAATAGTTACTAATACGAAAGGACCACAGCATCCTTACTAAAAAAGGCCTACCAATAGTTGTTTACATTTTGATTTTATGAATATTCATCGTGATATAATCCCCTCTCCACTTTCTGGCACACCTACCAGCATCTTATCTGATACTATTCGGTATCCTCACTGCAGCGTACAAATTAATATATTCACACATTCAATAATTAGTAGGCCTAACAGCAGCACCTTTACAGAAGATTTGATGGCCATATCCTCCGGCGATTAGTCGAAGACATAATTGTATTCACAACTGTAAATATTAGATTTCATAATTCACTTTAGTGTTTTAATTTATTTAGTGAACAAGTTAAGGTGGGCTGGAAGAGGACACGAGAAAAATTAAGTGTTTTTTTTGCAGTTTTCACAACAAACTTTTTTAAATCAAATGCTTCATTAGAGACATATAGTTTAATTTTCTATACATGGCAATATCAACAGCTGTTCTTGAATATCTGCTATGAGCATAGCATCATTTAATGAGAAACATTTTAAACGAGGAGAAAAAGTTTTCACAAAATTCTAGGACAATCATGACAGAAATTTAACAACTGTTGATATCACCTTGTAAAGAAAATTAAACTCTATGTTTGTACTGGAGCAATATTTGATTTAATTTGCTGAAAAAAATTGTTTGATACGAAAATTGCAAAAAAAAACTAGTTTTCCTGGCATCCCCTTTGATCCCACCCTAAGTACAGTTAATAGGAGTGCCACATTCATAGAAGAAGGGTATAAAGTCTGAAACTAGCTATGATATCTATAGTTATAACTATATGTTTTATGTATTTTGAACTGGTACAGAGGTATCAACTATAATCTGGCATACTTGGAACCCGTCCCTGCCATGACAGAACCATTTTATGAGGTTCATGGTGAAGCCGCTGCAGAAAGAGGAAATTTAGATCAATTGTAAGTCGAAGCAAAATGTTTATCTTACTATTTAAGACAACACTTTTGGGTAAGAGTGGAATTCACATTTATATGAGAAACTTAAGTCAAACATGAGTGAAAAGGACTCCAAATAGGAGAAAGAAATTCAAGCCCACATATTGTGATTTTATGGCTGGCTACCTATTAAAAAATCGCGCTGAAAGACGTGTCATTAGTTTGGGCTAGTCTTCATTTGAAGTAACTATACGGTTGGGATGAGATATATATTATTTTTATTTCACCATTCCAGGCTATTCTTATTTAACTACACTTCTTGGACAAGAATGAGGAAAGTATAATTTTGAGCAAATGCTACAACATTGGTATGGATGGGGAGTGTGAAATAATATACTATATAATATAAGCTACAGGCCAGATATTGAGGAAGAATACATTAATACCTAATTAATCTTGCTTTCAAGATCAGGGATGGAGTTTAACGTATAGAAATCATTACTTACTACGAATTAATTTCCATAACAAAAACCGTTTTAGAGGTCATCGTTAGATCTCAAACTAGCGTTGAAACAAGCCATTTTACCAAGTTGATTTAATTTTTTTTATTAAAGAGTTTATTTACTCATACATGGTATTACTATTGTGTGTACTTATTGCGAGATAAAAAATTGCCAATTTATTCCTCATATCTCCCCAATTTTACAAATTAATTGATTTGCTGTAGGGCAAAACTAAACTGGTTTATTAAATATATGATATTACATTGTGCGAGAATGAGAATTTAAAAAAAAATGAAAGTCATAAAATGTATGTTAATAGTCTTCCTGAAATATTTTCTTTATATTATGTATGACCCGCCTCGGTGGCGTAGTTGGCTAACGCGCTAGTCTTGTTAAGCTCGACTGCTGAGGACGGGGAGATCGAGGTTCGAATCTCGGTTGGGTGAACTGGGGTAGTTTTTCCTAAATGGTTTTCCACTCTCCCTCCACGCAAATACGGGTTCACTTACTCTAATTCAACCTTCCCAATTCCCAATCCATTATCGTAATTAGTACTCAAAGTGTATAAACCGAGCGGGTAGTAAGACGCAGTGCTAAATAATAATAATAATATATTATGTATGTATTTGATTAACTCAAAATAACTTTAGTAAGAAAAACAAAATAGCAGTTTAACTTTAAACATAATAGTGTAAAATAGGTGTATGTATTTTAATGAAAAAATTAAAGAATGCACAAGACATAAATTCAACAAAAACTTTAGTCAATGATTTATTTATTACAAATTATTATTTTTACATCAATAATCTTTTTTTTCAGGAATACTACAATCGATACATTTCAAATAAGCCCCCCTCGACATTCAGAGATGCCATCCTGTAGCTTAACTGATGGTGACACTATTGAAAGTATTCTCCCTCCACATTTAGAGTAGCCTTACCCCACATCTCTAGATAATACCATACATTCGACTAATGTTAATTCATAAACAGAAGTTATAAAGGATATTTTCCCGGAAGGTGTGCCACAGACACCATCGTCTTCACAACAGTAAATATTACATTACACATTTTAGTGTTAACTTATTTAGTGAAATTATAGGACTCGATATGGTGTTGAACATGAACCTATGGCAATAGAAGCTTTGGAAGAAGTGCTTGGAGTAAAAGTTGAAAGGGTGGGGTTAGTAGTCGACAGAAATATATCATTTATTGCAGCATCTCCCGATGGATTTATAGGTGATGATGCTATCGTCGAAATTAAGTGCCCTGCACCGGCGAAAGATTTTACACCAAATGAAGCCATAAAATGCAAAAAAATCAAGTTTTGCACATTACGAGGAAATGATATCCTTTTAAAAAAAAGAGATAGTTACTATTACCAAGTGCAAGGACAATTACACATAACTGAAAGATGGTGGTGTTACTTTGTTGTCTGGACAAGAAAAGGAATGTCCTTCACGAAAATTGAGAGGGATGACATCTTCTGGAAAAGTGAAATGGAGCCTCAATTAATTAGATTTTATATGGATAGTTTGCTTCCAGAGATACTTGATTCCAGATATGATCGAGGATTGCCAATAAGGGACTCCTTTTAGAGAAAACCAATATTTAAAATGATGGCCAGCCATCAAAAAGAAAATATCTTAATTGGGTTGCGAATGGATGAAATTTTGTTTTACTCCTTGGTGGAGTTTAGATAAGAATATTAGATAGATAAGATAGATAAGACTATTTCCCTTCAGTTTGTTTTTTCATCATATTTTGAACATTACTGACCATAATTTCCCTTCATTACTTAATAAACGTTAAATGAACATGAGAGGTCTTAATTTTGTGATGTACGCAATGGTGGATCTACATAAATATCACCTATGGCAAGCACTGGAATTGCGCCTCTGTCCAAACACCTGACACCTTTTTTTAAACAACTTTACCACAATATCTGCTCAAAAATAAGACAAACTCATTAATTTTATATTTAACACATTATGGTAACATAAGAAAACTATGAATGCACCTTCCTTGTTTTTACTGACGCAAATTGATCTATGATATCTTAAAGTCTGTTGTTTCTGTTTATTCTCTTTACACAATCAACAGAGCAAATCACACAATCAGCTTTGACCCATGAAGACTTTCAAAAACGAAGGTATTAGTTTCAGATCTCACAGCTGACGATGGTTAGCAGTATCTGAATAGCACTGTGAAGATTGTGGAAAATGCTCTCATCTGCATACTGAGCAATACATTCTGGAAGTTCTTCAAGTCTTGATATTTTCATGTTGGCCCGACTTGAAAAAACATGTGACAATCTAAAATGTATTCATATAGTTGTTGTCCATCAACAACACAGCTATAAAATTTTCCTAAATGTTCGCACTTCTGGTTCGAATCTTTAATATCGTCAGCGTAACACAGTCCCTTGGCATCAATAAGAAAGTCTAAGAAAGTCACTTCTTATTTCACTGGTTTCATTTCCATCGTCTGTAATGTCCTGGATAGCTCTAAGTATCTTCTAAAGGTACTTGTTAACCGGCTTCATTGCTTTTATCCTTGCACTCCATCTAATTTTGGGCTCCCACTTCACAACCACAGGCGCAGCGTTTTTCATACCTTTCTTTGAGTGAGTGGTTGTCGCAATTCACTAACAATGCCAGGCTGTTTGTCTCACTTATTCTTTGTTGAACACTACTCTTGTGTCAACCATCACAGCAGGGTTGTCATAAAACTGTGACTGAAACTCCTTTAGCTCCTTTTCGTCCTTTTCTGTTAAAATTTTCTATAATCATTAATAAAAATCAAAGCGACCTCAAACGTCATAAAACAAATGTGATTGTATTGTTGGTAATTTTTTTAATATATTCTCAATTTTAGATAAAATTATTTATTAATTGATAAATAATTAGAAACGTGTTTAGTTTAAATATTATTTTACATTTAAAACCAAACAAAAAGTTGAAATACGCCCTTAGGACCTTTGCGCCCTAGGTTCGCTTTATCTCAACGGCCAAGTTCTGACATGATAATTAGTATGTGATCTTATATAGGCTATTTTCAGTATGAATATCATGGATTAAGCTACAGTTTGTACAAAAATAAATATTTAACGTTCCATTTAGTAGTTTATATTATATAACAACTAAAAATTATTTAAAATATAAAAGTATTTGGAATAAAAAAGTAAGATAAATTACAATAATTGAGTAAATAGAACCTATTTAGTGACGTGCCCCCGTTAAGTGGCGCCCAGGGCACTTGCAAAATCTGCCATACCGTAGGTCAACCACTGTATATAAGTGAAATGATTATGATTTTTCTTTATTTAGAGATATGTATGTAATGGGCATGATTTTAATTTGTTTAGTGATATATTGTGATAGTGTATTGCATAAAATTTTACTAAACTTTGTTGTAGGCCTTTATGTGTGGTGAGCATAATTTTATTTTGTGGCATATGTGTATTGTACATAATTTTCTAAACTTTGTGTATGTGTAGTGAACATAATTTTTCTTTATGTTGTGATATAATAAATATATCATGTAAATTTATTTTATTATGTGATAAAACTTTTTTTTAACATTATTTTTTAAGCGTTATGTATGTTTGTAGTGAACATTATTCTCCTAACTTTTGTGGTATACGTGTAATGAATAAGATTTTCCTTTATTTTGTAATTTAGGACTACGTATAGTGAACATATTTTTCCTAAGCTTTGTGGTATACGTGTAGTTTTTCATACCCGAATACGATTTTGTGAGATGGTAAATAATTGTAAGGAAGTTGTACGGGAGCGTATGGGTTTGTTACTGATATTGCAGGAATAATTCTACGCTAATAAACACAGGCAAAAAAATATTTAACAAAAGGGTCTTAAATTAAATACTGTATTTATGTTCTATAATTTTGACAATACGATTTATTCCTTATGTTTGTAACCACTTAACGTTAGTTATGTTTTAACGAGTGTTTTATTCATAAGAATTATAAATTATGCCACGTAAAAAGTGAATTTATTTTGTAATCATGTTTATTTAAAAGGAGGTAATATTGACTAAGTGGGAAAGAAGTATTTCTGCAAGGTTATTATCATTGATTTCAGTATGCATATTACATATAACTTAGGGTTAGGGGCTGTAGCAGCATCAAATTCTCAGAAGAAGGCAGTAAGCTAAAAAAAAAGGTTGAGTATTACTGCCTTGAACCATACTGATAGTGAAATCACATATAGTTAACATTACATTGATAACTTTCATCAGTTGTACACGTATAGTGGACATTGTTAACTTTCGTCAGTTGTACACTTATAGTGGACATATTTACCTTTAATCAGTTGTACACGTATAGTGGACATTGTTAGCTTTCATCAGTTGTACACTTATAGTGGACATTGTTAACATTCATCAGTTGTACACTTATAGTGGACATTGTTAACTTTCATCAGTTGTACACGTATAGTCGACATTGTTAGCTTTCATCAGTTGTACACTTATAGTGGACATTGTTAACTTTCATCAGTTGTACACTTATAGTGGACATTGTTAACTTTCATCAGTTGTACACTTATAGTGGACATTGTTAACTTTCATCATTTGTACACGTATATTGGACATTGTTACCTTTCATCATTTGTACACGTATAATGGTCATTGTTAGCTTTCATCAGTTGTACACGTATAGTAGACATTGCTACCTTTAATCAGTTGTACACGTATAGTGGACATTGTTAGCTTTCATCAGTTGTACACGTATAATGGTCATTGTTAGCTTTCATCAGTTGTACACGTATAGTGGTCATTGTTAGCTTTCATAAGTTTTACACGTATATTGGACATTGTTGCCTTTCATCTGGTGTACGCATATAGTGGATATTCCTTGCCTGAATTTAATTCTAGATTTATATTTACTTCAACTTTATTAGGTTGTAAAAATATATTGCACATTACTTCCCTTGTTTAGTCTCTCCACGTAGAGATTGAAACTAACAGATTTTACTTGATGGCAAATATAATATGAAAGCTAGTTTAATCACACAGCAACATATCAATCTAATATTTTATATAACTTATGTAAAAACTATATCCAAAAAGCTTATTGATAGCTATTGTAATATTTTTGTTGGTTTAGGAATATTTGGAAACATACAAACTAAGCTATAAATGTAAACATTTAAATAAATCAAAACACAAACATAATATTTCGTGATATTTTATGGGTATAACTAATAAGTAGTTGAAATGTCACGCTTACCTACACCATCTTATCTAATTTTACTATTTATAATGACAGGTTATAAAGTTGTCATATAATAGTTTTAACTACAACAACTAGAAATTAAAATATTGTACCACCAATAGCTAAACGTTCTATACAATACAAGTTTTCACCACCACTTAACCTTTAAAATGGGAAAAAAAGGTAATTGTTATGCAACTGCTACACATTTAGGTGCTGCTAGTTTTGCCTTTAAATAATGATGAATTCCCTAATAATACAATAATTACACCAAAGGGAAAGAAAGTGGAAATTATTAATCAAAGGTCATATACCTTCATTTGTGTAAAGGAAGAGTGGAAAATAATTGAAGGCAAACAATTTCTTAGCACACGACTGGAATTTCAGCCCCAATCTACCATCACCTGTAAATTAGACTAGACGAGAGAGATTATTTTGTTCACGTCCCCACTGGAGAGGGCTATTATTTTTCTATTCATGGTTTTATAAGATGTTTAATCTAAATATTAAAAGAGTTCAAGCTACTGTCCGGCTGGGATTTACCCAAAGGGTCGAATGATCTAAGGCGTCATTCTAACAATAAAATTGGTTGCCAATAACATGGAAGTTAGGGTTAGAATTCCGGTCTGGTGTATCGAGAGGGATTTTGCTCTCAATGGTCGATTTCCACTCCCGCTCTTCGTTAATGCGGGTACAATTCCCTTAAAATTAAACTTTTCTATTCTATAACAAATTAGCGTATTAATTGATGCACATGCAAATAATCCATAACAGGTAGTTAGATGGTTGTGGAAAATTAACCTAATGATTTCAATATTTAGATACAAATTTTAAAAATAAAGTTATAAGTACCTAATTAATCTATGTACATGAATGTAAGTACCTAATTATTTTATGTATATGAATGTAAACCACGATTTAATATACAAGAGCAGCATTACTAGCAACTTGAAATAGTAATGTTCTTATTTCTTTTAAACAACTCGCACTGTCTAAATTTGTAAGAAGATTGGTTGTGCATCAAGCCAGTGGTCTGTTGTGAAATATAAACCAAAAGAGTGAAAAAGCTGTCGCTTTTACTGGTGAATGAATCATCCCGGCCTTGAGTGACAAGTCTTTCGTCCTTACTCTTTCACTAATCTGTTACGAACTCATCGAAAGAAAGATAGGTAAAGAGAAGAGGGGAATATTTTTTTTACTCCCAAAAGGCGACGAGGTATTTCTACCTGCCCATGTAGCACCCGAACGCGTAGCTTGGCGTATGAATACGTACATATTAATCTATCAAAGTTTATATCAGTAACAATTAGAAATTATGGTTAGTTGGCTTGGCCAATTGACTCTCAGTGATTCAGTTTACGACTTCTCATGTGATGGGGCTAAATCAACGAACAAGAGCACCAAATCGGGATGTAGGGAATGCGAGATAAGAACAGTGTTTTTGCAATTTTAATAGCAAAACTTTTTTTTTCCGAAATAAATATAATATTACTCCAGTAGAAAGAGTTTAGTTTTCTTCACATTGTGTTATGACAGCTCTTGAACATCTGTGATGAGCATAGTGGCATTAGATGATTAACTTTTTAACTGTAGAGAAAAATTTGTCATTAAATTCCAGGAGACGTTTGACAAATATTCAACATCTGTTGATATCACCATGTCAAGAAAATTAAACTATGTTTCTACTGAAGAATTATTAGATTTATTTTGACCAAAAAAAGTTTTGCTATAAAAACTGCAAAAACACTGACCTTTTATCGTGTTCCCTAAAGAGCACCTGAAAAAACCAATGTGTATTATTACATATTAATCTCGTGTTTATATGTTATCAGGTCATATGAACGTGGAGGTCCAGCCGTCGTCATATATACGCTCACTATGATAGCAGCTGATAAAAAGTTACACAACGCTTGAAACGAATGCACCGTTGTGAAAATCTACCATATGTTTGTCATGAGCCTTAAGGATTTACACATTTTAAAACAAAATACGATAAAAAAAAAAGCTACTTAGAAGTTAATCGTTCGAATCTCGGTCGGGTGCACTTGGGGTGATTTTCTACTTGTGATTTATCAGCATTTTTTCCTGTGCCCTCTTTCTCCAAGGTCGTCAATGCCTTGTATTTAACATACCAATAATATTATTTACTTTTTTTAATCCCAAAACCAACACAACTAGATTGAAAATCACTATACATTTACGGGGAATACTCTAGTTGGATAATGATTATTATGATTATTATTAGCACCGCATCTTACTACCCGTTCGGGTTGTACGCACTTACACTAAAATGTGTAATGGTAGGGTGATTGTGAGATGAAATGGAGGACCTACAGTTTAACGTGGAATCCGAACCACAGTGGAGGCCTGGCATTCCACACATTCACAAGTTTGGATCAATACACGTCTTGTCAGAGGTGAAGGAGGGGTTTGGTAATAAGATGAATCTGTGCCGGGACCGAGGATTGAACCCTGGGCCCCCAGCACAGAGGTCCGACACCTTACCCCTAGACCACCAGGTCACCCCTCTAGTTGGACAAGTATGCGAGTCATGACATGGCTAAGTTTGCAATATTAATGGCTGAGACGAGTCCTCACACCCTCCTCCGCCCCTAGAAATATCTAGATGGTGTATTGCGGGGCAGCTCGTAGTTTACAAAAATGTTAGTAAGAATTTGCTTTAAATAATAAAAGCGTTATTCAAACATGTGAATAGTGGCAGTGTAACTTATACTGACAGAGTGCTATGTAAAATTGTTATTATGGTTTCTATCAATAATTTAAATCTTAGTTGCGTGTAAATGGGGGGAGACTGATGGGATATGATGGAAGTGGAGGAAGATTGAGAGGCATATATATAACCCACTGGATTTTTGCGCTAGCCGTTTAGGAAAACGGTGATAAATAATTCAACCAATAAATGACTATATCAGGAACATACAGCCTGGAGTAAGAGGGAATATAAATTTTGTTAGTGCAGTTTGGTATTTTATTCAAATAGCTTTAAAAACAACATTTTTTTTCCCGGGGATTTCCAAGGTGTCCGTGAATGTGTTGCGTGCTTTACATATAATAAAAGTGATTGCCGCATAGTTACCATATGACAGCCAAGAATTACTTACAAACAATCTCTCTCAATGATAGCCTGGTGTGAATAAACATATATCTCGGCCGGTGTCTCCTTTATTATTATACCTCAGATACATAGTACAAAGCAGTGTCGGGGGAATCTAAAGGTCCGGGTGAAAGCCATCTCCTGATCTTGAACAAGATCAAAAAGTCAGCAAGGTGAAGACAAATAGACGACGAGATCCAAGAGGCGCTAAGCGCGCTCGCCGTTCCCAAGATGACTGTCCACCATTCACACAAGAGGGCCGGTATTTATATCTTAAGTTGTGTGTGTGACGTCATGGCAAGTTACGCCAAACTCTTTGGTAGCGTGCGTCACCTTCGCGCGGGAAGCGCGTAACGCGACGTATATTCCGAGTCCGTCCCAGCGCCAAACAGGTAGGCGTCCACAAAACAACCGCGGGCACCAGCGTCGCTTAGCGACAGGGCTGCCAAGATGAGCATCCATAATCTGGACTAGGTCCAATACACACTTCCTCCATTCTTTCATCTATTCTTTTCATGATACGCTCCACGTCTGGACTATCGCCTATTTACGCTAGTGGGATAGAGATAAGGAATATTAAACTTAAAATTATTATTATTATTTAGCACCGTGTCTTACTTACCCGTTCGGGTTATACGCTTAAGTACTAATTACACTAATGGATTAGGAATTGGGAAGTTTGAATTAAAGGAAGTGAACCGCATTTGCGTGGAGGGAGAGTGGAAAACCATTTAGGAAAAACCACCCCCAGTTCACCCGACCATATTCGAACCTCGATCTCCCCGTCCTCAGCAGTCGGGCTCAACACGACAAGCGCGTTAGCCAACTACGCCACAGAGGCGGGTAACTTAAAATAAATGTTCCCTTAGTTGCGTGAGGAAAAAGTAGGAAACCATTTAGAGAGAAAACTCAACACACTCGGCCATAATTCAAGCGTCACATACAAAACAGGATTTGACCACTTTTTCCACGTGTCCATCGGTACTGCCCGCACACAGTTTTTGAAGGCCTAATGAATAAGGAAAAGTATTAATAGATTCAAGATATAAGAGGAACACTAGCATTATGGTGGAAGGAATAAAAATCACTGTAATACATTTATTTGTGGTATTTAACGTGCACTTTCTGAAATGACTGATTATGTAAGCTAATTATAATTTCTATGAGCGAGAGCGAAAGGGCCTACCAATTTTACCGGAAAGAGTATTTTCACATACCTTCCACGTCTTGTCATACGTATTGTCAGAGGTGAAGGAAGGGTTTGACAATCAGATAAATCTGTGCCGGGACCGAGGATTTAACCCCGGACGCCAGCATAGAAGTCTCACACCTTACCCCTAGACCACCAGGTCACCCGACATGTAGTACAATAATTTAATATTACGACAGACATTTCAATCTAAACAATATTTTTCTCTTTTCACACATTAAAAGCTAGCAATTTTTTTTGTATTGTATTTCTCAAGCATTCCTATGTTAAGTAAAAATATGGTTTTAGGTGGCATGTGGCACACGACCTTTCTCGAAGGTTAAGTTGTGCAGATGTTACCAATTACTACCATACCAATTATTATTGTTAGTTTAAACACGCAAACAAGTCTAAAGAACGATCCATCTTCCTTATGTCTTAAACACCACCAGATCGTTAACAGATGCGACATTTACAGTTCAATTTAAAATGGAAATAATGAGGAGAAATTTAAAAAAAAACTGCATCGTTGGGTACGCAGGAAAGGGTTTCATCCTCTTCGGTTTGCTAGTGATAGGTATCTCAGGGTTCGAATTCCAGCCGGATGTATTAAGGCTTTTTTTTTTTTCTTGAAAAATAGGTTTCAAGCCTTTCCCCACGCAAATAAGGGCACATTTCTTCAACCGTATAGCGTCCTACTTTCTACCACCCCTATAGTTTAATTAAAATTTGAATAGCCCGCACGACGGGCAGTAAGACGTGGTGCAAACAAAAACCATACTAACAATAAAATGAACACAAACAAAAACTCAATTTGACTAGGAAAAAAAAACTTGAGAAATTCTATCATACTTTTCCTGTTGTATTTTATTTAGATGTTTCAAGGATCAATTTGATGCATACTAATGCTCAGCTATTCGCGCTGACAACCTTAATCGTTCACCTGAATCCTTTTGATGTTGATAACTGTGCATACACCCATGGAAAGGCTAATAAGGACAATTCTAAAGTCCTACATGCAGAACTTGGGTGGCCCCACCATCAGAGGGGACCCAATAGCAGTCGCGCAGCCAATATTCGTGGGTGAGGACCATAAGATGGACATAATCCCTCTTCTCCCTGATTTAACTTTATCTTAGTAAAAGCCTAACATAATATATCAAGTATAACTATTACTACCATATAGGCTATGTGCGCCAGTACTGGTGGCGCGACTCGTGATGACATGTTCTTGCAGGGAAAATCCAATCGGCATCATATTTACCTCGATCAAATACTCGAAAACCCTAAAACCTAACTCACCGTTTATCGTAAACTACTTGGACAATCATAGTAGTTTTTCCAGAATTTGTTATAAAAACCGTAAAATATATGATATTATTAAAATTCCCATATTCCAATTAGTTTGCTTTGGAAAAATTGTTTTCTAATAAAAGAACTATTATGAGGTTTCTACTGCAGACATATTTTCATTCTGTGTAAAAGTTTTTTCCTAATTTAAATAGATGGGTAGTATTAGTGTAAGAAATGATAATCATGAACTGAATTTTATTTTGATACTAGCCCCTTCCCGTAAAAAAATAATTAATTTTTAAAATGATTCTAACGATTTGGTTCAAAATAGGTATCTGGGGACTATTTTAAATGATAAAGTATTTTTATTTAAAAAAATACATTTAAAGGTCGTTTATTTATGACAAATTTTAGTAAGTTTGAAGTTTTGAAGCCTTAGTTTCAAATATGGTGAGTAAGATTTTTTTTTTTTTTTTTTTTTACAAATTAAAATACTATGAGTGTAGTTTATAAATAAGTGATTTTTGAAAATTAGAAACTGGACAAAATTGTGTGTATATGAAGAGTGTGTGTTTATTGTGATTAACAAAAAAAAGTGTTTGATTTTCTGAGGAAAACATACTTAAGAGTGGTGTACTCAAATTTTGTTTTTGAAAATTTTGTTCCACTCTATAATACGCTATATGAGAACGTTTGTGCGGTAATGTCGTTCCAATTATTTACTTATATAGCAGTATTGTTTTCTTAACAATTAATTTTCCATAAAATCGACAAAGAAACCTCTAAAATCACTATTAAGTAAGCTACACACAAAGTGTTTGAGTGTATCAAACAACCAGAAAGCTAAATAACTACCAAACTCGGTGGCCCAGTTAGCTAGCGCGCTAGTTTCGTGTTGAGATAGATTGCTCAGGACGGAGAGATCAAGGTCCGAATCTCGGTCGGATGAATTGGACTAAGATGCGGTGTTAAATAAAAAAATCTAAATGCTAGGACACTCCTGCATGTGCTTGACTGAGCTCATAGAGAAGAGATCTGGAGCTACTTTGCCCTGAATATGGCACGTGAAGGTTAGACTTACCTAACAAGGATATAATCCCAGATCCATTCTCATCCACATTGTCACCAATTACTGCAAATATCATCCATTGTAAGTAACAAGGATGGATGGATGGATGAATGAATCACGGACAAAATTGCAACAATTGGTACTCATGACTCATAGCCGTCATCCTCGGCGTAATGAGGGGTGAGGAATGTTAGGTTAGGTTTCCATCGTTACGCGACGAAGGAATATAACGGTCCCAATATTTCTTCTGACGTCAGCTCCAGTGATAAGTCAAAAAATGATGACCTTAAGGATACGCATTATAGGACTGGCAACGCATGTTAAAAATATGTTACTAAAATCATGTATTATGGGTAGAGCCCCGTAAAAATGGTAAGACTCGATAAAGCGAAAAGTGACATGCAAAGATGGAATCAAGTAATTTTTCCTTTGATAGTTTTTGAATATGATTTACCATGTTTTTGAAAAGCGAAATAAAACGAAATTGTCTTTTTATACTAAATCCTCCTATAAAACGAAATAACACCACTTTTACAACAACAAAAATCTTTAAATAAACAAAAAATTAAGCAGAAATATTTACCATGCTGTAATTTGATTAGTATTTTGTTGTGGTGTAAGCTAACTTTAGGCTACAAAATTGTGAAATATGCAGACAAACTTGACAAAAAATTTTAAAGCTAATATATAAGGTTTGAATAATAAATTTTAATTTTGTATACATTGTCTCAACATGTAAATAATACTTAAACACATCAGATAAAAAGTAATTTCGAATGAACACGAAATAACACCGAAAAGTGAGATTTAAAAAACGAAATTCGGCTAAAAATAAAATTATTTTTACGGGGCTCCAATTATGGGTCATCCATAAACCACGTAACGTCACGCTGCTGGGTAAGGGGGAGGTCATATCTAATGTGTACATGGTGTTATATGGGGAAGGGTAAGTGTTAAATAACACAGATATTATGCTTAAATTCTAATGTTGAAAAAATAATATTAGTGTTCATGTTTTCACCATTCGTAAAAATAGGCCTACTTATAGATAATGTCCTATTCTGAGGAATATTAAATCCGAGTCCATTTGCTGGTGTCACAAAAGCTTCCTTAGTATATAATTATATTTATTCTTGATGTGAAAAGTTACGTAAGGCAAGATGGAAAGGAAGGGTGGGATCAGGCTAGATATTTACATGGTGTTATAAGAAGAAGGGGTTAAAAAAAGCGTTACGTGGTTTATGGATTACTCCTTATACAAAATGACGAGTTTACTACTTTGGATCAACTTTTGGCTAAATGGGATCAATTCAAACCAATGATAATTCCCACTCAGGTTATCTTGGCCTTATAATTTGCATACTCAAGTGGGCCAAATATTTAATTCCAGGAGGGCTCAAATATCACTAGATAATATAAATTATTAGGTTGACGCTCAAACATTTAGAACCCGACTCACCCCACGTACGACGTGTGTAGGTAAATACATCTTGAGCCATGCGTCGTATTGTAGTGTGGTTTTCTGTAGTTTCCATTAAGCCTAGTATGCACTTGGAAACATTGTTTAGAAAATTATTTCTTCATGTTTCCTGTTGCTCACAAATCTAAGGGAAACAGTTTGCAAACATGAAAAAAGCGCTACTCAGATTGTTTGCAAATAATTAAACAAACATTGTTTCGCATCCAGGCTTAAGTGATCAAACATTGTTTCCGTCCAGTAGAATGAGGAAAAAAAAAGAGAAGAAAAGGAAAGAATTTTAAAAAAAAATTTACCAACGATAGAGCAGAGACGCTTACAATTAGCAAATCTTTGAGTTGAAATTTGTGAGTGAAAAGCATAAAACATTGTTCTGAATCATCTACTCATTCTACTATAATAACCTGGGTAACTGTACACGCAGCTGTTCTGTGAGATCCTAGTAAAACTATTTTTGAAAAAGTGGATTTTTCTTTGATTTCCCTATGCTTATATCTTCAGGACACCTAGTTTTGAAACGTCTGCGCTGCGAAAATTGACGTCACATGATCGAATAGTGAGCGGATTCTACTCGCCAGCCTCACACCATGCGAGACAGGGTTTGTCTGTCGAGTAGAGCATAAATAACAAAATGGATGCCATCTTCTCTTCGGTTGCAACCTTCTGAGAGTGATTTTGTTGAAATAAACCTACTATAGTATAAAAGAGGTTTACAAAAGAAGAAAATGATGGCTTTGTACACTTTATTCAATCCTTCAATAAAAATATTTGTTTGGGTGAAAATATAATAATATATATTTAGATATTAAAGTTTAACAAACCATCAATTTGGCTGAGTCGATAGTGTGACATTCTCGTGATCTGGAGTTTTGTATGTTAAAATCCTATAATCTGTAATATATTTTTTTAATTTATCAAACTGAAAAAACTTTATTTTAAATGATTGTATTAGTAAGCATATAATTTGTTTTAAATATTTTTTTATTTGAGCCTTCGTAGTAGACTACCATAATATTCTTCTTTAAAAATAATTTGACAAGGTAGTAAATTAAAAACGGTACATTAATTTTGAAATTTTGTATGTAGGTGATTATTTAAAAACTAAATAAATGGGTTTTATGACATAAAAATGTACACATTTAAAAATAAGGCTAAGCAAGCTAATTATTTTTCGCATAGTAAAACCCTTTAGGGCATATTTATGTTTTAAAAATAGTTGCAAAAGTAAAATAATATTTTACTGAATTCTAATTATTAACAAATGATTTAATTTCAAGCCAAAAATTAAAATATTATAATCGAGTGGGATCGATCCCATGAAATTCTGAGTTTCAAACAAGTACGCTACCAATTGAGCAAAGGTCGATCCCATGAACTTCTGAGTTTAAGACAAGCACGCTACCAATTGAGCTAAAGTGAATATTGAGAATAAGAACGGTTTAACTTCTACAGTAGTCCCAAGAATTCTTTGGTGCTGACTGACAGCTCACTGCTGACGGCTTTGAAAAGTTACCAGACCAAATTATGTATCCCTACGCTGAACCATATGATTTGCAAAAACATGTGTTTAGCAGCTGTCAGAAGTCAGCTGTGAGCTGTGAGTCAGCACCAAAGAAGCCATAGGGATACTGTACTTATACAAACTGAGAAAATTTTGAGACAACAAACTTAAATGCGAACAAGTGGAAAATGGTTTCTTAATAAAACTAAACAAAGCGTTTTACATGATGCACTCAATACAATAATAGTGTTTACTTTCAGTTACGTATCTTGTATAATGGCGTGTTGTGGCGCTTCATCGCCTCAATCCTTTAGCACGTCATGGTTTTACAGTGTTGTCAGATTGAAAACTCAGTCACAAGCGAAACAACGCTACACCGATTCGCACGACAGTAGGAACCTTTCCAAATTAGCTCTGTTTTGGTACGGCCTGCGATTTACGAGTTCATGACTTGCGAGTTTGCTCAATAGCGAGTATTTTCGCAAGTTTCAAAATTATGGGTTCAGTACCTGTCTGTAGGGGGACAAGGAATGGATTTATTTCACCTAAGTGATACTCCACGAATTACGTTACCTTAGAGTTAAGACTAAACGGATTTCAGAGACGAGCTTCATGCTCTCCTGTCTCAGTTCACGTCATTGGATGTTATTTAGAATGTGGACAGAAAACGAAATTAAAAAGCCATTTTTTTCAAAACGTGTAAAAGTACATTTGTCGCCTTCATTCTGTAATTGTTTTCAGGGATGCATTTAAGTAGGTAGATAGTTTGTTTCTTTACCAAATATCAGCCAAGAAAAGTTCCGCACTTAGCGGACAGATATAAAATTGTATTTATTTGCTTAGAAAAATGTCACTTGCTTTTAAAATATATTGAAATTATTGTTAATATGTGTACTTTATTTTCAAATACCCCTACCATCGGCAATTAAGGTGGGGTTGTAGGGAACGCTAGAGAAGGTCTATGTTTATCAATTTCTATGTCAAAATAAATCAAATTGCTCCAGTACAAACATAAAGTTTAATTTTCTTCACATGCTGACCTCAACAGTTCTTGAATATCTGTCAAGGGTGCCCTGGAATTTAATGACAACTTTAGCTCTACATTTAAAAAGTTTGTCATCTGATGCTGTTATGCTCATGACAAATATTCAACAATTTTATTGATATCACAATGTAAAGAAAATTAACTTCTATGTTATTTTATTTATTTTGGCAAAAAATGTTTTGCTATATGAAATTGCAAAAACATTGGCTTTTTTTGCATCTTTTACATCCTCACCTTAATAAGTGAGTTTAGAATAAAGAGAAAAGGTGAAGGGTTAGAAGACAGCGCAGATTTATACTCAATTCTTTGAGAATTTCATTAACCAAATCTTTAAGAATCTTTCCAATCCATTGATTGCGTATCTCCTTTAATCCATTAACTGTTCCTCTCATTAATCTAGTCTTTTGAGTTTTCCAGCGGTCATTTAGGAAAACGAAGGATACGATTTCTTGATCATCGTATGATAGGGTACATGTGATAAAAACTGATGTTCACGAATGACAAACTAGAATGGAACAGAAAAACAAGGAACTGATGTTCTTTGTATGAACATCAGAATCAGACCGACCACGATGGATTGTCAAAAATGTTTGTAAACATTTCCAGACCCGTTTAAATCGTTTATTATTCACGAAAGTTGGGAACATCATATATATTTTATTATTTTGCATGACAGGTGATTGGGGGTGGGGGGGACAAAATCTAATTGGGGATGCTAGAGATGAGATTTTATAAAATTAGATACAATCTATACAAAGAATTTGCCCCATATCCTTATCTCTTAACCTAGCTTTAAATAACTAAACATATTATACCCTTCAAAATAGACCATTATTTGAATAAACAAGAAACTGAATGTTTTATTCGTTTCAAAAGCCACGCTCAATTAAAACTAGGGATGTTTCTTTAACAAATGTTTTAAATTAATGTTTCGTACATCATAGTTGTCTTCCATTTGTTCACACAATCATTGAACCAAATGTTTTAAAAAATAAAATAAACATTTGTCTTATTCAATCAATTGTAAACTTTACAATCTTAAGAATTTATTTTACCTTGTTATCAATTACTTTAATTTTTTTTAAATTAAATTTGTCAACCAGTTAACTCAACAACAGGCAAGGTCTGATTCTACAGTCTCTCTTATCTTTATTAATTAAGGAATTAAGGACAGTGGCGCACCCAGTATTTTACTTTAGGAGAGGTATTCAATTAAGACTGCAGCCAGAATGAAGTTTCGTGGGAGATGGTGGGTTTGGGAGTGAGTCACAGCCCCCTGACCATCGGAGGCCTAGGATATTTATGAATATTAAATGTCTTAAGACGCTTATTTAATTTAATATAAATTAAAATAAAGTTGCCTTGCATACAATGCATAGTAGCTAGTATATGTGTTATTTTTTTTCAATTGGTAATTTTGTGTGTAATGGTGAACACTTTTAAAATTGACTTAGGTCGAAAGCTTGTGCTCTTAAAAATGCAGCTCATACATTCGACATACCCTCAGCACTAAATATTTTAATTTAACTTCATATGATTTAAATTTGTTATAATAATTATTTGTGGTCTTGGTGGAGGAGACAAATTCCCTTTTCCCGCTTGGGTGAGCCAAGGACTAATATAAAATAATATTGGTAATAAAATATTTCTATTATTTTTATTAATCGCTTATAGCATCCCGTAGTACATAAATCCCTAATTCGGCTAGACCAACGGTTTGCGTCATAGGACTTTTTAGGCGGTTTAAAAACTCTTATGGCGTCAGCCCGCAAGCAAGCCATACCAACCGAGCGGCCGCCTCATGTTGGAGAAGAGAGTGCCAACATCGGCGAATAGTTAATATTTGGGATGTGCCCTCTAATCCTTCGAATTGCTAATTTGAGGCTCAAATACTTTTTAAAAAAAGACTTTTTTTTTCAATTTTTCAAGTGAAATTTACTTTAGAGCTCTAATACTGCTTAATGATGATTCAGAACCAATTATAATTATTGGATGAACTTAACAACCGCTCCTCAGACTAATAATTTAACACTTAACTGAATGTATGAATAGGTTATAAGAAAAAAATGTTACCATTTAGTTACTATTTGTATTTCTACTGTTATATTTATATTTCCTCATATGTTCATAATTATTCCAATATTCAGATTCTGAATTCGAAGGTAAATTGGGGATTCGAATTCGCAAAGTAATGGATTCAACCTAACGCTTATGTATAAAAAAAATATTTACAGTGATATTTAAGAGAAGAGGAAGTTTTAATCAAAGGAAGAGAACTCAGAAAAAATCAAAAATTAGTTAAAACCACTTCAGTACACCAAGCAAGATTCTAACTCCGATCTCCCCGTCATTGGCAATAAAGTCTATTGCAAGAGTGATGCCTACCTTAGATCATTCGACCACCAATACGAGTTGTATTTTATTAGCTATTAGATGCTGTAGAAAGAATTCTAGACGAGTTCACAAAATTTGCCGACCTTTATTAGTTTTCTAACCTGCTGGAGACATAGTAAAAGTGATTAAATTAGCCAAATCTCCACCCCTCTCCTATACCTCTAAAAAACTAAAGCGCACGCCTTGACAGCAATGACGTCACGGTGCGCTCAGCCAAGTCACGTGACTTCAAGGCAGCGATAAATTGATCCGGACTGGACACAAACTAGAAGCTAGGTATATCAGCTAAAACAACGCCCCTCTTTCACTAACCTATACATTTTCCCGCCCTCCATTTTAGCAGATGACAGAGCAGTTTGTTTATTAGGACATTGACCCCTAGTCTTCGAAATTTTCTCTTAGAATCGGTAATTTTCTGTGAAAAATGTGATGAGCCTTAGAATTACGGCTGGTTTTCTTAGTAAGCGGGCTACCTATATAAAAATATCTAAGGCTTAGGGATGAGAATATGGATAAAATATACTTGTATTTGCGTGGAGGGAGAGTGAGAAACAAGTAAGGATAAAACCTCGGTATACCCAGCTTTAAAATTCCGACCCTGGCCTCCACGTCAGCAGCAAACCACACAAGATGATACTGACGCCTTCGTCTACTTGCCTATCAATGCCTTAAACCATGCGACCACAGATACACGTAGCAAATTAAGTGTACGTGTAGATTTTCATGGGTTGCCAATGAGGAGGAAAGTTTTATTTAGCTGCTCAGTTACTAATAATCTTTTAAAAACAAGGAGTCAAATTTGTGGAAACCTATATTGTTGTGTGTGCCCCCCCCCCCCCCCCCAAGACTATTTCATCCTCGTATAAATTTCTTTAAAAAAAGTCTTTAATACCCATTGTGCATGAATAAAACAAACAATTTGTGTAAATTTTAACTTTCACTGAAACAAAAATAGACAAAGTGAGTGAATCGGTTTTCACTCTTTAAGTGCGTTTCAGGATAATAGTCCGCAATTTATTTTGAGCGCCTCAGAGGCAAGAAATGATGTTAGGTATGCCAGATTTAATTTATTCAAGAAAATTTACATAAAAAAAATTACCCTTAGAGCGATAGAACATGGGGTTTACAAATATAAAATACAATTTTTGCTCCATAAATTTTGCCTCCAACTTAGAGACTGGGACTTAAAACTATTACAATGATCGCCCCTTATCGGGGCAATGTGGTACAATGACAATGACTTCAGGACGGGATGTAGGGGACGCGAGAAAAGGTTAGTGTTTTTTGCAGTTTTTACAGCAAAATACTTTCTTTGTGGTAAAAAAAATCCAATATTGATTCAGTAGAAAAATAGAGTTAAATTTTCTTCACGTGGTGATATCAACAGTTCCTCAATATCTGTCAAGGGTGTCCTGGAATTTAATGACAGCTTTTTATCTTCATTTAAAAGTATTGTTTAATACCGCTATGCTAATAAGTGAAAAAATTCAACAATGTAAAGAAATTCATAAAATACATAATTATTTGAAGTAAGGAACAATATGTATTCTATTAGATAAGGAAAGATATCAAATTAAAAGATATGAAAAAGATAGAAATTAAATTACTAAAACAAATTATATTGACAATACCAATTAAGTGTATTATTTATGAAGACTCAATGGACTGGGTGGCAAAGTTGTTTACAACAGAAAATCAATTACAATCAACAACTGTGAGTGAAAGCAAATTATGTCATGAGAAAAAGTTTTTAATTAGGTTAAGAGTAATAAATTATACCGTTAAAAACACATTAAAAATGTGAGTCGAAAAAGTACATGTACATAAAACAATAAAACATATTAAAATACATGTGTTATAGACAATTAGTTAAAATAAAACAGGGTGTATAATATTGATAAACAAGATAAAATTATGGTTAGAAATAGAGTCAAGGCTTTACATAAAAGTATTTAGTTGGTTTTTTATAAAAAAAATTAAAAAATTATTCTATTCAGGATTTTATGTGATTACATTTAAACTACCCATAAACATATTAAGACAAGTGTAGATGAAATATGGGATAGTATAGATAAAACTTATAATATAGTGTAATAAGATAAAAGTCAAATGACACAGATTGGAGTTTTGTGAAAACAAAGAAATTTTTTTTATATATAATTTGAAATCTATTCTTATCTGGGAGAATTTTAATTCCCTTGTTCCTTGAGAATTGTGACTAAACAACCCCCATTCTCAAGGAACAAGGGAATTAAAATTCTCCCAGATAAGAATAGATTTCAAATTATATATAAAAAAATTTGCTTTGTTTTCACAAAACTCCAATCTGTGTCATTTGACTTTTATCTTATTACACTATATTATAAGTTTTATCTATACTATCCCATATTTCATCTACACTTGTCTTAATATGTTTATGGGTAGTTTAAATGTAATTACATAAAATCCTGAATAGAATAATTTTTTAATTTTTTTTATAAAAAACCAACTAAATACTTTTATGTAAAGCCTTGACTCTATTTCTAACCATAATTTTATCTTGTTTATCAATATTATACACCCTGTTTTATTTTAACTAATTGTCTATAACACATGTATTTTAATATGTTTTATTGTTTTATGTACATGTACTTTTTCGACTCACATTTTTAATGTGTTTTTAACGGTTATAATTTATTACTCTTAACCTAATTAAAAACTTTTTCTCATGACATAATTTGCTTTCACTCACAGTTGTTGATTGTAATTGATTTTCTGTTGTAAACAACTTTGCCACCCAGTCCATTGAGTCTTCATAAATAATACACTTAATTGGTATTGTCAATATAATTTGTTTTAGTAATTTAATTTCTATCTTTTTCATATCTTTTAATTTGACATCTTTCCTTATCTAATAGAATGTAAAGAAAATTAAACTCTTTTATGTTAGTAATAAAGCAATATTTTATCTATTTTGGCAAAAAAGTGTTTTGCTATAAAAAAATTGCAAACATACTGGCCTTTTCTTGCGTCTACTACATCTCGATCTTAGCCTAACGGCCCTAACCTGTATTGGGTTTACCCATCCTTCACCAGGTGTGAGCAAAAATTATATGGTAAACACCTACAAAATTAAGATGTCATGGTTTACTCAAATTTAGACCTGTGCGCATCGGTGAACACACGGTTTAAGACATCAGGGCCCGCGACGGATTTTCTTTGGCCGGGTCACTAAAGGATAATTTTCCAATTCCTCATGGCAACCACCTGGGTTAACGAGAAAGTATCAAGTGCTGTCAGGCCACGCGACTTAAAATACAATGGCCTATGTCGTTTTCTGGAACGAATTCGCTATTCTAAGTTTATACTCTCTTTCGCCCCTCACCTAAAACCATTCTTTGTCATGTTCATGTCACTAAGGACAAGACATCTTGTGAATGTGGGGAATGCCAGGTCGCCACCGTGGTTCGGATTCCACGTTAAACTGTAGGTCCTTCATTTCATCTCACAATCACCCTACCATTACACATTAGCGTAAGTGCGTATAACCCGAACGGGTAGTAAGACGCGGTGCTAATATAATAATAATAATAATAATAATAATATAATAATATATAATAATAATAATATAATAATAATAATAATAATAATAATAAATCATGTCACTAAGAAAGAAGAGAAATAAAACGATGAAACTTCTAATCACAAGGTAAAGAGGAAAGCTAGCTGCTAGTTCTCAAATGACTTAAAACTATTGTGTTGTGAGCCTATTAAAAAATTACTGTATTTGTTAGAGGAAAGCCAAATAAATCTAGAGCTCCTTTTCATCCAAGACTAATCTCATAGCTCCGCAAATATGATTAAAAAGTAGTTGAAAATGAGCTATAGTAATAAGACACAAATAATAGGGTTGTTAATGAAAAAGAGCCCTGTTGGAATCTTTTAACTTCATTTTGGCGTGAACCAAATTTTGAAATAACGCATCATAAAATTAAATAATGCGTTAGAGCTGAATGTCTGCACGGCAATTTCTCGTTTACAGAGGAGGCGACCCCCTTAAGGCTAGTGCAAGTTATTCTCCCTATCCCCGCCCCTTGGTTTTACTCGCATCGGTTGGGTACAAGCTCTAATCGTCAAACTCTTGTAGTCTAGTTTGCCGGTGATGGTGAGCTCAAAGTTCAAATCCCATCGGGGTGTATTGACGGTGATTTTCCTAAATAGTTTACCGCTCTCCTTCAACGCAAGTGCAGGTACATTTAATCTAAAGTTTACCTTCCTCCTCCTTGCCCAATGCAATTAAATTAGTACAGTCTGAGTCTGTTAAGTGTGCCGGACGCGGTGGATAAAATAAAATGAGGTTGAAGGTACTATTTAAAAAAATACGCTACATTATTTACATTATTGTGTAACTCGATAATCGTGTAGTTCCAAATCAAATTTGTCTAAAAAATAATGGAGCGAGCTATTATAATTGTTAAGTACGGTTGTAGCCGCATTCAAATATTATTTTCTTTTTGATTGAAAATTGACACCTAAGCACGGGAATCGAGCCCGGGACCTTAAGTTCTTACCACTGAGCTTTCCAGGAGTCGTCCCATGCCCAGTGTTATTATTCACTCATATTTTAAGGCAGAGTCTATGATGGATGTGAGGAAATCGTCAGCTTATTAGTACTCGAAGGATCACAAACTTTCAGGATACGCAGACACCTTCAACTCGGTAGGGCTTTGGGTAGGATTCCCTCGGCGCGTCTGCGACAGGACTGGTTTCCATAGTTTGTTATGTGGCCAGTTCCAGAGTGCGTGTCAAGCGTCCACACTGCTCTTGAGTACATTGTGAACGCAGACGCACCACCTATCAAACGTGTGTTTTAGTAGAGTTATATTTAGTTTTGTGTTTGATTGGGCTGGTATTGAAAATGGTTCAAGATTTCTACATAGAAGAGGAAGAAAATGTAATTGAAAAGGTGGCAAAGCACCCCTCAAGTTTTGACATAAGACTATCTTCGACAGTGTTCCGGGATCAACAAGTAAGGAGTAATCGATTACTCTGACTTAATGTCATAGTTCAGGCTAACATTTTCCAAAATAACATGGAACATAAAATAAAACACAAGTGAAGAACTGTGATAACTGATGAACGATCTGTATGTACTAAACATAACCTCAATCACGACTGACGACCAACGAGACGCACCGTGGGAATCCTACCTTTATGCTGCCAATAGTACAATGGCAACTGTACGAATGTGCCTAACATGTTGAATTAAATAGCCAATATATGTTATATGTTAGTTACGATTGTAGTCACATATGAATAGCATATTCTTAAAAAAAAAAGCTGGTTTTCATCACCACTACCCCTACCACAACCACAACACGAGCTCGCATCAGTGGTCACGCAGACTAAGACGGCACTTCTACACTTGGATTGCCGGTGACGAGGAGGTCAAGAGTTAGAACCGGATGTACTGAAGGTGTTTTTTTCTTATAAGGTTTCTCATTTTCTCTCGTTTTCTCCACGCAGATTCACACACATTAACTCAAATTCTACCCTCCTCATCCATACCCTAAGTGTAATTAAATGCTAATGACTCGGACGGGGTATCTAATGCAGACAGAAATCACCACGGGGCAGCCACACGGCAGGGTACTCAATCTACTTGCTGGGTTGGATGTCAGTTCGGATTATTAATTCCCCTCCCTCCACACCCTTCCCCTTTGACGTCAACCTTCGCTCGAGCTGGCGAGCTGCCCTTTTGTTATCGAAGACATCTGAATAGATCCCGAAATATCAGAGAAAGGTCGCCAGCGACCATTTCTTTGTCGGGAAGAATTAAGAAGGTAAACTATATCCTGATTTTGGTTGGAAGAACCGTTTAAAAAGTCAAACATATTTATTTGCGGACAGCATCGATAACATTTTACTATATTGCGTTATTTTATAGGTATTGATAATATATATCAAAAGTGATAGCTGAAGGTTACAAGACTTGATGATACATAGCAAGAATAGTACCTTCAACGCCAATTTGTATATATATTTAGCACAGTGTCTTACTACCCATTCAGATTGTGCGCTTGTGTACTAATTACGCTAATAGTTTTAAGGATGAGTAAGGTAGAGAAAGTATAAGGCATACTCGACCGGGATTCTAAATTTGATCTCACCAACATCGGCAGTCTTGTATAATGAGAGTGTGATGCCATATGTCATGCGACCACTAAAACGGGTCGATATATTAAAATTGTTTATAGTAACTTTAGTAACAACCATATACTGTTCTTCCTACCAATATCTGCCTTTAAATCCGCCTCTTACAATCAGAATAGCTTCAGCTTGATTAATGTGATATGCAAGATTATCAATTCAACTAGTCCAAGAAATCCTAGAATCCTGAAATTAGATTCTTGGGTCGCAGCCAACAGGGATATTTTTGAAAAATAAAAATTCCATATCTTCAATGCACTTGTTTTGCAATTCAAATGTAAGGGGGGAAATTGTATTTTAGATATGATGTTCCCACCAAATAAACTTGGTGTGCATTTTTTTGATCGATTAAGTTGATAGGTTTCTGTTTTATTTACATTTTGGCCAGTATGATTTAGTATGAATGAAAACGCCATACAAATAAATACCGTGGTAGTCTTGAAAAAAAAAAAAGGTGATTGTGTTTGAGTTGACAAAAATATAGCAGTGGCAAGACGTGCTAGAACCACTGTTAACGTTAGTAACAGTGAACATGTGAGAAAATATATTTTTTAAACAGGAGGCTGTCAATTCACTTTGTGAAAATGTACGTTAGACTCGCTCTCGCCAACCTCCAAATAAAATGAAAAAGGTAAAGAGTTTCTACGAACGCGACTGGACACACACAACTCGTTGAGAAATCTAAATTGCGCATGCGCAACGCGTGGAAACATCTACTCAGACGTGCGAGATTAATGCAGTATTTCATCCATATAGTTTTTAGTTGCATCGCTCAGGTGTGTGTGTGTGTTTTAATTTATGAATGAGCGCATCACAAGCGCCATGACACCTTTTTCTTAATTTCTGGACATCACTTGATGAATATGGGTTTCTGGTAAGACTTTCAAAAAGGGTCACACCTCATCACTGCGATGTAGTAGCCAAATTCAAGAGACACTACGGGAGGCGGATAGTGATTGCAAGCGAAAACTTGGTACATTCTGGGTTTATCTTATCTTTGTCACACATTGCATTACTGTTCTGTGACGCAAATGCGTTTTATTGGTATAATTCTACGCTGCAGCCTTGGAGGAGGTTAATGATTCTAACATTCACCCCTCTCTCACAAGGTCGCCGGCTGATGATGTTGGGTCGATTTTAATTGATAAGTCATGATATGAAGTCATTAGTGCTAGTCATAGTGCTAGTACGCCTCTTTAAATATATAGCAATTTGTTATGTAAAATAAAATAATAGATAATTTCTACACATACATGTTTGGACTGCGTTTAACTTACCTATAGTCAAATATTGTGCATTAAAAAAATCTAGTTCTGTACAGTGGTTCATTTAAAAGTTAAAGAAATTTCCAATAAAATATGGTATCACTGGAATGTATTATTTTAAATACTGGTGTGGTATAGTTCAGCGTCTCTTTATAAACAGCATAGTATTAAAATGATTAGTTTTATCAGTTTATTTTTTATTTGCAGTTTTAACAACTTGTTGCGTAATAAATCAACCGTAGGTAGTCAGCCTTTTATAAAATCAGGTGTGTAAATAGGCATATGTGTATAACAAATACTATATTATTTGCATTTATATCTTTGTTCAATATACAGTTGCTTGTTTGCACTCTTAAAGAAGATTATGAACTCCTGGTATAGGTGAATGGTCACGGTTGCCATTATTTCTTGCATATGTCAGGTTTTTCAGAAGGAATTTCCACTACTCAGACACTTATGACTTAGAGAGTAGTAAAGATGAATAAAATTTCATTTTTAGTAAAATTGAGAAGTGTTAAGTCGTGATTGTTGTTTAAAACAGGATAATTTAATCTTGTTGAGGAAATGCATGCAGTTACCACGTCACCCAATGTTTCCAGTATTACAAAGAGCCGGTGTTGATATGACATTTGTTCAAAAAAGTGTGCTTAATTCTTCATTTCACTTTATCTTCTATGCAGAGGCCAATTTAATGTCCCAAATTTTCAAATATTCTAGTAGTTTAAAAAAGTTTGTTTTTGAAACGTTCTATAGTTTCCAGTTTTTTTTTTAAGGGCACAAACAATTTTTTGTTTTACAGGTGCGTAGTAACTTTGGCGGTTAAATAACAAGGTAAGTTAATCATAACTAATCTATATTAATAGAACGAAGAGTTTGTGTGTCTGTCATGAGCAGTTCGCGATATCCACCGCACGCAGAGGTCTGAAATTAAAAAGTTAGTAATCCCTGTGCAAGAACATGTGCACCTTGAAGCCAGAATTTTAAAATTTTGATATTTTTACTTTACAACTATTACTGTTTCCAGCCTGTGGTCTTGGTCAGTTTTTTTTATTCAAGCCATATATTTTCCGCTGCCGTTTTGCTAGGTTTGTCTTAGCTTCATATGCCTTGTAATCTAACTTAAGACTAAGACAGCCACAACATCCAGTCCTCACCCATCAATTTATCTATGTGAAAGGGTAAACCCACATTCCACCAATGATAAATCTTTCAGCTATGTGCTTGGCATCGAACCCGGGACCCTTAGTTCAGTAGAGACACGTTACCGACTCACCTAAGGTATCGGATATACTTTTTATTTATTTATTAAAAATCTGGTCTGAAGAAATAAAATTAATGAAGATAATATTATCTTTCTATTTATTAAAAGCAAAGGGAAGCGTTGCCAAGGGTAATCATGCAATACAATGTGTGGTTACCCCTGGCAACACCAGGTATTCATTCTAGTAATTATAACGATGTATTAAACAAAACTTAGATGATATTATTCCTAAGCAATTCACAGTAAAATTAGCGGAACACACGATTATAAAACTAGATAAATGAATTATTTATATTATGCAAATCCAGTATATCACAAATAACAACACCTCTAAATAGCTACTCAATTTTCCAAAGAAGGCCAATGATCGATTTATTTATTCCGGCCAGGTGCAATGAACATTGTTTTCTACATTATAATTTCAAATTTTTGTATGTTAATCTCTTTAGATAAAATAATGATGCATTTCCTTACAAATCCTCCTTCCTCCTTCTATGTGCTTAAATTAACGTAATTTGTGGTTGGCCTGGACAAGTAAAAGACGCGTAGCACACGCACACACAAATTCACTGTAATATTATGCCACACAACGTTTCATTGCCAAGAATTTTCACAAAAATGTTCCGTGGCTTCTCTGGCGTAGCAGCTTCCATACATGAAATGGCACGCGAGAATATTTTCTTGGCACACGGTATTTGCTAAACAATTATATATATATATATATATATATATATATATATATATATATATTTGCTTAACCCAAATAATTTAAAAACCGTTTTTAAATGTCTTTATTAATCTTTTATTATCGCCAATAGTTTTATCTCTTGTGTAATTTAATAAACTTTCTTTATCATAATGACTAAACACAACTTATAAATAGTTTTTCTAAATACGCTTTCTTCTAATGTATTACGTGCAATGTGTTTATTTTACAATAATCTATACTTATAAAATAACATGTCCTGACTGACTGATTCATCATCGCCGAGCGCAAACTATCAAGGCTACAAGCATGAAATTCGGACTGTATATTCATTTTGTTATGTAGGCACCCACTAAGAAAGGATTTTAGAAAATTCCACCCCAAAGGAGTCAAAATAGGGGATGATAATATGTATGAAATATGTATGAAAGTCCGTCATTTTGAAAGTTACATAAACAAAATTTTGTATTTCGGTTATTGACGTAAAACAAATAAATACGTGTTTCAGAAATTTTGGAAATTTTATTTAATAAGGGATGAAAAAGGGGGTGAAAGTTTGTATCGGACTTGCATTATTTTTGATCTGAGGTCAAGTTATGGTCATCAACGTAACGTAATATTTATAATTAATCTGTAAATACATATGTATATTTTCGTATTTGTATATAATCAACTTCCACGCGAGCAAAGCCGCGGGCAACAGCTATCTAGTCATAATATAAAATATATTGATAGTATTGATTTTCAACAACCCCAATAACCCAATTGCTTTTCAAAATTACTATGGGCACGCGAAATAATTTCTCCGAAAAATTATAAACATAATTGGACATGTGTTCTCATAAATGTTCGCCAGCCATGTCCTGGACCTTCCAAATAATGTTCTTTTGATTGCCCTTGAAAAGTGGCGAAAGGACGAATTTTTGCCGGGAAGAGGAGAGCAAGCTTTAGGCTAGTGCTGTGGTTCCCAACCTTTTTAATCTGACTAACCCCTTGGTAAATAATAAAATTCCCACGCACCCCCAGAGGCGGATCCAGATCATTTTCATATGGGGGTCATAATTATAAATAACATAGTTACTTACAATGCTAGATTTCTGTTTAAAGCCATTTAATACTTTCTCATTCATATTTCATCTTATGCGTGTATTAAACTGTGGTCATCTTCTGCAATTTTTTAGAATCAAATAGTTTCTACAAACTATTTGGTGTAGCCCTTCAACAATTTTTTGAAAAATGATTCACTCTAGAAGCTATGAATAGTTTTCACCTTGATTTAAAAAAATAGATTCTTTAATAAAACATTTAAAGTGTTCCTTACATGTAATTTTTTGAAATTTGGCGCCCCTCGAAGCTATTTAGTGATTTTTACAATAATTAGATACCTCTAGAAGATAATCTTTTAAGTGGTCTTCCACCGACAACATTTTGAAAATTGGATTATTTCAGAAACTAGACTATTTGGGGTGATTTTCGCCCGAAAATGTTTCAAAATGACATTCATCTAGAAGTTATTTGGAGTTGTCCTCCCATAGACAGTTTTGAAATTTGGATGACCTTGGTAGCTATTCCGAGCTTTGTTCCCTTGAATTTTTCTGCCAGTTAGATGCCTCTAGTCTGGTAGTTATTTGAAGCGGTCTTCTCCGGTAAATTTTTGACAAGAGAATGCATTTATAAGTCATTTAGAATTTGATTTAAGGCCATCTTTCAACTTCATATTCGGTAATATCAGAGGATTTGAAATATATCTAGGGGAGGGGGGGATTTATTCCAGGGAGGGTTAAGTTATTTCCAGGGGATCAGAGTCCCCCACGGTTCCGCCGCTCCTGCTGTCCACACAAACTCTATATTCGGTGTTCGTGGATGAACTTCTCTCAGACGATTATTAATCTTCTTTGATGTGTGGTAGTCTACCATTGCTATGCGGAAAAATGTTCGTTACTCGCTATGCACGACAAGTATTCATACATGAAAACGAATATTTTCCCAGGAAACTTGCGTGAGTCATATCAAAAATTGAATAAACCTGGACAAATAACGCATGTGTGGACCAAGCTTAAGAGTCGTTTGTATGGTATAATTTATCTGTGTTGTATTTTCTTTCTAAAAATTGAACTCTCATTTTGTTTTTTGTATTAATTTTCTAACTTATAAAGGGGTCAAATGACCCTTTGACACACACTCCCCTGAATCAGCACCTGCGGGGGCCCTAGCCATATTATTAGTTGTTTTTTTTATGTTTAATGCTTTCTAGACACGTCCTTATTTTATACAAAAATTATGATTTATAAAAATGACTGAAAATTAGTATAATGGTTGACAGTTTTGTTTTCATCAGTTTTTTAATATTGGGTTTGACGTTTGACAGAGCACACCGGCAAATGCTTTCAACTTCAAGAAGACAACGTTGTTTATTTTTTATGAGAGTCAGAGTTGAAGATTCGGTGGCGTTGCACATACCTGCATTGGTAGCTTAGGGCAGAGTTTTTCAAATTGAGCTCCGTCAGTTATATCAAGCTACGTGTGGCGGTTTTATAATGTTATTTATTAGTTTTCCACACCATAAATAAGCATCGGTAATTAGGATTGCAATTTTTTTTTCAAATATGGATAAAATACCAAAACTGAAGCCATAAAATGTGAGATTTTCCGTTAAGATTGATGGAAAAATACATCTTCTGTCACTTCACAACTCTAGTTTACGGAGCAGGAAGACATACAGGAATCGTTGAGGTTAATCATTCAGTTCACGTTTTAATACATCCAAAGACCTACCCACTATTTTAAACTTTCAGTTAAATGTCTCACATAATACAGTTTTTTTACAAGATTTTATAAAAGTTACTGTGTTTTCCCGGTTCTTCGGGTGCGTGGTAGCCGTGATATGTATAGAATATTTGTATTGTGGTGACACATATAAAATGTTTTTTTTTTTTTGATAGGATTTGTTTAGCTGGATTCACTTATTGAAATAATTTTCAAAAATTAAAACAAAAGTATATCATATTAAATGTTCAACTTAAAACATAATTGGAATACTTTATATAAACGCAAATTGTGACCTTTAGTAATGAACCTCTTTAAAAGTCTCGCCACCCAGCCAGGGCCTTACTGTGTCCACAGACAATGACTACACGACTGAGCGCTCCATGAATAATAATTAGAAACAAACTCACATAGCTAAGCTGTCACGTTACACGCTAGAAGAGAGAAGAGAAGCCTCTCTTCTCGACACTCGTTAGAAACGAATGTGAGAAATAAATATTGGCAGAGGGGCGTTGCGTGAAATAAAAATCAATGATGTGAGGGCAGAGCTTACGAATCTATTTTTTTAAGAGCGTGTGTATATAAATGTTATGTGCTGAAAAATTGAGTATTAGGGTATTTCATAATCATTATTAGTTGTTATGTTTTAGCACCAAGTCTTACTACCCGTTGGGGTGTAATTAAGCTAATGTGTCAGGGATGGAGAAGGTTGAATTTATAAGAAGTGTACTCGCATTTGCGTGGCGGGAGAGTATAAAACTATTTCGGGAAAACCACCCTCAGTACAACCAACCGGGATTCGAACCCCGATCTACCTGTCATCAGCAGTCAAGTCTATTGCTAAAGTGACGCCTTAGCCCAGAGGTCGGCAACCTTTTTGGGCGCCGATCGACTTATAGACTTGGCAAAGGTCCCGCCATCATCCATCGTTCATACAATCTACCTTTTTTTTATCTATATATCTTATATTCATTAAAATGAATCTTTCTTCAAATTCTTATGTCCCCACCTTTATAGAAAAAAATTAAGAGTACATCAAATATACGGATTCATGTTCTTCTAACATTACCAATTTGAACCAAAAATGTTAAT
The DNA here is from genome assembly GCA_039000515.1 of Timema cristinae. Lineage (NCBI taxonomy): Eukaryota > Metazoa > Arthropoda > Insecta > Phasmatodea > Timematidae > Timema > Timema cristinae. The sequence goes on from JBCFYV010000935.1 coordinate 28,148,844, forward strand.
TTGGTTACACTTAGATATTATTTGAAAGTACTCGATATGTTTACGAGTTTAAAAGACTCAAAGATCAACTTTTAATGGTGATGTAGTTTTCTTATATGATCGACTGAAAATTAGCGGGAGATTGACCAGTAGACGACCCCTGTTTAAACCACTCGACCATTGATAGTTATAATTAGTTATAACTCGTCTACTATAAATATTGTATATTGTAGTTTAAAAAATACAAAGACGAAAAACAAAATAAAGCTTCTTTTTTTTTTACGGGCAAGGGTCTTACTTTCCATTCGGGCAAGCAGCAGCAAAATAGGTTGAAACATTATAAGGATACCTATTTAGGCAAATCTTCTGAATTGTCATAACTTAATTATCCACTCGTGCTTGAAATTGAAAGTAATTATGATCATATAGATATTATCTCTGCACATTCACAATAATTATAGCCAGTTTGGAAGGGGGATGAGGGGGGAGGGGCGGGGGCTTGTGATAGTATAGTAGTGAAGGAGAATGCCAGGAAAATATCTCGCGTTCCACAGGTTCGCCAGCGCTATGAGAGGGAATACCCGTTTTACTAAGAAACTCTGTGGATGCATTGTTTTCGCGTTCTGTTTGACGAGACATTCATGTATACATAAAGTTTAGTTTTCAAAAGTGAAAGAGTGACAAATAATTTACATGAATTATCAAATGAAACGTTTAGGTTTCTAGTGTAAAACACGGTTGGAAGAACCTTAAGAATATTTTTTGGGATCAAGATTGATAGTGTGTTACTAGTAATATTATTTTTAGTTTATCAGTATTGATACTATGTATCAAAAATAACAGCAGCAGATCACATGACTTTATTTAAACATATAGTTCAAGCACTGTAAAAAGAGGTTAATTTGCACTTATGGACCTCATTGCAGCAAAATATTAAAATATAGAGCATGAATGTTAATCTTTAGTTTTTTGTAGGGAACATGGGTGATCCATGCAAGTTTTATATATGCATAATCCATGCTTTCTACAAGAAACTAGAGATTAACATCCATACTCTTGTTTAATATTTTGGTGCAAAGATACTCAATAGGTGCAAAGTAACTTCGTACTACGGAAACATTTTTAGATGTCAAAAATTTTACCTTTTATCAAATCGGACTATAGGTATGCTGGCATAGTTGAGATTATTTAAACATGGGGTTAGAAACTATCCGTTCACTTCCTCAAATTAAAACTTTTAGATATATTTAAATGCTACCCGCGATACTCGACAGGTCTTTTGTTTTTACTGATTTTTGTAGGAAGAACATTAGAAGTTTGTTGCTAAAGTTACTAAAACAATTTTAACATATCCATACATCAATTAATGTTATTTGCAGCTGTCAATTTTGATAGATATTATCAATACCCATAAAATAACCTACAATTTCCACATGTCCATGACAGACTCTGCCTTGAGATGTGAGTGTATAATGGCACTGGGCGTGGGACTATTCCTGGATCGCTCAGTGGGTAGAGCATTGGCGTTCTAAGCCAAAGGTCCCGAGTTAGATTTCCATGCCAAGGTGTCTTTTTTTAATTTAAAGAATACAAATAATATAATTAAAATGTGATCAATGTTGACCGCAAATAAATATGTTTGAATTTTTTTTAAACTGTTCTTACAACCAAAATCAGAGTATAGTTATTTATCTAGCGTCTAGACTAAATTACTCGCCCGTTAAAATAATATTAAGCCCGGGTTTCTCAGGGAAAAAGACACGAACTTTACTATTCTAACTTTATTATTTACCTTTTAATATCTTATAGATGAATGGTTCGCCTTTATTAAATACTCGGCTTGGTTCCGAAATTGTTAGAAATGAAACCAGGCAGACAAGTAGGACACAAATAATCATTTGGATGGGCGTGCACACATTAGTCTGAGCACCTCACGACGACGGCCGCTCTGGTAAATAAAAGTGGACGGAAATCATTTAATCGATATGTTGTCGGTTTAGCATGAGGCACCCCCGTGAAAAAGGATGGCATCTGCTCTAGCTTCGGGTCATTCGTTTCTCTAGTAAGAAACACTCACTTTTAAACCTTAATAATGTAAAGTCTCATCGCACTCTGGATGTTTTTAAAAATAAATAGTGCGGTAAACCACAAAGACTTTGTCTTATATCTTAAAACAGAGAGCTTTACTAAAAACTTGTAAGAGTTGTGAAACGAAACTATACAGGCCACATTGTTGCAGAAACACTACATCAAAGACCATAAATGAAATAATATGTACTGTTACAGAAACAATGAGAAAATAGGAACATATCTATCCACCAAAGCGCATAGCAACAATTTCAATTTCAAGATTCTCCATAAAAAATGTATAATTGCTTATAGCTCAGAAACTATAGGTTTTATAAAAACATATTTTAAATAATACCTTTTAATACTTTTAATGATGATAAACTTTACAATGGTAGGTTATTTCGTGTATGAAAAAGTTGCAGAGAAATTATGAAAAGTGAAACATTTCCGCTTAGATAAAGTACCCTTAAAGTCATTTTTATAGGAAAACGAGTATAGTTATTTTGTTTTTAATGTTAAACAACGCTTAGATACAGGATTTAATTAGAATACTTAGAGCGGATTTCGAAAAACTTAGTTGATCTTTTTTTTGCCCTTCAGTAAACTACCCTTAGTTTTAGGGTTTGATATTTAATTAGAATTATTATTATTATTATTATTATTATATTATTATTATTATTATTATTAGCACCGCGTCTTACTACCCGTTCGGGTTATACGCACTTACGCTAATGTGTAATGGTAGGGTGATTGTGAGATGAAATGAAGGACCTACAGTTTAACGTGGAATCCGAACCACGGTGGAGGCCTGGCATTCTCCACATTCACAAGATATCTTGTCAGAGGTGAAGGAAGGGTTTGGTAATCAGATAAATATTTGCCGGGACCAAGGATTGAACCCCGGCCGCCAGCTCAGAAGTCTGACACCTTACCCCTAGACCGCCAGGTCACCAACTTTAATTAGAAAAACTCCTCGTGTGCACCTTATGAAATCCATAGATACCAAGATTTATCCCGATCAGTAAAATAGTTTCGGTTCTAGACAGAGATACAGACAGACAACATCGTGAAAACAACGTTTCCTGTTTCAGGGGGTCATGAAACGTCTACATTGATCAAAATATCGAGCTCAATATATTTTTATTATTTAAAGACCATAATACTTCTCTCTTCAAGGGGTTTAGGGAAAGTAAACCATGTAAAAGTTGATGAAATAGCACAAATAATCCTCAATAGTTTCAGGATTAACAAATTGCAGTTTATAAGAGCTTAGTCGATACACGTCTTGAGAACTTTGCCAATGAAATGAAACAAATTATTCAGACATATGGCGGTGAATCAGGTAACACCTAATACTTCTTAGCAGGCGCGGATTCGGGAGGAGGGATGTCAAAAGGTCAGTGAAAGTTGGAAAATTAATACAAAAAAAAATGAAAGTTCAAATTTTAGAAATAAAATACAACAGAGATTAATTATATCATTTTTTTGTCTTTCCACGCGCAGACACTTCTTAATCCGGCTCCATACGTGCGTTATTCGGCCACGTTTATTCAATTTTCGAACACGTGCGTTTTACGTCAACGTTTATTCCATTTTCAAATACGTGCGTTTTTCGTCCACGTTTATTCCATTTTCGATAAGACTCAAGCAAGTGTGAAAAAAAATATTTGCTTTCATGTGCTAATACTTGTCGTACATAGCGAGTAACGAACATTGTTCCGAATAGAGACGGTAGACTACCACACATCAAAGAGAATGATAGCAGTTCATGCACGAATATCGAATAAAGCGTATGTGTGGACAGCAAGAGCAGCGGAACTATGGAGGATTCTGCCCCCTGGAAATAACTTGCCCCTCCCTGGAATAAATCTCCCCTCACCCTTAGATATATTTCAAACCCTCTGATATTACCGAATATGAAGTTGAAAGATGGCCTTAACTCAAACTCTAAATGTCTTCTAGATGCATTCTCTTGTTTAGAATGATTAAATTTTATGAAACCAAATCCATAATCTCGCTGAAATGTTGAGCCTAATAGACAGACTACCACACTTAAGGAAGTCTCATTAACAAACCATCGTGATTATTCAATTTTAGAATATATTTAAAATAGGCTGAAAAGGCCAATTTGAAAAAAAATATGCATAAAGGCGTGATGTAAACTTTTTTACTTTGACTCGCCTTTTATTGTGCGATTATAAAGCTGTGACGAAATTTGCGTGTAGGTTTGCAAAACTAAGGCGTGCCTCCACAACGATAAGATAACAAACACTTGTGAACTGCACGCTCCGAGTCTAGATAGGTAAATTACGGCGACAAACTCAAAACTATAAGACAGGTTTACTTGCTATCGATACAAGAGCAAGACGGTTTAATTTGGAGCGTTACAAAGCGAAGGAACCCGGGTTCACGAACCCAGAAGTGTATGTGAGAGAGGTTTTATTTTAATCTACCAAGGTGTTAAGTTCCAACTGGGAACTTTAAAGGCACTTTAGCACTTTTGGTGTGGATAATAATAGTATGCCTATAACGTTTGAATATCAAGTCATAAGCTTGCCCTTTAAGTTCGGCCTATACACTTGAGTGATCTATTTTATTTTTCTAGTTCGGATGCATAAAACTTTTAGTAAAATTGTTGTTAATTTTGTAGAGGAAGAGTAACCCAGTTCTCTTCCCCCCTATCTCAACCTCGCCCAGGAACAATCTTAATTTGTGGGATATCAACACTTAAGGATAAGGTTGGATGTTAAAGTGTTGTTTACCAGGGTTAAGGGAAATAGTGGAGGTGAACTTTCAGGGTTAAGGGAAATAGTGGAGGTGAACTTCCAGGTTAAGGGAAATAGTGGAGGTGAACTTTTATTTATATATATATATATTCAACAAAACTGATTTTAAGTATGCTTTGACTTGAAATAATTTTTTTTAAATAGTTTAATTTTTACTTTCTCTCGACACCTCGGAGAGTATTGTGATCGTAAAAGAAAATCGAACTTGAGATTTTGATAAATGTTGAAGTTTCATGATCCCCTTAAACCTAAAAAGTTGTTTTCACAATGCCGTCTGTCTGTCCGTCTGCTTTTGGAATTATTTATCTAACCCTAATTTAATAGTAGTTTACTAAAGGGCAAAAAGAGAAAAAAATAGATTTTCTCAAAATTCCCTCTAACAATTATGATAATTCCTATCTAGACACTGTTTGTCATTATAAACAAAATAATAACTCTTGATTTTCATAAGAAAATGACTGAGGGTAATTTACGGGAGGGATTATTCAATATGCATAATTTTTCCGAAACTATTTTATATACGAAATAACTTATTGTAAAGTTGTAGTATTAGTAACGATAAAAATCTTTCATTTGAAATATATTTTTATAACACCAATAATTTCTGAGTTACAAGCAAATATAATTATATAGTTTTTAATTCAGGTCTTTGAAAATTAATTTGATTATTATCTTCTTTGGTGGACAAAGATGTTTCTCTTTTCTCAATTTTTCTGTAACAGTGCTCCTAGTTCATAATTCCATAAAGCAAGCAACATATATATATATTATTTCACTTATCTTTGATGTAGTGTTTCTACAACAATGTATAGCCCTATTATTCTTTTCACAAATTTTCCGAGTTTTTAGTGAATGTCTATTTTAAGATAAAAGCTGGAGAAAGTCTATGCGGTGCATCATAATATTTTTATTTCCTTTAAAAAATATTTTAACTGATGAAATTGGATGTATACAATTTTTCGAAGCTATTAACTGGAAGTGTTTTGATTTGTTTATATTTGACTTTGGTGACCTGGTGGGTCTAGGGGTAAGGTGTCAGACTTCGGTGCTGGAGGTCCGGGGTTCAAACCTAGGTCCCGGCACAGATTTATCTGATTACCAAACCTTTCCTTCACCTCTGACAAGACATCTTGTGAATGTGTGGAATGCCAGGCCTCCACCGTGGTTCGGATCCCACGTTAAACTGTAGGTCATCCATTTCATCTCACAAATCATCCTACCATTACACATTAAGAGGTCGGGTTACAAAATATATTGTCTTAACTCTTCTGAATAGAATCAATGCTTCGGTTTCTATGAATCTATCTACACCGCGCTTCCCTACCCATCAGAGCTATTACATATGTTTTACCACCTGTTCAAATTATCCGCATATGTGTTAATTACTCCAATAGGGCAGGAGATGAGGAAGGAAGCATTTTATACTTGATCTACCAGCATTCGCATGGAAGGAGATTAGTAAACCATCCAGGGAAAACCACCCTCAGTAAATCCCAATCTCTCCGTTATCAGCAGTCCAATCCAACACAAGGTTGACGTCTTGGGCTTATCGGTTACTGAAGCGGGTTGCATTTAATTACACGAAGGGGTTTAAAGATGAGGACGGTAGAATTTTGAGTAACTGTGGGAGAAATAGTGGGAAGCCAAATCGTTTAGGAAAACCCACCTTTGGTAAACCCTTCCTGGATTCGAATCCGGCCCGACCTACTCCTCTTTAGCAAACGACTCTAGACGAGCTTAGCGTGTAGTCTGCATGCAAAAATATGCGTGAGGATGGATTAGTTATACATGTGTTTATCAGTAGACTTTAAGATACACAAAACTCATGGTAAGTGTTACCAATTTGTCAGAACTCGTCTTAACAAAGCGATGACGAAGCACCAATCACACAAACACGAACTTCAGTCTGCAAGTAAGACAAACTAAATCAGTAAAATGACTTGTCGTTTTACCGTGTAAGGCTAATTTAGCAGACACAGTGAGTTGGTCCCCCCCCCCCTTAACTGACAAAAAAGCTTTCATCAATATTTTATCATGGGGAAGAATTTTTTTTTTCTTGTTAAAATCACCAACCAAGATTGTTCACTAGTTCTGTTTTTGCTCGCCACGTTTTCCTACCCGTCCGTCCACCTATCCACTTACTGAAGTAATAAGTTAGGAATTAAGGTCAAATTTGGAGGAGCTGTACCCGCATTTTCGAGGAGGGATAGTAGAAAGTCATTTTGGTAAAACCATCTTCAGTATATTGTCGGCTTTGAGACCAAACATTCCCGTCACCAGCAATCAATACTAAACGAGATTAATACCTTATATCCCGTAACCACCCTTGCGGGTAGATTTTTTTTATTGCACCGCGTCTTACTACCTGTTCAGGCTATACGCACACTTTTTATTGATGAATGGAAGAAGAGTAATTATCTATACTTATATAATAACATGTCCTGACTGAATGACTGACTGACTGATTCATCATCGCCGAGCGCAAACTATCAAGGCTACAAGCATGAAATTCGGACTGTATATTCATTTTGTTATGTAGGCACCCACTAAGAAAGGATTTTAGAAAATTCCACCCCAAAGGGGTCAAAATAGGGGATGATATATGTATGATATGTATGAAAGTCCGTCATTTTGAAAGTTACATAAACAATATTTTGTATTTCGGTTATTGACGTAAAACAAATAAATACGTGTTTCAGAAATTTTGGAAATTTTATTTAATAAGGGATGAAAAGGGGGGTGAAAGTTTGTATCGGAATTGCATTATTTTTGATCTGAGGTAAAGTTATGGTCATCAACGTAACGTAATATTTTAAATTAATCTGTAAATACATATGTATATTTTCGTATTTGTATATAATCAACTTCCACGCGAGCAAAGCCGCGGGCAACAGCTATCTAGTATTTATATAGGAAAGAGATATTTTGTAAAATACATGTGTTACTCTATTAATAATTAAAATTCTAACAACAGTGCTATAGAAGACACAATTTCCTTCTTGTCAGTGGAAAAAGATTTCACATACATATGAGTAATATGACGGTTTTGGCACTGTTCATATTCTAATTATAGCCTGATTAAAAGAGAGAAGCGTTGACCGGCCTAGTGAGTGTTTATTGGCGCATTATACCGTACATTAGAGAGTTCCGTGTCACTCAGCCTCAACGATCTTGACTATGGTCGAGGTCCGGATTTAGTTGGTTTTTTAGCACCTGTTCAGGTTATACGCATACGTAGGCTATTAATTACGATAATGAGTTAGGGACAAGAAAGGTTGAATTTAGAGGAAGTGAACCCGCATTTGCGGAAAAAACCACCCAGTACACCCGACCGAGATTCGAGCCTCAATCTCCCTGTAAACGGCAATCTGTTCTAACACGAGAGTGACGCCTTTTACCATGCGGCCACCGGATCAGGTGTGATTTGGTTGATTTTATCCTTAATGTGATATCAATTAAAACATGTTTAATCATTATTATAACCGGCCTCGTGGTCAGAGGCGCGGGTTTGACAACCAGCTTATACCGAGGGATATTTCTTGAAAGGGGAATAATTCCCAAAGTCACCAGGAGCCAGTTAATTAGGTTTTAGTTAGGTCAAAATCTTAATGTTCTCATTTTCTCTGCCCCGTCATATTCACTACCATCATCCCTGCAAATCATCTGGACATGTAGGCCTAAAGAGCCTCCATGGTAAGGATGTACGGTTAGTACATTCGGGTGTCCCCTGGGAAACGGTACATTAGTACCAAACACGCCATCCATTATAATAATTATAATAAGGTGTTCTGTCTTTCAACAGGTCCATTACCCTGTCAAAATCGAGTCCTTCAGCAAGTTCTATCAGAAGACTGCTTTTTTAAATCCTGAAACTACATTTTCTGTCCTAGTTTGAGGTCATCAATCAGAGCATTCGTGGTCTTCCCGGTCCCATTTTCTCTTCCACTTTGCCTTCTATATCACACAGGTAAAGTATATTTTAAAAGTAGTCATCTACAAAGAAGTTACGACAAACTCAGGTGTGGTATTCAAACAATCACTCTGTGTGTGTGTGTGTGTGTGTGTGTGTGTGTGTGTATCAGTAAACCCTTGCAAGACTTTCACACATTCAACCTTCACCCCCCCATCCCCACAAAAAATATTCAGTATATTGTTGGGTTGTTGAAATTAAATAGGCCTACTCAGCGAAGTTTATACATAAAATAACAAAGCGTTGATTTTCTGTAATTGATACAAAAATATTGTTAGATTTTTCTTTAAACTTATATTTTAAACAAACCATGTGTTTTAACGTAAACTAGAATATGCTATGTCAGAAGTCAGTAAAATATTATATCCACTGATACCTTATTCACCGCTGTAGGCTTTATATTGGTTGAGGAAAAAGGATGTTGACAGCAGAAATAATATACACACACACACACACACACAAATTCTAGGTTCAACCCCAAATAAAATAAAAAGCTACGTTTAAAAAGTGTTAATTCAAGATGTTAGCTTTGTATAGGTCATAGCAACCAGTTTCTTTCTCTATTTATCTTATATATTAGGCCTGCAAACAATAAAATAAAACCTAGGTGTCAATTCTGTACATGAAGGTTGTTTTGGATTAAGTTGTTAGTTTTTTTTCCACCGCGTCTTAGTACACGTTCTAGCTATACGCATGCATTAATTACGCTAATATGTTAAGTGTGAGGAAGGTTGGATTTAAAAGAATTGTACAAACATTCGAGTGAGAGAGAGAGAGAGAGAGAGAGAGAGAGCGGTGAAACCATTTAAGAAAAAAAAAACACTAGATCACCCGACCGAAATTCGAACCTCGATCAACTACGCCACCGAGGCGGGTATGCAAATGGTTGAATTATTGTAATGCATAATATGTAAATTATATAAAACTTTGATCTACTACCGTTTCCAGCTTGTGAGCTGGTTCACTTTTTTATTCAAGCTATATTTTTTCACCACTGGCTTACTAGGCCTGTCGTGGCTTTATACGCCGTATAATGGAACTTAAGACTAAGACAGGTACAACATCCAGTCCTCGGCCGTTAATTCATCACTGTGGAAGGGGAAACCCACATTTCGCAAGTGATTTTTTTTTTAGCCATGCCGGGAATCGATCCCGGGACGCTTAGCTCAGTAGACATACACAATACCGACTGAGCTAGGTATCAAAAGAAAAGTATCGAAACTGTAAGTATAGGAAGAAAAATATCGATACCATACTAGTATCGAAAAAAAAGTATCGATAACAGTAAGTATCGCTATTAAAATTTTAATCAGGAATAATGATTTTTAAATCAAGTAATAATTTCAACTTTTGAATAATAATAGTAATAATAATAGTTTCATATGTATTTAAACACTGAAAATTATAATGATTAAACCATATTATATCAAATTTAGGTGTATCGCGTCTATTTTATGTGAACTTGGAAGGTATTATAGATAGTATTGTATAATGGATATTACAAAAGGTTTTACCATACAAGCTTTCAAAATATATATGAAAATTTAGCTTATGGAAAGTTATTTAATAGCTGAATATGATTAGTAATATGTTGTTTCAATTTATTTTGTACCCTTCTTTAACCATATTAAACATTTAATCATAGCATGAGTAAAGATAGAAAAAAGTTGTTTCTTTCGATAACGGCCCGATACCCGAGTGTGAGTACTAATATCAGTATCGGAAAAAAGTATCGAGTGAAATAATACTAGTATCAAAAGAAAAATATCGATATGAGTAAATTATCGATATTTTTCCCACATCCCTAGACATGAGTTGTCGACTTTTGACAAGATGCAGTCATAAAACAATACCTGATTGTTGCTTATTAGAGCAGGGCCTGGACTTTGATGGGGGAACGGGGGGAATTTCAAATTTACAACAACAAATTTATCTAAAAATGTTAATAATAGCTCTCGACATTTATCAAAATCTTGAGTCCGTATTTTTTGACGATCACAATACTTTCTCTCCAAGGGGTCGAAAGAAAGTAAAAAAGACATAAGAAACGCTTTAACACCTAAGGAATTATGATTTAAATACGTTCAACCATACATGCAAAGAGAATAAAAAGTTCATGGCATTATGACAATGTGTTGGTAAAATGTTTTATTTATAAAATATAAATTGTATTAAGGCGATTTGCCCTTTTCATTTGGCGTGGAAATTCAGATCCATGGGAACAAACGGTTATCTTCAAGATTCTTGTTTTATTGTTTTGCAATTTTCTTTTCGGAAACGGTTTGTTCAAGAATAGAAGCATGTTGATTAGGTTATACTTTTTATATCCACACCTCTTCTATAATTTTAATAGTGACAACAGGTTGATAAAATTGACATTTTTCAATAAAAAACCATCGGCTGCATAACAAAAAAAAATAAGACAATATAACACTCAATAAACATTGATACATTATCTTAGAAGAGGTGTTGAAAATATTACTATAAAATTTTCACTCGTTCTTGTGAAATCTGACAGTTCCAAATCCATGATTTTTACGCAAGACCTGTCCGGTAGCTAGCACCATCTACGGTTCCCGTGATCTATCTGTTCTTACTGGCGCGGAAGGATACTTTGGTCGGTTGTGAAGCCACGCTCCGCCTTTTACCATCCCACAAAATAGACTTGCACTCGACAGAGCCAAGGGCCTTTAAAAATATACTAGCTCTACATGAATGTTTAAAAATGACTCAGAATTCATATAAATGCCTAAAAATGAATCTAAAAGGACAAAAAACAAGAAAATATTACCTAAAATTGCATAATGACAAAAAAGACTTATGGAATATCCATTTCTACAACAAGAGGAATATTAAGAGAGTTTATGTGCTTATAAGTATTTTATGTGAAAAAAAAAGATGACATGTCATCAAAATCAGTGCCCTGGTCATGAACATAGCGGCATTAGATTACAGACCTTTTAAATGAAGATAACAGTTCACATTAAATTCTAGGACACCCTTGAAAGATATTCAAGAACTGTCGATATCACCATGGTAAGAAAATTAAATTATTTCATTTATTTTGAAAATAAATAAATTTATGTTTTACTAAAGATAAACTGCAAAAACACTTACCTTTATCGCCTTTCCTACACGCCCACCTTAACAATACTCACTTCCCCCTTAAAGTATTGACACCTAGCTTGCGAATTACTTTTTGAAATTCGCCATTTAAGAGCGATATAAAAATACAGAAAACTTTGACCTTTAAGATAGTTTTAAAAAAAACTGTTAATTTGGACCAATTGCATAGGCTCACATCGGTGGACATGTGAACTAAATGTCCGTTTCATCCAGTCTGCTTCGTTGATGGGGAGAGGTTGAAGTTCGAATCTCGGCAGGGTGCACTGAGGTTTTTTTTCCCCCAATAGGAGAGAGTGAGTGGCGGTAAATTTCCCATTACTTCTACTTTCCTAATTTTTACCCAATAAGTGCAAACACATCAATCTCTCGGGCGGATAGTAAGACGCATAAAGGTGGTAAGGTAAGTACAAAATAAATTAAGAAAAATTTATTTAACCTAAAAGCACAATTTCCCGCCTTTCTGGTCTATTGGTCAGAGTTCCTGGCTGCAGATAAGGAGGTTCCACGTTCGATCCCCGGAGCTTCTAGAATCTTTCTGTGAAGCAATGTGTCTGGAACAGGATCAAAATCAGCCTCGAGATTTACGGCCGAAGGCTTTGTTGGGCTGACCACATGACACCCTCTATCCGCAATTGTTGGAACTATACTCGCTAACAGACGGCGGCCTCTCGGTATAGCTCGATTGCGGGTTCCCACCATGAAATTACAGGCACAATTCCACCACCTCGTTTTATTATTCTCAGAGTTTGGCAATCGGGCCGCTTAGAAGATTTAGATTGAGAATACAACATATTCATATGTATGAGATACATACATATAAGCTCTAAATATCGAGCGAAAGATGAAACGGAAGTGACTTAAAGCGTTTTGCTGGTAAGAAGGCTAAGTGAGAGATACTTGCTTATTGGTCGACCTTGGTACTCAATCAAGACAACACGCGAGAACATATTATTATTATTATTATTATTATTATGTAACATTTGTTGTATACTAGCGAGAAAGGGACAAGGAATGAGATGAGATTCGAGAGAGCAAAGAGTCAGTCAGCGTAAACTTGAGAACAGGAAGGTGACATCCGCATATATATATATATATATATATATATATATATATATATATATAATTAAAATATATAATATAATTATATATATATTATATATCAACCTCATTGGACAATTAATTACTAGTTCAAAAATAGTCTGTCAGATCACCATATGTAGCACATTCGAGAAAATAAATATATAAATAAGAAATCAAACACTAACAAAACAATATTTTATTTACAGTTGTAAAAATATACACCATTATTAACAGTGGCAGTTGTTGAACAACGGGTTAGCGTTTGACCTTACAAAATTAAATTTAGTAACTTTTTAAGTTATCATATAAAAGAATAAGTATAGCGGCACTTGCGTAGAGGGCGTGTGTGAACAACTTAGCAAGACTCACATCAGTATACCCGACATGGATTGGAACTTCTTGTCGCGGAGAAACAAGACAATACGAGACAGACGCCTTTGTCACCATGCCCATCAGTGCGGTTTCCTTCCAATATTGACAAATTAGTTACCTACCTGTTCAGGCTAATACACGAATTCACTTTATTAAAGTAGGCCTTCTGATCAATTCTTACAAGTGTTATGCGATAATTTGTTTGCTATTTTAATTCCAAATCTTTACTTAAAAATAACAGTGTGTTGGGCTTTGGCCCAGTTAATTTAATTTGTCATTTTTGTAAATAATATCCCAAGGCGTAGTTTAACTAGCTTGTTATCTGCGTGCAGATTTATTAAACAGATTGTCGAAATTCTAGTTAGCTTTAGGCACCCTTGAATGTTGAAGTTAGCCTAAAAAAATTCAATATTCATCATGAATTAACTAATGAACGTTGGGAATGGCAAGTATTTTAAAAAATTTGAATAAAATCAATTTTTTTTAAAATAATTTAGAAGCTTTCAGTCTGGCTACAGAAACAACGTAATCATCCAAAGAGAGTGCGCTCTATTATTGTGAAATATGCAGAGCGAATTTCGTATGAATAGGAAGAAACCTAGTAATATCACCAAATTAGAAAACCTTTGGCCAAATTAAAACAAGCTAGAGGAATATAATCATATTTAACTAGGTCCTAAGGCCTAAGGGATACACATTTATTTACTAAGTTTGTAAGTAATTTTTTTTTTATTTAATTTTTACACTTTTGGTACGATTAATATGGGCAGCAGAAACAAATTGGTTTAGACATTTGTTAAACGATACCAAAAACAAGCAACTAAGCTTACCACGCACGCTAGCTTACAGAGTAAACAGATAAATCTTATACTGTACAAGCGGTGGCATTAACGTCGACCTCAGATCGCCGCTGGCTGTTGCAAGAGAGCTCTAAGTAGCCAACAAATGCACACGTCAACACAATATTGGATTCAAAGAGGGTTTTTCAAAAGTTAATTCAAACTCAATTTTGAAAAATCCAGTAGTTTTGCGCTTCGAATTCTGTACACGAAAATATCCAAACCCTAATGAAAATAAAATAACTATTGTGAGTGTTAGCAAATATTAAAACATCAAGTTCTATTGAAAATAAAATAACCATTTGGAGTGTTAGAAAATAATATAAAAAACATTTGGAGTGTTAGAGAATAATATAAAAAATATTATTTAGAGGGATATTAACTAAAGTAAAACTAATTTGATATTTTCCCTTATAATATAAGATATAAGACTTTAACATTTCTTTCTTAAATATATTGGTTTAAGTTAATATTAATACATTTGATGAAATGGCAATAGAAATTAAAATCATATATGTTAATTTGAAAGCCCAGAATACTAGGAATAAAGAAGTCTTGTACAAATTGATATTAGTGTTTTAAAAAAGAAGCCAAATGTAGACATAGAGTTATGCAATTTATATAATACAACGGGGTTTTGATATAAAGATGATGAACATTGAAAACTTGAACAAAAATGCTATAATCCAGTTGAACAATTTATTTCGAATACATTGTTGATTTGAATCACATTAAATTGCTCTTTAACTGGATTCTAGCATTTTTATTCAAGTAGTGATGGTGTAGTGGTGAAAAAAGAGAGAAAGATTCAAATGGATAACATAAGGATAAAAAATCAAACGACAAAGTTTTAAAAACCGTAATTTATTCTCTTAATCAGGTTAATATTCATTTAAAATAATGAAAGAACACATCGATGGCAGACAAAATAAGTTTTATATTATTTTATTTTACTAATATTTAACACAATTTAAAACGTTTAACTAAACAATACGATATGGATTATCAGTGTTTCCCAAATTTTCGCTAGTCGCGTAGATTTTTAAAGCCCATTTTTAGAGCGCTTCATTCAAAATAAATGATAGAACACTATCACAGAAACTCTCATATTGTATATCATAATCCCGAGGAAAAATTTCAAAATAGGTTTTTATTAAACTACCCTAAGATAAGTTTTACTCTTTAAAACATACACACCATCGTGTTAAACACAATAACCTCCTTATATATAAATTTTAAACCAAATTGTTCAAATATGTTTAGCAAATCTCGAATTTTCAAAAATAAATTATTCATAAAAATAAAAATGTATTCTTATTTATCGTGTAAAACTATTCACAGTTCTCATTTTGAATTCACTCTTCAAAGTCAATTTCTAAAACGTTCAAATTTTCTATAATTTGTTGTAAATAAACCAAACTTAAATTAATTTATTTTAGATAAATATATATTACCAATGATATTTAAAATAGTCCCCCATTACCAAATTCGAACCAAATCAATAAAGCAATTTTCAAAATAATTAGAATTTTCAAAAGTCACTCCTCAGTAAATTACTCTTTATCGAATTTTTACCTAAAACAAAATATACAGGATTATTTGTCACATCAAAAACCCTCAAAATACCTATTTGTGAGCAGATATTAGAGCCATTTGTAAAACACTTCAAGTTTTTGATAAATCAGTCATCAGTAGACAATCCATAAACGAGTTTTTAGCCCCTAAAAAAGTATAGTGTTATTAGTTATGTCTAAAACTACCAAAATACCCATTTGGAACCAAGTCGTTAAGAGCCATTTGTACAAATTTTCAAGTTTTTGAAAGGACAGTCATCAGTAAACTACCCCTTAAACAAATTTTCGCTCAATAACCAATTGCATATCATGTCAAACAAACCCTAGAAGTAGATTTTAAGCCAATTTTTAAAAAAATGAAAAAAAAAGATGGTATAACCCTATAATATCTAAATGTCAGTTTGAACAAAACCCATATAGCTGTTCAAAATCCGTGGCTAGGGACAGACAGAGACAGACAGGCAAACATACCGACTGACATACAAATTGATACACATGTAGATAGAGAGAATTGTAAAATCCACTTTTGAGTTCGTGTTAACATGAAAAGTAAAAATTTGTCATAATCTCGAAATCAATTTTTTGCGCAATCACAATACTTTCTCGTGATATGAGGAAATAAAAACAATAAACAATCGCTCTTTTTTTAAAGTATAAACAGTTGTCCCATAAGTTGATAAAGTTTTAGTCATTAGCGGTATGTTAAATAAACCGTGACAAAGAAAAATTAAGACCTATAAAAAAGACCTAAAATCCAAATAAAAGTTAGTTTGTTTAAATACTTACTATCATAATTTGTTTTATGATCATCAAAACTTAGTGGTTTGAGAAACAATGCCACAATTATGTTATGTTATTATATCGGTACCAAAAAGTAAATACTAATGGAGCCTAACTAGGTCTCTATATCTGCTGGGTGTTTTGAAAATAGATATATCTGGAAATCTCAGTCGATAAAACAATGTTGGTGGGAAAAAAACATCAATATTAATAAACTGTTAAAAAGTTTTAGACCAACCAGTAACTAGTCAAAAAGTGTACCGACATTTATCAGGAAAATTGAATTATTATAAAATGAAACTCGCTTTGCTCCAGTGCGTTTTATTTGCAACTGGATGTATACTAACGTAATTAGAGAACATTTTTTATATAGGTCTTACCGATTAGCCACACCTCCAAAGAAAAGCATTTCCCAACTTTAAAGTTGCTTTCCACCCTTTTGATTTATTTTTCGGGGGTTAAAAATTAGATTTTTTAACTTTTTGGAATTTTCTCGTCGGTTACAGGCTAGAAGCTATAAGTTTACCAAATTTCAAGTTTCTAGCTCATCTGGAAGTGGGTAAACATTAATGTCAGTGAGTGAGTCAGCCATGTGGCTTTATAATAGTATAAAATATTAATACAATACAAAAAACACATTCCCGACTTTGAATAATGAACTTTAGAGTCAGAGCTAGAGAGGCACGATAGTCATTTATGAATAACACTGTAACCTATAATCGCCTGGGAAGAAAAACACTGCTGCTCCAACTGAAGATCAATATTTTATTATTATTCGCTACGCTGGACACATGGTCTAAGTCATCACTCTCGCAAGAGAATGGACTGCCGATGACGAGGAGATCGGGGTTCAAATCCAAGTCGGGTGTTCTAAGGGTGGTTTTCACTAAATAGGTCTACTCTCTCACTCTGCAATGAATGCGTTCTACATAGGCTTACCATACGTCCCGGTTTAACAATCCAACGCACGCGCGCGCGCATACATTCACACAAATAGGACTCACTGTTGACTACCTGCTTACAACACGGAAAAATGAGACAAAGTTATATGGTGGAGAGAGAGATAATACACGAACTATATGTTTGACAGAGCGAGAGATAGTACACGGACTATATGTTAGACAGAGCGAGAGGTAGTACACGAACTATATGTTAGACAGAGCGAGAGATAGTACACGAACTATATGTTAGACAGAGCGAGAGATAGTACACGAACTATATGTTAGACAGAGCGAGAGGTAGTACACGAACTATATGTAGACAGAGCGAGAGATAGTACACGAACTATATGTTAGACAGAGCGAGAGATAGTACACGGACTAAATGTTAGACAGAGCGAGAGATAGTACACGGACTATATGTTAGACAGAGCGAGAGATAGTACACGGACTATATGTTTGACAGAGCGAGAGATAGTACACGGAACTATATGTTAGACAGAGCGAGAGATAGTACACGGACTATATGTTAGACAGAGCGAGAGATAGTACACGAACTATATGTTAGACAGAGCGAGAGTAGTACAGAACTATATGTTAGACAGAGCGAGAGATAGTACACGAACTATATGTTAGACAGAGCGAGAGATAGTACACGAACTAATTTAGACAGAGGAGACATAGGTGTAAGTTGGAGCTGGGTGCTGGAGATATTGGTGTGAATTTAGCGTTTTTCCCCTCAGACTCGTGCCGCTGTTTAGATGACGTTGTTCTATTGGCCCTGCTTCGTGTTGCTAGACATCCAGGATTAAGGTTGCCGCAATATACTACGCTCATACTCTCTTAGTATTTTCACTCCACCGACATCGCCCGCCCACGCTGCTAGACTGCTAAGTGCTATACTATTTTGTCAGACTACGGGGCCGGTTGAGTACTGCGAATACGACGATGGCCGGAGTGGTTTTCGTTCAAGGCAACGTGCAGCTGCAGAGAATTTTACTATCAAATTTAAAATGATAAGTCCGTTCTTAAAAAAAACATTACAGTGAGAAATATGAATGTGCATGAGCATCTATGTATTAAATGAAAATTTCCATTTTTGAATATTTTGTACTTACGTACCTGAAAACACCTGTACAATAAACAACATTCACTACCTAACTAGACTGTCCCGGTTTAAAGAGTAAAAATATGTTGAGACTAGATATACATTCTCTTAATTCAAATTTCCTAGTACCTAACACATTAGCTTAATTAGTACATTAGCGTAAAACTCGAACGGGTAATAAAGCATGGTACTAAGATTGATGAGAAAATACATCTGTCATTTCACAACCCTTGTTCAAGGGTTAAGAAGAAATGTTTTAATCAGCGAACTTAATTCTTCAATTCTCTTTTTCATCCATACAGAGACCTACTATTTTAAACTTTCAATTAAATGTTCCAAAAAAACAGATATTCCAGTATTTTTACTATATTTTATAAAATTCCCGTTTTTTCCAGACACAAAAAATTCCCTTGTTTCAAAGGTATGTGACAACCCTGAACCCTTCACCTCTCTGAGTACTAATAACTCGCCAAACGGTTTTTTTTTCCACGTCAAACTCATCGCGTCAACACGAGTCAAAGTAGTGAATATAAGACGCGTGTATTGTTTACTAGCTCAATCATCGACAGATAGTCTAGTGTCGACATACTGCAGAGGTGTGGACGAATTAATATAGACGCATAAATTTGTATTCGTTGAGTACAAATGACGCAATGTAAAGTGACAGGGCCGGTTTGCGCCTGGAGGTAGCATCTATGAGCCGGCACACGTTGACTCGACACCCCACGACCCAGCACAGCTAGAGATGTGGAAAAAAAAAATATAGATACTTTACTCATATCGATATTTTCCTTTTGATACTAGTATTATTTTTACTCTATACCCTTTTCCCGATAATTTTAATGATATTAGTACTCGCACTCTGGTATCGGATCGGTATCGGTAGAAACAACTGTTTTGTTATCTTCACTCATGTTTGGATTAAATGTTTACTATGGTTAAAGGGTAAAAAAAGTATTAAAAATATTACTAATCAAATTTAAATTTTAAATAACTTTCCATCAGCTACATTTTCAGAGATATTTTGAAAGCTGGTATGGTAAAACCTTGTGTAATATTCATCATTCAATCTACCTATCATACCCTCCAAGTTCCAACACACAACATAAAAGCGATAAACCTAAATATGGTCAAATCATTATAATTTTCAGTGTTTGAATAAATATGAAAATACAATTATTATTACTATGCAAAATTTGGAATATACTTGATAAAAAAAATTCCCGATTAAAATTTCGAAACCGATACTTACTATTATTGATGCTTTTCTTTCTATACTAGTACGGTATCGATATTTTTCTTCCAATACTTTAAATGAGTACGGTATCGATATTTTTCTTCCAATACTTTAAATGAGTACAGTATCGATAATTTTCTTTAGATACCACATCCCTAAGCAGAGCCCGCGTACTAAATGTCAATTATTGATAGTTTAGTTTGCAGGTGAGGGGGAGGACGGGATTATCGCAAACGGGTGTAAATAGAATAACTTTTCCTTACTGGCTTACTACCTACTTTTCCTCCCTGCGAATTTGAGTATTTATTATTATTATTAGCACCGCGTCTTACTACCCGTTCGGGTTATACGCACTTACGCTAATGTGTAATGGTAGGGTGATTGTGAGATGAAATGGAGGACCTACAGTTTAACGTGGAATCCGAACCACGGTGGAGGCCTGGCATTCCTCACATTCACAAGATGTCTTGTCAGAGGTGAAGGAAGGGTTTGGTAATCAGATAAATCTTTGCCGGGACCGAGGATTGAACCCCGGCCGCCAGCATAGAAGTCTGACACCTTACCCCTAGACCACCAGGTCACCGAATATGAGTATTTTTTTCTCTCTAAGACTCTTACCTTCCTCATCCCTAATCCCTGAAAAAATTACAGTGCAGTGGCGCAGGACTAGGACAGGTATCTTCCATTCACCATAAAAGGTAGCAGTCTTGGCTTGACGTATTACACTATGGCCCTATCTTATAGCTGGGCCGTAATGGAACAATGCAATTAAAGCTCTCTACCTTTCAGGGTGAACGAAAAAACCGTGTTCCCTCCACGAGTTCCTCCTTGGGAAATGTAAACAAGGCGTACTAGTGTGCTAACTCAGCCCCCGGATATAGGATGGTTGTAAATGTTTTCTCAAGCTGAGCGAAAAACAGCAAATGATGAAGTTAGACACAACAAAAAGCTAAGCTAAGCTAACCTAACCTAAGCTAACCTAACCTAATAAGGCATAAAGATTGGTAGGGCCGATTTCTTATCTACCCGCAGGTCTATTATCCGTTATAGAGTCCAGTGGACGTTGCCCAACTAAACTATGACGATAATCCTCCTGGTCAGTGATCTTGACCCCAACTAAGCTATGAATGTTTGGGGCAAGGGGTTCCGTGGCCCAACTGTTATGAGCCAGTTTTTTTTTCTGGGGATGTTAACTGGGGGAGTAAAAGTATTTATTTGTGTTCCCTAGTTAATTGTTCTCTTTTATATCATTAGAATCAAAATGAGTTCCATTTAAAGTCATCAGCTTGATTACAATGTATTGTGTGTATTTATGTTTTATGGGCACTATTGAACTATTACAGTGGCTCTAATAGAAGTTTCAGTTGGAGCATAGACAACAGTGTCTTGGGCAATAGCAACATCTCAACACCCGGTGACTCAAAACTGTAGGTTGAATGTATTTTATATCAATGGATTTAGGATGAAATTTTGTCGTGTGTTACAATTTATTTATAATTATGACTTCCAAAATATGCAATTTCTACATGCCAGCCAAATTTGATGGAATTTTTATTACTACTTTTAATAAAGACGTTTTAATATGATCGGATTGGATTATGAGGGGAAGTTTTTAAATCAAGTACACTAGGGTGGAGAGTAGACGGAAGATGACCTGGCGGTCTAGGGGTAAGGTTTCAGGCTTCTGTGCTGGGGATCCGGGGTTTAATCCTCGGTCCCGGCACAGATTTATCTGATTACCAAACCCTTCCCTCACCTCTGACAAGACGTGTATCAATCACAACTTGTGAATGTGGGGAATACCAGGCCTCCCCCGTGGTTCGGATTCCACGTTAAACTGTAGGTCCTTCATTTATCTCACAATCACCCTACCATTACACATTAGCGTAAGTTCGTATAACTGGAACGGGTAGTAAGACGCGGTGCTAATAATAATAATAATAATAATAATAATAATAATAATAATAAAATAATAATATAATAATAATAATAATATGAATAAAACTCCCAGTGATAAATCGCATGTGGAGAACTCCTCTCTCCTCCGCAGCGCCCGGTCAAGATTCTAAACTCGTCTTGCTCGTGTATTCGGTATTTGGGGAGTGCGACGCCTTAGACCACCGGTGCGGATCACATTTAATAATAGAGTATTCAATCTAGGCAAGATATGGGCGCCTAATCTTTAAGTTAATTCTAGGACAAAACAGGTCCTAGACCTTAACACTAATTGGCGAATATAAATCAAATTTCCCACCGATACGTTTGACTCTCGCCGAGGACTGAACCCAGAAACTCACTACTGTATGTATTTCCCCCTATCCACACGCTCGGCAGAGCCACGCGCCCTACGTGGCTCGGGAATTAGAACACAGAGATAAGCACTAATTCTGTTATGTCTACGCTAACAGCTTTAAAAGGACAATGCACCCGCTAAATAAAGTATAGTAGGATCAAGATAGGAAGAACCAAATCTGATAGCGCCAAAAATTACAAAAACTAATTTCATACATTCACAGACAAACTCAATGGTTCAAACCCGGTCAAAGTCAAAATATGTTCATCGAGAGATGAAAATTCGAAGCAAAACCTACTTCGGGATCCCATGTCGATTGTTACATATAAAATAACCCTGGAAGGTATGTGAAGATACCTTTCCCGGCAAAATTAGTAGGCCCTCGCTCATAAAAATTATCATGCGCTGATATCAGTCGGTTCATAAATTGCACGTTAAATATTTCAATAAAATGATACAGTCGGTTCAGAAATTGCACGTTAAATATTTCAAATAAAATGATATAGATTGACGTCATATGCAGAGGAAATAATTGGGAATCATCAGGGTGGATTTCGACGAGATAGATTTAAAAAAATAATCAGATTTTTACTACTAGGCAAATATTAGAAAAAAGTTGGGATAAAAAATGACGGTACATAAATTATTCATAGATTTTTTAAAAGGCCTGCAATTTAGTTGAAATCAATTTTATGAAATTTTGGTTAAGTTTGGGCTATCCAAAAAAACTTGTCAAGATAATTGAGGTATGTTTGACTCATACGCGTGGCACGCAGGGTACAGGTTGGATGTCACTTATCAAATACTTTCGAAATACATAATAGGTTGAAACAAGGAGATGCACTTTCCTCATCCCTTTCTGGTCTATACTTATAGTATGCTATCAAGGTAAGGAAGCTGTTGCAAGAAATGCATAGATTTTATTAGAGAATTATTAAGGGGAATAGATTTAGAAGTTAACACTGACAAGACTAAGTAAATGATCACACAGAGAACACAAATTGGGGACGATAGTAGATATTCATGCGCACAATATACAATTTGACATGGTTAATAAGTTTAAATATTTAGGAACAATTTCAACTAGCCATAACAATATTAGATTGGAAATTAGGAAAAGAATGCAGTCGGGAAATGCATGATATCACTAGGTCCTTAAGTTGTTAAGATTGCGCCTGCTGATCGGGAATGTAAAACTCAGAAAAGGCCTAAACAAATCAATATTTTTTCCAGTCGTTATCTATGGGTGTGAAACGTGGACTTTTACCTTACACGACGAGAAAAATATTTAGGGTGTTAGAAAACAAGGTCATTAGGAAGATATCTAGTGCAGAAAAAGATTATCAAGTCTCGTAGATTACGGTGGGCAGGATATGCAGATCGAATGGGAGATTTCAGAACCTTGGCCAAGATAGTGACTGGCAAACCAATGAGAAGAAACCATTTGGAAGTCCTAGATGCAGATGGGAGGATAACATTAGAATGTATCTAAAAGAGATAGGGTGTAATGAGGTGGACTGGATATAATTAGCTCAAGATAGGGTTAGATGGTGTACTTTTGTAAGTGCGACAATGAACTTTCGAATTCCTAATGCCATATATTAAGTAAGTAATCACCAGGTCATTTGGAAAAATTTAAATACGGAAAAACCAGCTTCAATTTAACGAGTTTATAGTTGGCCCAGAACAGTGTTAAGACACTGAGGACGCTACTACTGCGCCAACCTGTTAGTTTTCCCCCCTTTAATGCAAGTAGGGCCTACTTTAATTGGTTATATTGTGGTGTGGATTTCGAAAATAAAATGTGCCAATGTCAAGATAATCAAGCTGTTTAAAATACATATCTTCGACAACAGTATATTAAGTTATTAATTCTTAGGGTTTTCCTTTCCAGAAATTCCTAAAAAGAGCTTTCCGAAAATCATGATCCAACGGTCGCACTCATCCAGACATCCTCACACCTTCTGGCCAAGACCCCCCGAAATACCTCGTAGCGGTGGTTCAGCCCCTTGAGGCAGTGCACCACAGCATTGGTTCCTAGAGCACCACTAGGGGTCGGACTGCCATAGAACACCCTGCGCACTCTGCTGTGCACTAGAGCCATAGCGCACATTGCGCAAGGTTCCCTCGTCAGATAAATGTCGTAACCTGTGCACAGGTACGGGCCCGTCTTCGTGTTCTCCCTCCCGGACTTTTTGTGCTCATTCTTATTTTCGACTCCAATCTCATCCCTACATCTGTTAAGTTCACATTTCGAACATTCTTGGTTTCCCCTTTCAATATCTGTGTTTCTTATAGAAGGCAAAGGTTTTACAAGGTCATCCGTTGAATTTTTTCTAATCGTGTCATCGGTGTCGCACATAGTATGTGTACCAGTTGTCGCCAGCACGTCCTTTTTTTGAATATCAACGTCTTTAAATTTATGAGAAGATATATTCTTTTGTTTAAATAAGTCATTAGTGTTTTGGATAGTAGAAACTACTTTAATTGAAGGAGTTGACGCGTCATCAATCTCATCCAGTTGCGACATTTCTAAGTGCCACTGTCCTGACTTCACCTCCCAGGTGCCGCCTCCTTGTCCCCTCGCCACCAAGTCAACCGCCACCATAGCAGCATGTTTCAACGGGTGTTCACCCCTCTCATCGTACCCCACCGCAATAACCTGCGTTCCAGACATTTTGGGATCAACAATAACGGCCCCCGTTCCACACCCTCCCATAGTGACGCTCACTCGCGCCGCCTTTAGCGCCATCTCCATGAACCTTTGCTGCTGCAACTTGTCCTTCACGGTGAACAGTCTCCCAGCGAGGACTTTCTCCAGGTATTTGTCTTCGTGGAAGTTGCAAGGCCACAGTAAAGTCGCCTCTTGGAACTGACGGCGGGTCTTGGGGGAAGAGGAGCACACTCGTTGTCTCCTGGGGACACCGCTTAGTCCCGTCGCGTCTAGACCTCCTGCCTTCAATCCATCTAGGCATTGTTCTAGAGATGCGTCTCCGGCGATACTGAGGATGACGTCTGTTTTGTAAACTCTCTTGAGATGTTGCAAAGAAGGGATTGGGTACAGGACGTTCAGTTCTTGTATCAAACGCGAAGTGTGCTTTTTTTCAACGATGGTGTCGACAAATACATCGACCAAGGGCAGATCGCCTGTGATGTCATCGTGCAACACTGGTTCCAGGTTCCACGAGAGCGTTCCTTCTCTTGAAAAGTCTTTTAGGGTCTCGTCTGCAAACATTTGTTTAGTAACGTCTACCGCTAAGTCCATCTTCGGACGTTTCCTCTGCATGATATTTGATGTTTTTCTTTTTTTAAAGTGGGAAATCTTCGAGTTGGGGTTTTACACAGCCCTTGTCACCTCTGTGAACATACAAAGAGAGGCGAGGAAGGATGTTACTTTCCTTTATCCATAAAACATCTTTAAGGTACATAATATTAGCAGTGAATAAACAAGAAATACATTTCTTTAATTGTTTGTAATTATTTTAACTTAACATTAAGACATACAGTCGTATAAGAACTATTTGCATGTGTCTAGAGATTTTGTGATAGAAACATTTTTCATGCTTTCATCAAAATTACTAATTTAAGTAGGAGCGGCATTTCAAAAGCAGTAACCATAATAATCACATCACCTAAAATCGGACTTTTTTGATTCATAATGTATATGTTAGAGAATAACAAAATAGTAGTATAGCGAGACAAAATTAAATAGAAAAACGTATGTTATAAGGCAAAGCATTTCAATGTTTGGGTCGATATTAACCCAGATTTACTTGCGGTAGCTCTTGCCCTAAAGAACCAAAACTGCTCAAGCTAAACTCGTCTTTCAATACGGTTTCTAGAACTGGTTTCAGTGGGTGTCACCACATATCTTTCTAGTTTTTAGATAATAGTGAGCTAATTCAGGGTGGGAGTTCAAGTCTATGATTGTCGTAATTATTCAGCATGGTTGTATTATCCAAACAGAGAGTAATCGTCATTGATAGCCTAGTCTATTGCGAGTGTGACGACTTAGATCATGCTGCAACCGTGGCAGGTTTGATATCAGATGTTCGGTAAAGTTAGATTGTATTATCACGAGGTTTAAACGTTTCAATAGTGAATTATATGAATGATGTAGCGTGTAAATTGATGTAAAAGTGTTTTTTACGTCAGAAAGAAGTTGACTATAAATGTAAGCACATTTTTAAAATGCCTTTTTCTGCCAAGGTGTATAAGAAATGAAAATAAAATTTGTTTTAACTAAGGCTACAATAACGTATAAAACTTGAAGGATTATTGTTCCGTTTTTTCACTAATATGATTCTAGTTCGTTTTCATTGTCAAACTTAGTGGTCTTGAAGTGAAGTGCTCGCCTGATGACCAAATTTGTGTGGGTTCAAATCCATCAGAGGTCGACGGATTTTTCTTGAGCGATAAAAATCCGTAGAACAACTTCCTTTGAAGGGGAAAGTCTCATACTGATTGTGTCATGTAAAAGAACCCTAAGTGAAATACCTTTTTCGGCCAAAATTAGTAGGCTCTCTAGCTATCACTCATATAAATTCTAGTGTGCTGATATAAACAGTCTGTTCAGAAAATGCACGTTAAATAGGGCTTATCTCAAATAAAAAATTGGCTTACCTTGTGCTTTCAGAGATAGGGTCACTGGATAGGTTTTTTATTTTTATTTTATAAATCATTTTTTTCAACTTTATTGTTGTGTAAAAGCCCACACTAAATCGACTTTAAAGAACAGTAATGTTAAAATATTTGTGGAGGAGCGGGGAGTCAAATCACCCACATGGAGGGGGGGGGGATGAAGGGCTTTCTATGCTTTAACTGCTTTTCAAGAGCTATCGGTATTTTTAAGTTATTATTTCACATTGAAAATGTAAATTAATAATTACTATCCAAAGCTTGTTAAATTCGCACCTAATGATGTTTGTTAAGTATTGCATAGTTACATTCCTGAGCCATATTTACCATAACAGATAAATTCGAGAAAATAAAACAAAACAGGCGCATAGTTAAATGAATTTAAAAAAATATAGTTGTGGCTTTAAATGGGTTAAGGGTTAACAAGGAGACAAGATACGGCGCAATTTGAGAAATTATTATTGAATTAATTTAAGTGACAAAAATAACAAATTAAATCAAAACATACAAAACTAATTTGTTACATGAGCAATAAATAAATACCACCCACTTTTTAAAATTTTAAACAAACTTATGTGGGCCTTTTCCCTTATGTCAACAACTTTTATGTCGTCAAAAGACAAACATAAGCCTTTACTGACGAATTGTAAGTGAATCAGTGTTTATCAAACTTTAAAACAATAATATATTAATATTATTATTATTATTATTAGCATCACGTCTTACTACCCGTTCGGGTTATACGCACTTACGCTAATGTGTAATGGTAGGGTGATGTGAGATGAAATGAAGGACCTACAGTTTAACGTGGAATCCGAACCACGGTGGAGGCCTGGCATTCCCCACATTCACAAGATGTCTTGTCAGAGGTGAAGGAAGGGTTTGGAAATCAGATAAATCTGTGCCGGGACCGAGGATTGAACCCCGGCCGCCAGCACAGAAGTTTGACACCTTACCCCTAGACCACAGGTCACCCAATATATATATTAATAAATATAAGATTATAATTACAGTGAATTATCAGAAGTACCCAGCTTTGTCCGGCTTAGACACGTATTGCATTGCGTGGTTACCCGTGGCAACGTTTTTATTTGCCTCAAACAGGCAGAAAAAAAAATTTCTTCACTTTATTTCTCCAAAACCCAGTTTTTTATTCATCTTTAAAATCTAATCAAAAATTTAAATTACAGCTTTAAGGTGCACATACATGTTTGTGCACAGGGCTACCTACTAAGGCTTGAGGCTTGAGCCTCTGCATGGGTGGATATCGTTCAATGCCTATAAGTAGGGCTAGAATTTTTATGATTCTGCATTTTTTTTAAACCTGGAATGTTGTTCAAGTGTATACAAATGTGTTTCATAAGAATCTAAACTGATTTAAGTAGGTTTATTAGGGCATATATTACCATATTTTCATGGTTTTACGTGCTATGGCATATTTTCAGGTTTTTCAGTGATTTTTGATTCATTGTTTTGCATATTTTGGTATTTTCAACATAAAGGATATTTTTAATGATTTTCCCTGAAAGCCAGAAGCAAGACTGAGAAAAAAAAAGGGGGGGGGAGTGCTTGTGTTTAGAATACCTGTACAAGCACCATAGCAAACGGTGGTACCAACAAGGCACTAAGAATATTTCCGCCATTCCCTTGGGTTTTTTTATACAGCATATTTTTTGTTTGAAAACTTTCAATTTGGCACAGAAACTGTAAGGAGTTTAATTGTATTTTAAGAGTTTTTTTATCTGGTATGGGACTTTTTTTAGGCAAAATATTTTTAGTTTGCCACGAG
Source organism: Timema cristinae (assembly GCA_039000515.1). Lineage (NCBI taxonomy): Eukaryota > Metazoa > Arthropoda > Insecta > Phasmatodea > Timematidae > Timema > Timema cristinae. Next base: position 28,177,423 of record JBCFYV010000935.1, read on the forward strand.
ACTGTAAAAAAAAAGTTGTTTTCCTTGGTTATTATTTGTTTTGGTTTTATATGTAAAGCTGTAAAATTGGTTAGTAAAATAAAGAATTTATGTTGACACATAAATAAAGTTTTTTTGGTTACAAATGCATTTTTATAAACTATTTTATAGCAATTTTTAGGGCATAAAAATCCTAGCCCTACTTATGAGTTTTGAAAGACAAACTCTTCATTTTATTAGTATGGAAGGTGGTAATAAACTATTTACTAAAAATATGTTATTCTTTAATTAAAATATTACAGTTTGGTTTTGGAAAAATTACCGTCCAAGCCATTTAAAAGTTTTTCTTTTGTATCGACTATACAGTAACGCATGACAAAAATAGCATCATTGGTGGCGTGTAAAATCCTTCAAAATTTCAACTACCGGATATATAATGAACAGATAATCAAATTTGAATAGCTTTTAATTAACAAATAGCTTAGTAATGTCTAACTAAGGTAGAATACAGTTTTGTTTCTAATGTACGAAGTTGGCAAATGAAAGTCGGAGACAGACGCATGATTTGCAGAAACAGTATAATCAATGGCAAATACAAGGAAAAAGGTCACAAGCCAAGGTCATAATCTTGATATAGTGAGCGAGTGCATCCACTATTGTGTAGGGTTACCATTTTTTCTTAATACGAAATTCCCCGTACTTTACAGGTCTTTTTTTTTAAAAGAATTCCCATTTTTCCAAACACTTTCATGAGTATTATAGAACAGTGATATTCAACCCTTTTTGTTCACATACCCACAAATATAATTTATCTTCTATTTTGTACCCCCAAAGTTGCTGGTGCATAATGTAAATTCCACATATTCTATAATCTACATCTAAAAAAATGTATTAAATAATAAGTCTTAAATTATGTATGTGATGGAAGTTAGTGGATCAAAAGGAAGGGTAGGCCATGTAAGACGTGGCTAAATGTTCTTGACAAGTGTGTGAAAAAGAGAAACAAGAGTTTTAAGAATAAAATAGCATGTATGACTCGGTGTAACACCAAGGAGACATTTAGCTTTATTTTCCATCTTCCTGAGAGACCAAGTTTCTACCCCATAAAGTGCGATGATCCAAATGTAGCATTCCATCAGTTCCAGACTCAACTTTCTGGTCAACAGTAACCTCTTCCTGTTGAAAATTCCTTGGTCGTGGCATTTTTAACAGGAAACCTTTTTGTGTCACTAAAAGAAGGCCTCAGATTTAATACTAGAAAGCATCGGAAATTATTTTTAAGTCTATTACTAACGGTGAAAATATGAACAATAATATTAATTTGTCAACATTATAAATAAAGTATAAGATGTGTTACGTAACAATGTCACGCATCCTTCCTCTCCCTGTGTAACATGTAGACATTAGAGCTACCCCGTTCGCTATCGGCGTTACGTGGTTTACGGATGACCCCGTAATACGAGCGGGCAACTGATACAAGCGCACCCTATTATGTAATGACCCATTTATATTTAAAGGTTTATTTTTCTTATTTGTTAAAGCTATGTAAAACTTTATTAGAATTTAATTAATGTGTATCATAAACTGGTACGTGATGGTTGACTCCAAGATTAGTTCTTAGAGCGGAACGTATTTTAACTGAGGGAAAATACGACTAGCCCGAGGGAAAGAGGTACTAAAAAAAGTGTGAAAAATGAAAATCTTAAATTATTATTATTATTATTATTATTATTATTATTATTATTAGCACCTCGTCTTACTACCCGTTCGGGTTATACGCACTTACGCTAATGTGTAATGGTAGGGTGATTGTAAGATGAAATGGAGGACCTACAGTTTAATGTGGAATCCGAACCACGGTGGAGGCCTGGCATTCCCGAAAATCTTAAAAACGGGAATCGAAACCTATAGATTTGGCTTCGAATCTCCTATTTATGGGTAATTTTCCATCACGTAAGCTTATAAGTTTGTGATACAGACTAATTAAATAATAAATAGTAGTAGCATGACAGGAATAAAACTAATAATTGTGAGTCAACGTATAATCTGAACAGGTAGTAAGACACGGTGATTTGAAAAAAAAAAGTTATAAATATCCGTGGACTATAATAAATTGCTGATCCCGCCAAGTGGTCGATACTTAAACCAGTTACCACAATTAAATTCAATACAAGTAGTGAAAAGGTAGGATGGAAACGAGATTAAACCAGTGGTAAGCCATTGACACGCACAATCAAAGTTCCCATGTTCGATATCCGTGTGTAGATTGTCATTTTTCTCTTGAATGAATTTTATTAAAATTATTTAGCTATTGGTTAACTCTTAGTACATGAATTGAAAATGTTTCACTAATACTAATTACTAAATGGTCTAACTAGAGTGTGTAAAACGTAAACAAGAGTTGCAAGGTTTTAATGAACACACATTTCGGACCGGTATAGGGAGAACATTTCAGAAGAACAAAGGTTACAATGGCTATCCCCTTAACCCCTCCCGTATTGTGACCTTTGAAAGAAGGGTGAAGAGCAAATTACTTGGCGTATGAATAAATTAATATTGATTTTTTTTTTCTAACTGTAGCATTTAGTTATTTCTATGTCGCGCTAATTGTAAGTAGAGACCAGGGAATGGAATGAGCCCCGGGAATAAGTAGCAAGTCAATGGGGGCGGAGTCATCATTTCCTTTGGGGAGGGGGGCGGACGCATTAAAATTAGTTTCATACCGAAATAAAGTTACAAAAATAAGTAATTTCACCTTAAAATAAGGTAAGAATAAAATGTGAACATAACTTAGTTAGAAAATAAAAGATCCCCTCTCCTAAAATTAATGTATATGTTGCCGGTTTTTAACTAACATGAGTGTACGTATTTTTTTAAATAAATCGTCTCCCCCTTAGATCATATTATAAAGCAATCTTCAGCCAAAGAATGCCGTGGTCAGTATTTGTATTGATACGTTAAACACTAAGGTTAACAACTCCATGACCTGCTTCGGTGCCCACATGGTCTAAGGCGTCACTCTTGCAATAGACTAGACTTCCGATGACAGCGAGATCATGAGTCGATCCCGGTCGTATGTAATGAGTGTTGTTTTTCCTAAATGGTTTTTCACTCTCCATGAAAATGCGAGTATACTTCCCCTATGTTCAAACTTCCTCAACCCTAATACATTAGCATATTTAGAAAATAACCGTATTTTCCGAACGGTTAGTAAGACGCTGTGCTTAAGAAAATATTGTCTAAGGTGGGGATCTAGAGGGTAATTTAGAGAAAATACTGGCCTGGAGAGGGAGTGGAAACCCCACAGTGTTCGACCACGTGTGACAAACCGACCACAGTGCACCAGATCAAAATTCGAGCCTTGACCTCTCCATTACCACATCAAATATATTGCGAGCTTGATACTTAAACTATGTGACCACCAATACAGGGAGGTGGTAAAAATAGGATTAAAAATAAATTAAGGGAACTGTTTATTTGAAGATAAAATATATAAAGGTAATTCGCAATCAAACTAGTCCATTTACGAAAGGATTTCATTTGGTTTGGTTACTGGTGAAGTCGGGGTTTGAATCTCCGCCGATTGTATGATGAAGTAAGTTTTCCCTAGTTGGTTTCCCCCTCTTCCTTCACATAAATGTGGGTACATTTCTTACATTGTACCTTACTCATCCCTACCATTTTAGTTTAATTAAAAGCTTGTAGAACGGACGCGGAGAGAAAGAAGTAGGATCGAAATAGTTCGATCTAATGGAAATGCGACCGACCATTTTCTCTCCGTAGATACCAAATCCTGGACAGTGATTACAATACTTGTGACCGTGTTCGGCGCGCTCCGGAAAGGGAGGGAAGCAGGGTTGTCCGAGTACGTCATGACGGACGGCATCATCACATCACAATGATATACCGGGGTCAGAGCGTGGTTAGGACTCCAACCCATTGACGTCACTGGGTCAGGAAGGGACGAGGGGGAGGCAATTACACAAATTGTCCACAACAACATCATCGTCAAGCAGCTGCAACTGTTTTTCATACTTCCACGCGAAAAAATACTTCCCAAAAGTCGTGGTAAAGTGAGGCGATAACCGCCGCAGCCGCCAGTCTTGTGCCATATTCTGGCTACTTATTAAGAGAATTAAATATTCATATTTTATAAACCATTAGATATTAATTAGTTAAGGATATTTTTTTAAGTAAAGCCAAATTAATTATATGTAGTTAAGTTGGCATTTAATTAGCAAGTAAACGAATGTATGGGCATATAAACGAAGCGAGTTCAGTCGACATGCTGAACTGTGTTGTCTACTGTACCGAGATCCGGTGTCTTGATGTAGAAATTGCGTATTCTACAGTCCAATTATGTAAGGAAGGACCTTATCTGACAGGGAGAAAAGTAAAACTTGTCGCCCACTAACCGCCGCCGAGAAGAAATTTCCGTTGTCTGCTTCCTAGGAGATCAACAGTGGAAAACACCGCACCACGCGAAGCCGCCTTGTGGAATTTGCGTGCCGGAAGTTTTGATGTTTCTAGATATGTATTATTTCCTTATGCCTATTCTAAACTAGCGGTTAAAACCATAGCAACCGCGCCTTTGAATGAAACCTTGTTATCAAGTTAGAAAATAAGTTTTCGTCTAGACCAGCATTTTGACCGCTACCTCTGGAGGCATTAAAACCACCTAGCGGTACAAACGCGAATCAAACTATTCCAGACGTGCCTCAATGTCACAACAAGCCTTTCAGCATGAATAATAAATACTCCTCCTTAAGATGGTGTCACGTTTTCAATATTTTCATTCACTAAACCAAGTAGTTCATCAAATGAAACCACAGACATGCTATAGTACAAAAATAACTTCTCTGGGTACATTCTGTGATTCACAAACATAATATGAAACTGTCATGTTGAGAGACGGTTCGATAATGTGGGCTGAGTCCACCAACGTCTCTTTTGAAGATTTTTTTTTGCACGTTTCCTCCAACAAAATAAGTCTCGCAATACAGCCGGCCTGTACAATGTCCATTTTTAAACCATTCTCCACAAGTGGAAGCGACAACCGCCGCGTTTCAACCGCTAGTGTAGAATCAGTAGTGTTTTATGATAGGTGTTTAACAGTCGCGTTTTGAAAGGTATAGATAGATTCAAGAGTCTGGAGGCGTTAGCTAGCGGCAAAACCGTCGCGTTTTAACCGCTAGTGTAGAATCGTCCTTACGGCGCGCCAGTGTGGGCGGGGGTAATGGAAGGAAACGCGGGTGGAATGCACTCTCGTGTCATTCAGACACCATTCGGGTACAATGGTTTAGTGCCGGCGTTTCGGAATTCAACCCACTATAATTTGTGTTGTGGGTTATCAACGTTTTGTATTCTATTCTTACTGTTTGTTTTGATAAGTAAAATGCACATTAGAATGAGGTAAAATCTAATATACTTACCATCGAAGTTGAACAGCATGTTTTCATTATTTTCCCTTGTAGATTTAGTCAATTAAAAATAGAGGAAGAAAGTGATAAACACAAGGTTAATTATATTTTGGCCAAATTAAATCTATCAACTTTAAAAAACTTACCTAAGCAAAAAACAAGCATCACTTCTCAAACCAAATGTGTTATCTGCCAACGAATTTGGCCATTTAAGCTGAGTTTAAAGTACTCTACACAACTTAATGTTTAATCTATTACAGTTTTTCAGATTCTCAGAATGAATGACGAAGAGTTGGTATTATTAGTTAAAGAATATTCCAACCTAGATTACCTCTTTTATCTCAATTACCACGATAGTTTGGCGAATGTTCCACACGGCGCTGCGTGTTAATATGGGCGAACCTCCGGAGGAAGACGCACAGAACGTTCCTCAAGCTGGTTCGGCGCGGTTCCGCGCGGCGCGCCTTAGTGGGCGACTAGCTTAAGGCTCTTCTAGGATAATATGGGTGTATGTGTAGTATCAGGATCTTATAGAGGGTTGTAAAAGGTAAAGTATGATTTATTGCAGCGTATAGTGACGTGGGTGCGTGTAAATAACCCCGAACAACGCGACTATTGACTCTTAAAGACTGTCTCGTGTAAAAATTATTGATTGTGTCAACATTGCAAGTACCGTAGTGACAAATGACTATGTATTGTATGATTATTTTGTTCGTGCATTTTGATGTATTATTTTGTGTTGTAAATAGTTTCATTCTAATTATTCGTTTTTAGTCAAGTCCTTGAATTATTTCGTGTGTGTTTTGTTGGATAAAATTATATTAGTAACGTAAATCAATATTTAAAAAAATGCTCACTGTTCAAGTATGAAGAAACAATCTATTCCATGCGCGTACGCTAGCAGTAATAATTATAGTTTTATCAAATACTGAGTATACTGTAATCGTTTAATATACCCAACCTAAAAGAATTGAGCAATGTAAGTAGATATTAATGAAATGCCTTAAGGGGCCACCTCGGTAAACGAGAAATTGACGCACAGACGTTCGGCTCTAGAGAAATATTTAATTTACAATGAGTTATTTCAAAATATGGTTTGAGTTTTATTAATAGAAAAAAAAGTGTGAAAATGTGACATTGACTTATTTTAAACGACTTGCTAGCCGGTAGAGAAAAAATTCTATGTATTATTTCTGCTGTTAACATTGGTTTTTTTCAACTAATACAAAGCCTACAGCGATGAATAAGGCATCAGTGGATAGGATTGTTTACCGACTTCCGACTATTTTATTTCAACAACCCAACAAAAGACAATCTTTTTGCGGGGGGAGGGAGGGTTTGGAGGGGAATGTTAAATGTGCGAAAGTTTCGCACGGGTCTACTGGTGTATGTATATATATATAGCTTGAATAAAAAACTGACCCAGACCATAGGCTGGAAACAGTAATGGATGTAAGTAAATTCACTAGTAATGGATTTTGTTGGAGTAAAACAACTTTTACTGAACCTGACAATTTGAGGGTTCAATCTCTAGGCTTAGAACAGACCGTCTGAGTGAGTTGACTGACTACCTCGCTAATCTTGTCAGCCTTATCAAACATATTAAAATGTGATTGTTTGGTCAAAATGTGTATTTAAAATATGATGTTGGGTCACATGCAAATGATGATAACTATCGGGTGAATTAGTGTTGATAGATTGTGATGGGCGTTCCAAGCAGACACACTTTTCCTATCAGTGCTCTGACCCCGCTCAGCCAACACATTACTGTCTGCTCGTGCGCAGTCTTCAAGCCAACATGGTAGGCTTCAAGAGCAATACTGAGCAAAATGGGAACATTTTATTAAACACCTCAAGAAAATTATATAAACAGTAGGCTTACAGGGTTAATCGTGTTTTTGCATAAAACCTCTATATCAAATTAGCTATACTTTTTGACAGAAGCATTCAGCAAAGTATATTGATTAGATTTATCTCTCATTTCATGTTAATGTTCAACAATAACCAATTATCAAATATTAAGGTATGCATAAAGATTTTTTTAACACTTGGAATAACACATCGAAACAACAAAGAAGCAAGTAATATGGAAACTCATGGAACTGTATCCACTAATAAAAACATCAAACCATAATCAACCACTACTTTTTATTTGGATGCGAAGCGTGTAGCAGTCAAGTTTCCATAGGAAGGTCCTTGTTATCAGGTTTGGATGCAAGAAAACAGGTTTGTATTTTCTAAGACGTCCTTCCTACGAAATATTGGACTATATGTAGAAAGTACACACCTAAAATAACTGCTGGCACAAAAGTTATTTTTCTGATAAACCAGTGTTATTATCAGGTGTTTAGTTATTTTTTGTCATGGCAAGGAACTGTATTATGACTATTAAAGTGCAGTAAATGTTGAAACTATTTGATTAAAACTTGTAAACAGGAAAAAGCCTATAATTCAGAGACTGATTGGTCATTTGTTTTTCAAGGTCCTTAATACACATTAAAATGCTATCGGCTGAGAATTCACTTGAACTCAAAATTAATCACATTCAAGAATGCCAAATTGGGTGAATAATTTCGTTATTTTTCTCATTTTGTCCTACAATAAATTACAATTAATTCTAAGGTTAGATATCTAATTCCAAAACCTCCACTAGAGAGCCTTATGAAAACCACCCAGGATACTATGTTTAGCCCGATTGGTAAAATGGTTTTGGCTCTTAGGCCGAAATACAACCAGACAGACGGCATCACGAAAACTAATTTTTCTGTTTCACTCGGAAACGCCGATTTTTTTAAATTAAAATCTAGAGTTTGATTTTTTTTTACAATTATAGTACTTCTCTCTACGAGGCGTCTAAAGCAGATAAAAAGGTAAACTTTAATTAGTTTGAAACTAAGCTAACGCTTGTACAAATAGTTGTATATTACTATTACATTTACTATTAAAGGTAGCGAGCTTACCTTGATGGCCTACACTAAGATGTAGCTGAGAAGATGGGCAATATTGTAATCGTTCAAGTTAAGACTTCTACCTTTTAATATCGACGAAATGTACATGAATAACTAAACTTGGAAGATGAAATGATATTTTGATTATATACGTATGTGTATCAAGTATAGCAGCCAGGGATTCCCGATTCGATTCCAATGATCTTGTCATTTTTAAATTTATTCGAATCCCACGTCCAGATGTCCACCGTGGTTCGGATTCCACGTTAAACTGTAGGTCCTCCATTTCATCTCACTATCACCCTACCATTACACATTAACTTAAGTGCGTATAAACCGAGCGGGTAGTAAGACACGGTGCTACTACTACTACTAATAATAATAATAATAATATCACAATTATATATATTAGCAACGAACATTAACAATGTTATTTTTCGAATTTTATAAGTGGACCAGGCTATATGGTGGAGACGGTGTAGGGGTGGTAGGGCCTCAAAATTAACAAAATATGCAACAAATGTGGTTCAAATCGATGAAAATGGCTTTTATATATATATATATATATATATATATATTTGCTTAGAGCTATTTAAAAACCATTTTACTATGTATACTTTTTAATTTCAATTTTATAATAGCTCATCCCGTTTTCAAAGGCTTAGCATTTTTTTAAATATGTTTTTATTTCTCTATGTTATAGTAAAGTTGTGGCTTGAAATATTGCTATTGACATATATATATAATTTTGACACTTGGTCGGGTAATTTTGACGTAACGTAAACAAATATTATTATTATTATTAGCACCGCGTCTTACTACCCATTCGGGTTATACGCACTTACGCTTATGTGTAATGGTAGGGTGATTGTGAGATGAAATGGAGGACCTACAGTTTAACGTGAATCCGAACCACGGTGGAGGCCTGGCATTCCCCACATTCACAAGATGTCTTGTCAGAGGTGAAGGAAGGGTTTGGAAATCAGATAAATCTGTGCCGGGACCGAGGATTGAACCCCGGCCGCCAGCTTAGAAGTCTGACACCTTACCCCTAGACCGCCAGGTCACCAACGTAAACAAAGAATCCTTTTAAGGCAGGGCCAATGAAGGTCAAAAACGAAACACAAGGGTGTCTTGATAGGTTATTGTGTGTGCTTTAATTTTTGTCAAGATAAAATTACTTTGAAAGTTAACAGATGGCTACAGACACACACACACACACACATATATATATATGTATATATATATATATATATATATATATTCCTAACATAAGATATTTTTCATTTTAAATAAGAAAATTTCTAACAATGTATTTAAAACCAAATTAGATATTTTTATTTACCATTACAATCCTTAAAATAAAATCATATATTATTATTTTAGTTATTCTAAAAACACGTTATCACAATTAGACTCTATACAACAGCCAGTGAAAAGTGTCACTGGATATGAGACGAGCCAGGATGACTCAGTGACATGTAAACCCAAAAACCACAGGTTGGTTTTCTGTGTCTATATTATCATTTTTTTTTTGTCACTGCGTCTCACTACCCAATCGGGTTACACGAATAAGAACTTACTACGCAAATGTGATAGGGATGATGATAGTTGAATGTTGAGAAATATACCCGCATTTGGAAGGAGAAGGGGAAAACAATATTTTTAAATTTCACCCTTAGTACACCCAACCGAGGTTCGAACCCTGATAACATCGACATTCCATTATATTGCTTCATTTTTTGGGGTAAATATTATTTTCTGAATTTAACTGGTATCTAATTAACTGTTTGTTTTTAATATTGGCGGTATGTAACAAGAATGTACACTGAATTATAAAATGTATTGTGAGTTTCAAGCATTGATAATGTAAATATTTATAAAATTAAACAACCACACTTCATGAATGGTTTGCGGATGCAGTGTGGCAACAACGCTAGTGGTATTAATGGCGGTAGCCTTTAGTGTGTGAAGGACGTGCTGCCGATAAATAGGTATTAAATTTCTCAGAGTAGAGGAATAAATACCCGTTTCCTGACCATTCACCGGATTTAGCGTGTATAAGTGAAAGGTATATTTAACTCCCCCCATTGAGAGTTTAAAAAATTAGATCCCTTCGGGATTTGAACCAAAGTATCTAAAGTGGTCCAGCTGCGCGAGAATGCATAATATCTTAACGATTTTGCAAGTATTCGAGACTAAAATTTACTTTCTTAATTCGTTAGTTTTATAAAAAGTGTTGCCATTGATTTTGTTCAAATTTCCTAAAATTCTAAATATTCTTCCTGATTTATACATCGCAACTGACCGAAACACAATCAGGGTGTCCAGCCAAACTATATTTTAAAATTCCCTGACTTTTCCAGAGCCAATTTCCAACTTTTACAGTCACTATATGGGTCATTCTCAAATTGAGGGACAAATAGGAAATTTAAAATTAAAAAAATTAAAATTTTGTTTAGTAAAAGTATAATCTATTGCCTGATTACACAAAATTTATTAAAGTAATAAATAATAAAACCAGCAGTGCTTGATTTTAAAATTTTCTCGATTTATTTAAAAAAAAATTGTTACCATAGTGGTTACACACAATTCATCACTTCGTTAACGCACAAAAAAATGTTATCGCTAAAATCCCAATAAAATGTGTATTTTTAATAAGCATAACACATTTTTTTAACAATAGTATAAAAAACATACATTTTTATTAATTTATTGGAATTTGGATTTTGTAAGTGAAGAATCATACAATATTCATGTGTTAGTGATGTTAAATTTTCCAAAATTCAAAGAAAATTAGGTTTTACATGTCTCATTTTTTAAAATGTTTTTAATAGCTCAAATATTGATATAATATATATTTTTTAATCTAAGACTGTTAATGAGATATAAGTGATGTTACTGTCGTTAGTGAAGTGATGCGGGCGCTGATGTTTGTTTTGGGAAAACAGCATTTAAATTGAAAATTTCACTTTACTATCGTGAGCTACGTGACTATCATTAGTGTCCTCGCCTAAATGACGTTAGCAAGGTAATGACACCAGTTTCATCACCTTACCGACGTTAGCGAAGTGATCACACTATTTTCTTTACCAAGCAACGTTAGCGAAGTGATATTTTTGGTGGACTTTTTAAGTTTCATAACTATAATATAAGTATAATGCGGAAAACAAACATTGAGGTTAGTTCCTGTCTCCATTTACGTTCAATTAAATTGGTATTCGCTTAGTTATTTAAAAAAAACTCCAAATAATATTAATGTTAGCGAAGTAATTTGCAATTGACATACTCTATACTATTTACCTGAATTTTCGTACGTTGATCGAGTAGTATTGAATAAACTTTTTAACTAATGAAATAACAAGAACTAGTAAGTACAGGACAACACACCACGGCTAATGGGGAACAGCGAAGCATTCTGGGGGATTTTAGCGCCAAATTCAAAATATCGTGTTTGCCCAATGTATCACTTGGGACCAAACAAACATCGATTAAAATGTCGAAATTCATGAATAATTTATTGAAATAGATTCTTCAAACGAAAATAACATTATTCCGGGAATATTTTACCGTGGTTATATATATTTTATTAATTTTCTTTATTTTTGTATATAACTTCAAATTAAGAGGTGGGGACAGTTAGCGAGGTGATGAAAAGGACTTTTAATAATTATTTGATCTAATTTTGTTTTTAATAATAACATATTTAAATATTTCTATCAAGTTTAATACACTTTCTACTAATAAAAAAGTTTTTTTTAATAAAACAATATTTATATAGGCAGGAGACAAAAATTGTTCGTTAATTTGAGAATGACCCATGTATTAAAAACATTATTTTATTAAGATCACAACTAATGTAATACTATTTCTAGACACACACACACATCTGAAATTGTGTCACTCTATGAGGGAGTTAAATAATTTCACTCTATTATTATTATTATTATTTATTATTATTAGCACCGCGTCTTACTACCCGTTCGGGTTATACGCACTTACGCTAATGTGTAATGGTAGGGTGATTGTGAGATGAAATGGAGGAACTACAGTTTAACGTGGAATCCGAACCACGGTGGAGGCCTGGCAATTTCACTCTAAACAATGGGCAAATGTGTGGTGAGATCTAAGTTAGAATTCAATTAGATCCTATTGAGAACACCAGTACAGTTTAGAATTGTTCGAGACACATTCATTTTTTAGTCTCTTCTTTCAATAGCGTAATCGAATTCTCATACATGCGCATGGCTCAACTTTGACTAAAATCACGCAGAGAGAGGAATTAAAAAATGAAACAAAAATTATATGTTGGCTTTGAGAATTCATATTGATATGCTCAACTGTGTTTAAAAGGATTCGCGGTGACTTTACTGGAAGAAAAGTGTTATTTTGACTATTGTAAATTAAAGTTTTGTATTATTTTAATAAATGTGTGAAAATTCCAGAAATTTGATCAAATTCCCTGACTTTTACTTGTTTTCCAGGTCGCTGGATACCCTACCCTGATAATAAACGGGTATCAAGTAGGATTTTGGTAGACAGACACTTATAAAAAATACGAACATATTTTTTTCGCTGTTAACAATGATTACATTTTAATATATTATTGATATTATTTTTGCAATACCTATCAATAGTGACGGCTACGGATCACACGACTTGACAGTATCAATAAGGAAAAGTATATGTAGTAACTTTTCTAGCCTATCAGATAAAGGCCCTTCCTATGAAAATTAGACAGTAGTAACAGCGCGTGCTCGAATCCTCTAGTGCACAGGTCACAGAGTTTCAACCAACACAAGCCCCCTCGAGATAACAGCAGCTACAAAGTCCGACCATAGCCTTGGCGCGGTTTCCAAGAGCACAGATAAAAGAAGTTACAACTAGGCAGACACAAAATAACATTGAGGGATTCTTATGTATAGGCAATTCACGGTGGTTCAAGAGAAGTCAATATGCCATAACTTAATATCTAAGTGACAAAAAGTAATGGCATAGCAGATGAATAAACAGCCGTTTTTCGTAAATTTTCAATTATCATAAAAAAGTCAAACTTACCGCGAATGGACAGTAGTGCCTCCCTGACTATGTAGTCTAGACCTTGGCGTTTTATCAAGTAATTATTCACCCTGTTTTAATCTATTAAATAATTAAATAGAAAATTATTATTATTATTATTATTATTATTATTGCCCGTTCGGGTTGTACGAACTTACGCTAATGTGTAATGGTAGGGTGATTGTGATATGAAATGGAGGACCTACAGTTTAACGTGGAATCCGAACCACGATGGAGGCCTGGCATTCCCCACATTCACAAGATGTCTTGTCAGAGGTGAAGGAAGGGTTAATAGAATATTAAATGTATATGGATTATAAAATAAAAAGCACGGTGCAGAGAATGCCATACAGAAAAATAATCTGTCAAATTGGGTTTGATTCCTTTAACTTTATAGGCTGGCTGACTAATGTGTGCGTTTGTCACCATGTAAATATAAAATAAATTTATCAAAGATTATAACAAAAAAATTAAATATGTAGCCGTAGATTTTCAATTGGAAAATCCAGAATTTTTTTCAGGCTAAAATTTCATATCAATGAACTACAGGGGAATCCGATGTGTTCTTGAAGTATTTGATTATCCTTTTGAATCTTTAAATATATGGTCTACAGCAGACTTGGGAATCCCAACGTTAGTGACACTTAAGCATTCAACCACCAAGCAATGTTGAGGGATGCAAGTGCTAAGGTGTCTTCAAATAAGAGAGAAAAGTTACTTGTCCCAGTAAAAAAGTTAATAAAGGTGACCAAAATTGACCAAAATTTGTGCTCATATTTGCAAAAAATATATTCCTCAATTAAATAAGCTAGTTAAGATCAACTTGATTTTTTTTTAACTTACAAAATAAAACTTTTTTTATTTTAGGTTTTTTCTAACTCAAAGATTGAAATTATTAAAGACGTTTTGAGTTTTTAAATTTTATTTCGAAAGTTGTTTTTACTTCATCTATACTCTTTAATGATGGCTTTAATAACCAATCTATTAAATACTTGTTAATTGTGGTTATAGCTGCGTCTAAGTATAATTTTCTTTAAATTGAAAATGACACCTTGACATGAAAATTAAACCTGAGACCTATAGCATAGAACGCCAATGCTTTTACCACTATGCCATCCACGAGTCGTCCCATTCTCAGGGACATTCTTCACTCATATTTTAAGGTAGAGGCGACTCCTGGATAGATCTGTAGGCAGAGCATGGGCGTATTAAGCCAAAGGTCTCGGGTTCGATTCCAGTGTACAGGTATAATTTTTAAATCAAAGAATCTACATTTTTAGTTGTTCCTTTGTTCCTGTAAGCTTACTTGGCAAACGCTTGTCCGGAACTTATTCTTTTGCAAAGCTAAATAAGTACCAGTGATCTAATAATCCATTTGATTCTGCAAACAATTTATTTGCAGTTTTGAATTTTTCTGCTACTTAAATTTTTCTGTTACTTAAAATGTTCACTTTTTGTTTTATTATGTGTCCAGATATCTTTCCTCCCTTTTGTAGATTTTTTATAGAAATAATCTTCTTTTAATTTTTAGTGGATTAATTTTGATTCTCTTTTTATAATGTATTTAATACCAGATACATTTGATGTATTCTATTTTGTGTACCTTTTATGTAGCTATAATATCCATTGATTTGTAATTAAAGTTACAAAATTTTGAAGCGCATAGCCCGAATGGGTAGTAATACACGATTCTAAAAAAAAAGCTAAATTTTGATATTCTTCTTTAGAAGATAAACTTAAAAAACCTTAGCTTTAATTTGTTGTTAAATGTGACTAAAACTGGGTGTTCTTGAAAATAGTGACGTAACATGACTCGTCGGGGGGAAAGTAACAAAGTGAGAAATATTGACTCATTTGCATCGCCCTGTGTTGTCCGTTAGAATCAATTCTTTAGATAGACCTAGATCAAGAGATCTTGCACCACTGGCAAAAAAAATCTGTTTCGGCAAGGGGTTAGGTGGGTGGTGGTGCTCCATGTGTGCATCGAAAGTGTGGTCTACTATTGGAAAGTTTTTTGAGAAACACTGGTCTAGTATGAAGGGATAGCGGATAAGTGAACGAAATGGGGAACCACCATTACATCGCGTTTTTGGTACAAATACATTGCAGGTCCATCACGTCGCGTCTCCCCCACCTCTCTACACACATCTGACCCTACTCTGACGTACAACCAATAGGAATGAAGGGGCGTATATACAATTACATAGCATTACAAATACATCGCATGTCCATTACATCGCGTTTTGCTAGGATAGTGTGCCTGACTCTCACTTTGAAGTTGGGGTTGACTGAGAGAATAGTATAACTTATTCAAAACTTAAATAAACTTCACCATAACTGAGATGCCTAGGCAAATGGATCTACAACACTACTAAAATAAATACACTATAATTCTGTTTTTTACTCATCTGTAAAAAATTGTCTAAGTAAAAAGTTATATTTTTAATTTGGAAATTATATTCTTATTTTATTATTTCATCTTTTCTTTTCGTTGCAACAAGGCAATTTGAATTTACAAATTCAAGTCTCCAAGTTTTTTTTTAATGACATTAGATTTCTGGCAGTCACAGTAGGGTAAGCTGTATGTAGAGAGGAGGGGGAAACGCGACGTGATGTAACCTGCACTGTATCTTTACTATAATCGCGATGTAACTGTATACACCCCACGTAATACGAGTATGTAGCCGTAAAGAGGGCGGTAAATACTACACGGCTGTCTTAGCGGCTGGCTGAAAATAAAAGTTTATTTGTGTGTGACTTAAATTTGAATATCACAATGAAAAACATGAATGATAAATGCTTTAGGACAGATTGTAGACATATTGAGAACACGGATTTGACAAGGGTGGCCAAATAACGTCTTTAAAAAAAATCCGAGCAACCCAGGTTTTTAAAATTTCCCTCACTTCCCAAGTACTGAGTGACTTTTTTCCATGCATTACAGTGATCAAATATTTTAAAAATAACGCTAGCAACTACTAAACATCATTTTGTTAAAGTTATTTTCCAGGTTTATTTTTTTAAGTTATCATTCATTCATTTAAGAATGTAATATCTAGGAAATACATTTTGTTAAGATGCGAGGGGGGAAAATCCCCTTTTTTTTTAGTGTTTAGATACCATAATGATATAATTATTGTTCAGCCGATTATTTTAGTTCCATTATGTTTGCACATTTTTAATTATATTCTATGATATTTCTCGTTTTTACCAAATAAAAAAACCTCTAACAATTCCAGGTTTTCTCTGCCTGTAATCATACGTCTGCCTACAGGAGAGGGTGGGTGGTTTTTTATCTGTTTTTTTTTACTAAAATGGCAAAAAAAAAAACCTAATAAAGTGGCGGCGCGAGCCCGATGATGACTATGTGATTCGTCCGAAACTAAAACTCATCCAGGTTCACTTTATAATTATATTCGTCTACGTCGCGTGCATAGATATATAAGCCAAAGGCTGCTCAGACTTCCTGTAACCCCCCCCCCCTCACTTTTGTTCCGAAGATATAAATTACAACTGAAGGAGCTATAATTTAACAACTATCGCCCACCTTTCACCGACAAATATAAATCTCGAATGCTCTAGTGATTAATTATTATGGTAGTAAAAGTTATGAAGAGTGAGTAATTAAAGAAAGTGCCCACATTCACAAAGAATGGATTAGAAACACGGTGCAAAATCATTGGGAAAACTACTCAGATGAATAATTAACACAAGCAACCAGGGGTGCACAGATGATCTGGTTAGGGGGGGGGGGTATATAATATCAGGTGAGTCTCCACAGATCTGGGGGTCGGGGTGGGGAGGGAAAGGAGTTATTCCTTACAATGCTCTCATGGCGAAGTCTCCCAAAAGTAAATGTCAAGTAATGTTCTTAAAATTAAATCTATGGTGGAATTTTATGAAGAAAATAATTATGTTTGTATTTTTAAAGGGTGCTTCTATTGTCAATTAATAGAAAAATTAAGGTATAGGATGGCCACTAAGCCAGGGGTTCCTAAACTATTTAGACCAAAGGAACCCCTACCCAACATGCTGGAGCTCTCATAATGTTTTGTACACTAATATTATAAACATTCAAATAACGACAGTTAAATTTTATAAGTATAAAACAAACTGAAAACATTGCATGTTCTGGCTGCATCTTCGGCAAATGGCCTTTAGTCCAATTTGAAAAAATTGACAATACTAATTATTGTTGATATATTTTTAAAGTGTGTAAACCAAATTAAGAATATTCTAAAATTGCCTCGCGGAGCCCGAGATAACTATGGTGAAGCCCAAGGTCTCCGCGGAGCATGTTTGAAAAACTCTGCCCTCTCTTATGCGTTGAGGTGTAAAATAAATTATTATTATTATTAGCACCGCGTCTTACTACCCGTTCGGGTTATACGCACTTACGCTAATGTGTAATGATATAGGGTGATTGTGAGATGAAATGAAGGACCTACAGTTTAACGTGGAATCCGAACCACGGTGGCGGCCTGGCATTCCCCACATTCACAAGATGTCAGAGGTGAAGGAAGGGTTTGGAAATCAGATAAATCTGTGCCGGGACGAGGATTGAACCCTGGCCGCCAGCACAGAAGTCTGACACCTTACCCCTAGACCACCAGGTCACCTGTAAAATAAATGAATCAAGAATATGTTCGGGGAAGGAAATGGCAGGTTGAGTTTCCAAAAAAAAACGTTCATCGAATCTAGATTCGTCCATGAAAAACAATATCATCCGTTATGACCCTAACACCTTAGAATGCAACTATCTTTCCGCTCGATAGTATTACAAGCTTTACAAATAGTTATTTACATAGCTTGGTTCCTCTTTATAGCCAACGATACCTGTTTTATCTCTCAGTCTTCCTCCTGATTACATCTCTTTTTAGAAACAAAGTATTTTTGTATTGTTTTAAACGTACGGTTGGGAAATTCAAGGTTTAGATGTGTTTTTTCCTTGGTACAAAATAATGTATTTTCCATTTTGTAAGCAACGTTTTTTACAGCTCTCGACATTACCAGACCTATAGTAGCCCCGTGGCTTCTTTGGTGCTGACTGACAGTCAACATTTAGGTATACACCTAAATTTTGACTGTCAGAAGTGACAGCTGCTAAACACATGTTTTTGCAGATCATATGGTTCAGTGTAGGGATACATAATTTGGTCTGGTAACTTTTCAAAGCCGTGAGCTGTAAATTAGCACCAAAGAAGCCACGGGGTTACTGTACATAATGTTGTTGGGTAGTCGACCTACCTGTTGCATGTGTCACTCTGTGGAATGTTTAGATTCTACTTTGGTTTGGTTAAATTCATTAACAATTTAAGAGTATGTATTATTTATTTAACACCATAGCTAAGGGTCCGTTTGGGAAGATGTGCGCGCGCATCAAAATATTCGGTTTTTTATGTGAATGTGATAACCAAACTAACGTTATTGTAATAAAACACAATGGTAAAAATTAGGGTCGAGAACTGGGAAATATTATTAAGTCTAATCGACAAATAAGAATTGTTAAAATAAGTTATCGAAAGTTTATTGCTAACAATTTTTTTTAATAAACTTATATTAAGTATTCAGAGGTTCTTGAATACACTATATTAAACTTAATCTATTTAAAACAGTAAACACATTCTGAAGTAAGGATGGGGCTCACGGGACACCAATGTAAACTATAGTGTTTACAGTTCAACTACCGAACATTACAAAATACAAAATAATCACGCTAAGCTAACCAAATATGAAATCAAAATATTTTACGTTTCGTTTCTATTTATTCTAATTATAATTATTTGCAATTTACATAAAACCAAAAACAATCTTAAGAGAAAGGTGAATTTCATGCACCAGTATTCGTCCGGAGGATAGAAAACCCCTAAAAGAAAAAAAATCACAATCAGTACGCCCGGTCATGAGTGAGCACTTCCTTCCTAGACAAGTCAAGTCAAAAAAACAAAACAGAACAAACAATTTCGCCGGTACCTATTCTTTTATTGACAAAACCTTAACACGTTTTTAAGCCTCAAATTTAAGTGATTGAACAAATCTTTGCAAGGATGTCTACAACGTGATAATTTTCGAAAGATTGTATCTAACAAATCATCACAAATATAATATGTAAATTAGATTAAATTCCAAGGACAAATAGATATTCGGCGGCTACCTCGAACATCTATGTAAGATAACACATTTACCGGCAAAGCGTATGTGCAAAAAAGACCACACACGTAAAATAACACAAGCGACCATCGTCATAAATAGTTTGCAATTTGAATAGCTTGGACCTTTGACAATAAAATTTTAGTTGTTTTTTAACGTGAATATGCTAAATCAAATTTAAAGTTATTTTAAACCAAAATTCTAGGAAACGTCAAGAATTGACAAAATAAATAAATGTCAATCGAGTTGTGAGAATTAGGTTTACGGTAAAGAATGGAACCAAATATAACTTGATAAACTAAACTTGCAGGTCAAGTTTGTGTTTTAAGAAGAAAAAAATGTTTTAATAGACACATGTAAAAGACAAATAATACGATACCAACTAATAGTTTGTTTTTCTAGGCTTAAATTACAAACAATGTTACCTTGTAAAACACTTGTAGGTATCCAATTTCAGAACCCTAGAATAGAGAACACCACTTCAAATAAATCGTAGAACGAAACATCGGACCCGTAAATTGTCATTACTTAGTTGAATCACTAATATACACTTTACCTGTCACACCACTAATAGATCACATCAGAACAAAATAATAGGAAAAACTTCACCCGAAACACGACACGAAACGAGACACGATATTGTAACAAGTACACAGAACATCAAGCCATCATACAACACAGGATGTGTATATAACTCCACCACGGACGATCGTACGAAAGGCGAGGATAAGAATCAAGTGTTGGAATATCACCTCGGCGAGCAATTTGAAACACTTCCCGCTAGATGGGGACACTAGTGCTACAGAAGCTTAGAGCGCGGGACCGGCCGAGTTTTCCACTGGTCAATTAAAAGATTGTTTTAATTGAGACGAATGAAAGGGCGTGATGGTATTAAATTACTGCTCAATGAAACGCGGTATTTTTTAAAGGCAATATCACAAAATAACAAACTAACGGAGACCTTAAAGCGTAAGTTGGTGCAGTTATTTATTATTCACCTTCATCCTAACCTTAAATTAGTTTAAGCTACGACTATCAAGAGCAAAGAAATAAAACACGTATAAATAAAAATAAACAAATAAAACCCAAGAAAGATAACACGTTAACCAAATGGCAACTATTGCAAATGTGTATAACACGTTAACCAAATGGCAACTATTGCAAATGTGTATTGCTTTTTAAGAAAATTTCCTGTAACACACTATAAGATTATTCTTGAATTAATAAATTATTTATACTGTCGTTGGTTGTTATTGTCAAAACATGTAGATTGAAATTAGAGGAGAATTGTATAAGTTGTAAAACAAATTATATAACAATGAATATTTGTCTAAGTTATAGTCGGTGCTCTGTATATTTAGCCTTCAATATAGGTTGAAAAGTTAAAGAGCAAAGGTTCCCGTTTATATCTGTCTCACAAAACAAGTTAACACAATTTACATCACTTGTCAAAGTATCGAAAAAAAAGTGCAAGTCTGGTGTATACGGAACTGTTTTTAATATTCTAATTTTCAGAAAAGGTAAAAGCGAATGAGTATGTTAGTGGTTTCCAAAGTGTTCATCCCCCGTTTGACTCTTTAGAGATATTGAATTAAATTACAATCAAATATATTCACATTAAGATTTACATGGAAAATATTTTACTGTGTCATTTATTTTAGCAACAAAATGGCGCTGAATTATGACTTTATAGTGTACTAGTTTTGTAATAAGATAGTGTGACAAACTTGAAATATTAAATTAAATAAATTTGTTACTTGACTAATCTCATAAAATATTTAATCATATTTGTGTATATGATTGGCATATTATAATTCTTTTATAAAGCCAATAAGAATATTATTGTATTTGTGTTTAAAATTGTGGAGCGCAATATTTCACTGTTTTATAAACACATAAAGACAATTATTGTATTATAATAATGTTTATTAATAAATAATTGTATGACTGAAACAATCAAATCAAATCTATATGTTGATAATATAAGCCCCTTAAACTAAATGATTATCAGGGCAGGCCTCGCTGGAAATATTTTTTAAAAAATCCTTGGCCAAAAGCGCGGCCGGTGGTAAGCTGATGTAAAGAGATGGAAACGGGGGATCAAAAGCAGCCTTTAAGTTTTATAAAGCGGTGAAGACTCATTTCACTTGTACATAATGGGGGTGATATTGATTGTCACACATCTGATGAGAGGTTTCAACATATGCATGGTGAAAAGATAACTGGTCAATTTTCTAACAAGTGTAATAAAACCCAACAGGAGAAGGGTTAACAGATGGTCAAGGATGAGCGCACATTCTTCAAACAAGACAGACGGATGTCACACAGACAAAATATGACTTTACGGAGGCTGCTTCCAAGTTTGTCTAAGCTGTTGATCTTGATAGTGTACAAACAGTTATTCAAACGTTGACACTTTTTAAGATATTTAAAATTTCTCAAGTGTCTCTAAATTGTGTCAACTCCTTTATAACTCTGATTGACGTGTAATCGACGCTTTTACACGGGTCAACTAATCAAATTTGACAAACTAGAACCTCAACATTCGATTCTGCTACTCTTGACAATCCCCGCAACAGTGGTCTCGTGGTCAAGCGTCTGTCCCGCACGGCAATAGGATGGATTGCCGGTGACAGAGAGGCCAGTATTTAAAACACGGCCAGGTGAACATGGGTGGGTATCAAAATGTTATTTAGCAGTGATTTTTCCATCCTCTCTCCACACTAATATGGACGTTTTTCTTATAAACAACCTTCCTCACACCTATACCTTAAGTCAGGGGTCTTCAGACCCGTGGCCCATGCTAAAATTTTTTGTGGCCCGCTGGTTCATGAAAAATATAAATCATTTCAAGAGAACAAAATACTAAAAATATAGATATATATTTTACATAGTCAACTAATAAAATAAATAAGTATTTTACGTAATTTTATAAACGATTTTGATTTTTGCATGAAGAAAAGTATTGCGTTTTAATACAAATGGACTTTGAATCAGGAAATGACAACTCTAGTAGACAAGACAAATCACGCTATCTCCTGCTATGACAAATCCAAAAATAGGAAAAATCAGAACATACTTCACGTGAAATACTAATCCTTAGTGTGAATTAAAGTGTATAGAAATGAGCTGATACGAATATTTTAATATTTATTGAATCCAAATATTGTCGTTACAGTATTGTAGCTCGTGAGTCAACAAGAGACAGAAACTTTGGCCCTTGGCCATAAAAAGATTAAAGATCCCTGCCTTAAGCGTTGTTTTTTCTTCGCGTTTTATTATCCATCCGGGCTATATACATTTATAATTACACTAATGAGGTAAAGATTGAGAAGGCATTTGCTTGGAGAGTGGGAAACCTTCTAGTAAAAACCATCCTCGCTATACCCACCCGAATTAGAACCCGGTTTTCGACAAACTAAACATATGGGCTTCACGTTTAGTCTGTGTACACATTGATATGTCGTTGCCCGAGAATGCAAGTGTTCTATCTCCAAAAGTGTTAATTCTGGGATATTTGATGTATACGTATACTTAGAATGCACATGGTTCACCTATGGTGAAATTGAGACTACTATATAATTACTTAAGAGGATACAAACTCGAGTTGTCATCTAGTAACATTGGTTTTATAAACAAGGTCAAACTTTAATGCTCTTTTACACAAAAGTGGAAAATTGGACATAGAACACTTGCCTTCTCGGGTGACGATGTGTAGACCTATAGTCTTCGTTAATGTTGAAGCTTGATTCTTGGATCATAAATGATCTCTAAAAATAACCATTTAGCCACGGGAATTGAACTAGGGAACTTTGGTTCAACAAATGAGCTGTTTAGGTTTGTTTAAGGGTTTCATCACATAACATTATTAGTGAATAGTGACCCTAGAAAAAAGACAAACCAAGATATACATCCAATAGTGAATTATTATTATTATTTAGCACCACCTCTTACTACCCGTTCGGGTTATACGCTTAAGTACTAATTACGCTAATGGATTAGGAATTGGGAAGGTTGAATTAAAGGAAGTGAACCCGCATTTGCGTGGAAGGAGAGTGGAAAACCATTTAGGCAAAAAAAACCTAATTCATCCGACCGAGATTCAAACCTCGATCTCCCCGTACTCAGCAGTCGGGCTCAACACGACTAGCGCGTTAGCCAACTACGCCACCGAGGCGGATAGTGAATTGTTAGCACATAAAGATATTAGTCCTGGGTTTATCTCTTGTGTTGAGGTTATTTATCAAAATTTGTTTTCAGGTTTTAGCAACCCCCCATTTAAACAAGTACTTGGTGGAGAGAGAACTGTATATAGGCTTGCCTATTTTTAGTGTTGTTAAATTCATGAGCCTATCCACATCCTACGGGGTGGGGAAGGAGATATTCCTATAATTCACAACATAATCTACCCCTCGGATCCCAATAATTTTAGAAACGTGTGTGGCTTCAATAATGTTTTTCAACGAAAATTTTTATTTGGACACCAAGTTATACATAAATCAACATAGTTTACATTAAAAGAAGATTAAAGTGGCGTTTTTTTATATTCAACGTTATTATCTGCTCGCTTACTTGTTTGTTAGTTAGTTAGGTGAATGTTTATAAATACTGACTTTGACCAGGGAGGTCAAGGATATATACTGGGGACATTTTATCCACAAGTTTTTTTTTCAATCCATACCCCGTACCCGCTTCGGTGGACGCGGAATTAAACGCGATACTTCGCCAGTAGATTAGCCGATGTCGGAGAGATCGAGTTTCAAATCTTGGTCTGGTGTACCGAGAGTGGTTTTTTCGAAAAGGTTTTTTACTTTCCCGCCAGGTAGATGCGGGTACACTTCCTCTAAATATAACCTCATTATCCCTAAAATAATTAGCATAATTAGTAAATAACTATATAGCCCAAACGGGTAGTAAGACGCAGTGCTAAAAAAAATCCTGCCCAATGCGAAATAGGCCGAGTCTACACACACAACTTAGTATCCTTAGTGTTTTTTTCTTTTAATTTTGTTCGCAAATGTCAAAAGTATATGGGAAATAAGCATACCAGGACACACATAAGACCTTATGTCAAACAGTTATTTCCCACAAGAGTCGGTGTAAAGGAGCTCTCTGACTAAGCGACATAGTGATACCAAGACACAAGAAGACCTTATGTGCCAAACGTGGTGCGGGCTGCATTTTACCCTCTGCTCTAACCCCTACTCTCCCACAACCCCTTTTTTATTGTTATTTTTACCACCCTCATAAAAGTAATTTACCATTTATAAACAAGGTGACATTACCAAACTATTCCAACAAAGAAGCCGCCAAGTTAATCTGGCTAAGCTCCGCCTCCTTATGGCCACTATTGCTAGGTAGGCATACTAACACAAAGAAAGTCGCCGGACGGGATGCTGCCAAAGGAGATGTCAATCATCCAGTCACTATTCCTTCCACTACGCCCCTCGCCTCAGCTGTCACCCATCTTCAACCATCTATCCTCCCTCCTCCTGTAGAATCTGTCACTAAGCTGACAGCCTTCAACGAAACATTGTCTATCTTGACGTCATCCTGTGTGTCATGACCGTTGCCATCCTTCTCCCCTCCTGTCTGACCTGTAGACATGATACATTTTCGCCAGCGTACAGCTTTTATATATATATATATATATATATATATATATATATATATATATATATATATATATATCTTTATAGCTCATCTTATATCCTTATGACGAAAGCTTTTTCCTACATCTAGTCTGTAACGTTAAATTATCTAATGCATTCTTTAAACAAACGCTGATGCAGGATCTAGCCAATTATCTGCATAAATGGTTTCCGACTAGTTTATAGGAAGAATAGAATAAAAACATGAAATATATTAAATGTATTCGAAAAAATAACTATATTAGCTACATCAATCCCTGAGCTATGAAAAGAGTCGAATACGAGCCATATAACTTAAGCTTTATCTACTTTTCGTCCTAAGACCCGTTCAACAAGGTAAACGTCTGGATGTGATGTTTTCTTCAGCTCCTGATTGTAAAATCTTCCCAGGATAGGTCTTGTCTTTAGATCTTCAAACAGCAAAGTTCTAAGATTCGTTTCAATAACTTTACGTATCTGTAACAGTTACGTAGACTAGTTCGCCATATATTCCTTATAAAAACATTCTTATACTTGCTAATGCGGACGATATCACCAATTATAAATTTAATTGTTGCAGGGTCGACCATTTTAAAACGGGTGTAAACAGTTTGTGAAAGACTTTTATCTTTGACGTCTATAGGTCTCATCTTGATAGAAAAGTGAACAGTACGATTATTTTCATCGATAAATGAATCAGTCATATCGCTCCAGCTATACAATCCTTTAAGACTCGAGGTTAATCTTGTGCACATTTTATTTTTCAGAGTTTGATTAAATTGTTTTACGACGCAAGCTATAGCACTGCTGTACGTATATTAACAATTATTCCTTTCATGAGAGCCTTAAAGTTGATATTATAAGACTCTGATTCGTTATTTGTCTGAAGATGATGAACTGAAGGGAAACTATTTGCAGTCACCTGACGAAGAACGTGCACCATGCCAGCGATAACGTTCTTTCCAGGTTTAGTCTTAATGGGTACAGCCCAAGCACATTTAGAATAAAGATCTATGACATTAAGAATATACTTTTATCTTGGTTAGATCTTGACTAGGATACCATCTCAACCAGATCAGCCTGAAGAAGTCCATTTAATCCTCGCACACTAACATTTTTTTCTTGAAAAACGTCGTCAAGCAGGTCATTAAAGTTCACGTGCAATCTCTTCCTTGAAAGACATGATTATGAGGTTAAGAGGTATGGAATAAGTGCTTTATATAATGATTCCAGCCTCTCGTAATTATTCAATGATCGAAACGGTCTCATTCTTATGTAAGGGAATGTCCAGCTCTGCATGAAGCATGGAAGAGGCGTAGCCGATCAATCAATTCGTTCGGATCATCCAAATAGGCATAATCGACACACCTTATGCTCTCAATCTTGAACAGACCTTCTCCTTAAAGTTCATTCTCTTTTTTGAATAGGAGTTTAATGATTCTCAGATACTTTGGAGTGGCACGAGACTCGATATGTGTGCGAGGTGCATTCCTTAACTGATGAACATTTGTCTCTTCAGGCATCGTATTATAGACTTCAAGATCCTTTTCGGTATAATGTATCGGCTCCTTCCTAAAGAAGCTTTTCAAAAGTCCTTGAGTATAAGGTACAGTATTATTTGGAAGTAGAATTCCATCGTCCATGTTAAACATGATACGGGACTTATGAAATGCATCACGCAATTGTTTATACTTCCTCTTAATAGTCTTGTTCGCTTTGATGATATCCTGTGTAACCTTTGTCTTCATAATGTAGGCTAAGAATGATGTGTATAATGAATGAACCAGTCATTATATTTAAACATAGGTAAGACATATATATATATATATATATATATATATATATATTTGTAGAATTAGAGATGTCAACATTTTCTCCACTATGAAAGATATTGCATCGCCTTTTGAAACCTCGGAAGATATTGTTCTGACGGGACTAAGATTCACTAAGAAAACCACGTTCTTCAAATTCTTGATTACCGATGAAACCACAACCGATTTCTTGAAAGTATTGTGACAAAATAGTGCTCGACTGTGCGGACCGCTACACCTGTAACTTTTATTGCTATCCCTTTTTGCTCGCTCCATCCTTATCCAACAGGGAGAACCTGACTGCCAAGGGACTTGTAGTGGGAAAAGGTGGCTTTATTGGATGAAAAGTTACGCTGATAAGAGAGTCTGGGTTTACTTTCTTCAAACCAACAGCTGTATTCTGGAAATTGAGATTTTTAGGCTGACTGTTACTTTAGATATACTTGGTCGGTGCTAGCCAGAGGGTTCTCAGTTCTTGGTTCCCAACCAGTGAGTCCGGGAGAGGGTCTGCGTGTCCAGTGTGCCCAGCAAGTGGGTTGGCGTACTCGGGAGAGGATCAGCGAATCCAGCGTTTGCGTAGCACGAGTCAGCAGTGTTTTATGTGCGGGGGCAAGTGACGACTTATTTGGACTACACGGGCGACGTAGACATTGTTGTTGTGAACTGTGTTAATAATGAACATTTTTGAGGATTTTAAATATTTTAATATTTATTGTGTTTTTTATAGTTACTAATTTGTTTGTACAATTTAGTTCCATTTTATTTTTACTCATTCTCTTATTAATTACAGACTTACATATTACTCTTCGAGGACTTCTTTAGTTGTATCTTATCGGTGTATCTGGTGTTTAGTTTTTAATAATAAAAAACGAGTGATCCGTGCGTATTTTAATGAGTGTTTAACCTGCAACATACCACAGTATCCCCAAAGGATCTCACATCGTCTGGTCACGCGCTTGACCAACCGTTGCGGTTCCTGTCATAGTTAGTTCAAAGTGTTTTGAATATTTCTGCTAGGTTTAGAGTTTAAATATATATAGTTGAAACTTCTACCACTCATCACGTTCACTTAAAGTTTAGATCCAGCATCGGTGAGTAGTACCGGTTGTCTGATATTATGTCGGATTAAACCACCAGCCTTGTAATATCGATCATCTTCCGTTACTCTAACAGATAACATATATTTTTTAATAATTTCATACAAATCGATATTAATCGTTTTTCTGTTGGTGATGGATTCTTACAACTACATGTCTTTAATCCCGTGAGGTGGCGTCAACCAGACGGGTAAATTGGGGCTTGAATCCCAGCAAGGTGTGTGATGTTTTTTTAATCCTTTCTTTCCTTACCATGTCGAAGCCAGCTTACACGCCAGAAATATATACTAGCCATCACCGGGTATGACTTACTTTAAAAAGGTTATACTCTGCTGCATACACGATGTATGGCACCAATGCGTATTTTGTTTGGATATTAAAAAAGTACGACTGATAAATAATATTATGTAGATTAAGAGCAATTCATATACTGACGTTAAATTGCATATTCAATAGTATTAGACAAAATGGTTTTACATTAAATGTGTATGTGTGGTAATTGTACATAACAATAGAAATTATATACTATAGGGTGTATTTGTAGTATGGTGGCGAATATTCACAAAATTGTTAGGAGAAAAGGGTTAGGGAGAGGGTGTGTATTATTTTCAATGGTTCAACATTAGTTCAGTTTTAATAACTAGCCCAAAATAACTCGAAATATTTTGTAACCGACGAATATATTTCACTCATTTTATCAATTGTGCTTTCTATAAATAGGCCTACCCCCAGAGCGTGGGACCACATTAACTAACTAAGAGGGGAATGTGCCATCCTCCACTCGTTTCCTCTTGCACTACACCAGTGGTACGGTGAATGTGTTAAACCTTAAAATGTCAATATGGCCGAAAGTTTTGCAATCACATAATCAATGCGTTGTTAATGTTCTAAAACAAGGGTGACCATAATGTGGCTCACGCCCGTTCGTCGTGCGGCTCTTATCACAATGATTAATAATAAATTATTTTTAAAAAGTTGAAAACTTTTCTTAAACACAATTTTGAAGTTATTAATAATATAAAAAAAATTGTCAGCAAACCTAGTAATTAAAAGCACCAAAAACATACGCTATAATTTGTTTGAACGTATTTTTTTTATTTATCATATTTTGCTGCTTTGAACAAACTTGGCATAGTGAAAAGAGACCAAAACCGAATAAATAAAATTAATAACTGTGGTAAAACCATCTATATTTGGCATACACTCAATTATAAACTAAATAAACAGATTTTATATATAATCAAAATGTTAGGCTTTGTTTTCAAATTATAGTCCAAGATAGTTGAAACAATAGTAATCGCTCGATTTAAATCGACACATGGGCTTATATTTTCTTGCACAAAACCTCTATTCTTGGACGTATATATGATAAACAGATCAGCATTTCCTGTTCGATGAAAATAAGTCGTTCACATTTCTTTTTCTTTATGTTTGTAAGTGCCGAAAATTCCAATTCACAGAGGTATGTAGTAGAAAATTGCAACAGCGTTCTTACAGAACTTTGGATACTGCTGGGTACTCCTTTGCTAACATCCAAAACTTAAAAAAGTGGTAGGTCTCCATATTTCAGCTGTAGGGTGCGATCTGCCTGCAGTTCAGCGAGTTCTTCGCGACTTTTTCCAGAATGAGTTGGGTTGTTGCTTCAAGCGATACTCCATACGTATTGCGTACCCAGTTATATTCGTTGACGGTGAGAGAGGGGAAGTTCTGCTTCATTTTATCTTCAAGAATTGACAGATGTTCCAAAATCAATCTCGATATAATTTCGCTTTGAGGATCTACTTCAGCTGTAGACAGAAACATTTTCAGCTGTTTCTTTTCTATTTGTAGTCTCCACAGTATACGCTTATTTAAGAAACCATTAGTGTGTCACTTGAGGTTAACACGTTTTCTTCTTTGCCTTGCATACTTGCATTCAGGCTATCTAAATATCCGAAAATATCAGCCAAGTAAGCTAGCTTGGCACACCACTCCTCATCATTTAATTGGGAAATTAAGTCCAGCTTTTCAGGAGTTAAGAGGTTAAGTAACTCGTTTTCAAGTTCATAAAATCTTGTGAGAGCTTTTCCCCTTGACAGCTAACGAATATCAATGTGTAGAACTTATGTATCGTGGCGAGAGCCCGTTTCAAGATACAGTTGTTCAGAAAGTCGTGTTTTTAAAGCTTGTGGTTTAACGTAGTTGACCATCTTAATAAAGGAGTCCTAAGCACCTTTAGGTTCGGTTGGGAAAGTTTTCGCTACTAGAACCTCACAATATATGAAGCCATGAGTGGAGCCTACGTTCGGAGATTCATGTTTTAGTCTTGCAATGAAACCTTTGAATCTTCCAATCACCATCTGTACAGAAACACATTTTTCTAGCATAGTCCATAGTCCATCGATTTCTAAGGTGTTATATATGGAGTTGAATATATATAATCCTGTTGACATGTTAAGTAATTCTGTGCACGACAAAAATTGTTCAATTATTTCATCATTGTCAACAAATTAGTTGTAGCTCAATACAATCCTTTTTTTGGCTGATGTAGGTTGACTCATCCAGATGCATGCAAATATTCGCCCGTCGCTCAATTTTCCAGCTATAGTTTTAACAATATGTGAAGACATGTCATCAATACGACGAGGAATTGTATCATTTGGCGATGGTACTAAAGATGCTTCTTTCTCAACTGCTTCTCCTAAAAATTGATTTAACAATTTGTTTGCATGCAGGCAAAGTCAAATCCTCAGCAATGGTGGATCAATTAGGCCATCAGGCCTGTTCCTAACAGTACACAACTACCAATTCCGATGCCACCAAAAGAACGGAGTCTCAATTCAGCTGAACACGTTGGTGATGCAGAGTTCCATGCTGATCAAGGAGGAGTAGAAGAATAACAGGACCCAGATGTCCTAGGACCAATTGCAGAACCTCACAAAATTAACCAGGCAGAACTTAATGATCTTGTTCGTGATTTGAATTTGTTTAAAATGCAGGCAGAATTGTTGGCTTCAAGACTAAAAGGCTGGAATCTTCTTGAAAAAGGAAATAAAATACGTTATTTCTGTCAAAGGCAGCATGAATTAGAATACTTGTTCTCCATGCAAGATAACTTAGTGTATTGCAATGATGTGGACTCTTTATTAGATGCATTAGGACAGCAACACAATCCTAAGGAGTGTGGACTTTTTATAGATTCATCTAAAACAAGTTTAAAAGCTGTTCTCCTTCATAATGGAAATGATAATCCATCAATCCCCCTTGCTTATGCAGCACACATGAAGGAGACGTATGACAATATGAAACTGCTACTGACAATGATAAAGTATAAAAAGTATTCTTGGCACATTTGTGGAGATCTAAAGGTTATAAGCTCTTGTACTAGGACTTAAGCTTGGCTTCACAAAATTCTGTTGCTTTTTTATGTAAGTGGGACAGCCGGAACAGAAAAACACTATCAAAAAACAGTGGCCAAAGAGAACAAATCTAACACCTGGACATAAAAATATCATGTGTCAGCCTCTTGTGAATCCCGAGAAAGTGTACCTTCCATCATTGCATTTCAAACTTAGTTTGATGAAGAACTTCATCAAAGCGATAGATCGTAATGAGCAAGGTTTTATTTACCTAAAGACTAAGTTTCCTAGAATAAGTGATGCCAATATCAAAGATGGAATATTTGTTGGAGCACAAATAATGGAGCTCAAGAAGGATCCAGAGTTTGAGCGAAACTTGAATGAGTTGGAGGCAGCTGCATGGGGCTCATTTAAAAAAAAAAAAGTCATGAGAAACTCCCGTGAGAAACTCCCTGGGAAACAAGCAAGCTGATAGCTACAAAGAGCAGTTTAATGAACTTCTTGTAAACTACAAAGCCCTGGGATGCAATATGTCTCTTAAAAAATTTTTTTAGATTCACATTTGGACTTTTTTCCAAAAAATCTTGGGCATGTGAGTAAAGAACATGGTGAACTATTCCAACAGGATATATAAATTATAGAAACTCGCTACCAAGGAAAATATAACCCAAAAATTCTTGCAGATTAATGCTGCACACTAAAAAGGGACGTTCCTCAAGTTAGCATAAATCATCAAAAAGCTCATTTTAGGCGAGTTAACTGTATACCTATTATATTGTGTACCGTATATTCGTGATTCTTATTCGAGGGGTCGTAAAAAATGTATGGGTGGGGGCCCTAAAAATATCGAAAATGTTATTTGCTTATTACTAAAGTCAATTATTATAGATTTTACTTTTTGGAAGAAATGATTTGATGATGGTAAGCATGTAAGTACAGTAGACTCTTGATTTTCTGAGATAATGGAGGGCAGGGGAAGCACGGATAGTAATATAATGATCATTATGTTAGTAAAAACTAGGAAGCTACGAACATGTTTTAGGATATTTAGAGGGCCACGACTAATAAAAGGTTAAGAGCATATTATAGGAAAATTTAAATCTAACAAAATGTTTGAATGCATTTTACTCAAAAACCCTGCCCTTCACGGAAATTTGGAAGAGAGATTTGAAATCAGAGCAAAAAATACTATAAGAAGTACTATATCAAATCAATGTAACATAAAAAAAAGTAAAATTTTTTCAACCAGTGCCAGACTCGCAGCACATTAAGGCCGCATTACACGTAGCAGGTTGCAGCGCTGCTTTCTGACGTCGTTTTGCAGCGCTGCGAGCTGACAAATCTGGGCTACCTATTACACACAAGCTGCATTCTGACGAATGATCATCTTTCCACTCAGTTGAGAGGGAGTTATTTTATCGTCCGCACTTGGTTTTGCTAATATGTCTCGTCAACAACAACAAGAAGACGAAGAGCTGCTTATATTGTACGAATACTACCAAAATTTGAAATCTCGTAGTGTTGTAAAACGCATAAACAAACGTGTGTGGAGTCGAAATTTAGTGTTAAAACGGAACAGTGTGTCACATACTGTCACGATTTTACCTGAATTAGATGCTGATGACTTTCGAAACTACTTAAACGTATGAATGAAGACATCTACAGGCTTCTTTAGTCTATAGTCTAATGTAAACACAGTGAACGTGGTCCACATGAACGAAAATGTTGAGAAAATATATCCTCTGGTCTGGTACTACCTTATCATGACCAGGCGCACGCATGCGCAGTATAAAATCGACAAGTTGGAAGCGCAGAAAGCAGTCGTCCGATCAGATAATATCAAACTAGTTTGATATTTGCGCTGCCAGCTTTCTGATACGCGCACTGATCATTTAGGTATATTACACGATCATCTTGCAGCGCTGCAAAACGACGTCAGAAAGCAGCGCTGCAACCTGCTACGTGTAATGCGGCCTTTAGAGCAAATTAACTTGCAAGTTATTTACAATATCAGCAATTATAGCAGAAATTCTCCCCTTTAATCGTATGCCTGGAGACAGGCATTTGTTCGGTTTTTTATTATTCAGATCTAATAATTAAACTATTTGTGTAATATTTTTCTTGACAAATTCTCCTTCAGTGTGTAAACACTTTTCCCGGGCAATATTAAATGCTAAAATAAACAATGTCTCCTTAGTGAAGATGGACAGTAATTTATTCTGACCATGAAGATTTTCTTTTAAGATATAACTTTAGTTCGCTTAGAAAGGAACCAACAGGAAATTATTTGTTGAAAATACAGTGATACGTGTAATAATGACGCTTAAGGTTACTGGTCTTGAACTGAAACAATGTTATTTGACTTCAGGCTCAAATGTCTTTCCACAAAAACTAATTAATACTCAGTTTTTATTCTTGTCTTTATACTTACGTTTTTAAACATCACTCAATTTGCCAAAAACAAACGTCCACAAACAAATGTCAATTGTACTCATATACAACAACAGGCTGACTTGATCGAAGGGGCTAGGGTCCTTAAATATGACGAGGAACAGCGTCTGCGTGTAACTGTAGCTGATGGCAGGGCGGATACGACCTTGAACAGTGGTGTGGCTCCCAAAGGCCATGTAGTTGGCCACCCCTGCTCTAGAGTCTAGAACCATGATTCCCAGCCAAGCCAGAATTATTTCAAGGGGTCCGTGAATTCATATAAATCAAAATGTCTTTAAAACTGGTTTTCACACAAAATGGTGTTGGGTTTTGAAGGATAGGGGAATCAGTATTTGTTTACGTTTTCTTACGAGGGGGAGGGGAGTTCGGAATCTATATTACTTAAGGTATTTTTATCAATGTTTATGGTGAGACGAAGTCTAAACAAAAAATTCAGAAAATAGATATATTAATTATAAAATGTCACTTATATTTCATTTACCTATGTGTTCCACCTAGTTCTACTGAATTCTAAAATTTCATTTCAATCGCTTTATTAGCAATGATTATGTCTAGAAAATAACTAAACGATTATAATAACAATCTAATTTACCTAATCGTATTAAATTACGTAAGATAAAGGGGCGGGGTACGGAAAATTTTACAATCCCTTACGGGGGCCAAGCCAGGGGGGGGGGGACAAAAATCATGTTTAAAAAAAGCCTTACGTGATTTAAGGAGGTCCCTAACCAACCTTACATTTAAAATATTGCAGTCATCTCTAAAATGTTAGCTTACCCACATAAACTAATAAAACTAATTAAATATGTTTCTAACGTCGCTAGTGAGAGTGCACAACAACCAACGCCTAACGAGACCTTTAATAAACTTTTCGAGTAGTGCTTTCAACCCCTATAAAAACTCGAGAAGAGGTTAAAAGGGTAGGGCGCTGTAAATAAAATGGGAGAGGGGGGGGGGAGACATGAAAGAACGGAATGGACAAGCGAATGTGATTTTAAGAACGGCGCCGTGTTGGAAGGCGTCAGCAAGAGCAAGATGACACGGTGCGTCGGAGAGGAGAGCACCGCGGCGCCGCAGGACAATCGATAGCAGAAAAGAGGCCAAAAGGACGATGACCGCCGAATTTTATGCGGCGCTATGAGTGAAGGCATTAAGTGTTCCATTTCATCTCCCTAACCGTTTGGGTTATAATAGGCATACATATTAATTACGTTAATGGAGCAGGGGTAAGGATGGTAAAATTTAAAGGAAATATACCCGAATTTTTGTGCACAAAGATTGGGAAACCATTTAATAAAACAACTTTTAAGTACACCTAACTGTGACTCAAACCCTAATTTCCCCGTCATCGGCAATCTACTTTAATGTGAGTGTGACGTCTTAGGCCAAGGGGGTCACCCAACTATTAAGAAAGAGCTAATGGTGGCTCCCAAACAAGTTTCAGTAGTTAAGGCGGGAATAATTTTTGCGCCACAGAAATTTACATCACAATAAAAGAGTTAAAGAGTTTGAGGTTATTGTTTATCCATGGTCGTATCCAAATGGTTTGTTTCTGCCTGGCTTACTGCACTATTTTTTTTATAGTTAATCTGGGTGGATCGTTAAAACGATTTAAAATTTTGAAAGTAGCATACTCTGTGAGTTTGGTGAACCATGCACTCTTTAAGACTAGTGATGCCCAAAGAAGGCTACTGCCCCCTAAGGGACGATGGAATTTCCTAAAAAGGCATTAAGAGACAAGAGGGACACTGTTGGGGGGTGATTTAAGAATCCTGCTAAGTGGCAATAAACCAGACAGACATAACAAAACTGGTATACTTCATCAAGCCCGTCCATCTGATTTAAATTTTAATGTCCTATTTTCCTCCAAAATGCGTCCCAAAAGGATTTGGGAACCACTGCCTTAACAAATGACCACCGACAATGATTTATAAAAACATTAACAGCACAGAATACTGTAGTTAAGTAAAACTGATTCAATGTTAGTTTATATATTTAAGTAGGCCTACAGCTATTCACAATTCACTCATTGTTGTGGTTATGAAACATGATTTTATTTTAATAACACTCTTTAATTAAGTCACTAAATTGTTTTCACTAATAGGTTAAGGATGAGGAAGGTTAATTTAGGTGTAAGTTTACCCCCATTTGTGTGGAAGGAGAATAGGAAACAATTTCGAAGAAATAAAACTTTATTACACTTTGTCCGGAATTGAGCCTTGACATTCCCGTCAGTTGCAAACCAGATTTGAGGAGCTTTACATTTGGTCCATGTGGGTGTTACCTAAATTGATTATTTCAGACTTTCATTAAATTACTTGAAATGCTTAAAAATGACACAAACCTAGAAAATGTGACTTAAATTTCAAAATTACAAAATATGACCTATAAAGTATAAAATTCTTTAAGGGAATCATGAACAGAATTTATGTACTTACGAGCATTGTATGTGACCAGCCAAAAAAGAAATTACATGTTGTAATGATATGGAATTATACATCTCAATTTATTATTCACATCTATATTCAAAATTACAATATTATAAATGCAAGCAGGTAGTAAGATTTATTTGTGTTAAGTTTTGAAGTTGCAAGGCATAGCGACGCCTTTCTACGTCTCTGTTTGAAAAGGCAACGCAGTTTTGTGGACAGAAACGCACCTGGATGACCACACCTTTTTTCTTTTGGGAAACTTCGAAAAGGAAATGTAGCTTGATATACTCTTTCAGGGTACGCATCTCTTCACTTCCTTCCTGATGAGGAGTCATGTAGGTAGAGTCTATGATATCTTAATATGTGTTCTAAATTTCACGTGTCGGGAATTATCATGCATATAATGTAATAGTCAGGCTTTTAGATTAAAATCTATAACGTGTGAATTATCTAGCAAAAAAACTGTTTATCTACTTAAAATAAAAAACTATAAAACACCAGAACTTTTGTTTTCTAAAACAAGACATCATCCCTTTTTAATTATTATATACAGTATAGCAAGCTTGTATCCAATTCAATCATCATATCAAATGTCACCCTAATGGTGGCGAACAAACAATATATATTTAAACGTTAAAATATTATTAAAATTCTGGCCCTGAACTAATAAGGAACACATCAAGTTTTGAAGCCATATGTTGTTGGTCCTAATATTACATTGTTTTTATAGCAACATCTTTGGACAAAGTTTGATACTTGGTCACTGATCCAAGCTATAGCCCTATTATTTATGAATTATAATAGTATTTGTAAGAGTATCGATAATTTAAAAATATGTCTCTATATGTTAACTAAAATGTTTTATTATTATTTCCACTTTTAAGAAATAGGGATTATATTTCATGTTTCCAGACATTTTTATTGTTTAATGTCCATACCAAAAAAACTTTTTTTAAGATAACACTTTTTATTTAACTTGTAGGATTTAATGTTACCCATATAAAAATTATCACGAGTCTAAAAGAGTGATGGGAAAATTATGGTCAGTAGGTTATTTTTTATTACCCACTAGTGCTTTACAAATTATATTTACTAAATATGTACTATGGCAGGGGTGTCAAGCTCCTACAGGTGTGAGGGCCACATTATATAATTAAGGAAGCATTGTGGACAGCACATAGGATTTTTATTGATTATATTATACATTTTAAATGTTTATGCTGAATTAACAAAAGTTTACTTTTTTCCCCCTCAATCCCATTTCATTCTTAAAGTATCCTGATTTCTACAAACATATTTTCTTTTAATGTGGACGCAAAAGACAAATAAAAAAAACATTCTAATCTTTGATTCACAATATTAAAAACCATTTGCTAAAATCAAAAATAAATATTTATGACAAAGACAGTAATAATATTAAACTTAGTTCAAAATTCAAATATTTTTCATTTAAAAACAAAATGTAAATATAGTAATTTATCACATCTACTATCTGTTACAAATTTGGCATTGCTTCCCACAGACTATATTATCAAAATATGGAGAAATATTTTGACTTGAAACAATTCCTGTTATGGAAATCACATCCATCTGTCAAAAGGGAGAAGTGTAGCATACATCTTATGTGTAGTAGGCATGCATTGGATATATGGATATATCAGACCAAAATATAAACTGTAATTTAATCTTTCCCTGCTTGAAATGTACATGCAAAATTTGTTAGCAACATGAAAGAAAGACCTGTGGTTTATAATATGTAAATAGAATGTGATTTTTCAAAGCAGTTTTTGCTATTATTTTCAAGAAAACTGCCTTTAAAATTTAGGAACAAGTCTTATAGTGAGCACCATTGATGATTCAATGCGGCAGTGGATTGGTTGGGGACTATATGGATGGATGCTTTGGTTTCACTTTGGCACATCTTATGAGTTGAAATTTGTGTGTGTGTGTTGTGTGTTGTTGTTGGTCTCTTTCTACATTGTTGAATAAAAATTTAACAAGTGATCCAAATTTTATATACTTTTGGACCTTACCCTCTTGGATTTTGATTTATTTTATTTATTTAGCACCGCGTTTTACTACCTGTTTGGGTTATATGCTTGGATTTTGATGGAATTTGATACAATGATAATTGTTAATCCACAAAGAGAGTTAAAAAATTTAAATTTCATAACTTTTTTTCCATTAGTTTGTAAGCTGCATAAATTTTTATTTAAAAAAAAAGCAGTTTTGTATGTATGAGGTTTAACAACAGGTAAAAACTTTGTAAGAGAAATATGAAAAAAGTAAACTAAAAAATTGTTTAACATAGAAATAATGATTACAAAATATTAAAATAATTTTATTGGATCAAATAGGATAATTCTACATGAGTCATTTAAATTTTTCAGATAAAAAGTTATTGGTGATATAATATTTTAAGACATTTTAATAAAACCAAGTACCGGTAATAAAATATAAAATAATAGCCTAAGTAGGATGGAACACATTTATAGCAAAAGTACTTGAACTACAAAGTAAGTCAGCATCAGTCATTAGCTTCGTAGTTTAACCAGCAGTCATTCAAAAAAAATTTATTTAAATGCAAGATATTTAGAAAAATATTTTTAGAATGTGTGCGATTAAAAAGTCAAAGTCTTATCAGGTGAATAATTAAATCCCTCAGATCTCTTTGGGATCCAGCTGGTTGCTGACAAACTAGTTAATTATTTCTGGTCCAGCATCTTAGCCCAATGGTGAAATGTGTGTTTTCCCTTGCACAGTGATGAATTAACAGCCAGGGTGCTGGGTGTTGTGTCTTTTATAGATTTAAGTCAGTTTATTAAGTTGTGTGCTGATATGATCATTTGATTCAGAAAGTGCAGGTTAAATACCTTGAAAAATGTTAAACCTCATACATTTTCTTTGTAATGTTTTAATGTACTTAATGTTATCTTAGCTGTGTGTATACTTTTCTACTTGATCTGTTAAAAATTTCAAATTTATTATTTTCTTTCTACTTTTATAATTTTCATATTTATTGTAAATGTAATAAATAATAAATCTAAACTATTTATTACCAAAATCTAAGACCGATCGCCCACCAATTTGACAAAAACATTCATATGACAAGACATTTTGTCTTATGACAGTCTGACGAAGAATTTTACATGTTGTTTAAATCAGATGCGGCACACCGGACTTTGTCATATTAAATTATATATCACTGACATTCATATAACATCGAACATATGGCCGATGAAGATCCGTGTACTTCTGTCCAATGTGTTTTTCTCGTCTGACAAAACCTTCTTTGAAGCAGGTCATCTTATTATGACTATTTGGTCAATGAATGAAAATTCAGGTAAATAATAGAGTATGTTAGTTGAAAATGACTGCTAACATTAATATAATTTGGAGTTTTTGAAATAACTAAGCCAATACCAGTTCAGTTGAACTTAAACGGAGGCAAAAACTAACGTTAATGTGTGAATAGTGAAACCTTACATCCTGGCAATACAAAATTAAAACAACCCCCAAAATAAAATAAAAAATCTTACTTTGATGTACTGGTCAGAAGGAAAGATAGTCATACTACACTTTGGACACCATGTAGCTAAAATATGTGCCGCCAGCTTTATGTACAGTACACACTGTATCGAGACTGAAGCAGGTGGAACAATAATTGGCAGCTACACACTGAAAAAAAAATATTGTTTTTAAGAAAATATCTTGGGAACACAAAATGCCCACCAATGTTATTGAAATAAAAAGAAAAAATATATCTAAGTTTGCGAATGTTTTATGTGACATTTGTACTAATAGCCTATTTCTAATGAGTAGAAGATGCTGCTTAAACAAGTGACACTGTAAAGTTAAAATTATAAATGATTTTCAAAAAATAAATTTTCTTGGACTTTTCCTACTGTTTTAACTAGACCTACTTGAAACTATTGAACTAGCCTAATTCGAAGAGTGGCAAAAATAAACACTTTTTTTGGTTGCACTTGTTTTTAAAGTCTATGGCTGTGTCTGAATAGTCTGCGCACTACACACTTGTACATAATACTGCACCCTTTAATAAAACACATTTCTGGCACCCTAAAGTGCATAGCATGCATAATATTTTATAGAATACACGATAAGCTAAAGATACCTGGTGACTTGCTCCGAGCATGCATTTTCATTGCTGCCTGATTGAATTTTGATGGTTTTTGACTACCGTCTTCTTAATTTTATTTTAAAGCCTAGTTTAACAGACCAATAGGGGTTTAAAAATGAATTTACTGAAATAAAGATCTTTAGGTTACCGGTAAGGCCATTCTAAGTATTTCACAACAGGATTGAAACACTTCCAGGTTTCCATATACTATGGAAAACATTTATCATATTCATAGTATTAATCAATACATATATAATAGTAATAAATGATTCAATTCCCAATGTTAATATACTTTTATCTTTGAAGTAGGCCTATTAATATTTTAGTTTTACTATAGGCTACATCTTTTTAAACTAAAACTATATTTTTTCTTTAAAATAACATTTCCCCTCTAGGGAAAGAAATGTAGCCAACTAACACAAGTAAATGGACAATTAACAGCAAATCAAAATGTGTTATCAGTTTATCTTTATTTAGCGAATGTTAAACA
This sequence comes from Timema cristinae, assembly GCA_039000515.1. Classification (NCBI taxonomy): domain Eukaryota; kingdom Metazoa; phylum Arthropoda; class Insecta; order Phasmatodea; family Timematidae; genus Timema; species Timema cristinae. Next base: position 28,218,368 of record JBCFYV010000935.1, read on the forward strand.
TTCTTTTACATCTATTGTGTAAGATTATGGGCATATTGTATGTCTTTTAGTAACCCTAGGGATGCATTTCCACAGTTGAAAGAGAATTAAGATACCATCAAAAATGACTTGTTTTATAAGTCAACATAATTGCAACTTTCAAGTGGACTGGGCTTCCAAGGGCCCTTGAACAGATGATTCAGACACGGCCTTTGATGCAAAATCAGATCGCGCTGTGCTACATGATGGAGAATGAAGGCAGACCCATTTATAGAAATATAAAAACAGGTGTCCAGCTAAACTACTGTATATCTTAAAATTCTCTGACTTTTCCAGGTTTTCGAGAGCCAAATTCCAACTTTTCCAGTCACTATATTATAAACATTATTGTATTAAGATCTCAACTTAATGTAATAATATTTTTAGACACATACACATTTTGAAATTGTAACACTCTATGAAGGGGTTAAAGGATGTCAACTTTAAGCAATGGGTCGTTGGCTCGTGCAGTCCAAGTTAGCTTTCAGTTAGATCATATTAAGACATTAAAAGATCATATTGCACAGGCTAATGAACTAATAACTCCACTTTGGGTAAAGACACAATAGAGGGGTGGAAAGATTAGATAAAAATTCTATGTTGGCTTTGAGAATTGAGATTAGTATATTCAAGATGAACAACAGTACTAAAACAAATTTGCAGTGAAGAAAAATGTTTTATGACTGTTATTTTATTGTAAATGAAAGTAGCGTAGGTGTATTATTTTAGTGACTACTTGAAAATTACAGAAATTTGATCGAATGCTGACTTCTGACTGCAATTCTGACTTTTCCCCGTTTTCCAGGTCGCTGGACACCCTGAGTGGTGGTGGTGGTGATAGTGGTGATGATGATAATGATGATGATAATCATCATTGACACCGTGTCTTACTACCCGTTAGGATTATACGCACTTATGCTCCCTATGTGTAATGGTAAGGTGATTGTGTGATGAAATGGATGACCAACAGTTTAACATGGGATCCGAAACAAAGTAAAGGCCTGCATTCCACACATTTCCAAGATTTGATTAATACACGACTTGTCAGAGGTGAAAGATGGGTTTGACAATCTGCTAAATCTGTGCCAGGACTGAGGATTGAACCCCGACCCCCAACACACAAGTCCAACATCTTACCCATAGACCGCCAGGTCACCCATAAATATAATTAAGATTGGCCTTTTCCCTCATCCCATGCTATGCAACCTTTTATTTTGATAGTCCAGTGGAAAAAAAATTAAGACGCTATTGAAATGTTATATTAAAAATTACGCCAAAGGAATCAGACAAGAATGTGATACAGGATACATGGGCCCAAATATTATAATCAACTTTACCAAAAAGGGTAGGCCTATAACAATCGATTGCCCCACCAAACCATAACAACGGCCAATTCTCTATTGTATGCTTATAAATTAATATAAAATACCTTTAAAAGTTCAACAAAACGGTTATGTGGCTGTGTAATCTTGTCAGCTTATCTATGGTCAGCTTATATCCTTTATCTATGCTTAATTGCTTATAGTTTATCACAATAATACAACACAAATTTTTTACAGAACAGCACTATCAGCGTGTTGCACTTGTCTAGACAGATATTTTCGAGCTTTCATCTGCACAACATTTTGCGAGAGAGAAATATAAACCTTCTGGTATTTCCTTCTCTCTTGGCATTGTTCGTTAATTATTTATAAGAATACATGAAATACATAAATGTATGTGAAAGTTAAATTAAATAAATGTGTTGATAAGAGGTTTGAACAGCATAAATGAATCCGAAGCTTGTGTCTTGTTTCTGTAGATATGTTAAGATATACCATATCTTTAAATATATTGTAGCCTTAGCAGAATGTAGAGAGCAAGGGTGATAGCTACATATTTTAATAAAATTTTAAAACTTAATAAACCGCTTTTTGCTAATACATTGATACTTAATTGAAAAAAATAGCTCACTGTTTGGAGTTTTTTTTATTGTGAATCAACCCAAATTAGAAGTACAGGCAAAATTCAATGAAAACTACATACAAAATGTTACTTTACAAGGTGACTGGATCTATATATTGATAAAAGTTAAAATTGTTAACGACACATTAATAACATAGCTCAAAAATTAAGTTCTGCATGTTTTTCTCTTAGGTGTTTGTCATCATTAATTTAAGCGAATACTATGAAACACGTATATTTAAATTTATTTTCACTCAATAATGATTTATGGAATTATGTGTTGGGCAAGTTCAATTAATAGTAAAAAGGTATTTGTATTGCAGAAGAAAGCAATTAGAACCTTATGTAACAAACTAAAGTGTGAATCTAGTCCACAAATCTTTAAATATTTAAAAATACTTAATCTTACATCTTAGAATAATAGGGCCCCCATTTCCACTGATTCAGTAGCCACGGTTTACCGCTGCCCAATTTTATTTACTTTTAATTAAATAATTTTTTTATAAGTTGCCACAATGCTTACACCATCACTCCATTTCATCTTTTCATCGTGGGCATTGTGCTATCATTGTGATCGTCGCAACAAGAATAATAAGTACACTGTAGTTACAGAACACGTTATTACTACTTTATTTAATGTTGGTCATGTTTTACTGTGAGTAATGTATTAATTAAACTTTACCGTATTTATGTATGTTGTATGAATATCACATTATATAATAGCTTGGTACTTTCCACGATTTCACGTAACTAATGGTGGATCTAGGAATGTATTTCCCGTGGATATGGAGGCCCTAATTTATAGCAGTGAAATGGTGTTATTTGTAAATTATAATATAGATAATTTTCAACTAACTGGTGAGTTGAATAATCATAGCACACGACATAAAAACCATCTACATGTGCCCTCATCATGTTAAAATATGTTAAGGAAGGTATACATTAATCTCCGGTTAAATTGTACAATGCATTATATAATGAATTTAAAAGTATATGTTCGAAACTTGTTTATTCAAATATAAAATTAAAAACTTTCTGATTATGCTTACACCGTCCATACAATTTAAGAATTTTTAACCTTATCTTGACTGTTGACATATTATTTTATAATTATTTGTATATTGTATGTTTGATTAGCCCACTCTTAATGTGGAAATGTTTTTTGTCTTATTTTAATAAATATATCTTTGATTGTAAAATGTTATATGTTTTTAATATGTTTAGTGGATTAATTTTAAACTTATTCTATTTCGTTTTATTTTTTAATATTGTATTGTTGAAAGGTCTTTTTGACGTGCTCCATATCCTTATTGTCTTTTGACATTACAAAGGCTTGCATGAGTGAAAGAAAAAAATAAAAAAGAGATGGTAGATTTCATTAAATGTCTGTATTGCATATAGGGAGTGGGATGCTTTGTAGGTGCAGAACGTTCTTCATGTTAGCCATTAACAAATCTCCTGAAAAAGATGTGAATAAAATCAGCAAACACGTCGATTTCTTGAGTATAATATTTTCTAATCAAATTTATAAATAATATATATATATATATATATATATATATATATTATGCATAACTTAAAACTAATAGCGAATCGTGGATAACAAATTGTTTCGTATTTATTTCTTTATATATTATTAATTTCATTATTGTTTACTTAACTAGATATTTCTTGTATTAATTCATTACTATTTTATATAATTATCATATTTTCATGTCTACTGATCTTTTATTATCATTATCATTATTATTATTATATTATTGTAAAGGTTTTATATTTAGATTTAATGTTTTTACGCGGGTTTTTCTTTAGTCTGCAAAGTATTTAGTTTAAACGTATACGTGAATTAGGTACGCTAGCCGGCTTCTCGCTCATTCTATAAAATAAGACTGGTCTTAATTATTACTTATTTATACATATGAATTGAATGAGTTTAGGATTGTCCTTCAAGTTTACAATCTTTATTATCTTTAACACTCAACTCTCAAGCCACACATAATGTGCAAAAACTTGTTATTCGTTATTTTCAATTATCTAATCTGTAATCAATACATAGTGAATAGTACATTTACATAATGTTAGTCAAAAATATATCTAGCATAATAGTTATGATAGTAATTAATTAAGAAACAAATTGAATTTGAATTAATAGTAGTCTAAAGCCACTTAACTAATTTTGTTTTTTGAATGAACCCTTTGTTGAAGTATTTTTAGAGAGCTTATCTAGTTGTGTAAAGGGGTTATATCATTTTCCATTTATAAATTATAGTCGCATTTCATTAAAAACCTTTGTGTGGTTTTTATGAATTGTGCATTATACACTATTTACTATACCGATATGTTAACCATGAATTAAACTGAACCCTTCTCTAAACACTAGTTAATTAATGAAAAGGTGACACAAGTTGAATGTTTAAAAATATTTTTTGGACCATAACTAACAGAAAGAAAAAGAGATAGCGTGATCTTTGATGCTGTGTTGTGTTCTAATGTTTAACAATCTCGTTCTTACCGATTCTGGTATTCTTTACATCCAATTTTTTTAAGGACTATGATCTGTGGTTGTTTTATTATGTAAGAATGTTTATTTCCACCATTAAATTTATTTTTCCTCTATATTTCATTATTCTTAATGGTAACTGCTTGTAATTGTATCATTGTGTTTGTAACAAATTGTTCATGATGTACATGGTCTCGAGTTCTTGACATTCGTTGTTTACCACTGTCAAATGTCAACTCTACAAAATGGAATATGCACGTGGATTATTATCTAAATATGGTTGGACAGAAGGTAGTAATATGCTACATAGATACATATATACATTATAATATGATGATCTATGGAAGATCAAACAAAAAGAATCCCTTTGTAAATAAAAAAACATAAGATGTTAGCGAAAATATCACTACCAATGTTATTACTGTAGGCTAATTACATTTGACACAGAAAAAGGAATAGTACCTAAACTTAGGTATGCATTTAAAAAAATTTATATTTGTTTTGTTACAATGTATATCTTCTGATAATTCTTGCTATTATTATCATCTTTACAATCATTATCATTAAAATTACTGTTTAGAAACAAATCTATTATTATTAGGTTTATTAAGTTTGATTATTTTGAATAACTATCCAATGATATAAACAAAATTCACTTAAATTGACCTACAAGACTAGTGCAAATATTGACTCTCTTTTGTTGACTTGGGTTCCATTGCCATCTCATAGCTTGCAGCCTTAGGTAATCAAGAGATTGCAAGAATGACAAGCCTAAGAGCCCACACTGTCAACTTTCCTGAATCAACAGTTGCATATTTATACTAGGTCATGTTTTTAAAAACAGTTTGTTTTGCCAAATGGCATAGTAGTGTCAAAACTTGTAGAAATTCAAAGCATAATTATATTGTAAGAACTAATTTCTGGAGCTGGACAAGCAGCCTTGAATTATTTTCTTACATTAAATTCTTGGGAGCATAAGTCAAAATATACTATAAATAATGAACTAGTTTTAAGATGATTATTTTGGAAGTAGAGCAAAAAAAATAATTTCATAAAAATAAATTAACTTAAATCTATGAATTAAAAATTACTGAAAGTAAGTTGCTGAAAATCAGGTGTTTGTCTTCCAATTTTAACAATCTCACTTTTCAAAGCAAAGACTTGAAAAGTTGAAATGATTTCACTAATAATTTACTAACTACACATTCCTCGTTTTCCACATGCATATTGAAAATATAGATCTATATTAAATTAAAATAAATAATATGATAAATAAAATATAAAGACTAACACCTTAATGAAACAAATTATGACCCATATGAGACCCGCCAGTAAACACAACTAAAGTATAATTAACACTGCGCATGCTCCAACATTGACAATGGGTACTAGGTGGATCTTTACAGTTATTCTTTCATTCCACAACAGCGAGAGGCAGTTTAAACTTTGCTTTTATTCTACCTCTACTGATTGTATAGGGGACACATAAGACGCACGTGCGCCTTAGCCTCTTTCCTTCCTTTTCAACCCTCTGTCATTTGAAGGCCATAGAAGCACTGTTGGGATTGCTTTTTGTAAGCTATACCGCTGTCGTGGGCTTCAGGGAAAGGACAACCCCACAGAGACACTTGAAACATAAAAAAAAGCCTAAATAAAGAGGCGGCCAAAATATATTATGTTAGGGATTTTAAAATATTTAAGTTATTTTAATTTTTTAATAGAATAATGATTAATTCACTGAAAGTAGGCAAGCAGGGCTTTCAATGCTTACATGGACCAACCACCACTGTCTGTTACTAATGCTAGTTCTTTTTGAACTAGACATCGAACCCTTTATCAGTCACTTTAGCTACTGATAGTAGATTTTGGTCAGACTTGACACAAATGATGTGTTAGGCAATTTTGTTCGAATCTTGCATTTCGATTTTAACTAGGCCAGTCCTAGTAATAGAAGCTGTATGATTCTCAGAGGCCAGTTTGAGTTCTATGTTCGGGGGTTTCAACAAAGTCCTGAAAACTGTCTTTATGTCTACACATATATGAAGTGCATCCGCTGTCAATGCACCATGATGAAGTTTCAGACTCACCAGAATTAGGAGAAAGGCACTGTTCTTCCACTTTGGAAGTCGACTCCCATTTTTATTGTTGTTCCAACAGTTCATGACCTTATGACCGATCCGTCCACATTTATATTTAAATTGAGAGTTTGAGTTTTTTGAAAATAATTTGAACAATCTTTGTTTTTTGATTTTCTTATATGCTAATCCATAGCCTACCTCATCATGCATAAGTTCTTACATCATAGTTAATTGTTTTAGAGAAATGTCTGATGTTAAATCCATCATTTAAAATGTATAGGCCTATAAATAAACTTTCTAAATTCAAATTAAATTGAAAATTAAACTATTAGGATATATGGATAAATATACAAGTTGTTATATTTGTTAATTATGGCAATAGCCACATCTAAATATCAGAAAAAATTACACGAATCCAAATCTTTGGCTTAGTATGCCAATTTGCTCTAATCACTAAAATCTTTATTATGCCTGATATGTGTATTATATAATCGACACCCTAGTTTGATGGGGATGTAGAAGTAAATTTAGAAGAAATGTGCCATTATCAATCTGGAGAATGTTTTAATAATAATAATGACTTTTTATAAATGACATAACTTGACATATTTTGAGAATATTTAGTTCATATAAGTAAGGTAAACTTAGCTCAAAATTAATATTACTTTACAATGTATTATACTATTGGCAACATACAGCACAACTGAGTTGCCGGTGGAGCTGTGATATCCAACAATAGCTCCTAGTACCGATGATATTCACACACCCATCACAGACTCTGCCTTAAAATATGAATGAAGAATGACCCTGATCAAGAGACAATCTCTTGATAGCTCAGTGGTATAGTATTGGCATGCCAAGCCAAAGGTTGCGGGCTCAATCCCCATATCCAGTTGTCATTTTTCACTTTATTCTATCACAATAATTCTGAGTCAACATTTAAATTTTGTCAAAATTAATGTTTTATAATCACATTAACAATCCGCTCTATATTTTTTGTTTTTACTTTAAATTATTAATCGGCATCTATGATTTTTAAAGGCTATTTATTTATTTTTAACATAAGAATGTGTAACTATGTTTATTATAGAACTAGCACTTTATTAAAAAAAACTTTGAGAACCGACTTTGAATTAGAGCATTATAAAAAGTCAGTAGTTTTTAAAACCAAGATTTTAATTTTAAAGTATCTCATCTGATGGTGCTTTCTCTTTGGTGCATTATTACCTTAGATTTCACATTATTTTTTAATTATTTATTTATTTTATTTATTATTACATACCTCCCCTGATACCTAGTATAACTTACAATGTTTTGTCTACTTTAATTTATTTGTCTAATTTTACAATATTTTAGTATGGAAAGTAACACTTAGACTAGTTGTCCTAAATTCCTACTTTAATTTTTTTTATCCTACTAGTTGGTCCACCCCGGGTATTTTATGCCCCCGTACCCTGCCCCGCTGGGTGTCTCACTGCCATCTGGATTTAATATATTAAAATAAATTTAGATATAATATTATGATAATTTTTTAATTATTTTAATCTCACCAACCACAAAAACATTCTGACACCAATGTTTACCATTGCGTTTTATTTGTTTATTATCAAAGGAAAAGGTCTTGGCCGAGATGAAAATGGAATTTCTGAAGCATTAAAACCTAAACTAAAATTTGACAAAGCTGGAGTAGGTCATAGTCAAGGAGAACAGTTCACAAATCATTGGTGGGAGAATGTTTTCAACATTGCGGCAGACAACATAAAGATTTCTAAGACAAAGGTAGGCTGGCTATACCAGAATGAACTGACTTTAAAAACAAATTATTATTCTATTCTCTAAGTTACTGTTTTCAGCCCGTGGCCGGGCCAGTATAGTAAAATGTCTCCATCTTCCATTCTTCTCCTCTCACTTGCACACTTTCTGTTATCTGCTCTTCCCATGTATTTTTCCTGTGTGCTTCATCTCTTCATCTCCATCATTCTCTTTGACATATTGTCTTTTTATTCTAAAGTTAATAAGACTAATTTATTTCCAAAATATGATCATTTTTGGGTTACTGTACTGAGGCGATATGGCGATTAATATTTTACATCTTATTTTCTACTTGAAAAACATCTAATTCTGATCTCTCTCTCTTTCTTTTTTTTTTAGGATGGAGTAACAGTTGATACCAATGGGGAAGATGTGGATATAACAACATCAAAATATGATGTAGCAAAACTTAAAAAAAACAAGACTCTTCAATATGGAAGCTTTCTTAAGGTACCAACAAGACTGAACATTATATTACTGGTTTACAGAAGCAATTTTGATCATTTGTTATGCTATGATAATGTCAAACCTACACAATTAATGCATTGCAAGGAAGGGATCAAAAAGAAATAAAAAAAACTCTACACGCTAACAATGTTTGCACTCTATTATGACATTATTTCACACAACACACACACCTTATATTTTCAACACAATTTTTTGACCCAATAAAGTTGAACTATTTTTTTTTTATGACTACATACTTAATTTATTTTCATATATGAATCATCATTATCATAATTTGTTTCCATTATGTGTCCAAGTCGGCTTAGTGAAATATAATGCCTCCATATTAATTTTTCCTTCCACCATCTTCCTCCTTAATTGTGTTGATATTCTCCTCTCACTTGCACAGTTTTTGTTATCAGCACCTCCCATATCTTTCTTTGTCTCATTTGAAGTCTTTTTCCTACATAATTCATCCCCATAATTCTCTATGGTTTTTTTTAGCACTGTGTCTGTGTCTGTTCAGGTTATACGCATATGTTCTAATTACTCTATTGAGTTAGAGATGAAGAAGGTTGAATTCAGAGGAAGTGTAGGTACCCGCATGGAAACATCTAAAATATAAATCATGTAAATTACCCACAGCACCAGAACAAACCGCAAACTTTTTTCATACAGCACCACACAAATCTGTATGAAAGTGGACCACACTACTCCTTTAAACATTAAGAGCCTTCTTAAAAATTATGCACAACTATATCTAACAACAAGTTTATTGAAGATTTAATACAAAGGATAGTGATAAATTAAATATATAGGAAGTACACCTCCATTCACTTGGGAGAGTGTACGTGAAAACTTTTTCCGGTGAACCTGGTTATTTTATTTCCAACCTCACCAATTTAATCAAGTGCATTGAAAGCCGTAATGTCTAAACCACTTGGCCATATTTGAAAATAAATACAAAATAATTTGTAAATTTGTGGTTGTTAATGGTGTTAACTTAAATATTTATACCATATAAAAATACTGTAATGCAAACAAAACTAAACATTATCATTGAAAACTTCCCGGGCAGTCAGCATGAGTAACTACCAAATTGTGTAGCAAACTGTTGTTCACCTGAATTATGTATTGGTGTAATTTGATACCCGCTTCGGGGATCGCATGGTCTAACACACTACTTTAATGTTAGACTAGACTGCCAAAGACGGGGAGATTGGGGTTCAATCCTAGTCAGGTGCAATAAAATGGTTTTTAACTATTCCTCCATGCTAATCCAGGTGCTTTTCATCTCAAATCTAAATTAAAACTCTCTAATCCTTATCATATTGGTGTAAATAGTACTTAGACATACAACCTGAATGGGTAGTAAGATCTGGTGCTAAAAATATAGGTATTGCTACTATCTATCAAAAGTGACAGCTCCAGATCAAATGGAAGTACAGTAGATAATGAAACTCTTCTAGTTGTTAAATAAGGTTATTAGCCTGAGGTTCCCTTACCTCATACAGGAATTGTCATTGTAGTTTAAAATATAGAAATGGGTTGTTGATAAGAAGTTTGTTTTCTCACAGACGTCAACACTGACAGGCAGCAGAGAAGTTACCGACTCACCAGCAGTCCTAAATGAAACTTCAGTTCCAGCCACCTTGACAGATGAAGAGCTTTTCAGAATATGTGGGGGTAGAACTGCCCACAAGTTAGTTTTTTCATAATTTATTCTCAGTTCATACAAATAATTGTTTGTCATTGCGACATTTCACTGTCCTTGTTTGTATCTTTGTTCGCACTGACACTTTACTTCAGTGTCAAATTGCTACTTTGTGTTTTTCCAGAATAAATATATTCTGGAAATTATGTAAATATATTCTATAACTAAAGGCAGAAAATAAGAATAGTCTACTAACCAATTTTATTTTTTTATTGATTTACTTTTATATTCTCAAGATTTGCAAATGACATTCCATGCATTCTTTTTCTTTATTTTGTCTTTATATTTATGAATCAACACATTTCGTATCTCCAGCCTCTTCTCTTTCTCACTTATTAATAGTTTAACCAAACCCTTCCTTCACCTCTGACAAGACATCTTGTGAATGTGGGGAATGCCAGCCCTCCACCGTGGTTCGGATTCCACGTTAAATTGTAGGTCCTCGCTTTCACCTCACAATCACCCTACCATTACATATTAGCGTAAGTGCGTATATCCCAAATGGGTAGTAAGACGTGGTGCTAATAATAGTTTAACATCTACTTCAGGACCACTGATCTTTCTAAACACTCATGAATTCAGAACTGATTGTCATTTTGATAAATAATGCTAGTGTGTCCTGCCCAATTCTACACTTGAATCCTCTATAAAGGCAACACTGTATGTCTGTAACGATTTCTACAAGTACATGCAACAAGTAAAATACATCACAATGACAAAAGGGTCACATATCATCTTTGTGAACTGTTCTTTTGAACATGATACTTTCCTAAAATTGAACAACATAAATACTGCCATGAGAAACTGTTGTTTTTGTGAACTGGTACTGGAACTAATTTATACCATAATTTTGATTCTAAAATTTCTACAGATACATTATTATCAATTATAGCTAATTTTGACTGCAACATTTCAACACAAACTATGTTTAGTCGAAAGATATACTTTCGAGTATAAGTGATTAGACATTACTTTTGTGTTATCAAAGCTCTGTTTAGGGATTTTTCACTGGTAAATATTGACTTATTTTTCCTACAGGAATGAGCTTTATTGATCACTAGAGTAGGCTATGTCAGGTCTAATGATGGCAACCGCTATTGTCATCATAATCATTTATTTCTAGCCTGTGGCCGAGTCACTTTAGTAAAATGCCTTCATCTTCCTCTCTCTTGAACACTGTTCGTTATCTGCTCTAATCTCTTTCTTGGCCTCCCTTGCGGATTTTTTCATACATACTTCATTGCTAACGTTTCTTTGGCATCCTCTTATTTACCCAACTTGAAAAATAATGTCAATTTTAAAATTAGCTATTTCATAAGCTTAGAGAATTTTTTGTGTCATTTTATATATATGTTAAATATCATAAATATTTTTATTTTTATTTTGAAAAAAACCTTAAAAAAAAGGAACCTCATTTTAACTAATAAGTATGGCGGCCGGGGTTTGATCCTCGGTCCCGGCACAGATTTATCTGATTTCCAAACCCTTCCTACACCTCTGACAAGACATCTTGTGAATGTGGGGAATGCCAGGCCGCCACCGTGGTTCGGATTCCACGTTAAACTGTAGGTCCTTCATTTCATCTCATAATCACCCTACCATTACACATTAGCGTAAGTGCGTATAACCCGAACGGGTAGTAAGACGCGGTGCTAATAATAATAATAAAAACTAATAAGTACTTCCAAACAAAATATTGAATTTCAAAGCTTAAAATAGATTTCACATTCAATTTTACCTGCAATTTTTTTTTTATTTCATTTACTTAACCTATATTAAATATATATATTTTTTTTTTCTTCTTCTAGGGCTGCAAGGCATGGACATAAACTTAATGGGAAACTGGCAAGGATAGAGGCGCAAGAGAAGGAATTTTTAAAGCTCATCACTCCAAAGGAGCTTTACCATGAAACTTCAGACATTGACACTAATAAAGTCTTAAACCAAGCCAAAAATGTTACAGATATTGAAAGTATTAACGAGCGAGAGAATCTGGCAGTTGGTTTTAGTGACATTAAAATAAAGTCAAAAAATGTTACAGAAGATTCAAACATGTATTTTGATAAAGGTGTTAGGGAAAGTGAAATTATTAAGAAAAAGAAATCAAAGCATAGTAAGAAATATACTTCTAACAAAAATATAAATGACAGTGATTCCACTTTAGAAGATATGGATAAATTAAATGCAACTTTTGAAAATTCGTGTAAAAGAAAATTTAAAAAACATAAAATTAATAAGCATGCACAGTTTGAAAATCTAGGATCTCTTGTAAAAACCACTGAAGAAAATAGCTGTGAAAAATTAGTAACAAAAGAAATATCACCACTGTGTAAAATTAGTGAGCCCCTTACAAAGAAATCCAAAAAGAAACGAAAGACATTTGAGGAAAGTGTAGGGCTAGAATCAAATGTTGAAGAGGTGTCTATACCTCAAAAGAAATCTAAAAGATATGATTGAAATTTAAAACAAAATGACATCGTTAAAATTGACAGTAACAATATTTTGACACTGTCCAACCATCTAAAAGGAGAAAAAAATTATCAATATTAATTTTTAAATATTTTGCTTACTGTGTTTGATTTTAATGTTTGTTGTAATTTATAGAATAGGTGACTGAGTAAAGATACTTTTGAACAAGTTTTGGATGCTAAATAAAATGTGAACTGATATTCTGTTCACTTGATTGTAAGCTATGAATAAAAACTTGATTAAAAATGTTTATTTTTAACTTTGTATTATGTATCGTTTCCAATAAAAGTGGAGAGATTTTAATACAACTTTACCCACTATTTGGAAAAAAGTGTAATTGAAATGTCATTTCCCATGAAAGAATGTGTAATCATACAGAATATTCAAATAATACATTTATAAATAAATGTGTTGCGACCCCTGGGCTTAATCTGTCAGGATATCTTGCGCAAGGGGTAAGGTCACAGGCAAGGTAATTGTGTGGGTTCGAAATAATATGTAGGTTTATGAATTTTGGTTTAATACAAGTTACTGAATATAATACAAAATGTGATGTTAGATGCCCTCGCTCGTGGAAACTTAGACTGGTGGAATTGACTGGCACTGTGTGTGACTTGCACAGAACTCAATCTCGAGACCCTGGGCTCAACGGATGCCCTCTCAGTACAAGTGCTACCAAAGATATAGTCTGATATGATGTTTGCCGACGACTTAATGGTATGGGGGAAAGAAGGCAGGGGAAGTACAAGAATGGAATGAGGAAGTGAAATAGTGTAGAAGAAAATTCAGCATGGCATAGTGTAAAGTGATGATAATGACCAGGAAGAGGGTAAGGGTTAATAAAGTTAAAAGGTTGGATAGAGTAGCTGAGAAAAGTACAGAACGTAAAATATCTTTGAAGTATGATTGAGGAGAAACATGGAAGTAGAGAGGATCTGATGAAATTAGGACTGTAGGGAGTTGTTCTATAGGTGTGTAAGAGACGTGCTTTGGAGAAGAGAAGTGTCCTTGAAGTGTTACACAGTACTTGGTACCCAGTGACACATATGCAGCAGAAACATGGACATTGAATATAAGAGAGACTAGGAAAGTAGAGGCCATGGGAATGAAGTGTGTGAGGAGCATGTTAGCTGTCACGAGGAGAAACAAGATTAGGAATGAAGTTATCCGGGAAAGAGTGGGGGTACAGAAAGTGCATGAGATAGTAGAGAAGCAAGAAAGATGGTATGGGCATGTAATGAGAATGTAAAAAAGAGATGGGAGGAGCAGATAACAGAAAGTGAATTAGTGAGAGGAGAAGAATGGTGGAAGGATAGGATAGAGGAAGATGGAGATGTTTTACTAAACTGACCCGGCCACATGCTGGAAACAATTGATAATGATTAAAGAGATATGATTTTCAATCTGTTACTACTATTACCCATAAGAATAAAAATTAGTACTGGATCCTATCACTAGCTGATTAGGGAACAATAGGTTATTCCAATTGGCAATTAAGGTGGATTACTAGTGAGCGTGAGCTTAGGGCAGTATTTTTGCAGTTTTTATAGCATAAACATCTTTTGGCCAAAATAAATCAAATATTTCTTCTATAGAAACATAGTTTTGTTTTCTGCCCATGCTCATGACAGATATTCAACAACTGTTGAGATTAGCATGTGCAGAAAACTAAACTCTATAATTCTATATAAGAAATATTTAATTTATTTTGGCCAAAAGATGTTTGTGCTATAAAAACTGCAAAATTAATGCACTAAACTTGCGCTCACTAGCACCCCGCCTTAAGACTGAGCTTTTGTGTGAATCAGTTTTGTTATGTGGTTGTGACTCATCATTGATGAGCACAGTAGTGAACAGCCTTTTACTTTATAGGAATGGGCATTTTTTGCAGGTCACAACCTGTAAAACATGTTTGCTTAAATATGTTCTATATTCTTGTTTTTGAAGCGAGTCTCTAATACCTGTCCGAACTATGCACAATTTAATCATACCAATTGGCAAAGTATGAAGAAGATATGTAACCACACTTGAAATTCAGTTTAAATGATTATTCAAGCAGTTGAGCAAACTCATATAAGTTAATTTAAACTTGTATAGCATTCAATTTAAGGGGAAAGAGGGGTCCAAAGGACCCAAATCATATCTTTAACAATGTAGTTTTGTATCTGGAATTCAATTTTGGTAAGATGTAGTAGCATGGGTGGTGTTAGGGGGATAGAAAACACATTTAGCAAACATACCAGCTGAACATATCCATACATTAGGATTCTTGATATACAGTAGCACCGTGGCTTCTTTGGTGCTGACTGACAGCTCACAGCTTACTTCTGACAGTCAACATTTAGGTATATACCTAAATTTTGACCCAGAAGTGACAGATGCTAAACACATGTTTTTGCAGGTCTTTTGGTATAGGGATACATAATTTGGTCTGTTAGCTGTGAGCTGTCAGTCAGCACCTAAGAAGCCATGGCGCTACTGTAGGTATAAACAGCCAACACACAATACTTCAAACACCACCACAACTCGGACAACCACATAAGTTACATGTATTATACTACATCAAGGTCTCTACCATCCGGGGAATTAGAAGTGGTCAGGAATATGGTAAATTACAACAACAAAATCCGGGAAAATGTTGTTTTACTCAAAATATAAAATACAATAATTATTAAATCAGTAAATTACAATGTAATTTAAACTAGTTTTTTTTTGTAGCTGTTTAATATATTTTATGTTAATACCAATAAAAAAAACCTTTATTTAAATTCTAAAACTTCTTATTAATAAAAAAAGATTAAATAAAAACGTAGGGTAGAAGGGTGTGACATACTTTTGAGTCAGGAATTTTAGGTAATGTTCAGGGGAAATCTGGGAATTTCATTGGTCAAGTTGAGTAGATACCATTTACATTACATGTATCATAAACATAATAATTTATCACTCGAGTATATATTGTATAGTATAGTAGTGATGGGCACAATATTCTACAAGTACTTGAGTAAATCTACTCGGATCTTGCTATTTTATTAACTCTTTTTTTCTTAAGCTTCAGAACTGAGTGAGAATTGGTCTTATTGGCTGAAATGTTTACTGTGTTATTTCCATACAAATGTGTGTTCCCATCGAGTTCATTTTCAAAAAACAGTTTTTGTTGTGACAGAAAAAATTCTCTCAGTGGTTAAAATATTTTACAAAAAATTTCAATACAAAATACATAAGCAGAGTTAAAAAACCAAAAAGCAAGTTTATCACATTTCTAATTTTTTCTAAAAGTACTCAGTCGAAACTACTCTATTATTTTTTATTAGGTGATACAATTCCCTCAATCACAAATAAGGAAAATCATTTAAGTAAGTTACAAAAAAGAGAAATAAAAAATATATCTTAAGGTAAGGTTGAATTAAATAACTTAATTTAACTACCTAAACTAGTTTGTTCACTTCTAACCACTGTCTACATTTGTATATGTAATAAAAAATAACACTTCTATAGAAAACAAAATCTCTCAAATGACGACTAAAATAATCACCAACAAATTAGTTTCATTTTTAAAGTTGCAAAGATCAAGCTATAGTATTATTATTATTATTATTATTAGCACCGCGTCTTACTACCATTCGGGTTATACGCACTTACGCTAAGTGTAATGGTAGGGTGATTGTGAGATGAAATGAAGGACCTACAGTTTAACGTGGAATCCGAACCACGGTGGAGGCCTAGCATAAGCTATAGTAAAATAATATATATCACTAAATATATTTTGCACTAACAATATTTTTTAAAACCAATTAAATAAATTGGCTGTGGTGCTCAGGTTTAACTTTTTTTTTTCAATGCAATGGTGCAACCAAAATTAATAATAATATTTAGCACCGCGTCTTACTACCTGTTTGGGTTATACGCTAAATAATAAAAATTTCTAAACAAAATACCAAACAGTTTGTTTATTGAGCTGATTCACAAATTTTTAAATAAAATTAGCACACCTAGTTTTGCTAAAGTAAGCTTGCTTCTTCTTTCACTTAAAATCTATCCTATTGAAAAAAATAAGTTTTTTGAGGGAAATGAAATAGCAGGCACACATAAATGATTTTTAGTAAGGTGGCCAGCACAACAATTTAATGGGTGGATTTTTATAGTACTGCCTCAACATGATTGTGCTCTTACCAATGGGAGTAGTTTTTCTGTTTATTGGTCAAATGGATTCCAAATAGGATAGTTTGACTATGTTAATGAAACCATTACAATTCCACCATTCCTCTTTTGTTTGGTTATGTTGACAAAGTGTTGGCAAATCTTTACTAACCCATGTGTGGGCTGTAGTTGCATTATTTTCAAGACCAAAAGCAGTTTTCTTAAACCTACGATTCAATAATCTTAGTTTCTTACGATGCAAGCCTTCAGTGCAGTCCATCACTCAAACTTGATTGTAATGTTATGGCGGCTTCAATGGTCACAATTTATTTTTAACCAAATGTTTTAACCCTCGCACAATGGGTATCATTTTTGATACTGTTGGGTAAGACTCATCTTACAAGTCAGCTATCATAAGCTCCATTGATTTTGAAAGTGATACACCACTTTAGAATATCCCATTTCATTGTACATAGAGCTGCAAGCACTTTAAATAACAATACTTTGGTGGCAAAGAGTTGTTCCTGCTTTAGTTTGAGTTTTGGCTGCCCCATTTGATTCTGAAGACTTTGAAGTTTTACACTGGCAACAATGCTGGTTTTAAAATGGGTCATCATTCGTCTACATTCTTCAAAATTCCATCCAGGCGCAACTTGGACCACAGGATTAAGAATGTGTGCCACACATGGGAGGTGTGGGATTTTTAATCAGTCAATAGCATTCTTCATACTAGCCACACTGTCAGTCATAAAGGTAACCACCTTATTCTTCACACTTAACTCATTCATAATATAAAGAATGTTAAGGGCAAAGTATTCTCCTGTGTGAATACTGACAATGTGCCTAGTGGCCAGTACAAGAAAATAGCTCAACAAATACACAATGTACTGTCACTTATGAAGCCTTTGGTATTCGCAGACGTCCAAGAGCCTCTTGACAAAGTCCAACATGGCCCAACCCAGCCCCATGAGGAAAATTTAGTCTGTTACTTTAATGAAGTAGCGGATCCGGTCTAGAAAATTGAGATTAGCGACCAGTGTGTTGACCACACACCCCCTATCGACAAATATTGGCACTATCTTTGTCAACATGTGGCGGTGATCGTTATAGCTTGCTTGCGAGTGTTGAATATTTTATTCATAGACAGTTATAAAGTTAAAATCATTAGTTTTTCTAAATAATTGTACATTGTTCATTCATTGGATAGTATTTCGCTCATGTTTATTAAATGTGTGTGTACGCCCCATCCTCTATGATAAGGCATACTGGTCATAACAGATTTTGTACCAATATTATTTAAAATTTTGCCTTTCTAGTCTCATAAGTCTAGATAGGAATGATTCTAAATTTGAAAAATAGTCATATCACTGAGGTAGACAACCATAAACTCAACTGTGGATTTGAGAAATATGTCAAGTTTTAAAATATTTTAGTAAATCATAAGTCTGAACTAAAATATGTGTGGGCTTTTGGACCTGTTACATAATGTTTTTTTTTTTGGCATACACAAATATGTTAAATCAAATCTCTAATAAAGGTGTTTAAACTAGAGTGTTTTTTTTTTAAATCAGAGGCTTAGAATTTTTAAGGAGGTTTAAATAGTATCTATTATGGGTAAAAGCTTATTTAAAAAAAAAAAATGGTTTGAATATTTAACACCAAGCTTCAACCACTCAACGCCTCCATTTTTAAACTATTTTTTTATTTCTTCACAAACTCTTTGGTTCACTTCAATGGCAGCCCTTAGGGCTTATTACACATAACCATAGGAAAACCTTTAAATCTGATTCAATCAACAATTATTTGAAGAGTTACTAAAATCACAAGATTAAAATATATTTTCTGTAAACTAGGCCTATGTGTAACATCATTTCTAATTCACACAAATAAATAAAAGGTACAGTGCACCACACAAACATTCTCTCCCATTAGCCTAAAAATGGAGATATTTACACTAAACTCATAATATACATTTTTACAGAAACACACAGAGAAAAAATATACATCGCCTTTCACGTAAGAGGACAATGTTCAATCATTTCCTCGAATCTCAATTATTAAAAAAATATATTTCAAATAAAAGTTCTTTATTTTTAATAGTAGGCCTACTACACCTTTTTAATTATAAGTTATTTAACAACGCAAATAGTTGCAGAGATATAATCAAAAATTGGAGATAATGGCTCCTGGTATGTAAATTAGGTATTCTCTAAGTAATTTTCATGGGAGGGTGAGACTTGCAATTTTGTTTGTAGCAGTGCTAAACAGTGCCTAAATATAAAATTAAATCAAAATAATGTTTAAACTGATTTTGAGATGAACCGATTGGGTCTCGTTTCACCCCTGAACAAACTACTCTTAATTAATTGGCTAGATAGTTCCAAAAAACACTTTGAAGAACTTTATGAAAAGAAGGTACCTACTACATTTTAACCCGATCAGTGAAACGGTTTCGGCTATAGTTACAGTAACAGAGAGCAATACAAAACACTTTTTCATGTTCGGAGGTTCATGAAATCCATCAAAATCTTAAGTCATAATACTTACTGTAAAGTGGTCAGGGTTTTAGGCCCTTAGTTCTCAACCATTTCGTGTTTAAATTGACATTAGTTTGCCTTTGTTTATATATTAATATGCTCAAGCTACTCAGAATACTAAATTGATAAATACATTGTTCATTTCCCATTCATCTAGGCCTAATTTAATTCTCTTTATCACTATCAAATGGTTAGTTATAAGAAAGTGTGGAGTTTTATGGTAATTATAATTTATGTAAATCATAACCAAAGTTGTAAGCAATGCATGTTTTAAATTTCAATTCTTTAATTTCATTTTCAGGCCTTTAAACTTTTAATCTTATAGTTTTTCATTATTTAAAGTCATTGTTGGAATATTAGAGTCATCCAAATTTATTACTATTACTTTTCATTTTAAGCATCGTGCAATGTAGTGATATCTGAACCCGGAAGCTGGGAGACGCACCTGTGGCTTGCACGTGTGGTCTTTCGGGGGAGGGGGAGGTTTTGGCACGGACTCCTGGCCAATCAGTGCTTTCGCTTGAGCATCTGGGTTTTGCATTATATGGAAGGGAAGCGTGAGACGCGATCGGGAGACAGGCCTGTTAACACTAAAATAGAGTAGACCTGTAACAACTACCTACCATTTCAACCTGTAGAGATGGGGGAGAGGAGATTTAGCCCAGGTGGCTAAAAAGTTGTCTTTATCAATGTAACTCATTCGTTCGTCTAAATTAATTAGCCGTATTACCAGTATGTAAATTTTTTGTTAAATTAAAACTTCAAATTCTACACTACCTCATATGTTTTTAATCGGCTGAGTACCTCTACCCCCACCATTATACTTATAACCCCGAGATGCTCTACCCAAACAATGACTGCCGTGGACGAACCCAGTAAGAAGAAGATGATCAAGAAGTGACTGGGTACATTACTTTCTCTACCAAAAGTGTGTGAGAAAGTACAAAATGAATAATACAAATACATATTTAAAAAAATAATCATTCAAGTCTGTTTTACCAAATTATTTCACAAAGCAAATCATTCATAACCATAATTTAGTTATAGTATATTCACACTTGCCTAGTGTTACAATTATTTACTATAACTTTGCCTCAACATTCTTTTGTTTAAAATGATAACTTATAATCAAAGTCACAAACACCCTCAGTATCTATGTAGCAAAGAAGGAACAAATAATGTTGACCAGCAACAAGTTACAATAATTACAAACACACTCCCTCGTTTATTTCTTGAAATAATGTCATAAATAACATTTAAAAAGATTTTGCCTAAAACTTTTAAAGCTAATTATTTATTTTTTGAAAGAGTTCTTTGTTTCTCAGCAAACTCTACAGTCTTTTCTTCCACAGCAAGTCCTTTCCTTCTCCTCACTACCTCCATATATTTCCGTGCTGTATTCCCCGAGTCTGCCTTCTCCCCATAGTGAAGGTACTCTTCTTCTGTATTTGGTGTCCAGAATGGGTCAATGTCGAGCACCTCCCAGTGGCTGAAAACTAACTGTGGACTTGCCAGGCCAGATGTTTGCTTGCGAATCTCAGGAGCAAATGAGAAACTTTCCACAACCGGTAGAACTGCTGTGATATTGAATGTGGCTGATCCTTCTACCACATCACCGTGCAAAACGCGACCATGCCTTCTTCCAAGAACAGCATACATTTTACCCAGAACTTCGGCATTGGCTTGAATGTTGCAGCTGTACATAGCCATCATCAGTCTCTGAGGCTGCACTTGAAATGCTCTGCGACATCCTTCCTTCACCACTGACATTATCTGTCCAGAAAAAGGGCCATATGGTTGCTGAGTTTCGATTGAAACATCTGCCAAAGGTTTATCAAGTACTATCCATTCTTCTATAATAAAACAAACACCCATCATGGGTTCCTCACACAAAGGACCTGCCAATGTTGCCATTTGGAAACCATTTATGAAGCTACTGTCATATTCCAAGTATGGACTATTTCCTGTCTGAATAAGTGTCCACATTGGAGGACGTTTGTAGTTTGAGACTCTGTTAAGGAGGATGTTAGCACCACAGCGCCGTGGCCCAACACTCCACATTTGGTCTACAGCTCCATCCCATTCTGGTCCAGCTTCTTTGAACATCACTTCTAATTTTTTCTTTAAATCTTCAATAGCTTGAAGAGTTTTTTTCCGTTAAATTTGACTTGGCTTTCTCTGATAATTCTAGTTCTATTAGAGAATTGGTAACTTTGTCTTCATCTACAGCTTGTACTGCAACTGATTTAACTTTAAATTGTTTGTCCAAAACTCTAAAAAGCAAATTATTTGTTTCTAGAAGTGTTGTGATTTCTGCTGGTAATGGAGCAGCTCTAATTTTGATCATGGATTGTTTATTGGCCGTCCACATTGTAACAACTCCATTTGTAGTGGATTCATCTTGAGCATCTGTTTTTTTTTACTGAAGGGCCTTGATCTTGGATTGATTCATTGACCATGTCAACTGTAGGTGGTTCTATCACAGTCTCACGGAAAGGAACAATTGGTTCAGACACATTAATCTCAACTTTGGCATACCTTTCTTTGAGATCATCCAGACAGCGCTGCAGATGAACCTCACCTGCTGTCACCAACACATGTTCCCCTGTTTCTTGGATGATTACTTGTACACAAGCATCAGCCTGATTAAGAAGTCGAAGACCCTTTGTTAGGGCAGCCATGTCTTGTGGATGGACAGGTTCGATGGCTACTCGCAGAATCGGCACAACCATAAGAGTAAGTTCTGTGAATGATGGGCAGGCTACCGTTGTAGAGAGAGTTGCCGTTTTCAGAACATGATCATCCAACCCACCAATACCTACAATGTTGCCTGCAGAAACCTCTTCCAAACTTTCCAATTCTCTTCCCATTAACAGATATAAATGATTAACAATTATTTTTGTTATGTAATAACCAGATTTGAGATCTTTAACCGTTGCGCGAGTATCAACTTCTTCACCCTGCCTTAGCCTTCCTAAGGCTACAAGAGGATTATGTTTGGGGCCCAACACATACACTTCTTGGCCTTTTTTAAGGATACCACTAAACACTCGAGCAAATGCAATAAAAACCTCTTCACTTTCTTCTTTTGTTGATTCGTCAACATTTTCTATAGTATACTTTTGTGCAATCAGATTAGAACCATTTGCATCTGGAATCATTGTACTGAGCGGGTGGCCATTTTTGTCTTGATTAAGTTTTTCTATATGCCGCTGTTTAGCTTGTTCTCGACGTTGGTTAATTTCTTCTAGTGTTAATGGTTTTGGACGATTTTGTGGTAAGTGTTTACGTTCAACAGGAAACATTTTAGAGATAAAGACAATAAGAGGAGATTGTTCAGAGCTGCAACAGTTCAAAAATGCTGACTTGAGTTTTTGAGTTTCACTTGGTAAATTATCAAATCTCTCAGAAGAGGAACAAATTAATTTTTCTACTTTTTCTTCAGTCATCTCACAAGGTGAAGGTAGTTTCTTACAGATCATGTCCAAAACAGTTCTGGCTAATGGCATCCATTGTGAACACACAGCTTGGAGCTGAACTTTTCCATCTGTATGACGCAAGTCTCTGGCAGTCAATTTGATGTTCAAACTTTCCACTATTTTAGTAAGCTTTTCTTTATCTCTTCTAACTACAATTGCATCATATACAGACCATAAATTTTCCAAAACAAATTGAACAAATAATGGTTTCTTTGCTTTCTCCATAGCACCTTTCATAACTCGTTTAGTCTTACTTTGTAAATAATAATCACCCCATAATGTTTTATTAAGAACTGTTTTACTAACTCCTAGCTTATTAGCATAAAGCTTAGCAAAGTCTTCTACTCCAAAACCCCATCCATCTATAGCACTAGCAAATACTACATTACCATGGTCTGGTGAGAAATACAAATTGGAGTCGTCTTCATCTTCTAATCCTGTACTCCAGTTATACAATGAATCTTCATTGTTTGGCTCTGTGTTTTCCATTTTATTAACATCTGACCTACCAAGAACTTCCATGGTAAAATATTCGCCCATAACAGCATTAACTTGTTCAAGTATTTGTGTCAGGTATACATAAGCATCTAAAGGTGACATCTGTTTCTCCATAATCAGGCGGTCTATCTTATTCAGAACAAGTACTGGACGAATGTTTTCTAGCCATGCTTGTCTTAGAGCAACTTTTGTCTGGGGGCACACACCTTCCACCACGTCTACAATGACAATAGCACCATCACACAACCTAACAGCTGTTGACACCTCAGAAGAAAAGTCAACATGACCAGGTGAATCAATCAAATTAATCATATAATCTTCTTCTCCTAAATTATGTAATAAGGCAATTGAGCTGCTTTTCATGGTTATACCGCGCTCTTGCTCGTCTTTTCTGCTGTCCATGTACCTAAGTTTCCCAGCCATCTTTGCAGAAATTATACCATTTGTTGCAACCAATGAATCAGCCAGTGTTGTCTTGCCATGATCAACATGGGCCAAAATGCAAATATTGCGAATCTTGTTCGGATTTTTTTGAAGGTTATATAGTTTTTCTGAATTAAAGTTTCTCATTGTTGCTTTGATTTCTCACAATTCTTTTAATCTTAAAACTTTATTTAAAAAAGTTATATTATGAAGCGTTTCTTATTAATTATTTCAATCTTAGGAACTAATTAAAGGAATCCCTCGTTGACTATTTATATCAGTTCAAAGTTTAATGATTTTAAAATGAGATTAAAGTAAAATAATCTATGAAGTATTTATTATATTGAGGTTACCTTAACATGTGTAATTAGTACGTGTAGCTAATATCTGAACTTTTCCACGGACACAAATTCTAGGGAGTTTAGGGTAGTGCACAGGTTTGCAACACATTTGATAGGTAGCCAGATTCCTTTTATAGCTACATGAAAATTACACACTTTAAACAAAATTCATGACAAATATTATTAGTAAGTCAAAAGTTAATTTTAAAATAATAAGACCAGATACATTTTTAATGTTAAATATTAATATTAAAAATTAGTACAACAATTAATATTAATAAAAAATACACTATAAATTGGTGACATAAATTTTGCAGATTTTAAATAAAACTCACAATAGCACAAAGCCCCCACAAAACCGAGCAAATGGGATCTAAATAAGGCGATAAACAACCCTTTTTTTAAAGGTAAAATACAACTTAAACCTCATATTTAAAGCGTCCCAGAGTCCAAGCTAGGATTTGTATCAAAAGCACGAATAAGGGCCGTCATAGTTTACATTATTCTTCCTCTATCCAACCATATGTGTGTGCATGGGTCTAGACTCTAGCCCCTACAAATAATAGAAATTGAACATTAAATAGGTAGGTCTATACATTTTTTTTAGCAAAACAGTATTGCGCTTTGCCCGGGAAAAAAAAATTGTGCATTGCTTTATTTAAGGGCCATTTGCTCAGATTGGTAGGGGCTAGGTTCATACACACGTATACACTTGGACAGAGGAATATTTGAACTATAATGGCCCTTGTTTGTGCTTTTGACTCAAATTTTGGTTTGGCTTTTGGAGCGAGATAATGTTTATATAATTGCCCATTTTAGCTCTAGTGTGCTCTAGGATTTATTTTTGAACTAAATACGTTTTGGTTTTATTTTGTTTTCTAATGTTGGTACGGTTAGCTTATTGTGTGTGTAGAATAGTCTGCACTATACTTTGGCTTTGAATTTTGTAATGCCGACTGTTGTTTACATTATGTCATTTTAATTAAGTGAATGCAATTATCGATTCTTCATTAATTATTTTATAAATTTGGAAACCTGAATACTTTTTTTGTTGTGATACTGATATTTTCAATCAAGTCTTTGGCAAAACAGTACAGTTTGGTAAGTCTATTTATAAGTAAAAAAAATTAAAAAATGCTCACTAATTAATTTGATCAAAAAACACTGTATGACGAAAGTGAAGTTTAAATAACAGCACAAGCTTTAACCTCGAGAGGATTGAAAACAATGGTTGTAAAACCACATCTAATGCATCCGGCTGACATTCGAACGCTTATCACACCCAAGTCAGTTGAGTCAATCAGTTATACTACCATTCATCTTATAGAGACACTAGGCTACCCGCTAAGGGGCCGCATGTGCTAAGGCTTCACACTTGTAATAGACTAGACTACTGATGAGGGTGGGAGTCTGTGTTCAGATTCTGGTCAGGTGTATCGAGGATGGGTTCCCATGAATGGTTTTACACACTTCCACTACACAGATGCGGGTGTCCTTTATCTAGATTCAACCTACATCCCTAATACATATATATGTGTGGAGAACTCAAACGTGTCATACACATGATGTGCCAAAACTAGTATTAAAGGTTATATTGACCAAGCAGGGTGTCTACTGGGTCACAAAAGTCTCTAAAGTCACGGTAAATTACTAATTGCATAAAAGGTTACAAAAGTCCCTGAAAAGTCATGAATTTTCAATATTTTGGCCATAAAGTCACAAAAATACTTTTGTTTGAACCTGCGCATAGTAATAATGCACATGTGTCGAATGTCGAGCCACCCATTACTCGTAATGCCATGCGCTAGCCCCAAGTTGCCTGATTGTACTGTGATACCAAGGACAAGGTTAACGTTCACCATCTAGTTAAAGTTTAATGTTGCATGTTAGTGCATTATGCCTATATATGCATTATATAATGTTTGATCGATTATCGAAGGAATTTTTGGTAAAAAAAAGTCACCAAGAAGTCATTAATTTTTGTTTTTCCAACTCACTAGTTACCCTCCTAAGGTTTGCAATTACTTTTAATTCTTATTCACCTTTCTATATTTTCATCATGTAACTTAAATTCATGCTAAAATATTCACTATCTAAAGGTTTTTCGTAAGCGACTATGTTTGGAGCCAATGATGTCTTAGAATTTTAGAGACGTGATCATCATTAATTACGATATAGCCTGCTTTTGAAATGGCAGGCTCAAACACTTCCAAACAACTTTACTAATAATTATAATTTCAAAGCTTAACATAGGTAGGCCCTGCAGTATTTGACATATCAATATTATGGTGATAACGTATGATTATGTAAATTTGAAAATTTCCACCTATATTGTGAACCGATTAAAACACCTTAAATTAACATGTAATGATGATTTTTACTTCCTTTAATAAATTATCCATAACAACAATGCAGAAACTACAACTAAACATTGTTTTATTAGATTAGTTTTGCTAATAACTTAATTCATATTATTCAAACTAAAATCTTAAAACAAGTTTTAAATATAAAATTATACATGTGTTAAATTGTATCATAGTTTTTAAAATAGTGGGCATAACTAAGCTTAAATTTTTTTTAAGCGAATTATAATTTTTTTTAGTAAGTACTGTATTACTGAAACTATGTAATTTTATTGCTTTAAACTTACACAAGCATGTGTTCCTTAGGCTATTGGTCAAAATCCCAAGGTTTTTTAAACAAAATGATAGGCTTATGTGGATTGACTCTTTGTGTTCAAATGTCAAACCATTCCATTCAATGTTGCATAATATAAAGAAATTCAATATTTGGAACTAGTAAATATCTAATACATTTACGATTTAACCAATAATTGTAATTAGTAATATATTAAGTGTTTTAATTTGTGTTTGTTTTTTTCCCCCAAAAAGAAGGTGTGTTCTTATCACAATTCAACTCCAAATGGTAAACCCATGTTAATACAGCGGCCACCTCAAAGAGAAGATGTTTCACTCGATATACAACTAAACACCTGAGGTTCATACTCGAAACTCAAGACTGAAATAGAATAGTGTCAATGCTATTTTTAACAAATTTTCCAAAACACACAAACATTGCCCGCCCATACTCAACAATAAGACCAGAAATAAATCCTGCCAAGAATTCATGGGATATCAAAAGTGAAACGCTCAGAAACAGCTTTAGAGAAGCCTTAAACAGAGAAACACTCACAGGCCGACTATAGGAAGGACAGTAACCATTAAGAGAGCATATGATCTGAAGCTTAAAACTCTCCTAAAGATTGATTTACACATTCGCCTAAAATAGAAAGCAGAATCTGCTTGAGCAGCACAACAATTTACACACTGGAAGAAATTAGGTTGACCCATGATGCATTGCAACGCAAGCTTAAAACAATTGATTATCAATATATTTTATTTTCTAGTGGATACACATATATTTTAGATCATTTTCCAAATTAATGTTTTCAAAGTATAATGCTGTGTCATAGCACAATGCAATACTATATGTCAATACACACGCTTTCCATTAATGATATGTTTCAAATCTCCTCACAAAAGCCAACAAAGCTCTCTGCCTACTCCTGGCTGTACAGCACATGTGATTTCAAATATGCATGCACGCTGGTTTGAGATGGTTGGTTTTGGTTATTTTATGCCAAAGATCTTAGGCAGAGCAGATAAAGTAGAGATTAGTTGATCTTTAACAGAACAGCCCGCGCTGATGAGGCGGAAATCTTGTGATTGTCTTAAATCTTGTCATATGACCACGTCTCTGTTCTGTGCTTCTTTTTCGGTGAACGTGTGAATACACAGTAATACAACACACTGCAAAGCATATAGAGGAGATAAACAACAAGTCCAAAGCTCTGGGAGGTAATACACCACGAAAGAAAAGGCAGAACCCCCAAAACCTACACAGCAACATCTGAATGTTGAGGGAGAAAGTATTACCTCTCAAAACAATGTTGTGGATTCTAAATCATTTCTTTCTAACGATAGCTGAGATAACCCTGATGAAGGCTAGGCCCAAAGAGCCCTAATGCCCTCATGGAGCCTGACCAAGATAGGAGTATACTAACTACCTACAGAAAGACTTCGACTCTACAAAACAAACCATATCGAAGTCAGTAAAATCATAGACTCACTGAAACCCAAAACATCTGCTGGAGAGGGTGATGTCTCACTAAATTGGTCATGTGTTGAAAAAACATTGCACCACTATTAAGCATAATAAACAAGTCCTTTGCCCAGTGCACTTTCTCAAATAGACTGAAACTTGCTAAGGTCTATCCAAAGTATAAAAGTGTAGCAGTCATTGAGGTCAGCAGCTGCCACCCTATTTCACTAGTCGCCTTTTTTCTCTATGATCATGGAAAGAGAGTCCCTAAAAATATTATTGTATCACCTGAAACAAAACAACCTTCTCGTGACAAGTCAACATGGATTCCTGAAAGGCAGATCCACTACAACAGCAATTGTACAACTTGTTGAAACCATCATAGACAAACTGGAGCAAGGGTGCATAGTCACAAGACATACTTTTGATTGCCTGAGACACAACTTAATTATTGGTAAACCTAGAGCACTGAGTGAATGGGAAAGAGGCAGAATGGTTCAGCAGTTATTTGAGCGACAGAAAACAACTGATTGAACTCACATTTAGAGAGAGAGAAAATACACACAAAGGGAAATGACATCCAGTGAGGAGAGAAAGTGAAGTACCACAGGGTTCAGTATTAGGGCCTGTTCTCTATACATTCCTGAAAAACAACTTAACAGAGTTTCTACGGAATTCTTGCAAGGCCATGATGTATGCTGATGACAGATGACACAACACTTATTCTCGGTAACAAAAATAAAGAACAACTAAATATTGACACTTATGTATGGCCAAGCAATATTGTCATATAAATGACCAACTAATATTCACTGCAAAAACAAGTCTTGACGGCCTTCCACAACTCGATACATCAAACTTGACAAAATACCTAGGCACAACTGTGGACAACACACTATCACGGAAGCCTGATATAGATAATCAATGCTTGAAATTTAGTACTGGCAGATAAGTGGTTTGAAGAATTAAGCAACTCAGTAATGTGCGAGTGTCTAGAATAACATGACATGCTATTCGAGTCCCGCTTGAGATACGGACTGGTCGCCTGGAGTGGTACAGCAGCCATAAACCTCCAAAGGTCGCTAGTAGTGTAAAAAAAATGGCAATAAGGTACTCAATAGATTGAGATATCGGGAAAGCTACAGAACTGCGTACAGGGAACTGAAGATCGTAACAGTAGTGGCACTATGGACCTACGCCCTAAAGACAATACTGGCCAAACCAGACATGGGGACCTGCACCGCAACAACACAAGAAATAGACTGAGCGCAACTTCTCCCTGACACCACAAAGAGGTCATCCTACAGAGGAGCAGTCTATTTAAACTTTTCCTGGACTATTCTAATAAAAACTTGAAGACTTCAATAACCGAATGGCTTTTGGAACACCCATTCTAAACTCTGAGAGAGTTTCTGGAATGAAGGAATGACAAGTGACACTAACTAGAAAACATCTCTTTCAGACTCATTTCCATGACTTGCACAATTCTGTATAAACATTGTATCTAATTTTATAAATGAAATGTACCATGACAATTATCCATATAGGCCTATTCATGATCTTGGATCAAGTTATAGTGAAATTAAAAATATATATACACACACACTATACTTATATATAATATGATTTTATATAGCATATCAATATATTTCATATCTATTAATAACCTACTGAAAATTTAAGTTCCATTTGGTAGACCCTAGGCTACTGTAATCTATATAAAATAAACATGGCCTTATATATGTGTAGTAATATATTAAGAACAGCTACTTTAATCTATTTTTCTTGCAGTGTTAAATGATTTATTAAGGTTCACACCTTGAAATTTTTCATTTGTGGTATTTCACTTGTTAGTTAAATGTATAATAACACTGTAATTTTGGCTTCCTTAACTATCAATTACTTTACATTATTGTACAGTGTTTCCACACTGTACTATTATACTTGTTAGTTAAAAGTATAAATATCGAAAAATAATGCAGGTCTATTTTATATTTAACATTTTATAAAGTAAAAGTTTTTCAACAATATCTATTGCAACATTCAATTTTATAATAAAGTTCATGCTCACCAAACATTCAGCATAGGCTTTAATAAAACAATTGTGATGTAAAATTTACACATTTTATATTTTAGACGTAGCTCTATGGTTAATGTAGGTCTGTAATTTAACAAGGTCATTTTACTATTTTTAGCCTAATTTAGAATTTAATTTTCTTTTTTATAATTAAGCCTAAAATTTCATTTTAAAAACTGGCAAAGTGTTAACCTTAGCTAAGGGCCAGTTAATCTTTTTGAGAGAAAATTTCTTCTATTTCAGTAATTTTTGGAGAAATTATCAAACATGCTCATAGATTTTGTATTGCAGGGATTGGGAAACATTTTTCCAAAGTCACGTACCAATCTGATTAGCTGCTGCCAACTTGAAAAACCTGCAATACTGTCAACACTAGTAGCTGACTACTCCAGGTACTTCATGCCTAAAAATATTCACTCACAATATCATTTGGTAGCTTAATGATATACTTTGTCTACAACCAGGACTGTGGAGTCAGAGTCGGTAAAAATGTACTGACTCCAGCTTCAAAATAAAAACATAGAATATCATTAACAATATTTTTAAATTATTTAGGACCAAAATTTGTAATTTGGATTGGTAAATATATGTATATATTAATTAATAATACCAAAGAAGCTTCCCATGAAGTAATCTGTATTGAAGCATTTTACTGCAGTCAGACAGTATACAAATAAGGGAGTCAAAGTTGAAGGCTTGGCGCACCGACCCACCACCCTATCTGACACACACACATCATGCACACCTTGCCTTGGGCTAACTTAAAATAATTGCTAGGCATGTAACAAAGTTATTGCAGACATAATGCTTGAATTAAAACTGGCAAAAAATTTAAACTACTTAGCCTACTAGTTTAAAATTCATAATCTTTGACAAATAGTAAATTTAAAAATGTATCTTTTATTGGCTTGAATCATAAAGCAATAAATTTCAATAGAGCTAATTATTTAAATTATTGGGAGTAATTTTAGGTATTGTTTTAAAGGTAAACATTTTCGCTTGGTAAATGTCAAAACATCTTTAATGATTATTGAGAAATTAACAAATTTCAAGCTAATATAGGTTTTATTTTGTAACTTAGATTGGTACTAGTTGTCATCCGCCTGCTTTCGAGAACTTTTGGAATTAGTCTTCATTTCTTAAGATTGGTGCTAAAAGGGGCTCTATCGTGCTATCATGGAACAACCAGGAACGCTTGTTCCAAAAGATGAAAGTCAAACCCCGCAGACTACTGTCACAGAGAATCAATCAGGTAAACTTATGATAAACTGATTTGTGGAAGACATCTACTGTGGGGAAAGATGTACAGCTAATTTTAATAAATATAGCAAAAATATAATTTTTGAAAAACATTTGAATTGTTAATAAGGAACGTTTAAGATTATTTATACAAAAAATTCAATTTTTAATGAGGTTCAGGTATATACAATTGTATCAATTTCACGTGAATGATATAAATGTGTAATGTGATATAGTAATATAAATGCACAATATTTGATTAAGATTTGGAGAGATTGGTAATAATAATAATTATTATTATTATAAGTTATGACACATTATAGTAAAGAAATCTTGAAAATATAACAAACATCTGAAAAGATCAATACATTTTAGAAATTGTAGACTTTTAAGTCATAGTTTTAAATGTAATTGACTCAAAAGTCTACAATTTTTAAAATGTATTGATCTTTTTAGATGTTTGTAATAGTTTCAAAATTTCTTTATTATAATGTGTCATAGCTTGTAATTATTATTACAGTAGTCTCATGGCTTCTTTGGTGCTGACTGACAGCTCACAGCTGACTTCTGACAGTCAACATTTAGGTATATTAGGTATAGGTATAGGTATAAGGTATGTTTTTTCAGATCATTTGGTTCGGCGTAGAGATACATAATTTTCTCTGGTAACTTTTCAAAGCCGTCAGCTGTCAGTCAGCACCAAAGCAGTCATGGGGCTACTGTACCAATCTCTCCAAATATTAATCAAATATTATGCATTTATATTACTATATCACATTACACATTTATGTCTTTCACGTTAAATTAATACAATTGTATAACTGAACCTCACTAAAAATTGAATTTTTTGTATAAATTACAAAAATATAATATTGATATAGTGTACATAATGGGGAATTCAAGCCAATGAATCATTTTCTTCCATAGGGTTGAGAATGGGAGGTGATTGGCTTTCCAAACATTCTGGCCTTTATGCCAGGGTTAATTGACTTATAGGCCAATATAGGCTACTTATAAAAAAATGAAGGGCAAAACTTCCCTTTCTTTCTCAAACTCGTTTTGTCCCCCTTATTTCTCCCTTGTGTTTGAACAACATGTAGTTTTTTAAACCCATTTTTTTTTTAATAATTTCTCTAAGAAATAGTTTACATTGCCATTGAATGTTTCACACACATTTTCCTTGATGTGTGTGGCTTTGAGGCGATATGCACTTCAAGCTCTTTCTATAACAATACATTATTTTATTAAATGTTAGGCTTATGGATTTATATTATTTTCATGTTTTGTTTTATTCACCGGGTGTCTCATTACTCGTTCTGGTTATATACATGTCTATATTAACTTACACCAATAGAGTAGGAATGAGGAAGGTTGAGTATAAAAGGAAATGCACCCTTAATTGTTTGGAGGAAGAATGGGAAACTATTTAGGGGAAAATACATATTACATCCAGCCGATATTTGAACCCCCAACCTCCCTGTCACTGGTAAATCCTACTAAATGAACTTGATGTTTAGACTGATTGCCCATTGACATGGGTCAACTTTGCTTGTGTAAAATTAATCAGTTATTACAGTTTGTCTTTTGTGAAAGTTAAACAATTTGACATGGAGCTAATTTTCAATTGAACTGCCACTCAATGGTGACTTATCACTATACAAACATTTTTTATCCTCACCATATTTAAAGATATTACATCCTGTTGAAAAGTGAAAACTTTCTCACATCAGTAGACTACCTACTTTTGAATTTTCATTAATAATCTATTTTCTCTTAATGAGGTGGACTAGATAGAACTAGCTCGATATAAAGATAGTTGGCATACTTTTCAGGGTTCCTACGCTCTGGAAAGTCAGGGAAAGTCAGGGAAAAAAATAATAGTCAGGGAAAGTCAGGGAAGCTTTAAAAAGGTCAGGGAAAGTCAGGGAAATGACAATTCATGTCTTCATGTCACACTTAGAAAAAACAAAGAAAATATTTTTTCTATTTACTGCGTCATAAGCCACTGCCCCAATGAAGAAAGCTGAGGGCACTTACCATGCTCAAACTTGCCCTAACACAAGTTTTGGTAGCATTTTATTTCAGAATGTGAACGCAGAGGTCTCCTAGCCTGCACATGACAATTCTTTTAACTTTAGTGATCACTTGTTTTTGTTCTTGTTCAAGGTTTGTCATCGTTATAGTTTGATACAGTGCACCAGGACTGATTAGACTACACCAGCAATGTCTAACAAAAAAACCGTTTTTTAACCAGCTCTGGCTAAGCCCAGACCATTTTCCTGAATTCTCATACTGGATAAGTGGTGTTGAAAGTAATAAGCTGCAGGCATTTGTAAAGTGTGCAAAAAAATTATAAACTTAAGTAATATGGGAAAGCAAGCATTAGCTTCCCATGCAAAAGGACCAACTCATATCAAAACTCTTGAAACTTTGACAAATCAACGCTCTCTGTTGACTTTTTTTTCAAAAAAGTCAAGTGATTCAGGTTCATCGAGCTCCCCAGTTTCAAGAGAATCTCTGGCACACAAAGACATTCTACCTAGTGATGATTCTGCTGGTTGCTCGAAGAGTTTTTCTGTTTCATCGAAAATCGTAACGTCGCAGAAGGAAGCTGTTGCTAAAAGTGAAATTAGTGTAGTGCCTCAAAGAAACCATAACACTTTTGTTATAAAAGATGATATAACTAAGGCGGAAGTCATTTGGGCTATGCAAGTTGTTGACAAAAAAATGTCTTTCAATTCGTGCAATAATTTAAGTACAATTTTTCAATTGATGTTTCCCGAGTGTTCCATTGCCAATGCCTTTACCCTTGGTGGAGACAAGGCTGCATACTTCATTGTGCATGGCTTGGCTCCATTCTTTCATAATAATTTACTGGACCGCCTAAAATCATGTAACAACTTTGTAATTTGTTTTGATGAGGCATTGAATAAAGTTATTCAAAGAGGACAGATGGACATTGTAATTAGATTCTGGGACAAGGAAAATCATAAAGTCATCAGTCGTTACTTAAACAGTGTGTTTTTCGATAGGAGCACTGCTGAAGAATTACTGAAGCATTTTCTGGATGGTATTTCTCCTCTTCCACTCTCTAAGTTGATACAAGTGTCAATGGATGGCCCAAATGTCAATTTAAAGTTTATAACACTTCTTCAGGAACACCTCAAATCTGTAACAGACAATGAAGTATGTAGTTTGATAAATCTGGGAACATGTGGGCTTCATGTTGTTCATGGTTCCTTGAGAACAGGAGTAGAGTCTGTTGATTGGGATATAAGTAGCTTATTACGTCACATGTACTACCTGTTCACTGACTCTCCAGCTCGTCGAGCATTGTTCACCCAGTTGACAGGGTGTACAACTTTTACATTGAAGTTCTGTGGTGTGCGTTGGTTAGAGAATGCGAAGTGCTTTCAAAGGGCATTACAAATTTGGGACCATGTTATTAAGTTTCTCAAAGAAGCAAAACTTCCTAAAACAAAACCCGTAGAGACACTGAAAAGAGCAGCCTGTGATCCATTCCTAAAGTGTAAACTAGCGTTCTGCAAGACAATTGCAGATGAATGTCAGCCTTTCCTGCAACGGTTCCAGACATCAAAACCAATGACTCCATATCTTTTTGAAGCTGTAGAGAAACTTCTAAGATACCTTATGAATCGTTGTGTGAAACCTGATCTTATGAAGTGCACGGGTCCAAAGTTACTGTCTATTGACACAAAAAAATCAGAAAATTTGATCCTTAGCAAAAATATTGATATAGGATTTGCAACAAAACGTTTGTTAGGAGAAACTGCGATCACAGTAACAGAAAGACAAAAATTAGAATTTATACATGAGTGCCGCAGTATGTTAACCACCATGATTGCAAAACTACAAGAAAAAAGTCCCTTAAAACAGAAAGCTGTGAGAGGTTTGTCTTCATTGGATCCTTGTGTTATTCAACATTCACCTCAACTGGCCCAGAAGAGATTTTCTTTTCTTTTGGAGGAACTCAACCATGCCAACATCATAAATGATGTTCTGGCTGAAAATGCCAAGAAAGAATACTTGCATTTTTGCAACCTCAAAAAATCTGAGCTTCAAGAAATATTTCGTCCTTGTGATCAGTTTAGTGATGAAGTAGGACTTGACACTATTTATGGTAGCTTTCTAATAGGAGAAGCAAACTACAAACATCTTTGGGAAGTAATAAAGATTTGCCTTGTCTTGTCGCATGGGAATGCAACTGTTGAAGGTGGTTTTTCAGTCAATAAATCTTTACTGGTTGAAAACATGCATGAAAAGACAGTCATTGCACAGCGTCACATTCATGATGAGATACAAGAAGCAGGAGGGATTAAAAATATACACATTAGCAAAAAGATGTTGGATTACGTGAGAGGTGCTCGGAAACGCTATCATGAATACTTAGAGATGAAGAAGCAAGAAAAAAGTGAAAAAGACAAGAAGAAGGCAGAAAAGAGGAAATTAGATATACAAGTTAAAGATTTAGAAGGGAGAAAAGAAAAAATTAATGATGGCAACTGAAGAGAAACGAGAAGCAATAGACGTGGAGTTGCAAGAACTGAAGAAGAAGCAAGCTTCACTTTATTAAATATAACATAGTTTCTTATTGTATGACTATAGTGATAATTTTAATAAAAATAAAATTGACTTGAGACATGAATAATATGAAAGCAGACAGAGTTCCTGTTGTAAGCTATTCAGTTCAGGAAATGTACAGTTTAGGTAAAATAAAACTGTAATGATACCAAACTCTTTAGTATGTTCTTAGTGGCCTGTTATTTAATACGTATTTCTGCACATGATACCAAAGGGAATCAAGTTTGTTACAAATTTTTGATAGGGATTATTTTTCCATCATTTTCCCTCAACTGATTGGCAAGATGTCTGCTTTCTTATTCTTCCATGAGAGGTGAGGCAAGGTCGGCTGTAAGGGGGGAGGAGGCCGAAATAAATTTATTTAAATTAATATTTTCACGTGTATAGTACCGTAAAGTTATAATGGAAATTTTATGAGAAATTGGTCAGGGAACTTGGGAAAATAGTCAGGGAAAGTCAGGGAAAAGTCAGGGAGAATATTTTTACAAATACTGTAGGAACCCTGCTTTTGTAAGTATGTAATTCCTTCTCTCTTTCTCTACTCATTGTTTTATTCAGCTTTCTATTACACATCATCCCAATTTTCTCCTCATTGCCCAAAACATAGCAAATTGAACAAATTAAACCTGCTCGAGAAATAAATTATTCTTTGAAATATTTTCTGGATAGATGTAGAAATAATCTCAAAACTGTACCTTTCCAGTAGTAATTAGAGGAACTGTTGTTATAGCTGCAAAATCTGCAATTATAGTGAAAACTGAAGATGACAAAGCCCCGGATTCAGGCGACAACGGTACCAAGGCTCGTGTCAACTTCCCAAAAGGAAAAAAGCGAAAGAAAAGCCAGCGGGATTTAACAGCACCTCGCCAACCTTTGACTGGTTAGTCTTAAAACTCTCTTAGACTAACCTGGACAGTTAATTGTATGATGGAAGTATGGATATAAAGGCCATCAAGACTTCTACTATAACTACTATAACTCTAGCTTTTAGACTGAAATTGATTTAAGCTTAGAACGTCTATAGATACTGTATTAGGTATAAAAAAAAAATAGCTAAGATAATTTGTTGAAAGCTAATATACAATCAATATTTTTTTTTTTTAGGATATGTAAGATTCCTTAATGATCGCCGTGAAAAAGTCCGTGCTGATAATCCAAACTTACCATTTCCTGAAATTACAAAATTGTTAGCAAGTGAATGGAGCCAACTACCTGCAGATCAAAAGCAGGTAGGTAAAATTAATTACCATACTTTGTTTTTCCCTGATTCATCATTTGAAATGATGACTTCATTATGCCTCCTAGTCTTAAGTAAGTTTATATGTACTTGGAAATCTTACATACATATAATATGCCTACAGATTTCACAAACATTTGGACATAGCGTATTAATAAATACATTATTACAACATACAAGCAAATTAATTATTTGATA
This sequence comes from Timema cristinae, assembly GCA_039000515.1. Lineage (NCBI taxonomy): Eukaryota > Metazoa > Arthropoda > Insecta > Phasmatodea > Timematidae > Timema > Timema cristinae. The sequence goes on from JBCFYV010000935.1 coordinate 28,256,219, forward strand.
TTCACATCCAAATCGTTTATTTAGATATATGTTGAATTGAGCATTGAAAGGAGGATAGAAGGGCAATTTTCTAGTAAGTGTGTATGCTTTGATTTTGCCCTTCTATCCTACTTTTAATGTTTAATTTAATCTAGCCGTTGGGCACCATTTTTACTTTGTTTGTATACATGTTAACACATGACACAAGAATCAAATTTAGGACCTTTGACTTAATGGGATAGTTATCTATCTGTACCCTATCCATGTATGTTAAGTGCTCATGATCATATATCAGTCATATTTTGAGATGGAGTATGGTTTGGATATGTGATATAATTTACTTGGTAGCTCTCAGAAACAGAAGCTCAGGGACTCATAGTCAGTATTCATACTGTCAGGTGTAAATATTTCATTAGTACAGGGATGTGTTTATAATATAGATTGGTCGAATCGGAATCTCGACTTTATCTTCAAATCCGGAATTCCGAATCCGAATCTTGAAAGAAAATTATGAATATAAGAGGAAATATAAACCAACAAAATAATAGAAATTACAAATAGTAACTAAACGTTAACATAATTTTTTTATAATCCACTATAACATTCATGCAAGTGTTAGACTACTGGTCTAGGGCCTGGTTGAACTCGTTGGGGTATTTAATACTTGTGGGGCTGGGGAATTAAGAGAATAACAAAAAATATGTTACATAGATTAAGTAAATATTTTGGACTTTGAGATAATAGTAGATAGTGCATTTTAATTAATTACAATTTATACTTTAGCCATAAAGCTAGCTGCTGAAACTCTTTTATAAAAAGGTGTTGCGCTAAACTTTTAATACATTGCATACAATGCTAATCCATCTCGTAACAAATTAGTCATATGGGGTCTTAACCCACCCCAGTGGACCCTCTTTCCTTCAATCCTTTTCCATCACCCCAAAATGATTGTAAGTTTGACTATAAAGTGTAGCACGTTCTATAGTCCTCGTGTTATTCAGGAAGTGTACATCCAATGCTTCATTCCTCACTAAATGCAAAAAGTCAGACAATAAAAGCTACAAGCTGATTGGCTGGCCAGTTCGCGGCAGACCTCCCTTTTCCACTGTAAAGTCACACCTGCGTTTCAAAATAGGCCACAGCTTCCGGGTAGGAATAAAACAAAACAAGCACAATGCTTTCAAATGAAAAGTAAAAGGAATAAATTTAGATGACACTATATTCTAACAATGACTTTCTAAGAATGAAAAATAATAGATTTAAAAATTAAAGGCCTAAAAATGAACTTAAATAGTTGAAATTTAGAATATATATATATTGCTTACAACTTTGATTATGGTTTGGGCTACCTCCAATTAGCATAAAACCCCACACTTTCTTATAACTAACCATTTCAGGTGAAAAATTTATTAATGACTATAAGAGATATAATTACCGGTAGGCTTAGAGTAGACTAACACATAGTAGATGCTGATGGTTATTTATAATATAACAGGCCTAACTGATTGGATAACAATTTAATATACAAAGTATGCTATTCTCGGTATATTGATAATGAAAACATAATTTCTAATAAACTTGAAGGGGGGAAATTCTGTTGACTGAAATGTAAACTATCTATAAATGTTATTTAATATTATAACTGCTGAGCACTTTCAAGTCTGTTATATGAACAATGAATTTATGTGTTTCAATATATCATAATATTAAATAACAAAATAAACAATGGCAAACAAATGTATTATAGATGAATTGGTCAAGAGCTAGACGACTAAAATCCTGAACACTTTACAAGCTCAGATCAATTATATCAATGTTGAGAGTACTTTGGCTTGTTTCAAAGTACCTACAATGGTTTTGCTCTCTATTGGACTTAATATCTACATATCCCCAAAATATGTCAAATATTTTATCTGACCCACCAATAAAAATAATCATAACCTAAAAGTAAACAAAATTAAGGTTGTTTCTGAATTTCGGTTTGTAGTTTCCCAAAACATGACAGCTCTCACATATAAATTATATAAAAAAAAACAAAGTTGTAACAGACAGGATAATGTTAAAGACAAAGACTTATTTAAATAATATGTTATCCATCTATAGTATCTAGAGCTAAAATCTTTTGTATCATATTTAGACTATATTAATTATAAGCAAGGCTGTGGATTTAGTACGCCTAGCCTTCGACTTCTATTTTTCTAATGTCTGACTCAAACTCTTTCATAAATGGCTTATGTATATTAATTAATAATAGCAAATTTACAGCAGTAAAAATGCTCCAATACAGATGACTTTATAGGAAACTTCTTTGACATTGTGAATGTATATTTGAATAAATTTGTCAATCCAAATTACAAATATTTGTTGTAGATAATAAAAAAGTATAAAATGGAAATGATATAATTACCATATATTGTTATAATATTTTAAGTTTTTACTTTGAGACCAGAGTCGGAGTCTGTACATTTTTACTGACTCCACCCAAAATATCTTTTGACTTCACAGCCCAGATTATAACATTATATCCTACAGGTGGTGTGCGAAAAGGAAGGAGTAGGACATGGTTAAATGTTGTAGACAAATTTGTGAAAAAGAGAAACATCAAGAGTTTTAAGAATAAGAACATGAATGACTCATGGATGTTGTTGAAGCAAAGAGAGTATGCACCCCTGAGGCTTGGAGATAACTTACATACAATATGCAAGGATATGGAAGTGTGGAGAACGTTAGTGAGGATAAATTAAGAATGGAGGTGTTGTTTTTTGAGATACATGTACAGTTTCTTGTGTTTCCCGTTTGTTACAAATTATCTCAATAAGAGTCAGACAAGGATCTATGTGCAAATAAGCATCAGCTGTATTTGAAAAACGCAAATAGACTATAATTTTTTTTTTTATTCCACTGTTCTTCCTACCAAAATCATACTATACCTATTTGTACTAGCCCTACAATAGTGGGATTCAATAAATGGGAACGATCTAATGTGGTCCCTAACACAACCCTTTATAATTTCTGGAGGTTTACCCAGACTTTTAGCAACTTTCCCCCCTCATATTCTGTTTCGTACATTTTTGCCAATATTCTTATACTTGTGAATGTTATACACAGGTTTTTGTAGATATTTAATGTACCCAAGTAAAACTTTTTGCAAACCAGATTTTTTCTTTCGTTTTTAATTAGAACCCAAAGTGTAGTAAGGTTTTGATTGACTTTTTTTGTTCATCGCATGAAAATTTTGCTCCACACTTAAATTTACATTTTGAAAGGCAGTCTTTTTTATTGATTTTTTCACATTTTTTAACTGCTTGGTTGTTTCACTTACTTATAAAACTTCCCCAGCATGATATTTTTTATAATGCTGCATTTCCACTTGGACAAGTTGAACACTTTTTTTCTAAATGATTTTGAAGGTGTTGAAATATATGTAAATATGTTCTGAAGTTGCCTTATTATTATTATTATTCTTTCCTTTAAGTCATCTAATACTTAAATCCTCCTTCCTAAGCTCCTCTTTCCCTCAACCTTGCCTTTCATGATGTTGTGCAGAAAACAACACCTCCTAAGAATGTGTCCAATCTAGTTTGCTCTGTACCGAAGAATCACATCCAAAATTGTTCTCTTCTCAATCATTCTTCTTTGGAATTCTTCATTTGTCACCCTGTCTGTCTACCTGATCTTCTCAAGTCTTTTCCAGCACCACATTTTAAAGTGCTTTATGCATATACTCCGCCCCCCCCCCCCCCAGCTTCCTGAGAGTCTACGTTTATGCTTCCTATGTAGCATTTCATCAGTTTCTTCCTTGTTTCCAAACTCAACTTGCTGGTCCTCAGCAACCTCTACTTGTTGAAAGCATCCTTGACCTAACTTCCTTGGTGCAGTAGTAGAATATATTCATAGAAAAAGAAACACATGTCCTTAATTATTATGATTGTGTTCACAGCAATACTTGGAGGCAGCTGAGCAGGATCGTGAGAGATATCTTAAGGAACTGCAAGCCTACAAGCAAACGGAAGCTTATAAGATCTTCACGCAGAAACAAATTCAAAAGAAGCAGCGCGAGGAGAAGATGGCTGCTGATGCTGCAGCCGCAGCTCAACAAGATGAGGTCGGTTGAAATCTAAATTGGGACTAAAATAAATTGTAATCAAACAACATAGCAGGCAGGCTTACAATTGCTTGAAAAATATTTGTATTTCAACAAAGCATACTTATTCACATTCATTTATGTTAATAAATTCTAAACAAAAGTAATATTATTATTAAAAAACAAAAGATATCATAGCTATTTATATAGGTGTGCCAAATCTACCTTTTCAATTAGAAACAAATTTAAATCAAATGAAGCCTGTGTGAATTCATATTTTGTAAATTTTAAATCGAATTAGAATCTTGGCAAACTAAATCCAATTTGAATCAAATCTCATGGAAAAAATTTCAAATTGAGTCCAAATAATAATTAAAAAATAGTTTTATACAGATCGAATCTCATTCTAAATGTATTTTATCCTAGTCGAATAATTTATTTTAGGCTTACTATGATAATGTTTCAAATAAAATCTGTATTGAATATTTTACTATTCTAAATTTCCGAATCCAATCCATTAATGAAATATTTAAAAAAATATTAGTAGTCACCCGTGTGAATCTTTTATGGCCTAGAACTCAATTTAATTTCTCTATTCACTCTACTGCACAGTTGGTTTCTGGTCTGATTGTATTGATTTGTTAAGCAGGTATGAATTATATATTCAAATTTTTAGCTAAACCCATCGAATCCGAATCTAGGATTTATTTCAAATACAAATTTTGAATAAAATCCCAAAGATTCAGGTGTGAAATTTAAAAAGTTCACACAGGCTTGAATAACATAATTATATTAAATATTCTCTTGAACAAATTGAGGTTAGACTCTTTTTGCTCAATTGTTTTGTGCTTGAAAAAAAAGTTGTGTTTATTATCGAACTTTATGTACTAGAATCACTTCTAGATCATGTTTTATTGCACAATAGTTTGTGATCTGTCATCTCAATCTGATAAATCAAGTTATTATCACAACATGCAGTTCAATTACTTCATATTTACTAATTTAATATCAATTTGTAATGTATAAAACATTTCAGAATGCAATAGTTGAACATAAATTGAGTATTTTAGAAGTCAATATTTTTATTAGCAAAGTTCTATATTTGTAGAAGCTAGAATTTATTTTTAAGCAAAGTTGAATAAATTAGGTTTAGTCATTTTGACAGGGAAACCCATTAAAAAATCAAAACTCACATTCTCTTTGATAGTAAGGTTATATTGTCTTGTTTATTATTTTCATTCTCTTCTTCTTATTTTATATATTTTTTGGTCTTTCCTCCATGATAAGAATGTTTTCTGGTGATTTTTCACCCTCTTCAAGTCTGAGGAAAACCAATGTTATTTCAAATTATGGTATAAAAATATGTAATAAAATTATGAATTTAAAAAATTAAACATTAGAAATGTTATAATAAAGGAAATTGATAAAACTAAAGAAAAAGGAAAAATAAACTACTAAGAGTAAATTTTATGAAGAAAGCCCACCTAGGGAAAGAGGGAAAATATGGGAAGAATTCTATGCACAAAGGTGACAGCTTCCTTTCTTCTGTCTTCTATAGTAGAAGTAGTCATACACATTTTAACACAAATAGAATAATATTTCGGCATTGTTGCCTTTATCAAACACAAAGAAGAAGAGAGTACAAATAACACAAATCACTGGATTTACTCCATTTTGAATTTAAACATTAGAAATGTATATAGTTAAGATAAATGATAATGTGATATATGAAATATTAAATAGATAATTATTTAAATTAACAAGCTTATAAGTACTTTATTTGTAATAACCCTTTTGCTGCATTAATCGGATACATCCAATCTCTGCATTATAGCCATTGACTGCGAAACTCGGCTTAACCCCACGACTTGTAAACTTTATCTACCTTTCCTGCGACAGTCGGAAATAGCCACAAGAGTGTTAAAACGCTGAATTTTTCATACTAGCATGCCCATGCGCCTCTGAAATCTAGTGCTAGTTTTGAGAACTGTTAATTACCATCTGCTAAATCATAACAATTGTAGCGCTTGTTTACTTCCGCATTTCACTACTTGTAGCACAAGTGTGATATTTATGTGGCAGAAAACATTCTTGAGGAATTTATTAATGTAGTATTTGTTATATCTACCCGGCTATTCTGTGTTAGTAACATTTAATTTATTACTGATGAATTCGGGCCATGGTAAGTGTAATAAATATAATATTTGATTAGTATGGCAATTGAAAAATTCAATAGTTTTGTGAGTTTTAAAATTTATTTTATTTCTTCTAATTGCTATTTTATTTTTGTTCTTTACCTGATTCCTATTTTGAAACCATGCCTAACACAAATATATGATCTTATAGACTACACTGAGGAAAGCACCAATGTAGCACAAAATTGTTCAAGTTGTGTCGATGTAACCTAATTTTCAAAAGTTTTCTTTTTATCCATCCATTTCACTCTCAATTACCATTCATCTCCCGCTTCACTTCATACACGTCCCACGTCCGGTCACCCATCCTTCAATGTTTTCCACCTTGTCTTTCTCCCTAAATGTACTATTGTATATATATAAGGTCTCTGTCGACCTCTTACCAGCGATTGGGCGGGTTTTTGATAACTTTTCCCGCTTCTAAGACACTGGACCACAATAATCAGCCCGCCAGGGCGACAAAGACTTCCATTATAAGCGTGTTTTTTGTTTCTAGGTTAGTTGACATTCGAGAGCCCCCTCAGGGCTGGTGTTTGTTGTTATGTGTCATTGATCATCATGCACAATTTTTTACTTATAATTAGCATTTATGAAGGTAAGAAGTGAAAATTAAATACACAGCAAAAGTGTTAAAGATGATTAATTTTAATTCATACTTTCGGAAAGTTTGTGAAATATTATGGTTTTATGTGGAATAACTTTTAGTAAGATGACCAACAATATGTTTAAAGCTACCAATATGAATAAATAAAATTAAACCCTTGATAAAATTGATAGTGTTGCTAATGTGACATTATATTTTTGATTTGCATGCAATTTTTTTATATAGAATCTGCTATCATAATTTTGATCATAATCTTTGCTTACAGGAACCAGAAAAGGACTCGGATTTGCCTGGGTTTGATATTCCAATTTTCACTGAAGAGTTTCTTGATCATAACAAAGGTTTGTTTTAAAAAGATTTGAAAATATCACCATCATAGCTAACAAACATGATAGCAAAATTATTTTCGTAAGCTTAAAATGTAAGAGACCTTAACCACACGGAGTGACTTAAAGTGTTGTGACAGATTGGAGTTGGCTTGGTGTTCTGATTATTCTGTATGACCCAGTTGTTATTTTATTTATTTATTCATTAGGAACTCAAAAAGTAATTCCCACACTTACAAAAGTATGGCACTTATCCCTATCTTGAGATAGTTCTATCCATTCCACCTCATTCCACCCTATCTCTATCTTGAGATAGTTCTATCTATTCCACCTCATTACACCCTATTTCTTTCAGTTCTATTCTAATGTTATCCTCCCATCTAAGTTTTGGTCTTCCCATAAGGTTTGTCAGTCAATGCTCGGGAAACAGCTCTAGATTCTACCATTCGTGCTGCATGTCCTACTCACCTTAATCTATGAAACCTGACTATCCTAACAATGTCTTGTGATGAATACAGGCTATTTAACTCATCTTTGTCATTTCCTCCCCTCCCCAGTAGCCTAATCCTTTTTTATATCAACGTTCTTTCTAAGTACCTAGTTTTCAACACTTTTTTTTCTGAATTTAAGTTAAATGACTATGTTTCATATATGGTACATAAGTAGAAAATATATCCTTAATTTTTTTACACCTGACACATAAAACTGTGCTGTACAATAAATTATTGAGTAATATCTGTTTAATAAAGCTATATATAGAAGGAGACTTTAAACATTTCAAAATAAAAACTAATCATATATTTTAGACTTGTCTGCAACTTGTGTATGGTCAAGTTGTTGATACATTTTTAATTTCATGTTAATTGTTTATACGTCACAATAGTTTTTTATTTTTCCACCTGAAGTAAAGCATAATCAAAATTTTGAATGTTATTCACTGAATACATCTAAAAACTTATTAACTGTTTAAATTATAATATTTAATTCTTTAACTATATCTCTAGAGCAATCTATCTAAGTCTTTCAAATTATAACCATTCCTAGCTTTCAATCACTTTTAGAATATTTTCTAAAATGTTAAATAAAATAAGGCCTTAAAGGTTTTACTGATAGCAAACTTATAGAAGCTTATGCCTTTATTATTATTATTAATTTTTTTTTCTTCCTTGGAGGACGAGAGGCAGAGCTTCGTCAGCTTCGTAAGTCCAACACTGACTATGAGCAGCAGAATGCAATCTTGCAGAAGCACATTGAGAACATGAAAGCCGCTGTAGATAAGTTAGAGGTAGAGACCAGCCAACAGCGCAGTAAAACGCAGCCTTGCAGCAACATCTAGACTCTATGAGGGCTATCCTCACCACCAACTTTGCTTCCATCCCACTACCAGGTACATTGCGTGTATACAGTATGTTTGTTAGCTGTAACCCTTAATTTTATATCCTATTTTCAAGTCTTTTATAAAGTAATGTTTGAATAAAGTATTCTTATGTCATAAACTATTAAAAATAATTAAAATAAACATAGGAAAATACATTTTTCAAAATTACATGACAGGCCTTCAGAAAATGAGGTCACGCAAAAATTGTGTTTGTAAAGTCCCATTTTCATAAGAAGGGCCTTTTAGAGAATACAAACACTTTTTGTGACCAAAATTGATAACATTTTACTATTTTGTAGTCGGCGAACTGGCGGTCTAGGGGTAAGGTGTCAGACTTCTGTGTTGGGGATCCCAGGTTCAATCCTTGGTCCTAGCTCAGATTTATCTGATTTCCAAACCCTTCCTTCACCTCTGACAAGACGTGTATTAATCATGACTTGTGAATGTGAGGAATGCCAGGTCTCCACCGTGGTTCGGATCCCACATTAAACTGTAGGTCCTCCATTTCATATCACAATCACCCTACCATTACACATTAACGTAAGTGTGTATAACACGAACGGTAGTAAGACGCAATAATAATAATAATAATAATAATAATATTTTCTACTAGGTGTGTGCAAAGCTTCAAAAACTTCAACTCCACTTGTAATATGATATCTGTTTAACTTATATTTGAAGTTAAATGACAGATTTAACCATTACAAAGCTTTGCCAATAAAATTATTTAAAGTTAAACACTCGTTTTACTTTCAATTATTGTCATTTTGTACTATTATGTGCATCACAAATTTATGTTCATGTCACAAAAACCTAAATTAATTAGAATGTCACAAAACCTAAATTAATTAGAGTACATGCTGTGATAATTTATAATCTTAGAATGAAATATGTTAAACCATGTTAGCAATATACAGTTTATAAATTATAATTAAATATCCAAAGAAGTTAATCAACCTGTATTTTTTTCGACACTAAAACATTATTTTTTTTGAATAATCAAACATTGATTTAGCTTTGAAAATATTTCATATTACTCGATTCTACTTAGCTTTTAATTGAAAAAGCTAATTTGGCGTGCCCCTATTTTGTAGGCATTGATAATCTATCAAAAGTGACAGCATCAGATCACACAACCTGACACATGAATATGTTATTTAGATCTAGTAACTTTTCTAGCTTTTATATACAAATTGGGGTATAGCTCATGCTATATGTTTGAAGAGTTGTAAGAAGGCATATGCTCGTATATATTAATAATAAGGATGGGACCTTCGAAACCTCAAATCCTTGAACCATCAAAGATATTCTGTGGTCAAAGACTCAAAACCTTAAAAAAAACATTCAATTTTTCAGTTGGAATTTGTTTCAAAGCTTTAATACTGCTTATTGGTGGCTCGCAACCAACATAATTATAGGACAAACTTAACAACCATGCCCCAGACCATTAATTTAACACTTAACTGAATTTGTTAATGTTGTAATGAATGGATTATAAAATAAAATTAACATGTGGTCAGTATTTTTAATTTTATTTTATTCCATTATATTTTTATTTCCTCTGAGGTTCTTAATTTTTTCTGAGATTCATATTCAAATTCAATATTTGGGATTTAAAAGTTAAATAAAAATTCATATTTGTAAAATAGTGGATTCGACCCAACTCTAATTATTAATAAATCACTAAGAATTTATTATTTAGCGCTGCATTTTACTACCCATTCGAGTTATACACTTAAGAACTAAATACTCTAAAGGGTTAGGAATTGGGAAGGTTGAATTTAGAGGAAGTGAACCCGCATTTGTGTGGAGGGAGGGTGCAAAACCATTTAGGAGAACCACCCAGTTCACCCTGTTGAGAGTCAAACCTCGATCTACCCATCCTCGGCAGTCTAGCTCAACACAAAACTAGCGTGTAAGCTAATTACGCCACTGAGGCAGGCAAATCACTAAGAAACAAAATATGAAACTTTTACATATCATACCGTCATCTTGCTTTATTCATATTTTCCCAGGTACAAACGAGCTCCCTACTCTGAACAACATTGACTCTTATATGACTCGGCTACACTCAGTGCTAACTGACACGTCAGCAAGGGAGAGAGAAACTCTTCTTACAACTGTCAGGGCCCTTGTTGCACGCATGGACTTCAACGCATGACAGCGGGGAACCTCTCATGCTAAGCGCACTAAACACAAGGACAAGTGAAAGCATGGCAGGTCAAAGTTTAAATGTTGTTTTTCTTTGTATTGTCATTGGGCAAATCTTCACAAGTCTTCTTCAAAGGTTGTTTGAATTCATGTGCTAAAGTGTTTATTTACGCAATAAATCTCAAAAGGACAATACTGCTAAATACTGTGTGGATCAACAGACACATTTACAACATATATGGACAATTAAGAAATTATCATCATAAGATAAATAAGGTGATCCTTTTAAATTAAAACTATATTTAGTAAATGTAATTAATTTTGTGTATATAATATTATTAAAAAAACAAATAATATGAATCATTAACTTTGGTGAACTTTAACTTCCAAGTTAAATATCCATTTGAGCTGAGGCAATTTAAAACCTTTTAAGTGTTCAAAAGTGTGTTATTTTAACTATTGATAGTAAATAAAGAAAATATATGTATAATTTTGTCATAGATTTTGGTTTGTATTCTAAGTAATTTCATTATACCAAACCACAAGACACAAATAATTATAGTTCACAGAATTAAAAGGAAATTTTATGCCAACTGGGTTCATTAAAATATTTTTTAGTTCATTTCATTTTTGTGTTAGTGATAGTTTAGTGGGGAGGGGGGGGGTTAATATTATGTTTACAATATGTTTGTTAGGTAGTTGGGCATAAATTAAGTGAACCTTCGTACATTATTTTTATTCTGTGAGGTAAAAACAAAAACCGTATTGACTTGTTGGTGGTTATTTATTTTCAAGTTATAGATTTGTTTAACAAGCATAATATTTCTTAGTATGCTTTAATTATTATTGTAATCTTTTGTATGTACATTTTTCCTATCAGATTTTTTTTTTCATGTAACATGATCATTATTAAATTATAATCAGGAAATTATGTAAAATCATTGTAAAATATGGTATATTGTGACAGTTTGAGTATGGAAAAAGTGCTCTAAGGGAAGTATTATGTTTGAAATAAAGTGCATGGAGCAAAAACAATTGGTAATAAATAAAATGATAGAATATTAGGAAAATGGTAGAGTACAATTAAAAGTAAAAACACATCAATATTTGGATGCTATTATAACATCTTCCTCGGTCTACTACTACTTCCTGAGGAAGATGTTATAATAGCATCGAAATATTGATATGTGTGCGTAAATATGTATTAGTGTTTTTACTTTTATTTGTGCTCTACCATTTTCCTAATATTCTATCATTTTATTTATTACACCTTCTTGTAAAGAAAGTCACTGGGCTCCCACAATGTTCTTCTTTGGAACACAGCACTAATAAACTTTTCAATATCAATTTTTATAAATAAAATATAACAAGGGTGTTGGTCACGGTACGGTTGCCGCCTGGCTACCAGGTGATTTTATTCAACCAGTTGAATTACTTAGTGAGTTCCCTAGATGGCCAGGTTCGCGGAAACTCTCGAGCTGCTTTCAGTATGCACACATAGACTAAACACCATGTGTTCATTCGGGTCGCGCCTTCGCAAGCAAACCGCTTACAGTATAAACAAGGCCTAAAACAAGATCGGGAAGCTCAGGAAACTGTTCCTTAGATACAAATTTCCAAAATTCAATCAAATTAGGGGCATTGGGTATCTACAATATTCTTTAAATTCCAGAGTGGTTTTGGATTTCTAATATTTTGATTTCTTTGAATGGAGAATATTTATTTGTATAAGACTTTAAAAGACAAAATGGATATATGAATAAGTTAATGTTACTCTTTTAAGATGCAAAATAAAAAGAATAAAGATAAGAATGACTCATATAAAGATGTGACTCTTGCTTTGTATTTTTTTATGATTCAGTGTAAAATTACTGAATTTACCTACAATTTGCTGTAATTGTTTATAGAGGAAATGCACCTGCATTTTTGTGGAGAGAGTGGGAAACCATTTGTTAGAGAATACCCCCAGCACAAGTGGATGGAATTCGAACCCTGATCACTCTCCCCAGAAACACAGACTAATATGAAAGCGTAGCATTATATCTTGCACCCACCGATATGGATTTTATATTTGTTTATTGCTAATTTTCATTTGGTTTCTAAAAAATTGAGTGTAAAGCCAGAATTTTTTTTAAATATTTTATTGATATGTGTTACTGACAGATAGTTCAGCTCTTCTGCAGTGGTCTTTGACCTGACTGCAACTTGAGTTTGAATCTTGGCCATATCTACTAGAGACTATTTTCACACAAAAATGTTTTTAATATTCTATATAGGCTAATAGTGTTGTATTTATTTATTCAAACCATTATCCTTCATGTGCTCATCCACTCATTAATAAGCTTTGTGGTAACTACCTGAAAACGAATATATCATAAAGGTAATTTATTATAACCCGCATGAGTGGCTGCGTTTTCTTAAGGCGTCACTCTCACAAGAGACTATACTGCCATTGACGGGGAGATCGAACAGCTAACCCTGGTTGGTTGTACTAAAGGTAGTTTTCCTGGATAGTTTTCCACTCATGTTTCGAATGATTACCTGGGTGACACATGTCTAAGGTGGTGGCTATATTGAGGGATATACATAACAACCACGAATCACTTATGTCTAAATTAGATGCAAAGAAATTGGAGGTCAAAATGGAAGCCAACAATTAGTTACTGAAGATGGAAATAAATCAGACGTTGCAGGCAGATATGAAGGAACTTAAGGTGAAAATGAACGATCTGGTAATTTAACTGCAGGAAAATCGTGACCAGATATGAGGTGTCCAGATGCAAAACTAGGTATTTATATGATACAATTTTCAGGAAATCAAAAAAAGTTGCACTACTTTTATGTTTTAGTTTTAAATAGATTTACCATAATTATTCAATTTCAAACTACGACAGTCTAGTTAGGTAGTGGAAATAAAATGATACATTTTTCGAGTAATTATTGTACCAGTATTTATGATTTTGCGCTTGCATTGGATTAGTTCTAGGTTTTATTAAACCATTCATATTTCTCACTAGGGTGTACTTTTTTAAAGAATGGATTTATCATTATCTATTATATTGTATCCTCGGACGTCTAGATTGGGATGATACAGATCCGATAGAACGGCTTCTAAACATCGACACGAGTCCGAGGATGAAAAGTTACTAAATGCACACCAACGCCTCCAGCACCACAGCTCCAACTTACTCCTACTTGTCACACTATCTAACATCCTACATAAAGTTTTGAAACATCTTTTGCTACACCATATAACTAATATGTCTCCGTTTTCCATGTTGTAGGCAACATCAAGTGTGAGCTATGTTTCTGTGTAAGTTTGCGTGAAGAATGTAGATGAAGTGTGTGTGCGTGATGGTTTAGCCGGGATAAAAACTGCAAACTGGCCGGAATGTACCTCTTAAAACAGGATAGTCCCGATCAAACCGAGACGTATGGTAAACCTAAGTTTTGATATGCTGGTGGCTCAATGCTGGTTGTATCTCATTGTCAGAAACATATTTTGTGAATTTCACAAATATTGTGCATGTTTATTTTGGAGTTATTGCAAAAAATAGATTGCACTTAATGAGTTTTGCATCTCTTTTGAGTTAATAACAAGTTTTTGTATCTGTAGTGTCTGATAGTTATGCAACAACATACAACAAAACCAACATGTGCTAATTTTAGAAAAATAATAAAAGCCAAAATTTACATTTAAATTTTATTGAAAACTATTTTAAATTCTACAAAGAATATAAGGGAATAAATAAAATAAATATAAATACTAAACTGCTTCAGTTAAAAATAGTGTTAGAGAAAGAATTCTGGTAATTTTCCAGTCTACAGTATTCCTGGGAGATTTTGAATAGTGCATTTCGCGAGGATTTTGGACCATGGAGAAGCAGAGCCATATGTGTGCTAGGTTGTAATTTGAGTGGTTCCGGGAAGGAGAGGGCCTAGCTATAGAGGTCATTTTCTTAGGATTGTTTTAACAAAGTCATGATCTGGTTGTGCCTATGTCGGATGCCAAGCTGACCAATATGGTGGTGGGCTAGCTGCCTTTCCGCGTGCATTAGTAGTTGGCTCTTGGTAAAAGAGTGTCACTTTGAGAGATCCGGGAAGAGATGAGGCTCGACCAGTTGGTGACGATGCGTCGGATATCGCGAACAAGCAACCAAGACCAGGTACAGTTTTCCCCACCGGAAGTTTCCCGACCACTTCCAACGCTTTCTGGACCGCAGGTGAACTGAGGCACCAACAATATCTGGACCCACCACAAGGCAGTGCTCGGGTATCCACCATTCAGGTGGATCATCGTAAGAGGTAGACGAATGGTGATCCTGGTCAAATTCACTGAGTGGGAGACTTAGAGACAGTCACTAGAGGTGGGTAGAATGGACTAAGAGGGAAAATATCAGCCCTACGTCAGGAAGACCACAAGGAAAATGTAAGAAAGAGAACGAACGTTAGAGACACAGAGGCTATGGGCCACCGACCGCTGTAGGAAGAGGAAGATCTCAGCGGTTTACCAGATAAGGAATGTATTTATGTAGGGACATGTTTCGGGATAGAGCCTGAAGAGTCAAACTTCAGGCCCTCCTAGACCAGAACCTGTGGGCATAGGGGCTTACCATGATTGCGATATTATGAGGCGTGCAGAGCTTTGGGATATGGCTACCTGTCGGATTAATGAGCATTTCCGGGATGACCTGCTGAAGGTGTAAGCACATGAAGAGAGAGCTAAGGATGACGATCCTACGGGTGACCATTCTGAATATTCCAGCATTCACCCAACAGATCCAGTAGTATATCCATGAGTTAGGCAAAGACAGATCAGCTATATGTTTTGTAGTTAAAGGACTAATAAAGTAAGTTATTCTTGGGATAGATTTACTCATAGAGAATAGCATCATGTTAGATTTTGGTAGTAAAGAGATAGGTTTCATCCGAACAAATCAGGGAAGGGCACCTATCTTGAAGATTGTGGATTGGATGTTTAACACCGACGCTCTGATGATAAAGGTTTTCTCATGTCGTTGGAAGAAACAAAATTGATTCTGAGAGCGAATCAATAATCTTACCTACAATGGAATGCCACTGCCCTCGGATGATGAGCTGGGGGCTTTTGTTGAAGATAAGCCCGGATTGTGTCCTGAGTGGAAGAAAGTGGTACTATATTTTATAAAGGAACATTGCAGAGCAATCTCAGACCACCCAGGTTTGAATAACTTATACGAAGCCGACATATCTCAAAAGGAGCTATTCTCTCCCAAAAGCATGCGAAGCAGAACTGAAAGTCCACATAAAGGAAATGTTGAAGGCAGGGATAATCAGCCATTGTTAACCCACTGGTCTATGCCATCAAGAAGGACCATTCGGTGAGACTATGGTTGAACACTCGCAGGCTGAACCAACTGGTTGTGGAGGACTGAGAGTCACCAAATGTAATTGCAGAAATGCTCCACAAATTTCAGGGAGTAAATTAGCTTAGCACGATGGTATGATGCAAATATATTGTCATGTCAGGCTGAATCCTGAGGCTATGGAATATACAGCTTTCTATACAAACCCAGGCATTATGCGACCAATGTAATCCCGTTTGGTATGACTACTGCCATAGCTGAGTGCATACGGTGTATGGACCACGTTATAGATAAGTCAAGTATCGGGTTCACCCAAGCTTATGTAGATGATGTGCTAATTACCTCTCCCATTTTCTAAGAGCATATCGAACATAAGAAGTTATTTATTTATTGTCAGTATTTACAGGACAGGTATTTTATAAACTTTAAATCCGGGCCGTTATACCAAATAATTTTTACTTTACTTTTACAATTACAATATGAATTTCCTTTTTTTTTTAATTATAAAACAGGTTTTGACTCTTAATTTAATTGAAATTCAACTACCCCTAGTTCCGGTTGGTCCGCCCCATGTATACTACGCCCCTGCTACTGGGCCCTCCGCAGTGCATGGGATTTCACTCCCGAGTCCGCCAAGCACCCATCAGAAGTGGGCATCCCCCTATCCACCACCTGGGGAGGCCCCCCTATAGGAGTTGGTGCTCCGCCTACTTTCTAGCCACCACATTTCTGTTTTCACCCTTCCCACCCTTGGCAGTTGAATTTCTTAATCTACCCCCTACCTAGTTCCCCCCCATCCCTAATTTAGTTATTCTAAACACTAAAATAATCTAACTTGAATATTTTATTCCCATTTTTGCCGGGGAACTCCGTCACCCCGATGGTACCAGAGTGCTGCAGAGCAGTCGCCTTTCTCCATCTTGAGTCTGGGAGCCCATCAACCACAATCCACCTTTCTCGTTTCCAGGCCGGTGGATCATACGTTGTAGGGACCCCGCAGAGCTCACATTTACTCCACTAACGTTTGTTCATACGACTGGAAAACTACCCATAAGATCACAAGGGCATTCCCTGTTTCCTCCAGACACTCAGTCGTACTGGAATTTAGTTCCTAGGGCTCGTGCTTGCTCCTCCCGCCACCTGAATTTTCACTCCGGCTTAACTTTATGGTAATATTGGTCTGCAACTTAATTTTATTTATTTATTTATGTGTTATTTTATATTTATCTTTTAATTTTTTATGAGCTATTTTTCTTTGATGCTTCATCAAATTCTAACTGGTTTTCTAATTATTTCGTATCAAATTAAGCTACTCTGTGAATAATGAGTGGACCAAAATAATATAATAAATCTTTAGATTTAATTAATAAGCAAAAATATATTTAGCACCACATCTTACCACCTGTTGAGGTTATACACACATGTACTAATTAGGGTAATGAGTTAGGGATGAAGAAAAATGAATTTAGAGTAGGTATACCCACATTTGCGTGGAGAGAGTGGAAAACCACCCTCTGTACACCCAACTAGGATTCTAACTTAACCCAAATCTTCCTGTCATCGACATTTTAGTTTATAGCGAGAGTGATGCCTGAGACCATGCGGCCACCAAAGCAGATATTTTTTCATAATATTTCAAGTGTGCTTATTTTTAATAATTTTTTAATAAAAAATTAAAGCTATTAATGTTATTATATAATATATAACATTTTATCATAAGAAATTATATAATATAAATACAATCGTATCATAAAATATTTATTATATGATATATATATATTATATATACATAATATAAGTAAATATATCTTATACACATAATATAGGTGTATGTATATATATATATTTAACATATAGTTATATATTTAAATATATTATATATATAAAACTAATATTATATTAGTAAATAATATACCTAATATAAGCTAATGTTTAGGTAATATAAATTGTCAATTTCTATTGCCTAACGTTAGTTTTTAAAGTTTCTTTAATTTGAATTCCCGCCAAAACTTACGATTTTTTATCAGAGATTACTAAGTGTTGTACAATTTCACAAAACTTTCCTCTTATTTTTTGTGAAGTTAAAGCTATTCTGATTTCATATATGGTTGATTTATAATTTATTTAATAGTACAAATGGACTTTATTATTTTTTTAAATTCTATTTTCTCCATTAGAATACATTGTAGACTCTGACGGAGTACCCCCACAATGGCATACTGCGAGTACTCATTAAATCTAGGTTATTCTATTATTGATATATTTATGACACGCTCTAGCGGCCAGTAAATTAACTTTGTATTTTAGAGTTTAATTATACTGGAATACATATTATCTTTGTCAACAGCAGCTGTTTATTTTCATGGTACAATTTACATTGGCATAAGCAATTAAGCATAGATAAGAGAGTAGTACATCAGTCATGTAAGTATATGTCAAGTAAACAGTAAATTAATTGAAAGAGACAGTAGAGGTGCATATAGGTAGGTATAAAATGCTTAATCCACTAAATATTATAATTATGTTACTGGGGATCTTAATTATGAAATGTATTAAAGCTTATTGATTGTAAAAATCCTATGATAAGCCTATTGGTCTGAAGATTAAAAGAATGGGTGGATTCACTCATTGGGTTTCCAATTATTTATGTTAAAAACTTCATGGAATTATTCATTTTTGTTCCCAAGTATACTTAAACAAGTTGTGTATCATAAACGAATGGAAGAAACTAGAACATCATTCATGGTATTCAATGACAAGTGTAATGGAAAGAGACCAGTGGGAACCTATACACATATTAGGAAAATTATGTATACTAATTCAAAACAGAGTTCAAAAAACTTGAAAACAAATGATTAGAATTTTATAGCATACAGTGTAACTTACAACTTACATTGATGTTTAAATATTTGATATTGTTCTGTAAAGAAACACGATATTACTCTGTTAAAATATTTTCTTAAACATATTATTTTCATAATTTTATTTTAATCTAAACCGTTGTGTTTACCTTCTCAACCTTTAAGCCTAATCTATGTCACATTATTCCAAACAAATAGGTTATGAACATTGGGCCTATATAAAATTATTGAACTTTAATTTCATATTAGGCCTATCATTTATTGTATTTATATATTATCAAGTACTAAAGAATAAACAATTCTTTTAGTTATTGGTCACATGGTTTAATGTGTCACTTCTATGTAAGAGATGAGGTCTTATTCCTGTACATAATATATTTTAATGTTATTTATTTGAGATATTTAATTTTGCGTGCACTTTCTGAAATGACCGATTATATCAACATATGAGAATTTCTATGAGTAAGATAGATAGGCCCTACCACCAATTTTGCTGGTAAAGGTATTTTCATTTAGCCTGATTTCCTGGTTTCTTTACATGCACAATTTACATTGGAGATGACAGCTTTAGTCCCCCTCTAAAGGAAGTTGCGCTATGGATTTTTATTGCTCAATAAAAATACGTCGGGCCCCGGCTGCGTTTGAACCCATGAACATTGGGCCCTGAGGCAAGCATTTTACCCCAAGACCATCGAGGTTGACCTGTTCAATTCACTGAAGCTGATTTTTCCTAAATGGTTTCAAACTCTTCCACCATACAAATGTATAGAGTTAAATATCTGTGAAGCTAGATTGCTACTAGCTGTTAATTTTTACAGTTTAGCTTTGTTGGTCCACATTTACTCATACTATTTGCATCAAAATAATTATAAAACATGTAGGCTTGCATTAATTTATAATGCAATAAAATAATATAGGCTATAGACACAATAATTACAATTTAAACAATTTTCACATTTATTTAGATAACATTTTTATTATGGGTTTTCGTTGTCCTCATGATGACAGCTCACAATATCCAGACATAAACTGCTTAGGCCTATCTAAAATGAGAGGATAGTCACTTTTGGTTCGATCTCGAGGGGGTGTACTGAGGGTGGTTTTTCCTAAGTGGTTTCCGCACTTACTCTCCACACAACCCTAGATACACTTATTCTAGATTCAACCATCGTCATCTCTAACCTATTAAATTATTAGTACATACTTATGTGTATAACCCGGACAGGTAGTAAGATACGGTGCTTGAAATAAAAACTGTACAGTAAACCTGAATTTCAAAGGCCTCTGTATTTTTTTTTTAACTAATCCTCTGAACCTTGGCATATACTGGGATGTTACAGTGTGTTTAGTTGTGGGAACAATTTATATTTTACAAATATATTACAATTTTGACTTACCATAGTAACTTATCAATACATTTAGTTCAAAACTATACAAAATAATTAACACTTCACTATAAAATAAATTTAGATGTAACGGCAATCATTGGCTCTAAATAAACATTGTAGGTAGGCCGAATATATTTAACAAAACAAATTGATTAGATACCTAGACAATTTATTAATTAGTCTTATGTTAGTCAAGAATTCTATAACACTCAACAAGTACTCAATTAATCGTTTTCTGAACGCTACATATTTAAGAAGTTTTATTAATGGGAGATCCTATGGTTTTGGTTAAGGCTTGTACGTATGGAATATATTTAGCGTCATATTTGACATCTTGAAGATCTAGATAATTAAATTCAATAAAAAACTAATGCTTATATTCTGAATGGGTAGTAAGAAAAGGAGCAAAATAAAACCACTACAAAATCACAAACTGCCAGAGTAGGTTTATTGTAATCTGTGGCAAAAATTTGTCATTTTAAAAACGGTGAAAATACAATATAGGTAGGCCCCTACCCAACATGGGAAAAAAAGCCAATTAGGGTATATAATATAATCATCATCAAGTTTACTGTTTATAGCCTGTGGCTGAGTCACATTAGTAAAATGGCTCTATCTTCCTCACTCCTTCCACCATTATTCCATTTTTCTCCTCTCACTTGCACACTTTCTGTTATCTGATCCTCCTAGACACCCAGCAGGGCAGTAGGCGTGGGGTCGTCACTTTAGAAGCTGGAGGGCGCAGCCTGTTTAATTAATAAATTATTTCTAAATAATATACTTAAAAGAAGACACAAATTTCAGAATATGTTTTGCTAAATATTCATTTAGTTAAACTCAAAAATTAATATCACAAAAAAGATGGAAAGATAAAAAAAACTTCCTCTAAAGGACGTGGATGTGTTGTAGAAACTCTGCAGCTGTGTAATGTGCATAAATATATAGTTATGTATGTTTTCACTTTGTTCCATACAAAATTCAGGACATGGCCCACCTAATGAATTCAATTCTCTTTTTTGGATCAAGAGTTAATCTTGCAATATTCGTTGTCTTAAGCACTTGAATTGAACTATTCATATTAAGCCTAGTTACAAAAAGTATTAAAACATATAACTCAAATAAACATTATCCTAAAATAACCCTACATAATATTATTATAAACAACACACACATCCTCAAGATGCAGGAGCACGCAGGATGATTGGCAACAATTATTGCTGGTTCACGCTATACACATTTCACAAGCTTTCAACCTTAGGGCGCGCCTTCAAAAGAAGAAAAAGCCCAATGCTAGCTAGCTATAGCAGGATGGGGACAACGGGTTAAGGGGAGGGAAGGTTTGGTTTCAATATATGTCAGGCTCTGACCGTCGCGCGCCCGACTGCATGCCATTTGAAGATAAGAGGTGAAGAGGTGGGAAGGTTTGGTTTCCAATATCAGGCGCTGACCGCCTCGCGCCCAACCGCATGCCATTTTAAAAACATTGCCTGCTATTTCTTAAACCAAAAACATATTTTTCTTGAAACTATTATGGTAAGATAAAATTGTCGTGAGAGTGCAAATAATAACTTTAAAAGGAACTGGGGATTCGTGGGGTTGGGGGGCGCGCGCCTTAGGGACGAGTCGCCCCGGTACCGGGGGCATAAAATACCTGAGGCGGACTAACTAGTAGGATAGAAAATTATAAAGAAGGAATTTAGGACAGTTAGTTTAAGTGTTACTTTCCATACTCAAATATTGTAAAATTCGACAAATGGATTAAAGGAGACAGAACATTGTAGCCTAGGTAAAAATTGGTCCTGAGTTACATAGTAGTTATCATGGCCAGGTATGTAAGGATAAATAAATAAAATATCTGCTCCTCCCATCTCTTTCTTGGCCTCACTTGCAGTCTTTTTCCTACATAATTCATTTCCAACATTTTTTTTTGCATCATCTTTTTCTATCCTCATTACATGCCCATACCATCTCAGCATTGAGGTTGCATATCAGAATAAACAAAAATATGTATTTGTAAAATTGTTCCCAAGGCCAACTTAACCTACAATAACTTTAAGGTTAGGATGATATTAAAAATATGAACTTTAAAATGTTAGTTTTCTTTAAAAATCAATGTTTTATTTTTCACCTTAACATGTTAAAGGATATCCGTTTGACTAAAAATAAAAATAAATTATTATTGTCCTGTCCATATTTTTATATTATTTATAAATAAGAATATAATGGACTAACTTAAATTTGTATAAAGACTCACTGTTAAATTATGATTAAAGATCAAATTTTGGTCAAGCTATCAAGAGGGAAAAACTTTGCCTCTTTTGCATTGTAATGGTCAGAGATCTTCATAACAATTGTACCTAATAAATACTTTATTCAAACACATAAGGGCCTCTATTGATCTGGTTGTATTTTGTATCTACTGAGTAGGAGTAAATAAGACCAAGCATGTTTTTAAGTTGGTTGATGTCACATGGCTAAGGTCCATCTTCTTATCAATTCCTAACAAGCACAAACATTTACCAATTCTCTTGTAGGCTTACTCATGTGTATATGATGTTGAGGGCAAAATGTGTCAACGTGTTTAACTCAACCTAGGTTTGTATACATGGAATTTATTTTATGGCATTTCATAATAATTAATTTAAGTTATTACATTTTACTTTTTCTAACTTAGTAAACACAGTGAAATCTCACTTAACGGATATCTCTAAAATTTTGATTCTTCTTTAGAGCGGACAGTTCAAATTTCCCCTGCAAAATAGCATTGGCTCTTACAGTTAAACAACTTCCCAATAACACACACACAACACACACACACACACACACATACATTGCTAGAGACGCATATTTATGTATACAAATCTTTAAACAATGGACAAACATAGAAAACGTCAATTTATATACAGTATTTTACTGTTGGAATGTCAGGGATGTTATTTTCTCGTGAACTGTGAATGTTAAGTGAAAGTTTCCAAAATAGCCTACATACCGTAGTATTAATTACAAGGTTTTATCTCCAACCGGTAGTAAGATGCGGTGCTAAGTATTATTATTATTATTATTATTTATATCATCATCTCTCCAACCCCTTACAAGCTATTAGCAGGGGTTGTTCCAGCATTTTGGTCTGTGCCTATGAGCACAAATACAGTAAAGAATGCCTACAGCTTGCATTTAATTTTATTTATGTAAGTACTGTTCTGTGTATTAAATGTAATCTGTATAGTAAGACCCGCCTCGGTGGCGTAGTTGGCTAACGCGCTTGTCGTGTTGAAGCTCGACTGCCGAGGACGGGGAGATCGAGGTTCGAATCTCGGTTGGGTGAACTGGGGTGGGTTTTTCCTAAAATGGTTTTCCACTCTTCCTCCACGCAAATGCGGGTTCACTTCCTCTAATTCAACCTTCCCAATTCCGAATCCATTAGCGTAGATAGTACTTAAAGTGTATAACCCAAACGGGTAGTAAGACGCGGTGCTAATTATTAAATATGTATAGTAAGCTACTTACAATATTTATTCACTTGTCATAATAATTATCAAACATACAATACTGCACAGTGGTCTAGATTATTGTAGTTAATATCCACAATATATAGGTTCATTATATTAAATTGTGTCCTAGCAGCATGAATTTTAAATATTTTTTTCCAAATATGTATACATTCTTATTAACAAACTTTTTTGATCCCGGCAGTTATCCTCTATTAATAGATTTCACTGTATTCTTATAGTAGGCCTGCAGTTGATAAAACTTAACACGATTCTAATCACATAACACAAGTGTGAACTTGAAAGATATGCAGAAAGGTTTGCTTTAAAAAAGGCTGTAAAACAATTAGTGCATCAAACCACCCCCAGTACTACCAACTGGGATCTAAACCTTAGCCTCTCGGGTCATTGAGATAACTCAATGCATTCCAAACTCTTTTTATTAATAAAATTGTCATACCTTGAAGCAATTACACTTTGCGATTTTCATGTAATTTAATCTTATTTAAGTTGAGCCCAAACAGGCAATATGGCTGTGTCACCATAATGACTCAGTTTCTAATAATAGTACTAAAATGTACCATTGACATTTAAATATAATTATTTCATAGATAAGTTTGAAGAAGGAAAAGAGATAATGATTTAAAACTATAAAGCATAGGTACCTAGTTAGTAGGATGGGTGTGTGCAAACTTTAGTTTGTAAATGGGGGGGTGGTGGAATAGAACAATGTGAAAGGAGAGGTGATGAATGTGGAAAATGTTGGAAGAATCTATAAAAGTACCGTATGGGACTAAACACCATGTAAAAGCTCATTTGCAAATAAATTCAAAATTCAATTAATCACAGACTATTTTTATTTGTAGCCCTCCCCCCAAAAAAAGATGGCAAGTGGCAGCAGTTCAAATGGCGATTCCTCAAAAGTGTCATTTGTAGATTTGAGCTCTGTACTCAGCGAGTACAGCATCCCACACATTTGTGAAATAAGTCCACAAACTCTTCTAGAGAAGTCACAGTATGGAAAGGTAAGTAGGTTTAAGAGTTGACTTAATAATTTTTACTACCATGCAGGCCTAGTCACATGCTTTTGACAAACTTTTGGCTTGACCCTGATTGAAGACTTAATTGTGTGTGTATGTAACATGTTTCAAACCCAAGAACCATATGGATCTAGTCCTAAACAGTGATCCATTGCACTCAATCTTTGAGGGATTCAGATTTGATTCCTTGTACCTAATAATCTTTATAATAAGGAGAGCAGTGTGTTGGGAGTTCAGCAGCTTTAAGGTGCTTCTTTGAGACCTAGCGACACAGAGGTACTTTTAAACTAAAAATGTTTTCATTAAATTAAAGATGGTAGGCCCCCTATGCTTTGTATAGAACCAAATTCATAATTCTTATTCATTCCAAATTCACATGCTTTAAGCAACATTTAATTTTTTGTGTTTTGAAATACGTATATAAGTAACCATATTCTAAATATTTCTTCTTATGACATGATCATCTGTCATTTTTAGACATTCAATTCCTTTGTCCTGATATTACCTCTCTGTCTTAACTTGCTAGCGCAGTAACTTGTAATGATATCATTATCGCTGATGAACAGTCATTCTTGCTTAGTGAGACATTATCATTTGACTATGTCCTGAATATTTGGGTCAATCCATGTAACCACAAAGACTGAAAGTACGCTTGGTAGCTTCAGAAATAAGTTTAAAGGCCTGCTCCCACCTACGCAACTAGTATCAAATCAAAGTGCAGCAGCCAGAAAATATTCTTTCCGCATATTTAAATGGACCCGCTCACATCTAGATGACTCAAATTGATGTAAAAATCATTTCACACAGGATACTTTCTTCGATTCAATAGCGTTACCGGACAAAGTTTGTGTCATAGGTTATTTCCGGGCAAGTTCCAGGACATTCGATAGATCAGTGTGTTGTTATTGCCAAGCAAGGCTGTGGAAATATTAGTTAGCAGGTGCAGGTGCAGGTGCAGGTGCAGGTGTTCAAGTTTGTATTATTGTATTTGTAAAGCGAAGCTGCAATGGAATTAATTACTTTAAGTCCAGGGCTAAAGATTTATTTACAATTAAAATTCAATAAGAAAAAAACTGGTAACACAAGAGCGAATGCATTGGAGGAGATCAATAAAAAATAAGAACGTAGCGCAAAAGCTTACTTGCATGTATTTGAATCTTGCAGTTTAATGTATACACAAGCACTTATTTATATATTTTTTACATTGTATCTACAGTCATGTGGTTATAATTGGGGAGAAAATACAGAAATTTTTGGTCCTAATTTATATTCATAACCCCTGCATTGGGGCTTTCCTCTTCGCTTGAATGTGCGTCCAATTATTACACTTCACTTGTTTTCGGCTAAGTGGGAGCAGACCTCAGAGGTGTGACCTAGGTCAAGGAACCAGAATGAAACACATGAATTAACCAATGAAGATATCTTTTATATCTATCTAACAATGTTTTAAACAGTAAATATTTTATTATAAAAATCAAATAAATTAAATATTCAATTTCAACTTATATTCACCAGCGTTTTGTTATTTAAAACAGTAATTATAAAATACATCCCATCTCTGAAAGAGTAAGTAATGGTGTTGATGAAAAATATTTGCACTATACCAAACATAATATGATTATGAACATCAAGTCTACTCATAGAAGTAAGCGGGGAGGGCTTCACAATTGCCACCCTTCTGTAAGGCATATTATTTGTTATTTTATAATTAGGTCATTACAAATGGTGCCCAACCATAGGGCTAGTTAACTAGTATGTATGGGGCCATAACAGCTTTTATATGAAGATTTATCTATTAATAAAGTGTCAGTAATAGATTTTTACCCTCCTGTGCCCCCTTCTACATTTCCCCCTGAACCCAACAATTCACTTTCACCCATAGCTAAGGCACTATTTACTCTAGTATTAAAGTTGACCTGGCGGTCTAGGGGTAAGGTGTCTGACTTATGTGCTGGTGGTCCGGGGTTCAATCCTCGGTACTGGCACAGATTTATCTGATTGCCAAACCCTTCCTTCACCTCTGACAAGAAGTGTATTAATCACTACTTGTGAATGTGTGGAATGCCAGGCCTCCACTATGGTTTGGATTCCACATTAAACTGTAGGTCCTTCATTTAATATCAAATATCACAATCACCCTACCATTACACATTAGCATTAGTGCGTATAACCCGAACGGTTAGTAAGAAACGGTGCTAATAATAATAATAAATAATAATAATAATAATAATAATACTTCTACTAATATTACTACTAATACTACTACTCTAGTATTAATCTATTGAAGAGTAGATTTTCTGCCAGAATAATAAAAAGGGGTTCGAAGTCCACTTGAATCATGAGAAGTTTGTATTAATGGCCACTAATGTTGTTGCTTCAAGAACCAATAAATATGAAATGCATCTCACTTAGTTTTTGTTTTACACTTCAATTTAATTTTAAGAAATTTGTGGATAGTATGTCAGGTACAGTACTTTTGGTACAATCATCTGACCTTTTGATATTGTTTCACATTATGTGGACCCAAATTTTTAAAAATATATTTCAAACTATTTTTGAATCATAATCTTGTTAAGTGTTGTACAGTAGGGTCTCGTTAATTCGAACAAAAGTGGGAGAAAAAACAAATTTAATTTTAAAACAAAATTTATTTTAATAATATAAAGTAGTGAAAAGAAACAATGTAAAAATCACTCAGTTTGTTTTGTTTTCAAAAAGAATGAAAATAGCATATACTAGGGTACTTATAACAATTATTTATTTATTTGGCATGTTCATAAGATTGGTAAGTCTCTTTTGTCGTAATTAAGTGAATTTGTTGGCTGACGCAATATTCCGTCACCGCCTTGTGAACATTGCATCAGCTGGTGTCGCGACAGGTTGCTGCTCCATGTGCTGTAGAGTGAGGTCGAGTGCCGCTGCGGCATTTGCATTTGATACAAGCTGCTCCTTATAACCACCTGTTTCATCATCACTCCCTTCCACATTCTGCTCAGTGTCTTGCTGAGTAACAGCCGCAACTTTGTACTCATCTATCAAGTTTTCATGGCTTCCAACATCCGCTGTCATCCACTCATTGACGTCGGTTTCATCTGATTCTTTGCACCCAGAAATTTGTTGAGCAAGCTGAAGTAGATTTTCTGCCTCATTTCCCTGCTCTGAATTTTCATTGTAGCTGAGAGTTGACCATATTTTTTTCCAATATTTTTTCAAATACTGTTTGTTTATACAGTCCCAAGATCCAGCAGCCCAATATACCACACCCTTAATATTCACTACTTTAATTTTTTGAAGCAGGGAAAGTGAACTGTCATCATTTTATTCTATAAGGGTCCTGAGAAATCCTTTTTTATAGAAAAGTTTTATATTTTGCTAGACTCCTTGATCCATTGGTTGCAATATTGGTGCAACATTGGGGGAGGGAGGAAAACTGCCTTGATTTCACCACACGTTAGTTCACTTTCATATTGAATGAGATGGGTATTGTCGATAAGAGCAATGCTTGAACTAGCAAATCATTTGCCTTATTGAAATTAGGTACAGCAGGGACGAACTGTTTGTCATTTGAAAAATTCTTTAAAAAGATTCCCATTCATATAAGCCTTAGTTTGGTTCCTATAATAAACATTAAGAAAGTTCATATTGATGTTTTTAAACGTTCTTGGTTTAGGTAACTTACTGATCACCATTGACAATAACTTGTGGTTTCCTGCTGCATTGCTACAATCCATTAGAGTAACACGTTCCTTACTCATTTTGAAACTCGGAACACAAGTTTCTTCTTTGGAGGCCAGACTTCTTTTTTTTCGGTAATGCCTTAAAGTCTAGGCCAGTTTCATTGCGTTGTAAATTTCTTGGGGGAGATAATTCCCATTTGATGCAGATTAGCAAAACTCAACCAACGTGAGTGGAGAATCTTCGCCATTTATTAATTTGTTGAGATAGATAGCATTCTCTTGAATAGGAGGTCCACTTAAAGCTGTACTTTCTGGCGCTCCTCAGTAAACCACATAAAAGGACTTCATCAACCCTATCAAATTGTGAGTGTTTTGATGTTTGTCGAGTTTCAAGGGATTTTTCTGATGATGATACACAAAATTGTTCAATCTTGACACGTTCTTTTTCCAGTCAGTAATAGTGGCTTTCCCGATGCTAAACTCCACAGACAATTTAGTCACATTGTTTCCTTCATCCAAACATTTCTAATCCTTCAGTTTATCTTTAATAGTACACATAGTATGCTTCCATTTGCTAGCCATTTTTTTTAATCACTAAAACACTACATTTACACATGCACATGAACTGACACATTGACAGCAGTTGACTGAATCAGTGGTGAGACAATCAGCCAGGTGTTCTATGACTCACCATACAGGTAGGCAATAGTTCTAAAAATAGCAACAGGGTACTCACCCCACCCGTCTCCGTCTCTCAGTTCTTGTGAATAGCACACACATAAACACTCCCATTTAGACCTTACAGTGAATTTTTAATTTACATTATAGGAAAGATTTCAGTTAATCCGAAAATCATTTAATCCAAATAGGTCTTGGGTTGGTCCAAATTAGTTCAAATAAACGAGACTCTATTGTATTCTGTGTGTTTAAATTTAGATTTGGTTAAAAATAGATTATTAAAAGGGCTTTACTAATATGTGTTCCAATCCAGGTTATATTTCATGAGATCGCCGACAGTTACCCTACCGACGCAGACATTTGTTGTCGTTATTCACTGACCAATGGAGTGACTTACTGTCATGGCGACCGGGTCAGTCTTTACAAAGTGGGCTGGAGGTATGCTGAGGAGTTCTTGCATTTTGAGTGGGCCCCAGGCCCACCTGAATCTGCCCAAACAGAGTTTCAGATTCTGTTTAAGGGTAAGTTATCTCAACGAATTGCTTTCCCCATTTTTACCTTTGGTGTCAGTCATTTGTCTAACCACATAAATTACACTAACAAAACCTAACCCACTTTGATGGCCGCGTGGTTTAACACGCTAATCTCGTGTTGGACTAAACCCCTAAAGATGGGGAGATCGGGGTTCGATCTCAGTCGCGTGCACTGAGGGTGATTTTCCTAAATGGTTTTCCACTCTTCCTCCATGCAAATGCAAGGGAATTTCCTTTAAATTAAACCTTCCTAAACCCTAACTCATGTGTAATTAGCATAACCTGAACGTGTAATAAGCTGAGGTGCTAAAAAAAACTATAGCTGTGATAAGGTCTCACAGAGTTTACTGAACATTGGTGATCCCATTTTTTCCCTGGCTGAATAGGAGTAGATTTCATAAGTTTCACTTTTCTTAGCCTGTTTTATTAATAGATAGGCGTGTTTACTTTGCTTATAACCAACACACAGATACTAGTTCACAGGAATAAAAATTATATATTCTCATATTTATCAAGTTAGCACATTAATTTTATCAAATGCAAGATAAAATTGGGTGGTTTGCTTGTAGCTTGCAGTTAAGAGTTAACTGTAATTTTTTTTTATTGAAAGCAACTTTTGGTAAATTAGTCTTAAATAAGAAAATAACTGATTTTTTAATGAACCTTCAAACTTAACAACTTTTTTTTGGTTTTTAACTAAAGATGGGATTCTTGATTCCTTGAATCCCTAGAATCCTATGGTATTCGAGGGATCGAGATTTGTAAAAATCTCAAAATTATCTCCACTACAATAATTATAAAAAACTTGTCTTGATATAACAATTTTAATCAATTGGTAAAAGGAATTATGTAGACTGATGTAGTTGGGAGGTCAACAAAATTAGTCAATATTGTATTAATATAATTAATTTGATAAAAAAAAAGTTATCCTTGTTGTTATGACTTAATAGACATGACAAACAAAATAGCATTTGTCAGTGGCACCAGTACTTGATCAAAGTTTTTTAAAATTCAATTTTGCCTATTTTCACTTTAACTGAAACTGTTCTTAAAAGATTCAAGGACTTGAATTTATTATTTGAGATTTGAAAGAAACTTTATTATTCAAATTCAAGATTACAAGAAAATTTTGAGATTCATATTTTATAAATATAGGATTCAACCCATCTATACTTTCAACATTAGCTTAAATGAAAATAAAGTTTGTTGCTCAACTTATTCAAACACAGACTAATTTTTTTCAAAGCGTTTTAAAAACTCCTTTACAATTGGTTGTTTGATATTAAATGGTTTTATTCAGTTGCATTGGGAGGATGAAAGAAAAGCACACTTGGTTATTTAATCTATTTGTGCTAGAACAAATTATAGGCCAACACTAGTTATTAATTTGCAATATATTGTTTTATTTATGTCTATATTCACTTACGTGAATGTGTGGAATGCCAGGTCACCACCGTGGTTCGGATTCCACGTTAAACTGTAGGTCCTTCATTTCATCTCACAATCACCCTACCATTACACATTAGCGTAAGTGCTATAACCCGAATGGGTAGTAAGACGCGGTGCTAATAAATATAAAAAAAAATATATTCACTTACTAAAAAAAAAATTGTCAAAATTATAAATTTATTCCTCAGGCTAGAATGAAACAAAATAATTTTGATCTGAGTGCTTATTTATTTGTATGATCAAATCCTTTGGTCAATTTCCTTTCTTTTGGTCTTTTAAAGTATTTTATATGAACTTTCTGACATTTTGTAATCTCTGACTAAGTAAACCAAAAACAAAAAGTCTATGTGGAAATAACACTTGTGTTATGTTTTGCAGTTAATAACTTGCCAAAGGATGTTAATGAAATCTACCAGTTCTGCTATATGACAGCAAAAATGAAATGTGCGGTGCAAGTGGTCCCTTCCAGTTTCACCGTTCAGATGATAATGAACTGTGCATTGTTGAGGAACAGGATGGGATGGTAGTTGTCCGGTCAAGGTCAGCCGTTGCTCAGGAGAAACTCCGAGAGGTGAGTGTAGGCTCCTTTGTTAAACACTTGTACTGTACTGCGTTTCAGAGAATAATTATCAATTTCTGTAAACCGAACATTCTTGTAAGAATTTAATGATTTTACAACTTCTACATTAATTGTAAAATTTTCATTGATTTGTAATAAGATAAAATAATTGCATTGACACATAAATTATGGCTAGTTCAGATAGTTTGTGATAAACGTAAATGATTTATTTGAAAACTAGTTTATATTTAACCTGAAAAGTAATTTCAACCGAGAATTCTTAGAAAAAGTTTGGGAAATTTTGGAATCAACTTATTAAAATCTTGAGACACTCTGATATTAATAATTTGTAAGTAAAGATTTGGTGTGAATTAATTTTAAATAGTTAATGCCAAACATACCTGATTTGTTTTCCATATGTTTAAAAAAAAATTATTCATTGTTATTAACATAATAATAAACATAGAAGTAGCTTAAGGAGGGAATTGTAAATTATGCAATTTCTGATGTGTCATTAAAGCATTGACCCAAAATCACAACAAAATGTAGGCCTACTGAAAACCATATTCTCACACAATTTATCTCGGCAGTTTGGTGAACTAAATAGGAATTAGTAAAAAGGCTGAGTGATATCTTTAATTTGGAAAGCCAAATATACAACTTATTAAAATTTAACCATATAGTAAAGTCTTGATAGTTATTTGGATAGGATCAGGACCAGCTAGAACTTACAAAAACTTTGATCAACTGGAATATCACTGGAAAAAATGGTGTGGCTAAAAATTATATCTAAACCCAACCACAAAACTAACTTCAATTAAATGATGACTGCTAAATATTCACGTGTAAGAAAGTTACTTTCCTTTTAAAACTCTTTAATGGGCTTTTGTTTCTGTACTTGGCATAGTTTCTTTACAGCAAGATCTCAACTGCATTTCAACAGAATTATTGGAGTTTTCAACATTTGGTAATCCCCCCCGTTTTTTAGCTAAGGCTTGATCACAGTCTACAACTCGGCTACCCCTGAGTAAACCGCATTCTTTACAGTGACTTAATTAAGAAACCCACCTTATTCTTTCTTCTCTTTCACATAAACGGGAACATTGTTGGTATCTTTTATTGGTGTCTCCAAATCACCCTGATCCATTGGTTGAATAAAACTCATAGCAAGTCACAAATGTCATTAGATTGTAGGTCTTCTTCATCCAAGTGGGAGGTTACGTTATCTAGAAGCAAAATAACCTTATAAAACAAAATGTTTTCTTTTAAAAATTCATTTCTCTGAGGCCAAAATTCATTTTTAAAACCATTCATTGAAAATGTCCCTGTTTATCATTCCTTTTATGATTTTTGTAATATAAGAAAGGGCTGAAGGGAACACATTTTTTTAGTACATAAATAAATAGTAGACAAGGCAAAGCTACTGCAATCATGTGCAGAGGTGTTGGAGGCACATGTCATTCTTCCAGACTAGCAGGCTACAATATGGCAACTGCTTTGTATCCCTTATAACGGATGGATCTCATGGAATGAGTCACAATGAATTTAAATACATGAATATTGTTAAAATATATGTTATTTTAGATTTTAATTTATCAGGGGAAGGTAAAAACTATGACATTACAAAAGGAATGTTGATTACACAATCAATTCTGGTAAAGGCTCTACTTTGTCAAAGTGATTGTTCTACAACAATACAACAACATAGTGTTTATTTTTTAAACTAGCTCAAACTCAACAGAACTACTACTGCTCAGATTCTAATATATATAGTCTTAATTATCAATAACTGAATTGATAATCATACTGATTAAAATATTTTGAAAATAAAGTGTCGATAAGTTATCTTTGGCCCGGCCCATGAGTATAAATTGTAAAGATCATATACATCCATTTTTTAAACTCTTCTATATATTGCCATTCCTTTTGAGAGATTATATAAATAATCTTTTCCCTAACTAATTTCATGTTTTTTTTTGTTGTTTTTTTCCAAAGAATGAAAGCTATTGTTAAATTGCGTGACAAATTAGAATGATGATAGTTGATTAAATAATATAATATATATATATATAATATAACACACACACACAAGTCTGTTTTTATTAATCTTATCACTAACTATCCTTTTTGGTGACTCAACTAGTGGATAAGATAACTAGAAAATTATTTTCTTGGTAATCAATCTCAAAATAACACATACTTCACCTGACACGTTGGCTTAATCTACAGAGCATTTGTATACTGTTCCAAGAGTCTCAAGTTTGATTATTGGCAAAGACAAAGAAATGTATCACTATTGTCAAGTGGTGAGGGAATTCATGCCCCTTAGCTCTCAAGTATTTCAAGGATACTATATTTTCATTTGTAACCACAAAAATTAATTTGATGTTAAGGCTCGTAAGTATTATCATAATTTATTATCTCAAAAAACATGAACACTTTATGTTTCTTTTGTATAAAACTCCCCCTTACCTGATAATCACCTGTTTATAAATAAGAATATACAGTAGAGCTTTATTATAATGGACTAATAGGGGCTGAAGGTTGTTCGTTTTAATGAAAGTCTGGTTTATAACAAATAATCCTTTTAGGGGTGTAATGCAGGAGGGTGTACATCAATCAAAGTACAGTAGTTAGCTATAAAAAGTGTTTATTATATATCAAATAAAAAACAGTCTTCAACATAGCTTGAATTGAAAATATGTGTACATATACACTGCATTAATCTTTAGAACAAGAAGGTCCTGGTTCATGTTGATTGCTTACATTCATTGGTTTGAAAAAATAGTTTATTTTCTGCTGGGTTTGTTTGCTGCTTATTTCTTTAGTTAATAACTGATGGAGGTGCCGTAAGTGTTCATAATAAGCAAACACATTTTCATTTGCCGACTGTTCAACATATTGAATAACAAAATGTAAATGTTCTTTCACTTCGCTCACCTTAATTGTAGGCTGAGTAGTGTCTCCTACCTCTTCTTCCTCCTCTTCGTCCGAAGATTCTGCTTCTTCAGTTACATTGGCGATAATTTCTTCTTCAGTCAAAATCTGGAAGCCAGGGTTGTCTTTGTCTGCTTCAAGCCAGGCCTCCACATCATCCAACGAAACTGATTCCTCTCCTCTGAGTATCACGTTAGTCTTCTATCTCACCATTTTATACTTGTGGAGTTGTTTCTTCATTATCCTAAAGCCTTTTCCATGCCCTTACCAAAGTCGTTTGATTTCTTTCGCGGCATCAGTAACGTTGTGGATCAAATGTTGCATGACTTTAAATTTTTGAAGAATCTGTTGTCCCCTACTGTCTTCATCAGCGGATGGCTCTTCAACCTCTAGGATTTCACTAAGAAATTTCCTTTTATACAGCCGCTTTGCAGTGTAGATCACACCTTGGTCCATGGGCTGGAACACGTATGTCGTGTTGGGTGGCAAGAACATACACTTCATCTTCTTATCTTTACTGCAGAGTTTGTTCTCATCAGGGTGTGTTGATGCATTATCTAAAATAACAGGGCCTTTACTTCATCTTCTGGAATTTTTAAATGTTCAATCTGGTGTTTTTTAATCGCTGATACAGCCTTTGTATGAAACCAACCATTTATTATTTCAGTTGTAAGCCATGAATTTCGAGAACTATAATAATGAACTGGAAGATTGCCCATCACATTTTTTAGTGCCCTAGGATTATTTGCTTTTACCGATGATAACGCTTTTAAGCAAATGGCTACCATTCGCATTCGCACACAGCAAAGCTGATACACGCTCCTTGCTATTTTTCTGCCAGGCGTAGTTTTCTTGGCTTTTGAAGCTTGTGTACTATCAGGTTGATCTCTCCAAAACAAACCAGTCTCGTCAAAAATATACATTTTTCTCAACTGATAACCTTAATTTTAATCACATCATTTTTTTTTTTTTCCCTAAATGACTCAAAAGCTTCAAAATCTGCACTCAAAATTTCCCCACATTTTCTTATTTGAAGTGTTGTGGCGTCGACGAAATCAAAACAACCAACCAGAGCAGCTGCTTTAATTTCTATTCCTCGAACAGCTAGCCCAGATGAACAAAGCTGAGAAAACTACTTGTAAACAGCATCATCCAGCGTTACAAGAATAGGGATCTGCTGCGTTTAACTTCACTCTTTTCTTTTTCTACATTAAACTTAAGAAAAAAGTTACTAATGTCACCTTTCGCCTTTTTAATATCAGACATGGTTTGTTTGGCTATTCCATACTCAGCACAAATTCTAGACACTGAAACTCCTCTCTCAACCTTTTCTATCACTGACAGTTTCTCGTAAAGACTAAGAGTTTTACATTTATGTTTCTGTCCTACACTAAGCTTACTTAATGACATGATTCGAAGGTAAGCTAATAAAAACTGGTAAGTGTGCGAGCGCAACCAATAACTGACAAATACTGAACAAAACAGAACTGGTTGCAAGTGCTGGCATCGAGCGGTAATTTGTGGAATTTCAGACATTGACTTGTCTGACCAGCTGGCTGGTATGAGTCATGCAGCGCATCCATGTTTACACAAAACAATACAACGATTGATGTTTAATCGCTTGCTTGGAAATGTAAAACTCTCCAGATAAAAATAAGCATCCTCTCTTAATAAGTGTTACAAATTTGTTAACTGTTCATTGTAATAGGGTCCGTTATAATGAGGTTCTACTGTATTATTAAATTTAATTGTTCTAACACAACTGTGCTAGACATATTTTTCAAGGATACCATACCATTTTAGGAGAGAAAAAAATTGTATCTGACTGAACCCATTGAAAAGAAACATATTTTTCACAAGTTTATTGAACAGAACAAAATAAAAAGAAAGCTATTACAGAAGGAACATGAGAAAATATAAATTCTATCATTTTTATCTCTGTTAACTCAGATATTGATGATTCATTGTTGTTAGTAACAAATTGCAGCCTAAGGATGTATTATGTAAAAAAAATGAAAATAAATAAATTAGATGGTCTAATTTTTTTTTTCTCTGTCAAAATTTGTGGAAAACTCAAATATCCTTAAAAAGTGAGCATAGATTTGTATGAAAAAAATCCTCCATTTTACTCTCAACTCTTGGGCTAAACATTTTTATAACGAAGTAGAAACCCCCACCCTTCAAAGTATTATATTATTGCCATTGTCTTGATAGTGTGTGTTCCGTAAGTGGTTTTACATTCTGTTTTCAGGCTAATACTATTTTGATTTTCTAGAACCCCTGGTTTTCCCTTCCTCCTTAATTTGTGTTGTTAATAACATTTATGAATGTGTTAGTAATTTTTTTTATGTCAACAACATTTTAGGCAGAGAGGACCAGTGAAAGTCTTCAGCAAGAAAAGACGGAGGTGGAAAACAAGCTGCAAAAACTTCAAGATAGCCACAATAAGATGAAAAGCGAACTGGAGGAGACTCTTAGTCAACTTGGCATCCTCCACACAGAGAAACAGGTGAGGACCTGATCTTTTCAGCTCATTTACAACATTGCTTACAAATAAGGCCTTATTGGAGAGAGGCATATAAAATATTAGTTCTACTTTTTAAATAAATGGCCTTATCTGACAGCATATGGGATCTGCAGCTGACACTTTTGATAATTAGTCTCAATACCTGTAAAATAATGCTATTAATACAGTGAAATGTTATTTTTAATTACTATCAAAAAAAGTTTGTATTTTTAAAAGCCCTTTCTATGAAAATTGAGCTGCAATTATTAACATCACACTTTGTTACAATTTATTTTGATGCTAAAACGAGAGAGGCTATCAGCATAACATTTAAATTAAAATATGGCTTAAGTTGAGAATAATGGTAACTTATTCAAATGTTTAAAAATGACACCAGACTGTATTAATTAAACTAGCGCCTAACCAAAGGTCTCGGGTTTGATTTCTATGTTAAGCTGATATGTTTTGACCTTTATTTGAATTAAAGAATATGATTGTGTTCAAACACATTTTAGGTTTAATTTAGAATATTATTAACTTACTCTTCTTTCAAACACTGAAAATACTAAACATTTTACCCCATAAAGATTTTAATATAAATTTCTTGTATGAAACCAAATTGGTAGTACGCTTTGAATAAAACTAAGTATATAGTATAACTTCAATTTTATTGAGTGAATACTTATGTTTATAAAGATATAACTGTTGATCATCTAAGCACATCATGGAAGTATATACTCAACTGTCTATTTCTTAGAGAATATATATTCATGTCTGGTAAGAATAAAGGAGCGTACATTCCCACTATGCTCTGCTAATTTTCTTTTGAGTGTGGTTAGTAGCAGTCTCAGCTCTCAGTATTTTCTTTTCTCTGCTGAGCTTAAGATTAAGGCTCAAAAGAAATAGCTAAATTTATGAATAATATAGTACCCTGTAGAAAGATATACAATGGCACACATGAACATGTGTATTCCCAGAACTTAAAATGTAGGGGTATGCGAAGTCCCCTTTTTAAATTCGAAATAATTCAAATCAAATATATGGTTTAAATTAGGAGGGATAGCCAGCACACTTTCCTTGGTGATATTGGAGTATAAATTGTATAGATAGAACACTCAAAAACACACACACATTTTTAAGGACAAGTGTTCACTGTCACATACAGCTTCAAGTCAAGAGAGTAGACTGATAGTGTTCTATCCAAACAATTTCTACTCCATTATCACCAAGGTAAGTGTTTTGGCTAGCCCTTCTAATTTAAACCATGATTTAGCCTAGTGCTCTATTCCAAATCAAATATATGAAATATTCTCGAAGCCGAATCGTAGTTTGAATATTTTTTGTTAGTTTTTTAATTTTAAGCACCAAAATCACCTGGGATATGTTTTATTACACAATTGTTTGTAATATTTATTTTTATTCTCATAAAGATATACACACAACTTACTTAATACTGTTTTCATATGAATATTGTCTTGTAATATACATAACAGCTCAGAATTGCAATAATTGACCATTATAGGCGAAGATTCTTAAACGTTAGCGAGTATTTTTTTTAAGTGAAGTCTAATCTTATATCTGTTTTGAAGTCAGGTCGAAGTTTTGAAGTTTCACACACTCCTAGTCTGAAAGTTAATATAGACTAGTTAAACCTATATTTTTGAAGGCCGGAGAAAGTGGAAACTAAAGGAGGTGCTATTAAGGACATAATTAATTTGATGGCATTTTTATTATTGGTAGGTGACCTTCAATTTCAATCTTTGTTTTACAGTATATAAACTGACAGTTTGTTTTGAAAAAAAAATTGATTGTTTCTTACCTATGTGCAGCTTAAGTGATAGAATTTCAATATCTTGTTCTTTTCAATTCAAGTACTATTATATTTCACATAAATTTTTTTAATGTTTTGTAGAGATGGGGCTACTCGAATCCACCGTTTTACTGGATTCAATGGTCAAATTTTTCACCTTGTAAACAAAGCATACTGTTATGAATTCAAAAATTACTTAGCCTATTTGAAAAGCACAACGTAATCCATAGTTTTTATTTTGTCGGACTAAAGAGATAAGCATGAATAAAATCTC
Organism: Timema cristinae; assembly: GCA_039000515.1. Lineage (NCBI taxonomy): Eukaryota > Metazoa > Arthropoda > Insecta > Phasmatodea > Timematidae > Timema > Timema cristinae. Next base: position 28,295,481 of record JBCFYV010000935.1, read on the forward strand.
TTTTTTTTAAAAAATTATAATTGTTAGGTGTAGTAAATCTAACAAGCCTAATACCCTACCCTCACACCTCTATGGGAAACTTGGACTCTACCGTTGTAGCGCATGCTCACTTGTGAAACTTTCACCTCACAAACAACCTTGTAAATATTTTAATGAAAACATTAAAACTCTTCAAAAACTGAAAATCAAAACTAGAATTAAAAATAAACTAGAAATAAATAAAACAAATTACAGCTTTTTTTAACATAAATAGGAACACATTACACACAATACAGTCAGCCGCCATGGTGTATATGTTTACTCACCAGAGTGATTATTAAATAACCATAACTGTTAATTCTTACCACCCAAATGGTTTCAATTATCTACAACTATGCAAAGAACCCCAATTTATTTCATACGATCCTTAAGTTAGATATTTTGTTGGGTTTTATGAAAACTAAGTACTGTCAATAGACACCAATAAAACAGTTTATTTATGCCTACCGGCCTACAAATTGTGTAGTGATCGTTTTATAAAATTCCTAAGAAAGCCTATATCTGCTCAAAGCCCCACTGTTGGGATCCAATTGCAATATTCAAGAAATCCTCACATTGGGTAACCAATTATATTATCCTAAAGACCCTGCATTGGGTAACCAATTATATTATTCTAAAGACCTCGCATTGGGTAACCAATTGAAAAAGTCTACGAAACTTCTCATTGAGCTCCAATTGAAGAATTCTAAAAAGCCTCAAGATGGGTTGTCAATTATAAAACTCTGAAGAAACGACAACTTATGCTATTATCTATCCCTGGCTAACTCGGCATCTCTTATCGACGCAATTATTATATAAGGAGATTCCCACTTATACAATAAATATACTTTGAACACCTTTATATTAATTTATTATTAGAACATATTCCTTTATACGTTATTATTATAACAATTTACAACTTCAGCTTGTACGATTGACCTGTCCCTATGCCATTCACCTTACACTATATCATAATTAAATATGTAGTGACAAGCAACACACATCTTGTTGCCACCGCAGTCATTGCACGTCCCTTCTGGTATAACAGTCAGAGTTTGTTTCTACCTCACGTCTTTTTTAAATTCTGATGACATCGACTATTGCATTAGAGTGGGCTGACAATCTTAACCCATCACAAGAAAGTAGTTTGAATTCTGGCTTTTTGATTGGCTGGACAATGCAACCACTCCATACTAAGGAAAAGGTGTATTTCTCTTAGAACGAAAACAAAGTGCAAGCTCACCTCTTTTCTTTTTGGTTTCATCATCCAACGCACCCAACAAGCACATTTAAAATAAAAGAAATGTATTGACTAACAAACTGCCTGAAGGTCTTAAATTTTCTAAAATGCAAATGAATAATTAAAATAATATAAAATAAAAATAATTCCTGAATTTAAATATAAAATCCAATAAAATATTTAAACTGCAGTCTCATCCTGCCTTTTCAAAACAACATAGGGGTTTACAAGTTGGGAAGTTAGAGTTTGTTTAGAATCGATTCAGGTAATCTAATCCCTTAGTAAGTGCTATTGAGTATTAAGAATCAAATAATGACTTGCTAATTCATAATTTGTTTTTAAATTGATTTTAACTCAGAATTTATTGTTTTTTTAAATATGTTATTGAAGTAATTGTAAAAATATTCAAGCCTAATCCTGCCTAATAAATTGAGAATGGACATATTGCAAGAGTCGAAAATCTATTTGTGTTTTAAATACAATTTATTCTCAGAAATCGATATATCGCAAAAATCAAAATATATATATAAGGTAACTAGGCCTAATCTATTTACTTTGTATGTTTTTTAGAAACTTAACAACACTGTTAGAAATAACTAGAAGACACTCATGTTTTGATTGATTTTCAAACAATTGTATGAATCTAAATTGTTTAATTTGGCTGGATTTTAACCAGTATTTTGTGAGGGGTGGTTAGGGTTGATTAAAATTGAAGGCATGATTGAAATAAATCTTAATTTACAGTTTAGGCCTATATTGTGTAATGTATAGGTCTTTTTGTAAATCATTAAAATTTTTAACAATTTTCTAGGATTCGGACTCAATATTCAAAAATAAAATGTATATTCGGATTCGAGATTTGGATTCAACCCATCTCTAAATTGTTTTCACATTTTTATTTCTGGTAATAGAACTTAAACTACTTTAGATGCCTCGTGTTGGTGACTAGATAGCATAATAAAAAGGGTTGTTATAATTTATATTACGAAATTATTATAATTATAATATATTAATTATTATGCTATCTTGAAAATTTCAGGATAATAAATCAATTTCAACTTCAATAACATTATTTCTTCTCCCTTTTGTGAGTGTGGAGACTTACTCCAATAATAGGAAATATCTGAAGACATTTCAATGAGCAGTCTAAATAAACATTATGTTCTAGTTTTACAAAACGTAGAATCAACCGTTATATTACTTGATGTAGCACCAAGAGGGGATCATCAATGTTTTGATGAAGTAGATAAATATCTGATCAGATTTTTACTATTCAGCAAATATTAGAAAAAAAGTAGAAATCCAACATGATGGTTCATCATTCATACATAGAGTTTTAAAAAAGGGCCTTTGAGTCAATAAAATAAAACGAAGTTTTGTTAAATTTGGGATACCCAAAAAACTTGTCCAGTTAATTGAAGTATGTTTGACTGATAACGCAGGACAGGGTAAGGGTCGCATGTCACTTATCAGACACTTTTAACATTCATAATGGGTTGAAACAAGGAGGTGCACTTTCCCCATTAGTTTTTTTTTTCTAGCCTTAAAGTGTGCTATTAGGGTAATGGAAGAAAGTTGGGAAGGGTTGGCACTAAACTGTACAATGCAGCTATTAGGTTACACAGATGATTTAGCTTGGTTGTGCAGCAGCAAGGAAGTTGTTGCAAGAAATGCAAACATTTTATTAGAGACTAGTAATGAAATAGGTTTGAAAGTGAGCACTGAAAAGACTTTGTGTATGATCACACAGATAACACAGATTGGAATTGATAATTTTGAGATTACTGTGAACAACATATCACTCATCTCACTTGCACACTTTCTGTTATCTACTTCTCCCATCTCTTTTTGGTCTCCTGTACTGTTATCTGATCCTTTCATCTCTTTTTTGGTCTCCTGTACTGTTATCTGATCCTTTCATCTCTTTCTTGGTCTCTATGTACTGTTATCTGCTCCTCTCATCTCTTTCTTGGTCTCCCTGAACTGTTATCTGATCCTTTCATCTCTTTTTTGGTCTCCTGTACTGTTATCTGATCCTTTCATCTCTTTCTTGGTCTCTATGTACTGTTATCTGCTCCTCTCATCTCTTTTTTGGTCTCCTGTACTGTTATCTGATCCTTTCATCTCTTTCTTGGTCTCTATGTACTGTTATCTGCTCCTCTCATCTCTTTCTTGGTTTCTCTGTACTGTTATCTGCTCCTCTCATCTCTTTCTTGGTCTCCCTGAACTGTTATCTGCTTCTCCATCTCTTTCTTGGTCTCCCTGAACTGTTATCTGCTCCTCTCATCTTTCTTGGTCTCCCTGTCTACAAAGTCTTAGTAATAATTGTATTTGAGATATCGTTTTGGGATTTTAACCAATCTTAAATAACATTCAAATGTCACCTCTCTGATTACATTATTTTATAGTGGAAGAAGCTATAGAAATAACGGTTAGAAACAAATAAAAGGGAACAAACCTAAAAACCAAATAGGTTTTTCTTAGAGAGAACATTATTTTATGGAAGCAACTGCTAGAATAATTTAAAAAAACTCTAAATTTCTCATCTTGTCTCTTGGCTTGCATCTTGTTCTCATGTTTGTTTCTTTCAATACATTATGTTTCATTCTTCACAATTTTATGTTAAAAATCTTTCAATTAATATTTACATGCTATAGCCTAATCTGTATTTATCATTATCCATGACTAATTGGTTTATTTACTGCTATACAAAGTCCTTAGAAAAGAAGTTTGCGGACATGGCCCACATGGAACGCCACATGTCACGCCTGCAGCAGAACATGCTCTCTATAGACACGGATAAAAATGATGCCGAGATGAAGCTGCGCAAGGCAGAATCCCATATTCAAGTGCTCACTGCTACCGTGGATACACTTGCATCAGTAAGCATCTTGACATTGCATTCGCATTTATTTAAACTCTGTGTTTTTAACTTTTAATCTGTCTTGCTTGGTTTTTTTGGTGGTTGAAAGCTTTGTGTCAATTCAAACAATTGGTTTTTGTTTAAATTATTTGGATAGCCAGCACACTTAGTTGAGTGATACTGGATTGTAAATTATTTAATTAAAACATTAAAAACACATTAACACATTTTAAAGAGGAGCTGTAACCATGCTTGATTATCTTTTGATTAAAATACAACTAAGAAATAGATCCTTATTCAAAACTATGATCATATTTTAATTTTAACTATTAAAATGTATGCTTATATTTTTTTAATGAGCAATTTGTGAAAAATTATTTTAAAAATACACATTATCAGCCTTTAGGCAACTTTTAGTTTTTATAGTCCCTTTTGTAGGGCTCTGCGAGTACCCATATTCCAAGCTTTGAGCTGAGTTCGTCGCTTAAGCTCGAGATCAAGATCTAGATCGAAAGTTTTGTAGGCTTGTCATTTTTGAGCTTCCACTTTATGTACTTAATAATCAATTTTTAAAACGCAATAGTAAGCATAGTCTATATAATTGAGATAATATCAGCATTTCCACTTATACATCATTTCGTTACTTAACAAATTGTTAAAAATTAAGTTCAATTTTCACATTAATAATGTAATAAAGCTTTAAACCCACTTTTGACCAATAAATTTATTCAATATTATCATTTATTTTGAATAATACTTTTTAAAGTTGTTTATTTGTATTGCCATGACAAAGCAATGAAAATAAATATAGCTAAGAAGATTAATAAATAATTGAATGATTCTTTTTACTATTTTTACATGGTCCTTTACTAAAATCATAATTTATGTTTAATTAAATATGTAATATCAAGAATATATCATTGTATTAAATGTTTTAAAACTTAAGATATTTAATACTCGTATTAATTAATACGTTTAGCTACAAAACTATCTCTATTTTAGTTACTATTTAGTTATAGAATTATGTTGGTTAACCTGTTTAAAATCTTTGTTGGTCTTATTTACTTTAATACATATTGTACCAAACTTACCACATTTATATTAAAAAGCATTTACTATTTCATATTGTTTGGTAGAAATATTATTTTAGTCATATTATTTTTAATTTTAAAGTATCAGCATCAACTTTTATAGGTATTAAAAATTGAATTGAAGTAAATTTCTCGATAAAATAATGTCTAACAGGAGCCCATGCAACTGCACATAGAGGAATGGAAATGGAACAAGATGCAATCATGCACGATTATACTAAGAAATAATAAACAAAATACTAAACACTTCACTTCAAATGTCTTTGTTTATGATTCTTACGTTTTCTTATAGGGTAAATTAAGTTACTGAAGCATATTTTGATGAAATATTAGCTTACTAAAATGTCAATTTTATTAACTTTTTATCAAGACAGTGTAGAAACACACTACATAAATGTAAAGTGATAGTGAAGGAAGCCAACCTGAAGGGATAGTTAGGTTAGGGCTAAGTATAAACAAATGCACTTCTATATTTTCTTTCTACACTCTTACACCTCCCACTTCTTCAAACTTCCACAGTTGTACATTGTTTTGAATTTTCGGAAATATTTATTTTTTCATATGAAGAACATTTATGAACAAGTAATATTCCCAAAAATTCAAACTAATGTGCTACTGTAGAAGTTTTGAAGAAGTGTAAAGTGTAAAAGTTTAAGAAGACATGAAGAGAGAAGTGTGTTTGTTCCTATCTAGGCCTAACCTAACTATCCTTTAAGGGGGTCTGTGAAGTTGGCAGCACCACTAACGGCACAAATTCTGAAACCTATGCCAATATTTAGTGCTCAATTTGTACCCAAAATATTGTAATTCCTATAATTTGTGTCATTAGCTCGCATTAGTGTCCATAAAAATATTCAAACATGTTGGGTGCTGCTAACTTTGCATAGTATTATCACTAAATTAATGGCACAAATTTCTTAGTTTTACTATAACTACTGTAATTTGTGACCTCATACTTTTCTGGAAAATACTGTGAATGCGGCTGGGAGCACCATTAACAGTGAAGGGACATGTGATGCTGACTTCCAGTGTCAAAAGGTCTCCCACCCCTGGGATAAACATTCACTCAAAGACAGAGATGTGTAGCCAGCATAATGTATTGACAGGGGAAAGAGAAATGCAGCGGTCTTCGAGGAGGAAATTACAGCGGGAAGCTACAACGTTTTTAGGTGTTTGATTGAAAATTATCAGGCACAAATTTAAAGTAAAGAATATTCTTGTGGTACAAATTCAGCTCTAAATGTTGGTATAGGTTTCATGAGTTGTGCCGCTATGGGTGCTGTCAGAAACACCCACTGTGTTTTGGGGGTTTGCACTAAAACTACCTGGGCACAAATTATAGGAATAGGATATTCTTGTGGAACAAATTCTGCATTAAATACTGGCATATGTTTCAGGATTTGTGTTGTTATGGGTGCTGCCAGCAGCACTCAATGTGTTTTTTTGGCGTTTTTACGAAAAATATAGGAATATGTTATTCTTGTGGCACAAATTCAGCACTAAATATTGGCATCTGTTTCAGAATTTGTGCCGTTAGGTCTCAGAATTTGTGCCATTATGGGTTCTGCCGTCATCATCCACTTTTTTTTTTCTTTCACAAAAACTATAGTGGCACAAATTATGGGGATAGGATATTCTTGTGGTACAAATTCAGCACTAAATATTGACATAGGTTTCAGAATTTGTGCCATGAGTGGTGCTGCCAACTTCATGACCTCCTTTCGGTTGGCATACTTTACACAATTGAAACAATTTTAATTAGATTTTTATTTGAGTGTTGTTCTTATTTTAAATTTTATTTTATAAGTGTTATTTCTAATTTTAAAACCAATATTACCATTATTTAACTTTTTTTCCCCAAAGGTAGTTACTTTTTATAAAAATGAGTTTCATTCATATTTCAAAAACATGTCTTTTCATATATATTTTTTAACATTTTTAAATTCAGAATATACTCAAACTCAGCTCAAACTCTGGAGCTTTTAGAAATACTTGACTTGAATAAAAAAACCAAAGCTCGCAGACCCATACTCTTTTGTGGTTGTTTTCTCCCCTTTCAAATTTTCCTAATTCTTGTTTACATTATGTTCTACAAACACTCTTAGAATGTTATAATCACTTCAACTTACTAACAGTGGATCAAATTCTACTTCATTCATTCATTCATTCATTCATTCATTTAAATTATCCTCACAAAATAGCTGTGACAAATCATTAAGTGAGATTGACTTCATCAGTTTTAATTCATCGTCTTTAGGGACACTGACTTTTCGCAAATCGTGTTTTCACAAAGTATTTGAAAAATCCACCTTAAAACTGATAAAATCTGTTTCAAGATCAAATAAATCATTATTACCTATTTTTGAGTTAATGAAATAAAGCTCTAAAGGTATTCATACGCTTCCTTTAATGCATTTACAATTGGTGGGAAAAAGTTTTATTTCTATTGTTTTTATGGTTAAATATAATTATTTGTCAGTACCTTTGATCTTCATGCTTAAATATAAGATCCTAAAACGTATATAATATTTAAATGAACTACACTTCATTTTATAAAAGCACTAGAAGACTATCACATTACTTTGCCCTTATCGGAAATGTCTACTGGCCACGAGATGCCAGAATATCTATCAAGGCTAATCAAATAATTTTAAAAGTCTTACAACCCATACAATTCTTCACAAGCTACATGATTTTTCATTAAAACTGAATCAATTTCTATTATCCAGACTTCTGTGTTGGCAGCCGGGGTTCAATCCTCGGTCCCGGCACAGATTTATCTGATTTCCAAACCCTTCCTTCACCTCTGACAAGATATCTTGTGAATGTGGGGAATACCAGGCCTCCACCGTGGTTCGGATTCCACGTTAAACTGTAGGTCCTTCATTTCATCTCACAATCACCCTAACATTACACATTAGCGTAAGTGAGTATAACCCGAACGGGTAGTAAGACGTGGTGATGATGATGATAATTTATTTTATCTGAAGTATGATTTGAAGTTTAAATTAACATGGAGTTATAGTGTAAATATGAAGTTTTCCCCAGCCCAACTGTATGTTGTATGATCCAGGACAAGGAACATATGTCAGAGCTGCTGCGCACTGAAGCGAAGCAGAGCTCAGAGATGGGCCAGTATAAGAACCAAGTGGAAAGTTTGCAACATATGCTAGATGTTCTCACTCAGAGCAAAGAGATGGTAGCCCAAGAACTTAGGGTCGAATTGGCCACTAACGCCCAGGTGAGCTCCTACTAGTTATGTGATTTATGGTCTTAGTTTATTTGTTTAGTAATGATTTGAAAGAATAAATGGAGGCCCATTGAAACTCTGGTAATTTGTTTTATGTTTCATATGTATATAGTAGACTTAAAGTTGTAAGGTTTGGGTGTTGCAATGAGCTGTAATTAATTTAAAGAGGCCACCTATGCAAGCGAGAAATTGCTAGGTACACATTCAGCTCTAACGCAATATTTAATTATACGATGTATCTTTTTAAGGAAAAAATATGACTGTTACAATTTAAATAACGTAGTTCACACTTTACATTGTTGCCACTGGACAAAAAGGTATTGGCTGCCTCTTTAAGAAAATCTATTGTCACTGCCCATTCCCTTGACCTAAGTTTCATTCTATAAAAACTCAACAAGCAACACAACTTCCTAAAAGAGGAAACCAAAATAGATTTGTTATTTCCAAATATGGTTCACGCCAAGATGGTTTAAAGAGTCCAACAGGGCTTTCTTTCCTTTTAATAACGTATAGTTTTTTTAATAGAAAAAAAAAGTGGAAGACGAAAGGGAGTATAAGATTAGACAGAAAAGAAAATTAATCCCAAAAAATGTCAAAAGCCATTGTATTTTAATCCTTGTAGTTTAACAATGATTGATACTTTCTCACTGATTGAGGCAACTGCCTTAAGGATAATTGATAATTAGTGTTTCACACTACATTCGATTAAAATTCAGTATTAAATATTCATATTCAGAATGACTGGATGCAGTCTTGCTAAGTGTGAACAATAGGGGTTTGCAAAGCTTCAAAATGTTAAGTTGAAGTTCAAATGACCTTCGCTTTGACTTAACACCCACCTTAACCTTTGTATCTTCAAAATACTTTGAAGGGAGAGGAAAACTTTTATAAATTAACAGATTTTATTATCTCACTAAATATTACACATGTCAATGCTGTATTTAAAAACAAAAGGGAACTGATATAGAATAAGCTTTGAGTTCACTTTGACTGAATACAATTTTGTGCTGCTATTTGTATTTTTAAGTGTATTTTTATTTACATTCAGTTATTATACTTTACAGGCTGATCTAATTCACACTAATTCACAAGATTTATTTTTAAATTTATGTCTTGGCAATGTGCTAAATGCTTTCCCATGTGGAATCTAAAAGTAAATAGTCCACAAATCAGTCAAGTAGTAAATTAATGGGCTTGAAATCTAATTACTAATCTTTTATTTTATGTTTAAATATTCCATTACTGAGCAGTGAATTTTTAAACTAAATCTTTCTATTTTTTCTTTTAAATTTTGAATCTGAAATATTTTCAAATTTTCAACTCTGAAATATCTTTAAGAATGATAGGGATTCAAGAATTTGAAAGTTCAAATGACCATTCCCAAGTTTGTTTATTTATCAAGGAATGTGTAGCATTTATTTGAGATATATGCTCCAAAAAAGAGTTTAATAAAAGAAAACTCACCAAAGTGCCCAATTATCGCTGCGCCAACTTACTGTTTCCCACTCACAATAAAGACAACAACTTGCCACCACCAAAATATCAATCAACTGTACGAGGAAAAATCTTTGACTTGTAAAATGTTCTATTCCTCGGGGTGGGGTGTGGATAATGTGTGTGACGCGCCTGCGCAAAATGGATTGTTATGCCAGTGTTAATTGGTCGACGTAAACTCTACCAGCTTCGCGTGTGTTGACCTTGATATTTTAACCCCTCCCTCTCGTCATTTTTTTGTGTTGACCGATGTTTTGTATTTACCTTTCTTCCCCCTCTTTGAGCTTGTATAATCGTATAAATACCGGTGTAGTTCGACATGGACGGTACTTCTTGGCAGGCTGTCCTTTAGGACACACTTTGTGTGTCCAGGAAATATTCGCAAGGTACGACGTTATTGTGGAAAACATTTCGGACTTAGAATATATCTCGTCGTATTCAACCTTTAAATATTCAGAACATGTTTGGACTTAGAATATTTTCGTGGTAATTTAACTTGTAATAATGTCAAAAATTGGACTTATAAAAATGCAAATATTTTTGGACTTAGAATATTTTCGTGGTAATTTAACTTGTAATGATGTCAAAACTTGGACTTATGAAAATATCAAATATTTTTGGACTTAGAATATTTTCGTGGTAATTTAACTTGTAATAATGTCAAAACTTGGACTTATAAAAATGCATATATTTTTGGACTTAGAATATTTTCGTGGTAATTTAACTTGTAATGATGTCAAAACTTGGACTTATGAAAATATTAAACGTTTAAGGACTTAGAATATTTTCTTGGTAATTTAACATGTAAACATGTCAAATATTGGGACTTAGGAAAATATCAATAGTTTTGGACTTAGAATATCAAATTTTATATTTTGCCAAAATATTTGGACTTAGATAAATATGTTAATCAGTTTTGAACTTAGAGTCTTTTCGTCGTATTGGACTTAAAAATATGCCTAACATATTTGGACTTAGAACTTTGCATCACTATAAACTTTGGGGTCTATTCTGGACTTGGAATAATAAATGTTTGTTTTGCATCGGCAATATGGCATCTATTCTAATTGTTTTGTAGGGAATATTCTTTGCGCGACTGATATAACAGGGATATCTGTGGGAAATTGTTTATATCTAAATTGCCCATCAGGCAATGGGAAGTTTTTTATATTGTAAATGTAAAGGTATAAATATTTTGGTATGATCCCTTTTTTAACTGAATGGCCCATACGGCAATAGTGTTATATTATCGTTACGTAAGGAGCGTGTTTTGTCTGAATAGCCAGACTTTGTATTGGAATATTGTCGTCATTTAACTCATTAGCCTTGCAGACTTATAAGGTTCATTATTCGTTGTTTTCGATTACAATATTATCATCGTATGCTAAAGGTTACATTAGTTGTAAGTAATTCAAGATTGTGCAACCAAATTACATATTTCAATACTATGTTCAAGTTTATTTTTCTCAATCAATAAAACTACAAATTGTTATCAATGACATATAGTTTTCTAAATCAAGGTTTCCTGCTTTATCCTTCGCCTCTCCTGTTGTTATGAACATCAACATAATTGAGGAGTGAGTTCGTGGAGAATATAAATAAATGGGCCTGTGGTTGGCCTGTTTACTTTTGTTTGTATCCTCACAGCCCCTCTGCAATTATTGTATTTTCTTATGTTATTTCTTATTGTCCGTTGTGCGCCAGCCTTATTCTTCGGGGAAGAGTAAGGGCGGTGTTACAAATGTTATTTGTAACCTTGCAAGATTCTCATTTTATTTGCTCAATTGTCTTTGTTTATAGTCCAAGGAAGATCTACTCCGTCTAGAAAATGCAGTCAAAGAGTTGAAGAGTAAACTTACAGGTACAAATAAATACTTATAATAAATTCATGACCTTAGTTTACTTGGATGACCCCTAACAGGCCTATCTATATCTCTACGCCAACAGCTGACATCTGTCACTTTGGGTAACTATGATGAAAAAAATATGGTAATGTATGAATTTTATAGTTAAACACACTAATTTAGGCCAATATTATTTATATATTTATTTGAGGTCAGAGACAAAACTTATTTATTATTTCATTCCACTTTTAAAAAAAAAAGTATTACTCCCATCACTTTCACAAAAGGTCTTACTAACTAACATAGCTTCATAATGGCGACCGACAATTTAAACCATATAACAAGTTCTTTACAATGATGCACCCACGAAGTGGATAAAAATATATTATATAGGCCTATATAAATAATGACAAGCATTTTCTCTTTTCCAAGTAGATACGATGCTTGTATTAAAAGGTATTAATGTATGCACTATATTACACATAAAGAATAACATTCTAAAATGAAGAATAATTACTTTTAATTATGTTTAAAATATTGTTTCGGATTTGGTAAAAAGAAATGATTTAAAGTTATGAAACTGTGTAAGAAAATTTAAGTTTATGTTATTTTAAATGTAAAATATAAAATGTCATTAAAAAACTTAAAATTCATATAAAAAAAAGTTATCTTTTACAAGTGTTGGTAAACCAAAACCTAAACATATGATTTTTGAACTGTCATCCAGGTAAAAACCTATCATGAACAAACTCTAATTGGAGATATCACATTAAGGAATACCTCTCTTTCAACAGGGCACTGGTAGGTGACCTGGTGGTCTAGGGGTAAGGTGTCAGACTTCTGTGCTGGCGGCCGGGGTTCAATCCTCGGTCCTGGCACATATTTTTCTGATTACCAAACCCTTCCTTCACCTCTGACAAGACCTCTTGTGAATGTGGGGAATGACAGGCCTCCACCGTGGTTCGGATTCCACGTTAAACTGTAGGTCCTCCATTTCATCTCACAATCACCCTACCATTACACATTAGCGTAAGTGCGTATAACCCGAATGGGTAGTAAGACGCAGTGCTAATAATAATAATAATAATAATAATAATAATAATAATAATAGGGCACTGACAAGTTAATGCGTTGTCTTTAGCTTACTAATGCATTGGCACCACCAAAAAATGTATATAACTACAGTATAATCACAAAAATAATATAACATGACTATTTTAGTTATTTTAATCACAAATATATGAGATACAATGTGGAAAATTTAAAAACACACTTGGCACCAAATGACTTTATTCAAGACTGAACCACAAATGAAATAAAATGACACGTGATGGTGATTAGATGTAATCAAAGAGTGGAGCAAGTGACTAAATTTGGAAGTGTGGCTATGATTAAAACCCAACAAAAGGGTGAAACAGCGAAAGTCAAGGTATTGTTGTATACAGGAAACAAGGTTAGAGGTGCACTAGCCATTTTCACAGTCTTAGAAAATTCAAAAGATTTTCAAGCTTCGAATTTGAAATTTTAAAATATTTGATCCCAAATACTTTAATCTTAAAATGTTTGATTCGAGTTAGCAAAGATTTTGGTTTGAAATTGAAAGTCTTGAATCCTCACAGTGTATAAATATGTGTTCACCTCTAGCAAGGTTTTCAAATTATGTTAGTCGCTGCCAACAGTTTTTTAAGTTAATTCTCATGTTTTAAAGAACCCTCATTAAATTCTGGATGAGATTATCAAACCTGTTTTCATTTTTAAGGTAGTAGACATTGAACTAATTAACATAGTCTACATATGTTGTTTTAGATTAAGTGGTATAAACTAAGGTCAAAAAATTGTGTTCTTGTTGAGAATTTTTAAACAACCTTTTGCAGTACTCGAGTCTGAGAAGTTATTACTGCTAACGCAACTGGATGAATTGCGGAAGAAAGATGCTGAGAACGCTAGAGAGTTAAAAGAACTGCACACAGAGAAGGCAGTTCTTAAAAAGGCACTGGACACAGCCACGGAGGACAGTGCCAAAGTGGATTTGGTGAAGCAGGTTGAAGAACTAAAGAGGAACAAAGACTTGATGTTGTCGCAGTTGATTCAGGCAGCTGGAGTTGATAAGTCTAACAAAGAGTTGATTGCTGATCTCACAAGCAGGTAAGCTGTAATAGGGCCCCTACACAGTCAGTTAGACTGCCATTATTAATAAAGTAATAATTAATATCAACAGCCTGACTGATTGTGTGGGGGCAGTACTGATGGACTGATGGCCAGACTGACAAAAATACTGATGTGATCCAAATTTTCTGATCACATCAGTCTGTTTATCAGTCTTACAAGTGGGGGGAGAGACTGACAGTAATACTGACCGTGTGTGCGCGCGATCATCAGTATTTCCTTCAGTCAGTAGCAAACATATACTGCCGCCGCCTTTTTCTTATCATCCATGTTGTTGCACGGTGCATGCAGGAGCTGAGACTGACTGTATACAGTCTCATAAATACTGATGCGCACTGACAGTTTGACTGATTGCGTAGGGGCCCTATAAGAGAACAGAATAACTTTTGGAATCAACTATCGTTAGTTACTAAGACACACAGACTTTTGTGCTGTGTGTTTTTGTTAAAGTTTATGATTAGATATTTTCTGAAACTCATGTTGTCACGATGGTGTAAATAATTATATTACAGATGTATTTAATTTTTAGCCTGTTTGATTAATAATGTTAATAGAAATCATACAATATTAAAATTAATTATTTGATTTGTATTATTCAACATCTGTTCAAAAATTTTCTATTTGTTTCATAAAAAATGCTTTTTTCACATTCCTTATTTATATTAATAAGTATTTATGATAGCATACTATTTGTATTATTTTTAATAATGTCAAAACTTTTACAAGTATTTACCATATTAGTTTAAAAACGATATACTATATTTTTAATCTAGACTTATTGTAAAGTGTAATGTTCCTATTCTTGTCCCAACATTTTGACTAATTTCTCATTCTGTTCTGATATAAAAATGTAATTCCCGTCCTTCCCTAGAATCTCTAAACAATCAAATTTAACTTGTTAGTGTAGAGTGGAAGAGTCCACACGTCCATCGTTTTGATTCTTTGATATATTTTAACTGAGTGAGTGAAACATGTTTATCTTCTATGGTGATTTCTACATAAATGAATGTGGCGAGCTAATGTACTTGTCACTTCGCTGGACCTTATTTCACCAATCGAAGATGTCTTTCTCTATCACAACTAAGCTTATGACTTATAATAAGAGTTACCTAGAAGAGAAATACCCATAGCTGCCGATTAAGTATCTCTAACTGCATGTCTCCATTAACACATGCAATATGTGAGAGTCGAATGGAGAAACTAGGTGCCAGAATGTCAATGATCGGAGATTAATTAAACAAGTAAATCCATGGGCCTGCTAACTGCACTAGGTCCACATGAGATCAAATCAACTTTAATAATATCGAACAAAATATATGGAAACCATTCTAAAAATACCCTTGGAAAGATATACCTCATTCTACTAAAAATAAAATTGTTTATTATAGTTGGCTCGAATCCGAATCTTGGAATAATTATGAACAAAAGAGGAAATATAAATATAATAAAAAATACAAATAGTAACTAAATGTTAACATTATTTCTGAGTAGTACCTGTCAGTTAGCCTAAACCTTAGGACAACTGATTTTAAGCTAAACGACTTTAGGCCAACTGACTTTTAGGCCAAATGACTCTAAATAAATGTTTTATGCTGAAGTTGTCTTTGGAAACATTTCCAATAATTTATTGTGGTGTTAATAGATGGTAGCGTGTGTCCTATTTAGTTAAATAGCATATACTATATTTTCTAAATACATGTAATCTTCTTTGGCGTTATTATTTACCAAGGTCTAAAGTAGCAGTTCTTAAAGTGTGGGGTGCAACCTCGAAGGACAAGCGCGATAGTGGCTAAGGGTGGAGCGCAAAAAAATTTCAAGACATTAAATTATTTGTTATTAACTTGATCTAACCAAATTCCAGATAAAGCCATTTATGTTGACTGTAAGAGAGCAATCTACATGTGTGAAACTGTATTTTCAGCTCTGGCGGCTATAAAGGGTAGATACCGTGCGAGGCTAGGTGTCACCAAAGAGCTGAGAGTTTCTCTTTCTAATATTACTCCTGATTTAGTAAACTTTGCATTTGTAAATAAGCAAATTAATTACACAAAGAATTACCATTACTTGACACTTTACACCACCAAACATTAGACAAATGATTAATTAAAAATTAAAGTCAATAGTATCATGATATGAATTATAAAAATGTGCTACAAATGCTCATATTAATGAGCTATTATTATGTTGTGTTGTGTCAGATATTGAATTTATTTAAATAAAACTGTTTTGATTCTAATTATTTTTAATTTCCTTCGAAATATAAAAATATGCATATACACTAAGCCAATAAAATATTTTAATTCCAACTATACTACACTGGAAGGGGAGTAGGATTAGAGGAGTGGGGGTGTGACTTCATAACTTGGATGTAAAGGGTGTCACAGAGTAAAATGTTTGAGGATCACTGCTCTAAAGAATACAGGTCTCGCTGCACTTTAGTTCCTGTGATCAGTTAAGAATCTAGAAAACGCTAGTATTTTGCACAATAGCACGTGCTCCTTTCAACTATTGTAGAGAAGTTCTAATAACTGAAGATTCAGTTTATGGTTTTAACTTTTAAGTAGTGATTAAAACTAAAGCGCCACAATCACCCTCTCCATATATGGTAGCAATACATTAATGTACGCACATGGAATTTGTTTCATCCATCATTGTTAGTTAAATTTAAGAATAGCTCTAAAAAGATATGCATGTATGTAAGTTAACATTTCTTTAGTGCAATGGCTCCTAAACGTTTTTGCTCGCAGACCCCTTAAGGTTTTGTAAGATATCCATAAATAGAGCTCACATAAATAGAGAATGTCCGGATGGCTGGTACCCAAAATTAAAAATGTATATTAAAAATATCCAGACTAACACAAAAAGAATACATTAAAAAATATGTACTGTACATTCATTATTACTTTATAAGTTACTAGTGTGAATAATGGTGTTGCTTCTTTGTCTCATTAAGTCCTTTAAAGTTGGAAGTGGTTGTAGATAACTATTCTCATGTCGGGTACGACTTTCAGTCTGCGACGATATTTAGATTTTGTTGCCTCATAGGCTGAAAATCCAGCTTTGCACAGTTAAGTTGTTGGAAACTGTAAAAGTTTTAAGTATTGCCCATTTAAACAATTGAGGATATTCTTGAAGAAGAATGAGGGAGGGAAATAACAATTTCACTACAAAAACTAACAAGTATGATTATGGGCCTATTGAGAAGTCCAGCAACTTGTAAGAAAAGATTGCACCAACACTGTAAATTGCGGTGGCTTTATCAGAAATAAAGCTATTCAACATATTCTTGGTTAGATATTATTCTAATGGTCATAATAAAATAAACATATTTTTTTAGTCAACTAAAGAAATTTCTTAATTATTTTTATCAAAATATATATTTTTTAAATTAATTAGAATTCAAAGAGGTCATTACAGAAATTAATCCACAGATCCCCTGGGTATTGTTTATGGCCACCTTGGGATCCACAGAGCAAAATTTGGGAACTATTGCTTTTAATGTGTAGATTTTTTTCCCCCCTCTCTCTTTCTAGAAGGTATTTCACTGTATTGACCTTATAATTAATTTTGATGAAAAATAACTAAGTTCATGTTTAAGCATGAAAATATTAAGTATATGATAACTCGGAAAACACAGATTGAGGACGATAATTTAAATATTACAGCAAACAATATATCATTTGATATAAATAATAAGATCAAATAATCATAAACAATTTTAACTGGCGATTACAATATTAGATTGGAAATTAGGAACAAAATATAGTCGGGAAATGCTTGTTATTACTCTGTCAGTAAGTTGTTGCTATCTCAGCTGCTGTCAAGGAATGTAAAACTCAGAATATACAAAACCATAATTTTACCGGTTGTTCTCTATGGGCGTGAAACATGGCCACTTACCTTAATTAATGAAAATAAATTTAGGGGTGTTTGAAAACAAGGTGCTTAGGAAAATATTTGGTCCAAAAAATTGATGGAGATAGTGAGGAGAGGAGGAGGCTACCTAATGATGAGCTTTATACCCTGTAAGCATCACCAAACCTTGTTAGGGTAATAGAATCGCTCAAGTTTAGATGGACAGGTCATGCAGTGCGAATGGGAGTATCTAGAACCACATTCAAGGTATTGACTGGCAAACCCAATGGTAAAAGACCATTGGGAAGACCCAGAAGCAGATGGGAGGATAACATTTGGATACACATGAAAGAGATAGTGTGTAATGAGATAGACTAGATAGAACTAGCTTGAGATAGGGACAGGTGGCGTTCTTTTGTGAGTACGGCAATGAACTTTGGAGTTCCTGATGCCATAGAGTAAGTAGAGTAAGTCTGTATTTAATTAAACTCTGTTTTTAGAAATATCTTAACACCATCTACCATCACTTATGCTAGCTACATTCAGATGAAAAAACTAACAGTGCTTATTTTAAGAAAATACCCAAAGTCTTTAACTTTTAGGCTAAATAATTTTAGGCCAAATGACTTTTAGGACTCCTAGCAAAATTAACATAGAATTATTTAAATTCAAAATTCACTTTAGGCTAAATTACTTTAGGCCAACTGACTTTAAGCCTACTGCCGCGTCTTCTTATTTCTTATAATCCATTTATTAAAACATTCATACATTCAGATAATTACTAGTTAAGTTCATTTTAGCATTTAACCTGAACGAGTGGTAAGATGCGGTGTTAAAAGAAAGTTTATCCAATAGTTATTGTTGGTTCTGAAACACCAATAAGTAATATTAGATCTCTAAAACAAATTAAACTTGAAAAAGTTTTTTTTAAGTATTTTAGTCTCGAATTCTTGAATATCCTTAAGGTTTCGAGGGCCCATCCTTATTCTTAATTAAATTTCTACTTCACTGAAGTTCTTGTCAATTAATTTACTTAATCAAAAGTTTGATTAACTTTAATTAATGTAATTATCATTATTTATGCTTAGGTAATGAAGCTTAGGGTCAGTCACACAAACATTGTACTGTATTTTCAATCAGCTTGATCTTAGATCAAGAAAAAAATGTTGTTGCATTAAAGCTAATTGGGGATCAAAATCTTCACTTATCTGGCCATAGAGAGGATCAAAAATAAACATGGCAATATTGTAAAAAATCACTTTATTTGGAAAATATGATTTTGAAATGACCTTAATTTTTCCATTATTTTGGGCACATTCCATAAGAAAATGTTTTATATAATTTTGTAGTGATATAAAGAAATATACACAATACAATATGTTCAGACCCACCTCGGTGGTGTAGTTAGCTAACATGCTAGTTTTGTGTTAAGCTAGACAGCTGAGGACAAGTGGATCAAGGTTCGAATCTTGATCGGGTGAACTGGGGATGATTTTTCCTAAATACTTCTCCACTCTCCCTCCACACAAATGCAAGCTCACTTCCTCTAAATTCAACCTTCTCAATTCCGAACCCATTAGTGTAATTAGTACTTGAGCATACAACCCGAATGGGTAGTAAAACACGGTGCTAAATAAATAATTTGTTCAGACTAAACCTCTTCTCAAATTTTATGTTTATATGACTAAAGGAAAGACAATTGCTTTCCTGGATCTGCTTTGGATTTCAACCACTCTCTATAAATTTATTGTTTAGTGCTCTAACTTACATGTAAAACCTCTTTTTTGCAATATTAGATAGTTGTATTATATTTTAAAGAAGGTACGGGTAAGGTGGATAGAGGTGTCCTATCATTCTTGACACATTTCCTTTTCCCTTCATGTTCTGTGGTTTCCTCTTTTTGAAAGCTGTGTTGCTCGGTTCACACACACTCCTTATCAGTTCCAATAGAATGAAACCTGAGTCGGGGATTTTGGCAGTAACGATGGTTCCAAGAGGCATCCATTATCTTTTTGTCCAGTGGCAGCAATGTAAAGTGTGAACTGTGTTCTTCTTTTCATTGTGAAAGCCATCTCATGTTTGTTTATTTCAGATGTTTCTATCAACCTTTACTGTACAACCTTTTGAATATAATTCATTGTATATTTGAAAAACTTCATCTGAACATGCTATAATTGAGGTACTACTATCTTTTGCAAACTAAATATATAAAACACACTTTACTTTTATTAATCACTTAAAAGAGGGATGCCATAACCAATTCACTTATTAAAAGTAATATTTTGGTTATGTTTCTAATAAACTTGATGATCAGAGACTCAAACACTTGATGGAAAATAATTGGCTGTAAGCTTAACCAGAGGTTTTATCAACGATCATGTCCTTATTGTTAATGGTGCAACTTAAAATGAGGTTCTAGACACTGATTGAAGGTCAACTTTCATTCTATCTCTGATGCAATGGCTGATTAAGGTTTGTGCAACCAGCCATTAGTGTTTTAATCACAAATACAAATGTAAAACAAATATAATATTGTGGTAATGGAAGCTAAAACAACTATTAATGAACACTTAAAGGGGGAATGATATTAAAAATAAACTCTAAAAACCCTCTTCACTCGATGAACTACTTGTCCCCTTTTCTCATGATCACCACCACCACCACCACCACCACCACCACCACCACTCAAGGTTTTCATCACTTGTGGTCGTCTGGCACATCACATACTCTTCCATTACTGTAGATCTCTCCAAAATTCCCCTTCAGTCATGCGTTCCCAGTCCACTCCTTTAGCCTCCATGTCCTTCACCATCTTGTTCCAATAGTTTTCCTACCTTCGTTTTGCTCTGTAAGGCTTTCGTAGCCATTCTGTCCTCCTCCATTCTCAACACATGACCTAACCACAATAACCTTTTTCTCTTCAGTATCTCTTTTTATATAACTATTTTAAACCATCCCTAACTATTTTGTTGCTTATCCTATTTCTTCTTGTTACATTCTCAATGCCTCTCAGGAACCTCATCTCCACTAATCTGCAATCTACTTAAATCTCTCTTTGTCCATGTCCTGGTTTCAGAGCCGTATCTTAGTATTGGATGATAATATGCCTCATATAACAGTTTTTGCCTCTTTTCCTTTTCTAACAAATAATTTATGTAGTCCAAAACGTCTATTTTTCTATTTTGACTATCTATATTTTATCATTTTTATATAGCAATCCATTTTAAAGTGGCATAAAAAAGTATATGCTACGATAAATTTGATGTTTTAAATTATCTCAATTACTTCAGCATTATTAACCAGGTTAATTTGTTTGTAGACCTACTTCAGTGGTCACATAGTTTAAGGTGCTACTCTGGTAGTAGAATAGACTTAAAAACCCGGGGAGATTGAGGTTATAATCTCAGTAGGCTGTACTGAGGGTGGTTCCCTAAATGATTTTCCACTCCCTTTCCTAAAACCATTGGTGTAATTAGTAAATAAGCGTGTAACCCAACCCGGTAGTAAGAAGCATTATGATTAAAAAAATTGTTTGTACATGTGCAGATTATCCATAACAATCCAAGATAATGTAAAGTTGAAGGAGCAATTGGCCCAAACACAGGAGGAGCTTATGGACCAGAGAAGGTGTATAGCTGATGCGGTCCTCGTCAAGACTTCACTCACTAATAAACTAGAAAAAATGAATATCGCAGGGAAAACTAACTGCAGGGAGTTGGAAGAAAGGAATGAACTACTGGAGAAAAAGATTGTTTTGCTGAAGGTAGGTACCACTGTTTTTAGTAACTTAACAGCTAATAACACCATTAACACAGCTTTAGTGTTTTAGTTGTGTTTGGAAATAGAATAATAAATTATCGCCATTCACAAATAAATAAATTAAAACCCTTAAAATAATGCAATGTAAGTGATGGAGAAGGAAGACAGCTTGCAAATGAACAAATAAATTTCATAGAAAGGGCCTTATATGACAGCTAGCCAAGTTACTTGATCTACTTTTACGTACCTCGTACGTCAAGTTATGTAATATGCACTTGTCACTTTTGATAAACATTACATTTTCCTTTAAAATTACACTAATAATATAGTAAAATATTATCAATGCTGGCCACAAAAACAAGAGTTTTGTGGTTTTTTTTAAAGGCCCTACTTATGAAAACTGTTTTGTAGGTGGTCTATCTTTGAAAGAAGTAAATAAATATCTCTTAATTTCTTAATACATCTTCCCACTTCCCATCTGTTCATTACTATTTTTGCCCACACCATTGCACATTACACACGATTTGGATTCCACTCACATCCTTATGCATCTTCAATCAAAATCAAAACCAAAACCCTTTATTATCCAAATTACTTTGTCTTTAGGCGTCTTTCTCACTATGATCTGGACTGTCGGTTATATTATCACATGGTTCTAATTTCGGTTGGCTGTATTTGGGATTTTTTTCCACAATAATGTATGCACATTTTCTCACAATTCTACCATCCTCATCTCCTTATTAATGTAGATATGTGGGTACCTCAAACAAACAGTAAGACATGTTGCACAGAAGATACCCATTAGCACCCGTTAATTCACACCATTCATCTATCTCTTCTCTTTTTACCTCATTATGTGCAAAAAATTCCCAATACTCTAGCACAGTATTTTCTGTGAAATCGACAGACGGGTGAATGCATCTCAAAGATTAGTTGGATATATGGGGACTATTGCAATGAATTAAGTTGTATTGAAAGAGCTATAAATGGCAGTATATAAAAGTGTGTTAACGCTAACATTGTTTTATGGATGTCAGGAGAAACACAAGCGCAAGGTAAGTGTGAATGGAATTAGATAGTTAAAAATGTATGTGGAAAAACTCGTGGGGACAGAGTTGGTAATTAATGGCTACCGAAGGAGTGTGGTTTGAAAGGGAATCCAATATGTAAATGTGAAAGAAGCGTCTTATGTTGACTTGGTCATGTTGAGAGGATGAGTGTGGATCGAGTGATGAAGCATATATATGATGGAAGAGTTTTTGAATCAAAAAGAAGGGATAGGCCGTGCAAGACATGGTAAAATGTAGATTAATGTGTGGGGAAAAATAATAATAATAAATGAGCCTGTATGTTGTTGAAGAGAAGGGAGCTTGCAAGGATAGGGAAGTGTTGAGAAAGTTAGTAAGGATGGATTAAGTACAAAGTTATTTTTTTAGTTATATCCAATTTCTTGCCTACCCTATAAGGGAATGGCTTGATTAGGTATGTATGTATGTATGTATGTATGTATGTATGCTCTGCCACAGGATTTTTAAAGTGTTTTACTTAAAGGTGGGAAAGAAGAAATGCAAGTTAAGGTATTTGTTTTCTCAGTTTTAATTAAAAAGAGGATTGTCCAAAGTAAATAAAACATTGCTCCAATAGATATATTTTGTTAGATTTTCTACGTTCAGTAATCTCAACAGTTATTGAAAATATTTCAAGAGCATAGTGGCACTTAATGAGAAACCTTTTTAATAAAACGTCTTAGTCAAATTTTTCTGTATCTTTGACAAATATTTAAAAACTGTTGAGATTACTAAGTTTAATATATCAAAATAAATCTATTCACTAAAGCAATATTGTTCAATGACCAGTACATTTTAAAGTCACTTTGTACTTAGGAAGAACTTCTTAAGTTTCTGGACCACATCAATAGATTTGTAAACAGCCAAGACATATCAACCATCATTAAGGCTTTAGTCTAGCTCATTAATCTTGAAGTAAAGTGCTCACCTCAGGAACCGATGTTCATGGGTTCAAACCTAGCCGTAGTCGACGATTTTTTTTTTCTCTAGCGATAAAAGTTTGTAGCACAACTTTCATTGCAGGAGAAGTAAAGCTGTCGGCTGCATGTCAATTGCACTGTGTAAAATTATCTTGGAAAGTGTTGGGCTACTTTCACTCGCGCTCATAGAAATTCTCGTGTGCTAATATAATCAGTTCAGAACATGCATGTTAAATACCTCAAATATATATTTTTTTAATCAGGAAAAATGGGTAGGCTCTTTTGCTAATGGAATTTCTTGTATGCTGATATAATTAGTCGGCTCAAAACGTGCACATTAAATACCTAAAAAAAAATATATATATACTTCACTCTTTTGACCTCCATGAAAATGTGTTTTACTTGTATTATAGTATATTGCATTTGACATATGTGAATCCCAGTCGTTACATTGGTAAATAGTTAGGTGGGGTGAAGGCTTTCCCATGTGTGATTTATCACTATAATTTTCCAATCCTCTATGTTAAGCCTGGCCAACTTTTTTTGCGGGGGAGGGGGGTGGTTTAAGAGCTACTTTTTGTTTTAGAAAATGTCTGTGGTCAACTAATAAATTAATTATCGAACCAAGCAGTGTAATTCCGGCAAGGGTAAGGTGAACACCACAAAAATGAAATAGATAAATTTTAATAGCTTTTTTTAAAGACAAGAAACTATAAATATTATTGAAACTAATTGAATATAACACTAAAAATAAAAATACTTGTTTTTTCAAATATATGTATAATTTTACTTACTTTCAGGTAGGGGTCTGCGAGCTTGGGTTCTTACATTCGAGTCGAACTTGATCAACATCTGTGTTGATCAAGATGTCGACAATTTATTATTATTATTTTTCACGCTTTCAGTGATATGACTGCAATATCTAGGGTGTATGTACTATATAATGTTCAACCATTTACTGAATGAATTTTGTGGTCAAAAAAGGTCACCAAAATTCATTAAATTTGGTTTCTCCAACTCAGTAAACACTCTGAATAACAACCGCCACAACTCAGTGCTATTATAGTTCTCGCTTTCAGAAATATATTACACTTTATCCTCCCTATTTCTTCTTCAACTTTACTAAGATTTTGGTCGACTAATTCTGTTATTTTGAAATGAGCTAGTTCACATGTTTCTTTTTCTTTCCTTGAATGGAAATGTCATAAACTCACAATGTCCTTCAACTTTGAATTCTCTGTTAACCTTTTTCAACTTTCTGTGTAAGATCATCTGTGATATCACAAAGGAATAATAATTTTACTAACCACTGTTCTTCAAATTCATTGTAATGTTCTCCTGGTGATGTTAAAAACTCTATGATTTGTGGAAGAAGGCTCCTGAACCTCCTTAATAATATAGCACGACCGAATCAGTGTACATCTGTGTGTAGAAGGAGATATCCATACTCAGCTCTGCATTCTTTGAGTGTACCGTGGCTACAAACATCTACGCCACCGAACCTCCACCACCATCAAAGTACACACACCCTGTTTTACCGAGAGACCAGCGCCGTTTTTTGATCCTCTGCACTCATTGACACACAATACCGTCAACCATTCACTTTAGACCAGAATGAAGTCACGGAGTGCTACGTAACCTGACCCACTTGCCCCGAGTGATTAGAAACGCGCAGGTGCTAGAATTCGTGCAAATGGAGCTCTGTGCAATCATGTGTGTAACCCTATTCCCCGAACTGATGCTCTTTCAACGTTGTGTGCAGGCGTCAAGGAGAGCCCAACGCTATGACTTGTTGAAAATGACATCATTGGACTTGAAATACCTCCGTCCCATATTTCCCCGCTGGGCAATATTGAATATAAGCTTGTACTCGGGATGGAGATAGCACTCTTTTGATGCTATTAGGATTAGGACTTAGACTTACAACAAGTGTACATTATATTGGATAGGGTTTTTTATTATTGTTATTTTTAATAGGAATACTGAAGATCAATTCTTACTCTTGCTAAATAATGTAGGGATTCATTTGAAATTGCCTCAGCATATTTATTTATTTATTTATTTATTGGTATTGTATTGTAGTTATTTGTTAGCTAATTAAATTTGTTTAGCTTATTAGCATTTTATGGCCTTATGCCTCTTAGTGCTGATTAGGTTTTATCATTTGGAAATTAAATATAATAAATCAATCTTTGTGCGCCATTTTGAAAGATGGCTTACTGTTGTAGTTGTCTTGATGAATATAATATTGGTTGACATTTCTAAGCTTTATTAAGGAGTTAGAAAATAAGTTAGGAAGTTATTATGCCTTTTGATCCATAAGTTACCCCCGCCTCTCGGGTGTTAGATGGGAAGAATGACTTTGATTGTATATATTGTAACATGGGGTATGGTTAAGAGCAGAATGTCATTAGTTAATATGTACTAGCCAGGAAGTATGAAATGTACAGTTATATGTCCGACTTGTATATATGGGTATCTTTGAATAGTTTAGGTATGTTGATGTGGCATTTGGATGTTTTTCTACCTTTAATTCCTTTTGATTATGGCTCAAGAACCATAAATTTTTACATTTGAATTGTTACTGTTAAATTATTAAGCATGCTCTTTAATTTTGGCGATTGCTTATGGTATGCTGTAATCTCATAATATTATTCTTTTTACTTATGCAGATTTATTCACTTTACGATAGATATTGTTGGAGTATTGATATTGTGCATTGTCTGCAACCAACAAAATAAATGTTGCTAACCAGTGATCATTATCACTTATAATAAAATGACCTTTGGGTCTTTATCTATTACATGTCATTTGTTATGCTTTTCATCAATCAAACCCCAATTTCCAATATCTTGATTGGTTACACACTTTAGTTTTCTGATGGTTATAACTGCTAAATTTGGGAGTCTGAGTTTTTATTATTTGGGTCTTGGCCTAATAAAGATCCCTAGTGATCTTCTTGTCTGTTCTTTGTATTGCAACCACCTTCTCTATATAGAAAGAAGGTTTGAGCTGCGCTTCCCAGCATAGGATGGTTGACAAGCATAGCTCAAGACTGGCATCTTTGTAAGCTTCGAGCCCCATTGAACTCCTAATGAATGACGTAAATGTGGGTATGTCTTCATCATCTTTGCACATTATAATGAAACCAATTTTATTTCCAACTATACATGTTGCTTCATCTGGTGTCATGCACACTATCTTATGTATCATAAATTTTGTATCATTATTAAAACCTTCTAAAACATTGTAACTGTCTTGAACTCTCATCTGCACTTTCAGTGGAATAGCTGTCAATAGGTCTTCTCTGGATGTCATTTCAGAAAAAGCCAATTTAACCAAAATACATAAGTGTGCTGTGTCAGTAAAATCTATAGATTTCTGCAACTGGCCCTCCAAGTTCTTACGCATGATTTCCATTCTCTTCATCACAGTGTTTAATGACAAAATATTGTCTCCGATAATAGATAGAATCTCCGATTTACTTTTATTGAAAAGTACTTCTTTCACTTACAAAACGCTTCTTTAATGAGTTCTCCATTTACAATTTTTTTTTTCCTCTTTTGTTGTTGTTTTGTTTCATAAGAGCTTACGTAATTTTGAAGGAAGCTAATACCTACCGCCTTTGACTTCCTCTAACATTTTTATAATATAGTGCTATGTCGACTTCAATTCAAGATCTTTGGTCTTCCTAAGCTCACTCACTACCCAGAACTCTTCTTCCTATTCACTATGATAGTGGTAAGTTTTTGATTTCTTCCTACTACTGCCTCGTTTGCTCATTTTGATTGGAACTTCAAACAAAGCACCAACAGTGACACTACAGGAGCTCTGACAAAATAAGACATTTAATGGCGAAGCATGAAAGACACATTTTTATTGGCTGCAACAGCACACTAGATTAAACTAGAGCTATACTGACATTTCCAGAACTTTTGCGAGTGAGAAAGAAGGCAGTTAGCGCCTCTAGTGATTTTATGCACAACTATGACGCTAGTACCAGAATTACATGTTAGAGGTCAGAGGTTGTTTGTAGTAAATTGTCTTTTCCATTTTACTACTTTTCCTTGTTTCTGAAAAATTGAATTTTTTTTAGTGTTACTAATGAAAATAACCACGGCAACCACCTTCAGCTCTGTGGTCGACTGGTAGGTATATTGTGATCAACGTCTTGCCACCTATACTCTATGTTAAAATGGGTGCATTTTTTAAACTAC
This sequence comes from Timema cristinae, assembly GCA_039000515.1. NCBI lineage: Eukaryota > Metazoa > Arthropoda > Insecta > Phasmatodea > Timematidae > Timema > Timema cristinae. The sequence goes on from JBCFYV010000935.1 coordinate 28,323,265, forward strand.
CTTAATTTCCTAAGCTTTGGATTAAGTTGTTAGAACCATTTTGGGCTATATTAAATTAATTAATTAACAAATATATTTGCTACCAAAGGTTATTGAAGCCTCTATTAAACTTTTTAACAAGTATTGACTATATTTTTATCATATTTTTTCTTGATAGATTTTAACCAGTATTGAATACATTCTTACCATAAAAATTAAATCAATAATATTTTTATATTTTTTGTCACATTCTTTTTGATAAATTAAAAAATTTTGAGTCCTAAAATTACATCAACCTTGTATATTAAATAGACTATAACTGACTATTTGATCAGAGGTCTTGGTATGCCATTTATATACATGTTCTCTTCTTAGAGTGAGCTGGAGACTGCCAAGGCCAAAGTTGCCCAAAGTGCTCCAGACTCGTTTATCCAGACGTTCTCGCAAGTGGAAGACAATAAACAGGAATTGGAAACAAAACTTAAGGAGGTCAGAGAAGGGGAAAAAGAACAAACAAATAGGTTGGAGACCATAAAACAACGCCTGCAAGAGATACATCCAGATATGCTCAAGACAAGCGAAGAAACATCAGCCATGCAGATGACATACCTCACACAAAATGAAGAATTGAAAAAACTTAAGGAAAACTTAATCTTGCTTCAGGGACAGGTGAGAATATGGAAATCTCTTGTTTGAATTTTTTGGGTTGACTTAATTTGGCAAAAACATCACAATTATGTGGGTGTTATTCCATGCTATCCCATTTCTCAATCTACGTACATCATCAACTGTTCCCAGCCTATGCCTGGGTCAGTTTAGTAAAATCCCTCCATCTTCTTCTATCCTTCCACAATTTAATTTCTTTCATTCCTCTCCTCTCACTTGCACACTACCTTATTCACATCCATTGTCCATTTCCTGTGTTTGTCTTTTATGTTAATCCTTTTACATGTTCCTATCTAAGTGCCCTCTCATTCTTTACATATTTCCTTCCTTTTTTATCCCTTTTGTTTTTTAGTTTCCTCTTTTAGGAAGTTGTGTTGTGTGCTTAACACTCCTTCCTGGTGAGTTTTGATAGCATTAAATCTAGATATAGATGGGGGAATTTGGCGATAACAAGTGATTTTCTTCAAGAGGCAGCCATTACCTCTTTGTCCAATGGTAGCAAAGTAAAATGTAAACTGTGTTCTGCTTTTCATTGTAAAAGCGATATATTGTGTTTTGCCTTTTATATGTCTGTATCCACCTTTCTTGTACCTTTTTCCGAATATAATACAAACTTCTCATAAAGTGAAAAAAGAGGTTTTCCTTTTAGAGACTACAGTACATATTAATATTAAAAATTATTTAAAACAAAGTAAAACTGTTTGTGACCAAATGCTTTAAGATGTCTCTTATGTTAAACTGTCCTGTTGATGAAAGGGTGGATCCAGATTTGAATCGCGGTCTGGCCAACTGAGGGTGTTTTCTCCTAAATGGTTTTTCACTCTGTTTACATGCAAATGCGGGTAATTACCACCAAAATTCTTCCTTCCTTATCCCTATATCATTAGAGTAATTATCTTATTATATGCATATAATCTTAATATGTAGGAATACATGAGGAAACGCCAAAGCTAATTTGCTGGAGTCCCTTGTCTTAAGTTAATTCATTTTTTTTTTCTCATCACCAGGTGAATGACTTTGAAGTGCTAACAGAGGCTAGTTGGAACTTTCGCAACATCCCCCAAGAGATTAGCGCCTTGGAAGAGGAGGTCCAAAGCACAGAGTGCTTTGTGGAAAGCTCTCACATGCGTGTCATTCAGCTCGAACAACACGGCCTTGAGCTCAGGCAAGAAATGCAGGTTCTGACACAGCAACTAGAAACGGCTCAGGACAGATTACGAGCCTTTGTCCAGCAGCGAAAGACCCTCCAAAAAAAAAAAGTGGACTTTGAGGAGCTTGAGAGGCAGCTGCTTAGGTAGATATGCCACTCACAAATAGTTGGTTTAAGTTTTAGTAGAGATGAAACATTAAATGTTTACTGTCGCAAAACTTAATTTTAAAACTCAATATTTTTATTATGTATATCATAAATAGAGTTGGGTTGAATCCACTATTTTACAAATCCGAATCTTGAAATAATTATGAATATGGGAGGCTATATAAATATTAAATAACTTTCATACATTCAGTTGAATGTTAAATTATTTATTATTATTATTTAGTTCATCCTATAATTATTATAACTGGTTCTGTACAACCAACAAAATGTATTAAACCTCTAAAACATATTTCAATAATAAATTTTTAAAAAAAATCTGTTAAGGATTTGAATTGTAAATCAGAAACTTTAATGACTCTTCGAATCTCTAATAGCGATAAGAATTTGATGGATTAGAAAGATTCCAGGGCCCGATTCCTAATCGTAAACATTTCCCAGTTCTCTCTAACCTGATTATTTGAATATTAAAGATGTTGACATTTACATACATGCTTACGTACGTACATACATACGTTTCACACATTTGTCTACAACATTTAACCTCATCTAATATTGCCTACCCCTTCCTTTTGAGCCACACATTCTACCTTCATATATTTGTTTCCTTACTCAATCCACATTCATCTTCTCAACATACCTGAATAAGATGCCTAGTTTACATTGACCTATTGGATTCCCTTTCAAATGTTGGCGCTAACACACTTCTATACACTGCCATCTTTGCTGCTTTTGATAATATTTTATGTTTTGCAATATAGTCCGTATACATCCAACTACTCTCCCAGAAGCATTCACCTGCCTGTCAATTTGATCATAGATCCTTACAAAACATACTAAACTGACAATCATTTCCTGATCGGTTCTCATCAAAAACTATCACTTTGGTTTAGTTTTGGAAACATTTATACAAAAATACATTCTACCTGTTGCCACATTCAAACGATTTTAGGCATTTTATACATTTTATATATTTGTTTTCAAATTTTTTCCAAGTTCTTTGATTCTTAACATAATGTCCTTTTATATATATAATGTTAAAAAGTATATTAAAACATATGTTCTTAAAATATGAATGACACTCATTTTTATAGAGAGCAAATAGTTTTGTAAAAAACGGTTAACCAGTGGTAATATTGGTTTTTAAATTAGAAATAACACTTATTAAACACAATTTAAATAACAAAAACATTCAAATAAAAATCTAATAAAAAAACAAATAATTAAAATAGTTTAAACACTCATGTCTTTAAGGACATTGAATGCCAGGCCTCCACCGTGGTTTGGATTCTACGTTAAACTGTAGGTACTCCATTTCATCTCACAATCACCCTACCATTACACATTAGCGTAATGCGTATAACCTGAACAGGTAGTAAGACGGGGTCCTAATAATAATAATTATTATAATAATTATAATTATAATAATTATTATTGTTAGTTTTATTTATTAAAGAACAATACAATAAACATTTAAAGAATAAAGAGCACATGCTCGCCACTCGAGATATACACCGGAACTGACAAAAATGTTGCGTGAGACGCTTTGGTGACGTCATCACAGAAGTGGCTTCACAAATCTAAAAGTGGAATAGTTACTAAACTCGTGTTTGTTATTATAGGCCTAGTTAAGAGAATGTTTATTTATTACACACAACACCCCCTCTCAAACACGCGTTAACTTTATTAATGTCTATCACGCCAAGTCCTTGTATGCACTGATGATGGCTTGGTCCGAACAGTCCTTTCGTGAGCACATCAGCTACCATCTTGTTTGTTGGAATGTATTTCACATTGATTTCGCCTCGTTCAAAAACTTCACGCACATAGTGATGCCGAATGTCAATGTGTTTGGTACGATAATGGTACACAGGATTATGCATGAGCTTTTCTGCTCCTTGATTGTCACAATAAACAAGAGTTGGTATTGCATTAACACTCAAGAACGCGATTTCTTTTAACAGGTTTCGTAAGTAAACTGTCTCTTTTGCTGCATCCGTAAGAGACATGTACTCTGCTTCAGTGCTTGAAAGAGCCACGGTGGATTGTTTTCTCGCCTCCCATGTCACGGCAGAGCCTAATAATAATAATATTATTATTATAATTATAATAATAATTATTATTATTATAATTATAATAATAATTATTATTATAATAATTATTATTGTTAGTTTTATTTATTAAAGAACAATAAACATTTAAAGAATAAAGAGCACATGCTCGCCACTCGAGATATACACCGGAACTCACAAAAATGTTGCGTGAGACACTTTGGTGACGTCATCACAGAAGTGGCTTCACAAATCTAAAAGTGGAATAGTTACTAAACTCGTGTTTGTTATTATAGGCCTAGTTAAGAGAATGTTTATTTATTACACACAATTATTATTATTATTATTATTATTATTTATTATTATTATTATTATATTATTATTATTATAGTAATAATAGTAATAATTAATTATTATTATTTAAGGACAGTGAAATTACACTAACAATTATAAAACAAAGTTTAAAAAATTAATAGTTGCATAATGGCTTGGAAATTTATAACAAGACAGTGTAGAATCACTTTACAGTGATGTAAAGTAAGTGATAGTGAAGGGAAAACTTGAAAGGATAGTTAGGTTAGACCAAGATAAAAACAAACACACTTCTCTCTTCATGTCTTCTTAAACCTTCTTTAAAACTTCCACAGTTGCACATTAGTTTGGATTTTTGGGAATATTACTTTTTCATTGATGTCTTTTCATATGAAAAATAAATATTTCCGAAAATTCAAAACAATGTGCAACTGTGGAAGTTTGAAAACGTGGGAAGTGTAAAAGTGTAAGAAGGAATAGAGAAGTGTATTTGTTTATATCCAGACCTAACCTAACCTAACTATCCTTTCAGGTTGGCTTCCTTCACTATCACTTTACATTATTGTAGTGTTTCTACACTGTCTTGATAAAAATTTAATACAATTGACATTTTAATAAGCTAATAATTCCCCAAAATATGCTCCAGTAACTTAATTTACCATATAAGAAAACGTAAGAATCATAAACAATTAGAAATTTGAAATGTTTTGTATTTAGTTTATTATTCCTTAGTGTAATTGTGTATTATTTTATGGGTGCTTGTTAAGACATTCGTTTATTGAGAAATTTACTTCAATTTATATTTCAATGCTCTTAAAAGTTGATGCTCATACTTTAAAATTAAAACTAACAGGGAAAGGTACATAAGAGTGCGCAGTGTCATTTTCTGACCGTTGGCAACCCGGAAATATTTTTGCTTGGTCTCAGTTTGTTCCTTAACATAATGCAAGTGAGTAGTGGACACCGTCTGGTTATGCAACAATATTTTTACATTTGAAAGGTAAGATATCATTTACTGCCTATTTTCATGTAATATTTTAAGTGTATAATGTATGCTCTGACATCAAAGTGAATAACGGTGAATTCATTTTACATTTTTTATTTAAAAGCAAAGGTTTCAACCATTTTGTAGATATACAATAAGTTCTTTTTTCCGGCATGTGCTTCGATCTAACGGTTATTTTCGAAATCGTGTATGTAACCCCTAAGAATGCACATAACAAATGGCCAAAAGAGTGTGCTTGCATACTCTTAGGTTCTTACTGCGCACTCTTTGGAACTAATTTTCATTTACTCGAAATAAGTGAGTTTAATAAAAGAGTATGAAGCAGAATACTACTATTTTGTAAAGCGGAGAAAATAGATCATGTCGTTGAAATATATACGTGGCCTATTGTATGAGCGCGTACAGGTGTTGCTGGACGCCAAGTGCCCAAGTGAGTTCTGTCAGTATTGGACACCAACTGCCTTTACGTTGCACCATTCCTCGTATATATCCATTGCTCATGGAAGCTTCGAGAAGGTTTAGTTTAGAAAAACAAAATACAAGAAAAAAAAACATCTCTGTTTTACTAGAAGCTTCTAGAGCCGGAAAATGACTCAAGTTACATTTTAAAATCTCTCTTCGAACCTTCGAGAAGAGGAAGTTATTATTTGAAATATATATATTGTCAACCTGACTTGACTGGTGTCACGTGCATGACGTCACTGATCAGTGGCTTTTGCCTTCTTAGAAGAAGAAGTGCTTTAAGCGCCATTTAATATACTACATAATTTAAATAAAATAAGATATGTTTATAAAATTAGGACGATATTATTGTCAATGCTTTCACATACTTTTTAGGGGCAAATCAATTACATTACAACATGCGGTTTAACCCACACCTTTGAGATAATACAAATAACAATTACTTGTGTGTAATTTTTACCGCTACTTATTCTTCTGGCAGTTTACTTTATTTTTCCGTATAATTAAGTTTATTTCGGCCACCGGCCTATTAAGCCTGTCGTGGCCTACACCTGAGTAGCGGTCCTCAGGTAGACAAAGAACATGGGACATTGAATAAATGTAAGAGAGACTGGCATGTAATGAGGATGCCAAAGAAAATGATGGAAATAAAGAATGTAGGAAAAATACCTCTAGTGAGGCCAAAAAAGTGTTCAAGTGATAGGAAAAGAATGGAAGCAATTAAAAGAGGGCGAATGGTGCTATGATAGAGGAAGCTGAGGCTTCTTAGTAAATTGACCCGGGAAACAGGCGGTGACAACGATCTCTTCTGAACATAACATTGTACCTGGCTACCACAAGTCATTTAAAGGTTCAATTCAAAAATAAACATACATACAATTTGCCATGAAAAACATCCGACTCATATTTACATAAATACCCAACATATAGAATTATTGTATTTAATATTGCTTCATTCTGTCAACTCTTTTAACTAAAATATGCAAATATTACAGGCCAGATAAAATTGGTCAGCATACAACCTATATGGCTTGATTTGAAGACCCTGTTTTAATGACTTAAGGCAATGATACCATTATTTTTAAATTAATAAAAAAAAGTATACCAAATTAAGTGTCTTAAGCATTTTCTTAAATATTAGGGGGTGCAAAGCTTTAAAAACTTTGACTTTGCTTCATATTTTTGTCAACTTTAACTTAAACTCAAAGTACAAGCTATTCCAATCAAAATATTTAATATGTTAAAATACAACTTGCTTCGATGGCCTCATGGTCTAAGGTGTTATTCTCTTGTTGGAATAGATTGCCGATACAGGGAAATTGGGGTTCTAATCCTGGTCAAGTGTACTGAGGGTGGTTTTTCCAAAATGGTTTTCCACTTTAATTTTATTCAAATGTGGGTACACTTCCTTTAAATGTAACCTTCCTCATCCCTAATTCATTAGTGTAGTTTGTACATATGTGCACAACTTGAACAAGTAATAAGATATGGTGCTGAATAAAACAAATCAAATTTTAAAATTCTTATACACTAATGTTCAATTTTTGTCATCTTGCTAAAATAATTTAATATATCATTTTCAGAAGAAATATGTTGATTAAATTTGCCATATAAAATTTTGTAAATTACCTATATTTAATACCTTTTACTTTACATCCATTACTGTTTCCAGCCTGTGGCCTGGGTCAGTTCTTTTATTCAAGCCATTTATTTTCCACTATCGTTTAGGCTTGTCACAGCTTCATCTGCCTTATAATCTAACTTAAGACTAAGACAAGAACACAATATCCAGTCCCCGGTCGTTAATTCATCATTGTGAAAGGATTTACCCACATTTCACCAATGATAAATTTCTCAGCCATGCAGGAATCAAACCCGAGACTCTTAGCTCATTTGACAGACTGAGCTAAGGTGTTAGACTATATTTAATACCTAAAGTTTTTTTTTACTTATGCAATCATTATTTTATTCCTTATATTTAACATTTAATTAAATATTCAACAATAAAATGTCAAGTTATTCCAATTAATCTGAATAAATAAAAGAGAGCCACGATCTTGTCCATAAGAATACCAAAAACATTTCTTAACTGAACCACTGTGACCAGTTACCTCTTACAATGTTGGACTCCAAAAATATTAATTCATCCAACTGTTATGCTCTAAGATACAAAAGCAAATGGATGCCATTCCAAATAATATCATTAATATATTAAATCTGTCTTTATCCAAATAAGTGTGTTGGTTTATTTTGTGTATAGTTTGATATTTAAAAGCCACTTTTATCCTTATTTTACACTAGACATATGTTTTCCGGACTTAATCTATTCAGGCATAAATAATACCATCAATTATATGTGATTATGTTATTTAATAGTGCTCACTTGTGTTGGCTAGATATTTGTAAAATAAAAGTGACAAGTTGAGAAGTACAACTTGTGGTAATGTTTAAAAGAGTTAGGAACCACCAGTTAATTTGTTTTCTTTTCCTGTGGGGAGTCACCAAGTGAAGAAATTGAGCCGTCGGCCAAACGACAGAATGACCAAACTAAGAAGCTTTGAGTACCTTCTGCAAAGTTTGAATTTAGCCAATTTCTATTGGTGCAAATTCAAACATGGTAAAGAAGGGTAGGAATGTAATGACTGGTAAGACGCGGTCCTACGAAGGTATTAAGTAAGGTTGGGCCGACTAAACTAGTTATTCTTGTTGAAAATACAGTGGACTTTGGTGAAAACTGGAGACGTTTGTGTTGCAATAACTGTGGGAGGACTTTGTTTCCTATTGTACATCAATCATTTTTTATAAGTTTAGTAGAAGTCAAGTTTATATCCACACTACAATGTAATTAATAATGTGTCATTTGTTAAGGATGCAAGTCTTTTTTTAAATCAACAGTGTAGTGTACCTTTTACATTAATTAAATGCAATAATATTTATACTATATGACCACTATTTTAACGGCCTGATATAATAATTTTAAAAAAATATGACAAAGTTTTGGGTATCTGTTTTTTTAACAGATGATAAGGTTAATTTAACTTTTAATAAAGAAGAAATACAGTGATAGATGCTACTTTTATTGAACTTTTTTTTTTTATTCTTTCTAAAAAATCCCGGGGAAAAATTTTTCCCACCAAAGTTCCGAAAAGATTCAATTTCCTGATTATATTTTCTAAAGTTAGGGATCCCCCTAAGCCTACTAATTACTTGAATTATATGGTCAATCTGAGACCATTATATTTCCTGGTTGTTTATCACCATAGATATGAGCTTGAGTAGAAAGTATTTTAACAGAAGACTCCTGTATTTCAGTTTCATAAGTGTGTGTGTATTTGAATGTTGCAGGGAACATCTAGAAGTTGCTCCTCCATTTCAAGATGGCAGCAACTCCACCAATGACCAAGCAAAGGAACAATTTCTGAACAAACTGGAAAACAGTGCTACATTCTCACAGGTACTTGAGGGTATACCAGTTCACTTAGTAGGGAAAATTAAACTCTCCAGGGGTTAGAACTTGAACTTGTAGAAAGAATATTTTCCTTTTTACAGTTTTATGTATTTAATATTTGTATTAACTTATTATCTTTAAAAACTATTATATATTATCATTTACTCATTAATGTAGTCATATTTCAATTCTTTAAAATTATTAAAATTTCATATAAATATTTTAATATCTGTTTCATAAAAGTATATTTCAAACTTTCTATTCTGGTTTGATCACACCATTAATTTTACATGCTTGTTTTATCAAATAGAAGAGTGGCAGTCAGTTGGAAGAAGAACTTAAGTTACGTTTGAAGCTTGCAGCAGCTGAGTACCGTAAGCTGTACTTGGAGAAACAAAAAGTGGAGCGGCGTCTCTTGAAATTGTGTCAGAAACTCAGTGACAGGTCCAGGGATAACGTTAACAAGTACTGACAATGAGCCAGAGGAGGCCCCAATTGCTGAGCTGGTCAATGTGTCTGCTACAGAGCCTGCCTTGTAAGTTAGTTTAAGCTTGCAACTTTAACTTAGTTAACAAGCATCATAAAACATTCTCTTTAGAAACCAATGCTAACCTTTGTAGTGAATATTTGAGGATCTTTGTAAAACTTGATTTTAATTAATTAGGGCTGAGCTGACCAGCTATGTTTCCCAGTGAGGTTGATGCAGATCAACAATTCTGGTAATGGTGTTTATCTTTAGTAAGGCTGGGCCATTTCCGATTGCCAATCTATTCATCAGCTGATATGGTGCGATCAACTAAGCAGATGATCCTTATTTGGAGCTTGATTATTTTTGTTGATACTTTGAGCTGTGTAAGTGAGAAGTCAAGTAGGGTTGTTAACAGTTTTAAGCAGGTTAGCAGACAACAGGGTCTGGTTTGCAAGCGAAGCAACGAAATATATTGCTTGAGAATAGATTTAAGGGGTGACTACCAAAAAATTCAATACTAGCTAATGCCTTCTGAACTGTCCAAATAACTTTTCACCTTACTTTTAATTATTTCATAAATATTAACTGATACCTAAATTTTTATTAGTAGTTTAAATAGATTAAAAAATATTAATAATAATAATAATAATTTATCTCTCTGTGTAAGGACAATTTCTTTTTGCTTTATGAGGTAATTGTATTATACTTGGGATGAAGGTACAGAAAAGGTGGATGGATAGTTTCTTTTCTATCCACCTTTCTTCCTAGTATAATACAATAATAATTATCATTATCAAATCATGACATTAATCTTGCTGTTTGTTTGCTGCATCTTTCTTTGTTGCCAATTCTTCACAGAAAAGATGAAAACAAATAAACACTATTCTAGCCTTTGAAAAGCTATTTGCTAGTTTTGAAAGAATTATAAATTATTAATATTTTATGAGGAATTTCATGAACAAAATATTGTTTATATTCAAAAATCTATGTGTTATTTTGCATAGTTACCTTTGTAGTTTTGTAAGTAAAATAAACCAAATGATCAACAACAAATGATTGTTCAGCCAAAGGTTTTAATTTACTCTCTAGAAATAGACAGATCACTCGGCTCAGACAATTTCAAGCATGTTATAAAAGGTCATTTATCTTTGGTTTATTATGTTTCTGCTGATGGATAATGCATTGTTTACTCTCCTCTCTACTCGTCTGACTGATGTTAGTTAGATGTGTATTGGGGTGAAGAAGTGAGAGGGATGGGTGAGAATATCAATGTTTACATTGTTCCAGCTCTACAACTTTTTTTTTTTACACTATATGCTGTATTTTTGTACACTTTATTTTGTGTAGAGTAATATATTTCAGTTAAATTGTTGACTTATTCTGACACAAAAACTTTGAAAAGTTGTAGTTTCACTATTTTTAAAACAAAAATTATAAATGCATGTGTCTGGAAAATATTAATAGTTCTTATTTATGTCCTTGACCATCACTTTGTGATGATGTTTAAAATTTTCATAATTTTTCTATGATCCTACAATTTTCTGTTGAGTAATTTTCTTATTTAATTCAACCATTTGCCACGTTTTGCCCCTGTTTTGGTTATTAATTTGAATACATTTAATTGTTTTCCCGACAATATAGGTAAACAAAATGGATCTGTGTTGTTTGCAGAGCCAGTTCATCACAGGTGAAGGGTGGCCCTGACTTCTGTTTCATCTGTCCTATCTGCTCCGTGTCCTTTCCTCCAGGTGCTTATGACATATTTACCGAGCACTTTGATAACCACCTCTCCTAAACTGTGCACAAACCTCTCTGTACATAGATACCCATCTTCCAGCCAGGATACACTGAGTATCAATAATTATTAAAACAAATAATGTAATTTTAACTTCAGTTCCTGACACATTAGTATTAAACTATACACATTTTATATTTGTAAAATTTGTTTACTAAAAGATTATAAACTTTGTGATTTTTTTTAAACACATGTTTGATTGTTTCATTGAATATTATTATAATCAAGCGCCAATCAAGCCATAGCTAAAAACACATTATTTTTAATGTTAAAAAAAAAATAGAAAACCACAAACCAGAAAAATGTTTTTTGGTTCGAAACTTTACATTCAAATCACAACACTAAACTCATTTTTCAACAGATGGCCTGAATTGTCCTCAATAATCTAGTGACTTTTTTTCTTTTGTTTGGAAACTTCTTTTTGCGGTTTATGATAGACACAATTTTTCACTGGCACTAACAGCTTTATCTTTTTTACTTAGTATTTTGCAAAAGCTAATACCAAGCTGACTTTTTTTATCGTTTTACATTTTATTCCTATGAAAAGTTTGGGCTTATAATCTTCAGGCCATCTATCAAAGTGTACCATTTTTTTTTTTCATCTGTGGTGAAAACTTAAATCCCGTATTCCCAACACTATTTTCTTTAGTTGAAGATTTGTGAAAATTTCCTTAATAGTGTTTGAAGCTAATATTTATTATCATCATGTAGACATACAATCTATCCAACATAAAAATGGTGGTAACTAACAGCTCGCTGAAGATTTTTACTACTAACATTGATTGAAGGTCACTAATATTAGCCTATGTGAAAATAAAATAATGATTTTCTTAGTAATCTAATATCAATCAAAATATATTAATAAAACTATAAAGGTTTTTTATTTTAACGTTTTGACAACAAGATTTATTATAGCGCATTAAATAATACATTAAAAAATATTGCAATGAAGTACTGTTAATTGGGACACTTAAGAGCTAGCTAGATCACTTTACCCCAACTAAGAGGTTGCCCCATTTATGAAAAATTTTAACCATTGAGCCTATAAACCTATTCTAACAGCAAAAATAGATATGAATTAAATAAAAGGAATGTGACATTTAAAGTATATAATTGGCACTCTATATTGGTACAAACAATTTATTTAAAATAACTAAAACTAACAGTAAAAACATATAATGTTTATAGGAAAAATTAAAAAACAGGCTAATGACTACATTTCAAGCAAAGGTTACACATTAATAAGGATGGGCCAGAGTCATAGTGAGGCTTAGTATTCCTCAAGGGCGGCGCTATACTAAATATAAGATGACACCTACCTAAACTCGGATGGAGTGGGCAAGTTTCACATATAAAATTCCATTTTCCTCTAGGTAGGTGTTAAATTGTATTTAGTATAGCTCTGTCCTTGAGGAATATTAACCTGGCTGTTAAACTGGCCCTGTTTTGAGTGTGCATGTCATCTACACACATTTTGTTGTTCAATCACAACCTTCACTGCCCCAAGTAAGCGGAAAAAATTCCCTCTAAATATTTGTTTTGCTTCTGTTCTTTGAATTTTGTCCCAAATAAACAGCTGCCCCAATTAACTGGACTCCACTGTATACTCACACTTGTATCTTCTTATAACTGGCCACCATAAATTATAAAATAAACAAAGGTTTTTATGACTTAGTTTCAAAATAAAACTATTAAATTTTGTAAACACATGTACATGGACTGCCAAATATGCTTTGTACTACGTCATCAACTGCCCACTTTTCTTCTGGTTTGCCATCTTAATTTATGAATATAATGTAGCTCTAGTTTATAAAGCATTTTTAAGTGACCCACATAAGCTGCTTCCACAAAAAAAGAAACATCCAAGCTGTTATTTTCATAAGTTGTGTTTCATTTGTGTAAAAAACGGGTAAAAGAAGAAAACAGCTGAAAAGAAATTGTTTATTGTGAAAGTTTTGACTGTCATAAGTGACTGCAACTTAACATATGGTCTTTCAGATCATTTGGTTTGACGGATGAATAAATGATAGTATATCTGGTAACTTTTGCCAGTTGTCACCACTTCTAGAATAAATAGACTGTATATTCTTGATTAAATTGTGTAAAAAAAAAATCTTTTCTCAAATAAAAATACATTGTATTTTGCCAAATTATTGAGGAATAGGAGCTCAACTTTACCTTTGTCTTGAAACTCTTGAATAATAAATAATTTTTGCCCAAACATAGTTTTCTTCAAATTTTCACTGTAACAGACAGCCTCATTAGACAGGGGACAGTAGGGATGTGTGAATATTTGAAATTTTGAATGGTGAATGGCTGAAGATCCTATTCGAATTGGTGAACACAAAGGTTGACAAATTGTTTTATCGTTAATTTCTTAAAGTTCCATTGATCCTTGAGTCTTTCGGCTTGAGTCAGGCAAGTAATCTGGGGAACATTGTTTTTGTTAGAGCAATAGATTGTCCTTTGTACCACTAAGAGGAGATAAGAGAAAATAAATTCCTATGTCAACATCAAGCTGGGGAGTGGTGGGAAGAAGGGTTGATCAAAAACTTAAAATACTAACAAAGCTGGGCTTCAGTTTGTAAGATAGAGAAGGATGCAGATATTTTCCACCCTACTTAATTGAAGCTGGTTGTTTTAACTCATCATGTTCAACCATTTTGGTGTGTACTCTGTGAAAGTGTGTGCTGGTAAGGGTTGGGGAGCACACAAAATAAGAGACTACAAAAGAAAGTGCATACATGAGATGAAAATTAGAAATGTACACATGAGAAAAAGAACATCAACAGTGAGGGAAAAGCACACATGTAAAGGATGGAGACACAAAGGTTATAATAAAAGCGAAAGTCTAAGGAATATAGAGAGTGTGTGCACAAAAGAAAGAAAGCGTGTGTAAGGGAGAGATAGAACAAGAGAAATAGAAAGAGAAACGAGCATGTTTCATAACTAACTGGACACTGAAATGTTGTCCAAACATAACCATCCTTACTTCACTGATTAAATAATCCTGATATCCTCAATATTTTATTTATTTTATTTATATTTTGCCAAGTCTTACCATAAATGTATTTTAAAACTCAGGATATTGAGTGAATGTTACTGTATTTTTTGTGATTCATTCATATCTTAAATAAACTACATTAAAGTGACATTTTTAATTATAGATTTTCTTGGAAGTGTTAGCTGTTTTTAATTTGATCTCTTGGTAATCTATTAATCATTATTTTTTATGTGTCTTAAGAATTCAATAAAATTGAACAAGCAATCAAAAGATTTGTTTTAGTTAAATATGATTACTAAATTTTACATTATATTAATAAAACACTTTGTTTTATTTGATATTTGTTCAAAATTTGCTAATAAATTCAAAATAATTCTATTTAAATGAAAGTTATATTTTCACAATCCTGTAGGTAAACATAGTGTATGTCACTTGCTGCAAAATTATAGGAAAGTAATGTAATGGATTATGTATGTGATAGGGAAAAGGTCAACCTGAAAGAAGTTGATTTGGGCCGGAAAGAAACAAACTTTTCTCTTCATACTTAAATCGTGTTATTATGTTGATAAAGAAATACTTCCAGAAATTAAAAACGATATGCAACTGTGAATGTTTTGGATGATGTGATTGTGACGAGAAAATAAAGAAATTAGGGCTGTGTTTCATTTTGAAACAAAGTTCACATATTTTTAAAAATGTTTAATTTTTGGATGGAAAATATTAAATTTTGCAATACTATGTAAATTTGAGTATTAAATATAATTTACAAAATGCTATTTTATTTCAAACATATAGTTAATATATTATTTTGTCTTAAAATGGTTTTAATGTTTTTTAGGCAATCACTAATTTGTGATTAAAATAACAGCAGAAAATAAAAATAAAAACATAAATGTGTTTTTTAACTTTAATCCCCCCCCCCCCCCTCCTGCTTCATATTGTTGAATCCAGAATTTTACTTTCGAATCAAAGTTGAAACAAATAAATATTCATATCAAAGTTTTTCGAAGCGTTGCACACCCCTTGAAAACATTAAGAAAATAATTTATTACTAATTTATTCAAAGACCTAATCACACTTTTTTAGGTTGACTCCTTTCCCTATAACTTATATTACATTATTTTGCAGTTACCATAATCTTTAGTATATTTCTGGTGCAATAGGTACTAATTTGTTGCTAAATTAAAGATTGTTCAGCATCCATCAAAGCAAACGTAAGTCAAACCAAATGATAGGTTGGTTATCATAAACATAGCTTACAAGAGTAGGGATATAGGCAGCTATTGTATGTTCACATTAGCTTTGCATTTTTCTGCCAGATAAAAATAGTTACTAAAAACTTTTTGTTGCTATCATCAAAAATGTGTTATCACTTTGGAAGATATTATAAATTATCAAAATTTATGTAGCTAGATAGCTAAACCTAATTGTGAAACAAATAAATAGGAAAATATATTCTAGAAACTTTCCAATTGTAAGAAAAGGGAATGACTATGGTAGCCATTCTTGCCAATATATGATTAGCAGTAATTTCTAAAAACTCGGCGAAAAATTGTACTAAATATAAATTTAAAAAGGTATTATTAAGTAGACAGAACAAGGAAGCTTAGAAAACATTAACTTGTATACTACTCGTGATGATATGTAAATCCATATTATGGAAAACACCACCACTAATGTATGAAACTATAATTTTAATTCTGGCTTCCTAGATCATGTCCGGCATACTAATGCTGATTGATATAACTTGACCAGTTAATAAAATGTATTAAATATAATAAATATATTATGAACAACATGTGAAATAATGTAAACAAACTAAATTTTTATTTACATAAAATACTAGATATACAGTTATAGCATTTATTTCATTTACCATTAAATTGAATTCTTGAATTTTTAAATACATACAAATTTAGTTAGAAGTTACAAACAATATTTCAATAAAAGAATGTATTTTATTATTTTGTATGAGAAATTAACATCTCCCATTAAACAAATTTATTTATATGAATTGATTTCTCTGTTTATTAGTCACATTTATTTATTTTTTATGACCTTAAATATGTTTTGTAACTTTATTTCTAGTTAAATGAAAATGTCATTTTTCCCTATAATACAAGTCAACATAACTTTTAACAAAATTGTATGAAGTTGTAATTTCACATAAAGGCCTTCAGATTTTGTACTAGATCATTTTTCATTCATTTGAATAACTAAAAATTCAAGAATTGAATTGAGGATTCAAAAATCCCATTCTTAATTATGACTAGTAGCTACTTTAAAATAAAATACATTTTTTTTTAAATATTGCTAAAGCTCTTTTGCTAATATCTAACCAACCAAAAAGTTAAATTCCCTCCTAGTGATATATATACAATTTTCAATTCAAATAATTTAGTTTTTTTTTTTTTTGTAATATCTGTTAAAATATAATTTTATGAATACAACTAATGATTAATGTATATCTATTGTCCATTTTCTTTATAGTAAATAGATTATAATCATTATGTTTAACAAATGGAATGGCAAATGGAGTACTTTCAAGTCTACTTCATTGCATCTAATTCACTTAAAACAAAAGGCATGAATTATATTTAACAAAGTTTAGATTCTCTAGTTTGACATTAGTTCCTAAATATAAATTACATATTTTTTTTTTAAATAGTCAAAAATTTTAGAAAGTATACTTTAAATCTCTTATAGATTTAAGAAATGCTAAAATATCTTTTCGCATGTCTTTTAGAAGTAGAGTTGTATAAGGGCATGGACATGTTCTTATTTTAAAATGTAGATTTTGTCCATCCTATAAGGAAAAACTGTTGTAATTTAATATTAATACTTAATATTTGTTAAAATATATGTCCATTATAAATGTTTATTGATATTCACTATGATATAACTTCATTAATTTTAATACGTTTGTAAAATTAACTATATTTAATCTTGCATATTCCATGAATTTATTGATACATTTTCATAAAACATTTTATAATTGAGTGTGTCAGGCAAAAACATAACCTTTATTTTATGAAAAATTTGTTAGTAGTTATTTCTGTTAAGTCACCTCTTGACCTACAAGTTGTTTCTAAAGTCAATCAAGACCTTTAGAATAGCTAATATCAACAGTGCTTTTATTAATTTTATAGGAAATTTTAGGAATTAATTGACATTTAAATAATAAATATACCCCTTCTAAATCTATAAGGGTTAACATGTTTTTGCCCTGACTCCCTCAATTACAGACAGTAATCATAGTTTATCTGAAATTGATTGTAACCAGATTTCAATGTACCCAGAATTAAATAGGTTTATATTATAATTAATTTGTTCATTGGGGCTAGTAACACTTTACAGCTTTGCCTTCATACTTGGGGTAAAATTTGATTCACATCATTGTTGAAAATAAGAGCAGAATCTGCTTGAGTGACTCGGCATTTCAAACACTTGCATGTACATGTTGAATGCTAAGTAATGCAAACTAGAAACAGCTGATTATCAACATATTTTATTTTCAAGGGGATAAGCACTTCTTTATGATTAACCCACAAATAGAGCATTATTTGGCTGTTAATTGAGTATATGATCTAAAAGTTTAAAGAAAATAAACTGTTACCTTTACATTTTTTAAAGAACGAAATATAATTTTAAATATGTTTGGGTTTTGTTCAGTGTCACTGTTATTTTTGACAGGGAAGGCGTTGTGTTTCGTTCACTTCACCTTGTAATATTGTAAGTCCAAGAAAACGCTGGATCTCGCCAGCATTTGTCTCCTCCTACTCGTGATCCATAATTTGATGTTTCAACAATAAGCTGTGCCACTTAACCAGTAAAATATATTTTAAAAATCTAAAAGCTCTGGAATTTTACAATTGCATAAATAACAGTATTTGTTTCAAAAGGAAATATGTTCAACTCCCACTCGCCACTTGTTTTAATTCGACTAAGGTATTATTTCTATTTCAGACACAATATTATCATCAAAATCGCTCCTGTTCAATTTTTCTCAATTTTTTTATATGTATTTAAATGGCTTTTTAAACTATTGACACAATGAAACATTCACTTAAAACCTACAGATATTGATCTAGATTTAAATAGATTTGGGCATTGTATAGTATTATTTTAAAGAAAAAAAGTGTTCAAAATACATCCAACCTATGTAGGTAAATGTTAAAATACATTAGATGCTTTCTTTAAGCAGGGAAACATGACCAGCAAAGAACATTTGAGATAGCTTTATGGTTAAAAGGTTCAAATATCTACTTGTGTCTCCCTTTATTTGTACATTCACACTGATTGTTTCAGTTGGTCGATTGATTTAGAAATTTGATTGGTTCTGCCAATTTTACTAAGCACTCGTGCAGTTAGACCAACACAGTTCACACTTATTTTCTCGTTACTTATTTATATTTTTTGTCACATGACCACATTTCACTTCTGCTCTGTTTCTTTGGTGAATGTGTGAATCCACGGTGAAATTGTCATGATTGAACCTTTTTAACATTGATGACTCCTTAGAACTTTTATGAAATAGATGAACGTATTAGCCATATATTTATTTTTTAACGATGGTATACACTCAACTTGTCTGGTTCTTAGAAGGGAGGAATTGCATTGATATAAAAACACAGATAATCCATTTTAATAATAAATTTAATGTTTTATAACACCAGAAATTAACACTTTATTAATAAACAGGTTTATTTATCAAATAAAATAGTTCAAAATGGTTGTTAGATTAGGTACAAGGTCAACAGAAACCCTTAAAATCTCCGACATCATTTGCTCGTAAGCCCCGTTCACACACAGCAACAAAATTTAAATATCCTGGATGGAATAGAATATAAATAAAAAACTGGACAACCCGCAAATGACTAGTTTCTGTGCAAAAATAAAAATTATTCAGAGTTTCCAATAAATATTATAGCTGTCCAGTACATTTTATATGAAGTTGTGTCTTTTTAATCACAGAATTATTTTTATGCAGGTTATATAAGTGTTGCTTGATACTCTGCTTACCTAAATCACATTTTTATTTTTTGTAAGATGATCACTTTGTTAAATAATGTATACATTAGTATTATTACCACCAATCTATATACATTATTATTAACTTAGATTTCAAACAAATAAATTAGCTCTATATATATTTCAAAACTTCTCATATTGTTTGAAATGGTTTTCTTTATTCGGGGTATTTTTTGAGGTACATTTATATGGTTGATTTTAAGGTGTTGTTTATTTTATTTGCCGGTTTAGTCAAACAAGTCATTGTATATTATTGTATGTATTTGAATAAGAACTGTGAAAATAAATTGGTGACTTGATAAAATATATCAAGTCAAAATAACATACCTCTTGTTTCTATTTAACAACCTCTGCACCATTTAAAGCCTTAATAAAACAGTAATTTTCAAACTAATTGTTGGATTGTGTTGATGCATACAGGGTATTAATAATGTAATATTTTACATAATAGGTTAACACAAATTAAGACAATATGGTAATTGAATTAATTTTATATCCATTACTGTTTTCAGCATATGGTTCTGGTCAGTTTTTTATTCAAGCCATATTTTTTTCGCTACCGGCTGGCTAGGCCTGTCATAGCATTATATGCCCTAAATCTAACATAAAACTAGGACAGGTATAACATCCAGTCCCCAGCTGTTAATTCATCACTATGAAAGGGTAAACTCACATTTCACCAAGTATAAATGATTCGACCATGCAGGGAATTAAACCCAGGACCCTTAGCTCAGTAGACAGACAAGCTATCAACTAAGCTAAGGTGTCAGACACAGTAATTGAATAGGTGCATCAATTCTAAAGAATAAAAAAAAATTATAACAATATTGTTTGGTTAGAGTAACACCGTAACTAGTATTTGGTATTGATGGATTGCTTTTATCATGTCTTGTTTTGTTTTGTTAGCTTATTGTTTATGCAATCATTATACCTTACATTGTCATGGCTTAGACCTATTACATTTTCACTCCTCACTCTGAGAACAAATTAATGAACAAAGCTTATACATTAGCTAGCTCAGCTGACTATGAAAATCGACTCTTGTTTGATATCACATAGAGGCAGGAGCACTTTTTAAAATAATCACATTTTAAACAAACCATCATCAGAGATTGTTCAGCTCTAACAATAAACTACTAATCTAAGAAATTTGACTTATTCTGCAGTGTATTGATTTTATAGACATCATCGTCGAAAAAATATTCACCTTTTTATACACATAAATTAATAATACTTGACAAAGTAATTACCTGCGCTTCAGCAGGAGCTGGAAGAGAGTTTCAACATGTTGAGGTCACCATGTGAAGAAAATTAAACTATGTTTGTAAAGAATCAAAATAATGTGATTTATTTTGACAAAAAAAAAAAAGAATTGCCTTAAAAGTGCAAAAACGCTGACATTTTCTATCTTTTCCTGCATCCCCGTCTCAAATAGATTCAACTAAGCATTATTTAGTGGAGAAGAAAATAAAAGATTCAGATCTCTGGCTATCCCACTCATCAGGAATGCCTATTTCTCACCAGTACCCTCATCTTCATGGAGTATGACATGTTCCCCCGGCAGTGATCAGTGTAAGGACCTCTCACAATGCCTGTATCCAGCTGCCATGTTCGTAGGAGTTTCACTAGAGAGGATCGTTAAGTTCTTCCTGATGACTCGTGTGTAGTGTGAAGGAGGTCTTGTTAAAGGTTTGCTGCCAACTCAATCCCACCAAAGTGAATTTATTGATTCAACTAATACAAGACCCAATCAGGTGGCCGCATGGTCTAAAGCCCTACTCTCACAGTATACTAGACTGCTGATAATGAGGAGATTGAGGTTTGAGTCTGCCAGATGTACTTAGGGTGGCTTTTCCAAGATGTTGGTGTCGACACTGATATCGGTGGAACTGAAATTCCATGTAATCTTATTGCAAGGCTGTATACGATGCTGACATGACAACACTATCAACATTATCGTGGTGACCACTGAGGTATGTCAGCAGCCCCCTCAATAAATGCACCGATATCGGTGCGGAGAACAGTAGCACACTCGTCTCCAGATGTGATCTTGCATTGTTGGCCAGTCTTTTGAAAGGATTAATATAGTTGTGTAGTATTTTGGAAGGGTACGTCTAGCAGCTTTAAGTATGACATTGTGACCTTGATAGAAATGGTAGAGAACAGAGTGGGTTTGTGGGACAAAACAGGGCAGGAGTTCCAAGATTCCTTGCAGGCTACTATTGGGTGTTCCCAAAATTCTTTTGCTCTCCGGTTTTGAGGTCGTCTCCTCCGTAGATGAAAAAACATAATAAAAGAAACCTATTTCTCACTTGAGCCATGTTTAACTCGGCACTTCTCTCAAAACTACCCGCCTCTCAGTCACTGACAACGATCTTGTCGGTGTGTGTACAAGCACCTTGGCTATTGTTGGTGCAGACAATGTTATCAATGCACACTGACAATATCGTATGTGTATAAACACCCTTAGGGATGATGAAAGCAGCTTGGAGACATTGCACTCACTTTAGTGTATAGATAGATAGAAAAACCACAGTGATAAATCTTAAAGCATGCAAAACAACCCCCAGTGAATAGATCTGGGATTCACACCTTGACCTTACTATCAATGATCACAGCCACTACTCTAGTATATCGCTTTATACAATGCGACCACCAGGTGCAGGTGTCAAGTTTCACAATTGTGACTGTGCTTAGAAACCAGAACCCTATGATGGGATTCTGGTACGAGATAAGGCCTTTAAAATTAGCTTCCTTCCAAATTCATAGTAAATATGAGCTTACATCCATAAGCACCGACTTGTTAAAAACATAGGGTGCTCTATAAAAAGGGAGAAGAATGCTATAACATTTGCAAATTTTCAAATGCCATTTTTTTATGCCAAAATTAAGGTGAAATTTGTTAGTCTCAATGCATGTTTAGTAAAATAAAATAAAAATAAATTTAATAAAAATAAGTAAACAAGCGGAGTACAAAAATAATAAATAAAAATATGGGTACTGCCATTAACCAAACTATAATGAAAACATGACTTTTATTACTATATTACAATATATTTAAAGTTGGCTCCTAGCTTGTATAGCCTATTGCTTTCAGAAGCCATATTTTATATAATGTTCGTTAACTATGATGAAATATGGTAGCTTAAAACTTAATTACATGAGTTTGAATAACAAACTTTGTGTAGTAGGCCTAGTTTTACATTCAAACTATCATTTAGGTTATGGGGCTTGTAAGATGTATTACTATATTAGCCTAAATCAACTTATTTAAAGAAATAAGTCATGACTGTTGAACTAAATTATTCTTTTCTAATCTTTTACTAACCCATTTATCTCGTTTAACTAATCATATATTCATAAAAAAATTAGCTGATGATTTTGAAATACCACATTGTCTTGTATGTCTGTAAAAAAGAAAGAGATACCCTAAAGTTTTATTTTCTCTTACACAATGGTGTGCAGACTTCAAGTTCAACCTGAAAATTTTAACTGCATATGTCGATCCTGTTATATTATAAATATCAATGATGGAGACCTATAGCAACGCTGATTATAGACTGTTTCTCATGGATTTGAAAATATAGAAAATATAAGTGATCATAATTTTAAAATGTTAAATGTTAAAATTGTATATTGTTTTTATTAGCTATAGTAATTGTTGGTGGGATAGTGTTAAGATGATTATTAATACAAATTTTTATAATAATTTGTCTTTCTAAATATTTGAAATTATATAGTTTATAAAATAGGTAGGTTGATTTGGTTATTTATTTAAGTATAATTTAAATATTATTTTGTGTTCAATAATGTATTATAATTTGTTTTTATTCATAGGTTCTAGATGATTTATACCTTTATTCATAAATCTTTATATACTAGTTTTTCTATCATAAAAATATCCGATTTTGCTTCATTAGAAACAAGATAGTGTGATACGGAGTGCTGAAAGATGTCTGGATACTGTCTACATTTTTCTACTTTTAATTAACTCCAAGTGCGCATCAGTGACTGTCTTACGCGCTAATTGCACCAGTGAATCCCAAGCTTTAACCCGCTTTCCACTATGAGAATAATCTGCGCTGCGACCCTGCCACACACTTCTTGATATAAAATATGTTCAATTTAAAGACGCTATACTAGCGCTTCAAAAATTTTTTGTAGTTTATTTTCAATGTATTGAGAGTATTTGCGTCCTTCATTTGTTTATGTCCTTCACCCAAAATACAACATTACGTAATTGAAAGTTGATATTTAAAGAAGTGACATATACAAACACAGTTAAATGTGGGGTGTGGTGTAGTATATTTTATTCAACTATTTCACAGGTGCCTTACTTCGTACCTAAATGTGTTACTACAAAAATTCCAATAGTGTTCTATTATTGTAAAAACACGCGTTCTCATTAAAATGGCAGGAGCCAGCAAAGAGGATGGTATAGCTGCTCAAGTTCCAAAAAAGATTGGAGGGATGAATATTTTGAGTGTTTTGTATAGTTTCGCAAAGAAATTTGGAACAGTGGCGGCTGTCTATCTTTTGGGCTATTACGATTTGAGTGTAGCATGGATAATTGGACCAGTAATTTTGTCTGTGATTCGTGATGAATTTAAAAAAGAAAGTGAGCTCAGGAGAAATATTGCCAAGGCAGCAGCAATGTCAAATGAAAAAGAAGTCATTTTAGCAAGAGTTGACGATTTGCCTTCTTGGGTAAGATGGTTTTCTAATAATTTCTTTTTAATCAGGCTGACTTCAAATAGAAGTGATCAAGGCTCAACATGATCCTTCAAGAAGGCCCAAAATTAAATCTTATTTACTGTAAGCCGACAGTAAAATAATTTTCAGGCTACTTGGTTTCACTTCAGTTCATCATTTTGGGAAAATGTCTTTTCTGGGATGAAATATTATGTTTGTGTTTTGTAATAGGGCTATAAAATTGTTTTTCAAAGTAATTATTGTATTTTGATGTTACAGGTGTTCTTTCCAGATGTAGAGAGGGTCGAGTGGCTCAACAGGGTGAGTGAATACACCAAACTTTATTAAAGATTACTGAAATAAGTATGCAAGTTGAGAGTAGGTTGATATTTATCATACATTTTTGCAAACATGAATAAACAAAAAAAACTTCAAAATTAAAAAAAGGTAAAAGATCCGCCCAGTTAGGTCATGTTTCATTTGTATTGTTTTACATTACCTTGAATTCTGGAATTTGAAATTTATCATATATGTCCACCCACATAAAGTTTAATATTATATTAGCTTCACGTATCACTAGGCCTAGATGTACTTTCTTGAAAAATATTCCTTTTATTAATGACTTTGTTCTTAAACACATTGTACATCTTAAGTTAAAACACAAAGTAAATTTATTGTCCTCACAAAAACGCATAACCAATTGGTGTAGCAGCCACATATTTCAAATAAATTAAACAAAAGAACCTCACAAAATAGTCCGAGTAATAGACACATTAATAACGTCATGGAAATAATACCACACCATAGTACATTAGATGCAGCTAGAACTGCACTCGACAACTTTTATGGCTTGGTTATTTAATTTATCATGATAAGCCAATTTCTACAACTCTCGTTTTTACTATTGGCAGCACAAAGCCTTCTGAGTCTAAAGGCCCGTTGACACGGTGTTAGTGGACTAATGCAAGTTTAGTGGTATTAGCTTACTAACATGTTAGTTGTGTTGACACGTATTTTTCACTTGTATTAGTAGCGCTTATAAAAACATGGCTGAAAATGAAGAGTGGTGATAACTGGTCTTTCTATTGGAGCCTTTTTTTTTTTATCACTGCGTCTCATTTCTCGTTCGAGCTATTTATATGCATATACTAATTACGCTTATGTGTTAGGAGCTAGTAAGGGTGAATTTAGAATAA
Source organism: Timema cristinae (assembly GCA_039000515.1). Taxonomy (NCBI): domain Eukaryota; kingdom Metazoa; phylum Arthropoda; class Insecta; order Phasmatodea; family Timematidae; genus Timema; species Timema cristinae. The sequence continues at coordinate 28,348,691 of JBCFYV010000935.1, forward strand.
GTATGGGCGGCCACATAAATTACAATTTCTTAGTAACGCAATTTATCATAATTAGTTTACCTATTTAATAAAAATTGTTTTATATAGCCAACATAAAAAATTTAGTGATTAGTGTGTCTCCTATTTCTTAGTTCCTTAATACATTAAAATATATTTTAGTTGATCCCAAAAATTATTAAATTATTTTACTTGATTTGTTAACTTATTTAACATATATGTTAAATAAAATTAAACTCAAATAAGGTCAATAAATTCCAATACAACTAAACTCGATAGGGCATTTTTTTAAATAGGTCCAACCCAGATTTTTTCAGCACTGTTTTAAATGTTGGTATACTAATAACAAAATATCTTGCTAAATTCTAGCTAGACCTAAAACATAAAAAAAAAAAATAGTAGGCCTTAATTAATTTGTTGGGCATTTTTTTAAATAGGCTTAACGCCGGTTTTTATAAACTCTGTTTTAAATTTTGGTATACTAATAACAAAATAATTTGTTAAATGCTAGCTTGCTAGGCCTAAAATATTCCTTAAAAATAATAATTCATTAATTTGTAGATTGGTTTAAATATAGACTATCTGGTTTGCTATACGATAATAATATTAAATTATGTATCTACTAAAGATTCCAAAGCATTACTACAAGTGTTTGATGTGTGTGGGCTGAACATTTATAATTAAAACTTTTAAAGATTGGTTAAAGTGTCAAATATGGAGATTGGAAAACGCGCCGATGATTTCGCGTGAAAAACACCGGCCATTCATACCTTACTTGCCGATAACGCGAATATTATGTTGCCGGAACTAATCACGGTACTACAAAGTGTTATTATATTTTGTGATCGTATATAAAAAAAATTACTCATTCCACGTTGGGTGGTAGGAAATAATGGTTTGTTAAAATTATTGATACCATTTGTTTACCGATATTAAATAATATCTCTCACAAGGATCATTTGTAAAATTTACGTGGGTATAAAATTTTATTTTGGAAACTTCTAGAGAATATGTACACCTGATATAACTTTACAATACCCTATAGTGCAATATCCCTCCCATTCTTATTTTTATAAATTTGGTGCTTAAAATTGCACAAAAACTCATTCTTTTCATAACATTCCACAAATAAGTGTCCCCCGCACAACCAGTTCTTCAGTTGCCGCCATTTTGGATTGTCTACTTGCATTAGTAAAGTTGGAAGGTGACCAACTTTTTCAGTTGCAAGTGGACTTGCATGTTAGTAGCTTGCTTGTCTGTTTACACGGTGCAAGCTGTGCGCGCGCAGCCAAATTAGTGTACTTGCATTAGTCAACTAACATCGTGTCAACAGGCCTTAAGGTGGCTGCATTATCTGATAGCTCGTGATCTTAATTGATTCCTCATATATAGCTGAAAATTTCCGTATGTCCATTACAAAAGTTGCCTTAAAATATGAGTGAAGAATGACCCTTCTTATGAGACGACTCCTGGATAGCTCAGTGTCAAAAGCATTGGCATATTAAGCCAAAAGTCCCAGGTTTGATTCCCATGTCCAGGTGTAATTTTTCAGTTTTAAGAACGATATTTAGCTGTCGCTATAACCATATTCGACAACTATAATACTTAGGTGGTTATTTAGTCCATCATGATTTTTTTTATGTAATATTTATTAAAAGTTTTCAAAATTTAAAAATTTCTGTGTCATTTGATTCTAAATGCTCTTTGTGTATAATAAAGAGAATAAAATATCCAAGTATTGTACCAAAACACAGAAAAAACCCAAAATAGGCAGATAAATTTTACCATCACCCATCTTTAAAAGTTACGTATCCTAACCTAAAAATACTTCCAAAGTTGTCTTTTAGGCTTAGTTTTTTTTTTAGGTTAAAAGTATAACTGTCTATTTTAATTTGTACTATCTATGTATTTAAATTTAACTTTATAAGCTATATCACTGTTTTCCCCATAATTTAACCACTTAACAAGCATTTGTAGTTTTATAAAAGATCTTCTTGAATTGTTTCTTTAGTTCTGCTTGTGCACCTTCTGCAACTATCTGGCCCTATGATATTTTTATTCATATTTACCCTTGATCATCATCATCATTATTAGTGGAAGACAAGGGGGTAGAAATTGGAAAGTTAACAGGAGGACTAAAACCTTCACTTTAATCAATCTTAATTAAACCTGTATATTTAACAGTTAGGGTTCTTGGTCTAGGATTTAATATAGCCTGCTGGTTTCTTCAAATGGTGTGACTGGATTTATCAGGGAGATCATACAATCTTAGCACAAAAATAAGTTTTAAAAATAGGCCTATGTTAAACATAATGAAAAATAACTTTATGGTATAAATTAAATGTTATGGAACTGTTTCAGATTCTGAGACAAGTCTGGCCCAACTTGAACCACTGGGCCAAGGGCTTACTCAAAGACACAATCGAACCCAGCGTAAGGGATGCGCTTGTTGCTTACAAACTTCATGGATTTCGCTTTGATAAGATGATACTTGCAGCATTGTGAGTGACCTTCAATTTTTATTTTAGGCTACAATTTAATGTTTTCAATATTCTCTTAAATTTTGATAGTTAAAACAATTTCTCCTAACTTGTTGAGGTAAGAACATCACGTCTTCAATATTTTATAGAATTATTTGTTTGATCAAAATAAATTAAGGAAAACAGACTTCACAGAAGTGTTTGAAAAATACTATACCCTATCCATGGAAGGTGAGAGGGTGAGTGACCTGTAGTGGAAGGCTCATTATTAGAAAAATTGGCTGAAAGTAACTTATGTCAACCTCTTAGGAAATAATTATTGTTAGTATGGTTAGTATTATGGAGAAAATAGTATAACTTGTTAGGTTTTAACTTTAGACTCATTAGAAACTTTGAACTTTCCTATTTTATTGTTGGTTACAACTATTACAGTGCTAGTTACTAAACAGTATTATATTTGGAAAAGGAATAGGAAAGGTGGATAGAAACACATTAAAAGGGACAAACACAATATGGCCTTTACAATGAAAAGAAGAACACAGTTCACACTTTACATTGCTGCCAATGGACAAAGAGGTAATGGTTGCCTCTTTAAAAAAAAGTCAACTGTCACCACCCAATCCTCTGACCTAGGTTTCATTAATTCATGGTTATATTATATTTAAACAGTCTTAATATTAACTGCTGTAATCTAGGCAACACCTTATTCATACCCTTCTTTAAGAGACTCTCCAAAGGACGGTGATCAGACTTAATATGGACTTAATTTCCATATAAGTATATAATTATTCAATATTTCCAACGATATGACCACCGCCAAAAGTTATTTTTCTTTATCTGAATACCTTTGCTCTGACTCTGTGAGTACCCTGGATATGAATGCTAAAGAATGTCCATCCTGCAACAATACACAGCCAATCCCACCTCCAGAGCTATCTGTTTGCATTTGTAATGGTTTATTATTACAATAGAAATGCAACACTGGTGCAGTAATTATCAATTTTTTTAAGTTAACAAATTCTTGATCATGATTCGGTCCTCAATTGAAATCTACACCATTCCTAGTTAAATCCCTCAAACGAAGAGTAAAACTAGAGAAGGTGGGAATGAACTTTGATAAATATTTTGCCATGCCTAGGAATTGTAACAAAGCTTTCGTATTCGTTGGCCTATACATATTGGTAACATCCCTTATTTGTTTTGGATCAGGTCGAAAACCCTCACAACTAATTATAAATCCCATAAACTTGACATTTGACATTCATAGCTGCAGTTTGTCAGGATTAAATTTTATTCCGTATGTTCTTGCTTTCTTGAGAACTTCGATTAAAATTTTGTCATGAGATTCCAGCTCTTCAGCCGATATAATATCAAAATAAGGACCACCCCTTCCTTATCCCTGAAATTCTCCATAGTATTCTTTTTTAAATCTCGGGAGCATTATCATTCCCAAAACATAACCAATTCCACTTATAACGAGCAAATGGAGGTGAAAAGTGGTTAAGAATGAGGATTCTTCATCCAACTCACAATGCCAAAACTCATTTCTAAAGTCTAAAACACTAAATACTTTTTTATTACTTAACTGACAAGTTATACCCTTAATTGTAGGAATTGAAAATTGGGGGCATATAATAGCTACATTAAAGTTTTTTGGGTTAAACATAACCTAATCTCACCATTTGGTTTTTACACTGCAGTCAAATTAGACACCCAATCTGTTGGACAATCAACTCTAGTTATAGTACCATTCTTTTCTAATTCAATCATAGTACCCTTCATTTTACACTATGGAAACCTGTGTTTCCTCTCTACCACTGCTTAACGGTCGGATCCAAGTATAGTTTCATTCTACCAGGTACTTTACCAAGGCCTGTAAAAACATCACTCTAAGCCTCAACAAGATTTACATTGTCTTCAACAGCAAAAGTTTTTTTAAATCAACTTAAGTTGTAGAGGCATGCAGGCCTACTATACATTGAATGTCTGCCAACATGATTTTAAAATTCAGGGTAGTATACACACTGTTACAAAATACCTCTAATTTCACTCTACCTAAAAGGGCTAACAAGGTCCTGGTAGGCAATATTTCAGGGTGTGGATTCAATTTTTTACAGTCCTCAAGCTGATCACATTTGTTTCAGCACCAGAATCAACTTTAGCTTTAACCTCTAAATTTTTAAATAAAAGATTAACATACCACACTTGCTCGTTGTTTGAAGGGTGGCCTGCTTTTCTCACAAAATTGACACTAAAGGTATGCTTCCCACACATTATCGAAAAATGACTACAGCCATTACAAAAAACAACTCCCGATTGCAAGCAGGACACTTTCTATAAGCATGCGACGGCCACACTTAGCACAAACAAACGAAGACCTCTGATGACCCGCTTCTGTGTTATTTTGATTCACTACTATCTTTCCTGCATTTGCTAGTTTAGAGTGATGGGACGCGTAGCCCGCTTGACCAGCTGCAGGACGTCTTTGCTACACCCCCACTGCTTGTTGATGTTTAGGATCCTGAAAATTAGTTATTCTTTCAACCACTTGCAATGCTACAATCTCTTGCTTGTTGTCGCCATGAAATTCTTTCGTTTGATTTTGGGACGTCTCCGCTGCACGCAAAACTTTTCAGCCTTTTTTAAGGTTAAATTTGGATCTCTTAACAAACTTTCAACTAGCCCTTTATCACCAATACCAAACACAATACGATCTCTAATTATGTTGTCAGTTTGATCACCATATTCACATAATGCTGCCTGTGTCTTTAACTCTTTTAAAAATGAATCAAAGATTGCCCGTCACCCTCCTCGGTGGCGTAGTTGGCTAACGCGCTTGTCGTGTTGAAACTCGACTGCTGAGGACAGGGGAGATCGAGGTTCGAATCTCGGTCGGGTGAACTGGGGTGGTTTTTCCTAAATGGTTTTCCACTCTCCCTCCACACAAATGAGGGTTCACTTCCTCTAATTCAACCTTCCAATTCCTAATCCATTAGCGTAATTAGTACTTAAAGCGTATTTCGGGTAGTAAGACGCGTGCTAAATATTATTATTATTATTATTGCCCGTCCTTTTTTAATACTCCATTAAACACAAACCTTTCTTACACTGTATTCTTCCGAGGTGTACAATGTTTGTCAAATGCAGCTATTACTATGTCATACTTTGCTGACTCTTCTAACTTGAAGTTATTATATATTGCCAGGCCTTTGTCGCCAAACGATATAATTAAAATGCAGATCTTAATCTCATCTCCCGCTGTCATTAATCATTTTCCTTGAAGATAGAACTTGAGTTTCTGTTGTAGAATTTCCATAATGCAGCTAAATTCGGATTGTCAAAATCGATTGTCTATGGTACTGTGAAGTGAGTTCTATTTGTAACACCATGTTATGTTTTAACATTAGACCAGTTAGAAATTATGATAGAACTTTCCTATTTTATTGTTGGTTACAACTAGTACAGTGATAGTTACTAAACAGGTATCAAAGCTAATAATAAACACATTGCTTGAGCAATGAGTTTATACCATCTCTATATATGTAGTTAGTGATGCATCATGTGACCACCATGATCACATGATGACATCCTTCCATGACAACAATACATAATTATCCTACATAACTATTTCCTAGTAGGTTGACATCAGTTACTTTCAGCCACTGTTTGAAATTAAGAACCTTCTACTTGTCACCACTCCTACAGTAGATAGAATATAGATAGTCTTGCCTCTGTCAGTGGTTCTTAATCTTTTTTGGATCATTGACCACTGGGAGAATCTGACAAAGGCTATGGCCCCTTTCCCATCAAAATAGATGTAAATATACACACAGAAAATTTTGCTTACTATCTATCTCCTTAGTACTAAGGTGTCTAACTTTATAAACCCAGTATTGACTCTTTTTACTGGTCAAAATTTAATGTGCAACTGCCAATAGAATTTCAAAAGTTTTAACCGGAAGTTGGAAAATTTTATACAAAAGTGCAAACCTTTTTTTAGCCACTATTGATCTTTTTATTGGTCAAAATTTACAAATGAGGATTTTAACAGCAATGCATTGACTTGAAGATTTGCAACCGCTATTAAAATTTCTTTTTTTTTAACCAGAAGTTTTTTTTAATTGTTTAACAAAAAATTGAAATTTTCAAAAAAATTAAATTACAATTTTATTTACTGGAAGCTAAACAAGGGTTTATGTAATTATAGCTCAAGTTTCTAGTTTACTTTATTGCACTGTCAATTTATCACATTCATATGGGTACAATATAGTGAACTTTGGTAAGAGTTCAAAAATAGAAATCAATGAAAAGGTGCTGTTGTTTTGATTGAATAAGAATTGAAATTGTGGAGATGTCTTCAACATTACAGTACGCATGTCATCTTTGACATTCATTCTATTTTTATTTTTCGTTTTGATGGTACCAAGTGATGAATATCCTCCCTTTGAAAAAACAGAAGCTTTTAATTGAATCAAAGCCTTGATTTACTATTTGTAATTTTTTGTCTTCAGTTTACGGACCCTAGTTAAAAACCCTTGGTCTAAGTGAAATAGGCCCTAATGAACCTTTAAAAATTAAACTAGAGTGTTATATGATATAATGTTAATAATTTTTTTAAACATACTAATTCTCTATAGGCACAGTTCTGAAATAATTTAAAATATAAAATTTGCTGAAATGAAATTCATATTTTCTGAAACATGCATTGAATTCAGTGCAAAATCAACTTCTTCCGAGTGATCAACCTATGCAGCCTCTTTCCTGTTTATACTTGATTGTTTAAATATTATTTTATCTCCCAAATAGATAAAAGATTGTGAATTTAATACACTATAATTAAGTTAGTTGAAAATGAAAGTTCTTCTTAATTTTATTTTTATTTATTTCTCTTAGATATCATATTTGTTGTAAAAATGTAAAGTAGCCTACTGTAAATATCAATATCAGAATATATCAATTTTAATGCATTCACATTATTAGTAAATAATAAAAATGATTATAGCATTCATTACCTCCCAAACTTTCAACAGTTGTTCAACGCTTCCAAGGCCATGGTAGGCCAACACACTTCTTCCAGCTTTTCTTAAAACTATGAAACACATTTGCGATATTGTAAATTACAAATGGTTGATTCAAATTTAAATACAGGTTTAGTGGTAAACTTTTTTTTCTCCCTGTAGCCACTACGTGTTGGCGGAGTCAAAGTGTATGACCGAAATGTGGACAGAAATGAAATAATCTTGGATATGGACCTTTTGTAAGTAAAAATAAAACATTTATTTAGTCCTACATCAAACTTTTCTATCTAATGAGATCACCCTTAAATTATGTAAGGATTTTTTTTTCATGATTTTCGACCCGCCTCCCACATAAGGTATTGTAAGATTTTCTGTCCCTCCACCATTATCTTACATAATATTTTTATACAATTTGGTAAGATTGTTTTAAACTGTTTGGTTAATTATTTTTAGACATAAGGATTGGTAATGGTGGCAAAATATTATTATTTTTAGACATAAGAAATTAGTAATAGTGGCAAAATATAAAGTCTATATTTCTGAATGAAAATGAAAAAATTTCAGAACTTTCTGACAGCTTTTTTTTTTTGTCTCAGCATAAACGTTGATTAAAAAAAACTTATGTAAGATGGATTCTCCCCCCCCCCTCCCCCCCTTCACCCTGTAAGAAAACTTAAGAAAATACTGAACCCCCTCTTCCCTTCAAAAACTCTTAGGCCTATGTAATTTAAGTTTTTTTTTTGCAACATCAGTTTTTGTTTTATAAGTCATGCACTCATGCACACTAAAAGATTTGCGAAGCCGGATGTAGGCTAGGTGACTTACTGGTTACTTCATGAGGAGTATGTGTTTTAAGGAGTACTTTTGGAAAGCAGATGGAAAAATTTCACCCAGTACAGTGACAAAAGTCTAAAACCCTGATCTCGACTTAGTCAGACGCGTTAACATTTTGTGGGGCTACACATTGGTGTACATGAAACTTTGGTTTTATAAGTGGTTTGTGATGGTGTGATGTTTTTTAACATTTATTTTTATATCAATATAGTGTACACAAACTAAAATTAATGTAACCTATGCAACCTAAAATTTTTTGTTTTGTCTCATGTTTGCAACATATTATTTAATGTTTCCATATTTCATTACACTTAATTTTCAAGTATACCTAATTATCAACTAAACTTTGGATGTCTACCATCACTTAATTTCTTATGGTAAAATAATCCTGATGTATTTCTCTCAAAAGACTGTAAATCATCATCATCATCATCATCATCATCATCATCATCGTCATCGGTGACCTGGTGGTCTAGGGGTAAGGTGTCAGACTTCTGTGCTGGCGGCCGGGGTTCAATCCTTGGTCCTGGCAAAGATTTATCTGATCACCAAACCCTTCCTTCACCTCTGACAAGACATCTTGTGAATGTGGGGAATGCCAGGCCTCCACCGTGGTTCGGATTCCACGTTAAACTGTAGGTCCTTCATTTCATCTCACAATCACCCTACCATTACACATTAGCGTAAGTGCGTATAACCCGAATGGGTAGTAAGACGCGGTGCTAATAATAATAATAAAATAATAATAATAATAATAATAATAATAATAATAATAATCATCATATCATCATCATCATTCACATCATCATCATCATCATCATCATATCATCACAACAACAATTGTTTTAAGCATGTGGCTGGGTCAGTTTAGTAAAATGCCTCCATCTTCCGCTATACTTTTACAATTCTTCCTTCTTTAATTCATTCCATTCTTATCCTCTCACTTGAACACTTCCTGTTATTTGCTCCTTCCATCTCTTTTTTTGGTCTCCCTTGCAGTATTTTTACTACATACTTCATTACCAACATTTTCTTTGGATTGTAAATCAACATCCTTATCCTTCAAGGCTAGGATTGTAGATTAACATCCTTATCTTTCAACGCTAGGATTGATTGTAGATTAACATCTTTATCCTTAAGGATTAATATTGTAAATAAACATCCTTACTCTGCCGATCAAGATGATAAGTTGCCAGATCTAATTCTTCATGATTAACTCTTGTTCAAATGATTGAACAAATTGTTAAAACTTCAACACAGAAAATGAACAAATGTGGGCTAGAGGTGAAAGGGGAATATGACAGTAAAATTTAGTTGAGAATGCTTATAAGCTAAACAACCCATAATTTGTCTTCATTAGGAATCTTCTACAAATATTATTGACTATTCTTTGTCCCATTGTTATTAATCACCATCAGTGTACAGACAACTTGTGTTTGTATTGTAAAACCAAGGCTCAACTCACCTGATTGTGTTTGTTAGTAAATCATGATCCAGGAGATTTTAGGTTGTGTATTTAACTTTATTCTAGTGGAAGGAACCATTGTGTAATAAACTGAGTCACTGTTGCTCTGAATGTTTATTGTACTGTTTTATCTTTATGGGCATGTGTCACCAGGATTCTCCCTTCAAGTTATGACTGTCTTCTTTAACATTTGGCTAATCTTCCACAGGACGTGTGAATTCTGTTGTAATGTTTGGCTAATCTTTCATAAGTGTAAATTATTACTAACTTCTAAGAAAATAATAAGATTCATAAATGATATTTTCATTCATAACACACCATTTGCAAACTTTTTTTATGTTTTCCAAAGAGGAAACAATGTTTCTTATCATACATTTCAAATGGGCAAGAAACATTGTTTGTGTGTTTGCCAACATTGTCGACAACAAATAATGTGAGCCAGGCCAGTTGCTCACTAGATCCTGGAACCGCTCATTTGTAAAATAACTTCAAAATCACACCCGCTTCAGTGGCTGAATGGTGTTAGTCATCACTCTCATGTTATACTGGTCTGCTCTTTTCTGGGCGACTAGGGTTTGAATCCAGTCGGGTCTACTGAGGATTGTTTTTATAAATAGTTTCCCAATCATCTTCTATACAAATGTGGGTAGATTACCTCTAAAATTCTTCCTTCCACGTCCCCAGCCCATTATAGTAATTATCATATATTTGTGTAGCTTAAACAAGTATTAACACGCTATAATAACTTTAAAAAAATCCTTAGGAGACATGCAAGGGTAGTTCCTAAAACTACTGCAGTATTTGAGCTTCATTTCTGTCAGAAGCTTATTTTCATACTGGAAGAAGCAACGTTATACAATTAAGTATATATGAAAGGCGAAGCTTGGGAGGTGCATAGTACTTACAATTTTAAAGCACTTTATGAACCTACAATCGTTTTTTTCTTCTGTCTTCCTGCACAGTCCATAACTATGTACTAAGTACAAACCATAGCAGCATCCTTCTCAGCGGACCTAGACTGAACCCTGCACGAGAAACAATGTTTGTTTGACTTTTTGCAAATAATATATTTCCTTTGTTTGTAAACTGTATGCACATTGTTTCCTTATGTTTGTAAGCAACAGGAAATATTTCAGAAACGTCTAGAAACGGTTTGCAAACAATGTTTCCGCTTTATGATAAAGTTTTCTTAACTGTTACATAGTGAGGTACCAAAATTTTTTTTTTTATTATAACAATTCTCATATTTTATAAAACAAAGTATCCCAGTTTAACTTTATCTGTGAACCTAAGATTATTTCACCACCATAATTTAACATTAGGCAACATATTTCAAACTACATATCTAAACTTATTGTAACTTTTAATAATAATAATAATGATAATAATGATGATGATAATGATAATAATAATAATGATGATAATAGTAAAAGTAGTAGTAATAGGAATAATTATAACTTTTTTTTTAAATATCCAGTCCTAATTTTATAGGAAAATCTTTTTATAAAATACATATTTTTGTGGCCAAAATTGGTATTTAAGGTTTATTTTATAGGTAAAAATAAAACTTGCTATCAAAAGTGATAGCTGCATATCACATGACTTGATTTATGAATGCATGAAATTATATCTAGTAACGTTTATAGGCCTACTTCAGGGTTAAATAGTCAAAAGGCATCACTCTCGGGATATACTATACTGCTGATGACAGGGAGTTCAGGGTGGTTGTTTCTAAATGGTTTTTTGCTTTTTCCTTCTGCAAATGTTGGTACATTCCTCTAAATCTAATCTTTCTCATCCCAAATATGTTTGTGTATTAGTACATAAGCGTATAACCTGAACAGGTAGTAAGACAAGGTGCTAAAAAAACCTTTTATCCAACTGGTTTGAGTTCATTAAATGATAATGCGCTGGTACATTTCCTTAAAATTATCTCTTTTTTATCATTTATTGTAAGCTACAAATGTTATTAAGTGCCACTTGCTGATATTAATGCTGGGTGTCTACCAATACTGGAATTACTGGAATTTTGAATATGATACTAGAAAAATATTCAGCCTTTATACATTGAGTGAAAGGTTGGATTAAGCATTTTGAGACCCCTGATATTATTTGGACTGCTGATAGTTCTATTTTGACTACCCCTGAATCCCCCCCCCCCCCCCCCCCATCTGGTCTATCTTGTTTGTCACACAATTAGTTGACCTTGTAGATGACCTTGCAGTGAAGATGTTTGCCTCACTTGCTGACCTTTCTATTCTCAGTCTCTACACTAAGCCCTCCCTCCCCCCTTGCCCTTACATACAAATGAAAGAAACAAATTACTGTTTTGACTACTAGCAACCAACCTCTCCCTTACCCCCACCCTCAAACATTTTCTCAGCAGTAACCATTATGAGAGATGAGTTACTAGTAACTGCTCAAGTTCAAACTATTGGTGTACCTGCATAACCGGCTTGGATCTTAAATAAATTCTTCACATTTCCATGGATGGACCAAATGTAAACCTCAAATTTTTAAGTGATTTCAAAAGTTACTCGTAGGAAGATTCTCCACAAGATCCTGTATTACTGGAATTTGAAACTTGTTCTTTACACATTGTCCATGGTTCTTAAAAAACAGCACATGCTAACTCCATTTGGACTATTAACCAGTTTTTTGCGCTCAATATATTATTTATTTAAAGATTTTCCATCAAGATGTGCAGACTATCAAAAAATAACAGGACCACCTCTTTTCCCAACGAAGTTTTGTTCTATTAGATGGGTAAAAAACTCGAGGGTGTTAGAGAGAGCAATGTCAATGCTGCCGTATTTTAAAACAGTATTTTTATTCTAACAATCATCCTCCAAAATCTGATAATTTTCAAACATTAAGCAATTTTGTGAAGGATAAACTTCTAACATCAAAGTTGGGATTCATGCTGTCAGTTTCACTTGAGTTGGAGCAATTTCTCACCAATATCAGAGAAATCAACCTCTATTGCCATTTATGTTTGCAGATCTAAATTAACTACTTGAGCACTTGATGAACAGAATTGTAAAATGTGATGTAATGAATTCAGCAAATACTTCCAAAAAATTGTTAGCCATTGATTTAAAGAAACAATCCAACATGAAATCACTCCCTACTATAGATATTGGGTTCACAGCATCTGCAGATTTGAAAGAAATTAAAGACACCAAGATACTTCAGTTCAGTTTTACATAAGTGTCCTCTCTCCTATAGAATTGTCAAGGGTGCTAGTTGTCTCTCTCCCACAGTCATGCTCAATCCATCTATTAGGACCTATCAGATAGCTTCTTCATTAGAAGTCCTACTAGACAAGAAACAATTATCTAGCGTGCAAGTTGATGTTGTAAAACGAGACTACTTGGACTTTGCATCAAAGCAAGAAGTTATTGACTACCTTAAACAATTCACTTCAAGTGGTGACTAGCTTGATAAGTTCTTCATGAATATTTTTTCTAGAGTAAATGCATCCCAGGAACTACAATATTTCACTAAAAGAAATTCTTGTCTCTTCCAAGCAATGCAGCCGTTGAGTGAAGTTTTTCTGTGAATTAAGAATGTCTGGTTGAAAACCTACATGAGGACAGCCTTATTGCTCAACGTGTAACTTATGATGCAGTCACTGCAGCCAGAGGACTTCTAAATATGACAATTTCAAAAAAAGATTATTCATGCTGTGAGGAATGCATTAGGAATAAGGAAAGAAGCGCTTGAAAAAAAAAAAATATTAAAGTAGGGTTAAGTCAAAAAAGAAAAACAGCAGTTGAAGAAATAAGTAAATTAGAAGTGAAAAGAACAGTTTTTAGAAAGCAAAGGAAGAGGCAGAAGTGTTAATACATGAAATGAAAAAATTGAAAAAGTTTTGTGGTTGAATGAATTTAACTTTTGTCTACATTCTAAAAAAAAAAAAAAAAATTGCCAAGGGGTTTTATCATCTTAATTTTTAACAATGTTAGGTAACTGCTATCCAAGTAATTTTTATCAACATAATATGTGTTGGTTATTTTTCATTGAAGATTCTGTATCCTTATTACGATATATTTACAAAAAAAATCATTATCTAATTTCACATACCTTCCAGGTTCCTTTACATGTCACATGAAACCAAAGGCTTTACTTCCCCTCTGAAGGGTGTTGTGCTATGACTTTTTCTCGTTCAAGAAAAACCTTCGGTCTTTGTTGGGTTCGAACCCACAAACATCGGGTCCTGAGGCAAGCACTTTACCCCAAGACTAGCGAGGTCGACGGTGGTATAAGTCATTCGAAAATTAAATGTGTATGTGTGTGCATGCGTGCGTGTGTGTTTTTTTTATTAAAGATAGGTCGGATCCACCTTTTTTAAAATCTGAAACTTCATTTTTTCCTTCACTTAGGATTTGGTTTACATTAAATGATAAATTAATGATCTGGGGTTTGGTTGTTAGGTTTTTCTTATCATTATTTTGTTTTAACCACAAGAAACTATTTAACTATTTTAATACCTTTAAAAAAATAAGTCAAACTTAGTATCTATTTAAAAAAATTATTATGATTTGAGTCTTGAATCCATGAATATTCCTAGTAGGTTCTAGGGTCTCATCCTTAGTATATACTAGAATATATGCATCAATACACTTGATTATTGATATAAAAATGTTTAAATATGATAGACCTAGGCCTACCCTAACTTTCTATCATTTTATATTTTGAAATAGGTATTGTTTGTCTCTGAGCGCCTTTCATATATACAGAATTTCTTAAAAAAATATACTAGAATTTCAAAACTATAGTCAGGTAGACACCCTGTAATGACATCAAAAATGTATAAAAACTTAATCTTACTTTACAAACATGTTAGATGTTTTTATTTAGCTTATTTTTTTACTGGCTTTAAATCAAATATAAGTTAAAACAAACAAAACAATCTTCCTCTTTCATATATTAAAAATTTTTACTTATAGATTTTGATAAAGTTAATTTAATTTGTTTATCTTGGTTTTTTTTGTTTTTTTTCTAGCTATGCAGGAGACTGTGATATTTCCTTTTTTTTGAGTGGAATAAGAGGAGGCATCAAGGATTTCCAGGTACTAATTTGTTTAGAACTACTAAGAATCATATAATTTGTAATCGTTTCTACCAACACTACCAAAATGTTACTTGGAGGGTTATAGTCTATATATTAATATTTATCTGACCCATTATTGCTGGCAGATCCACGGCATGATGCGGGTGGTGCTGAAGCCACTCATCCAGCAGATGCCCCTTGTAGGTGGTATTCAACTGTTCTTCCTCAATAACCCTACCATTGACTTCAATCTTGTCGGGGTGGCTGACCTGCTTGACATGCCAGGACTCAGGTAGGTCTATTTCTATAAGAAAATGATATGACTAGTTATTGAATGTGTACTTTTTGGAGATAAGGCCATCAAATATTTCAAATCTTTAAATTTATTTGAGGACTTGATAAAATAGCACATTCAAGATTTTTAGAGCTCTCATACTGCTTATCGGCGATTAACTTAGTTCAATTACAGGATATACAACTTTTGATGATTATATTAGCTTAAGTATAGAAAATTCTTATAAACCAGAACCCAAACTAATTCATTACTACTTAACAGGATGTACGAATGTTAAAATAAATGGATTATATGTGTTTGGAAGAAGGTACTGGAAAGGTGGATGGAAAACATATGAAGGGGAACAAACACAATATGGCCTTTACAATGAAAAAGAGAACACACAGCTCACACTTTACTTTGATGCCATCGGACAAAGAGGTAGTCACTGAATCTTCGAATTATATTAACCCTTTTTATTTTTCACAGATTACCATAGTGTATATATTTGATTTCAATTCAACACACAAAATGTGAAGGCATACTATTGAAAAGCTATTCCAGACAAATGTTTAAACATTCATTAAAGTATTATATTGGTAATTCAAATATTTTCAGAGTATTGCACTTGACTTCGTATGTGTTTATCAATATGATATAGCATGTAGTTCTTTGTCTGGTGACCTGCTGAGTCAGGTTATAGTGGAGCATATTGCCAACATGATGGTCCTTCCTAACAAAATACCTATCAAGCTGAATGATATCGTCTTTATACAGTCACTTTTATAACTTGTGATTCTCTGTCAAGTGACCTGCTGCGTCGGGTTATAGTGGAGCATATTGCCAACATGATGGTCCTTCCTAACAAACTACCTATCAATCTAAGTGATATCGTCTTTGTACAGTCACTTTTATAACGTGTGATTCTCTGTCAAGTGACCTGCTGCGTCGCGTTATAGTGGAGCAGATTGCCAACATGATGGTCCTGCCTAACAAACTACCCATCAAGCTGAGTGATTTGGTTCCTTCCCGGTTACTGAAGATACCTGAGCCAGAGGTAAGCTATAACTATGATGCTTATAATCCCGATCTAAAATATTGGGCTTTTGTGCACTGGAAAAATAAGAAAAAACACAGAATTTAAGTGTGTGTGTGTGTGTGGAAAAAATTTGGGTTTGAAATTAGGATTTTTTCAAAACACTAAAAAAACTACTAGAATATTTGAGAATTTGGGTCATTTATCTGCAAGCTTTGAATAATAGACATTTGCATGGGGAAAAAAGCAAACCGGAGCACTAAGAACGTTAATTCAAACCATAACGATCCCATACCTAGCTCTCCCCTTATGAAATGTTGGGTTGTTTTACAACTATTTTTGCCATAAAACTCAACACAACTTATTTTAAACATTTTAACTATTAACATCTCACATTTTTTACTATCACTTTTATGTATTGTGAATGTATGGAATGCCAGCCTCCGCCGTGGTTCGGATTCCATGTTAAACTGTAGGTCCTCTATTTCATCTCACAATCACCCTACCATTACACATTAGCGTAAGTGCGTATAACCCGAACAGGTAGTAAGACGCGGTGCTAATAATAATAATAATAAGAGAAGAAGAAGAAGAAAATAAAAAGATAAAAAAAATAACTTTTATGTAAAATTAAATTACATTCCTTTTCTCTTTCTTCTTCAAATTAGGTTGGCTGGAAAAATGAGAATTCCTTTTGGAAAACTTGGATAATTTTATAGTTAGATAATAGAGGCAACCCTCTATGATTTGGGGTATTTCCAATGTATATTTTTTAATCAGTTTTGGTATTTTCATTTATAGAGTTATTTATTTTAAATTTAAAAAATATATATACTAATTATGAATCATTTTGTAACCTGGTTAAGTGCAAGGAAAGGTCTTACACCTTAACTTCACCAGAGTAAATTTAAATAAAACAAAAACCATGATACATCAATTTTAAACATAAAAAAGAGTTTAATAGAATGATTTTTGATGATAGACTTAAGATAATTATTGTCACACAATAACTATATTATTTTTAAAAGTTTGTGCAGTAAATTAATATCAATACCTCAGTTGGAGAACATTTAATTCCAAAATCACTGACTTTTCAGTATGAAATTAAAACTGTTTATAACAGAGGTGAATTGTATTCAGCAGACTTGTCACACTAGTTTGATCATGAGGGCCAAATTTAATATTTAAAATAATGAGAGGCTCACATTTCAAAAAAATCTTATTAATACAAAAAAAAAAAAAAAAGACTAAGCTTATATAGTAAGTGACAGTGCAGAAAAATGTTTATATAAATACTTTTTTCCTTTTAGACACTATATTTAACTGACAACAAATGAATGTCCGTAAGTTGCGGTCTCTTGGGTGTACGTTCATTTTCATAAGAGAAAACAACTTTTCACACATTAATGAGCTACCAAATGTTGCACAAATTTAACGATTTTTTGGATTTGATCTTTGGTGTGTAAAAAGTAGGGATTTGATATACTAATTTCACCTGCTAGATTCCTAAAATAATGGCCAATTTCCAAAAGCCATTATCTGAAAGTAAGTATTTCTAATTGGTTTATAAATAGAAGCTGGCGACATTGTATGTTGGTTCATCAAAAAGTCCACAGGCCACACAAAATCATGTACCTGGCCCACATGTGGCCCGCAAGTTTGACATGCCTGATATACATTAACCCAACTTATTTGGATAATTAAATACAACTTCCAATAATGATATATTTTAACTGAAACCTTGGTAATATATATTAAAATATTGGAGGTATTCTTACTTAAAGGATTTTACACTCTCCTTCCACACAAATGCAGGTTCACTTCCTCCATATTCAACTTTCCTAATTTTTAACCCATTCGTGTAATTGGGTTAAAAATTACCCAAACAGGTAGTAGGACAAAATAAAAAGTTGAAAATATATGTTAACATTGATGATTATGGTTGTATTTTTTCTACTGTAATCTAGCAAGTAAACTAGAAAACGTTTTTAAAATCAAATAAAATGCTAACCGCAAAAGCTATATACATGTCTGATGAAGACAAATTTAGTTTTAAAATATGATAATTTGTTTTAAAACCCAATTTGTTTATAAAATCTTTGTTTTATTTTTTGAACTTAAAAAATACATACAAATAAAATTACTTTGAACTCTAGGTAAGTTTGTCTGCTTTTAAATGGAATATCTCAATTTTTTTTTTTTTCTTCTTGCAGAACAAACAATTTTTTATGCTTAAAATTGCAAATTCAATGTCTTAGATTTCATTTTTTAGGGAGTATTGCGAGTTCATATAGTGGAGGCCAAGGATCTAATGAAGAAAGACATCACTATGTTGGGGAAGGGCAAGTCAGACCCTTATGCCATCGTCAGTGTGGGCGCTCAAGAGTTCCGAACTCATACCA
The DNA here is from genome assembly GCA_039000515.1 of Timema cristinae. Taxonomy (NCBI): domain Eukaryota; kingdom Metazoa; phylum Arthropoda; class Insecta; order Phasmatodea; family Timematidae; genus Timema; species Timema cristinae. Next base: position 28,367,253 of record JBCFYV010000935.1, read on the forward strand.
TCGACAACAGTATCAATCCCAAATGGGATTTTTGGTGTGAGGTAAGTCCACTTGCAAGTTTGAATACTTTGAAGCACAACAACTTGATCACGACCAATATGCAAAATATTGGAGGATCTTTTTTATATAAATTCTTAAATCCACAAACTTGTTGGAATATTCTAACAAACTAAAAAATATCAAATAGTCTGGAATCAAATTTTTTGGTGCTTAAATAATCGAAATGCTGGTTTAAGCACTGTTCTTTACCATTTGGTATTTTCAAGGATTTTTGTTTTAATCGCAACTGGATCACTTCAAGTGAGATTCTTCAAAACAGTTTTTGATCAATCTTCATTTGCTATTTGGTATACAATAGTACAGCACGGTCTTTATAATCTGAACCCGTGCAGGTTTAGAGTTATAGATAGTTTTTTTTATCATCCCTTGATAATCAGTAAAATTTTATAATTTTAACATCATTGACAAGTTCAGATTTGGATTAGCAAGACCGTGCTGAATTTATAAATATTAAATGATATCTCCTCTCAATACTCAACTACTTTGATGCAGCTGCAATTGATGCACGAGTAAAGATGTTTTTTTTAAAATAGCTACACACATTTAAAAGTAAAAATTTAAACATTTATATTCAGAGTATTTGTAACTTATTTATTTTATCACATGTTATTTAACTAAAGATTTCTAAATGTGTTTAAATTAACAACTTTGGGAACTTTTTTTTTATGCTTACAATAAAACATGTGGTTTAATAACACTGTGTACAGACTAAGCACTGATTATGATAAACTTTTTAGCAAAAAATAAAACAATATGTGTATTATTTCTACTTTCCTGCTTAAATGCCATTTGCATTAGTGCATTAGCTTAGAGGAGGTGGTATAAGTTCACTGAAAAAGGAATGCACCTTAAGACAGAACATCTTAATAATAAAAACAATGTTTTGTTTCTATGAAATAAAATATTAATTTTTTGTGAATTAATTATATCAAATTGTCAAAAAATATAAAAGTCTTTCATCAACAAATTAATTAATGAAATCAAGATTTTAAGTGCTCTACATTGCTTTTAATTGAGCTTATGTATGTAATTGAATAAATATTATAGAATTGTAGAAAAAGTGAGCACAAATAAAAGTAAAAACATAACACATACTTACAAACACTTAATTATTTCGATGCAATATAGCATTTTCCTCGGGCAGTAGTCTTCAGTTTTTACTTTTATTTGTGCTTCATTTTTCTATAGTTTATTATATTTATTTAGTTACATATTCACTTAATACACTTATCTCATAAAAATTAAGCTATGCAGTAATTTTGATGGCTTTGATGAAGTTAGATATTGTCTTATCACATAAGTTTGATGTTATTGTGATGTTTAAGAAAGCTAGTAATGTTATTTTTAGGCTTATTATTTAATTCTATATATTTTTGCATGGATTGTATATTATTTTGTACATATCCCCATCATTTTCGTGTTAGTAATTTTTGTAGAATGATTTTATTATTGTTTTGGAATTATGTGTTAGTAGATGTTATTTGTCCCCTTTACACACACAAACACACAGAAGCAAAGGATAAGAATTTTTGTTTTTGCGTGCAATTCACAATTATTAGTCACTTTAAAAGCGTGCTGATCCAAACCCTCCATTCCTGCTTTTTACCTTTTTCCTGTGCGAACAATCACTTTTCTTTGTTTAACTTTAACAAAATACAATCATAAATTTTTAGGCTACTATCTTATCACATATTGTATTGTTTATTATATGCTTACTATACATAAAAGTTCATATTTATTTAAAAACAAATACACCAGTCTAAGGCATTTTACTCTCTTTTGATAGGGAGCTTATAGTTCAATCCCTGTTAGAGTGCACTGGAGTTAGTATTTCAAAATGCTACTATTACTTTGTTTCTTTATTTAAACTTCACATTAATGTGGATACATTTCCTTCAGTCATTAATAAACATTGAGTAAAACACCTTATCCACACTATATGCTAAATTATGTCATTTAACATATTGTTTAGACACATTTCCAACTAAAAAGTTTGCTGATTCACACACACTATTTATTTTATATATGTGTGTGTTTGGTTTTATAAGTACTGCTTAAGTATTTTACTTTTTTATGGATATTTATTTATTTTAATTTTATTCATGAGCTATTTACAGTCTAAATTTTAATTGACGGGCACTCTAGGCAATAAAACTTTTTTTTTTTAATCTTTGTAGGACAAATTATACATAAGTGAATTTGTACAAATAAATAAAAATTCTTTGCTAAGCTTTTAGTAATTTTAAACATGTCTTTGTTATGACTGATTGAACTTTGCAGTTTTATAGTAGTGTAGTAATTATAACTTAATTTTTTCAATTACATATTTTAAGTTTTTTTACTTTTCAAATATTCACTTAAGCACAATAATGTAATTTTAATCATTATAAATTCCTGTAGAACTAATTTAAATGCTGTTGGAACATTAACTATTGTGTTATAATGACAAAAGTTTTTTATTTATCTTTTTTTTTTTAAACAAATCTACAAACTGATTTAAAACTACGAAAAATTTTTTAAGTTCAGTCTTATGCTTTGAAATGGTTTTAAGCTTCACTTGCTCTTTTTATAGAATAATTTTTGTACAAAAATATATTGAGAATGAAGTAATTAACTTTAAATTCAAACACATTTGTTGCAATTACTGGCACCCATTAAAATTGCCAAGCTACCCTTGTTGAGATATAAGAAATGAGCACCGGAATGGCTTTTGTAATAATTTACATTTCAATGCTAAAATAAATAAATTCGGCAAAGTTGGTCCAGTCTCGACGAGTCATGTACCAGGACATCTGTTGAGTGTGACCTTTACTCCCTTTGTGTGAGCTTTGTGTGCTTGCCCCCTCAGAGCATCGTGTTTGAGCCTCACGGACAACTGCTAGAGATCAAGCTGCTTGATGCCGACGATGTAGCTGATGATGAAAATCTAGGCAGGTGAGGCATTGGTCACTTATAACCTCACTTTTCCCTTTCCCATCCTGCCTTGTTTCTTCATATCATCATCCAATATTTTATTCAGGATCTGGTTTGTGTGAGGAGGGGAGGACAATCATCTTTGACATGCCTTATAAATGGTAATGTATAATTATTATTGTCATGTGCTTGTTCCCATCTACTTGAATCTTTTGTCTCTTCCGTCCCATGTAAATAAAAAGCTCATTTCAATTAAGGTGTTGACACAAAATTATGTTATCCACATATTTGTTCCTTAGCACTGTTTGTGAACTTGTGTCAAATAGAAAATCATATAAAGATTTGAACTTAGTATTATAATTCTAAACAACATTTGACACAATCAATTTTTTTAATTTAAAAAACAGCCCTACTGCCACTTATGCCAGGTTTAACAGTAGCACTCCTCATATTTAAATTTACCCATAATAAATATTTCCATTGCCTTATTTAAGTTAAATGCAACAAAATGATAGTATAATTCACATTATATTTATAGTAGAATAGTATAGGTATATTAATTAGAAGTCCAGGGGATATCTAAAATAATTCCAAGTATCCAAAATTTGAATTAAAGGTTTTTATGAGTATCGAGGCAGCTGGTACTCAATGAATCAATAACCTCATAATATGCTACATCTAAACTTACTTTTTATATATCTAAGTCGGTGACCTGGTGGTAAGGTATCAGACTTCTGTGCTGGCGGCTGGGGTTCAATCCTCGGTCCCAGCACAGATTTATCTGATTTCCAAACCCTTCCTTCACCTCTGACAAGTTATCTTGTTAATGTGGGGAATGCCAGGCTCCACCGTGGTTCGGATTCCACATTAAACTGTAGGTCCTTCATTTTATCTCATAATCACCCTACCATTACACATTAGCGTAAGAGCGTATAACCCGAACGGGTAGTAAGACGCGGTGCTAATAATAATAATAATAATATATATATCTAAATATAGCACACAAACACTATATACATACATGAAAAAACAAGAAAAATTTAAACACAAACTATAAAATCTTGGAAAAATTAACATAAGAAAATTGCAGTCTTAAATAATTTTTTGCACTTAAATGACATTGAATTGAAAAAATATTAATGATCTTAGTTTGTAGTAGTTTGCTTATCTTGACACAATAAACAAAATTTTCAAGTTCTTTGATTGCATATAATTGTTATATTTTACGTCTAGTTTGGATTCTGTGAGTCTTTTCTGTTACTATGCATCAATAACTCTAACGTTATTGGACATTATTGGTTTATAGGTATATTGGATGATTAAATAAAGATTGTTAAGCTAGGTTAGAAATGAGTACAAACTAAAGTAAAATTAACGATTAGCTTCAAATTATTTAAGTATTTTCTTCTGAAATTGGAATTAAATGTTATTTTTTGCCATTGATTTAAATGGAAACTTCATGGTAAATTATGGTGGGTTTGAACTATCCAATTTTTCAAACTAACCAATGTTTAATTATCCAGATCCTACTGTATAGTGTGAATTATATTATAATTATTTATTGTAATATGTTCATGAAACTTTTTATATGGTGGAATTTATGTACACTTATGTATTTAAAAAATGACTTATATAAAGTTCATAACAATATTATGATATAAAAAGGAGATTTTCTGGAATATTCATTAGTAAGTGCAAATCATTTAGAAACTACATAATTTTTGGAAGCATGGGCAGGAACAAAATGGAATGTTACATTCTTCATAACAATAGGTAGTTTCCTGCTGCTTTTGTTTTGATATACACACAAGACATTCTTTCCTTTAGTTGGTCCCATTACCAGTTCTTTGAAGTAAAGTGACCTGTAGCTAATTGTTACACTGGTTCTTGTGACATTCTCCCTGGACATTTTGGCTTCAAAATCTAATCACAATATTTATCTGTCACCTTGGAAATCGGGTGGAGGCGAAACTTCATTTAAGAAACTGGTCAGCATTTCTTATGACCGAATGAATAGATTGAAAACTGCAATAGCCTATAGGATTCTAAACATTTTCATGTAGTTTTTTTAGTCCCTCCCAAGCCACTTAGTAACTAGCAAGGTACAGGTAAAATGTGAGCACTGTTTCGTGGATACTACCACTAACCATATGAACATCTTTATTATCTGAGAATTATTTCACGACCATAATTTGTTGTCCTCACAATGAACTATCCGACACCTTAGCTCAGCTGGTAGCGTGTCTGCCTACTTAGCTAAGGGTCCCGGATTTGATTTCCGGAATGGCCGAAAAATTTATTGTTGGTGAAATGTAGGTGAACCCTTTCACAGTGATCGAGTAATGCCTAGGGACTGTAGGTTGTCCATGTCCTAGTCTTAAGTTATATTATAAGGCATATGAAGCTATGACAGGTCTAACAAACAGTTAATGTAAAATATATGGCTTGAATAAAAAAAACTGCCCCAGGCCACAAGCTGGAAACAGTAATGGATTTAAAACAAACCTTACAGTATATTAACATTTTTGTAACTTTTGGGTCTTCAGATTTTTTGAGACTTCTTTCCTATTTATCTGTAAAGTGCCGCAGCATCACTTTACTTTCCCACCAACAAGTCAAACGTGATTGGTGAGCAGCACTATATACACATTTACAACATCTACACTTTACCTTGTAACCTTTATCTAGTAGCCCACAAAAAAACTAGTTGCTATACAAACCAGCACATACCAGAAGTGTTTAAACAACCCTGAGCCGCTACCCCAACATAATAATTTACTTTGAATATCACAAACGCCTAGAGGCGTCACACACTATGTGTGTACAGGAGTTGCCAACATCTAAAGGTGTCACAGCAAGTTAAGAAGTTAACTCCAGGATAGGTTGTGAATAGGTCAAGAAAAGGAGACAAACTTTCTTAATATAGCACCAAATTAGATAAGCTGGGTTAGGTCAAGATAAACCAGCTCTACATGAATTTAGAAACATTATAAAAATGTGTTAAGATGAAAAGAGTAAAACTTACATGAGAAATCTTGAAACAGTTCCTGATATTATAAAGTTTAATAACCTCCCTTGGAAAATCCTTTACAGGTTTAAATCTCCATTGTTAATGTTTCTCCATTTTATATACAATTTTACTCTCCACATGATCTACAAGGAAAGCAAGTGAGATTGTGAAGCCACATATGTATGAGGGATCCATGTTTGAAAGACAACTGAACTTCTTAAGCTGCCATAATATTCAATAAGCTTCTATAGAGGCCATGCGCAAATAAACCCCCCTTCTTTTTCTCAAGAAAGTGATTGGTTCGTGTTGTTGTGCAGATACATAATAGAAAGTAAAACAATATAATTTCTTTAGCTCTTTGTTTTGAAGAACAATTTGTTTAGTTGCTAAACCTCACATTGAGATAAACTTTTATGTTGATTTAAAAAATAAATTAAAATGTCATGTAGAATTATGGCTATTCTATACTTAAAAAATAGAAAATAAAGTATTCTTGGAGACTTTACATAAAATATTTGTGTATTGCATCCCCCCTCCCCCCTTTTTCAAATTATTTTAATCCAAGTTCACAAACATTTTGTTAGATTACACCCAGTGCATCATTGTTTATTTATATATGTTTACATTACATTCTTTAAGAACAGTGTATTACAAATTTTACTAGTGGCTCTTGAGTATATTTATTACTTTCCAAATATTGTTGGATTTTTATTGGGATTTATTTTAGCTAAATTTATAAATCCATGCGCCAACTTTATGTTGGTAACTTTTGAAAATATATAATTTTTTGCTATTTAAGATCTCACACATGTGCCACATTTATCAAGGCAACAAATTGGCCACCTGTTTCAAAGAGCCATGCAATATATTAGTAATTTAACTTTTAAATATACATATTTAAAGTAAAAGAAACATATATTTTTTATCTTGGTTTGTAATTTTTACTGCACTTTTGTTTATAAAATAGAAATATATTTGCTGGGTGATTAATACAATTCTATTACAGGTAGCTTACAGGATTATAAAAGTTAAGAGGGGCTTAGCAGCTTATTTTTATAAAAAATGTACTAACTCATATATGATCAAATCTAACACTATAATTTCTCTTTTAAAAAAAAGTTACTAAACACCTTGTGGATATTAAAGCTTGGCTTTCTAAAACCTGTTCACTTTAACCCAGAAATAGTGGTTAAAGTTCCAACATTAAATCACTGTATTGCCTACTTGATCTTCTATTTGAACTCAATTTCTTTCCAAAGTTTTCATTTGTTGGTGACATGCTCTTCATTATTTTTGATATAGTTTATTCTGCTATGTTTGTGCAAGTAAGTTTTATTTTTATTGAATATAGCTTGTTTGTGTTGGCTTTGTATGAAGCATGTGTAATGCTTGTTGCTTGCTACTTGCATATTAGTATTAATTAGTTTGAAGTTGAGTTTGGTAACACATTTTGTATTTTCATCGATGTTAACAGATATGTAACCAGTTTATTTACAGGTTAAAATAATATTGCTTCCTTCTAGCTGTTTTTTCATCATTTAATCCTCTTATTTTAGCCTTACTTGTATTCCTATTTCTTTGACTAATTTAGTCTGCATTTTTAATATACTGTTTTATGTATAAACATAACTATTTTATAGAGAATATATGGTTTTATTCCTCTAGATGACTAACAAGACGGATGCTGTACTTTCTAATTTGACATATTGCTGATTATGTCTTTCCAAACAGTTGTACATAATGGTATGATATATAAATTAAATTTTTCAGAATTGCAAATATCATCCCCTAGAAAAGAATGTGAGTTTATTGGTCTGTAGGATGTAGGTGGTTTTAGCAGGATTTATTGTTGGCTGTTTCATTGTTTTATGCAGTCAACTGTGAATGTTTATTGTAATGCCCTAAGGCTATGATTTCATCGTGGAAACTTCAAGAGATCACTCTCGAACTGTGGGACTGGGACCCGGGATTTCCAGGGATTCAAAATGACGATTATCTTGGAAGGTAGAACAGAACAATCTAAAAGTTAGTCCTTGTTTATTAACAAACACCGTGTTTGCTTTCGTGTGCAACTAACAAAACAAAATTATACGTAGTTTAATTGTTGCTTTATGCAGGTAGGAAAATCTGGATAATCCATAAGTTTAATTTACCATATTGTTTCGTACCCTTTGACATTGTTTATTAATTTCATACCATTTCTCTAAACTTGTTATTCTTAACAATCTTGAATTGAGACTGTTATTGGAGCACTTTCTGTAATATGTATTTAGCTAGGTCACATTTCAAAACATTCGTATATGACTGGTTGGCAGTTTCCAGAACTCTGTTATTAGTTTTAGTGATCTTACCTCTATACTATCAAACTTTATGCTTCCTTAGTAACTCTATTTGATTCTCTCAACTTGCTCTTATCTAATTTGCAGTATTTTCTATAATAGGTAATTAAATGTGGACGGATATACATACAAGAAGAACATTAATTAATCAAAGACAAACACAATACAGGAAAGAGTGATAGGAACAAATAAAAAAACAAACCTAATACAGGAAAGAGTGATGGTATAAATAAAACCAACCAAATACATGAAAGAGTGACGGTAACAAATAAAAACAACCAAATACATAAAAGAGTGACGGTAACAAATAAAAACAACCAAATACATAAAGAGTGATGGTAACAAATAAAAAACAACCAAATACATGAAAGAGTGATGATAACAAATAAAAAACAACCAAATATATGAAAGAGTGATGATAACAAATAAAAACAACCAAATACATGAAAGAGTGATGATAACATATAAAAACAACCAAATACATGAAAGAGTGATGGTAACAAATAAAAACAACCCAAATACATGAAAGAGTGATGATAACAAATAAAAAACAACCAAATATATGAAAGAGTGATGATAACAAATAAAAACAACCAAATACATGAAAGAGTGATGATAACATATAAAAACAACCAAATACATGAAAGAGTGATGGTAACAAATAAAAACAACCAAATACATGAAAGAGTGATGGTAACAAATAAAAACAACCAAAACATGAAAGAGTGATGGTAACAAATAAAAACAACCAAATACATGAAAGAGTGATGGTAACAAATAAAAAAAACCAAATACATAAAGAGTGATGGTAACAATAAAAAACAACCAAATATATGAAGAGTGATGATAACAAATAAAAAACAACCAAATACATGAAAGATGATGATAACATATAAAAACAACCAAATACATGAAAGAGTGATGGTAACAAATAAAAACAACCAAATACATGAAAGAGTGATGGTAACAAATAAAAACAACCAAACACATGAAAGAGTGATGGTAACAAATAAAAACAACCAAATACATAAAAGAGTGATGGTAACAAATAAAAAACAACCAAATACATGAAAGAGTGATGATAACAAATAAAAAACAACCAAATATATGAAAGAGTGATGATAACAAATAAAAAACAACCAAATACATGAAAGAGTGATGATAACATATAAAAACAACCAAATACATGAAAGAGTGATGGTAACAAATAAAAACAACCAAATACATGAAAGAGTGATGGTAACAAATAAAAACAACCAAACACATGAAAGAGTGATGGTAACAAATAAAAACAACCAAATACATGAAAGAGTGATGGTAACAAATAAAAACAACCAAATACATGAAAGAGTGATGGTAACAACAGTCAAAACAAATAGACACAATATAGTTCAAAGAGGAACCCAGTTCACACTTAACACGGCTGCACCTACATTTAGAGGAGTAACTATTATCTCTTTGTCCAATGATAGTATTGAAAAGTATTACTTTTATCCTCATTTTTACTTTTCAAGTCATATTACTGTTATCCATCATCTGTTCCTCACCCTTTTGTGGCTTGAGTCTCCCGTAAAAACAATGGGGACATCAAAAGTGTTCATTTTCTAAGATCTATAAATAATTTGTAATTCTATTTTAAATAATTAAATGTGTTAAAAGTAGAGTTGAGCCTATTAAAAGTTAGTATGATAAATACATACCTTACTACGTCATTCTCTTATGGGGTCTGCAAGAAACTGCATATAGCTCAAAAACAACAGCTCCATATTTAATCCCCATCCTCACTAACTATATCCACACTTCTTCATACTCTCTTCGATTCAACAACATCCATACATAGTCATACATGCTCTCTAATTCTTAAAACTCTTATAGATCTTCTTTTTTGCACATTCTTCTACAACATTTAGCCACGTCTTGCATGACCTACCTATTCCTTTTGATCCACAAACTCTCCCATCATATATTTGCTTCATCACTTGATCTACACTCATCCTCTCACATGCCCAATCCAACATAAAATGCTTCTTTCATATTGACCTATTGGATTCCCTTTCAAACAGCACTCTTTCTCTTCCCATTCCATTACTGATGTCCATATGAGTTTTTCCACATATGATAAAAAAAACTCTTTTTAGAGCGCATGACCTAAATAGTATTTTAGAACTTTTTTTTTTAACCACTGATACTCTTAATATCCATTCTTGCGTGACTATCTAATAGTTGGTAAGAAGAAAGTACACAGAACACCAACCTTTTTGCTATTTGTTTAAAATATATATAGCAAAGATTAAAAAAATTCTAGGATTCAAATATAAAATTTATTTTTTTATGTTTAATTTTTTAAGGTTTTTTTTTTACTTTTCTTTACATAATATTGAAAGTTTAGGTATATATCTTGTTAGTTATTCTTAAATTCATCAGCTATTCTTTTGTTGTGTGTACAAATAACAATGCTAATTTGCTTTTTATTATTTTGTTTGCAAAGCTAATTTAACTGTGTGTTGTAAAAATTGTTTGGAATATTGAAACAGTTAAGACTTTGGTCATCATTAAAATGTATATATCCAATATTTTTGCCATATAATTTATATAATCTCTTAATAAAAACCATATCTGGAAGGTGTGTTTACACAAGGTTTGGAACTGGACCTAGGATAATAATACACCATCATGTATGCTACTATATAGTTTGAGTATGTAGAACGATGGTTATTAGTTTAGTAAAAAGTGTTTACATTATAAACATTTTGTTCTTAATTTAACAAGAAAAATAATATGATTATATTATATAGATAATAACTACACAAATTAATATAAGGAATATAATATAAAACAGTATACATGTCATTTTATTCTTGTCTTCCACTATGTTTTAGTTAAAAACTTGTTTCTGTTTCCAAACAACTGTGCCTACAGCTTTGCAAGTGTCTTAGAATTCCCTCTGTACTCAGGGGCGTTGCACAAAATATATTTTGGGGGGAGTGAACCAGTGTTTTTCCCCAACTCTAAGCATTTTGAAATTAGAAAATTTTCCAAGTGGGAAAGTAGAGTACAAGGGCAGTGAGCAATATTGTGAAGGGGGGAGGGCAGGAGGCTCCCAGGAAAATTTAAAATGTGTGCGATAATTAAGCCTTGAACTGAGCTTTTAGGCAATTGTAGTTTTAAATTTATTTGTTGATCCTGGATTTTTCAAGCTACAGGGCTTTTTCAGTGCCTAAGGAAATAACTTGAATTATTATTTATATAGATTTGCAGCTATATCATTCAAATCGTGTATTTATAGATTAAAAAATATAACTGACTTTATTACAGAGGTTTCCAACATTTTGTGGTTTATGACCACAACCTTTCTCTCTGTCACTTGATAACTTAAAAGTGTTCAAATCCTATTTTTCAAGTTTCTGTTTCACTATGTCTTACTACCAGCCGGGCCTATCTACATTACAGTATTTTGTTACCTGTCTAGCAATGTCCTGCTCCATAACCTCATGGAAGTTGCCATAAAATGTTAATACTGGTATGTGAATAAACTATTCAAAACATATTGTAATTTAGCTCGTGAGGGTGAAGGGGATTCCCCAGATATTTTATGAACTAACTGATGACAAATTCAAAATCAGCACTCAAACAACACGGATATATGAAATTTCAAGTAATTCTTAACAATAAACAACTAATTTAAAAATGTTAAAGGATGAATAAAAATACTTATATTTTGTTTAATGTAGTCTACTTAATCAAATGAAATATTACAAGAGTTATAACAATGTAGCAAAGCCCTAAGTTACTCTTCTTCCTTCATAGTTATTTTGAGCCTATTTAAATTGCTTTCATTAAACCCTATTTTAATAATCAATGAAATAAGGTACATCAGCTCAATTCAAACTAGTATGGATACTTGCTAGAAAGATTAGTGTGCATTTCAGAAGTCAAACATTAAAACTAACCTCAATGTCTTCATTTCATCATTCAGAGCTTTCATTAAGAAAACAATAAAAATGTTGCATAACATTCACTGCATTTATGCCTTCAAAATTTATTAAAGCCCTAATTAAGGCATTGACTGTACAACATATGATAATTTGAATCATAAAACTGTGTCAGTCTAGCAGCCATGGAAGTCACAACTAAAAACACTAAACAATAAACAAAACATTGGTTGACAATGCTGCCACTTCAAGTATTGCTGGCTGAGTGAAATTTTTCTACTTGGCAGCTCATTTTCCTTACGATTCGTTTCCATACCGCATTCCATTCGGCATACACTCACTGGTCGTTGTCTCTGCCTACTGACAACAGCGTTACTAGACTACTTGATTAACTAAGCTTTCTACAATCTACTACAGAAGGAATCTCCTTTCAATGTTTGATGATTTTTGAAGTTGGGATTTTTTGTAAAGTTGGGAACTTTTAAATTTGTCTGATCAAGTCTATGGTTAGGGAATTTCATAATAGAAAGTAGGCCTAATGGAGTACAGAATAAGCCTATAATTTCCCAACTCCAGATCTAAAATCTCACAAAATTCCCAACTTTCAAGCTTCTAACTAAGATTGGGGAGGCACCCTCCAACCCCCGCCCAGTGCGACACCCCTGTCTGCTTTATTGTTATTGTAAAATATTAATTACTCTGTAATGCTCACCTTCATTTTCTCTCACATGTTGCAGTCCAATATTGGCTTAAAATCTCAGAAAATTCAGCTCATAGTAACTGGTCTAATATTCCAGCCGTGTTTATAATAACTCTACTGATAAATGGTTTGTAAAATAAGATCTTAATATAGTAGCCATTATGCTAAAATAGCAACTACCATGCTAACATAGATACATTATTTATTAAGTATTTCCTGAGAACCATGCTACATTATACCTATTGATATGTCAGTAGACACATCTAACTTAAACTAGATAGCTGTTGCCCGCGGCTTTGCTCGCGTGGAAGTTGATTATATACAAATACGAAAATATACATATGTATTTACAGATTAATTTAAAATATTACGTTACGTTGATGACCATAACTTGACCTCAGATCAAAAATAATGCAAGTCCGATACAAACTTTCACCCCCTTTTTCATCCCTTATTAAATAAAATTTCCAAAATTCCTGAAACACGTATTTATTTGTTTTACGTCAATAACCAAAATACAAAATTTTGTTTATGTAACTTTCAAAATGACGGCCTTTCATACATATTATCATCCCCTATTTTGACCCCTTTGGGGTGGAATTTTCTATAATCCTTTCTTAGTGGGTGCCTACATAACAAAATGTAATATACAGTCCGAATTTCATGCTTGTAGCCTTGATAGTTTGCGCTCGGCGATGATGAATCAGTCAGTCAGTCAGGACATGTTATTTTATAAGTATAGATAAAAAGCACTGAAAATAGCAGTTTCCCAAAAAAAAATATTTTCAACAAAATAAATTTTTAATGAATAAACATATAGCTATGTGTGAAAATGTTACCAATTTACGTCCATATTCAACAATTATTTTATTTTAATTATTACTTTTTCTTTATACACTAGACCAGTATACGACCAACTTTTTGTTTCGGGTATGCACAGCAGCAGAAAATTAATTCTGCATGACTCCACCCAGTCCAACGGTTTTAAGGTTAATCAGAACTAAGCCAGTATAGATTTATTTTTTCCTAAAGTGACTTTCAAAGAGTAAAGGTTGAAGTTCTTTTCCTATGCCCACATCTTTAATATTTGGTGGTATTTCATTCAAACCATTTGTAATTTGGTTAATTCATAATGTTTAACTTTATTCAAAAGCTTTTTATATGGTCAGATGTATTTAAAATATTAGTAAGTATGAGTTAGTGAGAAATGGAGACAATGCATGGTTGCTGTTCATACCAACTTCATCTTATTATTGGACAGTGATGGGTGCCGCTCTGGCCTATGGTCGCACAACATACATAATTCGCTGTCGTGGTGTACTGTTGGTGGAACACTAAGCTAGACAACAGATATGATGTGGCATCTCCATGGCTTGGATTGTTTGAATGAAAGTGTTGTTTGTATTAGTAACAAAGTGAGCGTATAATCTGAACAGTTAGTAAGAAGCGATGCTAAAAAAAAGTCAAGTCATATATCCTAGAAAAAACACATAAAAGAATATTTAACTGTTATAAGTAAGCTGAATTTTAAGCCGATATTGGACCATTGACTTAATTCCCTTACCCCCTACCTTTGCACTTAGAAACGATCCTTCTAGGGTGACCCAAAAAAGCACTATGAAATTAAAGCTCCTTTTATTGTGGTGTATGTAAAATCACCTTCGCTTGTGAGTTACCTAGTTTGATTTCTATGTTTAGTTTGACAAGTGGTTTTTCAGGGTATGAACGCAGTAGAGCGTGAGGTTCACTCACCCATTTGTCCAATGTCAGAACAAATTTAAAACAGGAAAACAGATTAGATTAATATGAATATTTTTTTTTTTACTAGTACTAAAAAATAAGGTGATATATTTTACTGATGAGACACACTATTTTTAACACTATTTAAAACAATACTGACGCGTTTTGGGTGAGTTTGTGTTCTTTACTGTTTCTCGATTAAGAAGGGAAGCTATAAATATGGTATTGTAAGATAAATACTTTCTGGCAAGTAAATACCTATTTGGAAGAAGGAATGAGGAGGTAAGAGGATAGAAAACATATATTAGGGAACAAACACAATATGGCTTTTACAATGAAATGAACACAATGTACACTTTACATTGCTGTCATTGGACATTGAAGTAATAGCTGCCCCTTGAATAAAATCAATAGTTACCGCCCAATCCTCAGACCAAGGTTTCATTCTATTGGAGCTCATCAGGAGGGAGTTTGACATGCACAACACAACTTCCTGAAAGAGGAAACCAAAAAACACCAAAGTAAGAAAAAGAAAATTTGTAAAGAATGATAGGACACTTATGAATGTAATAATATATTTAATTTCTATCATTATCAATTTTAGGTGCCAATATTCTTTGTTCAAAATAAACATATGTTGTTGAAACTATTTATCATTTGTCACTAATAAATTAACCGATTATCTTATTGATCAAATTGATGCTTAGTATTTATTAATATATACTTCTAATAAGCTATTATGACACCCCATAGCAATACCTGGCTGGCTGAGGTGACAACTAGCCCCAACTGCCGAGCAAAGTAAATATTTTCTTTTTGACAGACATAATAATACTCAGTGTCCTACCCACTAATGGATCACCCTCAATTTCCTGGGGACAGCACTCCTTCCTTTTGATTAGGTAAATTACATAAAACTGTAATGAATTTTAGTTTGCCAGAGCTGAGTGTCAAATAATCCTTTCCCTGATGGCGTGTGCTGGATGCAACTTTTGTAACAAAAGATGGTGACCTGGTGGTCTAGGGGTAAGGTGTCGGACTTCTGTGCTGGCGGCCGGGGTTCAATCCTCGGTCCCGGCACAGATTTATCTGATTTCCAAACCCTTCCTTCACCTCTGACAAGACATCTTGTGAATGTGAGGAATGCCAGGCCTCCACCAGTGGTTCGGATTCCACGTTAAACTGTAGGTCCTCCATTTCATCTCACAATCACCCTACCATTACACATTAGCGTAAGTGCGTATAACCCGAACGGGTAGTAAGACGCGGTGCTAATAATAATAATAATAAATGTAACAAAAGGTTGTAACATTTTGCATTAAATCGTGTTCAATTTGAGCAATTTTCATCATTTGGGTCCTAAGCAGCTCTAACTGATTGGTCACAAGTGTACATGTTTTGAATAAATTTGTTCAAACATTGTGGGTTTTAGATGTTTGAGTAACCTAATTTCTCAATTTTTACATGGTATGGTGAATTTTCACTTTTCATTTGCCATACCTGTGTCTACATTGAAAAATAATTTGACCACCTCTTTTAACTATAGCTTCTATTTAAATACATATATAGACTTTCACCCATAGAATCGCAAATAACAACAGGCAACTAGAGGATTTTGTCACTATAGTTTGCTTATAAAATGCTTTTATTTTATTGTTGGGTATTAAATGTGCCAGTATTGACTGACTGTGGCTTTAAGTATCCGACCTGGCAAAAATAAACCAGCATTTGACCAGAAAAAATTATAGGAAACTACCATCGAGAGGCTCTCCTGATTGAAATAACCTTTTTCCAAGTCAAGGATCATTTCACAATTTTTAGTGTTTTGAAACATTATACAAACAGTTGGATTTTTTCATGTTATTCAATTTCACAAGAGTTAAAAATAATATTTCCTCATTTACATGTCCCTGCTTTAAGCTCAAGTTTAAATATAAAACATTAAATTTTCAAAAGCTAAAAATAATTATATTTTTCTTACCGTGTTTTAATTATTTTAATTTTTAACAATTTTATAATTTTATTTGTTAAATTGGTTCACTTTGAAGGGTTCCAAATTTTCACTTTATTTACCCTTCAAGGTAGAAAGCCTTGATTTATTGTTTCTGCTATGGTGCAGTTTATATGATGTCATAATAGAGCCGATCAAGGTAAGCTTTCACAGAAAATGAGCTGTACAGTTTATTATTAGATTGCCCTCTTAATTGCAACACATTTTCCATAGATCACAGTTGCCAACCATTTAACCTTGTTTAATCTGAATGTGAAATTATTTTTAAACTTTGTTTTAATTGTGCATCATCTCTTGAGTTTACGATAAATATGACATAACCTCCTGCACTATTCCCTTTACTAGTGGTTGCGGTCACCCTAGTTTGTTTTAACTCCAAGTATCGTCCTGCCTCTCTTCTGTGTGCACTGTTATCGTAGTTAACTGCTTGGATTAACTTTGCTTTGCCCCAATGTCTCTGTCGTCAGTTTGAGGTTGAGGACCTTGGGGGCCAAATCTTGCACGCCAGACTATTTGACAAAGATCCTGGCGAAGACGACTTCTTAGGAAGGTATTGGAACAATATCTAGCTCTACTGTTTCTAAATTATCTTTTGTTAGTAAAAAATTTAAAATTTAATTTAATTTATTTGATTGACACCTCATTCATGTCTTTAAGTAATTTATATCAAATATGATGGCTTAAATTTAGATGTAAACATACAATATTATTTTTGTGTGTAATTTTTTTGAAATAATGTAATATTGTATTATGCATAAATAAGATTTTTTTAAAATACTATTTAGGATGACGTTAAGAAATTGAATACTATGATTTTAATTATAAAAATATATATTTGAATATTAAAGTCAAAGACAGAAAAAATCTAGGAATGTGATGGATACTTTATGGTAGAATTGGTGTTTTTGGCTATTTGCTTGGAGTTAAGTTCTGTATTTTATGGTGGTTATAGTTTTATCTTGATAACTGACGCATGACTGAATTTCTTCTCTTTTTCCCTAGTATAAAAATTGCCCATTAACTTATATGTTAAACTTAAAGTATTGAATAAGCAATTGCTATCATACTTGCAACACATGTGCTGAGCTGTAGTTCAAAATATGTTGCTTTAAATGTTATTGCTGAGTGTTTGGTTTGTAAAAAATAAAATAATATAGTTTATACTAATGTTAACATGTATATTTATTCAATGAAGGGGCATGTCATCTTTCATATCTCTTAACTTGTACATATTTTATGACTCATTCTGTACAGTTTTTTGTTCAAAATATCATCCTCTTTTACACCACTGATTATAATCATTTACAGCTTTGTACAAGCTTACAAACTTCACAGCTTTATTTTATAGATGTTTGATCAAGGACCTCACTCCTTAGGAACTTCAGGACTTGGTCATTGGTAGTGGGCTGAAGGAAGCTTAGCTGCCCCCCAAATATTTCAAGATCTGGCATAGGTTTTGGAATAAGGGAATGGCTAAGAAGAATTTCATTTTGTACTATAGGGATTTTGGACTTAATCTTTTCACCTCCCATTCCTTTGGCTCAGTTGTTGAGTTTTATTCCCCATTCTTTTTTAGCCATGCCCTTTCCCATACTTTAGCTTTTCTTTGCTTCCTTTCCCAGGTATTTTTGTACATTTAGATTTTTTTTTTCTATTTTTATAAACTGCTGCTATAGGAGAGCTTAATCCATTCCCTGGCTCGTGTTTAGCATAGCGATCTTTGCAGGACCAGCAGCCATTTTTTACTCGTATGCTCTTATCTGAAACTTATTTTTGTTACTCACTTATTTTCTCATTTATTGTTTGATTCATGGTCCTAGTATAGCATTGAACTGGTAGCTCAATCTGTTAGCTTTAATATGAAGTATTCTGACTGGCTAAGTACATTAGTTCATCGATTGATGGGATTACAATAACTTATTGCAATTAAACGTTGATTCGCACCCGCATCAGGGAACGTTCAGCCAAACAAAGACGTTCAACACCCACGCCAGGGAATGAATTAAGGTGGGATGAAAGTGGACATGGCAAAAGCTCGGTGTTTTTTGCAATTATTATGGAAAAACATTTTTTTTGTCTGAAATTAAAAAAAATATTGCTCTAGTACAAACACCAGAGTTTTATTTTTTTCACATTGTGATATCAACATTTGTTGAATATCTGTCATGAGCATAGCAGCATTAAATGAGAAATGTTTTAAATGAAGATAAAAAGCTGTCATCAAATTCCAGGACACTCTTGACAGATATTCAAGAAATGATGTCATCATGTGAAGAAAATTAATTTCTATGTTTGTAGTGTAGCAATTTTTTATTTTGGCCAAGAAAAGTTTTGCCATAAAAACTGCAAAAATACTGCCTATTTCTCGCATCCCCTTCCATCCTACCTTAATGGTACAGTTTGTTTTTCTGGTTTAGTAACTGCCTTTTCATCACTGCCCAGTAAAACCTATGATAGTAATAATTATGACCTAAAGATTTTAGTTTTATAAACCTTTTACCACCTCTATTAAACAGTAATTTTTTTTCAATCATTTCACTTTTATGTTTTATCATAGTGAAATATGAGGTATGTTACCTTAATTATGAACTAAATATATAGTTATAGTTTCATAAGTTATATACTTTGTTTTTATTTAAATGTGTTTGTTTTTATAACTTAAGTTTTCACCCTTGTACTAAAGTTTTTATTATTCTGTCATTTTATATTTTCAGGGCTACTGTTGATGTCAGCAATGTCGTTAAAAAAGGGAAGGTAGATCTGGTGAGCATAACATTTTTATTACAATTTCTTTTACAAATCGTCATCATCCTAAATATTAGATATATTTCTTGGAAGAAGTGGATTATTTAAGCATTATCACTATTGAATTTATTTATCTTTTCTTTATTTGATATACAGAAAGTATAAGTGTGGTGCTTACGTGAGGTGTAACCACAAATACTGATGGGTAGGGACACCGATTTTTTGCAAACAGCGTTTTCACAAAATGTTTGAAAAATCCATTTCGAAAACTCTAAAAGTTGTCTTTAAGTTCAAATAAATCATTATGATGCATTTTTGAGTTCGCAAAATAATACGTTAAAGGTATTTATTAGATATATCGTTGTTTTTTCATGAAATCTTATTATTATTCATATTTTAAAACAAAATTCATGTTTTCTAGGCAAGATTTCATTTGTTCGTTAACACTCAAAAACATTAGCGGCCATGTTGATTTCGATTGCTGTAAAAATGCAGTAGTGGCTAAGGACAATTTTCACAGCCTTTATTATCGATGTCAACAAATCAAAGAATAGTTGATATATAAACAGTGGACACGCAAAGATAGATTGTAATTTTATTCTCTTCCATGTAGACTTAAATAATATACCTAAAAACCCATGATTTTATTGTACTCTGTTTCAAATCTAATGATAAAATATTTATTATGTATTTATATTGATAGTTTAAAAGTATTCATGGACTATTTTATTCAATGGATTATTGAAATAGACGTTATTTGTATTTCCTTTCAGACAAAACATTTTTTGTGATTTCATTGTATCTATGTTATCGTAATTTTATTCTCTTCCATGTAGACTTAAATAATATACCTAAAAACCCATGATTTTATTGTACTCTGTTTCAAATCTAATGATAAAATATTTATTATGTATTTATATTGATAGTTTAAAAGTATTCATGGACTATTTTATTCAATGGATTATTGAAATAGACGTTATTTGTATTTCCTTTCAGACAAAACATTTTTTGTGATTTCATTGTATCTATGTTATCGTGAGTGAGAATATTTTATCGGTCTTCATTTATGGTGTGATTTTATATTATAGTCGTAAAAAAATATAATGGGGAAATAAAGTGTTTTTCCATGATTTTTCAAGGTGTTATAAAACCATTTTTAAGACAAAATTTATGTTTATTTGAGAATTTTCATAATGGAATTCAAAATTTTTATGACAAAGTTTCACATATTTACTTAACCATATTATAGGGTCTCTACTGATGGGTTAAAACCTTTAGACCTTTAGTGTAATATTAGACAAAGTACAAGTGATTTTGATTTGATTGTAAGCCAAATCCAAGGTGCTATATGCATGGCTGTATTGATTGTTTGTTTGAACAACAGGTATTAAAAAATATTGCAAAAAATAATAGTTATTACTTTGTACTTCATCTTGTACTTTCTAATCAAAATATAATATAAACATTATTTTCTAAATGGGAGCACCATACTTTTAGTATTTGTTTGCCATCAACACTAAGATGATATTAAGGGAATTCATTGCATTCAATGCATTCATTCTATTTTTAATTATTATGTTTAATAAAATAGTTTTAAAAGTATCATATATTAATATTTCTCTACTTTACATCCATTTTTGTTTACAGCCTGTGGCCTGGGACAGTTTTATATTCAAGCCATATATTTTACAATGCCGGCTTGCTAGGCTTGTCGTAGATATAAGATAAAACAATCATGATTAAGTTAAAATTCTGTATGAGCCCAATAAAATAAGAAATATAAAATTAGAATAAAATGGGTATATTTGTAATCATAATGCTAATTTAGTAGACTAGATTCATGACTTTACTATCGGAGGCAGGGAAATCGAGGTTCGAATCTGTCGGGTGTACTGGGGGTTGGTTTTCCTAAATGGTTTTCTACTCTGCCTCCACATAAATGCGGGTATACTTCCTCTAAATTCAAACTTCTCAATTCCTAACCCATTAGTGTAATTAGTACTCAAGCGTAGAACCCGAACGGGAAGTAATATGCGGTGCTAAATTTAATAGATTAGAATTAATTTTAGAAATCCAGGCAAATTTATTTTACTAAATCAAATTTCATAGAAAGGATTTTTTTAAATAAGAAATAAGTAGTGAAATTGTTATACAATTTAAAAAAAAAAATTAAGTACTAAAATATACAATTAGAAACTATTCTCTCCTTTCACTGCCTTATCTTAAATCCTTAATTTCCAAGAACCATGTTGTTATACATTTACATATTTTTCATAAAGCTTTCAAATAGATTGTTTAACTCATTTTAAAATAAAGCAGTAACTAATTTGATAATTCAAATTATTAGAAAGCTATAAATATTGTTTTATTTTAGTAAGTTCAGAGTTAGAAAAAAAAATGTTGGAGAAAGTAAATAAAGATGCTCACCTATAAAGTGTAAATTAAAAACTAAGGTTAATTCAGGATTGTGAAAATAAATTATTTAATGATATTTGGGATCTGTAATTGCATTATGTAGGTATAAAATGACTAACCTTAAATATACAAAATTGTTCTACACTAATATTGGGGTGAGGTATTTGAATCGAAAGGGTCAATTATCTGGAAATATAAAACATGACATGTTGTTTTGGATCATTTATATTAGATAAATATAATTTTCTTTTATAACTTTTAAAAGTCCAAATTTTTTTTTACTTTATTTAAATTCGTATAAATGTTTATACAGTAACTCATTTAATACGTTCATGCTTTCAAGACTATTTGTTATAAAATAAATGTCGACTATTTCAAAAGAACATTAAGGTGTAAATTAACTTTGGTATGAATATAACTGTGAACTGGGGTATATGCTTCAATTTAGATAATATGTCACACATGTTTGGTTTGATATAAAAATTCATACACTTTTTTAAAACTAAAATAATGACTACAAGCTTGTTATTCCAGCAAAATGTTAAAATCTTAAAAGTTTTGTCATTACTAGACAACAGATTTTTAATTCGTTAAACATAACTTAAACATTACTTTTTATGTGCCTAAAGTAGGCTCTCTAAGTAAGTTATTTAGGCTTTATAATTAAAATATAGGTAATAAAATAAACTAGAAAACATTGCATTCCTTTCATATTTTCTTTAACTCAACTATAAAAACCATACACACAGAGGAGATTGTACATCCTTGTCCACATTTGGTATAACTTTCAAACATTTTCAACAAATTTACCACAGTTGGTTAGCCTTGCAGCACTTTCTAAGCTATAGATATTTATTCAGGAAAATAAAAGCTTTTTACCTTAAACTTGCTGTCTAGCTATTACACATATTTAAAGCAATAAATTGCATGTTAATGTTTGTGTTCCAGTGGCTAAACTTGGAGCAAGCCAAACATGGGATGGTTCATATTCGCTTGTTATGGCTTCGCTTGAGCTCTGATATTGCAGATCTTAAGGCTGTGAGTACTTTACTATTTTTTTTATCTTTGATCAAAGTTATGACTGTTAATATCACACAGTTTAAGGAATCACTACCGAACTAGTTTAAATTTCTGGTGAAGATCAAGGTTAAAATCTTTACCAGATGCACAGGAGATGGTTTGCAATGTGTGATTAAGCACTGGGAATTCTCCCTCCACCTTCCATGCTAAAGCAGGTTCACTCCCTTTAAACCATCTTCCTCATCATATCTTAAACTAAGCCATTAATAACTATGGTAATAGACTTGACCATTTTAAAAATTAACAAAATCTTTCATATTTTAAAAGTAAATGACTCATATCCCTCAGTAATTAGTACTAAACCTATTTCATTAAAATAATATATACCTAATTTTATTAATTTGCATTTTTGTTTCCAATAATTCAGTTATGATTTTGCTACAGGCTATAATAGAAACCCAGGAGCTCCGTGTAACGTCTATGAGCACAGCCTTGCTGACTGTGTTTGTTGATTCTGCAAAGAACCTTCCAGTGAGTTGACAACTGCTTTTATCCTGATTTTACTCGTACACTTAGTCTTACACGATCTACTAAGATTTGTTTTTCCTAAATTGTTTCCCACTATCCAGCCTTGCAAATGCAGGTAGATTACCTCCAAGGCCCTTCCTTCCTCATCCCTACCCCATTAGAATAATAAGATCTATATATAACCTGTACAGGTAGTGAGATGCGGTGATATAAAACACACACAACAGTTCATTTAAAAAATACCATACTTTGCACTGTATTGTTACAACAACAGTAATGGAAACAATAACAATGTTAAGATGTTTACTATATATTGATTAAAATATCACAGATAAATATATCTACTGGAAGACTTAGGATGTATTGTAGGTTAAGTGCCATATTTGGATAAAAGTTATAGTATTCACCCTGGGTACAAAAATACAAAATACAAGAAAATTGAAGTCCTTTAAAAGTGTGCCACCATCATATCTACTTATGTTGAGACCCTGCTCTAAATCTGTAATACTGGGTCATAAGGTAATTTCTGGTTGTTTATTGATGTAAATAAAATTACTCCACATTAAAATAGTAAATTAGTAACCTTATCTTGTAGTAACTTCCAATCCACCTTAACCACAGGCTTACCATTTCTGTGACCCACATATGGAGCGAAACATCAATCTCAACTTGTTTGGTTTATTGGTGATGGAGAGGCCAAGGTTCACATCACATTCAGTTATACTTAAAAAACTTTTTTCCTAAACTATTGACTTCTATCGTTCCACACACATATGCATAGATTTATTCTCAAATCTCATCTCTATTGCATTATTGAAATAGGTAAATAGGTGTGAGGAGCAGAATAACAGAAAGTGTAGAAGTGAAAGGAAAAGAATGGTTCAAGGATCGAGGAATATTGAAGCATTTTACTAAATCGACCCTGCCACAGGCAGGAAACAAATAATGATGATGATGAAGGGGATGTAGGTAGATTGGGCAGTAAGACGAAGATCAAGATCCCTGAGTGCCTTTTTTTCAAATCTATATAGGACACGTCATATGACAACATACTAATATCTCATATGTTTGAAAAAAAATTATAAAATTATATTTTTTATTGTATTTCCAAT
Organism: Timema cristinae; assembly: GCA_039000515.1. NCBI lineage: Eukaryota > Metazoa > Arthropoda > Insecta > Phasmatodea > Timematidae > Timema > Timema cristinae. The sequence goes on from JBCFYV010000935.1 coordinate 28,391,778, forward strand.
TAGTCACCATTGTTATTTGTGTTGAAGAAACAATTTGTTGATGTGTTCAGGAGGCTCGTCCTGGCAAGAAACCAGACTCTTATGTGGTCTTGTCCGTGAGTAAGAAGGAAGAGCGAACCAATATGCAGTCTCGTACCCCAGACCCTGTGTGGGAGCAAGGCTACACCTTCCTTGTGAACAACCCAGAGTCAGACACACTTCATGTCAAGGTCAGAACCTCCCATTCCACAGGCCATCTTTGATAGGCCAAAAGAGAGAATATAATAGTTTTCTTACAGATTAAATAGCCTAGCTGTTAACTATGGTTATAGCCTTAGTTAACAAATATAATATATTTGGCTATTTAATTCCTCATGATATGTGCATTGTACAGTTTCCATTGGCAGCATAAATCCCTCCTGAGTCGAAGGTGGCTGCGTTATCTGATAGAATGTGATCTTAATTGATCACACATATATAGCTAACGATTTTCTCGTGTACATCACAGACTCTGCCTTAAAATATAAAATTAAGAGTGATCCTTGAGCATTGGACAACTCCTGATAGCTCAGCATTACAGTTTTGGCCTACTAGGTCAAAGCTCCTGGGCTCAATTCTTATGTCCAGGTGTCAATTTTCAATTTAAAAAATAGTTTCCTTGTTTCTTTGTATCTCTCCTTTTAATTAACTACTTTTAAAAAAAGGTATAAGGGTATAATTGTATCTTATAAGTCTTGACTAGACTAGAATACTGGCGTAAATCCTCATTATCTTCTTGTCTCCTGGAAGAAGTTACTGGTTTCTGTTAACACCTAGAGTAGTGTTAGTGTAGTTTACTGTCCAGCTTGTCACAAAAGCTCTTCTTACCATCTTTGATGTAATTTCTTCTTGTGAAATGGCCACACTTTTTTTAACAAGCAAATTTCACCACTAAAACTACACTAGTGCTCAAACAACAGTCACCCTCAGTTTTGCTTACCACCCTTTTTATACAAATGTGTTTTTGTTCTTGTTAGTTTACTGTATCCTTTGCAAACCTGTAGTTTTCAATATTGAATTGAATGATAATCTTGGCTAACTGACTCAAATTGAATCTCATGCCTAAAATGTTTTCAAGTCAAATCCGAATAGAATTTCGTGCTAAATTTATTTTACCGTATTGAATTCTAGTTGAATCCTATGCTTAAAAAAATAGGATCGAATATTTTATTTTAGGAATAGGCTCAGATCAACATTGAATACTTTATTTTAAGCTTACAATGCTAATATTTCAAATTGAATCTGTGTTGAATATTTTACTATGTTAGGTTTCCAAAACCAATCCAAGAATAATTCAAATTTTGAGCTAAATCCATCAAATTTGAATCTAAAATTTATATATATTCAAAAATTGAAATCAAATTCAAATCTTCCAATTTTAAGATTTGAAATTTCTCACAAGCTTAGTGTACTGTCTCAATAATTTCTACAAATGCATCACCTACCCTGATTTTAGTTGTAAAACCAGTTTAGGAAATTAAAACATATTTCTTTGCAGCCAAAATTTATAACATTTTACTATATTATTTGTGTTATTTTATAGGTATTGATATGATCTATCAAATTTGGCAGCTGCAGATAAAATTACTTGATGTATGAATATGTTAGAACTGTTTTAGTAACTTTAGAAACTAACAGATCTGCATCTTTCTACCAAAATCATACTATAGCTAAGTATGTTTTTTATCTTGCTTACTCCTAAGGCGATTAGCCCTTTTCATTTGGCGTGGAAATGCAGAGGTTTGGAAACAAACGGCTATCTTCAAGAATTTTTTATTGTTTTACAATTTTCTTTTTGGAAACGGTTTGTTCAAGAATAGAAGCATGTTGATTAAGTTATACTTTTTATACACAAACTTCCTTTATAATTGATAAATATTGATAAAATTGACATTTTTCAAAGGAAAACTTTTGGCTTCATAACAAAAAATAAGAAATTTTAACAATTAATAAACATCAATACATTATCTTAGAAGGGGTGTTGAAAATATTAACATAAAAATTTCACTTGATCTCGATAAAACTGATATTTCCAAACATATGATTTTTCCACAAGACCTGTCTGGTAGCTAGCGCCATCTACGGTTTCCATGATCCATCTGTTCTTGTTGACGTGGAAGGATACTTTGGTCGGTTGTGAAGCCACAACACACCTTTCACCCTCCCGCCCACCATCCCACAAAATAGGTTTTAGACATGCAGTCAACAGGGCCAAGGGCCTTAACCTTGCCCTAAATCTGTATAGTCTAATGGTATCAAAATGTTTAATAAACAAACATTATGATGACAAGCATAAAAATATTGCATACTCTCCCAAGTTTGTAAAATTAAAATTACCATATTATATTATTGCTATATCCGTTTCCTGTACTTTTTTCCATATAACATAATAAAATGTGCATCACAAATAGAAAAGAGCTTTTCCTTCAAGAACTACATTGTATGGTCACATTATACTCTGTAATTTTAGACACACATCACACACTTATACAAATATTCTTTGTATATACTATATGCAATGCCCTATATCCTTCTGTGTTTCTAATTACATACAGGTTTGGTACTTTAAATAAATCCTTTAACAAAAGTTTGATAAAGCATTTTAAAATCAATGTAAAGAGTAATTTCTCTATGCACTTAAAGCAAAGGTCCCCATTTATTTTTTGAATAAGGTTCGTTTAAAAACTCGACAGACTTCTGCGGTCCGGCAAAACTTAAACAGTGACTCAAGTTCAAGCATTACGGGACCAAACAAATTAATTCAAAAACGTGATTTTCTTTCCTTTTGGTTATTTTACTTAATTATTATTGCTGGCCTTCCATGCCTACTTCCTGCCCACCACCAAAATAGCATAATTTCTTCTGTTTATCGCTATCTCATCAAGGTCCTTAAAAATGTCTCTGCAGTCCGGATGCGAACCACCATTTGGTGACCCTGTCTTAAAATGTCTTTTTGAGTATTGCTCTATTGGACTGTTGTTGTAGGTGTTGGACCAGAAGACTGAGATTGTGATTGGTACGCTAGTGTACAACCTGAACCAGCTGCTGGAGTTGAAGGATATGAGTTTGGATAGCCAGCCTCACAGGCTCACCAAGTCAGGGCCAGACGCCAAGATCATTCTCTCACTGCAGATCAAGGTAGGGTAACAGTTTATTTTATTACATGAGTTGATTACCACTGTAAAAATATATTAAGTTGATGTTTGTTGGATTGTAACATTATGGTTTGAAACACCTCTTTAAATATATAAATGTTCCCCTGCATTTAATTTAGTACTAAGATTATCATTTGTATTTAAATTAAAACCCTCAAAGGATGGGCTTATTTGCATGAAACATGGTAGTTACATAACACCTATTCATAGTTGCGAGTCTGACACAACTAAACCATGACACCTTCACACTTATCTCCTCACCAATCCTCCCAAAGTTTCCTTGTAAAAATAAAATAATGCTTTAAGGTTTTTCCCCTGAATATTAACTATTTCTTGATTATTGAAATATTACAGCATATCAGGATAGTTTCTGAACAAAGCATGTGAGTTATTTAAAATAGTTTTTTTTTTTAAGTTTTTCAAATTTGTTATCTGTGGTTTTCTGTCTTATACTGAAAAGAAATATTTCCAAAAACAATTAATTGTGTGTAACTGTGATAAGTATTTGAAAGTGGGATGAGTGTATCCAGAAATCAAGAGAGGTGTTTATTTGTTTCTATCAAGACCTAATCTAACCATCCTTCATGGTTGTATTTTTTCCCTATTAGATTGCATTATTGTAAAGTTTTTCCACACTGTTTTCTTTAATATCTCTGAACCATCAAAAGTCTACCTCAGTAGTCTTGGAGTAAAGTGCTAGCCTCAAGACCTTATGTTCATGGGCGATAGACAGCCATAGCACAATTTCCTTCGGAGAGAAAGTATGTAAAAATACCTTTCCCGGCAAAATTGGTAGGCCCTTTGGTTCTTGCTCATAGAAATTCTTGTGTGCTGATACAATAAGTTGGTTCAGAAAGTGCATTTTAAACACCTAAAAAAAAAAGACACATGTTAATTTATATTTTCAAGCTGCATTATGTAATATTTTCTGGAACAAGAACAATTTGGATTTGAAGAAGGAACCAATGGTGTCATTGGAAAGCTGAGAATAATTTCAGAAAAAATGCTGGAAGTCAATGAAGAAATCTACATTGGTTTTATTGACTGGCAGAAGGTGTTTGATAGAGTGAGATGGAAGAAACTGATGGAAATACTCAAGAAGATCGGCATCAAATGTAAGAACAGAAGGCTGATTGCTAACCTTTACCTGGGACAGCGAGTGAAGGCGAGATTGAATGATGGAGGTACCAACGGTGTGGAGATAGAAAGAGGAGTGAGACAGGGATGCTTCACCCAGTCTGTTCAATTTGAGAGGTTCCTGCCGACCAGCAAGTTGAGTTTGGAACTGAGGAAGAAACTGATTAAATGCTACATTTAGAGCATTGCACTCACTGTATGGAGCAGAAACTTGGACTCTTAGGAAGATGGAAAAGAAATACTTGGATAGCTTTGAAATGTGATGTTGGAGAAGACTTGAGAAGATCAGGTGGGCAGACAGGGTGACAAATTAAGAAGTACTAATAAGAGTGGGTGAGAAGAGAACCATTTAGGATGTGATTCTTTGGCACAAAGCAAACTGGATTAGACATACTCTTAGGAGGAACTTTCTTCTGCACAACTTCTAAGAAGGAAAATTTGAGAGAAAGAAAACTAAATTCGAAAAACATTGATAAAAGCCATAGATTAATTCATAATGAAAAACTTGTTGAAATATAAATCACTTTTGTTTTAAAATATTAGAAATATAAAGAAGGGAAGATTGTGAAACTTGTTAAAGAGCTTGGCAAAAATGTTCAACAGCTGTCATTTTAGTTAGTATGATCATCCAAGTAAAAAACCAAACTATTATAATCTCACTCCAACTCTAAACATGCTCTGAACAAAATTAAACACTGGTTTACTTGACTACAAAACTTAAAAACCGTAAATGTTTAATGACTTTTTTGTCCCATTAATAAGTTGGTATTAGATAATTTATTAATATCGGAAGTAAATGATGGGTGCTTGAAGTGGGAGTGAACTTCCATATAGCTTTGACTATTGCTTAGTAGATAAGATAATGCCACCAGTATTAAATTATTGCATTTTTATTCTTAACTTTACATCCATCACAGTTTCCAGATTATGGCCTGGGTCCGTTTTTTATTCAAGCCATATATTTTCCGTTACAGGCTTGCTAGGCCTGTCGTAGCTTCATATGCCTTATAATCTTAACTTAAGACTATAACAGGCACAACATCTAATCACTGGCTGTTAATTTATCAATGTGAGAGGGTAAACCCACATTTCACTAATGATCAATTTTTCGGCCGTGCCGGGAATCAAACCTGGGAGCCTTAGCTCAATAGGCAGACATGCTACCGACTGAGCTAAAGTGTTGGTTAATCCATTTGGTACAGTGTTTGTTATTAGTATAGTTACAAGGAACTAATGATTCCACTACTCTTAACTAAGCGCTTGTAAAAAAAATCGTTTCTAATAAAAAGTTAAAATATGATGGAATTATGGAAAATGAATTGCAGATAAAAGTACAAATACCAACAAATATTTGCAAACACTTTATTAGAGTAAGATTCCATCTGGCAATAAAATACCAACGTGTTTGTAAATGTGTTGTGTTTACTATTATTTGTGCTTCATTTTCTACTATTCTATCATATCTATTCAAACACTAAAATTAATATATAAAAATAAAGGAAAGCTAAACTGATGAAGCGAAAATTTAGTTTGAAACACTAAGTTTTTATATATCAGCATTATTGCTCTTATCAAATAAGAGTGGGGGAGAAATAATTAAACATATAGGGAAATAATCAATGAAAAACTATAACATTTTTAATATATATTATGAAAATAAGTTAATTGTATTATATTTGGAAGAAGGTACTGGAAAGGTGGATATAAACATATAAAAGGAAACAAACACAATATGGCTCTTTAAATTAAAAGAAGAACACAGTTCATTATTAGCTACATGATTACTAAATTAGTAATTATTTATAACTATTATTTCTTATGACATTTATCAAGGTGTTGGATGACTTGGAAATATGGCTCTTTAAATTAAAAGAACAACACAGTTCACACTTTACATTGCTCTCACTGCCTCTTGAAGAAAATCGATTGTTACTGCCCAATCCCTCGAACTAGGTTTAATTCAATCGGAACTCATCAGGGAGGAGTGTGAGTAATTCCTTTTATATGTTCCTATCTAAGTGTACTAAGATTCTTAACTAATTTCCATTTTCTCCCTTTTGTGTTTTTTGGTTTCCTCTTTTAGGAAGTTGTGTTTCTTGTTTCACATTGATGCGTTCCGATAGAATGAAAGCTAGGTCGGGGATTGGGAGGTAACGATTGATTTTATTCCAGAGGCAGCCACTATCTCTTTGACTATTGGTGCAATGTTACGTGTGAACTGTTTTCTTTTCATTGTAAAAGTCATATTATGTACGTCTCTTTTATATGTTTCTATTCACCCTTCCTGTACCTTCTCCCAAATATAGTAAAATTAATTACCTCATTAAGCAAAAAGAGGTTTTCTTTATAGAGAAGTACATTTTTATTTGCAATTTAACAGATCTTGAAGCACGAGGAGACAGTCGAAGACAGCTCTTTGCCTAATGGGGAAGGTAAAAGTGACATCCTCTCTGCTATAAACAATATTGGCAGCCTGGCCAGGATTGACTCCTTAAAAAAGCCACCCAGCACTCCATCCAAGTCTAGTAAGATCTGTAACAAATTAATAAAAACAGTTTTTTTTAAATATTGACATTGACTTTTTTTTCCCCAAGGATGTAAAGATTCCTACGAGGGACGAGAAAAGTTCACTTTTTCAATTCATATTGAACGCAAATCAGAAAATATGAAAAATTCTTTAAGTATAATCTAATTTTTAATATAGTTTGTTGTTTTATTCCTGAAAAAATAAATTGTGGTTATGTATATATCTTTATACACAAAAATTATTTTGAAAAATTATTTTACTGCCCATTTATTGTTTTGTAATATTTAATTCTAAATGATAAATCAATTTATTATCACAGCATGCCAATCAATTACTTAAGGTTTTTTTCATATGAATATTAATTTAAAATGTATACAACATAAATAATTAAGATTTAAATTATGAGGGATAGCCAGCACACTTACCTGGGTGATACTGGAGTGGAAATTGTTTAGGTATAACATTAAAAAACACACAAACACATTTTTAAGGACAAGCTTTCACTGTCACAGACAGCTTCATCAGGTCAAGAGAGTATACTGATGCTCTTGGTTGAACTGCAAGGAGGACTATCTCTCCTAGTTTAAATCACGATTTAGCCTAGTGCTCTACTCCAAACAACATAAATAATTAGTATTTTAGCTGTCACGCCCTTTGATGCCTCCATTAGCGGAGTAATGGGATTAAATAATTTCTCCCTTTTTTAAAAAAAGTTTAATTAAGTTTGAAATGTGTTTAGGTCACAGATGAAATTAATTTTAAAATGTGTATGTTTAGTTGGTGAATCCAGCCCATTAAAGAAACAAGGTTCTAAGGAGTCTCTACATAGTGGTAGTTCACTGTCACAAACTCATGTTGACGATGTCATGACGGTGACTACCGCTCCCCCTCCAGTAGAGTCGAGCCCTCCTACCACATTGCGTAACAGGATGCTAAGTGACACCTCGTGAGTTTTATTTAATACGTCAATTTGTAAATGTTTCAGTAAACTTAAAATTATTAATGTACCCAGAACATTCAAATCTTTGTTTGAGAGTTGATTTTGTGTGTGTCTTTCACCATTATTATTCTTTGTTGTACGATTTATGTTATGTTGACAGCTCTGCCGGAGAGGCAGGACTGGGTAGGATTCAGTTAACTCTTCGCTACAGTGTTCAGAGGCAGAGGCTGATTATTGTTGTTCATAAAATTGCGTAAGTTGAAATTGTTGTATTGTAGATAGTTTCCATAAATTTGGCTCTGCTTGGATTAAACTAGAAGATGTTGATCATGCACTAAAAAAATTGGAAGCTAAAGGTGGTAGTTTTTTTACTTTTTGAATTTTATTTCAGGGATTATTAGCTTGCTACACCACTATTTTTGTTTGAACAGTGAAAAAAGTAATTGTTGACCGTAAATAGATGTATGTAGTTAAAATATTGTCATACAAATTCCCAAGCATGTATTTAACCATTAAGTTTGTGTTTGGATTAATTTAGCAATCTACCGCTTCGAGACCCAGCCAATATACCAGATCCATATGTGAAGCTTTACTTGTTGCCGGAGAGGTCGAAAGATTCTAAAAGAAAGACTGAGGTAAAAATTCAAATGTATAGTAATCTTTAGTTTACTTTTTTTAAATGTAGAATTATTACCTAAGCCATTAAATATTTTTTATTCAAACCCATATAACATAAAGAAGTAACTGTAAATAAATAAGCAATTAATTTCTTTATATCACTATTTATAAATGCCAAAACGTTTAAAGAAAAATGAATTGGTTCCTAATGGCTTGGAAATGTATAATAACATGGTGTAGAAACCCTGCACAGTAATGTAAAGTATTTGATAGTGAAGGAAGCCAACCTGAAAGTATAGTTGGGTAAGGTCTGGATAGAAAAAACAAACTTCTCTCTTCATTTCTTTTTTTCTTTAACTATTACACTACACACTTCTACATTTACACATTGTTTTGAATTTTCAGAAATATTCCTTTATCATTTAAAGAGATACATAGAAAACACACAAAACAAAGGAAAAAATGTTACGGAAATGCATAAACTAGAAGCATTTAGTCCCATAACATCAATTAAAAAAAATTGTCTTACATATTTATTAATATTTAATTACAATTTTCATAATACTTACCGTATTGGCCCGAAAATAAGCCGCATTTTTTTCCAAGAAAAAGCTCTCATAAATCCCTAATGCGGCCTATAATCGCACTCTTAGATAATACACATCCAATTTTGTACCTATAGGATATGCACGTTGTTAAATCGATATATCTCGCCACCGCTATTTAAAAATAAATGAACCTTGAAAGTTGACAAAATTATTAAAAAATATATGAACCATGACAGTTGGCAAAGTTATTTAAAATTAGATGAACCATGACAGTTGGCAAAGTTATTTAAAAATAGATTAAGAATTACTATCTTATTTGTGTGGACAATATTTGAGCCATAATGGCTGCAAAATAAAATTATTTTTTCAGCGCATTCTATCGGCATAATATCCTTTCGGTAAAGTGAGCTTTAATATTTCTAGTGAGATTTTGTTTCAGTATGTTGGTCAACATTTATTTTCATGTGAGAACAATAACTTAGTGCGTGTATTAAATTCAGAACATTTATTCTATTGTGAGAACAATAATTTACTGCGTGTATTAAATTAGGAACATTTATTTTATTCTAGTGCGTGTATTAAACTCGGAAGTGCAATATGACGGATCATGTCGAGAAAAAAGCTGGTTTTAGCCAGGGAATTAGACGTAGCTATGATGCCAATTTTAAATTAGCGGTGATAAACTATGCAGAAACTACAAGTAATAGGGAAGCGGGAAGAAAATACAGAATTGATGAAAAAATCATACGTCACTGGATTTTAGAAAAAAACAAACTTAAGAATATTGGGAATATTGTTTTTACTCTAAAAGTTGTCGAAAATTTGGGGTGCGGCCTATATTCGGGGGCGGCCTATTTTCGGGCCAATACGGTATTATGGTTTAAATGAGTAGGGATAGCTAGCACACTTACCTTGGTGATACTGGAGTAGAAATTGTTTAGATATAACATTAAAAAACACACAAACACATTTTTAAGGACAAGCTTTCACTGTCACAGACAGCTTCATCAGGTCATGAGAGTAGACTGATGCTTTTGGTTGAACTGTAAGGTTGACTGTCCACAGCTGACTGTTTTTCAGTTATGACATTACTGTATAGATAGCAGCACTATGAATAATGTTATATTGAATCTAATAATTAGTGTGCTGGTAGGAAGGAGAGGAATTATCTAAGGTTGAGGTTAGGGGCTTGTCTGGATTTGATGATATATTGATGGGCCTAATTAACAGTAATACCAGAATAGAAACACTCTTTCAATTTAAAATGTTATACTGTAGACTTTTATTCTTTGGATGGTTACAAAATGAAATAATATGAAACATTAAACCTATCGTAGTAATGATGTCTGTTGCTCCCTGTAGACTGTGAAGGATAACTGTAACCCAGTCTATGACCACACCATAGAGTACATCATGTCCCAAGGGGAGCTCAACTCGAAACAGCTAGAAGTGTCTGTCGTCACTCGAAAGGGCCTATTCTCATCTGGGAGCCCTGTTATTGGTCAGGTGAGCTAATTATGATGTTATAAGCAAGACAATTCAGCTCTGGTTGTTATTGCCAAGTAGTTTATTATAAAGTTTAATTCAGCCTTTATAAAGCTTTCATAGTTTGATTTCTATTTTGTAAAACACCATCTTCTTTTCAACCCAAGAGGTCACTTAAATATTCTTGTGACTGAATAAAGATTAGACTTTTACTAACTTATAGCACTTTAAGAAACCCTATTGAGGGACATAGGGTTAGATATGAACATAAAGAGCTATTGGATTGTCAGATTAACTTATAATTTCCCCCTTACCCCCCTCTCAGACCTTAAAAACATTTTAAAACATTAAATCAAATCTATGTGGGTGTCTTTACACAATGAGTAATGTTAAACAACCCATTATATACTCTAATTTTGTAATCTCACAAAGGTTTGTTATACTTTGAGATCAAATACACTTTTTTTTCTAGAATTCAAATAGTTTTATTTATAAAGCTCAAACTTTTAATCTGAATATCATGTAACCTTAATTGGTGTGATCTTTTTCCCCCTTTAATTTAGATTTTCTGTACATTAATTCCTTTAATTGCTATTCATTTTTCTTCTATTTTATTTTAGGCTCTTGTAAATTTGGCAGACTATGATTTGAACAAGGCAGTCACATCTTGGTACGACTTGCTGCCGGAAGTTTCCAGAGACTAGTAAACTATTGGATCTCTGTTGTCATCCATTGTCTTCAAAATTACAATTAATGCTTTATTTTAAGATAAATATTTCTTTGAGCTTGTATCTAACTGCTCTTTATATTTTACTATTTAACTATTTATACTTTCAATGCCTAAAAAAAGGTTTTTTTCACATTTTAAAGTAACATGACAGCACTGTTAATTCACCTAAGAAAAATCCTCAACCAAAGCTAGTTTATTTTAGAATTATTAAGAAATGGTGGATTGTTTTGAAATGAGTGAAGCAAGCCAAATCTATGCATGGGAAAACCAAGGTCATCCAAATTTGATAGGTAGCAACTCAACCCACAGTACCTCTACCCGGGGTGGTTGGTAGTGATTGGCTATTGAACACTGAAAGAAAACAAAACAGAAAAGGAAGCATATAAACAACTTCAAAAGTTGAGTGATACAAATTTCCTTTTCTTTAGAGGTGGCCTTTAAAAGTGAAACATTACCTTTGTTCATTGGCAGCAACTTATACTAGTGTTACTCTATCGCCATTGTTGCCATTATTACCTGTGCTGTGTATGTGTGGCTATTGTTTTTCATGCCAACATAAAATATAGGCTGAATATAAATGGACTTGAACTGGTACTATCATTATTCACGTTACTAAACAGTTAAGCACACTGATATTATGTAGAAAGGTTGACTTTATTTTGTATAAATATGTATACTGGTACCAAATAATCTTTTTTAACAAAACAATGGCACCAAAATGCATTATGCTTATAAAATAAAATGCTTTTTTTATTTAATACTCTATTAAAATCTAGTTAATTCGATTTTCTTAGTTTCTATATTTAAGTAAAATAAAAGTAAAATAACTTCACAAGAGATCAGTCCTACACCCTTTTCAATAAAATAATATAAAACTGACATTTTTCTTGTTGATCTAATTTCCATTAGCGATGCTAATTTTTTTTATTTACACACACACACATACACTTGAAACAATAATTTTGAATTCAACCTTATCAGCCTTCCATTTATTTCACTTTTCTTTTTAAGAAAATATGTAGCTTATCAATCATTTTACATAACATTGTTTAGATTATTGTTATTACCCTTATTTTTATTTGTTTATATTTGGGGTGTGTTAAGTCCACTTTTTCAATTCAAAGCAAACTTGAATTAAATATATTAAATATTATCGAAGTTCAAATATTTTTTGTTAGTTGTTTTACGCTTGAAAAAATATTATATTGGGGTTACTCATATCACTTTTTGCACTAAAATCCCTTAGAAAATGTTTTACTGCCTAATTGTTTGTAATATTTTATTTGCATTTGATAAATCAAACTATCACAGCATGCAATTCAATTACATATGATTTTCACCATATGAGTACTAATTTTTATATACAAAAAAACTCGATTGGCAATAACTAAACACTAATTGAATATTTTAGCTGTAAATATGGTTATTAACGAAACTTCGAAGCCAGAATTTGATTTGAAGCTAAATCGAAGCTGATGTTTGTTTCAAAGCCAAGTCGAAGCTTCACACACCCCTAATTAATATGATGTTTGTTCTATACTTATTTCTAGGCATTAAACCAACAAAAGATGAATCATTTTATTATTATCTTGCTAATCTTGAAAAATGTTTATCTCTCTGAAGATGTTTTGTGGCTGCTATAAGTTTTGGGTATTCTATTTGTTTTGTGTGGTTTTTTCTTTTTGCACTTTATTTTTTTATTTTTTTTATAAAACTATTATAATATTTAAAAAAATATTATTTATGAATAATCTCTATTTCTATGTAAGAAAAGAAATATATATTATAGATATTGGCAAATATATTTATTAATTTTGGAGTTTTGTAGATTTTTTATGGATGTTAAAGTTTATTATTTAATAATAGTTGAGAGATTTTTAAAATATGTCTAAATACTTGCATTTATTTTGCAAATTTTATATTAACTTATTCGTTTAACAATTACCATTGTTTAAATTATTAAAAATAGCATTGATGTATTGATGTTTCAATTTTAGGCAGCATGCAATTTTTATAGGTACAAATTTTTTTGGAAAACTATACACTCGTATCTTGCTTTAGTATATTTTGACTGTTAGGTAAAATTTATTTTTCAATAACCATGCTTTCCTCAATTTTAATTGTGTACTTATTTTATCATTTCCAGATGTTGATATCAAATGGAAGTTTGTCAGAAGTAAAACATTAGCAATAGGATATATTGTGGGCACTAGTCAAATTACAAAGTTTAAGAAGTTTTGTTAGCAATAATTATTTCTAGATTAAATTGTTTTATTGTATAATACATTTAAAAACAATGTTTTTTTATATAAGTTGCATGATAATTTACTTTTTCAAAACATCATTTTTGAGACTATCAGGATTTTTTATGAAAATAAATGTATTGAAAAAAGCATGGATTGTACCATTTGGCAGCTAATTCAATTTACACTGTATGTTGTAGATAAATTAATTATTTAATGGCAGTCAAGTGAAAAGAGGTTTTCCTTAAAGAGATATATTAATGGCAGTCAAGTAATTTTATTTGTACTTTAGTTTCATTCTCACATTGCATGATTAACCTTAAAATAGTTTTAATTTCTAACTACTTTATTTGTAACAACTACAATGTTTATCAATCATCAACCAATTAATTGTTTTAAATAATCATATGCTATATCTGTGTGTTGGGCCAGTAAGGAATCATTTTGAATGCAAACTGCAAATCATATTCTTTGCTTGCAAGCAAAAGTTTTTTTTAGACACAATATGAATATATAATACAAAGAAACCTAATGGTTGAAAATACATTGTGAACTTGCAAAGTGAGGGGGGGGGGGGGGACTGCCTAATAAATATAAGCAGGTCTATTAGGATTTTAATTTTTTGAATTTAATCCAAATCTTTGCTTAGTAACTCTAATCTACCTTTTTTTTTTAAATTTGATATTGGCCTAGAATTCAGTGGTTCTTAACCTTTTATCACTCTGGCCCCCTAAAATTTAAAATACTTTTCGCGGCTCCCTTTTCTTTACTAACATATTAATCATGCAGGTTTATTCTAAAATAATGGCTTTATTTACTGATTATAATAACACCAATAAAAAACAAATTAATTTACCTAAATGTATTTAATGGGACCTCTGCTGTTGAACACTTTTCACTCATTTGTTTATTCTTTTTTCACTTGTAATACTTAATGTTATTCACATACAGGAGTCTATTTCGCTGCTCGGTATTAATAATTAACATTGTGGAAAATCCCTTTCCACATAAATAAGTAGAAACAAAGGGCAGCAAATTCTGAATGGTGATGGTAAACAGATGTGGGTTATTTGTCCTATCCGTGATTTCAATTATTTCGGGTCTCCCCTACCCTTGTGTTACCCTGGCAAATCAAGAATCTACTGTACTTACATGCTTACGATCATCAAATTCTTTCTTCCAAAACGTTGAATTTGAGATAATTTACTTCATTAATAAGCAAATAACATTTTAAATCATTTTCTCGAAGCCTCCCCAAAAACCTTTTGCCTGGTTAACCTGGTTAACAATCGATGGCCTAGATCATACAATACAGATTTTTTAATTGAGCCAAAAAAAGAAAATTCAAGCCATAAAAGTGCTTTTACTAAATTATTAACATTATAAAATTCACAAGTTTCTATGACCAGGTCAATTAATGTTATGTGTTACTTAAACTGTTAAAAATAACTAAATATGACCACATGACTAACATTAAATGTAATGATGAAAGTGTTGATTATATTTAATAATAGGTCGATTTTAGTTACTATAAAAGAATTTTTTTTTTTCAAAAGTTTGACTTTTGACTGGTAGGTAGTTTGACATATCCTGATAACTAACCTAACCACATATCTTTAATCAACTGTTGCCTCCTTTGGGTGCATAACTGCACTTACAGATAGAAACTTTTTTTTTAACTTTATGGTAATTAATCTATAATATACAGTTTATCTTGATATTAAAATAACATGTGTATGCATTGATGATGACAATGCATTCATGTTTGCATCAGGGGATATAAATATAATTTTTTTGATGCAGATATCAATTAAAATATTAAACTTGATTAAAACTTGATGTTGATTTTTCTTAAGTTCTTCGACTATATCAAATAAACTTTATTACATTAATGAAGAAATCGCTACACTCAAATGCTGAAGAATCTCCGTCGTCATTTTAAGTTTCTATTTTCAAAGCCATGTTAAGTTAAACAGTCTTTTATTACAGCTGAATATTTATAATTTTTTGTTTTAAAAATATTAATTTTTACTGTTTACTATAAGTCAGCTATTTTTCCCCTCAATTGTGTTTAAGTTAATATTAATTCAATTGTATTGTGATTAATTATCATTTAGAGAACAGCTATTTCCATACCACTTATATTTTCTAATCAATGAACTGAATCATTTGATTGAATATTAGCTTTATATAGATCAATTTTGTATGGCTATGGTATAAGTATTTTTTACTTGTAGCTTTTGCATAATTTTAATATTACCCATGTTAAATAAGCAGAATAACTCACGGTTGGCCAGTCGCGAAATTATTTACATCTATATGTACTAGTAATAGATTTTATGTTCATATATGTATTGTATGATTTAATAGTTTTAACATTGTTACATGGTAGAAAGTGTAATAGTTGCTAGTTATGAAAATAAAAGTTATTATTAAATACATCATTATTAATGATTTGTTACTATACATTTTTTTTTAAAAAGAAAACCCAATTCATTTAAACCAACATAATTATGCTTCTCATCATTACCACTCTTCCATATTATCTCGACTAGTCTCACTCACGCATTTTACTCAAGATGAAACTATGAAAAGTATAACTAATTTTTCATGAAGAAGAAGACCAAATAATCCATTTTTAGAATTTTTGTTTGACTTTTTTTGTTGCCATTAAACTCAAAAAGTACTTATTGGATTGTGACAATATTTTTTAGTACTCCTTATTTTTCCAAGAACAGGATAAGCTCTTTACCATCACACTTTCATGAACAAGCGAATAAGTATTTAAAAAATCTGGGAGTAATTAGTAGATGTTCGGAATGGCTGGTTGTACGTTTATTAAGGATGGCACTTTATTTAAGGGAGTGGGGAAGATTGAGTTAGTGTCTCTTTGGGAAGTTTTTACATGTTTAAAGCACTGCTCTCAACTCGGTCTTAATCTTTTTCTGGCGTTCAAAGCTGTTGGATCTGTTGAATGTGTTAGCATTTCGAATAATATTCTTGCTTAGTGTTAGGTACTAAGCCAACAGTAAAATTTTAATTTCAATTCAATTTAGCCCATCAAACCATATCTATGGCTTCGCTACATCAACATTTTCATGATCTGGCCTCACTCCGAAGAATCCTTGGACGTCTTTCTAGATAATCTCAACAATTGCAGCCCCCTAAACTTCACCCACAATAAATCACATCATAGTCTTACCTTCCTTGATGTGAATCTGGTCCTTGAAAATAACCAAATTCGTACCACTGTACATAAAAAACCCACCAATCACCAACAATACCTCCACTACCATAGCAGCCATCCTTCATACACAAAAAGGTCTCTACCATTCAGCTTGCCCAGCCAAACGGATATGTTCAGAACCCGACGATTTAACTGATATTAAATTGTCCAAAGTAGAGGTTACCCCAAGCCTCTAATAGACAACCAAATCTCCAGAGCACTCTCCAGGGATGACCACGACCCTCCAAAAAAAGTTGAGGACATCCCTCTCACAACCCAATACCATCCTGGTCTACAACTATCAACACCATCCTTAAATGTGGTTACAAATTCCTAACCAGTTCTACCCAGACCCAAAACCTTAGTTCACCCCCAAGAGTCACTTTCAAACGGCCACCCAATCTCCACAATATTCTAGTCCATCCCAAACTTCCTGACCCCAAGAGAATCCGAGAAGAAAAACCTACTACCAAAGGTTCACACCCCTGCGGTAGCACCCGTTGCAGCACATGTGGAATCCACCTACCAGCTACATCCTTCAACAGCAAAGTAACCAAATTGGAATACAAAATCCCTGGGTATTACAATTGCAAAACCATTAACTTGATATATCAACTACAGTGCAAATCATGTGATGCAGAATATATAGGCCTCACTACAGGTTCTCTCAGCAGCGAATGAATAATCATCGCTTTGACACAAACCACAAAGATCCGAACAAGCCTGTACCCATCCATGCTAGTACCCACAACCAGGACTTTCAAACCTGCTACACCACCAAAATATTAAGAGCATTTCCCAAACAGTGAACAGTTCTCAACTTAGACAGTGGGAACTGGCCCACCAATGGATTACCAACAGTACCGCCTCAACAGAAGTTAGTTTATTTCTATAATATTATTTTCCAAATTTAACATTATTATATTATTATTATTATTATTTTTTTTCTATATCTATTATTATTATCATCATCATCAGTTTTCTATAAATATTAACCACAACCAAGGAATTTATCTCTACTCCCAAAAACAGTTGGCACAATTTGTTTCTAACAGTTTAATTCAAAATTCAAAATGGAGTAATCCATTGTTTGTGTTATTTGTACTCTCTTCTTCTTTGTGTTTGATAAAGGCAACAATGCCGAAATATTATATTTGTGTTTAAAATGTGTGTGTGACTACTTCTACTATAGAAGACAGAAGAAAGGAAGAAGATGTCACCTTTGTGCATTGGATTCTTCCCACATCTTTCCTCTTTCCCTAGGTGGGCTTTCTTCATCAAATTTATTCTTAGTAGTTTATTTTTCCTTTTTCTTTAGTTTTATCAATTTCTTTTATTATAAAATTATCTAGCCATTGGGCCACCTCATTTTTTAATCAATTTCAATTCAGTGTGATAGGGTACTCTGTATAAAGTGCTTCTTTAAATTTATTTTAAGGATGACTTGGGGTTCTAGGGGTAAGGTGTCAGATTTCTGTGCTGGGGGTTCAGAGTTAAATCTTCGGTCCAGGCACGAATTTATCTGGTTACCAAACACTTCCTTCACCTCTGACAAGACTTGTACTAACATCAACTTTTTAATGTGTGGAATACCAGGCCTCCATCGTAGTTCCAGATTCCACGTTAAACTGTAGGTCCTCCGGTTTATCTCTCAATCACACTACCATTTCACATTAGCGTAAGTGCGTACAACTTGACGGTAGTAATATGTGTGCTAATAATAATAATTTATTGTATTTTTATTACTTAGATAGTAAATTTTATTTATTTTTGTGTTTATCACAATAATGCCTCCATGTAAGAGAGTCACTTTTAGTATGCTTGCATTTGCAATTAATATGTGGCGTTATTGACCTACAATATAAAACATTTTCCTAGTCTCTTTAGTGTCTGAAATGCCTTTTTTGCAAGTTAATATGATTTGCTGCAAAAACTGTTTTATTTATCAAATTCTGTGCAAGCGAAGCCATGAGGAAAAGCTCAAATCATATCGCTTTTTCACTTTACTTTGTTCCCTATCACTTATGTTACATTATGCAGCGGTGTTTTCACATTTATATTTTCTACTCATTAGGTACTCATTTATATCTACTCAAATAATAATTCATTTTAATCTATCATTTATTTGAGGTATTTAAAGTACACTTTCTGAATCCACTGATTATATCAGCACATGACTTATTAAACAACTTAAATAGAACAGAAACAACATCCAGTCCCGGTTTTTACTTCACTGTGAAAGGGTAATACCACATTTCAGCAATAAGTTCTTCAGCCATGCCGAGAATCGATCCTGATACCCTTAGCTCAGTACAAATACACGCTACAGACTAAGCTAAGGCGTCCGACTTCTTTTAAGTCGTAGTGTGGTTAACTTTCAGACTACCGCAACTAGTTTGATTAAATCAGTTTTAACAGTAAGACTATACAATATATATTTGTACACGCCATTTACCCTGAAAGACAGTAGTTTTGTCTTGACTGATTACTCTATGGTGTAGCCTATAATATAGGATCATACTATAATTTGTTGATATAATCTTAAGTGTAAACAAACTGTGCATAGTTTTTTCATTAAAACTTTTGCATCTTAATTTTATCTATTAGGCTGTAGAGCGCTTAGTTTTTTTGTCTTATTCTGTGGTTTATTTACTATATAGGTCTATAATATCGCGTTAATATCATCTGGGGAAGGAGGTCGAATGGGCCCCAAAAATTACTGTGATATGTGGTGTTTTTAACGAACGTTTGGATATAGTTTCCTCTATTATGAAACACCCTTCAAACCCAATTTCAACATTTGTTGTTTTTTTTTTCTGTCCGGGCTAAACCCACATTAATTATGCTAATCGTAAAGGGTTGGCGGTAGAATTTAGATTAAATATTCCCACTTCTCTGTGGAAGATGAGGGCAAAATCATTTAGGACAAAGCAATATTCTTTCTCCAGGCCGGAATTCAAACCCTGAACTCCCAACTCCTCCATCATCAGTGAATATAACATTTAGGCCACATGCCCACCAATGTGGGTTCCAATATTTATTAAATTCAAGCATTTGTTTATCTTTTTGTCATTTAAAAAAAATTTACTAACAAAGGAAAAATGGCTGCAATAAAGTAAACATTTAAAGGTCGATAGAAGGGCAAGGCTGACTGATATAACCCTGAAAATTCCATAATTATGTGTTTTGTTGTTTTTAACTGTGAACTATGAGGCCTACAATTTTCTAATAAATGTGTAGGCCTTGCCCTTCTTTCAACGTTTAATTTAATATATTAATTAGTTAAGATAACTTTTCAAATATTGACAAACAAACCAAGAAATATTAAGTTTGTTTCCAGACAATGTGTAACTTAAAGAGAACAAAAGGATAGTGTGTCACGGATAATGAGTTAACTACAACTTAAAATAGTGAGATGTTATTGCAACTCAGTGTTGACTGGGGTATTTCTTGGTTAAAAAGCTGACGGCTAGTTTAGTTTTGAGTAGGTAGAGGAAATGTATGTGCAGTTAAATAGAGGTATAGCGGTAAACTATTTAGAAATCTTCACCGGCAGATCAAACTAGATTAGCTTTACGTTTAGTCTGCGTGTCCACCAAGATGTGGGTAGTCGCACATCTTAATTTAATTAAGAATAAGCACATCATTGCCTTTTATTAACCACATAAATAATATATTTTTCTCTTGTACTATGATAAAGGGAGGAAAATGTCATCGATGAAAGATAAGGCAAATTTTTATTACCATTTTTATTAAGTTTTGTACTTAATTCATTAGCCTTCTTAACATAATATTGTACAAAATAAACTAATGACATAAATAATCTAAATAAATAAATATTAAATAAGTTATCCACATAAATAAATACTACAAAGAACAAAACCTACACGTTAATAATTTCAATATGATTATCTTAAATAATATTGCAATGGCCAGTAAAATGTTTATCAATAGAGTTTAAGAAGCATAAATGTATCTTTAGAACATTCGAAAAAAAAAAAACTTTTATAATTTTGCACCACATCTATAACAGTCTATATTTTCAAGTCTTTGTTACCATCCTAAATAAATCAAAACAGAAGAAAAGGGTTTCTACTCAAGATAAACTAGTATAGATATAAACTACAAGTTTTAGTTATCAAACCAAGCTTCGCCATATGATGAAACGGATGACACAAACTAAGAAATGTAGAAACAGAGACAGTGTAGCCAACTTCTGTAAACCTCTTTTAAACACATCAAACAGCTATCATATCGGCTGATGAATGTTATGTTGAATTGTTCTCCCGTGTATCTATCTACAATGAACTTCAGTTAATGCAACTCGAGCTTACTCTACTATTATTCACAGTGAACTATTTTGAGGCTATACTATTTATTGTTTTTGTTCTTGCCAGAAGTATCCTTGTTCTTCTTCTCATCAAACTGGTGTTTCTGGAGGTTACGGTACTTCTCAATGGCCTCCATTACAAAGGTGGTGGCCCTTGATAGTCTGTCAGGTGTGATGTATGAGCGAACAGTCTCGCGGGTCACACCAAACCCTAGGAAGGTGAGGGTGCATATAGGGGTGAAAGTGCACACTGCAACAGTGAACGCTCCTCCAACCAGTACCATGAACACGAACCCCAACAGCCACACACCAACCTACAACAGTTCAAGTCATAACATTATTCGTTTCACTTTTTAGTTACATAGTAGTAATTAGTATAAATAAGTGTAAGCTTTGTGAAATGTAGATTAAAGTAATCTAAGTGGTAAGGAGCAGGGGTGGATCCAGGGAGCAATTTGAGAGGTCTGGGATACGGAATATGGAATACCCCCAAGTTTAGGGAGGGGGTCGAGGGCGCTGCTAAAAATAAACGGAAATATAAATAAAACCAATTGTTTTTTATTGAGAGATTTTTATATAATATTACTTAAAATGTATGCTATAAGGTTAGTGTTAGTTACGTGACCATTCTGTGTTTGCTAGTTTTGGCAAACCGCTCAATTGTTGTAGGTCTACATTGTGGACACGCCAAAGAGCCAAGGCAACAAGTCTGCTATATATCATAAATGTCTTCAGTCATGTTTTTAATATAAACAACAATGACACTGCCAGTTACCCTTAACAATATTTATAATACCTCAATCTAAATTTTCTTACTATATTATAAATTCTTGTCTGTTTGCTTGGCTTTTTTCTGTCAATTCACTCAGATGTGTTTATGTATGTGTCAAAGTTTTTCGTCCGTTGCCTGACATTTGGGGGAGGGAAAGGGCTGGAATTTCCTCCCCCTCTTCCTTCTCCCTCCCCACCCGTCAATCCGCCCCTGGTAGGGAGACAACCTCAAAGGATAGTTTGGATTAAAGAGTCATCATTAAATTATGTAAGGCTTTTTTTCATAACCTTCAACCCCCTTCCCTCTATCTTGCGTAATTTTTACAATTTGGTAAATTATATTATTATAATTTTTAATTATTTTTAGACATAAGGATTGGTAATAAGTCGAGTGTATGAAATTTTAGAATACTTTAATAATTACCGAAAGTAAATGAAATATAAGTGAAATTTTAGAATTAATATATTAATTTTCTGACAATTTTTTTTAAAGATTTCATCTCAACATAAACCTTGATCAAAAACCCTGACCCCTCTCCTCCCACTTGTAAAATAAATACAGAATCCCCCACACCCCTCTACCCTGAACCCTTACATAATTTAAGACGGCCCCGAAATTCTCTCTTCATCTCTTCATACATTTTTTACACTTCAATCTTCTAATCACTTTCAGTTACACTCGGTATCACATTTTCAGAAATATTCCCTTTACATATTAGGAAATACATTAATGAAATAAAAAGGAAAATTTCCGAAAATTTAAAATTGTGTGTGACTGTGAAAGTGATCAGAATATGAAAGTATGAAAACAACATTAAGAAATGAAGAGAGAAGTGTGTTTGTTTTCTATCAAGGGATAAACTAACTATCCTTTTAGCTTAACTTCCTTCCCTTTCCTTACATTAGATTAATGACCAGTGTCCATAATTAAGTGACTATTAGTTACTCATTTCAGTGGCCCCGTCATTTAAAGTGTCACTCTTGCGATATGATAGACTGGCAACAACGGAGAGGTTGGAGTTTGAATCTCTGTCGGGTGTACTGAGGGTGGTTTTTACAAAATGGTTTTTCACTCTCACCTCCATGCAAATTTGTGTACACTTCCTCAAAAATTCAACCTTATTCATCCTTTAGCTCATTAGCGTAATTAATACTTAAGCGTACTTTTTGATAAAATAATTATATTTTATGATTTTGAGGAATTTTAGTATGGTTTTGCTATGTGCTATAGATTTACATAGTTATATTTAGTGTTCTGATGTTAGTTGTTTAGTTCAATTCACTTTCTCTTTGTTTTTGCTGCTTAAGAGAGTTTATTCAAATATATTATGTTGAAAATTAACACCTGGACAATGGAGCTCAGCCTGGGACCTATGACTGAGCGCAACAATGCTCTACCATTGAGTCACCCGGGTTCACCTTGAGCCATTGGCATATAATGTTAGGGGTTGGGTGGGTCAGAAGCTCACCCTTGGAAATTGAGGGGAACTCCCCCCCCCCTCCCCCAATGTTAGGTTCACATATGAGAATAAAAACTTAAATAAGACATTGAATCTTTTTAATTTTACTATTTATTTTATAGTATACTAAACAAATACTAACTAATTTAACTATTATTTTAATATACACGGTCAAGATGTTTCTTTAAAACCTTTTATTGTAATGCTATAGCTATGTCAAGATTCCAAAAAACATATTGTTTTAGGTACTACATTCATTATGGTATCGAAGATATGACCTTATTTGGAATGAAACAATTTGGTGGGTTTGAAAAAAATTTTCATTATATCAGCAGACGCGAAAGGGCCTACCGATTTTGCCCAGAAAGATATTTTTACATACTTACCAGGTTTTTTAAAATCCCAGGTTTGAACCTATAAACATTAGGTCTTGATGTGAGCACTTTAAACTTAGACCACCAAGGTCATCAAGTCAGGGTAAAGGAGTCAAACATTTTTATTATTAAGATTATATTTGAGAAATACACCCACATCCCCAAACCCCCTTATACATACACACACACACACACACACACAATCACACACACACACTCATGTATTATATTACTATACAAAAACATCATTGACATGTTACATTGAATTTCCAGTTGACCTTTCCAAGAAAAATTAGATTTATACACCATCGGCCTGAGCCCAATCATTGTTGTAAGTTATTCTAGTTCCATGATAAGCCAATAGAACAGTCCAATTTTCTTATAAAGAGCCTTTTAGAAAATACAAAGACTTTTTTTAGGTAAACATTGAAAACATTTTACTATATTATGTGTGTGTTATATCATTGTTACTGATAATATATATCAAAAGTGACAGTTGAAGGTCACATTACTTGACCTCTGGATACTTTTCTAGCCGTCGGATAAGGTCCTCTCTGTGAAATTTGGACTGTAGCATCAAGAGACCGGAAATGACATTAAGTCCGAGTGTCACTCACGATACTGACCTTGCTCAACAGCTTCAGTCCTACCCCTGGGATGAAGTGCAGCAGATCTGTGAAACCGTCAAACGGCCCGAAAGACCCGCCTTCGTCGAAGGCGCCGAGGGCAGCGTTGGCCGCGTGGGCAACTGGCACCAGGTACCCCTCGTACCCTGACTGCACGTTGTACCCGGGCTCGGCGTACGCGTACGTGGGGTACTGTGGGCTGACGGGTGGGGCCCCATAGCTCTGCACCGGCTCGGGTTGCTGTGGCTGGATGTAGTTGGTGGGAGGGGGTAGGACCCCGAGGTCTCTGCCAGAGCCGCCGTGGTCACTCCCAGGAGCACAGCGCAGGTGGCGAGGATAGCGGCCATGATGCTGTAAACCAGACATACAGAGGATATTCCGGATATAGTAGGATTCATGTAGGAAGGACCTTTTGGAAAAACAAAGAGCAGGCCTCCCCTCCCATCCCTGGACAGCCGTATCCGCGGGCTTGCGGTAAGATTTTTCTCCCGAGCGCAGGCCAGCTCCAACATGATCGTCTGAGCCATCCCTACCGCCGAATCAGGGTCGGCGTAGTGAATTCCCGGGTCAACGACGGCAGGTGACCTCGGAGTCGAATCTGGGGAGTCGTGACCCCCCTTCTAGTCGTGTGAGACTGGGAGGGGTGGCCAGACAGCGGGGTAATCCGGCCGTATAGGCCGAGTTCAACTGAAAGTGCGCGGGACGCCCGGTGACGCTACGGGCTCCCCCTCAGTGATGACGCCAACTAGGTGAAATGTGCCGTGCGGTGGGGTCACTATACCCTACCGCCATTAATATGATTTGTGCCCTATTTGGGGATATGAAGAACCTTGATTTGTTTTATTTTTCGATGGACATGATATATTAATGAACCCAAAAGGGTTGGAAAATATTATTATTTCATTTATGTATTTTTTTGAAAAAATGTTTGTATATAGATATTAAGAAAGATTAATAAATTACTAAAGAAAGAAAGACCCCCCTTCTAGTCGTGTGAGACTGGGAGGGGAGGCCAGATAGCGGGCGATGCCGGCCAGTGGGCCGAGTTAGATGGCAGTGCGCTGGTCGCCCAGTGTTTTTTTTTTACGGGCACCAGTGTGAGTGAACGCCGACCAGGCAATATGTGTAGTGAGGTGAGGGCCCATAACCCCACCGCAAAAGTATGAGATGTGCCCTAGTTGGGAATTTAGGAAACTACTTTATTTTTATATTTCGATGGACAATCTACTTTGAAGAACCCTAAAGGGTTGGAGAAAGACAATATTATTTTGATTATGTTATGTTGATAAATGTTTGTATGTAGTGGTTAAGTTAATGAATAAAATACTAATAGAAAGAAAAAAGGAGGATTTTGGCATGAAGGACCATTTAAAACAAAAAGTCTATCCATAGGAGGACTTAGTTTAGTTTATTTAGACATAGTTAAAATAAAACATTAGTACTACAATCAGTCAATACAATTTAGATAAACAACAAAACAGTTCTTAGAATAATAACCTTAACAAACAAATATATTCAACTAAGTGAAAAGGGACAACCTGAACATTATCCTAGACCTAACCCCAGTACCTATTTAAAAAAAACTGGGGCGTGCTACCCTTCTTAACTCTATTCTCCTATTTCACAATTCCTTTTTATTTATGAACTACATCGATGTTAGCGCCTAAACCTAATGTCCATATATTACCGTCTACCATTTGTTGTTCAACTAGTTTGTTCAACCCGGGTATATTACGCCCCCGGTACCCCACCCCGCTGGATATCCCGCCGCTACCGGATCCGGTGGTTCTGGGTCAGCAAGAGCCCCAACGGGGCTGGGCATCCCCTTAGGAGGACTCTTGCAGGAAGGACCATTTAAAAAACAGAGCCTGTCTATAGGAGGATTTTCAGAAAGAATATTTTAGAAAAACAAAATATATTTTGCTTTTAACATTGGCAGCATTTTACTATACTATTAGTATAATGTTAGAGATATTGATATATCTCTGAAAAGTAACGCTCACATAACTTGACATAAATATATTATAATTGTTTTAAAAACTTTTATAACTGTCAAAATAGTTCCTTGCCTGTGACCAGGGTGTTTGAATGAGTATAGGCCTATTTGATAAAAACAACCAAAACAACCATTTTATACACACGTTATAATATTATCTTTAGCGCTATCTTTAAAAAAAAAAAGTATGAGTGTAAAGCGTCATAAAAATAAATAAACCGTTATAACACGTTTAAAACACATTTTAACCTCGCTATAGTCATTCGTTGATTTTTTAAAAATTAATTTACTAAAAAAATTATTGTTCAATAAATATATACAATACAACAGTTCATGATTTCATTCTTGCCTTGTGTAAGCTTTCAATTATTTTAAATATTTTTTGAGGGGTTAGAGAACAAATTTTACTCTATGGAATAATGCCCTTTTGTTCTAAAATGGTCATTGTTGAAGCCTTTTTTCGTATAATTTCAGAGCTATGTAAAACATATCATCGCAGTTATTGAAATGGTAATGATTTATTAATAAAACCTTAATAATCAAATTAAGTTGTTTTTATTACACTGAAACTGCTAAGGCAGTTTCACAACAATGTTTAATTTAATACTAAATCTTAGAGCACAAATAATAATTGTTATTAAAAAAATATTGATAAAAACTAACCTCACGTTAAAAAAGCCTTTCAATAATAAAGATAGTACATAGCCCCCCCTCCCCTACATTAATAATATGACAACTAACCCCACCTGAATCTGTGGTTGAACTGCTACTCTTGAATTTTGGCTGTCCCCGTTCTTTAGCTTGCTCTTGCCGCCAATACACCGCTTCTTGTCGACCCAGTGTCCAACTGAAGGGTAGCGATGCATCGCCCTCACTTTTATAAACTAAGAAACAACCCCTCCAAATGAGGGATCTAGGCCTTCTAACGGGGTCGCCGCTAAATTTAACAAACCATACAGAAGAAAAATAGCGTAACTCATGGCGGGTGGACAAGAAATCGGAGACGTTTTATTAAATTGGTAAATAATGTTCGGAATTTAAAATAACTTAAATTTTTCTTTTAAATAACGAGTGTATAAAATTGATGACAGAAAAATTGTAACTTTTTTTAGTTTGATAGTAAGTTGACAGATTATCCTTTGTTCACGAACATTTAAGATATGTTTGAGTTTAGATTGGTTATTATACTGAACAAATCCCTTACAAAAGTCAGGTAGGTCGGTCTCTGAATCTAGGTCAAACCATGTACCCTTAACGGGGTGTGAAAAACTACTATCTAAAATGAACCATGTCAAAGACTCCCTCTGTTTTATTCCTACACTGGAACATTTGACATTTTCTTTGAAAATACTTGTACTTTTATACAGCTCACATTTATATTTAGAAAAATACTATTCCTAGATATTATTTTAGTCCTAAGCGTCTTCCTTCCCACTTGAAATAACCGTCACTTTACGATTTTAAATAAGTATATATTTTTATTTACACTTTTATTGTTTTTAAGGGACATAAAAAGTCGATGAATTGTTGAAGCTCCATTCTAATTTGCACAAACAATCCTTACCAAGGGACAAGAACATTGAGGACCATTTACCACCTAATGGATATTAATTCGTATCCCAGAGGTGTCAACATTTATTTTTCACGTGTTGTGAAAGCAGGGATGATGCGCAAAGATGTAGAAACGGGGTGTTGGGAGGAATCCAGCTCCCCCTCTTGGAATTTGATAGACCATCCGGGGGGGGGGGGGGTTCAAATATACTTAATTTAATTAGTTAACATTTTTAGAAATTCACTAAACTGTGGGTTTTGCTACTAATAAACTCATCTGTGTGTTTATGTAATAATAATAGTAATAATAATAATATTTTTTATTGTATCAAGAGTACAAATTTTTAATCATTAAACATGGTCCAGCTAAGCAAAATGTGCTTGTAGCTGGTGCCTCAACATAAATGTCATACATACATGTGAGATAGTGTGTGTGTGTATATATATAATAAATACATTTCATTCCTTTAAGTCTATTCTTACAACTAACATAATTCTAATACTTAATTTAGTTTCTTAAATATATTACATTTAATATTTTATTTAATATTTGAAAACCAGTCTCGAGTCCATTTCATAGCTTAGTTGTCATATTACTCACTCTAGTATTATTATTATTATTATTATTATTATTTCATTAACTCTGTGAGTCAATTAGCTATATTTTTATTTCTCTTTTTACGTTTGATATTTTATCTATTCCCAAAAAGGTCCGGTATCATGTTATAAAGTGTTGGTATTATTATTTTCATGTGCTGTTTTCCGTATTTATTTGTATATAACCCGCCTCGGTGGCGTAGTTGGCTAACGCGCTTGTCGTGTTGAGCTCGACTGCTGAGGACGGGAAGATCGAGGTTCGAATCTCGGTCGGGTGAACTGGGGGTGGTTTTTCCTAAATGGTTTTCCCCTCTCCCTCCACGCAAATGCAGGTTCACTTCCTCTAATTCAACCTTCCCAATTACTAATCCATTGGCGTAATTAGTACTTAAAGCGTATAACCCGAACGGGTAGTAAGACGTGGTGCTAAATATATTAAATATTATTATTTATATATAAAGGTATTTTGTACTGTCATTTTCTGGTGTTGTGACTATGAGCCTGTCTTGCTTTATATGTTTCTGAGTAGTTGAACTGAATTATTATTTTATAGCTATACATGGTTTTACTGTCAATATCAGTATAATAATAATTATTATTATTATTATTATTTTTATTTTTATCGACCATAGTAATTATAAATTATAATATTATATTATTATTATTCTACCGCATGTTTATACAAATTTGAGCTACAAACATATAGATTACGCTAGGTATAAACTAGAGGGAAAGTAACAACAGTTGCTTGGAGAGATAGTACAAAAATTTTTTTTTTAAACAACCCTCCATCTGTTCACCCGGGATATGAATCCCAGCCTCGCCATCATAGGAAAGTCAGCCTA
Source organism: Timema cristinae (assembly GCA_039000515.1). Lineage (NCBI taxonomy): Eukaryota > Metazoa > Arthropoda > Insecta > Phasmatodea > Timematidae > Timema > Timema cristinae. The sequence continues at coordinate 28,420,955 of JBCFYV010000935.1, forward strand.
AATGAGCTTGATAAACCTTGTGCTGACTGACGCGGGTAATAGTAGTATAAATTAATGTATTAGCATTAGTTTGTTCAGTTTACTTACATTTTTGAGCTGGCTAGTTATTAAATATAATTCATTAAAACGAAGCTACACCACAATGCCGACAGAAAAAAAAACTTTGTTGAAAATTATCAACGTTACTAAAACTATTATTATTATTATTATTAATTATTAGCACCGCGTCTTACTACCCATTCGGGTTATACGCACTTACGCTAATGTGTAATGATAGGGTGATTGTGAGTTGAAATGGAGGACCTACAGTTTAACGTGGAATCCGGACCACGGTGGAGGCCTGGCATTCCCCACATTCACAAGATGTCTTGTCAGAGGTGAGGGTAGGTTTTGGTAATCAGATAAATCTGTGCCGGGACCGAGGATTGAACCCCGGCCGCCAGCACAGAAGTCCGACACCTTACCCCTAGACCACCAGGTCACCCTAAAACACTGTTTATACATAATATTTATAGGTAAAGAAAGTTATGTTATATACCACTGTCCCTTCTGAGAGACGACATGATACTAATTTTGATGACATGTTCATCATAATACAATGCTCATAAGTAAATAAACTATTTTCATGATCCCCTGGTTGGTGGAATTTATATATTATCGGTTATTTTTTGTAACTTTGTAATTATGAGTTATATTTGTTTGTTTTGCGTCCATTTAGATACTTTGTTTAGGTATTTTTAAGAATTTTTGAGTCATTTTTAGGCATTTTTCAATCATTTTAAGGCATTCATGTTGAATAAGTATATATATTTTTAATACTATCAATATTTTATAAATGCATGAATACTCAAACATACATTTTTTCAAAACACGTTGTCTGACTAAGATAATTTAGGCAATGAACTTTGTATCCTCTTCGCTTATATGGTTGGAAAATAAACATTCTTGGTGAGACACATTGCTGGAGAAAGGGTTGCGTTGGAAGGGGGTAGATCTTACTTCTGGAGCAGATATTTGTAATGGATATTATTATATTTAGCAATGCAGGTGTTAAGTTGTCAACCTTTTCGATGGCCGCATGGTCTAACGCACTACTCTTGCATAAGACTATACCGCCGATGACGGGGGAGTTCGAGGTTTGAATCTCGGTCGGTGTATTGAGGCTAGGCTGGTTTTTCAAAAATTATTGTTTCCATTCTCTTTCCAAACAAATGCGGGTACGCTTCTTCTAAATGTAACCTTTTTATCCCTAAATACATTAGCGTAGTTAGTATAAAACCCGAAAGGGTAGTAAGGCGCGGTACTAAAATTTTGTTTTAGTTGTTAAAGACTTTTCATTGTACATAGGCCTATATTTCTTAGTTTCCATTTGTCATTTGTAAAGAGTGTGTTCGATTTAGTAATGCATTTAGTAGCACTCTTTTTTATATTTTCATGTAATTTTTGGTAAATTGTAAATGATTTTTTATACCATTTATAGGTAATTTTTTTATCGTTTTTAGGCCACCAAGATTCGATACCTGCTAATTTTAAAGTAAAATGCTATCAGTGTTAACCTCCAAAAAGCTTATATTTTCTAAGAATTCCTGCTATAGGTCTACTTTTAATTTTAAGATTTTTCGAATGTAAGATTGTTTTTAAATATTATATTTTGTTCCAACATATTAAAAAAAACTATGTGACAACTTTTTCTATGAAATACACTGCTCTCCTACGTATTACCTAGTCAGGAGATTTACAATTAAGATTCAGTTAAATCTTAAAACGTATTTCCAGCCACAATTGCAATTGTGTTAAAATAATAAACATTGAATATGAAAATTAATACCCAGCTAAGACTTTGTACAGTCTCGTCTATTCATCCTCCACGCAAATGCGGTACATTTTTCTAAATTCTATCATAATCATACTTATCCTAAAAGGGAAGATTGTGGATACCTGGACTAGTAGTAAGACGTGAAGTCCGAAAAAAAAACTTGGTAAAATATTTGAGTGGTTTGTTCTTTTAGCACCACTTCTTACTACCTGTTCAGGTTAGACGTGTAGTTATTGACTTTGCTAGTGAGATAATGTGAGTAATGTTGATTTTAAGAGGAAGTGCACCCTCATTTGCGTGGAGGGAGAGTATAAAACCACCCTCAGTACACCTGACTGGTGACTCCCTGTCGTCAGCAGTCTAGTCTAACATGAGAGTAATGCCTTAGACCATGCGCTCGCCGAAATAGGTATCATTCGGTTCCCCTAGGTTAAATAGCCTAAGTTTCTGAAAGGAAGTTCTGGAATTGAATTACATAAATTAAAAAACGTAAAAATTTAACATTTTTACATGATAATAAAATTGTATCAACTCCCACCATTTGCGTATGCGATACTAAAATAACCATGATGAGATTGTGTTTCGTCACATATTCTATGTGAATCATTGTACCTTCTACCTTGTACATTGTACCTTCCCTGGAGGAGTACAACTAAATATACTAAATACGAGAGAGCCAAGAATACAAAAGATTATAACGCAGACATTGTTTCTATGATCTAGAATTGTTTCAGAATTCTAAAGTTAGATATATTTGAAACAGTGATATTTATGGGTTTTTTTTTTTGTTTGCTTTTCCACACCCTTCAGAATCGAGAGTGATAAGTTTCTGAGATGTTAAGGTTGAGTAAAGCAGGGGTGACGACACAAAAACCTTCTCACTTACCCTCTGTTAAAGCCGTATAAACTTTAAGTAGGATGTAAGGAAGGGAAAGTTTCAGGAATGGGGTTGTTGGCACTGTGAGGTTGAGATGCCATTGACGGTGACACACAGGGAGGATTGAATATTACCGTTGTCTCGTTCACTAGGTCAATAACTTTCCATATGACCCGTGGCTGTGTGTGTTAGGTGACACCGTCTGTCAATTAAAATAAATGTAACTGAAAAATGATACTGGGACACGAGAATCAAACCCAGGATTTTTGGCTTAGCGCTCCAACGACACCTTCATTATAGTCTGGTTTCATCCAACACGGATACAGTCCCATTTTCATCATCAAACAAAGAGCTTTTATAAAATACAAACTTTTTTTGTGGACTAAAAATACAAATATTGATAAAATTTATCAACAGTGACAGATGCAGATCACATGACTTGACTTATGAATACATTAAACTAGATATATAATAGCTTTTTAATGGTTTTCTATCAAAATTGGATCTTATGGTACTTGGTGTTGACGTAAATTCTGTCCCAAAAACGTTATGACCCCAAGCTCCTGTGTAAATTCTGTCCCGTGTTTATCACAAGTTGTGTGGATCCTGTTTCGTATGAAATTGATTTTTAAAAAATATTTCAATTTTATTTTAACGTAACACTGTAGGTGGAAAATTTGTAGTAAACTCGTAGGTAAAAATATATTCCGAAATTTACTAAGCTTATTTTCCCAATTTTTTGATGTAATGTTCTCTCCAAATTTTTTGGCAGAATTTTCATCGTCCTCAAATTGCATAAGTTCTTGTGAATCATTTCACTCAAAACTGGATAGGCTCGTACATACATACACCCCAACCCCAATACTCACACATTTGTGGAAGTGTTGAAAGACGTACAGAGTGAAATGTATTGTCTACGAAGCAACACATCAAAGATTAATTTTTATTCTTTGCACCTCCTATTCCTACCTGTTCATGCTGTGCGCATATGTATAGTTACGATAATGAGTTAGAAATGAAGGAAGTTGCATTTAGAAGAAATGTACCCACATTTGCGTGGAGGCCAAGTGGAAAACCATTTTGTAAAAACCTCCCTGAGTAGACCCAACCGGGACTCGATATCCGATCCCCTTGTCATTGGCAGTTTAGTCTAACACGAGCGTAATGCCTTAGACCAAGCGGCCACCGAAGCAGGTACCAAAGAAATTAATTGTAACAATGGTAAATGATAAGTTCTTGGCTGATAAAATGACTTGAGTACATATTATTGTAGAGAAATATTCATGTTTGATTTTGTCCATGGGTGAACCCACGGGGACAGGGCTTTGGGGGTTGAAGCCCCTTTCCCCCACTTGAAGATCCTCCCTCAGAAAATTAAAGCTATTACAAAAATATGGTTAGCATTATATTTTGTCAATTAATCAATTATATTTAATATAAAAAAGATTAAATATGTGCAGTAATTAGGGCTTTTCAAAGGAATAATTCTTTCTGTTGATTTTTAATTTTACTGTAAATTTGCACTTAAATGGAAACTGGACCTGTGATACCGTAATATTTTCTAGAAATGGTTAAAGTATTTACTCTTTGTATGAAGAGTTGTAAAGTGGGTACAGTAATTGAAATTATCATTTTAGAGCAATTATGTAAACACTGTTGTATCAGTAAGAGGGAAAGGGGCAGTTGATATCTTATGCCCCAACCCCTACCAACTGCAAATCCTGGGTGTGAAGAAGAATGTGTGAATACAAACCTGTTAACCAGTGGAGTACACAGTGACAGGGTATGTCGAGGAGCCGATTTTGGTACACATTAGCTTAAATATTACCATTTATCTCCTTTGAAATACAAATTTTTCCCAGGGAGAAACCCCTGAACCCCACTTTTTAGGGGGCATCGCTGATTCTCTATATTTCTTATCCCCCTACTTCAAATCAAATTTCCAAATATTACAGTAATTGGTAATTATAATGTTGCAATTATGAAAATCATTATGTAAAAAGCTCCCCTAGCTCAAAATCCTGGGTGCGCCTCTAATTTTGTCAAAGAGGTGTACATTTTTACCTGTGCAATTTTCTCGGTGGGTATAAATGCATTTACTTTATATATTTAAAAAGTAAACGATAGATGCTCTAACGTGCAAAGGGGCTGTAAATTGTAACAAGACAAAGAATAGTTTCGGCCCTACGTTATTGAAATGATTATATTTTGAAGGTTTGACCTCTATATTCGAGTCGTAAAAGGTGGCCGTGTTGAAATAAATGTTTGAGATTGAACTCAATTATGTTGAAGATTATATTTCACTTGTTAATGTTAATTATATCCATTATTAATTGTCTTAGGAAGAATTAGGGAGGGACGCAATTTACAAAACGTTCTTATAATAACGGGACGGAATTTGTATCAAAGAATTCAAACGGGATGGAATTTACCAAAATCGGGTAGTTGTGACTAAGTTTATTCAACATCTTAACGTTTACATTCCTATCTCTAACAACATTAGTCTTGCTGCGCTAGGTTAAGTTAGTTTGTAGGTCATGTTCTGAGATATCCATGTGGCTTGAAAGGACGAAGGGTGCGTGTGTATTGACGTGCAGTGCATTATCAGCACTGTAACATACTCTTTAGGTAGATTTCATATTACTGCCCCTTAGAGTAGAGTGTACTGAGGGTAGTTTTTCTTTAAATAGTTTTCCATTCTACCTCCACGCAGATGTGGGTACGTTGCCTTTACATTGTACCTTTCTCATTCATATCACAGTAGCGTGATTAATATATTGAATACAATTAGTTATTTGGCGTACAAACCGATTGGTATGGTTACGTGGTGTAAAAGAGGATCCGTTATTTAACACTTTTTAAAATCTCAAGTATTAAAATGGCTATCAGCAATTTTAGTAGTTGCATCGTGCTATTAACACCTTATAAGTGTTAGTAGCTCCAGGAACCTACTTCTTGTGAACTTATATGAAACAAAACTAACTTTAGCCTACAATAAAGTAACGATTATTTTCTTGGTATTTTGGGGAATAACAATTCATTGATAGATTAAAAATAAGGGGTAGGTCATGTAAGACGTGAATAAATGTTGTAGATGAATGTGTGAATTAGAAAAACATTAAGAGTTTTAAGAATAAACGAACATGTATGACTCGATGTATGGATTTTGTTGAAGCGAAGGGAGTATGCAAGGATAGGGAAGGGACAGGGAAGTTATTTAGGATGATTTAAGTAAGGAGTTGTTTTTTGAGCTATATACATTGTTGCTTGCCTACCCGTAAGGGAACGACGTGATTAAGTATGTGTGTGTGTGTGTAACAATTCTAAGTTAACTGGTTAAGTCCCCGAGAAAAATGTAAGACATAATTATTTTGACAGAACCAATTGAATTTGCGATGGCGTGGTATGCATACGAAAAATCATTACTTCTTTCAAATTGTATTAATTTACTTAACGATTTGAAGACAAATTTGGGGACTACTCCAGTCTGGGTTATAAGTCTTATTTTGGGAATTGTGTCTGAAAATCGTGGATGAATGATTACCCTATCTCTAGTAAAATAAAAGGAATAGTAGCCAGAGTATAGAAAAAAAAACTGCCATAGCAGCCTGTCGGGCTGGAATCCCGTACACCCGTCCAGAGTAAGGTATAACCATACACCAGACATAGCCTTCTGGTAACAGATAAAGCATAAATGTATAACAGGAACTTTTTTGTGCATCGGAATGTGTGAGTGGTAAGGTCCCGTTATTTGGAGCAGGTAGAAATTCTTACCTCTTAGAAGCTGTGATGGGGTGAAATAGGGTCAATATAACAGGGGAGTTTTTTTGGGATGGGGGTGATCTCTGAAAAGACCTGAAACAAATTACAAATAAATTACTATTCTGTGTATATGTTATTTTTAGAACAGTTTTCTTAAAACTCAAATCAAGCGCGTTTGGATTTCCAACCACAAGCTTTTATGTATTTAACGTGTGATTTGCTGGGTCATGTTTTCATTGAATTAATAAAAAAACGTATTTTTAGTTTTAAGCTGGCTACACAATTTAAATCAAATACACTTAACAACATAAAGGATTTATTTGAGTGTGTGACTTTAAGAATTCAGAGTATTGCAGGCAATGAGATCAAACACAATTGAAGCTTTCACCTCAAAACCGTAAAGTTTTGAATTATAAATCCGGAACGATTGAAACATAGAGTCAAAGTTCTTATCCATCCAAACTAATAACAATATATTTTTCATGTAATTAAAATATGTGAAAATGTTATTTACTATTATTTAACGTGCACTTTCCGAACCTACTGATTATATCAGTATACGAGAATTTCTATGAGCGTGTGTGAAAGGGTCTAACCATTTTGCCAGGAAAGTATTTTCGCATACATCCCAGGGTTATTTTACACGCCACAACCGATATGAAATTGACGGCTTTACTTCCCCTCCGGGGGAAGTTGTAATACGGATTTTTATCTCTTAGGAAAAATCTGTTGACCCTGACTGGGTTTGAACTTACGAAAATCGGGTGCTGAGAAGAGCGCTTTACCCCAAGATCACTTAGGTTAACTTATATAAAAATGAAACACAAATATGTAGTTAATGTGATTGCTGTGGACAAGGAGACATTCGATCAAATTAATAACTAACTAATGAGAACCTGCTTCGGTGGCCGCATGGTCTTAGGTATCACTCTAGAAATAAACTAGACTGCTGATGATAGGGAGATTGGGGTTAGAATCCCAGTCGGGCGTACTGAGGGTGGTTTTCCCCTAACGATTTTCCACTCTACGACTACGCAAATTCGGGTACACTTCCTCTAAATTCAGCCTCTCTAATCCTTCACATATTAGAGTAGTACATATGCATATAACCTGAACAGATAGTAAGACGTGGTGCCAAAAAACAACTATAATATTATAATAAGCTGGATGTTACAACTTGACATAACGTCATTTGAGGACGTGATGCAGTTGCAATACATAAGCCGTTAGAGCCTTCGTGAAACAGTGTCTCGATCGTCTATCCGCAGCCATGTTTGGAATATCTCTGTACGCAGAGTTACCTGACAAGCGGCACAGGCTTGGCGAGACTCAGATATTGCGTCAAGATGTATAGCACGAGTCATACTCTCCTAGCTGTGCCAATCGTCCTGCATACGCTAAGGCTATGGAGTAGATTTTATGCACCAACACAACTAAAATGTGTTTTTTTCATCTTTCTCCAGCCAATTGTTAGTGCAGTCTCTTTAACTATGTTATCTTTATATTTTTATTTTTGTTAAAATTGATTAATTCGCTGTTGTCATTACAGGTAAATTAGAATGAATGAACCAGCATTGGTGGGCGCGTTGACTAGACGTCTGGCTCGTCCAATCTGGTTTGTCAGTGACCGAATGTATTCAGGCATAATCGGGTGCAAACGTAGCTTTTAAAGAGGGTCAGACATGATATTGAGTCCCTTTTAGCCAGGAATGAACTTGATACATCACATATGTTATTATTTAATAAGATCATACCCGTACTGGTGGATACGTGGACTAAGTGTCAAGAACATCTAGCATGGTTTGAATCCTAACTGGGTGTACTGGAGTTGTTTCTTCCTAAATGGTTTCCCACTCTCCTCCAAAGAAAAATGTGGTGCATATCCTTTAAATTTTATCTACCTCATTCTGTTTTTAGTGAAATTAAGTACATATTAAAGCCTGTGCGGGTATTACAACACGGATAAAAAAAACAAGCATTCAAAATCAATCGAGTCAGGTTAGATAAATATTTCTCACACTCCCTCCATGCAAATGCTGGTAAATTTACTCTAAATGCTACATCTATAACCCATAATCCACTATTTTTTAATTAAATGAGTATAGTTTTTTTAGCAACACGTGTTACCACCCATTAGTGTACATGCTCAAGGGCTAATTAACCTAATGGGCTATGGATTGGGAAGGTTGAATTTAGAGGAGGTGAACCTGCATTTGCGTGGAGGGAGAATAGAAAACTATTTAGGGAGCCCCCTCCCCCAGTTCACCCGACTGAGATCGAACCTCGATCTCCCCATCCTCGGCAGTCGAGCTCAACACAAAACTAGTGCGTTAGCTAACTACGCCACCGAGGGGGTAAATGTGGATATTTCAGACGGGTAGTAAGATGTGGTGTAAAATAAAAGGGTGAAGGAATAAAAATCTAAAATGAAAACTTAGTAAAAATTATTTTGAACATCTTTATTTTGAATATGACTTATCTACAGATACCCACTACTTTATTTGTTTGGGTAAATAATAATTCAAATTTAACTACAGAAATTTCATATTTGAAAATGCCGCCATTGTTGAATAGCTCTAATTTTGCATTTAGTTCATGTAATGACCACATTTATGGCACACATTGGAATGTGGGCTAAGCTGTCGAGGACTTTGAAGAGAGTCTTCGGTTTCGACTTCGATCTTCTCCAGACTCTCGCTAGAGTGTACTGCGGTCAATCTCAAGCCATGGTCCTCGCAACAGTCAGAAGTAATGTCAACCGATTTTGATCGTATTTGTCGATTGCCAGGGGTCAGGCCAGCGCTAGTGTTCCCATTTTCCAGCTGATTCTCTGTTGAATAACACAAACACTTATTTGTATATTAATTTATTTACAAATTTATATTAGAAGTGTCATGATTCCTATTTTTCTCAATTCCAATTCCAAAATTTTAACCGCAATTATTATATTTCTCTTTTTTTTTTAAGCGGCTAGGGTTTGGAATATTTTACCATCCGAAGTTAAATATTTAAAATGAGTGTGTATTTTTAGATAGATGTTAAAGAATCATTTGCTGGGAACACACATTTTTTTAAAAATTGAACATTATTTGTTTGGATAGGACATTAAAATTACAGATTGTATACTCTTATAGCTAAGTTTTAAACATTAAGTTTAAGCATTTTTACTACTCATATAATGTGATATCTATCTATCTAGCATAACATTAGCATAAGTAACACTCAAATAGTAATTGAGTATTGCATTCAAACAAATGATAAGTTACACAAAGAAGACAAATAGTGTGATATAACCAGAAATATAGCTAAAATACAAATATTATTATGAAACATAGAAATAATGTTAAAGCGTGTGTGATAAGAGTCATTTTTTATTTGAGCCTGGCACACACGCGCACACACACCACACACAAACACACACATACGCACACATACGCACTCAATTGATAGCGTGTCTGTCTACTGAGCTAGGGGTCCCGGGTTCGATTCTTTGCATTGCCAAAAAACTGTAACATTTGTGAAATGTAGCTGTATGCTTCCACAGTGATGAATTAACGTCCGGGGACTGGATGTTGTGCCTGTTCTAGATTTAAGTTAGATTATAAGGCATATGAAGCTATGACAGGTCTAGCAAGCCGGTAGCGGAAAATATACGTCTTGAATATAAAAACTGATCAAGACCAGAAGCTGGAAACAGTAATGGATGTGATAAAAGAAGGAAGGGATGGACTGGTGTCACTCACTTAGCGGTTTTTTCTTGCCTTTTTTTTAACACCCCCTATATCCCTATATAACACCAAGTAAACATCCCGATCCCTCCAACCTTTGTTATATAGCTTTTCAAATCAAGGGTGAATGCTATCATTTCATATGAAAGCTTTGTGACACTAAAAGATGAACTAAGATATAATAAACTCAGAAGCTAATGTTATCGGTAAGTATTTTTTATTAAGATGCGATGGAATGGGACGCGAGAAAAGATGTTTTTAAAGTTTTTATAGCAAACGATCTTTTTTTCTTCAAACTAAATCCAATATTTCTCCAGCAGAAACATAGAGCTTAATTTTCTACATATAGTAATCTTAGCGGTTATTGAATATCTGTCATGAACATAAAGACATTTGACGAGAAACTTTATAAATAAAGAGAAAAAACTATCATCAAACTGTAGGACAAAGTTGACAGATATTCTACAACTTTTGAGGCCAACAGATGAAGAAAATTAAACAGTATGTTTATACTGGAAAATTATTAGATTTATTTTGCCAATTTTTTTTAGAATTATTTTATCGCTATTAAAACTGTAAAAATACTGACCTTAGCTCGCAGTCTCTACCACCCCATCTTACCGGTGAAAACGTGTATAGTAGTATATATTTTGTAAACATAATTTAAATATAAGATCATTGTTACGTAACGATGTGATGTAACCCCTGACCCCCATGTGGCACCATGTAGATATTGAAGCTCACCCCCCCACCCCACCCCCTATCAACCGCGTTACGTGGTTTATGGATGAACCCTCAACGATGCGAACAAAAGGTCTTCTTACCCGCTTGGTGTTGCTCCTCAATTCCCTCCACCAGATCCTCCTTCATCATGGGCAGCACCGCCCCCGGTTCTGACATGGGTCGGACCCCCGAGCGAGCCACGAGACTCGTGACAAGGTCCATCCTGGAGTCCAAGGAGTACTGCTTGCCGGACATCATCATCCCTCGGACACGGCGCCGAATCGCTGAACAGGAACACCGGGTTAGGGGCATGGTCGTTGTGTTCGAGTGGCGTCACATCGCAATGACCTCTAGAGGGTAGGACAGCCTTGAGAGGACGCGATATACATCCTGGTGGACTAGGTTTGTTTTATTAGGCACAAAATGACGTTTTCCGTACTCTCTCAAGTGGAATTTTAGTGAATTTGCTAATTTACAAACTTCTCAATTTGTTCTCGACCTGCTTCAGTGGATTAATGGTCTGAGGCATCACTTCTCGTGAAAAATTGGCTTGCTGAGAACGGGGAGATTGGGGTTCGAATACCGGTTGGGTCTAGTGAGTGTGGTTTTCCCCAAATGGCTTCCCACTTTCCTTCTACGAAAATGCAGGTGTATTACCTCTAAAATGCTTCCTTCCTCATCCCTATCCCATTTTAATAATTACCATATTTTGACTATATCCTTAACAGATACAAAACAGATAAATTATATTATAGTTTATTTTATTAATAGGGATATTTAATATGCCTTGAACCAAATAGGGGTGTGCACAAAACCCTCAAAATAATTTAACTCTTTAAAAATATAAGGTGTGATGAAAGGGGAGTCAAGTTTATGTCGGTATTTTTACACTTTTCATAGAATTTTTTTTTTTTTTTTGACAAAATAAATAAGATTAGATACAGTTAGTTTAATTTTCCACGCATAGTAATATCAACCGCCCTTGTTTTGGCTGGCTCGACAGTTTAATTCATGAAGGGAATGCAGCATTTTAGAAGCTCTCGTTTGAAAAACATTTTTAAGTGAACCACAGAGGCTGATTCCACAAAAAAAGAAAAACATCTAAGCGGCTATTTTCATAAATTCGTGTTTGAATAGTTTCTAAACGCTTAAAAGAAAAATATAATTAAAAACAAATGGTTTGTTGAGAAAGTTTCGACTGCTAGAAGTAAGTATCGTGCAGATAATATGGTTTGGTGAATGGGTATATGGTTGCTTTTCCTAGCTGTTACCACCCCTCCTATGGTAGATTAGGGTATAGCTGTTACCACCCCTCCTACGGTAGATAGGGTATAGCTGTTACTGTCACCAGATCTCCCGATTTAAAATCAATCTAGTGAACGCACCCGGACTGTCCTTGACGTCAAAGCGTAGTCTGTCGAAACCAAAGCTGATCTGGTCCAAGAGACTGTCCCCACTGTCGAAGATGGCCGCGAAGCTGCCGTTGACGATCTTGGGAGACATGGGTGAGTTGGCCAGTAGGAGACTCGACCCGAAGTTCTCGTTGCGATCGCGGGTTTCTGACAGAACACACAGAAAACAAACCGTGGTAGAACACTAGGAGGAAAAAGGGTTCAGAAAATATAAACATATCTTTTTTGCGATCAACGTTGATAACGATACCATTATAGGTTACTACAGTAAATTATGACTATTGTTTCAAAGGTATTGATAAAAAAATATTTAAATTGACAATTGAAAATCCCACAACCTGACTATGAATGTATTAAAGTAATTTTAGTAAATATCAGATACTGTGTACTTTCTACCAGAATCCTATTATATTAATTCAAGGGATAACCTCAGGGGAATAAATAATAATATATAATATTGAGCGTCTGGACTACATCATTCGTAGCCCAGTTTGTGGGAAGATTAGCCCATACAAATGTACCGTTGCCCAGGGAACGCGCGAACATAGAGTGGACTTACCACTTATATGGTTTTACATGACAGCTAGCAGATGGTATCAGTAATGCCAACATTGTCTAAAAGTAACTTTTGTCACCATATTTGGAAATTATTATTATTTACTAATTACTACTATTATTATTACTAAAAATATTATCAATCACTTTTAATAATACTTCCACAAAGATTATAGTATAATTTTACTTTCCAAATCAAATTTAAGAAAAAAAAGTATAGTAATTTCATTTTAGTTTTTCTTTTAACTCTTGTGGCAATTACAGGTTAAATAGAGCGTGAAATTTTACATTTAATGGCATTATATTCAGTTATTAATATTTTTATAGCTGCCCTCTCATATCTTTAACATAAATAAATGGTTTGTTAAAATAAAGAGGAAAAAACATTCAAAATGTTTGTGAAATAATATAAAGTTTAAATCTTGTAATAACGAGTATTAATACCTTTGCCGCCTGAACCAGCAACAGTCTTCTTTTTCTACGTCATCAACCGGCAGCTTCTACCCAGTGGCCATATTTGTTTTCAGCATATAAGGTCACTTTTAACGTTCTCTTGCTTTTAATAATTAATTAGAATTAAACATCAAAAGAAAACTTCAATACTAAGCAACAACCAAACGGTTATTCTCATAACCAAAATCTAATAATTTTAAAATACGGTATAACATTGGATTATCGTATAAAATACAATTAATAAAACCACGTGCGTGAGTCAACAAGTTGAAGAACAAAATATTTTATAGTTGAGTACTATATTCATTTGTATTTAGGCGTGTCTATGCTACCCGTTAGTAATTTTATTACAAATTTGAATAATACAGTGTGTTTTTTTTAAATATTAATTCGGCTACTAAGTAATCTGTTTGTTCTTTTGTGAATATTATTTCGGTGTATGAGCGTGTTATCCTCGGAAAATAAACAGGTTTTTAATGATCTTTGAATAATTATTTATATAATATAACCTTAAAGCGTGTTATAAAATAAAATAGCTAGTGTTTCTCAGTGATCGATTACATTATTCAAAAATTTAAGTGTATCAAGTCTATAAAATAAATCTTTTAACCCCAAGATTGTGTTGTGTTGTCCTCTAGGCTAAACCTAGAGTTTTAGAATTTTTATATTAGGCCTATTCCAAAATAATCTGTGAAGTGTAATAAAAATTACTTGGGAGTCTTTCACCAGTGTTTATTAAATAAATACCAGGCTAAGACTTCAAGTTATTAGTTATTGTATTTTTATTAGAGACTTTGTTACAACTGTTTTAAGAGGAGTGAATCTAAAATATATCTTTGTTAATTCTATATTGTGTCCCGCACAGCAACGTTGGTAAGTTTGTTTGTTTATTAATAGTATTTTACAAAATCATGAATATAACAGTAATTTATCATAGATTTTCGTACAACTTAAGTCTCAATTTTTCTTCATGGTTCTTTAATTTCATTTTACGTTGACCATGATTATGATATTTTTATACCGAATCATGTCGGAAGAATATAAATCAGCATCATTCTAATGGCTGATTATCACAAGGAGTAATGGGATTGAACCAAGATAAGGCTTAGGTTTTATAAATAACCTTAAAATAAAAATTACTTATATTTTCATAAACGTTGTAACTAGAACATTTTCATTACTTTATTAATCCTTATTGGGAGATGCTAACCCATTAATTCAATTTTATTACCTAATTTACAACACTGTTGATCTTTAAACTTTGTTTTTGTCCTTAATTTGTTGTATCCAAGTTTTGTAAATAAATGTTAATATTTTATATGTGTATTTTAGCCTTGTCGTCAACCCATGTTTTAATTCAGTTGATTTATATCACTTTATCGAAAATTTGTATGTATGCCATTTTATAGCTCATTAAAAGCAAAATAAAATCAATCTTTAAAATATTAAAAGTCACTTAATTCATATACCAATTTTAAAACTATCTAATTCATTCAATTGGAAAGCTATATATTTTGTTATAGCTATTCCTGAGTTTTCTATCTACGTTCCAAGTGTATTACCACTCCTTACTTTAAACTAATTTAGAATGTTTTCTGATTAGTATTATTATTATTATTATTATTATTATTATTATTAGCACCGCGTCTTACTACCCGTTCGGGTTATACGCACTTACGCTAATGTGTAATGGTAGGGTGAGTGTGAGATGAAATGGAGGACCTACAGTTTAACGTGGGATCCGAACCACAGTGGAGGCCTGGCATTCCCCACATTCACAAGATGTCTTGTCAGAGGTGAAGAAAGGGTTTGTTAAATAGATAAATCTGTGCCGAGACCAAGGATTGAACCCTGGACCCTCTGGACAGAAGTCCGACACCTTACCCCTAGACCGCCAGGTCACCCTATGCTAAAGTTCTTGTTAATTATTTAACCTAAGGAAACATCTAATTGGCAATATTTCGGCTACTTAAGCAGCCCTCTAAGCCACTCAGTCACAGGTGTGCCTACCTGCAAGGGGCACTCTGCTCCTCATCACGTGGTTTGTAGTCTTCACCCCGTCCAATACCTCCGTGGCAGTGGCGCGGACCTCGGCCCAGTCCCGCATCACGTCGTCCAGGGTCGTCCGGGCCGATGTCACAGTAAACCTGATGACGTAGCGGCCTTTGAGGGAGGCCGGTACACAGTGGATGTGGCCTCGCGCGTTCAGGCGTTTCAGGAGCCGCTCCGTCAGCTCGTTGTCCCCTCGCAGTCTGAAGACGAGCATCCCCAGGTGTCTGGGTGCCGGTACCTCGAAACGCGGGTCAGCCAGAACCAGCGCTTCTAGCTTCTGAGCTAGTCTGACGCCCTGTGGGTAAAAAGCCGCACGCAAGGTTAGAACTTGAAGAGAGTTTATTTAAGTTGAGAGCAAGAACAACTTAAGAGCCAATTTCACGAACGATTAACCAGGATCTTAGTTACAAGAAGACTCTTTTCGAACTAAAATATGTTTAGAAGTGCGTTTTTTTTTTGCATTCTTGGTTTGACAAAAAATAAATTAAAAAATAGAGTCAAGTTCAATAGTTTTTTAATTTTAATTTTATTGTATCTAATAAAAAGTGAAATTATTTCACTGGTTTCCCTTCTATTGTTTTCTAAATTAGAATTCAAAAAACCTCACCCCGATGTGACGCCTAGTACGAACTGTATTATCTACTTAAGATAGTTGCCATCCGTGGGCTGAGATTGGCTCTTATGGCACGACCCTCATTCTAATCCCCTTTCCCATCCCTCCTTCTAGAAATAAGTTAGCCTCAAACTGATGTATTTATTCTTATGGGAAATACAGTTCTGAGGTTTTAAAAACGCTAAAAAAAAATCTTTAAGAAATCTTAAAAATGTATGTTATAGTTCTATTTTTTTTTAATTACACTTTATGTCAGAGGAAATCTATATCTACGTTTATGAACATTTTCCAAAATCCTAGAGTGTTAAAAATTATTCACGTAAACCGTAATTACACAATTTTAAGAATCTTTCAAAACTATAAGTTCAAATATATGAGTTTTTTGTTCTATAGGAAAACCTCAGTATCTTTCGCCACCATTTTAACGGGAGCCACATTTTTTAAAATAGCAACAACTTTTTAACTAAAGTGGTATTTATGGACGTCTTTAACACCTCTAATGCTCCGGCATGTGGCTCCTTTGAACAACAACCAACCTATTAGTCCTTAAGCTACCAGTGAAATATATATAGAGTCCACAACTTGCTTTTTTACAACGCAAGTTCCACCTCATTGCCTCCAAGAGGTCTGTATTACATCAAACCAGAGTTACAAATGAGAAGGTCCTTACCTCCCGTATGTGTTTCTGGAGCCCTTTGATGCCGTAGTTGCGAATGACGAACCACAGTTTGATCGCCCGGAAGCGTTTGCTCAGTGGGATCTGCCAGTGCTGCATCATGAAATGGAGAATATATTCATAAAGGACGTCAGAATAAGAATCATAACTAAAGTTTTTTTAAAAAAGAATATCAATTGACCAACTAATAAATAAAATAGATGATAAAGGAGGAATAATAAAGAGGGACAAATAGAAATAAAGGAACCAGAATGTATGGCTAAACCAGCGTTTTAAAACTTTCACGCGGTGCGTTAAGTTCTAACTAAGGGACACCACCTATCTCTTTATTAAAAGAAGAAACTAATTACCTATTACCCGCCTCGGTGGCGTAGTTGGCTAACGCGCTTGTCGTGTTGAGCCCGACTGCTGAGGACGGGGAGATCGAGGTTCGAATCTCGGTCGGGTGAGCTGGGGGTGGTTTTTCCTAGATGGTTTTCCACTCTCCCTCCACGCAAATGGGGTTCACTTCCTCTAATTCAACCTTCCCAATTCCTAATCCATTAGAGTAATTAGTACTTAAAGCGTATAACCCGAACGGGTAGTAAGACGCGGTGCTAAGTATTATTATTATTATTAATTACCTATTACCTTGTAAAGTATAAACGGCTATTCCAAATTTTTATAAAAATTTAGCTATAAGATTAACAGAGTCGTTACAGAAAGGGGGGGGGGGGTCAAAACTTTTAAGAGTCTCTGACGTCACGTTGAAATCTGCGTTAATCTATTTATCAGACTTACACAGTTTGAGAAACACTTATTTAGACAGTAAAGTGAAGATCATAGTTTTCAATTAACACTGCTGCCACTGGACAGAGGATAACATAATTAACATTTTACGCCACTGTCAATGAAAGCAGAGGTTATTATATTACCAATATATAGGTTGAGTTGTATTGGAACTCTTCAGGAGGAAGTGCGAAACGTGATACGTCATCGTCTAACATAGAAAACCCAAAAAAGGTCTAATATAAAAGGAAGAAAAAAGAAAATTGATACGCATTCAAAAGACAAATAAATAGGAACAAATAACAAGGCATATAATATTACACAATAAATAATAAAGAAAGTAAACTAATAAAAGAGTTGCCCAATAAATGAAAAAGTAAGTTATAATGGGACTCATGATTTTTGTTTCCGAGAAAAGTCAGACTTAAAGTATGGTAAATTATATAACAGGGTTAATGGCATATTTAAATAACTATTTTTATTTTATTGATTAGTTAGGAAACCTATGACGAACTAAAATTATAAATTTGAAAAAAAAATAACTGAATAACTGTTGAATATTTGTCAACGGTGGAGGGCGCACCCACGAGGGATGTCCAGTGGGTCCGAACCCTTTCCTAGTGAACATTAAGTAGCCTATGGATAAAATATTAAATAAAAGGAATAGTTTATCGATGTTAAATCACATTAAAGCAGTGGTTGAAAATAACCCAAAGTCTCAATACAGTTATTTGTGTGTGTATATATCCTCATTAAGTAATTTGTAATTGGTTCAAAGTATGAGTTTTATACGAGTAATGGATTGGATCGATTATTGACCTGTAACTTCTTTACTTTGAAACCCCCCCCCTTCCAGAGAATAATTTCTGTGTGCGCCCCTGCAAGAGTGTCCTTGAATTTAATGACAACCTTTTCTCTTAATTTAAAAAGTTTGTAACTTAATTCCGCTACGCTCATGACAGATATTCAACAACTGTTGATATCAACATGTTAATACAATTATTTAACTTTATGTTTCTACTGGATAAATATTCTATTTATTTTGGCCAAAAAAGTTTTGCTATTACAAGTACAAAAACAGTGCCCTTCGTTCATGTTCCCTTCACTCCCATCGAGCCTATTACAATTAATATAGTACACAGGCATAATTTTAAATATCAAATTTTCATGTAGCCAAAACATAAATATGTTATTTTTTTAAATTCGCACACCTGCAACCGATTTATCTTGGAAGTTATTATTTTTATCAAATGTATTTTAGTGATTCATCTTATCACATTTAAAAAGTGACATTTAAGAAATTAGGCGATAAATTAAAATCGGACTTACCATGTAATCAATCGCTAAACCTAAAAAAATAAATTAACACAATTTTCAGAAATATATAAACTTGATGTCAAAAAATTTCCAAATACTAATTAATAGGCAAGGCCCTGTAAGCATATCTTACTTGGGAAGTGTGTTATAATTTATTGGGTGTTAATTTAAAAAGAACCGAAATATTAGTCTTTGGTTCTTTAAAAATTAATATTAATAGATATTATACTTATTAAAGTATAATGTTAAATTAAAAAAGTTATTTCGCTTGTTATATTAGCTATGTAAATACATTTTATTTTACTTTTTACCTTTATAATATGAAGTGTAATAAGTGTTTCCCTAAGCATGGCCCTTCTCATTATTTTAAATAAATGTAATTATCTTTGTTTGCATTTATTTGCATTAAAAAGCATAGAAAATGGAAACTCTGAAAAAAAGCAGTTTTTCTTGAGAAAAATGAATACTTCATAATTTTCTTGCTCTTTGCTAACATTTTCAATCTAGGCACACATATATTGCAATTAAGGAGTCCTCAATATGTTTAAAAATGCTATAGATTCACTAAGTGACTGACTTATGTATTACATCTATCAAGTATTTGTATATTTCATAGCTAGATTATCGAAACTTTCTAGACTAGGGAGAACTAAACCAAGATATAGATTAATAAGATTAAAAATAAAGATTTTTGTAACAATAATTAAAAGTTAAGAGTTCCTCTATAATTTGAGGCTCAAAGACTCTGCATACCCAGTTTAAATATTTTAGGATATGTGAGAGTCATCCTAATTATTTAGCCAGATTTATTAACGGCTTTAGCCGTACTTAACAACTATTGCATGTTGGCTATTCAATCCATCATGATATGCGGATTGGTACAGTTGTAATTGTATTATTGGCAGCATAAAGCCCTCCCGAGTCGAAGGTGGCTGCGTATTAAATATTCAATCAATTGCTCAGTCATTAATAGTTGTGCCAAATTTTAAAGATGCAATATGTTTAAAAAAAATAAAAATCATTATTATTAATAATATTAGGTATCCTGTCTTACGACAGGTTCATTCCTTTTGTCAGTGAACTTAGACCGCCAATATGTCCCTGTCCTCTGCCTCCTCTTTGAGCTCCCAGAATTTTCTTCTTTCTTCAAGTCATCTAATATTTGAATCCTCTTTCCCACAACCTTTCCTTCTATGACGTCGTGCAAAAGACAGTTCCTCCTAAGAGTGTGTCCGATCTTTATTGATCGCTCATACGTATCTAACAATTTCCACACATCCATCACAGACTCTGCCTTCAAGTATGAGTGAAGAAATATCCTGATGTTGGGATGACCTCTGGAAAGCTCAATGGTAAGAGTATTGGCATACTGAGCTAAAGGTCCCGGATATTCCCGTGTTCAGGTGTAATTTTTTAATTTAAAATAATACAAATTAATTGTGTTTGACAACCCCCCTTATTTCCCTCCCACTATATAATATTTTGTGCAATGCAGACAGCTCCGACGTAACATACCTGAGTTCTCGTGTTGCAAGTAGAGAGGTTCCACGTTGAATGTCCGGTGAAGAGCGCCACTGTTCTTCACCCTGGTCAAGACAAACAAACAAAAACCATAAAGGAGGACACATATTTTCACTAATTAAAAACATTTACTACTAAGGTTACAATTATATTTTAATATTTTTGGGTCAGTTACATTTAAAAGGTTGTTTCTAGAATATGAATTTAATTTAATTCTTGGCTTAAGAGATTAAAAAAAGAAAGAATCATAGAGCCATGTGTCTACATTTGTTTCAAGATCAACAATTATTGTATGAATACGTAATACTTAAGTAGAACTTGAAAGATAAATATGGTACAAATATTTCCATTATGGTTTGGAATAAATTAGCAAAACCTTATAGATCATATAAAGTAGTAAAATACTGACACAATTCACTACATTGTTTTCAGCTGTCAAAATTGACTATTTGTAAAAAAAAAAATTACAGTTTACTAACACATATGAAAGTATTTAAAAAAAGTATTAATTTTTTTAAATCTAACATAGTAGGTTATTCCTATGTATACACAAACTATGAATGTTCCGTATCATGCTTCATTTATTTATAAGCCCACTTTAGGTATTCTCTAGAGAGTATACAACACTTTAGCTCAGTCGGTAGTGTGTCTGTATACTGATCCAAGAGTCCTGGATTCGAATCCTACCATGACCGAAAAATTTAAAATTGTTAAAATATGAATTTCTCCTTTCACAGTGATGAATTAATAAAGATGGACAGGATGTTACTGTCTGTTCTAGATTTCAGTCAGTTTATAAATCTTGTGTTGATCTCATTCGGTTCAGAAAGTGCACATTAAATATCTAAAAAAAACAAATCAAAGAAAAATCTAGAAAGTTAAGTAAATTTACTTCCCGAAAGCTGAATGATTTATCAGTTAATTTCTAATCGGATTATGGGTGACCTGGCGGTCTAGGGGTAAGGTGTCGTCGGACTTCTGTTCTGGGGTCCGGGGTTCAATCCTCGTCCCGGCACAAATTTATCTGATTACCAAACATTTCCTCCACCTCTGACAAGACATCTTGTGAATGTGGGGAATGCCAGGCGTCCACCGTGGTTCGGATTCCACGTTAAACTGTAGGTCCTTCATTTAATCTCACAATCACCCTACCATTACACATTAGCGTAAGTGCGTATAACCCGAACGGGTAGTAAGACGCGGTGCTAATAATAATAATAATAATTGGATTATGGTTGGAATATTATAAATTATTTCCAGACTAAGACTCCTTATCTCCTAGTTCTAAGTATGCTGTCTCAGGTTTGTACCACATGGCGGTACAGTCGAAGTGGACCATGAGCCACTTGGAGGGGTTGAAGGCGATTGAGTCCGCGTGGTGGACGCCGTTCAGCCAGTGACGGAACTCTGGGCAGATGAAGGAGGCGCCGGCGTAAGCTGCATCCACGTGGAGCCACAGCTGCTCGGCCTCGCCTGAAAAACCAGGGGTATGGCAGTATGGACTAACAGCTGCTTTAACTAGCCACTGGCAAGTCCAGGCACAAGTACACTCTAGTGGCAACAAGGGCTATCAGCTGCTTTAACTAACCGCTGGCAAGTCCAGGCTCAAGCACACTCTAGTGGCAACAAGGGCTATCAGCTGCTTTAACTAACCGCTGGCAAGTCCAGGCTCAAGCACACTCTAGTGGCAACAAGGGCTATCAGCTGCTTTAACTAACCATTGGCAAGTCCAGGCTCAAGCACACTCTAGTGACAACAAGGGCTATCAGCTGCTTTAACTAACCATTGGAAAGTCCAAGCTCAAGCACATTCTAGTGACAACAAGGGCTATCAGCTGCTTTAACTAACCATTGGAAAGTCCAGGCTCAAGCACACTCTAGTGGCAACAAGGGCTATCAGCTGCTTTAACTAACCGCTGACAAGTCCAGGCTCAAGCACACTCTAGTGGCAACAAGGGCTATCAGCTGCTTTAACTAACCATTGGCAAGTCCAGGCTCAAGCACACTCTAGTGACAACAAGGGCTATCAGCTGTTTTAACTAACCATTGGAAAGTCCAAGCTCAAGCACATTCTAGTGACAACAAGGGCTATCAGCTGCTTTAACTAACCGCTGACAAGTCCAGGCTCAAGCACACTCTAGTGACAACAAGGGCTATCAGCTGCTTTAACTAACCACTGGCAAGTCCAGGCTCAAGCACATTCTAGTGACAACAAGGGCTATAGGCTGCTTTAACTAACCATTGGCAAGTCCAGTCTCAAGCACACTCTAGTGACAACAAGGGCTATCAGCTGTTTTAACTAACCATTGGAAAGTCCAAGCTCAAGTACATTCTAGTGACAACAAGGGCTATCAGCTGCTTTAACTAACCGCTGGCAAGTCCAAGCTCAAGCACACTCTAGTGACAACAAGGGCTATCAGCTGCTCTAACTAACCACTGGCAAGTCCAGGCTCAAGCACACTCTAGTGACAACAAGGGCTATCAGCTGCTTTAACTAACCATTGGAAAGTCCAGGCTCAAGCACACTCTAGTGACAACAAGGGCTATCAGCTTCTTTAACTAACCATTGGCAAGTCAAAGTTCAAGCACACTCTAGTGACAACAAGGGCTATAGGCTGCTTTAACTAACCATTGTCAAGTCCAGGCTCAAGCACACTCTAGTGACAACAAGGGCTATCAGCTGCTTTAACTAACCATTGGCAAGTCCAAGTTCAAGCACACTCTAGTGACAACAAGGGCTATCTGCTGCTTTAACTAACCACTGGCAAGTCCAGGCTCAAGCACACTCTAGTGACAACAAGGGCTATAGGCTGCTTTAACTAACCATTGGCAAGTCCAGGCTCAAGCACACTCTAGTGACAACAAGGGCTATCAGCTGCTCTAACTAACCACTGGCAAGTCCAGGCTCAAGCACACTCTAGTGACAACAAGGGCTATAGGCTGCTTTAACTAACCATTGGCAAGTCCAGGCTCAAGCACACTCTAGTGACAACAAGGGCTATCAGCTTCTTTAACTAACCATTGGCAAGTCCAGGCTCAAGCACCCTCTAGTGACAACAAGGGCTATAGGCTGCTTTAACTAACCATTGGCAAGTCCAGGCTCAAGCACACTCTAGTGACAACAAGGGCTATCAGCTTCTTTAACTAACCATTGGCAAGTCCAAGTTCAAGCACACTCTAGTGACAACAAGGGCTATAGGCTGCTTTAACTAACCATTGGCAAGTCCAGGCTCAAGCACACTCTAGTGACAACAAGGGCTATAGGCTGCTTTAACTAACCATTGGCAAGTCCAGGCTCAAGCACACTCTAGTGACAACAAGGGCTATCAGCTGCTTTAACTAACCGCTGGCAAGTCCAGGCTCAAGCACACTCTAGTGACAACAAGGGCTATAGGCTGCTTTAACTAACCATTGGCAAGTCCAGGCTCAAACACCTTCTAGTGACAACAAGGGCTATCAGCTGCTTTAACTAACCATTGGCAAGTCCAGGCTCAAGCACACTCTAGTGACAACAAGGGCTATCAGCTGCTTTAACTAACCATTGGCAAGTCCAGGCTCAAGCACACTCTAGTGACAACAAGGGCTATCAGCTGCTTTAACTAACCATTGGCAAGTCCAAGTTCAAGCACACTCTAGTGACAACAAGGGCTATCTGCTGCTTTAACTAACCACTGGCAAGTCCACGCGCACGTACACTCTGGTGGTAGTACAGACTATTAGCTGCTTTAACTAACCCCCAGCAGAACTGGGTGTATTATTTGGTGCCAGCACGAATGATTAAAAGTTTTATCCAAGTCCCAGTAAAACTAAATAAATAGCTATCTTTACTCTATATGTGCAATAATTACTGGCTATTTTAATATTGAACCAATGAGGGGAAGACTAGATACACAATTATCTACTCGAGGTGGTGGCCATACTTGCTATTAACAGCTTTAACTATCAACTGATACACAGAACTAGTGTAATCAACTGATTTCACATGCATAGCAGTTTTATCAGCTTTTGAGTTGAGCTAGTTGTATTCAATAGAAAAACATTCATTTCTTTCTCTTTCCATAAGAAAATAAAGATATGACTTGACTATCTTTTTTAAAATCAAACTTAAGGTTGTTCATGTTGTCTTAATAGTTGAGTGACTTTATTCTTATTATTAATGTAGTGTGCTGGAGAAGACTTGAGAAAATCAGGTGGACATAAAGGGTGACAAATGAAGGAGTCCAAGAAGAGTGGGTGAGAAGAGAACCATTTTGGATGTGATTCTTCGGTACAAAGCAATTGAATCGGACACACTCTTAGGAGGAACTGTCTTTTGCACGACGTCATAGAAGGAAAGGTTGAAGGAAAGAAGAAAATTCTGGGAGCTCAAAGAGGAGGCAGAGGACAGGGCGCATTGACGGTCTAGGTTCACTGACAAAAGGAATTAACCTGTCGTAAGACAGGATACATAATAATAATTTTTATTTGTTAAAAACATTGCATCTTTAAAATTTGGCAAAACTATTAATGGTTGCGCAATTGATTGAATATTTAATACGCGACTTTGATCAACTTAAATTGTATATCTCATTTCACAATGTCACCACTGTTGATATTCCAAATTTATAAGTTTATGTGATTAAATATAAACTTAGGCTTTTATATACATGGTAAATAGTTGTTCTATACTTCCAACTCGACCCCGTGAGATGTAACTAAACGCAAGGTGCGTTACATTAATGTAGTAAGAGTAGGCGAATACTAAATGACAGGACAAAATAATAATAATAATAATAATGTACTTTGCCCACCCTTACTACAGTAGTTTGGATCATGTTTAATATTTATTTTATTTATTGTATTTATTTTGATTTTTGCTGTAGCTAAGGCTATTTTTTAACTATCTAACACTTGGCCAAAACAATGTGTTAACCAAACAAGCGGTACATTGATAGTCTTAAGATCACTATCGAATATACAAGTGAGGCATTTAAGTTTCACACACGGGTGACCTGGTGGTCTAGGGGTAAGGTGTCAGACTTCTGTGCTGGCGGCCGGGGTTCAATCCTCGGTCCCGGCACAGATTTATCTGATTTTCAAACCCTTCTTTCACCTCTGACAAGACTTCTTGTGAATGTGGGGAATGCCAGGCCACCACCGTGGTTCGGATTCCACGTTAAACTGTAGGTCCTTCATTTCATCTCACAATCACCCTGCCATTACACATTAGCGTAAATGCGTATAACCCGAACGGGTAGTAAGATGCGGTTCTAATAATAATAAGTTTCACACTTGAATATCTCGAAAATAAAGAATTTTAGAATAAATGTCTTGGATAAAAGTTAGTTTATTTTAGAGGGGTAAAGAGAACATCACCATTTATTTTTGATTTGGTGGAAGCTTGAAAGGTCATTTCAAGGTATACTTAGTTTTTCTAATGGAAACTTATATTTTTTGGTAGTTTTATTTTCTTAACAAAAAATAATAGTCTGGAACATTTATTTATTCGACCTCTATTATTTAATAAATCTTAACATTAAAGATAGGAGAGTCATTAAAATGAGTACATCTGCGTATATCTTATAGGGCCTCTTCACGATCAGTTAGACCGTCAGTATGCATCAGTATTTACAACGAGACAATACACAGTCAGTCTCAACTAGTACGTGCACCGTGCAACAACATGGACGATAAGATGGCACCCGCCTCGGTGGCGTACTTGGCTAACGCGCTTGTCGTGTTGAGCTCTACTGCTGAGGACGGGGAGATCGAGGTTCGAATCTCGGTCGGGTGAACTGAGAGGGGTTTTTCCTAAATGGTTTTCCACTCTCCCTCCACGCAAACGCGGGTTCACTTCCTCTAATTCAATCCTCCCAATTCCTAATCCATTGGCGTAGAACCCGAACGGGTAGTAAGACGCAGTGCTAAATATTATATATTATTATTATTATTATTATTATAAGAAAAAGTCGTGGGCAGTCTATGTTTGCTACTGAGAATGAAGGAAATACTGACGAGCGTGTGCACACACGATCAGTCTTGGAGATATTTCCACGAGCGTATTTAGCAGCGCTGTTAACACCCGTAGCAGATCTGCTGTCGCGCTGCCAATATAAACCTATGTTTTCTTTTAAGATTTCAGTAATAAAATCATCTTTTTGGCCATGTTGGACACCCCCTCCCGTCCTTCTAACAGGAATTAATATATTTTTTATGCATTATATAAATTGCTGGTAGTTATTGACAAGACTAATAAATTAATGGTGCAAAACAATTCACAATAATTCGCAATAAACATTGTTGTACATTAAATCTAAATTTATTGTTTTAAATGGGTAAAAGTTATAATATTAATTTACTCGCGATTCACCCTACCCCATTCTTTCCTGTCTCTCTCTCTATATTACCTAAGCATTGTTTGGCCCTCCCCTTCCCCCTAAGGTGTTTAAGTAATACTTGAATTTGGAATAAGCTTTCTGGACAATGATTCCCATGATCTGGTTTTTTCTTGCTCATTGCTGTGTTCAGATGACTTTAAATCCCAAACGGCTGGTAGCATCTCTATCTCACTAATAAATATTTACACATCTAAGCTATCAAAGGATTGTTGAGAATTGTTTTATAGTAATAATTAATACTGTAATTGTTATCCTAGCACAACAACACGTGGTTCTGTGTGTTCTGAAAGAGTCGCGTGTATTTCTGCCGACCGTGGAAACAGGACCATTAAATTTAATGTATCTACACTGGCAGCGCTGCTAATTCAACCACACACGCTCGTGGAAATACAACCATTTAAAACAAGGTATCGTCAAGCAGCGCTGCCAACAGCCGCGCTGCTAAATACGCCGTAGAAATGGGCTCTACTGTCAGAAAATTCGGATCACATCAGTATTAATACTGACAGTCTGACTGATCGTGTAAGGCATTTTAGAAAAAAAAATATGTTTCAGACAAAAGTTGTTGCGTTTCAAGAGGAGAATATTAGTTAAATGAAGTCTCTCGTACGTTTGAATATGTAAACAAGTTAATGTGTGCATCTGTGTGTTGGGGGTGGGGGAGGGGGTGGTATGTAAGAAAGAAATGAGTAAAACAGAAGTATGAGTATTCCATTTAATTATTGTTCTTATGCATATAAAATACCTTGAATTAAGCATTATAAGCTTAAATTGAACTGTGTGTTTGCTAGTTTTTTTTATTCGTTTGAGGTATTTAACGTGCATTTTCTGTACTGAATGATTATATCAATATATGATAATTTCTATGAACTAGAACAAAAGGGCCTATCAATTCGGTCGGGAAAGGTATTTTAACATACCTTCCAGGTTTCATTTACATCCCACAATCGATTTGGAACTTCCCCTCCAAAGGAAGTTGTGCTACGGATTTTTTACTGCTCAAGTAAAATCCGTTGACTCCTGCTGGATTTGAACCAATGAAAATCTGTTCCTGAGTCGAGCACTCCCCCCCCCCCCCCCCCCCACCACCAAAGACCACCGAGGTTGACGTCACCGCTAAGTAACGGCATGGTTTGAGGGTTGCTAGTTGAATGTTAAACGTGAACATCGCTATCGTTATTGACTCCATGTATTGAGCGTTATTACACCGTGAAATGTGATGTAAACTTACAGATAGGTCCTAGTTCCTTCAGGTTGTCAAACGAGCAGGCACCAGTTGTACCTAAAGTAGCGCACAGCTGAAAACACAAGGAAGAATATATTTAATATGGTGAGTTAAAGCTGGATAGAACGGAACATTTATCTACAATCCGTATGTTTACACTTTTTATAGGAAAAGTATGTTTGACCAAATAACTAAAATATTACTTCGGTAGGCGAGCTTAGCTCTATTTTCTACACATATTAATATCAACAGTTCTATTATATTTTCTATGGTCACAATGGTATTTGAGCAACACTTTTTTTTAATGAATATATATACTTTATTTAAGAATGACACCTAGACACTGGAATCGAACCAGCGACCTTTGGTTTATTACGTCAATGTTCATACCACTGATCTATCCAGGAGACATCCCAAGCCCAAGGTCATTTGTATTTTAAGGTAGATTCTGTGATAGACGTGTGGAAATCGTCAGCTACATTTGTGTGATCAATTGAGAGTCTGCAGGAGATAAATTGTCTGTATTGAAACTACAGGTTACTCTGAAGGAAATAATATTTCAAAAATTTTAATACCAATTCATTAGCTTTTTTTTATTTATATATAGAAATGAACAATATCGAGGAAAAAATAAAAATATTTATTGCTAGCCATCAATTAAAATTCAAATAATAAGTACGCTAAATGTTGAAATAAATCAAAACAATCCAAATAATTGATGTTAAAAAATTTTTATTAAAACACAATGAATGAAATTTAAAAATTACAAGAGAGCAAACCCCAGTGTATAAAATAACTACTAACGCTCTGAAGTACTGTGACAGACTTGATAACTAAAATGTTGTTTTGAAATCAACTACCACTGAATCTTAAGATCACGACCTATCAGATAACGCAGCCACCTTAAGGCCTTATTCTGTCAAATATATGACAACTGTACGAATGCGCATATCATGATGGATTAAATAGCCTAGCTATTACATTGGTTAATTACGGTTATAGCCGCATCTAAATATCATATTCTTTAAATTGAAAAACTTCACCGAGCCATGGGAATCAAATTAAAGCAGATTATGTGATGGACGTTCAGAAATTAATAATAATAATAATTAGCACCACGTCTTACTACCCGTTCGGGTTATACGCTTTAAGTACTAATTACTTTAAATGGATTTAGGAATTGGTAAGGTTGAATTAGAGGAAGTTAACCCGCATTTGCGTGGATAGAAAGTGGAAAACCATTTAGGAAACCCCCTCCCCGAGTTTCCCGACCGAGATTCGAACCTCGATCTCCCCGTCCTCAGCAGTCGAGCTCAACACGACTAGCGCGTTAGCCAACTACGCCACCGAGGCGGGTGTGTGCAGAAATTGATTTGCACGTGTGTACGTGAACATTTTTAAATTAAAGATTATGATATTTAGATGCGGCTAAGACAATATAATAACTTCGTTATTCAATCCATTTTTAGGAGAAAACGTTCTGTTTAAACTCCACGATACATATGACAAATATAAAATAACTTTTGGGATGTTAAAGAAACTAGACTTTTTACTGAATAAATATTTTATTCATTCAAGCCAAAAGAGACATTCCTTTCTATCTCACATGAATACAATGGCTTACAATGGTTGTCCGGAAACTCAACGCCCAAACTTCACATATAGCTTGGTTGAATCAAAGGTAAAACAAAATCCCCGTACACTTACATCCGGAAATCTATGCTAATACCATTAAATTGTGTCCAGAGTTTCGGTCGTGCAGCGCCGGGAGAGAAAAGCGGTTCAAGCATGCGTGTAAAACAGGTTGCATAGGAGTTAGGCGCCTGGTACTGCACAAGTAATAATGACAAGCACTTTCTGTGATGTAGGGCCGTAAATGATGACACTCAGAACGTATTCGCATTCTATAAGGACTGGTGTGTTGTTTACTATTAATTGCGCTGTGTTCTGCTGCCGTGCTCCAAGATGTCGAGGTGTGCAGTGCCACGCGCCTAGCTCATATGCAACTTGTTGTACACGCATGCTTGAACATCTTTGCTATCCCGGTACTGTACGTCGAAATTCTGGACACAATTTAATGATATTAGCATAGTTTTCTAGATGTAAGTGTATAGGGATTTTGTATTAATTTTGGTTCAAACTAACTATATGTGTTGAGCTATGATTTTCTGAACACTCTGTAGACATCTATTTAAATTAGGAATGTTCACAAATAATTGGTAATATATAAAACAAAACCGATATATTTAACTTGCAAAAAACTTGAATATCTAACAAGAATATTTAATGGCTGTACAAACTATCAAATATACATCCTAGCTTAGTTATAGAATAAACAGAACAGAGGCGTTTACTGTGCAATTTCTGAACCAGCTTATTATGTCAGCACACGAGAATTTCTATGAGTGAGGGTGAAAGGTCCTACTAATTTTGTCAGTAAAGGTATTTTCACATAATTTTCAAGGTTCTTTTAAATGCCGAACGGGTAGTAAGACGCGTTTCTAAATATTATTATTATTATTATATTATATTTTAAATGCCACAATCGACATGAACCGATGGCTTTACTTCCCCTCCAAAGGAAGTTGTGCTACGGATTATTATCGCCCAAGAAATATTTGTCGACCCCGGTTGTGTTTGTTTATTATAGGCAGAATACACTTAAATAACGTTTAAAAAAAAAATTGAGGGTGTTTTTTTTTTTTTTTTTTTTTTTTTTTTTTTGCAAAACACTTCCCATATCTCGATTTCAAGTAAAATCTTTAAAACTATTGTCAAAATATTTCAAATTTTTAAAAATCAATCATTATAATTATTAATAAATTACCATTAACTTTAGATAGAGATTAATAAAAATCACGATCTGTTCTTGAGATATAACCATATTTCTCAAAATATCAACTTTGAACCAAATCCATCCGACAGTTTCAGCTGTAGGTAAAGACAGACAGAATATTGAGATCAACCTTTTTTTTTGTCACACAAAAGTAATGATTCATCAGGTTGATTATATTTACGATTAAACTACTGTTTCTATTTGAGAAATTAATACAACAGTTCCTTGTACCGTTAAGAAATGCAAATGCTAAGTTCTGTTGCGCAGCAATCGTCCCTAGATGACCCTGCGCAGCGGCCACCTGTTACCTCCGTGTTTATGACGGCAGTTTCTTGAAACAGTGGTTTATGTGTTTATTGTAGCCCCTTGCACTATAAAGGTGCAGGTTGGTAGATTTTATCACCTATAAAGGAAATAGTTAAAGTCTTGAAATACCTCTTCGATCCTTGTTTTGTTACCTCTAAATTTTAGCTTCTTTTTTTTATCAAATATTTTAATTCGGCTCTTAGACACAGAATTGTTCCTACTTGTCTTTTGGTTTGATAGGTTTTAAAAACGTACCATTTAGACATGTCAAGATTGCCCTGAAATTTAATTACATCTTTTTTCTCTTCATTAAAAATGTTTCTAATGCTGTTAAGCATATGACAGATATTCAACAATTGTTGATATCACCATGTGAAGAAAATTAAGCTCTATGTTTCTTTTTGACCAGTATTTGATTTATTACGGCCCCAGAAAATGTCTTTATAAAAACTGCAAAAACACTGTCCTTTTATTGCGTCCCCGTCCCGTTTCACTCCCCCCTCTTTTAATGGGATCTTTTTTCAAGGAACGCTGTATTTTATAAAACAAATTTCAAATCTGCAATATGTTAATTTATTATAGTTAGTGCACCACTTCTTACTATCACTCTGAGATATAGACAATTTACACTAGTGGGGAGATATAAAATAATGAGAGGATTTGAATCGCAGCCTGCTGTAGTGAGGTGTTTGCCCCCATGGTTTCCTTGTCCAATTTTGGCTACACCTTCTCTAAATTAAATCTTACTCACTTTTACGCCATTATTGTAAATATCTGGACAGCCCAAACGAGTATTAAGATACGAAGCACGTTCCTTCTTCATAAAATAAAATAATTATTATTAGCACCGCTTCTTACTACCCGTTCGGGTTATACGCACTTATGCTAATGTGTAATGGTAGGGTGATTGTGAGATGAAATGAAGGACCTACAGTTTAACGTGGAATCCAAACCACGGTGGAGGCCTGGCATTCCCCACATTCACAAGATGTCTTGTCAGAGGTGAAGGAAGGGTTTGGAAATCAGCTAAATCTGTGCCGGGACCGAGGATTCAACCCCGGCCGCCAGCACAGAAGTCTGACACTTTACCCCTAGACCACCAGGTCACCCATAAAATAAAAAACTCAAATCTAAATTAATTAGCGTAGTAAGAATATTTGCGAAAATATTGTGATAAATAAGCCCTATCTGCATATTACGTATTTGTAAGATACAATATATAGTACGTAATAGATCGGTTCCCCAGTAACTGATGACTTTGTCCAGATCCGTGAGACCAACATAGATTGACTCTTTAGTAAATGACAACTTTGTTCCGATACGTGAGTCCATAGTCTGTAAGATATTGACTCTCCAGTAACCGATTACTATGTCCTGA
Organism: Timema cristinae; assembly: GCA_039000515.1. NCBI lineage: Eukaryota > Metazoa > Arthropoda > Insecta > Phasmatodea > Timematidae > Timema > Timema cristinae. The sequence continues at coordinate 28,453,349 of JBCFYV010000935.1, forward strand.
TCCGTAAGTCTGTAAGATATTGACTCTCCAGTAACCGATTACTATGTCCTGATACGTAAGTCTGTAAGATATCGACTCTCCAGTAACCGATTACTATGTCCTGATCCGTAAGTCTGTAAGATATTGACTCTCCAGTAACCGATTACTATGTCCTGATACGTAAGTCTGTAAGATATCGACTCTCCAGTAACCGATTACTATGTCCTGATCCGTAAGTCTGTAAGATATTGACTCTCCAGTAACCGATTACTATGTCCTGATACGTAAGTCTGTAAGATATTGACTCTCCAGTAACCGATTACTATGTCCTGATCCGTAAGTCTGTAAGATATTGACTCTCCAGTAACCGATTACTATGTCCTGATACGTAAGTCTGTAAGATATTGACTCTCCAGTAACCGATTACTATGTCCTGATCCGTAAGTCTGTAAGATATTGACTCTCCAGTAACCGATTACTATGTCCTGATCTGTAAGTCTGTAAGATATTGACTCTCCAGTAACCGATTACTATGTCCTGATCCGTAAGTCTGTAAGATATTGACTCTCCAGTAACCGATTACTATGTCCTGATCCGTAAGTCTGTAATATATTGACTCTCCAGTAACCGATTACTATGTCCTGATCCGTAAGTCTGTAAGATATTGACTCTCCAGTAACCGATTACTATGTCCTGATACGTAAGTCTGTAAGATATTGACTCTCCAGTAACCGATTACTATGTCCTGATCCGTAAGTCTGTAATATATTGACTCTCCAGTAACCGATTACTATGTCCTGATCCGTAAGTCTGTAAGATATTGACTCTCCAGTAACCGATTACTATGTCCTGATACTTAAGTCTGTAAGATATTGACTCTCCAGTAACCGATTACTATGTCCTGATCCGTAAGTCTGTAATATATTGACTCTCCAGTAACCGATTACTATGTCCTGATACGTAAGTCTGTAAGATATTGACTCTCCAGTAACCGATTACTATGTCCTGATACGTAAGTCTGTAAGATATTGACTCTCCAGTAACCGATTACTATGTCCTGATACGTAAGTCTGTAAGATATTGACTCTCCAGTAACCGATTACTATGTCCTGATCCGTAAGTCTGTAAGATATTGACTCTCCATTAACCGATTACTATGTCCTGATCCGTAAGTCTGTAAGATATTGACTCTCCAGTAACCGATTACTATGTCCTGATCCGTAAGTCTGTAAGATATTGACTCTCCAGTAACCGATTACTATGTCCTGATCCGTAAGTCTGTAAGATATTGACTCTCCAGTAACCGATTACTATGTCCTGATCCGTAAGTCTGTAAGATATTGACTCTCCAGTAACCGATTACTATGTCCTGATCCGTAAGTCTGTAATATATTGACTCTCCAGTAACCGATTACTATGTCTTGATCCGTAAGTCTGTAAGATATTGACTCTCCAGTAACCGATTACTATGTCCTGATACGTAAGTCTGTAAGATATCGACTCTCCAGTAACCGATTACTATGTCCTGATCCGTAAGTCTGTAAGATATTGACTCTCCAGTAACCGATTACTATGTCCTGATCCGTAATTCTGTAAGATATTGACTCTCCAGTAACCGATTACTATGTCCTGATCTGTAAGTCTGTAAGATATCGACTCTCCAGTAACCGATTACTATGTCCTGATACGTAAGTCTGTAAGATATTGACTCTCCAGTAACTGATTACTATGTCCTGATCCGTAAGTCTGTAATATATTGACTCTCCAGTAATTAAGTACTCTATCCCGATCCGTAAGTTCATAGTTCGTAAATGATCAACTCCCCAGTAGCTAATTAATCGGTCACGATCCATAAGTCAATAGTCCATTGCACTTCGTAGAGAAGTTGGATCCATTTTGACTTTCTTAAAAACTTTCGTTACGGTTGGTTATGAAAAACCAATCACAGGTAGGTTATACATATAAAAATTGACAAGCGATTCTAAATGAAATAATCAGTGGTAACAAAATAAAATATGGTCATTATTTTCTAAACATATATTTTCATCTAGGCTAACCTTTTTTAAAAAAATACTCCATGGCATCAGCCCACGATTAACTCATACCAACCGTGCGGCCGCTGTCGTTTGGCAAAGATAGTCCATATTTTGCAGATGAAGGACGTCATGCGGCACAAATAAACCTCTGTCCGTTAATATTAGTTTCCTAGAATGTATCGGCTACTTATTTATTGAAGTAGCTCCTCATTTGTCCTCACGAGGCTGAGTTTGACTCCGTTCCAGAACCACTGCGTCACAGAAAATCTGAAAGCGCTGGGGATCGAACCCGGGACATCTGGATCTGTAGCCAGGAACTCCTACTACTAGAGTAGTGTTTATATAATTTCTTGAAATGGTTTATTTCAACGCGTTTGTTTAGATAAAGTATTTTATTATTTTCCCATCGGTTGACACGATACCACGTGATTACAAATACGGTCAGAGTGCACAAAAATAAAACTCGTAAATAATATTAGGATACGGAGATTACGGCGACTGTAGAAGAGGCTTAGCACCATAAAACATTGATAGTCTACTAAGTGAGAGTGGTAAATTCGCAAATATTTGTTGCTACAATGGAAAAATGTTATAGTCCAATAAATGAACACCCTTATCGGTGGATAAATGGACTAAATGTCAGGCTCATATAGTCTGGTTTGCCGGTGAAATAGAGGTCGGAGTTTAAATCCCGATTACTGTACTGAGCGTGGGTTTTCTAAAATGTTTTCCCCACTTTCCTTTCTCACAAATGCGTTCATATGTCTACTAAATTCTACCTTCCTCATCCATTTTAATCTCAAAATATAATTGAAATATTTTGGTTTTATATTACTTAATGTGACGAGAAGCATTAAAGAAATATAAAATGAAAATAGTAGGATATTTTTTTTTGTTTTCTAACGTAAAGGCAATCCCACAAATGAACGTGAACTCTTGGGAATTCTAGAGACGCAAATAAATGTAACAGCTGTAGTCTTACTTTATCCGCATCACTTTGGAGGCATTCAAGTTTAAAATGATATATGTCACCTTTTACAAATGTAGCTTTTCAAAATTTATTTTATTAAATATAAAGTGTGTAAACTTATGCAAATATTATACGGTGTTTCCAAATGACCTCATACACACTGACATTCACATCAAGCTTTCTTTTGTTTGGGATAAAAATGTGTAGTGAAATCTACCCTCGAAGATTTTGTTAGTAAAATGTATCTTGTGTGATTTTTACAGTTGATTCCTTCCCTTGTCGGTACTGTATTGTTAATAATTGGTCCCTTAGGGAGACCGCTCTAGATTGCATCTAAGAACATCCCTCTCAGACAGAAATAATATAAACCTGTCAGCCAATTAATGGCAGCTCAATTAATGAATAGCGATGCTACCATCATTCTGGGAAAATGGAGCATTTAAATCGATACGGTTTTAACGGAGGAACAGTAGGTCTTCTCGTGAATCATAATTCACAATAACAATATACACCAGGGACTATTATTCTTGAAGTTAAACGTCAAGTTAACAAGTAGCTACCCACGTACCCGTTTAAGTGGTATGGTCTAAGGCGCTACTCTCGCAGTAGATTAGACTGCCGATGACGAGGAGATCAAGGCTCGAATCTCGGTTGTGTGTACTGAGGAGGTTTATTCCAAACTGGTTTTCCACTCATCCTCCACTCACACTTCCTTTAAATGTAACCGTTCTAATCTCTAAAACCTTTAGTATAGCTAGTACATAAGCGTATAACTCGAATGGGTAGTAAGACGTGGTGCTAAAGAAATCTGTCAAAAAAACACTTTCAGTGCACCAGGTCTGGGTTTAAGTCCCGGCCTCTCAAGTTAAACGCGCTAACGTTGAACTTACTCTGTGTATGATATAATACTGTGATGTCGTGACTGAAAGGGCCAATGTCATATTTTTCGATTTATGTTTTATCCACCTACTATAATTTAAATATTTATATTTTTTAGCTACATTATAGTAGCTAAATCAATGTTTTAACCATAATTTCTCGGAATCTATTAGAAATTGTTGTACAAATGTAATTTTTAGTTTGTCTTTTTCATCAAATACTAGAATGGTCAAAAATGAATTTGGATATTTGAAAACAGCAATATTTTGGAGTTACCTATACAATCAAATCTCGAGTATTGCCTTTGTTGCACTCAAACTTTAGGCGTTTTAGATTACATTGGTTGATATACCTGAAATTTTCAGGTAGTAATTTACAAGGCAAGCTTAACAAATATTTAATATAACAAATAACAACAAATACTTTACTAGACTAGACTATTAATAGACTAGACTGCCGATGATAGAGAGGTCAAGGTTCGAATCTCGGTTGGATGTACTGAGGGTGTTTAAAAATATGGTTTTCCACTTTATATCCATGCGAATATGGGTATACTTCCTATAAATATAGCCTCCCTAATCCCTAGAACCACTAACGTAATTAGTGCATCGAATGGATAGTTAGACGCGGCGCTAAAAAAAAAGGTCTCAACAATAAAATTGACAAGGTAGGGAGGATGACTACTAGACTATTAAGTTAAAATTATAAGATGATTAAACTCACGAAAAAGGGTATAAGTCCTTTGTCACGGTCCCTGGCGATGGCTTCTTTCAGCTTGTCTCCGCGGAGGCTCAATTTGTCATCTGTCTCGATATACCGCATCTTGACTAGACCGATCAAGCCGGCCTTCTCGACTGAGGAATGAGCCTGGAGACAAAAACAGAACTTCATGCCTAGCTTGTGCCTAATCTCGACCAGCCCTGCCTTCTCAACTGCGGAAAGTTCCTGTAGACACAAACGCACGGTCAAGACCAAAACTATAATTTCTATAATACATTTACGACCTTAGTTTACTTGGATGACAGCTCAAAAAGTTACTAGAAATAGTTCATAATGTATCCCTACACTAACATCTGACATCCATCACTTTGTATAAATGTAATGAAAACAGATGGTAGGTAATACATGAATGTGATAGTTAACTGCAGAAATTTATGCCATTATTATTTATATATATTTGAGGTCTGACACAAAGCTTATTTATCATTTTATTCCACTTAAAATTTATTATTCACAGCCCCTTCACAAAATGGTGACCGATGAATTTAAACCATGTGGATGAACATGACGGAAACAAATTATTTACAATGATGCACAAACGCAGTGGATACCAATATTTTATTCAGTAAAATATTTCAAAATACGATAACATAATAATAAAAAAATAATTTATTGTATATAAAAAAATTGACAAGTATTTTCTCTTTTCCAAGTAGGCCTATATACGATGCCTGTATTCAAAAGTATTTAATATATGCATTATATTACACATCATAGATAACATTCCAAAACAAAGAATAAGTACTTTCAATTGTTTAAAAAAATATTGTTTAGGATTGGGTAAAAATAAATTATTAAAAGCAATGAAATAGTGTGAGAATAAACTCAAGTTTACCTTATTTTAAATGTAAAATGTAATATGTAATTAAAAAACTTAACATTTATAACAAAACCGTGATCTTTTACAAGTGTTAGAAACCCAAAACCTAAACATATGATTTTCGAACTGTCATTCAGGTAAAAACTTATCATGAACAGACTTTATACTCAACTTATAACTCATCTTGTCCTGCTCTGCCTTATCAACTTAGAAATCAGATTGGAGACACAAACGCACGGTCAAGACAAGAACTATAATTTCTATTCAACTTGTATCTCATCTTGACCTTGAGCTACCCTTTCAACCGAGAAGTGAGTACATTTTTAAATGTAAATAAGCTCAAATTTAACTTATCTTCACTATATAAAAACTTTATTCCAACTAATTTAACCAGCATTTCATTGTCATATAGAAAGTCTAACTCGTACAATATAGAAAGTACGAGAGAGTTTCATTAAATAAGGTAACAAAACATCTCAAATGTGTCTTGTTACCTTATTTATTGAAAAACTCTCGTAAGATCATACGGCAAGCAAAAGGTATATACATTTACGAGCATAAGAAAATCTAAAAAGTTTATTATTATTGCTAAAACATTTATATTTTTTATAATAATTTATTATAAGTATCGGAGGTAATAATATTAGGTCACGTCACCAACCAAGATATTCTGTTGGTTTACCTGCATGGCGTCACCACCACCAATAATAATAATAATAAATAATAATATAATACCTGTTACAATTTGTAATAAATAAAATAATTTAACAGTAGGAAAATAGTAGCATACAAATAAAAGTAAAAACACTAACACATATTTACACACCACTTCAATATTTCGATGCTATTATAGCATCTTCCTCAGGAAGTAGTAGTATTATTATTAGCACCGTGTCTTACTACCCATTCCTGTTATACACACTTACGCTAATGTGTAATGGTAGGGTGATTGTGAGATGAAATGAAGGACCTACAGTTTAACGTGGAATCCGACCACGGTGGAGGCCTGGCATTCCCCATATTCAGAAGTTAGTAGTAGTTAGTAGAGTAATAGTAGTAGGGTCTAACTACTGCTGTAATTTTATTTAGTACAGGTTGTTTTTGCTCAATGCACTTTATTTCATACATATAACTTCTAACAAAAATTTTATTCGTATAAAATATAATCAACACGTTTTGATTATGGGTATTATTGTAATTTTCTCAATATCATTTGTACGTTTAAGGTCATTCGACCATCAAAATTTTATTACATTATTTTAATAAGTATATAAGCTATAAATATTGATTCAATGATTTCAATTCATTATATTTCTCGAGTAATAAGTAGTCAAACTTACTATTTTATCCATTTTGCGTACTAATTTTAAGGTAAAGTAGTTAATGTATGGAGATTAAATTTATTCTAGCTAGACATGCATATGAAGTGTATGCAATGAAGTACTTACAATATTTGAAATAAAATCAGTTTTTAATTTATAAGTTAATTAATAGTTGTAAAATTACATAATTTTTGATCTTATACAAGTACTTTTCGTTTTATACCCCGATACTTTGATTTTATATCATTTTGTAGTACTTAATGTCGTTATTTCAAATTTGTTTGGTTTATTAGTCTAATTCTACACTTTTATTTTATTATTTACACCGCGTTGGAAAAAAAATGCAAACGTAAATTTGCTATGTCCATTTCCTGAAACGTCTTGTTTTGACTGTTCCTACCAATAACACAGACTAGCCAACAGAGGAAGGATCGGGCTAGCCCGGTCTCCATCTAATGACTCACCCTTAAGTGTAATTTTTTATTTATTTTATTAGCACCACGTCTTACTACCTGAGTTCACGTCCCATTTGTGCAAGAACTAATTCGGAACAAACGAAACTTTTTGAGGAACAATCCAGAACAAACGAAGAACAAACGATTGCAATCAATAAAACTCGAATTTTTACAAGTGGGGTGGGGGGTACAGTGAAGTTGCCCCCCCCCAATGTAAACATATCATTTGTGGGCCTATCAAAACGGAACAAGCGAAAATTTTGCAGAACAATCAGGAACAAACGAAGAACAAACGATTACAATCATAAAAACTTGAATTTTTAAAAGTGTGTGTGTGGAGGGGGGGGGGGGGGGGTCAACTTCACGGACGTCACTGTTGTGAACAAAGTTTCCTACTCCACCTGCCCATCACCCCTTTCACAATACAACATCTACTCTTCAACCATATTCAAAATTCCCTGTCAAAATGTTATAGCCTATTCATTCTAGGAGAAGCTTGTTGGACGAATCACCTTAACACCATGTTTATGGTCGTCTTAATGGACTATGGCGGGAAATCACACTGCATAAAATGAAAAGAGGAGATTAATAAGACACCAGTATAGCTCTTCGGGTATAAAACCTGAGCCTTCCGGTTGAGAGTCAACCACGCTAGCACACTCTTAACACACTAGGACCCTTATTAAGATGGTGAACTTAAGAATATGTGGAAAATAAACCAACATCGATAAAACCTCGCTATCTACAACTCTTACATTTGTCAAAAGTGACATATGAGGAATACACTCCTTTACGTATGAATATATTAAATCGTACCTAAAGTATGATTTTGGTAGGAAGACACTTTAAAAAAATTTGAACCTATTCTTTCTGCGGTCAACATTTATAGCATTTTACTATATTACCATTGGATTGTTGAGGCGATGGCTGCAAATAATTGCACTAAAATATACAAAAAACTTTTTACTGGGATAGGTTCTATAGAGAGAGGCCTCACTTGACATTCTAGTTAAGAGTTTACTCGTCAAAGGTTATCAACTTTCTGTTGATTTTGAGCTTTCAGTGTATGACTTTAAGCAAAACATATGTTTCATGCCTTCACACGATGAGGAGAACTTTAAAACGAGACTTCCACTAGCTCTTTCTATATATATTGGCTACACCATACTACTTGAGTTGAGTTGTTAGTATTTTTGACCAAAGAGAAATATTTTATTTACCTTTACCTACAATTATACACATCGTGGTTCCAATCATGGTGATGTAAACAAAGAATTACTGTACACATGCGTACACAGCAGAAAAGATGAAAATTCGCTAGGAAGCTACTTTTTTTTTCGATATCCTGAATAGTTAGTCATTAAAATAAGTGCTTGTTTGTAAAAATAGGTTCAAAAGTTTTATCGTAGTTTCAGTATCGGAAATAGGCCTGTCAATTTATAAATATAGCTATTGATGTATTAAATCTTAGGTATTGTTAATATCTATCAAAAGTGACAGCTGCAGATCGAATGTTTTGATGAGTGTATGAATACAAGAAGCTCTTTTAATAACTTTTGTAACCGTCAAAAAGTTGTCTCCCTATGAAACTCGGACTGTAGTAACTTAACTGTCAGCCAATAGTACAGTTAAATGGTGGTTCTACTATACCTGGTCTGAGCAGTAGGCCACCAGACAGTTGTTAATCTCCGCGTCTTCTAGATCCTCATTACTCATCCTGTATCTTCTGATAGCCTCGGTACGTCCCGCCAAAAGACACACGAAGGTCGCCTCGCTTGCAGTCGTCTGGAGGGACAGAAGGAAAACACAATCTCAGTTTTGGAATTTTCTTTATTCGGTTTACTAGAGACCTGCTCCAGTGGCCGCATGGTCTAAGACACTACTCTTGCAATGCGCTGGACTACCAAAGACTGGTAGATCGGGGTTTGACCCCGATTGGGTGCACTGAGGGTGGTTTTCCTCAATTGTTTTCTATTCTACCTCCATGAAAATCCGGGTGCACCTCCTCTAAATTAAACCTTCTTAATACATAACACATTGTGATTTGTACAAAAAATAAAACAAACCTAATTTAGCCCAAGGAATCCTTAAACTGTAGGTCGTGAGCCGGTTTTTTGTAGGATATGAAAAGTTTTTGAAATGTAAATTTATGTAATAAGATTGATTCTGCTATGCTGTATATTCAACAAACGTATCAAACTCCTTGTTCTGAAGGTTTTAAGAATCTGCTCCCTTTCACATATTCGTACATCAGTCAAGTTGAAATTTAGACGATGGTACGGTAGGAATCAAAACAGAATTTCAAAACGAATAAATAATAAATATTACTGTTGAACTTTTTTGCAACTGAAAATGACGCTGTCAATTCCGTTATCATACCACAAACAAACCCACCCTTAGTACACGCTTGAGAAATAGGTCATTTTTTTTTTTTTTTTCAAAAAATTATATTCAATTAGTTTTAAGCCCATCTACTGGTTGTTGATTTTAATACAGCCCACCTAACAAAACCTAATCTTCAATATTTATAAGCGCATGAAAGGTTGCGCTTTGTTTGTAAAAAAAAGTATATTACTGTCAATTTTTACTTAAGAAAAGTGAGAGTGAACTAAATTAATTCTATTTTTATTAAATTAAAAATAATAATTACCAATATAAAATCTTTCTCCTTTAGGTTCTGTTCCGTAGGTTTGTACTACAAGTGTTCAAAGTTTCAGTTTTTCTAAGTCATCTAGGAGCTTTTGGATAGTTGGAACGACTCACACAAGAAATTCTTTCTCTTGGTCAACAACACTAAGGTTGGTTTGAAGTGATTTTCATCCATCCGGAGCTAGGCATGTATACTCAGCCCTTCGGCTGGTTAGTGCTGCCTGCACCATCTGGGAGAAATCACATGTACTAGGGAGTTCAGAAAGTATGTTAGTGCCCCGTTGTCTGCTACGTGCAATCGCGAAAGGGCCTACCAATTTTTATGGGAAATATATTTTTACATATCGTTCAGGGTTCTTTTACATGCCACAGTCGACATGGCTTTACTTCTCCTCCGAAGGAAGTTGTGCTACGGATTTGTATAGATCAAGAAAAATCTGTTGATCTCAGCTGGGTCCTGAGGTAAACACTCTACCCCAAGACCACCAAGTTCAAAAGTAAATTATTATTTGAAATAATAGGTTAAAAAACACACTAAAAACTTTTCTCTCTCTATTATTTATTGAATGATGGTGAATTGCGAAAGCTTGTGGTTCCAAAAATGGGGCCGTGATTTTAAAATACTTGGGGAGACCTGGTCTAGCCTATTTACAAGCATACAAAGAAAATGCACACCTGTTTTCTATCAGATTGCTCAACCCATCAAGAAACTATCCATCTGTCTGGTATGACTTGACTAACAAGGATAGAGAAAGTTAAGAACTTTAAACGAACGCGTATTTTCAAAAGACGTTCTGATGAAGTGATTGTGTAAACAAGGAAAAATGACAGACAAACAGTGATTTTAATCTCACAGTTACCAGCAATACAGTCTACCACAGTGTGACGTGTTAGATCATGCAACAACATATTCAGGCATTTATTTAGATGATTGGCATGAAGAACTAGCAACGAACGAGATCCCGGCTAGCTTAGTTGGTAGAGCGGTCATCCTCTAAAGTCGTAGGCCTACGATCTGGATGTATTTATTATATTTTATTTATTTGAGCACAACCTACTTTGGAGAGAAAATAAAGTATTCGGTCCAATGTCGATTGTGGCATGTAAAAGAACCATGGAAGATACCTTTCCCGGCAAAATTAGTAGAACCTTTCACTCTCGCTCATAGAAATTCTCGTGTGCTGACCTAATCAGTCGGTTCAGAAAGTGCGCGTTAAGATGGGATGGAATGGGACGTGAGAAAAGGCAAGTGTTTTTGCGGTTTTAGTGGAAAAACATTTTTTGGCCAAAATAAATAAAATATTGCTCCAGTACAAATATAGAGTTTAATTTTCTTCACATGTTGATATCAACAGTTCCTGATTATATATCTTGAGCATGGTGGCATCATCTAACAAATTTTTTAAATTAACAGAAAAAGTTGTTACTAAATTCTTAACACACTTGACAGATATTTAAGAAATATTTAGGTCACCATGTGAAGAAAATTAAACTAAATGTTTATACTGGAGCACAATTTCATTTGTTTTATCCAAAAAACGTGTTGCCATAAAAACTGCCAAAGCATAATTTCTCGCGTGCCCTTCCATCCCACCTTAATACGCACGTTCTGAACCGACTGATTAGATCAGCACACGAGAATTTCTATTATTCAGAGTGAAAGGTTTTACTAATTTTGCCGGGAAAGGTATTTCCCACACCTCCCATGGTTCCTTCACATGCCACAATCGACATCGGACCGACGACTTTACTTTCTCTCCTAAGTAAGTTGTGCTATGGATTTTTATTGCTCAAGAAAAATCCGTTGAGCCCGGTTGGGTTTGAATCCAGGAACATCGGGTTTTGAGACGAGAAATTTACCCAAAGATCACCGAGGTTGGCATCTGGGATTAGGCCCGTAACCTTAATATACAGTTAAAATTATGGTGTGGCCTGTATTTCGCTCTCTTGCTTCCCTTATGGAAGCATCAGAACATACATTTGGGCAGTGGCAACGGGTATGTTTACACAGGAGTGGAACATCCGTCGTCAAAGCAATGGCCTGTTTGTAGTAAGGTACCTGTGAGTAATCAGAGGTAGTACGTGACGAGACCAACAAGGAAGTATTGTTGTTTTACCTGTATGACGCCGCCACCTTTGCTGTCACTCCTGACATGTAGGAACTCCTCCGGTAGCCCGATCATCTTCCCCAGCCAGTTCATGACGATAGTCTCCAGCTCCGTGCACGCTGGACTCGACGCCTGAGGAGAAACATTCGGTTACGATGGCCTCAACACTCGGGTGGACACAGCGAGGTTTTTAATGGATAAGGGTTGGTCTTAGGCTCTGGGCAAGACTCTTGTTCGAATCCCAGTTGGGTCCAAGTTTATTAGTTTAGGGTAGAAAGCGGGGGAATTTGCGAGTGACCATTGGGCCGGTTGGTCTCATGTGCTAGTTAGGATTCATTACTACGCAAATCATACCGTCTTAAATCAATAGTTAAGTTGAGAGGTACTAAGTCTGAACAAGTAGATACTAGCAACATTGACAATCAAATGTAGCAATATCCAGACTACTTGAAAATAATGGCAGTGCTTCTGCCCTTAGTTAATCCCTCACAAGCTATGATTTAGTGCATACATCGTTTACCCTGAAAGGTAGCAAGCAGTCTCACCATGATGGATCACAGTACTGTCTTATCTTATTAGCTACGCCATAGTGGAAACGTGCAAAGAATGCTTGCTACCTTGACAGATTACACTATGACCCTACACTACGTCAAAGTAAAATTGCTATATTTCAGTGCAAACTGAGTGCACATGATCTATTATAAAACACCGAGTGGTGAGTTGTTAGTTACCCAGGTAAACCCCAGACAGTTGATCGCGTCTGCCAGCATGTCACCTAGGAGGGAAGGGAACGAGTTGAGCGCCGGGAAGTAGGCGTGCATGTACGGACTCTGCCAGTGTGTGACCTGCAAACAACCACCAGCACTGCGTCATATGAGGAAAAAACGCTGGCAAACAAACTCAAACACACAAATAGCATAGTATTTAGAGAGATCCCTTTAGCAATTAAAGTTCCTATATCAGATGTGATGTATATAAATTTCCATGAAAGGGAATAAAGTATAATTGACTTTTTAAACGTATTTTACCCTATCAAAATCTTATTATAAAGTAAGATTTTGACCCGCCTCGGTGGCATAGTTGGCTAACGCGCTAGTCGTGTTGAGCTCGACTGCCGAGGACGGGAGATTGATGTTCAATCTCAGTCGGGTGAACTGGGGTGGTTTTTCCTAAATGGTTTTCCACTCTCCCTCCACGCAAATGCGGGTTCACTTCCTCTAATTCAATCTTCCCAATTCATAATCCATTAGCGTAATTAGTACTTAAAGCGTATAACCTGAATGGGTAGTAAGACGTGGTGCTAAATAATAAATAAATAATAGTAAAATTTTGGTAGGGGAAAAGATCTTTCAGAGCGAACTTTCTAGCAAAATAATTGTGTATCAACGTTTGACTTTTTGTTGTTGTTGCACTCTTCTCTCAAAGATGTTTCTTGGTATTACCTTTTATTTGTAGCTATTGTTGTTAACTTTTCGTGCTAGATATGTATTAATTATATATTTTGAATTGAAGTGTTATTTTGAAGTTATTACAACCATCATCCTAGATTTATTTATAATCAATAATATAAGTTGAAAAGAAAATTAAGATTAAAATTGATTGATGGGTCTGTTCGGACAGGGTTTTCCTTTACATTGATATTTTTTCCTTAAAATTGTCGACGAAACTAATGTTCTTTTAGGTATTATTTGACTTGATGTAAATTATTTGGAAGATTCGATTACTCGTTTTGTGTTTCAACATTTTTTTTCCTCTCTCTGTATTATTTTTACTTTATCTACTCTATTTCACCTTTTTTGTAATATATGGAATGTTTGATATATTTTTCGTCCTATTTTTTTTTAAGTAAAAAGGTCACTATTTATAAAATATACGAAATACGATTTTTTTTACTATAATAATATAAAGTTTTATTTATTATTGCTACATGAGCACAAAATTTCTTAGAATATGAGGATAGAGATTATAAATATTTTTGTATATGAAAAAGACTAAAGATATTGAATTAAAATAAAATTCCTTGCATATTCTTTCGAACCCAATACCTACTGTTATCGAGAATATTTTTTTCTATACAAGTTCAGTATCAATATCTTGCTTTAAGTTAAGGTAAACGTAATCGATACCTTTCTTTCAATACCACATTCCCCTCCAACTATTTGTGAATAATTCGGTACCTATACAGATACTTATCTTAATCTTAATGTGAGTTGACACCCAATTAGGATATAGTGATTAAGACTGTTAATATATATTTACATCTTTTAATATGATTATGTGTTTAAAGGACAGTTATTAAATAAATACACGTTCTTTTAAAAAGTGAATTCTGTACTACTATTTAAAAATACAAATATGCTGAACGTTTTCATTAATTGTGAGTGGCTCTATTTTAAATGTTTATTTCTCGTGTCTTCTATATAAATACAGACCAGCACATTTCGTCACAGATGCCGGAGAGATATCCGAGCGTGAAAAAAAGCTCGTCACAGATCACTGTTGCCGGAGATACTCGAGCGTGAAAAAAACTTATCTCTGGTAGCAGCGGTGGGATTCATTTTCACAGCCGAGAGTCAAGTCTCGCTACTCCTCCATCAGTTTCTTATTTCCACTGTCCGTGAGTGTGAGATAAATAGACGTCATCCCACGAGTGCACAAAGCTTATATAAAGTCTTTGTTATAAATACCACCCATCCATAAAGGGTTACAACTTTATTTGTCTGACTCCTTCTGTGTTTTTAAACACATACTATCAATAGGTTGATATATACCTCGCTCTAATCGGAGATATATTATTAAGACACCAAGTCTTACTAGTTAGGTGAGCGGTAGGAACGAGTGACTTCGATTTGGGGGTCCGGGGATTTGATCCTGACCGTCATCACGCGGGTGAATTTCTCCACAGCGTGTTATTTAATTTAGGTTTACAGCCACCAGATTAAAGAAAGGAATATACTTATCTTTTAATAAAATTTAACATCAAGTCGAGTTTTTCATAATAAGCTTATTAAGTTTACGGTATTATTAAAAGGCTTATAAGACAAACTATCACATTTTATGTGCTTTTATTTTTGTTTTCTAATAATCTGTTAGCAAAACCAAATCAATTTAAATATTTATTTTTACAAACGATGAAAATTACATCTTACGATTAAAACTAATGCCTTGTTAGTTTTAAAAAATCTTGATCTTTGACGAATTACAGTATATAGCCCCCATCGGCCTAAGTATAACAATTTTAGATCATTCCAACTTTATTTATGTGCTACACTTCTGAGTATCTAATCTAACTAATATACAGAGATAAAGGGAAAAGATGAATTTTAAGTACATATAATAACTAGCATTTGCTTGGAGAGAGGGTAATAATTTTGCAATTAAATTTTAAGTGTGGAAAACCACACTAATTTAAATTGGCTAAGATATGTTTCAAAGATGAGTACGTCGGTTAATGACGCTGGCATTTTGGCCTAGCTGTTCCTGAGGGGGTCATATGTCTTGCTGAAACAATGATTGATGAAGGCCAGACTGACCCACACTATAGTCCAATTATGATAAGAAAGGCCTTATGTAAGAGCTAGAAAAGTTATTATACCCACACTCACGTAATCATACGGCAGTTCATCGTAATTTTTCGAAAATACCTGTAATTACCCATCACTGGCCCTACATCCAATAAGAATGTAAAACTTTTTAAGAACACAATGAGCATGATTTTTAATGGTTTGTTGTTTAAGAATAGTGTCAAATAAGACTATTAATTACATAATGTTTTATGGCTATGCCAAAAAGGGGAGAGGTATTTTGTGGGTTCAAACCTCCCCAAAAATATTATTCATCATTAGGTCATCAATCTTGCCATTAATTTTCTGCATCCCTCCACTTTTGTCTATGTTGGGTCAATTCTTTTTTTTTACGTCTTTGTACTTTCTTCTGCCGACATCATTCGCTATCTGATTCATTTACTCCATTCTTGGTCTCCCTCTTGAATTTTCCCCTTCCATATCTCCTTCTATAATTATCTTCGTCAAACTATCATGTCTCAGTATATGTCCTACCATGTTAACACTTTTTTTTGCTCTTTACCTTTTCAAAGTTTCCTTTCATCGTTTGCTTTTATTAGCGTGAAATATTATTAGTAGTGTAACTTTGTGTTTCTCTTTAGTGATTAGGTTAGTAAATTATTTGAGTTTTATAAAATTCATAACAACAATCCCGATTATATTGATTAGAAACAAATTTAAAATTTCTTCAAGACGTCACCACGAGCCAGCACAAGTAAGATCACACCTCCTCAAGTATATACATGGTTATATGGCTATATTAATCGAACTCGGTGCTCTTCAAGCAAAGTTCCCACCACAGGACCCAATGTTTGTGGGTTCTAGCCCAGACAAGGTCGGTTAGTTTTTCTTGAGCGATGAAAAATACGTAGTACATCTTCCTTCGGAAGGGGAAATAAATCTGTCGGGTCCCATGTTGTGGGGTATGTAAGAGAAACCTGTAAGTTATGTGAAGATAACATTCTGGAATAAATTGGTAGACCCTTTCGTGTTCGCTTATAAAAATTCAGTGTGGAAGGCAACTGAGATTCACCACACTTCCGAAACTCCTCCAATACATAGGATTTCTCACAGATGGTTCAGGTGGCACTAACCAGCCGAAGAACTGAGTGCATGCCCAGCTCAGGATGGATATAAATCACCTCAAACCAATCTTCGGGTTGTTGACTTAAGAAGAAGACGATGGCTATATCGTAACATGTTGAATAATTTTGTGCATCTCTTAAGCTCACTGCTACTCAAATTTGATTTAAAATCACAAATTCGGATCGTCTTAATCCTTAGTTTTGTGCGTGACAGAAGTATGGCAATGTTGTAGGGTGAACATTTAGATACCGGGGTAGGTAGGTATTTCACCACGTCTTACTACCCGTTCGGGTTATACGCTTAAGTAATAATTACGCTAATGGGTTAGGACTTGGGAAGGTTAAATTTAGAAGAAGTGAACCCGCATTAGCGTGAAGGGAGAAAACCATTTAGCTAAGGCCACCCCCGGTTCCGACTGAGACTCGAACCTTGATCTCCCCGTCCTCAGCAGTCTAGCTCAACATGAAACTAGCGTGTTAGCCAACTACGCCACTGAGGTGGGTTATAGATATCAACACAGAACTTGGTAACCTTTGTCTTACATATAAATAATGTACTGTACATTTAAAATCAAAAGAAATCGAATATCTAACAGTACATCTATTACAATATATTCTTAGAAAGCTCTGAAACGCGCTGTAAGCGTTCAGAAATCTCAAACTATTTAAGTAATGGTTTATTATTTAAAAGTATGTATCACGCCAAAATGGAGGTGAAATTGTTTTTCAAGAAACACAAATCTATTGTTGTTTTGAATCAACAACAATTTACTATATTATTTATTATTCTTTTCTTTAAAGGTCTGGTAATATAATTAAAAAGTGGAAGCTGAAGGAAGATCACATGACTAAAAGTATGAATACGTGAAATTAGATAAGCAACATTTATAGGTGTCAGGTAAAGATTCTTCTTGTGAAAATTAGACTGTAGGTCACGACGTTCAACGAGAAATGTAGCACTTCTGAGAAGAAGGTAAATAGTGAAAAACATAGATCTAGATTTCCTCAAACAAATAAAAGTTTTTTATTTTAGGGTTACGATCCCAACAGGAAATTTTAAAACATTAGAGAGTGATTTTGATGCTTCAGAACTGCCGTAGATACTTCAGTGCGATAATTATCTCTTCATGCAGGCGATGGTAGTAGACCTCTCTACGTCCTGTATGTCCTTACCCGGGCATGATGACCCCTCTCGACATCTCCCATGATCTCCTCCCAATTCTCAGGTTCGACGGGAGCGTTCTCAGGAACCAGTGTCCTCAAGTATCCTGGCTTCACATCCGGGTACACCCTCCTGTTCCTTATGTCCTGCAGGTAGTCAGCGATGTAGTCTACCATCTCCTTGCCTGAACAATCACAACCAGATCACTATATAAACCCGTTTATCCGAATCGTGGTTATCCTAAATTGCGGTTCACCCGGAACACCCTTTCAATAAGAAAACATATTGTATTAATAAAAACACCCAGTATCAACCCACGATCGGGCCATGCCAACGGAGGGGTCACTGGCCACCGTATGTTGGTGAAGATAATACCAACTTCTGCAGATATACGGTAGGGTGTCTTGTGGTCAGTACAACAAACCCTCTGGACATTAATCTCGGTTTTCTAGACCGAAGCCGCTATATTTTATTTAAAATATCACCTCTTTTGTCTTCACGAAGCTTAGTTGACCCCGTTCCAGACTCAATGTTTAACAGAAAATCTGGAAATGCCGGGTATTGAACCCGGAACCACTAGAACTGAAAAAGATTATAGCACTGTTTCTTACTACCCATTTGGATTATACGCTTTAGTATTAATTACAATAATGAACTAGGAATTGGGAAGGTTGAATTTAGTGCAAGTGAACTCACTTATGTGTGGAGAGATAGTGGAAAAACATTAAGAATACCCCCCCCCTTCACCCCAGTTCACCCGACAGAGATTCGAGCCTCGAATATCCCCGTCCTCGACAGTTTAGCTCAACACGTAACTACTGCGTTAGCTAACTACGCCACCAAGGCGGGTCTCTAAAACTTAAACTAGGAACTCTGACCACTAGAACACAGAGTGGTTACATTGTATTTCTTACATTACTATTTCCATTACTGTTTCCAAGCCTGTGGCCTAGGTCAGTTTTTTATTGAAGCCATATATTTTCCACTACCAGCTTGCTGGACCTGTCATAGATTCATATGCCTTATAATCTATCTTAAGACTAGTACAGGCACAACATCCAGTCCCCGGCCACCAAGTTATCAATGAAATGGGGTAAACCCATATTTTCATCAATGATAAATTTTCGGCCATGCCAGGAATCCAACACAGGACCCTTTGTTCAGTAGGCAGACATGCTACCAACTGAGCTAAGGTGTCGGACGGTCATATTGTATTAATATTAGCTAAATCTCTCGAATTACAATTATTTAATTCACTATAAAGCACAGAAACTCTACATTTACTGTTAAAAGGTAGAATATTTGGAGTTTTTTTTAAAACACGTTGAGGACTTACCATGCTTTTGTTTGTTACAAAAAATCATATCTTATAAAATATACTGTAAATAAACTACAATAATAAATTATGTATATCGAACTTTGTATATCCTTAACAACGAAAATTGTTGGTGACCTGGTGGTCTATGGTAAGGTGTCAGACTGGCGGCCGGGTTCAATCCTCGGTCCCGGCACAGATTTATCTGATTTACAAACCCTTCCTTCACCTCTGACAAGACATCTTGGAATTTGGGGAATGCCAGGCCGCCACCGTGGTTCGGATTCCACGTTAAACTGTAGGTCCTTCATTTCATCTCACAATCACCCTACCATTACACATTAGCGTAAGTGCGTATAACCCGAACGGGTAGTAAGACACGGTACTAATAAAATAATAATAATAATAATAATATAACGAAAATTTCTCAAAATCACATGATTATTCAGAATTTTGATCTTTCGATTGGACTTAATCCCACCAAATTTGTATGAACGACTTTCTAGTTTATTATTATATTATTATTTATTATTTGAAAAATCCACCACATTTTACTACCTGTACAGTCTATGCATTTTAAATACGCCAATGAAAGAGAGATTAGGGACGTAAAAATAATCGCATTTGCCTGGAGGTAGATTAAAAAACCATTTAGGAATAAACCACACTCAATAAACCTTGACCTCCCGTCACTAACAAACCAGACAAGATGAGCCTGACATTTAGTTCACGTGACCACTGATGCAGCTAACTAAAAAACGTTACCAAGACTACATGAAATAAGGCTACCATATTTTACCATTTATAGAAAAAAAACAGATCCATGAGCATGAGGGTATGTAGAAATAAAAAAACAACAGAATTACATATTCTAATGAATACAACATAAGGTGGGATTTACCTGTGGGTAGAATTTGCCTGTTTCAAAACGTTGCTTTATCAATGTCATTTAATTTAAATTACCAATTTAACAACAGTTTTTCCTATAAAGAATAAATTTCAAAAAAGATCACGATAGAGGTATAAGCGCACATTTAATACAATCGGATAGTCATGGGAAAAAGCTAGCCTTCACTAGATATATTTATATTTGTTTATAAGTAAGCAAAGTGATCTGAAGTTTTGAAAATAGCTGTTATTTTGCACAGTTTTAAACTAAATAAAAAGGCCAAGTGTCAATGGTGATTACTTGACGCCTATTTTGTATGCGCTCACAAATATTATTCTCATCACACTCCTAGTATAGTATTTCATTCTACTTAATGTATGTTTTGCAATTGGACTACTGAATCACTTGTATCAAATTTGAATCTAGTGCAATACTGTCAACTGTTCTAACCCATGCTACTCTACGACGCCTTGTTTTATGAGACGGCCAGCGTCTTATTGACTTCTTTCAATGTACAGTGTTTTCACTGATGGTTATTTATACATCCCCGACAGACAAGGACGTATACACACTTCCAATAAAACGGAAACATTCTACAGTTCTCTTTTTATTTGTTTATCAATAAGGTGTTGTGGTATATTATATTTATTATTTTTATTATTATTATTATTATTATTATATTATTATTATTATATATTAGCACCGCGTCTTACTACCCGCTTGGGTTGTACGCACTTACGCCAATGTGTAATGGTAGGTTGATTGTGAGATGAAATGGAGGACCTACAGTTTAACGTGGAATCCGAACCACGGTGGAGACCTGGCATTACCCACATTCACAAGTTGTGATTAATACACGTCTTGTCAGAGGTGAAGGAAGGGTTTGGCAATCAGATAAATCTGTGCCGGGACCAAGGATTGAACCCCGAACCCCAGCACAAAAGTCCAACAACTTACTACCCCTAGACTGCCAGGTCACCGTTTGTTGCAAACAAATGTTTACTAGCTTGTGGATTATTTCCTCTTTAGAGGTTTGGGGAAGAGCTTTTTTTTTTTTTGTAGGGTGATTTAACTCTTGATTATGTATTAGAGTAAAGGCTTTTCTATTTACTAGAGCTTTAGGAATGAATTATTGTTGATAGTGTTTTTTCAAATCACTTCGTTGCTTTAAATAAAATTGTCATGAAAATACATGGGGCCGTATTAAAGATCACGTGGAATTTAGACAAATAGTCTAGTCAAAGATCTTTCTATGTCCTGAATTTGTATTTTGTCTTCATGAACAAGGAATTATATTTATGCTTTAACATTTTCTGTGTTTAATATTTCAATGTTTATTAATTTGGTGTGTAAATCTGTTTTACTTTTAAGATAACTAATAATGAAATATCATATTATTTCAAAGAATTATTTGTGATATATATATATTTATCATAGAAAGGCTATTTTATTATGAGCCTCGGTGGTCTTGGGGTAAAGTGCTGCCCCAAGATCCGATATTCGTTGGTTCAAACCCGGTTGAGGCTCACGGTTTCTTACTGAGCGGTAAAAATCCGTAGCACAACTTCCTTCGGAGGAGAAGTAAAGCCGTCTGTCCCATGTCAGTTGTGGCATATAAAAGTTCTCTATGGGGTATGTGAAAATATGTTCCCAGAAAAATATGTAAGCTTGTTTACAGAAATCCAGTGTGAAAACACCTGGAAACTACTGCACTTTCAGGACTTCCCTATGATATGTGCATTCTCCCAGATGGTGCGGATATTCCTAATCAACTCAAGGTCTGAGTGCATGACTAGCTCCATAAGCATATCAAGATCAAACCTCGGGTTGAATACTCATTATTATTATTAGGCTATTCAATAAAACATTTGGATTTTTTCAAGTGTCTTTTGCATTATTTGATCAAAACTACTGATGGATACGTGTACTGAATGTCAAACACATCTAGCCGGGTTTGTAGGTGACGGAGGGTGAGAGTTCGAAACTCGGCCGGGAGTACGGTGATAATTTACCCTAAATTGTTTCCCACTCTCCCTCCACGCCATTTCGGCTATAATTACCGAATATTCTACCTTCCTCATCCATTGCCCAGTATTGTAATTAAATACAGATAGCCTAGAAGGGTATTAATACGAGAATAAATCAAGAATCCATTTTGGCCTAATAATAATATAATAATAATAATAATAATATTAGAAAGGAATCTACACATTTCCTACTAGAACTTTTTATCACGTGATATAAGGCGTCAGTATTTCAATAGACTGTATTGCTGGTGACGAAGAGGTTGAGGTTCGAATCTTGTCTTGATGCACTTGGGATGGTTTTAAATATGTGATTTATCACTGTGTTTATCCCATATTCTCTTTCACTAATGCAGTCACACTTCCTCTAAGTTACTACTCCCCCGTACTTGCCCCGTTAGACTAAGGGGTTGAATCTGTCTCACGTCTGAATAACCGGGATATTCGATACAAGATTATGCTCAAACCTGACATCACGTTCAAAACTTGAAGACAAGTAGATCGGGATCAGTATAATAATTTTATCATTTTGGAACAATTATATAAACATATATTTAAATATTGTTAAATGACTTCACTTATCTCAATTCCACGGGTTTATAATGGAAATTACAGAAAATTTCAATGTGATCGACGCCTGGTTCAAGCTGTATAAATTATAGTAGGATTTTTGTAGAAGAAAACTTAAGAAAATACAAATACATTTTCAACATAGAAAACACCTTCTTCGGTGGCTGCACAGTCTAAGACATCACTCTCACAATAAACTATTATTATACATATATATTTTACATGTCAGGGTATAAAAATCAATATCTGTATATTAGCTCAGTACAAACTTTGAAAACATCATATTATAATTGAGATTAATATTTTTTTCATCTTAGGCATATAAAAAGAAATAAAACATGAGCTAAAACATTATTTATAATTAATTAAAATAAATAAAACATAGCCCTATTAATAATTAGAATTTTGCAGTTGTTTGAAATATCACACATTTTTAAAGTTAATTCCCATTTAGGTAAGCTTGAAGAAAAACAAAAGAAGAAGCCATCATTATTAAGTTATTTACGCGTACCCCTGATAAATATGCCACTTACAGAACAGCTACCCCTAGGGTACTCGTAGCACAGATTTAAAATCACTGTTTTTTTTGTTTTTGTTTTTTAAATAATAGTCACTAAGATGGCAGGGAAAACACATCACGCTATTCACATTTGAGTTACACAGGGAGATTCTTTCGGGATTGGACACGAATAAACAACTTAATAGCATCAGATAAAGGTCAAAAACACCTATAAAACCTACTTTATTAGTACCTTTACAAATCTGAATACAACCAGAAACTTTACGTTCTAATAAAGTTAAAAAAGCAACACCTACCCAAATACAGGACGTGTTCAGTCCGGAGTAAATCTCCTTGCATAAGTTAGTAAAAAAACTACTAACCTGTTAAGTTTAAAACACTATTTAATTTATACCATTTTCTCTATATTTTATAATAAGCGTGTGTATGATGTGTGTATCATAGATTTTGGTTCAAAGAATGATCCGTAACCAAACTTACACTTACCTAGATATTGGCTGGTTTAGTTTTTTGAATCCAGGTTATTCCAATGTTAATAAAATTAACTATTTTGTATATGCCTTGCAATCTAATAGTACCTTATATAAAGGTGTTTTGAGGTGGAAATATTTAATTAATTATGTA
The DNA here is from genome assembly GCA_039000515.1 of Timema cristinae. Taxonomy (NCBI): domain Eukaryota; kingdom Metazoa; phylum Arthropoda; class Insecta; order Phasmatodea; family Timematidae; genus Timema; species Timema cristinae. The sequence goes on from JBCFYV010000935.1 coordinate 28,477,099, forward strand.
GTTTGCTTTTAAAACTAAATGTAATTAATTTAATTGAATAATAGTTATTTTTATGATTATACATATTATAATAGTACTAATGATAAAACTATTTAATTCTAAAGTGTATATTCTTGTCAGACACAATATCATCTTATTTTATGGTTCTAAATTGACAAATGAAGACGTTAATAGAAATATATTGACCTTAAGATATGCATCCGCTATTAAAACTAGGACAATGTTTACCGGTAGTAAAAAAGTTTACTCCTTCCGCCCTACCCCCCCTTCTCCCAGACGCCTCTCCGAAACTCTGAGGGGGGGAGGGTATCGTTTGAAATCTTGCTCGGCCTATGGGCCGATGTAACAAATAATTTGGTCTATACTGAAATTTTCTCAAACACACTTTATAAATAAGAGTGCCTTGTGTATATGTTATAAATTTTCCATTTTTAAAATGAAGTGTCTTTAAAACTAAAATTTACGTCATTTTGTGTTTTATTAATTTAATTTTTTAATTTTTTAAGTTTAGACAGTCTTTATTAAAGAAAATGAAATTATTTTCCTACTTTTACCTAAGTATTGCGCAATTTGCGCATGGTTTTGTTAGTTATTATTATTTCAAATCGTTTACCACAAACATATTTACTAACTAATTTGAATTTGTTTCCATATATTGTAAGGTATAGTAATTGTGTGACCTAAAAGTATCAAATACTCTAAGATTTAATGTGAGCTAGTTTAATTTATTAATGGTAGTTCCATGGTAAATCCATGTACCATCAAAATAAATGTAGCAAAGTTGTAATCAGTATAAAGGAAACGTTTATTTAAAAATGAGGGGCTAACCAAAGCATTCATTCTAAAATTAGAGCTTACCTCTTTTCCTGTACTCTTCAAAATCCATTCCGCGACCTTGGGGAGAGAAAGTTATACTAGAAGCAGTGGAACTGAAACAAATAAATTGTCAATACGTTTGAAATATGGCAGACACAAGTGCTTTTAGTCATATCCAATTATATATGTCTATGTGTGTGTGTGTGTGTGTGTGCTACATCATTCGTAGGCCAGTTTGTGACCAATAGCCTACTTTTATTTTTAGCAGTGCGTCTTACTACCCGTTCGGGTTATACGCTTATGAAGGTTATATTTAGATTAAATGTATCCGCATTTGCGTGGAGGGAGAGTGGAAAACTATTTTGGAAAACCACCCTCAGTACATCCGACCAAGATTTGAACCTCGATCCCGCCCGTTATTGGCAGTCTAGTCTACTGCGAACGTAACACCTTAGAACATACGGCCATCGAAGCGGGTGATTATCCAGTACTAATGTACTGTTACTCAGGGGAGGCCCGTATTTACTAATAGTACATAGTTTCTGTGGAGGTTTTCTCCATGTCCCGATGAGATGAGATGAAGGTGATAGTGGGTATGAGGGTGTGGAACCGGTGGAAACACTTAACCTAACCTAAACCTAACCAAGCAGATCCTGGTGAATAATAATAGTTCCCTTTACGGAAAAAAATACTCAAGGTACCAGCGTAGAATCGAACTAAGGACCCCTAACCTGGTAGCCAGGTGCGCTTACCATTATACAAAGAGGCTGGTTTGTCAATTATGTAAGCCAATGAGTAGAGTTTTAAAGTAGCTGTAATTATGTATTTATGATGTTCAACAACTACTTTGACAAAAGTGGCGTAAAGCAATATTTAGAATTATTGACCGAGCGTGGCGAGGTACTAGTTAAACTTGACTATTTGGCATTTCATCTGTATGTCCGTATATTTTTTCCATGGAAGTTGTCAAACTCTAGAACCAATTCTAACCAAATTTGGGATACATATTCTTTGAACAGTGTATGCAGTGTACGTGGTTTTTCGATCTGGTTATCAGTTTCAATATGGCGGACACTTAAAATATATATTTCTGTTTGTTTCGGGGAAACTACCAAATGTGTGGACTAATTTTAACGGCATTTGGCACATATATTCTTTTAACCTAGGCAAAACAGCATAATATGTACATCTGGCTAGCGGTTTCAATATGGTTGGCTACTCAAAAGGTTTTTCGTTTAGAAACTTTTCTCAAGGGATTTGAATTTAAAATTTCCCAAGCAATCGATTGCGTATCTAGCGCGGTTTTTTTTTCATAATATATTGCGAGATTAACAACGATTATTAACTACGAACGTAATATACTATTGAATATGATATTAATTTGTTTGCTGTCTAATTAATTCATCAAGGAAAAATATAAATTTTAAATCCAAGGAGATATTATGGGAGATATTTCAACTGGAAATCAAAGGGAAATCTTAATATTGTAACCATTTTAATTACTAAAATTTATTATCAAAAAATTAGGCGTTTAAATTGTTTGTTTGTTTCTTTAAATTTAGCCTATGTACTGTACATATTTAATAATGTGTATAGCAAGCATGAATAAAATCAGATAAAATTGGTTTATTTTGATTTTATAAATTTTTAAATATTTAATATAGACCCTATTATGAACAAATTATGTAAGTAGTGTTGTATTGAATAAAGGAGTTTTGTTGAAATCGGTTTAAGCAGAATTTTCGACCATTTTACTGTGAGTTAAAATATTCTCATTTAGTTTTAATAAGTTGTTTTATAATATTTTATTCCGAACAGTGGCGGCTCATATCTAAAATTAGTGGGGGTGCTGCTCCAGAATTTTTTTAGCTTTTGTTTTAAAATTGTGTAAAAAGGAAGAAAAAAAACATGTATAAAAAGAAAATTTATTCAGGAATTTGATAAAACCTTAGCAAAAAAAACTGTATTACTTCTTTTAACTTAAATTGTTACAGTTCAAGCTTGATCTATTCATTTAAAATGAAATCCATTCTTCTTGTTTTAATTTGCACAAAAAGTTCAATAATTTTCTCCTTGATCTCTGGATGACAATTGAGGAAATTTTTCTCCTTTGAAAGTACTGCAAGCGCATTTAGTCTTTCTGTTAAATAAAAGAACCGAAAAAAAATTAATCAAATATAATAGCTGGAAGCAGAATAATAATCTAATTCTACACTCTTCTACACTTTATCAAATTCAAGAATATGGTACATGGTTTTTAAGCACAACACACTCTGAGTTAAAAAAACACTTCCTTCCGCCATCACGCCAGAGCCGGCACTGCGAGAGCAGCAGTGCTCTCTCTAACTGGCAGTTCCGCCTTCCTACCCACTCCCTCCTATGTACACATGCGCACAACAGTCAAACACCACGTCACTGGCACTGTGAAGCGCACAGTTCAATACAAAGATTTTTGAATCTTTTTCATAAGCTGAGGGATGGCTACTGAAATACTAACACTAAGCTTAAGGAATATATATTGTACTACAAAAATAAAGAAAGAATTAAAGAAAAAAGAATTCATTATATTAAATGTTATCGATAATATCAAGTGGATATAGGGGGTGCTGCAGTTCTGCAGTGCCTATACACGAGCCGCCACTGCATCCAATATTCATTATTAATTTTATGAAGTTTAGAAAAGGATATAATATTTTTTACTTTCAGAAGACCAAATATTATGAATAAAATTACGCTTTAAAATAAATAAAAATAGTAGCTTTTTTATTACAAAATGGTTGGCTGATTGAACATTACAAATCTCCTGTTGAGAGCCACCCTCACTATATCCTCAAGGGATTTGAGCCCTGCCCCCCATCAACGGAAACTAATTGCAATGTAATGATATTTTAACAATGTATACTGTTAGTGCTCCAGTGTTGATAGTAGTCCTTTACAAACTATCCTCAGAGTGAGCAATTTTAAAATCTGGGTACTAATTAAACTTGATTTGATCAAATTAAATTATTCTGAATGCCACCTGGAATGAAACAGGAGTATACAGAGGCTGAGTTTCCTTGTTTATGGGAGGAATATTTAGCTGAAATAAATGAAGAAGATATAATTTAGAATAAAATTAATATAACCGCATTTGAGTGGAAGGAGAGTTAAAAACAATTTAGGAAATAAACACTCTCAGCACATCCGGCTGGGATTCGAATCCCGACCTACCTGGTCACCATCAAGTGTGGTTAGATGAGCTTGTCAACGTGAGTCCACCAATGTGAATTATTAACCAATTAAATGTTCACTAACATAAAAACTACCCACTTCGATGGCCGCATGGTCTAAGGAGCTACTTTCGCAGTGCACTAGTCTACTAATAGTGGAAAGGGGGGATAGAGGTTCGAATCTCAGTTAGATGTATGGAGGGTGTTTTTTAATTAAAAATAGCTTTCTGCTCTGCCTCCAGGCAAATGCTGGTAAATTTCCTTTAAAGATAACCTTCCTAATCCCTAACAACATTTGAGTAATTAGTACATAAGCGAACGGGTATTATACGCGATGCTAAATAAACAACTACCGCAGGCCGTGACGCTCGAAGGCTGCAGATGGCCTAAGTGCCGCACTTTGGGAACCCCTGCTCTATAACATGTTTTAACTTACAAACTCCGTATGAGTGCCGGACTAATCCGTCAGAACAAACTGTTCATCGAGGCTGCACCATTAACGTCACCGTAAACTGCAAAATCATCGCCACGTACCGACTTCAAGACGTAATCGAACCTTGAAACGACGGATTCGCTGACTAAGCGGTAAATGTGCACCCCCCACCCATAGAGACACGGCCAGGTAGGGTCAACTTGTAGGACTTCTTTACGCTATTCCCTCGCTATCAATTACTCGCCACGTTTGACTCTTTGGGAGTAGGAGGATCAACTCTTCTATGGAAGGTGACCTGGTGGTCTAGGGGTAAGGTGTCAGACTTCTGTGCTAGCGGCCGGGGTTCAATCCTCGGTCCCGGCACAGATTTATCTGATTTCCAAACCCTTCCTTCACCTCTGACAAGACATCTTGTGAACGTGGGGAAAGCCAGGCCTCCACCGTGGTTCGGATTCCACGTTAAACTGTAGGTCCTTCATTTCATCTCACAATCACCCTACCATTACACATTAGCGTAAGTGCATATAACCCGAACGGGTAGTAAGACGCGGTGCTAATAATAATAATAATATAACTCTTCCGCAGAATAAACTCACTACTCTTGCACATGTCTTTACTTTCTGACACAATGAAAATATTGTAATCATGAATGTAAGAATTACTTCAATATTTTCATGGATCTTAATGTGTTCCCGAAAACAAAAAATATAGCTCTTACAGTTCCATCTGTCTGTATTTCTGTCTCTCCATCTATGATTGCTGTTGTAGCAGAAATGGTTTGATGGATTGTGTTCAAATTTATATATATATATATATATATATATATATATATATATATATATATATATATATATATATATATATATTATATATTGTTATATGGCCATACTTCAAGGCAAAATCGTAATTATGGTTTTAGCCCTAAAAATGAAGAGTAATTTACAAATAACTGATTTTTGAATATTCAATAGTTTTTTTAAAATATCTTTAACGTTCTTGTTTAAAAGGGTTATTTCGAGATTGTTTAACATTAACAGTTTGTTTAAGGATAGTTTACTGGTGAGTAATTATTTTAAATTTGATATTTTTTTTTAAAAAAAAGCTCAAAATATTTGGTTAAAAATTAATATCTGAAGAGTGTTTCATATGATTATCAAAGTAACTTATCGCTTTTATAAAATAACTTACTAAATCATAGTTTACTGTAATGATTTTTAAAGATGTCACAAATTTTAATATACTATAATGAAAATTATGAATGACTGTGTGGTACTTTTTTTTTTCCAAAGAGAGATTGGGGAAGGGGGGCGAGTCGTTTTATTTGATGCAGTGCTTGCTTTGCTCTAACGTTCCCCAACAGGAGATGGCATTTATATAATGTTCAACGTTAACTCTCTCTTGAAGTATTTTAAAGTGTTCTCAAGCATGATTGGTGTATTAGGTTATTTGACTCCAAATAAGCCTAGGCATTCAGGAAGAATACAAAGATACTTTATTAATAATCTAATATTTTACGGAGGTGGGGGTAGTTTAAATCCATTAAAAAAACATCCCCCTAGGTAGGTGTCGTGGAGTTTTTCCAGGGTAGGCAAGACTTGTTCAAACTTTAAAATTTTGATATGTTCAACACCACCCGTTTCCCATTTGACCAGACATACATTATATATTACTACATACTCTTGCTTATAGCGGGCAGATAAGGGTTCGAATCCGAGTAGGCCTACTCGATAGAATGGTTAGAGTTTTGAATTAAAAACCCTTGACGTGAACTAATAACGAAAAAAATGTTGAGTGGCTGCCATATTGAAACGGATAACTAGATTTTAAAAATATGAAAGCATAGTTATACTCTTTGTTTGAACTTAGATTCAAAGAATGTCTCTTTAAAATTTCGTTAAAATTGGTTCACGCATTTGACAATTACATACATACGAAATTCCAAATGCTCAAATTATAAAAAAGAGAATCCGGCTTCAGTTAGTCAATAATAGGTTTATGGTAAAATGTTATCAATGTTGAACGAAAAAATAATAATACATGTTTTCATTTTCTAAAAAGGTTTTTACCTGCTTCGGTGCCCTGGTCGGGTGTACTGAGGTTTTTTCAAAATGTTTTTACACTCTTCTTCCACGCAAATGTGGGTACACTGCCTATAAATTCAACCTTCCTCATTCCTAGCATGCGTGTCTAGGCTACATCACTCGTAGCCCGGTAGTGGAAAGATTAGCCAGTACTAATGTACCTTTGTCCAGGAGACGCCCGAAGACGCCCGAATGTACTAATCGCACATCCTTTCCGTGGAGGCTCTTTCCATGTCCCGATGAGATGAGATGATGGTGAGTATGAAGGTTTGAAACCAGTAGAAACATTTAAACCTAACTTAATCTTAGCCAACCAAACCCTGGTGACTTTTGGGGTAATTTCCCTTTCGGGAAAAATAAATACCCAAAGTACCAGCTGGGAATCCAACTTGGGACTCGTAGACTCGTAGCCAGGGGTACTGATCACTACACCACGGGATCGGTTAACACATTGGTGTAATTAGTACGTAAGCGTTTAATCCAAACAGTTGGTGGTGCTAAAAGAAAAAGGTTATTTCTATCAAAATCCCACTGTATCTCGATAACGAGGTAAAACTCAATTCTTTTGTACCTATAAGTCAGCCTCTTGACCCCCCTCCCTCGAGTTCAGTGAGGAACTGTAGGTAATTCTATATGGAGACCTGCGTCTGTATGTGTGGCTCGCCTGACTCATGAACCCGCTGATCACGTTTGTCACCGTGTAAACTAAAACTTGTTCCGCGAGTCGGCCGGAACCGCAGCAAACAACGTTACTACAGTCGTCGCCGCCGACACTATTATACGGAACATTGTCTGGCTTTTAGTGGCCCGCACTCGTAGCAGATACATACATCTCGAGTCAATACAGAAAACGTTCGAGTGAAGAATAACGTTCTACACCCGCGTTCACATTCAAGAGGCGCAGAGAAAATACGAAACGAAGAGTTCGAGGCGTTTATTTTATTCCAACGTTTTGGAGTGGCGTACTCAAAGGGGGGTAAGGCAGGGCATTTATCCCCCAAATATCTTTAATAATTTTAATAAAATCTTAGCATAACACAGCTACAGTCTAAATTTTATTGGAATATCCTTTCAAAAAAAATACAGAAATGGTTTTCGGTCAACAATTATAACATTTTTACTATATTATTAGTTTTATTTTATAAGTATTGATACAATCTGCTAAACGCGACAGCTGCAAATCACATGATTTGATGTATAAGAACATGAAATAAGTTTTCAAATAAGGCCCGTCCTATCAAAATTAGACTGTATAGTAAATGCCAGTTGGTCCAACCCCCATGCCACAAACTATGTTTATTTGCGGCCCCCCCCCCTCCCCCCTTTCCACCCCCGACGTTGGTCGTTTGGAAGTAGTCTATGACTCTGGTTGTTTTTAACATATTTAAAGACGTTTTAATTCATGGATTTTAACTAAATGCCTTAAATCCTACACTTTTTCCTCTCTATTTTATTTCCTCGTTACGTCTAATGGGATGGGTATGGGTGAGTTCTACTTTTAGAGAAAATGTACCCACATTTGTGTGGTGGAAGAGTGAACAACCATCGAAGGGAAACAACCCTCAGTACACCCAATGGGGATTCGAACTCCTATCTCTCTGTCAATGTCAATTTAGTCCAACACGAGAGTGACGCGTTAGAATATGTGACCACCAATGCGGGTAAATTCTATGTGCAAACTAGGACATAATTTGTTGGTATTTCTTACACTTCGATTAATTTGGTGATATTATATATATATATATATCACATCAAATTTTGTTTGTGTGTGTGTGTGTGTGTGTGTGTGTCCCTCCTTTTAATATTTAATCCAATCGATCGAGTTTGACCAATAATGAAACGAGCATAGTCCCTCAATAAGACACCAACAATTATGAATGTGCTAGGTGGTATGAATAACACACTTGGATATGTTTTAGGTTAAAATAGTAACGTAAAGCTAGTATCTGCACTTTTCAAATTTGAATGAATTAAGCTCCGTATAAAGGCCTATACAAATATATAGCTAGAAGTGTGTCTAAGGTTGGCCAAGAATTTTGAATTTATATTAGCTACGTCACCTGAATCCAACCAACCTAAATATAGTCCTTCATTAGGACACAATGACTATGTACTTATTTCGACTTAGCTGCCCTATTTTCACATCATAATGATCCTAAATTTTGAAAAAATACTTTGCATGATTTTTTATAGCCTTAAAAGCTTCACCTAATAAAATTTACTTTATTCTATTAAAAGTAATACAATATTTAGGTGAAATATTTTGTTCTGGGAAAATAAATTTCAAAACATTTTAAACTATTTATGGATTTACAAACATAGTCATATTTCAGCGCATAACTAATCTTAATATGTTTAAATTGTGGGCCTAACTTTAGCTGTTAAGATCTAGAGAAATGGCCATTTACCAAATTTAGTGATACAAAAGAACAAAAATTTGGCTTAAGCTTATAATAATTAACTTTGAAAAATGTCACCTTACAAATAAAATTTAAAAATTGGAGTAGCTACATTACGAAATGTGTATGCATTATACATAAATGGTGGACAAAAATATTTAAAAATCTAAATTTTAATGGATTTTGATAAAATATGGTACTAATAATAATCACATTCAAACTTTTCTTACAGAACCATATCCAACCTACATTACCTTCACTTAACCTATCCCATTCAGAGAAAATTATTGTATTTGATCGATTATTTACTAATCATAAAATATCAATGTATAGGAATATTTAAAGAAAAATTTAAACACAAAACCGATTATAATTTTTGCTCCCAACCAAACCCTTGTTTCAATAAAGGTCATTATATTTTTTTAAATAGGTAATTTTGTGTGACAAGCGTTAATAAAGTTTATATTGTTAATATAAATTTCGCTAATACAATTTTTCTAGGTTTTCAACAATTCCTAAAAACACCTTTATTTTTCTATTTTTAAATCGGTTTTTATATTGCCATGTTATGTGATTAGTGATAGCTTAGAGTAAAATATATATTGGTGGAAAATGAGCTAATTTAGTCGCATCACAGTAATTACTGTAGCCCTTGAATGGTGTGTCATTTTACTAAAGGTATTTTTCTGACATAAATATTTTAGTAGGCAATCAGATAATAATAGTATAGTCCTAAGTTAACTCTTCACATCATTGGGTGTACATTTGCACTCATCACTTTTATATCGTCAAACACTAACGTTAGGCTAGTTTTCTTATTTCAATATATTTTGAGTTACATTTAGATTTATTTTTAGTATGAATACAAATCCCTAAAAAAATATGTATCTAATCATTTCTGGATTATTATTCTTAATACAATATCAAAAACATATTTTTCCAACTTTTCAAATTAATTCATGAATGAGAGGGAAATATTTTCAATCATTAAATCAAAGGGCGATAATTTATCTTAAAAGCATTATTAAATGTGTTTATTTGGTGCGATTCATTTGTCAAACAGCAAGTAAAGATATTTCAACTTATATATTCGTCAGACGCAGATAGGAGAGTAATATTAGAACACACCTGAAAGATATAGTGTGTTATGAGGGGGACTGTATAAAAATGGTTCAGAATGGAGCTATGTGGCATATTTTTGTAAATGTGACAGTAAACTTTCTAGTTCTTAATGCGATAGAGTAAGTAAGTAGCCTAGATACAACTACAGTAGCCCCATGACTTCTTTGGTGCTGACTGACAGCTCACAGCTGACTTCTGACAGCTTTAAAAAGTTACCAGACCAAATTACGTATCCCTACTCCGAACCAGATGATCTGCAAAATCATGTGTTTAGCAGCTGTCACTTTTGACAGTCAAAATTTTGTTATCTACCTAAATGTTGATTGTCAGAAGTAGGCTGTGAGCTGTCAGTCAACACCAAAGAAGCCACGTGACTACTGTAAGGTGGGGTACTACGTGTGCGTTAGGCCAAGGCCTATGCACTTTAAAATGCGGGAAAGTAAGAAAATAAGTACGACTCTGTTAGAGTAGGGTAGGGCAGGCCTGGCAAACAAAGGGAAAGCCACCAGGACCACCCACTGAGTGGAAATTAGAGCAGGATAAAAATCCTGGGACTAAGTCAAGGATAAAAACCTGCAATAGTGTCGTACAGGATACGTGAGTATGTTAGCGCTAATATAGTTTGACACGTATTCCCACTAACATGAGATATTACTGGAAAGTCAAGGATATGATAGTACTACTGGGTCTCATGTCCCCTAACAAAAATTATATAATTTAGGTTGGGGGATAACTTGGGTCACCAAGTGGAAGAGCTACGAGTAGACCCCCCAGTAGGCGCCTAATTTACTTGGGCGTCTTTATTATTGTACATTCACTTTAATGTATATGTTACTAGTACACTTTTTTTTATCGCTGCATTCAGGTTATACGCGTACATGATAATTACTCTAATGGAGTAGGGCTGAGGAAGGAAGCATTTTTTTTAGAGGTAATCTATTAGCATTTGCGTGGAAGGGGAATGGGAAACCATTTTAGGAAAACTAACCTCAGTTAACCCAACCGGGATTCTAACCCCGATCTCCCCGTATTCAACAGGCCAGTTTATCACGAGAGTGACGCCTTAGACAATTCGGACACTGAAGCAGGTTTGTTTATCCTAAAAGTTAGCAGTCTTACATTGACGTATTACCACTATGATCCTATATTATGGGCTATACCATAGTGGAATAATTCAAGGTAAGCTTTCTACTTTATGTGGTAAACTTGTACTGTACATGTAGCTTGATTATATTTGGAAGGACAGTTTAGAAAATTAAACATACTTTTTATTTGCTGCCAACATTGATAACATTTTACTATATTATTTGTGTTATTTTATGGTTATTGTTGATACAGAAGGATCTGGCTAATTATATATTGGTTAATTCAATAAATTGTATAATATGAACCCACCATGATTCCCCATGAAGTTCTTATTAAATCAATGGTAAAAAATAACATTTAATTCAAATTTTAGGAGGTAATATTTGGATTATTCTAAGCCTATGTTAATCTTAATTAAATCAGCCCATGTGCCAATAATGTCAAATAAAGAGTTATTGAAGCATGGTAGAAGAGTAAGTAAGCCCCCACAATGATGGAAAACCTGAAAAGATACACAGAATCTCAACCAGACGTGAAATATGAAAGGCAATATTTTTAATGCAATCAGTGAACTTAAAAGATTTTGTTTATTGCGTTAAGATAAGCAAACTACAACGAACCCGGATCACTCATTTTTTCCCGACATACTTACATTTAAGTGCAAAAAATGTTTAATTCTTCAATTTTCATACGCTCATTTTTCCAAGTTTTATATTTTATATATATTTTTTTTCATGTAGGCACAGTACATATTGTGTATATGTGTTTTATATAGCATATATAAGATATGTGTGTTTATATATAGCATATTTTGTGGTTATTGATATGTTGTGTAAAAACTGCCTAAATACTTTAAACAAATAGTTAATTTGAATTTTGGATAATTCAAATTTTGTCAGATATTTCTTGTAATTCGAATTAAACCAGTTCTACTGCACCGATCAAAAGTGATGGCTGCAGCTAGCATTACTTGATGTATGAATATATTAAAATTGTTTTAGTAACTTTAGTAACTACCAGAAACTTTTCTTCCTACCAAAATATGGATATACGTGTGATAATCACACTATAAACATGTATCCTACTAGTGTTTTGTTTGTTGTAAAAGCACTGTTAACAATGTTATAACTCACGTGGAATTGTGTTGGCGCCGAAGAAGAGCAGTTGTGCGCGCAGCGTCGTTCCTTAGTACGACGTCTCCTACCTCTGTCTTGCGGGCGTCGGCTCGGGTCCCTCCTTTATATCACCGGTCTCTCTTGTCCCCTGGTGCTGTTGGTAAGAACTGATGATGGAGGGGAGAGAGGATGTCACATCCCCCTCTAACCCTTTCGTATCTTCCCCTGGTCATATCGTGAGTTCGAATCCTACCATCTCTACAAGGCTTCACTTGGTATCGCGTAATTAGTTTTCTTGAAAGTGACATTTGAAGTAGTTTTTGTCTTGGCGAATTTTTTTTTAACAAATCGGAATTAAAGGTTATTTTTTTACATTATCTATGAAAAATAAGCAAATTTCAAAGTTTAGCCTTAAGATTAACTTACGGTAAATGTAAATAGGGAAGTTTGCAGAGAGTACACCGATATTAGCTTGGAGAAGGTATGGGAAAACTACAGCGATGGTTCACATGTTTAAGAACCAGTTAATAGTGTAACTGACCTGGTGATCTAGGGGTAAGGTGTCATACTTCTGTGCTGGGGGTTCGGGGTTCAATCCCCGGTCCCGACACAGATTTATCTGATTATCAAACCCTTCCTTCACCTTTGACAAGACGTGTATTAATAACAACTTGTGAATGTGGGGAATGCCAGGCCTCCACCGTGGTTCGGATTCCACGTTAAACTGTAGGTCCTCCGTTTCATTTCACAATCACCCTACCATTACACATTAGCGTAAGTGTGTACAACCCGAACGGTTAGTAAGACGCGGTGCTAATAATAATAGTGTACCCTACTGAGACTCGAACCTTGTCCTCCCCATCAACGGCAATATCTATTAACTTTTAATTCCAACCTTTTATTATTATTATTATTATTATTATTATTATTATTATTATTATTATTATTATTATTATTATTATTATTATTATTGTTATTATTATTATTATTATTATTATTATTATTATTATTATTATTATTATTATTATTATTAGTACCACGTCTTACTACCCGTTCGGGTTATACGCACTTACGCTAATGTGTAATGGTAGGGTGATTGTGAGATGAAATGGAGGACCTACAGTTTAACGTGGAATCCGAACCATGGTGGTGGTCTGGCATTCACCTTTTATTATTATTTACATCTCTCAAAGTTGGTTAACGCTTTTAAATATATATGTCTGTCATATTCTAGTAATATTTATTTATGTTTACAAACAATCAGCTGTGGAAAAGGTTTTATTTTTTTGTTATGTGTGTCAGTGGCCTCTGGTAAACTCAAATATGTCCGGGGTTAACGAAAATATTTTAATATGGTATAAGGCGTTAGTCTTGCAATATACTAAATTGTGGGGGGAAGAGGGGTCAAGGTTCGAATCTTAGCCAGATTGACTTGGGGTGATGAAGGTAGAGCAAATATTATTATTAACCAGGGCGTGGATTTTGATGACTTTTTTTTTGTTCAGTACATACAATACTCATAAGTACATAAACTCTGTTAATGTTCCCTTGGTTATACAAATGTATATTTTATAGGTTATTTTTAGTCATTTTGGAATTTTAAATCATCTTAATTTGTGTCATTTTTAGGCTTGTTTGAACCATTTTAAGGCATTAATTATCTTGAGTAGCTATATTTTAAATACTATCGATACTTTATAAATGAATAAACACTCCAAACATAAATGTGTTAATCACATTGTTGCTGAAACGAGAAGATACAGGCCATACACTTATTTACTTCTTCGCTTGTATTGTTGATAAAAAATATACATTCCTGGTGAGACACTGCAACTAAGTGGAGAGGGTTGCGTTGGGAAGGGACTTCTGAAGAAGATATTTGTAAATAAATTTTATATCTATAATTTAGTGGAATGTAAGAGTGTAATAGTTTTTAAAGGATTTCCATTGCATATATTTTATTGTTTTCAATTTGTAAAGTGCGTGTTTGATTTATTGATGTGCATTAATTACAAGATTTTGTTTATATTTAATTCATAATTTGAAATTTTGAAGTCATTTGTTAGAATTTTTAGATCATTTTATATGTAATTTTTTATAACTTTTTTAAGGCATCAAAGTCCGGGCCATGTTTAAAAGTGTGCTTTTCCCATCCCATGTCTACTCTAAAACTGGTGTCTTTCTTCTAAAACTACGCTCCTCATCCTTTTCCCTTGTATTTGGCCGTACAATATCCTTATGTTCATAAAATTAATTTTATTTTCAGTGAAATAAATGCTACAGCACAAGTTCTTTATAGTTCTCCTAAGTTATATATTATAGTCTGAAACAAAATTTTCAAATATCGTCTATGAGTAAACAACCGGTTAGTAAATTTCACTCAGAAAAACAAACAAATTATTTTTATAAACATACTAAACACCCTTAAGATTTATTTTTTTAATTGCTATATCCATTTGAAAATAAAAACTTTGAATTTTCAAAAACAGGTCTTAAGTAAACTACCTACACTCTAAAGAACTAGGATTGCGCGAGTACTCGAAAATTCTAGTTTGATTTGAGTTTTAGTAGCTGCTCGAACACAACTCAAAGATTTTTTCAAAACTCAAAAAAATTGCCTTCTTGGAATTACAATCTTTTTCTCGAAAAATTTCAAGTTTAATTGATTTTATTCAATCTTATATATAATTTCATAGCAAATAAGTCCTCAATATTACCTTTTTCTTGGCAAAAAAAATTCACAGATATATTAAATTTATTTTCAAAATTTAAATTTTCGTGACTATAAATTTATTCACAAAATTAAATTCTAAAAAAAAATAAGTTTTTGTTTATTTGATGGTTTATGCATATTATGTATATAGTTATTTGTATTTATATGTATATGGCATGTATGGTTTATGCATATTACAGAAATTTAACTTGAAATATTTATTGAACAAATACTTCTCTATACCACTCAATCTCGAAAAGAAATCGGTTTCGATTCAAACTCGACTCGAAATGAAAAATTCCGACTCACACAGGCTTAAAAAGAGCACATTATTAATTATATTTATAAACAACCTAAAGTTATAAATTTTGAACAAAATTATTACAGACACTTTCTGAAAAACTCCTGATTTCCGAAAATTAAACATCAATAAAATACCCTTAATCTTAGGGCTGTAATTAAAATATTGATCTTGGTTTGAGGCATGTCCATATATTATTACTATTATTATTACTAATATGTGTTCTGTCTTACGACAGGTCTATTCTTTTGTCAGTAAACTTAGACCGCCAATGTACCCTGTCCTCTACCTCCTTCAGCTCCCAGAATTTTCTTCTTTCCTTCAAATCCATATAACTTATAAAATATAGCTTGAATAAAATCCGTCAAACAGTTTCAACTGTAACCTCAGGGATATATAAATAGTATATATAAAAGTAAGACATTTTTCTAGAGTGCTAAATGTTAGTTACTTTCAATCGATGTTGGTGGTCGAAAACGGGTTCTTTATATATGTATATATTAATATATATATTATACATTATATATATATATTATACATAAGAGGGACATAAACCCTGATTTATTTTGAAAGTCCACTTTCTACCACCAACATTTATTTAAAGTCACTAACATTTGGAACTCTAGAAAAATGTATCATTTTATTAATTAATTATATAGTTCATCTAAAAAGTTATAAAAAACTTCCAATAATACTTCCCTTTGGATTATTGTATAATTTCTCTTCACCTTACTAAATAAACGGACCGGGAATATAAATATAATCAAAATATTTTTTTCTGCCATTGTGGTAACATGAGTTTCCAGTTTTCAAATAATGGACTTCCGATGAAAATCGGACTGTACAGAGAGTATAAGTCACACAGAATAATGTAAAAGCCAATCGCCTTAAGCCATGTGCCCATAGGTGCGAGTTTAGTTATGTTACATTTGTACACAATTTAGATTTAGGGGGGGTTTCTGAGGGTCACACATATCAATTATAACTATGACAAAGCCCCTGCAAGGTCTTAATCCGCATCCGCAAGGTCTTATTCCGCATCCTCAGGGTTTAAATCACCATACTTGAGAATTTCACTCAATATCAGTACCTGCTCCAGTGGCTGCATGGTCTAAGGTGTCACTATCATGTTATACTTAGCTTCTGATGGCAGGGAGATAGTGGTTCGAATCCTGGTCGGGTATCCTGAGGGTGAATTTTTCAAAATGGTTTTTCACGCTCTCCTAAAACCAATGTAGGTATAATATCTCTAAATTCAACCTTGCTCATCCCTAGCGTAATTAGCGTAATTAGCGTAATTAGTACATATGCGTATAACCTGAACGGGTAGTAAGACGCGGTGTTAAGAAAGTATTCATGGATATTAAATACATAATATATTGTAATCATCTCACTAAATTATTTAAAATGTATATTTATAAATTATAAATTTATAATGTATGTTTTTATTCAATCTTGTGAGAGATTATTAGATGAATATACAAATATTACAGTTTATAATTCTAAAATAAACATTAGTTTATTATTGTCACACCCTTTTTTTTTTTTGCTGGTTATTTTTGCAATTCTTTATAAAATAATAAAACAAGTTTATTTTAGTTCTATACATAGTTTAATCAACAATACACGATTGTATCTCAATTGTAACCACCGTGATATTATCACGGATATCCGCATCTGAGAAGATTACGTAGAAAAAAACCCGCTGAAACCTGTTGAAGTGCAGTACTAATGGTTAATGGTTATTTTAGTAGCTAGGTGGCGATATTCTTTTATCGCCTCTGCCCGATAAAGTCTAGTGAGCAGTGTCTTCCTATCAGATTGTATTTCAAATAAAGTTCGAACATTGCTGATAGGTCGTTATATACTGTTTACATGAATGTTGAGTTTGTGCACGTGTGTGTCGTTTTTATGTCTAATCAGATTAATACAGTCCAATTTTTATATCTGACATATAGTAAAGATATTAGATCTTCTTTAACGTATCCATATATCAAGTCATGGGATCTACAGCAGTCACTTTTGATAGATATTTTTAATACCTTTAAAATAACAATAAACAATAATAATAAAATGAAAAAAATTAATCAATTTTGGGAGAAAAAAATTTGTTTTTGTTATCTAAAAGGCCTTTCATATGAAAATTGAACTCTGTTAAGTTTTAGTTTTTTCCTAATAATTCTTTGCAATTATATTACAAACTTTACTCCTCTAGTCAATCAATACTAATTTATCCATATAGTGGTGCTAATATTATTATTAATTATATACAACAATACGTCTTACGTCAACTTCTCCGGCAAGCGGTTGCGACAGTTTATAGACGAGCCAACATAAGTTTCCATAGTTTGAGAACCACTGAGTTAGAGAATGCTGTTCTATTGCCTTTGCTCATGGCAGGTTTGTACTCTATCGATCTTGGAGCTACACTATCGTCCTCTTCTGGGCGTTGTTAGAAACATTATGCTTGGGTTACAAATTGATTCAGAAGATAGCGAGATGCTAAAACAAAAACAAAATCATCATTATCAGTATCATTAATATTAATTACAACTAATAAAGATAGTTGTGAAGTAACTATACATTTTATTGTCGCATTATAATACAAGTTTCCAACTGCCAACACTTCCTCCTTATCTAATCGAACAATAATTTCATTATCACCCAAACCATTTAAAACGAAACATCTTTGTTTTGTACAAGCGTATGAAAAAAAAGTTGTTTAGTTAAATGTAATCCACATATATATATAATGAACCAGTTGGCTTAGTAATTAACTTATTATCATCCCGTCAGGAAATGTTCTCTTGTTTAATGCTAGTATAAGCTCAGTGTCGATCGAGAGCTCTTCTGGGGCTGGTGCTCTTTATTTGTATTCTCTGTGTTAAATGTTTTTTACATATAAAAAATTTGTTTCGTGTTACAACAAAATAAAATCCACATAAACATACAAACAAACATACAAACGATACACTTTTAATCTATATAAACATAATCAATTATATAAAACTAATTTTTGGTTGATTGTTGCATCAACTATTAACAAAACCAGGATGAAAATAATGACCGTGTGAATGCACGTCGTATATTTCGTCTCTGGTTACCTCTAGATAGTTGTCGATATTATTTTGGTAAAGATTAGATAGTGAAATAAATAAGAAAACATTGCCCGCGTGAATGGGTTGTAATAAATGTTTTACTGGTGATCAATTCATTTATGTAGCCATTTAAATAAAATTGTTTATTAGATTTTTAGAATTTAAAAAAAATTAAGAGCATTTCATTTTCATATTAAAATAATTTATTAATAAATAAGGAACGTTTTAAAGTTATCAAAGGCACATGTTTAAAGGAATGTTAGAGTATTTCTAGGTCATCATAATTATGATAACGATTGCATAATACGAATGTGTTGGAGATATATTTGTTTTCACATCCTGTAATTTTGTTATTTTTTCTCTTTACTACCAGACACCTTAGTTCAGTCGGTAGCCTATCTATCAACTGATCTAAGGCTCCCGGGTTCGTTTCCTGACGTGGTTGAAAACTGTATCATTGATGAAATGTGTTTTTACCCTTTCACAGTGATGTAAATGACCGTGGACTGGATGTTGTGTCTGTTCTAGATGTAAGTTAGTTTAAAAGTCATGTGCTAATATAATCAGTCGGTTCAGAAAGTGCATGTTAAATACCTCGAATAAATTAAATGAAAATAAATTATATTTATTTTTCATTGGCTCTTAGACTACTATAGTTTCCATCTTCTTAATTCATGAATATAACATGTCTAGTAGGTACCTTAACCGAGTCATCAACACGTTTACATTGTGGGTCCTTGGTGCGATTCGTTTTGCAGCTTAAAAACTTTTTGTAAAGTTGATGCTTCATCAATTCATTGTAGTCAACCTCGGTGGTATTGAGGTAAAGTGCTCGCCTTAGGAACACGATGTTTGTGGGTTCAAACACAGACGGGGTTGACGGAATTTTCTTGAGCGATAAATGTTCGTAGGACAACTTCCGCCGTTCGTCCCATGTCGATTGTGGAATGTAGAATAACCCTGGAAGGTTTGTAAAAATATCTTTCTCGGCAAAATTGGTAGGTCCTTTCACTCTCGTTCATAGAAATTCTCGTGTGTTAATATAATCTGTCAGCTTATAAGATGCACGTTAAGGTGGGATGGAGGGGGACTCGACAAAAAAAAAAAAAAAAAAACATTTTTTTGCAGTTTTTACAGAAAAACATTTTTTTTAGCCGAAATAAATCAAATTTTTATTCGGTAGAAATATAGAATTTAATTTTCTTCGCATGTTGATATAAACAGTTCCTGAATATCTGTCATGAGCATAAAGGCATTAAATGACAAACTTTTTAAATTAAGAGAAAATGTTGTCATTATATTCCAGGACACCCTTGACAGATATTTAAAAAAATTTGAGCTCGCCATTTGAAGAAAATTAAATTCTATGTTTGTACTGGAGCAATACTTTATTTATTTGACCAAAAACTGCAAAAACACTGGTTTTTTCTCGCATCCCCTTCCATCCCACCTTAAATTCCTCTAATAAATGAATTAAATACAACTATATTCACATTGTTGAACTAAGAGTCGGGGGCCTGGGTGTTGTGTCTATTTTATAATAAAAGCTATTTGATTGGCCGTGTTCTTTAATAGTAAATTTTTTTTTCGGCGTGGTCATCTAGAAAAAAAACACACAAAGATAAATGTATTTTGACTAATGAGTGTGAGTGTTAGGTAAACCTTTCTTTCCATGTTCTGCTTCTGGCTTCATATGGTGTTAACTGTTGTTGAAAAAGTAACTTTACCAATACTATAAACGAACTGTGGTACCCCCTTCAGGCTAACCCATGACGAGTTGAGGCGTGGAGCCTATCCGTGAGAGATGTAACGTGAAATTTTAGTTGCTGGGCGGCAAAAGGAGGCGGTTCCCCATTGGAGCAAGTAACGGTCTTTGGGGGTCCTAGCAGAGTTCACAGCTAGGTACTGAGTCGCCGACAAGAGCTGGCTGGCTACCATCCGTTCGTAAACGTGTGGCCGACAACAATACCTCATTCGTATTCTGTTAGACAAAATATATATGATAGTTGAATAGCCAACATTTAATTATACATATTTATTATAATTATTATTCATCTTCCAATTTTTTTTTTTAAATCATACCATCTGTCAAATGTGAGAGCTGCGGAACACATCCAATGGCGTGTGTAAATAAATAAGGGTACTTTTTTAACTGTCAGAAGACATTCTTCATCAGGAGGATCGATTGTAGCCCCTCTTAAGAAAAAAATTAAATATCATAAAGTGCAGGAGTTATCGCATCGCCGGCAAGAGATTACACTTTCCAGAGAGTAGCTACTGTATCCCCAACAAGAGATTAGACTTTACAGAGGGTAGCTACTGTATCCCCAACCAGAGATTACACTTTACAGAGGGTAGCTACTGTATCCCCAACAAGAGATTACACTTTCCAGAGAGTAGCTACTGTATACCCAACAAGAGATTATACTTTACAGAGGGTAGCTACTGTATCCCCAACAAGAGATTACACTTTCCAGAGAGTAGCTACTGTATCCCCAACAAGAGATTACACTTTACAGAGGGTAGCTACTGTATCCCCAACAAGAGATTACACTTTCCAGAGAGTAGCTACTGTATCCCCAACAAGAGATTACACTTTCCAGAGAGTAGCTACTGTATCCCCAACAAGAGATTACACTTTACAGAGAGTAGCTACTGTATCCCCAACAAGAGATTACACTTTACAGAGAGTAGCTACTGTATCCCCAACAAGAGATTATACTTTACAGAGGGTAGCTACTGTATCCCCAACAAGAGATTACACTTTCCAGAGAGTAGCTACTGTATACCCAACAAGAGATTATACTTTACAGAGGGTAGCTACTGTATCCCCAACAAGAGATTACACTTTCCAGAGAGTAGCTACTGTATCCCCAACAAGAGATTACACTTTCCAGAGAGTAGCTACTGTATCCCCAACAAGAGATTACACTTTACAGAGAGTAGCTACTGTATCCCCAACAAGAGATTATACTTTACAGAGGGTAGCTACTGTATCCCCAACAAGAGATTACACTTTCCAGAGAGTAGCTACTGTATACCCAACAAGAGATTATACTTTACAGAGGGTAGCTACTGTATCCCCAACAAGAGATTACACTTTCCAGAGAGTAGCTACTGTATACCCAACAAGAGATTAGACTTTACAGAGGGTAGCTACTGTATCCCCAACAAGAGATTACACTTTACAGAGGGTAGCTACTGTATCCCCAACAAGAGATTACACTTTCCATATAGTAGCTACTGTATACCCAACAAGAGATTATACTTTACAGAGGGTAGCTACTGTATCCCCAACAAGAGATTACACTTTCCATAGAGTATCTACTGTATACCCAACAAGAGATTAGACTTTACAGAGGGTAGCTACTGTATACCCAATAAGAGATTACACTTTACAGAGAGTAGCTACTGTATCCCCAACAAGAGATTACACTTTACAGAGAGTAGCTACTGTATCCCCAACAAGAGATTACACTTTACAGAGAGTAGCTACTGTCTCCCCAACAAGAGATTACACTTTACAGAGAGTAGCTACTGTATCCCCAACAAGAGATTACACGTTCCAGAGAGTAGCTACTGTATCCCCAACAAGAGATTATACTTTACAGAGGGTAGCTAATGTATCCCCAACAAGAGGTTACACTTTACAGAGAGTAGCTACTGTATCCCCAACAAGAGATTACACTTTACAGAGAGTAGCTACTGTATCCCCAACAAGAGATTACACTTTACAGAGAGTAGCTACTGTATCCCCAACAAGAGATTATACTTTACAGAGGGTAGCTAATGTATCCCCAACAAGAGATTACACTTTACAGAGAGTAGCTACTGTATCCCCAACAAGAGATTACACTTTACAGAGAGTAGCTACTGTCTCCCCAACAAGAGATTACACTTTACAGAGAGTAGCTACTGTATCCCCAACAAGAGATTATACTTTACAGAGGGTAGCTAATGTATCCCCAACAATAGATTACACTTTACAGAGAGTAGCTACTGTATCCCCAACAAGAGATTACACTTTACAGAGAGTAGCTACTGTATCCCCAACAAGAGATTACACTTTACAGAGGGTAGCTACTGTATCCCCAACAAGAGATTACACTTTCTAGAGAGTAGCTACTGTCTCCCCAACAAGAGATTACACTTTACAGAGAGTAGCTACTGTATCCCCAACAAGAGATTACACTTTACAGAGAGTAGCTACTGTCTCCCCAACAAGAGATGACACGTTCCAGAGAGTAGCTATTGTCTCGCCAACAAGAGATTACACTTTACAGAGAGTAGCTACTGTATCCCCAACAAGAGATTATATATTATTAGCATATTAAGTTCACAACAAGTTTATCCTTTTATAATAAAATGTAATAGTTAATTTCTTAAAGTTTTGCACTTAGTTGAATTTCGGCTTATAGCAAATTGATGTCGACTGAGCTATTCTATTTAGGTGCGCTACTTGGGATTTTCATTGTGGTTTCAACATCTTCACTCTAAGCTAATGCAGCTGTATTGTATACAAGATAACATATTCATCCTTTCCTCAGAGCTGTGTTTCCATTCCTAGCTTTGAACGTAGACTAAAACATATTTACACAATTAATTGGCATCTCATTTAAAAGAAAAACAGAACAACCAGATCCCAGACTATTAATTCCCAATTTAGAGAAAGGAAACACACACATTTTAATGGTTCCAATTAGAGATGGGACGATACCAGTTTTTCAATTCCGATTCTCGATTTCAATTCTTAAATTTTTACCTCGATTCCTCGATACTCGAATCTTACTGGAATAGGCCTGACATGAAGTGGGAACGGCCATAATGGTTTATGTTAATAGAAACCAATATGGCTGCCGTGATAGGATCAACTTTTTTTTTTACCAATTTGATTTTATTCTGGAAATTTTGGTAAACATCTATCAAATATTAATTAGACTTTTAAAACATGTTTGCTTTTACAAATTACAGTCATGATTTTAATTTTGGCTTTAAAATTTTAAAATAAACTCTACCTATAGACTATTATTATTCTTATTCTTATTCTTCTTCTTATTATTATTATTATTATTATTATTATTATTATTATTATTTAACTTATGACAGTAAGTTTGCAAAGCAATCGTAATATATTTCTTAACACAGAGTTGGTATTTATTAAAATGGAGGTTTATTTATGTTTTTTCTTGAATACATTATAATACCACGGTAAATATGTTTACATATTGAAGCTAAACATCAATTTTTAGGTTTGCAGATATATTGAATGCTTTAATAAGTTTTACTATACAAATATATGAAATAACTAAAGAAAAAATGCGTTACAAACTGTCTTTAATATCTGATATTCATTTATGTCTTAATAAAGTATCCACGATCATTTGCACGTATCTTTAGAAATCGAGGTATCAATAAAAGAGGTATTTTCTCGATTCTAGATCCTCTTGATACCTTTAAGAATCGATAGGTATTGAGGAATCGAGGAATCAAATTTCCCATCTCTAGTTTAAATGGTTCTACTCTTCACAATAACCAAACCAGAGCCCTAAGACTGTGGTTTAGGTCAGGAACTTTGTCTCAAACAAGGTCGCCACCTAGCTCTCATTTCTGGGTTGTGTATTTGATTTGCTAGCCATGATATGCGTGTTCTGACGCATTTTGAAATGCACAAGAGCAAATTACATTCTCTATCGAAGTGGTTCTCAACCTTTTTACGGTTGCTTACCTCTTCATTCATAAATATTTACTTCAAATACTCTATAAGAATATATTTTAAAATTTATTTTTTATCACCTCGCTTTACTATCCGTTCGTGTTGAACGCTTATGTACTAATTTGGCTAATTTTTTGTTTTGTTTTTTACAGATTAGGAATTTTATGTTTAGAGGAAGTGTAATGGATTGGCATGAAGGGAGAGTGGAAAACAATTTTAGAAAAACCCGCACTCAGTATACCCAACCCAGAATTAGAACCTCAATATCTCAGTCATTGGCAGCCTAGTACATTGCGATAGTAGCGCGTTAGACAATGTGGTCACCAAAGCTGTAAAAATGTATTTATCAATTAATTAAGTGATTATTTTTAAAATGGATTGATTAAATTTCATCTGTCTAGACGTATACCTAATAGTGTTTTTTTTTAGCCAATCGCTTAATTTAAGAAATATGTTATTTTGACTAGAAATCATCTTCTTAAGGCATGGTTTGTTATTTTTAGCATGTCCAGCTACAAAAATCAACACAAATATTTTCTAGTTCAATAAAAAAATGTACACAATTTTTATGACACTTAAGTAAAAAAATCATCTTAGAAATATTGTCAGCATTCCGGCGACCTGGATGAATCGTTTTTTCTCCCAGTGACCAGCTATTATGGCAGCGGGAAGTATGGCTGCTAGCCTTGAACATAAAAAGAGAAAGAACAATTTAATAATAATTTAACATTTATAATACAATTAAAATATATTAAATTATAACTAATAATAATTCAAGACTTGTTTAAAAAAAAAACCTACATTTTATACAATGTTCAAATTAGGGTTTGCAACAACAAATAAACAAAACATGATTTTTTTTTTAAAATCGTGTGCCCCAGGTTGAAACACCGATACTTTTTGTTCATACCATAATTTGAATGAAATAATAATTTAGTTAATGCAGCACCTCATGTTCGAGCCATTGACCCATGCGCAACTTGGCTCCAGATCAACTTTCGAGTTCTGATCATGCGCAGAGGTGATTTCGTCTTATATTTTTTTAAATACGACCTCCAAAAGAGAAGGCTACAAGCGTAGAGACATAAACCAAAGAAACTTTTTTTTTTGTAGCCCTATACGTATATTTATTAATTATGATAATGTGTTAATGATTATGAAGGTTGAAATTAGAGGAAGTGAACCCAAATTTGCGTGGAGGGAGAGTGTAAAACCATTTATCACCCCCTCCCCTCTCAGTTCACCCGAGCGAGATTCTAAACTCGGTCTCCCCGTCCTCGGCAGTCTAGTTTAACACGAAACTAGCGCGTTAGGTAACTACGCCATCGAGGTGGGTAATCTCTAGTAAAAGCTACTAATAATATTGGTGTTGAAATGACTTATTATTATCATCATCATCATCATCATCACATCAAGTGGGCTGCTGAGTATCACAGTTGATTATTTTATTGGTAGGCCTACTCATACAGTTTAGATTTCCATGAGAAAGTGACTAAATAAAAAAACTCAAATTAAATTTAAATAAGAAACTCAGGGAAGTGGTATTTTATTTTCCATTGAACTAACTCTACAACTATTTTTTTTAGCACCGCGTCTTACTACCCGTTCGGGTTTTACGCTTATGTACTGTACTTATTACGCTTATGGTTTTAGTGATTAGGAAGGTTATCTTTAGAGGAAGTGTAAGGGAATTTTCGTGGAGGGAGAGTGCAAAAAACATGTAAGAAAACCCCTCTTAATTCACCCGACCGAAATTCTAAGCTCGATATCTCCATCATCGGCAGTCTAATCTACTGTGAGAGTAGCGTGCTAGTCCACACGGCCACCAAAGTGGATTTTAAAGATATAAAGTTTACGCTTGAAAATATTAGTCCAAACAAGATAAAACATCCCCTTGGATAAACCAAATTCTAGAGGGATTGATTAGTTGAAGCAAAACCGTTTTAATATGAAATGGGAAACCACTTTGGGATGGAAACCAACTTCAGCCAAAATAACCTGGAAAATAAAAATAACTATCAAAAACTAGATAATATTTTCCTGGAGCTTGTTTTGTTTATTTTGTGCGATATGTGATATTAGTTTGTAAATCGTGTCCTGGGATTCATCTGTGTGTTTAAAAAGATGGCGTTTACGATGTCGTCTCCCTGCCAAGTCAAAATAGGATTTATCATGTTCCCTTTTACTCAGGGAATTTTCCGAAACTAAGAGTAAAACCTGAAGGATGTATTCTAAAATAATTAAGAACATCTCATTCAAGGTCACAAATATTAATTTGTCAATCCCCGCCCCTTCCCCATAGAGACATACATCATGTTTTAATGCCCGTTCAGGATATCCTAATATGTACACTAATAGTGTAGGGATGAGATAAGTAGGATTAAGGATAAGGATTAAGGATTAAGATGGAGCTGTAGGGACCCGAAAAAAAAGGCAGTGTTCTTGCAGTTTTTATATAAAACTTTTTTTGGTCAAGATAAGTCAAATGTTGCACCAACACAAAGATAAAGTTTAACAACTATCTTCACAAGGTTTTATCAACAGATGTTGAATATCTGTCATTAGCATTGTGGCATTGTGGAGAAACTTTATAACTGAAGAGAATAAGCTATCAGTTAATTTTATAACACCCTCGAAAGATATTCAACAACTCTTTATATGAAGAAAATTAAACTCTATGTTTCTACAGAACAATTTTTATTTATTTTAGACCAAGCTATAAAAATAGCAAAAACATTGGCCGTTTCTCGCATTCCCTGCATCCCTACCTTAAATGTACTCACAGTTGCGTAGGAGGAGAGTGATAAACCGTTTAGTAAAAAACTCTTATTACACTCGGCTGGCATTTGAGTCCTGCCCTCCTAGTCAACGGAAAAATATACAATACGAGACTGATGTATTATCAGCGTCCCCGCTAGTGTGGATGGTTTGAATCTTGAAGTAATTATTTATTTCTATGCGTAGTTTTTGTTGTAAATATCCTAGAACTTATAGTTTTTAATGAAAAAGGCTTTTCTCATGAAAAAATGAAGATAGTAAAAGGTATCGGAACCGACTGTCTATCTAAAATAGTAAACAATAAAATTGTAGTTGAAATTTGAATCAGTGCTGCGGATGGACAAACAGTGGGATGTTAGTGTAAGTGTTGTGTCTGAAAAAGGGGAAGATGAACATTTCAGAGATAAGTATCATAGCAGAATGAGCTACCTCATCGCCGATGGACATCAATGTTGAGGTAGATAGCGTTCAAGTCCTCCATTGGACTGGCCGCCTCGGTCAATGAGAAAGTATCAATCGCCGTCAGGGCTTAGAATACAATGATGTGTGTCGTTTTCTGGAAATACTTTTCTATTCTATCTATGCTTATAATACCTTTAGCCCTTCACCCACAACCGCACTTTGTCATTTCAATAAGAAAGAAAGGAAACAAAACTAGGAAGCTTATTATTTCAAGGTAAGAGGAAATCTCGCTGCTAGTTCTCAAATATCTTAAAAATGTATGTTGTGAGCCCATAAAAAAATGTACCGTTTTCGTTAGAGAAAGGCTAAATTTAGAGCCCTTTTTCATCAAACCTAAGTGTCATAGTTCCGCAAATATGCTTGAAACTGGACTAATGTTACATTTTCACACATTTTTTCCTATTAATAAAACTCAAAATATAGGATTGTTAAAAAAAAAGCCCTGTTGGAATTTTTCAAATTGTTGTAGCCTGAACCATATTTTTTAATGAATAATGCATAGTAGAATTAAATATTGAGTTAGAACTGAACGTCCGCGCGGCAATTTCTCGCTTACCGAGGCGGCCCCCTTAAGATTTGGTTTGGTAAGGGGAACACGTCACGTCACTATTCTCTCTCCAACAGGGAGGACAAATCTAAGGACGACCATTCGTCCCCAATTTTTGGGGACAGTCCCTGAAGTAAGACTAATATCCTTGACTAATTTGGTCCCTGATATGTTAGATGAATTAATACAATTTTAAATTTATATAGATTGAATAAAAAGGCTTTAATTGAATTGATTGCTTATAGCTAGACGGGTAGTAAGACGAAGTACTAAAATCACATCATGGCCAGCGACGAGTATTTCTAACGTTATTCGACTTTTTTTTTCTTAATTTATGACTTTAACTGTACTTGCAGATCTTTTTACGAAGCGGTCGCTTCCCACAAGATCTAATTTATTGATACTGTCTGAAAACATGATTGTTGGGTGTATTATATATCATTTAAATGGAAGCTTAACTTCCCGGCACCCACCCGTAATTTTAGAATGTCTGTCCCCGAAAATGCCAAGAATAAAATTGTAACTTTGAACTAGCCATTGATAAGTTATTAAAATATAGTCCTCTATAGCAACGTATCAAAAAGTGCAGATTAGTTACTGTTTTTGTTAGTGGAATCTTACTAGATTGGGCAATTGAAAACCCTTATAGCCCCTTCCATCCAGAGTAAGCCGTTCAATCCTAGTTGGCACCCCACCCCTTTGATACGAATTTGTAGATACACCACTGTAGAGGGTAGTCTAAAGACTGTGACTTCAGCTGCAACATAAACAACACTTATTTTTGTTACCCAATTGAAATAATATAAACGACACCGTATATTTCGCTCAATAAACGCTAGAAGTGAAGTTGGTTACAATCACAGACTTGTTATTATGAGCAGATAGGGAGGAAGATTCGTATCTCCATAATTATTAGGCTTTTTTTGCATGAGGATTATAAATAAAAAGAATAATAATAACTAGAGTAAGCTTACCACAGGTTGTTTTAGACAAGAGGGTTGGTGTGTTACAGTTGTGTATTTTATTTATTTTAGGTATGTACCAATGAATTTTTATATATATATATAAAACCAATTTTATTACAGAGAACCTTCTGGAAGACCTTTTTTCATACCAGAATTATACTATATTAGTTGGATTATATTATGAAAAATAGGCTTTCCAGAATAATGGGGCTTTATGTGTATTTGTTAACGAAAGAATGGTAAAACCATAGAGAAATGTTATCCCTTTCTCTATGGTAAAACTTTTTCTAAAGCACTTACAGTAGGATTCTGGTGGAAAGAAACTATTAGAAAATACTTTTTTTTTACTGCCAATATTATTATTATTTCTTGATATTATTATTAATATTCCATAATTATTGACACTACCTATCAAAAGTGAAATCAGCAGTTCACTTGACTTTTAAAATTTGTTAAAATCAAAATGTTATTATATTTGATTTGTGTTTTTAAAATGGTTCGTAGCTCTGGGATATTGTGTGTCTTGTGAACGAGGTATGCGAGGCTTCGACTTGGTTTCAAAACAAATCAGCTTCGACTTCGCTTCGAGAAAAATTCCGGCTTAGACAATTACCAAGTTTAACCAATACAAATATTGACAGCTAAAATACTAACTTTTTGGTCATTTAGTGCCATTCTGAATGAACAATAAATTTAACTAAAAATACCTTAATTTCCAAAGCGTTGATTTTCAATACAAAGGTTTGTATGACTGGCATATGGATAATTTATGTTCTAATAGTCAACCACGTTTGGTCGAAGTCGGTTAAAATAAAGTTGTTGTTTTTTTCAAAATTTAAACTTAACTCAAATCTTTTGCAGAATATTTACCTCCTCATAAACAAAACGGGCTTATGTTAAAAATTCTTACTATGCATATTTAGTTAAAATATAATCAAATTAAATCCATCTTTTCTTTCTTAAAATTCAGACCTTTTTAAAAGGATTCACAGGAAAATAATAAATTGTTATCAATGCCTCAAAGAAGTTGTGTATACGGCACTATACCAAGTTTGGTTCAAATTTGTAGGAATAACTATTCTTTAAGCTTGATCTGTATTTGTACCAGCTTGTACTAAAATCATACCCACCTCGGTGGTGTAGTTGGCTAACGCGCTTGTCATGTTGAGCTTGACTACTGAGGATGGGGAGATCGAGGTTCGAATCTCGGTCGGGTGAACTGGGGGTGGTTTTTCCTAAATGGTTTCCACTCTCCCTCCACGCAAATGCGGGTTCACTTCCTCTAATTAAACCTTCCCAATTCCTAATCCATTAGCGTAATTAGTACTTAAAGCGTATAACCCGAACGGGTAGTAAGACGCGGTGCTAAATATAAATATACTAAAATCATAATTTTAACATTTTATATAGTTTTTATTAGGGTGTGTCATGGCACACATTCAATTTACTCAAAAGCTATAAGGGTCACACACATGCATTGGTAGACACGCAGACTTGGGAGTCAAGCTCATCTGGTCTAGTTTGCTAACAGCGAGGAGTTTGGGGCTCAAATTCCAGACTGGCGTAGGCCTACTTGGTTGGTATTTCCTAAATGTCCTCTCACGAACCCTAGATTGGATAAATTCAATACATTCCTCATCCTAACCCTCTTGGATTAATAAAATGCGGATAGCAAAGACGATTAGTAATATACGGATCCGCTTCGGTGGCCTCATGATCTAACGCGCTACTCTCGTGTTAGACTAGACTGCCAAACACGGAGATATCGGGGTTTGATTCAGGTCGGGTGTACTAATGTTTCTCCCAAAAATTGTTCTACATTCTTTCTTCACACAAATGCAAGTGCACTTCCTCTCAATTAAACCTTCCTAATCCCTAACACATTAGTGTAATCAGTACATAGGTGTATAGCCCAAACGATTAGTAAAACGTGGTGCCAAAAACACATAATATTCGGTGCAAAAAAGTTAGACCAGACATTAGTAAAAATAAAGAATACACAGACCGGCAAGTTGATCACTAAATAGGAAGATTAAAAAATGTTTGAATAAACAGTGTCTCAAAATAGTACTCGGTTTAGATCTTCAGTTGATCCGGTTTGAAGGAAGAAAGCCACGAATTTCGTTGTCATAGGGAAGTAACTATATCGGTAACCAGGGACGCCGTTTCCGTGGTAACCAAAAATGCCGTTGTCATAGTAGCCAAAGAAATCGATGCCGTGGTGCCAAAGAACTCTAATTCACAGCGCAATGGCACCGCTATTTTGAAGATAAACCTGTTCTCTCGCCCAAATATTCACATACATAGGATGTTTTAGGTTCAACGTGAGGTCATCACTCAAGAGTATTTCTCCGCGTGGTTCTATGGATTCACAATATCAAATAGTTGTATCCTCACAACAGTTATTTGCCCGGGGCTAGATAACCATCAAGATACTGGAGTCAAGATACAAACATTTGAAGCTAAACATTTTTTTTTTCTTTTTCGCAACATATAGCTGTTTTAAGCACTGCTGTCCACGAAAACAAACTCACACTTCACTTCATATCGTTTTATAATCTTCAGCTGCATCCAGACCAGACTATTGAGCCGAGCCGAGCCTTAACATTCCTGCGAGCCATATTTTATTCATAAAGTTAGATACAGTAGCCCCATGACTTCTTTGGTGCTGACTGACAGTCAACATTTAGGTATATACCTAAATTTGGACTGTCAGAAGTGACAGCTGCTAAACACATGTTTTTGAGATCATATGGTTCGGCGTAGGGATACATAATTTGTTCTGGTAACTTTTCAAGCCGTCAGCAACAGCTGTGAGCTGTCAGTCAGCACCAAAGGAGTCATGGGGTTACTGTACTTCAGTGGATGACACACGCAATGAGCAGGGAAAATTTTAAATTGGCTGTTATGACATAATTTATCCACATCTTGCAACAAAGAAAAAAAAAAAGACACAGACGATGGTGACAAACTCGAATGCACTTAAGGCGAGTGGAATATAGTGGAAATAGTTTGCACCACTAGCTCAAATCTCAAGAAATTAGTGGTCATTATACAAAATTAACTCGAATGTCGCAAAGTGATTATGATTAAGCATCTAATTGTTTTTATTGGGCCAAAATTGCACACAGAAAAAGTTCATGTTCATGAGAATCCACAAGTGTGCAGGAAAGAGTCGCAATAACATTTATACGTTTCGTAACAACCGTTGACTCTTATACCAGTCTGCAACACCTATTTAAGGTCTCTAAACAGGGTATGTGTATATATATATAATTAATAAAGTATATGATAAGTAATATTATGGGGAAGAAATGAGGAAGGAAGCATTTTAGATGTAGTCTATTCACATTTGCGTGGAACGAGAGTGGGAAACCGCAGAGGAAAAAACTACCCTTAATAGACCTGACCGGGATTCGAGCTCTGATTTCCCCGCCTTGAGCATGCCAGTCCAATAAAAGATTAACGCGTTAGACCACTATGCCACTGATGTGGGTTAGGACATATTCACCTACAAAATCTACTCAGGATGAAAGTCTATTCTTTGTCACCCTTATCTCCCTACTTTCAAACTTATTATAAGTGTGCAACAAATTTTCTAAGAAAAAGTATTACCATCTTTGTACAGTTTACAACAAGCGTGTAATCATGTAACTGTAAATATTGTTTTTAATTTTAAAAGATTAAATAGATTTTCATTTATTTTCCTTGACCTGTTATAATACTAATTTGCAGTTAATATTTAATATGTCAATTACAACAACAAAAATGAATTTCAAATAAAATTTCAAGGTGTAGTAAAATTTACATCACTCAACTGCTCAGCTAATATTTCAAGCGCGTGTGACGTAAGGTTGATTAGAAATAGAAAAATATTTTAAAGTTGCAAGTGGTTCAATTCGAGGCTCGGATCGCTAGTCAGGAAGCTGCTTTAGAGCTAGTATTGTCTAGGGAGTCAATCAATCTCCCAGTATATGAATAACAAGAGGTTCTAAGGACCATATTTATAGTATAGTCTCGGGAGTCAATCAATCTCCCAGTATATGAATAACAAGCAGTTATAAGGGACGTATTTATAGTATAGTCTCGGGAATCAATCAATCTCCCAGTATATGAATAACAAGAGGTTCTAAGGACCATATTTATAGTATAGTCTCGGGAGTCAATCAATCTCCCAGTATATGAATAACAAGCAGTTATAAGGGACGTATTTATAGTATAGTCTTGGGAGTCAACCAATCTCCCAGTATATGAATAACAAGCAGTTATAAGGGACGTATTTATAGTATAGTCTCGGGAGTCAACCAATCTCCCAGTATATGAATAACAAGCAGTTATAAGGGACGTATTTATAGTATAGTCTCGGGAGTCAATCAATCTCCCAATATATGAATAACAAGCAGTTATAAGGGACGTATTTATAGTATAGTCTCGGGAGTCAACCAATCTCCCAGTAAACAAATAACAAGCAGTTATAAGGGACGTATTTATAGTATAGTCTCGGGAGTCAATCAATCTCCCAGTATATGAATAACAAGCGGTTCTAAGGACCATATTTATAGTATAGTCTCGGGAGTCAATCAATCTCCCAGTATATGAATAACAAGCAGTTATAAGGACCATATTTATAGTATATTCTCGGGAGTCAACCAATCTCCCAGTAAACAAATAACAAGCAGTTATAAGGGACGTATTTATAGTATAGTCTCGGGAGTCAATCAATCTCCCAGTATATGAATAACAAGAGGTTCTAAGGACCATATTTATAGTATAGTATCGGGAGTCAATCAATCTCCCAGTATATGAATAACAAGCAGTTATAAGGGACGTATTTATAGTATAGTCTCGGGAGTTAACCAATCTCCCAGTATATGAATAACAAGCAGTTATAAGGGATGTATTTATAGTATAGTCTCGGGAGTCAACCATCTCCCAGTATATGAATAACAATCAGTTATAAGGAACGTATTTATAGTCTAGTCTCGGGAGTCAACCAATCTCCCAGTATATGAATAACAAGCAGTTATAAGGGACGTATTTATAGTATAGTCTCGGGAGTCAACCAATCTCCCAGTAAACAAATAACAAGCAGTTCTAAGGGCTGTATTTTTAGTCTAGTCTCGGGAGTCAACCAATCTCCCAGTAAACAAATAACAAGTAGTTATAAGGGCCGTATCTATAGTCTAGTCTCAGCAATAAACCAATCTCCCAATATTCGAATAGCAAATAGTTCAAAGGACCGTAATTTATTAGAGTCTAGTTTTAAGAGTCAGCCATTCTCCCAGTATACGAATAAAAATCCGTTAAGATCAATTATAGGATGGGTTGTCATCTGAATCTTGACTAGCCCACATACGTGACCCTTAATGTTTAACTCAATAAACTTACACGTTAGATACACTAGATTTGTATTTAACATAAAATATAATAAAGAAAATATTTTTCAAGATTTCTGTTGACCGTAATAATTAAGACTAATCAAATGTGTTAATTCTTGAAGAAGTAAATATTTCAAGAGAAAGCAAGAAGTCGAATTTTGAAAGTAGCACTATTCTATAAAGCTAAATAACAATATTTATATATTTTATGCCTACAAGCGATTAATGGCGTTAAATGAAGCGTCTTACCGAAGCGCTGTGAGATACGTCACAAACATCCAGCATTTCCTGATTATTAAGTTAGTTGTTTAAAATTCGGCTCATTCCAGTAAAATGACTTAACTTGTACTTAGAATTAAAATCCTTATATTTCAAGTTTTATTAAAAAAATTAAGAAAATAGGTAAATTAACTCTATTTTAACAACGTTTCAGGTGAAATGTTGCAAAATTGAGATAAAGCAAATGTTTGGAAACATTTATCTAACCTTCCTAAGTAAATACATTGATTTTAAAAGGGACACAACAGATAATTCAAAAATAACTGAGAATCGTTTTAGATGTTTTGAGTCTTCAGAACTGCAATTTTCATCAAAAATACTGGAGGCTTAGGATATTTCCATTAGGGGATCTCAAGAAGTGGTGTTAAGGAAAGCGAACGGAGTTAAGTATTTTTGCAGTTTTTATAGATCTAAATTCAACTTTTTTTTTTTTTCAAATAAATTAAAAATGACACCTGTGCACGAGAATCAAACCTGTCCCGTCCTATGTCCATGTGCGGTTTTTAAATGTATTCGAATATGACTCAGTTATAGCTGATCTCAGTAATTATAACCTTTCATCCTCCAAGCTTCGCATTTTATATATTATTATTATTATTAGCACCGCGTCTTACTACCCGTTCGGGTTATACGCACTTACGCTAATGTGTAATGGTAGGGTGATTGTGAGATGAAATGGAGGACCTACAGTTTAACGTGGAATCCGAACCACGGTGGAGGCCTGGCTTTCCCCACATTCACAAGATGTCTTGTCAGAGGTGAAGGAAGGGTTTGGTAATCAGATAAATCTGTGCCGGGACCGAGGATTGAAGCCCGGACCCCCAGCATAGAAGTCTGACACCTTACCCCTAGACCACCAGGTCACCGCATTTTATATACATTATACTTAATAATATAGTGTTGATTACTTCTATTTAAAACCTTTTTGGTCAAAATAAATATAGAATATCACTTCGGTGGACATAATTTTAGTTTAATCAACTACACAGAGTAATATAAACAGTTCTTGAAAATTTGTCACGGACCTAGTAACATTTGAACAGAAACTTTTTAAATGAAAAGAAAAAGTCCTTTCAAACTCTTCGATTCCCAGTGCGGAGAATCGACCCCTTCAGTCCTTCTCGTGCAGGGGTCTACTACAAACGTATTCATTACTTGTACAGTACATTTTTGCTTAAGTTATCGTCAATATCAAATTTATCCATATTTACTTTTAAATTAAATGGAGACATAGAATTGCTAGACAGTGGTTTTTTTTTTATGAATTTAAAAACAAAAGAGATCGTTTCCTCTGATAATATGCGTGTCTAGGTCGGATAGTTGTTGTTCATACAATCAATCGTATGCGGTAAGACTTCTCACAAGCCATAGCGTAATGCGATACTAATTATTATATTAGCCTTTTCTATCATCATTTTCCTTGCCCGTCTTATCTTCAGTTGTTTCCCAGATGCAAACTACAGGTTGTATTTTTGTATTTGTTATTTTGTATTAATTTTTTGTATATACCTTTTTAAGTTATTGTGGACCATGACATTATCTAAATATCTAAAATGAAAATTATTATTATTAGCACCGCGTCTTACTACCCGTTCGGGTTATACGCACTTACGCTAATGTGTAATGGTAGGGTGATTATGAGATGAAATGGAGGACCTACAGTTTAACGTGGAATCCGAACCACGGTGGAGACCTGGCATTCCTCACATTCACAAGATGTCTTGTCAGAGGTGAAGGAAGGGTTTGGTAATCAGATAAATCTTTGCCGGGACCGAGGATTGAACCCCGGCCGCCAGCATAGAAGTCTGACACCTTACCCCTAGACCACCAGGTCACCTAAAATGAAAATGAATAAATGAAGAAAATATTAAAAACATCCGCATCAGTAAAGTACTGTTGTCTTATTACTTAATGTGCATATAACCCGAACAGGTAGTAAGACGCGGTGCTAATAATAATAATAATAATAACTTAATGCCCTTTAAAAACAAAGTTTCAGCCGCTTGTTTAAATCAATAAAATTAATGCTTCTTCGATGTTAATGAATTATTTATTTTTGAAAAAGTTTTATTCTATTAAATATGGGTTATAGAGGATGCTTAAAACAATTTTCTTTGAGCCAAGGCTAGGTTTACTTTTTATATTCTTTATATTAGTGACAAGTTTAAAAAAAATGTTAAGCCCAAGCTCACAATAATTACTAGGTATTCAAAAAACCTTCGAAATAGCTTCTAGAGATATATATAGCACGAAAATTTTCTTGCCTTAGGCGATTGGGAGGATACCCCTAAACCCCCAAGTTTTAGGTGCAGGGGTTGAGTAAATCATAAATCTTCGCCCCTGGCGATTTCTAGAACAAATAACTTATTCAATAACACTCCTGATATTACTACGCGTAGGAAATTAGGCTACTGAAGCAATATTTTATTCTATTTGACCGGAAAATGTGTTTGTTGTATTACTGTAAAATACGAACCTCAACTCGTGTCGCCATCAAACTTACCTATATCTCATCACGGCCGATTTACCGGGATATTATTATTATTATTATTATTATTATTATTATTATTATTATTATTATTATTATTAACACCACTTCCTACTACCCGTTCGAGTTACACGCTACACGCACTTAAGCTAATGTGTAGTGGTAGGGCGATTGTGAGATGAAATGGAGGACCTACAGTTTAACATGGGATCCGAACCACGGTGGAGGTCTGGAATTCCCAACATTCACAAGTCGTGTTTAATACACGTCTTGTTACCGGGATATTAGATACACGATTATTATCAAACCAGAAATAGCATAAGAATATTTTTTCCTAAATTCTTCACCTGGCAAAAACGAAATTTGGATCAGTATATAATTTTTTCGTCTTAAAATAACTTATTTTTAGTTTCATTGCCTTTTTACTTTCTCTCGGTCCCTCAGAGAGAGAAGTATTTTAATCGTAAAAAAAAATCGGGCTTTAGAGTTTGATAAATGTCGACGTTTCGTGACCCCCTAAATAATGTTTTAGCGATGCTCTCTCTATTTGTCTCTTTATCAGTTTTCGGACTAAAGCCGCAACAATGTTACCGATAGGTATAAAACTTGGTATCTAGGGTTCTCATAGGATTGGTTACCCCGAGGAGTATTTGGCATTAGGTATCAAACCCCAAAATTAGGGGTAGTTTACTCAAGGGTAAAAATAAATAAAATGAATTCACTCGAATTCCACTCTACCCATAAATTTCCACTTTCCGCAACTAATTTCAGATATGAAATAAGCTATCATTGTAAATTTGTAATAGCCCCCCCCTCCCCCCCCACTACTATTCAAAATTATTATTTTTTATTTGAAATATAATTTTATGAATTCGATAGTTTCTGAGCTAGAAGTTATATTAATATATTATGGATGTCTTTGGAAATTCAAATTCATTGTTATGCTCTTTGGTAGAAAAAGATATTCCTCTTTTCTGAATGTTACTGTAAAAGTGTATCTATCTTATTTCATTTATGCTCTTTGATGGAGTGCTTCTGCAACAATGTATTTGATTTCGTTCCACAAATTTTACGAGTTTTTAGTATATGTCTCTATTTTAAGATAAAAGATCGAGTAAGTTGGTGTGGTGCACTGTATCATTTGTTTTTTAAATACAATAACATTGTTTCACCGGTCTTAATTTCACTACATATGCATATGATTCGTTAGGTGAGACGGGCTCTTAACACATTTCCAGACCTTTTAGTAGTGTTGTGTCGAAGTAATATTGCAAAGTAGCTCAACGTGCCAACCAACCCAACTCCACCCAAATAGTTTTATTTTTATACTAGTTAGTTAGTTAGTACAACTATTAAAACAAATGGAAGTTGATCTGTAGAATGTAAATGTAACAATATATTTCTAAATCGAATACATTAAATAACTACTGTTTCTTGAATATTAAATATTTTAATATAGATCAGATAAATCAGAGTAAATACAAACGCTATAAATGTGTTTTGCAAAATTTAAGTTCTGAAGACATTATTTTGAAATTATGTAACAAAAAAGTTGAATCATTGAGACATAAAACACTTTGTTATTAAAAATCACTCACATCAATGGTTTTAATTAAAAATAAAGGTTCTCTATTATTTTTATTTAAATAGCTCAGCGTGCTATTGAAAATCGTTTCCCGTGACAATCTTGGCACATGTGCCGTAGGTTGCCTACCCCTGGTCGATACCATTAATTTACCACCGAATATAAAACGGAACAAACCCAATCTTACAGTGATCGATAATTTTAGCTAAGTTTGTGAAGTAGAAATACTGTCGGCCAATTTACATAGTTTAGATATAAACAAATTTACTCGTAATAAGAAGCTAGGAAAGACCATTGCAGGTGGTCTCATGGTCTCAGGCTTGTAACAGGCTGGTGACGTGAATGTCAATGTTTGATTGAACCTCGGCGGTTATAACCTACTGGTGGTAGTTTTACGCATGTGATTTATTGTGGTAATTTTCCATCCTCTCTCCACGTCGATGCATTTCCCCCAAATATCCTATTCATCCCTACGCTCGATATTAACCAGATAACGCATGTACGTACCATTATAAATTATTTCATGCTGTCACAAAACTTAACAAATAGAAAGAAACAAAAAAAAAAGTTTAAGCCATGTCAGTACCACCTGTGTGCGTGCATTTCTCCTTGCACGTCTCCCTTCTATCATTTCTCTTTGTCTTTCCTTTATTTATAATTCCTTACCTGTCCGCTTGGCGGCTGCAGCATCAACACAGCTGTGACTCGCGCATGCGCAATGTTGTTCTTTACGATCAACTTTGCCCCAACTCCCGCTCATTGCCGGATATAAACAAACCGTTGCTTTTTCTCCAAAGAGTTCAATGACCGAGCAGCTATGCGTACATTACATTCAGTAATAGTAGGTGTTAGTTGACATGTACCGCTGTGTAGATGGCAGCACTGTATCTCTTTTTCTCTTTGCTTCCTCAACATTTTCTTTTCACTTCGGTCATCATGAAAGTTTCTTGACTTTTATTACAAGTGTTTATCGAAAGACATTGTGTTTTTAGAAGGGAGAACATTAAAAAAAAAGGAAATTTTCTATTTGTCATGTTTTCAGGAACGGAGTTTATTTATTTTAAGTAATAATCACATAGTGTTACTTCAAGTATCGTGTGTTCGTTTCTTTCTCGAGTTTAAAACATAGTTCTGAGAGTTTTTATTTACAAAACGTTCCAGCCGAATGAAAAACTACTGTGATGAGAGTCAATGCCACCTTTAAGTGAAGATTTTTTTTTTCAAGCACTTTGAAATAAAACCACCTTCAGTTGGCCACGGACGGATGGTGGCGGGAAAAAGTACAGTAAGTTGAAGTCAAGTTCAAGTGCGGGCAAGGTAACTTTTAGTAAGTTTATCTCTGTGATTTAGAAAGGAGGGGAAGTGGTACGGATGGGAGAAGGGGAAACAGTTGTCTCATCGTAGTCTGTGGATGGAATAGATGGCGGAGGAGGGATAACCATTATTAGTTTGCTTAGTTTAGGAAGGACAGTTAGTCGAAAGCCTTTGAAGGTGTGCTTTGAATTTTCAAGGCCCCTTCAAAGATTACGTATTAAAAAAAAGTGAATTGGTTTGTTATATTTTGTTGATTTAAACATATTATAATTAGTGATTTATATACATTTTTGTGGTGCTGTGGACTTTATTTTCAAATTTTGATTTGGTGATCTTAGTGTGAAATTATATTTTATTTATTAATTTATCATAAACCGGAATTTATTTTGTTTGGTAAATCTTTTTAGTAATAACGTTGACTTCCAAATGTTATGTTGCTGGTTTTATTGTGATCACAAGTGCAAAATTAAATTCTGTGGGACCTCCGCGTTGCGAAGGAAAAATAAACGCGACTGTACTAAGTGAAATTCCAGCGAATACCAACTTCATAAATATACTCATTAAAAAAAAAAAAATCAGTTGTACCTGGTTCAAGAACCGTTCGATTTAAATAAATAAAAAGTGTCGCTTTTTTTCGGAACTATCGAAACCTATGGATATTGTTCATTTTCACCTGTCGTAAGATTTGGATACGTCGCCCCGTCTGGGACTTCTTGAACAGTAGGGTTTTTATCTGGTGATATGCCCAGCACTATAAGAGGTAAGTCGTGTTTTGTTTAGTTTTATACCCATCTATAGTCCACAAAACTGGTGGCAAGCATAATATTTCCATTGGCGAGGTTTTGATAATTGTGTCCAATATAAATGTGATATGTTAGATTTTATCTGAGAAAAAAACACAAAAAGAAATTGATTAGTTGACAGTTGGGTATCATTGAAGGTGTGTCTTCATTTCAGTTGTTTTCATCTTTATTCTTTAGCTGCTGTGCTTAATGAATATAAACACGTGTGTGAGACGTAATATGTCATAAACTAAAGAGAGCAAAGGTGTTTAAATAACGCCTAACATGTTTGGTTTTTTTTTTTTCAAACAAAAATTTTATTCGCTTGGTAAAGGCTAACTCTACAAAAGATTTTTCAGACTTTCTAAATATATTCAAATGGTTGTTTTTATAAGTAAATCCTACGTCCAGAAAGTTTGATTGTCTTTGATTTATATCAAATCTATTTCAGTATTAATTTCAATTATTCATGAGTTTTGAACTTACATTCAAGAATTCCTCATGTTTCCCCTATTCCCCCCCCCCCTCTTTATTTTCAAGCTGATGTCAGCACTTTCTTTTTTAATTGATTCCTGACCAGCCAATGACTTATTCCAACCTGTATTTCTAAGGTCACCTTGCACTTCCAAGACAAGAATTCATACACCGTGATATATCTTGAAAAAAAGTAGCTAATTATGGCTGTGTATTAATTCTACATTTGTAAGGCGATATATATATTATTTATATAGCATTAAAAATTGTTTACACTTTGATACTACTACTACTATATTTTTGATTATCGATATCGTGACTGTGGTATGTCAATATTGATGTGTACTTGAGGTTTATTTGTAACGTCGGTATCGATATATCGAATAATATCTTATCATCAGAAGGCCAACATTATCAGCAGCCGGTAATTAACAATCAACAGGTTTGGCCGCAAGACTTAATTGACTGACTCGGGTAGAGGTGCAAATGGTCTAATGCCGCCCCCTCCCCCCCCAACACCTCCTACAAGACTGCAAATAATTTTAATAGCAGCTGTGAAAATAACATGTGAGGTACAGCTTTAATATTGATAACCGAGGATGTGTGGAATGCTTAGGATATATTTAATACCGGGCTTGCGACCTTACACTCAAAAGTTATATTACTACGTACATTTTAAAAGCGCCCTTAAAATTACCATTTGTAAAAAAAAAAAAAATAGAAATAATATCATCGATACCACTAACTTTCACCCAAAAGTAAATGCCCGCCCAATGAACATAGTTTATTTTCTTTTTTCAAAAATTGGTTCTTTATCTTATCTACATGTGAATGCCAATGCATCCGTTTCAAACATACTTTCCTCACCCTATTTCTTTGGGCAAATAGATTGTGTCTGATAGCTAACTCTGAAACGTACCAATGAGAAAATGTATACGTTAAAATGTTTAGTTACGATTACGTTAATATTAAAATCCTGCACCCGCACACCTTATACTCCTACCAAGTTTTGAAGTCCTGACCTTCAACTCTGAGTCACCCACGACCGCTAATCCAGCAAGCCAAGGCCTTGGAGGTGCTCCCATTCATAGAATAATCACGTAACAGGAGAAATTTATATTTACTATAAACATATTCTTATCACACTTCAAAAAAAAAAAGCTACTAGATAAATTTGTATGTGTACGCATGTACCTAGCCTTGTCTTCTTCAGCTGTCAATTTTGACAGATGGCGTCAACTTGACGTATCTAAGATACAGTAGCCTCATGGCTTCTTTGGTGCTGACTGACAGCTCACAGCTGACGGCTACCAGACCAAATTATGTATCCCTACGCCGAACCATATGATCTGCAAAAACGTGTGTTTAGCAGCTGTACTTCTGACGGTCAAAATTTAGGTATATACCTAAATGTTGACTGTCATAAGT
The DNA here is from genome assembly GCA_039000515.1 of Timema cristinae. Lineage (NCBI taxonomy): Eukaryota > Metazoa > Arthropoda > Insecta > Phasmatodea > Timematidae > Timema > Timema cristinae. Next base: position 28,519,665 of record JBCFYV010000935.1, read on the forward strand.
CAGCTGTGAGCTGTCAGTCAGCACCAAAGAAGTCATGGGGCTACTTTGTATGTATATAGCATAAATTAAGACTATTTTACGTTTTTCTTAAATTTGTTTTTGGTTTTTTTTATGTGTATTTTAGCAGGGGTGGTCCGAGGTAAATTTTGCTCCCGGGTGGGAGTGCATTTTGTTCACCCCCCTCCCCCCGTTATATATTATATTATAGCAAGCACTTTGATATAATGAATGGCTTAAGAAATAATTGCAAAAACAGTTCTAGGGCCTCATTTTTTCAAGATGGTGGATGTAAAATAACTTTTTTTAGAGTAGTTACATTAAGTGAGGAGTTAGAGGTTTTGGGATTATTTTCATATTTTCATGCCCAGGTTACGTTAGACTAGGTTGGTGCTCTGTTTGGTACCCCGGGTGGCCGCCTCTGTATTTTAGCTTGTGACCATTATATAAAAATGTTATAGGCCTTATTTGCTGCATTAGAATGACCCGGAACAATTATTGAGTTTCATTATATACGTAATTTAAGGAACGAACATATTAATCAATTTTCATAACCAAACCAATTTTAGAAATAACTAGCTGGCACAAATACTTCAATTATTATTATTATTAGCACCGCGTCTTACTACCCGTTCGGGTTATACGCACTTACGTTAATGTGTAATGGTAGGGTGATTGTGAGATGAAATGAAGGACCTACAGTTTAACGTGGAATCCGAACCACGGCGGAGGCCTGGCATTCCCCACATTCACGAGTTGTGATTAATACAAGTCTTGTCAGAGGTGAAGGAAGGGTTTGGCAATAGGATAAATCTGTGCCGGGACCGAGGATTGAACCCCGGCCGCCAGCACAGAAGTTTGACACCTTACCCCTAGACCGCCAGGTCATCTCAAATACTTCAAATAAGCTATTTTTGTTAAGGGCTTTATTCAGAGATATTAAAAAAATAGGAATGGCCTTCTCGAATCCTTTAGGATACTCGAGATTCGAGAAAATTTCGGATTCGAGAATCAACTCTTTATAAAAAATGGCTATTCAATTTTTAAAGTAAAATTTGTTTTAGAGTTTTAATACTGCTTATTGATGGTTCAGAACCAATTATAATTATAGGAGGGAAACTTAACAACCGCTCCTCAGACCAGTAATTTAACACTTAACTGAATGTATGAATGTTATAATGAATTAAACATAAGAAATAATGTTGAGAATTTAGTTACTATTTGTATTTTAGTTTATTATATTATATTTCCATTTGTGTTCATAATTTCTCCAAGATTCAGATTCGAATTCGAGATTTGGGTTCGAGGTTTGGATTCGTAAACTAGTGGATTAAACCCAACTCTAATTTAAAAGCTTATTTTAATAAAAGGGAATACTTTTATATGTCCAAATAAAGGTGTGAAATTTAGTTAAAATTATCTTTTTTTTACCATACACCAAAAATTATCCCTAAAAGATATCTGGACTGTCATAGATATTTGTTTGTAAAAATTCAATTGCTATCATCAAAACAGTTAAATTTGTTTCTTACCTCACGTAGGCTTGCTTTATATGAGGCTATTTAAGGTAGCAACTCGAGAACGATCCAACCCATTAAGTTCGAGAAGGGTATATATCAAGGGTCCAAACCAGCATTCGCCTCTAGTTAGGAGCAAAAGTCACGACGAGGGGCCAAAACCAAGTGAATCCGGCTGTGGATTGTACCCCCAGCCTCCAGAATCAAGATCAGTTACTGGTGACCTGGTGGTCTAGTGGTAAGGTGTCGACTTCTGTGCTGGGGTCCGGGGCTCAATCCTCGGTCCCGGCACGGATTTATCTGATCGCCAAACCCTTCCTTCACCTCTGACAAGACTTGTATTAATCACAACTTGTGAATGTGTGGAGTGCCAGGCCTCCACCATGGTTTTGATCCACGTTAAACTGTAGGTCCTTCATTTCATCTCACAATCACCCTACCATTACACATTAGTATAAGGGCTTATAACCCGAACGGGTAGCAAGACGTGGTGCTAATAATAACACAACAATTACACTAACCGTGCAAACTAACCCTGCCTGTTATCAAGAGGCTACGATATTTCTCAGACTCGGTTCCTGTCAATGAGAGTCATGATTTAGTGAGTCACCCGTCAATCCCCAGGTTTAGAATTTTTATTATTATTATTATTAATTTATATTAGCACCGCGTCATACTACCCGTTAGGGTTATACGTTTTAAGTACTAATTACGCTTATGGATTAGGAATTGGGAAGGTTGAATTAGAGGAATTGAACCCACATTTGCGTGGAGGGAGAGTGGAAAACCATTTAGGGAAAACCACCCTCAGTTCACCCGACCAAGTTTCGAACCTCGATCTCCCCGTCCTCAGCAGTCGAACTCAACATGACTAGCGCGTTAGTCAACTACGCCACCGAGGCGGGTAGGTTCGAATACAAGATGGTGGTTTCAGGTCAATCGCGGTGTCTTAGCTCCACAGTGCTAATTTTAGAATAAATTTAGGTACTATCCTGAAACACTGTAAAAGTAACTTTTTCTTTTATCAAGCAGCGCGTCTTACTACCTGTTCGTGTTACACGCTTAAGTAATAATTACTCTAATGGGTTAGGAATTCGAAAAGTTTAATTTAGAGGAGGTGAATCCGCATTTACGTGGAGGGAGAGTAGAAAACAATTTAGGGAAAAACCACCCCCAGTTCACCCTACTGAGATTCAAACCTCAATCTCCCCGTCCTCGGACTGTTTAGCAATTTCCTGACCGTGTGCAAAGATAAAATTAAATGAGTATCCTATCATTAGCATTAGCACAACTGATATATTGTGTATTGCCATAGAAGGAAATCTGTCAACAGTGATTTTCTAAGGGTGTCTTCGATATGTACCGTAAAAAGATGTTGTTATTGTTTCGACCATATATTCGATTATGTCGATTTCAAAGAATGAATTACACAAAAACTCTTTGTTGCTTGGAAGACTGTTTCAATTCATCTCATTTCCTCCACTCTTGAAGTAGCTAATATTGACCATTCTATTAGCTATTGGAGGAGAACGCCATAGTGCCTGAAACGCTTGTAGTGTTCAGTTAACGGGTTATCCATTTATCTCCCTCTCTCTCTTTCTCCATTGGTAAGGTGTTGTTTTTGAGTGTATTCTTTAAATGCCGTTAGTCATCATCATCTTGCTGCGGCTATGCTAATCATGTGGGCCTGGTGAAGACGGGCCCGTTGACGCTCCTTGGTTTCTTATGCAAGACCCTAGGTCTCGGGCTCTTTGACCCTCCTCGAGTCCATTCTTTGAGGACCTAGACTCCGACACTTTTACGCTCATCTAGATCATTCTTTTAGGATCTAGGCTCAAATACTTTGACGATCCTCGAGTATCTTAGGTTCCGGACCCTTTGACGCTCCTCAACTATATTCTTAGATGACTTAATTTCGATCCATTAGACGTCCTCAAGTCCTTCATTTAAGGACCCAGGCTTAAAATTATTTCACTCTTCCTTAATTACGTTCTCTCAGAGCCTATGTTCAGGACTCTTTGACACTCCTGTAATCCCTTCTTTGAGAGCCTAAGTTTGTACCCTTTGACGCTTCTAGAATCCTTTCTCTGAGGGCTGAGGTCCCGAACCCTTTGACACGACTTGTCGCTTCTTCAAGGGTTCAGGATCTAGATGCGTTGACACTTCATTATGCTCCCCTCTGAAGGCCTAGGTTCCGGGCCAGTTGACACTTCATTATGCCCCTCTCTGAAGGCCTAGGTTGCGAGCCAGTTGACACTTCATTATGCCCCTCTCTGAAGGCCTAGGTTGCGAGCCAGTTGACACTTCATTACGCCCCTCTCTGAAGGCCTAGGTTCCGGGACAGTTGACACTTCACTATGCCTCTTTCTGAAGGCCTAGGTTATGGGACAGTTGACACTTCATTATGCTCCCCTTTGAAGGCCTAGGTTCTAGGACAGTTGACACTTTATTATACCCCTCTCTGAAGGCCTAGTTCCGGGACAGTTGACAATTCATTATGCCCCTCTCTGAAGGCCTAGGTTCTGGGACAGTTGACACTTTATTATACCCCTCTCTGAAGGCCTAGGTTCCGGGACATTTGACACTTCATTATGCCCCTCTCTGAAGGCCTAGGTTCTGGGACACCTGACACTTCATTGTTTCCATAATTGAAGGACTGAGTTTGATTGGAATCTGGGATTATAATTGCATTACTCCCGTATTATACTTCAACCTAGTGGTGGAGGAACACATGTGTACATGGGTAAATTTTGATTGATGGGCACATCATGTTACTCTCACCTACCCAAATTCTAATATAAAACTGCTAGCTTGTAGCCCAAAGACGAAGCATTTTTTTTTTACATAATCTAAATTAATTGAAAAATAACAATTCGAACAAGGGAATCGAATCTTTGATTTCCGTGTCCAGGTTGTCATTTATCACTTAATCGAATTTGATTCTGTCATCAGGATTGATTCTTTGGACAACCATCATATATCAGTTTGTGATACACAAGAATTAAATAAATATTATATGTAGGGTAAATATAAAAATTATTTTTAAATGGTTTATTGGCGTGACTTATAGTGTGAACAGTGTAAAAAAACTTTGTTTCAAAAATAAGAGTCTATTAACACGATGAATACATTCTCTAAAAGTTTTTTTAGTGAAAACAAATGTTTTAACATTTTACAGGTTCCTCTTTTAGTCGACATGCAAGTCATTGACATGTACTGAATTAAGTATGAAAACATCACCCGTGCATCCGAAGCATGACTGCTGCACCGGGTGGTTCGTATTATATTATGTTTAGTAGGTCCCAGATGGAAACAAACCCGAGGCGTTTCAGGTTGAGTTCATCGACGCGAGTGAGGGACGACTCATAGCCTCTCTCACCCCCGCTACTAGCCACGAAGACAATCATTAACTCCACGTGGTGGATAGTGGGCCCCTTTGAGTAAGGTAAGGGGGGGGGGGCATGTTTTACCGTAAAACGGTGTGTGGTGTGTTGGAAGGGAGGGGTCATTGAACCCGCGAGGATAGAGACGGAGAGGCCCAGCCCGACTCAAGGAAACCGGTCACCGGGTGCCCCTACCTCTCCCTCTTTCCTCCCCACCCCGCCATTTCTTTACCTCATTCATCACACATATTGTTGGCTGTCTACCTTCATCGCCTTGGTAGGTCTGTCTTCTTGGATTGTGGGTGCTGTTCCTTTGGAAAGTATCCCACTGCAACCATGACCCCAACCCCCTCACACAATGTTGAAAGTTGACTCTACTTGCCTCCATCACCTTGGTAAGTCTGCCTCTTCTTAGGGTTTGAGGCTACTGTTCCTTTGGTAAGTCTGCCTCTTCTTAGGGTTTGGGGCTACTGTTCCTTTGGTAAGTCTGCCTCTTCTTAGGGTTTGGGGCTACTGTTCCTCTGGTAAGTCTGCCTCTTCTTAGGGTTTGAGGATATTGTTCCTTTGGTAAGTCTGCCTCTTCTTAGGGTTTGGGGCTACTGTTCCTCTGGTAAGTCTGCCTCTTCTTAGGGTTTGAGGCTACTGTTCCTTTGGTAAGTCTGCCTCTTCTTAGGGCTTGTGGCTGCTGTTCCTTTGGTAAGTCTGCCTCTTCTTAGGGTTTGGGGCTACTGTTCCTCTGGTAAGTCTGCCTCTTCTTAGGGTTTGAGGCTACTGTTCCTCTGGTAAGTCTGCCTCTTCTTAGGGTTTGAGGCTACTGTTCCTTTGGTAAGTCTGCCTCTTCTTAGGGTTTGGGGCTACTGTTCCTTTGGTAAGTCTGCCTATTCTTAGGGTTTGAGGATATTGTTCCTTTGGTAAGACTGCCTCTTCTTAGGGTTTGGGGCTACTGTTCCTTTGGTAAGTCTGCCTCTTCTTAGGGTTTGAGGCTATTGTTCCTTTGGTAAGATTGCCTCTTCTTAGGGCTTGAGGCTACTGTTCCTTTGGTAAGTCTGCCTCTTCTTAGGGTTTGGGGCTACTGTTCCTTTGGTAAGTCTGCCTCTTCTTAGGGTTTGAGGCTATTGTTCCTTTGGTAAGTCTGCCTCTTCTTAGGGCTTGTGGCTGCTGTTCCTTTGGTAAGTCTGCCTCTTCTTAGGGCTTGTGGCTGCTGTTCCTTTGGTAAGTCTGCCTCTTCTTAGGGTTTTTGGCTGCTGTTCCTTTGGTAAGACTGCCTCTTCTTAGGGCTTGTGGCTGCTGTTCCTTTGGTAAGTCTGCCTCTTCTTAGGGTTTGAGGCTATTGTTCCTTTGGTAAGTCTGCCTCTTCTTAGGGCTTGTGGCTGCTGTTCCTTTGGTAAGTCTGCCTCTTCTTAGGGCTTGTGGCTGCTGTTCCTTTGGTAAGTCTGCCTCTTCTTAGGGTTTTTGGCTGCTGTTCCTTTGGTAAGACTGCCTCTTCTACCGACACTAGTAGGGTTTTTGGCTGCTGTTCCTTTGGTAAGATTGCCTCTTCTTACCCACACTAGTAGGATTTGTTAATGCTGTTTCTTTGGTAAGACTACCTTTTCTTAGGGTTTTTGGCTGCTGTTCCTTTGGTAAGACTGCCTCTTCTTACCCACACTAGTAGGATTTGTTAATGCTGTTTCTTTGGTAAGACTACCTTTTCTTAGGGTTTTTGGCTGCTGTTCCTTTGGTAAGACTGCCTCTTCTTACCCACACTAGTAGGATTTGTTAATGCTGTTTCTTTGGTAAGACTACCTTTTCTTAGGGTTTTTGGCTGCTGTTCCTTTGGTAAGACTGCCTCTTCTACCGAAACTAGTAGGGTTTGTGTATTCTGGTAACAAAAGCCTGCTGTGATGAAGATTTCTTCAAACATATCTTAGAAGATATGAAAAGTAATGTATAATTGTCAAAATTCACATTATCAAAATTGACACTGTCTGTCAATAGGGGCAGCTGTAAGTCACACAGCTGTGCGCATTAATACATGAAAGTAAATGGAATAATATTTTTAACCTGTAGGATAAAAACTCTAAAACTGTGTCTTACAGATCCAATGATTACAAGAAAATTAAGTGACATGTCCCTCATTACTTAAAGACTTACAATTTTGATTTTATTAATTTGTTGACTAAACGTACACCTGAGAAGTTAGGCCACAATGTGTATTTCCTCAAAAAATTCTCACTTTTCTTCCTCACTTGTGTAAATTTGCGTTTTAGCCCGGACGGGTAATAAGACGCAGTGCAAACAAAAAGAGTGATTGGTAGTTTGTTTTGCCACCTGAGATATCTTACAAACTTAAGTGATAGAGCCGCTTCGGTGGTCGAATGCCAAGGCGTCACTCTTGTAATAAAATAGACTGCCATTGACTAAGAGATCGAGTTTCAAATCTCGGTTGAATGTAATGGGGGTGATATTTCCTAACTAATTTCTCACTCATCTTCCAGGCAAATGCGAGTTTTTTTTTAAAATTCTACCTTATCCAGCCTTACTTCCAGTAGCTTAATTAATTATTATGCCCCCATTTCGGTGGCCGCATGTTCTAAGGTGCTACTCTCGCAGTAGACTAGACTGCTGATGAAGGTAAGCTCGAGGTTTGACTCTTGGTCGGGTGTACTGAGGGTGGTTCCCCTTACCCCCAAATGGTTTTACACTTTCCTACCACGTAAATGTGGGTACACTTACTTTATATATAACCTTGCTAATCCCTGAAATCGTTAGTGCAATTAGTACATAAGCGTATAGCCGGAATGGGTAGTAATACGTGGTACTAAAAAATTGCGTACATCTCGAACGAAGGGTGAGACGCAATGAAAGAAACAAAAACAAGAACAACTTAAGTGTAGAAAACGTGGCACTCAACAAATACCGGTATAATCGTGTTGGGCTTACGAGTGACTGTACGTGATGCTATCGATCTATTCATCTGTCATCCCCCCACCCCTCTTTGTTCTCCAGGGAGCGTGTGCCCACGCTGTTGTGTGTAGCGGCCACGTGCTTCACGGACGATGTTCCGTTTAGTCAATTAAAGGGCTGTTAGGTTAACTCGGTATTGTACAGTCATTATCTGAGCACATACACGAGTACATGATGTCTATTGTGTTGGTGTTTAGCACGGCACGCACCTACGTCCGTCCGTCAGCATCTGGTCCAGCACGTTAGCTAACGGAGCTAAGACTTGACTTGGCAGATCAAGTGGCCGACCCCATGACCGGGCGCTTAGTTTGAGCTCGGCTGATGCCGGAGAAGATATTTACTGTTTGTATATACGTGCTTGTCCTGCTATTTTATATATTATTATTATTATTATTATTATTATATTATTATTATTATTAGCACCGCGTCTTACTACCCGTTCGGGTTATACGCACTTACGCTAATGTGTAACGGTAGAGTGATTGTGAGATGAAATGGAGGACCTACAGTTTAACGGAGAATCCGAACTACGGTGGAGGCCTGGCATTCCCCACATTCACAAGATGTCTTGTCAGAGGTGAAGGAAGGGTTTGGTAATCAGATAAATCTGTGCCGGGACCGAGGATTGAACCCCGGACCCCAGCACAGAAGTCTGACACCTTACCCCTAGACCACCAGGTCACCATTTAATTATTAAGTATGCCTCTGTGGTCTAGTGGTCATTGTTTCTGGATATTTACTGATCCTGAGGTCTCGGGTTCAATCCCCGGCGCTTTAAAAATGTATATGTGAAGCAGTGGGTCTGGAACGAGGTCTAGCTGCCTCGTGAAGACAAACGAGGAGCTCCAGCTTATAAAACTGAGATTAACGACTGGATAGGTCCTTGTGCTGACCACATGATACTCTATATCTGTAAATGTTGGCACTATTATTACTGGCGAAGGTTCGGTAGGTAAAACTCGTTTGCGGGCTCACATCATTTAGTGGCTGTATACCCGATGTACTGTAGTATGATGCTGGTGGGGAGAACTTTAATAAAATACAAAAATCTATTTTTCTTTCAATTTTAAAATTGTTTTACTATATTATGTTTTATTTTATAGGCCTTGATATTATCTATCCGAAGGGACATTTGCGGATCGCACTATTTTATGATATAAATATAAGAAGATTGGTTTAGTGCATTTTTTTTAACTCAAAGAAATTTTTTCCTATCTAAATCATATTGTAGTACAAGGTGTACTGTGCTAGTACGATGTATTGAAACTAACATTTTAGTATTATTAATGTATAATTTTATATTGCAATTATATGTCGACAAAATTACTCTTCGACACGGGAATTGAACCAACCTCCCTTCGACTAAGAGCTACTGAGTTTTCTAAACTTGTAGGTTTTCTGTGCTGCTGAATAAAGCAAGTAGGCCTATTTGTTTTGCAAGAAATGTGCTTATTATATTATATTATATTATATTATATTATACTACTATAAGGAAACAGGGCTGACTCACTTCCAGATGAGCTAGAAACTTGAAATTTGGCAAACTTATATCTTCTAGTATGTAACCTACGGGAAAATTACAAAAAGTTATAGAAATTAATTTTTAACCCCCGAAAAAAAATTCAAAATGGTGGAGCAACTTTAAAGTAGGTGCGGTCTTGTGGCTAAACGGTAAGACCTATCAAAAAACAGCTCTGTAATTACATTAGCTTACATCAACTTGCAAAGAAAACCCACTGGGGGTTCGGGGCTGGAGCCCCCAACGAGCAAAGCGAGTACTATTTACATAGGCAAAATATATATATATATATATATATATATATACACACACAAGTACATAAGCTTATAAACCGAATGGATAGTTAGATGTAGTTTATATATAAACTGAATGGTCGGTTAGAAATATTTGTATAATTGTATAGGAAGTGTACCCGCATTTGCGTGGAGAGAATGAAAAACCCTTTATGAAAAACCACCCTCAGTACACTCGACAGGGATTGAGTCACGATCTCCCCGTTATCGGCGGGCCAGTCAACTGTTGGGTAGCGCTTTATCGAGGTGAGTCACAATATATTTAAATAAGCATTTGGTATTAATTGATGTTCACAAAATATTTTTCTAAAATATATGCTGAAAAATTAGAACAAGCGTACCAATGAAATTTATATTTTTGGGAAGATTTTTCTTATGGCGTATAAAACTGCCAGTCCTAACAAATTAATATTATAATTATTTCACACGCACACTTGAGCACATGGAAACAAAAAAAAAAGCTCCAGTCACGTATTATATAGTTTCTCGGTGACGTTGGAGGTTGGGGCTCGAAACCCAGCTGAGGGTTTTTAGTTTTTTTTATTCCCTTAAAATTTATCACGCTTCTTTCACGTAAATACGGCGTAGTATGACGGATATCCTGGAAGGTGGTAAGACCAGCTATCCCTTCTATGCGCGACATCAGCTTCGGAAGACCCAATAAAACTTTCAAAACCAGCCTACACAAACAATGCACATACACCTACAAAGCGATATACTACGCAGACAACTGCATCTACGGTTGTGAAATTATTTGAAATAGTTCGTTAAATGCTAAGAGCGTATGTCGCTCTTATTTTTCTTTAATTTGTTTCATAAAACAACCCTAAAGTTTGAAAAACTCCATCGTGAAATAAATCTTAAACGTCTGTTTATCCTCTAGAGAATAAAATATTTGGTGACCTGGTGGTCTAGAGGTAAGGTGTCAGACTTCTGTGTTGAGGCTCCGGGGTTCAATCCTTGGTCCCGACACAGATTTATCTGATTACCAAACCCTTCTTTCACCTCTGACAAGACGTGTATTAATCACAACTTGTGAATGTTAGGAATGACAGGTCTCCACCGTGGTTCGGATTCCACGTTAAACTGTAGGTCCTCCATTTTATCTCACAATCACCCTACCATTACACATTAGCGTAAGTGCGTATAACCCGAACGGGTAATAAGACGCGGTGCTAATAATAATAATAATAAAATATTTCGGTTATCAACTGTTTCTAGTTTGTGTTACAAGTAATCACGGGTGAAGCTACTGTACGTTTCTTGCTAGTGTGTGAATCATTGCTCCACTCAAAAAGATAATGCTCTCACTTTTTGGCTTACGTATGACTCAAGTTATACGGACTGCCGTCGCAAACCTTTATACTTGTGTATAATATTCACTTTTATAAAGACGTGTTTTGTACTTAGCTACTTAAAGCTATGAACAGACTATGGAGCATTTTACCGTGACGTAACAGCGCCCCGAGCAGACCAATGCTCGGTTCGGTGCTCTGTACGGTTCGATCCCCCCCCTCCCCACACACTTTGACAACTATTTCTGGCCTCAAGCCGAGCTCCGGGTCGTAACACGCTTCCGTAACAAAACCGACGAGTTAGAGGCGGGAAGGGATACCACTCATTTCTTTTTGCACTCCTCAGGGCTCTTGTTAAGTTCAGCGGACAATTTAATCCACGCGTAGTTGGTAGTGAAGTTTATGATTAAAATCCACTGTCGGCCCTAGAGCCGAGACCCAACGCGAGCATTCATTTGATGTTTCGGAACGATACCACCTCTGGGTACGGCCATACTGGGCGAGCGAGCGACTACAAAATAAAATAGAACAAATTGGTTGTAATGAGTGAGAGGTGGCCAGACTGGAGCGCGCGCGCTCGAGCCGGTACAGCCTAGTTTACAGGCGCTAGCCAATATTATTGTATGTTGGTTCATTGATTGGTAGAAAAACTTTTCAATTTGACTTGATATATGACTTTTTTTATAATCATTGATAGATTTAGCACACTTGCTACTAACGGGCTAATTTAATTTGTAAGATCATAAACTATATATATTTATTTGATATGTTAAAATACTTCAATATTATAATCAAAGTAGGCTTTTACAAATATTATTTTTATTTTTATTTTTATTATTATTATTATTATTATTATTAGCACCGCATCTTACTACCCATTCGGGTTATACGCACTTACGCTAATGTGTAATGGTAGGGTGATTGTGAGATGAAATGAAGGACCTACAGTTTAACGTGGAATCCGAACCACGGTGGAGGCCTGGCATTCCCCACTTTCATTTTACAAATAAGAATCACCATTAGCGTGGAGAGAGGATGGGAAAACTGCAACAATAAATCACTTGTCAAGAACCACCCTCATTTCACTGAGCCATGATTTGAACCTTTGCCTCTTCATCAACAACTATCGAGATCTATCTGCTAATCAGGCGCACGCTTGTCAGTCTGGCCGAACCCTCCAAAACCGAGCACTTAGCGGATGTTGTTAATGTTCGGTGTTACGGGTCCCGTACACTCTATCGAGCATGCTACGATGCTCGGCTCTGGGCGCTGTTACGTTACGGCAAATGCTCTATATAGTCTGAACATAGCTTAACACCCCACCTCCTCTCATATTCCTAAATCCTGGTTGAGTCTGTCCATGGTTTGCTGGCCACCGATGCTTCCGCCTTGTTTTAAAAAAAAACCTGTCCGCCCCATCGGACATGCCTCACCTCACCAGCCGGCCACGGGACGATACATGCCCGCTCTGTTGAGAGTACTGGACCTTTTATTTATTTATCTAGGGCCGTATATTTATACGATATTTGCAGGGCAGCCAATCCCCCATTAGACCTGAACTGATTGTTAATAGTAAACTGGGAGATTGGTTTACTCCCAATACTAGACTATAAATATGGCCTTTACACTCTTAAAATGTCAGCACTTGGCCGGTATTGAAATTTGAGAGTTAATTATCCGACCACATTTCCTCTAAATTATACCTTCCTCAGCTGCGCCCTATATGAGTAAATATGCATATAACTCATATTGGAAGTAGGACATAATGTTTTTTTTTTTTTTTAATGAACGTTGAAACCGTTTTCATTTAACTGGCTGACGTTTAGCTCAGTTTCAGGTGACCTGGTGGTCTAGGAGTAAGGTGTCAGACCTCTGTGCTGGCGGCCGGGGTTCAATCCTAGGTCCCGGCACAGATGTATCTGATTTCCCAACCCTTCCTTCACCTCTGACAAGATATCTTGTGAATGTGGGGAATGCCAGGCCTCCACCGTGGTTCGGATTCCACGTTAAACTGTAGGTCCTTCATTTCATCTCACAATCACCCTACCATTACATATTAGCGTAAATGCGTATAACCCGAACGGTTAGTAAGACGCGGTGCTAATAATAATAATAATAATTTAGCTCAGTTAGTAGCCCGTTTGTCTACTAACATAAGGGTCTAGGGTTTGTATCATGGCACTGCCGAAAAAAATATTAGGGTTGCAATTAAAGTTTACGCTTTCACAGTGAGAGATTAATGGCCGGAAGTTCTGATGTTGTGTCTGTTCTAGAATTATACTAGTTTGTAAATCGCGTATGGATAGAATCACTTTGCTCAATATTTTAAATGCCCCCAAGAAATAAATACTTTTTTTTATTAAGCTGAAGGAACATAATTATAACCCGTTTTTCTTACCAAGAACACCTCTGAAAGGTATTTTATGCTACTAGAAGTCTATTATTTATTAGGATCCTAGTAGGATAAAAGACCTTTCAGAAAATAACTAAGAAAGAAAACTAAGATATATACATACATACACATAGCATCGCGTCTTACTACCTGTTCAGGTTATACGCGAATGTACTAATTACTCTAATTAGCTATGGAGGTGAAAGAGTGCATTTATATAAAGTGTACCCTCATTTGCATGGAAGGAGAGGGGAAAACCATCCTCAGCACACCCGACCGGGATTCGAGCTACGATATCCTTGTCATCGGCAGTGTGAGAGTGACGCCAATATATATATATATATATACACACACACACACAGAGCCATGCTTTTATGGTGAATAAAATCCCAATTTCGTTTTTAAGTTTCCCAAAAGTGGTGGTGAATAAGCGGTGAATTACAAAAATCCTATTATTGCGACGAAATTATCGAATTAAGACAAAAGCGTTAAAAAAGTTGTTTTTACCAAACTTTCGTGATTAAGGTGACTTTGTGAGGTTAAAACTAGACTTTCAGGACAACGTTTGAAACAGGTAAACTAAACATATTGAAATGAAAACCAAAAATTACATTTTGTTTGGACAAAACGGTAAAAAAAATATGTGCTGTCAACTTATTAAAAAAGTAAGATTTAGCGGCAGCTGGTACGGGAAAAGTATGTACAAGTCACAAAGACAAAATATCACACAAAAATTTATTTTTCAATATCCCAAAATATTAGCGCGAATGCAGATAATCGCTACTAAATCGCGATTATCGCGGACATCGTTTAAAATCGCGAATATCACGCTAAAACGTCGATTTCGCGAATTATCGCGACAATTCTGAGCATATACTTGCAATCAGGGTAACCTGAAATGTGAACATCTGAAAGAAAAAATGCCATATCTAACATTCGCGAATTATCGCGATCTCCACAAACGCAGGGCTCTGATATATATAATGTGTAGGAATAATACGTAATTCAATAATAATCATTATATTATAATAAAGTTCCCTTATTTTAATAATTTTGATTTTTCGAGAAATAGTCTTTACTTATGATAAATGTAGTGTGTACATTTCCCACACGGATAGCGGGCCTAACATTGACTTCCAAGGAGAATACATATTCCGTCTTACTACCCGTTTGAGCTATAGAAATTTGAACTGTGTTATTAAGGTAGGGATTAGGAAAGCAGGAACTAAAGTAAAGACGTACAACCCGAATGGGTAGTAAGACGTGGTGCTGGAAAACATTGAGGAAATGTTCGACTTTTTTGAACGTCCAACTATGTCGACTCTCAACTTGTTCAAGCTAGATTTAGCTCCCACCAGATTAGGACTAATTAGTTTGACACGGACAGGTGTGGAGGGATGTGAAATAGCAAGTTTGACTTGATGGTCCGAGATATATTATTATTAGAAACGTGTCTTACTTACTACCCGTTCGGGTTATACGTATTTACACTAATGTGTAATGGTAGGGTGATTGTGAGATGAAATGGAGGACCTACAGTTTAACGTGGGATCCGAACCAACGTGGATTCCCCACATTCACAAGTTGTGATTAATACACGTCTTGTCAGAGGTGAAGGAAGGGTTAGGTAATCAGATAAATCTGTGCCGGGACCGAGGATTGAACCTCGGACCCCCAAGATGTCAGAGATGTAGCTTGTAAGCCGCGTGTTGATATAAGCCTAATCAATCGATTCACAAAGTGTGCGTTAAATAGTGTACCGTACTTCTAGTTAAAAAAAAATAGAAATAACAGGTTCAGTTCATACACATATACATTAACTACTAATCTCTGGTGGAGATGAGTAAGGTAGAATTTAATAGAAATGCACCGGCACTTAGGCCTACGTGGAGGGACAGCTTAGGGGGGAAAAAAATCAACCTCATTACACCTGGCCAGGATTCAAACCCCGACCTTCCCATCACACACAAACCAGACTAAATGAGCTTGACATTTAGATCACGTGCCCACCAGCGCGGTTAATAATAAGCGTTAAAAAAAAAAGCAAGACTTATATCTAGGGTATATAAATCAACTTACCAAAACAAATGCTTCATGTCACCCGTTCATACTTCAGCAGCCAACCTGTTTCTACACAATCTATAGGTCAATGCCCACAGCGGTGGCCGTGTGGTCTAAGACGTTAAGTTCACATAGCCTTTGACGGAGAGATTTTCAACATATGTTTCCCATATGGTTTTCCCATTCTCGTTCCGCGTGAATGCAGGACAACTTTCTCTGATGGATCCTACTCATCCCTACCACTTAGATTAATGTTATATTGAACATTATGTCAAATGTAATTATATTTCAACCAAATACATTTACACAAGTTGAAGAATCAACAGAACTTTTTTTTCTAAAAGCATATAGATGTGTAGCATCTATTACATGCTGACTCGACAGCTCGGTGTTCGACACTCGACTGAGTGTATGGTTTGAATTTATGATTTGATTTTCCATCCTCCCTCCACATGAGTGAAGGTAAATTGTCTTAAAATTCCCATTCTCGATCCTGTCACCTTAACTTGTTTGAACCCGCTTCAGGGGCAGAACGCTTTAAGGCATCACCCTCGTGTTAGACTGGCCTGCTGATGACGGGGAGATCGGGGTTTGAATCTCGGTCGGGTGTAGTGAGGGTGGTTTTTCCTAAATGGTTTAACACTCTGCTTTCACGCAAATGCTTCCTTCCTCATCCCTTCCTCCATTAGAGTAATTATAATAACTGCGTATAACTGGAACAGGTAGTAAGACATGGCAATAATAAAAAAAACACCTAGTTTGAGTCTGGTCTGAGAATTTAAACTATAATTTTTAATCTAAATCTATTATGAGAAATAGTTTAATGCTTTCTGCATCTATTTAATTTCATTCGCAATCGGTTATTTAGGTTTGCAAAACGGAACATTCTTAAGCGTGAATATTTATATAAGAAATTCAACCTTTTTCAACAGTGATAATAAAACAGCCAAAGCTATTATATTTGTTTTAGTGAGGATTTACTCGAATCTAGATATATTCTGAAAATTGAGACCTGCGCACGGGAATAGAACCCGGAACCATTGGCTTAGTACGCCAATGCTCTTACCACTGAGCTATCCAGGAATCGTCCCGTGCCCAGGGTAATTATTCACTCATATTTTCAGGCAGAGTCCATGATGGACGTGCGGAAATCGTCGGCTACAAATGGCTATGTTATCTGATAGCTCGTGATTTTAATAAATCACACATTTGTAGCCGACGATTTACGCACGTCCATCATGGACTCTGCCTGAAAATATGAGTGAATAATTACCCTGGGCACGGGACGATTCCTGGATAGCTCAGTGTTAAGAACATTGGCGTACTAAGCCAAAAGTCCCGGTTAGATTCCGTGTCTAGGTGTCATTTTTCAATTTTCAGAATAATTTTCAAAAGTAATTTTTATTTTAAAGACACACGCACACACTTTTGAATCAGGAAGTTACGAGTATGTCACGTTCCCTCGTGAAACAAATCATATTAGCTTGATGTATAGATGCTGAGGATGGAACACCGCCAAGACGCTCTCATCGTCCGATGACGCCCTGTGACGTCACCAGCCGATTCCAACTCCAATAGCGCCTCCTAGATGGCAGCACTTACCACTGAAGAGGGCGCCGACGGCGAACAAAATTCGATAATCGAGCTACGTACACCTACAGACCGATGTCGTGAGAGTAGGAAACACGATGGTTTGGAAACGAGCTTTCAAAGCGCACAAGGAACTGCGTAGATTAAAACATACATCTCTGAACTGCTGGCGCACTAAGGCGAACGGTTAGAATGCCTGACTCACACCCTCATTGGTGGGTACGTGGGTTAAAACATACATCTCAGAACAGCTGGCGCACTTAGGTGAACGGTTAGAATGCGTGACTGACACCCTCATTGATGGGCACGTGGATTAAATGCCAGGCTCATCTATCCTGGTTTTTTGATGACGTGGAAGTTGGGGTTGTAATCCCAGTTGTGCGTGGGCTGAGGTTTTTTTCTCTCTTAAATTACTTCCAACCATCCTGCCTAGGAAAGGCGGGAACATTTCCTCAATGTTTTCCAGCACCACGTCTTACTACCCATTCGGGTTGTACGTCTTTACTTTAGTTCCTGCTTTCCTAATCCCTACCTTAATAACACAGTTCAAATTTCTATAGCTCAAACGGGTAGTAAGACGGAATATGTAAACACAATTTAATGCTTGACTTTGGGGATGTCTATGTTACGATCGTGACAAGTGGAACCCGGAAATGATGTTTTATCTAAAGGCGAGTTTTCTAACCTTTATCTAATGCCATAAAAAATAAATATCCTATTGTTTTCTAAAATTATAATAAACTCGCATACAATATATGACAAGAGCAGAACAGACACATGATCACGTGACGAAATCTAAACCAATCACAAGATTTCGGCCCACTTGGCTTGATTTGAAATAATTTCCTAGTCAAAAATCTGTCCCGCTTGATCCGTCTGGAATACCCCGGTGAGCCTGAGAATAAATATCATATTGTGAAATAAACACCGACCTTGTAAATAAAGTTACATTTCATAGTACGCTAGTAAAATCATGAATAAATCTTACGGCTCTGCAGATAAAAAATAAAAATAAACAGTTTCTTTCATTGACACTTCAACGATTGAATGAGCGTAAATATATTTTTACAGAGCTAAGAACTGTTCTGGTTACAATTTAATTAGGTGTTGAGATTTTCCACATGACAAAACAGATTATTTATACACTACCTAGTGGTTTATGACTTCACGCTTTTACTCTTGTATATTTTTATAGTTCTTTTATCAATGGCTGTGTTTAGAATCCTATATATCTTTAGATTTCATGCTGACAAGATCATAATGTATTCTCACCGCCATACGATACTATTTTTTCTTTTTCAAACATGAATTAAAGCCGTCCGTTAAAAGAGGAGAGGTCATATTTCAGTTCTACTAAACTAAAGTTATTCCTCAAGTGTTTTATCATTATTTATATTAGTACATTTATCATTAATAGCCTGATCTAATAGCAATTTTAGAGGAAGTGCACTCACATTTGCATGGAAAGGAGATGGATGGACTAAAATGATAAGCTTATACCATGTGTGGAGCTGCACCTGACCCTTTCCCCGCTGCCCCCCCCCCCTCCAACCCATTACATTCATGCTTCCAGCCTAGATTTGAAACTTGATCTACCCATCACTGGCAATCTGGCATAATGCAAGCTTGACGACAAAAACCACGTGATCACTGATGCAGATTACTAGAGTTAAGAGTCTAGTTATGAGTCTACTTTAACTTTAACAGCTTCAAATGGTGACCTGGTGGTCTAGAGGTAAGGTGTCAGACTTCTATGCTGGCGGCCGGGGTTCAATCCTCGGTCACGGCACAGATTTATCTGATTACCAAACCCTTCCCTCACCTCTGACAAGATCTTGTGAATGTGGGGAATGCTAGGCCTCCACCGTGGTTCGGATTCCACGTTAAACTGTAGGTCCTTCATTTCATCTCACAATCACCCTACCATTACACATTAGCGTAAGTGCGTATAAGCCGAACGGGTAGTAAGACGTGGTGCTAATAATAATAACAGCTTCAAATAGCTCCCTAGTTTTTAAACTTGTACAAAATCGCCATACTACAAAAAAAAATTTTTTAGCACCGCGTATTACTACCCGTTCAGGCTATACGCATATGTACTAACTACGCTAGTGGTTTTAGGAATTAGTTAGGCTATATTTATAGGAAGTGTATCCGCATTTGCATAAAGGGAGAGTGGAAAACCATTTCGGAAAAACCCTCTCAGTACACCCGATCGAGATTTGAACCTTGATATCCCCGTCATCGGCAGTCTAGTCTACTGTGAGATTAGCGCGTTATACGACGCGGCCACAGAAATGGGTCTACAATTCACCTTAATTTACTTTTTCGATTAATAATATTTGATTCGCCGGAAGAGTAATTTCTGCACTGGTTGATTCAAGTTTGATCCAGGAGAACGGGACTCGTATTCCAGCTGGGTGGTATCCTTTTGTTTTGAATTTAAAATAATGTTCCAAATACTTTCTATAGTTGGTTATTGTTGCGTTTCTTTAATGTTCACTTTTATCATCCTATTTCATCAAATTAATATAAATGGCAGTAACCTGAGCTGTCATTACACGTCCTACTCTAGAAAAACAACAACTATGGTTTGGAATCTTAAGGAAAAAATCAATCTGATCTATCTAATATATCAAATTAAATATTCTAGTACTTACATACAATTAATGGTATGTTAAATTGTTTATTATTTAATTATGTGTAAAAAAAAAGCTACTTTTTCTACGCGCAAATCTGGGCATATTCCTCCAAATTATACCCTGCTCATCCTTAACCTCTTGATTAAAATTCATGGATAGTAATAATTTTACCAATTATGTTTTGAACCAAATACACAAAACGAGTGTAAATTAGTTTTTAAATATTATAATAACCGTCAGTTACTTAGACATATGACTTACTAGACTCCCACTATTAAATAATAAAGAACAAATCCTTTCGTTTCAGAACATATTACGAATAATTTTTAATTGCAAAATTTGATTGTCCGTGCCAAGGATAGGTCGAAAGATAAGAGTAGGGATGTGGTATCGAAAGAAAAGAATCGATACTGTACTCGTTTAAAGTATCGGAAGAAAAATATCGATACCTTACTAGTATCTATAATAGTAAGTATCGGTATCGACATTTTAATCTGAAAAAATGTTTTTTTTTTCAAGTAATAATTTCAACATTTGTACAGTAATAATAATAATTATTATTATTATTTTATTTTCATATTTATTTAAACATTGAAAATTATAATGATTTAACAATATTATAGTCTATCGCGTCCATGTTATGTGTTATAACTTGGAAGGTATGATAGATGGTATTCTATAATGTATATTATAAAAGGTTTTACCATACTAGCTTTCAAAAACTTATATGAAAATGTACCCAATGAAAAGTTATTTAATAGCTAAATATGACGATAATATATATTTTTCAGTCTATTTTGTATCCTTCTTTAACCATAGTAAACCTTTAATCCCAGCATGAGTGACGATGACAAAAAAAAAGTTTTTTCTTTCGATTCCGATCCGATGCTGGAGTGTGAGTACTAATATCAGTAAAAGTATCGGGTGAAAATACTAGTATCGAAAGGAAAGTATCGATATTTTTTTCGCATTCCTAGGTGGGAGTGTAGGGAGCGCGAGGTAAGATCAGTGTTTTTGCAGTTTCGATATCAAAACTTTTTTTTTTGCCAGAATATATCAAATAACGGTCATGGGCATAGCGGTATTAGATGAGAAACTTTTTAAATGAGGTGAAAAAGTTGTCATTAAATTCCAGGACACCCTTGACAGATATCTTAAATTTGTTGAGGCCACTGTGTGAAGCAAATTAAACTCTGTGTATCTACTGGAGAACTATTTGATTTCGTTTGAAAAAAAAAAGTTTTGATAGAAAAACTGCACCAATACCGCCCTTAACTTGCGTTCTATACACTCCCACCAGCGCTAAATCACACTTTTGTCTATAGCTCGATTCTCCTTATATCTTAGAGCTCGTTCTTATATGGAATTGATGGATGAGAAGTTATCATTAATGACTCATCCCTATTGATAATAGTTATTAATAGGGGTGTATATCCTATTGATAATTTATAAAAAATTTTATAACTACTGTATTTATGTTATGTTATCTACTCGTATATAATCTATATTTAGCGGATTCTTTAAAAATGTTTATCGAAGTTAAAATCTACTTGCTTTGACAGTACATCTCTATCAAAATAATCGGTGAGCCTGATTTTGACAAGGATTGCTGAAAGGGGATTACATTGTAGCACATACTTCATTTATTACAATTTACATGAAAATGTTACAGTCTGTTAATTAAATACTCCGGGCTAATTGATTCAAAGGTACACATAAATTGAATTACAGTTAAACAAAAGCATTTATTTTTGTATTGTAACGCTCCTTACTTGAATTATTATTTTAGAATGTTTTTTAAAATGTTAATTGATATTTGCATACAGGCAAACTATATTAAAAAAAAGATTGTCTAGTATTTCATCTTACTGGAAACCATTAGCAATGAGAGAACTTTGATAAGATACGATTTTTTGGCTTGGTATAACACCTTAGGAAATGTTTATACCTTCTTATAAATAATGTCATTATCTACACTTCCCATTTTTGTCATAGGGCTTAGTTCAGACGAGTTTTGAATCGAAAAGAAATCTCGCATTTAATCGGGGACCTCTAACTTAAACTCTATCCAAATAATACACACACATTAACATAAATCCATGTGTCCTGGATATATGCATTTTAATTACACTAATGAAGTAGGAACGAGGAAGGTAGACTTTTGAGGAAATGTTTTTAGATTTTCAAGGAGCAAGAGTAGGAAATTATTAAGAAGAAAAAACACACCCTTAATACACCTGTCCGGGATCTGAACCCCTATATTCTCACTACCGGAAAAAAAGGAACCAGATGAGACGAACCTGATTAGTACGCGTGTCCACCAATACGGGTCATAAGAAATTACTCACTTGCAACTCATTTTATGTCTTTATTATTCTAATACACTTTTTTTTTATCTTGAGAGTTCATACAAACGGGCTACGATCGAAACATTGATCACCAGAAGCCAGTTGTGACCATTCTAATATTTGACGTTAAACATGAAACTTTTAGGAGTGTCCAGTGGAAAAACAGCATATTCGCATGCGCTGACAAGTTGTAGCTTAGAAAAATTTAACATCCGCATCGGTGGTCGAATGGTCTAAATCGTAACTCTCCAAATAAGATAGACTACCGATAACAGGGAGATCGAGGTTCGAATCCCAGTCGGGTGTACTGAGGGTACTTTTCTATAAAAAAAAGTCTGCTCTCCCTCAACGCAAATGCGGTACACTCCATCTAAGTTAAACCTTCATAATCACTAACTCACTAGCGTAATTAGAACATATGCGTATAACCTTTAACAGGTAGTAAGACGCGGTGGCAAAAAAAAAAAATCATATCAATTGAATCGAAACGTTACTTGTTTCTTTAGACGTCTTACTAGAAATATCCCACCTACAGTTGATTTTCTTAGAAACGGCCTTTTATAAACTACAAACGGTACTTTTCTTGGCCAACATTGGTAACATTATATATTCTCTTTGATATTTTATAGCTAATGATAAATACTATCAAGTGTAACAGATGCAATTCACCTGACTGTGAACATGTGAATTTAAATCTAGTAGCTTTTCTAGCTCTCTAGTTTTTTTAGTGAAAAATGGAACTGTATTTATTGTAAATATGAAAAACTTTAGACCACTACATAACAGATAATACGAGGCTTGGTCCTTGAATAAGCTACGGGTGAGTGGTTTTATTCTTCCCGCATTGAGCATACTATCCTTCCTTCAAAATATAACCTCTTCATCCTGTTTCCTTGGGCACTATACATGGTTCGTCTGGTGGTAGCCATTGGTGATACACTAGAGTATAAATTAATACAAATTAAAATGATTCCTAGATCAAACTGAAGAAAGCACATAAGGTGTTCTTTCCTAGAATATTCTAGGCGAAATATTTGAGCAAGACCAATACGTATTCTAGACTTTGTTAAATTCCACAGAGGATAGCATATATTCCTTTAGAGATACCGTGAATTTACCAGAGTCTAAAGACGAGTGCTGATATGTTTATTTTTAAATTAACACTTCTCATTCATCCCTCATATCATATATCTAAATAATCTGTCTCTCTCTGTCTGTCTCTCATGAGAATTAAGTGCTATCTACTCCACGCCAAGGGCTGAAATTTAGAAAGCCCCTGTGCACAAACATGTGCATCTTGAGGCCGGAACTATAATTTTTGATTAGCTTTTTTTTTTTTATTAAGAACAGTGTCGAAAAAATTTAAATGAAGGAAATTTTGTCTGGATGTTCAAAGCAAAGAAAAGATATTCTTGAGGTAAACCACTTATTGCAATGTGTGACTACCTGGGCAACGCCGGGTACTTTTACTAATATGTATATAAAAGCAATGAGAAATATAATTATAAAGTTCAATTTTCATACGAAGGACCTTAATTGACAGTTAGAAAAGTTACAATATCTAGTTTCATGTATGCATACGTAAAGCCATGTGATCTACAGCTGTCATTTTTGATAGATATTATCAATAACTATAAAATAACATTAATAATATAATTAAATGTTATCGATACTGGCTGAAAAAGTTTTTATTTTCTAAAATACTCTTATCAAAATTGGGCTCTAACTGCCATCCGTCCCGAATTTGACGTACTGTAAATGACAATTAAAATGCTATTACGTTTTTATGGTATCTTTGAATTATTTTATACCTTTTTACAAAATAACACAAATAGGATGAAAGTTGGTTTGGATGTAGTGGCATTCATTGCGGTGCTATATACGCTGTGTTCACGGAGAAGATAAATACATTTATAATAATAAGATATATTTTGTGCGAACAAGAAAAGTAAATGACGGATATTTTTGTAAAATTAACTAGAATAAATAAAATTAGACAAGGTTTTAGTTTCATATAGTCTTGTAAATTTGGGTGGTTTTTAATATTCACTGTTACTTACTCTATGGCACTAGGAACTAAGAACTTTGTTACATAAAAAAGTAAGAAAAGAGAAACATCTATATCCACCAAAAATCATAAGAATCAAATTCATTTTCAAAAACCTGAACTAGAAAGTATATAATTATATTTGATTATATCTCAGAAATTATTGGTTGTATGTAAATTTATTGCAAATAAAAAAATATTTTTATCTTCACTAGTACTACAACTTTACAATAAGTTATATCGTATCTCAAATAGTTGCGGAGAACTTATGAAAATTGGAAAATTACTTTTATCTAAAATACACTCAAAGTCATTTTCACGAGAAAATTAGAGTTGCCATTTTTTAAATAATAATATACAGTGTTTAGATATAAAATTTAATCAAAATCGTTAGAGAGAATTTTGAGAAAATCAATTTTTTCTTTCTTTTTACCCTTCAGAAAGCTACCCTTAAATTTAGGGTTGGTTATCTAATTCCAAAAACCCCTCAGGGGGACCATATGAACACCCCAAATACCAAGTTTTAGCTCAATCGGTAAAATAGTTTCGGCTCTACCCGAGGTACGGACAGACGGCATTTGCGAAAACAAACTTTTTTTGTTTAAGTGGGTCATGAAAACGTCGACATTTATCAAATCTTGAGGTAGGTTTTATTGACGATCATAATACTTTCTCTCCGAGGGGTCAAGAGAAAGTAAAAATAACTGATTGGCCAAAACAAATAAAATATTGGCACCGATCTTCCCATTTTCGGCAGTCCAGTTTATTACGAGATTAGCTCCTTATACCATACGGTCATTGAAGCGGGTGATGTGCACTTGAGGCGCGAACAATTAAAGTGCTTAAGGCCCTTGGCCCTGTCGAGTGCAAGTCTAAAACCTATTTCGTGGGATGGTGGGCAGGAGGGTGAAAGGCATGGCGTGGCTTCACAACCAACCAAAGTATCCTTCCGCGTCAACAAGAACAGAAACCGTAGATGGCGCTAGCTACTAGACAGGCCTTGCGGAAAAATCATACGTTTGGAACATCAGTTTTCTCCGAGAACGAGTGAAACGTTTATGTTAATATTTTCAACACCTCTTCTAAGATAATGAATCAATGTTTATTAAGTGTTACATTTTCTTATTTTTTGTTATGCAGCCGGCAGTTTTCTATTTAATAATGTCAAAATTATTGATATTTGATCACTATTAAAATTATAGAGGCGGGTGTATATAAAAAGTATAGCTTAATCAACATGCCTCTTCTTGAAAAAAGCGTTTCCGAAGAGAACATTGCAAAACAATAAACGTTCTTGAAGATAACCGTTTGGTCCCGTGGCTCTACATTTCCACGCCAAATGAAAAGTGCTAATCTCCTTAATATGATGTTTGATCACGCTCTCACACAGGTTTAGAGTTATCACACCCAGGGCTGCATCACGCCAATACTAGACGTTCTTTCTCACCAGGGAGTCTAACCAACGTCGCTTTTATTTATGTTTTGTTGGGTATCATCTCAACACTAAAGCAACAATTTCATTTAGCGGGAATAATTATTCACGTGTGAGTGTTATATGTAAATCAAGAAATAAAATAAATACGTTCTGATGAGGCCTTCTGGCTTCTCTTTGCGGGGATCTCTTTCTCTCCCCAACCCCCTTCGAAATGTTAGCTCACACGCGGAAGTAGCATGGCGGATTCCCCCGGTTAAAGCCGATGTAGCCCAGCCCACCCGAGTGAATCAATAAATGCACTTAAAGGAGAACGAACCACTCCCTGAATCCACCCCCTAACTCCCCTGTTTGCACCCGCCCCACAGATGACCAATTTGGACGCTATTCTCTTTCGTTACAGTTAAATTAGGTGTTGGTGGCAGGACTGTTCATTGCGAGGTTACTTTGTTTTGTCACTACCTGCAATATATAGGTATAGTTACCAACACTTGAAGGAAAATATTAGTAAACATATTTAACTTCCATAATAAAGGTGAAGCGTATAATCCGAAAGGCGTTGCTAAGAAAAATAGTTAAGGTGTGTTAGGTTGATGATGACGGGGAGATGGGGATTAGAATACCAGTCTGGTTTACTGAAGTTTTTTTTCTTAAATGGGGTCCCACTCTACTTCCACGCAAATGCGGGTACTCTTCCTCTAAATTCAACCTTACTTATCCCTAGCTTGTAATTAGTACATATGCTTAAAACTTGAACAAGTAGTAGTTATGAGGCAATGTTTAAAAAAAAAGAGGTAATATAAGCTGTGATATTTACAGAAAGGTTTTCCGTTTTGTGGCTTAACTATAGGTGGCAAAATGCCCCATGCCCGCACCCAAAATGGGGTCTACCACGTAGACCCGCCTGACCAAAATTAATTTAAATGCCAATGTTTGTTTAGCCTCTTTAAGTGTTAATATTGATTATAATTTTTTTTATAATATTTAGGTATTAACATAGTCTTATCCAATTTAGACCCAGTTTTTTTTTAAATTCTATAGTTAGTTTTCCCTTTTCAGTAGCAATTTTATTAGACAAATATTTCCTAAAATGTAGACCTTTATTGCATAATTTATAAAATAATTCCAATAATAAATGCCAATGTAATTTTCTTTAATCTACAATTACACTTTTTTTTTTTGGAGAGGGGCTAACTTTATTTTATCGGGGGGCGGGGGCAGTATTATTTTCCAGCTACACCTCTGCACGTATCACTTTCCGCCCGACCAGCATCGGTGGTTGATGTGTCAACCTCGTCTGGTCTGATCTATCATTGGCAAAAAGGTCAGGATTTAAATCCCGGCCTAAAGCTCAGGGGGTGTTATTTTTTAAAATGGGAGAGGGGGAGGAGACGTGAGATAAAGTAAGTGTTTTTGCTCTCTTTTTTTAGCCAAAATAAAAATAATATTGCTCCAGTAGAAACATATAGCTCAATTTTCTTCAAATGGCGACCCCACCCTTTCTTAAATATCTGTTAAGGGTGTCCTCGAATTTAATGACAACTTTTGTCATCTAATGTCACTATGCTCATGACGGATATTCAAGAACGGTTGCTATCACCACGCCTTGTGAAGAGAATAATTAAAATATGTTTTTACAGATAATTATTTTTATTTCTTTTGACCAAGACACATTTTTTGCTAGTAAAAGTGAATAAATAATTACCTAAACTCGCCCTTCCCTCCATACCACCATAAACAGTTTTCAATTTTATCTGCAGGTAAATAAGGTACAATTTCTTTAAAATTCTACCTTTCTTCTTCTTCTTCTTCTGAAGTCAACAACCCGAAGGTTTGTTTGATGTGATTCCTATCCATTCGGAGCTGGGCATGCACTCAGCCCTTCGACTGGTTAGTGCTGCCTGCACCATCTGGTAGAAATCACATGTACGAGATGAGATCAAAGAATGTAGTGGTTTCCCTTTGCCTTCCACACTACATTTCTACGAGCGTGCGAGAAAGAGCTATTAATTTTGCCGGGAGAGGTATTTTCACATAACTTTCAGGGTTCTTTTACATACCACAATCAACATGGGAGTGACTTTACTTTCCCTACGTTAGAAATTGTGCTACAGATTTTTACCGCTCAGGAAAAATCCATGGACCTCGGCTGGGTCTGAACCCATTAACATCGGGTCTTGAGGTATGCGCTTTACACCAAGAGTACCGAGTTCGAATCATCTCTTCTACATTAATGGAAAGCGTATAACCCGAACGGGTAGTAATACGCGGTGCTAAATATTATATTATTATTATTATTACATTGATGAAAATATGCTGATAGTCTGGATGGGACGTGGCTCACAAATTTTAAAAAAAGAATCAAAAATAACCCGTTCATGGTATCTCTATATTTATTCTAAGGAGATGAAATGAGGAAGGTAGAATCTCTATGAAATATAACTAACATTTGTGTGAAGAGCGAGTGGGAAACGAGTTAGAAATATCCACCAGTAGCCTATCAACATTTCGAACCCCGATATTCCCGTCAACTGTAAACCAGACAAGACTAGACTGACTCCTTTGCCCCCGCGTGCCAACCATTGCGAGTAATATAGACAATTGATTTCCCACATGATATTTCGCGCCTGAGTTATTTCAGGAAGTTCGCGTTCGAATCCCGGATACAGATTTCAAGGGGGCTGTAAATCAGGCTGATAGGAGTTGATAGGCTTTGAAAATACGGTAATAAATGTTAGAAATTTAATTTATAATGTAACTTGGTCATTTCGGACTTAGTTTGTATATTTGTAAAATTTGTATAGCTACGATAAAAATTATATATTAAAAAAATATTTTTATTTCTGATCTCGGGCGCCAAGAATCATATCCCGGCAGGGTGTCTTGCAAATGATTTATTTTTCGACATTAGATTACTTCCCATCCTCTCTGCAGAAGATGAATACTCTTTAAGTTCTTAAATTTAGACCTATCCTTTTGATTATTTCGTATAAAGGTGCGTGCACACAGGCAGCGAGGCGGGGCTACGCGATTACGAGCGGAGTGGAGCGAGGCGTCTACACGCGACAAAGAGTGGGCAAGCAACACATATACAGCGTTGCTAAGCGGGGCGTCTACACGCGACAAAGAGTGGGCAAGCAACACACATACAGCGTTGCTAAGCGGGGCGCTTACACGCGACAAAGAGTGGGCAAGCAACACACATACAGCGTTGCTAAGCGGGGCGTCTACATGCGACAAAGAGTGGGCAAGCAACACACATAAAGCGTTGCTAAGCGGGGCGTCTACATGCGACAAAGAGTGGGCAAGCAACACACATAAAGCGTTGCTAAGCGGGGCGTCTACACGCGTCAAAGAGTGGGCAAGCAACACACATAAAGCGTTGCTAAGCGGGGCGTCTACACGCGACAAAGAGTGGGCAAGCAACACATACAGCGTTGCTAAGCGGGGCGTCTACACGCGACAAAGAGTGGGCAAGCAACACACATAAAGCGTTGCTAAGCGGGGCGTCTACACGCGACAAAGAGTGGGCAAGCAACACATACAGCGTTGCTAAGCGGGGCGTCTACACGCGACAAAGAGTGGGCAAGCAACACATACAGCGTTGCTAAGCGGGGCGTCTACACGCGACAAAGAGTGGGCAAGCAACACATACAGCGTTGCTAAGCGGGGCGTCTACACGCGACAAAGAGTGGGCAAGCAACACATACAGCGTTGCTAAGCGGGGCGTCTACACGCGACAAAGAGTGGGCAAGCAACACATACAGCGTTGCTAAGCGGGGCGTCTACATGCGACAAAGAGTGGGCAAGCAACACACATAAAGCGTTGCTAAGCGGGGCGTCTACACGCGACAAAGAGTGGGCAAGCAACACACATAAAGCGTTGCTAAGCGGGGCGTCTACACGCGACAAAGAGTGGGCAAGCAACACATACAGCGTTGCTAAGCGGGGCGGCACTTCTCTAGTTGGCAAAATGACGTTGTCAAAACTATCACGTAAGGTTTTTTTTATATTTTAAGTGGAAAATCTTGAAAGGGCAGGTAAGGAGTGAGTTGAGCGATTATTACGTTTGCCCAGATAAGGACTATTATGGGGAAAACATGGGTATAGGGAGGAGGGGTGTCTATGCGATTCAGACATCCCTTCCCCTAGAGTCTTTAAAAGTTTTTTTAATATGATGGTCTTGTATCAAACCTCAAATAACTCATAGAGAAATTCACTTTTCAAAAATTTGCCAGGGAAGGATCACTACGAATAGCTTATAAGAGAATTTAATTTTCAACACATTTCCAGGTGAATATTGGGCCCTAATAACCACATTGTGTCGACGGGCCTATAAAACTAAATAATTATAATAATAGTCCGGGTGAATTTCACTCTAAATGGCTTCCAGATTCATACGATTTTTAAAAGAAATTCCCGTATTCGGCCACTACAAACAGCTTCTACCTGCATATAATAAATTTCTTTAAATACAGGCTAGGACCACTCCTATTAGCTTCCAAAAGCATTCTCTTTTATAAAATGTGTTGGGGAGACCACTTTAAATAGCTTCTAAGGGCATCAAATTTTTTAAAAAAAAGTTTCAGGCGAGGACCATTCCAAATAGCTTTTAGGCACACCCAATTTAAAAAATTTGCTGGTGGAAGACCACTTCAAATAGCTTTTAAAGACATTTAATTTTTGTAAAAAAACAGACGAAAAACACTCAAAATGTCTTCTAAGGCATTTAAAACTCTATTAAAAAATCGTTCTGGATGAGGAGCACTTCAAGTAGATTATAGGTAATCTAATTTATATTTAAAAAAATCAAGTGAGCGCATTTTAAAATAGGTTTTAGAAGCATCAACATTTTAAAAAATTTGCTGAAGGTGTATCCAAAATAATTATTAATCGCTTTTCTTTCGTGCATCGCATCTTACTACCCGTCCAGGCTATCCTTATATTTTTACTAATGGGGGTTGGTATTAGAAAGGTATAATTTAGAATAAATGCACTCGTTAATACAGGGCAGGAGAGTGTGAAAACATCTAGGAAGACCCTCAACAAACCCTGCCAAGATACAAACCTTAACCTCCCTGTTCTCCATCAAACCAGACAAGGATGACGCCTTAGCCCACGCACGCGGGTCTATATGAAAATTATGTTGTTTTTTGTTCTGTTTTTTACAATCCTGAGTGTCTAAGACCTGCCGAGAACGTGTAGTCCTAATTATCGCGCGTGTCCGGACGCAGAACAAGGAAGCCTTATCAGCGAACAGTTGGAGAAGTTGATAACAAGGCCGGTAATCCTTGCTAACCAAGTTTGGGTCGACTCTCTTACCTACTGATCGATAAGAACACCCTCCTCCTTCTGATGCCGCCATACCGCCCCGTCTTTCTTTCTTTTAGAGTCTGCCGCTCGCTAAATATTTGATTAATAAATCAATACTGGTATCTATGGGGATGATAGGTAATATAGAAAGAAGTCTTCTCCTCCGTGGACGAAGACGTGCATTCCTTAGCCCTTCCTGAATAGGTTCATTCTGACATAGTTCTCCCTCCGCTCTCACGGATTATCCGTCGGTGCACTCGGGGGCTGATGCAGGGATCACGATTCACTAAACGTTCACGTAACTCAAAAGAAACGTCACGTGTTATCAGGATTGACGCAACGGAACAACCTAGGTATAACACAGGCAATGCATTTGGGCTTTTTGGAAATAAATTGTTCACTAAAATGGGACTCAAGCAGTCAAGGGTGATTAAGATACAAGCAGAGTAAAACTCCTTTTATATGGACGACAGTTTATCCGGATTCGTATCTCAGCAGCGGTTTCCGTTTAAGTTCGGGGTTTAAAAGGTTCATGTTGTATGATAAATACAGATGTATTGTATAATGTACATATGTAATTTGTGCTGTATATGAACACACTGAGAATTCCATATGTTCATACTAATATAAACGTTATATGCTTCTAAATTTGAGTATTACTATAGTTTTAATAAAGTCTTTTAGTGTTAAGTACTTTTATTTTCTATTTAAGATCAATTATCCAGATGTTCGATTACACAAACTAACCTAGGTCCTGTCCGGATAGTCGGGATTCTACTGTACTTGTAATATAAGCTCAACTGGAGCTACACACGATTCGGTGGTCACATGGTCTAAGACGCTACTCTCGCAGTAGACTAAACTGCCGATGTTGGGGAGATCGAGGCTCGAAACTCTATCGGGTGCACTCAGGGTGTTATTTTCCAAATTGGTTTTCCACTCTGCCTCCACGCAAATACGTGTACACTTCCTATAAATATAACCTTCCTTATACCTAGAACCACTAGCGTGATTAGTACATAAGCGTATAGCTTGAACGGGTAGTAAGACGTGGTGCTAAAAAAAAAGAAAAAAAAAGAGGTAGCTAGATGCGGTGAATTAAAAAAACTGTAGTTACAAAATAAAGTTTAAGGATAGGCCAAGATGTATTGGTGTTAACGAGACGCGAATAAGGGAAATGGATTAAAAAAAAGTCATCTGCATACTATAAACAAACAAATGAAGTACTAAATAGCCGTGTTGACGTTGCTAGAAACAAGACTGAATGACAGGAACACGTGGTAACCTTCCCTTAACGTTCACAAAACGTGAAAGTCCTAACCTGGATAAATCTTACGTTAAGTGAACGTGAAGTCAAGTTCATCGTGATGGCCTCCATTTAAAAAAAAAACTAAGAGAACCGTTACGTTACATTAATTGAACGTTAAGTTGATTGTAATCCTGGCGCGAAGATCCAGAGAATTTGCCACCCTCTTCTATCTCCTTTCGCGCCTCCTCCAAACCGCAAATAATATAAAGCTAAATTAAAACTAATCAATTGGAATTAAAATAGGTATCGAGGGTTAAATATGAGTCAACAGTTTAGTTTGAATTATAATATCTTATGACTTACTCTTCAAAAGGTCTACCGTTACACACATCAAGATAGGATGTAAAGGAACTAACTGGTCACAACTTTACTCTTGACGAGTAAAAAATACATGAAACCATACTTGATAGCTTCCCTGGTTCGAAAATACTTGTGTAACTAATCTGCCGGCAGCGCAAGGGTTATTAAAGACAACTATATCCCATTCACGGGGGGAATTACTCTCTTAAAGGTATTTTTTCCTACCAATATCCTATTATATATTAGAGTTCTGGTAGGGAAAAAGACCTTTCAGAATACAATTTCCTACGCTGAACAGACCTTTATAAAAGCTACTTTGTACAGTCCAAACGTATCGTTCGGCCATCTAACGCATCTTTCACGCTATGGAGGAAAGTTAGGCGAGGGCTGGAGATAGGAGTGAGTTATAACTTAAGAACCATAAACATTAACCCTCCTTATCTCCTTGTTACCATCTAACATGCCATATACATTTAATGCAGTGGCTAAGCGAAAGGTACTGTAAGCACCAAGCCAGTATTCAAATCCCGACCTTCACGTCAACTGCACCCTAAGTGAATCGCGAGTTAATGCCTCAGACTACTTGGCCACAATTAAAAGAAATATTGCTGATAAAAGTTATGTACTTAAGGTGGGAGTGTAGGAACGCAAGTAAAGGACAGTGTTTTTGTTGTTTTTATATATAAAAATATTTGTTCAAAATAAATCAATAATTCTCCAGTAGAAACATAGAGTTTAATCTTCTTCCCATGGTAATATAACAATTGTTGAATATCTTTCATGGGTGCCTGGAATTTAATGACAACTTTTTTCTTAATTTAAAAAGTTCCGTCATCTAATGTCGTAATTACAGATAGTCAACAACTGTTTATAAAATATAAACATGTGGAGAAAATTAAACTCTTTACTGGAGAAATAGTTTATTTATTTTGTCAAAAAAAAAGTTTTGGTATAAAAGCTGCCTTAACTTGCGTTTCTTAGACTCCTACCTTAAGGGTACGGCCACTCAAAGACAATGGCCTAGCTAGAATGAGAAATTAATCTCATGGCTTTATATTAATCCTCACATACAGTAAAGCGGTTTGAAGCGGCGGTCTCCAAAAATACTAGATTGCCGATGACTTTGATACTAAGTTTGAATCTCAGCTATGATACATTGGAGGTAGTTTCCCATCTACTTTCCGTGTTAATGTTGGTGCATTTCCTGTACGCTTCCTTCCTCTTATCTAACCCTTAGATTAATCTGTTGATAGCCTTGACACCGAACAAAAGATTTTTTAAACATAGGCCTAACTTACCTAAGCTATACAAATAGTGATAATTTTATTTAATCAAATGGAACACGTATTGTAATAATAAATATATATCTCGATATTTTGATGGAGCTTGACTTTTTATGTCCCCCGAACTAAAGAAAAGGTGATTTTTATAATTCTGTCTGAATTTACCTGCGTATACAGCCTAAATGATTGAATGAATTATGTACAAACTTTATTGTTAGTTGTCAGAACCTCAAGACGAAAGTGATTTTTAATTCTATAACTAAAATTAAGAGTGGTTTACTGGTGTCTAATCTATGATAGTGGGAAATTGTTCAATAATGCCTCTACCGATTTTGTTCAGAGCAAATATCTTGAGAATAGTTAATAATACTTCACTTGTTTTACGGAGAAATAATTGTTTTAAAGGCAGTTTTCTGTTGAACAATAAACTTATTTGAAATTGTTCAAAAAATGGCTCAAGTGAGTTTTTACAAATTGAATATTTGGAGAGTGTTTTAAATGATAAATAACAGATTAATATTGTTTTTAGAAAAAAAATGTAATATTTTAGGATAGTTTACGGATAATCGATTTTAAATGTTTTGTTACAAACTTGGAAATACTATGAGAAAGTGTATAAGAATGTGCCGTACCATATATTTTATGGGCTGTCCTTCATTAATTTGTGTATACTTTAAAAGGTCCCTGTGTCGATACAACTATACACACGCACGTGCACATATATCTATCAACAAATTTAGTCACGAAAATCAAGTAGGTTACGTAAAGACGCCCTTTGAATGTGACCCAAACATGTCGGCTCATTTCATTGTCATCGCAAATGACAGGTTAATCTAGGATTTTCTGTTATTTTCGATGTTTTTCTCTAATTACAGTACTTATGGAGACTAACAATAGCGCCGTTGTATGCCGCGCAACTAAATGTTCGTTACATCCTGGTAATTAAAGAGACAAATCTAAACGAACGAAACCTGGTAGAAAAGAAAATATAGACACGAAGAAGGAAGAGAATAGGGAAAGCAAAGGTTACCCGTTGACGCTCTTCTCAAGTTCACGCAACGATAATAGTAGTAAGATAAATAAGAAGAAGGAGGAGAAGGAATCCTCGGGGTTATCGTCCAGCTAAGGCAAGAAGAAGTAGGTGAACGGTACTCGAACCGTCGACCCACAAACATACAGCAACGGGAAGGTTGAGGGGAGGAGGGAGGATACCAAGATGGCCGGCACGGTGTTTCGAAGCGACGCGGTGGCCTCACTCGGTTCTGGCTGACGCGGATACCGTAACAAACTGGCAAGTAAATAAAACTAACGTAAAAATAATCAAGTTAGCCGAACGTGTTCAAGTTGGCAAGACTAGTTCTGTCGTGTCGTGGGAAAACGTGTCAACTCTTGAACTTGGAAACTGAACTTTTTGGTGGCTTTGTTACGAAACTAAATCTAATGTATTTGACATTTTAGACTGAATCCAGTATTCAATTTCACTTCCAAAAAAATAATTAATTTATAATTTTCCTGGCTTTTTAAAGCTGCCTCTGGAAATGACAGTGCTTTTCTTAGCACCACCAGGCCTCCACCGTGGTTCGGATTCCACGTTAAACTGTAGGTCCTTCATTTCATCTCACAATCACCCTACCATTACACATTAGCGTAAGTGCGTATAACCCGAATGGGTAGTAAGACGCGGTGCTAATAATAATAATAATAATAATAATAATAATAATAATAATAAATAAAAAATAATAATAATAATCTTAGCACCGCGTCTTAACACCCGTTTGGGCTAACCACACACACACACACACGCCGCGCGCGCGCGCGCAGGCACACATGCATTTTACGCTAAGAGCAAGGGCCTGAGGAAATATATTTTCGGATCCTGCTTTTATACAAAATAATTAACTTAAGTTCTGTGTTTTATTATTTGTTACTAACATTATATGAGAAAACCAGATTAACTAGATCTTTGACCTCAGGGAACTTGAAAGTTCATGGGCACAAGAACGTTAGCTCTCCATTCAAACCTATCCTGAGATACTTCCAACCAATCCCTAAGCTGACACCCTAATATACTTCAAATCCATTTTCAAGTTATCCTATCATTGACATCTTGGCCTACCAAGGGGTCTTGTAACTTCAGGTTTCTCTACTAAAGTTTTGTGTACATATCTGTCATCACCCATACGCGCCCTATGACTACCCCATCTCAATCTGCGTATCTTAATAATTGCCTTGTATAACGTGTGTTGTGACTGTGTCAAGATTTACTGTTTTAAAAAAAGGAAGTATTTGGGCAGTTTGGGGGCCCCGAGGAGCAAAAGACTGATAAAATTAAGCCTGTTTGCCCTCCCTCCATTATTTATGTGGCCCTGACTTTGGTTCTTACCCTGCCCACCAAATAGTTTCCAATTACTCCTCCGCGTCAATACAGGTAAGGCCTACATGTTCTTAAAATGATACCATCCACATCCCTACCACATTAGCATGATTATAATGGGAATAAGATGCAGTGCACTTGGTCCTTTTCAGTCCTTCTAAGCTAGAAATGGGCATTGTATATGCGCACAAAACCCTGCAGACGATCATTTTATTGTTGGTGTCTGTGCCCTGCTAGGATTGGACTTGTATCAACATGACGACGACCTTTTAGAGAATTACGACATAATTATATACAAAATAATAGTAACAGTAGCCCGTATTGGTGGTCGAATGCTTTAAAATTTAAGGCATAACTCTTGCAATAGATAGACAACATGACAGAGAGATCAGTGGTTAGAATCCTGGTTGGATGAACTGAGGGTCAGTGCCGTTGCGTGGGCTGTTGCTAGGGAAAGCAGAGCTATTTTCAACTGTACCCGTGAATTTCTAAACACTTTGTAAGACTCTCATTGGCGGGGCATCAAGAGAGCCACGATCCCATGTGAGATATGTGGTGCAGAGCCTATGTGTTATTGGTAAAATTGGGACCAAATGAGAAATAACAAATCTCAAATAGAGTTTTAACAAGCTCTGCTCACCCTGTAAACACTTCACGCCCCGCCATTGTTGAAGGTGTTTATTTCTTAAGAGGTTACCTCTCTCCATCCTCGCGAATGAGGATATATTTCCTCCAAACTCCACCCGTCTCAAACCTACTCTATTAGTGTAGAAATGTAAACAGCCCAAATGGGTAGTAAAATGTGGTACACATATACAAGAAAAGAAAGATCTACACCTTTTAGAACTGCCGGAAAAAGTTTTCCATAGTATCGCGATCCAGCTACAAGTCTTTTCGTGATGACGCGACTCCGCTTGTTTCCTCTCATCAGTCTAACTGTGCTTTCTGAAGACCCAGTTTACGTGAGGTAAAAACATAATTTTCTGCACGTCATCATAGGCCTACATCATTGAGCATGCGCAAGCACGTACGTAGGTTTGTCCGTGCTGTTATGTTGGCAACTCTCGTGGAACCCTCGTCGTCTGAATGCTAATTCAATAAGTAATTCTAATGAGATATACCTATATGTTGCGGTGGCAGGATGTTTTGGATGACCCATAAATTAATTTATTTATACCTTACAACAAGTTTGGTTTTCCCAAAAATCCATGAAATCCATGAAATGCCCTACATATGATTACATCGCGTGGTCGGTTAACATCGATTACGTTTCACTTAGTAAACGCGATGAGGTGCCGTTTTCTGTTTTCTTCGTTTGACAACAGCGAAATTCTAATCAATTTAGTAGTTTTTAATTTTAAAATACATATGCATTGTTTACTGAATTCAATTCAACTTTTTTCTAAAACAGAATCTATAAAACAGCACCATGAAACAGCCTTTTACCTAAGGCAGGGTGGTTCAACGTTTTTCACTCCAAGGGCCAAATCTGATCATCAGTTAGCACCGTGGCTCGAAGATATATTTAGTAACCTATCAACTTTATACAGGCCTACAACAACACTTAATAAACAATTATTATCAATACTTATATAAATTGTACTTTTTTTAAAACTTTTTCAATTTTATTGCCAATTTAAGTGTATTAATCTTCCAAAAATGTATTATAAAATATGCACTAATACACACTTTCACAAAAAAGCTTGTCATTATAAATATACTGTTAAACATATTTGTATTAATCAAAGAAATGTGTAAGAAAATGTAATCATGAAAATATTTATATTCGAATCATTAACTATTTCATATTTGCCACCGAGAGTTTATCTTAGGATTTCCTCCAAGAAACAGAACATTTTCAGTGAGCTTGGTCCACGTTTGGTTCGCGGGCCGCCAATTGAACCACACTAACCTAAGGTATCATTCGTAGGGTGAAGGGAAATATATCCTCACACCGATGTATTTCTCAAGTAAATGGCATTTCTGAACCATAAAGCCACTAAAATATTTGGGCCCCTGTTAAAATAAATTACTTTATTTGTTTGAGGAAGGCTGGATCTATGTTCTTAGAAATTTACTTTGATCTCATAATTGCAACATTCCGGGTGAAGCGCCGTTGAAAATACGAGTAAGCTAATTTCACCTTTATTTGGACTTTTTGGTAGGCTTTGGAACTTAAAATGTAAGGTTTATAATCCTGTAAGTAGCCTTCATTTACCCAGTAAGGTAGTAAGATTACCTTGCATTATTCCACTATGGTAGAGCTTATAAGATAGTCATAGTGTTGTCCATCAAAGTAAGGCTGTTTACCTTTCAGGATGAACAAAGTGAACCTTTTGATACCTTTCGCCTCCATTTTGACGCGAACTCCTTTATGAAATAACACACTATTTATTTAATTAAGGTGGGTTTTTTGGGCGTATACAACGTGCCCCAATGATCGGTAGGCGGCTTCCTTAAACACTATTAACTTTTTAGTACGAAACGCCTTAAGTACAAAATCTACTTTTTAGTACGTAATGCATAAAGCAGTCTAAAGTTTTTTTTCATTAAGTGTTCTTGAAAGTAAATTAAGCTATACTTTTATAACCAACCATCTACTCTGGTTTTTGATAGTTTTTTTACTTTTGCTTTCAAGTTGTTCTTTTTATGTTGCTTTCAAGTTGTTCTTTTTATGTTGCCTTCAAGTTGTTCTTTTTATGTTGCTTTCAAGTTATTCTTTTTATATTGTTTGAAGAAGTGTCAAAAGAAAACTAATCATGTTTTTACCGGTGTGAATTGGTAATGTGTGACTGAATATAAACAGCTCACAAAATTTTGGGGTGCAAAAAGAGATTTTAAATATCACTCTAAAAGTGAAAAAAATATAATAAAAATAAAGCTATCATAAAATAAAGAAAATATTTTGCTGTTAAAATATTTAAATATCCACAAACTTCTAACACATATTCTATTGTCAGTTTAGTACATCCAACACATAAAAAAGGGGGGGGGGAACATTAACTTGCTTGTTTTCTTTTCATCCGAATGAGATGCTGCAAGATTGAACGATCGTGTGGCCTAACCTTAAAATATTTTTAATCCTGCTATAGAGTAGGCCTAACATGAATTTCAACGACTTGTAATTTAGCAAACTCAAAATCACACCAAGAGTCCCAAAAATGACCGTGTTAGTTATTTGCTTGAAAGATAAAAAGCCTGGTTTATAGCACATTCAATTTTGCTGAAGTGTAAGGCTCATTTCTCTCAAAGCTCTACTCAATTTTTTTTCTTTCAAATAGACATATATGAAAGATAGAAAAAGCTACTACATCTAGGTGACCTGGTGGTCTAGGGGTAAGGTGTCAGACATCTGTGCTGGCGGCCGGGGTTCAATCCTCGGTCCTGGCACAAATTTATCTGATTTCCAAACCCTTCCTTCACCTCTGACAAGACATCTTGTGAATGTGGGGAATGCCAGGCCTCCACCGTAGTTCGGATCCCACGTTAAACTGTAGGTCCTCCATTTCATCTCATAATCACCCTACCATTACACATTAGCGTAAGTTCGTATAACCCGAACGGGTAGTAAGACGCGGTGCTAATAATAATAATAATACTACATCTACTTTCATGTATTAATACAAGTAAAGTGACCTGCGACTGCCACTTTTGATAGATAAGATTAATATACCCCTTTAAAATAACACTTATAATATATAGTATAATATTAAAAATGTTGACATAAAAGCATGTTTTTTTTTATATTTTAGGGTGCTTCAAATATCTTTTGTTAATAAAATTAAGGAGAAAGCCTTTTTATATTAGGATTCTGGAAGGAAGAAAGGTTTAAAAAATAACCAATATTTTTTTGCCATCAACATTGATTAAATTTTAATATTTAATAGTATTATCATACAGCTGTCCATGCTGTCTATTAAAAGTGATAGTAAAAATAGTTTTCGCATAGATTTAATATACCGTAATTTGTGTTTATTTTCGTGAAGTTTTGGAAAACACAATTATAGGCTTTTACTCTTAACGCATATATTTTGATATTATTACTTAAATTTAAAAAACTCAAGTGATAAATTTTAAAACATCCACGTTTAGTTTTACAACCAAGTATCTTTATATGAAACATCTTTAACTTGGTATTTATAATTATAAAACATACAATTTTTTTTGTATGTTTTGTAAAAAAAAATATTACTTTAGTTTTGGTTTGCCAGTAAACCATAATCTTAATATGAGTTTGATATTTTAATATCTACAATAAACTAGTTTAGTGTGCAATTACTTTCCTTAGCGTAGCCTATAGTAATGATACAACCGATGTGACACACAATACAATAAACTAATATTTCATATTATCTTATGTTCGAATTCCTTTTAGGTATAGCTTTGCATACTATAAACTTAAATAATCAATACCAACCCATTTGTTTTAACACCAAACCTATCAAATTAAAAGCTTTGTAAGATTGAAATTTGATGAGTTAATTTATTACAACTAACTTATTTAACATAATTTAAAATATAACGTGTGGGAAGTTGAACGAATATCGTATTTCTTCTGTTTAAATTGCTTGAGACACACATTGACTCGAGAACGTTTAAAAGTAAACGACCCAATACAAAATTAAAAGATTTAATTTTGTGAATAATGACTTTACGAAATCTTTAAAATTTTGGATTCAAGGCGACCACCTCGGTCAGCGAGAGGGTTTCAATCGCTGTCAGGCCACACGGCTTATTATACAATGGTTTGTGTCGTTTTCTGGAACT
Organism: Timema cristinae; assembly: GCA_039000515.1. NCBI lineage: Eukaryota > Metazoa > Arthropoda > Insecta > Phasmatodea > Timematidae > Timema > Timema cristinae. Next base: position 28,560,473 of record JBCFYV010000935.1, read on the forward strand.
ACTTCTTTACTCTGTCTAAGAGTATTCTCCCTTCTCCTACAACCACCTTTTGTCTTGTCAGTAAGAAATAGGCTAAATAAAACTACTAAATTATTATTATTAGCACCGCGTCTTACTGCCCGTTCGGGTTATACGCACTTACGCTAATGTGTAATGGTAGGGTGATTGTGAGATGAAATGGAGGACCTACAGTTTAACGTGGAATCCGAACCACGGTGGAGGCCTGGCATTTCCCACATTCCAAGATGTCTTGTCAGAGGTGAAGGAAGGAAAACTACTAAACCTCTTACCTCAAGGTTAAGAGGAAAGCTCGCTGCTAGTTAATCGCAGTGCAACAGACAAGAATTTTGCTATTTTTCTCAACTTAGTGTTTAATTGTTATGTGAAATGCTATCATTATTATTATGCTTTTGTCTTTTCGGCCCAATTATCAAAATTAATAGATTGACAAGTCAAAATGAAAGATACAAATCTTAGGACAGGTAGTAGGGCCTACTTTTATAATATGTGAATTTGTCAGCTCTAATTAGTCGAGAGATGTAGAGGGATGATTATTTACTTTTGAGTCTGAAATAAAATGAGACACCATTTAGTACAGTCAGGGCCGAATTTAAATCTGTGAAGGCCCCAGAACTGTAAAAAAAAATTGGAGGTTCCAACACTAAACAAGTGTTTATTTTTCCCCCGACATTTTAACATTGTAATTTGTTATTTAAAAAAATCTGTTAAAAGTTCAATGTTAAAAACATTATTTAAATAAGGAACTATTGATTTCCCAATAAATTAGAGTAGTTTAAAACATTAGGTTATATATTTCGTTTGCTTTTAGTTATAAAGACAGAAAATAATTTCAAAACTTTGAAAGTAAAACTATTTCTATTTTATTCATAAACAAGTTTGTGGAGTCCCTGAGGCGTTGGCCCCTGGTCCTAACCCCCCCCCCCCCCTCAAATCTGGGCCTGACTACAATCCCCTTGAATAATAATAATTATTATTATTATTTTATCGAGATTTTTTTTTCATCCCCTCACCAACAGCCCTGCCCTGATGTGTCGACTGGATTGTGACTGTGAACGCCAATGTCAATATTTTAGCGCGGGTCGAACTCAGGGTATGGGACTGACTGTTCCGCTAGATTACCTCCGAGAGCGTTTTCTGCCTGTTCGCTTGGACCACTTCCAACTTCATTTCCGAACGTTCTCTTCTTCTGCGAGTCGGCTCAGATCAATAGGACAGAAAAAAAAAAGTCCGTCGTTCTCCCCACCCCTTCCTCAGCCAATTTACATGTGCAAATGGTGCTGTCAATCTTGAATTAAAGAATTATAGCAAAAACTCTCTTCGTCGGACGCGCGAAAGAACGTCGGTAGCTCGCCGGCTAAATTAACACCTCCTATTGTGTGTGTGTTTTTGTTAATTCATAATAAACGAACTAGATACAAACAGAAACATCAATCCTTTTCGAAAGTTAAATTTCATTTCTGACATTGAATTAAAGAACTAATTTGTGAATATTGCGTTAATTTTTTTAAGATTAATTTTTTGCGTATCTTAAAAAAACAAGTTTGCTTTACTGGCGAATAACACACATTGATAGTCACCAACTTAATTATATCCTGAGTTCTATCAGATATTCAACGATTGTATATTTGTTTAAATTGTTGACAAATTCATCTTCGTTTTGATGTTTCGTTTTCTTATTTAATTTTTTTTGTAAGATTTGTTTAATTTACTGACAGTATGAATAATTTTTGGACAGTGTTAAAACATTATTTTTTTTCATTTAGTTCAACATACATCACAAATAAAGCATCAGTACCGGTGTTCACACAGTCCACGCTGTTAATCACACATATATTAAATTGCCGGTGACGAGGAGATTGTTATTCGAATCTTGATCGAAGGGCTTGATGTTAAAGTATTATTATTAATAAAAAAAAGCACAACATTAAATTCCATTAAGTATCACAAAACCCGCTTCAGTGGACGAATTGTCTAAGGTGTCACTCTCTTGTTAGACTGGCCTGCTGAGTACGAGGAGATTGGGGTTCGAATACCAATCGGGTTTACTGGGGGTGGTTTTTCCTAAATTGTTTCCCACTCTCATTCCACGCAAATGCGGGTGATTACCTTTAAAATGTTCCCTTCCTCATCCCTACCCCATTAGAGTAATGATCTTAAATGCGTATAACCTTAACGGCTATTAAGACGCGGTGATAAAATAAAGAATCACGAACATAAATATAAAATTAAAAGATAATAATTTCTCAAAAAATTAGAATAAAATTTATAAAATCCCCACGCTATTTTGTAGCCCTCTAAATACCATACGTCATTGATTGAAAGTGGATTAGATGTGGCTGAACATCGTTCCTGGGACTGCATAGGGATGTGTGAAAAGTATAGGTAGCCCTAATTATCTAATATTGATGTTTTTATTTAGATACTTTTACTCATATTACATCAAAATAAACATTTATGTGCGGTAATATAATATTTTTAAACCGTATACTAATGGTGTAACTAAAAGTTTCTACTATTTGGTTTTCAGAAATGAGTTAAGATAACAACTTTGTAATTACTTCATGAATATTTTTAGTAATAAAATAGATGGAACAAGAATAATTCTATTTGAAAATAATTGTGTTTATTGATATTAGATTAGTACAAACATGATAAAGATATAAAGAAAATAAATCAATAATTTCGCGCATGAAAATATATATAGGCCGACTGAAAAATATATTTGGATAAATCTCCCTGCTTATTATTATTTCGACGTGATAATAATAATATAATAATAATAATATAATAATAATAATAATAATAATAATAATAATTGGCATGCTTGGGCTACATCATTCGTAGGCCAATTTGTGGAAAGATTAGCTAGTACAAATGTAAAGTTGACCAGGCGGCGTGACGCCCAGATCTTGCAACAATCGTACAACCTTTCCGTGGAGGCTCTCATGTCCCGATTAGATGGAAGGATAATGAATGGGAATATGACGGATGGAGCCAAGGAAGCTCTTAAGCCTTAAGCTCCTGTACCTCTCAGTAGCCATGGTGACTGACCACTTGACCACTTGACCACGAGGACAGCCACGCGGTTAGGTTTTCAACCGCTTTGAAAATATGTGCTTTCACTTTGGCAAGTGTAGTCATATTGTCATAAGTTATTTGCCAGGTGGATGAGAGTGAAGCCATTTTCATAAATTTTAAAATTATAAGAAAAGACGGCAATATGGGACACCTATATTAAGGCATCAGTATCGTCTGATAAAGTTTAGTTGGAACAGAGAAATGGGGGTTCGAATTCCGGGTGGGTGTATATAGGTTTGATTTTTTTCAACTGGTTTGTCAATCTCCCTCCAAACAAATTTGGTTGCATTTCTTTTAAACTCCACCTGTCATTGTCAGAAAAAATGATCGTGCATGGGTTATATATATATTGTTTCTAGATAAATTGGGTTCTACTGCCAATCAGATAAACTAAGCCATATACATGAATAATTATCTTTTCTATCTAAATAAATTAAAATTTTACTTGTGAATTCGATATCACAAATTTATTACAAAAAATATTGTGAAACGTTTTTATTTAATGTTTTGTTGTTGGCTGTGGATTAACGTGAACCACGGAAATTACTATTTGAAAATGTTAATAATTTTTAGAATGTTAGCACGTTAAATAAATTATATTTTTCTGTAAACAAAAACTTTTTTTTTTTTACGTTTTATGACTTCTTTTGTTTGTGTAGCTTTCCTGTAATTATAAATTCATGTACAAGTATTCAAATTATAAATGATTTTTTTTTTTCTTGGGTAATTGTATTGTATAACTTGAGGGGGAAAATACAACGTGGAGCGCGTTCGGTTTGCCGGTATACACGTGTCTGTTTGGCTCTCTTTTATTTTTTAAATGGTGCCTTTAGGGTTATCCGCATTGGTGTTTCTGATGTAGATCCAACAAACACATTACTTTGATCTAGCTTGGCACAGAAATAAGCTTTGACAAAAATATCGTTACGTCCAAAGCCAAAGTGTTTTTTTTTTTGTCATTGCATCTAGCTACACATCCGTGCAATAGGCCTACACTCTTTAGATACCATGATTTAGAGAAGATGAACCCATATTTGTACGGAGTGAAGGTGGAAAACAAATTAAGTAAAACATCCTCGATGTACCCAGCCATGGTCCTACACAGATGACGGTTGTAAACTACTAACACAGGTCTAGGAGGAAGGTGTCGGACTTCTATGCTGGGGTCTGGGGTTCAATCTTCGGTCCCGGCACAGATTTATTTGATTGCCAAACCCTTTGTTCACCTCTGACAAGACGTGTATTAATCACAACTTGTGAATGTGTGTAATGCCAGACCTCCCGTGGTTCGGATCCCACGTTAAAGTGTAGGTCCTCCATTTCATCTCACACTCACCCTACATTACACATTAGCGTAAGTGCGTATAACCCGAACGGTTAGTAAGACGCGGTGCTAATAATAATAATATAATAATAATAATAATAATAATAATACCCGCTTCAGTGGCCCTAGGTATAAGGCACTATACTCGAAATAGGCTGTACTGCCGATGATGGGGAGATTGAGGTTCGAATCACGTTCGGGTGAGGATGTTTTTCCACTCTCCCTCCACGCAAATGTGGGTAGACTTCCTCTAGATATAACCTTCCAAATCCCTAACCCATTAGTGTAATTAGTACTGTACATAGACGTATAACCTGAATGGGTAGTAAGACGTGGTGCTAAAAAACAAATTAGGATACAAAATTAAATTATATTTGGTTCTGTATGACACAAATTTATCATAATTATTATCCTACGTGAGTGGAGAAGATTTTACGGTAAAGAGAGAAACACAAGGATGTTGCACTACGCAGATATTCACTCCGAAATATAATATAAAATAAATAGATTTTGAATATTATCATATTAGCTCGGATATGATTATTTCTATTAATTAGTCGAAAAGGGATGTGACAGTGACAATTTGGCTTATGACTAATATTTAAGAACAGTTGGTATCACTGTATGTAGAAAACCTAAAAGTATTTAGGCCCTAGTGAATGAATATTTTATCTATTTTGGCCAAAACATATTTTTGTTATATTATTATTATTAGCACGCGTCTTACTACCCATTCGGGTTGTACGCACTTACGCTAATGTGTAATGTTAGGGTGATTGTGAGATGAAATGAGGACCTACAATTTAACGTGGAATCCGAACCACGGTGGAGGCCTGGCATTCCCCACATGTCTTGTCAGAGGTGAAGGAAGGGTTTGGTAATCAGATAAATCTGTGCCAGGACCGAGGATTGAACCCCGGCCGCCAGCACAGAAGTCTGACACCTTACCCCTAGACCACCAGGTCACCTTTTTGTTATACAAGTACAAAAATACTGAAATCAGCTCGTGTTCCTCATGATCCCAGTGCTAGGACTGGGGGGGTGGTTAGTGACAAGGACATGTCACCGAGGTTTGTAAGTTTGTAAGTTGTGTGATCCTTTCTTTAGATAGTACACGGAGAATGTCTGAAATTATTTAAAAAATAAATATATATATTATCATAACTAAACAGTCGGTGAAAAAGGAGTGTCATCTTCCAAGTCATCCGTTTCACTGGTCGCATAGTTTAATGCGTCAAGGCGAGGAGATAGAGGATTGAATCCCGGTTGGGTTTATTCAAAGTATTATTTCTTTTTTTTTCTCCCCACTCTCCCTCCACTCAAATGTGATTAGCCTATATTTAATCTAAATTCTACCTTTGTCATCCCTACAACATTAGCGCAATGTTATCACGGTGTGAAGAGCTTCCAAGTCGCGTAGTACTGTCCGGTCGTGATACATCCGGCCCACTGTCCTCGTGAGACACGAGCTCGCTAATTATTCGAGGGAACAAGGTGTCCATCTCATTGAGGAGACACAGTTAACCGCTACACTGGTAAACTACGTCCCGGTTAAGTTGAGAAGCTTCAGAATCCGTCTCACCTCATGGATAACATCCAACTTAGGTATGTAATAACCCGCTTCGGTGGCCGCGTGGTCTAATGCGCTGCTATTCTTGCAATATACTAGATTGCCGAAGACGGTTAGATCGTGGCTCTATACCAGTCGGGTATACTGAGGTAGGTTTTCCTTCAATGGTTTTCCACTCTCCCTCCATGCCAATGCGGGTACACTTCCTCTAAATTCAACATTTCTAATCCCTAACACATTAGTGTAATTAGTGCACAGGCCTATAACCCAAACGGGTAGTAGGACTTGGTGCTAAATAAAAAGTTATGTAGTACAAGTTGAAACAAGACATCACATCACATCTTGGTGTGGTTTTCTGTCTTTCTTCTCTAAAAAACAGTGGAGTTGAGACCAATGAAACAGTTTTACCATTCTAAAAAGAATACAGCAAAACTAAAAAATAATTATTTTAAAATTAGACTTTAAGTATGAAACTAACATCAGTTTCGCTGTTGTCCCGTGAAGAATGTAGAAAATTGCACATCGATGAGATTTCTGGTTCGAGCGTAATCTTGTGTATATATAGAGGAAGACTCTTAAGCCACGCGTGTAATATAGAGAAGAATGCATAACTCATGTAATGAAATAGATTCAACACCTTACAATCAGAAAAAAAAAATTACATATATTCTGGCGTCAATCAGAGATGCCAGATGAAAAATTTCCCTTGAATTTTTTTCCTGGAAATCGTTCCAAGTATTTAAATAAAACGAATGCATTTGAGTTAGTGGTACGTTTTTAAAGTTTACACTTAAAGTTTAATTAATTTATCCTGAGGACGTTAACACAAGAAACATGGTCAATAATACATGCCATAACACGATTCTAATAAGGCCTTTCCGTTACTTTAACTTAATACGGCAGATTTTAACAGCCCTACTAACGATCGATTAACCGGGTTATAAGAACCTTGACTAGGCTCGAACCAGAAATTTGACCCAAGTGGTTTTTTTTTTGCATTCTTCACTTGTTAGCAGTGAATTGAACTATATATAGCATGCTTTTGGTAGGAAGAACAGTAGAAGTTACTAAAGTTACTAATACAATTTTAATATATCCATACACCAAGTCTTGTTATCTGTAACTGTCACTTTTTATATTGATATCTTCAATAACTATAAAATAGCACACATAATATAGGGAAATGTTATCAATGTTGGCCGCAAAGAAATATGTTTGAATTTTCTCTACTCTTCTTCCAACCAAAATCAGGGTATAGGTTAACTAGTTTTTTTTAAATTTCAAAATAATTATTTTTTAATTTGTTGTGTTTTTGTACATATTGTAAAACAGTTTCACTGCTCACAATTTCCACTGTATTCTAAATAAGACTTGAGAAAACCTCACTGCGACACTGTCCTTGGTTCGAGATGTCTACCTAAGTTTCGAGCTATCTTGGGGGGTGAGACGGGCTCTTAAGAAACTTCACCAGCATTTGCATGCAGATATAATTAAAAATCAGACTGGTGGTGAGGAGGCAAAAGTTAGACGTGTTAATATACTTTCACATATAATTAAAATATAGTATCACTGGCATTGGTGGGCACGTGGGCTAAGGCGTCGACCTTGTCTGGTTTGTTTTTTTTGTCATGGGGAGATCAGGGCTCGAGTCCCAGCAAGGCATACCGAGTGTTTTTTTTCTATGTGATTTTCCACTCTCTCTCTACACATAATTTATGCCTATATTTAATTTAAATTCTACCTTCCCCGTTAGTGTAAATTTGCGGATGGTCCAGTTTAGTAAGACTTGGCGAACAAAGAAAATATCAGTTATTGACTTAATATCTTTATAGTTCAGAACCGAAGTTCAACCACTCTTCCTTGAACCGAAACAACTTTCTAATCGACATACCGATAGCCCTTGGGGCTAGATTATTATACGAGCCGGCAGGCCAGTTTCATAGTGAGACTTAGTGCGCCTTAAGTACGGCTCGATACCGTATACAAGACGATACCTAACTAAGCTCGAATGGAATGGGCCAGTTTCACATGCGAAACTAACCGTGTATTGGTCAGCGCACCTGGCTACGAGCCTAGGGGTCCTGGGTTCGATTCCTGACTCGTACCTTAAGTATTTTTCTCGAAAGGGGGAACTACCCCAAAGGTGGTTAAGTAGGCTTAAGTTAGGTGTAAGTGTTTCCAATGGTTACACACCTCATACTCACTATCATCATCATCTCATCTCCTCGGGACACGGAAGGAACCTCCATGGAAAGGATGTAGTACCATTAGTACATTTGAGCGTTATCTGGGCAACACAACGGTCCATTAGTACTGGATAATCTTTACATTACTGGGCTACGAATAATGTAACCCAGACGTGCAATATTATTAATATTATTATATGTGAATTTGGCCCTTAGGTAGTCGTCTTGTTTTTAATTTCGAGCTGCACTTAAGACGCACTAGCGGTGCACTACAGTACACCATAGCTTCTTTGGTGCTGACTGACAGCTCACAGCTGACAGCTAAAAACTTTGAAAAGTCACCAGACCTAATTATGTATCCCTACGCCGAACCATATGATCTGCAAAAACATGTGTTTAGCAGCTGTCACTTCTGACGGTCAAAATTTAGGTATATACCTAAATGTTAACTGTCAGAAGTCAGCTGTGAGCTGTCAGTCAGCACCAAAGAAGCCACGGGGGGCTACTGTAAGTCTGTGAAACTGACCCTAAGCCTAGAGTTTTCGGTGAGTCTAGCCGAGCTCGCACTCTACGTGACTCGTATGTACTGTAGTGAATATATGCTGGTACATGAACCGCTACTTTGTGATATACCTGCGGCCGACCCACCTTCTACAGTTACCTTACAGCAACACCACACACACCCCCAACACACACACACACACACACACACAGCGCATGGGGGCCGTTATCAAAGCACCATGTTATTATACCTGCTTACATTCTACAATACAGGGGATCGGGCGGACACTTCACTGCTTCACCGGTAAAATCGCATCAAGTGACCACTGGAGCGCTGCTCTGTACACGATTTCCGTACTCGCAAGGAGAAAGTTCAGTTTCTAAAACCGTGAAACCCCCTCAGGAGATCAAACCAGGATCCTCTGGATGGGGCCCAACTAGAACTTTCTATGTTAACATCACCAATTAAATTCTGACTGGAGATATAGTGAGTTCATTTCCTAGATAATTCCAGGAAGGGACTCGATGCTGTATCAAGATTTGAATACCCGCACATGTGGGTTCAAGGGGGAGGGAGGCTATTCGTGAACGAGATAGTCTAGTTTGCCAGTGACGGAAACGTTAAAGGTTTGAATCCCGACCGGGTCTACTGGTGGGTGAGGGGTTCTATGGAGTGATTCTTAATACTTTTTGACCTCCTCTCTCCAGGTTAGTGTGGGTACATCCCTTCATTTTAACCTTCCTCTCTCCAGGCTGGTGTGGGTATATTCCCTGTTACTAACCCTCCTAATCCTTGTCCCTTGGAGAAGGTCGTTAGTAACTCTTGTGTTGAACGTAGAAATAAAATATAGTATCTCACATCGGTGGGCGTGCGGACTAGATGAAAAACTCATCTAATCTTATTTGCCAGAAGGTTTTAGTTCCGATCAAGCACGAATTATTAGAGTGTTTTTTCCCCGAAATTATTTTCCAATACCCCTACACGTAAATGCGTGTACATTGCCTCTAGAATCATACTTTCATAGTCTCTAACTCATTACCGTGACTAGAATGTGTATATTGTGGATGGGTATTAAGACGCAGGGTGGGGTGAAACCAGTGGGTAAGTAGTACTATAGCACCTTGTCGATCTTGTCCCGACAAGGTATTTTAAACAAATCAAAGGTCAACCCTTGGTGAAGACTGTGGATCTTGCTTGAGAACAGATTAAATATTTATATATTTTGTTTGATTACACGCTCAACACAATGTTTATAGTGAGTTTATCTTAGTGGTAAATATCCAGCACAAACAAGGAGAGCTGTGTACCTGCGTTTATTTGGAAAATAAAATAGGATGAAACCCCACCACGTTTATATTAATAATAATGGCGTGTCTGGGTTATAGCCATGGGTACCTCAGTTTGCTGAAATAGTTGCCAGTACTAATGTACCGTTGCCCAGGGGATGCTAAAACATACCAATCACACATCCTTTACTTGGAAGCTCTTTACATATCTCGATGAGATCAGCGGGTGATGATAGTGAATATGATGATCGTATCCGAACTTAAGCCTAACTAACCAAAACCTGGTGACCATGGAAATTAACCCCCTTTCGAGAAAAATCCCTTGGTACCAGTTGGGAATGGAACCCGGGACATTTTAAGTCAGCAGCCAGGAGCTCTGAACATTAGACCATGATGCCAGTTACAACCATTTACACACAAGTCCCTCGGCCACTGTTGAGGTGTGAAACATACGTTAACACAAGACTTACTAACTAACTTAATACACTCATTCAAAGCTCGTAGCTAGATATTTACTATTATATACCTTGATGAACTTGTTTTTCATATAGTAAATATCTTCATCAACAGCATTCAGAAACGAATCAGCAGGGTTATTCTGACCGCTCGGGAACATTTGTCGGCTCGAGTGTCGTCAACTACGCTTCGCGACGAGTTGTCGTGAAAAGTTAGCGAAACAGCGATTCTGTCCGGTCGTGGCTTCGTGTCGGGAAGACCATGGTTGCCATGGCAACAGGTAATCAACAGTATTTGGTTTTCAACACTATTTATTTAGGTTGGCAACATATTTTACCCAGAGTTCATTGCTTCTTGTTTACTTTTGGTTGTATTTGCAATTTCGAAGTTAGCAGACGACACGGTTTTTTATTAATGATTAGTATTTATTTTTATATTAGTCATCACATTCTTCGAAAGACTTGCTCCATCAATTTATTAGTTACTATTTCTTTAATTCAGTTACTATTAAATTGGTATTTATTGGGGTGTTTTCATATTTTATGTAGGTCTAATCTTGTGTATAATTTCAAGTTTGGTGTAATTTTCAGTATCATTATTTATAACTATACCTAGGCTTACAAACAGAATGTGATGCTTATTAAGTGCATTTCTGTACGTTTGTTTCATCTTTATTGGCGGAAAAGTTTTTATTATTATACATTGTGTGCCAGTGTGATGGCCGGAAATAAAGAAACGTGAGTAGACCCAATATAATTATGTTCAACAAATTTAAACTAGTCCTATATCATTGTGCATAGTCTTATAATGTGGTGTTGTCAATTAAGCACTAGTTTTTGAAACAAAAACTATCTTTAAAATACTGCTAATCTATATTAAGATGTTTTAACTTAAAAGTACACCTAAGCTACGAGTTCTTTTAGGACTAGTTAGGTTAGCTTATAATGTATTACCCTTATTATTATTGACAAAAGTGGGCTGCATTTATACTATACACAAATATGTTGAATAGGTTGCCAAAATTGAATATTTATCCTAGATTATTTGTCATATATACCGGTTCTAAGTTAATATTAGTTATATATAAATGGTAATTTATCAAATGTTTTACCAATAATAAAGTGCCACAAAACCAATACATTTTATTTTGGTAAGGGAATGCTAGTGGAGCTTAGGCCTACAAAACTGTGTGAAAGATTTTATTAAGTATTTACTAAAAGAAACAAAGATTAATGTGACTGTAAAATAATGTAAGACTCGTCCAATTATTTATTTTGTTTATTTCAAGATGTTTAACCTAATCACATAAGGGCCAGGTTAGTAGTTCTTTTTTCGGGGAAAGCTCACAATAACAGGTAGATATAGGACTCTGTTTTCTATATAAAATAGAAAATAATAAATAATTTAACACCATCGTTCTATTCAAAAGGATACGGAAAATCAAATTATAGTAAAATTACAATAATTATTAAATATATTTGTTAGGCCTATCATTGAAACATTTGATTAAGAACTCTTAAACCAAACACCAAAGTCATGTTTTTTTATGATTGGAAGGTTGGATTTTTTTATTTTGGGTTAGCTTATAATGATAAGAAAAACCAATCCCTATTTTAAAACTTTATTATTGGAGTATTAACCAATAAATTGACCTAACCTTTCATGTATAGGCCTACAAAAATAACAATTTTGAATGGTAGTAATCAAAGAAATAATATATAGATGATAATGTTAAGGATCATTTGTATAAACCCAAAGCCCACATGTAAAAACACAATATGTTCATAAATTGCTACATATCTTTGATGTTTTGGGTGCATTGATTAAGTTTTGCAAAAGTGAAAAAATATAAATGTCCATAATTATAATTTTAGTATCATTTGATTCACCGTTTGCTCGTGAGTAGGATTATTGTTTTAAACTATTTATTATTATATATTTTATAACAAAAAAGTGTGTTATACACACTGTATTTTGCGCATCATCCCAAATTTTTTTTATATATCCTTGTTTGCGATTGATTAAAATTATTAAAATACCTTTGAAATTGATTTGATACGGAATTATAAGCAGTTGCTTTGATGAGATTAAACTGGTAGTAACAAATAAACTTTCACTGTTAGGTAAATTGTGGGGTACATAGGCTAAAGCATCAACATAGTCAGGTTTGTCAGTGAAATAGAGAGGGTTCAAATGGAAACCAAGTGTAATTATGGTACTTCCATTCTCCCTCCATGCAAATGTAGGCACATTTATTCTCATGTTTACTTTCCTCATTCTAATGTCATCAATGTAAATATCCCAATATATTTGAGAGGTAATAAGGCTCGGTGCATAAAAAATATACAATACTTAAACAGACATAAACATTTATAGATATTATGAAAAATGGAGTCCACATTATTATTAGATCTAGTGTAGAAACCCTCCAATTTTAGGCACTCCCAATATTCAGTTGGATTGGATCACCAATATCTTACTGTAGGCTAAATATTAATACTTTTTGCTATGTTTGTTATTTTTACAAATTTATTGTATTTTGTTGCAGTTTATGAATAGAAGTTTGAATCCTACACAAGTCTATAGAGTATTTTTTCAACCTTCTTTCCATGCTAATGCAGGTGCATTTCCTCTTAAATATCTTATTCATGCCTATCATATCATATTAAAATCCATGTATCTAAGGATGTTTGTTTTTATCAAACAGTTTTGTTTCAGATGATATTGAACTACCGCAGACGAGGAAGGACAAGTGAAGTTTTTTGATTGTAGTTTTCTTTTCTTTTAATAAAATAAACTGTATGGGACATACTATTGTACTTTTTTGTAATGGCTTTATGTTGATTAAACTAGAAACTGTACAATCACCATTAGTAAGTTAGGCCTAGAATGGTTTCTAAGTTGGTATAAATAAATATTGATTAAACTAGAAACTGTACAATCACCATTAGTAAGTTAGGCCTAGAATGGTTTCTAAGTTGGTATAAATAAATGTTGATTAAACTAGAAACTGTACAATCACCATTAGTAAGTTAGGCCTAGTATGGTTTCTAAATTGGTATAAATAAACATTTATAAATCAAATGGTACGATTTATAATTAATTTTACAATTTGTGTAGAGTGACTAGTATGAGAGCTAAATCTGTAAGAAAAATTCAAATTAAGATGAAACTGGTAGGTAGGCCTATTGCACAATTAATTAATTACCCATACTAAGTTACCTACTTTTATTTATAAGATGAAATTACATGTTTCAACATCATATCCAAAAACCTGTAAAAATACACATAATGCTATAGCTACTAAAACATTGATATACTTTTTATTTTTTATTCAAATACATAACAAAAACCTATGTTAATTTGATGTTGCTTTTTGGTTTGCAAGGCACTGGGGACATTTTGTCAAATAACATTTGGGCTTGGGCTTAATTTATGGCGTAAGGTATTTATTAAGATGAGAAACTACGAAATAAATAAAATATATATCGACCACAAGAAACCATTTAAAACTTCACACATTGTTTAAATTACTGCTCAGCCTTAACCTAACACTAAAACAACTGTTTTAAACATCTATGATGCAAATACAAATAAAAATCCCACTTGAAAATTACTAAACGCTAAAACACACTAAAATAAACCCTTATCTAATTAAATTGGATAATATAAACAATCAAATATGTAAAAACCAAAAGTAAGTAACGAACGCCATTTAAGTCGGGAAGTTAACAGAGAGGGTAGACAGTCTCGTAAATAAGCGACAGAGTTCGCGACGATGTAGTCGTGTCGCCAACTAGCCGACTGGACAGAATCGCACATGTCGCCATCTCTACGGGATCGAGCCAACGCGACGTCGTCAACTAGTTCCCGTCCGGTCAGAATAGCCCTGCAGGGCCCTCCAGACTTGTATTTGGCTACGCTTACCATTTATTCACTTGTACGAATAGCTAATGGAACTTAATAAGTCCCAGGCAATAATCACCCACGTGTCGGAGCCTTTGAAAAATATCATTGGTGGATCGCCTTAGGAATAAAATCATAAGACAGATAAAATAAGTATAAAGGTAAAGTAGTAGTCTTGGTTTCAAATAACGCATAAATAATAGTGAATAATACATAGCGCACAATGCACATAAATAATAGTGAATAATACATAGCGCACAATGCACATAAATAATAGTGAATAATACACAGCGCACAATGCACATAAATAATAGTGAATAATACATAGCGCACAATGCACATAAATAATAGTGAATAATACACAGCGCACAATGCACATAAATAATAGTGAATAATACATAGCGCACAATGCACATAAATAATAGTGAATAATACACAGCGCACAATGCACATAAATAATAGTGAATAATACACAGCGCACAATGCACATAAATAATAGTGAATAATACATAGCGCACAATGCACATAAATAATAGTGAATAATACACAGCGCACAATGCACATAAATAATAGTGAATAATACACAGCGCACAATGCACATAAATAATAGTGAATAATACACAGCGCACAATGCACATAAATAATAGTGAATAATACACAGCGCACAATGCACATAAATAATAGTGAATAATACACAGCGCACAATGCACATAAATAATAGTGAATAATATACAGCGCACAATGCACATAAATAATAGTGAATAATACACAGCGCACAATGCACATAAATAATAGTGAATAATATACAGCGCACAATGCACATAAATAATAGTGAATAATACACAGCGCACAATGCACATAAATAATAGTGAATAATATACAGCGCACAATGCACATAAAAAACCTTTTATAATGAGAAGTAGTGATTAAAGTATTTTTCAAATCGACTGTTTTGTATTATTTTTTAATATCTAAAGGATGGTCTTTGATCTAATAGATGTTTTTTTTAAATACTTCATTTAAGTGTCCATTCGTAAAATAACGTTCACTAAGCTGTTTTTTTTTTAAATATTAAACTAACCTAATTTAAGCGGTGCCTCTACTATTAAACCGAATTTTGTTTTTACTTGGCTTTGATTATATTACTGTGCTGAATATTATGGTATGAACCTAGCTCTTTGTAACAGAATAAAAAAATGTAATTTTTCCCTTTATTTTAAATCATATTTACAATTGTAGTCATTGACGCTAAAACAAATAAATGTCGTTGATAACAAGACAGTTTTGCTTCTATGAAGCATTTCAAAGCTGAACAGAAGATATTTTCTGTTTTCTGTAATATACTGGCTATAGGCTCTCCTGGCATTCTTTGTTTTGTTGATACGTTTCAAGTCCAAGTGTTGGTTGTTTGTGCTAAATTTCCATGCATAAGGTGTAAAAAGTAAATGTTAAATAAACTTTATGAATTGTTTACTATTCAAGATGTTTCGATTTTGAACGCTATAATTGAAAATAATATATTTTAACTTTTAACGCATTATGTGCTATGCACTAAACGATATAAGTCATGCGCTATGAACGAATATAAACCTAGTGTAAGGTCTACTACATCTTTTAGCTGTCAAGTTTGACGTATCTGTCTCAGTATTTGTACCAGCTCTCCACGGCTGGGCTATACAGTGAATGTTTGGACCCCCTATATCAATATTTGTACCAGATCTCCACGGCTGGGCTATACAGTGAATGTGGAGGACCCCTATATCAGTATGTGTACCAGCTCTCCACGGTCGGGCTATACAGTGAATGTGGAGGACCGCTATATCAGTATTTGTACCAGCTCTCCACGGCTGGGCTATACAGTGAATGTTTGGACCCCCTATATCAATATTTGTACCAGATCTCCACGGCTGGGCTATACAGTGAATGTGGAGGACCCCTATATCAGTATGTGTACCAGCTCTCCACGGTCGGGCTATACAGTGAATGTGGAGGACCGCTATATCAGTATTTGTACCAGATCTCCACGGCCGGGCTATACAGTGAATGTGGAGGACCGCTATATCAGTATTTGTACCAGCTCTCCACGGCCGGGCTATACAGTGAATGTGTGGACCGCTATATCAGTATTTGTACCAGATCTCCACGGCCGGGCTATACAGTGAATGTGGAGGACCGCTATATCAGTATTTGTACCAGATCTCCACGGCCGGGCTATACAGTGAATGTGGAGGACCGCTATATCAGTATTTGTACCAGCTCTCCACGACTGGGCTATACAGTGAATGTTTGGACCCCCTATATCAATATTTGTACCAGATCTCCACGGCTGGGCTATACAGTGAATGTGGAGGACCGCTATATCAGTATTTGTACCAGCTCTCCACGACTGGGCTATACAGTGAATGTTTGGACCCCCTATATCAATATTTGTACCAGATCTCCACGGCTGGGCTATACAGTGAATGTGGAGGACCGCTATATCAGTATTTGTACCAGCTCTCCACGGCCGGGCTATACAGTGAATGTGTGGACCGCTATATCAGTATTTGTACCAGATCTCCACGGCCGGGCTATACAGTGAATGTGGAGGACCGCTATATCAGTATTTGTACCTGCTCTCCACGGTCGGGCTATACAGTGAATGTGGAGGACCGCTATATCAGTATTTGTACCAGATCTCCACGGCCGGGCTATACAGTGAATGTGGAGGACCGCTATATCAGTATTTGTACCAGATCTCCACGGCCGGGCTATACAGTGAATGTGGAGGACCGCTATATCAGTATTTGTACCAGATCTCCACGGCCGGGCTATACAGTGAATGTGGAGGACCGCTATATCAGTATTTGTACCAGCTCTCCACGGCCGGGCTATACAGTGAATGTTTGGACCGCTATATCAGTATTTGTACCAGCAGGGCTATTCTGACCGGACGGGAACTAGTTGACGACGTCGCGTTGGCTCGATCCCGTAGCGATGCCGACATGTGCGATTCTGTCCAGTCGGCTAGTTGGCGACACGACTACTCGTCGCGAACTCTGTCGCTTATTTACGAGACTGTCTACCCCTCTGTTAACTTCCCGACTTTAATGGCGTTCGTTACTTACTTTTGGTTTTTACATATTTGATTGTTTATATTATCCAATTTAATTAGATAAGGGTTTATTTTAGTGTGTTTTAGCGTTTAGTAATTTTCAAGTGGGATTTTTATTTGTATTTGCATCATAGATGTTTAAAACAGTTGTTTTAGTGTTAGGTTAAGGCTGAGCAGTAATTTAAACAACGTGTGAAGTTTTAAATGGTTTCTTGTGGTCGTTATATATTTTATATATTTCGTAGTTTCTCATCTTAATAAATACCTTACGCCATAAATTAAGCCCAAGCCCAAATGTTATTTGACAAAATGTCCCCAGTGCCTTGCAAACCAAAAAGCAACATTAAATTAACATAGGTTTTTGTTATGTATGTGAATAAAAAATAAAAAGTTTATCAATGTTTTAGTTGCTATAGCATTATGTGTATTTTTACAGGTTTTTGGATATGATGTTGAAACATGGAATTTCATCTTATAAATAAAAGTAGGTAACTTAGTATGGGTAATTAATTAATTGTGCAATAGGCCTACCTACTAGTTTCATCTTTATTTGAATTTTTCTTACAGATTTAGCTCGCATACTAGTCACTCTACACAAATTGTAAAATTAATTATAAATCGTACCATTTGATTTATAAATGTTTATTTATACCAATTTAGAAACCATTCTAGGCCTAACTTACTAATGGTGATTGTACAGTTTCTAGTTTAATCAACATTTATTTATACCAACTTAGAAACCATTCTAGGCCTAACTTACTAATGGTGATTGTACAGTTTCTAGTTTAATCAACATTTATTTATACCAACTTAGAAACCATTCTAGGCCTAACTTACTAATGTTGATTGTACAGTTGCTAGTTTAATCAACATAAAGCCATTACAAAAAAGTACAATAGTATATCCCATACAGTTTATTTTATTAAAAGAAAAGAAAACTACAATCAAAAAACTTCACTTGTCCTTCCTCGTCTGCGGTAGTTCAATATCATCTGAAACAAAACTTTTGATAAAAACAAACATCCTTAGATACATGGATTTTAATATAATATGATAGGCATGAATAAGATATTTAAGAGGAAATGCACCTGCATTAGCATGGAAAGAAGGTTGAAAAAATACTCTGTAGACTTGTGTAGGATTCAAACTTCTATTCATAAACTGCAACAAAATACAATAAATTTGTAAAAATAACAAACAACATAGCAAAAAGTATTAATATTTACAGTAAAATAG
The DNA here is from genome assembly GCA_039000515.1 of Timema cristinae. Taxonomy (NCBI): domain Eukaryota; kingdom Metazoa; phylum Arthropoda; class Insecta; order Phasmatodea; family Timematidae; genus Timema; species Timema cristinae. The sequence continues at coordinate 28,579,132 of JBCFYV010000935.1, forward strand.
TGGTGATCCAATCCAACTGAATATTGGGAGTGCCTAAAATTGGAGGGTTTCTACACTAGATCTAATAAGATTGTGGACTCCATTTTTCATAATATTTATAAATGTTTATGTCTGTTTAAGTATTGAATATTTTTTATGCACCGAGCCTTATTACCTCTCAAATATATTGGGATATTTACAGTGATGACATTAGAATGAGGGAAGTAAACATGAGAAGAAATATGCCTACATTTGCATGGAGGGAGAATGGAAGTACCATAATTACACTTGGTTTCAATTTGAACCCTCTCTATTTCACTGACAAACCTGACTATGTTGATGCTTTAGCCTATGTACCCCACAATTTACCTAACAGTGAAAGTTTATTTGTAACTACCAGTTTAATCTCATCAAAGCAACTGCTTATAATTCCTTATCAAATCAATTTCAAAGGTATTTTAATAATTTTAATCAATCACAAACAAGGATATATAAAAAATTAGGGATGATGCACAAAATACAGTGTGTATACAACACCTTTTTTTGTTACAAAATATAAAATAATAAATAGTTTAAAACAATAATCCTACTCATGAGCAAACGGTGAATCAAATGATACTAAAATTATAATTATGGACATTTATATTTTTTTCACTTTTGCAAAACTTAATCAACGCACCCAAAACATCAAAGATATATAGCAATTGATGAACATTGTGTATTTACATGTACGGCTTTGGGTTTATACAAATGATCCTTAACATTATCATCTCTATATTATTTATTTGATTACTACCGTTCAAAATTGTTATTTTTGTAGGCCTATACATGAAAGGTTAGGTCAATTTATTGGTTAATACTCCAATAATAAAGTTTTAAATAGGGATTGGTTTTTCTTATCATCATAAGCTAACCCAAAATAACAAAATCCAACCTTCCAATCATAAAAAAAACATGACTTTGGTGTTTGGTTTAAGAGTTCTTAGTTAAATGTTTCAATGATAAGCCTAACAAATATATTTAATAATTATTGTAATTTTACTATAATTTGATTTTCCGTATCCTTTTGAATAGAGTGATGGTGTTAAATTATTTATTATTTTCTATTTTATATAGAAAACAGAGTCCTATATCTACCTGTTATTGTGCGCTTTCCCCGAAAAAAACTACTAACCTGGCCCTTATGTGATTAGGTTAAACATCTTGAAATAAACAAAGTAAATAATTGGACGAGTCTTACATTATCTTACAGTCACATTAATCTTTGTTTCATTTAGTAAATACTTAATAAAATCTTTCACACAGTTTTGTAGGCCTAAGCTCCACTAGCATTCCCTTACCAAAATAAAATGTATTGGTTTTGTGGCACTTTATTATTGGTAAAACATTTGATAAATTACCATTTATATATAACTAATATTAACTTAGAACCGGATGACAAATAATCTAGGATAAATATTCAATTTTGGCAACCTATTCAACATATTTGTGTATACTATAAATGCAGCCCACTTTTGTCAATAATAAAAAGGGTAATACATTATAAGCTAACCTAACTAGTCCTACAAGAACTCGTAGCTTAGGTGTACTTTTAAGTTAAAACATCTTAATATAGTTTAGCAGTATTTTAAAGATAGTTTTTGTTTCAAAAACTAGCGCTTAATTGACAACACCACATTACAAGACTATGCACAATGATATAGGACTAGTTTAAATTTGTTGAATATAATTATATTGGGTCTACTCACGTTTCTTTATTTCCGCCATCACGCTGGCACACAATGTATAATAATAAAAACTTTTCCGCCAATAAAGATAAAACAAACGTACAGTAATGCACTTAATAAGCATCGCATTCTGTTTGTAAGTCTAGGTATAGTTATAAATAATGATACTGAAAATTACACCAAACTTGAAATTATACACAAGATTAAACCTACATAAAATATGAAAACACCCCAATAAATACCAATTTAATAGTAACTGAATTAAATAAATAGTAACTAATAAATTGATGGAGCAAGACTTTCGAAGAATGTGATGACTAATATAAAAATAAATACTAATCATTAATAAAAACCGTGTCGTCTGCTAACTTCGAAATTGCAAATACAACCAAAAGTAAACAAGAAGCAATGAACTCTGGGTAAAATATGTTGCCAACCTAAATAAATAGTGTTGAAAACCAAATACTGTTGATTACCTGTTGCCATGGCAACCATGGTCTTCCCGACATGAAGCCACGACCGGACAGAATCGCTGTTTCGGTAACTTTTCACGACAACTCGTCGCGAAGCGTAGTTGACGACACTCGAGCCGACAAATGTTCCCGAGCGGTCAGAATAACCCTGCAGATCTCCACGGCCGGGCTATACAGTGAATGTGGAGGACCGCTATATCAGTATTTGTACCAGCTCTCCACGGCCGGGCTATACAGTGAATGTGGAGGACCGCTATATCAGTATTTGTACCAGATCTCCACGGCCGGGCTATACAGTGAATGTGGAGGACCGCTATATCAGTATTTGTACCAGATCCCACGGCCGGGCTATACAGTGAATGTGGAGGACCGCTATATCAGTATTTGTACCAGCTCTCCACGGCCGGGCTATACAGTGAATGTGGAGGACCGCTATATCAGTATTTGTACCAGCTCTCCACGGCCGGGCTATACAGTGAATGTTTGGACCGCTATATCAATATTTGTACCAGATCTCCACGGCCGGGCTATACAGTGAATATGGAGGACCGCTATATCAGTATTTGTACCAGATCTCCACGGCCGGGCTATACAGTGAATGTTTGGACCGCTATATCAGTATTTGTACCTGCTCTCCACGGCCGGGCTATACAGTGAATATGGAGGACCGCTATATCAGTATTTGTACCAGATCTCCACGGCCGGGCTATACAGTGAATGTTTGGACCGCTATATCAGTATTTGTACCTGCTCTCCACGGCCGGGCTATACAGTGAATATGGAGTACCGCTATATCAGTATTTGTACCAGCTCTCCACGGCCGGGCTATACAGTGAATGTGGAGGACCGCTATATCAGTATTTGTACCAGATCTCCACGGCCGGGCTATACAGTGAATGTGGAGGACCGCTATATCAGTATTTGTACCAGATCTCCACGGCCGGGCTATACAGTGAATGTGGAGGACCGCTATATCAGTATTTGTACCAGCTCTCCACGGCCGGGCTATACAGTGAATGTGGAGGACCGCTATATCAGTATTTGTACCAGCTCTCCACGGCCGGGCTATACAGTGAATGTTTGGACCGCTATATCAGTATTTGTACCAGATCTCCACGGCCGGGCTATACAGTGAATGTGGAGGACCGCTATATCAGTATTTGTACCAGCTCTCCACGGCCGGGCTATACAGTGAATGTGGAGGACCGCTATATCAGTATTTGTACCAGATCTCCACGGCCGGGCTATACAGTGAATGTGTGGACCCCTATATCAGTATTTGTACCTGCTCTCCACGGCCGGGCTATACAGTGAATATGGAGTACCGCTATATCAGTATTTGTACCAGCTCTCCACGGCCGGGCTATACAGTGAATGTGGAGGACCGCTATATCAGTATTTGTACCAGATCTCCACGGCCGGGCTATACAGTGAATGTGGAGGACCGCTATATCAGTATTTGTACCAGCTCTCCACGGCCGGGCTATACAGTGAATGTGGAGGACCGCTATATCAGTATTTGTACCAGCTCTCCACGGCCGGGCTATACAGTGAATGTGGAGGACCGCTATATCAGTATTTGTACCAGCTCTCCACGGCCGGGCTATTCAGTGAATGTGGAGGACCGCTATATCAGTATTTGTACCAGATCTCCACGGCCGGGCTATACAGTGAATGTGGAGGACCGCTATATCAGTATTTGTACCAGATCTCCACGGGGGCTATACAGTGAATGTGGAGGACCGCTATATCAGTATTTGTACCAGCTCTCCACGGCCGGGCTATACAGTGAATGTGGAGGACCGCTATATCAGTATTTGTACCAGCTCTCCACGGCCGGGCTATACAGTGAATGTGGAGGACCGCTATATCAGTATTTGTACCAGCTCTCCATGGCCGGGCTATATAGTGAATGTGGAGGACCGCTATATCAGTATTTGTACCAGCTCTCCACGGCCGGGCTATACAGTGAATGTGGAGGACCGCTATATCAGTATTTGTACCAGGGCCTCTAATTTTGAAACGTGCGAGTAGCGATTCGCTAGCGTATTTCTCTCATCTCGCACACAATCTCGCAAACCCCTAATTTTGAAACTTCTGCGCTGCGAAAACTGACGTCACACGATCGAATAGCGAGCGGATTCAACTCGCCAGCCTCACACCGTGCGAGACAGGCCTTGTCTATCGAATAGGCAATAACATAACAAAATGGATGCCATCCCCCTCTTCGGTTGCAGCTTTCTGAGAGTGATTTTGTTGAAATAAACCCATCACTGTACAAAATAGGTTTACAGAAGAAAAGAATATGATTGCTTTGTACATTTTATGCAATCCTTCAAAACAAATATTTATTTGGGTGAAAATAAAACTATAATTTCTAATTTTTTAAGTTTCCGCAATCGTTAATTTGGGTGAGTCGGTAACGTGACCGTCTCATGATCTAAGGTTCGCGTGTTCAAATCAAAAAAAAAATTTTTTTTTTAAATTTATCAGACTTTAAACTTTAATTTTAAATGAACGTATTAGTAAGCATTTAATATGTTTTAAATATATTTTATAGAAATACACAAGGTATTTGAGCCTACGTAGACTAACATAATAGTCGTTAAAAATAATTTAAAAAGGTAATAAATTAAAAACGCTAGGCCTATATTAATTTTGAAATTTTGTATGTAGGTGATTATTTAAAAATTAAATTAATGGGTTTTATGACATAAAATTGTACACATTTTAAAATAAGGCTTGTACACATTTTAAAATAAGGCTAAGTAAGCTAATTATTATTCACATAGTAAAATTTTTTTAGGGTATATTTATGTTTTAAAAATAGTTGCGAAAATAAAAAAATATATTACTGAATTTTAATTACGAAAACGTGATTTAAATTCAGACAAAAATTAAAATAATTTACCTAAGGTGGGATTGAACTCGTGAAAGTTCGAATTCGGGTCAAGCACGCTACCAAGTGTGCTAAATTGGATTGTTCCGTAGAAATAGTTTTTATTTTAGTTATATAACTTTGAGAAAATTTTGAGACAACAAGTTTAGATGTATACAATAATTGGAAGATGGTTTCCCAATGAAACTAAACAAACCGTTGTATATGATGTAATCAATACCACAATAATGTTTACTTTCAGTTACGTATCTTGTATAATGACGTGTTGTGGCATACCATCGCCCCAATCCTTTGGCACGTCATGGTTTTACAGTGTTGTCGGATTGAAAACTCAGTCGCAAGCGAAACAACACTAAACCGACTCGCACGACATTAGAAACCTTTCAAAATTAGCTCTGTTTCAGTACAGCCTGCGATTTGCGAGTTCATAAGTTGCGAGTTAGCTCGCAAGCGAGTATTTTCGCAAGTTTCAAAATTAGGGGTCCAGATCTCCACGGCCGGGCTATACAGTGAATGTGGAGGACCGCTATATCAGTATTTGTACCAGATCTCCACGGCCAGGCTATACAGTGAATGTGGAGGACCGCTATATCAGTATTTGTACCAGATCTCCACGGCCGAGCTATACAGTGAATGTGGAGGACCGCTATATCAGTATTTGTACCAGATCTCCACGGCCGGGCTATACAGTGAATGTGGAGGACCGCTATATCAGTATTTGTACCAGATCTCCACGGCCGGGCTATAAAGTGAATGTGGAGGACCGCTATATCAGTATTTGTACCAGATCTCCACGGCCGGGCTATACAGTGAATGTGGAGGACCGCTATATCAACGCTTAGCCGCCGCACTACATTTACAGGACTGTCACTTGGAAGCTTTATAGTAACTTGTAAATACACGAACCCTCTGTGGGGAGCACCTAGCCTAGCGTGAGGAACGAGTCAGGTAGTGTTTATACTGTACGGCCGAGAGCAGAACTGTCATCGTGTAACTCACAAAGTCAACGCTACACTGAGTTTGTAAACACAATCATTAAACGGTATGAGCAGGAGTGTATAAACAAGAGGGAATGGGCCTCCTCCTGAGTCTATTTGGCCACTTCAACATTACATTGGTAAAAGTACTATTGATAAATTGAGTGAAATATGGTCATCAATAGCACAATATTAAAATTCCATATTTTGCTGGTATGTCCCTGCTCCAAATCAGACTTCTCACACTTCTGAAAAATGTCTCTGCTTGCCTTCATCTCTCACTTATTTCTCTACTTTTCCTTCCATCTTCCTCTACAATACTGCCCAAATACTTGAAACTTGTTAATATCTCCAATTTCTCCTAAATATTTAAACTCATTAATCGTGTGAAATGATGTGTTGTCCTCTGATATTACGGAGAGTAATTTTTGTATTATGAAACGAAAAGGAAAATAACTAGTAAACAAGCGTTAACTAAACCATTTCAAACAATACAAGGGCTTCTAGAGATATGCGCGGTCACATTACTCTACGCGGGACTGGGTGAGAGCCTCCGAAAGTTCTCTCGCGATCAACAACCCAACATCAACATCTCTTGACCAGGGTTAAAAGGGGTGTGGAACTGACGGGTCCCCAATAACGCGACAAAGAAGTCCACAGAGCGCTCCAACCTGGCGGGGTCCACTTTTTCAATTCGAAGCGAACTTGAATCTAATATATGAAATACCTGCTTCGTTCTTCTCATGGTTTAATGCGCAACTCTCGCAGTAGACTAGACTGCTGATGACTGGGAGATAGAGGTTTGAATCTCGGTCGGGTGTAATGAGGGTTATTTTTATAAAATTATTTTCCACTCTCCCTCCTCGAAAATGTGGGTTTGCTTTCTTGAAATATAACCGTCTTAATCCCTAAAATAACTATCGTAATTAGTACAAAATCGTGTAACCCGAGCGGGTAGTAAGACGTGGTGCTAACAAAATTATATTTGCTCAGGCCTATATGAAATATTTTCGAGGCCGGATTGTAGTTCAATTTTTTTTTAAAGTTTTATGGTTGAAAACATATTATGTTGTGGTTATGTATACATAACTTATGCACTAAAATTACTTGAAATGGTTTTATTTAACAAATATTTCATTTTAATATGATAAACTTAATTACTATCACAGCTTAAATGTCATTTACTACAGTTTTTTCTCTATATGCATATTAATTTGTAATATATACAGCAGCTAAGAATGGGATTAAGTGATCACAAATTGAGTATTCTAGCTCTCAATATTTTGATGGGCAAAGCTCCGTAATTGTCGATGCCAAAATTGTTTTCGAAGCGAAGTCGAAGCTGACCTTTGTTTCGAAGCTTAGCACACCCCTAGTTTTAAGTATTTATTTGTGCCTGTTGATGCTAGTGGCCATGACGTGTCCTTAAACAACAAATAATAATAATAATAACAATAATAATTTAGCTTTGCGTCATCATGTAAAATAAGTTAAATAATTATTCCAAGAAATTTCTTACTTTATGCTATATATATATATGCATTTATAAAAAGTTTTTAGCAAAGACAATTTGAGAATCTTAGTTATGCAAATCTCTATGGATAAACAAAATATGTTTTATTAATTAAATAAATTATTACAACTTAATATAAGCAGTTTGTTTTTTGTGGTGTAAGCAACCTGTCAGGCAATAATTTGGTGGTAGTAAAGTAAAATATAGTATAACCGAGAGAAAATTATGGTGAGAGAATGTTTATTAGTAAAATTCTCTCAGAAATCTCTCCGCGCAACCGTGAGACGGTTCCACGCGACACCAGCCGCTCCCAAAGCGACGACACAGAACCTGAAGACGTTCCGCATCTACCGGTACAACCCCGATGAGAAAAACAAGCCCCACATGCAGGACTACGTGGTAGACACCAACAAGTGTGGGCGTATGGTACTGGACGCTCTTCTCAAGATCAAGGCCGAGGAAGATCCAACCTTGAGTTTCAGGAGGTCTTGCAGAGAAGGGATATGTGGCTCTTGCGCGATGAACATCGGTGGAGTCAACAGGTTGGCCTGCATTCACAAGATCGACCCTGCAGGGGTGACTAAGATCTACCCTCTTCCGAGGATGTTCGTCATCCGGGACCTCATCACGGACATGGATCACTTCTATGCCCAGTATGCCAAGATACAACCTTGGTTGCAGAGAGGAGACAACGATAGCAAATGCCAGGGTAAGGAAGAAAAAAAAAGGCTGTGGACAAATTCAAGGCGTCTCTTTCTAGTTGTTTCCACGGCATCGCTTGTAGGTGGAATAAAATGCCTTTTTCTTGGAGTGAAGATACTACTTTTAACATTCGCATTCGTGCAAGAATACACACAAACGAGGAAAAAAGGCTACTATGCATTACAATAATATTTTAATCTAGTATTGAGTCAAATTGTGTTAGGCCTAATGACTCAATCTAATAGTCAACTTATTTTATTTAATCACTTTTGTTGACACGCGGATTAGACGACCATATCATCTTGTCTTGTATATCAGTGACGGTGAGCTCAAACCTCTCACGGGTGTACTGAGTTTGTTATTTCCTAAATGATATCCTACTTTACCCATATGCAAACTCGAGTACACTTCCTCTTAATTATACCTTCTTAATCCCTGCCACAGTATTATAATCAAACGTGAACATTTCTTACGAGCAGTAAGAAGCAGGGCAATAATAATAATAATAATAATAATAATCTTAATTTAACCGGCTCTTGATTGTAGACAAATGCAGAAATTGAACATTTTACAAACTATCATCGTTGATAACTTATAGGTTCCACACACACATATGTATATATGTTCTCTACACTTGCACATATTTAAACTATTTGCTCGTTGTTCAAAGAATCTCGCGTTAAAATAGTATCTTATTTTGAAATATTTGAGTACCATTAGTGTAGATCTCTCAGATTTTTTCTATCCCCGCGTCTTACTACCTGTTCAGTTTATACCCGTATTATGATAATGCACTTTAATGGGGTAGGGATTAGGAAGGAATCATTTTATAGGTAATTTACTCGAATTTTCATGGAAGGAGAGTGGGAAACCATTTAGGAAAAAAAAACTGTAGACCCAACCAGTGTTCAAACCCGATCTAATCATCTGTAGGCCAGTATAACACAAGAAAGGCAGAGACAAACCCTTTGGCCACTCAAGTGGGCCTCTCAGATGTTACCTAAGCACCTCGTCCCTAAGGTACCAGAACTCAGTCAACGGTACCTTGCTCTGATCGCTTTATAGTAACGTCACCTACTCTTTGGCATTAGGAACTCGGAAGATCACTGCCGCACTTACTAGAGTACCACCTATCCCTATCTTAAACTAGTTTTATATAATCCACCTCATTACACCTTACATCTTTCAGGTCCATTATAATGTTAACCTCTCACATACGCCTTGGTCTTCCCATTGGGTTTGCCAGACATACAATCAAGCTTAGACATCTGTCACCACTCACAAATAATATTTCAAAGACCATACGTGACACTAGGAATGGAAAATAGAAACATTACTATTATTTAACCTTGCATTGGATATACATGGTATCCTGGTATTACAGGGAGATAATTAGGAGCAATCTGTGAATATCTATATGTATATGTCCTGAGTACAGCCTCAGGGTTAACATAAACATCACAATCACGTACGACCAAATATAAAGGTTGTGGACGAGATGCCAGTCCGTATTTTCGTTAAAATGAAGCTAAGAAATCAGAAGGATCCATAACCATGCCCAGTTATAACTAAGTCCAGAATAAAAGTTGTTCCCACCCAAGGTTTGAAATGGCATTAATTGATTTCTTTCTATTATTTAGCACATATTATGATTTGCAAGAAACACTAGTTAACTTGTTTTATATGGTGTGCATTGTTTGGAATCATACTTGGTGAATAGTCGCAGAGCCTTCTACTACGTCACAGTTATCCCATTTCAACAAATGAATGGGGAGAACCTCTATAATTTATTGGATGTAATATCGGATCTATATCAGACCTACCCGCTTCAGTGGCTATATGGTCTAAGGGGTCACTCTAGCACTATACTAGACCGCCGATGACCGGGAGATCACAGTTAGATCCCGGTCGGGTGTGCTGAGGATGATTTTCCCTAAATGGTTTTCCACACTTTCTCTCTCTACACAAATGCGAGTACACTTCCTATAAATTCAACCTTACTCATCCCCTCATCCCTAGCGCATTAGAGTAATTAATACATAAGAGTGTAACTCGAAAGGGTAGTAAGACGTAGTGCTAAAAAAAATAGATCTAAAACGCTAGCATACAAATTAGGACAGGATGCCGGTCAGGATTCCTAAGTATTTCTTACTACTCGCATAGGCTAACCGCATTTAACTACATTAATAGGGTGGTGATGAGAGAGGAAATGTAGGCCTACTCATGTTTTAGTGGAGGGAGAGAGTGAAAACATTGCGGAATAAACACCCTTAGTACACCCGTCCGAGATTCGAAACTAGCTAGTAATCCAGACAAGATGATAATGACGGGTATTCCGCTTGCTCATCGATGCGGGTCCATGTTATAGGCTTACTTGATTCGAATGAATGTCTGTAACTCTATCCCAGTCCGGCCGGTTAAAATCCCACTCCATTCTTGTTGAAAGACGCATCACAGCAGGGGCCTGAACTAGATATGGCAACGAGATATCGATAGATATATATATCGATATATTTACAAAAATATCGATGATAATATTAATTATATCGATGGACCGATACATCGATCAATGTATCTATATATTTAATACATCGGACAAGCTTTAAGGCCTGTGAACCAAAACAAATTAAACTTTTTTTTTTCTAATTTAACCAACTGGATATTTTTTTAACTATTTTTATTAAACTTGTCTGCTATTTTCAATAGCTAGATAAATCATTAAAAAGTGAAAAGTGGCAGAACAAAACAGCAGTCATCTTAATATTGCCGTTCTAGTTCGCCCAGATCAATCCAATTCAATATATTGAAAATAACCGCCATATTGATATAATTTGATCGCCATATCGTAACTTTATATGCATGCCATTACGATATATCATTTAATAAATACATCGATAGGACCTATATTATGGAAAACTGCCATCCCTAGTTGATCTGCCAGTGAAATTTTATCTGGACGAAATTCAGGCGTCAGCCCATCCTCCATTTGACCTGAACCACTTGCTATTCGTATACTGGGGTATTGGTCGGCTCCTGAGACTAGAATAGGAATACGGCCCTAAATGCTGTGCGTGTGACGCAGGTAAGCGCCCCTACCTGCAGAGCCCCCGAGACCAAGAAAAGCTTGTGGGTCCTACGAGTGCATCTTGTGCGCCTGCTGCCAGCAATCGTGCCCCCCTCTGTGGTGGCACACCTATACCTTCCTGGGCCCCGCCATCCTGCTGCAAGCCTACCGGTGGATCATAGACTCCCGGGATCTCAAGCACGACGAGAGGTTGGCCAAACTGCACGGTTACTTCTCAACTTACCAGTGTCACACAATAATGAACTGCACTAGCACTTGTCCCAAGGGGCTGAACCCGGGGAAGGCCATCGCCAAGATCAAGATGATGTTGGCTGGGATGAAGGAAAAGGAGAAGCCAGATCTAGAGACGCCTCCCGTCACCCTTTATCAGAATCCGTCTTTGAACAAGGAGCACAAGAAATAATTATTTCTGTGGCAGACATAAATTTATGCTTGTTTATAAGTATTTGTTATATTTAATTTGAACGAAATTAAAAGTAATAACAAACGATAAAACTAGAGGTTTTGATCTGAATAGCTACGCCTTAATTTAAGAATTATTTGACAACAAATACATACAGAAACTAAGATGCTGTACCATATACAAATTAACTAAGAATATTTCACCCGCATCGTTGAGTATGTGAATCAACTGTCAGGCTAATCTAATATGGTTTTCCGGTGATGGAAAGACATGGGTTAGAATCCCAACCGAGTGTGTACTGAAGGTGATTTTTCCTATATATAATTTCCCCCTTTCGCTTCTCACAAATACGGGTACATTCCCTTTAAATTGTACTTTCCTTTTCACTACCCCACCTACGTAATTAAAATAAGTAAATTCTGAATGTGTATTTTATCTTCTTCAACACTAAGTTTGGTTTGATGTGATTCCTATCTGTCCGGAGCTGGGCATGTATAGCCCTATAACTGGTTAGTGCCGTCTGCATCATTTGGCAGAAATCCAATGTAATAGGTTTGTTCATAAAGCGTGGTGGTTCCCCATTACCTACCACACAACATGTATTTGAGCGAGTGAGAAAGAACCTACCAATTTTGCCGGGAAAGGTATTTTCACATATCTTCCAGGGTTCTTTTACATGTCACAATTGACGTGGGACTAGTGGCTTTACTTTCCTTCCGAAGTAGGTTGGTGCTACGCTCAAGAAAAATCCGTTGACCTCGGCAGATTTTGAACCCACTAGCATCGGATCCTGAGGCAAGCACTTCACTCCAAGACTACCGAGGTCAACTCCTAGTCTTTGATATCCAAGTTTTTTTTTTATCCAAATAAATGGCGATTAAGAACCAATAGTTAAGACTAGCGCTGCTAAAATGTAACCAGAAAATATCAAATGCGATGCTGCACAATCGCGTTTTGGGTTATGGAGATTTCATCGAACGACTTAGTCAAATAATGTAAGTGAATATGAAACTATAATTTATTGTTTTTAAACCTAACATAGTTAATATATAATATTTAGTACCGCGTCTTACTACCCGTTCGGGTTATACGCTTTAAGTACTAATTACGCTAATGGATTAGGAATCGGGAAGGTTAAATTAGAGGAAGTGAACCCGCATTTGCGTGGAGGGAGAGTGGAAAACCATTTAGGAAAAACCACTCCCAGTTCACCCGGCCGAGATTCGAACCTCGATCTCCCCATCCTCAGCAGTCGAGCTCAACACGACAAGCGCGTTAGCCAACTACGCCACCGAGGCGGGTCCTAACATAGTTAAATTATAGTAAATTACCCGCTTCAGTAGTCGTATGGTATAAGGCGTCACTTTCGTGTTAGACTGATCTGCTGATGATGGGGATTTCGGGTTTCGAATCCCGGTTGGGTCTACTGAGAATGGTTTTTTCCTAAATGATTTCCCACTCTCCTACGAAAATACGAGCAGATTACCTCTAAAAAATACTCCCTTTCTCATCCGTATCCTATTAGAGCCATTCAAATGCGAATAGCCTGAACAGGTAGTAAGGAAGCAGTGATAAAAAGATTATATATATATAGGTACTCTATATGGTGAATTGTAATACATTTTGTAAATGAGGACAGTCATAGGTTATCTTGTGAACGACGTTCTCGGCATCTTACTAACCACCCGGGTTATTCGCATGTTTACCTAATGGGAGGGACGAGAATAGTAGAATTTGGATTAGGCCTAGTGTACCTTCATAGTGACCCTGGTAGTGGCATTTAGGGGGGGAAAACCTCTAACTACAAATATTTTTAACTCAATTTATGTGTTGGTGTTCTGTGTTTTACTAGCCACACCTACTTTATATATATATATATATATATATATTATAATATATATATATATATATATATATATATATATATATATATAATTGGTATATGACTGAGGAAGGTCTACTTAACGACATAAATAAAGGTGAGACTTTATCTACTTTTAATTCATTGATTTAAAATACCATTTTTAATTATATTTAAACACATGTGTATTTAAAAGCTCAATGCAATGAAAAAAGTTTAATGTGGCTAAAATTAACTACACTGGCATGCATATAGCCTGCAAATTGATAAAACACGGTTAAAACAACACACGTCTTGCAAACTAACTTGATTGGGACAGAACAACAATCAACGCAAGGAAACTACTGGCAAAATATGAGGGCGAGTGTATACATAAATATTCATTTATTCTCAGCTATGTGCCAGGTTTCAAACGAGGATCCTATAGCAGGAAATAGGGAGGGGGAAGGTGTGATGGGAAGGATAGAGAGGGCGTAGAGAGGCGTCCATGAGTATCGTCGTCTCTATGATAGTTACGTTGGTGGCACGCCCTTTGAGGGTCGACTACAGGGGGTGTTTATACCGGGATGCCTTCCCACACGCTTAATAGAGGCCTTTTTAACTTTTACAGGTGAACAACAAACTCCCCCCCCCCCCTTCATGTATTGACACGGACTTCCAGAGGAAAGGTCAGAGAGGTCACAGGTAGTTGCATCTCCTGCCCACCTCGGTGCGAGGGGGTCTGACACTTCGATAAAACAGCTCTTCTATGACCTCACGGATATTGTGGGGACTCTGACTTAAGAGGACCATAGTTCGATCCTCGGTTAGGGAGGGTTTCAGGCAATTATATCTCCTGCCCACCTTGGCGTGAGGGGGTCTGACACTTCGATAAAACAGCTCTTCTATGACCTCACGGATATTGTGGGGGACTCTGACTCAAGAGGACCATAGTTCGATCAAACAGCTCTTCTATGACCTCACGGATATTGTGGGGGACTCTGACTCAAGAGGACCATAGTTCGATCCTCAGTCAGGTAAAGGGGGATTCTTCACATGCTGTTTCCCCGACGTTCTTTTATCTTATATATCTATAATACGAGGAGATAGGGGACGTGAGTTAAGGTCAATATTGTTGTTGTTTTATAAACTAATATTATATTTTGGACAATTTATATAAGGCTTCTATAGATACGTTTAATTAAAATCTTCTATGGATAGCAATCTCAACAGTTCTTGAAAATTTGTCATAGGAATAGCAGAATTTGAACTTACACTTTTAATAATAGAGACAAAAGATCTGGTTCAAATGTCACAACACTCTTGACAATTATTATTAATATCCAAGAACTGTTGAGATTGCCATGTGTAACAAATCAAACTAAACGGATATATTAAAGAAATATTGTATTTATTGGTCCAAAGAAAGTTTTTTTTTGTGTGTTTAAGAAAAATACGGACCATTTTGGAAAAACCACTATCAATACACCCGACCAAGATTTGAACCTCAATCTCCCCGTCATCGGCAGTCTAGTCTCTTGCAAGAGTAGAGCCTTAGACCATGCGGCCACCGAAGCGGCTGTGTAGCTATATTTAATCATACGTTAAATCTAAAGGCTACCCCTTTAGTGTAAATAGGTAGACATCCTTGATGGGATGTAAGAAGCGTCGAAAGAAAAATAGACAAATATAAAAAGATTATTTCAAGAACATCATTTATTTATTAAAAAAAAAGAAAGAGGGTTATTGGGAATGAATAGGGTAGTATAAAAGAAATGCACCAGGTCTCACTCTGAAATAGAGGTTTAAAAGTGACGATTCGAAAGAAAATAAAGTTTTTATCAAATCTGACATGTATTTGGATCAAGTCCTCCCAAACTAGAGCTAAGATTGATAACACTGAGCTAACCTTTTATATTTCTGCTTGCTTTTCGTTCTCCTTTAATTTTTTCGAACATTCATCTACCAGAATATGGTTAGGCCACAAGTTGTTCAGGATTGTAATGCGCAGAGCTAGAATCTGATGCGTCTCTTGTATCCATACTTAAGCTCATTTCGATCTCCCAATCCTCGCTAATCATATACAGTACAATTAATTGGACAAGCGTATGCTTTTTCCGTGTTATTCGCTTTCGTATACAATGAATGTCATCTGTACAGGGCACCCGTGGTTGTAAGGGTGGTATCTGACAGCTAACGGAAGTTTCTTTATTGCAAACATTGACAGAAAGTTACTAATGTAAACCTATTCGGAAATAACTAATACTCTATTACCAATAAAAATGTGTTATCAAACTAGTTTAATAATACTTCCCTAAGGATTACTGTATAGTTGCCGTTTTCCTAGCTTATTGAAATATATCAATACAACTCTTATTTTTTTTTGTTTTGCGGTTGGGAAAAAATAATATAACATTAATATTTAGCACCGCGTATTACTACCCTCTTAGGTTATAGCTTGTGTACTCATTACGCTAATGGTTTTAAGAATTAAGAACATTATATTTAGAGAAAGTGTACCCACATTTTCATTTAGGGAAAGTGGAAAACCATTTTTGAAAAAAAACTCAATTCACCCGACTGGGATCGAACCTTTATCTCCCTGTCATCGTCAGTCTAGTCTACTGCGAGAGTATTGCGTTAGACGATGCGACCATCGAAGAGGGTAATTAATGAATTAAATAATTCATTAAAACGTTTTATATTCACACTTGTATCATGTTAAAACTGGCCTCCATTTATTTTTTTAATATTATTTATTTTTTTGCTTTGAGAAAGAGTCATACAAAATATCATTTTCTAAATAAAACGCTTTCATTTTATAAACAGCGTCAGAACACAACCCCCTTGCCGGTTTGTATAACGTCATCAACTACCCTTGTGTTGACTGTTTTTCCATCCTAATTTCAGAAGAGTACGCCGCATTTTAGAAGCTCTCGTTTGAAAAGCTTAACTATAAGTGAACCATCAATGCCGCTTACACAAAAAAAGAAACATCCAAAAGATTACTTTCATTAAGTTATTATTTCAATAATGTAAAAACTGTTAATAATTTAAAACAAATTGTTCGTTTGTGTGAATATTCTGACTACCAAAAGTAACAACGAACCAACATATGGTCTTGCAGATAATATTGGTCGGCGAATGGATGTATGGCAAATTCTCCTGTCAGACAGCAACTCTCCAACTGTGAATGGATTTATGGTAAATTCTCTTGTCAGACAGCAACTCTCCAACTGTGAATGGATGTATGGTAAATTCTCTTGTCAGACAGCAACTCTCCAACTGTGAATGGGTGTATGGTAAATTCTCCTGTCAGACAGCAACTCTCCAACTGTGAATGGATGTATGGTAAATTCTTTTGTCAGACAGCAACTCTCCAACTGTGAATGGGTGTATGGTAAATTCTCCTGTCAGACAGCAACTCTCCAACTGTGAATGGATGTATGGTAAACTCTTTTGTCAGACAGTAATTCTCGAACTGTGAATGGATGTATGGTAAATCCTCTTGTCAGACAACAACTCTCCAACTGTGAATGGATGTATGGTAAATTCTCTTGTCAGACAGCAACTCTCCAACTGTGAATGGATGTATGGTAAATTCTCTTGTCAGACAGCAACTCTCCAACTGTGAATGGATGTATGGTAAATTCTCTTGTCAGACAGCAACTCTCCAACTGTGAATGGATGTATGGTAAATTCTCCTGTCAGACAGCAACTCTCCAACTGTGAATGGATGTATGGTAAATTCTCTTGTCAGACAGCAACTGCCCAATACAAACGGCAGCACAAAGCCACACCCAACTCGCCGGTGTCTGTGGTATCAATGATGGTTCAATAGATAACCTCTGGTTTCCACATGTCCATAACATATTCTGTCTTAAACTATGAGTGAATAATGACTCTTAAGTATATGAGGCAAGTCCTGGATAACTCAACGGTAGAGAATTAGTGTGCTAAGCCAAGGGTCACGGTTCGGTTCACGTGTCTAGATTTCATTTTCCAAAATTTACGATTATTTTTGTATTTATTTTTTACTAAAATAATCTTACTCTCACTCACAACGCTGGTTAATCTGTTTTTCAATCTTGTACAATCTCTTCAACTTTGAGTAGCAATATTAAAAGAACGCCAAGGAAAATTACCACACATCAATTCTTTCAATTCAAGCAGACAGTTAAACTAAATGCATATGTTTTTATTGTCTTATATTTTATTTATGATATATAAAATAAAGTGACAATAATATATCGTTCAATAAGCATTAAAAACACCCACATAAGATACAGTGAAAAACCAGCGTTCTTCATTGAATACTACGACCGGGATTCGAATATCGACCATCCTGTAAATTACCAAGTGAAATGCGAATCTTAAGTATTAGAGCACCACTGCGGTGCTAACCATCTAATTGTTCTCTTTTTTACTCTTCTCATGTCCGGAAATTTGTATTTGATTATAATCTTTAAATAAATGGAAACCTTATTTGAAAAGTATGTAGTAGTTTCTGGATGTTCAAGTGAAAGTGTGTGCTATTTTATTATATATTTCTCCCAGAGGGATGGGTAGAGAGAGTGAGACGGGGGGAGGGGATAATTGGTACAAACTTTTGCTCTAAAATAAACATTTTTGGGACCCTCTCCAGTATTTTGATTGCATTAAAAATAAATACTATTAACTTGATTGAATATTATTAAAATCACCATAAATATGTTATAGTCCTTCACATGATGACCTCAACAGTTGTTGAATATCTGTCAAGGGTGTCCTGGAATTTAATGACAACTTTTCTCTTCATTAAAACATGTTCTCATCTAATGCCGCTATGCTCATTCCAGATATTCAACAATTGTTGATATCACCATGTGAACAAATAAAATGTATATATGTATATACCAGAGCAATATTTATTTTGACAAGAAAAAAAGTTTTGCTATAAAAACTGCAAGCACATTGGTCTTTTCCCGCACCAACTTAAGTTCTGATTTCCTAAATCTAAGTTCTTTGAGATTTTATTGCAAGTCATATGCTCAGAGTTTAGAGAAAGTATCAGTTTAAACACCTTCAAAGATAGTTTTTTTTAGATATGTTTCAACCCCTAAAACCTGCTCGATATCTCGTGTGTATCCGCATGTTCTTACCGCGTCAGTAGGCCGTTGGTTGTGGAGGGGGATGAGGGGTTTGTTCGTCGGATCGAAGGCTCGGCAACGCGAGGGCTGAAAGGGGGGGGGGGGTTGTTGATCGAATCTTCGTCACCGCGCATGTGCGCCGCGAGCAGTGAGTTACCCTCTCGCTTGATTCCTTCTACCCTCCCCTCCCCTCACCATACTCTACATGGTATTACCAGCACATCCCCAAACCAGTGGTCATACTATAACATTACAATACTCGTTTGAACGCGACCCGTCCGTTTGATTGATGTGAAAGTGAAAACTCGAGGGAGAAAAATAAAATGGGGGGGAAATAATACTGAAACGTTTATCAACCCATTTTGAGATAATACGGTTTTAATTCTTTTGTTATGGAATACGTAAAATTGTTATGTGTGTTATTGATATTTAAATATTTATAGTTACTGAAGTGTTATCATTTTAATATTAAAGTTTAAATATCTGTCGTGTAAGTTCATGTTACTTTATGTAATAATAATGATAATTTATCAAGTGGACTGTAAAGGATCAATAACTTTGATTGAATTTAAAAGAAAAGTAAAAATTAATTTTCCACTATTTACTACATAATTTAATTGTGATTTATTTGGAGGAATGTAGCTTGCCCTTTTTAAATTCAAACTATTTTTAGTGTTTCAGAAAGTTGTATCTTTTGGTTTCCTTTGTCTATATACTTTTTTTTCTCTTTATTTTAATGTGGTATTTTTTATGTAAACAATTAGTTTTAATATTAGAAACAGAATTTAAATTCACAAATATTTTGTAATCGATCATTTAGAACAAGATAAACTGAAAACTAACTTAAAAAATGTAATCCCTCTAAACTGCGTCTTATTTTAATCAATATTTTTTTATCACAGTATATCTACCTATATATTATCACTATTCATATATACATATTTTGATAAATAATTTCAATTTTAAAAACCTTAATTTTTTTTCTTGAAATCTTATCATGCGATGTAATTTTATTTATTTTTTTGTTTAGAATACAATGTCTCAAAGAACCGAATAGGAGCGTTTGGACAGTGCTGCCATCTGTGTCTTGAAAACATTCCAAACATTTATCACACATCTACCAACATTACATAAAAGCAAAAGGGTTATTCCCAACTAAACTCCTCGAATCGTGTTAAGGGCTCCTTTCTTAACTTTTTGAAAGAATATTGTCGTTTCGGTCGTGTTTATTTGTCAGTGGTTGTCTTAAACTGACGGTTTGGAGCCGAGTGAGAACCTGGGCAGTGTGGAAGAAAGCCATGAGGAGGCAGAAACTGGCAACGTCGCAGCGTCATCCCCCCTGTCCACCACCTCCACCGCCACTACGTCATCATCGACGCCCGTCATGACAGGTACAGTCAGACACATCACGTGTGACTCTTAATTCCCCACATTACTGCATTCCAAGGTTGTAATTGTCGATCTAGATAGATGTATAGATAGATATACATGCACTATGTTAATCCTTCACCAAAGCTTTCAAATTTCAAAATGTTGAAAAATTTCATAAAAGTCAAATAATCTGAAATACTAAAGCATTCGTTTTGCACATCAGAGTTTATAAATTTTTATTAATTATTAATAGCACCGCGTCTTACTACCCGTTCGGGTTGTACGCACTTACGCTAATGTGTAATGGTAGGGTGATTGTGAGATGAAATGAAGGACCTACAGTTTAACGTGGAATCCGAACCACGGTGGAGGCCTGGCATTCCCCACATGAGTTTATAAAAACTTATTAGTATTTTATTTAGTATTTAGTTTACGTTATGGTATCAATACTTTCATCGACTTAACTAATGGCTCTACAGCTAGGAAAATCTTAAAGTTTAAAAAGTTGTTAAGTTTTCTCATTTGTTCTCACGTAAAGTATTATTATTATTGGAAGCTTTTAACGACACTTTCTGAATCAACTGATTAGATCAGCACACTAGAATTTCTACGAGCGAGAACGAAAGACCTTACCAATTCTGTCGGAAAATATATTTTCACATACCTTCCAGGGTTCTTTCACATGCTACCATCATCACGGGACCGACGGCCTTACTTCATCCCCTTTGATGGAAGCTATGCCACGGATTTTTATCTCTCAAGAAATATCCGTCGACCCCGACTGGCTTTGAACCTACGAACATTGTGTCCTGAGGCCTGAGGTAGACCTCACTCCATGTAGTCATATGTTTTGCATAGGTCACTTTTGACAGAAGGGTCAATTGCTATAGCTTGGAACTCAATAGCGACCTTTTGTCAATGTCGGATAAGTTACTTTTATATTTGATATTATTTAGAAAGTTCTTCCAAGGTAACAAGGCAAAAAGGGGCAGTTTTTAAGGTTAAATTTTGGTTTTTAATAAGGACATTTGGTGTAAATTTGTCACTGAGAATGTAGACATTCGTGTGCGTTCTCGGGTATTTCTAAAATATTTATCAATAGGCCTAAGTCTGACAACCATTTTGGCCAAAGTATTACTTCCCGAAGTATTTCTAAATACTATAAAAATAGGATTCAAGGATTGTGCGCCTTCTTTGTCGTGCTGCTAGCAATCTCAAACAGATCATTCCCATATGAGCTAGCTTGTAATACCACTATTTGATTCCCATATGAGCTACCTTGTAATACCACTATTTGATTCCCATATGAGCTACCTTGTAATACCATTATTTGATTCCCATATGAGCTACCTTGTAATACCACTATTTGATTCCCATATGAGCTACCTTGTAATACCACTATTTGATTCCCATATGAGCTACCTTGTAATACCACTATTTGATTTCCATATGAGCTACCTTGTAATACCACTATTTGATTCCCATATGAGCTACCTTGTAAAACCACTATTTGATTCCCATATAAGCTACCTTGTAATACCACTATTTGATTCCCATATAAGCTACCTTGTAATACCACTATTTGATTCCCATATGAGCTACCTTGTAATACCACTATTTGATTCCCATATGAGCTACCTTGTAATACCATTATTTGATTCCCATATGAGCTACCTTGTAATACCACTATTTGATTCCCATATGAGCTACCTTGTAATACCACTATTTGATTCCATATGAGCTACCTTGTAATACCACTATTTGATTCCCATATGAGCTACCTTGTAATACCACTATTTGATTCCCATATGAGCTACCTTATAATACCACTATTTGATTCCCATATGAGCTACCTTGTAATACCACTATTTGATTCCCATATGAGCTACCTTGTAACACACTATTTGATTCCCATATGAGCTACCTTGTAATACACTATTGATTCCCTTATGAGCTACCTTGTAATACCACTATTTGATTCCCATATGAGCTACCTTGTAATACCATTATTTGATTCCATATGAGCTACCTTGTAATACTACTATTTGATTCCCACTCACAGGACTGTACTGGATACTAATGACACGACACAGAAGACGCACAATAAAAACGGAAGTATCTCTTGGAAATGTAAGATTAGAATATCTGGTACATATGACCTAGAGGGGTTTTGAAGGAAAGACGCAGAGCTTCAAACCACATCCATCACCCTTTGAGAGTGTTTGGGTCTAATCGCGCTAGAGTCAACTATTACGTTTACTCATTAAGTGAAATTAGGCGTGCTGCGCGCTATTTAGAGTTCACTACAAGTAAAGAATCAGGGTTGAGAAGTTAAAACTCTTCAAAAGTACATTATTTTAGTTAAACCTCCTCTATTCAAAGTCAAGTAGTGTGATTTTTAGCTGTACTTTCGATGGATAACATAGGTACCTATAAAAACACTAATAATATAGTAAAACTTTATTGACCTCAAAATAAATGTTTGCATTTTCTAAAAGGTCTTTCCTATAAAAATTGAACTGCAGTAAGATGCGTAGCACAGAAGAAAAATAGTTCACTGAGCGCGTTTGTTGGGCGTTTATCTTTAATCATCTTATTCCGCATTCCGAATTGTCCATGCTATGTTCTCTTCTCCCCCCCTTCCCCCCGCTCTCATACAAGTATTTTCTTTCAATCTTTCCTGCAATTAGTTTAAATATTTTCGTGTGTTTATGTTGCTTATGACCGCTTTTGTGTCGACATCTTTTTATCTAAATAATAATAATTTGCCCATTAATTTGTTAATAGCTTCACTACTCTTCCCCCCTCCCCTTTTGAGTTATGGAGTGTGTTGTGTTGCGGGTTGCCTCTTCGTTCCTTCTCAGGGTTTGAGGGTGGGCGTGGCTCACAGGGGTGACGTCATTATGACGTCGTGTTTCCCTCTACGTTCTTCCACCGGTACACTACCAGACATAAAAATAGATTATTTGGGGCATTGTATTGGTTGGAAATGTGTTTTATTATTACCGTACGTTCAATTGCTTGTGCTTACTACCAGAGGCTGGAAGAATATTATGCAGAGGGAGCACTTTAAAGAACAGTTTTACAGTCCAATTTAAGAAAATAAAATAATTTTTCTGGCCAAAATCGATCACATTTTACTGGATTATTATTTGTATTATTTCTAGATATTGATACTATCTATTAAAAGAGGCAGATGTAGATTACATGACTTGACGTATGAATACGTTAAAGTAAAATTAATACAGTAGCTTTTCTAGCTTCCCATAAAAATTTAACTTATAAAGTATTAGCTTGAAAGTTTTTAAAACCAGATTGTGTGGTATCTACGCAATATTAAGGGTGCTGGTTGGGATCTAACGCAATCTTCTAGGAGACAACATTTCAAAATTTCAAAATTAAAATTGTAAATAAACTTAGCGTTATTTTCTTACAAAACTTTGTTTCGAAATGTTAAGTTGCAAAAAGTTCCATACATAAACTTCCCTACTACTAATTTCGAAAAACCCACTCTCGTGTTAGACTGGATTGACAGTGATGGGGAGATCGGAGTTCGAATCACGGTAATGTTTACTGAGGGAGCTTTTTCCTCAGTAGTTTCCCACTTTCCCTCTAGGTAAGTGCGGGTACAGTTTATATAAAATTGTACCTTCTTTATCCCTATCACATTAGCGTAATTTATGTATCTTAGAGCAAGAACAGGTACTAAGACGCGATGAAAAATAATTGTAAAAGTTTTCTTTTAATTTTGTATATTTGTACATTCCTAGACCACATTTTGTATATTTTAATTTTAAAATGCTTTTTTTTTATCATAGAAAGGCAAACTTTAATATGAACACACATACATTCAAACAATAGGTATGCCTATGATCTTTATACATAAATATCCAACAGTAAAAGTATTTACTCTAAAATAGTTCTAAAGGTTTTTTTAGAAATTAGATCAGAATGGAGAACTATTACAAACCAATATTCGGATTGATAACCATAGATAGATAGAGAGAGAGAGCACATCAATATTTTATTTTGAGCTATCAACTTCATAAAATATCAATTGTTTTTCTTCTACAGATATTGATTATTTTGCTTCTTTTTTTAAATATAATTTTAATACTCTCGATCGTCTCTTTATTTTTAAAATAGCTCAAATGGAATACAGATGAATCTACTGCGAATTGGTGCCATGGTAGGGGCTGAAATGTGACTTTCCTACGTTTATTAATAAGCAGGTAGTCTGGTTTGTTTATTTACTACTGTCGATGAGTGTTTTAGATTGATGATGGGATTTATTTATTGTGACAATCTTTTTTTACTATAAAGGCACTTTTTTACTTCCATTACTGTTTCCAACCTGTGGCCTGAGTCAGTTTTCTATTCAAGTAATATATTTTCCCACTACTAGACCTGTCATAGATTCATATGCCTTATAATATAACTTAAGACTAGGATAGGCACAACATCCAGTACCCGAACGTTAATTCATCACTGTGAAAGGGTAGACCCACATTTCACCAGGGATACATTTTTCGACACTGCTGAGAACCGGACCCGGGACCTTTAACTCAGTAGACAGATACGCTACCAACTGAGCTAAGGTTTCGGATTAGTAGGCCCTATAAAATCACTTAAAATATACTATTAATAACTATTTATGTTTATAGTGCTAATTATCTCCAGACTAGACGAAATAAGTATAATAAATGTAAGTGCTTTGAGCTATTTGCATATTTATAACAAGTTATATGAAGAAAGTTAGCCCTCTAAGCCTATTATCCGAGTAGTTCCACTATAATATTGACCTCTTAAGTTCATAATTAGCTCTAAGGGTCATATTGTAAGACTGCGGTGAGGAGATCAGGCTCTGACAGTTACAAAAGTCATCAAAACTGCAGTCCAATCTTTTTAAAAAGGGGCTTATCTTATAGCTAGAAAAGTTACCAGCTCTACTTCCACGTGCTGAGCTGGTGGTCTAGGGGTAAGGTGTCCGACTTCTGAGCTGGCGGCCGGGGTTCAATCCTCGGTCCCGGCACAGATTTATCTGATTACCAAACCCTTCCTTCACCTCTGACAAGACATCTTGTGAATGTGGGGAATGCCAGGCCTCCACCGTGGTTCGGATTCCACGTTAAACTGTAGGTCCTTCATTTCATCTCACAATCACCCTACCATTACACATTAGCGTAAGTGCGTATAACCCGAATGGGTAGTAAGACGCGGTGCTAATAATAATACTTCCACGTGTTTATACGTCAAGTCATGCGATATACATCTGTCACAAGAGTCAAATCAAAATGCAGGATTATGTAAAAAAAAAACATATTTCATACCTGTCCAGGTAATTATTATTGTAAGAAGAGATTTGTGGTATTTGCTGGTTCTGAACTTGACTAATAACGAGTGTATTCATCTAAAAGTAGTATAATAGTGAATTAATTTAAACTTTTAATATTGTACATGATTTATGTTATTTAATTAACTGCCTCCTAACTTTGAACTTACTATTTTTTAGATTATAGCATACTCCATTTAGATTATTTCCCTCATAAAGTGTATCGTCAAATTCTGGTAACAAGGACACTATTTGACAGTTTCAAGAGTTGCTACATTTTTTAAATATATCCATACATCAGGTCATGTTTTCTACAACTGTCACGTTTGATAGATACTATAAATATTTAAAAAATAATAACATTATAGTAAAATGTTAGTAATTTTGACCCCAAAAACATTTCTATATTTTCTAAACTACTCATCCTACAAAATATCCTACTATATATAGCCAGCCACATCTAAACCCCTTCGATCATCAACATTGATGAAAAGTCACTAAAATTTGGCATTATATAAATATGTTATATTTGATTAATTATAAAGTTGATTTAGAACGTTATCAAAAGCTTAAAATAACTTAATTACTTATATGTTACTTTAATATTTTATCTTTACATTACTAATTAATGGGCTATGAATGAGAATACAAATTGTAATGATTTTCCGGTTTTCACATAACGGGCTTCCTATGAAAATCAGACAAAACATACCCCGTGTTCGTAGGGTTCATAGCCCGTAAGAAGAGCTTGGCTCAACATTAATAGATTGCTCGGTCCACAGTGTCTTTATCCTTAAGTCCTTACTTAGAACGTCTTCTTAGAAGTTGGATCAACTTTTAACTTTATTAAGGACTGTCGGCAAAAAGGTATAGGCAGAGCCAATCACAGGTAGATCAACAAATGAGAATATATAGATGTGAATCGAAATGAAACAGTTACGATTTTCTAAACGTGTCATGTTTTCATTTATCTACCTTAAATATAGATACTTAGAAAACTTTAAGGCTATATTTATTTTAACTAAAATCATTGAACACGAAAGATGAGAATGTTAATTTTGTTTATATAATTTGCTTAAATTATTTTATTTCGACGAATTTGATTGTATAAGGTACATATTATACTTTTTATCGTTGGTTCACATGAGATTAAGTGACGAAGAGAGTACACAAAATTGTAATTTTTACGGAATTAAGGATTATAAGGATATGGGGCTTACGAACTTTGTAGTCGAGGTTTAAGACTTATGTGTTTGCATGTCAGAATTGCCATGACTCTTGATGAATTCTTGTCTTGAGTTACTCTTAATAACTTTGGGTAATATTAATTAATAGGAGGAATAGATGAACAATTTTATATTTTGAGAAAGTTTCTATCAAAGCCAAATAATGATTCAGTAGGAACAATTTTAAAAAGTGCGTTTTTTCAAGTCTTGTATTGAAAATACAACAGTTAAAAAAAACCTTTTCAGAAAAAATATTGTAAAAATTGATTTTTTGTTTTTCGGAAAAAATTTAGAAAAGCCAGGGAATTTAGAAACTTTGAAAGAATACCAACCCCTTTCAGGTAGTAATTAAGATTACTTTCCTTGACTAATGGAGAGATTCCTAACACCTTAAAAGCGTCAATAAACCTCCCAACACTCATGGCAATACAACCAAATATGTCCTTTACCCAAACACGTCTTAGTGCTAAATGAATCGTGGCTTGGTCGGAATTCAATCACAAGACCTTCCAAGCTGAAACTCTGGAATCCGACAAAGCTTGTAGGAAGCTAAATACCCCGAATTGAGAAGTAATTTTAAACGTAGGTTGTCTTGTACGTCTAACCTTTCAGGGTTGTCACTTTCTATTGATTTATTGATCGGTGCATGTCTGTTCTTCAAAGGCGCACGGAAATTTAACTCGTGGAATCACAGGAAGTTTTTACTTCAGCTCATAGACGATTTAGATAAAATTGTGATACTTTTAAATTATTTACAAGTGATACTAATTTGTTTACAATATTCTAGCTCAGTGGCCTTCAGTTAAATTGTCTCTGCTTCTTTTCTAAGGACTATAGTAAAACCTAGTTTGATCAAATCAAATGAACATAATCCCAAAAAACTGCCTTAAAATGCACATGTTAATCACATTAGTTAACTGTAAAGAAACTTCTGTATTTTACGAACACTTTCTTTATTGTTATTATTTATCAGGCTATTCCTTATTATCTACTAGTACCTATTAGTTTTGGTAAGCTAGCCATGGCGGCTTTTTGAATCTAGCTATTTACGCTTGTTCACGTCATTTATATTATTATTATTATTATTATTATTATTATTATTATTATTATTATATTAAACTACTATTAAGCCACATGGCCGACTCCTCACTGACATGAATAATTACCCACTTCCAGATGACTAGAAACTTGAAATTTGGCAAACTTCTAGCCTCTAGTCTGTAACCGACGGGAAAATTCCTAAAAGTTAAATTTAATTTATAACACCCCCCCCCCCAAAAAAAAATCATAATGGCAGAGCAACTTTAAAGTCGGTGCGGACCTTTCTTTGGAGGTCTCTGTGGCTAAATGGTAAGACCTATCAAAAAACGGCTCTTGAATAACATTAGTTTACATCCACTCGCAAAGAAAAATCACCGGGGGTTTGGGGGCGGAGCCCCCAACGAGCAAAGCGAGTTTACTCATAAGCCATAATCTTCTTTTTCACACCACGTCAACGGGCTTCGGAGCAAATCTGAAGCTCATCTTGTTTGGTTTGCTGGTTATATGGAGGTTGGGGCTCGAATCTCAGCGGAGTGTACTGAGAATGATTTACCTAACTAACCTCCAAAATTTCTTTCATTTAGATCAGGTACATTTCTTATGAATTTTAGTTTTCTAACTATAACCCATTAGCGTCTTTATTTTTTGTATTCACCTCCTTAGGGCTATCCGCATAGTTACTCAAATTGTGTGGATAGGCGGACGTTAGAATTTACAGCAACTGTACCTGCATTTGCTTAAAGGCAGAGTGGAGAAACCGTTAAGTGGGGGAACAACACTCCAAATAATCTAGAAGGTTGAATCTCAATCTGCTCATCATCGGCAGTTCAGTCTATTTCGATAGTGATGTCTGAGACCATGTGGCACAAAAGTGGGTGTTAGCATGAATAAATGCCTAAACCGCACAGGTGGGCACGCGGATTAAATATCAAGCTCATCGATTCCAGTTTGCCGGTGGATGAGAGGTCGGATTTCGAATCTTGGATGATTTTACTGAAGAATGTAGTTTCCTAAATGGTTTCCCAAGCTTCCTCCACGCAAATTCTGGTAGATTTACTGTCTATTTTATTTCCTCTACAATACCGCACTAGTGTACTTAATATTATATGTGCTGTGTGTATGATATGGGGGGATTGTGGATACTACAAACCAGTATTAGTCACGTCTAAACAAACTAGAATCTGAGTTCATTCTAGGGGTGGTCCCAAGCACCAATATCCATTTATTTGTGCCATGAGAACGGGTACCGTAACGGTGGCTAGTAAATTTAAGGCGTTAGACTCGCATTGCACTTGGCTTTCGTTAATTGTGAGGTAAAGTTTCATATTCTGGCTGAGTACATGGAAGGTGGTTTTCCGCAAGGGGATTTTAGCTGTGTTTACTTTCGCCTTTTCTCCATTCTAATGTGGTTGATTTTCCTACATATTACTCTTCTCATTTTTACCCTTAGATTAGATCGCTTTGACTTCAGTTTTATGCCCTCTTACATCTGATTAGCCAGGAAATTAGATAAAAGACTATGCTCGGACTGTAAAAAGTATCGAAGTGCGGTTTTCTGCGCTGAAGATTACAGAAAACTGCACCCAGTTGTAACGTATTGTTCGAACTGTAATCACTTACCTAAGTTAATTGTGACACACATGGATTAAAAATAACTAAGCTAGCTGCTATCTGTGGTGTGAGACGGGTTTTGAAAGGTACAACTTATAAATATAATAATGAGCTTTATAAAAACCTACGATGGATGTAGATATTTAACTTAGCAACAATTCCACTTTGCTGAATGTTTCGTTTTTTGCTTCCTACATAGCAGTAACCACTCAACACTTCCTATAGAAAAAAATAAACAATAAAACGTGCAAGAATTTTTATCCCCGTATATGTTTTCTGCGTGTTTCGCGATTCACGTCTTCTATCTAATTTTTCTTTTTTGCTTGTCATCCACCAATAAATACACTTTAAAGTGAGAGTAGACGTGAGCAGACTCTCTTTAAAATGTGACACATCAGTACACGCCCTTGATTGTTCTTATTGGTGGTTTCAACGGTTCTAATCCCCTCCTCCACCCTCCATTAAACCTATTGGACGAATCACAGGGCAAGGAGTTGAACTCGTTCTCTACTTACCTGATACGTACTCTTGTTCATTTGCATTGGGTGGTCCGCGTTGTTTTGACAAACAGCGGATATTTTGCTTACGTTTTATTGGATCCTTCTCGTCTGTCTCTCCCCTCCCCTCCCTGATCCCAACCCCCGTTTCATTTTAAAGCAAAAAAAAAATTTTTTTTTTTTTTTTGTAGTGTCTTAGTTCATTGATCTCCCTAGAATCCTAGGTGGTTGAAACCAGATGAGTCAACGCTGACATTAAGATTAAGTATAGTAGCATTCTGGTAGAAAGGACTTATTTTTTTAAAAAGAATTACAAACTTTTTTTTTTGTAATCAACATAATAACATTTTACTATATTACAAGTGGTATTTTCTAGATAACCACTTCAGTAGCCGACTCGTATAGAACGTTCAATCTTGTGTTGGACTGGCCTGCTGACGACGCGACGGAGAGATTGAGGTTCGATTCTCACTCGGGTGTGTTGAGGTTTTTCTAAATAGTTTTTCACTCTCCTTCCACACAAATATTAATACACTACCTCTAAATTCGACCGTAATCATACTTAATTACGTAATTAGTACATATGCATATAATGGTGCTAAAAATATATTCCTAATCCATATCTAGAATATCTGTTGGTTAAAAAAAATTGCCTATGTTCGTCATACACAAAAAAAAGTGTCAATTTTATTTTACAATTTTAAATTTATGTCGAACACATATGAATGCAATTCAAACGCTCTAAACTTTTTGTTTGTGAGGGTAAGGATGAGAAAGGTAACAATTTTGAGGAACTTTAAACACATTCTTGTGGAGATGAAACATTTATAAAAAAAATCAATACACCTGGCTGGGATTTGAATCCAAACCATTCTGTCGCTGGCTGTATTATTACACTATGGTATAGCTTATAAAATAGGGCCATAATATAATCCGTCAAGGTATGTCTGGTACCTTTCAGGGTAAACAGAGTATACCTTTTCTAATATTTTTTATTTCTCTTAAATATACTGCAATAGCAAACATTTTTGATCTTGAGACTATGTTAGTTCTTGACATTTTTATGTACCGTGGAACTCAAAAACGCGGGTCTTACTTACATTCTGTCTTCCTGTCTTTACTTGGGCCTACAGCCAAAGCTGTTTAATGGAGTTGGGTCGAACATGATATTTAGATGCTACATGGTCAAACCTCGAGGCTAAATTGTGGTTTTAATTCCAGCTCTAGAATTAAGGGTCATTTAGAAATGATTTATTGCAAAAAATTTGAAAAGTTTTCTAAAATGCTTTAGTAACTTTGTTCAAAATTAATATCATGGGGTTGTTTTACGTAATAAATAGCACTGTTGGCATGTTTTTGAGAGAATATTTGTTTTAAGAGTAATTTACTGATAGATGATTTAAAAAAAATCAAAATTGTTTTGAAGTGTCAATTTTGTTCGAAATGGGTTTCTGTGTAGTGCTTTACATAATAAAATAAGTAATACTGTTTGTATGTTTTAATAAGAAAAAAATCAATGATAATTTATTGGTGATTATTTAAAAAAATAACAATTGTTTATAATATATATATATATATATATATGGATTCGTGTTTCTATGTTAACCTGCTTCGAATGGTCTAATCTCTTAAGTCGTCACTTTCAAAATATACTAGACTGGCGTCGACGGGGAGATCAGGTCCGAGTACCGGTCGGGTGTATTAAGGGCGTTTACCCCTAAATTATTTTTCTCCACGCAAATGCAAACTCAATCTTCTCCATCCCTAATACATTAGTGTAACTTTTACATAATAATAACATAATAACAAAAAAATAATAAGGTTATTTTTGAAAGGATATTCTATAAAATACAAACATACAAATTTGTGGTCAACATTAATAGCATTTTAACCCGCATTGGTGGCCGCATGGTCTAAGATGTTATTCTCGTAATAGACTAGACTGCCGATGAGGGGAAGATTTCCCACTCTCTTCACAAAAATTAGGGTACATTTCCTTTAAATTCAACCTTAATCATCCCAAACCCATCAACGTAATTAGTACATAAGCGTACAGCCCTAATGGGTAGTAAGACATGGCGCTAAAAATTTTTTAGCGGTTTTATGTTATTTTATAGGTAATGATAATATACATATACCTATCAAAAATTTCAGCTGCATATATCATGATTTGACGTGTGAATATATTAAATGGTTTTAGTAACCCTTTACACCTGTCAACTAAAGTGTTCCTTTGCTCAAAATTGGCCATGATACAGTATGTAGTTATATATTTATTGCTATCTGACTAATTATTACGGTATCACCTGTTTGAACATGGAGGACGGGATCATCTGAAGATACAGTGGTAAAGAACGCTGACTAATATCACGTAATTAAAATACAATGTTTAGTGCCCAGGTTCATTGCTCTTTCAAGACGATTGTTGCACACTTATGCATCAATGTTGAACACAAAAGGAAGAATTCTAACATTATTTCCAAGAAAACATTGTCTCTCTTCCTTCGATTATGTGATTTTTTTTTTCTTTTCGTTCTAACCAATCGTGTTGTGATGACTGGGGTTACAATATGTTGTGAAACGTTTTCAAATATTTCTCGTGGGGTTAGTAACCCTGCCCCGCTCAAATGACTTATGGTTTTTTTTTTTACATGTATCTGCCAGTCCGCCGAATATCCGGTTTCTAGTGTGATATCAGTCCTGAAACTATTAATTTTATAGGTCAGTTAGTATTCAGCTTTTACACCAGTTATGGGTCGGTTCAAAAATTTATTTGTTTAACTTTCAGTGCTGGTTTTATTATTTTCTGTTTACTGTGATACAATTTCGATTCTCGATCATACTTACTTGTCGGTACCATTAGTTCGTTTCTCGGTTTTACTATTTCATTTCTAGGGTCCACTATTTCAGTTTTCTGTTCTACAATTTCAGTTCTCGGTTCAAAATTTTGTTTAAAACAAAAACAATCTAAAGAAATTGTGTATCAAATATTTTTCTATTTTTCTATAAAATGAGTAGACTAGTTACAAAATTCGCTATCTGGCGGGTCATTATACATAAAATACGCGAAAAATTTGTATTTTAAAAGTTAGAAGCCAACTTCTATTAGATTCGTTTAATTTTTTGTGTATATATCAATATTATTTTACTTTTCAGTCTTTATTAACATTTGCCACCAGTATATTCAGAATTTATATTAAATGTATCCCTATCTCTGGGCACGTGGTTGGCCGACGATGGGGAGGTCTCTATTCGTATCCCGTCCGGATGAGCTGAAGGATGGTGTTGGCTAATATATATATATATATAATATATATATATATATGTTTTTTAAATGTTATTATATTTCGCTATTGTACTATTGTGGGTTATTTATATTGGAATGAAGCTCTCAACTTAAGGCAATTTTAAATAATTCTATTATAATTAAATTGAGACCATACCATTAGCGTGCTTCTGAGCAAATTAGTTGTTTCCATCAAGCAGTAAAAAATGTATGTTCTCAAGATTAACAAGTGAACTAAGAAATATGATGATATATTATTTAACAGCATATAATGTATATCAAACAATAAACATTACAAATAAGCGTAAAAGGTTTTTTGATAAGTGTTAAACACATTTATACACTATGTATTCAACTTTTTTTTTTATTATTATTTTTTTGCATACCCGAATTTGCTTGGAGGAAGAGTGGAAAATCATTTAGAAAAAACCACCCTCAATACGCCGGACTGGGATCGAACCCCAATCTTGCCGTCTACAGCAGTCTAATATATTGCGAGAATAGTGCCTTAGATCATGCGGCCACCGTAGCGGGTAAATGTAATTTTTTAAAGGGTTAAATCTAATTTTTTAAATATTTCCATAAACATTGACTTGCTAACACTCTTGATCAGTGGCAAAGGTGTGTTGAAAGGGAATGTGAGTTTAAGTCAGTACAATCCATTCGCCATACAAGTGTAGGTAACTGACAGCTACCAGATCTACTTTCATATATCCATTCGCCTAAACATATGATCTGCAAGACCTATGACCTGTGATCTGTCACGTTCGACATTCAAAACTTTCGCAACAATTTATATTTAATAAGCTATTTGTTTTAATCATTTTTACATTAGTTTGAATACAAACTTATGAAAATAACTGTTTGGATGTTTATTCCTCATGGTGAATACAAACTTATGAAAATAACTGTTTGGATGTTTATTCCTCATGGAAGTGGTATCTGCGATTCACTTAAAAAATTGTCCACAAACGAGAGGTTTTAAAAGGCTGTGTTCTCTTTATCAATTAAGATGACGGGCAGGAGGAAATGAGAGTGGTTTATGACGTCATACAAACGGTTTTAGGTTTTGTTCATGTACATAATGCTTACAAAATAGAAACGATTTATGTTGAAACCATCATTTCCTGTGGCTTTTTCTATGAACTATAAAAAAATATCTATTTATTTTATAGTTTATGGTGATCATGTATAAGAAGATATAGGTGTGAATATAATATTTTTTAATTTATTATTTCACGTACTATAATATCTCTTACTGTCACAACCATAAAATAAAAAATTTAACAGTTTTTTTCGATATATTGCGAAAAATCTAACTATATGGTAATCCTTGGGTAAGTATTATTAGAATCATTTGATAAAAAAATTTATTCTTAGTTATTTTTTAGTAATATTATATTATTTCCATATTAGTTATTTTCAACCAATGTTTGCAATAAAAATCTTCTGCTAGCTGTCACTAATCCTACGCTGGATTGACGTTATTTATGCGGTTCCTACTACCCGTTCGGGTTGTACGCACTTACGCTAATGTGTAATGGTAGGGTGAATGGGAGATGAAATGGAGGACCTACAGTTTAACGTGGAATCCGAGCCACGGTGGAGGCCTGGCATTCCCTACATTCACAAGGTGTCTTGTCAGAGGTGAAGGAAGGGTTTGGTAATCAGATAAATCTATGCCGGGACCGAGGATTGAACCCCGGACCCCAGCACAGAAGTCCAACACCTTACCCCTAGACCACCAGGTCACCCTTATGAAGATACTTTGATAGGCTAAATACCGTAAGTAAAATATTGATTCGGTACATACGTCTCGCTTTTTATACACATGGAAATATCATGTCAATTATTTAATATATTTTAATATCATAATGGCATTTGAAGAGAAACTTTTTAAATGGAGAGAAAAGGTCGGGTTCAATTTCCGCGATGACAAAATATTCAAGAACTTTGAGAATACTTTGTGTACAAAAATTAAAATAAACGTTTCTACTGTAGCAACATTTGATTTATTTCAATCAAAAATAAAAGTTATTTTTTCTAAAAAAAAACTGTAAAAATACTGACATTAACTTGCGATTTATTCCCACCCACCATAATTAAGAATACTTCTTACGACACAACTAATTTGCCAAGCAACAAGTTTTAATACTGTCCCAATTAATAATATTCATTAATTCCTTATCTAATCCTCATGCATCTCTTTTCATCTAATTCAAAATGTTTTTACTAAACTAACGTTAATTCAAGAATGCACTTGTCAGTCACTTTAGGAACAGTATGAATTCGCCTCGGACAAAAAGAACCTGTAATTCCAAGAAGGATTTCCGTCCTAGTCATTCGTTTCACTAATGCAAAGTCTATTCAGCAAAGGCGCCCAAATGTACTCACCCAAAGGAAATGGAATGTTACCTTCAAGTACAGTTAGAAGGGGAGAGGGGTCTGTTTTAATTCATTCCGCATTCATTCACGTGGGGAGGTACATTTACCGAGTTAACTAGCTTCCGTAAGATTAAAAAAGAATACGTATTAAATAAGTTGAGAGTGCTACCTGGTAGATGAGTCGCAGGAAGAGTGAAATTCTCAACAGAGATAATACAATAAGATGAGAAAAAAGTGTGTGTGAAACGAAATATAATCAATTTTTTTTATTACATTCATCCACAAGTTAATTATAACCTACTATATATTCAGTGGAATTGCTTTTACGAAGGTAGGTATTTGGCATCTTATAAAACGTTACTAAAACTACTTTTCAAGCAATCATATTAAATCATGTGTTATGCATATGTCACTTTTGAC
Organism: Timema cristinae; assembly: GCA_039000515.1. Classification (NCBI taxonomy): domain Eukaryota; kingdom Metazoa; phylum Arthropoda; class Insecta; order Phasmatodea; family Timematidae; genus Timema; species Timema cristinae. The sequence goes on from JBCFYV010000935.1 coordinate 28,615,028, forward strand.
AGATACAACCAATGCTGGTAAAACAATTAAAACAAAATAGTTGCAATCTATATTACTAAAGTTCAGAGTTTATATGAATTTATAATTATTGATGATTGCGTGATATCTACAGCACGCAGAGGGCTGACATTTTGAATCTAGTAGCTCCTGTGCTAGAATTTTTAATTTTTTGTAAAAAAATAATTTTAAATTGATATTAGGGATGAACAACCTAGTCATAAAATTATTGGCTAAGACCAGTGGCATATTTCTAAAGGATAAAAAAATATATATTAAAAAGACATGATTTAATATGTATTATTATATAAAATTAATTATAGTTAAAACTTCAACCCTTTGATTTTCATTTATTGTGTTTCTTGTATTTATAGGTAGAATATTAGTATTATTTTATCTATGTTAGAGTGGCATAACATTAAGAATGTTCACTATTTTCTCATACTATACCAATTTTAATCATCACATTAGTTATTTGTTCTTCTTAAGTCGACAACCTGAAGGCTGGTTTGATGGGATTTATATCCGCCCGTAGCTGGGCGTCCCCTCAGCCCTTTGACTGGTTAGTGCTGCCCACACCATCTTGTAGAAATCACATGTATTAGAGGAGTTCAGAAAATGTTGTGGTTATCTGTTGTTTTCCACATTGAATTTCTATGAGCTAGCGTTATCAATTTTTCCGGAAAGGTATTTTCACATAACTTCCAGGGTTCTTTTACGTGCCACAATCAATATGGGACCAACGGCTTTACTTCCCCTCCACAGGAAGCTGTGCAAAGAATTTTTAACACTCAAGAAAAATCCGTGGACCTCGACTGGGTTTGAACCCACCAACATTGGGCCAAGAGGCGATCACTTTACCCCAAGACCACTGAGGTCAACATTAATTATTTATATGTTAATAATTAAATTACCATAATGTTAATAATGATATTAGATCATTTTAGATATAATTCGAATAAAATTGTATAACTTACGCTACCTAATTTAATAACTTTGTTATTAAAATATTGTTAACTTTTTAATTTACTTTTAGTGTTAAAGCAATTTTTATAAAATGTATAAAATGATATTCATACAATCAAAAAACTAATGAATAAACCCTTACGAATTAATAATCCTCTTTTTAAAATAATAATTAATAATGATCTAGTGCGCTGATTTATCGATTTTAACCTTTGAATTTAGCCACCATTTTTTTACAATATTAAAGGGCCTTGTGTTAATATGTCGGTAGGATCCTTTGAGTAGCAATTAATCAGATAGGATACGATCGGTTTATACTGTACATACATCAAGCCATCAGAGCAGTCACGCTGTTGCCAACCGGACTACCATTAAAAAAAAAAACTAAATGTTTGGAGTCGATGACCGCCCCAGTGTGGCGGTGATCAATTCCCCTACTTCAATTCAGAATATCTCTAGGTTGAGATTCCTATTCTTCTTTTTTATATTCCTTTTTGATTTCTTCTTCGTCTGCTGCTTCTCCACCGCTCCTATCTTTTACTGTTCCCCCCCCCCCCTTTCTACTTAAAGTTACTGTTACGTTCATCGACCGTCCTTTACCGTATTCCAGCGGTGTCAGCAGAGTTGCCAACATACGCTCTTTGGCGCTAGATCAGGTGTTTCTGACCTACTAATAGTTTTGATCCCTGTACGTTATGTAAATTTTTATTTTCCGCCAAGAATTATCAGACAACGAATGATTTTGGAGAAAAACTTTAGCACAATATATAAAAAAAGCGTCAAAACCAATATTTTTATTAAATTTTGGATGTCACCTGGAAGTATTAATCTACTTATAATAATGAATGTATTTCCATCTCCTTTAGACATTTTTTTCAACATATTTCTTTGTAAAAACAAACACGTTTATATTTTGATGGTTTTATCCTATATATTATTTCTGTTGTCAACATCCCTTTTCTCAACTAATACAAAGCCTACAGCGGTGAATAAGGTATCAATGGAGAGGATTTTTTACTGACCTCTGACATAGCATACTCAGTTTACGTTAAAACACATTGTTTGTTTAAAATTTAAGTTAAAAGAAAAATCTAACAATATTTTTGTATCAATACAGAAAATAAACTCTCTTTGCTATTTTGTGTATACACTTCGCTGAGTATTTAATTTCAACAACCCAACAAAAGACTAAATCTTTTTTTGGGGGGGATGGGGGAGGAGGGCCGGGAGGGGAAGGTTGAATGTGCGAAAATTTCGCAATGGTTTACTGATATTTATCTATTAGGCTAGGGTTGCATTTGTTTTGATGCTCGTGGCTGATTACACCCCATGACAGTAATATTTTGAAATTTGTGTTGATAAATCACTATTGCAACAGTTTTAATTAAATCGATTTGAAATTCATTAATAAAGGATTAACACAGGATTACAAGTCTAGATTTACACACTGACTTAACCTAAGGCAGCATTCATATTATTACCCACTCAACGTTAGCAATAGGAATGGCACTACCTAAGCCTGCGAATATGATAACCACACTGTACCATTAAATCAAGCCGAACTAATTCATTGAGAACTAACACAGAATTATAAGCCTAACATTTATAAACTAATTCAACCTAAGGTAATACTCGTATTACTACACACCCAAACTTAGCGTTAGGAACCAAGCAACCCATATTCGCAAACAAATCTCTAGTGGAATAATCCACTTCGGTGGCCTCGTGGTTTAAGGTGATACTATCGCGATAGACTAGACTGCTGATAATGGGGATATCATGTTTCGATTCTGGTTGGGTGTAGGCCTACTGAGGTTTTTTCCTCGAATGGTTTCCCCCTCACTCTCCACGCAAATGCGGGTAAACTTCTTCGAAATCAAACCTTTCTAATCCCTGACACATTAACGTAATTAGTACTTAAGTGTATTACTCGAATGGGTAGTATGCCTAAGACGCGGTGCTAAATACATTAAAACACAGTGTAATGGCGGTAGGAAGGAACCCGCCTCGGTGGCGTAGTTGGCTAACGCGCTTGTGTTGAGCTCGACCGCTGAGGACGGGGAGATCGAGGTTCGAATCTCGGTCGGGTGAACTGGGAGTGATTTTTCCTAAATGGTTTTCCACTCTCCCTCCACGAATATGTGGGTTCACTTCCTCTAATTCAACCTTCCCAATTCCTAATCCATTAGCGTAATTAGTACTTAAAGCGTATAACCCAAACGGGTAGTAAGACGCGGTGCTAAATATTATTATTATTTATTATTAGGAAGGAAGGGTTAGAACAAACATAATGGTGTTTAGTTTAACATGGATATTTAACATTAATTCCATGTGAATGTGAGGAATGCCAGATCTCCACCGTGGTTCGGATTCCACGTTAAACTGTAGGTCCTTCATTTCATCTCACAATCACCCTACCATTACACATTAGCGTAAGTGCGTATAACCCGAACGGGTAGTAAGACGTGGTGCTAATAATAATAATAATAATAATAACATTATTTCAGCTATAATTATTACTAAGCCATCGGTAACTTTCAATAATGAAATCTGTAGAACATATTATGCCTATTTTACGTATTAATATATGTAATAACATTAATAACAGTAGTATTTATGTCATCTAACTTCTTATGATCTCCTTGCTGTATCTACAAATAGTAAAATATTTTAAGCACCTGCACCTGAGGTCAAAAGAAGTTCTTAAAGCCCGCACCTACTCGGAAGTGTTTGACGCGAATAGGGCTGTTACCGCCCGTAACAAAACTTGATATGAGAATTACGAACCACTCTAAAATTGTCTGATAAAATCTACATAAAAAAACACAATCCCGTATTTAATGTGTGGTATTGATCGATGTTTTGATTTATATAGTTGATAGGTTAGACCATGTATTTTACTTACCATTCTGGCTATACTAGCTAACCCACCTTGGTAGCGTAGTTAGCTAACGCGCTAGCTTAGTGTTGAGCTAGACTGCCGAACATGGGAAGATTGAGGTTCGAATCTTGCTCGGGTGAACTGGGGTGGTTTTACTAAATGGTTTTCCACTCTCCCTACACGTAAATGCTCGTTCACTTCAGCTATATTCAACCTTCTTGATTCCTAGCCCATTAGCGTAGTTGGTACTTTATACATATAAGCCGAACGGGTAGTAAGACGTGGTGATAGGTATTATACCAGAACATTTAAACAAATGGGGTTAAGAATGAAGAAGGTAGAGTTTGGATCAAATATACTCGAAAATTCGTGAAGGGAGGATGGGAAATCATTTAGGAAAAACCACCTTTAATAGACCTGACTGGGATGGATTCAAACCCCTGACTCCCCGTCACCGCACGATAGTGACGTGTTAGAACAGACCTTGCGAATACCGATGACGCTTTCTGGTAGTTGAAAAGCTACTAAAACCCTTCCCCTACTGTATCCATCCGCCTTAAAAATATGTTTTGTCTCTTGCACAAGTGATGTCAATTGACGTCACCAGTCGACGTGACAACGTATTTGTGAGGTGGACTAATACAGAACAGTTTTTATTTTTAAATTTTCAACTGTCAACTACTGTGAACCGGCCATATACACAGATATAAGCTCTCGGAAATTATTCGTTATTTTTTTAATAAAATATAATTAAAAACACTGATACTTTATTTAAAACAAAACATGCATTTAGACCAAGCGTGTCAGATTCGTTTGATCATAACTTTATAAGGACCACATTGAACATTAAAAATACTGAGGGGACACATTAAAAAAAACGTTATTGTAATTATTTTAAATAAAAATAACTCCCAACTTATTATCTTACTATTACAGAAAGAAAAGTACGCCACCTGTATAAAACCATAACTCCCAACTTATTATCTTACTATTACAGAAAGAACAGTACGCCACCTGTATAAAACCATAACTCCAACTTATTATCTTACTATTACAGAAAGAAAAGTACGCCACCTGTATAAAACCATAACTCCCAACTTATTATCTTACTATTACAGAAAGAAAAGTACGCCACCTGTATAAAACCATAACTCCAACTTATTATCTTACATTACAGAAAGAAAAGTACGCCACCTGTATAAAACCATAACTCCAACTTATTATCTTACTATTACAGAAAGAAAAGTACGCCACCTGTATAAAACCATAACTCCAACTTATTATCTTACTATTACAGAAAGAAAAGTACGCCACCTGTATAAAACCATAACTCCCAACTTATTATCTTACTATTACAGAAAGAAAAGTACGCCACCTGTATAAAACCATAACTCCCAACTTATTATCTTACTATTTCAGAAAGAAAAGTACGCCACCTGTATAAAACCATAACTCCCAACTTATTATCTTACTATTACAGAAAGAAAAGTACGCCACCTGTATAAAACCATAACTCCCAACTTATTATCTTACTATTACAGAAAGAAAAGTACGCCACCTGTATAAAACCATAACTCCCAACTTATTATCTTACTATTACAGAAAGAAGAGTACGCCACCTATATAAAACCATAACTCCAACTTATTATCTTACTATTACAGAAAGAAAAGTACGCCACCTGTATAAAACCATAACTCCCAACTTATTATCTTACTATTACAGAAAGAAAAGTACGCCACCTGTATAAAACCATAACTCCCATCTTATTATCTTACTATTACAGAAAGATAAGTACGCCGCCTATATAAAACCATAACTCCCAACTTATTATCTTACTATTACAGAAAGATAAGTACGCCGCCTATATAAAACCATAACTTCCAACTTATTATCTTACTATTACAGAAAGAAAAGTACGCCAACTGTATAAAACCATAACTCCCAACTTATTATCTTACTATTACAGAAAGAAAAGTACGCCACCTGTATAAAACCATAACTCCCAACTTATTATCTTACTATTACAGAAAGAAAAGTACGCCACCTGTGTAAAACCATAACTCCAACTTATTATCTTACTATTACAGAAAGAAAAGTACGCCACCTGTATAAAACCATAACTCCAACTTATTATCTTACTATTACAGAAAGAAAAGTACGCCATCTGTATAAAACCATAACTCCCAACTTATTATCTTACTATTACAGAAAGAAAAGTACGCCACCTGTATAAAACCATAACTCCCAACTTATTATCTTACTATTACAGAAAGAAAAGTACGCCACCTGTATAAAACCATAACTCCCAACTTATTATCTTACTATTACAGAAAGAAAAGTACGCCACCTGTATAAAACCATAAGCTTAACTTCTTTTTTTTACCAATAATTTGAAACCTTATGGTTGCAACAATGGTTTTACTGTCAAGCATGAAATATTATGCCGAAAGTTATTTCCATAAGTGTGTTTCTGTGAGACAAAATCTCTCGGGGTTTTGGTTTAATTTCATGTGAGAAAACAACTGTTAGACTACATTTATGATTCCAATCATTGCACATATTTGGTGCGCAAATTTTCGATTTTTGGCAAGTGGTCCATATCGAAGAAAGAGTACAAGTTTGGTATACCAACCTCATATTCTATATCTATACAAATTTTGCCAAATTTCCAAAGATCACATTCTAAAACGTATTTCCTGGACGTTTTGTAAAAATTAGATTAAGGGTCGAATTGCATGATGGTTCGTCATCAAGATCGTGGCAGGCACAGAATCACGTATAGGGCCGCGAGTTTTACAGGTCTGATCTAGAGAATTTCTTTCTGAACAAAATCCACATGGTTAGTGTTCACTGGGTTAGATTGGGGCACATTAAAACGTCGAGAAAGTTGCGGGGTCAAAATTTTGCGATCCATCCAATTGAGCGCAGGCACTGCCAGGTAGTCTGCGATCGTCGTACACGTGAGAAAGAAGGTATATTCCGTTCACGATAGGATTTACCTGGATGACAGTTCTAAAATCATATGTTTAGGTTTTGGGTTGCCAACACTTGTAAAAGATGACAATTTGTTATAAATGTAAAGATCTTTAATTACCTGTTATATATTACATTTAAAATTACGTAAATTTAAGTTTTCTCATACTATTTCATTTTTTTAAATAATTTCTTTTTATCCAACTCGAAACAATATTTTAAATATAATTAAAAGTAAGTTACTTATTTTTCGTTTTGGAACGTTACTGATTTTGTGTAATATAGTGCACACATCAATATATTTTATTACAGGCATCGTATTTACTTGGAAAAGAGAAAATTGTTGTCATTTTTTTACATACAATAAATGATTTTATTATTATTTTATCGTATTTTGAAATATTTAACTGAATAAAATATTTTCATCAACTGCGTGTCTGCATCATTGTAAAAAACTTGTTTACCGTTATGTTCAATCATATGGTTTAGATTCGTCAGCAGCCATTTTGAAGCTTTGTTCGTTAGAAGTTTTTGTGAAAGTGGTGTTAATATTTTTTTTAGGTGAATAAAACTATAAATAAACTTTTTGTCCGACCGCAAATAAATATATAAATAATATTGGCCTAAATTAATCACATTAATATATTACCATCTGTTTTCATTACAGTGATCCAAAGTGATAGATGTCAGCTGTTGGCGTAGTGATATATTAGGGATTACTTCTAGTAACATTTCGAGCTGTCATCCAGGTTAACTTAGCTCGTGAATGCCTTATAGTGGTTTTGTGTCTATATATACCTGACTATAAGCATATTTAGGCCTACATTAAAGGGAAAGGTATGATGAAGGCGGAATTTAAAAATTAGTGCGTCCACATTTACATGAAGGGAGCTCATTAATGGCTAAAAAAAACCACCCGGCTGGTTTTCGAATCCCTCTCTTTCACCGAAAAATTAAACAGGATGTAACTGACGTATTTGTCCGCGTGCTCACTGGTCAGGGTTTCTCACCAATCTTCGGCATCTAAAAAGATAAATAAAAATGTTCCTCTCAAAAAGATAAAAAAAACATCCCCCCAACGCGGGCCAAGTGGGTGCGGTAGGTATATTTGTATCTGTGTTGTTGGCAACTCGTGAAGGAAGGAGTATAAGGGGAGGAAGAAGGCTCGTCATCTTCTTGCCGTGACTCGGTCAACGTGTTGGAGCCGCCAGTTTGGTTGTGTGGAGTTCGTTGACCCGTCGTTCCTCTTGTCTCACGAGTTGTGGAGGCCCTCCCCTCCCTCCCTCCTTCTCCTCCTCCCTGAGGCAGTGGGACTAACTCTACCAACAACCCAGCCTTTACCTAGAGACGCACAGTTACCGTTACTTGACCACGATGTTGGTTGGTAGAGGAGACACCGTTACCTTCAACCCGCTACCTCCAGCTCGCTACAACAGCGCGTGCGTGATATCGACGGATCGCGCGGGAAAAATTACACCCCTTCCCCCCCCCTCTCTTTCCTCGAATTCTAACCTACCTTATCGTCACACTACAGTCTGATTCAGATAGAAAGGTACTTTTTTGACAGTTATAAAAGTAACTTTTTTTTTACCATATATGCATGAGTCAAGCTATGTGATTTGCACCTGTTACCTTTGATAGATAATATCAATATTTAAAAAAAATAACCCAAATAATACAGGAAAATGTTATCAATGTCGACCGAAAAAAAAGTTTTATATTTTAAACAGTTTTTTCTTACCAAAATTTTACTATACTTTATTTGAGATGTTCCATAGGTTGTTTTCACGTGTTGCAACCCCACACCCCCTTCACCAAATTACTCATAAAGGAGAGATAAACTACAAGTCTTGGATACTTTGGTTCGACTCCGGATGGTACCTTTTTTTTTTAAATATTTGCAGTATGTATTACTACCCGTTGGGTTAGCCGTATACTTACTTTAATGGGGTAGGTGTGGTGGAGGTAGCTGGTAGAATGTTAAAGGAAATGTTCCCACATTTGCGTGTAGGAAAATTGGAAAACCATTTTGTAAAAGAGGGAAGGAGGGATGATGACTTGAGCACATCTGACCGGGATTAGAGCTCCGGAACCTAGGTTTCACCTTAGCACACGTGCCCAATTTTTATTGAGGGTTACTTGATGCCAGGAAAGGATGTGAAGTATCCCCATGTACTGGCCCAGGTTAATTTTCAGACGTGGTCTGGTGATAATCATGGTTAACAGCTGTAGCTAACAGGTTAGTGGGGTTGACCAAAAGTCCATGAGACCTGAGTTCGATTCTGAGTGAAGCTGATGGGAATATATACAATTTGTATAATATACGGATTTGTTCTGCTATCCGGCTTGTAAATATCTGAGACTAGGTTGAAGTGCATTGTCATAAATTAAACTAGCTTGTGATTTGTATGGTAGTAAATGCAACTTATTTAGCTATCTTTTCTCACAGCAGTATCATATATCATGGACAGTCTTCTCGACAAAGGTTAATCAGAACATAGGTATTTTTCTTCTAAACACTTTCTCTTCCCTTTTTAGAGCTAGCCCTCTTCTTGCTTTTCGGTTTAAAGCTTATTTTATTAACAAACCTTTTGATCAACATTACCGGTTAATTTGTTTTGCTATTAGTTTTTTTAAATATATTTTTATCTTCACTGAGCTTTCACCAAAGAAAGACCTCATGAACTCCGGGAAATTCGAACCACAAAACGTGAGGTTCTATTAACATTTAATCCCACTACTGTTTAATACTATTGATTTATATATTTAATCTTAACCAAATTAAAAAAATTAATGGTTTTGTAATGGTGTTATTTCAAATCTGATACCAAGTTTCTATAGCGAGAAATATTTGCGACAGTATTACAATCTTTACAAGTATCACAAAATTATATATTTCATAAAATTATTTTTCTAATACCAAAACCTACCGAATGTTATCGACCTTAAAATCTCTTTTCTTAAAAATTGAGGCAGAATTTAAAACATTATTTGTGTGTAAAGGCCATTCAAAAAAATACAATCTTTTACATAGTAGTATTGCCAATGCTTTGGCAAAAAACAACGGATATCTTATAATCTTTGAATAGGGTTGTAATTGTCTAAGGTGTTACTCTCGTGATAGACGAGAATGCTGATGACAGTGAGATCGGAGGTGGGTTTCCACTCTTCCTTCACGAAAATGCAGTTACACTTCCTCTAAATTCAACCTTCCTTATCCCTAGCTCAGAGTAATTAGTAGCCCTACATATACATACAAGCTGAACAATTAGAAATACATGTTGCGAAATAAATAAATAATAAATAAAAATTGGGCCAGAAATATATTTTTGTGTAAGAAAAGGTCCTAGATTAAAAATTAAATCCTTCTTGTCTTTCTTGAAGCAATTTAAAGTTAGAAAAAAATATATAATTAAGCTTGTAGATGATGTACATTTTAGGACTATAATACAACATTTTAAACTACTAGTTTAGATGTTCATAAGAAGCTTGGGTGGCCTGGTGGTCTAGGGTAAGGTGTCAGACTTCTGTGCTGGCGGCCGGGGTTCAATCCTCGGTCCTGGCACAGATTTATCTGATTGCCAAACCCTTCCTACACCTCTGACAAGACATCTTGTGAATGTGGGGAATGCCAGGCCTCCACCGTGGTTCGGATTCCACGTTAAACTGTAGGTCCTCCATTTCATCTCACAATCACCCTACCATTACACATTAGCGTAAGTGCGTATAAATCGAACGGGTAGTAAGACGCGGTGCTAATAATAATAATAAGAAACACAAAATACAGTTTTAATAATACTTTCTGTGCTGGCCTGCCCATGAATGTTTCATTTATACACCTCAAATATCGACAAACGATCTATGATCTAAGTTAGAGTTAACAAACGTGCCTAATTTCACACAAAAAAGTTCGAATTTTCAATGCTTGGTCGTATTGAGGATTTTTTTTTTTTTTTTTAAAGAGATCAACACTTTAAAAAAACAAGTTGTTCACCGAGTCTTACTACCCGTTCGGGATATTCGTTAATATACACTAGTGGGTTAGGGACCAGAGGAAAGCTGAGTTTAGAATAGACATACACTCAAGTTCGTGAAAAGAGAGAAAGAAACTGTTTTTGGGGAAAACATTATCCTCACAACATTTGACCGGAGTTCGAGCCCCGATCTGCCTGTCACAGACAATCCAGTTTGCTGCGAGTGCGATGCCTAAGACGACGCAATCACTGACATAGATGGAAGCAATTGTCATGGCGGTAATAAGAGGGGTTGAAACAAACTAAAATAGAAATATTTACAAAATGTGTACCGAGTTATTTAAAATAAGGCTAACACATTATCCCAATAGGAAAGTGTTGGTGCAATTATTTACTATCGAAATCTGTAGACTCAAACATTTTTTTATAGTACAAATTGATGACACTATTTAAAATATTGCTGTTGCCAGATTTATTCACTAACAGTATGCATAAAAATCCTAATGAATCAACATTAGGGTGCGGTGCAAGGGGACTTAAGAAAAGTCCAGTGTTTTTATCATTTTTAATAGCAAAACATTTTTTGTTTAAAATAAATAAAATATCTCCAATGAGCAATGAACATGGATTTTTCTCGTATCCCCTCCCACCCTACCTTAATATAATTTTAATTCTCCATGTCAACCTATATTATTGTTGTATTATTTTTATTCATTTTAAACCCCGGCAGTTTGGGCCATCTGCCGGAACTATTTTGTTAAATTGTAGCTGATATTTATAATCAATATACATTTTTCATTTCAAGGTTTGAAAAATTACCATTGGACAATTAGCTTCATCTTATGATTATTTTTCAGCAGAAAAGTTTCATTATTATTTTTTATCGTTCGTAGTAAAGTTAGGCCCCGCTCCACGTGTAAGGGGTTGAACGACCTGCGAGTCCTTGCAAGGACAGCACAGTAGCTGTGAAATTGTGAGTGTGAGTGTGTGTGTGTGTGTGTGAGTTTGCGCGCGCACTCAGCGCTGTCTAGATTACTGAACAGAATGAATCGCTTGCAACTCTCCAACTAATGCGCGTCACTGCTCACAGATGGCAGCACAAGATAATAGTAGGAACAAAGAAATACCGGAACAGTATATGACAGAAAAGTTTATAAAACTAATTAAGTTTCTACGTCAAATAAAGTGATCTTCAGCTGTCCGAAAAAAAATTTTGTAACATAACAAAATGATTTCAATGTTAACTGCAAAAAAAAAAAAAAAAAATCACCGTATGTTATGTTTTTTTTTAAATTTATAATATAATAATCGTAATCTACACAAAAATAACTGAATAAAATAACACCTCTCACGTCTTTACCGGAGAAATGGTACTATTTTTTCCACCTAGTTGATAGACTATTATTCTATGTAACGTGTTCTTTTGGAAGCTGACTTAGAATTTTCTACAATAACGTAGTTACATGACTTTACTTAAGTAGTTAACTAACTTTTTTTCGGTCAGATATTGTTCTCTTTACAGTGGTCATACTATATATACATCAGTCTCGTAATATATGTCAAAATTTACAAAAATACGCCCTAGGTCCTCGATCTATTACTTAGGGTTTTAAATTCAAATCAATTCAGATGAGCGATTAAACGCTAAGCCTTTTGATAGGCTACTATATATGTAACGTATAACCAGATTAAAAAAACTACTTACATATTTCGTTTGGCCTAGATTCAAAGAATGTCCCTGCCAAATTTGGTCAAAATTGGTTAATGGATTTGACAGTTATCGTGGAAGAAACAGACAGACAGACAGACGAAATGCCAAATAGTCAGGTTAAAACAGGGCTCGCTAAAAGAATAAAGAATCAAAAGGTTGCATTTTGTTGCTTTCTTTGATTTGGGAGGTTATTTCAAAACTGTTTCGTCATGGTTTGAGCGTTAAAAAGTTACTCTCAATAAAGTCGAACTATAATCCCGATTTGTATTTAGTTATTGAAATATTTGACATGCGATTTAAAAAAACACAGATATCATAGCATGACTTACAAATTAACGTAACTCATAACAACACATATTCAATACTAGCGCATAAGTATGTTTTCACTAAATTGGATAGCAATACAAACAAATTTACAAATATATTTCTCATCATCACCCGGGATTGAACAAGGGTATCAAGACTCAATTTTTACAGAAAATACACAAGTGTCTTATAGATTGGAATTCCCTATAAAATAAGACCTTAGCTTCAAGCATATACAGTTTCTGTAAAACAATTAATCTAGTAAAAAAATTAATTCAGAATCCTTAATTATACCCAATTGATTAAGTCGTAATAAATTTTGTACAATGAAACCCGGTCCATTCGATTTGATAACCGCTTCAGACAGGTAGCGCCTTAAGTTTGGCTAAACGCAACTTATCATTCTTTTGTGTTGGGATGTAGCCTAAGCGGGATATCTCACGGCGTTCTTTGGAACTGCAGCTGGCAATTTACACCAAGGATCTTAAAAAACAACAACTGATTTTTAGAGGAAGACCGTTCTCACCCACCAACATTGATTGAAAGTCACTAAACTTTGACATTCTAAAAACACATTTTATTTGATTATTAATCAAAAATATTATCAAAAGTTTTCCAAAAGACTTCTTTGGGACTAATATATATCTTTTTTACATTATTAATGTAAATGAATAAAGAATACAAATATAATTGTAACATTTTTGTTCATACCATTGTGGCGACATAATTCTCCAGTTTTTAAATAACGGGCTTCCTATGAAAATCAAACCTTACCACCCAAACATTCGCATAATAGCAAATATATTATATTTTGACTGTTTTTCTGTTTCTACTTTGATTGGCCTTCCGTGTCCAAGACCTTTGAATACTTTTTTTTTTAAGTATCTAGTTCAAATCCTGGCTTGATATATCAATCATGAGGAGGCCAGAGCAATGAGTTTTTTTTTATGGTAGATCACTTGATGGTGACTTCTAGACGCTTGTCTAGGCTGTATGAAATGAATCCACATAAACAGTGATCATTCTTCTGTTCTGTTCCTTGGAACCGTCCACCTTCACACTCAAGGGGGAGGAATCTGATAAATTAAAGGTCATGACCCGTTATATAATTAGTATTTTATTGCATTTGTAATGATAGAGGTTCGAATTGGGTATTACAAATATATAGTCAGTATGTAATATACCATTTTCAATTACATTCAGTGTAGAGTACTTGTTCAGGCTATTCGCATATATGCTAATTACTCTCATGTGATAGGGATGAGGAAGGAAGCATTGTAGAGGTAATCTACCTGTATATGCGTGGAAGGAGAGTAGGAAACTATTTAGGAAAAAATACCCTTAGTAGACCCGACTAGTATTTGAACCCCTATCTTCCCGTGTTCAGCAGGCAAGTATAACTTGAGAGTGACGCCTTAGACCATTCGTCCACTGAAGCGAGTCTGTATTTACTTTATTCTGTAATATCTGGCGTCAACTTTTCTAATAAAAACTAATCAAGGGATTTCTCCATTAAACCATTACTATTATTTTCACATACAATTTTTTTTTACCGCGTCTCACTATTTGTTAGGGCTATACGCATGTATACTTTACTATAATATGTTTGAGCTAACGAAGGTTGAATCTAGAGGAAGTGTACCCTCATCTAAGTGGAGGAAGAGTGGTAAAGCATTTAGGAAAAAACACCCCAAGAACACCCGGCCGAGATTCGAACCCCGATCTCCCCGTCATCGGCAGTCCAATCTTTTGTAAGGTTGACGCCTTAAGAGCTATATTACGGGCGGTTTAGTCTGAGTAACTGCTCAGTGAGCCACTGATGTAAGCAGCGCGTTAATATGAGTAGATACTGAGTAACCGTAAAGTGAGGTTGGGACTATACTAACACGCTACTCTCGCTATGACGTAATTTCTTTAGAATACTTCTGCGCAACTTGTTTTGACAGTAGAATCAATGACTCACTCTACCACTGAGTGTCAGACTCGTTTTTACATACGGCCCTATGTGACCACCGAAGCGTGTCTTATTCATTTCTAAATTTCACACGCTCTCCGGGGTGAGTTTACACACTGTGAATTTTACTGTAAATTTCTTCCGTTATTCAGGTGAGTGCTAGTGCATTTAATTAAATTTAACCTTCATCGTTCTTTGCTCTTTGATCGGTATAAACTGCGGATACCCTGAAGTGTCACTAAGAGAGATGTTTTAAGGCTGCGCCTACCACGTTTTTTTTTGTGGTAAGATATTGTTCCTTCTAAATTTAACAACTCATAGTCTGAAAAAAAACTGTTAGGAAGATTTTCATTGTTACACAAAGAAGATTCACGCATCTATTGAAGTTTAAGGGCCTTGGCAGAAAAATTTTAATAAACACACTAAAAGTGGTTTATGTAAACATGAAAATTACATGGAAGATGCCTAACAAAATGATTTTTAGAATTATAAATCTTAAATATCAGGTAGGCCTACCCCAATTATGTCCCTATTAAAAATAAATACAATTTAACAACCAAACCCTTCCTGGTAAATCAACCGCTTCCTCGTATATCACTATGAAATAAAGAGGTTTGATTTTGTTTGAAAATAGATGTTAATTGCTCCCCTTTATTGAATGGAAATATAGGCCTACTCATATTGAGATATTTACTATGGAAATGCTATATCTAAAGTTTTAAAAACCTCAAAAATAACCTCAATAATTATCCAAGAATTGTATGTTGTGAACCTATTAAAAATTACTGTATTCATTTTAAAAAGGCTGTGTATATGTTCCTAACCAATAATTGATCTCGGTGACCTGGTGGTCTAGGGGTAAGGTGTTGGACTTCTATGCTGGCGGCCGGGGTTCAATCCTCGGTCCCGGCACAGATTTATCTGATTTCCAAACCCTTCCTTCACCTCTGACAAGTTATCTTGTGAATGTGGGGAATGCCAGGCCTCCACCGTGGTTCGGATTCCACGTTAAACTGTAGGTCCTTCATTTCATCTCATAATCACCCTACCATTACACATTAGCGTAAGTGCGTATAACCCGAACGGGTAGTAAGACGCGGTGCTAATAATAATAATAATAATAATAATAATAATTGATCTCAGAACTACCATGTTTCATATGAAACATCTTTGAAAATGAGTTAATATCCCCCCTTTTTAAGTTTTTTTTACGTATTTTAATCTTATAGGGACATGTTGAATCCTTTCATCTCCATTTTGGCATCAACCATATTTTGAAATAACAAATCCCTTCTTAAATAACGAAGTATATCAGGACGTTTTCAAAGTGTTTTGGCTCTCTGGTTGACGGCCCCCTTAAGCTTGAGCCGTCTTAATAAATCAGGGTTATTTGTATCTGAGATAGTTCTATGATAAAGGAAAGTTAACGATATTTGTCGACTGATGAAGTAGTTTTCCTCGCATTCACATGATAGTATAGTCGGATTGTTCCAGATATATAATCCTAGTTTAATATCCTAAATTTTCTAAAGAAACGTTCCATGTTTCATGTGTTTACAAACAAAGTTATATGTTGAGTAACAGTATAATCTTACAAGTAGCGTCAATTTTTGCCCCTCTATATTTATTTATTGTATTCTCTAAAAGGTTCTTTCCATGGTGATCTGACTATAGACCTACACTTCTCCCCTGCCTCTTACTCCCTTATCTTTCAATCCGGCACTCCGCCATTCCTCTTCTTGGACAATCTCCTAGAGAATGCCTTTACATTCCAAGTCTTTATTTCTTCTTTCTCCGTTCTTGAGCTACCCCAAATATGCTTTTCTTTCTATCTACCTCACTAATTTCAGATATATTAACTTTTTTTTTGAACTTTTTTGAAGTTATACTTCTTTAGGCGCGTTATGAAAAAATGATGAGAAGGGAATTTTAAGATGCGCGCGCATCACTGTAACACAAAATTAACAGGTTGAAGTTAAACCGCTCATTAAGTCTCGAAAAAAAAAAGCTACCAACAAAATAGAAATAGAACCTCTGTTAGTCGCGCATGTTGGTACGCTCATAGAGAAATGTATACTATGTTATTCCTTTCTCTATGGTACGCTCGTCGCCTCTGATCACTGTTTTCATATATATAATATTTATCCACATTTTTCTAGTTTATACATTAACAACACGTGTTTTAGTTTCATACAAGTGCGAATTATATAGTGCTAATAAATTATATTCAGTAGTGATTTAAATTGAATATTTTGATTAATATTATTTACTATTCGTAAATATTAGTGAAAAAAATTGTGCTTATAGACTTTTTCAAGTGCTCCAATATAATTGAGGTTAACTATCCGTATGTATTATTTATTGATATAAATTAAAATATTATTATTTAACATAATTAATACTAAATATTATTAAATTATTTTTTATTTTTTAATAATACCAAAGAAGTATAACTTCTCACGCGCGTACATAAGTACACACACCCATTTTTTCTAATCATCGTTACTATGACCTAAAAGTTGTTAGATATACATGCAAATATAGTCTTATGATTGATTATCTTATATACCTTAAAATTATTAAAAAAAAGTGTCTTACAATATCAAAATGTACTCTACAAGATCAAAACATACCATAACAATACCAAAAAATGCTTTTAAATACTAGAATATTCTTATTACTTTCTATTTTTTTCTATAAAAATAATGTATGTATTACATATTATTTATATATAATGAATGTATTACATATTATTTATGTATATGTGTTCTTGGAAATATTATTTTTGCAATCTGTACTCTAATTTGCTCTATCTATTTGTGTGGACCAATATCTTTACGGTGCATATAATGTCTAAGGCTTTATTACTTTTAAGTTTCTTTATGGCGCCCACTTCCTATAATAATACTAATATAAAAAATATGTTTTGTTTTCAGGTGAGTGGGGGGCAGAGAGAACGAATGACGGTGGGCTATTTACAGTCATGTAAGGTAAATTTGACTCTAATTTTAGTTGAATTTACCTCAATATATCATTTTACTATCTATTTTTATAGTATAATAGAATTATTTTTTGGTAATATTTTTGTCTCTAATTTACTCGTCTATTAATACATTAATCAATTAATTAATTCCTTCATTAAAATATTTGTTAAAACGTTCTACAGAAAGAGATATTTTTTTTTTCCGATGTTCAAGTTTTTCGTTAACTTTTAAGAAATTACGTGTATAGGTTTAACTATAAACAATATTGCGTTAGAATATTTCACAATTTTTGGCTCAGACTTACTTTTTCACAAAGAAGGAAAGAGGAAAAAAATAAAAAGACGATGGCTTATTTTTCTTCATTAAAAAGTAACGAACTGTGATATATATTTTTTTTTCTCTTTTTTCTTTTTTTCTCTCTTTGTTACTTTCAATTCATAGAACGAAAGCCTTCATTTCTCTCCATTCAGATACACTCTAGCTTTCTCTATACTTGTCGCCAGGGGCGCTAGTGTACTCTTAGAAAGCTACACACAAAAAGTTCCGAGCTCATTTGCTTTCCTTCCTCCTTTACTTTTTACTTGTTGTTCTTCTTCGATTGATCCGTTCGCTTCCCCTCCCCCCTATGTCCTTATCATGTTTCGCTGACTTAATAAGCAAAGCAAACTAACACTTTAAATACCTTTAGATGATTTATATTATCATCTTTTTGAAAACTATCAAATATAACTTATATTGATTTCTATAAAACATGTTTTATATAACTTATCAGATAATGTTACGCTTTGGAGCAAGTGTATTAAAAAAATATATCTAAAATTCCTTTTAGTGTCAAAAGTTTAGGTAACAGACGCTATTATCCACACCGATGTGCAGGCAGGCAAAGTCGTTAGCCTCGTCTAGTGTGTTATATTTGTAATGAGACGGTGAGATTCGAATCCCGGTATGTGTACTTAGCTGGGTTTTTTTCCCCCTAAAAAGTGTCTCACTCTCCATGTACGCAAATGTTTGTACACTACATCTAATTTATATCTTCCTCATTCCTATTATATATGTAGATATCCCGGATGGGTAGTAAGACGTGCTGCACAAAAAAAAATACACACAAGCTATAAGTCATTGAATGAGTTTTTATTTATTTCATTATAGGTATGTGATAAAAAGCTTACGTTTTATTAAATATATCAGTATCTACATGGCTAAAATATGACAAAAAATATCACCACCACCTTTAGCGAAACCTGTCGGGATCGAACCTTGGTCCTCCGAGTAAAAATTAGAAACAATTTATAAATTTTCAAAAATCAACTTTTAGTAAACTGCCCTTTAATTATTTTTTCCTCCTTAAAACAAATATACATTAAGAATACAATTCCGTAATTGTTTTTCCCACCTTGTCTCAGTAATCGTTCAGGTTATACGTATAGATTAATTACACTAGTGTTATAGAATGATAAATATACAATTTTAGAGGAAATGTAACGATATTTGCATGTAGGGATAGTTGGAAACTATATTTATGAAAAATACATCCTGCCAATGTTCGAACTCTGACCTTTTCGTCATTGGCAAACTAGACTAGATTAAAGATACAAGGAAACAAGTGGGAAGGTCGTACTACACATGTTTGTTTTAGGACAACCACTTTAATATATAAAACCACCCCAAGATCTCAAGAAATATAATAATTTGTTTGAAATTTAATTTTAATATGAAATATACCGTTTTTAAGCTTAATCTAAGATATATTATAAAGGTCTTATTATTTTATAACAAATGGCAGCAATAGCTCAGTTTGAGCTAAAATTGTACTTTACCCTCTTTGTTTTCCCCTATATCCTTCAGATGAGTGTGGCATTTAGTCCGCGTGCCCACCGGTGCATGTTACACCTTTTCTTCAGCTAGAGAGGGGAATGGCGGAGAGGAAAAAATTGGAAGAGGAACGAAGCTTCTGTGTACTCTTATAATAATTCCGTGATTAGAATGCAAACATTGTCATTGTTTTGGTTTCACAACTGTTTGAAATGCCAGCGAGACAGTAAGGCAACCTCTTATGAAATTGATGTCAGCTGATGGACACGATAGCTAACTATTATATTTTGGTAAATTTATTATCTATTGTTTATTTTTGATGTGCAAACTCAAGTGTTTGATTAAGTTGTAAACATTTATGATAGCCAAACTCCTATAAGAATATATTCACAGTAGAAACAAAGGAACGACCTTACCTTCGCCGTGTATTTTGGAAATAAGTTTTTCAGGTGCCTAGATTTGGTGAAACTTTGATTTGAAATATTCCCTTTCTCATTAGGTTTTAAATAATTTTTGATACACCTTTTAGATTAAAAGTTATTTGCAGAGAAGATCCACTAAGATGTCAAGATTTAAAGATTTTTTTTTTATCTATTGGGAAGGGTGAGGTAGATAATTTAAAGTAAAATACTCCAACACAAACGTAAACAGGGATGTGAAATCCACAGTAACAAATCGCACGTGAGATAACCACTCCTTCCAGTTCATACGGTTGAGATTCAAACCTCGGACCTCTCCGTCATATATATTTCAATCCATTGTGATAGTGATGCCTCTTAAGGTGGGAGTGTATGGAATGCGAGAAATGGGCTGGGTTTTTTGCACTTTTTATATAATGTTTAGTTTTGTCAAAATAAATCAAATATTGCTCTTTTAGAAACATAAGTGTATTTTTCTTCACATGGCGACAACAGCTGTTGTTGAATATAAGTCACGAACAGAGCGGCATTAAATGAAAAACTTTTTAAATGCAGATAAGAGGTGGTCATTAAATTCTAGAACAGCCTTGAAGTATATTCAACATCTCTTGAGGTCACAATGTGAAGAAAATTAAACTCTATTCTTACACTGGAGAATTATTTGATTATCTTTTAAACCAAACACGGGTTTACTATAAAAACTGAAAAAAAACTTACCTTTTCTCGTGTAACCTCCCACCCTACCTTAAACCGTGTTGTAATCCACAAAAATATATGTTCAGGCCTGCCTATTATCTGCTCTTGTACTGTACTCTGATTTATTTGTTGGTTACACGAAAGCAATATTTAGCACTATTATCTATGCATGTACTTCACGAGTGCAGTGCATTACATATCTTACTAAATGCATTGGTGGACACTTGGTCTAAATGTCAAAATAATTTATTATGATTTACCGATGACCGGGAAATCTGGGTTTGAATCCCAGTCAGGTACACTGAGGGTGGTTTTTCCTAAATAGCTATCCAGTTTTCCTCAACGCAAATGTGTGTACATCTTCTCAATAATTCTACCTTTTTCATCCCTATTCCATCATCGTAGTTAATATTTGCGGTTAATTATTTAAAAAAACAATCTTTAGCCTCCCTTGAAACTCCCGCATGGACCGCAGCCGAGAAAATGAATTGAAACTTCACATGTGTACGTAGCCTTCCCATTGTTAACAAGAGATAACCAACTTGGAAAGGAAGCCACGTCTGTCTCTAGGTTTTTAAACGTATGATAATGCGAAACTTTCTCTTTAGTAAGTTGCCAGCCTCCCCCTCACCCTTCTATCCCCTCTCCTATTCTTTTCATCGCCCTCTTCTATCTAACATGCTGGTTGAAACCGCTACTTCGCAATCATTCCTTGGATGAACAAAGTTAGGATGTCTTGGCTACATATTGTTTCGAGTCACTCCAGGAGATGCTGATCTGCAATAACAGTGCTGTTTTTATAACGTGAACTTGGTTTAAAGAGCTTGTTTCACCACACGGATAACACGTAACTTAGATTGGCTACAGATTAAACCAGGCGTCGCATCTCAGTGCAATTTTCTATAGTTCTAAAACTAAAATAACTATTTCATTGATCCCAAATTATTGCTGTCAAGTGGACAAGGGATAAAATTGCTCTTTGATATGATATCTGGTTTAAACTTGTCGTAATCGTGTACATAATATCTGGGTTAAACGGCTCTGGGGATGGGTTATTAAGTAATTAACTGGAGGTGGGCCTCGGGCTGTGAGCAAGATCGTTAGGTCATTATATCTTAAAGCGCTTCCCAACAACTTGCAAAATACCTTTTAGGTTGGAATCGCGGTGTGGTCGAAGCTTCACCTGGTGTGAAAATATAGGAGATTCTGGTAATTCGGAGCGCACTATAAGTGTCGTCTCTCTCTAGCAGTTGGGTTAGAGGCTTGGGGGATGGAAATGTGACTTAGTTACGCCTGGATGGTACTATAACGTGGTCTAAGACGTCAGGCTCGCAATAGACCGGATTGCAAGTGGAGGGAACTTTATTCCATGTATATAAAAATAATGTATTTAAAACCATTTGCTTATGATCAACATAAATTCAAACCATTGCAGTGTATTAGGATACCTTTGTATTAATGTTAGTATATCACTCAAATAAATAAAAATCTTGTTTAAGATACATCGCTGTGTACGCCCATTCCAGTAATACATATTACTTTATCTATTACGTTTATCTTATACATTAATAAAATAGTTTGTCTATCTGTTTGTCTGTTATGACCATTGCGTAATATCTACCGCACGCAGAGGCACGACATTTAAAAATTAGTAGCGTCTCTACACAAACATTTGCACCTTGAAGCAGGAAATTTTACAATTTTGACTAAACGTCTTTCATTTGATTAAAAACGGGTTGGAAATAATAAAATGACGAGTTTTTTTATGTTTGTTTAAAGCAAAGCAATTTGGAAGACAGCTATAAAAAACCATATCTACTTTAAAGCATTCATACGTAAAGTCAAGTGATCTACAGCTGTCACATCTGATAATAAAAATCATTATATTGTAAATAACACTAACAATATGAAAAATGTTATCAATATTTACCGCAAATAAATATGTTTGTATTTTCTAAAAGGCTCTTCCTATTAAAAATAGGACTGTATATACGACTAAGATATATATTGAAGTGTTATTTCCTCTTTTGAGTCTTCTGCGAACATTTTCTAATGTCGTAATACTTTTAAGATTTTATTTGAAGGTCCTGCGAGTAATAATAGGTTAGTGAGAAACGTAATAAATACAAAAACATTTTTATGTTTACTCTTCTAGCACGGTGAAAATGTGTGTGTGCAATAAAATGGCGACCTACCTTATGATATAGTTGTATGGAATGGTAATAATTGATAGTTGCGTAATTAATAGTTAAGAGTAAGGTAAGAAACTGGAAAAGTTGTTTTAGTGCTAAGCAGGAATAGAAATAACTGTATAATTTCCTTATGCGTGTAAGCTTACTTTATTCGCTTAAGTAAACATAAACGTAAATTATCCTAATCATACAGCAGATACATTAAAAGTCATCATATGGAATTTGAACTAAACCCCCGACACACTCCCACGGGTAACACATAACCTGATACCTGCTTCGGTGGTCACATGGTCTTAGGGGGCGTTCAAGTATTACGTAAGCATCTTAGGGGAAGGGGTTTATAGCTTTGCTTATTTTTGCTGACAAGGGTGAAAGGAGGTCTTAACAGGGCTTACGTAAGACAGAAAGATGGACAAAATTGAGGGAGGGTGCATCGCAAGCCGCTTGGATTTCTGGCAGCAATGAAGATGCTGAGTGGCTTAACGAGGAGTAAGTGGAGAAGACTATAGAAGAAAGACAAAGCTTGAGTGATCTAGCTCCTTCACATATAAACATAATAATTTAAAATACTGAGACGTAGATTTAAATACCTTAGTCATCGAATTAAATTTAGTTTAGGGTGTTTTTTATAAATATATAATATTCCTGTATTCACTAATAATACTTTTTTTACAACTTCAATTAAAAGTAAATTTAAATTCATTGTATACCAGGGTTAACTATCAATTATTTCGCAATAGTAATTTACACCTCGATGTAAATAACTACCAACAATTTATAGATTTCGTGGATTTTAAATTCTTTTATCATCGCGTGTTACTACCTATTTAATCTATAAGTAAAATTGCATGAAAAAAGAATGGCTATTCCTGTGAACGAATGGAAAAAAAAGTGACAGATCTTTTGTAAGCAAGAAAGGGGTGGGGGCGGGGGGTTATTTCAGACATTTGCTTAGTTTTGCATACAAGGAGAGGGGGAGGGGTTAAAAATGACCAAAAATGTGCGTACGTAATACTTGAATGCCTCCTAAGGCGTCACTCTCGCTATAGACTAGAATGTCGATGACGGGGAGATCGTAGTTGGAATCTGGTCGGATGTACTGAGGGTGATTTTTCCAAAATTGCTTTCTTCTCTCTCTAAATTCAATCTGCCTTATCCCTAGCTCATTAGCATAATTAGTACAGATACGTTTAAACTGAACAGGTAGTAAAACGTGGTACTAAAAATAAAGGGAGGGGGGTAGGGGTATGTAATAAAAATTGAACAATTCATATAATCTTGGTGCGATTTTCTATAGTCTTCATTAGATTTCAGGGGAATTGAGAACGGTTAAAACTTTTTCCTACAATTTTTACAATTTTTCTTTAGCGCCACGTCTTAATACCCGTTTGTATTATACGCTTATCTATTAATTAAGCTTATATAGTTTTAGGGACTAGGAAATTTATATTTAGAGGAAGTGTATCCGCATTTTCGTGAAGGGAGAGTGGAAAACCATTTTGGAAAATCCACCATAAGTACACCCGGTCTAGATTCGAACCTTGATCTAACCATCATCGGCAATCTGGCGTATTGCGAGAGTAGCGTGTTAGACCATATTGTCACCGAAGCTGGTCAAAAATATATTAATAACTTAACTTGTTTAAATACTACTACTCCTACTATTATAATCAAAAGTAATAAATAAATATATCACCTGCTAGCTCTTTATCCATTTAAACCTGTTTGGTATGCGTTGAATAAGCGCATTCTTTCTTAAACGCACTGTTTTCATCTCGCTATAGCTCGTGTGTTCTTAGATCTCTCTCACCTTGTCACGTATGCACTGTGGTGTGCGCACTGAACGGGTATTTTTGACCGTGACTGTTAGTGGTCCTGTTATGATACAGTGCCCATGATCGGAACCCACGACATAGCGGACATTTAAACACTTTCCCCTCTCATTCCCCCTTACTTCAACACCTGTACAGCGCGAATAACAGTGAGAAATATCCGACCATTCTCAACAAAATAAAATGCGTTCCGATAAAGAAAGTCAGTCATAGTACTTTCTCGATAGAAAATAATATTTTAAACCAGTGAAATGATTTAGAATGGAAGACTCAAATTATCAGGTCTAGAGTTTCACGAATGCTTAATTTATTTTATTTTATTTTGAATTGACATTTGTACAGTATTATATCTATCTGACACCTTAGCCCAGTTGATAGCGTGTTTGTTTACTGAGTTAAGGGTCCTGGGTTTGATTCCTGGCATGGCCGAAAAATGTATCATTGATGAAATGTGGGTTGACCCTTTTCACAGTGATGAATTAATCGCTGAGGACTGGATGTTGCGCCTTTTCTAGTCTTAAGTGAGATTATAAGGTTTATGAAGCTAAGACAGGCCTATCAGGCTGGTAGTGGAAAATATATGGCTTGAATAAAAAACCGCCACAGGCTAGAAACATTAATGGATATAAACTAATTATATCTCTATTAATGTTTATTGAATGTTCAGCCCTGACATAACTATAGGACAAATTTAACAACCAGGTCCATCAGTTTAACAATTAACTGAATGCATGTATGTCATAAAGATTGAATTTTAACAAGAAATTTTAATATTTAGTACTATTTTTATTTTATATTATATTTATGTTTCCAATTATGTTCTTCATTTTATCTAAAACTCTGATTCGAATTCGAGATTTGAGATTTGTAGGTTAAATAAAGACTCGGAATAATACAGTAGTGAATTAGAGTCAACTCAAATTTAAAGTAATAACTTTATCTTATAAATTTCTTTAAAATGATTCAAACGTACTGAAGGGAAATGTATTAGCTTAATAGTCATTTTTAAGCATAAACACGTCGATATTAAAATTACATTTGGTTTGTGAATACACTATTTTTCCTATAGCTGCCAATTCTTACAAATTATCCAAATCATTTTCTAAAATATTATATCTATTTGATTTTACGGCATCTTTAATCAGTTAATGATGAAAAACCCACCAAGTGTTACGATAATTTTATTTTTAAGCACGCGTCTTACTAACCGTTTGGGTTATACGCTTATGTATTATCACGCCAATGGTTTTAGGAATTAGGGAAGTTATATTTAGATTAAGTGTAGACCCTACCCACATTTTCGTGGAGGAAGAGTGGAAAACCATTTGAAAAAAAAAACCTACCGAGATTTGAATATTTATCTCTCTGTCATTGGCAGTCTAGTCTACTGCGAGAGTAGTGCCTTAGATCATGTGTCCACCGAGGTGGGTTACGTTAATATTATACGTTGTTTTCCAGCATGGCTATCGATACTAGGCAAGGCATACACCACATCATCCGTTATATTGTCTGTGAAGAAAATAAACGGGAATTTGGCTAACAACTTATCCTCCAGAATAAGCTTATGATTTCTAATAAATATTTGCAAAAGTAATTAATTAATAGGTTGTATAAAAAATGATTCACCTTTTTATAACATTAAGTTACCAACTAGCATAGTTTGGGATTTTCTTATATTATTGAGTTTTTTTTTAAATACACTAAACTAAAACCAGATTTCAATTAATATCTTCAATTAATTGATAATTACTAAATAATGTACCAAGAAAGGGTTGAGCTTCAGTATTTTAAAAAGTAGATATAAATAAAATATAAATGCTATACAATTTTGTTTGTGAAAATTTGTTCTTTACAATAATGTCTTGGAATAACAAATTTTTTTTTCTGAAATTTGAGGTCAAGTGCTCTTAATTTCTAGGTCATCGTAATGATTTGTTTAAGATATTTATAGATACCTAATATCAAGGGAAAATAGATAAACTGTTAATGTGCAAAAGTGCACTCTTAGCGTAAAAGAAAGCTTCGCGACTTCAAATTGTAATTTAATTTGTACACAATGATAATATCAATGAAGGGAATTAATTACTAACCGCTATAATCATTAACGAATAAATTAACTTCTTTGGTTTTTACTTGGGGTAAAGTACCCTAAATGTTGTTGTTTATGAGATTCTATTAATAAGACAGTCTATGATTCAAACACTCTGCAATAACAGATTAGACAAAAATTGGCAACATCTATTTTGGCTAACGAATGTTAGTAAAATACATTTTGAACGTCAAATTGTTAATTCAAGGGACATGTTGAATACTATACCTTAACCAAATGAGTTAAGTTTAATCAAGAACTTTATAGCAGTTTTCGATAAAAATGTCATTTTGGGTTTGCATCTATAGGTAAATTACCCTTAAATAAAACATTTTGTTTTAGTAGAAAAAAAAGTTAGCATAACCTTTATCTTAATTTTAAAATCACTCTTATTTCGATCACAAGTTCCTTTATTTCCATCAAGCTTATACAAATTAATCTTAATACTAAATTGACATTTGAAATGTTCTATTTTGACTCTTTTACAACGATAAATAGGTTAGTGTTTACAAAACCCAAATCATATAATTATTTCTATCATATCTGCACATGATAATCGCCGGTGTGAAATAAAAGTAAACAATTTATTTATTTTTGAATATAGGTCAAAACCACTAAGCTATATCACGTGCAATAACTTTTACTTGAAATTGATCAAAAACTATTGCGACGAAAGGCCTAATTTGGGAACTATATTTTATGAATGAGAGGAAATGTTTGCTCAATGATTCATCTCTTGCCCCACCTCCGTTGGATACCATTAGTTAATTTGATTTTAATTGTATTAAAACGTTCAACACCAAGGTTATTAACGATTTATTCTAAGGGGGGTTGGAGGATAGTGGGAAGTAGGGATAGTGGTTAAATATGAGTGTAACAGAGAAAGAAATATACACTATACTTACCCTGAAAAGTAGCGAACTTAGCTTGCACGTTTGCACTATGGCTCAGCTTATAAGATAGAGGCATAGTGTAAACTGTCAAGGAATGACTGATACTTTTCAGGGTAAACGTAATGTACTTGTATTAACAAGGAGGGTATGTGAACACAATAACCAATCACAGTGGTAAAAACTACTATTGCATCTAGCCTTGATTCGAAACTTGAGTTACCCTTCACTGGCATTCCAGTCTTTAGTTATCCTGACATCCCGCTACAAGAGTCACTCTCGTGTTAGACTAGCTTGCCGAATGACGGGAAGATCGGTATTCGAATCCCGGGCTGGTCTACTGAGGGTGGTTTTTCCTAAATGGTTACCCACTCTCACTCCACACAAATGTTAGTATATTACCTCTTAAATGCTTCCTTCCTCATCTCTACCCCATTAAAGTAATCATACATGCGTATCACCTGAATAGGTAGTAAGGCGCAATGATTGCACTGAAGTTATACTGACTCCTTAAACCGTGTGACCGACCATACTTTGATTTTACCTAACTCTAATCCGAAACTTCATTCCTTAAAGCTAGATTGAAATTGTACACTATCTTAGAGTACATTTTATTAAAGTTTCTTTTACCCACCCTTATCAATCGTCTCTTCTCCTCTATTAGTATTATATTATACTACTATATTGCCACATGGCTTACTCACTCACTGACATTAATATTTACCCACTTCCAGATGAGCTAGAAACTTGAAATTTAGCAAACTTATAGCTTCTAGCCTGTAACCGACGGGAACACTCCAAAAAGTTAAAAGGAAAAATTCAAAATGTCGGAGCAACTTTAAAGTCGGTGCGGACCTTTCTTTGGAGGTCTCTTGTGGCTAAACGGTAAGACCTACCAAAAAAACGGCTCCTGAATTACATTACCCCCAACGAGCAAAGCGACTGCTAAAATTTCCGTGCTCTCGGTGCCGCGCCCGTATCTGGGAGTGTATGTTATCCCAGAGCAGTTGCGCCTTGCGGTAAGTCTATCTTATTAGGGAATTACCGATACAGAATAAGAGGTTTCAGTGGTTCTCAACCAAAGGGGTTGCAAAGTGGGTGAAGATAGTTTTTATAGTGAAAATAAATAAATATAAGTACTCACATGAAAATGAAATATACGTCAATCTAATAAAATGCTTGTGAACGCGTGTCAGCCTAAATACAACGTTTTAATTATGTGTTGAAAATTGACTCGCAAGTTCAGGTGACATTTTTCAACAGACATGTGAGCCTTAAAGAGCTGGAATTAAAAAAATTTGCGATAGTATTTTTTAAATTTATTAAAACACTAGGTGGGAAGAAAATAAATTGAGGTTTTTTTTAGTCTTGTATGAAGAAAATAAAAGTGTTGCCCAGGTTAACCACGTAATTCACTTTTTTAGTTTATAACAAAATAATGAAAAGCTACTAGGAATAATAGCTTAGAATAGATTAGTGTCAAGTATTTGGTTATAAAATGTAAATAGAATGGTTAAACTCAAAGAAAATATTGAGAGCGAACTAAGAAAATAGTTTGGTCTGCTGAGAAATCCTCTTATTTGAATACCAGGTTTATTAATTGTGACCAACAGTATTATTGTGTACTAATGTGCATTGCAGTTTCTAAGATAGTTTTCAAATAATTGTCTTAATAACATTGAAGTATGAAAATTACCCGCCTCAGTGGCGTAGTTGGCTAACGTGCTTGTCGTGTTGAGCTCAACTGCTGAGGATGGGGAGATCGAGATTCGAATCTCGGTCGGGTGAACTGGCAGTGGTTTTTCCTAAATGGTTTTCCACTCTCCCTCCACGAAAATGTGGGTTCACTTCCTCTAATTCAACCTTACCAATTCCTAATCCATTAGCGTAATTAGTACTTAAAGCGTATAACCCGAACGGGTAGTAAGACGCGATGCTAAATATTAAATATGAAAATTGAGTTAATCTGCGGAAGCACACTCTTGACGTGGAGATGTAAGCAACGAGAACTAAGCTTAATGTTTTTTTATAGTTTTTCCAATTAAAAACATAAATCAAATATTTCTCCAGTAGAAACATACCTCAACTGTTGTGAAATATATTTCAAGGTGTTCTAGAATATAATGACAAACTTGTTTTCTTCATTTAAAAAGTTTGACATTTAATGCCACTACACTCATGAAAGTTTTTTAAAAACTGTTGATATCACTATGTGAAGAAAATTAAACCAAACGTTGCTACTGGAAACATATTTTATTTATTTTGGACAGTAATATTTTTGCAATAAAACATACCTTTTCTCGCGTCTCCTACATCCTCACCTTAAATATTCCGTCTAGGTAGGTAGTACAGCTTGTACCAGACGGAGCGTCCTGGCGCAGTTTTCTGTATTCTATTTTTTTTACCAGTGAAATCGTTTAGTAATATTAAAAAAAATCAAAGATTTAAAATCAATTATTTTAAAAGGCATAAGGAAAAAAAATCATCGATATGTTTTCTGGTTTGAGCGTAATATTGTATATAATCACCCGGGTAGCCAAATCGTTTATGAATTGGGCTCTTAAGAAGTATTTGCGTAGGGAAGGTTTTGGAAAAACCCACATTGTAAATCACTCTAAATGCACCCATCAAGGGTTTTGAGTCCCAGCCTCCCCCGGCATTAATCTTGTCCAATTTGAGTCTAACCCTTAGCCCGCTCCGCCATTACTCACATACTCACACTCTCATATTAGGAACTCGAAAGTTCATTAAGTACGTCACATATCCCTATCTTTAGCTAGTTCTTTCCATACCACCCCATTACACCCTATTTCTAAGCTTGAGTTAGTTCTTTCTAGTCCACCCTATCCCTAGCTTGAGCTAGTTCTATCCAGTCCACCTCATTACACCTTATCCTTCTCTTGAGCTAGTTTTATCCAGTCTACCTAATTACACCATACCTCTATATTTAGTTAGTTCCAACCAGTCCACCTCATTATACCCTATCTGTTTCAGGAGCATTATAATGTTATCGTCTCAGCTGCGTCTAGGTCTTGCTAATGGTCTTTTCACATTGGGTTTGCCAGTCAATACCCGGAACATGGTTCTAGATTCTGCCATTCGCACCGCATGTCCTCCCCGCCGTAATTTATGAGATTTGACTATCCTAACAATGTATGGCGATTAGTAAGAAATACGTAACTCATTATTATGTAACAACCTCCACTCCCCAGAATATTCATCCCTTTATTTGACCAAATATCTTCCAAAGTACCTTGTTTTCGAACACCCCAAATTTATTTTTATCATGTAAGGTATAGTGCGGATTAAAATATTTTTACTGTACTATTAATATTGTTCTTAGGTTAAACAGTATTTTAATTGAATACTACCTAATTTAAACCCCATAGAATGAACGTTTAGTTTAATTAATTTCCTTTAGCTGAATATATTACTTTCATTGAGTATGTAGGCCTAGTGGGACATATCTTGAGCTGTTTAACATAAGTTATCTATAGACATTTATATAAGAGGTATGGTTGACCTGGTGGTCTAGGGATAAGGTGTCGAACTTCCTGTTGAGGGTTCGGGGTTCAATCCTCGGTCTCGTCACAGATTTATCTGATTGCCAAACCCTTCCTTGACCTCTGACAAGACGTGTATTAATCACAACTTGTGAATGTGAGGCCTCCACCATGGTTCGGATTTCACGTTAAACTGTAGGTCCTCCATTTCATCTCACAATCACCCTACCATTTACACATTGATACAAGTGTGTATAACCCGGATGGGTAGTAAGACGCGGTGATGATAATAATAATATAAGAGGTGCAGGCTACTCTTTGTTATAGAACTAGAAACACGAAATAAAAAAAAGATGAATAATATTGGGGAGCTAGTAATAAGTTTGACTAAAAGATTATATTATTCCTTACCCCTACTCTGAATTCATATCACAACGACAAAATCCCGGCGCATGCGTGATTCTTTGTTAGTCTGTTACCATGGTAGCCTGTGACGTAGGCGTGCTAGAAAAAAAAAACGACAAAGCGAGAGAGATATGCGCAAGTGTTTGTCGGTACGTCGTTTTTTAAAAATATTATTCACTCACGTCAATAAAAAAATGAATTAAAGCTTGGCTTCCTCACTCCCGCCTCTTTCCCCGCTTACTATCCAACTTGCGTGAAATAACACGGAAGTGGAAGTGAAGATTTATCTTGTAATAAGCGTTAGCATTTGATAGTGACAATGGGCCAGTTTCATAGTCAAACCTACTACGCATCAATTACGGCTCAATACCAAACACAAGATAAACGAACCTACAGTAGCTCTATGGCTTCTTTGGTGCTGACTGACAGCTCACAGCTGACTTCTGACAGTCAACATTTAGGTATATAACTAAATTTTGACTGTCAGAAGTGACAGCTGCTAACACATGTTTTGGCAGATCATATGGTTCGGTATAGGGATACATAATTTGGTCTGGTAACTTTTCAAAGTTGTCAGCTGTGAGCTGTCACTCAGCACCAAAGAAGCCATGGGGCTACTGTACCTAGACTCGAATGGAATGGACCAGTTTCGCATATGAAACTGGCCCACTAACTTTTTTATTAGCACCGCATCTTACTTCCCGTTCGAGCTATACGCTTATGTACTAATTACGCTAGTGGTTTTAGGGATTATAAAGGTTATATTTAGAGAAAGTGTACCCTTATTTGCATGGAGGGAGAGTGGGAAAAACCCTTTTGAAAAACTCTATACACCCTACCGAGATTCGAACCTCGAAATCACCGTCTATCGGCAGTCTAGTCTACTGCGAGAGTAACGCCTTAGACCATGCGGCCACCGGAGTGGATTCGTTACTGTTGATGGTTTTATTTGCACATTTTCATGTTCGAACTAGCTTGGTTATGTATATGTATTTTAAAAATGTGCGAGATGAACTGTTCTTTTACCGTAATTTCCAGTTATCTATTGGTTGATAGTCTTTTGTCTTGTGACGCATTAGGATCTGATAATTACTTTTAGGATCAATAACCTCTTATCGGCATTTTAGTTTTGTTATTTAGATTATACGTTTCTTGTTTTGTTTTTCAATTGATGTTTAAATTTAATTGTAGAGTAAAATAAATTAGCTTAGAGCGAGGATATTATTTAATAATGTGGTAATTATAATTTTATAGCTAATTTAGTTTGAATTATTTGAAAAGTGAATCAACTTTAAAATTATCATAAATCCATAATTTTTTTTTTTCAATTTCAATTAAATTAAAAGTAAATATAACTATCATTCAAGTAAATATGTATTAGCTGATGTACAGGAATATTTTTGTTTTTAGTTAATTTAGTTAATGCTCTTAAGAGTACTTTACCAGCTTCGGTGGCCACATGGTCTAAGGCATCACTCTTGCGATAGACTATACTGCCATTGACAAGGATATCAAGGTTCTATCCCGGTCAGGTGTACCGAGTGTCTATTTTCCGAAATTGTTTCCCACTTTCTCTCCACGCAACTACGGAACACTTCCTCAAAATTCAACCTTCTCTAACCCTTACCCATTATGGGCCTAGTGTAATCAGTATATATATATATATATATTGTGTGTGTAAAACCCGAACGAATAGTAAAACGCGGTGTTAAAAAAGTAGGCCTACTTAATTAATTTTTGAAAAATACAACAAAACACGAAACCGTGGCTAGTTGATTAAAAGCTATTCGAACTGTCACCTGAATTAGAGATAAAATAAGGACTTTATATTATGTTGGTGTGTAACGAGACATTTTAGTACTTTATTTTGCACCACATCTTAATACCGTCCGAGCTATCCACCCTTCAAATACATTAATGAGGAAAATATAATTTAGATAAAATGTACCCGATTTTACCTGTAGAGAGGTTGGTGAAAAACTGTTTTTAAAAAGATACCTCGGTACATATAGCCGCAATTTGAACCTCAATATCGTTATCACTGGCAAACGAAACCTTGGGGGCGATTTCCCCCTCCCCCGCCCCCACATGGAAAATAATCAAAAATATTGAAACCGATAGATTATTTGTAAAAAAAAAATTACTCTCCAACAACACCACCCTTGCCCTATCTCGTACATGACCTAATCATAAACTTTTTCAACTTAGGTCTAATGTGCAGAAACGCAAGGGGCTTATAACCAAAAGTCTCCAATAATTAGATAACTACCCGCTTTGATGTCCGCATGGTTTAAGGCGCTACTATTGTATTAGACTAGACTGCCGATGACGAGGAGATCAAATTTTGAATCTCAATAGGTTGTACTGAGGGTTATTTTTCCACAAGGTTTTCCACTCTCCCTTCACGCAAATGTGGGTACCACTTAATAAATATAAATATAACATTCCTCATCCCTAACACATTAAAGTGATTAGTACATAGGCGTATAATCTGAATGGGTAGTAGGATGTGGTGCTAAAAAAAATTAGATAACTTAGTTTAGTATGAAAACCAATAATTATTCATAGTAAATTATATATATACATAATATATATATATATATATATTATTAATACCTACTAAAACATTTTAGGCCCATATAAATGTTTATTACCTTTAGTGCGACGGTGACTTTTTATTTTTATAATTAACTAGATAGCTGTTGCCCGCGGCTTTGCTCGCGTGGAAGTTGATTATATACAAATACGAAAATATACATATGTATTTACAGATTAATTTAAAATATTACGTTACGTTGATGACCATAACTTGACCTCAGATCAAAAATAATGCAAGTCCGATACAAACTTTCACCCCTTTTTCATCCCTTATTAAATAAAATTTCCAAAATTCCTGAAACACGTATTTATTTGTTTTACGTCAATAACCGAAATACAAAATTTTGTTTATGTAACTTTCAAAATGACGGACTATCATACATATCATACATATTATCATCCCCTATTTTGACCCCTTTGGGGTGGAATTTTCTAAAATCCTTTCTTAGTGGGTGCCTACATAACAAAATGAATATACAGTCCGAATTTCATGCTTGTAGCCTTGATAGTTTGCGCTCGGCGATGATGAATCAGTCAGAGTCAGTCAGTCAGGACATGTTATTTTATAAGTATAGTAGTTAAATTATTTTTACAAACTAGCATATTATTATTATTATTATTATTGAAATAATTACATATTAAAATCTTGATTTAGCTAAAATTATCAAATGTATGTTTAAGGAACCTTATTAAAACCAATCTCTCCCCCATTGACAACAGGTCCTGGAATCGTTCTTAGATGAGTTAAACGACCTAGTTCACGTGCTCACCGATGAAAATAGTTTTTCTTTTACATGATTGATTTTAGCTTTCAATTACTGCAGTGTTTATAGTGGCCCTAAATATAATATTTTCCCGACCTGGCGACCTAAAGGGTGGTTTCAATTGTCTATTATTTTAATATTAATGTTTATTAAATTAATTAAATTAAATGTACTTAAATAATAATCCGACACCTTAGCTCTGTTGGTTACGTATCTATTTACTTAGCTAAGGGTCCCGGGTTAAATTCCCGGAATGGCCGAAAAATGCATAATTGGTAAAATGTCGGTATACCTTTTCACGGTGATAAATTAACGGCTGGGGACTGGATGTTGGGCCTGTCCTAGTTTTAAGTTATATTATAAGGCATATGACTACGACAGGCTAGTGAGCCGTTGGTGGAAAATAAATGGCTTGAATTAGAAAAGACTTACCCAGGCCACAGGCTGGAAACAGTAATGGATGTAAAAATGTATATAATAAAAAAAAGAATTATTTCAATAAATATAATCAAACACTTTGTAAAGCACAATTTTTAATGAAAATGTGACTTTGTTATAATGTTCGACAAGTGATCAAACAAAACTATCTCACTGGCTACTCTAATGCTGTCTCATTCTTGGGGAGAGATATTTTAAATTTTTATTTTGTATTGATAAATTTTATCAACTAAATTTAATCAATTTCATTAACTATTTTTTTTATCTTACACACAATGTTCCTGTGAACAATTTTGTAAGTGATCTCTTAGTTTTTCGGTGACAACCATGATGCTACTTCATTTTGTAGGTGACCACTTGAGTTCGAGTGCTAATTTGATGGGTAAAGTATAACGCAAATCTCTCTGAGAATCTTTATTGTTACAAGACCACTGTAAGACTGTAATAATTTATTGTTACAAGACTGAGATACTGTTACAGAGTAGACTATACTGTCAGAATAAGTAAAAGAGGTTTTTTTTTCAAGTCAAAATGGGCATGTCTTGGAGCTGGTCCAAAATTCCTATTACAGGAGGGTTTTAAAACTTGGTTGCAATACTTTTTCTAATGTCTGTATTGCAGTAATTCTTCATAATGTACCAGTTTAATGAAGTGTTTCTAGTGTTATTATTTTATAAAATTAAAAAAAAATAGAAAAAATTAAGATCTTTAGCACAAACCTCACTCAGGAATATCCTTGCACCCTCATTTGGGTTGCAACCCACGCTTTGGGAACTATCTCATTAGGCAGACAAGGTTTCGAAACACCACTCTTAAGCCGTACTAAAAATAGAACTACCTCAGTTACTACCGGAACATGCAACTTAGAAAGGGATGCTTTCGAAATATTTAAGGGTCATCGAACTAAAGGCTAGTGTTTCATTCTGTTTTGCAGGGATTTGAGCCTTGATATTGTGGTAATAAAACATAAAGAAAAAAAAGAGATTGAAAAGGATAATAGTCAACCATTTCAATGCTAAACATTTTCTCTCTTTAATACTTTGGCCATATTCCGAAGATAAAATTCACACTTTCAGAGGAATAGTGACAAATGTGACACATTTCAAGCAACTCTAGATTACAACACAATTATATTTACCATGTACATTACCAATTTTAACACTCGTTAGATATTACATTTAATACTCATTATTTAATACATTATTCTGGATGTTATTGATTTTAGATGTATTATTATTATTATTATTATTATTATTATTATTATTATTATTAATAGCACCGCGTTCCTACTACCCGTTCGGGTTATACGCACTTACTCTAATGTGTAATGGTAGGGTGATTGTGAGATGAAATGGAGGACCTACAGTTTAACGTGGAATCCGAACCACGGTGGAGGATTTTTGATGTTGATTACAAAATTGCATAACTTCAACTATTCACCAACAACTTTGAGGATAGTAATACACCTTAGTTCCGTCAGTAGCATGTCTGTCTACTGAGCTAAGGGTACCAGGATCGATTCCTGGCATAGCCGAAATATGTATCATTGGTGAAATGTGAGTTTCCCGTAGAAGTGGTATGTTGATATAATCAGTTGTTTCAGAAAGTGCACGTTAAATACCTCAAATAAATGAAAAAAACTAAAGCTTCGTGGGTACAAATAGAAATTATAACCGGGAGTACGCGAACAAACAAGGTTGAATACCACCATAAGGGGAAAAAAATATACCATCATTTCTCTATGGTATCATTGTTTTAGACTGAAAGGGTTGGCTCAAGGCCAGAATGCTCGGCTTTAACCCGAAAAGGTGAGATCCAATTCTTATTCCGGTCAGGTGCATCGAAGGTCGTATGTCTAAATTGTGACTCGCAAGGTAAAATCTAGTTCATTTATTTAATATTAAACCTTCTAGTATAACCTGAACAGGTAGTATTCACCGGGATAATAAAATAGTCATCTTGTGTGTTTAATTAAACTTACTGGTCATCTAAAAGGACATTTTACAGTTGTATAAATAAGGCAGAGTTTTCTCCTAGATACACCTATCTCTTCGCTATGCCATGTACAGTAGCCCCATGGCTTCTTTGGTGCTGACTGACAGTTCACAGCTGACAGCTGACGGCTTTGAAAAGTTACCAGACCAAATTATGTATCCCAACGCCGAACCATATGATCTGCAAAAACATGCGTTTAGCAACTGTAATTTCTGATGGTCCAAATTTAGGTATATACCTAAATGTTGACCGTCAGAAGTCAGCTGTGAGCTGTCATTCAGCACCAAAGAAGCCATGGGGCTACTGTAAATTGAATACGGTAAGGAAGGGTTAGGTATATAAAGGAGTTATGTGTGGGTTATTTCTACCGCTAGAAGACTCATATAACTAAGAAGTAATACAGGTAAATAGATTTGGCTTAGTAGTTACTGTCCGATTTTGATAGCTAGGAATCATTTTGATAGCCACAAAATTATTAAAATAACGTTCATATATTTATATGTAGAGGTCGAACTCGATGGTCTTGGGGTAAATGGTTCACCTCAGGACAGGATATTTGTGGGTTCAAACCCGCTGAGGTCAATGTACTCATCTTGAGCGATAATAAATTCGTAGTACAACTTCTTCGGAGGGGAAGTAAAGCCGTCGATTGTGTATGTAAAAGAATCCTAGGAAGTTATGTGAAAATACCGGTAAAATTGGTAGGTTCCTTCCCCCTCGCTCGTAGACATTCTTGTGTTCTGATATAATTTGTCGGCTCAGAAAGTACACCTTTGATACCTCAAATAAATAAATATGTATAAAGCTATAAGGTCTAAAACTGTAACTTTTCATAGATAACATCAAGACATATGAAATAATATTAATTAATAGTAAAATTCTATCAATGTTTGACCATAAAAAGTTATTTTCTAAAGGCCCTTTCAACCATACATAAGGTACTGCATCCGGAAGTAAATAGCAACCTTAATTGTGTCACTTAGGCTATTACTCCCCTGAAGTGTCACTACAGAAACTCTGTCCCTGTCCTCGTCATACTGTAAGCAGTAAAATGAGCAATAAAGTGTTTTGGGTTACAATAGAAAGGCTGGTTTGGCACCCTTGTCCTTAGAGAGCGAGGGGTGTCTACCTGCTGTCAGCCAACCAGAAGGACCTAAACACCACGGATAATGTTGGGCTCAGTCGAGTTTTAGCACCCCCTCGCAGTTGGTGGGGTGGCGGAGTGTCGTGTCACGGTAGCTCTACTCAGAATACGTCGTGTACAATCACTAGTGCAACTTTTAGATAGATTAGATTTTAAATCTGGTTTCTAAACTAATTTTATTTAATATGGACATATAAAATATTTATTTGTGAGCTGGAACTTAGATTTAAAAAAATTGCGTGTTTTCTTAAAATCGATTCTGTTGATTTATTTGGTTAGTTGACTAAGTATTTGAATTTCTATTATTTGAAGCAAAACCTTTTATCGAAGTTGTGTAGCTTGTGCAAACTTTTTTTTTTTTCAAAAAAATTGTTTTGCATATTTTTTTTGTGTGTAGATAATAAAGTTTTTTAATTATTTTTTCGATAAGTACATCTTAATCTACGTATCTAACAAACAAAAAGCGGTAGCTTTCCTGTCAAAGACGTTAGATGAGCATATTACTTGGTCGCCGTTGATGTAGAGGCCAGGGCTTAGATCCCGGGAGGGTGAATTAGAGAAGGTTGTGTTACAAAATGTGATTTCCTCCGATTCAGCATAATTCATTAGTAGCCCATGTGCTTAGAGTACAATGGTAGTGGTTTGTTTTTATCTTTATTTTTGAAAACCTTATATCCATATTCGCCAGCACTAGCGTGTTGTACACGGTGTGTTCTGAATCACGGGTGCCATTTGACCGAGGGGAAAGAGCCCCATTATACGCATCGCTCGCACAGAAATGGAACTATCGGTTGAGAGCAGCAACACTTCCGATTCGTCAGTGTCGTCGACCGATTCCACGTTTGCCACAAGAAAAAGAGAATCCAGACGTCCCCATTCCATCGGTAAGTCGCCTTCCGGCACCTCTCCAGATTAGTAGCATTTCGCGCAGCTAGTAAACCACAGGTGTGTGTGTGTGTGGTGTGTGTGCATGCCTCTGATACACGAAGCGTGGTTCACTTCCACACTGGCAATATAACGTAATAGTCAACTTATTTTATCAACTCGTCTTACCGCCTGTTTGGGCTGTACGTATATTAACTAATTACATCAATGTGTTAGGGATGAGGAAGATTAAATTTAGAGTAAGTGTACTCCCATTTGTGTTTGAAGGAAAGTTTAAAACAGTTTAGGAAAACTGCTCCACAGGGATTTAAACCCTGATCTCCCCCTCATCAAAAGTCCATTCTTGCGAGAGTGACGCCTCAAACCACGCGGCCACTGGAGTGGATGACTTGTTTTTAAAGTAATTTTTTCACTGTGCATATTAACAAGCTTTATCTGAGGGATAGGGATGAAGAAGGTAGCGTTGGAGGAAATTCACCTGTTTCATTTTGAGGAGACGATGAGAAAACTCCACCTCCAGTGCACCTGGTCAAGTTTCTAGCCTCAACCTCCTCATCAACATGAATCCAGTCTGTTATGAGCTTGATTCCGAAGACTTGAGTGACCACCAGTGTATTTGGTGAAAACTAGTATTGATATTTTCAGTAAGATAACCCAAGATGAAACACACTAGCATTGAATCTGGAAAGAGGTGATAAAACCAACAAATTTGAAACGTCCTATTAGTGAATAGAACCCCTACCGCCTAAGCTTGAGTCAAGAATTAATAAATATTCACGCCAATCCGTCGGGTACTAGTTACATTATAACTTGTAAGAGAAATAATAGCTTTGCTATACAGAGTGTCTTGGCCCTTCTCAAGCTAAGCTAGATGCGGCGTTGTGGTTGTTGGAATAACGGCACGCCAGGCAGGTGTGGTATGTACTGTGTACAACCCCCTCACCCTGCAGTAGCTAGGGATGATTGGGTAGCAGACAGGGGTGTCAACAAAAGAACTTTAAAAGGCTGTTCATGTCAGTTTGTCAGCTGGCGCTTAATATCGTCTCCGCCCTTAGGGAGTGAGGAAGAAGGTCTGAAATTTAATTTACACTCAGTGGTGGCTGGAAAGGAAGGGAACTGTGGGGTGGAATTTATTACAATCTTCACAGATACAACAGTCCTTCAGTGTGCAATACACCCTCTTTTTTTTTTTTTTTTGCGTCATGTCTAACTAGTCGTGCTATTTATTCGCAAATTCTCATTATTAATTTAAGGGTGAATTAGGTTGAATTTAGAAGAAATGAACCCGTATTTTCTGGCAGCGATAAGGTTGAATCTAAAGGAAATGTACCCGTATTTTCTAGCAGTAAGAGGGGTGAAGAAGGGAGAGAGCTCTTTACGTGCATCGCCTTCTAATACCACTCGCACAGACAGTTCATAACAAATTGTGACAGTGTTGAGTAAGTTTGAATTTCGTAGGAAGAAACTTTTTGAAAATTAAAAAAAAAGTGTTTTTTTTTGCATCCAACATTGATCACATTTAACTATATTATGATTATTTTACAGGTATTGATATTATTTATCATTAGTGATATCTGATAACTGCAGATAACATGACTTGACGTTTGAACACGGGAAAGTAGATATAATTATTTTCCTATGAAAATTGGACTGCGTTAAGAAAATAAACCTCAATACACCCGATTGAGATTTTGTCCGACACCTTAGATCAGTTGGAAGCGTGTCTGTCTACTGATATAAGGGTCCCGGGTTTGACTACCGGCATGGCCGAAAAAATGTATCATTGGTGCAATGACGGTTTCCACTTTCACAATAATGAATTAACGGCTGGGGGAGGATTGTTGTGTCTGTAATAGAGCTAAGTTAGTTTATAAGTCATTTTCTGATATAATCAACCGGGTCAGAAGGTGCACGTTAAACCCACCAAATAAATAATATAATATATATATATTATTATATAATATAATATATAATATATATATATATAATATATAGCCACAACCTTCCCCTCACCGGCAAACCATACAAGATTAACACCTCAATATAAAAGTGGTCTTTATCCAATTTATTTTTTATTAAGAATATTTAATATACAGTTTCTGAACTTACTGTTTATAACAATAGATTCAATAGAGAGTCTTTGAAAGACTTAGCTAAAGGGTAGGTAGGTAGGTATAAGGAGGTGGACAGCTTGGAGGAAATTTAATTTAGATTAGCATTGTTGTTTAGGAGGTACTTTGTTTACATATTCACACATATTAATAAATAAGAACATTGAATTTAAGAGAGACTAGGATAGAGGAGGATATGAAGTTTGTCTCTCACGAAGAGAAACAAGATTAGATATGAAGTTATTCGGGAAAGAGTGGAGTACAGGGAGTATGTGGCATAGTAGAGAGAGCAAGACTGAGGTGGTATGGACATGTAATGAGGATGGAGAAGAAGATAACTACAGATGAATGATGGAGATGAATTATGTAGGAAAAAAGACCGCAAGCAAGACCAAGAAAGAGATGGGAGACGAATGGAAGTGGTTAGACTTACCCAGCCAAAGTCTGAAAATAGTTGATGATGATGAGAAAATCACATTTGGAAACCCAATTCCGTTGCATCCAGCCAGGATCCAAGACCCGACCTCCCAGTCAATGCTATCTGTAGTTCGCACGCCCTACGTCCTCATCTCTTCATTCCCCTTCAAGAGGGGATATCATTCCTTCCCTGGCGTGATAAGTTCGCCCTCTGTTGGGACACCCCTGCCTGGAGATGCCGTTATTCGAAGGGTTTTGGGGATGGGCCTTGTGTACTGTGAGAGGATCATTTGGTGTGTGACGTCACGCGCTCCTGTGTCTAAAGTTACAAAAGCACACCACCTACACGTTCATTTCTACCTGGCCTGCCAACACCACATCGTGTAGAGATGCTAGACTCGCGGATATGATAATTAATGCTCTGAATTGACTCTAATAAAGGACGCTTTAAAATGATTCCGCAGAAAGATCGAACTTCCCGACAACGATTAATCTGTATCCATGTTTTCTTCAACATATATACGAAACCATGACGTTCGGGCGTAATACGTGTCCCCCCCCCCCCCCCCCCCTACATACACACATATATAGATATATTATCATCGTGTCCTTAGGTTGTACTATTATCACCAAATTACCTTTAATCGGAATAATGTCTTGGCGAACCACTAAAAAGTTCACTAATATTGTCTATGATGAGCAATATTTTTTAGCGGAGTTTAAAAAACATTTCCGCCCGCAGAAGTGGCCTTCCGGTCTTAAGGTGGGGAGGAACGCGAAAAAAGGTGTCTTTGCAGTTTTTATTTCAGAACATATCTTTGGCCAAAATAAATCATATATTTTTGCATTTGAAACGTAAAGAGTTTAGTTTTCTTCACGTGGGGATATCAACAATATTTGAATATACGTCAAGGTGTCCTGGAATTTAATTACAACTTTTTATCTTCATTTAAAAAAAGTTTGTTATCTATTGCCGCTGTGCTGATGACATAAATTCAACTACTGTGAAGAAAATTAAACTCTTATTTTTCTACCGGGGAAAAATATTTGATTTGATTTGGCCAAAAATGTTTTGCTACACAAACGGCAAAAACACTGGCCTTTTCTCATGTCCTCTACATCCTCACCTTAAGACATAAGTATTATATTGCACTTGATTATTTTATACGTGAAGATCTAGGTTTGAATACCGGCTGGGGGATTAACGCATTTAAAAAAATAAAAGATAAGTAGGGATGAATAATCTGAACTCTTATAATATCAATATTTTACCGTTTTAAAGTTTGATTTGTGTGAATAACTTGACCCGCATGGACTAAGGATTCAGTCTTATCTGTTCTGGGTTAGAATTAGAATTCTTACCGAGTAAACTGAAATGGTTTTTCCTAAATGTTTTTCCACTTTCTCTCAATGAAAATGGGTGCTAATTTCATCTTAAATTTATATCTTGCTTATTCATACCCCGTTAGTGTAAATATGCAGAAAGTCCTGGCGGCGCAAAAACAAAAAGTTTCAATTACACTTAATGAGCACTTTTTGAACCTACAATTCTGATCACATGACCCTATAAACAAAATTTGTTTCATAACATACTCAATACTAGACTGCGGAGGACGGGAAAGATCGAGTTCGAAACTCGCTCGGGTAAACTTGGGGTGGTTTTTTCCTAAAATTGTTTTCCACTCTCCCTCTACGCAAACGCGGGTTCATTTCCTCTATATTCAACCTTACCAATTCCTAACCCATTAATGTAATTAGTACTTAAGCGTATAACCCGAACGGGAAGTAATACGTGGTGCAAGATATTATTATTGTTTAATCATGACCGTGAACAGGGAAATCCTTACTTCTTCAACGTGTTTTAGACAATGCAAGGTTTAGAACTGGGGACCCTTATCTCAGAAAACAAATGTGCAACAAACAGACTTCTGGTCTGTAGGCTATTTTATGACTTTCCTAATAAGAAATGTCAAAACCACATTTAAACATTGACTGTAGGATTGTTACAAAACAGGATGTTTCAAAATAACCCTCCAGACTCAACTCATTGAGCTGAAATGACCTCTCTATGGAGTTCAAAAACTAACTAGTAAGTTCACAGTCATTAATAGAAATTTTGTTTAGCACTAATTTGTCATTTTATTTCCTGACTCTATCAGATTGGTTTCATTGAATTATATGTGACAAATTATTACTTGAAAATTATATAATATTATATAAATGAACCAGAGGTAAGTACAGTAGCCCCATGGCTTCTTTGGTGCTGACTGACAGCTCTCAGCGACAGATGACGGCTTTGAAAAGTTACTAGACCAAATTATGTTTCCCTACGCCGAACCATATGATCTGCAATAACATGTGTTTAGCAGCTGTTACTTCTGACAGTCAAAATTGAGGTATATCCCTAAATGTTGACTGTCAGAAGTCAGCTGTGAGCTGTCAGTCAGCACCAAAGAAGCCATAGGTCTACTGTAGTGGAGTGTTTGCTAAAGGAAAAACATTAATTTTAACAAACCTATTCCAAGGTTTCCAAAATTAGTAATAAATAGCCGTTAAAAGATCCCAGAGAAACTAAATATAATTTTTATTATATTATATTTATTTTTACTTAAGTTTATCTTGACTTAAAAGTAATCTTCATCGGTGGTCTCATAGCTTAACGCGTCACTCGTGTTATATTGGTGATGGGGATCTTGGGCTTTAGACCCTTATCGGGTGTACAGAGGGTGAGTTTTCCTAAATGATTTCCAACTCTCCCTCCAATAAACAGCGTGTACATTTCCTCTAAAACTATACCTTACTCATCCCTATTCATCTAACTTGATTAATGAACTCTGATAACCCAAACGTATACCAAGACGCAGCTAAATTTATTTTTTAAGAAATTTAACAATAATTAATTGTATCCATGGAAAGAGCAGGTA
Organism: Timema cristinae; assembly: GCA_039000515.1. Classification (NCBI taxonomy): domain Eukaryota; kingdom Metazoa; phylum Arthropoda; class Insecta; order Phasmatodea; family Timematidae; genus Timema; species Timema cristinae. Next base: position 28,659,889 of record JBCFYV010000935.1, read on the forward strand.
AATTGGAACTCGTTTGAACATACTTTTATTTGAAATGATTTCAAACAATAGCTTTAAATTAATTTTAAAACTTTCTACACCACAATAGCAGAGAATCATACCAACCATCCCCACACATCATACAACCGGAATGACCTTGGAAGTTCGTAAAAGCTTTCAACCCTTTAGATTTGTTTCACGAAGAAATAAAGAGTATTTGGAAGATAACCAAAAAAAGAGTATAATGATTTATTTCCATTAGTAAAAAGCCAGCTTTTTGTTTCCTAGGTGATATGGTTTCAGTTGGATTTTTTTTTTTTCAGTTTAGTTTTTGAATCCTTGATAACTCAAAAAGGTAAAAATATTACTTTTCGTTTATCATAATAATTGATATTGGAGTGTTTCACTCTTCCAGTGTAGGTAGGGCCCATCTTTGCTCTAAAAGCTAGTTTTGAGGTTTTGAGATAGGGTCTAGCAATGTTTCATACTACAGGTCTGTCTAGTGGTTGGTAGGCCTGATTCGGATTCTGGATGCCACGGGATCTAAGTGTTAACTTTTGCACTGAACATAGGTTCCATCTTAAAGTAAATGTTGGCACAATTATCTTTAATATCAATTCTTAAATTTGCACTTAAACTAAAGTGAGCATTTTTTTCTTGCACTTTTGGGCAAGTGCATTTTAGAATCACTGATGGAGACAGAAATTATATGCCATTTAAATGGTAGATTTTTCATCTTATAAGGATTTTTTATATATTAGCGTATTGACAGTGAAAATAAATTAGGTCTATGAAAGCAGTCTAAATATACATGCCTACTTTTATATACCAAACATTTGTTTATTTTCTACATAGGAGTAATCTAACAGATATTTTATAGCCTATGGAGAATGCCAGGCCTCCACCGTGTTTCGGATCCCACGTTAAACTGTAGGTCCTTCAATTTCATCTCACAACCACCCTACATAACACATTACGTATGTGCGTTTAACCCAACGGTAGTAAGACCGGTGCTAAATAATAATATAGCCTATGTGTCTTGAGTATTGGGCATTTGAACAAATACTTTTTAAAACAGGTAAAAAAAAAGTCCTGATAAAATTACGCGATGTCCAAGCCAAGTATAAAAACTGTATGTATATATATTTACATAATAACTATGATAACATCAGCTTAATGCGGGTATGACGTGTAGACAACCTCCAAGGTATTCCCTGGGCAACCCTCTGTTCCAACAGGGCTGCTAAAAGTATGCATACATGGCGACTTAATTAAATTATTATCTCTCACGGTTAAAAATATATATGCTTTAAAAAAAATTATAACGGATTAATCTAAGGGTAACGTAATATGGTTTAGTGGAAGAACGTTGGTAATAACACGAGGAGATAATTAAAAACTACAATGAATGGTACATCACATATGTAAAATCACTCCCTAGTAAAACCTTTATCGCTCCAAGCCTCAGCCTCTTCATCCCTTGAAAGCCCAACACCTAGAACTGCATGACCACTACTGTAGACTAAACGCATCATACATCCAGGCAGAGATATCTGACTATTTGCTGGGTCCACTGAGTAACCACATGTGATCTATCACTGTGGGTTTTCACATCCCTTATCCAAGCTTGTGCGGACAAATTTTCTAATCCATATCCCCTAGATTAGGCAGTTAATAGCCCTTGATTCCAACGTAATTTCTAAACAAACATAAATAACAAATATATACACCTAGATAGCGTTCTAGCATTTTCTTTTGACGCGATGCGAAGTACATTTCTGCGAGTGTCCATACACCGGTCCTCTGATTGGCGTGACGCAGGCGAATTGGGGTAAGGGGAGAGGGGACCCGCCAAGTTTAACTTTCTCTTCCTCAACAGGTCCCCCCCTGCGCCCCCCGTCCTTCTTCTCGGTAGGTCCTACTGCAACAACTTTTCCAGTGAACTTACATGCACCGGTTTATTTTTTACACTCACCCTAAGTTACGTTGCGTTAACTCACCTACAGACTACTGTACACACAAAACACACATGACTCGCGGGATATGTTGAGTGGACAGACAAGGATGGAACTCTCGCTTCCATGGCTATATATATGGTGATGGGTACACAGCTGTATTTGTAATGGGCATGGCAGTTTTGAAGTTTCAAAACCCTTAAAACACTCCTAATTTATCATACAATTTTTAGTTGGGATCCTATTTTAAACTAATACTTTATTTGTTTGAGAAAGGCTAGATATATATTTTTAACCATTTACTTTGTTATAAGTAGCCTGGAGCGACGGCTTTTGAAATAGGCTTAACTTTTTCATTGATTTTTTATATATTCAAGTTAAAATGTGAGATTTTTAGTCCTTTAGTAACATGTTGATACCTTTCACCTACAAATTTGGCGTGAACCATATTTTGAAATAAATTCTTAAATAACTTGGGATTTTTAGACGTCTGCATCGTATTTCAAGATCCTGTAGGCGGCCTCCTTAAATACAGTAGGATTTTTGTATGTGTTAACAGCGTCTTACTATATATCTGGTATAATCACTACCCACATTTTTACACCAATGGGTTGCGAATAGGAAAGGTATAATTGAGAGGAAATGTACCTGTATTTGAGTGGAGGTAGAGGGGAAACCATTTAAAACAAAAACACCTTCAGTACACCCGGCAAGAATTTGATTTCCTACCTTCCCGAAAAACCAGACTAATACGCAACATACTTCTTAGTCCACGTGACCACCAGTATATTTAAAAGCAATATTAATTATTTATCTTTTATTGCAGACTTAGGCGTACATAACAATAGGGCTGTAAAATATATTTGAAATACGTGTGTGTGTGTGTGTGTGTGTGTGTGTGTGTGCGTGCGTGCGCGTGCGTGCCTTACCTACGATGGACCGTCAGATGACAAGGCATTTTTGAATCCTTCTTGAAGATATTTAAAGTAGTTAGGGTTGAAGGTGTTATTAATTTGGTAAGACCCTAATAAGCTACTGGCCTTGGCATTGCGGAGAAATACAAAAGTATAAGATAATTATTAATAATAAAATAATAATATAAAGAGGAGTTTGAGCCCCTAAAAACACATATACCCCTTACCCCTCTTGGTAATGCTCTGATAAGCAATAATTACTCCAGATAACGCATTGTAATTGCAAACACGTATAACTATATTTTCTCTACGTTTAAGATGGGAGGTTATAATGAATTATAACTGATTATAATATTATTACTAGCTGACCTTTTGACGCACCATGCGTTAATTTTGCAATAGAAGCGCTCCACTTATTCCTTTAGAATTTATAGATGTAAACTGAAGAGTTCTAAAATCCCTTCTTCATTATAAAAGCCTTAATCTAAAAAATTAAATTTAAATCGGTTGATTATAACGATTTAAAGTATATTCAATCTTTTTTAAATTGTGGCGTTGCTATTGAAAATGTATAGACTCTAATTTGATAATCCTCTAAGTAAATGCTTTTTTATTAAAATAATATTGTTTTGGTACAACTCCAGAAATTAATGTCAAAATAAGTTGTCGTTTTCTGAAATTGCCGCATGTTCTTTGAATATTTTTGAAGTCCGACGCCTTAACTCAGTCGATAGAGTGTCTGCCCATTAAGCTAAGGGTCATGGGTTCAATTTGCGGTGTGGTTGAAAAATGTATCACTAGTGAAATGTTTCCCCTTTCATGGTAATGAATTAACGGCAGGGGGGCTGTGGGTGTTTTGTCTGTTCTAGATTTAAGTTACCTAGTTTGAATAAGGTTTGTGCTGATATAATCAGTCGGTTCAGGAAGTGCACATTAAATAACTCTAATACATTAAAAACTTAAAAAAAAACTAACATCTCTTTGAGAACATCCTTTATATAAAGGTGTTTTTAAATTATGGAAATTATTTGGGTAGAACTCCAGTAATAATTTTCGAAAGGAATCGCTTCACGTTTATATAATAAATAGAGAGATAATGTTGGTTTTTCATAATTTGGTGTATCCTTGCCGGTGACAATGCTAGCGCAAGATATTATTCTCCTTCAATAATATCCACATCCAATCAGCTGTGTTACGTGTGTGATGGTGCAGTATTTTAGACCTGCATCAGTGATGTGTGGTCCGACTCTCCTCAGGGAAAAGAGATGGAAGAGGGGAATGCTTTAAGAAAGCTAGGCTCGATCACAACTGCTGCTATTAGGTTTTATTGCTAGTAGTATTAAATCATTTTTTATCCACACAAGTATCCTACGTTTGCCCTAAAGGAGAGCAAGCTTACATATCTTGATTTCACTATGGAGTAGCTTATAAGATATTGCCATAGTGTATTCAGTCAAGGTAAGACTGCTACCTTTCACGGAAAAGAGAGAGTACCGAAAGTACAATTTCAAATGCCGAGAAGAAATAACTAGAAAATGAGTGTTCTTTACGCTAAAAATAAAATTACGGTTTAGAGCCTGTTAGGTTCGCTATAAAATATGTATTATAGCTACCCCCAGAAATCCTAGTAGAATAATATTTTTTTAAAGGTGTTTAAAAAGTAAAAGCAGAGGGCAGCTAACTATTTAATGTTTAGAGACAAATTTAATCTTCCTCCAAATTACAATCCTTCCTGCTTTAGCCCCACGTAAAGAATATTTGACTCCACATGGAATCGAACCAAAGTCACTCACAGGGACCAAAGTGCCTCACAATCTCAACCTATTTGAACTAAACTATATGTACACTCAACGAATTCACTTAAAACACAATTATCACTGTATCGATATTTTCCTTACTGCTCGTATTAGTTTGATTTCAAGGAATGTAAAACTCACTATACAAAAATAATAATGCTACTGGTTGTTCTCTATAAAAGTGCTCAAGCGTGGTCTGTTACCTTACATGACGAAAACAAATCTAGGGATAGAACTAGCTCATGGTAGGGATAAGGTGTAATGAGGGGGACTGGATAGAACTAGCTCATGGTAGGGGTAGGGTGTAATGAGGGGGACTGGATAGAACTAGCTCATGGTAGGGATAGGGTGTAATGAGGGGGACTGGATAGAACTAGCTCATGGTAGGGGTAGGGTGTAATGAGGGGGACTGGATAGAACTAGCTCATGGTAGGGATAGGGTGTAATGAGGGGGACTGGATAGAACTAGCTCATGGTAGGTAGGATACTGAGGAACTGGATAGAAACTTACTCATGTGTAGGGATAGGATGTAAATAGGTAACTATAATCTACTGTTGTCTCTATATAGTGGTAGGTGGTTGTACTTCATGGGAACTGGATAGAACTAGCTCATGGTAGGGATAGGGTGTAATGAGGGGGACTGGATAGAACTAGCTCATGTAGGGGTAGGGTGTAATGAGGGGACTGGATAGGAGTAGCTCAATATAGAGATAGGGTTTGTAATGAGGTGGGGGGACTGGATAGAACTAGCTCAAGATAGAGATAGGGTGTAATGAGGGGACTGGATAGAAAACTAACTCAAGATAGGGTAGGTGGTGTACTTTTGTAAGTGCGACAATGAACCTTAGAGCTCTTAATGCCAGAGATTAAGTAAGTAAATAGTACTTAAGTTTAATTATAATTATACATTATTAATATGTGGTTAAGGAGAGAAAAAAACCCTTTTCGGTGGCTGCGAGGTCTATCACGCTACTCTTGCTGTAGACTAGACTGCCGATAACGGGAATATTGAGGTTCAAATTTCGGTAGGTTGTAATGAGGGTGGTTTTTCCAAATTGGTTTTCCACTCTCTTTCTCCGCGTAAATGCAGGTATATTTCCTATAAAAATAACCTCCCTAATCCCTAAAACCATTAACGTAATTAGTACTTAAGCGTATAACCCGAACGGGTAGTAATATGAGGTGCTAAAAAAAAGTATGAAAAGTTACTAACCTTAAATTCTCCCAAATAGAGTCGATATTATTGTTAATATAGGCCGCAGAAACGCAATATAAAATCAATTATGTCCTAATGGAGTAAAGGGGTACGGGTACATCATCTTAAATTTGATTTTTTGTATTTATAGTGTTGGCGATCTTTTATCCCATTTGATTTTATTTCAAAATATTTTATTGCATTTTTCACCGGCTGTTTTTAAATTCTAGTGGCCCTAATAAATGCGTACTAGCGTTGATAAATTTAACCAGAAACAGGACACACACACACACACACACAGCCACACTGCAGATACACATACACAATCGTACACACTGATAAACATGTACACATATACATAAATGCAAATATACACAACATTGTCACATAATAAAAAGAGATCCATAGAAATATTCCATAAGAGCGAAATAAACCATGTACAGAAATTATTATTTATTTATTTTCATTTAGCACCGCGTCTTACTACCCGTTCGGGCTATACTCTTTAAGTACTAATTAACTAATGGATTAGGAATTGGGAAGGTTGAATTAGAGGAAGAGAACCCGCATTTGCGTGGAGGGAGAGTGGAAAACCATTTAGGAAACCCCCCCATTTCACCCGACCGAGATTCGAACCTCGATCTCCCCGTCATCGGCCATATGGTATTTCATGAGTGTGACGCCTTAAACTGTTTGAACACTGATGTGGGGTCATGATTGTAAGAATTATATATATTCTTGGTGCATGTTGTTTAGCTTTAAATTGATACAAAAAAAGATTACCTCAATATTGTGAATATTTAATTTCTACATCTAGTGATGTTTAAATATAACAAATTTGGAGTGGGGCAGAATAACGAATGATAGTTTTTCAAAATTGTTGTAGGCCCTAAATAATAAGAAACCTTAACTCACTATAAAAATATGGGTTTGAGGAATGGGAGGGGGGGGGGGGGGGGTAATAGGTGCTCGGTAATTTGATAGAATTTCAATTATGCTTGGAACTCTTTATTTGCACAAGTAGTAGAGTTTATGTACTCTTGTCATTTGACTGTTCTGTTTTTTTTTATCATTGCTTCTTAACAACCTGTTCAGGCTATGCGCACATTTAATACTCACTCTAATGGAGTAAGGATGAGGAAGGAAGTATTTTAGAGCTAATCTACCAGAATTTGCTTGACAGGAGAGTGGAAAACCATTAAGGAAAAACCACCCTCTGTAGACCCAATTGGAATTCGAACCCCACTCTCCCCATTATCAGCAGACCCTATCCTCGTTAAATAGTTTGTTGGATATACCCAATGGGCGTTTATAGTAAGACAATTTACGTACCATCATTTTTTTTTTGGTGATAATATTAAAATAACTATAATTTTGAATATGTAAAAAAAAAAGTGTTTGTCAATCTGTAGACCCAACTATAATTGTCTAGATGTAATTCTCGTGTGTCTCGTCTTGTGATGGTCCCACCCCCTCACACCCCTCGTGGACTCACCCCTTTAGCAACCAGAGTGAGCGAGAAAGAGACAGACAGGAGAGAGAGAGAGAGAGAGAAAGGGAATATTGCCGGCGCTAGCGGCAGCACCACTCCACCAACACAGTCTACTACACTGTCTGTCACGGTAGGGCAGTGTCGGGCTAACCCAGCTAGCGGCGTGTTCTTTCTCTCCCACTCTCTGCGCTACACACTCTCGAGTGAGTGTGTGTTTGTGTGTGTATTACTTGTTCCACGAGGACATCAGCGCAAAGGACTACCGTTTCATACCTCGAACAGTACCGGTTCATCCCGCGCCTTAACTATCGTAGTTCTCCGTCCGGCACGTGGAAATATACAAGAACGTTCCTTGTCAACAGTTTTTTTATAAAATAATAATACGTTTTTTTTAAAAGGTGTTTTTAATTGTGATCTTATTGTAAAGCAATGAGTTCGTTTATAGTCGTGCCATTGTGTGTATAAAAATATTTGTGTGATAATAAATAATAAAAGTTTATTAGAAAAATATTACAATGTGAAGTGTTCTAGTCATCGAATTATTAATGTTAAAAAAAATTATTATTGTGAAAATACAGAGTGAAACTGGGTTTTATTGTTTTAAAAAATTGTGAAAAAAATAATATATTACGTTTGAACACATTGTTCGTTTAAAAAATACATATATTTTTATGGGATTCATCCTAATCGATCAAATACACATGTGCAATTTAAACGGTTTTCTAACCGATCTCTGCAATAATTTTAGTGTTACGAAAACCACCTTAATATCTATCTAGTCAATATTGTTACAAAATATCTACCAAACTACTGTTTTGACTACATTTATTTGATCAAATACATGTCTTCGGTAACTGTAATTTTATATTGTGTGTGCAATACCATTTCTCGGAGAGATTATTATACCCTTCTCTCTCCTTTTTCTCACCCGCAATAGCCGCAAAAAGCCCCGCCCACTTTTTTTTATAACACATAACAATTCGATCGCAAAATAAATACGTAAATTAAAAAAAAAAGACATCGAAATTTAAAACAATGTTAAGAAACGTTATAAATAATTACAGAACTGGGGATTATCGCTTTTTATAAGCAATTTAAAAATAATAGAGACAACGTACATTTAAAGTGAATCTACATCTTTTTTTATTTTAGTTTTTTTTTTCTCGCTTCAGACAAGTTACAAAACAACGTGTAAATTAAAGATTGCAGAATTTTGCCGTAGCAAAGCACTAATTTACTCTAGTGAGCGTGCCGTCCAAAATGAAACCTCCACCGCAAATAAGACGGCGCACACGAGATGACTTTACAACCGTACCAACTTAATTAAACAACCCTCTATGTCGCAATATAATTGCCGCTAGCAATTGGAAGCTTTCCAGATGTCTCAATAGTTAACTAGTATAATAATACAAATAAAAGTATATTTCAGCACCAAAAAAAAAAAAGAAAAGAAGAAGGCTTCTTTCCAATTTCATGAAACTTTTTTTATATCTAAATACGAATCTCAATCTAGATATACTTAAACCATTTTTATATTTTTTTTGGACATTTTAAAAGCATATGGTTATTAAATTTAACCTCCCTTTTACGTATTTTTTTAAATCTCTGATTTGAATGCTTCGTGTTGCTTTTAAAGGAGATATGTCGTTTAGGCTCATGTTTTGCTCGTGTGATTGTGTTGACTGAATGAAGGAAGTTGTGAGTAGTGGATATAAACAGGACTTACGATGTTCTTTGAGGATGTTACGTAACCTCACTCGTCCAGAGCATTAAGTAGTTGCCGTAACAATCGTGCGTATTACAAACAATACAAACTAAACCAACGAAATAAAAAGAGAGAGAAAGTTAGCAAAAAAGTTGTATTTTCCTCCAAGTGCTATCCCTACCTCATCCTTGCTGTGTAATAACATAAACGTTAATGAAAGTTTTAGGTGTAAGGAATAAAAAAAATCTAAAATAATTATAAGTGAAATGAGTATAATAAGTGTCGTATTGTTAAACTATTTTAACAGAATCGTTTTATCGAAACACCCTGAAATCGCAACGAAGTAACGGGTGTCGCACTCCCAAGTGTGTGTGTGTGTGCACACCTCTAGGTGTGATCTAGCGTCTGTGATTATCTCTCTCTTCATGAAGGGTGTGACCAGAGTCGAACTAAATACCTTCCCCGATGTTTGAGATGTGGAGCTCCGTCAGCTCCAAGCTGGAAGTTGCTCAACAGCAACAACAGCAACAACAACAACAACCCCACACGTCTTCGGGATCAATCAAAGGTACGTGGACATCCGCCAGGTGTACTCTGTTGGGTTTTTTTTTTGCACCTGGGAGGACGGGAGTTTGGTATCTGACCGGAGCTTTGTACACAATATTGTTTCTCCATTCTTACTCGTGAAAATATTAGATCTGATAATAACAGGTGCACTCGAATTAAAACGTAATACCGTTAACAACGAAAAAAACCTCTCACCTCCTACCTACCCCTCTTGCTTAAGGGGAAGTTTACTATCTAGTATATGCAGAATTATTCTAATAAGATCTTATCAAAGCTAAGTACACACATTACTAGATACTTTGAAGTTTTGTCTACACCAATATACAGAATGTACAGAATCAAATGGGACACACTTCAAGGGTGGACAAGAGACATCAAATTAATAATGAAGAATATTCATCTAAACATGTCCCATTTGACCTTATTTAGGAGCTATACAGTAGATCAATGGCTTCTTTGGTGCTGACAGCTTTAAAAAGTTACCAGTCCAAATTACGTATCCCTACGCCGAACCAGATGATCTGCAACAAACATGAGTTTAACAGCTGTCACTTTTCACGGTCAAAATTTAGGTATAAACCTAAATGTTGACTGTCAGAAGTCAGCTGTCAGTCAGCACCAAAGAAGCCATAGGACTACTGTAGTCATGTTTACACTCCAGTAATGTGGAGCTGATTAACATTATAGGTGGTTGCCAAAATTGCCAACCTGCAGTCGTCGTGTCGTAGAATGCCGCACTCTTTCAAAAGTATCAGGTTTTTCGAAAAAAACAAAAAAAAACCCAGGAATAACCCATTTAACATACCCAATCAACAGGTTGAGAGATAATGAGTATTGTATACAAACAGTTTTGTGGAATTAATAATTGTCTGTAACTAGTAAACAAGGTCAAAAGGGGTGCATGTTTATATACACTTTTTTTCATTATTTTTGTGTCTCCTTTCCGCGAGTAAAGTGAGTCCCGCATGTCACGGCACACCCTATATAATCTAAGATAATTAATAAATTTGCAACACAATAATTACCCTCATTTACAACACTAGCCTTTTGAGTGTTCTTGGTCAGTTTTGCTTCATGTTGGAAGCTCACTCAGTCCTTTTTGATTTCTGGAGGATGGAAACACAATTTTACTATCACAGGCCTTCAGCTTAAAACTTTTTTTCACCGCATTTTAATACTCTCTGAGGCTACACTCATATATAATAACTACGCTAACGAAGTGGGGCTTAATACGGTAAAATTGAAAGGAAATGGACCCTCATTTGCGTGGAGGAAGAATGGGAAGCGACTTAGGGAAAAACCTCAATACGCCTGGCAGGGATTCCTCACTATCGGCAAACCAGATTAAATGAGCTTGACACATAGACTGCGTGCCCATCGATGTGGGTAACCGCTTAGCCGAAGGTGTGGGGATGAGGAAGAATGTTTAATACTAAGTGCACCCGCATTATTGTGGAGAAAGGATGGGAAAACAACAGTGATAAATCACACGTGGGGGAAACATCTCCAATACACACGCTCAAGATTTTCACGTCATCTTTTTTTTACGTTTCCACTTACTAATCCCTTCATTTGCGAACTCGACACTTGAGGCCACGTGACGCCCAGTGGGGTAACAAATACTGTTACAGCTAATTATATTACATACATGGTTTTATTTTTTTTAAACATCTTAAACCATTTTTTTTGGTAAGATTGTATATACAGATAGATTACTCTAGACCTAATTATTGGAATCATTATAACGTCAATAATTATGTTACTACCCGTTCCGGTGGGCACAACGTCTAAATGTAAAGTTAATTTAGTCTGGTTTGGTGGTGACATGGATATATAGGTTCGAATTACAGCTGGGTGTACTTGAGGATGTCTTTTTCCTAAATGGTTTTTCACTCTTCCTCATCCTTAACGGGTGACCTGGTGGTCTAGAGGTAAGGTGTCAGACTTCTGTGCTGGCGGCCGGGGTTCAATCCTCGGTCCCAACACAGATGTATCTGAATACCAAACCCTTCCTTCACCTCTGACAAGACATCTTCTGAATTTGGGGAATGCCAGTCCTCCACCGTGGTTCGGATTCCACGTTAAATTGTAGGTCCTTCATTTCATCTCACAATCGCCCTACCATTACACATTAGCGTAAGTGCGTATAACCCGAATGGGTAGTAAGACGCGGTGCTAATGATAATAATAATATACGCACTTACGCTAATGTGTGATGGTAGGGCGATTGTGAGATGAAATAGAGGACCTACAGCTTAACGTGAGATCCGAACCACGGTAGAGGCCTGGCATTCCACACATTCGCAAGTTGTGATTAATACAAGTCTTGTTAGAACCGTTGTTCAACCAGACCATTGAAGGTAATGAGATAGTCGTGGCCGAGAGGTCTGAGAGGTTTAACCACAAGTCGGAGAACCCTGAAACAAATCCGGCCTATAATAAGTAGTTCACTGTTTGTGTACAGGACTGGTCATTGCACGCAGAGCGCACAATCTCTACCACTAAGGCTGTCTTACGTTAAGTAAGCTGACCAATTATTTATTTTTAATCTAGTAATACATTTTTATTTATTTATTTTATGGAAAAGGTAGAGTTTAAAGTAGATATACACTCACAGTAAACGCGGCCGAGATTCAAACTCCGACCTCCATCGTCACCGGTAAAAAGAATTTGATGCCGTAGACTGCACACACACTGGTCTGTGCTATTTATGTATACGTTGTAACATTTAGACGGATAAGGTGCTTGGTCGAGTGAGTGGAAGGCTATCCTTATCCTAAACTGGTTTGATTCAAGCACTTGGATGGCTTAGTTTCCCAAAGAATACACTGAATGACATAATTTAAACACACTATAATTTGCAAGATTAATTACCATACAATGTTGCTCAAGGAGATTTTAAGGGGAGGGGAGTTACGCCTGGAGAATAGGTTGAGCATCATGTTCTTAAGTTACACGTTACCAGGGTTACTACGTACCAGGAAAACACAAAGATTTTTCTTTGGGAAAAACCGGACAAACATAGGGAATTTTGCAAAATCTAATAAAAATACATTAATATTGGTTATTTTGGGACATTCATTGAAAGCTATTTTTTTTAAAGTGGTCTTGGCCATACGTTGATGATTATATTATTATTATTATTATTATTATTATTATTATTATTATTATTATTATTATTATTATTAGCACCACGTCTTACTACCCATTCGGGTTATACACACTTACGCTAATGTGTAATGGTAGGGTGATTGTGAGATGAAATGAAGGACCTACAGTTTAACGTGGAATCCGAACCACGGTGGAGGCCTGGCATTCCCCACATTCACAAGATGTCTTGTCAGAGGTGAAGGAAGGGTTCATATACGTTGATTAAAACATGTCTTATTATACCCCCCCCCCCTAAACAAGCGTTGTGAAATTACAGATGATGTATTTCCCCATCAATCTTAAATCATTCTGTTTTACAATCAATTTGATGGTAAATGAAATCCTAAGGTGGGTGGGTATGCATCATGTAGGGCACGAGAGAAAGGGGCAGTATTTTTTACAGTTTTGATATCAAAACTTTTTTTTTTGGGGTCAAAATAAACCAAATAGTGCTTCTTTACAAACATGTAGGTTAATTTTCTTCACATGGGGACCCCAGTAGTTGTTGTATATCGGTCAAGGATGTACTGGAATTTAATTACAGCTCTTTCTCTTCATTTAATAAGTTTCTCATCATGATCATGATGGATATTCAACAACTGTTGATATCAACATGCGAAAAAAATTGAACTCGATGTTTGAACTGAGATAATGTTTTATTTATTTTGGTCAAAAAAATTTTTTGCAATAAAATCTGCAAATGTATTTACCTTTTCTCACGTTGCCTACATCCCCATATTAGTACACTTTTGTTCAATCCACGCTGTCTTGGAGAATGGGAGCCCCTTCTGGAAAACGCAGGTAATTTGGTAGCGAGAAAATATTGGCAACCCTGGTTACACTCTCCGGGGCTATTGAAACTTGTCTCCTGCCTGGAGGTTGTACGCGTCTTTAGCCACTCTCAACTTAGTTGAGGTGGACTCCAGTCGCCCATGATCGATCCGTCCCGCCAGCCCTAACCCTATGAGCATTGCTCTATCCCTTTAAAGACGCGGAAGTGTGTGGTGTTTTTTTTTTCGCGCAGCCCGGCTGGTGTGGTGTGTGTATTCATTATAACGATTTCCTGGACGAACCCGCGATTTGGTTTTTTTAGTCACAGCAGAGGGATAAGTGTATCTACACTATTGTATTTTACATGCTCAGAGGTTATTAGCACCTGAGACTTCACACATTATAGAAAAGATAGGGAGGGTGTAGTTGCAAGGACGACTGTTGTTTGAGTGTTAGTGTACAGTCCAATTTATATAAGAAGAACCTTATCTTAGAACTGGAAAAACTACAAATGGTACTTTCACATATTCATATGCCAAGTCATGTGAGCTGAAGCGGTCACTTCTGATAGATTATGTAAAATAATATCTAATATTTGTATACATCAACAAAAGTTTGTACTTTCTTAAAGGCTCTTCCTATGAAAATTCGACTATAGTTTGACTGCACAGCTCTAACTCACCACTAACTCTAAGCTAGCACTCAAACAACACTCAACCTCGATCTTGGCGTATCACCGTCATTTTGGAGGGAAGCTTAGAGGAAAAACAGTCGAGCCAGCGGGGATGAAGGATGTTAAAACTTCAGTGAAACTTTCATTTAGAAAATCATCGCTGTGCAACCGTAAGATTCGAACTCTCACCTCCCCGACAACGACCACCGTTATAGTTTGCAAAAAATGAAGGATAAAATATGTAACCCAACTTGAATATAAAAGGACTTTTAGACAATACGAACTCTTTTTTGCGGCCAAAATTAGTCGAATTTCAGTAATTAATTATATTGTTATTTGCGTATAACCCGAATTTGTAGTGAATGAGTGACTCGCGGGGGAAAATAAAATTCACATTGTATCATAGGTATGGATAATATCTCTCGAAAGTGACAGCTTAAGATTACACGACTTGACGTATTAATACGTGGAAGTAGTTACAGTAAGTATATTGGAATTAAAGCGGCTCTTAAGTGTCTAAGGCGATGACCGGTGCCCAGCATAGCAACGATCCAATTCTTGAAAACCTTAGAGGCCAAATGACATTCAGGGTGTTAAATTAACAATACGAGATAAGTTGGGATGGAAGGGGATTCGAGAAAAGGTAAGAGTTTTTGCAGTTTTTATGACAAAACATGTGTTTGTCTTAAATAAATAGAATATTGCTCCAGTACAAACATAGAGTTGTTTATTTTTTCACATGGTGATATCAACAGTTCTTGAATATCTGTCATGAGAATATTGGAATTATCTAACTCAATGTTTAAATGAATAGAAAAGATGTCATTACATTACATAACATCCTTGACAGATATTCAAGAAATGTTGATATCACCGCGTGAAGAAAATTAAAATATATATTTATACTGGAGCAATATTTTGTTTATTTTAGCCAAAACAAAATTTTTGCTATAAAAACTGCAAAAACAGAAATTTTTCTGGCATTCCCTTCCATCCAACATTAAGCGGTTAGACTTACTTGCTTGAACCCGAACCCGGAAGTTTGAGGTTCCATTTCTGGTGGGGCGCACCTAATCATTGGGTATAATAATCCTCTCTTAAGGGCGAATGTTCATTTCCTTAAAATACACTCTCTTTACTTGATTTTTTTTAGGTTAATTAAGTAATGTAGAGTAGACTAATACACATCGCTCTAATATAACTATATTTGACAATGGTCTTGCTGGGTTTGGCATTCCAATTCAAATGCCCAACCATTTCTAAGATAATTTAGTTCATATAAGTTACATTCTATTTACTATCTTTTAAAAAAACACATTCTTAAAAAAAAACTTTTGTAGATTTTATTTATTGTTTGTGTGAAAAAATCCCAACATTAAACGCGGAAGTGTTTTGTTCGTTGACTTTTGAGGTTCTCTCTCTCATATAATGTTTCCGCGTGCCGGCCAGTAGAGGGCTGGTAGGTAGTCAGACAGGAAGAGTCGCGTGGGTGGGGGTGGGTGTTGCCATGGTGACCGGTTAAAGGGGATGGATCTCTATTTTCCACCTCAAGCCAGGTACACACGACACAATTTCGTGTACACGGCTATGTACGAGAAATAGTACAAGAGCTTGTTTTCATTGATTGCACACACATTTTATCCAGAGACTGTTTTGCACGGCACACACGTCTGCATACAGTATTTGCATATTATGTTGGCTTATTCTTTTTAAACTATTGTGAGTCTACATCAACGTTCGTACTTAGTAGCCCTTCGGCTGGCCATTGTCACCCACACCATCTGGGACACTTAAAATTTCATAAATTGTTTAACCTTGACTTAAAACCTTGTTTATGTTTCACTCTATATTTTTTCTTCAAATCTTTGTAACAAGAACACCTAATCACTTTATTTAAATTTCAAATGGCAGATGTTAACCTATAAATTATAATTTTATATATTTTTTCTTTACAACATAATTGAACTCTTAACTCTGTTTTGTCCTAACTTTATGGTATCCTCGTTTTGTAACACATTTTTAACATGTAATCCTTGTATTTTAGACCTTCGTCAACTTATGTTTTAGTTATGTTGATGATGCTATATTAATCTATCTAAAATTTTCATATTTGACAATTTGTTGTTCATTAGAAGCAAATTATAATCAATCCTTTTGAATTTTAATGTCTCTTATACATCTACCAATCTTGAAACTGTCTAATTCATTAAATCATAAATTTTCTATATTTTCTATAGTTTTTTCCAGAGCATTCTATCATCTATGAACCATCTGGGACAAATAACATTTAATTGGGAAGCTCTGGATGTTCAGTAACTTTCCATTGCTTTCCACACATAATTTATACGAGTGAGCGAGAAAGAGCCAACAAATTTTACCTACTAGGTATCTAGTATACCGTCCAGGTATATTTAACATGCCACGATCAACATAGGACCAACGGATTTAATTCCCCTTCCAAAGAAATCGCGCTACGGATTTTTATCGCTCGGTAAAGATCCGTTGACTTCGGTCGGGTTAGAACTCGTGGTAATCGAGTCTCGAGGCGAGAAACACAATCCTAGACCAGCTAAATCCTCTTTATTTGCTTACTTATGGTTAAATAATATTTGCATATAGCCGTAGCGTGTACTAAGACCCGGAGAAAATAATTATACATGGTTAACATATTTTAAAATAATGCTAACTTAACACCTCTCATAGGCTACGATTATGAATAAATGACTAATTTCAATTTGTATTTTGGGTCCATATTCCTACCATTTTAATCTGTATCTGCTTTAATAAAGTGTTTAGTTTGCTAATAAATGTTCACTTTGTTTACCCTGAAAGGTATCAATCTTACCTTGACGGATGAGCTTGATACCTTACAGGGTAAATGTAGGGTAGAATATATATTAAAAAGTAAACATATTGTTCACCTATTTTTAACCTATGGGTCACAGCAAACATTGACAAACGTAAATACATTTAATCCTACTATAGGACTATTAAAACTATAATACACTTCAACCTTTCATTTTAAATCTCTTTTGTTCATTGAAGAAATAAAGTCTTCCGACATTATTACATGAACACAATTTTAATAATCATTCATATGACCACTTCTGTATATTTGTAAATCTTGTACATTCACCATCTTTGGGGTCACAACCAGTGGCGGCTCGTGTATAGGCACTGCGGAACTTCAGCCCCCCCTATTTACACTTGATATTATCGATAACATTTAATATAATGAGTCTTGTTTTCTTTAATTCTTTCTTTATTTTTGTAGTACTATATATATTCCTTAAGCTTAGTGTCAGTACTTCAGTAGCCACCCCCCAGTTTATGAAAAAGATACAGAAATCTTTGTATGGAACTGTGCGCTTCACAGTGCCAGTGCCGCGGTGTTTGACTGTTGTGTGCATGCGCACATAGGAGGGGGTGGGGAGAAATGCGGGACTGCCAGGTAGAGAGAGCACTGTTGCTCTCGCAGTTCCGGCTCTGGCATGATGGTGGAAGGAAGTTTCTTTTTACTCAGCGTGTGATGTACTTTAAAAACCGTGTACCATATTCTTGAATGTGATAAAGTGTAGAAGAGTGTAGAATTAGATTATTATTCTGCTTCCAGCTATTCTATTTGATTAATTTTTTTTCATTTATTTTATTTAGCAGAAAGACTAAATGCGCTTGCAATACTTTCAATGAAGAAAAATTTCCTCAATTGTCATCCAGAGATCAAGGAGAAAATTATTGAACTTTTTGCGCAAATTAAAAAGAAGAATGGATTTCCATTTTTAAATGAATAGATCAAGCTTGAAATGTAACAATTTTTTTTGTTAAAGATTTTATCAAGTTCTTGAATAAATTTTCTTTTTATACATGTTTTTTTTCTTCCTTTTACACAATTTTAAAACAAAGGCTAAACATTTTCTGGAACAGTACCCCCACTAATCTTAGCTACGAGCCCCGCTGGTCACAACATCTTGTATAGTAAAGTGTGTCGTGTGTACCGGGCTTTAAGGTTATGTTGGGGTGTACGTCAATAGAAGGGGATGGTTTGAAGGGTGGCTGTTGTGATTTGTGCTGAAGGAAGCGATGTTCCGTTATATCGCATGTGGTGGTGGTGGTGGTGGTGGTGGGAGAAAAATAAGCTATGTAACAAAATATTACTTAGAATTGAAGACTGGAAGAGGGAGGGATATTTTTATTTCTCTCCTTAGGTAAAGCTGCTTTAGAAATTCGACGTGAAAGAGTATTATTTAATAACCGCCCAATGCAATATTTTTTTTAAATTTGGAGTAGGTCCTAACCCAAGTTTCTGAAATAAATTAGTTTTTAAATCTCTCCTCTCTCTTCTCTCTCTCTCTCTATAATATATATATATATATATATGTGTTTGTGCGTTGTCTTACTACTCGTCGATGTGATGTGAATATTTATACTAATGAGGTACGGACGAGGAAAGATTTTTTTTTAAGCATCGTGTCTTACTACCTGTTACTGCCTGCTACTACCTGTACACCCATGTACTAATTTCTCTAATTGTTTTGGTTTAGGCAGTTTGAATTTAGAGGAATTGTACTCGTATTTACGTGTAAGGATAGTTGAAACATATTTAGAAAAATCAACCTCAATACTCCCAACCGGGTTGAACTCCAATCTCCCTGTCACCAACAGTAAAGTGTATTGTGAGAGTGACTCCTTATACCATGCGGGTGACAAAAAAAAGGTTAATTTAGAGGAAATATATCCGCATTTGCGTGATGGAAACTAAGTAAAACCACACCCAGTTGGCCCACTCCCGACTGGAATTCAAACCCGGATCTCACCGTTACTGACAGTATTTGAGTCAATAGATAATTTAATAGTTTTTTAAACAACTTTTTTCGCTTTATAAATCTTTAGGAAAAGGGTTTTTGAAATAAGTGCATTATTTATATTTAAGGAAAAAAGTATAAGAGCTACTCACAAAACAAATCTTAAACTTAGACCTATTATTATGTATTTCAAGAAAGAGATCTCTAGAGCAGGCGTTATCAAACTTTTTAGACTGAAGGTACCTTTGCAAAAAAAAAAATACATGCTGGAATCCTCATAAAATGTTTACATTAAGCTTTAACAATATATGAAAGTTTAATCACAACAGTTTTTATTTACTTATTTATTTGAGGTATTTAAAGTTAACTTAATGAACTGACTGATTATATCAGCACACGAGACTTTCTACGTGGGAGAGCAAAGGTTTACCAATTTTGCCGGGAAAGGTATTGTCACCTACCTTCCAGGGTCCTTTTTACATGTCACAATCGACATGGGACAAGAAGTTGTGCCACGGATTTTTATCGCTCAAGATAAATCCGTAGACCCCAGATGGGGTTGAACCCACGAACATTGGGTACTGATGCGAGAACTTTATACCCTAAAACCACCGAGGTCGAAACTACGATAGTTAAATTTTACAAGCATAAAAAACCCCGGGAAACATAACATGTTCTGGCTACACCTTTGGCAAACGTTCTTTATTCAAATTTGAAAAAAAAAAAAAAACTTGCAATACTAATTACTGAAGCTAATTAATAGTCAGAGATACGATTGAAGAATATTATAAAATTGATTCACGATGCCTGAAATAACTATGGAAGAGTCCAGGGGCTGGGCGGAGCCCAGTTTTAAAACTGCTGCTCTAGATTATCATAAATAGGAATAGGTAGATGTGTATGTGTTTAGTTATTATTATTATCACCGCGTCTTACTACCCATTCGGGTTATACGCACTTACGTTAATGTGTAATGGTAGGGTGATTGTGAGATGAAATGAGGACCTACAGTTTAACGTGGAATCCGAACCACGGTGGAGGCCTGGCATTCCCCACATTCACAAGATATCTTGTCAGAGGTGAAGGAAGGGTTTGCAATCAGATAAATCTGTGCTGGGACCGGGATTGGTGTTTATTTAAATATACAAATATTATATACAAAATAATGTATGACCTAATTAATTGCAACTTTATTTCTTGTTATCTAGCTAAAGTATAAAGATATATTCTAAAAACTTTTATTTATTTAGGCTATTTTTATAAATGTTTGAATGAAAGGTTCTTTTTTTTTAGTTTGTTTAATTGAGTGTCTTTAAATAAGCGAAATACAAGTAGACGCGAAGTTATTGAGTCAGCACTAAAATAATACTAATAAATCATGATTATATTAATGATATAATAGCTCTTTATACGTTGTAATCATTGTAATGACTAATCACTTAAGGGATTGCACTGGTATTTGCCAATAGAAAGAATAAAGAGAAGTCACAAATAAGATAAAACTCTTCATTGCAGCTGGTCAGGCTCGAACACTTTCCTAATTGGGTGGAACATTTATGATAATAACCACTCACCTAAACTCTACAGACAATAATAATATCCTTAATGGGTTTATACTGTTGCACGTTTCATTAAATTAATTTTCTAACCTCTAAAACAAGTTACAAATTAAATGATACTTCATTTTAACTGTGAACATATTTTATAGTGGATTTTTTAATTCCTAAATAATACATTTATTGAAAAAATACTAAAACAAAAATGAATTTTAATAAAATGGGCATTTTTGTACAGTTGAGCTTGAATATAATATATTCATAATTAAATTGCCCCTCCCCCACCCCCATTTTGGTTAAGCTACTACGTTTATCATATACTGAAATACATCGTTAATAATGTTTTCACTTTCACCGGTGTTCACGTGGATTAAGACGTCTGGTCTGGTGTAGTTTGATGGATCCAACACATCTTAGCTCAGCTGGTAGTGCATTTTATGACTAAATTAAGGGTCCCGGGCTTGATTCCCGGCTTGTATCAAAAATGTGTCCAGTGATAAAATTGGGGCTTCCCCCTTTCACTAGATGAGATAGCGTCCGAAGCGAATTAATGCTGCGTCTCCTCTATAATTAAGTTGATTTGTAAGTCATGTGCGGATATAATCACTCGGTTCAGAATAGGTATGTTAATACCCCAAGTCAATAATAATTAATAATAATAATGGTATACCAGTGCTGGAAAGGTCGGGGTTTGTATCTCGTGGCCTTGTGTATTGAAGTGGTTTTTTTTTCCTAAATGGTTTTATAATATGTATGTGTATATATATATATGTATATATATATGTATATATATACATTTGGGTATATTTTATCTAAATTCTGCCTTCTTCATCTCTATCCGAGTAGTTTTATTAAAAAGCTTGCATCCCGGAGGGGTATTAAGACGCAGAGCAAACAAAAAATTAAATCTAGTCAGTCCTCGAAGACAAGTCAGCCACTTTCTCACTCCTGCATCAACATTCCAACTCTCCCCCTCCCCTTTCCCTCCATACACATCGTGATGTTACATAACAGCAATTACAAACACTTGCTAGACAGACTGCTCCAGTCCACGTCTGCTAAAACTCTGTTGGAGAAGAAAGCTGCGCCCCCACGTCCAGTTACTTGGCCAGAGGGGATACTTCCTTTCAGACCACGTTGGGATTCGAATCGTACGTAGTGAGCGTGAGTTTAGTGCATTCATTTTGCAGTTTTTATAGCACAAACATTTTTTGACCAAAATAAATCAAATATTTATTCTATAGAAACATAGAGTTTTGTTTTCTGCACATGCTAATCTCAACAGTTGTTGAATATCTGTCATGAGAATGGCGGCATTTGGTGACAAACTTTTCTCTTTATTTAAAAAGTTTGTCACCAAATGCTGCCATGCTCATGACAGATATTCAACAACTGTTGAGATTATAATGTGCAGAAAACAAAACTCTATGTTTCTATAGAAGAAATATTTGATTTATTTGGTCAAAAAATGTTTGTTCTATAAAAACTGCAAAATTAATGCACTAAACTCGCGCTCACTAGCACTCCACCTTGAGATGTGGGTGTTGGTTGGACGCACCGCATACAGTCTCTTCACCATTGCTTTTTACCTGAATGGCAGTTGAAAAATCATATATTTAGGTTTTTGGTTGCCACCACTTGCAAACGTTCATTATTTTGTTATAACTCATAAGTTTTTTAATTACCTTTTTCTTTACATTAAAAATAACGTAGACTTAGGTTTTCTCTCACAATTTCATTACTTTTATTAATTTCTTTCTACCCTATCCAAAACAATATTTTAGACTTAATTAAAAGTACTTAATCTTTCTTTTGGAATGTTATCGATAATGTGTTATATAGTGCATACTTTTTAATACAGGCATCGTATTTACTTGGAAAAGAGAAAATACTTGTCTTTTTTATTTTATGGATATTTTATCGTATTTCAAACTATTTAACCGAATAAAATATTTTTATCAACTACGTGGGTACACCAGTGTAAATAGCTTGTTTGCGTCCTGATCAATTACATGGTTTAAGTTCGTCGGTCGCCATTTAGAAGCTATATTTGCTAGACCTTTTGTGAAAGTGATATAAATAGTAATTTTTTAAGCGGAATAAAACTATAAATGAGCTTTGTGCCCGACCTTAAATAAATATTAATAATATTGTCCTAAATTAGTGTTGTTTAACTATCACATTCATTACGTTACCATTATGTTTTCATTAAAGCTATCCAAAGTGAAAGAAGTCAGCATTGGCGCAGGGATACATTAGGGACTATTTCTAGTAACTATTTAGCTGTCATCTAAGTAAACTCGGGTGGTGAATGTATTTTATATATCTTGGTACCGGTTGTCTAGGCCAGAGGTGAAAAGTTGTAAAATTCACTTTACTCGGGATTTTAGTGAAATGAACACATTGGCGTAGGGTCGAGGGGGGAATTAGAGACATTTCCGGGATAAACTACATTCAAGATATTTATATGTAAAATTCTATAAAACTAATCATAAAGGAAAGTTGTCCACTGTACTGGAGACCAATTAGGGATTATGGAGGGATTACCAAATTCACGACTTGTTGGGTAGGTTCATTTAAGAGACTCTGGTTCAAGCCTGGGTTTGGATCTGAAATAATTTTGTATCCCTGTTCATTCATGATATCTTGACTTTGTACTAATTAATCTGATGACATCTTCTAAATTAATATGATGTAAGAGTTTGTTTGTCTGTCATATGAGCACTGCGCGATATTTACAACAGGCAGAGGGCTGAAATTAAAATATTAATACCACCTTTGCACGAACATTTGCATATCAAAGCAGGGATTTTGAAAATTGTTGTTACATTTTCTTTTTTTAATTAAAACCTCCTGGGCAACGCCGGGTAATTCAGCTACTAATATAATAAACATTAATTTTAAATGGAATAAGAAGGTTAAACCTTTACATGAATAAAATATCCTAATGAACCCAACCAGGGTTTAAACCTCACCCTTCTAGTTAAACATCTAAACTGTATCTGAGCTACACTTTGTTCATCATATAAATTTAAAATAATATAACAATTAGTTATAGGCCCAACACAAAGTGATCGACTAAAAAAGACTCGTATCGTTGGCACATGGACTAAGGCACTATACGTCTCTCGTCTGGTTTGGTTTGCTGGTAACGGGTAGGTCGAATCCCTATATGTATTCTGAGGTGTTTTATCTACAATTGTATCTTTCTCGTTCTAAACACAAATTCTGACACATTTCCTCTAAATTCGACCTTTTTAAAAATTCCTATTTATAATTGTAAATGTGCGAGTAATCCGGAAGGGTGTACCGGACTGTATAGGAACTGTGCACGTAATATTAACTGAACCTATCACCACAATTTTTTAATTCAACTTAAAGTAATTATAAATATAATAAATGTTATTGTAATTCACTAAATTATTAAAAATAATCATTAACATTAGTACGAATTATTATTTCAGTGGCCGAATTGTCTAAGGCCTCACTCTGCCTGATAGATTGGCTCGTTTATGACGGGAGATCAGGGTTAGAATCCCTGTTAGGTCTACTTATTGGTTTCCTACTCTCCTTCCAAGCCACTGTGGGTAGATTAACTCTATAATGCTTCCTTCTTCAGCCATGCCACATTAGAGTAATTATCATATCTGGGTATAGTCCTGATCGACGCGGTGATAAAAAGATAGTTAAATAGATAAGTCTAGAGCATTTTCACAAAACCCCAATGCTAAAATTATTATGTTAAGGGTTATTATTCTGCGGTGTATAATAGGAACTACACCGGTATTGAATAGGAGAGGAACATATAAAACCACAACGCGGAAAACAAATTCTGTTTGGACCATAAAAATCTAGCCTAGAGTCAGGCGCTAACTAACTCCCCGGTTCTACCTCTTTCGGTCCGTGGGAGCCCAAGTTTGGCAGACTGCTAGCGAAACCGCAAACAATGACGCCAGGAAAAGGAAACTGGCAAAGTGATATGATGATACGAGACGCTGACAGAATCCAATCTCTAGATGTTGGGAGATTAAGAAAACAAACAATCTATCTTTATTTCAACCTTTGTTGGCAACCGGGGCTTTGTTTCAGAGACTGTACAGTAATTACAACGTGTGGCTGTTATGACATTTTAGGCTTGTGGGTATGATAAGTTTATTTTGTTTCTAAGCATTTAATACCTCCACAGGAAGCATCATTATTCATATTTTTCTATTTATCCATCTTATACACACTGCGTTTCTCCCGTAACGAAGCAATCTTGCATTGCTCTATCACTGCCCCACTATTTTACAGAGTTTATTTTAAGGTACAGTCCTATTGTAATAGGAAGGCCTTATATAAAGCTAATAAATCTTCTAGACTTAATTCTACGTATTCATACGTCAAGCCATGTGATCTTCCACTTTTGTTAGTAATTATATAAAAAGCTAAATAACAATAATAATAACATAGCAAAACGTTAATAATGTTAACAAAAAATAATGTTCGTGTGTTTTAAAATGGCCCTTCCTATAAAAATTAAACTCTTGGTTCCAATTCAGAAATATAGGCTATACATGATTCCATTATATAACTTTACATAATTCATTAAATCTATAATTAATTAAATATATTAAGGCGCTATACTTGCAGTATTTCTCGTGGAAATTATTGAAACATCAAAACATCTAAAACGATCCTCATTTTTTTTTTAACATTTCATATTTATGATTAAAAAAGACTTTATTTGTTTAATAAAGCTAGATTTATGATCTTTACCTCTCATCTCCATCACAGAAATGCGGCATTTCGAGTTAAAAGTCGGTGAAAATGATCCAAGTCGCCACTTCTTAAATAACACGAGATTTTTTTTTACATATGTAACGCGTCTTAGCACTCTTTTGGTGGTTGGTTGCCTAAAATAACATCTTAATAGTGAATACTTGCATATTAAAACACTTTAAATTCTATTATCAGGCCTATCTGGAAAATGGCTACGTGTTGGTTATGCCTGTGGGTGTTTGTTTGCATCCTGGGAAAAATAACCGTCTGTTTCAGCACCCACTTAATATTTAAATTATTTAAATACTATTTACCAACAAAAACATTTAATTTTTGTTTAATTCTTTTCCCTGTTCTTATTAAATATTTCATATGAGTATTTTTTTTTTTTTTTTTTCAGAACGGTAATTGTTTTTAGTCCGGCACGGTCGAAAAATATGTCATCTACAGAATAGAAATATCAGATCAATGACTTACCTAAACTAGTCTAACCATTACCTAATCTAACAACATTCCTTCATACTAGTAGTTCTGAAACAGGACCGATCAAAAAATAAGCGCCATATACGTCCTCTTAATGATCTCCAGTTGCTAGTATCAAGCCTTTGACTCACCGACGGGCGTGAACACTTAACGGTTTATTTTAGGCTGGCGCTAACGCCTAGATTGTCAAAAAGTTCTACCAACAGTGTCGTGTCGTGAAGTGTTGCCAGTGTAAGCAGAATTAGTTTGAACTGTAATTGTGAATTGTTCACACGCCTCATGTGAGGCTTGCAGAGCAGAGCATATATACGATTGGTCAAATAGGGCCCAAGTGGGCGAGAACAATCACAGGTACAGTTTTAACCAAGTATGCTTCCTCTGCAACAGTACACGACACGCCACTGGCTAACAACACGCCCTCCTGGAAAATGCTCATGCATGTAACTGTGTTTGTATGTGTACCCCTCTTAACTAAACATATTGTACTTGAAATAATCAATAACCACTAACAATATATTCAACTATCTAGCCCAGCGTTTTTCAACCGATGTGCCACGATACCTTGGGGTTTCACGAAGGGTCAGCAGATGCTCCATGGGAGTTGATGTGAAGATCAAAAAGGAGCTAGAGACCCGTTTCGATGGCCGGATGGTATAATAAATATGATACTCTCGTGGTAGACTAGATCGCCGATGATTGGAAGATGGATGTGTTCGAATCTCGGTCGGGTGTAATGAGGGTGGTTTGTCCAAAATATTTTTCCCATTCTCCTTCCACGAAAATGCGGATACACTTGGCTCTAAATATAACCTTCATAATCTCTAAAATCATTAGCGCAATTAGTATATAAGCTTATAACCAAAATGGGTATTAAGATGATGTGCATAAAAAATCTAGAACATTTTGAGTAATAAAAACAAATAATTTTAAATCTATTATCAACATTATTTAAAAATCTAAAAAAGTCACAATTATTAGAATGTTACCTATTGAAACTAAAAATACATCATAATACATTTTTTAAATTATAAAACCTCTCCCTAAAAACTGAGGGTGTGCCTTGACAATTTTATCGCCGTGATTGGAAAAGGTTGAAAATCACTGATCCAGCCCAATGGAATAGGACGGAGAGAATACATTTCAAGAAAATATCCCAATACTCATTTTAAGGAGGGAATGTAAAATCACAAGCTGAAAGAAAGAAAAAAAACGGTCATAGCTTGATTTCCGTTCTCAACGATCATTACAAAGAACTCCTGAGCACACAAAAATATCAGCTGGTTCCGTGATTGGCTGGCGCCCCAAAATAGAAATGCTGAATTCTGGGTACCATGTTGAGACTGAGAGCCGACTAAGGACTCTCTTTAATTCCTTTGATCGTCCCCGTAAATTAGGATCTGCTCTAGCACTAGATAATAATATTAATATTTAGCACCGCGTCTTACTACCCGTTCGGGTTATACGCTTTAAGTACTAATTACGCTAATAGATTAGGAATTGGGAAGGCTGAATTTTGAGGAGGTGAACCCGCATTTGCGTGGAGGGAGAGTGGAAAACCATTTAGGAAAAACCACTCCAGTTCACCCGAACAAGATTCGAACCTCGATCTCCCCGTCCTCAGCAGTCGAACTCAACACGACTCTAGCACTAGAATTTCATAATCCATTCAGTCTGTAGGTAAAGCAGTTTGAAAAAAATATATATTATACAAACTGGAGGCCTGTGGCCTCATAGCATCCATACCTAATTTCAACTCTAGTTCAGAGGTGGGACACATATTTTTAATTCGTCCCACATGTAAAAATCGAGAAATTAGGATGCTCTATCGAACATTTAAAACAACACACATGGTTTAATCAATCTTACTCAAAACATGTACATTTTAACTACTCAATTTAAACATCCATAGACGTAATGATTGATGAAAATTGTTCAAATAATTGAATAACTCAAGACAATTTACAAAATTTGACAATCCTTTTGCTTCCAATCATATGCAGGAAATGTCAAGTTACAACCTGCACACGCCGTCAGGAAAAAGATAATATCAGTGGGATAGCTGGGAAACTAAAATTTGCCACACTTTTATTGTCAATTCTCCACTTGTGGGGATTGGCGACAGGGTTGCCCACCCTGTTTCCAAGTACAGAGGTACACCACATGAATACAGATGATGTAGATTGAAACTTGGAATTGATTTTTATCCATAAAGATTTTGTAACCTATTTTATATTTATTTTTTAAAACGTTGTTGTTAAACTGTTGACACGTCCCTGGGGTGCAAACTCAAGATAATGTGATTCAGTCATTTATGGAAGAAACCTGGTTCTAACCTTGAAAAGTCCTAAAGTAATCTAGACTTATTATGTGTGTTTTACGTACTCAGCATCTTACTATCCGTCCTGGATATTTTCCTGCCTGTACTAAGGGGGAAAGGGTGAGGAAGTTATAATCTAGACTCTAAATTAATAAAATTAAGAAAGTGTTTTTCAGGAGCGTTGATTCTACTGCACACAAGATGTCTAACCTGTTAAAAAATTAGTAGCCATTGTTTTTATTTATTAAAAACCGGGTCGGGCCTCTGGCAACTCAGGGCTTAAGGTGGGAAAGTAGGGAAGAAAGAAAATTTCAGTGTTCTTACAGTTTTTATATCAAAACTTTTATCGATCGAAATAAATCAAATATTCCTCCAGTAGAAACATAGAGTTTAGTTTTCTTTACATGGTAATATCAACAGTTGTTGAATATTCTGTCAAGGATGTTATGGAATTTAATGACAACTTTTTATCTTAATTTAAAAAGTGTTTAATCTAATGCCACCACACTCGTGACAGATATTCAACCACTGTTGATATCACCACGGGAAGAAAATTAAACTCTTATGTTCCTACTCCATAAACATCGCCCTTTCCTCGAATTCCCTACACTCTCACCTTAAAGGCACTACATTGAAGGCTATCTTCCACTTATACTCTCATTAAACTAAAAGCATTTCTCCTGAGAAACGCTGGGAACTTCAGCCATTGTAAAATAAACTGAGCCGCATTAGCGTTAAGGGTGAGTAGGAAACCATTTTGGGGGAGAAAAAAAAATACACTTCACCAAACCTATCTAGGATTTGAACACGGACCTTCCCGTCACCGGCAAACCAGACGAGCTGAGATATATATTTAGTCTGCGTGCTCTGGTGCGGATTTTTTTACAATACATTTATTTGATAACATTTTCTTAAATTAATTGGAATTCAGAGTATAAATTGGACCATACAAAATATGTGTGGGAGTGTGTGTGTGTGTGATAGAGGTGCGGGTAGCATATACAGTGTATAACTTGTAGCCAAGTGACCTACATTTGACAGCAGCCAAACTCGCCACCTCCCCTCCAATCGTAACTCTCCCCCCCCCATCTCTTCACCCTCCTCCTCCGACCCAGGGCAACATTGTAGTCATTCAGCTCGACGTAGTGTACACAGAATTTAAACTTGCAAATTGTAGTTTGTTCAATTATTTTATGTCATTCATCGTATTCCTTGGGATACGAAACCACCAAAATTCTTGAACTAAACCGATGCAGGCCAGTCTAACACAAGAGTGACGCCATAGACTATTCGACCACTGTAGTGGGTGCTTCTCTTGTTCACTATAAGAGTATGAAGCTGTCGTTTATTACTTATAGGGTCTACCTACCTAAGAGGTTTCCTACAGTTTGATTTTCACACGAATAACCTTATCTTAGAGCTATGAAAGCTACTATTATCTACTTTCACGTATTCAAACTTCGAGTCTTGTAAGGGTACGGCCAGACTGAGCGAGCGCGCGAGCGACTAAAATATAAAATAGAACACATTGGTTGTAATGGGGGGGTGGCCACACTGGAGCGAGCGAGCGCGCGAGCGACTGAGCGCGCGCGCTTGAAAGATAGAACTGGTTCTATTTTTCAAGCGCGCGCGCTCGACCCGGTACAGTCTAGTTTACAGGCGCTAGGCAATATTATTGTATGTTGGTTCATTGAGTGCTGGGGAAACTTCTCATTTTGACATGATATTTGACTTTTTTCTATCAGTGATAGGTTTAACACACTTGCTATTAATGGCCCGGTGACCTGGCGGTCTAGGGGTAAGGTGTCAGACTTCTGTACTGGCGGCCGGGGTTCAATCCTCGGTCCCGGCACAGATTTATCTGATTTACAAACCCTTTCTTCACCTCTGACAAGACGTGTATTAATCACATCTTGTGAATGTAGGGAAAGCCAGGACTCCACCGTGGTTCGGATTCCACGTTATACTGTAGGTCCTCCATTTCATCTCACAATCAACCTACCATTACACATTAGCGTAAGTGCATATAACCCGAACGGGAAGTAAGATGCGGTGCTAATAATAATAATAATAATAATAATAATAATAATGGCCTCATTTAATTGGTAAGACCATAAATAGTATAATGTATATATGTAAACCCGATATGTTAAAATAATTCAATATTATAATCAAAGTAGGCCTTTACAAATAAGAATCACCATTAGTTTGGAGAGAGTATGAAAAAACCACAACAATAAATAGGTTTTAAAAATCACCTTCAGTTCACTGAGCCAAGATTCGAACCTTTGCCTCCTAGTCAAAAGCTATCGAGTGCAACGCACCATTCCGCCACTGGTTCGGCAAATCTGATTTTAAAACACTTCAGTACAGTACCATACGCATTTCTCAATTTATTAATTGGATGCACTTCTACTTTTTTCTTTTTTATAAATACACAATATTTTCTGTAAGAATTTTCGAGGAGCAGAGATGTACTAAGTGTGTTTGACAGATACATCTTCTCTAACTAGGGGGGGGGGGGGGCGGTGACCTAGTGGTCTAGGGGTAAGGTGTCAGACTTCTGTGCTGGCAGCCGGGGTTCAATCCTCGGTCCCGGCACAGATTTATCTTATTTCCAAACCCTTCCTTCACCTTTGACAAGACATCTTGTGAATGTGGGGAATGCCAGGTCGCCACCGTGGTTCGGATTCCACGTTAAACTGTAGGTCCTTCATTTCATCTCACAATAACCCTACCATTACACATTAGCGTAAGTGCGTATAACCCGAACGGGTAGTAAGATGCGGTGCTAATAATAATCTAACTAGGGTCCGCTAATTACGCGCTCGCTCGCTCGCGCGCTCGCCAGTTTGGCCACCCAGTCGCTTGCGCGCTCGCTCGCACGCTTGGCAGTCTGGCCGAACCCTTATATGCAGATGTCACCTTTGATCGATTTTATCAATAGCTATAAAATATAACTAGTAATTAAGTAAAATGTTGTCATTAACTAATACTTTTGAAGTAGATATTTGTAAATCAATATTATATTTAGCAAAATGGAAGAGTTTGGTTGTGAAAGGCTTTTCATTGTGTTTTACATTTTTTGTAAAGTGCGGGTTTGATTTAGTTGCGTGAATTTATTACAAGTTTTTTATTCATATTTCTAATTGGTTTTTTTTTTAAATAAGTAATTTTTTTGATTTCTAGGTAATTGTATAGGTATTTTTTTAAATAGTTTTCAGGTCATCAAAATCCGGGGGCCCTTGTCAGAAAACTAAGAAACTTAAAGACTCTACTGAAGTTTGAAACATTAAAGCCCCCCATAGGATGTTGGATGACCAGTCAAGGAATTAAGACACTAGATATCTTGCCCACAGCAGAGGCCACTAATGGAATTGAAGTCCTGTCTATGACCGCTGCCCCCTCGATTTATCTTGGTCATCTCTTCCTGCAACAAACTACGTAGGCTACCGGAGTAAGCCTATCTATATTAGGTTACGTAATCCCTCCAACAATAGGCGAAATCACTTTCTCTTATCGGATATTAACTTATCTCTCCCCCCCCCCAAATTATTTCTAATGAGAACATAGCAAGAGTATCCCCTAAGCGGGTAGTAAGACGCAACCCTCAACATTTATCAACATTTTGGAAATTTGTACAATTTCTTAGTTACACCAGCATTTTATACTCAAAAAACATATTTTAAGAGAAAAATCCGCCCTGATTCGCGTATTACCACCCGTCCCGGGTATCCGCATTTAACTATGGGATATAAATGAAGAAGGAAATATTCATATGAAATGTACCCGCATATGTGTAGATGGAGAGTGGAAAACCATTTAGTGAAGGGAAAAAAACCACACGATTAGGAATCGAGCATTCAACAGTCCCGTTCTCATCGCCCACTCACCATTGAGCTAGACTAGGCGAGCTTGACGTGTAGTCTGCGTGTTCACCTAAAAGTTTTATATTAGCACATTCGTATAAAACTATGTTTTAACGCCGCATCTTACTATCCGTTCGGGCTATACGCTTATATACTAATTATGTTAATGCTTTTAGGGATTAAGAAAACTATATTTAGAGGAAGTATACCCGCATTTGTATGGAGGTAGAGTTGAAAACCATTTTAGTAAACCACCCTCATTACACCCGACCGAGATTTAAACCTTGATCTCTCCATCACCAGCGAGAGTAGCGTGTTAGACCATGCGACCACCGAAGCGGGTTATGTTGAGTGTAAAGAATATTATGTGCTACACAGGAGATATAATTCTTTGTGAGCCCGGTATTAATATCGCGTGGTATTTCTCGCCAAGCGTGCGATGCACACATGAGGTAGGATCTAGGTACGAAGACACTTTTAAAAGACAAAAACACAGTCCAAGAATATGAAAATAGGCCTCTTTTAGCCATTTTTGATCTAGAACTAAAGTAAAAAAAAATAATTATTTACTATTTTCATTTATTATTTTTTAAATGTACGTGTATTAAAAATAATAGACAAAGTACATAAAGCATCTATTTTATCATCATCAAAGACTAGACCGGACATATTAATGTTGGGAAAGGTTCCTAGTTTACCTCGTCAACATAATTACGAATATTTTTTTTTTTGTTTAATATATTGTACTGTAATTATTTAGGTCATTGAAAACGTACTTTGATAAACTACCATTTGATAAATAGGGCAGCAGTTTTAGACCTTGCACACAATAAATGGCACAAAAAATCGCAGCATTTCATTCGTGTTTGATGGTACTGTTACCATGTTTATCGTAGGCACAACTTTGTTTTTTTAGGTTATGAAAAAGTAGAAATGTATTACTATTTATTTTTTTTTGCTCATTCGCTTGAATCCTAATCAAGGTATACAAAGAGACACCTCAGTAAACATTTGTATTCGAATTCCGTACTCTGTTTTTTTTTTAAACCTTTATTTGCAATCACTATTATTTACAACACTTCCTAACTATTGACATATATTTGGGAGAGAAGGGGAGGTGTTTCTACTGAAACAGAGTGCTTTGTATGTATATCAGACTTTTTTTTTTGTTGCACTAATTTTTTATCCGGCATTCAGTACACGTGCAAATATTTCACACGTGTTCATTTTTTGCCATGTAGTTAGCTAAGCGTGGGATGTACCGTACAGTGAAATATTATCTATTTTAGGACGAAGGCTTAGGCATAAGCGTGAATAGAGATGTTTGGGGAGGGAACGGGGAGTGGCAGATGAAATAATAGTAACCCTTAATCCATGAATTAACTTGATACATTATATAGAACACGCAAAAACTAAAAAAAAAAAAAAAAAGCCCCACACACACTAAAATATAGTAAAACTCACCTAAATTATAATATTTTTTTAAATTATATATGATAAGGTAAAAAAATCACAAAAACCGCCTCGGTATTCGGATGGTATAAGGTGTTACTCTCGCAATAGACTAGACTGTTGATGAAGGGGGGATTGGGGTTCTATTCTCTGTCGGGTGCACTGAGGGAATTTTTTTCCTAAATTGTTTTACACTCTGCCTTCACACCATTGCTGGTACATTTACTCTAAATTTAACCTACTTCATACCTACCACCTTATGGTAGTAAGTACATATGTGTACAACCCCGACGAGTAGTAAGATGTGGTGTTAGGAAGAAAAGAAATCACAAACATACATTTTGAACTATTTATTTTCTACTGCCACAATCTAAAAATGAGAATTTATATTGTATTGGAGTATATTTCACACTAACAAATAAGAGTTTCAAGGGGCCTGAAGCCTGCGCCTTCCTTCTCCCCCACCATGGGACTCCCGGTACGCACACACTTGGGCTTAGCTCAACGTTCACGGAGAATCGAGTTCTGGGTCTCAACCGGGGTGTACCAAGGTTGGTTTCCCAAATATATGTTGCTATGGCTTTCTCATCCTCTCTCCACGCTAACATCCTCATTATTATGACCTTAGTTCACGTCAATAATAACGCTTATGTTTAAAGGCACAACTAAAAGATAAAGACCCGCCTCGGTGGCGTAGTTGGCTAACGCGCTTGTCGTGTTGAGCTCGACTGCTGAGGACGGGGAGATCGAGGTTAGAATCTCGGTCGGGTGAACTGGGGGTGGTTTTTCCTAAATGGTTTTCCACTCTCCCTCCACGCAAATGCGGGTTCACTTCCTTTCATTAATCCTTCCCAATTCCTAATCCATTAGCGTAATTAGTACTTAAAGCGTATAACCCGAACGGGTAGTAAGACGCGGTGCTAAATATTATTATTATTATTAAAAGATAAAGAAATAAAGGTTTCGTAATTCACAAGATGAACATATCTTAGAGAGAAGTTATTACAAGTGAACATGCGTGCTCTGTAAATTCATTGCGGTGGGTGACAGACATGTTTATTTGCACGGAACCCCTCTGACTAAATAAGTAGGGAGAAATAGTTGAGTGGTTTGTTTGGGGGGTGGGGGAGCGGATGGCTGGGTGGGAATTGACCTAGCTTTACTTTAAAGATATTATTTTTGTGATTCACCCCTCGGACCTCGTATAGTGGTTTATCATCCTTCTGGTAGACGATTGATATGTTAATTTCATGAAAATTGATTGTCCTATAATTCTAGTCACTGTTACGACTATTTAATTATGGTGATGATGATGATGATGATAATAATAATAATAGCAATGAGAAACTTCCGTTTGAAAAAGGCCTTGTTTGGTCATCCTTTCTCGAAAAGTTATCCCATTAGGTTAAGCTGGTGCCAAAGGGTGGCTTGGACCGCTTCCAGAATGAACTTAGCACCAATCACTAAACAATCAAACCAATTTTCCAAATGAGATTTACAACTAGGCCTAGTGCTTTATTTTTCTCTTAGAATTTCAGGCGAAGGGGTGTGATGAGCTAGTCGGGGAATGGGGGCTCTACCCAAAACGGTGTTTGCATGGTCTAAGTCGTCATTCTCTCAATGTGTGTTGCCGGTGATGGAGAGGTCGGGATTCTATTTCCTGCCGAGTGTTCTGAGAGTGTAGGAATGAGAATTTAACTACATATTATCTGTATATTTGGAGAAAAAAATAAGAAGAAATGTACCCACATTGGCGTGCAGAAATAAACATAAACTAAAGTTGAAATTTGAATCCGGGCTGGGTTTACTTTAGGTGTCATTTTCCAAAGTTGTTTTCCTCTGTACCTCCAAGCAAATACGGATACATTTCCCATCAAATTCTTCCTCCTCATGCTTACCCCATTTGTGCGAATATACGAATATCCATGATAGGTAGTAAAATACGATGCACAGTCAAATACCTTTATGCAGCTTTGTACCTCTAAATTGCAGTCTTGCAATTTTTTTTATTTTTTTTGTTTGTTTTTTATGTCACCAATGATCGCTCTAATTGACACGTCCTTGAATACAGATATTTATAGTAAAAGCTGTCCCCACAGTCAAGTTATTTCTGTGTTTAAGCCACCTTATCTTGCACAATCCGGTTGCTATGACAACAGCAGAGATGCTTATGGACGGAAGTTTGAGATGAGATGTCTCGTAAAGAGACAGGGGGAAAGGGAA
This sequence comes from Timema cristinae, assembly GCA_039000515.1. NCBI lineage: Eukaryota > Metazoa > Arthropoda > Insecta > Phasmatodea > Timematidae > Timema > Timema cristinae. Next base: position 28,695,550 of record JBCFYV010000935.1, read on the forward strand.
ATTTATTATGTGGATGGAAAATAAATAATATTATAACTTTCGATCTCTTTACTTATCTAGTTATCAATCTCGTAATATATTGTTTTCTATATGAATATGTTAGACTATATATTTTTCTAGCCATATAATATGTATGTCTGTAAGTAGATTTATTTTGCTATGTAGTTTCGTGTTTATAAGTTCCTAATGTCGTAGAGTAAGTAACATTTATATATGTTCATAAGTGTATAATCTGTACATACAACCATAAATATTTTTATAGCTATTTCTATATATATTTGTATATCAAGCTGTTTAGACATTATATATATATATATATATAAACATTAAGATAAAGAGACAGCAAGATATATATTTATTGCAAGTTGTATAGACTGATTATATAAACACATTCATATACCCACTTTGGTGTCCATATGGTCTAAGGCGCTACTCTCGCGTTAGACTAGATCACCGATAAAGGGGGATGAGATTCGAATCTCGTAGGTGTACTAGGGTCGTATTTCAATATTGTTTTCCACCCACTCCCACGCAAATGTGGGTACACATCCTTTAATATAACATTCCTAACCCCTAAAACCATTTGCGTTATTAGTAAATAAGCATAAATCCCGAACGAGTAGTAGAATGTCCTACTAAAAAAAACATGCATTTAATATATAGATAAATTGCAAATAAACGTATATATTTCTATAATACAATATAAAGTAGCAAATGAAACAAACGCTACATTTTTGTTGCAACAAAAATGCATCATGAATTTTATACACACACACACACACACACGTTTATTTGCAACAGACATGTAGCTTCTATTTCATTTGCTACTCTAAATTTGTTGAACTAGCTGTAAGAGACCTTATAATTCGTGGTGCCCTCCCTATCCGCTCTCACTCGGCCCTGTTGCCATGGTAACCGGTACTTGGCAGATACACGTAAGGTTTCTTAAGAGTGGAGATTACTTTAGTTAAGAGGCTTGGCGGCGTCATCCCGCCTTTAGTACCACAGTCCGTCGTCTGGTCTTGGGTACAAGACAGAGAGAGATGAAGAGTCCTGAGGGAGAAATACACCGCGAGGTAACATAATACCGTTGGAGACGCAACGCAGTTCAGTTGCTGGGGGCATCGCTCTCATGCGGCCAAGAAATAAATAACAGGTGAGGTTATACGCATATAATTACGTTAGTGGGGTCAAGATAAGGAAGGTAGCATTTATAGTAAATACACTAGTATTTACACGGTGTGAGAGAGAAGGGGGAGGGGATAGTCACTTATAAAAAACACTTTCAGTACCCTAGCCGGGATTCCAATAGAAATCTCCCCGTCAAGGGTGGCCAAATACAATGCGAGTATAACGCGTTAGCACACTCGACCCACGCTACCTGCCATCTTCCCCTCCACCGCGCCGACTGATTTTATCTGTCCCGCGAAATATTTAGCAAACAAACACTTGTACTCATAAAAATAGACTAATAATTCATTATTATATGCGAAATATTAAAGTTGACATTTGAGCCTCCTCTGTCCCGCTTGTCACACAGTCACAATGTTGTGAACCCCTTTTCTAATATCATACACAACCACTCCACCTCCATATTTAAATAGTAAATGTAATTAGTACTTTTAATTTTAGAGTCTATTAAACCCCTTTATTAAAATAATAGATAATCGAGGATTGTTTTAGTGGCTTTTATGCTTCATAAAAGCCCTTTTCAAGAAATGCAATTTGAGGATATTTCCCTGGGGCAACACCTCAAAGTACATTTTTCAAGTACGGCTATAGCAGATTACATATTTAATAATAAGTTAACCTACACCTGCACGCCTATTATTAATCGTTGAGCGCTGGAATTAGTACTACTATTGTTAATATTTGGGTAATCGTACACACCCCTACACAAATTGTACTTTATTTTAGACACAACATAGGCTTGAACCAGTGTCATAAAGACTTGTAGATTATTTACCTAACCCTTCGACCACTGAAGCAGACATGCCTAAAAAAGAAAAAAAAAAATGTCTCATTTTCTCAACACAGCGTCTTATCAGTAAGTGCGCTATTTTTCTCTCTCATTCTTTGTGAGGTTCATAAAAAAACACCAAAGGAAGACACAATTCGTGAATAGCCCCACTAGATGACATTTGGAGAGGTCGTATTCTGTTGTCTTTGTTTAGGTGGTACGCCCGGGTTTGGCCATGACTCGGATACAAGAACTACTCGAGGGCGATCGTTGATCTGAGGTGGTCTGGGTAGAGTTGGTAAACTTGAGTCCAGTCTGCATACATTTGTGTAAACTTAGTCTTGGATAACACAGAGTGGTAGTTTAACCGAACCCAACGTTCATGTCGTTATATTATTAGCACCGCGTCTTACTACCCGTTCGGGTTATACGCACTTACGCTAATGTGCAATGGTAGGGTGAATGTGAGATGAAATGAAGGACCTACAGTTTAACGTGGAATCCGAACCACGGTGGTGACCTGGTATTCCTCACATTCACAAGTTGTGATTAATACACGCCTTGTCAGAGGTGAAGGAAGGGTTTGACAATCAGATAAATCTTTGCCGCGACCGAGGATTGAACCCCGGACGCCAGCATAGAAGTCTGACACCTTACCCTAGACATGTCGTTATAATTATTTTGAACGAAACAGCTTTGACAAGACCCGTCTCGGTGGCGTAGTTACCTAACGCGCTATTCGTGTTGAGCTCGACTGGCGAGGACGGGAGATCGAGGTTCGAATCTCGGTTGGGTGAACTGGGGAGGGGGGAGTTCAATTCTCCCTCCACGCGAATGTGGGTTCACTTCCTCTAAATTCAACCTTCCCAATTCCTAATCCATTAGCGTAATTAGTACTTAAGCTTTTAACCCGAACGGGTAGTAAGACGTGGCGCTAAAAAAAAACCTTTTACAATATCAAAACCTTGGTCGTAGTTCTTCGTTTTAACCATTTCTCCACAGGAAAGTTTTCTTTTTGTATTATGAGCTTGGTTAGGTTAGTTTGGTTAGTTGGTTAGGTCAGGTAGTGTGGACTCTACTTACATTCGCCTCAATACATATCTGGTACCTGATTTTCCACCTTCCTATGGTGGTTTACCCGAGACCAAACTTGGGAGGTATGGGGAACTTCATTTAGGTCTCTTTCACTCATTTGGAAGTATTTTATCAATACACTTTACAGTGGTACTAACCTTTTTGGTTCACTTGCCCCCAGATATAATTTCTGTTCAACTTTGTACCCAAGTTATTGGTGCATAATGCAAGCTATGCATACAGTATTCTATCATCTATTACAAGTAAAATAAATAGAATCCTAAACAATGTTTTTGAATGGTAAGTTTTGAATAATATATATTAATTTTACCTTCCCCCCAAATATGTTTTCACGCACCCCGGGTTGATAGCACTGCGAGTCAAGTAGACCCATTAATCATCAGATGGTAAAAATATCTCCTTGAAGAGGACACATTACCAATTCGAATACTGTATATATTTTCAGGAAACATTTGAATAGAAGGTGCCCCCGCCTTTTAGTGCCTTTTATTAGAAATTGCACCCACGCTTATCGAGTTAAATTCAAGCACACTAGAATACACCTACAGTTTATCTGACAAGATTTACTATACGAGTATTTACTTTTACGTATTCAACTGATAGATCATGTTATCTAAAGCTGTCAGTTTTGGTAGACCATATCAATAGCTGTAAAATAACACTAATAATTTAGTAAAATGTTATCATTGCTGACGGCAAAAAATATGCCTGTATTTTTTAAAAGCCCCTTTCTATTAAAGTTATACGATAGCTCTGCCAGTATAATAAAAACTATAGCATAAGAGCAGAAGAAAACCACTAATTTAAACACCAGCTTGATCATGTGACTCAACTCGCGATTAAGTATTTTTAATACGCTCTAATACAAGTGATGGAAATTAGCACCTTTAATAATTACTCAAATCAAGGGAATAAGATGATAAAAGTGCAATTTAAAAAATAGATTTGAACCAACACTCGTCTTTAGAGAGGAAAGAAAGTCACATTGTGTGTGTGTGTGTGTGTGTGTGTGTGTGTGTGTGTGTGTGTGTGTGGAAGGAGGGAGGGGAGAATCTTCGCTGATCTCTTCTTTCAGCCAACCTTTCTGGGGCTGTAACAGATTTGTGAACATTAAGTTCGTCTAGCTATAGCTATAATATATATATATATTAAATTCAGGCACTTAATATTTTCTTATCATTCGTACAATATCCTATTTCTTACTAAGTGGAGATTATTTATGATCTCACCAAGATTTAAACCAAAGTATAGAAATTTAGTTGATCAACGTCCAATGCTAAACGTCTACATGCTATGATCATAAGAGTATTTAAAAAAAAAACTAATCTAGAGTCGCAGACGTGTAGCTGTATGATTTCCCCCCTCTTCTTCCCCCACACACTCCCGCCACCCTTGGCGTCGAATCCCCGACGCGTCTAGAGAGAGATAGAGACACGCGTCGAGCGAGAGAACAGAAGATAGATGGTGGAGATGATGAGACACCCGCTACATATATCTCTGTCTGCCTGCTGCAGTTATCGATCCTGGTCTGAAGGCGCGGTCTAGCCGGCTGCATACCGCATGATGCATCCCATCTAGCACCCTGGAGTCCTGGCTTCCAGGCGCACTCGCTGCAAGGAGAGGAAAACTCCCACAATCCCCCCCTCCCACACCCTCCCCTCCTCGTGGGTCTAGGACACTCGCTGCGCGGGACTAAATTGAACACGTGTGGGATTTTCTCTCGTTAGTGTATAAAAGATCCAAGTTATTGTGATTTGACTATACCTTATATCTCCCACACTAGATCAAGGCCTTTTAGAGATGTGTAAATATGTGTAGCCTTGACCATATATACACAATCACTAAATACAAACTTGACAACAAGATAACATTATTGTGATATTTTAAGGAAATTATTTCAGTTTTCTATGGAAATAAACCGGTTTTAAGCTATAAAGTTTAATTACTCGTCCTTATTGATTAGGAGTTTATAATATCCACAATCAATGCAAGCATTTTTAAGTTCATGGATTTGTAAGTACAAAATACGTGCTTCACGTCTTAACTACAATTTTATTTTATCTTTTTAATCTAGAACTACATGTTAAATAAATTTCCAAGCTCTAGAACAATAATTCAAACTATGTTATATTCTGGTATGTGAGCTAGTGAGTGTTTGTTTTAATTTTAAAAATCAATCTAATTGGAATTTTATTGGCAGTGCAGGGGATTACAGCCAGGAAACTTGGTTTGGTAGACTGCTTTAAAACCACTCTGCCAGTATAATGGGTTTATTAATGATAATACAATGTATCTAATCCACATTCATGAACTGAAACCTGCAATCCAATATCCTCAAATAACTCCAGACACACACACACACACACATATATATATATATATATATATATATATATGGGCGTGTTTTTCACGCCTGGAAGGGTCTTTTAGAAAATACAAACACATTTTTTTGCAGCCAAAAATTATAACATTTTACAATATTATTATTGCAATTTTCTAGGTATTTATAATATATATCAAAATTAGCAGCTGCCTACTACATGACTTGACGCATGAATATATGAAAGTAGATCCTATAATTTATCTAGCTGTCACTAAAATAATTCTCTACGTTACAGTCACACAGAAAGGTTTTTGGTTCTGACCGGTGCAAGGGGAAGTAGCTTCGAATGATTTTTCTTGAGATAAGCTGAGCAGATGCAATGGCTTAAATGACGTTATCATTACATAGAAAATATTGGTCTCATTCATCACAAGGGTGATGATTAAGCCTAATAAATATTGGTGTAGTAAGTATATTACCAGTATTTTATAAGTTTATCACCCAAAAGTTTTGCTTCCATATCTTAACTACTTTGTTATCTCTTTGGTTCGGATTAAGATAGTAATAACTTTTATTCTGAATCCAAATTGTAGTTTAGCTCCAAAGACGTGGGGAGCTTTTTTTTAGGTGTTTAAATCCTCTAGAAATTATTATTGATAATCTATGTTTATATTTTCCTCCAATTTCTAGGTTAGTTGATTATTGGAGTCTAATTAAGCTCAAAACACTAAAAATTTCAATTATATCTGAAGTAACTTTAAATTGCTTCAAACCCGATTCAGTGGCCGAATTGTCTAAGGCGTAATTCTCCTCTTAGCCTGATGATGAGGAGATCGGGGTTCTAATCTTGGTCGGGTCTATTTAAGATGGTTTTTGTTAAATGGTTTCCCACTTTTCTTCTACGCAAATGCGGGTAGATTACCTTTAAAATTCTTCCTTCCTCATCCCTACCCCATTAGAGTAACTATCATAGGAATATAGCCTGAAAAGTTAGTAAGATACGATGATTAAAAAAATACCTTCATATGTCACCTTGGGGGACTTCTCCGTAAGTTCCTAAACCCTTTACAGCCCCCCCCCCCCTTTTCCTGTGGATTAAAATAATCATTAATATCCTGTTTAATACTAGATCTGCGTGTTGCATAGCTTTAGCTTTACCTATTGATTAATACTGATTTGCCTTTCTCTCTATTGTTCTTATTCCTCCTCTTTCTTCCTTTATCCCACGCCGTGTGTGTATATTACTCTACTTCTCTCTGAATAGAGGCGAAGGCCTCAGCGTTACTAAAATGAATAATTTCATTGAGAAACCGACGGACAACGTTGTTGACGTGTTGGCGTCGCGGATCGATTAAACACCTTATGTCCAAACCCGGAAAATATTAAAAACTTTTAAAAAAAAATTACGTCACACAAAATAGAAAGGACATATTTAATTTTTAATCTTGCAGGACTAAGGAAGGGTAAGATATCCAGTTCAAATTTACGCAATGCAGAGAAAGTTTCAAAATAGGAAAACGTTTGAATCGTTTTTTAGTGCCCTCTAGTTGGTAAAGAAATATATTTTATAACCACTTTTACCTATTTATTCAATATTTTATCGCATAAACGGTATTGCTTGATTTTTAAGAAATATATTAGACCCTTTTAATACGTATGTATATATGGCTTTCTTAGTAATAAAAACATATAATACAATAATATAAAACTTAAGGAGGGGATGTAATAAAAGCGAGTAAAGGTGAATTTTTTTGCTCAAAATAAAATATTGATTCATTACGAACATAGAGTTTAATTTTATTCACATAGTGACCTCATCTTTGTTGACTTATCTATCATGAGCATAGCGAAATTAGATTACAAACTTTTTTAAATCAATAGGAGAAGCTATAATTAAATTCCAGAGCATCCTTGACAGATATTCAAGAACGGTTGATTTCACCATGTGAAGAAAATTAAACTCTTATGTTTCTACTGGAGAAATATTTGATTATTTTTGTCCAAAAAATGTTTTTGCCATAAAAACTGCAAACACACTTAACTTTTTTTTAAACCATCCTTACATTTCCGCTTTAAAGTTAAGAATTGAGATAAAGGTGTGTATATTCTAATCCTGGATTTATGCTTATGTCACATAGCACCGTTGAGCCGTGTTTGGGCGTCTGGGAACGTTATCGTTGTTGCTGGTGAGAAGGGATGGTTGGAGAGAGATGGCGCTAAACTTTCCCGAGATGCACCGACGCATTTCATTGTGTTGATGAATCTCTTCGTGATAGGTCTGATGCATTGGTACATGGTAGCGTCTGTCTGCCACGAACAGATGTCATCAGGTGTAAACAAAACACCAGTACACTCAAGACTCATTGTTTCTATTGTATAAAGCGGTGTTTCCCAAACTGTGGTACGTGAACCCCCAGGTGTACGTGACGTCCACTAAGTTTTATTAATCATAACATCATTTTTGATAATAAGTACCCCGAACACATTAAAGCAGATTTTAATGTAATGCCACGGACTTTTAAGTTATCTTATATACTATTAGAAGTAACCCGGGCAACGTTTTATTTACTTTAAACACACATAAAAAAATCTTAATTTTATTTATTTCGCCCCAGTTTTTAATAAATTTAAAAAATCAAATCCAAACTATAAAATTCCGGGTTCGTGCACAAGGGCTACTAATTAAGTTTCAGACCTTTGCGTGCGATAATCAGATGATATACATACAAATACACGCACTCTTCATTTATCAATATAAATAATTTGATAAGCCCATTTCCGTTAGTTGATGTTACGGATAAAACAGTTAGACCTATTTTGACAAAGGTTGAGGGTCCAAGATGTCAGCAAAAATAATAGCCTCAAATTAAAACCCTATTTTCCTAATTAATTTATTATATTTTCCTTCTTTGTGGGCAGTGCCTAATGTGTACAATCATTCTTGGTTTATATCACCACGGAAAACATGATTTGTTTATATTGTTTATCGTAGATAAAATATTTCTCTTTGGTTAAAAGTAATAAAAGCTCAATTCTTACTCGAGTGGTTTCATACAACGAATAGAGATCTGGAAAAGGGTCGTTTCAAAGTTCTCATCGTGGACGGAAGGGGGAAAATATACCTTTTGAATAGAATTAAACATCCATGTAATTTGATAGCCTTTGACGAGTAAACTATTAGCTAGAAAGTTGAGTGAGGGCTTATTTTATTTTTAATATATATATATATATATATATATATATATATATATATATATTCTCAATAAAAGGTTTAGAATACATTTTGGTGCAATAATTTGCAAGATCCACTAGTAATACATTTATTTCTGTCATGGTTTATTTATTTATTACTAATTTTTTTTAGCACCACGTCTTACAACCCCTTCGGGCTTTACACATATGTGCCAGTTACGCTTATGTGTTTGAGATTAGGAAGGTTGAATTTAGAATAATTGTACTGGTATATGCGTGGAGGGAGAATGGAAAACCATTTAGTAAAATCCTCCCTCAGCCCGCTCGACCGGGATTGAACCACGATTTCCCCATCATATGTAGTTCATTCTATTGCGAGAGTGATGCCTTAGAGTAGACCATGCGTCCACCGAAATGGGTCAGGTTTTATTAAAATTAAAATAACAGCCGTTTATGCTTTACAAGATATCAGTTATTTGCGCTTTTTTTAAATGATTAAATGGAAGGGGGTTGGTTGGACTTTAAGCCCGAAAGATTTAAGCGACTGGAAAACTTTGGGAAACTGGTATAGACACAGACACAGTATTAAAAGTGAATAAAATCTTATATTTCATCGTGCTAATCGCAAGCCTACTAATTAATAATATATAAATATTACCATTATTTATGGCTATAAAATTCAACTTGAGAAAACAATGAACAAAGTCCTTCTGGTGAAAGAATGAACAATATTTGACGACGCCTACAAGAACTGAATATATTTCAGTTCTTCTGGGAAAAGAACGAACTATTCTTTGACACCAGCTTGAACCAAATATATTTCAAAATGATTTGGTCCAGTTCAAAGATTGTAATGAATAAATAATAATTAATACTTTGACAAGCCTCCAACAATTACAATTTTTCTCACTTATCTACTAATATCCGTTGCCATCCCCTACTTAGATACGCCATTTACAAACTACACTATCTTAAAGCATTTGATAGTACATGCCCAAACCAATCGTTAGAAATGTTAACACAATATCACACATAATAAAATATTTTAGGCACTGTCAGTAGGTCAAACCAGGTCACCATTCCGACAGTACAAATGAAAAGCCTAATTTTTATGTTGTCGGTTAACTCGGCGTAGATTTCGAACTCTTTGTCATACGAGGGATTCGTGACTTGCCGCGGGACATTTATTTGCAAGTGTTGGCATTCCCCTGCCCCTTTAGAAACAGGCTCTGAGGTCACGTGGGAGAATATTATGTCACACACAAGATAAGTGGGAGAGTAAATCATTCTGGTGCGCGCATTGTTTTATCCAGCGCACGCATTTACATTCATTAAACTGGTACAATGACAATCACTTTGGTTAATAGAAGATATAAACTTCTTAGCCTCACGCCCTGGGGAAGATCATTCATTAACCCCCCCATAAGGGCCATCCATAAAATACTTAGGGGTTTTGGGGGAGTTGTGGGCGTTCAGTATTTTATTACATTTTCTTATAGGGAGAGCGGTGGGGGTGAGGAGTTAGACTTCCTCAAGGCTTTTTTTATCAATCTTAATGAGAAACAAAAAAAAAATCTTGTCAGAAAAAATATATATTAATTATAAAATTTCACTTATTTCATTTACTTGGATCTACTGCAATTAAAGTATATGTTCTATAATTTCACATCACTCACTTTATTACGAATCTTTATGTCTAAAAATAATAAATGATTAAAATAATTTAACTTTCCAAATCGTAAAAAAATAATTAAAGGTGAAAGAACGGAACGGAAAATATTAGGATCCCTTACTTGGGGCGGGGGGATTCATAATTAAAAAAAAGCCTATTGTAATTTAAAGACAGCCCCATAATCCCCTTCGGTAGCGCGTCTGACTGCTAAGGTAAGGATCTTTGTTTCGATTCCCGGCACGCACAAAAAATGTATAAAAGTTGAGACCGGGGCTTCCCCTCCCACGATGATGGATTGACGACCTTGGGACTCGAGTGTTAAGTCTGTTCTAGTGGATTTTGTTTAGGTGCTTCGTGTCTTACTACCCATTCGGACTCTCCGACGAATATAATAAGAAGATATCTAGAGAGAAAATAAACTCGGTGGGCATCTGTTTGGAAGCCAATATGGAAAACTATTTAGGAGAAGAAAAAAAAAACTATCCCTGGCTGGAATCAAACCCATGGCCTATCCATCACTGGCAAACTATACCAGATGAGAAGACTGATGGCTTAGTCTGTGTGTTCACCGATTTTAATTTGTAAGTCGTGTTCTTATATAACCTATCAGTTTATAAACTGCACTTTAAATAATGTTCTATATTTTCAAACTTTGCTCAATCACCCTTAAAAAACCATTTGCGCTTTCGATCGGTAAAAGATTTTCAGTCTTCACATGCTAAAGAAAGGGTGATACGAGTTATTCGGACTTCATTATAAATATATTCTTAAACTTAATTAATTCTTTGAATTTGATAACTGTATGAATAAATAACAATAAATCCACAGATTTTTCTAACTTGGTTTTTCTTAAAAACAAGCAATCTAAGCATAGCTTGGGCCCCAAAGAGGAATCGTGGTCGGAAAGTTGGTTTAGATTATTTTGCGGCCAGCGGTAGGCCTATTGATAATATCTTTCCAAAGTGACAACTGCAGAACATATTATTTTACATATGAATATATTAAAATGGTGTGCTGTGGTTCCGGGGTTCAATCCTCGGTCCCGGCACAGATTTATCTGATTCCCAAACCTTTCCTTCACCTCTGAAAAGACGTATATTAATCACAACTTGTGAATGGGGGGAATGCCAGGCCTCCACCGTGGTTCGGATTCCACGTTAAACTGTAGGTCCTCCATTTCATCTCACAATCACCCTAACATTACACATTAGCGTGAGTGCGTACAACCCGAACGGGTAGTAAGACGCGGTGATAATAATAATAATAATAATAATAATAATTAAAATGGTTTGATTAACTTTCATAAATATCAAATACCCGCTTCGGTGGACGCATGGTCCAAGGCGCAACATTCGCAATAGACTGGCTGTCGATGACGGCGAGATTGGGGTTTGGTGCAGATTGGGTGCCCTGAGTTTAAAAAATATATATTGCTTTCCTTTAGGCCTCCGAGCAAATACGGGTGCAATTTCTCTTAATTCAACCCTCCTCATTCCTAACCCATTAGAGTAACTATTAGATAGGCGTACAGCCCGAACGAGTAATAAGACGATATGTTATAGCATTCAACTCGATTTTTTTTTTTGCTCCGCGTCATACTTTCTGTCTGGATTATTTGCAGTGAGTAGTGAGTAGGCCTATGGGAATAAGTAGTGAGTAGGCCTATGGGAATAAGTAGTGAGTAGGCCTATGGGAATAAGTAGTGAGTAGGCCTATGGGAATAAGTAGTGAGTAGACCTATGGGAATAAGTAGTGAGTAGGCCTATGGGAATAAGTAGTTAGTAGGCCTATGGGAATAAGTAGTGAGTAGGCCTATGGTAATAAGTAGTGAGTAGGCCTATGGGAATAAGTAGTGAGTAGGCCTATGGTAATAAGTAGTGAGTAGGCCTATGGGAATAAGTAGTGAGTAGGCCTATGGGAATAAGTAGTGAGTAGGCCTATGGGAATATGTAGTGAGTAGGCCTATGGGAATAAGTAGTGAGTAGGCCTATGGGAATAAGTAGTGAGTAGGCCTATGGGAAAGGAAGGGATCCAAGGAAATGAAGTTTGTAGGGAAAATACCTCAAGGGAGACCAAGAAAGAGATTGGAGGATCAGATAACAGTAAGTGTGCGAACGAGAGGAGAAGAATAGAAACAAATAAAGTAGTACAAATGGTAGATTAAGGCGTCACTCTGGTTTTAGTCTTGCGTGTTGATGACGAGTATATCAGGATTCGAATCCCAGCTGGGTTTACTTAGGGTAGTTTTCCCTAAATGATTTCCCATACTCCTTCCACGGAAATGCTGATAGATTACCTCTAAAATGATTCACTCTTCATCTCTACACCATTAGATTAATTATAATATATTCGTATAAGCTGAACAGGCGATTTAAAATGATAATGGTGGCAGGAATGAGTAAGATGAAGGCACTTTACTAAACTGACTTGGCCTAAAGCTTGAAACAATTGTTGATGATGATGATGAATGGGTTATGTAGTGAAGAAGGTCTAACTTAGATTAAATGTACTCAAATTGGCGTAGAGGGAGAGTGGAAAGGTATTTTAGGAAAAACAACCGACCAGGATTTTATCCCTAACCTCCACATCATCGGCAAACCAGATTATATAGGCTTGATACTTTAACCACAGGCTCATTGGTAAAAAATATTCATATTATTATGAATTAAACTATATCTCTACATATTTTAAATACCGTAAATAATAAAACATCTTGATTTGAAATTGAACATATCTTTTTTTTAAAAAAAAAACACAAACAAAAATTCCCAGCTTGGTAATATTTCTTAAAAAAAATAGTTGGGAAATATTTCCATGTATATATATTTATTACTTCCCACACAAATATTATTATTAATTATTATTATTATTATTATTATTATCATCATCGCGTCTTACTACCCATTTGGGTTATACGCACTTACGCTAATGTGTAATGATAGGGTGATTGTGAGATGAAATGAAGGACCTACAGTTTAACGTGGAATCCGAACCACGGTGGAGGCCTGGCATTCCCCACATTCACAAGATGTCTTGTCAGAGGTGAACGAAGGGTTTTGTAATCAGATAAGTCTGTGCCGGGACCGAGGATTGAACCCCGGCCGCCAGCACAGAAGTCTGACACCTTACCCCTAGACCACCAGGTCACCTACACAAATATTCCCAGCGTAAATTTGTCCACCTCCCATTCCTTTCTCGTGTTCCGCGTTTTTTCTTTTTGCGAGAAATATAGGCCCCCTCTGAAACTCGCACCAAGAGTCTTTTGGGGGGGGGGGGGGGGGGGGTAGTCTGAAATCTTCCCAAAGCACGACCCCTGTGCGGGCTTGTATTGAGCCGCCGATTAGAAGGAGATAGAGCTATCGCGTGTCATCAAGTTGTCGTGTCCGGGGAACTGTACATTATTTGTCATGGCATGCATGTCCAAGCTTCTCTGGGTCCGGTCAGTCGAATCGACCCCACGAGCTGAGGTTGCTTTTCCTACAGCTACGAGAACATTTAATGCTTCGGACATGAAAGGGACAATGTTTGCTTTTATTGATACGTTTAGCGCCAAGAGTAATAAAGAAAACATCCGAGGTAAAGGAAGTTAGTTTAGAAGTAGTTCATCCCGGAAATGATTAAAGAGAAGACACCACAGTGATAAGCCACCTGTAGAAAATTAACCCCATCACATACTTTCGAAGTTCAAACATAAAACTTACCCCAACCAGTAATCCAGTTTCTTAACAACCTGACGCCTCAAACTGAATGACCATTGATACATTATATAGTACCGATGGTCATTCATAGGGGGAGTGGGGAATAATTTAGTTATATATATTTTTGTATACAGGTCTATATACTATATATGTATATATACAGTAGCCCCATGGCTTCTTTGGTGCTGACTTACAGCTCACAGCTGACTTCTTACAGTCGAAATGTAGGTATATACCTACATTTTGATTGTAAAAAGTGACAGCTGCTAAACACATGTTTTGGCAGATCATCTGGTTCGGCGTAGGGATACGTAATTTGGTCTGGTAACTTTTTAAAGCTGTCAATTGTCAGCTGTGAGCTGTCAGTCAGCACCAAAGAAGCCATGGGACTACTGTGTGTGTATATGTGTGCATTTATGTAGACCTATATCGCTGTTTATATATATCTGCACAGGAGCCAATATATACCTATATCTATTTTTATATTTCAGCGGTGTTTTTACCACCTTCCCGTGGATGATGGTGGGTTTACTAGTTGTCTAAGTTGGTTTTATTCATGTGCTATAAAATTGTTCATATTCTTGAGAGTACAAGTGTACTGGAGACAACCACTTGCTATATATAGTCTTCGTCCAAGTGTTCACGTGCTCCATGATGTAAGAATAGCAATATACTGAATTTCCTCGGTGACGAGGAGTTTAAGGTGCGATTCTCAGACGGATTTATTGGGGGTATTTCCATATATATGTTTTGCTACTCTCTGTTTCTCATCCTCTCTCCCAGTTAATGATCGCTCTTTTTTCTCAAAAATTCACTCTTCTCTTGCCCACCTTTTAGAAGAAGCTGAAAAAAATAACCTATTTGTTAAAACGTATAAACTAAATACAAAATTTTAAAAATACTTAGGCTATAAAGTGAGTGCTTTTTTTTGCATTGCGTCATCACACTCGGATTAGCTGCTTATTTATATTAATGTGGGGGATTTAATGTACCCGCATTTGCGTATAAGTAGAGTGAGAAACCATGCATCATTTGTATACCCTGTAAGCTAACAGTCTTATCTTTGTCGGGTAACAATGTGGTTCATTCTTATAAGCTGCTCCATAGTGTAATACGTCAAGGCAATACTGATCCCTTATAGTATAAACGGAATGTACAATAAGTAAATAATACCCGTTTTCTTTCCCCACATGGTCTAAGCCGCTACTCTCGCAATAGACTAGACTGCCGATCGAGGTTCGAATATCATTCGGGTGAACTGAGTTGTTTTTTTTACAAACTGTTTTTCTACTCTCTCTCCACGCAAATGTGGGTACACTTCCTATAAATATAACCTCACCCCTAAAATCATTAGCGTAATTAGTATGTAATTGTATAATATTATGAAAGCGTAGTAAGATGCGGTGCTACAAATAAAACAAATTAAAATTAAGGGTAATATGTATTATTTGTAGTTTACCAGGTTAAGTTAGTTTATAAGTAATGGATTCACTTTAATGTATATAAAGTGAATCAGAATGTAAACTGCACAGTATATCACAAATAAGTCCCTCGTTTCTGGCTGTACCATTAACGTAACAACAACAATAATACATGATCTAAGGCGCTTGTTCTGTTTTGTCAAATTACTCTCTCTTCGCAACATTGTTACGTGCTTTAATTTCCTCTGAAACGCTGCCATCCCCCGGGGCAGGTAAAGAAAGAGCTGTAACAAGTTTCTTCCTTGGCTCGGAGCGGTCCAAGATTCGCTCTTTTGTCGCACCGACAAATAAACATCTAGTTTTATACCAACTGGTTTTTACCCTTATTACAGTGGCTTAATCACCCACCATCGACCCTAGAACATTTATCTCAATTAATCCAAGAGTTTGTCAACCGCTTCAATGGTCGCATGATCTAAGGCATCACTTTTGTAATATATTGCCGATTACGGGGGGATCGGGGTTCAAATCCTGATTGTGTGTGCTGAGGGTGATTTTTCTTGAACTGTTTTCCCCTATTCACTCACGTAAATGCTGGTAAACTTCCTTTAAATCCGACCTTTCTCTTCTCTAAAATGTTAGCGTTATTAGTACGTATGCTTGTAACACGAATGGGTAGTAAGATATGGTGCTAAAAAAAAATCAATAAAAATTATATATATTGTTATTCGTTTCAATGGTCATTCGGATTATTTACTAGGTAGTCCGACGACAACCTCATTTGGAAGGGTATCTGCTTCTGAAGTAAAGGTCCCGGTTTTGATTCCCGGGGTAGCTGAAAAATGTATTGAGCAGATATAACCAATTGGTTCAGAAAGTACATGTTAAAAACATTAAAAAAATATACTTATATACTTAGCACCGCGTCTTACTACCCGTTCGGGTTATACGCTTTTAAGTACTAATTACTCTAATGAATTAGGAATTGGGAAGGTTGAATTAGAGGAAGTGAACCCGCATTTGCGTGGAGGGAGAGTGGAAAACCATTTAGGAAAAACCACCCCCAGTTCACCCGACCGAGATTCGAACCTCGATCTCCCCGTCCTCAGCAGTCGGGCTCAACACGACAAGCGCGTTAGCCAACTACGCCACCGAGGCGGGTTTAAAAATAAAACTCCTATATAGGGGTAAGTAAATGTTCCATCATTCACCAATAGAGAAGGTAAACCACTACCCTAATTGAATATAAACGTTACACAATTCACCAGGTTTATCTACATCGTAGTTTTTATGATGTGAACTTTATTTCGTCCGTATTAGGACTTGTTCCCTCCTTCGATCGCCGTGTATCAAAGTCCTTGTAGTGTTGTGTTAGCACGGACAAGTATTACGGCATCCAGCTACTGTCATCACATGTGTCAAAAGTACATACGAGCTAAGTTGAGAATGGTTGTTGACAGTTGATTGTAATCATAGTTACTTCTTGTGTACACACCGTTTACCCTGGAAGGTAGGACGGGGAGGTCGGGGTTCGAATACCAGGTGGGTGGGTGCTAAGGATGGTTTTCCTAAATTAATTCCCACGTTACCTCCACCTAGGGGTGTATGAAGTCCATTTTTTCAATTATAAGTGAACTCGAATCAAATATAGCAGTGGTGCCCAATTTCCTACCAGTCAAGGACACCCCCACCTCGCCCTTAAAATATAATCTTTTCTATGTATAGAAAATAGCCGCCTCCCCTCCCCCCAATATTAATAATTAATGTTAGAAAACCTACAAAACTGAGAATTTAGCACAGTAAATTCGAGTCAAATGTTTTTTACATGTATTTATTTGTACATTAACTCTAGTTGTAATGATAATGAATATAATAGTAATAGTTAACACAAAAATTGTTAGTTAGGCCTTCATGCAAATTTATTAATTATGAAAAAGTTCATATTTATTCATTTGTGTCTAGTATTATAGTGAGATCAGTGAAACCTCTTATTTTTTCCCCCTCACTTATTGAAAATCAATTTGAAGGCTTCTATACTTGTTTTTCATGTAGCATAGTGTTGATTAATTATTATTTTAACTTTTTATTTTGTTAAATTTTGTTAGTTTTCGTGGACCCTCTTTTGGGAACCATCGGAATATAGGAAATATTCTCGAAGCAGAGTCAAAGTTATAATTTCTTGTTGTTTTACACTCGAAAAGATATGATATTTTGGTTATTTAAATTACTTTATGCACAAATAATTACTTGGAAAATGTTTTATTGCAATTGTTTGTAATATGGTGCTTCAATCTGATAAATCAAGCTATTATCACAGCATGAAATTCATTTACCTCAGCCTTTTTCCATATTAATATTAATTTGTAATGTACAAAACAGCTCAGAATGGCAGTGATTGAACATGAATTGAGTGTTTTAGCTGTCAATATTTTTACTAGTGAAGCTACGAAGCAGGAATTTTTTTCGAGGCCAAGTCGAAGTTGATGTTTGTTTCGAAGCTTCGCACACCCCTACCTCCATGCAAACGTGGTTACATTTCCTGTTTAAGCTATAGCGTTCTCAGCCCACTTAAATAATTAAAATCCGTATAGCCTGTAAGAGGAGAGAGAGAGAATGAATATGGAATTGAGGTTTTATTTAACATTTTATTTAAAAAATTCTAAAATAATTGTAATTTTAATTACACCTCCTACCGTTATACCAAAATAAATATTTGTAAATTTAACGCACTTTTTAAAATGGTTTAATTTAAGAGGTAGGGCTAGAAAATGTGTTTTTTAGTGAAAGCTCATGAACATTAGCTTGGAAAGGGAATAGAAAAAACCATTTAGAAATAACATCAATAAATCCACCCCCCTCGGTGTACTCGGTCAACCCCGACATCCCTGTCACGATCCACTCACTTGCAAGCCTGACGTCTTTCACTGCGTGACTGCCAGTTTGAGATCAATAATTTATAGGGCCTATAACTTTTTACATTCATATACTTTCCAGGCGTATAGCCCGAATGGGTAGTAAGATGCGGTGTTATAAATCTAGTACGATATAACCGTACAAACTGTTATATATATTATATTGTGTATTAAAGTTTTTAAACTCAATCTTAAAGGTCATTTTTGAAATATTCCAAATTTTCTAAAATTTATCATAAGTAAATTAATCTTAATTTAATTAATTTTAGAAAAATCAACAAACCGTATTTATTATATTGTAGAATAGTTTTTAAATAACTAATCATTAATAAAATCCTCAGAGCTATTTGCAATTTTTTTTAAATTAGTAATTAGGATTGCCAATTTTTTCAAATGTGAATATAGGACATTTGCCAAAGGTGCATCTAGAATTTGTGAGATTTTCCATTTGCTGTATACATTTATACTTATTAATTTACTTATACGTTAACTGTTGTTATTGAATGTTTATAATAATAGTGTAAAAATACTATGAAGGCTCTAGCTTGTTTTTTCTCTAATGCATGGGCTCCCTCGGTCTAAGAAGTTTGGGAAACTCTAAAGACTTGGGTGGAGGGTATAGAGAAGAATTGTAGGGTAAATCCGAGGATTAAGAGCTTGAAAATAAACACGTGCATGCACACTTTGGGGCTGGTCATCAAATTTATAAAAACTGATAGGCAGTGTTGACAATACAGCAAGAAATAATTATCTTTATTACTTTGAAAAAGTTATTTAAATAAAAACTATCTTTAATTTTTATATGCTTTTTAACGTTATTCCTAAATTGTTCCACGCTCCCCAGGTTGGGAACCAATGGTCTAACGCGTCACTCTTGCAATAGATTGGCTGACGATGCACAAGGAGATTGGTGCTCAAACCCGGGTCAGATGTACTAAGGGTGATTTTCCCCTAAATGGTTTTCCACTCTCCACGCAAATGCGGGTACACTTCCTCTAAAACAACCTTCCAAGTGTCTTACACACTAACGCAATTAGTATATATGCATATAACCCGAACAGATAGTAAGACTTGGTTCTGAAAAAAATTAATAAAAACAACTTTTTGATCATAGACGTTTGTTTTTTTCTCTGTTGCCGCGTTGGTCTCTTCTCAACGGAGCTGGCAAGTATAGCGCGGTGTTGTCGAAGGCAAACCTCGGGCCCCAGTCGTCAAAAGTGGGGCAAGAGTTGAACGTCTGCTGCCAAGGACGACCAAACCGCACTATTATCTCTCTTCTCTCTCTCTCTCTATCTCTCTCTCTCTCTCTCTCTCACACACACACACACACAGAGTTGGACCCGCTCGCCTTCAAACGTAGCTCAGGAAAAACTTGCCGCAGCGTGTTGACTTGATAACCATTAGTTGGTAAATAAATACGGCTAAAAAAAAGGGATGTGATAATGGCAGGGAGGTTATTTCTTGACCTATGTTATGTCTGTTTCTTCCCAGTATGTCTCAGTGAAAGGGTGTTAATCTACCTATCCATAGGAACTTCAATATCATTTGGTGGCATGTGTATTAAACATATTTTACTCGCCTCGGTGACGTAGTTGGCTAATGCGCTGGTCTCGTGTTGAGCTGCCGAGGACGGGGAGATCGATATTCAAATCTCTGTTGGATGAATCGGGGTGGAGGGGTTTATAAACGGTTTTCCACTCTCCTTCCACACAAATGCGAGTTCACTTCCTTTAAATTTAACCTTCTCAATTCCTAACCAATTAGCATAAATAGTACTTAAGTGTACAACCCGAACGTGTAGTAAGACGTGGTGCTATAATTTGAATTTTAAAAAATAATAAAAAAATATTTTATTTGAACACTAGCCCCCGTAAAAAAATATTGTAAAGAATCCTGTAAAACAAAACTTCAAATCATCCATCATGTCAATATAAAAACAAAAACTTTTTTTACTTTTTTGTAAATTCAGTCCTACCATCATTGTATAGCCCCCCCTCCCTCTTTTTATCCTCCCTATTTTCATCTCATTCCTCTTTCCTCGCCCCTACTCCCCCGCCCCCTTCACCAACCCCACTTTCCCTTCAACAACTTTTTTTTCCAACGACTATATAATATACTATCGACATTTTTATGAGGAATAAATTAAATTTTCAAAATAAAATATAGCCTATGCTACTCGCTGATAATGAAGCTTTATATTGGTGAAAGAATTTTTAAAATCGGTCCAGTAGTTTTTGGGTTTATCCATTATAAACAAAAAAACAAAAAATCAAATCTTTCCTCTTTATAATATTAGTATAGATGGGTGAAAGTAAGGGAATTTAAATAACTTACTAACCACCTGCTTCGGTGGCCGCGTGACCTAACGCGCCACTCTCGTGTTAGACTAGACTACCGATAATGGGGAGATCGATGTTCGAATCTGGGTCGGGTGTACTAAGGGTGGTTTTTCCAAAACGGTCTTACAATCTCCACGCAAAACGCTGGTGCACTTCCTCTAAATATAACTTTTCTAATCCCTTAAACCATTAGCTGAGTTAGTACATAGGCGTATAACCCGAACGGGTAGTAAGAAGTGTCGTTAAAAAAATTACTAATCCCGCACCTAAAAATTTAAATAAAAGTAAGAGATTTTGTTCTCGATGTTAACAAAACGGATCTAAGTTGGGAATTTTGTTTGAATATTGTCTGAAAACCCGGAAAAGTCAATGAATTTTATGATAAATATTTTGTAGCTAAGTTTAATTAGTATAAACCACTCACTTCACCTGCCCGTAGTTCGAATTCTGACCTCGTCACCGGCAAACCAGGCTGGATGAAGTTGATACCTGGCCCTCATGCCCCCCTCCCCTTTTTTTTTTCAGCACCGCGTCTTACTACACGTTCGGGTTATATGCCTATGTACTAATTACACCAATGGGTTAGGGATTAGGAAGATTTTAATCTAGAGGAAATACACCAGCATTTGCGTAGAGCGAGAGTGAAACACCATTTTGGAAAAATCTCAGTGTACCCGATCGGGATCAAACCCCAATCTCCTCGTCTTCGGCTGTCTAGTCTAACACGAGAGTAGCGCGTTAGACCATGCGGTCACCGAAGTGGATGTCAAAGTATCCTGTTTTTAAGTAAAGTTGTTTGCTTCGTAGTTAAAGGTTTTCAAGGCAGCACGATAGTAGTTCTCACGATTGAAGCCATTATTGAAGTGAGTCCAAGGAAAACCTTGTTTTAGTTTTATGTTCAAGTAATTATAAACTTTTTTTTACCTTGTCTTACCACCCGTTCACTCCATATTAGCATGTGCATTCATTTTCCTAATGTAACAGGGTTGAATAAAGTAGAATTTAGAAGAAATATACTCGCATTTATTTGTAGGGAAATTGATACACTATTTAAATTTAAAAAAAGTCAACTGTACACTCGGCCGGGGTTTCGAACCCCATCCTTCCCGGTACCAGCAAGCCAGACCAAATGATCTTGGTGCCTTAACCCTTACCTCCCCCCCTCCCCCCTTTCCATCCTTTCTACCCTCCCGATGCGGGTATATCACATAACTAGTGTCCCAAGAGGTGATATCAGAGACGGGTGGTTAATGCTCTTGTTCCTGGTCCCTTACAAGGTGGATAGTGGGGTGTGGAAGGAAGATATGGCCGGCTCTAGTCGGGCGACCCACCCAAGTATCCGCCCCCCCCCCCCTCCCCAAGCCATTCCTCACTTCAGGTAGCTAATGTGTGGAACTCAAGCGTGAGCCACCTAACTTGACCTCCTCTGTCACGCCTCATTGGGGCCCGGACACACTTTAAGACCATGGCAAGGTCAGGTTAAGGTCGACTTTCCTATAGCGGGTAAGTGAGGTGGCCGCAATCAAACATCGCACGACGCGTGACCGACGAAGATATTCACTTCAACCATGATTTTGTGTACTATGTTAAACCATGAGCTCATTCGATTCTTTGGTTCGATTTCGGGCTGTACTCATGAAACTATTTACACTTTAGGTGTGTGTGTGTGTGTGTGTGGTGTGTGTGTGAGGAGGGGCGGGGGGGGGGGACAGGCAAGAAAAGGCCATTGTTTTTGCAGTTTTTATAGCAAAACTTTTTTTTGGCGCAAATAAATCAAATATTGCTCTAATACAAACATAGAGATTAATTACCTTCACATGATGATATAAACAGTACTTGAATATTGGTCAAGGGTATCTTGGAATTTAATGACAACTTTTTATCTTAGCTAAAAAAGTTTTATCATTTAATGCCGTTGTTTTCATGACAGATATTCAATAACCGTTGATATCACCGTGTGACGAACATTAAACTCTTCTGTTTCTATTGGAACAATATTTGATTTATTTGCGCCAAAAGAGTTTTGCTTAAAAAAACTGTAAAAAAAACACAAGTTTTTTTTCTTGCGTCCCCTTCCATCCCACCTTAAAGGTGGTATGCAAGAACGAGCTTGAGTGAGTATATGTTGAGTGGGCCAGTATTGTGAGTGGATCGTTAGTAGTGTTGATTTGCCAGCTAATAGGTACGTTCTTGCAGACGGACCAATAGCAGGTAAATTGTTGACCCCGGAGGTCTTGAGGTAAAGTGCTCGTCTCAGGAACAGATTTTCATCGGTTCAAACCCAGCTGGGGTCGATGGAATTTTTCCCTGAGCGAATAAAATCCGTAGCACAACTTCCTTCGGAGGAGAAGTAAATCCATCGGTTCCATGTTGATTATGAAATGTATAATAACCTTAGAAAGTATGTTAAAATACCTTCCCGGCAAAATTGTTGAACTGCTTATAGAAATGTTCATGTGCTGATATATTATAATCAGTCGGTTCAGAAAATATACATTAAAAACCTCAAACAAATAAATAAAAATCAAGCAAATTAACACCACTCATTTATCACTCACCCTTCACTTTTACTCATTTTCGTTCTGGTTCATTCTGCCTTCAAAATTAGAAACTCTCTGAATAATGGGTGTTCAGTATTAGGCGCACTACAGGTATCGGTCCCGGTTAGAGTACCCGGCGGGCTTGCTGGTGACGGTGAGGTAGAAACTAACTCTAATATCTTTCAGGTTTACTGATGTTGGTTTTTAACAAATGATTTTCTCTGCTTCCTCCATTACTGGTGAGGGTACTTTACTTTAAACTACATTATATCTTTTACTTGTTATCTCGTGTTTTCTTTAGCGTCACGTCTTACTACCTATTTGGGCTGTACGCCTATGTATTAATATAATATAGTGGTTTAAGGTTGAGGAAGGTTGAATTCAGAGGAAGGGTACTCACGTTTGCACGGAGAAAAAGATTGGGAAACCATTTGGGAAAAACAATCCTCAGGACACCCGACCGGGATCGAAACCTGATCTCTAACTCATCGGCAGTCTAGTATGTTGCGAGAGTAACGCCTTAGACCATGAAGCCACCGAAGTGAGTATCTCGTTTATTAAACGTACAGATAGAATTTAAAAATATATAAACAAATAAGATATTGTACGCAAACTTTTAAAAAATGAAATTATATTATTTGCCAATTTAGCAACACGTTTTATTAAATAACAATTTAGTTAAAACAAGTGATATATTTCAAATGAAAAGACGTCCTTGTGACGATTGATGTGAAGGTAATGTCGACTTACCTCATCAGTTATCATTATTCGACTTACACTCCGACACGCGATAAGGGGACGAGTAGGCCTGTAAGTGAATGTTATTTAACTAGTCTAATGGTGACCTGGCGGTCTAGAGGTAAGGTGTCAGACTTCTATGCTGGCGGCCGGGGTTCAATCCTCGGTCCCAGCAAAGATTTATCTGATTACCAAACCCTTCCTTCACCTCTGACAAGACATCTTGTGAATGTGGAGAATGCCAGGCCTCCACCGTGGTTCGGATTCCACGTTAAACTGTAGGTCCTTCATTTCATTTCACAATCACCCTACCATTACACATTAGCGTAAGTGCGTATAACCCGAACGGGTAGTAAGACGCGGTGCTAATAATAATAATAACTAGTCTAATTTTCATAGAGAAGGGACTTTATTTTGTATTATCAGTTCAGGTTGTACTCATGATAATTACTCTATTGTGGTAGGGATGAGGAAGGAAGCATATTAGAGGTAATTTACCCGCGCTTGCGGGGAAGGAGAGTGAGAAACCTTATAGAAAAAAACTACCCTACAGGATTCAATTCTCGTTCTCTCCGTCATCAACAAACCAGTCCAACACGAGAGTGAAGCCTTATACCAGGGATGTGCAAACATTTACACAAGGGCCAAATGAACAAAAAAAATGGCGGTTCAAAGACCTTATTTAATTAATTTTTCTTCCCAAAATTCATTAAAATAAATAATTGATCCACACACATAATAGACTGACATTAATAAATTTAAATACCTTGTGAATGTTTAGAAATCATAAATACCTAAGTGACTTAGTGTGTTTTTAAGTTCATTCAGAAGATTTATATGACGGGGTGTGAGATGAGTAAAACTGTGAGGAGGAGATTCACAAGAGAGAAGACAGATGCTCATCAGTAAGTTGGTTTATAAGATCACTTTTCCTAAGTTTCATGGTTGAAAACACTTGTTCGCATTAATATGAGGATATAAACAATGCCGTGTATTTTTCAACATGATTCACCAAGTTTGTAAATGTTTATTTTAGAATGGTTTTGTAAAAATCAATTATTTTTTTAAAATAAATTCTGCTTCACAACGCAACACATTTTAAAATCATTCATCCCACGGGACGGATTGAACATACCGACGGGCCGTATATCACCCGCGGGCCATAGTTTGTCCATCCTTGTCTTAGATCATTCGACCACCGAAGCGGGTAAAGGGGCTTTTAGAAAACACAATCCTTTACTTGTGGCCCAAATTGATATCATTTTACGATATTGTTTATATTGTTTCTATAAGTGTTAATGTTTTCTGTCAAAAGTTACAGTTTTAAATTACACGACTTAACGTATGAATACATGAAAGAAAACATAATTACTTTCTAGCTTTCGGATAAGTCCCTTCCTATGAAAATTTGACTCTTATAAGCTCCTTATTTTGTAATGAGTCTTATTCAACGTTTAAGCCTATATATTATGAACGCTCAGTTATGTTAGTAAACAACTTACATCAATCTAACTTAAATTATGACAGCAAGCCTAACATTATACAAAATAGAACAAAATATATATTATTTATGAATCACCTGGGGATAAACAAAAGTTCCTAAGACTTGTCAACTCTTTATAACCATTTATCCACGGTAATTGGACGAGGTCGTACTACACAATTGTGTATATAACCTGCTCCTAGTCAACAAAGGGATTACTCCTATTGCTTTATCTGAAGGACGTCTGATAGTAGTACCTGGTTCAATGATTGCTTGTGCCCCACTTATTCTTCAATGAACTGAGGAAAGATAGGCCTTCACCGGTACAACTCCAGTTTTACTCTATTTAGTAGGTAAGTTTTTTTTGTGCCCCCTCTTACTACTCGTTCGGACTATACGTCTTTGTACTAATTACTCTAACAGTTTAAGGATCAGTAAGGTTGAATTTCGAGGAATTGTACCCACATTTGCTCGGAGGGAGAGTGGAAAACCCTTTTTGAAAATAGCCTCAGTATACCTGATCGAGATTCGAACTCCTGATATCCCCGTCATTGGCCGTCCGGTTTGTTGCGAGAGTGACACTTTAAGACCATGCGGCCACCGAAGTGTGTAGGTGACGTATGTTATGTTACTATTATTATTAATTCCATAAACTCCTCATGTGGAGCATTGAGCCGCAATATAGTTTCGCTACAATGGTTATTCCTTATTGCAGTTTCTGTGATATGTTAGCTACTGATGGAGCGGATTATCGACCCTAACACCCCATAGATTGTTATGAGCGAGTGAGAAAGAGCCTACTAATGTTGCTGGAAAGGGACTTTCCAGGTCTATTTTACATGCCACAATTGAAGTGGGACTGACGGATTTACTTACTTACCCTCAGAAGGAAATTGTACAGCAGATTTGTATCGCTCAACAAAAATCCGTAAACCTCAGCTGGTTTTGAACTCACAAACATCGGATTCTGAGGCGATAACTTTGCCCCAAGACCACTAGGTTAACTATATGTTATGATAATATATGGTGTATATATATATAATCAGTAAACGACTCTTAATTTAGGGAATTGCACCAACTACAAAACATCCAAACCTAAACCCTAAATTTAGTAAGATTTGGGTAGGATTAAACTTTAATAAATTACATAGTGACAGCTGCACACTCTTGTATAAATATGAAAAAATTGTTTTATCAGTTTTTAAAACTGTCATAAATGTTTATTCCTATCAAAGTTGGACCATATAAATTGTACATCAGGATTAACCCGCATATAAATAAAGTGAATACCTTTATCGGCAAAGTTTGGACTCAAACCAGGGTTCTCTTATATTTATTATGGTCACCTACTCTACCAACCCAGGCATGTGGACAGATAGTGTAAATATTTATTTTACAACAAGGTGTGGGTATGAAGACGCCCAAGCCTCTTTTTAATCTCTTTAGACACATCCTGATACCAAACCCGTTCTCCTGGACCTAAGTTTCACCTCATTAACCACCTGAAAAGCGAAACGGGGAAGATTTTAGACCCTACAATACACTATTTGTGTTTTTCAAATTACCTAGATATTATAATTCCTGAACCACATGTTGTTTTCCTCTAAATTCGACCTTCTTCATCCTTATCAAATTAGCGAATGTATTCGTATATACATGCGTATATTCCAAACGGATAATGAGAAAGGGGACATGAGGGGAGAATGTAATCAATACTCCCTAGTTAACATTTTTAATTTGTAACGCAATGGATATTTTGTCTCTAAATTATGCAAATTGTTCATAAGTTATATATTTTATCTATGTTCAAGGTAATTTACTCAGGAAACTGTTAATGTCCTCAACGTTTTTGGATGACTTTACCTAACGACGTGTGTAGTGTTTATATTATCTGCAAGTTTAGCTTACACTTCTTAAAGAATGTCGAACTTGTGAAATTTTCACAATCCAAATATACACTCATTGTTCTTTTATTTGCTTGCCAAGTCATTCTCTTCCCCCTTACTCCCCACCCCCTAAATACCACTGTCCTTGAGGCTTACACATTTAAAACATTTTATTGTGAAATAACGGAATGTATTTTATAATACTATAACGTAACCTGATAGTTTGGTTGGTGCTTTCTTGTGGGTTCATTGCTTATGACAGGTAAGGTTAGTGTTACTTTATGTAATTTGATAGTTCATTGCTGCACTTAAAAAATACGCCATTTAGCCATATCCTGGGCTGGTTCTATCCAGTCCACCTCATTGCACGCTATCCCTCTCTTGGGCTGGTTCTATCCAGTCCACCTCATTACACCCTATCCCTATCTTGGGCTGGTTCTATCCAGTCCACCTCATTACACCCTATCCCTATCTTGGGCTAGTTCTATCCAGTCCACCTCACTACACGCTATCCCTCTCTTGGGCTAGTTATATCCAGTCCACCTCATTACACTCTATCCCTCTCTTGGGTTATATCCAGTCCACCTCATTACACCCTATCCCTAGCTTGGGCTAGTTCTATCCAGTCCACCTCATTACATCCTATCTCTTTTAGGTTCGTTCTGATGTTATCCTCCCATATACGTCTAGGTCTTCCCAATGGTCTCTTCTCATTGGGCTTACCAGTCAATACCTTAAACACTGTTCTAGATTCTTCCATTCGCTTCACATGTCCTGACCACCGTAATCCCATAATCTACGAGACTTGATTATCCTAATAATGTCTTGTGATGAGTACAGGGTATGTAACACATCATAATGTAACCTCTCCCACTCCCTAATACCTTCATCCCTTTTGGAACCAAATATCTTCTTCCTAAACCCCTTGTTTTGAAAAACTCTAAATTGGTTTTTGTCTCGTAAGGTTAGAGACCACGTTTCACAACCATAGAGAACAACCGGTAAAACTATCGATAGTGACCAAAAATGCAAATAAATTCCCTGTAATTTATTTCGTTATAAACGTTATCTAAAATAACACCATCATGAGCCTAACCTAACCACCATCTTATTAATAAATGCTCTGTAATTTTAAAAAGAATGATTGTAATATCTTGATTCCTGAGACGAAAAATAGGAGTAATTTAGGGAGCACTTGCGGTCGAAATAAGGCCTCTTGAAAATGTCACACCCGCTTCGGTGGCCACATGATCTAAGGCACTACTCTCACAATAGACTAGACTGACGATGACGGGGGATCGGGGTTTGATCCCAGTCCAGTGTACTAAGGGAGTTTTTTTTCTAAATGGCTTCACACTCTCTACGCAAATGCGGATACACTTCCTCTAAATGTAAGCTTACAAATCCTTTAACCCATTAGCGTATCGCCCAAATTTGTAGTAAAACGTGATGTTAGGGAAAAAAAAGTCGTCAGACTACTTAACTACACAGCGATTGGTGCAAACTATTACGCAACAAATATCGCTCTTATACCTTAGTTCAATCAGGTTTTTAGATAAACTAAACAAACAAAACAGTCGAGTAAAAGCCACTCAACATCCCAAAATTATGGTACCATACTCATGT
Organism: Timema cristinae; assembly: GCA_039000515.1. Lineage (NCBI taxonomy): Eukaryota > Metazoa > Arthropoda > Insecta > Phasmatodea > Timematidae > Timema > Timema cristinae. The sequence continues at coordinate 28,724,435 of JBCFYV010000935.1, forward strand.
AGTGGAGTCGTGATAAACACTGTGTTATTACGACGGCGAGATATGTCGGAAGGAAATAATCTCAGCATCTTTCCATTGCTGATTATCACAAAGGAGTAATGGGACAAGGAAACAGATAAGGCTTAAATATCACGTCACATTTTAAATTTCTTCCTTAACAATTTGGAATTAAAACTTTGTTTTGATCATATATTATACATTTCAGAGTCTTTGTAATAACCAAACTCAATCACTTAAAATTCGTATGACAGGTGTTAACCTCTAAAATTCAAATTTTAGACTTTTTACTTCGTACCATATTAAATACATTGTTATGTCCTTTATTGTTACATGAAAGTTTTTGTAACTCATTTTTTAACGTTTAATACATTTATTTTAGACTTGTCATTACTTATGTTTTAGTCCAGTAGATAATGAATGGTTTATTAATTCTATGTTAAATTATTATTATTATTTTTATTATTATTATTATTATTATTTGACCATGTTAATCACTAGAAGTAAATCGTAATCATACTTTTTGAATTATAACTTTATATAATACATCTACCAACTCATTAACTGTCTAATTCATTGAATTATTTTCTTTACATAAATTTCTAAAGCATCCTATCTAAGTCTTAACTTTAATTATACCACTCCTTACTTTCAACTGTATTTAGAATGTTTTCTAAAATGTATTCTAAAATGTAATATTTATATTGAGTTGTTTAAATAATTAAATAATCAAGTTTATTAAATTCTAATTGACATGATTAACATGACGTGTGGTCTGTCTAGTTAACCCACGAGTGAGTCTCATGTTATCCTCTTACTCAAACTCGCATAACGAGGAGTGAAAGTTTACATCCTAGACGTTATAAAATTAGTGCCTGAACGCGAGCAGGTTTTATTCACCTTCGCACATTTTTTTCTTTTCTTTCTAAAGCGTCTGTTTTTAAAGGTTTTTGATACAATGGTGGGGGAAGGGGTGGACGTTTTAAGAGAACATCTCTCTCCACAGATGACAACTAACGTAGGTAACACAGCTCGAGCTATACGTCGCGTTGTGGTGGTTTTCTGTATTTTACTCGAGAAAACAATTAAATTGGGATCAGTGAGACGCTTTTAGCATTTTTTTTAATACATCACAATGGATGAGAAAACATGCTTAAAATTAAATAAAACTCTAGTAAACTTATCCAAATTTCCCTGTTGTCAAATGAAGAATGTAGAAAACCGCACTTTGATAACATTTTCCTGTTTAAGTGTTATCTTTCATCCAATATCCCGTTTAATCGTTCGTGAAATGGGCTCTTAATACCGCGCACGCTTAGAGCGAACCTTAAAGTCATTATCATCGTCCATCTACTTTCCCGAAACGTGACCACCATATTCGAATCACTGTCTCTCGGGAAGGTACTGGTGGTTTATCATTGTCTGAAACGCAACTACTCCAGAACTTTACCTCGGCCGAGGCTAATTGCACAGTTGTTAATGTGTGCGTCTAGTTTATCCCTGAAGGTTTTAGGTTCAATCTTGTTCCGGGGGGGGGGGGGGTGACCTGGTGGTCTAGGGGTAAGCTGTCAGACTTCTGTGCTGGCGGCCGGGGTTCAATCCTCGGTCCCGGCACAGATTTATTTGATTACCAAACCCTTCCTACACCTCTGACAAGACATCTTGTGAATGTGTGGAATGCCAGGCCGCCACCGTGGTTCGGATTCCACGTTAAACTGTAGGTCCTTCATTTCATCTCACAATCACCCTACCATTCCGCATTAGCGTAAGTGCGTATAACCCGAACGGGTAGTAAGACGCGGTGCTAATATTAATAATAATAATAATAATAATTGTTCCAGGGTCAAATCGCTATGTTTCTTCTCTTAGGGGATAGATCTGAGACAAATTCATATGTTGGCGCTCTTTATTATTATTATTTTGTTACATGCTCCTTTTCACACTACTCCTAACGCTAATGGGGTAAGAATGAGGGAGCTAGAATTTATATAATTGGAGGGAGATTGGGAAACCTATTAAGTAAAATTCACAATATATCTGACTGGGTTTCGAACCTCACTTGTATACAAACCAAATGAGACTGACGTTCTAGTTGGTATGTCCACCGATGCGAGTTTTTATTTAAGTAATAACTTAAAATATTGTCTTTCTGAGAAAATAAAATAAAATAATAAAAAAATTATGAACCAGGGAGAAGCATAATTTCCATTAAAACAAATTATTTCAATGTCATCTGAGCTTGTTTAATTTTAACAATTTGAAACATTTTTTTTTAAACATTTTGATTTGGATGTTTAAGAACGTATATACAAATATTATGTTATTGGCAATCAAAAACATCCAGGTCTTTTCTTTAACATACCCGTGAACAAACTTTTATGTTTATACTTCCTTTTTTTTTACAGAACTTTGGACTTGAATTTCATCATAAATTGGCATAACCTTACGTCAGTATTATGACCGACGATAAGTATGACTTCTTATTAGTCGAAGGAAATGCAGAATATAATTTATTTTAACTATAATATAATAAAATACAATGATGCATGCATTTATACGTTTGGGAGCAATAACCTTCCATCTCAACTGCTGATACTAAATAAGTACATTGTATCCATGTACTACGATTCGTTTACCAAATGATATCTCAAGTTCATTAACTTGATAAACTAACAAATTTGTGAGCCGGAGGTCAATCACGTATGCGGTCAGAGCTTATAATAAAATAATTCCTTGCGATAGTATTAGTCATATCGTTCCCTGGACGATCAAGGAAACATCCGCAAGGTCAACGTTCTCTCTTTGAACATCACGGTTGAATGTTTACGTCAGTTAGCGCCTGCGGGAAACAAAAAAAGATTGCAAGATATAATGAAACATTCCTCAAGCATTGCATTATTTTCTCATTAATTATATACCATTTATTTATCTCTGGGATGTCCAGTAGGCAGAAAAAGTTTACAAAAAACGGGTAAACATCGTAAAAAATATTTGTTCGCTGATCTCATAATTTAATATATTTAATAATTAACGCTACCTGCACCACTCATCCCCGTAAGCACAGGTGACATTCTCATCTAAACGTTATCTATAGACATTTCTATAAGAGGTATGGTTGACCTGGCAGTCTAGGGATAAGGTGTAGGACTTCTATGCTGGGGTCCGGGGTTCAATCCTCGGTCCCGGCACAGATTTATCTTATTACCAAACTCTTCCTTCACCTCTTACAAGACATGTATTAATCACAACTTGTGAATGTGTGGAATGCCAGGCCTCCACCGTGGTTCGGATCCCACGTTAAAATACGTAGCACAACTTTCTTCGGAGGGGTAGTAAAGCCATCGGCCCCATATAAATGTAAAATAACCCTGAAAAGTCTGTGAAAATATCTTTCCCGGCAAAATTGGTAGACTCTTTCACTCTCGCTAGTTGAAAATTCTCGTATGCTGATTTAACCAGTCGGTTCAGAAAGTACACGTTAAATACCTCAAATAAATAAATTAAATAAAGGTTGGAATAATCTCCTAGTAGCCTGTATAGTGATTAAATGTGTACACAAAGGTTGGTTTGTGATTTAAACGTTAGTCCACATTAGTGATCACATGTATATTTGTTCATGTATCACCTTCATGACCTTCGAGTGTGAATCGACCAATAGTTCTATAAATGCTGCTATATTATGTATCTGTATTATTCTGACAAAAAAGGGGAAGAGGGAAAGGTTAAAACCACAAGAAAATAAAACATAACTACCACTTTCTTTCCTCACGTATTTTTCACGTTCGATTTCTCCAATGTGATGACAACTCATTCATTAGCTGAAAACAATTTATTTAATTTTAATTTTATCACTTTCCCTGAAAAGTGTCGATTTTCAGTCAATTGCATTTTTTAAATCAAGGATCACGATTCAAATTTAATTACTATTATTATTGTTGTCTTAATCATTGCCTTTCCACGTGATTGGTACTACATTTCCTTAATCACCCTCATCCTCAGGTACAAAGTGCGCGTGGCCCGGACTGGCAGAAAAGTATACAGCATATAAAATGCATCATTGAAATACTTTAATTATAGTAAAAAAAATGTTTTTAAGGAGTTGAAATAACTTTAAACATCAAACTTCTTTTTAGCTTCACAACTTACTAACCCTTCGGGTTGTACGCTTATATACTAATTACGCTAATGGTTTTAGGGATTAGGAAGTTTATAGTAATAGGTGGTTTACCCCTATTTGCGTGGAGGGAGAGTGGAAAATAATTTTGGAAAAAATTACCCTCAGTACACCTAATCGAAATCCGAGCCTTGATCTCCCCGTCATCGGCAGTCTAGTCTACTGCAAGAGTAGCGCGTTAGACCACGTGGCCATTAAAACGGGTAAAATCAAATAATAATCCAGTAGAAACAAAGTGATATCAACCGTTCTTGAATGCGTATAACCTGAATGGGTCGTAAGAAGACGTGGTGATAAAAAAAATAACAATTTTTGAAAGTATGTCATAAGCATAGCGGCATTAGATGAGAAACTTATGGAGAGAAAGAGTTGTCATTAAATTCCAGGACACTCTTGACAGATATTCAAGGACTGTTTAACTCACTCTGTGAAGAAAATTAAACTCTTTGTTTCTTCTGGATAAATATTTTATTTATTTTGGCTATATATAAAAATTTCCAAAACACTTTTTCCCGCATCCGCTACACTCCCGCCTTAACTATTGCCAAATAAACTGTACACTCTTTATATTGCATTGTAGCTATCTACAAGACACCGAATGTTAGACTGGTCCGGTCCACTGTTAGACCAAAAAGTCCCCTCTTTAAAAGGGCCGACACAGCTGTCACACATCCTCTAGCGGCGATGACAAACACTTCTATCAAATAGGACTTAGACTGAGAAGTATGGTGTTTTTATCTTGTCCAACTCCATTATAAGGTAGTTTTTCTTTTCAATTTCCACTCCAGATAAATATTATTACAAAAATAATACCCGCCTCGGTGGCGTAGTTGGCTAACGCGCTTGTCGTGTTGAGCTCTACTGCTGAGGACGGGGAGATCGAGGTTCGAATCTCGGTCGTGTGAACTGGTTTTTTCCCCCTAAATGGTTTTCCACTCTCCCTCCACGAAAATGCGGGTTCACTTCCTCTAATTCAACCTTCCCAATTCTAATCCATTAGTGTAATTAGTACTTAAAGCGTATAACCCGAACGCGGTGCTAAAAATACTAAAAATAATCTCCACCGGCTGATCTCCTAGTTTCAGCTAATTCTACCAAAGTTATTGATAGCATGAGACCCATATCGGTGGGCACGTGGGCTAGATGTCGGGCTCATCTGGTCTGGTTTACCGGGGAGGTTGGGGCTCGATTGCTAAACGGGTATAGTAAGGGTGATTTTCCACTGTCTCTTTAATAAAACATGGGCACATTTCCTATAAATTCTTCTTTCCTCATCCATACCCCATCACCTTACCTAATTATAAGCTCGGAAGGTTAGTAAGACGCTATAAAATTAAAAACAAAATTTGTGGGTTGGGACATTTCTGCGTGCTACATACAAAACATATATCCTTTCCCAATCGGGAATAGAACCCGGACCTTGTTAATGTCATTAGAGACGGACCCTGCTTTCACCCTGTCTTGTCATCCTGTTTATTTTCCTCCACCAAGTCCATGTTCTCGCTGGAAGCAACATCTTTCAGACTCAGTGAATGCGAGGAATGCCAGGCCTCCCCCCGTGGTTCGGATCCCACGTTAAACTGTAGGTCCTCCATTTCATCTCACAATCACCCTACCATTACACATTAGCGTAAGTGCGTATAACCCGAACGGGTAGTAAGACGCGGCGCTAATAATAATAATAATAATAATAATAATAATAATAATAATAATAATAATAATAACATCTTTCAGAGCGCTCTCACCCGCCTGTTCTACACAGCAAAATTAAATTCTATATTTGTACTGGAGCAATATTTTATTTATTTTGGCAAAAAAAAGTTTTGCCATAAAAACTACAAAAACACTGGTCTTTTGCCGCGCCCTCTTCCATCCCACTAGGCCAACTTGAGCTCAAGCTAGGCCGTCACATATTGCAAAGCATATAACATATCAAAATTATATTAGCGTTTCTCTATTGTGCTCCGTTTGTGCTCATATGTGCCAAAAAATGAACATTTCTGTTCTAAGACTAGGTACTCTAAGGAACATTTAATATTTTTTGGGGGGAGGGGGCTAATTTGAGCTCAAGCTGGCTCACCACGTTAAATTTTATCTTAAATGTCTAATTTTAGAGTACAAATATTCATGTTCGGGAACATATAAGCACAATCATAATTCTGTTACAATGATCTTTTCAATACGTTGTGGCCTAGCTTGATCTCAAGTTGGCCCGCCGCTCCGCATTAAATGCTATCTAAAAGGCTCAGTTTCACAGCACAAGTGTTCTTGTTCAAGCACATACGAGCACAAATGTTGAACAAAAAATAAATAAAATTTGGCAGTATGGTGAGTCAGTTTGAGTTACACATTTTGGAGTCGGCATAAAATTAAAATCCGTAATTTTGAATCAAGATTTAGTTTTTCTCTAAATTATCCTTAAACTGTGTTATAAGGTGTATGCGTTAGCCCTCTATTATATGTTAAATTAAACTTATCCATTTTTTAAGTAATTTTCAAAATGTAAATTCCTTCTTCCCTCACCTAGGAACCAACAACACATCGATTGATCTTGCTGCGAGTTGTGATAAGTATGGTGGGAATATTGCAGTAGGATTTTAGTAAGAACAAACTTTTAGAAAATACAAAAACAATTTTGTTGTTACTAATATTGTATCCACAAAGAATGATAGCTCCATATCATATGACTTGTTTGAATACATGAAAGTAGCTTTAGTAAATTTTCTAGCTGTCACTTGAGGCTGTTTCTATGAAGATTGTACTATAGCATACAATTGCGTACTCGGAAGGAAGTAATGATAAAGAAAACCTATGTAGCCTCTAACCGGCCGTAAAGCATGTCCGAATTGCTTGGTTTCAAACCGTTGCCCTTTATAGATCCTCCTCCAACATGTTTTACACAAATGTTCAATGTGGCCAACCTACAAACATCCATCGAAAAATCCGCTGTTCTTTGTTTATTGGCTACTTCATCTGAAGCGATGACTCAAGTCCTTAAGATCATCAACCTCTTTCGGATCAAAATATGTTGCTAAAGGTTGTCAGAACACTGTCCTATGAATTAATTTCATTAGAAAAAAAAACACACTCTTAACTCCAGGAATTCAAGTATACTAAGAACGAGTTAGAAGGCCGGTTAAGAAAATATGCAATGGAAATGTATCTTCTTCTCTTTCATGATAATAATATTGTGTCTGTTTAAGGTGGGATTGAAGGAGATGCGAGTAAAGTTCAGTATTGTTTCAGTTTTAATAACAATTGGTTTTTTGTGGACAAACTGAATATAAAATATTGTTTGAGTATATAATATTATTTATTTAGGACAAATAATATATTAATTTAAGACTCAATCATTGAATGATAAAAATGTATTTAGTGCTTAATACAACTCTTTTTTTACTACCTTTTATGTTTTTTATAAATTTTAAAAATATAATACATTGATTGATTCTATTAGTTTAATTATATACACATAGAATTATAAAGAGTTGAGGCTGTCACTAAACGGGGAATTTCACAAAGTACTGGAATATTTGGGACATTAAACTGCCCAAAATTTAAATGGTAAGCCTTTGCTTAGAAGAAATAGTTAACTAAAAGAATAAAATACGTTGATTTGAACACATACCTTCACCCACTCCCCTTCCTATAACGGCTGCATATATTTCTACATCAGGATCAAAACTATATATTGTGGAACATCGATGGCATGACTTCATACTAATCAATTTTGTAACAAATAAATTTAATCCCTCTCTGTTACACTTCAAAGTGTTTGTAAAAATTATAATACCTTCTGGAAAACGAATGGAATTTTTTTATAAAGGAAACAATGGTGACTACTTGAATATCTGTCATAAACCTAATAGAATTTGATGAGAAACTTTTCAAATGTAGACAAAAGGTCCGTTTAAATTCCGCGATGCCCATGACATATATTCAAGAGCTGTTGAGATTACTATGTGTAGCAAATTTAACTAAATGTGTATACTGAAACAATGTTTTATTTGTTTTGTTTATAAACATTCTATAAAAAAAAACTTGTTAAATAGTGGCTCTTAGCTCATTATTCCTTCCTTCACACGGGTCATTTAAATTTTGCAAATAGGAAAGGAGATTATTTTGTTCATGCAGCGCAAACAGAGCCTTTTATTTTCTTTAAATTTAACTTTTGTTTTATTCACTCAACGGCAGTCTGCAAGACTTTTGATTTAAAGCTTGATCAACAAGGAAATTATTAGTGCCGACGTTCTGTGGTTATACCAATCTTTTCTTGGGTCCATAGTTTTTACCAGGTATAGCTTACCCATTAAAAAAAAAGCGGACAGTTAAGAGGGAGAGGGTTTAAAAAATATGACGACTATAATATTTAGGAATGGACTTGTTTTACTTTTGGCAGTGGTTACTGATGATAGGCCGACTATCGTTGGGGAATTAGTTCAGGTAGTGACACAAAACCAAACCGGGGTACCCTAAAGCTATGATCGCCGTCTGCATCAGTGGGAAACATTGCACGAACAAGGCGAGGTAAATCCACACAGGCTTCGTTGATCCGATCCGACCGGCGGCGAAAGTTTCTGTCGGTGTCCTGCCACCTTGGAAAGTTGCGATCGCTACTAGTTGATGTTGTTATTGCGAATGTTGCGTTACCACGCGTGTGACGTCATATAGAATGGTCTCCTCCCCTTCCCTCCTTTTTTTTCGTCACGTGGGGTGAAATTTACACATGGATTAAACTTTTCGATAGAAAGTTTCTTACACATGTGTTGAAGATTTATTGTTAATATTTTGGGTTTGATGAATCATTCAATAACGTATTAGACTTTTAATTGAAGAACCATCTATGTCCAAAATGTGGTGAAATAGCTAGCTGCTAGGGGATATAATTTGGGCCTAAAGTACCCTGGTTCAATTCCGGTTTGTGTCAAAGAATAGATTTACTATCGATTGTATTCACGTTACTACTGTATTCCAACTATTCAAATATTTAAGTGTTAAAACTCTTGTGTTTAGTATTAGGATTTGTTGTCCGATGTTAACTTAGCTTGTAAGTCATATGTTGTTATCCACACTGGTTGGCGAGTGGACCAAACGTTAATCTATTTTAGTCTGTTTTGATTATGGTGAGTAGGTCAAAATTCGGAACCCCGGTCGTGTGTGTTTAAGTAATTTTTACTGAATGATTCCCCAATTTCCCTTCCTGTGAATGTGGATACATTTACTCTAAAATCTACCTTATTATGCTGATAGCCCGGACTAATTGTGAGACGTGCGAGTAGGGAAATTATAACTGGAAAACAAATGCCGCGGTGAGCCTTGCGTGGTTTAAGAAGGTGCTTGGTAATCGTGCGTAATGTTCTCACGCACGAACTGAGAAGACCTCACGCGCATCGGTGATGACAGTTATATAAAGTATACGCTGCATGTTGGGTGGAGGGAAAGTTACGGGGATGGGCCCGACATTTCGCAAAGCCCTACACTCTTGGCCGCTCCATTGTTTTCGTGAGCCGACAGTTAATTCTACCATCCATTTTGTAAGAATGGTCGAAAGAAATATTGCTGGACCGACAAGAAAACGCACTTTTGGAGGTTGCGAGCTTTTTTTTAGCATCGTGTCTTACTACCCGTTCGGGCTATACGCCTATTTACTAATTACGCCAATGGGCTAGGGATTAAGAAGTTGGATTTAAAGGCATTGTACCCGCATTTGTGTGGAGGGAGAGTGTAAAACCATTTAGGAATAAAACACCCTCAGAACATCCGACCGGGATTGAACCATGATCTCCCTGTCATCGGTGGTCTAGTATATTGTGAGAAGAACCCCTTAGATCATGCGGCCACCAAAGCGGATGATTTGAAAGTTGTTGTTTGAATATTTACAGGGCGTTTTGAGAATTTATTAACATTCTTTTTTCTTATTTACTTCCACGACAATACGGGTACTTTTCCTCTAAATGTTTTTCTTCCTTTTTAATTTTTATTTTTAACAACACGCCTTACTACCCATTCGGGTTATACGCTTAAGTACTAATCACGCTAATGGATTAGGAATCGGAGAAGGTTGAATTTAGTAGAAGTGAACCCACATTAGCGTGGAGGGAAAGTGGAAATCATTTAGGAACCCCTTCCCTCCAGTTCACCCAACCGATATTTGAACCTCGATCTCCCCGTCCTCGACACGAAACAAGCACGTTAGCTAACTACGCCATAGAGGTGGGTATCTTCCTTCCTCAACCCAGTCGTGTAGATTTGCGGATATCCTGGGTAATTAGAAGGAAGTCCTAGCACGAGGGTGCCATCAAGCGTCAGTGACAACTCGACCGTTGACGCGAGCCTACTACGACTGTCCTGTTAATCTTTCATAGAACATATCCTCCAATCAGCCGTGAATCAAGCAAAGCTTCCTGTCTCTGCCACGAGACGGAGGCTCTTGTGGTATTTCCTCAACACGAGAATGGGGTCATTTCTCTGGTAAGGTCTACCCTCAACGTTTCCTCCAATAACCATGCAGTGCTCTAATTACACAACATGACATTGTTCATTGACGTAGGGCAGTCCAGGCACGTGCTGGCGGAGTAAGGGAATCACATGGGCTAAGAAGGAAGGCTCTTATAAAGTCTAATTTGTATAGAAATGACCTTTTAGAAAATACAAACATTTTTTTATGTCAACATTTATCATATTTTACTATACTTTTGTGTTATTTTATAGATATTGTTAATATATATCAAAAGTGAGAGCTGTATATCACATGACTTGACGTATGAACATGTGAAAATAGATCTAATAGTTTTTGGAGCTGTCAGATCCCTGACTATTAAAAATCGACTTACAATTTTAACAAAATGGAGTCCACCCACGCCAATTGACAAGTCAACTAAATGTCAAGCTCATCTAGTTTGGTTCACCGTTGAAGGGGGGGAGGCCAGGTTTCTAATCCCAGCTGAGTATACTGATTTTTTTTTCTTAATGGCCTTCGCAGCACTGTCAGCCAACCAATGTTGATTCAAGTGCATTGTAAGCATTGTCACTCAACTCATGTTGAGTCTAGTGCCGTAGAATTCAGCCAACAAATGTTGAGTCCAGTGTCTGCTCAACACTGTCACCCAACTAATGTCGAGTCCAGTGTCTGCTCAGCACTGTCACCCAACTAATGTCGAGTCCAGTGTCTGCACAGCACATGTCTCACACACCAAACTAATGTCGAGTCTAGTGTCTGCACAGCACTGTCACCCAACTAATGTCGAGTCCAGTGTCTGCACAGCACTGTCACCCAACTAATGTCGAGTCCAGTGTCTGCTCAGCACTGTCACCCAACTAATGTCGAGTCCAGTGTCTGCACAGCACTGTCACCCAACTAATGTCGAGTCCAGTGTCTGCCAGCACTGTCACCCAACTAATGTCGAGTCCAGTGTCTGCACAGCACTGTCACCCAACTAATGTCGAGTCCAGTGTCTGCTCAGCACTGTCACCCAACTAATGTCGAGTCCAGTGTCTGCTCAACACTGTCACCCAACTAATGTCGAGTCCAGTGTCTGCACAGCACTGTCACCCAACTAATGTCGAGTCCAGTGTCTGCACAACACTGTCACCCAACTAATGTCGAGTCCAGTGTCTGCTCAACACTCTCACCCAACTAATGTCGAGTCCAGTGTCTGCACAACACTCTCACCCAACTAATGTCGAGTCCAGTGTCTGCTCAACACTGTCACCCAACTAATGTCGAGTCCAGTGTCTGCTCAACACTCTCACCCAACTAATGTCGAGTCCAGTGTCTGCACAACACTCTCACCCAACTAATGTCGAGTCCAGTGTCTGCACAACACTGTCACCCAACTAATGTCGAGTCCAGTGTCTGCACAACACTGTCACCCAACTAATGTCGAGTCCAGTGTCTGCACAACACTGTCACCCAACTAATGTCGAGTCCAGTGTCTGCACAACACTGTCACCCAACTAATGTCGAGTCCAGTGTCTGCTCAACACTGTCACCCAACTAATGTCGAGTATAATGTGAGAGGACTTATCATCAGTAATTTCCACGCACTGTATATTCACTAGTTATTTGGGTCAATGTTGTTTTTTTTCCCTCCTGGTTTTCGTCACTTTCACCGATCATTGTGTGATGTCACTTGAATGTGTACTAATTCGTCTGATCGGTCGCGTGCACTAAATCAGACGGCGCTCTGACTGGCTGTTCCGGTTTCTGACCCAGGTTCCGTGCATACCACTACACGACTAAATCACCAATATTTTTAATTGATAGTTTAGACTAAATACTCAATGTAAATCGTAATGGACCTTAAGGGAGGGGTTTGAAGGGATGGCTTGTCAAGGTAAATATTAATTCAACCCACTTCACTGGCCAATTGGTCTAAGGCGTCACTCTTTAGACTGGCCTGCTGATGATGGGGATATATCAGGGCTCAAATCCTAGTCGGGTCTGTCAAGGATGTGTTTTTTTTCCTAAACGATTTCTCACTCTCCTTCCACGCAAATGCAGGTAGATTACCTTTAAACAGTTTCCTCCCTCATCCTTACCCAATTAGAGTAATTATATACGCGTATAGCTTGAACACGTAGTAAGTAATAGCTTAGTGATATGTATAATATATTTGCGTATGCATATGCATATGCATATATATAAATTCAGTAAATACGTTTAGCTTAACTTTCTACATATATTAATCTGAACATTAATTCTTGAACATTTGTCATGGGCAACGTATAATTTTAACCGGTCATAAATTTAAATTTAAGAAGTATATATTCATGACAAATTTAAAGAATGTTGTAATTACGATGTATACAGTAGCCCCATGGCTTCTTTGGTGCTGACTGACAGCTGAAGGCTTTGAAAAGTTACCATCCCAAATTATGTATCCCTACGCCGAACCATATGATCTGCAAAAACATGTGTTTAGCAGCTTACACTTCTGACAGTCAAAATTTAGGTATATACCTTCATGTTGACTGTAAGAAGTCAGCTGTGAGCTGTCAGTCAGCACCAAAGAAGCCATGGGGCTACTGTAGCAAATTAAACTAAACGTATCTACTCTAGCAATATTATATTTATTTTTACCAAAACAGTTTGTTGCTCTAAAAACTGTTAGGGATTGTCGGACTCGTGGCCGACTTTGTTCGACAACATTTGATACTCAATGTGGTGTCGCACTATTTGGTCTCGTGAACCTTGTATCACTGAACTTGAAGGAAAGTGAGGCTAGCGTGGTGGTGGTACCTGTCGGTGAACAGAGGAACCGCCGCGTGTCCTAGTTACACCGCCAACACAGCAGCCACGAACCAACCTCTGACACGGCCTCCACAGTCACGGGATCAACTTCCAAACAAACATGGCGGGTAGCGAGAGAGACCCAGCTCCTCTGCCGGATTTAGGGAACTCTCCCCGAAATAATATTAATGTCCAGGACTGATTTTGTACCTAATTTGTAAAATAAATTAATGCAATTTGAAATGTATATAGATTAAATAAGAATATTAAGTTTGGTGTTGAAAAAAAAAATATATATATATATATATATATATATAATTACGTCATCGTGGCCAGTATTTCTCACGAATTTCGCCTTTCTTTTCTATACTTTTTAAGGTGACCTGGCGGTCTAGGAGTAAGGTTTCATACTTTTGTGCAGGGGATCCGGGGCTCAACCCTCGGTCCCGACACAGATTTATCCGTTTGACAAACCCTTCATTCACCTCTGACAAGACGTGTATTAATCACAACTTGTGATGAGTGGAATGGCAGGCCTCCACCGTGGTTCGGATTCCACGTTAAACTGTAGGCTCTCCATTTAATTTCACAATCACCCTACCATTACACATGAGCGCAAGTGCGTATAAACCGAACGGGTAGTAAGACATGGTGCTAATAATAATAATGCACTTGCAGATCTTTTTACAAAGCAGTTGCTTCCTACTCTAGATATAATGACACTATCCAAATACACGAATACAAAATATACTTTTAGTTGTATAGTATACTATTTTAGTAGGACCACTCAGTGATTTTAGGATGTCCGTCGCTGAAAAGTATTTTTAATGGTCTCTTTAAAATGACGTTTGCAGTCTTTTCCCTTCTGAATCCATAGGCCTTATGCACAGTCCCTAAACACTCATCTACAACCCGGGATTACATTTATTATTATTATTATTATTATTATTATTATTATTATTATTATTAGCACCGCGTCTTACTACACGCTCAGGTTGTACGCACTTACGCTAATGTGTAATGGTAGGGTGATTGTGAGATGAAATGGAGGACCTACAGTTTAACGTGGGATCCGAACCACGGTGGAGGCCTGGCATTCCACACATTCACAAGTTGTGGTTAACACACTTCTTGTCAGAGGGGAAGGAAGGGTTTGGTAATCAGATAAATCTGTGCCGGGACCAAGGATTGAACCCCTGAGCCCCAGCATAGAAGTTATTTGGGACAGAATTCTACTTTTTTTTTTGAACTATCCAACTGGAGTGTATTTATATATAGTTGACTTACCAGTGAGTTTTTTAAAAATATTTCATGTTCAATTAATCGGGTAATTAGCTAGTGTGTTATTAATTTTATAGGTGTGTGATTCAAATGGAGACCAATAAAATAACACGAATAAAATAGTAAAATAATATTAATTTTTAGCTGCAAAAAAAAGTTTGTATTTTATTTAAGGCCCTTCCTGTAAAATGTGAGCTTTATATATACCAACTCTCCTGAATTGTTCATAAAACGTACGCGTATGTAGCTACTACTACGATCTTACCACCCAACATGTGATGACGGTTTTACCAAAGGTGTGTTAGTGGTCCATAAAGTGTTTATCAAATCCTGTTATGATTATTTTCCCAAACATTTGTTACTAATTTCGCTATTCAAGCGTTGGTAGCTATGGAATTGTGGGAACGTACCTGGAACGAATATTTATCTGGAGGTCACGAGTTGCTGGTGGGAGCACGATAGTAGATTGGTTCAAGGACAGATGCGTATGACCTTCACGATCTCTCTCCTCTACTAAGAAAGAAACCCTATTCAGCTGCCAATTCAGGATCAAAGTTGAATAATTTAATAACATACGTTTCTTGAATAAATCCTTGCGTTTATCATATATTTTAAATGGACGAAAGCAACGAGCAAATGTTTTATTTGAAAAGCGAGGAGGATAAGAGGATGAATGATAATTTCGGAAATCAGCCGTAACTGAATCATATTCGTACGCATTGAAAATATAACAGCTGGACACGAATTGGATTCCCGTGTCCAGATGTAATATTTCAATTCATTCTAATAATATATTTCCGCTTTAGCTAAGACGTGTTTATTAAAAGGTTTAGTGTTATAATCTAAAGTTAATTTTGTTTTTTAACTCACACCGGTATTCCCGCGATCTAAAGCGACTGGATTGTTAGGTGAGCCGGATTTTTTTTTATCCAATAGTGTGGGTGGGGGAAAATTATGTTATGTCCATGTTAGGTTAGGTTGAGTAAAATGGGTTAGAAAGGATTGGGTAAGGCCTACACATAAAACCTCAAGACTCATCATGGTCTTGAGGTTGAAAATATTCAAACTTACAATACTTCCTCTGTATGTGAGAAAGTAAAAAAAAATTGCATATGATGGAAGAACTATTGTCCCCCAAATTAAACAATTATTGCCAATAGCTTGGTTTTAGGTTGACAGGTAAGAAGAAATTATATTAGGCCTTACAGCCCCTTACAAAAACATACACTAAAGGCTTAAAACAGAGCAGCAAGAGAAAATGTAGTAAAAATTATCGATAAATCTGACAAAATATTATAAATAATAAAATATAGAATATATATTGTAAATTAAATGACAACTACACAATTATATATCTTTTAAACTAACAGCAATAAGCCTACTTGTAGAATTAAAGCGTGTAATAAATAGAGCTATATCTACCTTGACTGGAAAACGTTTTTGTGTTTCATTAACTTTGTATAAATCTTTAAAATATTCGTATGTTTTTAATTTTCTTACGTAATTATTATTAGCACCGCGTCTTACTACCCGTTCGGGTTATACGCACGCTAATGTGTAATGGCAGGGTGATTGTGAGATGAAATGGAGGACCTTCAGTTTAACGTGGAATCCGAACCACGGTGGAGGCCTGGCATTCCCCACATTCACAAGATGTCTTGTCAGAGGTGAAGGAAGGGTTTGGTAATCAGATAAATCTGTGCCGGGACCGAGGATTGAACCCCGGACCCCAGCATAGAAGTCCGACACCTTACCCCTAGACCGCCAGGTCACCCCACGAAATAATGTATAAATACTTAAAAAATACACTGGCGTGTTTTATTTTTCTAACTATAAATAAATTACGTGACCTCATAGAACAGGTTACACAATGCATGGATCACGAAAATCTGCACCATACATATATATCGGTCACGTGGACGATAAATTGATGTAATTTATATAAACTTATTTGTGTAAATTGCTCGTCAGATAGTTCGTTCATGAAACCTAAATCTGGGACTAAGATTTTTTTTCGCTTTTTCCATTGCTTTTTTTTAAACTTTAAAACAACCACAAAAATACTTTTAATATACTTACTCAGATACTGTGGTACGTTCCATAAATATCCAATGAGAATTTTCACTTAAGGATGAGTCTAATCAATCTAGTTCAGTTCCCCCCCCCCCTTCTTCCATGTTAAAAAACAGGGGGTAGGGGTGGGGGCAATGTATCCATGGCTCCCACCCCTCACTGGACTGTCGGAGGTTAAGGTGGAATGGAAGGTCACGCGAGAAAAGGAAAGTGTTTTTGAAATTTTTATGGCAAAACATTTTTTTTGACCAAAATAAATCAAATATTCCTCCAATAAAAACAAAGAGTTCAATTTTATCCACGTGTTGATATCAACAGTTGCTTAATATCTGTCATGAACATAGCGGCATTAAATGACACACTTTTTAAATGAAGAGAAAAAGTGGCCATTAAATTCCAGAACACTCCATGAGAAGAAAATTAAACTCTGTATTTATACTGGAGTAATTTTTATTTTATTTTAGTAAAAAAAAAAATATTGCCATAAAAACTGCAAAAATACTTACTTTTCCTCGTGTCCCCTTCCATCTCACCTTAAGGGTAGAATCTCGGCTGTGTGCGCTCAGTTGAAGTGGTTTCCAAATCATATTTATCATGCTTGCGTTTCCCATCGTCTCTTCATGCTAATTCAGGTGCACTTCCTCTAAATCACTATTCTTCTATTCATATACTTTCGATTAATCCGTTAATAATGCATGGTGTTGTACGCAATTTTTATATATATATATATATATATATATATATATAATATGTTGGTCGGTGTTGTGTGGATTCTATTATGACAGGTTTCTGATATCATCAAATAGTGGTTGAGGTCTCTAATAAAAAGTTTAAAGATGTTGACCCACACAAAAATAAAATAAAAATGGAACTTTTATAATCGCCGCGTCTTACCGTACTACTTCTTCAGGTTATACGCATGATAATTACTCTAATGGAGTAGGGATGAGGAAGTATTTTAGAGGTAATCAACGAGCAACGAGAGAAAAAGAAACCACCCTCAGTAGACCCAACTGGTATTTGAACCCTGAACTCCCCGTCATCAGCAGGCCAGTATATAACGAGAATGACGCCTTAGACAATTCGGCCACTGAAGCGTGTCTTTTGACTGTTCCAGGGTTTTAATACAAACCCTTTGATATGAACAAGCAAAAAAAAAAGTTATCCTGGCAATATTTCGTCTGGGTACGACACTAATCGGATTTAAAATTTCTTAGTCACAATTAATTGCTGCCTTTCAGGTTGAACGGACTGTACATTGCTGATGTGCAATGCCGTAATTGGGAGGGGGGTAAATTCCCCCACCCCCTCGAAATTTTATGAACAAAATAAATATGGCTTTATTTATGGTTCAAGCCATATCAAAATTAAGTTACAAGTACAAATTATGGGGCTGTGTTACCATAAAAAAAACACTTCGGAGATTTTCTAGAGGTGTTTTAATATTTAGAATTTTTCCTAGCCTTCGTCATTTAGGGGTTTATGTTTTCATGAAGAATATTTCAAATAACTTCTAGAGGTGTTTAATATTTAGAATTTTTCCTAGCCTTCGTCATTTAGGGGTTTATGTTTTCATGAAGAATATTTCAAATAGCTTCTAGAGGTGTTTAATATTTAGAATTTTTCCTAGCCTTTGGCAACTATGGTGTTATGTTGCCACAAAAAAAAAGACTTTAGATAGCTTCTAGAGGTGTTTAAATATATTGATTTTTCATAGCCTCCGGCAGTTAGGGGTTTATGTTACTATAAAAAAACACTTCAGATAGCTTCTAGAACCGTTTATCGCTTAGAATTTTTTCTAGACTCCAGAAATTGTGAGATGTGCCCACTAACGCCCCCTCTCCCCCCCATTTGAAATTATCAGCTGGCTACGCCTTGCTGATGTAGAGTTAGCTTAGGTGATTTATTCAAAGTTTTCTCTTTTTGTTTAAACAGTAGCGAAATAAAATCTATTATATGAATAAACAAATTTTGTTTTATTTTGTTCCAAACGTGTGATAATGTTAGCTTTAATCTCATTTTGGGATTTTTCTGGAAATTGAGTGACTATGAATGCTGCTAAACTCTGTTTAAAACAGATTACAAAACACCTACTAGATAATTTCTGTGGTTTAAATTGCAGACATCATTTTTAATGTTGGGTAAGAGCTAACTGACAAATTTCATTTTGTATTACAATTATTTTCTTTCTGCCGCGTATCGTGGTCTGTTTTATTCAAAACTCGTTCCGTGCTAGTTTTTAACAATATAAATATATAGTTGATAGCTAAGTGTATGCGGGTGAATTCTAATGTAGCTGATAATTCACTTGAATTATTCTACCATGCATTTTAAGGGAAGTGCAAATATTACATTACAGTCTACTCCAGGGCTGGTGATGAACCTGAGCCACGCGGTATTCACTGATGTTCCACGCCCTAACATCCTTAATATATTATGAAGGCCTTTATAGTTATCATTGCCTCCAAATTACCATACAAGGAAATAATTTGTTATAACCAGGGCCCACATTTTGACCCTCTAAAACTGGTATATAAAAATGAGCTAAATAATCTTAAAAAATTTCAAATTTTCAAAAAATCACTTTCCAAAATTCCAACAAAAATCTTAAAAATACGACTAGATCTAACACGCACTATACAAAGGTAAAATGCAATGAAAAGCCTTAACAACTAAAAGCTTTCATTCTGCCAAATATAACATTGTTTTACAAATACCTGCTTCAGAAGTAATGGCTATTCCCTTCCAACACAATCCCCTCTCCAGATTAGTAACAGTATCTCCAGGAATGTGTATTTTACAACCAGACATCTAAGAGAACACAAAGTTTTTTGCTTACATCATCTTATTCGGACAATTTACTTTGGATCGAAAAAAGGGTGGTCTAGGAGTAAGGTGCCGGACTTATGTGCTGGGGTCCGGTGTTCAATCCTCGGTTCCGGCACGGATTTATCTGATTTCCAAACCCTTCCTTCACCTCTGACAAGACGTGTATTAATCACAGCCTGTGAATCAGGGGAATGCCAGGCCTCCACTATGGTTCGGACCCCACGTTAAGCTGTAGGTCCTCCAATTAATCTCACAATCACCCTACCATTATACATTAGCGTAAGTGTGTATAAACCAAACGGGTAGTAAGACGTGTTGTTAATAATAATAATAATAATAATAATAATAATAATAATAATAATAATAATAAATAATAGTAATAAATAATAATAAATAATAGTAATAATTATATTAATAGGAAGTATACTTGCATTTGCTTGGAGAAAAAGTGGAAAATAGTTTTGGAAAAACTACCTTTGGTACACCTGATCGAGTTTCGAACCTCGTAATCAGCACTCTCTTCCACCGCGAGAGTAGCGCGTTAGACCACGTGGCCACCGAAGCAGGTTGCATACCATTACTTTGTCAATAATGTTGACATCTTGCCTGTTTTCAATGAGTGTAAGACTCAAAATATACAAAACAATAATTTTACCGGTTGTTCTCGATGGTTGTGAAACGTGGACTCATATCTTACATGACTTTATATTCTTCAGGCGTTTCAAAAGCGAGTGTACCCGTACCTTAAGTCTACACATTTTTAGGCTATAAAATTAATTGTTGCCAATGATAAAATTGATCTTTTTTTTAAAAAAACTTTATTAAATTTATCAAACCAAACCTTAAAAAAGTAATGGGAGAGCTATATTTATTTGTCAGTAAATACGTTTCTATAATAGCCAATCATGATATTTGTTTAGTCTTATTTTTTGCATGCCTTTGTACTTTTCTTTGACACGGGGAAATTGATTTGAAGTCAAATATAAAGTATACCCTGATTTTAATAGGAAGCCCAATTTGCAAGGCTTTATTTCGTAATAAAATCCTACTCTATAGCTATATTTTAGTAGGATGAAAGGCCTCTCAAAACGGACTTTCATCTACTGTTCTGGAAGGCCTTTTATCCTATCAAAATACTACTATGCAGTGGGATTCTGGCTCAAAATAAGGCCTTCTAAAACGAACTTCCTATCAAAATCAGGGTGTGTTCGTCTTGTAGTTGAAATATCGTTTAAACAATTTTGTCCGACAGGTTTCTCTCTCTCCCATGGCTTCTTTGGTGCTGACTGACAGCTCACAGCTGAATTCTGACAGTCAACATTTAGGTATATACCTAAATTTGGACCGTCAGAAGTGACAGCTGCTAAACACATGTTTTTGCAGGTCAATTGGTTCGTCGTAGGGATACATAATTTGGTCTGGTAACTTTTCAAAGCCGTGAGCTGTCAGTCAGCACCAAAGAAGCCATGGGGCTACTATAGTTCTGTTCTTGAATAAGATCTCCACCGCTCCCTACTCTACACGGTAGGTTTTTGTTAGGTCAGGGGCAGGAGGGGTGGCGTTAAGACATATCTCGTTCAACGTATGTGTGCAAACCCCTTTTTACATTCATATTTATATATATATATATATATATATAATAAATTTGAATATAAGTTGGTTTCAAACACTTATATGGGTATTTTTTCCTCCTTAACGAAGGAAATTTACAAATTTATTTTATTCATTCTTGTTTTGGGAATAGTTTTTCCCACTATCTGGTCAGATTATACTTTTATATACTTACTACGCTAGGGAATTAGAGATGAAGAAGGTTGAATTTAGAGAGAGTGTATCAGAATTTGCGTGGAAAACAATTTTAGAACAAAAAACCCTTCAACACATCCGACTGGGATTCGAACCCCGATCCCCCTGTCATCGGCAGTCCATTCTATTATGGGAATAACGCCTTAAACCGTGCAACCATTGTAGTTAAGGTTACCAACAAAGATGTAATAATTTTCAGAAAATCTGATATTTAAATATTTCATGTAAATTCTGAAACAAATCTAAATAATTATTACTATAAATATGTCTATAATATACATGTGATTAAAGCCGCGTCATTACTGTCTTGTAACTAATCACCGTGATAGTTTATCGTTCCTCAATATTAGTTTACCTGTAGTGAATTGTTTGCGCAATTAAGGTCCTTTAATTTGGAAACTGCCTTTGTATTCGACTGAAATGAGGCTGAAAACGTTTTTTTTTTTAAACACTCCCTGCTCGAAACGTGAACAGACCTTTCCACCAATGCTATGTCTGGGTGCAAGGGCACAACTCTCCTTCAGTACAACTCATGAGGAGGGACACAAGTCACTATGCACCAGCGGTACAAGAGCCTCTTGGCGAATGTACCGTAGAGCCTGCCTACTACGTGTTTGCAGGTCAACGGCCACCGGCGACGGTTTGCGCATGCGCACGCACGACTGACCTACTTTAACCGCGGCCTTCGGTCAGTTTCGTCAAATCTCGGCAAGATGCGATTAAGGGGAGGGAATCACTTCTGAGTGTGTCGGCGAATATGTGATGTATAGTAGATGAGGGAGAGGAATTCCTGTGATTAGTTCTCATCTTCTGAACAAGTCTGTAATTTACAAGAAATCTCATCCGAAGCATCAAATTCGCAGTTTTGAATTCGCACGAGGAGAGGTCATGAGGTCAAATCTGTGAGAGTTGGAACATCTGTTTCTATATATGCGAACAACCATTTGATTATGAAACCATGTCCATCCAGTACAAGAGTACACCACTCTTTTCCGTGATCTGTGTCTTACTAACCGTCCGAGCCATCAACATAAATACTCAAAATAGGAGGAAGATAGAATTTAGAGGAAATATACTCTCATTTGCATAATGGGAGAGTGGGAAACACTTTAGGTAAGGTGATGGAGGAGGGGGGGGGGGGGAGAACCATCTCGGTCATTAAACGAGGGAAATACACTTGCATTGCCTTAGAGAGAGAGAAGATAAACACCACAGTGAAAAAATTCCATGTTAAAAATCACCACTCTAATGCGCCCCGCTTCGATTCGAGCCCAGACCGCTCGGCCACCACTTTGATGAGGGCAGGAGGGGAAGAGGTGTGGAGGAGGACTGGGCGTAGACGTGGGAGATGAAGGAATTTATTTCCTGTGTATTGGTATAACCCAAAGAACGATTGTAACCATTGAGGCTCTATTGGAGAGTGGGAGGGTTATCAACGTCATTTTAGTTTTTAAATGTAGTTAAAATTATTATGATTATGATTATTACTATGATACAAATTAGGATCTGTTAATCCCTCTAATCCTTTAGAGTTTAAAGTATTCGAGAATAATTATATTGTTTTTCAGATTTATTAAAATTTTTCAAATTTAGAATTGGCATTTGTTTTAGATCTCAAATACTGCTTATAAGTTATAACTTATTAGGCTAACTCTAGGGTCTTAACCCTTTAAATCAGGAGTCTTATGGAGGATGCCTGGCTCAGCGAGAAAATTTCAATCTCTGTCAGGCCACACGGCTTAAAATATAAAACTCTATGTTGTTTTCTGTAACCACTTCTCTATTCTCTCTGAGATTATAATACCGTTCAACTTTCACCTACAACCACCTTTTGTTGTGTCAATAAGATAAAAGGGAAATAAATCTACGAAACTTCTTATCTCAAGATAAAAAGGAAAACTCGCTGTTAGTTCTCAAATATCTTAAAATTTTATGTTGTGAGACCATCAAAAATTACTGTATTTGTTAGAGGAAGGCTGAATATATTGCCCTTTTTCATCAAGCCTAGTCTCATAGCGCCGCAAATATGAATAAAAAGTCGTTTAAAATGCGCTATTGTCACATTTTCACACGTATTTGTCCAATAATAGAACTCAATATATAAGGTTGTTAATGAAAAAAAAAGCCCTGTTGTAATCTTTTGACTTTATTTTAGCTTAAATTATATTTTAAAATAATGCATTGAGCAATTAAATTTTGCGTTAGAGCTGAGCGTCTTTGCGTCAACTTCTCACCAAAGTGGGCCCATCGTCCACCACGCTTTCTATACCGGTATTATTTCAGTAACACTATAATTTCTAAAGAAAATATGTTAATTAATTAATCTTATAAATTACGAGGAATATTGCATCCAAATAACCTTGGTTGCAATTTAAAGGAAGGGGAAAAAATGGATCCGCTTGATTTTAAAAACACAAATCCTCTTAATAGACCGTTAAACATAATCATAGATACGTTCTTATATTGTTTATTAGAGCTTAGAACAAAATTTTCCAAAATTGGTCATCAGTAAACTACTATTCAATAAATTGCTCTCTGAAAATCAAGAATCCAGTGTTATTTGCCATGAAAAACCTCTGCCCAGATACTCATTTAAAACTAAATTGTTTTGCAAACATAAGGCTTTCCAGAAAAATAATTCCATGGCAAGTGTTTGCCAACTAGACCTACATAAAGAGGAAAATAATAATATATAAAACAAACAAACTTTAACAAAAAAAAAAAGTTAAAAACTCAAAACGTCTTTAATGATTTCATTCATTTATTTATAAAATCCTAAAATTTAATTTAATTCTATTAATCTTTAAAAGTTTTTTATTCATGTTCTTATTTTAACGTAAACGTTCTGTACCAGCTGATGATATCAACGCACGACTTATAAAACTAGCTTAAATCTAGAAAAGATACAACATCCTGCCCCCAGCTATTAATACACAACTGTGAAAGGGGAAACACATATTTCACCAATGGTAAATTTTTCAACAATGCAGGAAATTGAACCCGTGACCCTAAGCTCTTTTAAATGTTGATATCAACCGGCCTATTTAGTACCTAACGGTTTTTTGTTTTGTTTTTTAACAAATATGTGTACACGTTCTTAACCATTTTATTCCCTCTATAGTATTGGTTCTCAATAGGCAGCCCGCGGAGGATGTCAGTCTGGCCCGAGGTAAATAATTAAACTTAGGTAAGGTGTCGAACTTCTGTGCTGGGGTCCGTGTTCAATCCTCGGTCCCATCACAGATTTATCTGATTACCAAACCCTTCCCTCACCTCTGACAAGACGTGTATTAATCACAACTTATGAATGTGGGGAATGCCAGGCCTCCACCGTGGTTCGGATCCCACGTTAAACTGTAGGTACTCCATTTCGTTTCACAATCACCCTATCATTATACATTAGCGTAAGTGCGTATAACCCGAACGGTTAGTAAGACGCGGTGCTATAATAAAATAATAATATAATAATAATAATATAATAATAATAATAATAATAATAATAATAATAAATAACACTGTTTCACACCGTAGGTCTAACAGCCCTGTGCTAGGTGTGACAGGAAAGGGAGGGCGTTTTCACACCTCTAGCCCGGTTCACGAAAAAATTAATATAATGGTTACCTTGGTGGGAAGTAGGCCTAATTGAGAACCACCGCTCATATTTAGTAATTATATTTACTGGACCAGGTCATTTTTCTCGCTTCTTTGAAGACAACCACAGCACTTGAATGTGTGTGTGTTACTCGGGTGTACTTGTTCGCAACTCTCCCACGCATACGAGAGATCGCCATCTCAATGTTAGCGACATATAAGGTAACAAAACTGTTGGCGAGGATTGTGAGCCGCTGCGCGAAGAACACATGGCCACACTACTTAATGTCTTGGGAAGGGCCTTTTATCTGGCAGTTATAAAAAGCTACTAAAATCTTATTTTCAGAGGACCCGTGTCAGTGGCCGAATGGTCTAAGACAGCGTTTTATCAAAACTGGGCTCCGTGCCGTAGTCCTTGGGTTCTGCTATAGTTATCTCAGCTCGTGAGGACATTTTAGAATATATTTAATTTGTTTTCCGCTATCAATAACATTAATAATCAGAATTGCTTTTTTTTTTTTCCCCAAAATTTGAATGAAGACCATTTTCCATAGGTGGAGCCAGAACATGTGACGTTTCCAGTTTGTTTGATACTTTTATACTTGTAAATTTTAACTGTCGGTATTGAATATTCATAATATTAGTTGAAAACTATTCTATTAGAGCTACAGCATGTATTTTTTCTGGCGCAAAGGCTCCTTCGGTCTAAAAAGTTTGGGAACTCCTGATCTAAAGCCTCGCTCTCGTGTAGACTGGCCTGCTGATGACGGGGGGTTATTGAGGCTCGATTACCAGTCAGGTCTATTGAGGTGGGTGTTTCCTAAATGGTTCACCACTCTCCTTCCACGCTAATGCGGGTAGATTGCCTAAAATGCTTCCTTCCTCATCCCTACACCTTTAAATTAATTATCATATAGACATACAACGTGAACAGGTGGTAAAACACGGCGACAGATAAATAAATACGTTTTCATATGAAGGCTATTATTTGAATCATGGAAACTCAGGTTGCCACAAAAGCGGGAAAAAAGACTCACATTTAATTTATTTGCATTTTTAGCACGTTTGATTAGTAATGTAAAAAAAAATCCATAAGGTACTATTATTTGAGGTTTTGATCACTTTTTAGATTAACTTTATAATGTAATTAATCAAATAAGGCATTTTTCTAGAAAGCTAAATATTATTGACTTTCAATCGATGTTGCTGGTATAAAGTGGGCTTCAAAAAAAAGGGTGTTGGGGGGTGTCTATGTCAACTTTTACGTATTCGTACGTCAAGTAATGTGATCTGTAACTATCATTTTAATAGATATTGTCAATGCCTTTAAAATAACACAAATAATATTGTCAATTTTATCGACAACAACAAAATCTGCAGTTTTTTAAACTGGGCAATTCCTTTGTGAAAATTGGATTGTACCTTCCTTGGTGATGGGCTTATGTTTACGTTAATAAAACAATTTTCAACCATTTCTTAAACTATTGGTAATAGTTTTTTTAATTTTGTTTCCTTTTAGCATGTGGCGTCTTACTATTCGCTCGTGTTATACGCTTATGTACTAATTACGGTAATGGTTCTAGGTATGAGAAAGGTAGTATTTATAGGAAGTGTATCCGCATTTGGATGGAGGGAGGGTGGAAAACTATTTTGTAAAAACCCTTTCATTACACTCGATCGAGATTCTAACCTTGATATCCCCGTCATCGGTAGTTTAGTCTACTGCGAGGGTAGCACCTTAGACCCTGTGGCCACCGAAGTGGCTGTAATTAACATTACTATTGCGTTTACTTACTACTGTGCTAGTTTTTAGTGTTCCAAACATCTACTCTGTTGGAACAAGGGGAGGAGGGAGAACTTTAAAGAAATGCACCCGTATTTACCTGTAGAGAATATAGCAGACCCCACGGAGATTAAAATAACACCAACTGCTAGTCAGAAAGACTATAGCAACATTTCATATACTGTGGGGTGGGGGAGTTAAGTTACAACAAAATCTCCAGCACTACTAATAAATATCCCCAGAAGGGTAGTAAGACGCGGTGCTAATAATAATAATAATAAATATCCCCAGAACAGTGAAAGTGTCAATAGGGATACAGCCCTGGCTAGGCAACTGGGTGGAGGGAGGGTCGAGTCATACAGGTACTTCAACAGTTAAACTGCTACAGTAGCCCCGTGGCTTCTTTGGTGCTGACTGACAATTCACGGCTGTCACTTCTGACAGTCAGAAGCGACAGCTGCTAAACACATATTTTTGCAGATCATATGGTTCGGCGTAGGGATCCATAATTTAGTTTGGTAACTTTTAAAAGCTTTTAGCTGTCAACTGTGAGCTGTCAGTCAGCACCAAAGAAGCCATGGGGCTACTGTAGTCAGTCTGTACAGTAGACGGGTTCGCGAGGAACCACGTCTGTCTGATTTCTTGCTGCTTTCACCTCAGTCTCGACGTCACGGCTGTTACATAACATCCCGTATACTACTACTATTACTACTACTACTACTACACTGTATAACAGTCTGCATGTGACGCAGTACATTTTTACGGTAGTCGTTCCCTCCCCAACATCTGGGCTCGCTACCGCTCCTAGCGGCCGTAACAATATTCGGGAGCGCTAAACCCTATTATTAGTATGACGCCCACCACAATCTCATCAAGATTATTTTGCTGATTGGGGAAATAGGGGGTGAGAAATACCTACGGTGGATCGTAGGGGAAGTCTCCCCCCCTCCCCCAACAAGCGATGACAATAGTATTTTTTATAAGTATTAAATTCTTCTTGACACAATTTAATAATTATTTATTTAAATTATTATTATTAGCACCACGTCTTACAACTCGTTCGGGTTATACGCACTTACGCTAATGTGTAATGGTAGGGTGATTATGAGATGAAATGGAGGACCTACAGTTTAACGTGGAATCCGAACCACGGTGGAGGCCTGGCATTCCTCACATTCATAAGTTGTGATTAATACACATTTCTTTAAAATAATAGGACCTGTTTCTATGTTTTTTATGACAGCAATAAGTAACTAACCTAAGGAATTGAAGAGGAGTAAAAAAAAATTCCAATAATTATTGTTCTTGTAAGGGAGGGAGGATGAGGATATTTCCTTTCAATTTTATATTTCTAATACCCGCTTTGTTGGTCGAATGGTTTAAGTTGTCACACTCGCAATATAACATACTATCGATGGTAGAAACTGAGAATGTTTTTTCCTAACTCATTTTACACTCCCCATAAACAAATGCAGGTAAAAATCCTCCAAATTCAACCTTTCTCATCCCTAACACATTACATATGCGGATAGCTCGTATGGTACTAAGACGCGGTGATAAAAAATTACCAAACTAAATTTTTTTTAAACTTGGTCATAATATATAAACTACTATATTTAGGAACACCATTTTCAGAAATAGTTTATCAATAAACTACTCATAAATAAATAAATATCTGAAAAACAGGTGTAGGTCTACAGTGTTTTTAAAAAATAAGGTAATTTTTGAACAATTTCAAAATTTCACAAATCAGTTATCACTAAACTACCTTTAATTTTATAACTATAATTACCTGATTCGGTGGCCACATAGTCTAAGGCATCACTCTCGTTAGACTAGACTGACGATTACAGAGAGATTGGCGTTCAAGTCCCGGTCGGGTGTACGAAGGGTGGTTTTCCATAAGGTTTTTTTACTTCCATTTTACGCAAATGCGGGCATATTTCCTCTACATTTAACCTTATCGTCCTTAACTCACTAGCGTAATTAGTACATAAGCTATGCATATTACCTGAACAGGTAGTAAGAACTAATATAGCTAAAACTATAATTACGATTTAGCCCCTGTCATTGGTCCATATAGCAGGTACATATCTATTTTGAACAAAATTCACTAAACCTTTTCAGCTGTACAGTCCACTATTCATAGGAAAGGGCCGAAACCGACAGCTAGAAAAGTTACTAGGTCCACTTTCACTTTTCAGGTCATGTGATCTGCAGCTGTCACTTTTGTTAGATAAAATCAATATACATAAAATAATACTCATAATATAGTAAAATGTTGACCGCCAAAAATTATTTTGAAATTTTCTAAAAGGTTCTTACTATTAAAATTAGACTGTACATACAGACGTAAAGAGAGACTGATAGAATTAGTGTAAAACCCACTTTTATGAGTATGGGGTTGTATACTGTATAGTACATCAAGATCATTCAGAATCTCGAGATAAAAAATGTAACTGATTTAAATACTTTATTTTCTCTATGAGATCCGATACTTTAGCTCAGTCGGTTGCGTGTCTGCCTACTGAGCTAAGGATCCCGGGCTCGATTCCTGACATAGCCGAAAAATGTATCATTGGTAAAATATGAGTATACCCTTTCACATTGATAAATTAACGGCCAAGGGCTGGGTTTTTTGCCTGTCTTAAGTTATATTAAAAGTCATATGAAGCTACGACAGGCCTAGAAGGCCAGCAGTGGAAAATTATATGGCTTTAATAAAAAAAAAAAAGTGGTTCAATCCTCGGTCCCGGCAAAGATTTATCTGATTACCAAACCCTTCCTTCACCTCTGACAAGACATCTTGTGAATGTGGGGAATGCCAGGCCTTCACCGTGGTTCGGATTCCACGTTAAACTGTAGGTCCTTCATTTCATCTCACAATCATCCTACCATTACACATTAGCGTAAGTGCGTATAACCCGAATGGGTAGTAAGACGCGGTGATGATAATAATAATAATAATAATAATAATAATAATAATAATAATAATAATAATAATAATAATAATAATAATAATATAATAAAAAGTGACCCAGGCCATAGGCTGGAAACAGTGATGGATTTAATGTAATGGTCTTTGTGATAAAAAGAAAATTGTCCTTAAGACTATCTACTTGCCATTTTTTACCAGGCACATTTATCACTAGGTTCTCCCCCCTGTGGTGTATCCACACCTTCCCCCCTCTCCACTGGATATATCATGACGTGGATAAGGAGGCAAGTGAGCCTAGTACTTCATGGCTGGGCGGTCAACTAGGGCTCCCGCGAGGAGTGAGTAAGGGGGAAGGGTAAACTTGAATGAACCATGGCTCATGAATGGACCATCATTTGGATTATATAACAAACTGTTCCAAAGTAGCTCATGTGTCAAGTGTACGGCCCGCAACGGTGATCACGCGGGCAAAGGTGTCAGAGTATCATGTAAAAATGTTAGAGTGTTGATAGAGGAGATCGTGATTTGAGTCCCAGTTAGGTGCATTCGGCGTGGTTTTCCACATGATATTTTACTATGTGGTTTTATAATCCTCTCTCCATGCTGATGCTATATATTGCCCTGCTCATCCCTACTCGTCAAATATTGTATGTAATAAAACATACTTACTGATTGTGAAAGCAAGTATGGACTCCAAGTATTTGGCCTCTGTTTTTTTTTAATGTTTTCCGATAACTTTTTTTAAAGTTGTATGTTTAGTATAACCTTTATTGTGTGTAAATTATACTATATATATATGCGACTATATAATATAAGCGTAGGAAAAATGATGGGTGGTTGATTTCATGGAGACATTTTGAAGAACAACCACATTGTAATACAACGGCGTTTGCCTTAAACGGTTTTTTTCTAGCACAACATTAAGGTTGTACGCTTATACACTAGTTGCGCTAATGGTTTTAGGGATTAGTAAGGTTATATTTAAAGAAAGTGTACCCACATTTTCTTTGAAAGAGGGTGGAAAATCATTTTGGAAAACCCGCCCTCCCTACACTTGACCGAGATTCGAACCTCGATCTCCTCGTCATCTGCAGTCTAGTTTACTGCGAAAGTAGCGCGTTAGGGCATGCGGCCATCGAAAAGGGTTTGAATTATTTATCCTGCACTTTCTGAACCGACTGGTTATATCAGCACACGAGAATATCTATGAGCTAGAGTGAAAGGGCCTACCTATTTTTTGCCAGGAAAGTTATTTTAATATACTTCCGAGGGTTCTTTTACCCACCACAATCCACATGAGACTGACAACTTTACTTTCCCTCCGAAGGAAGTTGTGCCAGGGATTATTATCGCTCAAGAAAATTCCGATGACCCCGGCTGGGTTTGAACGCACAAACACCTCGTCCTGAGGCTAGCACTCTACTCCAACAGCATTGAGGTCGACTGCCTTAAACGGAGGACGGAAAATTACAATAGGAAGGTAATTAACACAACAAGGTTATTGGCTTTCAACACCTTCTATTAATTATACTGACCATGTACTCTTCTCATCTTGGCTGTTGCTATCGCCCTACGAATTATGGGCGATTCTTTTTATTTACCTCCTTGTACGGTGGACGAGCAGACAAAGGCGTCTGCCTCGTCTGGTTTGGTTTTTGATGAAGGTAAGGTCGGGGTTTAAATCCCGGCCGTGTGTAGTTTCCTCCCTTCTACAGGCAACA
Source organism: Timema cristinae (assembly GCA_039000515.1). Taxonomy (NCBI): domain Eukaryota; kingdom Metazoa; phylum Arthropoda; class Insecta; order Phasmatodea; family Timematidae; genus Timema; species Timema cristinae. The sequence continues at coordinate 28,755,860 of JBCFYV010000935.1, forward strand.
TTTTCCTAAATGGTTTTCCACTCTCCCTCCACGCAAATGCGGGTTCACTTCCTCTAATAAAACCTTCCCAATTCCTAATCCATTAGCGTAATTAGTACTTAAAGCGTATAACCCGAACGGGCAGTAAGACGCAGTTTTAAATATTATATATTTATTTATTATTATTATTATTATTATTACATGCAAAAGCGGGTACAATTCATTTACCTTTTCATCTTTATCGCCTTAGTATAAATATGCGGCTAGACCGGAAGTGGACAAAACTATTCTCGGAGTGAAGTGGACGGATAAAAAATATGTGTAAATTGGACCTAAACCTATTCATTATTTTGATTTTGTTTCTTTTTTACTTTTGGTCGTTATGAGTCATAGGAAAAAGGTACCCGGCTCGTTTCCCGGTGAGAGCTTGTGTAGCTTGATTTCATCGTTCAGCGGTGTGACCTTACCTACGTTGGTATGCAGCTACCTGGTTCGCATCCCTGCTAGAACGTGTGTGGCCAGGGTTCATCGTTCATTGACGTGACCCTCCCCAGGTTGGTGTGCAGGTGTTAACGTCCGTCATAGCACGCCACTCCCGACGTCACGTCACCGAGAAAATCAATCCACGTGCCGCAAGCCCCGAGTTATTCACCTTTACATTCTGCGTGACGTCACCCAGCTGCTTCTGTTCTTAGCGCTTTCTCTCTCACTCTCTCGTGTTAAGAACCGCTCTTCCCATACCACCCCCTCAACGGTCATCTTAGTTCAATGGGATGCTCTACCCGCTAGCTTTTTTTTTCACAACGTTTTATGCCCTTTCGGGAAGGCGTATAGTCCGAACGGGTAGTAAGATGCGGCACTAAATAAATTAAAATAAACTAAATGTCCTTTCGGACCATATACATTTTTCTTAGCACCGCGTCTTACTACCTGTTAGAGTAGTGCACTTTTGTACTAATTATGCTAATGCAATATAATAATATTTAGCACCGCGTCTTACTACCCGTTCGGGTTATACGCTTTAAGTACTAATTACGCTAATGGATTAGGAAATTGGGAAGGTTGAATTAGAGGAAGTGAACCCGCATTTGCGTGGAGGGAGAGTGGAAAACCATTTAGGAAAAACCTCCCCCAGTTCACCCGACCGAGATTCGAACCTCGATCTCCCCGTCATCAGTATTCCAGTCTAATACCAGAGTAGCGTCTTAAATCATGGAGCCATTGGACTGGGTTTTATACATTTAATTACTCAATACTAGGATTGTAAAAGGTAGAATCTAGGGGAAATGTACACGCATTTATGTGAAGGGAGGGTGGGAAACCGTATAAGAAAACCCCCCTTAAACACATCCTACAAATATTCGAACCTCACCGGTAAAATAGCTTCAAATCCCCGGTTGTGTTAACCAAGGATTTTTTCCCCTATATGTTTTCCCACTATCCCTCCATGCAAACGTGGCTACCTTTTATAAATCTATCTTATCATCAATACTTGAGTAATGTAATCAAGTACGTACAGCCTGGCCGATAAATAAGACGCGGTGAAAAAAATAAGTATAATAACACATAATTTGGTAATTAATTGTGAACGATAGATTCTTAGTTCCCCTTGTTACTCGAACTTTGAACGTCTTCCCCACGTGCCTCTTGATTGAGCATGTAGTTGGATCGTCTTGATGTCGCAATCGCTTGAAATTGTTAGAACGGGAAGTTTCCGTCCTCACTTAGAGCAGAACAAAGTGTTAATTTGCAGGTTAGTGAAACGCTTAGAGCGTTGCGAAACGGCCAACATTTTAAAAATTGGGTTCTTGGTTACTAACCAATCTGAAACAGGGTTCTTGTTTACAAACCAATCTGAAACAGTTGCTGTTCACCGTGCGGCATCCGAGTCTTACCAACCGTCCGAGATATTCTTATATTCACACTGATGGGGTAAAGACGTGTACCTACCTCTATTTGCGTGAAAGGAGGGTGGGGAACTATGGAGGAAACACCATCTCATTACACCCGGATGGAACTCGAACCCCGATCTCCCCATCATCGACAATCTAATATATTGCGAGTTTATGCCTTAATACAACGTGAACACTGATGCGGTTATTCGGTTAAATTAAAAAATATATCTATTCACAGTAATGCTAAATAAAAACCTTCTAATTTAACAATCAATGCTAGCGTATTCATGCTCAGTTATCCTTCAGGAGGTCAAAATTCTTTTAGAATCTCAGCTGCGCACAAGAGGAAATTGAATCATGGACCGATATTACAGGTCGCATTTCCCGGAGTAAATCTGGAGGTGAGGGGGATATTCAGAAATGAAATGCTCGCAAAACCTTTAGCAGAACTTGAGTTTGGTGTTTATTGAAATGAACACTTTACTACTTTTTATGACTCTCTACACATAGACTTGTAGACACATAGTTTAAAAGTTGAACATTTTATCTCCTGAAGAGTTTCTTTTTAAAACTCATATTTTGGTTGATCACTAAGAACTAAATGCCCGAGAAACAAAAGGTAACGGCATAGGAGTGTTGGATGAATCTTTGTGATTCAAATTGTGTAATTTAATAAGGGGGTTACAAATTAAACCAACCCCGTGGTGTAGTGGCCAGTGCACCTGGATACGAGCCTAGGGGTCCTGGGTTCGTTTCTCGGATGGTACCTTGGATATATTTCTTAAAGAAGAATTACCCCAACAGTCACCAGAGTTTGGTTAATTATGTTTAAGTTAGGCTTTAAGGGGTTCCACACGCTTAAACTCACTATCAACATCACCTCCACTCATCGGGACATGTAAAGAGGCTCCACGGAAAGGATGTACAATTAGTACATTCGGATGTCTCCTGGGCAACGATACATTAGTACTGGATACTCTTCCCACTACTGGGCTACGAATTGTGTAGCCCAGACGCCCAATATTATTATTATCATCACACATAGTGTTGCCATTTGTATTTTCATCCTTCCCTGTTTGTTCTCCTACTGCCAGGCAGTAACGTAAAACGTTATAAGCCCAATCGTCCCTGGCATTTAGGGATTTATTATGCTCGACTATTCGAGCGCCTCTTAGTCACATTTTTTTGAAAGGCAGTGCCCCTTTAATCGCCGCTAGCGCAATCCTACGGCTCCAGCTGTAATCAATAGTGGAAAAGTTTTTTGTCGCCAGTCTCTTGTTTAGTTGTATGGGGATGATGGATATATTTCTCAGTTCAGGATACACTCATCGTTTTTTTTTTACACCAAGAACAAAACACACACATAAAATACATCGACACATACATTTTGAAGAGATAATGAATAGTACAGTTTTGACCCGCTTCGGTGGCCGAATGGTTTAACTCGTTACTCTCGTGGTAAACTAGACTTTCAATAACGGGGAGATCATGGTTTGAATCTCGGTCTGGTGTACTGAAGTTTTTTTTCCAAAATTGTTTTCCACTTTCCCTCCATGCAGATGCGAGTACACTTCCTTATAGCCTTTCTCATTCCTAAAAACATTGAAGTAATTAGTACAAAAGCGTATAACCCGTATGGTTAGTAAGACGCAGCTGTTAACAAGTTTTGGGGTTTTCCGAACCAGAATCAACGTCGCTGGCAAGTTAGCTCAGTGGTACAATATTCATACAAGCGTATAACCCCAAGGGGTACTAAGACGTTGTGGGTGACCTGGTGGTCTAGAGGTAAGGTGTCAGACTTCTATGCTGGCGGCCGGGTTCAATACTCGGTCCCGGCACAGATTTATCTGATTACCAAACCCTTCCTTCACCTCTGACAAGTCCTTCATTTAATCTCACAATCACCCTACCATTACACATTAGCGTAAGAGCGTATAACCCGAACGGTTAGTAAGACGCGGTGCTAGTAGTAATAATAAGACGTTGTGGTAAAATAAAAATCATACATTTACACGTTTTCGATATAGACATTATTTATCTCCCAAACTACCTCCTTGCCTGGATTCCAAAATATTTACCAACAATCAACATCTTGTATGACAACCATTCTATAACTCAGCTCTCACATTGCTACCTGCAGCGGTGACCTGGCAGTCTATGGCGTTTTACTCGAATTGCACTGGGTCATTGTTGACGGGGAGATCCAGACTCTTATCAGAGTTTGGTGTACAGTTGAAGTAGAGGAGTTGGTTTTACTACCCTCCACGCTAATGCGGATTCATTTCCTTTAAGCTATTCTACTCACCCCCCAGCCTTTATATTATTATTATTATTACTAGCACCGCGTCTTACTACCCGTTCGGGTTATACGCACTTACGCTAATGTGTAATGGTAGGGTGATTGTGAGATGAAACGAAGGACCTACAGTTTAACTTGGAATCCGAACCACGGTGGAGGCCTGGTATTCCCCACATTCACAAGATGTCTTGTCAGAGGTGAAGGAAGGGTTTGGTAATCCCAGCCTTTATAAAATGTATCTATTACGTTAGTAACCCTTAGCTGTCGTTCCTTTAGAAGTCATCCGTGATGCAACGATATTGCGGTGAATGTTTGAACAAAATGCCACTCACACCTTTATTACGCCGCATTGATTTCCATACATCTTGTCTTTTCAAAAAAATAGTAAAAATGCCATCAGCTGTTTACAGTAAAAAAATAAAAGAAAAAGGCACGTCAGGTTTTCAAAGCAGAAATGATCAAATCAACCGAAGTACGAATCCCTTGTTCGGACTTGTTCGGGAAATTCCGCTGTGTGTGTGTGTGTGTTTGCTTGTCGTTTCGTCATCATATAAACAATACATACCGGCTATCTTGAAATTGAACGAAACAAAGGGTTTCTGAAAGTCCTCCAGCAGCCCACAAATTCGATCAATCCCATTGGTTGTGACTTCACGTCCATGACCACGCACATCAAACTGACGAATCACAGGTCTCCTTTCAAAGTGATCAGCGCCCGAGGTTTGTTTACCATCCACTCTCAACTTCATGATACGAGATTGAATGTAGTCGGGGTCCCCGCGATAAGTTCAATGAACTGGGAAGGGCGTTTGGGAGAGCGACTGAGACGGAGATAGTGTGTGTAGTGGTAACCATGGGGAAAAGAGAGGGGGGGGGAACGATGAGGTAGGGGAAGTGAGACGGGTTCTAAGAGAGGGGAAGGGGGCACTGACTGACAGTGTTTTAGCCCGTCGGCTAAAGTGTCAGTTTGCGTCTCTTAAATGCACCTTGCAGCTTTTGATTTCAAAGGTTAGCGATAACTAGAAAAAAAAAAAAAAAGCCGGTAGTGAATTATTAGTTGGTTTTTTTTTAATCAAAAAATAAGATAAAGGCAATTTTGATTTTGTGTTTCATTTAAAATAAATGTGACAGGCGTACTATCTCCGTGCGAAAATTTATGTGTGGATGGATACAAGTGAACCGTAATTCGAACGTTTGGCGGACCGTTTTTATATTTTTAACGCGTGCGCGGGTATGTGAGTATCGTTCAAGTGAACGCTGACACGATTTCAAGGGATGGTTGTCGCGGGAGAAGCAACCACTTGTTATTTTCCTTTTAATATCTTTGTTACAGTTGTTACTTTGTTGCCAATGAAAAAAATAATAGAAATTGAAGATGTTCAGTGTGTTTGGATTAGTTTTTTTTTTTAATTTAAGGTTTTGAGTGTTTTTGTGGAGTAGTGATGTAATATACACGTGCTTTTATCAAAACAGTGTTTGCGGGCTTTTTATAAGGTCATACATATAAAAAAAAGCGAGAGCAAAGTGAATTTTTTTTATGTGTGAAAGTCATTTCAAACTTATTTTTTTATATTTACAAGTTACACAAATGATAAGTATCATTAGTGCTAAATGAATTTAAAATATCACCAGTTCATTATTTTGTAGATTGGATCGGTTCTTCCGATGTTACAAAAGCAGATGATCTTTATGTACACGTCGTGGAAATTTTAATGAATAGGCACGCTATCTATTTTTATAATTTTGAAATATAATTATATAGAAAATTTACATTAAGTTTAATATATTCATTATCTAGTACCAAGCGTGTTATGTAGGCCTACAGTAGGTAGATAAAATAGGTTGACGTGTACTTAAGGATTGCTCTGTAACGTAAAGTCCTTTTGGCAGTTTTTTGTTATTTTTAATTAATGTTTTGCTAGACTTTTACACGAGCTCTTAATGCACCGCGAAACCTTCTTTCGTACCATATAAATATCCCACCGGGATTCAAACCAAATTTCAACAGGGGATGCCTATAATTATTTTATTTTACTAAATTATCTCACGAAACAATTTTTTTAAACATAATTGGGATGCGCTATGAATTTTATGACTTATAAACAATCCTAGACAATTAGAAGAAGAACAATACTAAATTTTTAACAAAACTTTTTCATCCCCCCCCCCCCCCCAAATAAAGCCCCAAATCGATACAGCTCCGCTTTTGATAACAAAACACCTGGTTTGAAAAATTAGGTCACTTCCAAGAGCAATCAGCCCAGCCAGCAACTTGTTCATACCGCAGGTGTGTGTGGCGGGTTGACTCATCTTGTCCCACGTGACGTCACCCACCTCGGATACATGGCTGCGTTTCCTTGACGGCACTTCAGTCCGGTGTTGTACAGTTCGTTGTTAACAAGTCTTGGAACGTTGAGACACAAGCAGCTACACTCGAAACGGAAGTGACGAAACGGTGTAATGGTTTGTTTTGAAGCGTTCCGTTTCAGTCGGAACAATAAGATAGTGTTCAAACATTAAGATAACCAACCGGAACAGTTTCCCTTTTTTTTTATTATTATCTAGCCCCTGCCTTCCCCCTCCATTAAACCTTCCCATAGCAAAAAAAAAAAAAAATCGCGTTCCGTGCTAATTTGTGTGCTTCGCGGTTGGGAAGTTTCGTTGATAAATAGGTAGTTTAATCAGTGAACGGGTCGGGTCGCAGGGCTGCTGTTTTGGAATCTGAATGACTTCCTCCCGGGACCAGTAAAGAACGGTAACACTCATGCCTGTGAGAACAAACTACCCGCCTTGTATGTCATGCGCAAGTACTAGTGGAAGATTGGCCAACTTAGCTAATTTTACTCTCGTTTGGATATATGACGTACACTTTCTAAACACACAACATATTGGCTCATTACTCATAAAGCTAGCCTAACCTTGGACAAGACACCTAATATCACGCACACCTAGGGCTTAGATGTTTAATAGCAGGACCCACTCTGAATCGAACTAGGATCCCCATGACTTGTGGTCGACAACTCTAAACACTTTGTCACACTAGAACGGACAGTTTAGCCGATTTTAGCACCGGTTTATACTACTGGATATCATATTATAGTGGGCAATGATGATTTGTGTTTGCGGTTATCAACACCTTAAAACTGTAGATGTCCCAATTTTATAATAGTTACGTATTCTAGAACTCACTGTACCATCATGTTGAGCGGGTTTACCACACTGGGATCAATCATTCATTACAAGACATTCTTCTCACATAATGGCCAGTAGTTTGCAGGCTCAAATAACCCCAACTGTGTCAAAACTAGCCTGAATTCCTTTTATGAGGACATAATTCTGCATTAGTTTCAGTCAATAACATACACACTAACTTAACCTAGGACAGCACACTTAATCCGGCCCTATCTTGTAGTCTAACTCCACACAAAACATATAGTACTTTATTTTCGACATCTCTAAAGAGCAATTCCTGTTTTCAGCAGGGTTGTCCTCAATAATAAGCGCATGTGACTCTGGTACAGATGTCTGAGGTTTGACCCCAACTGACTGTTTGGAGATGGACTGTTATTCTGCTAAATAGAGGATGCCCTTCAGACAGTCAGAAGTGACACTAGGTTGTTCGAATTAGTATCCCAATCCTGTCCCGTACGCCACCACCAACCCGGAAGTGTGGTCCTGCCCCATCACGTTACACGCTAGCCAAGTGTGTGTGTGTGTGTGTGTTTTGTGTGTGTGTGCGTGCGCGTGAAAACAGTGCGCCAGACGTCACTTTCACTTGTTTACTCTTTAGTACTTTGTTTCTTTACAAGGATCAGTGGAAGCACTCCGCCAACCAGCAGTTTCCTAGCCTCGTTCACTCGCGGGTTCAGATATTTCGCTAGTCCATAAAACGTTTGACCCTCCCACGGTAGCGTTCGTGAATAAACCACCATAGCAATCACACAGGATATAGTGGGCGTGTCACTGGAATATCGGTGTACAGGAATGGTTCTATCCATACCATCTCTCATAAATTCTGTTTTGATCCTGATTTTGTGTACAAAAAAACACGTCATATTTAGAATGTTTTCATGGAATCAAAATTTGTGTTATTGTAATTAAATAATCATGATTTGACGAGGATATCATTATATGCTAATTTGTATAATTTCAATATTTTATAAAATTGATATACTTTTTTAGGTTCATTGTATCGTGATACATTTTTCAAGAGTGGTATTTTTCAGTGATGTAATATTCATCCAATTCTGAATTGGTAGCAAGACACAAGAAAATACAATTACAATAAGTGCCTTGTGGTGGCAGAAAATCAAATTTAAATAAGTGTTTATTTATTTATTTTAAAGTGTGAATACTGGGAAGCTAAGACTTTACTCTCAGGACAGTTCAAAGACATCAAAATAAAAGTTTTAAAACAAATCTGTTTTGGCTGGTCAATTTGAGAAAGAATTTTTCATGAACCAACTACTTAATCAAGTTGCGTTCAGTACAAAAAGTGCGCCGCGGCGCTGACGGATTGCTCCAGGGAGCATCTCAGAAAACGGCGAGAAGCTCAAAGACGACGTCTCTCCCACCTCTCTTCCCCAGCGGTCAGTATGCGTGAGACTCCGCGCCACAGTCCGGGAAAAAGAGGCAGAGGATCTCCTAGTTTGACCTTGAAGTCGAGTGACGTGACACCAGAGGCGCGATGGACGCCCTGGATGAACTGCTCCGGGAGCAAACCCAGGTCCCCCGTGGATGGTCCGTGTCGGGTGCTTTGGCCGCCCACTTCATAAGCGCCGCGGCGGCGACGTGTCCTCCTGGCGGCGGTGACCGCAAGACGCCGCCTGGAGCGACGTCTTCGTCTTGTTTGAGTGGAGGAGGAGGTGATGTGTCAGTGGACAGTACCAGTCCACCGCCGTCGGATGTCCTCCTGGGGGACAAGAGATCTGTCAACTCCATCAGAGGTAAAACGTGGACCATTTTTATGTTTATTTTCTCAGGTTGGCACTCCCCCCCTCCCCTTACTTTCTAATCCTTGTCAGCAAATCAACTTCATACTAACAATATTTCATTCTCTGGAAATTGAAAAATGACACCTGGACACGGGGATTGAACCCGGGATCTTTGGCTTAGGGTTCGATTCCCGTGTCCAGGTGTCATTTTTCAATTTTCAGAATATTATATCTAGATGGAGAATTTTACTCGAGTGACACCCGCAAATTATGACGCGGTAATCTTAAAAATTGTTCAACTATTCAAAATGAGTGCGTGTAGCCCAAACGGGACCAAGAAGAGGTGTAAACGAATATTTTGTTTATGTTTCATACTGTTGAAATTCGTTATGCGATGCTCGAATCTTCTATTTCTCGAATCCCTTAAATCTTAGGTGATTCGAGATTTGTAAAGATCTCAATTACAATAATTATGAAGGCCTTGACTTCAAATAACAATATTAAGCAATTGGAAAAAGGAATAAAATTGACTTGTGTATTTGGGAGAGTAATAAAATTACAAAAAAAGACAGCATTTAATTAAAATGATTCATTTACAAAAATAAATCTTTTCAAATAAATTTAAAATATTTTCACTATAACTAAAACGGCACAGTTTTAAAAATTTGAGTTTCTACAGCAAATTTCATATTTGGATTTAAAAATATAGTATTTGACCCATCTCTAGTTTAAATATAAAAATAATGGCTGTGATCCGTGACATTTTGTGAAGGTCTTCTCTTATCAACTTTTGCATCATGTCAAAGTCACGGTAACACCTTTTAATTGGGGTCACAAACAAAATTCGTTCATAATTTGCGATTCAAGGGGAATATATCTGCCTGTAGCCTGATAAAACTTTGACTGGCTCATTAAACGTCAGATTATACTTTTCTGCGAAATAAATGCCAACAAAAACTCGATACGTTTAATAAAATTCTCTATGCAGAAAAATAATGCTGTTGACGAAAGTAAATTAAAAAAAAAACAGGAAGAGAAATGTGTTATCGCGAAGATTTGATATTTAAGAGGTCACTAACATTAGACTAGCATTAAAAAAAACGGTTAGTGCAAACACACGAGACAAGATAAGCAAGGCTTGCCGCAAAATGCGTAGGAACTAGGTTGAGAGCTGATTGTAAAACAATGATTCGGGCACTTTTATTTAGTTTATTTGAGGTACTTAACGTGCAATATCTGAACCAACTTATTATAATAATCACCATACGGAAGGGCCTACCAATTTTGGCGGGAAAGGTATTCTCCCATACCTTCCAGGGTTCTTTCATATGCCAAAAACATGGGGCCGACAGATTTACTTCCCCTCCGAAAGAAGCCACGCTACGGATTTTTATCGCTCAAGAAAAATTAGTTGACCCCGGTTGGGTTTGAACCTCCAAACATTGGTTCCTATGATGAGCACTTCACCCCAAGACCACCGAAGTCGAAGAAACTTTTATCGACTCGCACAGATTGTGCTGATTTATTTCTTGTATCGGGTCCTGTGAACCAGGTGTGTGTGTTGTGTGTGTGTGTGTGTGTGTGTGTGTGTGTGTGTGTGAGAGAGACTGAATCTTACTACCCATCCGGGCTAGCCACAAATTTATATTACTGGGGTAAGGATGAGGATGATATAATATAGAAGGAATATAGATCCATTTGCATAGAGGGAGAAAGAAAAACTACTTGGTTAAAAGAAACAACCTCAATACACCCAACAACGATGCGAAACCCGATCTCCCCATCATCGGTAATCTAGTCTATTACGAGTGTGACGCCAAAAGCTATGACTACACGAGACGCACCACAGTGCCGGTAACTAAAAAAAGAAAACCATTTTTATATTCTTTATAGACTGAGTACTATAACAAAATAGGTTTATATTTTTATTTTTACTTGCAAAGGTTTTCATCTATTTTCATAAAATTAAGTTAGCTATTAATTACGAAGAATAGGTGACCTGGTGGTCTAGGGGTAAGGTGTCAGACTTCTGTGCTGGCGGCCGGGGTTCAATCCTCGGTCCCGGCACAGATTTGTCTGATTACCAAACCCTTCCTTCACCTCTGACATATCTTGTGAATGTGGAGAATGCCAGGCCTCCACCGTGGTTCGGATTCCACGTTAAACTGTAGGTCCTTCATTTCATCTCACAATCACCCTACCATTACACATTAGTGTAAGTGCGTATAACCCGAATGGGTAGTAAGATGCGGTGCTAATAATAATAATAATAATAATTACGAAGAATAAAGTTTTAAGTTAGCTAGTAACTAAGAAGATGAATGTTTGTTGTTCAATAAGTTGTTGTATATAATATTGTTTATCTTGTATGTAATGTTGGAAACAATGACTACAAAGTCACACGTGCAACGGCTGTGAAAGAAATGCCGTTCGGGATCGCCTAAGCTGGTGAAGTTTACGTGCTCCTATAGACATTCTCGACGTAGCCGAGCTGTACTATCGTGTGACGAGATAAAGAGATGGATTGTGTATTGGCGGTTGTTCAACTTTGTGTGATTGTATCTGTGGGCCGAACGCCCCCACGCTCGGTTCACTGTATTATCTAGTCATCTCTATATGTTTACACCGGTTGTCCCCTTCCCCCCACAACCAACTTCACCCCTCCTTGTCTTACCTCAGATCTACAACAAGCTGCATTGGACAAGGGTAGGGCATCGCGAAAGAAACCATCGGACTTAAAAACAAAAGATTTTTTTTATCTACTTATACGGGAGCAGGCAAAGTGATAGACAACAAAGTGGTCGACACGAGAGGACAAAGTGGTAGACAGCAAACTGCTAGACACGAAGAAAACGACACGGACCAAGTGATCGACACGAGCTGGACCATGTGATAGACAACCAACCGGTAGACAAAATGAAAACAATTATTTGGAAGATTGGGTGGGTCAAGTGGCCGACACGACTTGGACCAACTGCTAGACAAGCTCAAGTATAGGAGTACAAAGTGATAGACAACCAAGCGATCGACACGAGAGGACCAACTGCTCGACAAACTTTGATATCATCCAGTTAAGAGTGGGCTAAGTGACAGAACAGTTAATTCAATACACGCTTGTCCTTGATTTCAAGTTATTTCCACCTACATTCTTACTTTAGCAAACCCTACAAACATATGTCAAGTAGTGTAAGTATGGTTTAACCTCCTAAATAACACTGTATGCAAGGTGTAAGTATTGTTTGACCTCCTAAATAATACTGTGCTAGGTGTAAGTATATTTGACCTCCTAAATAACACTTTATGCTAGGTGTAAAGTATTGTTTGACTTCCTTAATAATAACACTTTTTGCTTGGTGTAAGTATTGTTTGACCTCCTAAATAACACTGTTTGCTTGGTGTAAGTATTGTTTGACCTCCTAAATAACTCTGTTTGCTAGGTGTAAGTATTGTCTGACCTCCTAAATAACACTATGCAAGGTGTAAGTATTGTTTGACCTCCTAAATAATACTGTGCTAGGTGTAAGTATATTTGACCTCCTAAATAACACTTTATGCTAGGTGTAAAGTATTGTTTGACTTCCTTAATAATAACACTTTTTGCTAGGTGTAAGTATTGTTTGACCTCCTAAATAACACTGTTTGCTAGGTGTAAGTATTGTTTGACCTCCTAAATAACACTGTTTGCTAGGTCTAAGTATTGTCTGACCTCCTAAATAACACTGTTTGCTAGGTGTAAGTATTGTTTGACCTCCTAAATAACACTGTTTGCTAGGTGTAAGTATTGTCTGACCTCCTAAATAACACTATGCAAGGTGTAAGTATTGTTTGACCTCCTAAATAATACTGTGCTAGGTGTAAGTATATTTGACCTCCTAAATAACACTTTATGCTAGGTGTAAAGTATTGTTTGACTTCCTTAATAATAACACTTTTTGCTAGGTGTAAGTATTGTTTGACCTCCTAAATAACACTGTTTGCTAGGTGTAAGTATTGTTTGACCTCCTAAATAACACTGTTTGCTAGGTCTAAGTATTGTCTGACCTCCTAAATAACACTGTTTGCTAGGTCTAAGTATTGTCTGACCTCCTAAATAACACTGTTTGCTAGGTGTAAGTATTGTTTGACCTCCTAAATAACACTGTTTGCTAGGTGTAAGTATTGTTTGACCTCCTAAATAACACTGTTTGCTAGGTGTAAGTATTGTCTGACCTCCTAAATAACACTATGCAAGGTGTAAGTATTGTTTGACCTCCTAAATAATACTGTGCTAGGTGTAAGTATATTTGACCTCCTAAATACACTTTATGCTAGGTGTAAAGTATTGTTTGACTTCCTTAATAATAACACTTTTTGCTAGGTGTAAGTATTGTTTGACCTCCTAAATAACACTGTTTGCTAGGTGTAAGTATTGTTTGACCTCCTAAATAACACTGTTTGCTAGGTCTAAGTATTGTCTGACCTCCTAAATAACGCTGTTTGTCACACGGTCTAATAAGGTTTTAGAGTAGCTTGAATAAGAGTAATCATTCCGACTGAGTGGATTGGGCTGATAGTTACCACCCTTGTGGTTTTTACATCTAACTTTTACACTAATGCGGGATTATTTCATCTTAACTTAGCTCCTTATTTTAACATATTAATAAACCTGGTGCTAACGCAACATCAACAAAATATTCTTAGCTTCGATGGTTGATGGTCTAAAGCGTCATTCTCAAAATAGACTGGACTGTCAATGACGGGAATATCAGGCTTCAAATCCAGCTGGGTGTACGGAGGGTGATATTTCATTAATGGTTTACATTCTCCCTACATGCAAATGAGAGCACATATCATATAATAACAACATTTCTTCTTTAATCCATTAGTGCAATTAGAATTTTTTTTGTAGCACTGTGTCTTACCACCTGTTTGGGTTATACGCGTATTTACTAATTAAATGTGTTGAGAATGAGGAAGATTAAATGTATATATAGTGCACCTGAATTTGCGTGGTGGCAGGGTGGAAAACCTTTTAAGAAAAATCACCCTCACTGTACCTGGCAGAATCGAACCCTGATCATAAGCTACCAACTTAGTTTCTGGCAGTTGCTCTTTTATATAAAATTTTATTTCATCTTGTTAGTTCTTAAAGTATGATTTTACCATTTATAACAAAACGTTTGTCTCCTTTCCTCAGATCCGATAACTCGTTTCATTCAGAGAAACATTCTTTATTTTCAGATACCATATTGTATGTATCAAAACCTATTATTTATTCGAAATTATAACTAAACCAGTGTTAGAAAATATGTTTTGAAGAGTGCAATGTGTAAGTAAATTATTAAAATTAAAAACACGATAGTTTAAGTTTATACACATATAAGGGGACCTCACCCTTTTTGGGCTAGTTAAATCTAGGGTGTCGAGAGAACAGCAATTTCTAGGAGGATCCAGACCATCCTTATACCCAACTTTCTAAGCCCATGTTTATCACGTTGTTAGTTTTGAAATAACTTGTCTGTCACTTGAGCCACTCTTAACTGGATTCATCTGATGTTTGTCGAGCAGTTGGTCCTCTCGTGTCGACCGCTTGGCTGTCTATCACTTTGTCCTCTTATATGGGAGCTTGTCTATCACATGGTCCAGCTCGTGTCGATCACTTGGTCCATGTCGTTTCTGCGTGTCTAGCAGTTGGTCTTTTTACAGATTTGTTCTCCCGTGTCGATCGCTTGGTTGTCTATCACTTTGTACCCTATACTTGAGCTTGTCTAGCGGTTGGTCCAAGTCGTGTCGGCCACTTGACCCACCCGGCCTTCCAAATATTTTTTTATAGCTTGTCGAGCAGTTTGTTGTCTAGCAGTTTGTATGGTGCCTACTTATACATTTGTGTATAAGCAATAAATCATCTGAAAAAAAAAAACATTCGACCCCTTTGCTTTCTTTCTTCTTCCCCCCCCTCCCTCCTCCCCTTACCAACTTTATTTATTAGAACTAACTGAATATATCAACACACGACTTTCCAGTTACGGTCCAATTTTCACAGGAAGTGCCTTATCTGACAGATAGAAAATTTACTAGCTCTACTATAATATATTCTTACGTCAAGTCATATGAACTGCGGCCATCACTTGTGATAGATATTATTAACACCTATAAAATAACAATAATAAAATAGTAAAATGTTATAAATGTTTACCTTAAGAAAACATGTCTATATTTGCCAAAAAGAACCCTTCCTAATAAAATTGGACCATAGCTTTATCCTGCAACAGACACAACGTCAAGTCGCGCGCTAAAGGCAACTGAGCTAAAGAATCGTACTTTGGAAATCTTTGTTGATAAATACATATCTTATATTAATAGTTTTCCATAAAATAAAATAATTACACACCATCTCATATCCTAGCGATTATATTTGCACCTTTCTGACCCCAAGGGAACTTGAGAAGAAAGATGATTGTTGTCTCACTCATGCCCGTCCGCTGTGAAAAGCGCGATGACCAAAAAAAAAACTAAGTTTTTTTATGTTTAAAATTTAATCGCCGGTAAAATTAAATTAAATTCCCAAAACTTTAAGCGCTGGGTAGTTGGCTACGGCTACCTTCAAGTAATGTAAAACCTAATATTAAATTGCATGGGTTGGACAAAATTGGCGTAAATAAGTGACATTGAGTCTAGATATTGCCCCTAAACTGTAAATAACCAACCACCAATGGGTTTGTGCCATCATTTACAATAAGTTAAATCAGCAGTATTAGTGCCAGTAATGTCTATCGGTGACTTACTAAACAAACCTAGTATATCATAACGATTCAACTTTAACCTCAAGTAGAGACAAAAGTCACCTATTAAAATGAAAATTTGTTTTTAGTAATAATATTTAGCACCGCGTCTTACTAGCCGTTCGGGTTATACGCTTTAAGTACTAATTATGCTTTAAGTACTAATTACGCTAATGGATTAGGAATTGGGAAGGTTGAATTAGAGGAAGTGAACCCGCATTTGCGTGGAGGGAGAGTGTAAAACCATTTAGGAACCCCCCTCCCCCAGTTCACCCGACCGAGATTCGAACCTCGATCTCCCCGTCCTCAGCAGTCGAGCTCAACACGACAAGCGCGTTAGCCGACTACGCCACCGAGGCGGGTTGTTTTTAGTAAAGGTAGATAAACACACTTTGGTACTAATTACTCAAATGATTTTAAGTATTAGGAAGTATACTCGCATTTGCGTTAAAAACCATTTTAGTAAACCACCCTCAGTACACCCGACCGAAATTCGAACCTTGATCTCCCACTCATCGGCAATCAAGTCTACTACGAGAATAGCTCATTAAACCACGCGGACACCGAAGCGGGTAATGTACCCAATTACCCTCCACATATAGGCCTACTTGACTTGAAATTAGCCAATCGTCAGCACCCTGTTTAACATCTATATTGAAGGTGGCCAGCCAAATTGACCACTTTCTTGCACCTTTGGGGCTTAAAATTAAATACGCAAGTCAGCTGTCCGTTCCCCTTAAAATCACTTCCAAAAACTTAAGTTCGCTCGAAAACTCTGGCGTGTTTTGCAGTAGTCGCTTTAGAGGTTTTTGCTAAAACTTGTGGACGTGACGCGCCCTTTCCAAACACCAGATTACATTAGAACACGACTTCATTCCAACTTAACCTAGGCCAGCCCACTTGAGACATCCGGCGCTAAGAGCTTGAGCATCCTGTTAATAGGACGAACTCGTAAACAAACACTGGTAACTGATTTAGATAGGAAGGAACTTTTTTGGCTTCTATAAAAGTTAATAAAACAATGCTCATATGTCTAAACGTCAAACTTTGTGATGTGAAACTGTCAATTTTGATAAATATTATCAATACCTATAAAATACTATTAATAACACAGTAAAATGGCATAATTGCTAACTGCAAAAAAAAAGTTTGTGTTTACTCTTATTATTATTATTATTATTATTATTATTATTATTATTATTATTATTATTATTAGCACCGCGTCTTACTACCCGTTCGGGTTATACGCACTGACGCTAATGTGTAATGGTAGGGTGATTGTGAGATGAAATGGAGGACCTACAGTTTAACGTGGAATCCAAACAACGGCGGAGGCCTAGCATTCCCCACATTCACAAGATGTCTTCTCAGAGGTTCTCTTAATCAAAAACCCTACAATACATTCGTAGAGATTAGCTAGGATCGAGCTAGAGCAGGCGTGTAAATCTAGTTTGATAATTAGGACCAAATTTAAAATACTGAGAAAGCCGCATTTCAAAAAAATTCTTACTAAAACAAAATTACGATTGAGATTATATAGTAAAACACGATGCTAAATATATATATAATATAATTTTTCTGAAGACTTTCTATATACCCTACTTTTTTTTTTCCTCTCATAAATATGCACCCTTTTATTTGCAGCAATGGTATTTAGTGCTAGCCTTTAAACTTTGTGGTGACTTCACTTTATAACTGATGACAAACGTGAGCCCGTAAGCCGCGATCTCTTGGATGTTTGTTATTTTTCATAAGAGAAAAGAACTGTTCACACATTTATGGTTTGCCAAACATTGCACAAATTAAAAAAAAAAAATAGAACCGTTTTTTGGTGTGTCAAAAATAACGATTTGATATGCCAACCTCCCCTGCTAGATTTCTCCAAACAATGGCCCAAGTTCCAAATGCCATAATCTGAAATTGAGTATATCTAAAAAGTTAATAAAAAGACGATTAAGGCCGTATTGTATGTTGGTTCATCATTAAGTCCGTGGGCCACACAAAATCATGGATTGGGCGACACGCAGCCCGCGGGCCTGCGTTAGAGCAGTAGTCAGCTTTCCTAACTATTCAGCCACGGGGACACGCACTAACTTGCATTAACAACTGCCAAGGTCATCTTGCTGCCCTGTGATGCTACCCACATTTAATTTCGCTAATAGTGTAAGGATGACGAGATTAACATTAGAAGCTAGTGTAACCGCATTTGTGTTGAGGAAGAGGGGGAAACTTATTTTAGATCAAGGAACTTATACGCTTATTTTAAGGACGATGATGATACATGTTTAACGGAACGTGCTAGCGTTTGCTTGGATGGAGAATGGAAACCACCCACGGAATATAACCATTTTCGGGATACCTTGTCGATAGTGACGACTTATTGATGATGGGCCAGTAGTTATCATGTAACTTGGTGGTTAGGTGGGATATATAACATTTATATTTTTAAAAGATGGGAATTCTCCCCTTCCCCCTCTCTCCTCGTAGGTATGTCGAATGCGAAGTGAAATAGCCTCTAAAGTTCATAGTGATTCTCAATATTGATTCTCTGCAGACGCATTATCAATAGTAACGCTGGTGGCCTCAAACTGGAGATAAGGGACATTTCATTATATTTTCGCTAAATTATTTGTTTTCAATGTGTTATGCTAATCTTTCCCAACACGCCACCCCCTTTCTCCTTTTCACAAAAACTCCAATTTTTCTCTGGCTCTGTGAGTGATTATATATTCATTCGCAAATCACTTTTTTAAAAAGATAGAAGTCTTAAAAGAATTTAATATAAAAACGTATCTATGTATATCTAGATAAGGTGGTAGATAGTGTTTATCCTTGAGATAAACAGAACATGTTGTAAACCTTTGATTACTTTTAAATTACACAAAAATGTAATCAAAAGTTTGTTATTTAAAGGCTACAATGGAGGCGATGACCCTTTCCTCCCAATTATTTATAAATTACCAAAGTTTGGCGCTCAACTCCTATTTTAAATCATGTGTTTATTAATTTATATCCTTTATATTGGCTCTAGAATTTCATTAATTACGGTGGGACGGAGAGAAATGTGTTTTTATGTTCTGGAAGTTCTGCATTATATTTAAACATGTGTTGTGTTAAATTAGAATTGTATCAACGGTCGATAACTAATTATGTTAAATAATAATATCAATACGACGGCGTTAGTGTGTTTGTCTGACTCGAGAAGTCGAGACTATAGTTCTAGCGTCAGTTTGACGCACTATCGACCGGTACAAAAATAGTTTATTGATGTGCTAATGTAAATTTGTTGAATAGTTGTTATACTAATAATAACAATAATAAAAACTCCTCTAACTCCATATGTGGAGCACAGTGCCGCAGTAAATCTTTGCCTTCCAAGTTTATTCCGTCACACTTTTGAGTTTGTTCCATGAATCTCCTGAATTTCCGGTTTTATTCATCGATAGTCCTCCGCCAAGTCATCCTTGGCCTGCCCCAACGTCAGCGTCTTTGTGGTTCTCAGCCTAGAACTTCTCTTGAGACGTTTTCCTGGTCTCTACGGAGAGATTAACCAAGCCGCCACCGTTTGATCTCCAATTGGCTTATTTGTGGTTCCCAGCCCAGAGCTCTTGAGATGTTAAGTGTGGCCAAGCCATAACCTCTTGCACCGTCTTATCTCCGGTTTGATGGATAGGTTTCTGGTTGTTTGTCTCTTCAATACCTTAGTTTGGATAGTCCTGAAAGTATCCGGTTTTGGAGACCTTTAGGTTTAGGGTATATTCGCTGTGAATGTACTTTTAACGGTACGTAGGACTTTTTTTTAAGGCACATCCTTTTTACATGGTCTTCACTGTGCTGTTTTTTTCGAGATAGCTACCGTGCTATATTCTGGAGGCAAGCGATTAAAGCTAGTTTCTTTTTTGTTCTTGATTTCTGTGTTACGATTTAGCTTTAAAGCAACGAGGCTATTATCTGTAAATTTTGCTTTATTAAATTATTTTGCTTTTTACATAAATGAATCTGCTTTAATCTATTGATTTATGTACTTTTTCATGTTCCTTGTAAATGTAGCCATCCTCGCCCTAATTAAATGACCGCTAGTCAAGGATAGGCTATAGTGAGAGTGTAGGGAGGGCGAGTTTTGCCACAATCGTTGCAGTTTTTTGTATCAAAACTTTTTGTTAACAAAATTAATCAAATAGTTCTTCAACAGAAACATAAGAGTTTAATTTTCTTCAATAGTGACCTCAACAGTACTTGAATATCTGTATCTTCATTTAAAAGGTTTACTCATCAAATGGTGGTGCTCATTACATATATTCAACAAATGTTTATATAACTATATGAAGGAACTTAATTTCATATGTTTCTTCTGGAACAATAATTTATTTATTTTGGTCAAAAAAAAATTTTGCCATGAAAATTGAAAAAATACTGCTCTTGTCTCGCGTTCCTTACATTCCTACCTTTAGTTAACAGGATCTCCAGATAGTTCTCAAGCTGATAGATGAACCTTTAGCTTTATTGATTCTGTTCTCAATAACTTCCTCTGTACCTCCATTCAGGGTGAGGATACTTCCCAGATGTGGAACTTGTCCACCCCCTCAATATCGTGACTGTCGATACTAAATGGCGTGCCAGTGTAACTATCGAGTTACATCACTTTCGTCTTCTTGGCGTTGATCTTTTCGAGCTTTGCTTCCGTGTCCTTGAAGTTGTGAGCGAAAATACACAGGTCTTCTGCATAGTCCAGATATTCCAGGCCATTTGTTGGATGTACTCGGGACGGATGTCTCCTTTTTTCAATGATTTCATCATCACCAGATACAAGACCGTTGCGCCGTAATAGAGAAACACAGTTGGGAGTTTATTCCTAAATTAATGTTATATTAATTTAATCTTAAGGTTGTTCAACTGTTGCTCTGAGAAAAATACAAGTAGTAAAGTAATACACGTCATTATTTCTAATAGTTACATTTTTTATATTACATTCAAGGGTGTACATACCCTCATCGCCTAACGAGCGGACTAAACATCAATCTTGTCTATTCGGGTTTGGCGGTGACGAGGGAGTTGGTTAAACCAAGGGTGGTTTCATTAAATTGTTTTCCGCTCTTTATTATACAAATGTGGTTATACTTACCCAAAATTTTTACTTACCACTCTTTCTTCCCTCTATTCCCCATTTAGAGTTGATAGGCCTATATCGGCAGTAAAACGTGCAGTAGTAAAAAAATAAACATGTCCATCTGTCAGAAATGACACCCTTACACTCATTGCATGTACGAATTTATTAAATTATGTAGGTATCATAACTGTTAAAAGCGTTAGATAAGTGTCGATACATTTTGAGTGGACAATAAATACATTTGCCAGAAAATTCCTACTGCTGCAAACTCCTTTCTAAGTCTTAGCAAACAATGAAAACTTAATGGAATTATTTCAAATCACAACGTAGATTTCACACAACACGTGTCGCTAGTATAGGGCACCTACTTTATTTCGTTTAAAATTGTATCGAATGTTATTGACAAAATAACCAGTAAAATCGTTATTTTCTTCTAAATAACCTTTCACTTTTGCTTACACGCTATGATATATATTTACTGTAAAAACTATCTGCCGTAACTCCAAATAGGTCACCAGATTCTACTTATCTAGTTCGCCCACGACCATGCTTAGAGTTTTGCCGCACTTTTAGTTTTCTGGGTGTGCATTGAAAGTTAAAAATATGTAAATTTTTCACACCCTAAATTTTGCCTCCATACGCAAATTACCAGTTCATCAACCCTTAAATTGTGTTGGATTGGGTAGAAAAAAAAGTTACGACTATTTTTGTACGTACTATTGGACTGTACCGTGTAATTTAGTGTGGCCGTTTAAATTAACAAGATTTTACAAATTATATTATTTCTCATTTCAACTTGATATGGATGACCTGGTGGTCTAGGGGGTAAGTTGTCGAACTTTTGTGCTATGGGTACGGGGTTCAATCCTCGGTCCTGCACAGATTTATCTGATTGCCAAACCCTTCCTTCACCTCTGACAAGACATCTTGTGAATGTGGGGAATGCCAGACCTCCACCGTGGTTCGGATTCCACGTTAAACTGTAGGTCCTTCCCTTTCATCTCACAATCACCCTACCATTACACATTAGCGTAAGTGCGTATAACACAAACGGGTAGTAAGACGCGGTGCTAGTATAATAATAATAATAATAATAATAATAATAATAAGAAGAAGAATACTTGATATGCAAAGTAGGACTGCGCTTTTTGATGTATTTTAAAATGAGACACCATTATTATTACTGTAATGATGGTTTAATACGTTGAGAGGATGAATATGGATCGAGTGACGAAGCAGATATATTAAGATAGAATACGTGGATCAAAAAGAAGGGGTAGGCCACGTAAGACGTGGTTAAATGTTGTACACGAATGTGTAAAAAAGAGAAACATTAAGAGTCTTAAGAATATATATACGTATATATATATATTACTTATTTATTTTGCTTAGTCCTTTCACGGTTATTTGGACCTTTCCTGTCATCACGAAATTACACGTCTCTCAATTGTTTTGTCACACCGACAAGTTGTAAATTTACTTCACTTATCCCTCCTCTTCAGAAGGTACGAGAACTAAATGTCACTTTCATCTTGTCTGATCCATCAGTGACAGGGAGGTGGAGATCGAATCCCTTCCATGTTCCCGAAGATTTTTAAAAAAAAAGTGGTTTCCAACTTTTCCTCCATATAATAAAGCATGAAACCTTGACGATGGCACACACATAACTTTGCCTAAGATCTTCATAAGCCATCTAATCTTAGGACATCCATTAACAATCACTAGTATAAATATTGGGAAATCATAAAGTGGGGAAAACGCCCTCCGTAGTACGCTGACTCGAGGGTAGAACCTCACGCTCTAAGAGATATTTTTGAAGAAATTAAATTTATACAAATCAAACAAATTTGAGAATACAAAAACACGTGTAAAACGTATACAGAACAAGCGAACAAAGACTCTGAAGTTATTATCTATTTTATTACTAAGAAATTATAAATCTCACGCAATAGTTGGACACACAGACAATGACTGTCACTTTCGGCTTGTCAGGTTCACCGGTGACCTGGAGATCGGGGATTGAACCCCAACCAGGTGTACTACAACACATAAAAGCATGTACACTCCCTCGTCACTACCTCATTAGCGTTTGGAAATAGCTCAAACGGATTGGGAGACGTGGAACGCAGGTATTAATAATAACCCCGTACCGCATGCCTCGGGAGTTACGGTCGTTTCACCTACCCATCAACAGTTTGAGTAACGGTCTCGTTTGGTTCGGCAAATACTGTCTCCATGAGATCAGCACTTCTACACCTTACAATGGAAGGTAGCGCTTGGAAGTTGAACAAAGAAACTGCGCCTTCTCTGCTCTCCTGGTAACAAAGCGATACAACAATCATAAGACCATATGGGTGCGATAACATCATAACTGCTAGATTTTACGAAATATGTTGTGTGTATAACATTATAGCACAGTGTTTGGAACACTTGATTTATTCATACTGTACTTAGGGTATTTGTCCTCGGGGTATTTATTGATTATTTCCAAATATATATTTGTATAGGCAAAGATTGAGCAATGGGGAGATTGAGCTGTGGGCTTACCTGTCTCCTCAATGCTTATAATTTTTATTGTTATGTTTATTTGTAAGTCCATTTCTGTAGCCTATGAATTTGGGAAGTAGTACACAACACACACACACACACCTATCTTATTGGACACCTCAATAGCGTATTTCCTCTTTACAAACGAGAATTTAATGTCTCCAGCAAAATAACATAGCCACTTATTGCACAACACCTTCCCAATAACACACACGAACACCTTTGTAGACGCATGTACAGGAGCCCCATGGCTTCTTTGGTGCTGACTGACAGTTCATAGCTCACAGCTGATGGCTTTGAAAAGTTACCAGACCAAATTATGTATCCCTACGCCGAACCATATGATCTGCAAAATCATGTGTTTAACAGCTGTCACTTCTGAAAGTCAAAATTTAGGTATATACCAAAATGTTGACTGTCAGAAGTCAGCTGTGAGCTGTCAGTCAGCACCAAAGAAGCCATGGCGCTACTGTATACATTAAAATATATAAATAAGTAAAAAAACAACAACTTGTCAACACCCGTCTATATATTATTTTAAATGATAAAATGTGTCATTGTCCAACGTGTAGGGCGTGTAAAACCTTCCCCAGCAAGTGAAACAGAAGTTTGATTGCTATCACATCGGGTATTATCTATCTAGGTAATTGAAAAAAAAAAACATTCTCATATATAAAACTTTTTTAAATGTAGATAAAGTATGTTTTTTTTTTGTCATTCCTATATTTTAATGTTTTAAAGAAATGTTAATATAGTACTGTTTTTTCTGTACTTTAACTCCTCTGGTTAGAGTTATTAAGTATGCGTTACAGTCGCTCTACTGAGAACATTTCAAACGTTTGCTTATATTTTTTTAATACTATACAAACTGCACAGTGAGTTACGAACAGTATTTATTCGTCAGTCATGACTACTGTACAGTACAGTAATTAGATATTTAATACTTATGCACAATACAGGTTCATAAAGAACAAGCTATGTCTAAAAAGCTTGAAAGAGAAAATCAAATAAGGGACACTCCTTAAGCAACTGGCCATTTTTTTAATCTTCGAGGGTGTCTTCTTATGAGAGATTTCACTGTGTGTGTGTAAACACATACATACACATACATACATACATAGCGCATGAAAACTGCCAAAAAACAGTGGCCATTTTTCACATTTCTTACACACCCACCTTAAGAGAGAGTGCTGATATTTTTTATGCCATGCTTCTTGCTGCCGTTCGGGCTCACATTAACGTGCAATCTAAAGATACAGATGAACTTTAAGGGAAATTCACTAGCTAGCATTCATTCCAAGAGTGGTTGGGAAACACTTATGAAAAAAAAAAGGCATATTCAATCAATGCAACAGGTTGGGATTTAATCTCAACCTTTAGCGTTATTTTATTTTTTTCTAACCAAGTTTAATTTCGTTAATAGAACTTACTTTAGATAGGTGTCAACGTTACAATATGGAGTTTCATTTATGGAGGTCCTTTATTAAATACACAATATTTATTTAACAAAACAAGGGTGCCGGATTTTAGTTAAATTGCCAGGTAACTATGCCACTGTACTGACTATATGCCACATTTAAAATAACTATTTAAAAAGGTATTGCTTCACATTGCTTTTTATTTTGCTTCGCGTTATACTATACTTCAGGGTAGCATGCATTTAATTACGATAACGGGGTAGGAGTGATAAGGTATCATTTAGAGGACACGTGCCCATGTTTGCGTGAGTCGAACAATTTTGGTGGAAAAAATCACTATTCGGCCGGATTCAAACACCAACCTTCCGCGATTATCAAATAATACCAAACAAGCCTAGTGACTATACCGCATGTCAATCGATACGGGTAACTTTAAAATCAAGCACATCTATTATCCAATGAAATAAAATATCGACTAGAAAAAATGACAGCGGTAGTAGAGGCATTTAATGTGACGGTCGGGTCGGTGCAACAGCACAGCTGAAAACTGGACATCTTCAATCTAAGAGAAAGAACTTTTGTCATGTCCTTGAATTGTTAATTCTCCACGCATCTCCCCAAACAAGTAAACAATATTGTTTGCGAGGTGTCCGTGCAGCAACGTGCGTAGTTCTAGCAGCTCCGTCGGTGAAATGATGTCCTGTCCTCCGCGCCGGGTTAACTATAAGTGCCATATCAGGTGAAGGACACGAGTTTATAGAGCCATGATTGTGTGGGCCGGACACGCGGTAGGGACTCTTTCGTGCGTGCCAACAATCACTATCAGGGACATGATCTACTCGTCTCTTTCGTTAAGAAGAACCACAATAAACATTACAAAAATATTTATGGGATTGGGGGCACGTTCAAATGAAAAAAAATATCCACCTACGTATTAGAATGCTCAGTGTTCCTGACCTCCCATCAAGAGGTCCAAGGTTCCATCCTTGGTGCTTCCAGATTTTCTGTGAAGCATTGGCGTCCGGAACGGGGTCAACTCAGCCTCTTGAAGACAAATGAGGAGATACTTGAATGAAAAGTAGCGGTTCTGGCCTAGAAAACTGAAATTAGTGGCCACAGGTATTCGTCGTGTTGACCATGAGACAAACAACCTATAACAGTAGATGTTCTCATGAGCGTAAGAGCGTGATGGTCAAGACTGAAATAAACTTGTCTGACAATTCATATATACTGTTTTTAAGTTAACTTTAATGTATTCCTACGCCAATATGGGTGTTTTTTATCCATCACTTTCAAGAGAAAGCGTCACTTTTGACAGTAGTAAGTTAGCCTTTTATCAATAGGGTAGTGGCTAGTTTATAGTCGACCTTGGTGGTCTTGGGGTAAGGTGCTCGACCCGGTTGAGCGATACAAATTGGTAGCACAACTTCCTTCCGAGGGAGAGTACGGCCGTCAGCCCTATGACGATTATGGCATATAAAATAACCCTGGAAGTTATGTGAAAATACCTTTCCCAGAAAAATTGGTAAGCCCTTTCGCTCTCGCATGGTTGCTTGGCTGGTTCAAAAGGTGCACGTTAAATACCTCAAATACATTTTTTAAAGGGATAGTTTAATTGTGTATACAGTTTATGGATTATTTTATGTAGATCCAATTAGAGTCGTGCCATAGTCCCCAATCAGTTGACATTGTGAAGGATTTTTTAAAAATTTAGAATATATTCAAGGAATTTAAATGGTTTTTAAAAACTTATGCACACGTTAAACGCTCCCAATGCTACGTTACTGACTGACTAGATCGTGCAAAACTATACTCACTGGGAGACTGGATGAATTATGATTACATCCTCTGCAGCTGAACTGTTTATAAATATATATATATATATATAAACAGTGAGTATAGTTTTGCACGATCTAGTCAGTCAGTAACGTAGCATTGGGAGACGTTTAACGTGTGCATAAGTTTTTAAAAACCATTTAAATTCCTTGAATATATTCTAAATTTTTATATGTATATATATATATATATATAGCTGTGGCATCTCGAGAATGTGGTTTCGTACAGTTTCGGAAATGGGATTTTTTTTGGGTGTCTTATTATTACGATCATTATTATTATTATTATTATTATTATTATTAACACCTCGTCTTACTACTAGTTCGGGTTAAATGAAGGACCTACAGTTTAACGTGGGATCCGAATGACGGTGGAGGCCTGGCATTCCCCACATTCACAAGCTGTGATTAATACACGTCTTCTCAGAGGTGAAGGAAGTGTTTGGCAATCAGATACATCTGTCCTGGGACCGAGGATTGGACCCTAGACCCCCATCACAGAAGTCTGTCACCTTACCCCTAGACCACCAGGACACCAGGGTGCCTTATTGAAAGTAATTTTTCTTAGAGAGGAAGGAAATAGTTTTTTTTCGTATACTGGCCTGCTGAAGATGGGGAGATTGGGTTTCGAATCCCGGCAGAGTTTACTGAAGGAATTTTCTCCCAAATGGTTACTCACGCTCCTTCCACGCAAATGCGGGTATATTACCTATAAAATGCTTCCGTACTCATCCCTACCGCATTAGATTAATTATCATATATGCTTTTAACCTGAACAGGTAGTTAAGAAGAGGTGATTAAAAAAATCGTCACACTCCATGCCTAGTAATGATACATTGTGATACGTGTCTGAAACAATTTTTATATGACACAAGATGATGATTGGCCTTGTCGGTGAACATGGTGAATTGTTTACAATCATGGGTGAAACAAATGATGTATGATTTATGTGACTTGGTGAGCAAGCCACCCAAGCTAGCTTTAATAGGGTCCGGGCAGTAGTCTGTATTCAAGTGCAACCTCGGCTATAAATATAATATATAGGAGGTATAAATAGCGTGGAGATAGTACGCTATTGCTCCAAACCCGTTGTTTGTAGGCTGGTTACGCGTGTCACGGGCGACGAAGGCCGGTCACTCAACCCCCCGTCTAATCTGTAATAATATATACAAGACTTGTGCGACGATGCTGCCTGGCAAGGAACCTTCTTTCATGACGACGCGGCGGCCAGATTTTACTTCCTTGGACGAGCGCAATTTGTTGTCGTTCTGGAGGTCTACTTGCTATTCATTTGACGATCAAATAAGACGATAGATCTAGGGGTAACATAGGCATTTATTTTTGCCAAACAACCACCAGCTTATACCCGCATCGGTGGACATGTGGACTAAATGTCAAAACTATAGTCTCGTTTGACCGCTATCGAACAATAGGAGTCGGATTTCGAATCCCGTTTGGGTAGTGTTATTTTTTTAACTTAATGGTACCCCACTTTTCCGCAACTCAAATGCGGATACAGTTGCTCTAAATTCTACCCTCCTCCTCTTTGCCCAGTTAATGTATTTAAAATGAGAATATCCCGGAAGGGTAGTAAGACGCGGTGGGTAAACAAACTAGCTTAACCCAAGAGTGTTTGTAGGGATGATAAGATTAAATCATATGTGGAAGAGAATTTCAAAAGGATGACCCAACTGGAGTTCATGAATCGGATAGTAAACGATGTTGTTAGAATAATAATAATATTTAGCACTGCGTCTTACTACCCGTTCGGGTTATACGCTTTAAGTACTAATTACGCTAATAGAATTGGGAAGGTTGAATTATAGGAAGTGAACCCGCATTTACGTGGAAGGAGAGTGGAAAACCACTTTAGGAAAAACCACCCCCAGTTCACCCGACCGAGATTCGAACCTAGATCTCCCCGTCCTCAGCAGTCGAACTCAACACGACAAGCGCGTTAGCCAACTACGCCACCGAGGCGGGTGATGTTGTTAGAAGAAGGTACAAAAAATAACAAATTTGGCCCAGGATGGAGAAAATGGAGAGCTTCAGCAAATCAATCGCAAACTTGATAACTTAATGATGATAATGATGATGATGATGAAATTTTTACTGTCAACATTGATAACATTGTTAGTAGTCTTACTCTATAGGCATTGATAATATATTTCAAAAGCGATAGTTGATTATGAATACGTGAAAGTAAATCTCGTAACTTTTCTAGTTGTCAGAATTGTCCATTCGTAAGAAAATTGGAATTTTCCCTCCATTTACCTTCCTTGGTAGCACGTTGGGGTAGTTGATAGGATAGATTCATGGAGTTATCCGGTGGTGTAGTTAGCTAACGCGCTAGTTTCGTGTTGAGCTAAACTGCCGAGGATGGTGATATCGATTTGGGGAAGGTTTTTCCTAAATGGGTTCCCACTTTCCATCCACGCTAATGCGGGTTCACTTCCTCTAAATTCAACCTTCTCAATTCCTAAACCAACAGCGTAATTAGTACTTCATCGTGTAACCTGAATCGGTAGTAAGATCCGGTGCTAAAATATAAATATAAAATACATAGAGTTATCAGTAAGGGTAGACGGCCATCTTTCAAGATAAACTAAGTGAACAAGTGTCTTTTGGACACGATCTGGCATCGAACACGTGTACTCCCTATTCCTGTGGTTGGGTTCCAAACACCCGCCCCCACTCTCTTGAGTAATAATAGACCACCCTGTTCGGTCCTTGAGGAGTCGCGGACCGAGGGTTGTGAAGGCCGGTCAACGCTCCCGGCCTGTTAAAACAGCTGACTCTAGTCTCGCCCCGCGGGTCTTTGCCTCCATCCCCGGTCAGTCCCTCGCCCCCAACCCCATTCCTGCGTGCGTCGAGTGGAGGAGTTCGAACAATCGACTCTTGAACTCAATGACGCGCTGGATTATTTCCTTCCCCTTCACCCCTCTTTGTTTATAGGGTACATCCAATAGTAGAAGATTAGTGATTGTAATGTTTTATCACTAATACATTTAACAGGGCAATTAGTGGCTTAATACAGTGGTTTTCAACTTGTGGTTCGTGTACTTTCAGGGGCAAGCAAAAATAAATTAGTATTGATAGTATTTTTATTTCTTCAATTTGAACATAATAGTTAAAACATTTTTTTTTAAAACGAGCCCAACTATTAGTATTAGCTTATTATAATACAAATGTTGTATATTCATTAGTAATTTTTCTTTTTCTTTTTTTTTTATGCCTGGGCTGCCAAGAAAAAAAAGTATCCAAGTGATATAAACAGTTTGCAATAAGTTTATATCGAGGAAGGTGACCTGATGGTCTAGGAGTAAGGTCAGACTTCTGTGCTGGGGGTCCGGGGTTCAATCCTCGGTCCCGGCACATATTTATCTGATTGCCAGACCCTTCCTTCACCTCTGACAAGACAGCTTGTGAATGTGGGGAATGACAGGCTTCCACCGTGGTTCGGATCTCACGTTAAACTGTAGGTCCTCTATTTCATCTCACAATCACCCTACCATTACACATTAGCGTAAGTGCGTATAATCCGAACGGGTAGTAAGACGCGGTGATGATGATGATGATGATAATATTAATTCGAGGTAAAATTGATTTATATTGATATTTCAATGCTCGACATGTAAAATATTTAACTTAATATGATTGGAGAAGCGTTTTCATCAAAACTCACATCCTACGTTAGGTAATTAGATTAAAAACTCCTAGTGTTACTATGAATTAATTAATTAATTAAGGTACGTAAAGATAAATGGCTATGAATAAGCCAGTACACAACCATAAAGAGGTTAAAAGCCAACTTTAATCCAATGTATGGACGATGAGGGGGGTTGGGGTGGGAGGGAGGCCTTAGGGGGGAGTAATACCCACAGCGGGTATAGGGAAGAAGAAAACCAAAGGAATGGTTCACATATGGAAACCCACCCTCTATTGCACCCTTACAAAGTCTTAACTTCAACCTTTCCTTCACTGGCAATTCAATCTATTACGAATTTGTATCAGGGCTTTACAAAATAAAAATATTTTCTTTCATTTGATAAATACCGATGATTCCGTGGCCGTGCGATCCAAGTCGTCATTTCGCATTGCGGTCAATGGGGAGATAGTCGTAGTTCGAATCCCACCGTAGTGCACTGATGGGGGATATTCTCATTGTGATTTTCCCAGCCACGTTAATACAGTTACATTTTTACTTCGTTACCTTCCTCATCCCTTTCACTTCAAATACAATTCTTAATCTTTACGAGAGTTTTGAGACATGCATCGGTGGTCATGCTGACAAAGACGTCAGTATCATTTTATCAGGTTCAAAGGTGACAGAAAAGTTGGGAAACCAGGCTGGATGTATTTGAGGTAGTCTTATCCTAGCGTGTTTTCAACTCTCCCTCTAAGCAAATGTGAAAACAACTTCTTTTAAATTCTAACGTCATCTTACTATTATGCAGATAATCCGGAAGGGGAGTTAAACGCGCATATTACCATAAAAAAAGACCGTACAATAATCTTGGTGGTAAAAGATGATAATTTTTTTTTTTTCCAGTCGTAAGGAGTCACGTGACATGAAGGCCACACACTGACACTCGTTCAATGAAGCTCCGCTAGAGTATCAAGGCAGTTGTAAACCTTGAATATCTTGTAGTAAACATTACTAGAATCAGTCTTCAAGGTCGACTTTACTACGACCTCAAAAAAAAAAAAAAGAATAATTACTTTTTTATCTTCTTTAAGTGGTCGCGTTTCAGAAGAAACGCAATAGGAGTCGATATCTCGTAGAATTGATAATTTCAACAGTTTATTTTTGTGAGTTTGGTGGACCTTCGAATCTTTGCCAGTTCAATAGTAATAGTAGTGGTAATAGTATTAGTAATTTGTTTAGTGCTCCTGGGAGGAAGGACAACAGCATAAGCACACCATCAAGCGGAATTTTCTCGAACTATACGCTTGTGATTGATTTGACAAGAGGTGTGGTGGTCTTAATGTATGGAATATAGCATATAGCTGGACGGTTCTTTAATTATTCTATGCAAAGGTTTTTGATTATTTAAACCCACGAAGTCGACTTGAGGGAGGTTATAGGAAACCTACCCCCACTGGCATCAATAAAATATGTGCTAACCAACCACAATGATAAACAGGGGTGTAGGAACAAAACCACTGCAGATAATAATGCTTGATAGAAAGTCGCTCTCAAGTTCATCGGACACTGTTCATTACATGAAAAACAACAAACAAAACTAATTCCTGCATCGTGTGCAGCAGTCCGGAGAGACCTTGGTTAGAGCCTAGGTGAGGACGTTGATACTTTCTACAGGTTGACACACAGTCTGGTATCCCAACAAGTGGTTTACCACCTTGCAGTGACGGACTGAACCCATTTTTTTGGTGTGGGTAGAAACATTACCGTTGCTGTTTTTACCATTTATCTTTGTGTTGATGTCTTCCTTTTTTGGGTGGGAGGGGGGGGGGTCATCTGCTGGTAGAACCAAGATAGATTGACTGATTTAAGGCCATGTTCTTACTGTGACGGTTGTTGAAAGAAATCAAGTATTTTAAACTTAAATTTACCTTAATATGTGGCTTAAAAATTATTACTCAGACTTAGACCTCAATCTTTTTAACTCTCACTTAAAGTGCCGTGAACATTAGTTAACATATTAGAACCTTATACGAAGAATAGTTTGTTACAAAATTTACTAA
Source organism: Timema cristinae (assembly GCA_039000515.1). Classification (NCBI taxonomy): domain Eukaryota; kingdom Metazoa; phylum Arthropoda; class Insecta; order Phasmatodea; family Timematidae; genus Timema; species Timema cristinae. The sequence goes on from JBCFYV010000935.1 coordinate 28,788,344, forward strand.
AACTATTTTCAGAATTGTTACGGTTAAAATGCCTACTTTCATATACTCGTAAGTAAAATCAAACATTCGATACCGATCTATGTTATAAAATGCTAATAACATCATTTAACATTTTTGGCAATTTTTTTTTTTTTTTGCAGAGTTGTACTACCCATTTGGGTTATACGCATTGCACTAATTTAACACTAATGTGTTAGGAATGAGGCAGGTAAAATCTTAGGAAGTATACACGCATTTGCGGGGAAAGAGAGTGGGAACCATCTAACCCTTCCCCTCCAGTACATCCAACTTAGATTTGAACACCGATCTCCCTTTATCGACAGTCTAGTAAATTTCAAGATTGACGCCTTAGACTATTTGACCATCGAATAAGGTTTTGCCCATGCTCACAGCCAATTGTTTTTTATATGTTTTCTAACCTTTCCTAATAAAAAAAACCCAGCAGCTTGTTGACGTTTATTTGGAGTCACAAGCAAATCTCGCTTAGCTCCCGTGACGTGTCCAAGGTGACTGAAACCGCAGGGCTGACAACTTGACGGGAGAGTGTGTGACCTTCCGCGGTCCGCAACCAATAGATTTACCTTTTTTTTTCTTTACCTTTTTCCTCTCCCCGCCCGATCAAATATTTCCACACTTGAGTGTTGTTTGCGACAAGGTCCCTCACCTGGCAAGGTTGACGTAGCTCGTTTATGAGGCGTGCGGGTCCATAACTTGGCTTGTTCGTTTGAAAATAATGGAATTAATATTTTATTATTATATTATTATTATTATTATTATTATTATTATATTAGCACCGCGTCTTACTACCCGTTCGGGTTATACTCACTTACGCTAATGTGTAATGGTAGGGTGATTGTGAGATGAAATGAAGGACCTACAGTTTAACGTGGAATCCGAACCACGGTGGAGGCCTGGCATTCCCCACATTCACAAGATGTCTTGCCAGAGTTGAAGGAAGGGTTTGGAAATCAGATAAATCTGTGCCGGGACCGAGGATTGAACCCCGGCCGCCAGCACAGAAGTCTAACACCTTACCCTAGACCACCAGGTCACCAATGGAATTTCAGACAGTTGTGTATTATTCTTACTTTGTTTTATACCACTGCGTCTTACTACCCGTTCAAGTTATACGCAAATACTAACTAAGCTAATGTGTTAGGGATGAGTACGGTTTAATTTAAAGTAAATGTACCCACACTTGCCTGTAGTAAAAGGGGAAAACCTTTTAGGTAAAATCATTCTCAGTTTACCTGATCGGGATTCGAACCTCTAATCTCCCTGTCATCGGTAGTCAAGTGTATTGAGAGAGTTCTTAGACCATGCGGCCGACTAAGCTGATATTTCTACGTTTTGTTTTATAATTATTTGAATTTTGGTTCTAAATTAAATATTAGTAGGAACCTACTTAACATTTTCATCAAAATATAATAAAAGAAATGTGTTTTTAGATTGTAATTAATATTTTATTTATTTGTTTGAAGTATTTAACGTGCACATTCCGAACCGATCTAATATATCAGCACACGATAACTTTTGTGAATGAGAACGAAATGGTCCACGTATTTTGGCGGGAAAGGTATTTCCACATACCTTCCAGGTTTATTTTACACGCCACAATCGACATAGGACCAACGGCTTTACTTCCCCTTCGAAGGAAGTTGTGCTTCGGATTTTTATCGCTCAAGAAAAATTCCGTCGACGTTGGCTGGGTTTGAACCCACAAACATTGGGTCCTGCGACCGAGCACTTTACCCCAATACCTTTAATTATTAAATACATAGCTAAGTTTGATATACTAGTATTGTGCCCGTGGACATTTTCGACATCAAGATTATGATGTATCTTGACGTTATATCTGGTCCCGAACTTAAAAGAAGGTTCTCACATTATTATTTCTGTTCCATGCCCATTCCTGGGCCTGCTGCCGAAACGTTAGTGAATTTCGTTCAAATTTAATATTTAAATGTCATGGCCTTGCCTCGAGAATAAACAGCAATTTTGATTATATTTATATTATTAAAATAGCGTATTGATTACTAATTTAATTAGACATATTTAGTAAAAGGCTTTTAAAGATTATTTTAAATATAGGTGTATCTTGAGTGTTTCAAATGATATTTTTTTTAAAGAAATTATTTTAAGGTGTGGCTGTAGGAAATGCGAGAAAAGGTTAGTGTTTTTGCAGATTTTATATCAAAACTTTTTTTTTTTTTCAAAAATAAATCAGTACAAACATAAAGTTTAATTTTCTTAACATGATGACCTCAACATTTGTTGAATATCTGTCAAAGGTTTCCTGGAATTTAATGACAACTTTTTCTCTTCATTTAAAAGTTGGTCGCTTAGTGCTGCTACGCTCATGACAGGTTAGACAACTGTTGAGGTCACCCACCATATGGAGAAAATTAAGCTCTATGTTTGTACTGAAGCAATATTTTATTTAGTTTTGACAAAAAAGTTTTGGTATAGAATATGCAAAAACACTAGGCTTTTCTCGCGTTCCTTACAACCCCACCTTTAGGGCACTTACTGACTAGTGATAACGGTTTTTTGAAAATTCGTAATTGTTTGAAAATTGTTATTTTGTTTAAAAGGATAGTTTATTTTAGGCCAATTTTTGAATTACCTCTTTTAAACGTACCTAATCTAAAGAGTGTTTTTTTCACTTGAGTAGCAAACATGTCTTTTGTTTTTTCTTAGAAAACTTTCTAAAGGTTAGTTTACTGATATCATATTTTTGAAAATGTTGTTCCAAACTATAATGGACTTCATGAGGAAGAATGTCTGATTAGTGTCTAACCATTTATTTGATGGCTTGTATAGCATCGAAAATATTAGAGAATAAACTTGCTAATACATACAGCACAGATTATTTCTCAACAAAAAATCAAATCAAAACTGTTTTGAACAGTCTTAATGGGCTGAGTTATCTGTATGCTTGGTTCTTATTCATTAGGCTGCAGTTTTATCCTCCAAAAGGTGCACTCCCACCCACCCACCCTCTTTCCAAGCGAATGCTATTACAGCCTCTTAAGACTTTTCCTTCATATCTAATTTCCATATCTCATAAAAGTTGTGAGTAGCTAGAAAACTGTCATTAAAGATTTTTAAAAAGGATTTTACCTCTGCTCAAGGATGTATTAATTCCAAATTTGGTTAAGAGAAGAGTTTGTGTAATATTGTGGTCAATTTAATTGTTAATTGCTTTTTTTTTTAATTCTTTAAATGGACAAGACAAGTTTTAGAAATTCGTGACTCATAATCTACGTCGCTGAGATCCATTAGTTTGTTTACGATAAAAAAAAGTTCTGACAGCGTGGAAATTTGAATCGTGTCTATTTGTTTCTTTATTGTTGTTCATGGACGTTGCGATATGGATTGACAAGGCCGAAATAAAAAAAAGTGTGTTTACTCACGCAAGCTCTGATGACTAAACAATCGATAATGGAGGTCATGAGTTCGAATCTTACCAATGTTATTGACTATTTTGGAAACTAAGTCTTTAATGTTTTTTGGTTGGTATACTTATATTTGAATTTTTAAACTTAGTATTTTTTGTTTAGCAAAGGCCAAGCAACTTTATTTTAGGCATTAGCCTATACTCTACGTTTGGTGACATCGTTTTAGGTCAGTGCTTTTTATGGTTTTTATAGTTGCGCACTCCCTAGATCTTAAACACTTATCTCAAGAGTTAATTTTTTTAAATATAATAATACATAATTATATCCCTAATCGTACCAGGGCAGTGATTCCCAATCTTTTTAATTTATAGGAACCCTTAACATATTTCTTAAACTCTCGGGGAACCCCTGTCTGGCTGACACATATTGGGGTTGACAAGGGTAAATTACAAAATATAGGTCTACGTATACACCACATACTCAGTTATTGGGCCACATGTGGCCCGCGGGCCGTTACTTCTGACATGTGTGGTTCTTTATACTACTAGTCCCACGACCCGTCTCCCTGTGGCTTTGCTGGACCGCAGCGAATTGAGGAAGACGAGAGAACTTTAATTATAACTCGCGGAGTTACCCGCGCCATTTAAGGTACAGGATGGCCCATAAACAGAGCTACGGTTCCCAAATCAACTAACATCACCAAAAGCCACCCAAATACAAAACGTTGACAAAAAATCCATCCACCTTTGTTCTTTTATTTTTGTTCCGCGTATTTCCACCCATCCGTGCTATACGCGTTTAGTTACACTTCATATTAATTTATTTTAGGTATTTAACGTGCACTTTCTGAACTTAACTGATTTTATATATCAGCACATGACTTATAAACTAACTTAAATTTAGGAATGACACAACACCAAGCCCTCAACCGTTAATTCATAACTTTGAAAGGGGAAACCCACATTTCATCAATGATAAATTTTTCGGCCATGCCTGGAATCGAATCCGTAACACTTAGCTCAATAGACGGACACGCTACCTACTGTACAAAGGTGAGGTGTCAGGATTATACTTGCATGAATTTAGTAGATATGAGGAAGGTAGAATTTAAAGGAAAGATACTCGCAATCGTGTGAAATAAGAGTTAAAGATAGAGAGAGGTTGGGAAAACACTTTGCAGGTCCAGCCAAGATTTGATCCTTGACCTTCCAATCATTGAAATATTATATGAGCTTGAGATTTAGTCCACGTGCCCACCGGCGTGGGTCTACCTACATGATCTTTATTTGTCTTCGCAAGACAAGCTGGAAACAAGCAACTGATTCGGAGTTCACGAGAAATACGGAACCATTTGCTAATAACCCTTGTATTCTGCTAATTATCCGCAAAATGTTTTCCTAAACATAGTAAATTCTGAATCGCTCGAACATGAACGTGTGGAAGCGTTCAAAGGCTGTGGGGTCGCCACGGCAGACACACAAACAAACACGCTTGATAAGTTGGATTTTGAATAATCTGGTGAGCTTTCTTGTAGGTAATAATACGTAGGCCTCTACTATTGTTTCTTAAAACCACCTCCATTTTCTTTACTTGAGGCGGCCATAGGGGAGCTGACGGGGAGGTTGGGTTTAGAATTCTGGGTGGGTATACCTGGGCACACGTCCTCTAAAATTTACTTTTACTATCTGTACTTACCCGTCTCGGTGGCGTAGCTAGCTAACGCGCTAGTTTTGTGTTGAGCTAAACTTCCGAGGACGGGAAGATCGAGGTTCAAATCTCGCTCGGGTGAACTGGGAAAGGGGGGGGGGGAATTCCTAAATGGTTTTCCACTATCCCTCCACGCAAATGCGGGTTCACTTCCTTTATATTCAACCTTCCCAATTCCTAACCCATTAGTGTAATTAGTACTTAAGCGTATAACCCGAACGGGTAGTAAGGCGCGGTGCTAAATAAATTTATAAATAGATCAATAAAATCTGTACTCCATTATTATAAGATATCTGAAGTACCCCGCGTTGCCCTGGAGAAATGTTTTTAGTTTAATGATAGAACGTGGAAGGTAACTTTAAAACATACTTTTAAGCCCTGCACTTTCAATTAATTTTTAAATAATAATCAAATTTTTAAAATTACAGCTTCGGGGTGCACACATTCTTGCACAGAGACTACGGTTTTAAAATGTCATACTCTGCGTGTGGTAGATATCATTATTTATTATTAGCACCGCGTCTTACTACCGTTCGGGTTATACGCACTCACGCTAATGTGTAATGTAGGGTGATAGTGAGATGAAATGAAGGACCTACAGTTTAACGTGGAATCCGAACCACGGTGGAGGCCTGGCATTCCCCACATTCACAAGATGTCTTGTCAGAGGTGAAGGAAGGGTTTGGTAATCAGATAAATCTTTGCTGGGACTGGATGAACCCGGCCGCCAGTGGTAGATATCGTGCAATGCTCATGACAGACGATCCATCTATTTTATTCATATGTAGGTACAGATATAAATGTATACATCCCGCACGGATAGTAAATCGTGGTGAACGGTAAAAGAATATCCGAATAGTATAAAAGTCTAAATTAAAACAAATGGTTTATTTTATATCAATTTAATTTTAGTCTGATGAAGGATAAAGAAAAACGCGTTAAGATGTGCGATGTCTGGCTAGAACTTGATTGTTTTTTTTTTCTAATCTACCTGCTAACCCGGCGTGACATGGGACTCCCATAGACCTTTGGGGAACTTTGGGACGATAGGGACAAGCTATTAATTAAAGAGTCCGTCTCACACCACGGGTAGCATGTAGGAAGTCGTTCAAGTTATATGTAAGCACATTTTTGGCCATTTTTGACCCCCTCATCTCATCATAAGCAGCCCCCGTCTTGCTTATGTTATATTTGTAAAGAAAAAATGTAATTTGTTCACAGGAATTACCACTATTTTTAAGCAATTTATAAATTGTTGGTAGTTATTAACGTAGAGGTGTATGTATATTAATGGTGTGAAATAATTAACAATACATAATGTTGTAGATGAATTTAAATTTATTGAATTAAACAGGTAAAATTATTAAAAAAAGTTATAATCCTAAATTATTTTTATAAATTGAAATTATTAAAAAAAGTTTTATTAGAGAATACATGAGTTATAGTTATAAAAAAACTCTAAACCTTTTTTAATCTGATGACCAAGGTCCTTGAATGCACGACTTTACACTTTTAACTATGAGTCAATTTGGGGTGGCTGGGTCATTGCGCCATTCTTGCCCCCTTTATCTGTCTACGTAGACCTAAGCATTGATCTGCCCCCCCCCCCCGACCCTACCCCCCTTTAGGTGTTACATAATACTAAAATCAGTGATACACAATCCAATTTTCATAAAAAAAGAGCCTGTTTTTCATGATAGCATTATCTGACAGCTAGAAACGTTGCTGGATTTACTCTCACGTACTCATATTTCCTATGAAAATGGACTGTAGCTCTAACAAGGAGTCGAATAAGTAATTCGTTTCTATGAATACAATGGAATTTATAAGAGTGAAATTGTTTTAATCATATAAGATTGTTAATACTGTATTTAACATTCAAAACAGCTTAATGATTTATTCTAATTTCACTGTTGTTTAGTGATGAATGCATACACCCATATCTAGTTCGATTGTAAGAGTATATCTATCTATTTTCCCGATTATGGGTTATTATATAGGATCTTGATGTTACCAATGTCCGTCTCTGTGTTTAGATTGTTAGCCAGGGGTCGCGTCAAGCAACCCATTCGGGTAAAACGGATATACCTTTGTAGCTTACAAATTACGATAATGTCTTAGGGATGGGGAATAGTGAATTAAGAGAGAGTGTACTGACATTTGCGCGTAGAGATACATCAATAGATGGAGGACATAATTTTGAAGGGGAAAAAAATCATTACATCCTACTGGAATTTGAACCCCGATGTCCCTGTCATCGAACAAACTTTATTTCTTAAATCTTAAAATAAAGACATTTATAAAAAAAAAAGTGAAACTAAATAATATGCATTGTTTCAGAACCACTCCATTGAAGATCATAAATGGAATAATAATATACATTTTTAGATTAACATTGAGAAAAGAGGAATATTTATGTCCATCAAAGAGCATAAAAATACATTTTAACTGTCAAAGAGCTCAATAAAAAAAACTTTTGCTTACAACAGAGATACTATTGGTTTTATAAAATTGCATTCCAAATAAGACTTTAATTTTGAATAATATTACAACTGTACATCAATAAGTTATTTTGTTTTCAAATAGTTATGGAAATTTGATCCAAATTGGAAATATCTGATTTTGTGAAGCACCCTAAAGTCATTTTAATGGGGAAATAATATACATAATTTTATTTATAGTGTTAAACAATACCTGGATACAAAATATAATCAAAATCGTTAGAACGGATTTGGAGATTTTTCTTTTTTTACCCTTCAATAAACTATCTCTTATTTTAGGGTTGGATATGTAATTCCAAAAAACCCTCGGGTGAACCCGATAAAAACCCTAGATACCAAGTTTCAGCCCGATCGATATCATGGTTTAGGCTCAAGGCCGAAAAACAAACAGAGGAAATCGCGAAAAAAACAATTTTTCTGTTTCAGGAAGCCATAAAACTTCGACATTTATCAAAATCAAAGAGTTTAATTTTTTTTACGACCACAATACTTCTCTTTCCGAGGGGTACAAGAGAAAGTAAAAGAACTCTAAACCAAAACAATCACGACCTTGAAATGTCACAGAGCAAGTTATATCAATTATTATAGTCTTGGTTATCAATGGGGCAGCTGGTTTTTTTTTCAAGGTTTATTACAACCGTAAATAATACAGGAAATAAAACAAGTGCCTACGCACTCATTGTGTCGCCTCACTTTTTTTAGTCGTAAAGTTGCGTAGACTATCATGTGATACATACACGCTAAGCTGACACCGGAAATTAAAATAAATGGTAGACACAATCGCAAGAACTTTCTCATACTGTATATTATAGCTTAGAAGAAAATTCTCAAAAATATGTTTTTATTCAACTATCTTTAAATAAGTTATACTCATAAAAACAAACACATCATCTCACACATAACTCTTTATTATATACATTTTAAACCAAATTGTTCACATATATTGAACAAAATTCAAATTTTCCAAAATAAATTATTCATAAGCTACTCTAAAATTATTTATCATTTAAAAAAATAAAAACGTATTCTTATTTATCATGAAAAACAATTCGCACATTTTCATTTTGAATTCATTCTTCAAGGTCAATTTCCAAAACATTCAAATTTTTTATAGTTTGTTGTAACCAAACTACCCTTAAATTCATTTATTTTAGATAAATAGAGATACATTATTATTGATATGTTAAATATTTTCCCACTAATTTTGAACCAAATCGCTAAAGCCCTTTTTTTTAATATTCAAATAAAAACGGTAATCAGTAAAATACCCATAACTGAATTCACCCCCCCACCCCACCCCACCCACCCCAAAAAAGTATACAACTTTATTTGACATGTTCATGTCAAACACCCCAGATCAGCGTTCGATCCCAGTTGGGTGCACAGAGGGTGGTTTTTCCTAAATGGTTTTCCACTCTCACAAGTGCAGTTCCTCTAAATTCAACCTTCCTCATCCCTAACACAGCGTAATTAATACATAGGCGTACAACCCGAATGGGTAGTAAGGCGCGGTGGCAAAACATTAATAAAGAAACAAATAAATGCAAGCCTTTGTAGACTCGTTATGTTCATAAATCATTGTTCAATTTTTTATCATCAATAAGTTAATTAAAATAATTTTACGTTTGTCTCTCCCCTCTCCTTGCTTCCTATCTGCCCCTCCTCCTTTCCTACCCCCTTATTATAACTCACTCGTCTCTTAACACACTATATTTTGAAGTATAATAGGCTCCAGGTGCCAACAATACAATATAACCTTTCCATTGCAAGCCGCCATCGCAGAAAATTTCCCGGAAAATTTTCATCTCTACGGGTAATAGAGCACCGAAAACACTTTAGGCCGGTGACAAACTGACGTTTTTGTCGCTGCTACACAAAGGCCGCGACTAGGTAGCTCCAGTGTATTGCATTGTTTCAGATGAGAGGGATCAGACTAGTGACACGAACGCCGTGACAGGTTTGAAAACGTCGATATGAGCATTTCTTGGGCGCAGCTACCCCTCCCATATGAAACAATGCAATACACTTAGTGACCTGGTCGTGGCGTTTGTGTCGCAATGACCAAAGCATCATTGGTGGACAAATATACTCGTCATGGCAAATTATCTATTGTCATATTAATATGCAAAGGAAGTGTATCTTCTATCTTTTGAGATAATATAAATGCATCTAAACGAATAAAAATGAGAAAACGGTGGTCATCTAGAGCTGATTTCAATTTCCTTCATCTGATTGGTAATTTTCTCTTATTTTGACAAATTCGTTAACAAGAAATCATATGTAATATCTGGCGTGACATTGGATAGTAGATGACATAGCGAATCGAATTGGGACATATATATTGTCTATGGACCCTCCCTCAACTTCTAACATTTTATCAATACTATCGCCATTTGCCACTAAAACAATCACACACTTCTCTACCATCTATGTTAAGCCTCGTTTATTATGTAATAAGTTGGACCCAACAAACGAGGAAAAGTAAGCTGCGTATGTTGTCGCCAACTTGTTAGACCCATCCTGGGTCCTCCGCTAGTTTTTAATCAGTCCACACATTTCTAGCCATGGATAACATCGAATTACTTGCTGTTCTTCATTTATTGTGTTGACAAGAAGTGTACTCTTGCAGAAAAAACCAAAACCTAAGAAACTGCGGGAGTTTCGAAGTTTTTTTTTTGGCTAAACGTCAAATTGAAGGTGCGTACATGGGAATAATGAATGACCTTCATTTGCAAAATGGATTTGATAGTTTTGTACGCATGTAATATGTGAACTTTGAATGCTTGGTTACACTTCTGTATCCTAATTTACGTGGTAAAATGGAAAGGAAAATTGTTGTGACTCCGGGAGAAAAATTTGTTATATCTCTGCGCTTTATGGGAACCTTATCTTGACTCGACTCTCTAACTCATGCGCAGAACCTCCCAAATCAGCCAACATATTGGGGTTGGTCGTTTATTATCTCCAACAAATAATCCAACAAAACCCAACACAACTTGTTGGCTCTGATCGGCTCTTCCAACACCAACATGTTGGCTAACATCTCCAACAAGTTGGGAATGCGTTTATATTGTAACACAACTTGTTGAGAACGTGTTGGCCAACATGTTGTGCTACAATATAAACGAGGCTTAGACGTATAGCGAATATCATGTGGTCCCAAAACATTATTCACACTAACCAAATAATCATCCAACACACTACCGGAAACGATAGTGCTCAAAACAAGTCACGTCGTCCAGGCACACTTGAGTGACCTCCACATCAAAGTAAATAGATACACACAGAATATCCTCGAGGTTAACATAACACAACACTCACAGCGTAGCACACGACTTGGAACAGAGAAACGCTCTACACACGTCCACTTGCTACAAGAGCAGCAGACAGACATACTCGTACGTACATACATACATACATACATGGGGACACAGAATTGTAAAACCCATTTTTTTAGGTCTTGTTCACATAAAACATAAAAATTTGTCATAATCTTGAGATCAATATATTTCCCTATCATAATACTTTCTCTTGATATGAGAAAGTAAAAAGACGCCGGTGCGAGCCTGTTGTATCGGCCACCTGCTTTCAGAGCTCACCCTCCTCTCCCTATCTTTTTCGCGTGCAAAGGGTTGAGTGATATGCGGCGCGCTTGATTAGTCTACATTTACCTCTCACCCTAGCTTGGATGAATTTTAAGCCAACGCCTGGTGTGGTTTTTTTTGTTTTGTTTTTATATCATTCTGGTTTTACGAGCAGGAGCGCGTGCTTTTGAAGGTCGGTCGGCGCTCTCAGTCTACCATCGTGACGTCACAGTGCAAGAGAGGATAAAGTTTAATGCGATTCTAATAGACGGCTCCGTAGGACTTGCGACTGCGGGGTTCGCAACCATTGAATACATTGTATTAGGACTTGCGACTGCGGGGTTCGCGACCACTGAACACATTGTATTAGGTAGGACCTGCGGCCACGGGGTTCGCAACCATTGAATACATTGTATTAGGACTTGCGACTGCGGGGTTCGCGACCACTGAACACATTGTATTAGGACTTGCGACTGCGGGGTTCGCGACCACTGAACACATTGTATTAGGTAGGACCTGCGGCCACGGGGTTCGCAACCATTGAATACATTGTATTAGGACTTGCGACTGCGGGGTTCGCGACCACTGAACACATTGTATTAGGTAGGACCTGCGGCCACGGGGTTCGCAACCATTGAATACATTGTATTAGGACTTGCGACTGCGGGGTTCGCGACCACTGAACACATTGTATTAGGTAGGACCTGCGGCCACGGGGTTCGCAACCATTGAATACATTGTATTAGGACTTGCGACCGCGGGGTTTGTGACCACTGAGAACATTGTATTAGGACTTGCGGCCACGGGGTTCGCAACCTTGAACACATTGTATTAGGATCTGCAGCCGCGGGGTTTGTGACCTCCAAAAACATTATAATGAGGCTGCAAATTTGTATGCAAAGCCCACGATCAAATATCTTATCAGCCACGTGTCCCACTGACCCGCAAAACTCTCGGCACCGAATAGACCTTAGAACAATTAAATAATATTGCTCCAGTTGGAAGAGCAACCTTTATTTTCTCATACACCTCCTTATTATATTTATATCAAAAACAATTTTAAATAAGTAAATTATTGTTGTTGGTATTATTATTATTATTATTATTATTATTATTATTATTATTATTATTATTACTATTCAACCACGCACTATTGATTTTAAAAAACTAGACAAATAATACAAGTGTTATGTTGTGTTCTTTTTGTTCCCAGCTCAAATCGAGATCATCCCTTGCAAAGTGTGTGGCGACAAGAGCAGTGGGGTACACTATGGTGTGATCACGTGTGAGGGCTGCAAGGGGTTCTTCAGGAGGTCCCAGAGCTCCGTCGTCAACTACCAATGTCCCCGGAACAAGAACTGCGTCGTCGACCGCGTCAACAGGAATCGCTGCCAGTACTGCCGCCTGCAGAAATGTCTGCGGCTAGGGATGTCCAGGGATGGTGAGTCCTTCACACGGCTCTTGTAGGCCCCTAGTTCAATCCTGGTTGCTGCACACAAGATAACAAATAGTTCTACTTTGTTATTATTATTATTATTATTATTATTATTATTATTATTATTATTATTATTATTATTATTATTATTATTATTATTATTATTAGCACCGCGTCTTATACGCACTTACGCTAATGTGTAATGGTAGGGTAATTATGAGATGAAATGAAGGACCTACAGTTTAACGTGGGATCCGAACCACGGTGGAGGCCTGGCATTCCCCACATTCACAAGTTGTCTTGTCAGAGGTGAAGGAAGGGTTTTTCTCCTTTGTTCCCAGAGTGCCTATAAAATGGAATTTATTTAAATTAAGTGTTTAAATATAATTTTTACTTCTTCTAGTAATGCCCAATGCTATTTTTCAGGGGACCCTATTTTCTCAAACAAAAATGGTCAAACTAACCTGCCTACCAACAAGTTAGGGAACGTTTTATAACCATATCGAAAAATAAAAATAACAATAAATAAATAAAATATTTATAATTCTATGGCTAGTAACTGTAACTCGGTTCTATGGTCGGGTGGTTTAAGGCGTCACACTAGTTATAGACTGTATTGCTGGTAACGGGGAGAATGATTCTTGAATCCTGGATGAGTGTATTGGTGTTTTTTTTCATAAATAGTTTCCCACTCTCCCTTCACGTAAATATGAGTCAATTTCCTCTAAAATCAGCCTTTCATGATTCCTTCCTTACCCATTAGTGTATCTATTCTGGTATACCGAACGGGTGGTAAGGCGTGGTGCATAAAACTAAAGCGTTGAAGCAGAATTAAAATATATAGCACGGGGGATGTGTTGAATGTATAGGATAAATTTAAGACCAGGCTTACTACTTAGTAAAATTTAAAATGTTGAAAAAATAGTACATACGTGATAAAAATTAATAATCAATTGAAACATTATAGCCAACCCCCCTACGTGACCCCAGATCACCACTGGCTGACAGAAATATTTCAATTAATTAATAGCTAGATGCTGAGTCTCTTCGGTTGTCTTGGGGTAAATGTTTGCCTCAAGATTCGATGTTTGTGGGTTCAAACCCAGCTTGGGTCAACGGATTTTTCTTGATCGATGACAATTCGTAGCACAACTTCCTTCGGAAGGGAAGTAAAGCCGTCGGTCCAATGTCTGTTGTGGCATGTAAGAGAAAGCTGAAAGGTATGTGAACATATTTTACCTACCAAAATTAGTAGGCTCTTTCACGCTCGCTTGTAAAAAATTATCTTGTGCTGATATAAGTAGTTGACTTATGTTACGTCTTATGAAGCAGTTTTGACTCTCAGTTTTGTTTTGTCACGTGACTAGTACAGCAGTTAAAGACCAAGCTCAGCTCATTTTAAGATAATCGTTTTCTATCACGTGACATGCGCTTTGTATTATGGGTAAATTTTCCCATAATAGATTGTTTTTGATGGCGAAAAAGCAGCTTCAATTTCCTACAAGAGCCGCGAATATTACGAACTTTGGCGACGGCTGAGTTGAGAAGTGAAGTGGAGCCAGCGACCCTGGCGTGTAAACACGGAAGCTTTCTCCTTGCCGACCATTGGATCTTTGAGGAGGGGAAGGGGCAGGGGGGGGGAGGTTCAGTCGCCCGCGCCCGGGAAGTGCCGTAGAAACTCTTGTGTGTGATGATAACAGGTCGTGAACCCGTGTCCCGAGACGAGGTGACGTCACGGCGCATGCTCTCTCGTGACAAACGATAAGAGTGAAGATGGAAAAGATAATATATACTAGATTAGTGACTTTGTCCTACCGAAATGTATTTTATTGGAAACTATTAGTAAAGAACTAATAATTGATCGATCGTCTCAATGGCGTACCCAGACATTTATTTTCGGGGTTGCATATAGGTTATTTCTGTACCTTTTTTCCAATTGGAAATATTAGGAGCACTTTTACACATTTTGAATATAAAGTCGTAAGCATGGTATTTTATCCTATGTATTTGAGCCATCTTGAGTGCCATCTTTTATAGTCTTATTTTGATAAGAATGTTTTAAGATTTATCAAAATTATTTGAAATCTTGGGTGGGGAAAGGTTGTGTTAAATGCCCCAATCCCGGTACCCTTCTCTGGGTCCACCAATCGATTTCCCATAAAAAAAATATATTCTTCTTTGCTTTGAAGTTGCTTATGCAAATAAATGAAAGCTACAAATTTGAAGGTTGGAGGAGGTGACTATTCTAGACTAAGTTAAAGAAAAAGTCTGGATTTTCTGATACGTACTGAAATTAATGTCTTGTACTGACCTAAAAATGATTTTCGCGAAATAAGGGAAAGAAGGTTTGCATCCTCTTTTAGCTCCCTTTATAAACTGTGACCCGAACCTGTCTGGACGCGGACAAAGGGGTAAGTATCGTCTAGTTTGGTCTGCCATTGATGGTGTTTCAATCCCGGCTACCGATTTATTTATTTTTTCTAGATTGTTTCGTACCGTTCCTTCACGTAAATTCATCTTTATTTCCTCAAAATTCTACCATCCTCATCCATACCTTATATTCTGAATATAGCATATGGATAATCGGGATGGGTATTAAGACGCAGATGCACAGAAAAAAAAGTACTTTTTACCACACGGACTGTCTCGCTCATTTATCCCAATTGTATTTAACAACTCGTAAGATAAGTGAAACTAAATAATATACATTGCTATAGAAACATAATACGGAAAAAATAACATAGCATTTAACCAGAGAACATACATGAAATAATACACACTGTTACAAAAACATATTATTTATTATGTGCATTTTCCAATGCTTTATTGGTATAGTTATAGATAGGAAAATAAAGCTTGTTTATTTTAAGAGTCTTACATATTTGGAATACGTTATTTCGTATCTCAAAGAGTGGCGGAGATATCAAAATTCAAAATTTCCACTTAAGTAAAATACCCTCAAAGTATTTTTTTTATGAGAAAATGAGTTTCGCCATTTTGTTTGAAATGTTAAACAGTTTCCAGATTTACAAATTAATCAAAATCGTTAGAATCGATTTTTAGAAAAATCACTGTTTTTTCTTTTCTCCCATAAGTAAACTACCCCTAATTTTAGGGTTACATAGCTAATTCAAAAACAACTCTGGGGGACCTTATTAAAACACTAGATAGGCCTACAAAATTTTAATCCAATCAGGGAAAAGGTTTATGTTACTGGTCGAGATATAGACATACAGACACGGGCTTGATCGTGAAAATAACTTTTTGTTCAGGGGGTCATGAAACGTCGACACCCATCATATTCTCGTTTTTTGTTCAGGGGGTCATGAAACGTCGACACCCATCATATTCTCGTTTTTTGTTCAGGGGGTCATGAAACATCGACACCCATCATATTCTCGTTTTTTGTTCAGGGGGTCATGAAACGTCGACACCCATCATATTCTCGTTTTTTGTTCAGGAGGTCATGAAACGTCGACACCCATCATATTCTCGTTTTTTGTTCAGGGGGTCATGAAACATCGACACCCATCATATTCTCGTTTTTTGTTCAGGGGGTCATGAAACGTCGACAACCATCATATTCTCGTTTTTTGTTCAGGGGGTCATGAAACGTCGACACCTATCATATTCTCGTTTTTTGTTCAGGGGGTCATGAAACGTCGACACCCATCATATTCTCGTTTTTTGTTTAGGGGGTCATGAAACGTCGACATCCATCATATTCTCGTTTTTTGTTCAGGGGGTCATGAAACGTCGACACCATCATATTCTCGTTTTTTGTTCAGGGGGTCATGAAACGTCGACAACCATCATATTCTCTTTTTTTGTTCAGGGGGTCATGAAACGTCGACACCCATCATATTCTCGTTTTTTGTTCAGGGGGTCATGAAACGTCGACACCCATCATATTCTCGTTTTTTGTTCAGGGGGTCATGAAACGTCGACACCCATCATATTCTCGTTTTTTGTTCAGGGGGTCATGAAACGTCGACAACCATCATATTCTCTTTTTTTGTTCAGGGGGTCATGAAACGTCGACACCCATCATATTCTCGTTTTTTGTTCAGGGGGTCATGAAACGTCGACTCCCATCATATTCTCGTTTTTTGTTCAGGGGGTCATGAAACGTCGACACCTATCATATTCTCGTTTTTTGTTCAGGGGGTCATGAAACGTCGACACCCATCATATTCTCGTTTTTTGTTCAGGGGGTCATGAAACGTCGACACCCATCATATTCTCGTTTTTTGTTCAGGGGGTCATGAAACGTCGACACCTATCATATTCTCGTTTTTTTTTCAGGGGGTCATGAAACGTCGACACCTATCATATTCTCGTTTTTTGTTCAGGGGGTCATGAAACGTCGACACCCATCATATTCTCGTTTTTTGTTCAGGGGGTCATGAAACGTCGACACCTATCATATTCTCGTTTTTTGTTCAGGGGGTCATGAAACGTCGACACCCATCATATTCTCGTTTTTTGTTCAGGGGGTCATGAAACGTCGACACCCATCATATTCTCGTTTTTTGTGGGAGTTTTTTTTACGAGAAAGTAAAAAGTGAGAAAACAAAACTAAGTAATCTAAACCGTTTTTTATTTGTTTTGTGCCCGTCCCCTTAGCTAAGTAGATAAAAGGGTGGTACGTCAGCCCATTCCGGAGGACTTTAGTTTGATTCCGGGTGGGGATATAAGCCCAATAGGAAAATAATTTAGGTGTTAGAGCTGGATGTATATGATTTATTAGTCATACTGTTGTAGATTAAGTTAGCTTGTAGCCTGTGTACTGATAAAATCTGTGTATGTTTGAAAAGTGCAAGTTAAATTCTACAATAAAAAAAAACCAGTTTAACTTATCTCTTGATAGTCTCCTTTAAGAAAGAGAGGGAGAGGGTAAAGTTTTCTTTCTGCACCGTAGCAACAGTAATCTCCCTGCTAATGGCAAATATCCTCGGCAGACCGAACCCATCACCAAAATTTGCGCGGGAAGGAATTTCTTGCACGCCGCGCGGCTTGCCCCGCCTTCAGTTGCGTCATCCTGGGAAATGTCGTGAGGGCAATGCCCCTACGTTTGGGGGCAAACGTTTTCTTTTGAGAGTTAGGTCATTATTGCGCGTGCTTCAAAGTACAAATACTCCATATTATGTAGACTGGCTGTTAACGGGATATAGCGCATTAATTATTTATTATACAAGTTTTTCTCTCTATCAAATTTCTTTATCTGTCAAGGCAAGATTACTATTTGCTGCCATTGTTTAGTGTGCACTAGAATGCTTGACTTTGTCCCCGGAGGCTGGGGTTCGGCCACGACTAGGTGCAATGATAGTTTCTTCCCCAAAACACAGCCTCTCTTTAGGAGTACTTATAGTTATTTAATTAAAAGGCAACACCATCATATTTCCTTACATTGCTTCGATAATTTAAGCAGTTTATAGTAACTCTACCTATATCGGTGGGCTTACAATCTAGGGCGTCACTCTCGTTTTGGTTGAAATTCTGGTGATGAGGAGGTCAGAGTTCAATTCCTAGCCAGGTGTACAAAGTGTGGTTTTTCCCAAATGATTTCCTAATATTTATTCACGTGGTGTCTTTTGTATTTAAATTCTACCTTCCTTGTTCTTTCCCCATTAATGTAATTAAATGTGGATGCCTGGACGTGCTGATATATATACACTTTCATTTTTATTTTGCTGCTTTATTGTTATACCTAACATATAATTAATAAGCCAAAAAAATATACATTTATTTTATACAAACTCTTTCCAAAATCTTGGAACAAAACAACTACATTAATGGGGGCGTCTCTCTGTATTTGTGTCTGCTTTATCGCTGCTTCTTTTGAACTAATTAACGAATTATGACAACACTTGCAAGGGATGCTCAAAATCTCTCTAAACGCGATGATTCAGACGATGTAATAAAGGTTTTGGGCAACACTTATTTACGTTGTTTAACTTAAGACTACAGCACTAATAAAACCAAACTGATAAAATGTATTACAAAAATTTCGATATATTTTAAAAGTCTGCCCAAAGCTAACAAAAACTCAATATTTAGATTTTTTCCACAACAAGGTTGGCCAATTAAAAAAAACAACAACGGGGAATTGTACTTGAATTTTGTGGGGGAAAAACCGGTTAAATGTGCTTGAATGTTGCCTCTGTCGGGAATCTAAATAGTTTTTTAGTGCCATTCAATTTTAAAAAAAAATCGGGGCAGAGACCCCTGTCCCTCCTTTGAACTAAGGGACTTTTTTCAGAAAAATTCTAAACTCCTCTTCCTCCATGCTTTCTAAACCCCCTCCCTCCATGCCATTGGGTGTAGCGTATCTGTATGCACCAGTATTAGCTTGCAGAGGGTATGGAAAAAAAAACCTTTAGCGGTGAGAGCTGGTGGGGAAGGGGGAAAAACTCCAGTTTCTTATGCACTCAGCTGGGTTTGAAGCCCCGGCATTCCAGGTCATTGTCTACAGTGTTAAACCACTATCTATCCTAATCATGTCTATAGTTTTTAAAAAAGATGTTGAAAACTTCCTTGTAAAACCCAAGCCTAATGCGACCTGTCGGTCTTAAACTGAACCTTCCAGCCGAGTGTCATGCACTCTACCGGCACCTACTCGATCATCTTGGGGTAGTCAAAAATACAATGCTACCCACATCTGGCTGAATTTTGAAATAGTGAATGCTCCCTTCTTTTGCAGCACTTCTTCCCTCCCACGCATCGTAATGAAAAGGGCTACGTACACCCCTCCCCCTTTAGGATCAGTGACCCCCAAAATCCCCCTCCCCCTCTTCACCCAAAGAGAGTCATTTGATCTTCACCGACGGTGGCAATAAGGGTGAGATATTGATCTGTAGGATCATTATTGGCGTTTTCCTTCACTTAGGTTTCTTTCTATGATGAGAAAAAAACAAAAAGAAGCTTATTTTATACCACTGGGTAAAAAAAAACGCAGCGGGATTGATGGACACTTTTTTATTCCAGAAAAAGACCTATCGAGTGTCTACGTAACGGTATAAATACCCCCTTCCCATTCTCCTCCCTTCAAAATCCCACGCAAAGTTTGAAAGAAAATCCTGTTCGGTTTCAAAGTACCTAAGTGATTGTTTGGTTAAAAAGAGTGCTTACCCCCTCCCCCACCTCTTTTTTGCATTCGCAGTTTTGCTCGAGAAGAGGAGGGCGAGTATTGAGGAGCAAAGTAACTTGAAGATTTCCTCTGTTATTCAATGTTGAGTTTGAGAGGGAGGAAGGAATTGAATTTCTTTATCGGCTTTGTAGTATTTGTTTAAAAACTAATGTTTTGTCGGGCGGAACCTTTCAATTTACCTTACCAAGGCGGCAAATCGAGTGGAATATGGCTGGTATCCTAGCTGGTAATGTTCTCAACCAATCAAACTATATTTGAGACGGTCAATCTTTTCTGTTTTATTTGTATGAATACCACATTTCAATATTAGACTAGTTATCCCATTGACAGCTCTCAGCTGTTGATTTGGATTATCTTTTTTATTTATTTTATATATATGGGAATTACTCTCATAAGGTAAGGATGTGGCAGGAAGCATTTTAGAGCTAATCTATACACATTTGCATGGAAGGAGAATGGGAAACCATTAAAGAAAACACCTTTCCAACTAGACCCGATCGGAATTTGAACACTGATCCCCTCGTCGTAAGTAGGCCAGACTAACACAAGAGTGATGCCTTGAAAATTTCAGCCGTTGAAACTAGTGATTTGGATTTGAGAAAATTGAAAAACAAATCAAATATTTGTTTTTAATGACGATTGTAATGTAATTGATTTGCCCCTGAAAAGTATGTGAAAGCATTGACAAGAATATCGTCCTAATTTTATAAACGTCTTATTTCATTTAAATTATATAGTATATTACGTGGCGCTTAAATCACGTCTTCCTCTAAATGATTTACTAGTTAGTTCGCGCCTCGTGGTAAGATGGCAGCATCTACTGGAGCTAAATTTAAGAAATGTTAACGTTTTTTTTAAAGTATTTCCTCTTCGAGAAGCTTCCAAACGCAATCGGTATTTTTCTTTCTGGGTTTGTAGGTGTGTAATTTACCGTTAGGAAGATTCCTTCGAGAAGCTTCTATTGAACTCAGATATATGTGACTTTTTGAAACTCCGTATTTTCACTGTGCAATCGGTCGTGGTCTTGAATGGACGTGATTTAAGCGATCAGTAATTATAAGTTGATAGGCCCTCGACATGATCGTGTTTCGATAAGAAAATATTAATAACAAAATGATTTCAATTTAAAGAATAAACAGATATCAAACTTTATGTGATATATTATCATTTATTAAAGTCTAAGCACATAGTTGCGTAATAGAAATAATGATTTACGAAATGACTGTTATGTAATATAGCAAATAGCGACACAACGTGGGGCATTTATAATCAAAAATATTACGAAGTGTAACAAATAGCATTCCAACGAGGGGCTGAAGAAACGAAGTATAACAAATGGCGACACAACGTGGGGGTTAATATGCGACTATTAACACTCGCCAAGACTCGTAATGTAACAATTGACGTCCAACGAGGGACCACCCGTATTAGAATGTAACAAATGGCGACACAACGTGGGGCCACCTGTATTAGAGAATAACACGATTTTATATTAATATAGTATCTGAAAATGTATACTTCATTTAACTATTCAAAGAACAAATTTTAAAATTTAAATTGTTACACTGGTTGGTGGTCGGAATTATCCTGGCAACATTACGAACGGCTCCGGTGGACAGGGGGGTAAAGGCGTTAATTTCGGCCTACTGGACTTACTGATGACGGGGAGTTTTAGGTTCGAGTCCCAACTGGGTGTACTGGGGTGGTATGGTTTGATTCCAGGTGGAATGAAGGAGTTAGCTACCTATGAAGTTATGCTTATTTTGTCTAGTGATGACGTGATAACTTCTAAAATACATATATATGTTTTTATTTTATTTAGAAATATTTTTGATAGTTTCTTCTGACAACTGAATCGTTTGTATTAAACATATTTGTGACACTATAGGTAGCTATTTTTAACTAAGGTTTTAATCTATGTGCGTGTGTTTTTATTTTATTTTTCATAATTTTCAATTCTACCTTAAGTTTCACAGTAATAAACAAGAATGCATTTAAAAAATATGTTCAACACCATCATTAATAAAGGTCAAATGTAAGGAATATGGGCGAGAAAGTTGTTTTAGAGGATGTGCACCTCTTTTAACTTTTTACTTGGAAGAGGGATGGGTGAGCCACTGATGTGAATAACCATCCTCAGTGCACCCAACAAAGATTAGAACCACGACCTCCCTGCAACCAGCAACTCCGTCAGTTGGGAGATTGATGATGCCTTAGACCAGAGGTGGCCAACATATTTTTTGAATGCAGTCATAGGTGTGGCGAATGAGAAGTAAAATTTGCCACACCGAGTAAGAATTTAGTAATTAGGTTCCTCAATTTAACATTTAAAACAACGCCCATTGTTTGATCACGTTTAAAACATATACACTCTAGTACTCGGTTACAACTGCCTCAGACACAAATGATGAAAACTGTTCGGATTGAAAATATAAGACACTTTAATGCGAAATTTGACAATACTCTTGTACGAAGGCAAATATGAAGTTTTGGGAAACGGATTGAAGGAGAGATATTTGATAGCAGTGTAGCGTCAATGACTCGTTCAGGAAGCGGAATGCTTCCAACGATACGCAGGAAATATCATGTTACAACCAGCACAAGCCGTCGGGGAAATGTTTATTTCTACTGTGAGAGCTGGCAAACTCAAATTCACCATACTTTTATTGGCAATTCGCCACTTGTGGCGATTGGCGACAGGGTTGCCAACCCCGGCTTTAGACCACTAACGCATACTTTCACATTATATCAGTTTGCTCGATGGTAGTTTTTTATGGACATATTATACTAAATACCTTGGGCTGAAAAGAGATGAGGGAAAGCTATAAGAGGAATAGCGATTTAGTTGGAAAACATTTTATAATAATCATCAGCAAAGCAACCGGTTGGGATTGAACCTGATCCTTCTGTTAAAGAGTCGGCCCCATCAACCACGTGGCCGAACGTTACGGTGGAAAAAGAACTTCCATTTTAAATAAATAAAATGCTATCTAAGAAAATGTACAAACCAGAACTAAAATATTGGTTCCACATATTGAAGATTATTAAAGTTTCAACCACCGGTAAAATGTTATTAAAAAAAACTGTTTTTTTCTTACTAAAAAATTTCATCACATCCTTTGAAGTGTGCGGTTTTATTGGTTTCTAAAACTCGTTGAAGGTAACACTTGTAAGTCCTCGTAATTCGGATGTGAGCCTCTTGAACTAATCGCAGACAGGATGTGTGGAGGAAATTTGGTTTAACGTTGCCCCAGGTGTTCATATATTCAGGGTCACTGCGCTCTCAAAGAATAATAAAATTCGTAACAGCCATATTAATAAAATAGCACAGGTACATAACTTTTCTAATACCATTAAGGTCCATCCAAGTGAAATCTTAACAACACAAAAGTTACACTTTTCTTTCTTCTCGTGGGAGGGTCGCTGTCCTGTTTGCGCCCTTGGCGAAATGTTTTATGGGGGGTGGGTGGTTAGGGGGGGTTTATTGAAATAGTTCAGGGCTATACGGTTTATTCTTGGATTTACAATCAACATGAAGGCACAAATACTTTCTCTCTACCCGGCCCTTTTTTTTAACGGTTTTTATTGGAGTGGAAGGTTGTATTGTTCGAGAAGGTGTAGTAGTTGCATTTTGAGTAGGTTTTTAGAGATCGGCGTAGCTTTCTGTTAAGAGTTTGGATCATAAATTATATCAACTAGTAGACCCATGCGAAGCTTTCGCACATCCAACCTCCCTCCTCCCCCAAAATATTAATGATTTAGTCTTTTGATGGGTTGTTGAAATTAAATACTCAGCTAAGTGTATACACAAATAGCAAAGAGAGTTTATTAATGTGAACATATTTACCATTTACAATACCTCCTTGTATACAATATTTGATATCATAATACAATAATCTTGATTATTTTTTTGTCATTTTCGGTAATTGATACAAAAATATTGTTAGATTTAGTGACTCTTGAAAAGGCTACATAGGGAGAGTTATCCATTAGTTGAGATAAAAGGATGCTGACAATAGAAATAATATATATATTTTTCTTTTAACTTAAATTTTAAACAAACAATGTGTTTGTAAACTGAGTATGCTATGTCAGAGGTCAGTAAAAAATCCTCTCCATGATACCTTATTCACCGCTGTAGGCTTTGTATTAGTTGAGAAAAAGGGATGTTGACAACAGAAATAATATATAGGATAAACTGTTCCACTAGTCGTATTGTGTTCGGAATTAAACACTTTTTTATTTGTGTGTGTAATATAGAATAGGGCTACTAATACCCGCCTCGGTGGCCGCGTGGTCTATCACGCTAATCTCGTGTTGGACTAGACTGCCGAAGACGAGGAAACTGGGGTTCGATCCCGATCGAGTTCATTGAGGGTGGTTTTCCCTGAATGGTTTTTCACTTTCTCTACACGCAAATTCGGGCGCACCTTCTCTAATTTAAGCCTTATCCCTAACCCATTAGTGTAATTAGTACATAGGCGTATAACCTGAAAAGGTAAGGTAAGTAAGAGGTGGTGCTAAAAAACGTAATAATAATAATAATGTACATTTAAATATTAGCTTTATGGTAGCTGTAGTAGTAGTAGTAGTAGTTAGTAGTAGTAGTGTAGTAATAGTAGTAGTAGTAGTAGTAGTAATAGTGTCTGATCGCTCTATTTTTTAAAACTACTTTCATCAGTTCAATTTTTATAAGAAGGGTCTTCTCTGACAGAAAAAAAGACTAGGTCTTTCACATATTCATACGTCAGGTCATGTGACAGCAGCTGCTAATTTCGGTAGATATTATCAATATCTATAAAATAACACTTTGTAATTTATAAGAGCCTTGTCTATTAAAATTGGACTACAATTACATTTCATCGCTCTTGTGAGTACAATAAAAGGTTTTTATATGTTCAAAATCTACCTTCTTAACGCGATTCAACTATAAAAGATGCCATCAAAATGATCAGTAGAATAGAGTTGAAACCGTTGACGGGAAAATGATGGCAGATATAATCGACGTGGCAAGGCAAGCTTCGCAGCCGGATTTTGGGGTGATTGAAAAGTCTAGAGGTGAAAAGGGGGTGGGTAAGGCCCTTGAAGAGGTGAGGTTTGAGTTCTTTGAATCTTGGGAAACACAATCCAAAGTTCCATCCCTTCCAATTTTACTCAAACACGCCACCCACCAAACAGCTCCTTGGTTAGGACCCATATACCTGTTGGGGGTGTTGTTGGCCTTCCTGGATAGAAATAAACATCTGCATTGTGGGATCATTGAAGTTGGCAGCATTGTCACTTGTCTGTTTCTCTCCAAGGGTTATCCCCCACTCTCTTTACATCCTCATGTATGGTTCAGTTCAATTTTCTTTAAGAACCCTTGCAGTATAACTAACGTTACTATACCTACTCTCACGTATTCATACGTCAAGTCGTGCTCTCTGCAGGTATTATTTTGGTAGGTATTATCAATACCTGTAAAATAGTAGAGTCAAATGTTATCAATTTTAGCTCAAAAAAAAAAGGTAATGATGGGTAGATCGGGGTTCGAATCCCGGTTGGGTTTACTGAAAGTGTTTTTTCTTAAACGGTTTACCTTTTTCTTTCCACGCAAATGTGGGTAGGTTGCCTCTAAATGTTTCCTACCATATCGCCGCCCTTATGCTAAAGACAAGCATGTGGAAACTTGATGTTTCGAGAAAACGACATTTAAAATTCCAATGATTTTCAATGAAAGGAATTAAGTTGAGATCAAAATTTAAGCTATTAGCACTCTAAAATAAAAATAATTCGTGCTTTTGCTATAGGATAAAATATCGACTATCAACTTTAAAAAGGTTGTTAAATAAAAACAGCCAAAAGTGCCTTTGGCATAAGAGCTACGATATTATATTCGTATAACCTCAACAGTTAGTAAGACGTGGTGATAAAACAATGGTTAGTAGTTTCTAAGAGGCCTTCCTTATGAAAATGGGTATGTTGGTCCGGGCAGCAGAGAAGTTATTATAGTTCAATATTTTGCTTTAACGCAGGTTATCCCGGAGGATGCAAATACATTAAAAATGAAATCCTTTTATTTGGGTATTTAATGTGCACTTTCTAAATACAGAGTATGGATAAGCACACGACTTAGGGCAACATACATTTGTGGGCTCGTGGACTAATGAGTCAAGCTCATCTGGTATGATTTGTCTTTGACTGGGAGAAAGGGGTTTAAATATTTATTTATTTATTTTAAACCCCTTCCATCTACCAGAATCTTAATATAACATCAGGCGAAATAAGCCAAACTTATACTTATGATTTATTACATACTAATCGGGGTTTTAGTAACAATATAGTGATAACCTCGTGGCGATGGTCTGGCAGTCTCAGACGCCAGACCCGTGCCACACTTTGCTGCCATTGAAAGGGAGGATTAGATTCGAATCCAGGCTAGATGTACAGAGTGGGAGGAGTCACCATACTCACTTGACACTAAACGCGGGTGTATTTCTTCTTAAAATCCCTCTGCACCCCTATTACCTATTTAATAAGCAGTTAATTAGCCTTTTCGATAAACATTTATTTGCTACACTGGGGAATTCTGATTATAGTTGAAGCTGAGTCAATATAATCTCAGACTATACACCCTCATTTTGACGACTCCCCCCTCCCTAACCCCCGGAGAGCTTCAACTTGGTAAGTAAATAAGTCAGCCCTTTAGAAATCACGAGAGCTTATTTTCATTATTTACCTGTATTCAAATAAGTTCAAAATAAAATATAGAGTTATCAAAATCATTACAAAACAAGAACGACAGCTTTTCAAAGGGGGGAAAAAATCAAGTTTTTAAAGCATATTGGTTATCTCAGTTTTTGTGCTTTTTTAGCACCACATCTTACTACCCGTTATAATTATACACATATGTAACTAACGTTAATATGTTAGGGATGAGTAAGGTTTAATTTAGAGGAAGTGAATCCTTATTTGCATGAGGGCGAATGGAAAACGGTTAAGGAAAACCGTCCTCTACATACACGACCGGGATCCGAACCCTAATTTCCCCGTAATCATCGTTTTATCTTGGTT
This sequence comes from Timema cristinae, assembly GCA_039000515.1. NCBI lineage: Eukaryota > Metazoa > Arthropoda > Insecta > Phasmatodea > Timematidae > Timema > Timema cristinae. Next base: position 28,815,175 of record JBCFYV010000935.1, read on the forward strand.
CTAAACCACAAGCCCCTATCAACTTTATTTTGTTAGTAATAATTTAAAAAAAAGATAATTACCTCCGTGTAAGTTTTCGGAATCCGTGTTTCTTTTTATTACGTTTCGAAAATGCACCTCGCCTGACGCAGTAGATCCTCGCACACACCTGTATAATGTTTGATTCGTCCAGCTCGGGAGTGACGAAATGTTGATCCAACCTCGCAAAGTCTCTCCACCTTGGTGCCTAAATTAACAAGGTCATCAAACTTTGTACAACGAGAGGCGTGGCTATTGACTCACTTCAACCAGGGTCAGGAGTCGAGCCCACTCAAGCTTGGTTAAAATACTTGTTTTTTTAAAATGATCTGTTTCACACCCTCTCTCCAGGAGGCTCATACTTTTATTTTTTTAACCTTTGTGTCCTTAAATTGATTATTTTTGTTGCGTGGGCTACCGTAATAGGCAGTAAGACACTTAGCACTAACATTAATAAATTGGAACACGTAAGTTGGGTACGCAGCTCGTCTAGTCTGGTTTGCCGGTGATGGGAAGGTCAGGAATCGAATCCCTGCCGGGTGTATTGAGAGAGGTTTTCCCTCCATCCAAGCGTGGGTACGTTTCCTATAAACTCTAGCTTTCTCTATTAGTATAATTAACTGTGGATTACCCGGACGTGGTATACTACCCCTGCCCCCTTTACACTCAAAAAATATTGCTATGGTAAGTATTAGGTAAATGCAACTGGGCGCAAGCATACATGTGTGAAGGCTCGTGTACATGTGTATTGACGTGCTGGTAAAGACTCAAAATCACGCGCTCGGGGCGGGTTTGTTAGATTTTTGACAACTCATTAAAAACTTGTAGATAAACTACTGTTTCTAATGCACCGCGTCTCATTAGCCATTTGTGATATCCGTACGGTTTCAGTAACTGAGGGGTGATAAGAAATTGTATAATATAGAGGAAATGTACTCGTATTTGTGTGAAGGGAGGGTGGGAAGCCAATTTATGAAAATCCATCCTCAGTACACCCGACCGGAATTCTAACCCGATCTCCCCGTCTCCGGCGATGTTGTCAATTGCGAGCATAACGCCTTAGACCATTCGGCCACTAAGGCGAGTATTAATACAACTGTTTCGATACGTGCTTACTGATTATCAGGGTTTCCTAGACTCTGGAGGATTCAAGGGGTCTGGGTCAATGAAACGTTGGGGGTTCCCTTTCACTGAATGCGAGGAAAACCAGTGTTTTATTTTCAGTTTTTATGGCAAAACTTTTTTTGGGGGGCCAAAATAAATAAAATATTGCTCTAGTACAAACATAGAATTTAATTTTCTTCACATGGTGATTTCAAAATTTCTTGAATATATTTCAAGGTTGTCCTAGAATTTAATGACAACTTTTTCTCTCCATTTAAAAAGTTTGTCATCTAATGCAGCTACGCTCATGGCACATATTCAACAACTTTTTATATCACCATGTGAAGAAAATTAAACTCTATGTTTGTACTGGAGTAATATTTTATTTATCTTGGCCAAAAAAAAGTTTTGCCATAAAAACTGCAAAAACACTGGCTTTTTTTAGAGTCCCCCTCCATCCCACCTTAATGTCTGGGTTTTATTCCTTTTTATTGACATATTACTGTATTTAAAATTTTCATGAAAAAAAAAAGCGAGATGGAATTGTCGTTTTTTTTTTTTAAGTTTGTCGTTGGTTTTGATATTTACTATGTTCACTGAACAAAAGATACGGGTTCGTAAAGTCAGTAAGAAAAAAACACACACAAAACCAAACAGAACCCTTTATTATGCACGTGTGCTATGATTGCGGCAAGACATGGTGCTGCAATAAAGATATATTTGGATGACTGTCCCCCCCCCTACCCACGCCCAAGAATTGATTCCCTTGGGTGGATTACCCCATTTGTTCCTCCTCTGGGTGACCCTGCCATCTAGCTAAGATGTGTGACGGAGCCAGAAGCAGGTATAGTTATGTAGCCGTACAAGGCACAGCGAAACAGGTGAACACTTGTGTCAATAAGTGTCGGTAGCCGCCAGTATTCGATAGATACGACTTCTTTGAAATTTCATTAATACTCTTGTAAGGTTACAACTTTAGTTTAGTTGCCCGAGGAAAAAAAAAGTTTCCCCACTTCTGGCTTGATTTTTTACTTACCACTGACATCTCGGTAGTGACGCTCTTCTTTCCTCTCTCCGGTCCTCTCGTCTTGCTTTTCTTGTAAGCTTTGTTTTAATTACAAAACTTAAATAATCAACAAAGATTGTTTATTTTCCTCTCAAATCGTGTTTTTAAGTTGGGGATGTGGGGTGAAACGCGAGTTAAGGGCGGCGATTTGGCAATTTTTGTATAAAAACTTTTTTTTGTCAAAATAAATCAAATATTGCTTCAGTACAAACATAAAGTTTAATTTTCTTTACTTGGTGACCTCAACACTTGTTGAATATCTGTCAAAGGTTTCCTGGAATTTAATGACAACTTTTTCTCTCATCTAATGCCGCTATGATCATGATAGATATTCAGGAACTTATGACATCAACATGTGAAGAAAATTAAACTCTATGTTTGTACTGGATCAATATTTGATTTATTTTGGCCTGAATAGTTTTATTTTAAAAACTGCAAAAACGCTGGCCCTTTTTTTTAGCGTCCCCTTCCATTACGACCATAATCGTCATTTATAACCAAACATTAAGATAAATTTTGATTTTTTTAAATGTCAATTGTTCATTTAAAACTTAAACCAATAATATGACGTCTGTTTTCAATAGTTAAGTTCGAAATTATGGGTTAATTGGTGCTATTAATTTCAAGTAAATAAAATATAGATGGGTATTAGGGGGTTAGTAAATTTGGGCAAAACAAACCCAGCCCAAGATACACCTCTTTATTTGGTACACGGGGCTAGGACAACTTTTTGCACACCTGAGTTTAATCCTGGAGGTCATGGTTTTATCTCCGCTGAGCACATCGAGGATGGTTTGTCTTAGTCAAGGTTTTCTACCCAGCATCTCTCCAGGAAATGTTGATCTGTATCCTTAAAATGGTATTCCTTTGTGATGTGCTCTAGATGTATATGTATGGAAACTATGAATTATATAGTTTTATATTTACTTCCATAGTCCTAGACTTTAAAATGAAATTAGCATTAAATAGGATTATAAATATATATAAGTAATCGTTTCAGAGTTTGAGTGATGAGAAATAAGAGGCGATAAATAGAAGCCTGGAGGGTTTGGGGGGAGGGGGGTTAGGTTAGTACGAAGTTTCAAAAACTTTGTTTTAGCTTTGAAATTAATATGCCTGTACATACACACACACACACACACACACATAAAACTTAAGTATACACACACGTCTTAAATTTTTTATCATCTTTTGCACTTCTTTAAATTAAGATTACTAAGCATATTATTAATGTTCACATGTCAAAAACCTATAGCAATTATTGGGTCACATAATGAAGTAATAACTTGATTAATTACAGATTAGAGATAAATCTACATTTTTGTGAGAACATATTTTGTTAATTATATTTTCTTTCTAAAGTCGGACAAATATACACTTATATTTCTTTTATACAAAAAAAGCGAGTTCTTTTAACAGAGAAGGTAATTTTGCACACCCGAATAAAACCACACACACGCATATCTTCACCACACATTTATTAGGTGTGTGTGTGTGTGGATATCTAAGGGATTTGGGTAGATATACAAGGCTTTGCGAATATATCTATATACACGTGAGTATGTTTTTATTCAGGTTCGAAAAAATATTTTCCCAATTCGAAGCTATCTAAAATTGTTTTGTATAGAAAATAAAATGTGTTTAAATATAAACGATAGAGGTGTATGAATATATAGACACCCACATATATATCCTGGATTTAGAGGGGAGGGGTATCACGTGATCTAGCCAGCCAATCATGATGCGAGTGACGTCTACAGGGCTATTTAGTAACTCATTTGTTGGTTTCATGACCAAGGTTTACTCTTTAGCTTTAGTAAAAGGCGAAAGATTTTTTCGATTTGAAAAGAAGCCAGAGTCTTTAGCTTTAGTTCTAGTATCGGAACTTAAATTAAAATAAGTGCTAGTATAGTATAGTTATAGAACGTTATAGAAAAGACTCAATTCAAATATTGTAAAGAAGTTAAAACCACAAAGCTTTTATTATATAAAATGGAATAATGTATTGCTTTCAAAAAAGATCCTTGTTATTAAAATATAAATAAACTAACATAATCATGATTGTAAAAGCATTAAAATCTGCTCAAAAAAGTTTAATAATATATATTTATAATATCGCTAGAAAACAGTAAACATTCACAGATCATAAACACCAATAGAAATAGTACAAATCACATATCAAAACACATACTCTAGAATGGAGATGTTTGGTTCGAGTTACGTTAAGTTACGTGAATCGTGATCACACATCTGTTTTCTTAAGTTAAGTTAATTTTAAGTGAATGTTACGTTAAGTTAAAGTTAAGTTGTTCGTGACCCCGGCATAAGCCTTTTGGATGTGCTTATATTTTTTGTAATTTGTGGGAGTGTTTAGAGAGCGCGGCGCAGCGAGGAGTATGGCACAATAACCACGTCTGAAACAAAATGGCTCTCAAACCTGACCCCCGCCAAGTGGAATACCTGCTTACTAGGAATAACGGCTTGCTCCACTGCAACAGTGTTGCGTGTTCCTCCTTTTCGTTTTTCTGTAATATTATTATCATTCCGTTAGGGTGTAGCGGGTCTCTTTCTTCTCTCTTTTCTCGCCGGGTACCTTAACCCCTTCTGTGTGACGTCACACGAACGACGACGACGACTCACTCGGCACAGCGCCAACACTTCCGTGTTTCGGAATTAACGTCTGTGCGCATGCGCAAGTCTTAGTATCGAGTCTTATGACTTTTTAATGTTGTACGTCCACCGTCCGCCAACACACAGCAGCGTAAAATAAAACAGCGAATAGGAACGTCAGAAACATAAAAGCGAGAATGAGAAGGAATGTAAAACATTTTATTTTTACGAGCTCTTTATTTTTGTTCTACGATTTGTTATCTACCGTTTGTGAGATTCACTCTTGCTACTCTGCGCGCTATCTCTTGGTATTATTAGTAACTATGATAGTATTTTATGTGTCGAATGCATCCTAGGGGTATTTTCTGTAACTATTTACTCGTGTAGACTTTTATTCGGAATAATAATAATAATTCATTATTTTATTAATATTAACCTTTCAGCTTTTGTAGTGCTTTTTCAAACACTGCTTGATTTTATATTGAATTTTTAAACATTCAAATTGTACTACCTGATACTTCAATGATTAAAAATAATCTCGAGTGAGCTTAATGTTAAGTTAAAGGGTGGGTAGGAAAGAGAATATCTACTTGTGTGTTAGAAAGAGGGAGGGTAAAAAAAAACCTGTATTTCAATCAAATATGTATAGATAACCTAGCCACCCAGACCCTGAATCAAATCTTCCAGCTCCAAATACATAGATATTTTATGTGAAACTTTTGTTTTAAAAACATTATTAAATAATTTTTTTTATATAAATCTCTTTTTTGACAACATCTATTAAATTTCACCTTTATTTGACTAAGTTATATAATTATTTAAAAAAAATCAATGCATGGAATTCTATCACTGGCGGAAGGAAAGGCGTAACATTTCGATGGCCCATTTAGGTACTTCATTCATGTTTTAAGAATGAAATTGCAGCATTAATAAAAAAAAGATTGAGAACATTATTATTACTAGGTACAGTTTTTAAAAAATTCTGGGCATATTTTATTTACAAATTAAATTTGAGGAAAATAATTAATTTGTTTTAGAACTGTATGTATGAAAGGAGAATTTTTTTAATGTACAAAAATAATTAATTAATCGCCCATTTTTGATTAAATAATTTAATTACTAGGGGTGATACTCATGACACATATTATCTAAATGTAGATGGGGCAAACCACTCTCTTCGTATTAATTTTGACATCCCTGCATCAGAGCTAGTCCACTACACTTTCTGTGGGCTTAGAAATGGCATTTGTCTTTGCCTGTATCAAAATTATGTTCAAATTGATGATTACGTGGATCTGATAGATCTTGATAAAGGGTAATTGAAGTTAAAAATTTATGCTATTCACCACTATGTTGTGTGAAATCAGAATGGTTGTGAATCAGAGTTCTTAGTAAGGACATTTAACAGCCATTTACTTTACATCAATTACTGTTTCCAGCCTGTGGCCTGGGCCAGTATTTTTATTCAGCCCATTTATTTTCCACTACCGGCTTGCTAGGCCTGTCTTAGTGTCATGTGTCTTATAGTCAAACTTAAGACTAGGACAGTCACAACATCCAGTCCTCGACCCTTGATTTATCAATGTGAAAGGGTAAACCCACATTTCATCAATGATACATTTTTCGGCCATGCCAGGAATCAAACCCGAGACCCTAAGCTCAGTAGACAAACACGCTATCGATTGAGCTAAGGTTTTAACAGCCATTATGGATCCAAAGTTATTGTATGTTAAGATTTTATAAAAATAATTATCATAAATTCATGGCATTAACTGCTGTGTACCTGCTTTAGTGGCCGAATACTCTTAATACATTTTATCTCAGACCAAGGTACGCGAGCATCCATCAAGGGAAAATTGATTAAATGACAATCAAACCAAACCCGTGAAGGAATTTTCTAGGCGACCCAGGGAAATTTTCTCCTTAGACTGCCTAACATTTTTCATTTGTGTAAGTTTTATCATGAGGGTACATTAGACCGAGGGATACAATCAATAAATAAGCTTGAGAACCATTGCTCTAAGACCTTATTCTCGCAATGTACTAGACTGCAGATGACAGGGAGATTGGGGTTCGAATCCTGGCCGGGGTGTACTGGGGCTGATTTTTCATAAATGGTTCTCTACTCTCCACGCAAATGTGGGTACAATTCCTATGAATTCAACCTTGTTCATCCCTAACTCACTAGCGTAATTAGTACATATGCATGTAATCTGAACCAGTGTGTAAGACTCGGTGCTAAAAAAAAACTGTTGTGCATTCTGGGTTTGGAGAACCCCAGACAGCTTTCAATCCAACCTGAAGCTAAATTTACTTATTACAAGTGAAAATTATATTTTTTTCCCTCCTGCCCCCACATCTTGATACCAGTTAGAAATGAGCTAATATAAGCAAATGTTTCATTAATTGGTTTATTACAAACTTTATCATCTCATTAATACGGGCCTTTGGTGAACCCCCAGTCCCAGAATGTCGTTGCCAGACTTTTAAACACAAGCCTCAACCGATGTAAACAACATAGCCTCTCACATTCACACTTCTTCGTGGCCACACCTAAAAATTCGAACACTCTTATGTGAGAATCTCAAGTCTAGTTTGTCATACAGAGAGGACAAAGAACATGAAGGTCCTGTTATTGTATTTTGTAGAACCAATGATAAAAGTTATCTGACATACACGTCTACCAACAGAACTTCCTTACCGAAACGTGCCCTTAAACTTTCTATTGCTCTCAGGTAACTAACTCTCCGTTGTAGGAGGATATCTCTCAACTAGCTCCCTAGAGCAAGAATTAGGTGGTGTTTAGATAATGGAATTTATCTGCAGGATACACTCTTCCATCTTCATCAAGTTCCTTAAATTAGCTAGTTTCCAACAATACCGGTCCAGTCTATATGAATACTTACACTAATTGGGAAAAGATGAGGGAGGTAGAAAATAAGATAAAAATTTACCCATATTTGTGTGTGAGATTGGGGTGGGAAATCATTTGATTAAAAACCATCTCAGTAAACCTTGCTGTAAATAAAACCTTGACCTTCCTGTCATTGGAAAACTAGCTAAGATGAGACTGACGCATTTATCCATGTGCTCCTCGATGAAGGCTATTGATTTAAAAAGGCTTTGTTTGACTCAGTCTGTATGAATGTCCATAGGTTTTTCAGCATCAATCTCCGGTGTCAGTATTGATTATTAATTTTTGTTATCAATATCTTATATCTGACCTAATGGAGCAGAATGGGATGACTAGGCTACTCAAGATTCTCGGTTCCAATTTCCACTTAACCACATGAATTAATATAAAGCAATTTGGTTTCTATTGCTTTAATTTTTCTGTAATATAGATAGTTACAATACTCATCATCCGACAAACCAATGGCTATTATTGTTGCAAATAATTTGTACTTGTATTGAAAATTAGAAACTTTTTTTGTAAACTATATTCACTTCATTATGTGTGGGTGTGTGTGTGTGTATGTGTATATATATATATATATATATATATATATATATACACACTGGTGTTATCTACATAATTGATTACTTGTAACATGCATGCCATAGTATAGATTGTGGCCACAGTCTTGTAATAATTATCCTCTATTTGTTTCAGCGGTGAAGTTTGGTCGTATGTCAAAAAAGCAGCGGGAGAAGGTGGAGGATGAGGTGAGGTTCCATAGAGCCCAGCTTCGAGCTCAGACGGAGACAGCTTGTGACAGTTCCGTGTTTGACACACAGATGCCCTCCTCCTCTGATCAGCACCAAACCAACTTCAATGGGTAAAATTTTAATTTATTTTTTAAATTATTTTATTGACTTAACAAGGTGTTATCAAACAAGCATAGCGTTTTCAAACAATCTGTATAACATAAAATAAATAGAAATAACTGTAAATCAATAATTGAGGCAAATCTAGCCTAGATATAGACCTGTTAATAGAGTATTCCTGCAGATCTGCCATCGCTATTGAATTCTTTGTATTATGTTTAAAACTAAACAGAATTTTAAGATATTGGATATGGGCTTATTTTAAGAATTTTACATAGATGTTAAATATTACTATTTTTCAAGTAGATCAGAAATTTTTTTAGCACCACGTTTTACTACCTGTTCGGGTTATTCTCTTATGTACTAATTATGCTAATGATTTAAGCTATTAGGGAGCTTATATTTATTTGCATGGAGCAGAGTGAAAAACCATTTTTGTAAAAAAACAACACTTATTTACACCAGACTGAGATTTTAACCTCATTCGCCCCATCATCGGCAGTCTAGTATACTGCAAGAGTAGCATGTTAGACCACGTGGCCACCAAAATGGGTCTAGATCAGGCATTATTTGGTTAAATATTGTGAAATTGTTATTTTAGTAACTGAAAGTTTGGTTGACTACAAAAAAATCTCTTGAGTTAGGCCCCAAGGAACATGTTATGGATGGTTTTTTTTTTCTTATTGCAGGTACTCTTACAACAGTGACCTGGGCAGCTACACGACATCTCACACGGGCTATTCGTACGCGAGTACGCCTGTCACTACAGCCCATCAGACTATGGCCTACGACATCAGCGCTGACTACGTGGACAGCACCACAGCTTATGACCCACGGCCGGGACAAGCGTTGGACACCCCACTTGCCGACAGCGCCCTCATTGCCACTACTGGTCAGTCTTACCATAACACTACAAAACAACTAAAAATACTAATATTTAACATCTTAAAGTATGGATTAGGGGTAGTCTATCAAATACATCACACTATTTTTAATCCCCCTTATCCCTTTGTCACAAATTGTCACAATTCTGTGAGAACTCCCCTTCTAATATTACATCACAATATCACCCCCATTCCCCTATTTAAATAGTATTTTTTAAATTGTAGAGCCTATATAACACTTTTATTGAAACATATACATGCACACAGTTGAGTTTATTAACATATAAATTTGTATGATACGCTTAATTGTTGACATGCATTATCTAACGCCGATAACTACCCCCCCCACCAACATAGATTATGAACAGCCTCTTAAATCTTTGTAACAACACCCTTAGCTGCTCATTCTTCAGGAAGTCAACATGTTATTTTGGGTGGTAAAGAGCTAACACACATGCACATTTTCAGTCTTATAAGCTTGTAGTGAAAATAATTAATTATATTTATTAATGTGTCTTGTATAAAAATGTACTGCAGAGAAAGGTAGTCAAGTTTAGTTATATCATCACAAGAGGTCACCTAGGCTTTATATGTGAGTCATATAATATTCTGAGAAAATGATAGTGTATGCCTCAAATTGCTTAGGCATCCAAATGTATTATGTCCAGTCTAATTTGGTTCCAAATTCATTTCTATATATCGTGGAAAATTAATGCAAATTGATAAACATATCATGATTCATGCCATGTTGTTTAACATGATTAAATGATAGTTTCAATCATTTGCATTGATTTTGATTATTGAGAGGGTTTCACAAACAGGGGACAAGACACATTAATCAAATCTAATGTGATTTACTAATTAATTTAGTTTTAATTGCTTTTCACAACGTCTGGGAGCAGGCTCTTGTTGCCATTAATTTTTCACAGCTAACTAGGCCTATGCACTAATATCTTCCAACTTGTCAGCATGGTCACTGATAAAGGTTTAGTTTTGGGAAACATTGGATTATTTTTTACTTTGTGTACATAATGCACAGCTTTTTTTTTTAAATGACTTTACAAATTAATAAAACTTTATTTTTCATCTTGGCTAACCCACATAACCTTATTGGGTCATTAGTACCTGAGACCTCCTGACTAAGCCACTAGTAGTACTTAAATTAGAATTATGTAACCAATATTAAAATTGATGACATCGATTGAATTCTGGTTGCACAAACCCTCAAAAACATTAACTTTAATATTAAAATAAGAAAGCATATTTATTAACTAAACAGTAGCCTTTAATATATATATATATATATATATATATATATATATTTTAGCACAGTGTCTTACTACCCTTTTGGGTTATATACTTATGTACTAATACTCACATTTGTATGAAGGGAGAGTGTAAAACAAAATTGGGAAAACCACCCTTGGTACACCTGATCGAGATTCAAACCTCAATATTCCCATCATCGGAAATCTAGTCTACTGCATCTAGTCTAGAGCATGCGGCCACCGAAGCGGTAAAGGGTTTTATTGTTTTGAAATAAATTTAATCTTGTTTCCACCCCAACTCTTCTAAATATATTTTATAAATTTAATTAAAATGTATATAACCAGAGGGTGACCTGGCGGTCTAGGGGTAAGGTGTCGGGGCTCAATCCTCGCTCCCGACACAGATTTATCTGATTACCAAACCCTTCCTTCACCTCTGACAAGACGTGTATTAATCACAACTTGTGAATGTGTGGAATGCCAGGCCTCCGCCGTGGTTCGGATTCCACGTTAAACTGTAGGTCCTCCATTTCATCTCACAATCACCCTACCATTACACATTAGCGTAAGTGCGTATAACCCGAACGGGTAGTAAGACGCGGTGCTAATAATAATAATATAACCAGATATTTTATTCAAAGAACTAGACGAGGATCAACCATCACACCACATAAAGACAAACTATCTAAACTTTAACTAAAATATCCCTCAAATCATTTTGCAAGCACCAATCTAAAACATTTCAACACCCTCACTTTGTACACATTTGTTTAGTATTGGGCATATCAAGCATCTTAACACATTTGTGCATACTCGTTTCTGCTTTTGTGGGAAGTCTTACTGTTGAGTGTTAACTCCTTTTCTTAGGGAAACCATGGCCCATATGTAAATATAATATCTTTGTCATTTTAAACGAAAATACCTACTCTGTGAAAAATTGCATGCACTCTGTTAGAGCTATAGACTAATAATATAATACTATGCTGAACACAATTTATTATTGTGTGTGCATCTAGACTCTTTTATGTCTGCCCCAACTTATTTTTTCCTTTCTATTACTAAATAACCTTTTTTTTTAAATTAATCTTTTTACTGCATTCCATTAAAGTTAGAAGATTGTTTGACATTACTGAGAGTTATATTTAAAAAATATTTCTTACAATTATTTCAAGAAATATTAGAAAAAAAAGTTTTAATTTTACAAATTTTACATTATGATGGATGTTTATTAATTTTTTAAGCATTTTTTTTTCATGCTCTGTGAATCAAGTTAAGAACATAATCGATATATTTTATAAATTTTTCTACTTAGAAATATTTTGTTGTGGTTAATACAGTTTAAGTATGGGCATTTAATGGTGATGGAAAAAGAAAGAATGCCAAAGAAAATGATGGAAGTTAAATATGTAGGAAAATGACCACAAGGTAGGCCCAAGAAAGATGTGGGAAGAGTAGATAACAGAAAATGTGCCAGTGAAAGGTGAAGAATTGAAGCAATTAAAGGAGAAAGAATGGCGGAAGGATAGAGGAAGATGGAGGCTTTTTTACTAAACTGACCCGGCCACAGGCTGGAAACAGTTGATGATGATGAAGTAGGGTTTAAAAAAATGCTTTTTAATTTGGATTTCATTAAAATTTTACAAAAATGGGTTCAAATTTTCTCTGTAAATTAGGATTTGGGTAATGGATCAAAATGGATCAGCTGAATTTTACAAACACGTTCCTAAACAATTGGTTTTTTTTTGAAGTTATTGATATTACATTATTTAATTGCTTCTTGAATTAAATGTAAGGTTATTTTACTTTTTCTAAAAATTCAGGAAAGTCAGACACAATCTTCTTACTCTAATGGGAACTCTTGGTCACGGTAATGGGTTCTTAACAGGTGGTGGTGAGGGTAAACCAACCTCCCTCAGTTTACTGGGGCAACAGCAACAGCACCAACAACATCAAACACAGCAGCAGCAGTTGCAACAACAACAACAACAGCAGCAGCAGCAGGTGCAAAGAAACAGCATGAGCCAGCGACTAGCAACGTCTGGGGGTGGCGACGGGGGGGTGGTGGCAGTGAAACAAGAGTCCTCGCCGGCTGTGGTGTCAGGCTCTATGGACGGGTTGGTGGCAGGGTTTGTTGATAGCACCACCTTCCTCTCGTCGCCCCCTGCACCTAGCAACACCAGGCAACACTGTGGAGAAGAGCCCCCAGAGAGCACCACCGTCCATCCCAGTAAGATGCTCTGGGACACTCGTAGGAATTCTTGTTGTTTTAAAGTAAAATTACAGGTTATTATTTTGTTTTAATTTATAATTTTATAGATATTCCGGAGTTGAATAGTTGTATAAATAAATTAATCATTCATATTTAGAATGTTTGAATATTGCCAAAATAAACATGACAGCTATTGTTTTTGAACTATCATTTTTTACATATTTCTAAGGTTTGTTTATTTATATAATAACAATAACAAGTTGCTTTTACTTTGTACAAAGTATTTGTGATATGATTTTATTTGCTTCTCATTGTTTATTTTGAATTCTATTAAAGGCTGAGGTAAAAAAAAACCTCATAATCAAAATCATCTGTTAACTGAAAGCTATATTTTGTTTGGAAAATACTTTTAGTTAAAAAAAAATCTGTACTAAAGCATGACAACTAGGTATTCACTCTTATGTTTCTAATATCCCTTGGGTGGGTTCAGTTCCATGGATACGCATTTAATGGGAAAATATTTAATGACTTTCCCGCCACTCCCTCTCTCCCCTTATCTAATTTTAATGTAAAAATTGTGAGGGTTAGCTAGAAATATTATCTTATTATAAAGGTATGCTTTTACTTCGCTTCTTGTCTTTATGTGTTTTCAATCTTTCTGCACAAAGACTTGCCAAGATGCTTAGTAATTTTGAATTATATTGTTCCCTGTGATATTTCCATATTTTGATAGAACCATTACTCATCTTTACAAGCCATGTGCAAGTAAATGCTAGTTTTGTTATTAAGTTCATTCATTTCTGCATTTAATCAGGGAACAATAAGGGCACTTGACTAATTTATTTATTTATCACTGTGTCTTACTACTCGTTTGGGATATACGCGTATTTACTGATTAAGCTAGTGTGTTAGGGGTGAGGAAGGCTGAATTTAAAGGAAGTGGACTTGCACTTACATAAAGGAAAAGTGGAAAATTAATTAGGGAAAAATCACCCTCGTAACACTCGACCAGGATTAAAACGCTCCTCTTCATCAGCAGTCAAATCTAATATGAGAGTGACACCTTAACATTTGACCACCGACGTGGATTTCTAAACAATTACCCTAAAATTTGTTCTAAAGGATTTAAATCTGTTTAGAAAATAAATTTTATTATCTACCCATCAGTTAACTTTTGAAAGCTTGTATACTCATAGTGGTTACACAATATGCTACTTAACAAAATTCATTTTTTGAAAAAGTTTCTTTAATTTTCACTTATTGTTTTTTTTTATTCATAACTTTGCAACACACTCACTCGCTCACATGAATGGTTGAAATTAGTTGACTGCGTGAAAGAAAAGATAAAATAGTAATAAAACGTTATTCAGTTCAATACACAGTTTTATTCATTTGTACACAAAATATGTTACTCTTTATAAAGGTCCTGTGTACCACCTATCAGTTGAATATTGATTTAGAAGACTCCTTAAAATAATGTAAGTTTTTCAACAGGTGTTTCAATCCTTTCATACCTTTCATCTTAATTATTGGAAATGATTGATACGTGATTTTTACTAGTGACCCTATTATTCGAGATAAGCTATATTTATGAACCAATGATGAATCAGAAAAAATGATGGGATGGATTTAACAGCGAGTTAAAGTCTCGTTTAAAAAAAAAATTCATAAAACTATTTCTAAACATAAATAAATAAAAACATATTCATTTAGATTGTATTGATAATAGGTTATTCTTGAAAGATATGTCAGAATTGTTGCAGCTTTTAAAAGGATTTTTTTTTAAAAAAAAGATGATAAAAGGGAGGAAAAGCACTTGCTTGCAATGAGTATGACTAGAGACTGTAATAAATCTAAAAAATGTTGAATATACCCCCCTCACACACACACACACTCCAATTTTCAATACATATGTAGTATCTGATGATATTGACACGTCCATCACAGACTCTGCCTTAAAATATGAGTGAAGAATGATCCTGAACATGAGATAATCCCTAGATAACTCAATGGTAGAACATTGGCACGCTTAGATAAAAGTTCCTGTTTTGATTCCCATGTCCAGAAGTCATTTTTCAATTTATTTGGATATGAAATATTAATAAGAGTTTTAAAAATAAAAGCACATGTATGATGGTGTATGGATGTTGTTGTAGCGAAAGGAGTATGCAAAGATAAGGAAGTGCGGGGAAAGTTATTGAGGTTGGATTAAGTGTGGAATTGTTGTTTTTTGAGATACATGCTTTTTTTTCACCCTGTAAGAGACTAGTGTGATTATGTAACATATACGTATGACTCAATTTCAGATAATCTCTGTAGCTATAATCATTCAGCTACCAATCTTAACCTTAAATATATACTTAATTGTATAGCATTACTTTCTTCAAATATACAAATAAGTTTATTTCTGAAAAAATTTTCAATGATAAGAACCCCAGTACGTACCACAAATAAAAGGCCCAGCCAATTTAATATTTTGGCTGGATAATTGTCAAAATCACATTTTCACCTGTGACTAACTTCGTTACTCAACACTTGCAAATTTAATTTGCTTCAAAAACTATATAACTTGTAAATTTCAAATCACTGCTTGTATCGCACTAAAGCTTGTGGACACTCTTTACACAAAACTGCTTTTCGGCATGTTGGTGAGCTCTGCATCTTACTAGTTTCTTTACTGCTTTTTGGAAAATGTGGGTTTGTTTAGGAAAGAGTTATTCAATTTTTGTGACCACTTTTACAATTATCAGGCTATATCTATTAAGTTAGTTTGTAAAGTTATCAGTTGGGAACCAAAGACTTATTTCCAAATTACAATATTTTTTTCTCTACAAAATATCAAGTTTAAGACTATATTACCATATTCTAAGTTTACTTGGATATAAATCAAGAATTTAGTATTTGGAAGAAAACTGTGTAAACAAGTAGTACATTTCTAATAGAATACTCTAACCCAAAGATTCCCTGACTTTTACACTATGCGACTCCCTTGAATATCTTGTATGTGTTCTGAAACTGGCAGATTCCATGCACCTCTGGACTACAAATATGCTGGCCATTAGCATATATTAATATCGACTACTGAAGCTAGGTTTCAGTGAAATCTGAAGTGATGTTGTGTGTGTTGGTGTGTTTTGTATATATTTTATATATTATTATTAGTTAATTTAATCCTGAGGCCTTTTCAGCTACATTATCAATTATCATTTTCCTCTTTATATACTCACATCAAAAATACTTATAAATGCTTAGATAATAGCTTGATGTCTTTATAGATATATTAAGTTTGTAAAATGATCCTCCACGTGCTACTTTTTTAGATCACTAAACATATGATTTTACGTTTATCTTAAGAAATTGTCTATGAATAACACTAAGAAACAAAAAAACAAGATGGTTTTACAATTAATGCCATTGTATATCTTCACAAATGATGTATTTTGGGCACCTCAGACTTTCTCACTGGAACTTTTGATTACAATTGAATAAAAATGATAATTTGGATTGAACAAATAGCTTTATTTAAGTTCAAAGAAGTTGCGACAGCCCAAGTCAAACCAGCCCATCGGAATATCTCTCGGTGTCTCGATGGCTTTCACTGAACCATTCTTTTTTTTTTTTTAATAAAAATAGTTTTAACTAATACACTAGCTTTATTAAAACACCAAAGTAACTTGTTTCTACTGGCTAAAAATGTTTCTTTCTTTAATTATAGCTTCGAACACTTCTAAGCCATAAAGGATGCAATATGAAATAAACCAAAGGGATCCTTGGGGTTGCCTCTGTGTGGACCAAAGTTTACTTGAAATAAGTCTGTTAGATAAAAATTAGTGGGGACACAAAAGTTATGGGGAACATACAAATGTTTAAAGATGTTTTCCTCCCTTGAATGGTTAAAAGGTTACACAATTAATAATCACTGTAAAAGTATTATGTTTATAGGCTACTAAATTTGATAAAGTTTATTCTTTGGGGCCAGCACCTTAATCACTAGACCACAGAGGTATATAGGTATACATGCTCATTGTTTACTTTCTTCAGATGAATCTTTCAGGAACTGCAAATTCATTGCATAGGTATTTATTCTTGTTGTTTTGACTTAATCATTCGATAACGAGTAATTTGGAACAGAGATATTAAGTTAGTTCATACTTTTATATTCACTATAAAATGTTAATATCTACATCTTAATTTTTGTGTTAGAAATGATGCAGTTTTTACTGTCAATGATTCATTTGCACATTTTGACATGCATTTATTTGTCCTACCATATTTAAATGCTTGGCAAAAGTTTTAGATTTATCTCACAAACTCTGTCTTTCGGGCTATATATTTACAAATATCAATTTTTGATTTATCACATACTTTAATATTAAAAATATGCTGTTTATACCTTAGTTGTGTAAATAATAATTTCTCTAACATGCTCATATAATAACAAATAATTAGGTTGCTAACACATTTCTCTATATCATTAAAGTATTCCTCAAGGTTGTGGCTATTTCCTTTTATTATCTATTCCTTAGTTATTATTAAGTTTTATATTAAAAGCATGCTGGACCAATGTAAAATAGAAGAAAAACTAAACTATTTTATATATTTACAGAATAAATAAATGGCTCAAACTCTTTAAGAGGTCTCCAAGACCAGTTAAAATAATATTAAAATAATAATTTATTAAACTTAAATTTATTTTCTTACTTAGTAAGTAACAAACAATACTTAATAACATGTTTATGATTTTAATGTACTTTTCAAAGAAAATTTTACTGTGTTAAGTGATTTACAATCATTATAATTTGAAACAAGTATTTAGCCTTGACAACATTCATAAATAGCAACCAAAATGCACCTTTATGGCATTGTTCCTTAATTTTTATATATAGTATTTGTATGATTTTTTATAAGATTTCTACCTATGTTATTGTTTTGTTTTTCTGTTATTTCAGTAGTAATGGTTCCAAAACTTGTTTCTGAAAATAAATTGTGCTGCACTAATTATTGGTGTGACATGGTGTTAACTTTGTAATATTTCTGTTTGCTCAGACCCCGCGCAGATCTCTGAGCTTTTGAGCAAGACGATTGCAGACGCTCATGCGCGGACGTGCCTCTTCCCTCTTGATCACATCCACGAGATGTTCCGCAAGCCTCAAGACATTTCCAAGCTCTTCTACTACAAAAACATGGTGGGGGACACAGGAAGAGCCCTATGGGGTTACAGATCAGACCTAGAGGATGTTCACGAGGGCCATGCACATAGATCGACTAGAAGGTTAATGGTGGGGGACATAAGAAGAGCCCTATGGGGTTACATTAGATTAGGAACAGGCTAGAAGGGAAGTGGTTGGGGACACAGGAAGAGCCCTATGGGGTCACATTAGATCAGGAACAGACTAGAAGGGAAGTGGTGGGACACAGGAGAGCCTAGGTCACTAATAGGAAGTAGAGGGATGTGGGACACAGGAAGCCTATGGGGTTATATTAGATCAGGCACAGGCTTGGAAGGAGATCGTGGTGAACACCTCCGATTTACCTTTTGATTCTTATTTATTAATTGCTGCGGCCGATTGTTTAATGAGTTCAAATAAAGGTATTTATCCTGGTCCTAATGCAGGTCATGCCTAAAGTAATTTAGTAGTTTGTATTTGTTGAGCTTATTGCCTAAAGGTTAAAACTACTTGGTACCTGGATTGGTTGTGTAGTAAAAGGTTACTGTCCCATTTAAAGCAATCCACTGATTTAACTCCGTTTAAAAAGTGTAGGTATACATCCCTTCAGTTTATTCACCCCTCCCTTAAAGCTTAGACAATGGTGAAGATCGTTGTCTGAAGTTTAATGCTTCAACAAGTCCTCAGAAATACTGGTTCAAATCCTGGCTGGTTCTAAACTGTAAACATCAATGATGTGAAAACAGAACATGGTATGAGTACTTCATGTGCACATAACTCAAGGGTGCAAGCAATAAAAGAGTTCAGTGCTCTGAGGAAGAAGTTTAACTCCAAAAACAAATGTCACAATATCAAATTTTTTTAAATGGGAATACATCATTATATTTTTTTAAGAAACAAGTGAAATTAATAAAATATTAGGGCTTAATTTAAGAATTAGCTAGAGGTGTGAACAGCTTTAAAAACTGACTTTGATTCGCCAAAAAATTATTTAAAGCTAAAATACACATATGTTCAATTTATGTAATTTTGTACCATTTTGTGTATCACAAATTAATGTTGACTTTGCACACGTTGAGTAATTTTTATTTCATTTGTATATTTAACAAAAACGTTATTAATAACCTAATCAAATGGGGATAGTGATGAAAGGACATTCAACTAAGAAAAAAATCATTACTATTCAAGTAATAAAGGGCTGAAGAACCAATTATGGGGGTTATAGTGTAGCCAGATAAGATTTGAACATGTCTTTTTTGATCTTAGATCATAGTCAGCTAAGAAGATGCGACTGTTATTCATTTCCTGAGTGAATAAAAAGATATCTTTCTAAAACCTCACATGATCAATCAATTTTATGGTGAATGAATGTGTTTACAGGCCCACGAGGAGCTCTGGTTGGAGTGTGCTCAGAAGTTGACGACAGTAATTCAGCAAATCATCGAATTTGCCAAAATGGTACCTGGCTTCATGAAACTTTCACAGGATGACCAGATAGTGCTGCTTAAAGCAGGTACGTACACAGTATTGTGGGGCTAAATTTGATATTTAAAAATTAATGCCTATATCTGCAGTTTAGGAATGATGACACTTTGTAAAGGGAAAAGGTATATTGAGATTATTTTGACAAGGGGGAGGTAGGACAAGGGGCAAGTTTATGTCTTTGGTGCCCCAATGTAATTCATGATCCATGCTTACCTACATATACATCAAAACATAATCATATCATAGCGAGAGGGATATTTTGTCAGTAATGTTTAATTAGTAGGAACTGACAGTTAATCTGTTTCCTTTTCCTGTGGGGGGTCAACAATTTGATGAAACAGAGACGCCGGCCAAACCGACAGAAGGAGGGACAAAGAAGCTTCAAGTACCTTCTTAACAGTTTGAATTTGTACCATTCCCATTGGTGCAAATTCAAACAAGGTGAAGAAGGGTAGTGATATAATGACCAGTAAGTAGTGGCTCAACCGAGGTGTTAAGTAGGGTTGGGCTAAGCAAACCGGGCACTCCTGTTAAAAATCCAGCAGGACTCGGGCGCAATTTGTATATGCTCGTGAGGCACTAATTGGGGGAGGACTTTGCTTACAATGTAGTACAAATAATATTTAACAATTAAAATAGGGGCCAAGTTTATATTAAAATTAAAATTTAGTTAATCAGGTGTAATTTTTAAAGTATATCATTCTTAATTTTTGAAATCTACGATGTATTAAATGTCATTGAACTCCCGACACAATAAAAGTTTAGTAAATTAATATTTAGACTGTGTTATCACTATTTTAAATGGTGTAAATAATATATAAAAAATGATCATAACAAAAGCAGCCAAGCTATTAAGCATATTAAAAGTGAAGGGAAAGGGGATAGGTTTGTTGGAAAATAATAGGGACATTTGTAAGAAAACTTAACAGGACATAATTTCAAACTGTTACTAGCAATTAATTTACATATGTGCTAATAATATTGTGTTTGATAGGTACCAAATTGCTTGCATATTTTCTTCAAATTTCTCTTTCTAAATACGTGTGTTGTTTTGACATGAACAAGAAGTTCATTGCAGTAAGCTACACTTTATATAGTTAATCTGTTACTGCCTACCACATGAAAATACCTGCAGATTTTGATGGCCTATGCTATGTGTAAATATGATTTTATAGTGTTTTGTTTAGATATTTATTTTAGTAATAGCTAAACATTTTTTACCTTAAGTTAATTGAATACTAAAACAAAAGATGCTAAAATTTAGGTGTTCTTAACATGCATTTTGACTGAGAAATTATTATTATTTTTGCTAGGTGTAGTTTTTATCTAATAAAATTTTAACCAATACCAATGACATATTTTTATCACCCATACATACTGTCTTTCTTTTTTCACGCAGCTTATTTTTGCACCTATTTACCTGGGTCTTTAGCCTTAATTTTACTTTTTCTTTCAGCTATCAAAACAAAATATTTTCGAGAGCAATCTAAAACCTATAAGATGCATGATGAGTTTAAAAATGACTGATCGTGTGTGTGTGTTTTGTGGTGTTAACAGGTAGCTTTGAGCTAGCAGTGTTACGGATGAGTCGGTACTTCGACCTGAGTCAGAACTGTGTCCTATATGCGGATACAATGCTCCCTCAGGATGCCTTCTTCACCACTGAGACGGCAGAAACTAAGCTCGTCATGTGCGTGTTTGAGTTTGCCAAGAGCATCGCGGAACTCAAGTTGACCGAGACTGAACTGGCCCTTTATTCTGCCTGTGTACTACTGTCTGCAGGTAAGTATTGTACTCTATGAAGGAGACGTTAAATAACAAGATGATAAGTTTAATAGGATAATTGAAGAAACACTAAAAATACATCAACATACTATTTAAGGAATTAGTAAAAACTCCATGGTGTGAGCTTGCAAGTGAGCTATACCGAGAGAGCGGCCACCGTTCTTAGCAATGATAGTGCTAACATTTGCAGATAAGAGGGTGTCATGTGGTCAGCACAACAAGCCCTCTGGCTAAAAATCTCAGTTTTCTAGACCATAGTCACAACTTTGATTCAAGTAGCTCATCATATGTCCTCACGAGGCCGAGTTTGAACTCGTTCCAGACCCACTGCTTCACAGAAGAATTCTGGAAGTGCCGGGGATCAAACCCGGGGCCTTTGGATCTATAGCCAGAAACTCTAATTACTAGACCACAGAGGCATTCAAAGAATTAGTAGGGGAAATAAAATATAAACAATGTCAATAGGTTTGGAAATGCTTTTAGGTAGCTGTTACGTTGTGACATAGGATTCTTGTATTTTATTAAAATGGGATAATAATTTGTTTTCACGCTATATTTAATGTACTCGCACTTACTTATCTTGCGGCATAGTCACCTTTGAAATAGCTCGCTTCTACTCATCTGTTCTGCCTGGTTCTGAAAATAATAAACTTGCTATGGTACAGTATAGTCAAAGTTGTTGATTTTTTGTAAACATTACTTTTGGTATCCATGGACTACTAACATATGGGGTTGATCTCTGTGGTCTTGGAGTAAAGTGCTCACCTCAGGACATGATATTCACGAGTTAAAACACAGCCAGGTTGCATGTCTTTTCGCTCTCGCTCCCAGGAATTCGCGTGTGCCGATATAATGAGTCGGTTCATAAACTGCATGTTAAATACACAAATAAATACAAATACATAAATAAATATTTAATATTTTCAAATTATAGTAGACTCTAAAACTCTCTAACTAGTATCTAACTCCTCAATAGAGATTCAAATAACAAATGTGGTGAGTCAGCACCTAAGGATAACATATATTCGTTATTGGCCATGACAATACTTTAATCACACTTTTACCAAATTACACTTTAACCATGTTTTGATAATTTAAAATAAAGTGCAGTTCAACTCACTTTTTGTGAATCAATTAGATCTGAAGAGTCTAGTAGAAATCATTTGGGAGACGTTAAATATCACTGAGTAACAAATGTTGTGTTTGTAGATCGTCCAGGATTGAAGGGCCTAGCAGAGATCAGCCGACTGAGTCAGGCGGTGTTGAGGGCGTTGAGGCTAGAACTGGAAAGGAATCATATTCTACCCATCAAGGGAGATGTAACAGTGTGTGACGCCATGCTCTCAAAGATTCCCACTCTCAGGTAAGACTAACTTAATCTTAGATTGTTCATACATTCCAAAACTTTGAGGATAGTAAGGAAGCTCTGTAGCTAAACCTATTGCCAAATTAAAACAAAAATAAACTACCATACCCGCATCACCGAACTGAACCGAACTGGAGCTCTTGTGAAGAAAATCTTATATCTTCACTCTCTTGGTCAACATTTGCCAAATATCCTCGCTTTCACTTATATTTTGGGTAAGAAGGAAATACTGGCAGTCTTGATGAACCAGCGTTGCTAAACTTATCTTAAATTTAAGGGAAAATTGAACACGCTACAACAACAAAATGACAATGCCGTTTACTGAAAGTAACCATTCAGTCTGAGTTTAAATCAATTTTTCTAAAAAGGGTTGATACACAAGCATAGAAAGCCTATTAAAATCAGGATTTTTTTCATGGGGATAATAAGCCGGGGAAAATAAAAAATATATCACTGAAATAAGGAATTTAAACATATTTTTAGTGATGATTTGCATAAAATGAAGAAATGTTATTTTATAATTTGAAGGTTTGCTATATCTATTGAGTGTCTTTACTGCCATTAAACACTTGCTTTAATATCATATTCTCTCTTTGTAAATATAAAGTAAAAATAGATTATTTATATTTGTTTAGAACCTTATTATTGATAACTAAGAACATTCTCAGGAACCTTTTAGTAATTTACTTATTTTGTTATATCTCTCTAAGAAAATCCCTTTTCACTTTTTGAAGCATACTTTGTTATATTATATAACTTACAGCCTTCTAACACTTATTTTATGTATTTGTAAATAAACACACAACATACTCCATCCAAACAACCAAGGAGTTTCAAAAGTTTGTAAGTTTATCAACACTGTTGTACCACTCAATTAACATTATCTGTAATATTAGCATTATAATGTATTAATGGATTATTTGTTTTATAAAGGGAACTGAGCATGTTGCACATGGATGCTTTGGCCAAGTTCAAGCGCTCGACACCTCACCTCGAGTTCCCGGCGCTCCACAAGGAACTTTTCTCGTGGACAGCTGAGTGCGAAACACGTCCACACCCCTTCACTCCTGTCGGGAGGAACAAGTGAGTTTTTAACCTTTTTTTTTTCCTTAGGTTCACAATTTATACAAAACATTTTCTAAGATGAAAACTTTTTTTTAGCACCGCATCATACTACCCATTCGGGCTATACACTTGTAATAACTATTTTATGTGTGGGGTTCTCTAATGATTATCATTTAAAATCTTTTGGTTGGTTGTTTGTTATTATGTGATTTCAGTATTATTACTATCACAACAAGGTTGAGAACGTGGGAATAGGAGAGGAGTAAACCTTGCATGTCCGCACACTTAACTTAGCCTCTGACTTTTTATACAATTTTGCCTATCTGCAAGGATTAATTAATTTCTTTATTTTCTAGAATTGTTTACTATATTAATCATTCACTATGGCCTAGTGTCATACACACTATATTTTGGAATTAGAATAATAAATGAATAATTTTGAACACAGCACAGACATAAAAGGCATTCCCACCAATCAGTCATAACCAACGATCACCCTGAAATAACTACAAGACTCAAATTAAACAAAGAAGAGAGAGAGACAAAGACTACCTGCCTTTCTTGGCAGCTATATATCGCGTACTAGCAATTACCGACACATTACATACATTCCCATGGTGTGAGTAGCCAAGGAATTTTTGATATTTTAAACTTTTGTATAATTTTTATGTGAATTAGGGCCATACCACGTGGGATTGTTTTAGTAAAAACCCTCTCTCCCTGAAAAATATTATTAATAATATTCACAAAAATTCCATCTCAATGCCTAATGGCATTGCTTATTGGTGTATTATAAAATTCATAGGACCAATTATGTTTTAAAAACCTTAACTTATTTAAAATGAATTTAATGTATAAAAAAAGACCTGTTGTTTCCTTTGGGTGGAAATCACCACACGTAAATATAGGTAGCAACTTTCCCCAAAATAAATGTTTGGTTCAACCCTGATGTGAGCTGTTATTGATGATGCTTTGTTCTGGTCTCCTCAACTCAAATAGTACAACAGAAAGACTGACCTGTCAAAATGAAAGATACATTTATTTTAGGATGGATAGCTCCGTCGGAAACATTTGGATACGACAACTCTGATTAATTAATTTAAATAATATGGGGTGAGTGTTCACGTTGAGTCTTCACCAGAATAGCTCATCATAATAATGTAATTCTATAACACCCTATATTTATAGTGAGAATTTGAAATTAAGGCAACACATCAAAACTTTCTTCTCCCTCTCTTTCTTTATATTTCCCACTTCTTTGCTTCAGTTTTACATTTATTTGTCCCCTTCCTCCCAATCTGTACCAAGAGGCTAAAACTTGGGACGCACACTGCCACCAGATAACAGGTTTTGTGACTACTTATATTACAGAATGACACAAACCATATAGACCGTTTTATATTAATTTGTGTTAGACCACATAAATTACTATAAAAACAATCTTTATTGTTTTTGTCATTAACTAACAGAATAGAACCAACACCGGAACTGTTTCCAGCCTGTGGCCAGGTCTCAGTAAAATGCCTCCATCTCCCTCTGTCTTTCCACTATTCTTCTTCCACCTTGCTCCTCTCACTTGCACACTTGCTGCTATCTGTTCCTCCCATCTCTTCCTTGGTCTCCCTTGCTGTCTCTTCCTTACATACTTCATATCAATTAATCTTCTTGGATTCCTCTCCCCTTCCATCCTAATTACGTGTCCATACCATCTCCTCCTGGCTTCCTCTACCATCTCATGTTCCCCCTATACTCCAACTCCAGACCTTATATCTTATTTCCTAATCTTATCACTTCTGGTGATAGCTAGCATGATCCTCAAAAACTTTATTCCATCCTATCACTACTCAATGCCAATAAAAATGTTAGTTTCAATGCACAATTTTGAAAACCAATTTTTTATATTGGGTTGTAAAATATTTTTCTTTTCTTTACACATTGTTATTTTAAGAAATCAAGTACCAATCAACTAATATGCTTTTTTGACTCTTTTGTTATAGATAGAAGTGTAGCAGTGCCTCAGTGCAACAGTTGGTTAAGTCAAAACTTGGTGGATCTGAACAATATCAAGATTTCATGCTGGCACAGTGTTGAACGATTCGGACATCTCTAGTGTTACTTTGGCAATTTAGTTCGGTGAGATGAGATTGAAAAGTTGGTTTGGTTTTGATAGTAAGAACTGTGTTATCAAATATATTCTTAACCAATAAAATGCAATGGCAAGTAATTGAAAATAATCTAATAGATGAATGTAAACAATATACGCTTGTTTAAATGAGATGGTAACATCTCATCTTTAATTGTTATTTATAATGTTTTATATTTGATAAATTATGCTCATTATTCAAAAGATGTTTGCTTTCCCTCATAAATTCATTGTTTCAAAAACATTCATAACCCTACATCTATTTAATTTTCTATACAGAAAAAGTTTTAATTTGAAAGCTATTTGCTATATTTTTAGTGTTGAATTTTCAGTTAGCTCAGAATTTTAAAGTATAAATTAATAATAGCTCTATATATGTTATGTATTTTCAGACTTAAAATATGTTTGTGGGAAAAACACAGCAGACATTAAAAAGTATGAAAAAATTAACACACACTCGTAAAATAATATAGTGGAATGAATATTGCCAAGGTAAAGAGAATAATATTGCCTTATTCATAAATACTGTGTACTAGATGTGACATAAAAAAAAATACATTTTAGATTATTCTGTTCAATAGGAAATAATAATAATAATAAAATTTGCACTGAGAGTTACACTTGCTAGAATAAATCCTGTGATGGCTTCAATTAGATAAGAGAGATAAATATATTATATATAATAAATTATTAATCTAGAAGGCCAGGGTGGTAGGTAAGACACTGCCACAAGACAACGTTTCAGCGTATAAGATTTATTTTCTCTTTCTTTCCTGAACGTAACTTCTCTTTCTTCTTGTACCTACTCTTTTATTTATTTTAAGTTTTTTTTAGTCTAATAATTTTAAATGTAAATTCAATTATAGGTATAGTGAGTTTGTTGTAGTTCTTGTTTTGAGTGATTGTGTACAGAGTTATTTCTTCAAGTTTTATTTTGTACTATATACATTGGCATAATGTGAAAACATATATTTGAAATACTTTCTAATTTATATTATTCCTAAATCTTTACTTATATGTATTTAAACCAATTTAATTTTTCTTGACAACTGAAGATTCTCAAAACAAAATCTATATTTGGGTTCTAACATTCTTTTAGTAATCAAAATCATCTACACTGTACAGTATTGATACACAGACATTACTGAATACATTCATATTTTCTAAAACACTTCCCTGAATGTGTGGAACTGTTTTCTTGTGGGCAGAACAGCAATTTGTGCATGTGTATTTTTTTTCTCACATGTTTGGTGCAAGGTGCTACCCTATTATTTATATTTTAATACTTCTCATTTGTGAATAATAGTTGTGAGTTGCCGTGATTAAACTTTTCTAACTAAACATTTTGTCATGCCGAGTTTTCTTTTTTTTTTCAGAAGAGTTAAAAAAAATGGGTGCATGTTAAATGACTGTCCATAGTAAATAAACATATGGTGTAATATACAGCCAATCACAGACACCCATACATTATGTTTTGGTTGCAAATAGAATCACATGTTTTCCATTCAAAATACCCACCAAAATATCATGATCATAATTTAACAAAACTAAACTTCTTATAAGTATGAGAATAAGGTTGTGGCAAAAAAAAAAAAAAAATCTTGAAGATTTATTTACGTATCTGCATATTTACACTAAAGGAGTATGGAAACGGAAGTTGGAATTTAAATTGAATATACACTTTTGTGTAAAACCCTTTTAAAAAATAAACTAGATAAGATCAGTCTGTTCACTCACCGGTGTGAGAATTGGAAATAATATGCTATTTCTATGTTGGGGGTTATCCAGTTTCATCAGTAATTACAAGAGAGGAGGGAAGCTTACTAGGTATTGACATGTTTAAAGAGAGGAGGGAGAGGGGGGGGGGGCAAAGTTAATGAACCCTCATAGTCATAGGTAAGGAATTTCCGTGAGACATTCCCTGGGAAATCTCAGATATCCAAATATATCAAAGTTGTCCACGGATGGGGTTTAAGGTCTTCTAGATAGGCTTTTATGGGACTTTTAGTGTTTAATTCTAATATAAATGTGTTGAAGTAAATATTATACTTTATTGACACACATATGTTAAAATTGTATGTAATTAATAAATAATAACAGAAAATGTGAGAATCTAGAACCATGTTCAGGGTATTGACTGGCAAACCCAATGGGAAGAGACCACTGCGAAGACCTAGACGCAGTTGGGAGGTTACCATTAGAATAAAACCCTGAAGAGATAGGGTGTAATGAGGTGAACTGGAGTCCAAGAGAGGGCTAGGGTGTAATGAGGTGAACTGGAGTCCAAGAGAGGGCTAGGGTGTAATGAGGTGGACTGGAGTCCAAGAGAGGGCTAGGGTGTAATGAGGTGGACTGGAGTCCAAGAGAGGGCTAGGGTGTAATGAGGTGGACTGGAGTCCAAGAGAGGGCTAGGGTGTAATGAGGTGGACTGGAGTCCAAGAGAGGGCTAGGGTGTAATGAGGTGGACTGGAGTCCAAGAGAGGGCTAGGTGTAATGAGGTGGACTGGAGTCCAAGAGAGGGCTAGGGTGTTATGAGGTGGACTGGAGTCCAAGAGAGGGCTAGGGTGTAATGAGGTGGACTGGAGTCCAAGAGAGGGCTAGGGTGTAATGAGGTGGACTGGAGTCCAAGAGAGGGCTAGGGTGTAATGAGGTGGACTGGAGTCCAAGAGAGGGCTAGGGTGTAATGAGGTGGACTGGAGTCCAAGAGAGGGCTAGGTGTAATGAGGTGGACTGGAGTCCAAGAGAGGGCTAGGGTGTAATGAGGTGGACTGGAGTCCAAGAGAGGGCTAGGGTGTAATGAAGTGGATTGGATAGAACTAGCCCAAGATAGGAATAAGGTGTAATGGGGCTAGCCCAATATAGGGATAGGTGGTGTACTTTTTTAAGTGCTGCAATGAACTTTCAAGTTTTTAGTGCCATAGAATATGCTATTAATGGGAAGTGCATTTCATAAATAAATTGAACCATAACTGAAATTAAAAATCAACATAGCTTATTAATTAAATTATATTCAGATAGTGAAAGGGTGGCAGACCCTCATGCCTTACACTATTCCTCTCGTTTGAATCAAAATTATACGTTTTTATACACTAATGAGTAATTATTTACATAAAGTGATCATTGTGTTGTTAAATATTTTTACTTTAAATTTTCTTAAACATGGTTTATCTGTATTAGAAAAATGTGATAGTATCACATGTTTGATTATTACAATTTTAAGAGAGTATAGATTTTTTTTACTCTTAGAATTTTTCAATCCTTAATTTAATTAAATACATGTGATTCTATGCGCAAATTATGTATATCTTTCTGTGGATTAAAATTATACAATTTTTTAGTTACTTTAAAGTTAGATGCAGAAAATTTTTAACTAAATTTGACATAATTGTTATTCTTAACAGAAGTGAAAATTTAATATTTCATTAATAAAACTACACACATATTATAAAATTAAAATCGAGTTTATTTAAATTTTGGATAACATAATTTCAAACACAATAGTCTTGATCGTGAATGTATATAATTTAAAAAAAAAATTGTAAATACTTTTTTGTAAACTTTTATTTTAACATTAATTTATGTATTTTTTTACAATGTATTTCCTTTAATGTTCAGTGGTAAACAAATTATATATATTCTGTAATTCCACCTAATTTATTATTGTATTAAAAATACTTTTATCTACTTCATTCTATTATGATAACAGTGCTTGGAAGAAAAAAAAATCCTCCTCAGATCTCCTTGCCCATTAGAGCAAATTTAGTCTTAATCAAGTGATGAAACACAGAACAATTATCTACGTTCTAAAAACTTATGAATTATAGTAATACCATAACTATTTTACCATACTGTTGTATCAATTGAGTTGTAGATTTCATTATTGTAATTTCTTTTTTTATTTTTGCTATATTTTGAATTTAACTATTGTTTTTGTTAGAACTGATAAAAAAAAACTAAGTTATTTTTCCCATCTTGGGTTTGATTTCTAGAGTTGCTTTATTAACAGGAATGATAATTATGAAAGTCTGGTGAGTAATGTCTCTTATTTTTCACTTTTCACTAAAAATTCCAACTTTGTTAACTAGTGTCGTTAACTAGTATAACTAGTGTTTATTACAAATTCTCATTAAATTATATACCTTTATTTTGAAGTTTAATTTATTTTATTTTTAACCTTGAATTTAACTTTGAATTAACAAATGTTAATAATAATAATATAATAATAATAATAATAATATTCAGCACCGTGTGTTACTACCCGTTCGGGCTATATGCTTTAAGTACTAATAAGCTAATGGATTAGGAATTGGGAAGGTTTAATTAGAGGAAGTTAACCCGCATTTGCGTGGAGGTAGAGTGGAAAACCATTTAGGAAAAACCACCCCCAGTTCACCCGACCGAGATTCGAACCTCGATCTCCCTGTCCTCAGCAGTCGAGCTCAACACGACAAGCGCGTTAGCCAACTACGCCACCGAGGCGGGTGTTCAAATGTTATATTTTATCTATCTAAAAAAATAATTTTTACTGAGCCTGTACCGTAGTGACCTATAATACTCTGAAGAGTTTTGAAGTTGCAACATATCTATTTGAACCATAAAACTAGGTAATATCCCATCCAGCTGCATGACTTTCTATAGATTTATTACTTTCTTTTTGTTAGATTATATTGTTGCACTATGAACCACTATGAACGCATAACATAATGATTTAAAGGTATTAATTATTAAAAAAGCTTTACTAAAATTTAATTTTAAATATTTATCATTCTCTTCAGACTTTCATAAAATTGTCAATCCTGTCAACTCATAACAGTGTGCACAAACTGGCCTTACATTATGTCAATATGTGAACTACTGTAGACTATGTTGTTAAGATGGTGGCCATTGCTTCAGATGGTTGTGTTAAAGTTGGGATTGGGTATATGCTATTAATTGTTGTTCCAACAGACATCGTACTTTAAGGGGGGGAAAATGTTATTTTAAACTAAGTACGAAGATGTTTTTTTTTTATAAACTGGTTGTTTGTGTATTGCGACAGAGAATATATTGTATAACTAATAAAAAAAAAAATATATATATATTATGAACATGTTGACACTTAATTGTTGTATGTAAGTAATTTTCACACTTAAATAATCCAAGAACTGTACAGTCTGTTTAGGTCAGTGCATGTACCTGTTGCTTTACAACTTAATCCAACATGAAATATATAAAATATAAAAATTTAAAGATGATTATATTCTAACAGAAGGAGCCTGTAAGGAACAAAGCGAAAAATAATTATTTGATGAAATACGTAAAAGAATAAACTATGAAATGTTATAACTTATAAAGTCATTCAAGTTATGTAGGTGTTAAATCTAAGCATTGCAAGTTCATAAACTATTTTGGGGAAGGGGTTCAACTGTTATAAAAATCTTTTAAATTTGAAAGTGGATGTGAATTGGCCAGTGGTGGAACATTGCATCACAAATTATATTTTATGTGCATTTACCTAGTTTTTATTTTAGTGATCAATGATAAACCGTATAGATGATAATATTGTAACAAAATAGAAAATTGTCTTGCATGTACAAAGACTTGGAAATTACATGGTTTATTTTAATAAAGAAGTTAAAAAAATTACAACATAATATTATTAAGATAAGGGATTTTTTTGAATTAAAATTTTGATTGAAAATTTATATTTATCTAAGCAAGCCCTAAATGTGAATATTAATGATATTTAGTGCAATTTTTATTTTTGAAATATCTACATGTCACATTACAATTCTTTATTTTATGTGAATGTGGTCACTGTTACAAAATCTTTGTCTACTTATAAAACACAATATTTTAACCTTTTATCATGAGTCATATGTATCTAATGTAAATATTTAGATTATATTTAACTATTTTTTCTTGTACTTTGGTCCAACAAAATCTTTATAAAAGGGCCGAAAAAAAATTCTACAGTTGACATTTAATAAAATTAAAACTACTAAATTCAAATTAAGATTACATAAATATTTTATAATTAATTCACAGATTGTTTTTTAAAAATTTGCATGGGTCAAGTTGTAAATTTTACCGGATTTACTCTACTTAGTAACATATATAAAAATAAAAACTATAATTATTGATGAATTTGTCTATTTATATGTGAATAAGTGTTATTTTATTAAAATTTTAAAGGTGACCTGGTGGTCTAGGGGTAAGGTGTCAGACTTCTGAGCTGGTGGCCGGGGTTCAATCCTCGGTCCCGGCACAGATTTATCTGATTACCAAACCCTTCCTACACCTCTGACAAGACATCTTGTGAATGTGTGGAATGCCAGGCCACCACCTTGGTTCGGATTCCACGTTAAACTGTAGGTCCTTCATTTCATCTCACAATAACCCTACCATTACACATTAGCGTAAGTGCGTATAACCCGAACGGGTAGTAAGACGCGGTGCTAATAATAATAATAATTAAAATTTTAAAGTTGACAATTAGCAAGTAGCAAATTATATTATCAACTTAAGTAGGGATTAGGCCAGGCAAATGATCCCATGTTTTTTTTTTTTAATTTATGAGGCAATGAATTAAAATAATTTTCAACCATTAATGTATCATAATACAGTATCTAAAATATGTCATTGTCAAAATGTTCCTCTGTCTTTTTTATATGAATTTCTCTGAAAATATTACCCAAACAAAAATATGGTAAAAATAGCTCTAAATGTAATTTTATGTGAATTTTTTTTATTAATCTTTTAATTAGAAAATTTACAAAATAGAATTTTTCAAATTAAATTTGTTTATTTTGTTATTTAATTACAGGCTAAACTCTTTCTAGATACATACGACTCTTTTATTGGAAAAATCTATAAGCTCAATCACAGTGGTAATCCTAAACATAATGGTTTGTCATCTTCCCATTTTATTTATGAAGATAGATATACATAAAAAAAAACACTGCTTTTATGAAACTTAAATAACTAAATGGTCTCCAATATTTGGTATGGGAATGTGTGTTGATTGATATCTTTCAGTAATTCTAAAATTTGAACATGCTAGACTTTTTACATTTAAAAAAATATTTTATTTATCCCACCTGCTTAACTGTTGTAAAAACATTATCAGCTCTCTAATCAAGATGATATAGAAAAATGGATATAATCGCAAAAATAAAAAATAAAAAAAAATTTAGAAACAAATTTATGTTTTGGTTACGATTTTAAAATATTTAGTGAAATTAATAGAATTGAATCGGTTCCACACAAACCAAGTTGTCATTTCTTGCTAAATGGTAAGTGTAATAAATTTATAATTTTTTTTCTTGAAAAGTTATGTGGAGTGTATTTCTTTATCTGGCCCTTCAAAATCCCATTCCATTTAATTTCACCATTAAATAGACTTATAGTAATTTAAAATCATATTTGATATAATCTCATATAAGTAACTATACTTACTAGCTAATTTTTCAACTGTGATTATTTTGTGCTATGTACATTAAAACTTATATTTGGTGTTTAACGTTGAGTAAACATACACAGTATAAAAGTTGTTACTAACGTAAAAATAACAAAAATAATCACACTTTGATTCAGGCCAGGTAGCATATTAAATTTGGCGTTACTTCGAATATAAAAAGGTGACTAATTTCACCAGATGTGAAGCAGCAAAATATAATATTTTCATCAGATGATGACAGGAGAAGTAGAATCGACAATTTTCACAAGGAGAGAGTAGCACAAGATAGCATTTTTAACAGGAGAAAGTAGCACAAGATATTATTTTCAACAGGAGAAAGTAGCACAAGATACTATTTTCAACAGGATAAAGTAGCACAAGATACTCTTTTAAACCGAATATAGAGTATCACAAGATATTATTTTCAACAGAAGAGAGTAGCACAAGATAATATTTTCAAGAGAAGAGAGGAGCACAAGATACTATTTTAAACTGAAGGGAGTAGCACAAGATACTATTTTCAACAGGAGAGTAGCACAAGATAATATTTTCAACAGTAGAAAGTAGCACAAGATACTATTTTCAACCGAATATAGAGTATCACAAGATACTATTTTCAACAGAAGGGAGTAGAACAAGATACTATTTTCAACAGGAGAGAGTAGCACAAGATAATATTTTCAACAGGAGAAAGTAGCACAAGATACTATTTTCAACAGGAGAAAGTAGCACAAGATACTCTTTTCAACAGAAGAAAGTAGCACAAGATACTCTTTTAAACCGAATATAGAGTATCACAAGATATTATTTTCAACATAAGAGAGTAGCACAAGATAATATTTTCAATAGGAGAAAGTAGCACAAGATACTATTTTCAACAGGAGAATGGGTAGTAAGACGCGGTGCTAATAATAATAATAATAACAACAGGAGAAAGTAGCACAAGATACTCTTTTCAACAGGAGAAAGTAGCACAAGATAATATTTTCAACAGGAGAGAGTAGCACAAGATACTATTTTCACCAGAAGAAAGTAGCACAATACACAATTTTCAACAAAGAAGAGCAGCACAATACACAATTTTCAACAAAAAAGAGCAGCACAAAATACTATTTTCAACAAAAAAGAGTAGTACACAATACTTTTTTCACCAGGAAGAAGTAGCACAAGATACTATTTTCAAGAGAAGAGAGTAGCACAAGATACTATTTTCAACAAAGAAGAGAAGTACACAATACTTT
Source organism: Timema cristinae (assembly GCA_039000515.1). Taxonomy (NCBI): domain Eukaryota; kingdom Metazoa; phylum Arthropoda; class Insecta; order Phasmatodea; family Timematidae; genus Timema; species Timema cristinae. The sequence continues at coordinate 28,849,793 of JBCFYV010000935.1, forward strand.
TTTCACCAGGAAGAAGTAGCACAAGATACTATTTTCAAGAGAAGAGATTAGCACAAGATACTATTTTCAACAGACGAGATTGTTACAGGATATGTTGAAAATAGAAATAAGTAAGTACTCACACACTAGCAAATTTTTACTATTAGATAGAGCAACTAGCATACATATATATTTAAAAATTTAGTGAAACTCTTAGAATAAGGTGCCATTAGCAGAATTCAGTGGAACTACTTGTAGTACAAGGAGTCAATTTTCACCAGGTGTAGCAGGAGGATTTCTTGGTGCCTGGAAAATTTGATAAAACCAAATATTCTATGCATAGTTTTCTATAAAAACATAATTTAAAATTCATATTCTCATAGGCAACCATACCTAATTTATGACTACAAAATCCTCCAAAATTACAACATTTTTGTTAATTTTGATGGTATAAATTATCATGAATCAGTGGAGTGCACTACACTTAACTAAATATTATAGTAAAAAAAAGGTTAAACTCATATGAAATATTTTAAAATATAATGGTATGTTAAAAGGGAGTTCAAAATGTGTCAAAGACAAACTAGCAAATTTTAAATGAATTACCAACAAACTAGTTTCATACTTTGATAAAATAAAAATTATTTGTTAATTCAAACAATATATTTTTCTACAAAAATATAATTTTAATTTTAATCCACTGTGTATGGTACATTTACATAACACAGTATAAATGGGCACAAGCATTCATATTTAAATTTATAAAAAAATTCTACTTAGTCCTACTTAATATCTTGCCTTATTATTTTATATTAGTGGAAGTACCAGACATTATCTAGGGTAACCACAAAATGTTTTGCTTGACTAACCCGAGCAACGATTATCCTTCCTTCAAACAGAAAGAAAAAAAACCACTTAATCTATTTCTTCCTAACACAGTTTATTATTAATTAATTGGATGCATATATTTGTGCATAGGGGCTACTAATTTCAAAATTTCTGACTTCTCCGTGTGATGGATATTGCACAACACTCATGACAGACAAATACACTGCAACCCCCCCCTTAATATCTATAAGGTGAGAGAGGCAGTAAATTAGGTAAAGAGTTACCTGAATGAACATAACAATTTTATTTAGTCAAAAAAACAATAACAAGCTGAGCAAACAATCAACACCGCGTGAAGCGCGCTTTTCCGTCCATTGCGGAAATCAATTACATCAAAGGTAAACATAAACGTTACCTCCTCGAAACAAATCACATTACATTAAACCATCAAAGGTAACGGTCCGGGATCTCAGTGACATGGTCTTTGGTTACTTCGTTAAATTGATTAGTTCCTAAACTGGTTACTCTAGCGTTTAAGTTATCCACCCTAGTATAAATATATATCTTTCTTACAGACGCCCGTAGCAAACGTGACGTCATAGCAATCAAACAAGGCCACAAGGTAATAATAACTTAACAACCCTAGGCGTTTAACTTGGCGAACAAAGATGAGTCCAGAAACAGCTATACTCGAAAACAACATAAGCCGGGTTTCGAACCCAGGACCTGACAATCTCAGGCTAAAAGCTAATATTGGCAAATGTATGAAGTACATTTGAATAGGGCCCAGACCCTGGATATAAGCGGTGGCGAAAGCGACGGTCTAACTCCCAGCAGCGATAAGCGCGTAGCATAGTCAATATTCAAATAAACATAAGTTAATACCAAAGTCCAAATAGTAATTTACAAAGAGTTCCCCCCATGACGCCGAAATAGTAATTTTGAAAGAGTTCCCCCCATGACGCCGAAACAGTAAATTTGGTAGGAAGGTAATATCCCCCGAAACCCAGTCGCTGCCCTCACCTCTTATCCTCGAGCCGGTGGGGTAGTAAGTGACCTGAGATCCCGGTACCGCTAGTATTTATACGAAATATAATTCTCAGAGAAGGGGGGCGGATCGAAGGAAAGGAAGGTTGGAGAACATTACAAACAAGGGGGAGGAGAGGTTCGAGACTCATATCGAACACCTAGCACCTTCTCGAAGCTCGGCGAAGGCGGAAACGGAACTCTTCTATCCATCTTCTCTGCTGGCCGAACACGTGGTCGAGCCTCGTTGCCGGCAGGCGCGGACACGCCTTCAGTCAGTCCGATGTATTTGGCGAGAGCGTAGGTCGCCGGTCAAGCTAGTGCCGCGTGTTGACTCAGTTGGCTGTCCCAGTTGGCGAGTGTTGTTACCATGTAAGTCGTTACATCGCTGTCCCAGTTGTCTGTCCGAGTTGGTGAGTGTTGTTACAATGTAAGTTGTTACAACACAAACTCTCATTTTATTAATATAGACTGCCAAACCCTTCCTTCACCTCTGACGAGACGTGTATTAATCACAACTTGTGAATGTGTGGAATGCCAGGCCTCTGCCGTGGTTCGGATTCCACGTTAAACTGTAGGTCCTCCAGTTCATCTCACAATCATCCTACCATTACACATCAGCGTAAGTGCGTATAACCTGAACGTGTAGTAAGACGCGGTGCTAATAATAATAATATTAATATAGACAAGCTTAATGTTTTTAGCATGGTTGAGTATGATAACTATGATAATAAATAAAGTAGGAGTGTAATTAACAATACCTAAGTATTTATACTACTAGTCAAAGTTAGGAGAAGGTGGGCCATAAATATGGGGAGAGTGGAAGTAAGCAGGGTATTTGCCCCTACCACCTGTTCCCCCGCCCCAAGATCACAAATGATTTTAAGAAAAGCTTAAAACTATAATATGAACTAGAACCAACTTTAATAGTAGACCACTCTATAATATGTCTAATGCATAGGATACATTTTAAGATCAGATTTACGTCTTGAAATTCAAAAGGTACTCTTAGAGATGTTGCAAGTCTACCCCAATCTTCTACTGGACAGTTAATAAAATAAACACCAAATGTGTATGTGTGAATTGTAAGTTTAAAAACAACTAACAATGTGATAGAATTTACATTAATGCTTATTGCACAAAGAAAAGATTATTTTACTTTTTCACTTTCTCACATTCTATATTGAGACATGTTGTTTTTATGTAGATATTTCAATTTTTTCTAGTTATCATCAGCAATTTAATATTCCTTGCCTTTTGCCCATACTCTTGTAGCAGTGCTATATACCTTAACAAGAAGTCAGTTTTTAAAGATCTTTGAAATTGAATTGGTGTTTAGAAGTAGGGTTAACATATCGTTGGATTAATACTAGATTGTGATTGCTTGTAGTATTACTCATACAAAAAAATATCTTAAACAAAGGGTTGGCAACTAGTCGATCGTAATCATCAGGGCAATCTTCAGTCGGTCGAGTAAGAAAACATCGTTATTAAAAGTCGATCTTTATAACTAACAATTTAAAATCATATTTGAGTATACCAAAATAACATAAATTGGTCATAATTGGCAGTGTTTAACCGTTTTATATGACAGAATAGAGAAGACATGATTAAGGTGGTATGGCCATGTGAGAAGAATGAAGAGGGAATGAATGACTAGGAGAATGATGGATATGGAGGTTGGGGCTAGGGTCCGAGAGGAAGGACAAGGGACTGATGGCTGAAGGGAGTAATGAGGTGGAGGAAAGAGGAGAAGACTGGGCCAATGTGGAGGGAGAAATTGTGGGAGGAAAGGAGGCGGTGGAGAGGCTTATGTTCCCAAAAGACCCAGCCAGTGGCTGGAAGCTGTTTATGATCATGATGATGATAATATGGAAATATACACTTGATTTATTCTTTTTTTCTCTCTTAAAGGGGTGGAGACATTGGTATTTGAGGAAAGTTGATTTTAAGTTATAAATATAGGCTCTATGGGTAAAAAAAAGGATGTGAAGAAAGTTTATAAGTCGATCAGTGGCTAAAAAAGGTTGATGACCTGTCTTAAACAATACAACACGAATTATTTTCATATTTAAAAAAATTTAAATTGAAAAATGACACCTGAACATGAGAATCGAACCCAGGACCTTTGTCTTAGTACACCAATGCTCTAACCACTGAGCTAGCTATCCAGGGGTCATCCCATGTTCATAGTCATTCTTCACTCATATTTGAAGGCAGTCTCTCTGATGGACGTGCAAACATCATCAGCTACATATGAGTGATCAATTATAAGATCACACGCTATCAAATAACACAGCCACCTTCAACTTGGCAGGGCTTTATGCTACCAATAGTACAATTAAAATTGAGATGGTCCTGATGTATTAAATAGAAAAGTTATTAAAATTGCAAAGTACTGTTACACCCACATCTAAATATATTCTTTAAATAAAAAAAATGACACCTGAACACGGGAATCAAACCTGGGATATTTGGCTTAGTATAACAATGCTTTAGCTACTGAGCTATTTAGGAGTTGTCCTGGCTATAATCATAACCAACAAATATAATAGTATAGCTAATTAATCAATAATAATTATTTTCAACTTATAAAATGTTAATTTAACACATTCACTTTTTTGTGAACAGTTATGATTTGTTTTTATGTTTGACAATGCTGCATTTTCAACTGCTTTCGGTCATGAAAATGTGACAGGGTATAGAGGAGGTAGAATAAAGGAGAGGGCAGAGTAAGAGGGGAGTTGAAGTGGAACAGGGATTTAGGGCATTCCTAGTACTTGAGAAAAGATTTTTAAGGAAGTTATTCAGCCATAAAACACCTTGAACTTGAGCCTGTGCTAAAAACATTTACCTACTCAAATTACAAATTCATAAGAAAATTCGCTGAACTAAGTCATATATTTAAAACAAATAACAAGCAAAATATTGTTTTTACTTACATAGAGGGTCAATAACTATTTCACTTACAAAACAGAAAACTATATTATAAGTGAGTTTAAAAAAATACAGCCAACATTAAAAAAAAATGCTAGTATTTACATAGTGAGCTGGAATTAACAATAGCTATCTATAATAACTGTTATAATTAAAAGTGGCACTAAAAATATTATCATAGAAAATGAAATGATTATGTTATCTTCAGTAAATAGAAATAATAAATAAACCAAGAAATCTGACAGAATAGGGGTGATTTCATTATCAATTTTAACAAGATTATTTTTTAGCTGGGAACTCTTAACCAAATAATTAAAAGCTGAATTAAATCAAATTAATAAATAAACACTTGTAGTTACTAATGGAGATGAATGAACTAAAGCAAAAACTGAAGTAGGAGCTGCTATTAAATCAGGAAGTCGAAAAGAAAAAGGAATTTGAGCACTTTTTGTAATAGCAGCTAGTACTACTATTAATATAATAATTATATCACAACTTATCATAACAACATAGATAATAATTGCTCCCATTCAAGAGCAGGCACACATGATAAGTAAGATACAATACTGGCCCTTATACTGTGACTGGTCTATAGTTTAGTTGAAGTGTCATGAAAATACAGGATGTATGTGAGATATGGGCTGGATCAGAGCTCAGTGGAAGACAGTGCTATGCATATAAGATCAAACAACTGCAAGAAACTAGTATCCTCTCGTCATTTGAACGAGATTACCAATGTTGCTCTAATATATTTATTTTTTTACCACAACTACAAAGTAATAATACAACAGAAAGATACAACAACTGCTCTGACACAAAGTTTAGAGAGCAAGGTTTATCTTGTTATTGGAAAATCATATTTTGATCTAAGATATATGCGTTTTACCTTCATTGGCTTGTATACCTACAATTGTGTTTCAAAGCTTCTAGCCCACCTAACCAATAAGCTTAGGATAGTAGTTATAATTTCTAATCCAAAGGCTCTGGTTTACAATCCGAGCTGAGGGTATTTTTAGTAGTTTACCTCGAATGTGGTTTCTCATCCGAACTTTAACCTTAATCTTCCCAATACTGTTCTCCTAAACTATATAGTATACATCACTAATAGTGACGGTAACCTAATTACATTGTAATAATTATTACCATCCAACCCACATCGATGGGCACATTGATTAAATATCAAGCTTGTCTAGTCTAGTTTGCCAGTGACGAGGAGATTGAGTTTTGAATCCTGGCTGGCTGTACTGAGGGTATTTTTTTCCTAAACAGTTTCTTAATGATACTACAACAAATGCAGTAACATTTCCTCTACACAAACCTTTGTAAATGGCTTTGCCTATAGCCTCCCCCTTACCCCTTGCCAAGACCTTACATATTTTTATTTTATCAAATTGAATTTAAAGTGAAAATAAAATTAACTAATAAATTATATATTTTCATTTGAAGTGGAATTAAGCTCTCCAAACATAGAGAGTTGTCGATGTTACTAAATATTGGCTTTGGCCACTGCAGCTTGTCTCATATTTGTATGACCTTACATTATCAATGAACTGCTGTCGGTTGGGCTGGTTTTATCTTTAAGTTTAGGATGAGCAAATCCTGCAGGAACTTCCCACCACAATGTTGAGACATCCTGCCCAGTTGTGCCAACACAATGTGAAAAAGGCTCAGGATTTGAGCTTAGCCACTGGATGTAATACCTATACAACATGGTTTAGAATGACACCTGTCATAGTATACATAATTCACTTGTTGTGTGTGTTTATAACTTTCTGAGAAGATGATACTTTCAAGGTGATGTATTTTGAATTTGTGTTTATTTGTATCCAGATATATATATATAAAATTATGAGTAAAGGGGACAATAGGTCTAAGAAATGACTTGAGGAAATGTGTAATTAAGTATTATCATGAAAGTTTCTATCTAGATTTCATCCCTGGAAAATATTGTGGGTTAAATACTTGTACTTAATGTGGAGCAGGCAAATAATCACTTTGTTTATCTTTATGAAACAAGTTTGTGAGTTTCCAATAATATAATGATCTGTTTCCAGCCTGTGGCCGAGTCTGTTTAGTAAAATTCCAACTTCTCCCTTTGTCCTTCCATCATTCTTCCTCCTGCACTCTCTCCCACTCTCCTACTCACACTTGCACAATTGTTGCAATCTTTTCCTCCCATTTATTCCTTGGTCTCTCTCTCTCTCGTGGTCTCTTTCCTACACCTTTCCGTCGAGGTAAGCTTGCTACCTTTCAGGGTAAAAAAAAGTCTATATTCAAACATAACTAACAGTTTAGTATTAATAATGTACTCTCAAACATTCTCAATCCCTTAAAATTATTGCCAGTGTCGTCTTTAGGCATGGGCACACTGGGTAGTTCCCTGATTCTAGGGGTTCCACACTTGTGTTTTGCAAGGCTTATTTTATATTATTAAAGATTGTGTTGATTAATTATCGCTTTACATATAGCATTGTTTTGTTTATGTTTAAACAATGATTTTGTAACAAAATTTTTGTTGAAAGTACTGTTAAATTAGAGATCTATAGGTTTAATTGTATTAGCTATTTACATTTTTATTCACACAGGTTGGTAGGACTGGTAGAGGCCCAACGTATTGCTTTTCCCAGGGGCTTACAGTGTGGTTAAGAGGGCCCTGATTATGGTACAGTGAAATACTTGAATTGAACAAATGAAAATAGCCAGGAATTTTTTACAATACCAGTCACTATTGGGCCTTAAGTTGGGTCATTCGATGTTGACAATACCTTAACTTTAGGACAATGTAGATTTAATGAAGTAGGAATTTAGCATTGCCTATTGTGTCCTTAACCGGAACAACAACAACGACTGCTCGTTTACGGGAAATATTTTCAGATCTGCAAACTGACTATTTTTAGTACCACATCTTACTACCCATTCGGGCTATACACAAGTGATATTACTACGGTGCACATGTGTGGCAATATATAAACATGGTGGTAACCAAGATCAAGTGTGTCCAACAGTGATTATAGCATCTTTAGAAAAAACTAATTCAGTTTAAAATTATTTAACAACAAAATGTCCAAAATAATTTATAAACGAAATCAACAAAATCCCATTCGCAGTGCCTCAGGCAGCTAGCATGATGTGATACATATAAAAAACATCCACACTATAGAATATGATACTATGGTATTTAGATATGAGTATTCATTTTCATTCATTTGTTTAGTGTTATTATTTGACTCAAATTCAAAATAGATCATTGTATTCACCGAGAATGCTCAGCCAATAATGATAATTATGAAATATAAAGATCATTTATTTAAATGATTGGAAATTATTGGCATGTTCTTGCTCATAAGACAAGAAATGTACAAACTAAAAAAAAAAAACGTTTTTTTTATCAAAGTTTTCATGTGACAGGCACATGTAATTTTTGAAAGTTTCATTATTTATATTGTGTTTTAAATTTTGAAATTCACTCTTTTCCACAGTCATGTTTCTCCTGACCCACCACCTTTACTTCCAACCATTTCTTTAAGATGTTCCACAAGGTCATTTAAATCAGAATTGGTGATTCATATCTTGTTAGTGACAAGTTTCCAACTGTTTGAGTTAACCCTTAGCCTATTGCCTCACTTTGTTGAATATGCTAGCCCCTTGCCCACTTGGTTAATGGTTGAGCCATCCCAATCTACTCAACTCTGCCCACATTAGCGGATGCTCCAAAAACCTATTTGTATTTGTGCCTATAAAAAACATCTTTTGCATTTCTAAAACAAAGATTCATTGTCATTATTATTGTTTACAGTCTCTTGAGGATTATTTTCTTCCTAGCATGTGCCTTCACAACAATGCCGTGTCAAGGTGAGTTAAAAGGGAAAAAATAAAATTACGTTACTGTTCCTTGGATATGCATGTAATAATTTTACTAAGCTTGTTTTTCACTGTCAAAAAACTTGTTGACTTAACTTTTAGTATAATGTTAATGAATATGATCTCAGAAGCAATGAAGAGAACTTTAGAGTTATGATGATTGGTTCAAATAATATTAGTATAATTAATTAAAATCTTTTACCCACTTTGGTGGTCGAATGGTCTAAGGCAGGCATGTCCAACCCGCAGCCTTCGAGTTTGTTCTGTGCGGCCTGTCAGATAAAATTGAAGTAGTTCAAATTGCAGCAATAAGCTTCAAATTAACTCTTGTTTTTATTATATTTGGGTATTAGGTCGTATAAATTTCATGGATGGTCCCCAGCTAATCCCCCAAGAACCTGTGTGACTCTTATCCGGGAACAGTTGGACATGCTTGGTCTAAGGTGTCAATCTTCGCATTAAGCTGGAATCACTGGACTGTCGATGACAAAAAAAATGGGATTTGAATTATGGTCAGGAGTTATGATTTTTTTCCTAAATGGCTTTCATTTCTACCTCCACACAAATGTGGATACAATTCCTCTAAATTCAACCTTTCTCATCCATAAAATATTAGTGTAGTTAGTTCAAATGATTCTACCCAAACAAGTGGTAGGATGTAATGAAAAAAAAATTAATTGTTGTAAATTTCTAGTGAAGAGTTTGATAGTATTTAATTTGTATTTTGGGATGATATTATCTATTTTAAATTATATTTATAGTTGCTGTCTTAAAAAAATAAAAACATATAACTCCACATGAAAATTAGTTATATAAATGTTTAAAGAAATGAATATGATTTGATTTAAGTTCTAATTTAAATTACTAGTTTTTAGTTTAGGCCTACTCAAGTTCAATTTTGAATGAGTTTCTTGATGTGTGCAATGATCTATAACTATATTTACTTTGACTAAAAAAAAAATATTTACAAATATTGAATATTTATAGATTGTGTTACTAAGTATTTGTATACATTATTGAATGATTTTAAGTAAAAACAATAAACTTAATGCTTGTTACAGGTAGTAATTCAAAACAGCTTATTCTTGGCAGAAATATAAAATAATTTATACAAATTACCTATACAAATAATAATTTGTTTTGAATGGTACTTGTATCAATCAAGTTTGTGGCCAATTTGTTAACGCTGACCAGAGTTTATTTTAAATAGGAGCAAGAATATGATAGACCATATTTAAAATATATTTTACAGTTAAGTTACTCACATGGAATAACATTTCTGGTTGATCTTTTTCACATATTCAAAATTTTAATATCAATGTTTTGGCCTATAAATTACCTCAAAAAGTCATACAATACATACAATATAAAAAATAATTAGCTTATTGAAAATGAAAAGATTTACTGTTTTCTTATTTTGAACTCAAAAGTGTTTAAAAATCCAAGTTTATGCAATTTAGAATGTAATATGTAGGATAGAATTACTAGAAAATGTGTAGGCCTACACCTCTGTAAGATTATAATATGTTTTAAGTCTTTAGAGAAACCTATGTTCTATTCAAAGAGTTTTCCAATTACAATTAGTACATGCAAGAAAGAGTAGGCAAAATAACTCACAAACATTAGGGCTTTTATAAGCCTATAGAGAGAAGTGCACCTTAAACATGTAAATATAAACTAGCCAAGAAACATTAGCTTCACCTTAACAAATCAGGTCTTAGAGAAAGGAAGTGGATTTACAATGGTACAAAGCCTCAAGATCCACATTGCCTGATAAAACAAAGGAGGGTACATGTTTTTCTTTTCCCACTTCTCAGCCCAAATGTAACTTCCTATTAAGTCCCAAAAGCAATTGTATCAAAATTGTATCAAAATGTTTGCAAGTTAAATATTTATAAATGGCACATAGGCCTACATCTTCACTGAACAACATGTTACAAGCATTAGGCTAGTGTTTGGTAAACTTGAATTGCTAGGTTTCATCATGACGGGTTGAACAAGGGATGATTATCCAAAATGTATTTTTACTATCTTATCTCTGTATGATAAAATATAACCTACCATTTGTATTTATTTCAGAGTTTGTTAATGATTTGACGAAGACCCCAAATGTTGCACTTTGGTACTCAAGTCTACATGGAGTTATTTATATGGGGAGTACATTAATGAGGTTATTTGTGTTGTGAATAATAATACAGTATCGTCAGCAATAGCGTGGACTACATGGGGTGATTCAGCCATAGCATCAGGTACAACCAGTTTAATTAATGTATTGAGCCAAAGACAAACTAGATTAAAGTCTTAATTTCTTGTACAAATAGAAAAGGGAGAAAAATAGTTTTAAATGCATACAAATAGAAAATAGAATGATTGACTGCAGAGTTGAAATATTTTGTACCAGAATCGAGAGTTTAGTTGAATGTGTATTGCTTGAGGTTAATTCATTCACTATATTAAGTTAATTCGAGCCTCTAGTGATCTTTAGAAGCCTACCTTTTCCTCCCACTATCTAGTTTTCTTCTCCACCTTAAAAATAAAACTTGGCCACCTACCTTGATTACTTTATTAAATATTGAATATAATGTAGTTTGTTGATATTATAAAGCAAATTGTTTGTCCTAGAATTTGTGCAAGATGAGAATAACTACTACCTGCAATGTGACAGCAATAACTGTGCCAATTATTTGGGGAGTGGGAAGTGGATGGCCTATTCCTCCTTCAATGCACAGGTTGGCCATCTTGACGACTACCGTTGGGAAAGTAAGAGATTAAGTGTTTAAATTTAATTTTTATTGAAAGCGCGATAATTCTTCAATTCTTACAACAAAACTAAACACAGAAACTATTCACAAAAACAAAGATTCTCTTGAGTTGCTTTAGTTAACAAGATTACCACCAGAGTGAAACAAAGTACAGCCTGGGTATTTAAGCGCGAATTACAATATTCTGACAATTTTCATAGTAAATGACATAGTTTTCGTGAGTTGAATTTAAATAATTTTTCTGATAAGTAATTTGATAAAATTTGTAAAGTTAACAAGATTGAAAAAAATAAGATTAAAAACAAATGTGATTTTTGAACAAAATTGAACATTTATAATTTCGCCTATATTTAGCCAATTCAATTATATTGTTCCTATGTGTTATAGGCGACTTTTCAAATATAGCTAATACAGTACAAGTACCTTTCTTTTTAATAAGTATCTTTGTAAAATTTAATTTTTTGGTTTTCAGGAAGGCTTAAAATAAAATTAAATGATATTTTGGTCATTTTAGTCACTGAACAAATATTAAATTACAGTGAGCTACACTTTTGATTATTATACAGCTAGACTTTAAACACTTCTATACATTGTTTAAATATATATATATATATATATATATATATATATATTATAATATACATACATATATATATTTTTTATTTAAAAGTTTGTTTAAATTTGTTCAAAATATATAAAAAAACAAATGTGAATTAATTTAAATAAAAAAAATCTAGTCATTCCTTTGAACATAGTTGATCATTTTGTTTATGTTAGTTTGTCAGTTTTAAGCTATGAACAATGAACACTTCACATTCAAACCAAAGTTATATAAAATAATAATAATAATAATAATAATAATAATAATAATAATAATAATTAAATAATAATAATAATGATGATGATGATAATGATGATGATAATGATGATGATGATGATGATGATGATGGTGGTGGTGGTGGTGGTGGTGGTGGTGGTGGTGGTAATATATTGATAATGATAACAATAATAATAGTAATAACAACAATGATAATAACAACAATAATAACAACAATAATAATAAAAAAAGCTATTTGGCAAATTAAGTATATTACTTTCAAAAGGTTTTGACCAAACTTTATGCATACATTTTTATTTTGGAATCTTATATCATTAAATTTTTTCTTATGAATTATATAATGTTAGCTGCAAGAGTGTCCAAGCTTTTCCAAAACTACCATTTATTTTACTATTGCAAATTTATTATTTATACAGGTGTTTATAGAAAAATACATTGAAAAGTAAAAAAATCTCTTAACCATTTCTTATCTGTTTTTTAAGTTAATTTTTTCTCAAATAATATTTACTTTTCACACAACTTGTTTGAGAACAAGTTATTGAAAGTCAAATTAAACTAGTGATTGTTTCTGTAATGTATTTCCATGTAGGTTGGCTACCATGTGTGGTGACGTAATAAATTATCTGCTTCCCATCATGCCCCATCCTAAATGTCTATCGAGAATATTATCGATAGTGTTCCCGACCAAACCTCTCACTCAAGCAGTAACATTAATTCAAGTAAGTCGTGTTTTGATTCAAGCCGTCCTTACCATGGTACGAATGTACCATATTGGCGACGAGGATAAAAAAAATACTGTGGTGTCACATATTCCTGGCTATTTGGAAGTCCAGCTTTAAAAGTGTATTGAATTAATTTAATTATAGAAATAATAAAAAGTTCTTAAATTGAAAACGTATGCACAACAGTCTTGAGGCAACTCCGAGAACATTTAGCGATTTTAATAACTTAGGGCGTGGTCTATAATGGCAGTCATAGGAAACATGAGTAGTTTCGACAGTAATGAAGAAAACTGGTCGTCATATGTGGAGCGATTCGAACTATTTGTCGAATGTAATAGTATAACTAATGATAAGAAAGTAAGTACGCTACTGACAGTAGTAGGCGTGAAAACTTTTAATCTTTTACGAGATTTATGTACACCAAACAAGCCGTCAACAAAAAGCTATGTGGATCTAATTAAAATTATCCAAGAACACTTATATCCTAAACCATCGTTTATTGCCGAAAGGTATAAATTTAGTTTAAGATCACAGCATGAGCATGAAAGTGTATCAGATTATATCGCTAGCTTAAAACAAATGTCAAAGCATTGCGAGTTTAAAGAATCATTATCTGATTATTTACGGGATCGTCTTGTAAGTGGATTAAGAAGCAGTTCTATTAAGCAACGACTTCTAGCGGAGAGGCAGCTAGACTACGAGAAGGCAGTGCTGATTTCAACATCTTTGGAGGCAGCCGAGAAGGATGCAGCGTCACTAGCCTTTGGACATAACACCGGTGGAACAGCTGATCGTCAATCCCAAATTCTTCGAATGTCGAAAAAGGAAGAAAGAAAAGGCGGTACCAGAGAAGTTAGGTGTTATTGCTGTGGAAGAAACGGTCATTTAAAAAATGAATGCCATTATAAACAGTATGAATGCCGTGTATGTAAGAAGAAAGGTCATTTGCAAAAGGTGTGTCGATTGAAACAGTTGGGTAAGTCAAACAATTCTAATAGGGCTACTCATACGATTGCTAGCAAATCTCACAGAGACAGACAAAAGTATGACAGTAATAAACAACATTTTGTGGGGTTGGATGTGTTAAATGACTATAGTGATGAAAACATTGATGACAGTTCAAATTTATTTGGGTTATATAAAAATCAGCGTGGCGAGAAGCGTGAAAGAGTGGAACCTTTTAGAATAAATGTTCAGGTGGAAGGGAAAGAAATTCCGTTTGAAGTAGACACAGGTGCAGGGGTATCTGTAATCTCTGAAAAGTATTATCTGGATAAATTGAGTCACTTGAAATTGCATCCAACTGATTTAATCTTAAATTCATATATAAATGAACCAATCATTCCTGTGGGTGTTATAAATGTAAATGTTCAATATCAGGATTTGTCACACAAAATGGAATTATTTGTAATTAAACATGGAGCTAATCCATTACTAGGACGGGACTGGATTAAGGAACTAAAAGTACAATTATTGATTCCGGAAAACTTGCATAATGCAAATAGTGTAACGGCAGATAGGGCACAAACAGAAATGGTAACTAACCTGTTAAGGAAATTTCCAGAAGTTTTTAATAAAAAATTAGGTGATTATAAGGGTGAACCAGTTAGGTTAAATTTAAAAAAAGATGCTAAGCCAAAGTATTGCAAACCGAGATCAATTCCATTTGCACTTAAAGAAAAGGTAGAGCAGGAGTTAGAACGCTTAGTGCAAGAGGAGGTATTAACTCCGGTTTCTAATAGTGAATGGGGTACACCAATAGTCCCTGTACTTAAGAGAAATGGAAATATTAGAATATGTGGAGATTTTAAAGTGACCTTGAACTCTAATTTAGAACTAGAGAGACATCCTATTCCCAAAATAGAAGAGTTATTTGTCACTTTACAAAAGGGAGAAACCTTTAGTAAACTGGATCTAAGTCATGCTTATCAGCAGGTTAGGTTAGATGAAGAATCTAAGAAACTTTGTGTGATAAGCACGCACAAGGGTTTATTTAAGTATAACAGAATTCCTTATGGGATTTCTCCAGCACCAAATTTGTTCCAAAAATTAATGGAAAAAACATTACAGGGGTTGAAAGGAGTAATTGTATTTTTGGATGACATTTTGGTTACTGGTAGGGACATGCAGGAACATTGCGACAGGCTCAAAGAGGTATGTAAACGTTTACGTGACAAGGGTCTCACAGTAAGTAAAAATAAGTGTAAGTTTTTTTCTAAGAGTTTAGAGTATTTAGGGTTTGTAATAGACAAAGATGGGTTAAAAACAGCCAAAGACAAAATTGCGGCTATATTAGATACACCAAAGCCAGAGAATGTTAAACAACTGAAGGGATTTCTAGGGCTAGTCAATTACTATGGAAAGTTTGTTCCAAACTTATCCACGATACTTTGTCCTATGTATCGGTTGTTGAGAAAAAACAGAGATTTTAATTTTGACAAAGCATGCATGAAATCTTTTTCAATAATTAAAGAAAGATTAGTGTCAGCAGAGGTGTTAGCTCACTATAATCCCAAATTACCTTTAAAATTAGCATGTGATGCGTCAGGCTATGGTCTTGGTAGTGTACTGTCACAAGTGCAGAGTGATGGAAGTGAACGTCCAATAGCCTATGCTTCACGCACACTATCTAAAGCTGAGCAGGGATATTCACAGATTGACAAGGAAGCTTTAAGCCTTGTTTTTGGTGTAAAGAAATTTAATCAATACCTGTGGGGAGGAAATTTATACTATGTACAGATCATAAACCTTTGTTAAGCATATTTGGGGAGAAAAAAGGGTTGCCAGCTTTTGCAGCCAGTAGATTACAAAGATATGCTCTTTTCTTATCAGGATATGATTTTGATATTTGCTATGTCAAATCAGAAAATCATGGTAATGCTGATGGATTATCCAGGTGGCCATTAGTTAACTCTGACAATGATGAATTAGAGAATGATAGTTGTATTGGTACTTATTTACAATGTTTTGAAATTAGTGGAATACCTATAAAATGTGAGGATATAAAGAGAGAAGTACAAAAAGACCCTGAATTTGTTAAACTTACAGGTTATGTGAAGTTTGGTTGGCCTTATGATTATGATAAGGAATTGACAACGTATTTTCATAGGAAAAATGAATTAACATTAGAGCAAGGAATACTGATGTGGGGGTATAGAGTAATTGTACCAGAGAAATTTCGTAGACATTTGTTAGAGGAATTACATTCAAGTCATCTTGGAATAGTTAAAATGAAAACTTTAGCTAGATCTTATATTTGGTGGCCTAATATTGATCAGGACATTGAACAGATGGTCAAAAATTGTGCACCCTGTCTATGGGAAAGACAAAATCCATCAAAGAGTATGTTACATGTTTGGAATTATCCAAATAAACCATGGTCTAGATTACATATAGATTTTATGGGTCCATTCAAATCTAAGATGTATCTTGTTATCATAGATGCATATACTAAATGGTTGGAAGTGTTAGAGGTATCGTCAACAGCAGCAAGTCAAACTATTGCTCATTTAAGGCAGATCTTTGCAAGGTTTGGTTTACCAGAACACATTGTAAGTGACAATGGACCACCATTTACATCACATGAATTCAAGTTTTTTTTGAATGCAAATGGTATTAAACATACTTTAACACCTCCATACCATCCTCAAAGTAACGGCCTAGCCGAAAATGCAGTAAAATTTGTAAAAAATAAATTGATGATTGCTATTCATGAAAAAAGAAATCTGGAAGTAGCTTTAAGTAGATTTCTGTGTGATTATCGGAACTCGGTACATAGTACAACAAATGAAACACCATCAAAATTGATGTTTAATAGACAGCTTAGAACTAGGCTAGATTTGCTACGTTCTAATGTGAATGAAAATGTAGAGCAAAATCAAAGAAAACAGGTTAAATATGCAAAGGGATGTAAAACTCGGGAACTAGTTCCAAACCAACGGGTACTAGTCAGAGATTATCGAGGAAAGAATAAATGGATTGAAGGGGTTGTTGTATCACAATTGAGTCCAGTAGCCTATTTAGTCAGATTAGGGGCAGTAACATGGAAACGCCATATTGATCAATTAATTAGTTTACAGTCTTCGCCTGAAACTAGAGTAGAGGAGATTGAACCTAGTGTTAGAGAGCCATATCCCTTAGAACTAGATCCCAAACCTAATAGGGAAGGTTCGACATCTCCTAAGGCATCCAGGGGTGAGAATCATTCTCCATTCGTCCCCAGGGTTGAAGCACATGAAAAGGGCAGTAGTCCAGAATCACACCCACCTCAGAGGATTGAAATCTCACCAGAAGTAAAGGAGCCCAGGTATCCAACTAGGTGTAGGAAACCTGTAGTTAAATTAAATTTGTAAATAATTAAAAAATATATATATATATTTCACTAAGACTATTAAAAACTATGAGCAAATATTATATTCTGTATTTTTGTATAAAAAGTGTTTAAAATGTAAATTATTTCCTCATGAGTATTGGAATCATAGTCATGCATTGTATTCTTATCTTATGTATATTTAGGTATCTTGAAATATCTGTATTCAAGCAATTGTAAGGGAGGAATGTAATGTATTTCCATGTAGGTTGGCTACCATGTGTGGTGACGTAATAAATTATCTGCTTCCCATCATGCCCCATCCTAAATGTCTATCGAGAATATTATCGATAGTGTTCCCGACCAAACCTCTCACTCAAGCAGTAACATTAATTCAAGTAAGTCGTGTTTTGATTCAAGCCGTCCTTACCATGGTACGAATGTACCAGTTTCAATGAATATCATCACACATGGTGTAAATTATTTTAAGTACAAGAATGTCCATATGAAGGAGACTACAATTAAATTAATTTAAATGATGATGGATTTAATAACAAAGCTATTATATTTATTAATTACAATTATAGCAGCATCTAAATATCATATTTTTTAAATTGAAAACTGACACCTAGACACAGGAATCAAACTCGAGACCTTTGACTTAATATGCCAAGGCTCTCATCACTGAGCTCTCCAGGAGTGAAGAATGACCGAGGGCATGGGATGACTCCTGGATAACTCAGTGGCGAGAGTATTGGATTACTAAGCCTAAGATCCCAGGTTTGATTCCTGTGTCCAGGTGTCATTTTTTCAACTAATTCATTAGATTAATATAAATTGATTGTTTTAGTGACTATTTTGTGCAAACCTTTTCTAGAGCTACCAGTGCACACCACATCAGGGAGGTACGAATTCCCTTATGTGAGACCTACACCTCAACATTCCCCCTGGAACATTACCATGTCTATCAGGGGTAGAAATGATGCCTCAATCGTACTGTGTGAGGGTGTGAATCCTTTTAACTCAGGGTGCTACTGGATCATTCTTGGGGGCTGGCCAAATCTAAACAGAATAGGGGAAACCAATGTAATACGGAAATGTGTTAATGGTGTTCCTATTAAGGGTTTTCCGAAGGATGAATGCAAAACCAAGAGGGACCAATACAAGGTTTGTACCTAATTTAATAGTGATATAGTATTAAATAAACTAGTAGAGGCTCCCCAAACCCTGGAATAAAGGGTAGTTCGAGGGGTTCCCCAGAATGTAGGTGGAAAGTCCAATCACCTGTTAGAAAATCTTGAAATCCTTATAATGCACTTTAGATTATGGTTAAAAAAAGGTCCTTGTCATATTTAAATTAATTTAAAGAAAAGGTATTTGTCGGGGTCCTCATGGGGTTTGCGATATAAAAGTTGTCGTGGAAAATGTGTGTAATGTGACTTTCCTCTTTTTCCCTTGTACCCCTCAAAATGTAAAATTTTTCATAGAGGACTCATTAGCCTAACCTATAAATTCTTTCCAGTGAAAATGTAGGGAGTATATACACACAATAAGAAATATAAGCAAGGGAGCAATGTCCACTATAGTCTGCCCCAAACTAAACTACTGTATTTAAAGTGGGATGTAGGTGAAGCAAAAAAAAACAAAAAAAACTGTTTTTACAGTTTTAATGGAAAAACATTTTTTAGCCAAATTATATACAATATTGCTCCAGTACAAATATAGAGTTTAATTTTCTTCACATGGTGAATTCAAAATTTAGTGAATATCTGTGAAGGGTGTCCTGGAATTTAACAACTTTTTCTCTTAATTTAAAAAGTCTAATGCCGCTATGTTAATAACGGATATTCAACAACTGTTAATATCACCATGTGGAGAAAATTTAACTTTATGTTTCTATGGAGCCATATTTGATTTATTTTGGCGAAAAAAAAAATTGCCATAAAAACTGCAAAAACACTGACCTTTTCCCAATACCCTTCCATCCCGTTGCAAACATTTACACACCAAGTGTGATAAAAAAGAAAATGATTGCTTTGGCAAATAAATAACAGCCAACTAACTAATGTATTTAACACATTGCAAACATTTACATGCTTAGGGGAAAAAAAGAGAGAAAAGATGGCTTTGTACATATAAATAACAGAGCCTACATTTGTCAAATATCTATTTATGTGACTTAAGCAAATATTCAAATATGATAGTTTTCAAACTCACTAAAAACTAGTCTTTCCTCACAAGTAATTTTGTCTTCTAAATTTTAAAGAAAATATATTCACCAATTTAAACACAGAAGAAAATTAATAGAAATGTCATATATATAAGTATAAGCCTATATTATTATTTAAACGTTTATTAAGTGGCATTGCTATGCTCAGAGAGAGAACTGCTACAGTGTCTGAGTAATTAATATCCTTTTTATATATTTTAAAATCACAGTTACTTTTTTTTAGGGTTGGTCCTTGAGCGAAAAAGAATGGAAACATGCCTCTATCCATTGGTCCAAGTCAAATGAGAGTGCAGAACTCTTGGTGACAGTGCAAGGAATCCAAAAACCAATACTCCACTTTGTGGACAGACAATATTTGGACATAAAATATGTCAGCTTCAGAAGTATGAATATGGAACTTCAATGGCGTGTTCATGAGTGTAAGTCTAAAATATAAAGTGTCAAGAGGATATCGATAAGCTAGTTCAAGAATAAAACAACTAAATACTAAACAAAACTACACACAATTGTGTACCGGTATGTAAATAACTTTTAGTATGTTTGTATTCTTGCTCAGTTGGTAGCGTGTTTGTCTATTGAGCTAAGGGTCCCGGGTTCAATACCCGGCATGGTCGAAAAATTTATAATTGATGAAATGTGGCTTTACCCTTTCACAGTGATGAATTAATGGTTGGGGACTGGACATTGTGCCTATCCTAGTCTTAAGTTAGATTATCAGGAATATGAAGCTACGACAAGCCTAGCAAGCCAGTGGTGAAAAATATATGGCTTGAATAAAAAACTGACCCGGACCAAAACTGACCCAGACCATAGGCTGGAAACAGTAATGTATGTAAAGTAAATATTTTTACTCAAGATTTTATTTGACTAATTGAATGATTTTAATATATGATCTTTCTAACAACATTGTGTGTGTAAGATGGGGGTGGGGGTGTCAAGGATAAGAGTTTGAATAGGTAAGTCAGGGAGGAA
Source organism: Timema cristinae (assembly GCA_039000515.1). Classification (NCBI taxonomy): domain Eukaryota; kingdom Metazoa; phylum Arthropoda; class Insecta; order Phasmatodea; family Timematidae; genus Timema; species Timema cristinae. The sequence continues at coordinate 28,870,257 of JBCFYV010000935.1, forward strand.
GAAGCTACAGGGGAAGGAGTTACACCCTTGGTTCCATCAAAACCTGTGTTGGTGTTGTAAATATAGTGATTGTGGAAATTGTTTATGTCAATAGGTGAAAGGGGAAAGCTAGATGTTTTCCATTCTAAAAGTTAGAACTGCACTCAGAGAGCCAACAATTAAAAAAAAGAAAGAATTCTTTTTGTTTAATTTTTCCCTTTCACCCCTTCAAATTTCATGCTTCACTCAGGTTATGTATCACATATCAAGAAATAGTTGCAATTTCATCACCAATTCCTCAATCATAGCAATCAGCACACACCTCTAGGTATTAATATGTGATTTAAATTTCCAAGTGCTTTGGATCATGGTTTTACTTAGGGGCCATAGATGTATTACATAACGCCCTTTTAGGCCTTTTTTTTTACCCCTTTCCCCCCATTTCACGCTTTGGAAACCCCCTCACCACCATTGAGTTACACAATGCTTCCAGTTTCAACTATAAAAAATTACCTTTTCCTGATGTCATTTTCAAATGGACTGGTTATTTTCACGTAGATTTTTATAAGTTTAAAATAAATAGGATTTTGAATAAAAGATGCAATTTCTGGTCAAACAGTTTGATATATGTGTGTGAAAAAACTTAAGTTCATACATGACTAGATCATTTTTTAAACATCTTTGTTACATTACACAAGCTTAACAACCCCCTCCCCCATGTCACACAGAGTAACGCTATGATGAACCCCCCCCCCCCCCCCCCGCTCAAGTGTGCTATATAATACATATATGACTCCTTAAGACATTGACGCTTTTAAAATGAGATTATCTCTTTCAGTTTTTATGTTCTTTTATGTTCTTTTATGTTCAGTGGACAGTGAATCCCGTTTGAGTCTACTGAAGGTGGTTTTCCTTTAATGGTTTCCCACTCTCCTTTCATGCAAATGCGGGTAAATTACCTCTAAAATGCTTACTTTCTCATCCCCAACCCATCAGAGTAATTATCATATATGCATATAACCTGAACAGGTAGTAAGATGCGACGGTAGAAAAAATAAAGAGAAATTTTAATGTTCTTTTGGTATACTGTTTATCTTAAGGGTTCATTTGTAATACTCAGATATGTTTGGATAGTTAGATTATCCAGTGCAAAACAATGACTAAAATATCAAGCACAAGATTGCTAACACAGGGTTTTGTACATTAAAAAAAATACTATTTAAAGTTTTAATTCATTTTAAGAACTTTTATAGCTTTTATATTTATGGCAACATAAGCTAAGATATACTAAATAATTTATCATTTTAATTTTAAAAGTCCATATATATACTAGTGACATAATATAACAGTTTATATTGATATTAATTTAACTAACTGTATATTTTGATATCCAAGAAACCTTTAAAGTTTTTTTAAATTTAAATGTCTAGGCCACTTGATCTCTTTCCATCAAGTTGACCATCATTAACTGAATAAGATTATTGCAAATAAAGTGTAACTTTTACCTATTATGAAATAAGTAATATTTATTATTGCTAAGACAGTCAAATTCGTTGACTTTCATAAAGGACACTTAAAAGTCAAAAAATGTTTTGAGAAAATTCCAATATTAACTTCCACATCCACAAAACTATTCTACCATATATGCAAAAAAAATCTTTGTTTATTAATGATTTGAAATTGGTATAGTTGTAGGACTGTTAAGGAAAATGTGATTTTGTTTTACTTGTTTCCAGACCAATTTTGGGGCACTTCTTCCAATGGGAGTTCTCTGATAAGTCGAGAGTTTCAACCCAAGTCAAAGAATTTGTGCCTATCATTTTTCTATAGTATACCAACTGCTGTGGGCTTGTCATCGACACTGACCATGCAAGCATCCAACAGAGCAGGGCTACTACAACATCTAGCAACGTTTCAAAATAAACAAGTAATTATATCATGGCACAAGATTTTATCAAATCTATGATGTGTCATATTCTTTAAATAGAAAAGTGACAACTGGATATGGAATCGAACCCGGGACCTTTGGCTTAGTATGTCAATGCTCTAACCACTGAGAGTTATTCAGGAGTCATCACGTGCACAGGGTCATTCTTCACTTATATTATAAGGTAAAGTTTGTGATGGATGTGTGGAAATTGTCAGATACATGTGTAAATGATCAATTAGGGTTACAAGCCATCTTCAACTTGGAGGTCATTATATTGCCAATGGTACAAATGTGCTATTATGATGGATTAAATAGCCAAGCAATTATATTTGCTAATCATGTTTATAGCGCATATACTACTCGTTTGAGTGAAAAATGACCTTGGGCATGGGACTCCTGGATAACCCAGTTGAAAGAACATTGGTGTACTAAGCCAAAGACCTCCAGTTTGATTCCCGTGTTCAGGTGTCATTTTTCAATTTAAAGAATATGATATTTATATGGGCTGTAACTGTTACAAACAAGTATAATAACTTGGAATTTAAATCCACTATGGTGTGTTCTTTGAGTTCATTTGTCCAGTATTTGAGAGAAGTGCTTGGAGCTTCACTTAATCTATAACGTTTCTCGGGTACTAAAATTATTTTCTGACTACTACTTGGACAGGTATATCAGAAAAATAGTAGAGGAAAGTGAGATAGGAAGATCATAAAACCAAATGACTTTTAGAGTGAAAAGATCAATACAGGTCACACTTCCACCATTGAATAAGATGGTGATGGTTCCATTTTAAAGAAAATCGGTCACAGCAATTAAATCCTTGACCAAGATTTTGTCCGAATGGAACATTCAGGCGGGACTGTTTAGTCACTTCCTAAAAGAAAAAGAAAAAAAAATGTAAGGGAAGAAAATAAGAAATAGTGTCCTCTTAAGGAAATTAAAACACTCATAAGAAAAAAAAACAAATAGCTAACATTGCACCCTGTCGAGAATGAGGCACAGACTTCCAAAGCAGTCCCTAAACCAACGTTCGCTGCTGCGGTACAACATTTACAGAACACTGTGTTTGTGGACACCGACTTCACCCCCCTATCTTCCAATAAACTTGATCAACCGCTTCGATGGCTGCATGGTCTAAAGTGTCACTCTCATAAACGACTAGACTGCTGATGACAGGGAATCAAGATTTGAATCCTGGTTGAGTGTACTGAGGGTGTTTTTTACATAGGGTTTCCCAATCTGGCCCACGTGAATGCGGGTACACTTTCTATAAATTCAACCTTCCTCATCCACTAACACATTAGTATATTTAGTAAATATGGCTATAACCTAGACAGGTAGTAAGACGCGGTATTTACTAGAAATAAATACCCGAGTCCTATAATTCACACAAATGAAATTGATATATTGTTTTAAATAGATTAAAAATTGGTTTATGATGTAATCGCTTTATGTGTCCCAGTTAGTTTGTTGGTTAAGATATATAAATTTGCTTTAGAAGCAAAATTGAACAAGTCCAAACCCTTTATTTCAAATTTTGGTAGAAACATGAAGAATTGTCTCGATTGTAATTTTGAATCAGTTCCTTTTATCAGTTCAATAAAAGTGGGATAATTTATCACCATGTAGGCATTGTGAACCAGTAACGTGAGGAAGGATTGGCATAGTTTTGGTAGAAGCGGGACTGCTGAAGTAGACAGCAGCACTACCCATATTGAGCAGTGTCATTTTTGCACAGGAATTCATAGATTTCCTAAATTTTATTTATTTGTTTTTGAAAATAAGAAAAATGTTCAACATGAAGGAGCTTTTGGGTAAACTGGGACAGATTGTTTGAAATAAATAGAACAATCTGTTGCTTTAGGAATGTAAAAAAATGCCTATTATAATAATTATTATTTTAAAAAAAAAACTAGTGAAATCCTAATATTTGGAATGCGCCTCACACTTACACCCTCCATATCGGCAGACGGCAACTTGATATTTCCAAGATCTCCAGGACGCTCTTAAGCTTCTTATAAGAATTCGGTTTCCACACCAGGTAGGGGGTGCCAAAATTGAGATCTGTCCCGTGCATGTCCTTGCTAACCACTAGTCCTATCATCCTCTACCAATTTCATTTTCCTCCCTTTTGTGTTTTTTTTGTTTTGTTTTTTTGGAAACTGTGTTGCATATTTCACAATCCTGATGAGTTCCAATGGAATGAAACATAGGTCTAGGAATTGGGCAATAATGAGTGATTTTCTTCAAGAGGAGCCTTTACCTCTTTGCTCAGCAACAACAATGTAAAGTGTGAATTGTGTTCCTTTTGTCGCTTTAAAAGTCATATTGTGTTTGTTCCATTTTATTGTTTATTTCCTCTTTCATGTACCTTTTCTCATTTGTAACAATATATCTGTTGTTTGTTTGCAGGATGATACAATCAACTGGAAGTATGCTCAAGTGTTGACAACAAGGGAATACTGGGATTATATCAAAATCATGTTCACAGTACATATGGAATGGGAGGATCAATCTATCACCTCAGATCCAAGACAGTATGTGTTTGGTGTTGACAGTATTCGGGGGTGTGACCCAAAGGGTAAGATGAGAATGTTAATTATAGTAGTCAAATCATAAATTTCATATGGACCCCAAAAACAGTGAAATTGTTCACAGAGTATAATAATCATACCTAATTAGAGCACAACATTGGCAATAATATTTAATTTTAACAAAGTACTTCATTATTTTTTTAACATTTCATCACTAATAAAGAACTCCGGCACTGCTTCAAATGGTACTACACCCCTGACTCCAATAGTACGAACACTAAGAAAACTAATTCATTTTTAATTTTTCATAACTCTGCAAGAAACATTAATTATGGGATTTTAACAATGGTGATTTTTAAGTGTATCTGATTTGGTACTGAAACTGGCTTGCTAAGGAAGGAAAATATGTGTGACTCTAATGGAAATAATAGCCTGTACTGATTTGCTTTTCAAAACACTTCCAATTGAGACAGTACCGTCAAATGGGGTGAATGGCAACACTTTCCATGTTATTAGGCTATGCTACACCACTATTTCAAAAGGTAAAATCGTGTAGCTTGCCTAAAATTTGGGTCTTGCCTTACCCATAAATTTTACCAGAAAATATTTAAAAAAACAAATGAATTGCATGTTTTTTGTTTTTTTTAACTTCATGTTTATATTCACCCCACTGGGTGGGGTGAACAGAAACAGTAGCTTAAAAACAATGTGTATTTCTATTCCTCAGGTTGAGGGTCAAATAGAAACATTTCTTACATTATTTACGGGTGTGAGGGGTAGACTTAAATACTTCTTCATTATTTATAGATGAGGGTTAGAATTTGTATAGAAACCATTCCTATCTTGAAACAAAAGGCTTACTGTTGACACTAGAAAATTAAGAAAATGGAAACTAACAAAAATACAAAATATGACATTCATATAAGTAGAAATAAAAAAATCAATTAATAAATTGTTAGGTCACTTAGATCATCTGGAAAACTAATCATGTCTTTAAAGCGAGCAGAGGAGCTGGAAATAGGCATAGACAGCTTGTGAACTACATCTTAATGGCTGAAGAATGACTCTTAAAGAATTGCAGAAAACCTCATTGTCTGAGGGGCTCGCTTGTAGAAAGTGCCTAACACCCAGCACCTGAAGGATGAGAGACTTTGCTGACATGCAATCTGAAAGATTCCTTTGTTTTTCCATAGAATTTCATCCTGCAAAGTTTCCAGGAAGAAGAGAAGTACCATTAGGGCCACTTGAGGCAGTATCAGCTTCTTGCTCTTCAGAAGATGTTTGAGTCTTCATCACTCTCTCGGAGGAAAATCAGAGCTTATGATGATGAATCTACCAGAACTCTTTTGGCCTTATTTTTAGAGCTAGTAGAAGCATTGTTAGTAAATAAAGAATGTTCAGGTTCCTGGTTTACTGGGCCTGTAGCATCTTTAATGTTAACATCAGTTAAACCTACACTTTTACCCGGACAATGTCAATTTTCATTCTTTTCTTTCGAGGTTTGGGCAAGTCATCATGTCTCATGCTTTTGAGAAGCTCTTTGAAGATGTTATCTATTGCTTCGGCCGTTGATGCTTTTTCATTGATTTCCTTGGATTTATCGGTGTGAGGCAGCATCCTCAATACTTGATCTCTACAGAGAGGCACTATTCCGGATTTCTTGAAACCAGCAATGGCATTTCCCTCCTTCAGCATGTCACACAGCTTCTTTAGAAGACCAGGAATTTGTCTTTGGGGATTTATGGCTCGGTCCTGTCTGATCCTTTTTTCTATTCTTCAAGAATTTCACACCAATAATTTTTTATTGCATCGGAAAAATGCAACGTCCAATGGCTGTCTCAAGTGAGTCAAATTGCTTGGTAGAAATATAAGAATAACGTTGCTTTCTGAACACATTTTTATTGTTTCCAGTGATAGATGGGATGCCAAGTTGTCACCTATTAGAAACGTTTTCCCATCAAAATTTCTTAAATAAGGTAGAGCTACAGCTTCTATCCAATCTTCGAAACAGTAGGAGTCAAACCATCCAGACTTGATTCTGTTATATGGGGAGTTTTTGGGGCCACCCTTCCTCCAGCTCAGGTACAAGTATTGTGCCTTGTATACAATGTAAGGTGGCAATATAGTCCCGTCTCTTGCAGCAGCAAGCATCACGGAAGTGAACGCTTTCGTCGAGTTCATAACCCGCTCGAGGTACTTACTTCCTCTTCGTGTGGTAACTTTACACCTTCCGGGATCATCGTATGGATTTGTCTCGTCGTAGTTTATTATGTTTGATGGCGTGACGTCTTTGAGCCCTCTTCAAGTCTGTCGAAATATGCTTTACTAACTTCTGGAGTTATTGCAGCTCTGCTTCTTTTTATGTTTTGGCACATTCTCATCGATAGAGCATTTTTATGGCATTGCAAAAAGGAGTATACAAAATCTAGACCAGGCATATTGTCCTTAAATTGCCTAACAATCTTTCCCTGATGATCTAAACAATCCTTAACTATGATCCTAAATGTAAATGAATCAATGGGGTAACTCCACTCACCGCATATCTGTAATTATTATTATTATTATTATTATTATTATTATTATTTAGCACCGCGTCTTACTACCCGTTCGGGTTATGCGCTTTAAGTACTAATTACGCTAATTGATTGGGAATTGGGTAGGTTGAATTAGGGAAGTGAACCCACATTTACGTGGAGGGAGAGTGGAAAACCATTTAGGAACCCCCCCCCCCCCCTAGTTCACCCGACCGAGATTCGAAACCCGATCTCCCCGTCCTCGGCGGTCGAGCTCAACACGACTAGCGCGTTAGCCAACTACGCCACCGAGGCGGGTAATATCTGTAGTTGATCTATAAGAGATTTTCCCCTAGTGAAGTGAGGCAGTTTGTCCACCATGATTTTTCACTTGGTCACCTCGTTTCCAATATCTATATAGCACGCTGTAATGAATATCATGTTTTTGCACTGCTTTCCTCAGACTGAGCCTTCCTTGCAGGTCTTCAACAGCCATCTTAATTTTCTCTGCTTAGTGGTTTTCATAGTGCTTCCCACTTCCATGATTTGGCTTGTACTTGCGAGGCATGGTAACATTTAAATCTAAAATAAAAATAAAAATATAATAAAAAATAATAGTGGTGGGGTCAATAGAAACACTGTGTTTCTATCCTCCCCACACATTCCAAACTGTGAAGTTGCAGTAGAAAAAAAAAATTGCAACAAATGCATTAAAAATATGAATGAATTAAACATAAATGAAATGTTACAATACCCTTATGTTTCAATACACACATGTTTTTGCTGAATTGAGCTTAATGGTTTGGTACTTATAACAAAATTTTTTGAGTGCCAAAACACAGACAATTGTTATCTCGACTTGAGAAGATGAATGCATATACTGACAGTGTTGCCAACATAACTAAACAAATTTCCTTATTTATATGTTGGATGACAAACTTCAGAAAACAAAGAAACTTACTGTGTTTTTTTTGTTTGTTTTCTCTGTCAGCTGTTTTCAAAAAAATTTCAAAGTTTTGTTACTAGTCATCCTACTGTTTCTATCCACCCCATTTGGGAAAAACCAGAAGCAGTGCAATCAATGTTCCCTAAAGTACCATCTGGGATCAAACCAGAGACTCTGAGACCTATAGTTGGCCTCCTTAATTCCTTAAAAAAAAAAAGGCAGATTTTTCACACTCACCTCTTTATTTGCATACCAGGTGATGTGAGGACCCTGAAACTGCAGTCTTACAGATCACAGGTGACTGGTGGAGATCCGCCCAGTTGCCAGCTGTTGCAGAAGTCGCAGCTGACCCTAAAACCAGCGAGACCCAACCTAAACAGCAACAGTAGGAATTAATCTCATAAAGTATAAGTCAAGGTTGTATGTTATAGAGAAGTGATTCCCAAACTTTCACCAGTTGGGGACACTTTCAAGGCCATGGTCTAACCGACATACCCCTTACAGCTCTTAGCAAAATATTTAATAAAACCTTGAAGGTAATCTAAATGAAGTCATGACAAAGGAAAATAATGGTTTATTAAAGTTCATGGCATTGTATTAAAATCCATATTAATATTTTCATTAGGCTAACTATATCAAAACATTATTTTATGATTAATAAAACTCAGCAGTATTGTTACATACACGCTGATCGCCTTTAGTACCTCTGGGGGTATGTGTACCACAGTTTGGGAAACACTATATATTTATATATATATTATATATAATGGTGAGGGGGGGGGGGGTGAGAGAGTGTGAGAGAGTAAGAGAGATAGAAGCATTTATGACCCAGCCCTAAAACTTAAATATATGGTAAGCGTAAAGGCCATCCAAGATTTAATACTTTTAAAGCAACAAAACTTAAGTTCTGGTTTTGGGCTAAAGAGTTCAAAGATGCTAATTTTAAGTTATGACTTACAGCCGCAAAATATTGGCAAGAAGAATTCCAGTAGTTTAAAATCTATTATATTCAGATCTCAGTGTACTCATAAACTGAGTGTGGTATATGTATTTTACATCCATTAATGTTTCCAGCCTATGGCCTGGGTCAGTTTTTTCAGTTTTTTATTCAAGCCATATATTTGCTTGCTAGGTCTGTCGTAGCTTCATAAACCTTATAATCTGACTTAAGACTAAGACCGGCACAACATCCAGTCCCCGGACGTTAATTCATCATTGTGAAAGGGTAAACCCATATTTCACCAATGATACATTTTTCGGCCATGCCGGGAATCAAACTCAGAGCCCTTAGCTCAGCTTACAGACACGCTATTGACTGAGCTAAGGTGTCGGATTGGTATATGTATGGAAATAATAACGGAACTTGGAATTCATTAAAATGGATGATGCAACATTCAGAAATGATTCTTAAGATTGTATAAAGATTAGTGTAATAACATATAAATTATCTGTACCAATAATGCATTGAATTTATCATATGTGGTTGTTATTTTCCCTGTCAGTAGCACTATAATTTCAGAATGTGGCCCGGATCGATTTATGCATGACTGTTCTGGGAGTTGTGAATACATATTAGGAGAAAATTACTCTAACTGTTCCCGCGTGACACTTTGTCAGGCCAACGATGGAGTCAATACTGAGTGTTCCTGTAGTCCTGGATTTGAAGGGGATGAGTGTCAAAATAGTAAGTTTTTTTATAATGGTGGAATTTACATTTAAATAAAATTCAAATTATTTTACTTGCCTTTTTCTTAGGAAAAAAAAAATAGTTTTAGTATAATAGCAATGTATCATTCCTTTATTTAACATTTATATTGACAAGTAAGAGTTTGGTCAAACTCGATAATGCATTTTCTTTATCCAAATACACTTTTAGTTTATATTTTTTATGTTGATGTGGATCTTAATTTCATACATATAGTTTGATTAGGTACTAACTCAGGTGTGTGGTTACCTAATTATTTGCATTTGTCTCCATACAACATTTGAAATAATGAACATATTTTAAGCAAACTTTATAAACATATAGTGGCAAAGGAATGGTAGGGTACAGGGGTATATCCCCCTCCAAAAAAAAATTGAGCAGGGTAAATGTATAATTTTTACTGTTACAAAATAATATAATAACACTTTTAGATAGTTTAAAGATCTTGTTGCAGCAAGATGCCAAGCTCACACTAGGTTAACATAATAATAATTTAAAAAAAAATCGCTTGGAGCACACACTGAAGAGATTTTGAAAATTCTGATAGTGATACCAGCTACATCAGCTAATGCAAAAAAAAAAGGTTTTTCAATGCTTGGGCGCATAAAAAATTATCTTCGCTCCACGATGAGGCAACATAGACTAAATCACTTGTGTGTGCAGAATGCATACTTTGAGAAGCTATTAAACAAACTTGAAATTGCAAACCATTTTAGTTAGTGGTTTTATAGCTTAGTTACGAATATAGGACAAAGGTGTTTAGAAACCTACTTTAATATTTTGTGTTTCATAATTTTTAGATGAGCTGCATCAGATTTAATTTTCTTAATTGGTTTTGTGTGTATTTATTCTAATGTTTGGTATGCCTAAAATAAATGAGAAAAATGCACAATGCGATCGTTAAATATTACATTTTCCTAGTCTTTTTTAATCCCAAAATTGTTATTGTCTATAACAGCACATGGTTATATTCATCCCACCATCCCCTCCCCCCAAATAAAAACGTTCCTGTGCCACTTTAAAAACACTTAGTGGCATCACTTTTTAAAATTATATTGGTGATTAATCTAACATAGAAACTGTTATCTGTTAATGCTACATATTACTTCAATAGGTGAATGCACTGTGAATAAGAAAAAAGTCATAAGAAATATTGCACCAGTTTTTAAACATTACTCTTGACATTTTATAATTTCAACAAACTAGTGCAAAAAGATAGCCTTACAGATATCTGGTACCAAGAAAAAATATTTGTGAATACATTATTGTCATTGGCTTTATTAGTAAGGGAACTTACCTGCCTCGATGGCGTAGTTGGCTAACGCGCTTGTCGTGTTGAGCTCGACTGCTGAGGACGGGGAGATTGAGGTTCGAATCTCAGTCGGGTTGGTGGTTTTTCCTAAACGGTTTTCCACTCTCCCTCCACGCAAATTCGGGTTCACTTCCTCTAATTAAACCTTCCCAATTCCTAATTCATTAGCGTAATTAGTACTTAAAGTGTATTACCCGAATGGGTAGTAAGACGCGGTGCTAAATATTAGTAAGGGAACTTATGCCTGCACATATAAGTCCAGTATTTATAATCTTAAAAAATAGCAGTACAAATGTATTTTCCTTCATAGGCGGTGTGTTATAGATTAATAGTGTTTTGAATATATGATGTAAAAGACATGTAAAATATGACTTATAAAATCATTTCAATACAATTTTAATGGAAAATATACAGTTTATTTTGGAAAAAAAACTAACACTTATGTAAGTAATTGTGAGTACATGAATAGCGTAGCTTAGAAAATTGAAATGATCTTTAGGTTTTGGATGTAGCTGCATCAATGATCATATTCATAAATTGAGAAATGACATGTGGACATTAGATTCCGGGTTCAATCGTTGTGTCCAGGTGTCAATTTTCAAATTATGAATACAAAATTTATTGACAGAATAATTATCAAAAACATACATTACTAATACCCTCAACAACAAAAATTACAAATATACTTATTTGATGAAAATAGCACAAATATATTTTGACACTGAAATTCTGGGTACAATAACCTTAGTAGAATTACACTATATATTTTAGTAATATTGTTTGAAATTGTGTTCGATTGTTTACATAATTAAAATACTTATGAGGTCTTTTAACCAAGACTTTAGTCAATTTGCTGACATAATTTTCTGTTATAGAATGTATATCAAAAAAGTATGGGCAAGGGTGCGCCAGTGATTGCGGAAACTGCAGCGGATTAAGGAATTGCCACTACATCACTGGATTTTGTTCTGATGGTTGCCAACCGGGGTACTCTACGGTTTACTGCAACACTAGTGAGTTTCTGAGAGTACAATCTTTAAAGAGTTATGACTACAGGCATAGTGAAAGACACTTAAGGTGGTATGTCCTTAATGTGGTTATAGACCCTCCTTTAAACCAATTAATTATACAGTTCTTTTTCAAGTTTGATGAAATAGTTGAAATTACTATGATTTTGGAGAGTAAGGTTTAACTTGGATCCACTGCAAGAAAGGTTTCTCAACTTTTATCTAGATGAATGGTGGTAAATTTCTTCACCATATGTGTGCGTGTATGTGTGTGTGAGTGTGTGGTGTATGTGTGTATGTATAAATATATACTTTTGGGAATTCATTTATGTTAAATTTGATACTCTGCAGAAAATATAGAGCCATTCATACTTTATTTAAAACAGGTAAGGAAATTAGGTTGATTTCTTAATTAAATGATTAGTAAGTCTTTTGTTTTTAAAATAAAAATTGGTTCAGTGAAGATTAACTGATAGAAAGAGGGCATTATAATAATACAGTTTGTCCTTTTCAGCTTTCCCAATTTTAAACGCTGCACCAGAAACTCTCTCCATCTTTTCCAAAAACATGACAATCAAAGTGAGATTGCATAATTTTAGAGGGCAGGGCGAGCCTAAATATTACCAATTGCAATTCAAGGTAAAAATATTTGTACAGATATAAAGTATGTTGAAGAGTTCATTCATTAAATCACAACCGTGTTCTCCACTAAATATTTGAATGTGAAGGGAAAGAGCAGTAAAACCTACATAAATTCAATAGTTTTATATCAAATTTTATGATTTATGTTACCTAAATAAAATTTACAGCTAAAAAACATTTAATATTCTATTTATTTTGTGTGACTATAAACAAACACACAGTAGTTTAGTTCTACTTAGTGGCATACTTACTGACATAAAAAAAGGTGGTTAGAGTTTGAAGCAAAGCTCTAATTTCAAAGAAACAGTACTAATAATCATATGATTCAAGCACGGAAACTTTAAAATTTCAATAAGATATTATGAATGAATAATGCGCTAAAAACCAGATACACTTAGCTTGCCCTAAATAAGAATAACATTTACTGCAGGTTGAGTTTGCCAGGATGTGGATGAAATCTACCAAAATGCTCGTGACGAATGAGGATATCACAGTTGTTCAGTTGCTCAACTTGGAACCCCTAACTAATTACCGTGTGCGGGTAGTACTGTTCGACATGGAAGACAACAGCTATGAAGAGAATGATGTACCTGAGGCCATTGCTACCACTATATGCGAGGGTAGATATTTAGTTTAAAATTGTTTTGTATTAACAATCGTGTAGTAACTGTATTAAGATTCAGATGGACATCTGGAAGTTTTGCAAATCTCTCCTCCAAGTAGTACTATGTTCTATCATCTCACCAAAGGTGTGCTACTGTAGTAGCTAGGGTAGTCATCACACCAACCCTTCTCACCCCTCCTATACTTCCCCTTCTTTCAGAGTGTCCTTGCATTCAACTGTTACTCCAGGCCTCCACCACCACCCCTAATCCATTCTCCTCATTGTTTACTACTCAACAAAAGACAAGCCATCACTGATGTACTCTCCAAGGAGTGATACCAACGTGACGTGCAAAGTCAAAGGACAAAGGCTCGAACCCCTGTCAAAGTATAATTTTTCTGAGTTACCTTAGGAAATATAATTTACAATAAATTTTGAAATTTTTATTTGGTTTATCTCTTACTGTAGACATCTATAAAAATTTTCTTACCTATATTTAAATAATATAGCCCTTTCTTTTTTTGTTTTTTTCAGTGACATAGTTTTTACGGTCACTACTTATGGTAATTATTTAAATACATTGTATAGGGAGGGAAGAATTAAAATAAGTGCACCACCATTTGTTTGCACAGAAGATAGAAAAAGCAAAGTGAAAACCCCACTTTGTTCTAGGTGATGATAGACTGTTAAAAACTTACAACTATCTTAAAAAAAATTAATGAGCCAGAAAAAAGTGGTAAAAGTTGACAAAAAATTGCAATATTTTAAATTTTATTTCAATGAAATAGAATGTACACACTGTATGCCTACTTAACTTCACATATACTGTTCACTTTTTTTCGAACACCTTACTAACAAGAGCATTGTGCTCTAGAGTCTAAAAAAAAAAAAAAAAAAAAAAATCTGGATTAGATAAAAGTCGGTAAACCATGTTTACATATAAAATAATTAATGTATTATTTTTATAAAAATGATTATATATTAATTATAATATATTATATCTAGAACTATTGTTTTCTTTTTTATCGTTATGTTCAGTACACAGGTTATTAACAGCTTAATTTTTTTAAGTTTATTTATTTATTTAGCACTGTGTCTTACTACCCGTTCGGGTTATACGCCTGTGTACTAATTACAATAATGATTCAGGGATTATGAATGTTTAATTGAGAGGAAGTGCACCCGAATTTGTGTGTAAGGAGAGTGGAAACAGTTTTAGGAAAAACCACCCTCAGTGCACCCTACAATTATTCGAACCTTGATCTCCCCATCATCGGCAGTCTTGTCATGGGAAATGAGAGTTTCCATTTTGTTTGTAATACTAAACAGTGCCTAGATAAAAAAAAAGTAATCAAAATCGTTAAAGCGGATTTTGATAAAATCGAGTTTTTCTCTTTTTTCCCATCAGTTAACTACCCTTAATTTTAGGGATTATGATCTAATTCCAAAAATTACTTGGGGGGACCTTATGAAAACCCTAGATAGCAAGTTTTAGCCCGATAGGTAAAATGATTTTGGCTCTAGGTTGAGTTACAGACAGGCAAAGAGACAAAGAGATGGCATGATGAAAAATACTTTATCAGTTTCAGGTGGTCATGAAACGTTGACATTTATCAAAATCTCGAGTTGAATTTTTTTTACACTCACAATAATTCTTTCTCCGAGGGGTTGAGAGCGAGAGAGAAAGTAAAGAGCATACAAAAATTGAGCTATTTGCCATTATCTCATTTCCCGTTAGTTTTACAGTAAAAAGAGTAATCACCAATAGTAAACATAATAAGACTATATACTATTATAAATACTAGCAAAACTGTGATAACGCGTTAAAGAAAACAAAATTAGTAGTAAATGAAATAGTTAACGTGTAATCATGATCCTATTAAATCCACCCTTACACTCCTCCCCAGTATCACATTTAAAATTTAAAATGTTCAGAATCTGATGGTTATTTAGATGATGCCTACAAATTCTGAATTTTAAAACATTTTTTTATATACAGAATTGTACTTCTACCTACTGCCAAATTTAAATTTTCAAAAGGAATCCCAAAAAATGTTAAATTTTCAGATTTTTACAGATAAATTTGATTTAAATTGATTTTGAAAATTTGTTAGTCCCAACCTCTTTCTCCAACTCACTTTTTTTTTGACAAAATAAAGCTTTAATGCATTGCTTGAAAATTAAAAATAGTTTCTAGCTGGTTTGGTCCAAATTGGATAAGAAACAATGAAGTTAATAAACGGACAAAAATTTCGATAAAACTTTTACGCTTTATCAGACATAATTATAAATGGTTTATAACTGATTTGGTCCAAATCAGTTAAAAACCATTGAGGAAGTTTATCACTGGAAGAATGTATGATCACTTTGTATTATTATAAATGGGGGTTTCTCAAAATGTACAGAACTTATTAAATCAATTTTATAGAAGAATAAAGCTATTTTATTGATTCCCCTTGAGGAGAGCGGGTATAGCCTACCATCTAGTTTATTTATACACAGGAAATTATAGGAAAATATGGAGGAGATGTGCCAGTATTATTCTAAAGGATAAGAAACTACATAAAAAAACTAAATCAATCAATACAAGATTTGCATCTTTACTTTTTGAGTCAAAATTTAAAATAACAGCCGTTATGATAGTAATATTTTCATTAGAATGTATCAGAAGCTTGGACCTTTGATGTTTTCATCTTCACTCTCCATAAATAAACAATTAAATACAATGTTTTAATAAATAGCAAAATTCCTGTTGGTTTAGTAAAAAATTAATTATTACAACAAAAGTAATCAAACTATTTTGGATAATTATAAGAAATTACATTACATAATATATCAAGTTGTTATCAATATTTACAAATATTATGAAACAACAAGATAATATAACATTAATTAAGGTTTACTTCTCCAGTAATCTATAAGATGGTCTAGTATACATATTTCCTTAGGTTTTACAGGGATATGTAAACGTTCTGATTTCTTAGCTGTGAAGAGATAGGAATGTTTCCAAACTATAACTGAATTATCTTCAGCCATGACTATGATGTATACTATGTGGCCACCAAAGCATGTTTTATTATGTTCAAATTAATTTTAATAGTTGCTCCTATTCAACGGTAGTGTGTTAGATTATTTACATCTAAATAGGTTTAATAAAACAGTAGCAACGATGATAGAATGCTATATTATTAAAGTATTTTAAAATTTAGATAAAACTAATATGAATGACATTAGGCCAATTTGAAAGTGCGAGTAAAAGTTGATTTATTTAAAGAGAGTTGAAACAATGCAAGCGCACCCCAGTGCGCCTGAGAAAAGAGGGGTTGAGAGGGAGGAAGGGGAGAGTTAATCTATTCCTTGTACCTACACAACTAAAAACTAAGTTGTCAGACAAAGAGTTGACAGATATCTGAAGGTTGGCTTGATATTGTAGGGATAGGCAGGCTATTGGTGGGGGTAGGTAGGCGATAGTAGTAGTATAGATAGTAGAACTAATTTATCCTAACTTTCTTAGATAATTACAATTATTCAATCAGGTTTATTAATTTTAAAAAAATACGTACTTTTATTTGCGCTAAAATCCAATATTCTACTAAAAAAAATTGATCATACTCACACGGGGAAAAAGGCCAACTTTGCATCAATTTAATAAATTTATTACTAAGATTTACTAAAATCTCTTCAGTACAAACATAGAAATTTATTTTACCTACTAGATAAAAAATACCCCATTCTCCTGCGATTTTATACAGTCCCGGAAAAATCCGAGAAAGTAAGCAGTATTTTTGCGCTTTTCTCAGTCCTTCAATTCCACCTTAATCCAACTTGATATGCATATTCGTACAGTAGTAATTGTACCATTGGCAGCATAAAGCCCTCCCGAGTCAAAGGTGGCTGCGTTATTTGAAAGCGCACAATATTAATTGATCACATATATGTAGCCGATGATTTCCACACATCCATCACAGATTCTGCCTTAAAATATGGGATACGAGACGACTCATGGATAGCTCAGTGTTTAGTGCAGTGGTGTACTAAACCAAAGGTTCTGGGTTCGATTCTCGTGTTTAGGTGTCATTTTTCAATTTAAAAAATATAATATTGATATAAGGTAAAACTACATCATGGGGCCTGCATATTAAATGTCAAGCTTTTATAGTCTTGTTTGTTGGTAACGAGGAAGTTGGGGTTAGAATTCTGGTTGGGTGTACTAGGGTGATTTTTTTCTAAATAATTTTCAACTCTTTGTTCACAAAAAATGTAGATACATTTTCTCTCTTCCCTACTTCATTAGAGTAATTGATCAGGAATATTCTAACGTTGATTTATTTCTATCTCAATGCCCAACATTTTAAAAAGAGATTTTATCAACAATGTTGATAAAGTAATTTTGACATTATGCTTAGTTTAATAAAGTTAAATTTGTAAACTATAATTATGTTATAAATCTAAACTATTATATGTGTGTGAATTATGGTCCCGTACCAATAATAATGTTTGATAAGATCTCTCAATGCTCTTTTTGATCTTATTGTTCATCCTTCAAAAGTAACTAGTCCAACATGAACAAAAAGGGCATATTAAGGGCATGATTAATTAATAT
Organism: Timema cristinae; assembly: GCA_039000515.1. Lineage (NCBI taxonomy): Eukaryota > Metazoa > Arthropoda > Insecta > Phasmatodea > Timematidae > Timema > Timema cristinae. Next base: position 28,888,032 of record JBCFYV010000935.1, read on the forward strand.
GATTCCTTTTAAGAGTAAATTTACTTCCACTGAAAAAGTCTAAACTGATGCTAATATTGCTTTTATCTGCAGATATTGTGCTGAAACCGCCAGTTGCGGGTTCATACATCATCACACTGAGTTGGAATGTAAGTTTTCAATAATTAAAAATAATTTTGTAATAGTAAACTTTTATCTGTGACATAAAGAGCGCTGGTTATTAGAGGGATATGCTATATAATCTAAAGAGATTGGATGAGGGTGAATTTAAAGGAAATGAACTTACATCAGCATGAAGAAAGAATATGACACAAGTCCCTACCATGGATATCCCTCCCCCCTCTCCCAGTACACCTGACCAAGGATCTAACCTTGACTTCCCTTATCAGAGCCAAGCAAACTTGTGCACACCTAACTCTACTGGCCAAAAGTTAGTGTATAGTCCAACTTTTATAGGAAGACATAAAATATAATAGATCTCTTTCTAGGTTTTCCTACATAAAGACATGTGATTTGCAATTGTCACTTTCAGTAGCTAGTGACAATACCTATAAAATAACCCTAATAATATTGTAAAATGTTATCAAGTCTTGTGAGGACAAATGAGGAGCTACTTGAATAAATAAATAGCAGATCAGGTCCAGAAAACTGAGATTAATGGCTGGAGGGCTCATTGTGCTGACCACAAGACACCCTCTATCCACAAATGTTGGCACTATCATTGCTAATGGTGGCAGCCTCTCGGTGGATATAGCTCACTTGTGGATTCACACCATGGAGTTTTTTTTATCAATGATGACATAACAAAAAGTTTATATTTTTTAAAGATTTCTTCCTACCAAAATCCTACTATATGTATGCATTATTATTTCACATTCCAGTTTCAGAGAGAGGATAAAAAAACTGCTACTTTTAAAAATAGTTTTACACCTGTAAAGAGTAAGTTTTTGGAAAAGTGGAAAATCATAGGATAGATGATGAGTTGTGGAGGATAAGATGGTAGTTGGGAGAAGGGAGCTGGGTGTGATGGGGGGGGACATTTCATTCATAGTTTTTTTCTAGAGGTGTACTGATTCAGTAAAATTGATTACTGATACCGATTGCTTAAAACACCGATTTGTCCCAATTATTGATTTTTCATTGGTGAATATTGGGAAATATGCTTAAGATAAAGATAACAGTTAATGTAATCAATACAAAATGATTTTATTTAAAAATCAACAGTTAAAGCTTTGATAATCTTAATTTTTGATTAATCTTTGCATAACTGGCGAAAGTTGGAAATAGATTGTTAGTTTTATCAACGATATTAACTTATATTTCTGTATCTGGTTATGTAATCTTTGCATAGTCCACAACCCAGATGCAGTGTTATATAAGAGATTTACGCGATTTTGATCAAACTCCTAGGTACTTGGAAAATTTTGCTTTAAATTTTACTTTAAAAAGTGATTAATCAGCATAATAATCACCGATTATGATTAATTGCCAATGCACTAATAATCACCCGAAAACGATTCATCGGTATTCACATGCAGTACAACCCTAGTATTTTCCTCCTCTAGGTACATCACGAGACACTAGATTAGTTCGTATAAGCTGTGAATAGACATGTAACACTAAAAAATATGTTATATACTGGTTTATTTTATGTTTTTGAATAAGGGGGCATTCATGTTCTTAGGGTAATCATCAGGGTTAAGAAGTTTTTGGCTGGAGGAACTAACTCGTTTTTAAGGGCCCAAGTAGCTTGAATAATGTTGCCTAAGAACATTTGGGCCCGGGTATGATACATTCTAAAGAAGAGGATAGCAATGGCCGTTATATCTCTGCAGGTGAAGGAAGAAGGATCAAACTGCCCAGTGGACCAGTATTTCATAGAACTGTCATCATCATCTGACCAAACTACAAGACAGGAGCGACTGTACAGATCTGATCCTACCGTGATGACAGGGCTAAGACCGTTCACCAACTACAGTGTGGTGATGAAAAAATACACAGATAAAAAAACTGTGCAGCTTTATCAGAGTAATGTCTTCACTCTGCAAGCAGGTAAGTCAACACAACTTCGGTTAAAGGACTAGTATCAAGGTGTGCTAGTTACCACCAATCACAGTTTTAAGTACTGAGTGAATATTAAATACAATGTACTAATTGTAATTAATAAACAAATAAAAGTAAAAACACTAACCCATATTTACACACTCTTCAATATTTTGATGCAATTATAAGATCTTCTTCAGGAAGTAGTAGTAGTAAAACTGCATCCTGAGGAAGATGTTATAATTGCATCAAAATATTGAAGTGTGTGTAAATATGGGTTAGTGTTTTTACTTTTATTTTTGCTACTATTCTATCATTTTATTTATTACAAATGGTTTTGCCCAATGCACTTTTTTTCATATATATATATGAAATGTACTAGTATTGACTCACACTTGTCAATAAAAATAAATGAAATGTATCAAGTCTAAACAAGATTGAATACAAACACTGTGGTAGCTCTGGCCTGAGTATGTGTGACATTTCACAATGAATTACGAGGGTAGCAAGAACAAGATATAAGTAAATTGTCTGGTTAAATTGCGCAGGTTAACAGATGTGTGACTGAGCCAGTGAGCCTGATAAAGTAATTCCCCCCCCCCCCCCCTTTTTTTAGAACCGCGTTACTACCTGTTCATGCTATATGATATTTCCCATTGTTGCATGTCACTTTGTGTCAAGGTAGAGGAAAACTTTTCCCTCTTTCTCCCTCAAGCATTAGCTATTCATTCCTTTTAAGTTTTGTCTACATTTGCTTGTAGGCAGAGTTGGCCTCCATTTAGGAAATACTATCCTCAATATACCTAGCAAGATTCAAACCCCCAACTCCCCATCACCGGTAAACCAGACTAGATAAACTTGATGTTTCCTTGCGTGCTCACTGGTTCAAATATGTTCTTGTATTGTGGGAGTAGCCTTGAGTTTGTGCTGGTACACCCCCTTCTTTTCTAGGGAGCAATAGCTACAACAATGAAAATGCGTCTTTCCTAGCACTACTCAGTAATACGTAAATATAAAATGATTGCATATTTATAATCGATAAACCCAGCTCTTGATTTAAACAGTAGTTGTATTCTTTGGAAATGACTTAATAATTAAAGAATGCATGAATCATAAATAAATACATCACAATAGATCAAGAAAATGGGAAAGTGCTGCTTACAAACTAATTAATTCATCTGCTTTCTTATTTTAAAATGTAATAATTTGTAAATTTCAGTGATAAATACATTACAAATAATAAATTCAACTAGAATATCACTCAACATGACATTGGTTGACGAGAAAATAGGAATATATCTTTCCCTTAAACATTTGCTATGTCATTGGCAACTTCTTGCTTCTCTGCAGCAACCAGACCATACAAATTCTTCGGCGAGCTTTTTTTAATTGGAAAATTCCAAGTAAATTATTGCATAAATTTGAAATATCATTTTCATGTGTGTCGATAAATCTGTGCAAATCGAGAGCTGGTGAATTGTTGACCAGGGTGTAAATATTGCTTGTTGGTAAAATTGTTGATTGTTTTGAAAATAAGTGGTAAACAAGTTGATATATTTGTGTAAACTTGTGTTATAGCACCGGTCTAATTAAAAGCTTGGAAGTGATTTCAACCTCAACAACGAGCTTGAATATTCAGTGGGACAAACCTGAGCAGCCTAATGGAATTATCTCACACTATAATATCAGCTACAGGGTGAGAGCTTTATTACAAATACTTTTAAACTAACACTAAAGGTAACTTTAGGAACTATGTATTTTATTTCAAATGTTAGCTTAATATATTTACACACATATTTTAGGACATGGAACTATGGTTCATATCATCATCACACTACACATAGTTAGAGCCCCGATGCCATAGCTCACACCTTCTCATCTAACAATGTCTTTTGTTTCTAAGGTTAAGCTTAAATAAGAGAGGAAGGAAAGTCCTGTTACCATTGTAAAGGGCAACATCCCTGAATTACAGACAACCTTTGTTGTTAAATAACTTTGTTTTAAAAAGTTTATAATGTAATTATTATTATTATTATTATTATTATTATTATTAGCACCGCGTCTTACTACCCATTCGGGTTGTACGCAATTACGCTAATGTGTAATGGTAGGGTGATTGTGAGATGAAATGAAGGACCTACAGTTTAACGTGAAATCCGAACCACGGTGGCGGCCTGGCATATAATGTAACAACTAGTTATCAAGTGAATTAAAATTACAATTTTCCTCTACTCACAAATGGTTTTTCCTTTAAATATTTTTTTTTTAAATTGACAAACACATGATCCCATGATAGAAATTTGCACAAATGATGTTAAAATATTTAAGTCCATGTTTTATTTATTTAAAATTTGTCCAAAAATGAGATTTTTGATAAATTAATGTTCAAAAATTTCATGGCATGACATTGAAAACTAAAAATGGGTTTAGAATAGTTATGTTAGGTATAATAAAAAAGCTTATAAAATAAGTTACAAAATTGCTTTTTTCACCAGCGTACTATTTAATTTCTAGTTCAAGCAATAATTTAGTTTTTAATTGTGTGTCAGCATAAGATATAGATTTTTTTTTTTAGATTTCAGAAGGCCATACTTAAAAACTACTGAATATAAAAATGTGAAAAATTGGAATTTTTACTATCTCGGGATAGATTAGGTGAGCCAATGAAAGTTCAATACATGCTGGCTAGTGTCCAATAAAGACCTCAGACACTAGATGTGTTGCCAAACCAGCAACTAAATTTAAATTACATGGCAATAAAAACAACAACAGATTATTTTGCTTGAGTTTTGGACGGCAGTGAGATGGAAAACCATTTCAAGTTTTGCATTTTGGATGTGTGTATGTGGTCAAGGAGAGATGTGGAGGAGGTTAAGGTGGGTCTGAAGCCCCTGTAGGGAATTTCCTTCCACTCTTTTATTTGGATAAGTGCTTAAGAGCATGTGTTGATGAAATATATTTATAGCATACATATATTTCAAGATAAAATATTCGATATAATATATACATAATAACCATACATAGGATACATAATGTGTTTTATTTCTTGCTGTATTTTAATATTATTTTATGCATGCTAAGGATGATTAGCTCTTAGAACCACAATCAAAAATAGCTTTAAATCACTTGCATAATACCTCACCAACTTCTGTCCCATATCAAGACTTGAAAAAACTTTGAAACCACCAAGATTTGAACTAACAAGGTATCTCTAGAGTTTAGGCCCCTTATAGCAAAACCTTGGTGATATCACCAGAAGACGAGGCCTTTATTTAATTAAGAAACCAATAAAACTATTGAAAAAAAACTAGTGTTTTTTTAAAAATCATAGTCGGTGGGAAAACTCCATTATTTTTACCATGCGTACAGTGAATATCTTGAATTAAATTTCATTGTATTACTAATATATGTTTTTCTTATATTAAGTGTCTAACTGTGCTATTTTTATATCTTTTGCAAAGCACAATGGCTACCTGGGATGTACAGTGGCTGCAGGAGCTATCAATGATCAGTCAAGAGGTACATTCCGTGTGAATGCGACAGAGCTCCATATACAGGACTTGACTCCATATTCCCGGTACACCATCATGGTCATGGGGTACACAGTGGCCTATGGGCCATCCATTATGAAGAGTGTTGAAACTGACCAGACAGGTATTATCTATTGATACAATTCTTTTTTTTTGTGAGATGTGACTTACTACCCGTTCAGGCTATCATCATATTTGCATTAATAGGGTAGGGATGAAGAAGGTAGAATTTAGAGGAATTATATCCTCATTTGTGTGGAAGGAGAGTGAGAAACCATTAAGGAAAAAACACTGTTAGTACAACCGACCAGTATTCAGGCCCCAATCTCCTCGTGATCAGCAATCAATAGTTGCAAGGCTGATACCTTAAACCAGTGGTTTTCAACCTGGGGGTCGAGAAATATATCAACGAGAGCATGGAAGGCCCATAAAAAAAATATGTGCAAAAACGTATTCTAACAACTGTAAAAACAGAAATTTTCAAGAATCAGCCATCGATAAACTACTATTAATTTTTGAACTAGAATCAAAATAATGATTTTGGCTGTATGCCCTGGTACAGTCAAACATAAAAATAGGCAAACACACATGAAAACAAAATTAAACCCACTATTTTGAGTTCAGAGGTACATAAAACATCAAAACCCATCATAATTTAGAGGTTAAAAATGTTCACAACTACATTAATTTCCTTTAAATAATAAAGTAAAAATGATGAAAGTAAAAGTATTTACCTGCTGTAAGTAATCTTAAAAGCAAACTAAAGATGAATAACCATAGTTGTAGAATGCAAATATTAAACTAGGTGTATCCAAAGACCCATAGTAATTCACCCAAACTTTTATTACAGTTATGTGTCAGCCTGGTTTTTATTTTCAGAACTTCCTGAAGAAACGCCCGTTTTACTGAATGACTCCATCAAAATATATCCTTTCTCAATATACTTTCGTTGGAAACCAAGCCAAGACTGCAAAGACATTAAAGGGATTATATCCCAGTATAAAGTCATTGTTGGTGGCATAAGTCCTTGGAGTGAAGGGACAAGGAAGGAATATACATCTAATACAGCGAGGTTCGACTTCAAGGATGCAATCCCCTACACCAAGTACAACATTTCTATACTTGCAATGCGACCAAGTGGTAAAGTCAACTTGAACAAATCGTTGAACATCACTCTTCAAACCACTGAGTACAGTAAGAAGTTTGTATGTGTTTAATGGAATGATATACAGTAAGAAGTTTGTAGGTGTTTAATGAAATGATATACAGTAAGAAGTATGTAGGTGTTTAATGAAATGATATACATTTAGAAGTTTGTAGGTGTTTAATGGAATGATATACAATAAGAAGTTTGTAGGTGTTTAATGAAATGATATACAGTAAGAGTTTTGTAGGTGTTTAATGGAATGATATACAAATCATTTAAATCTGTAAAAGTTGGGCTCTTTTTCGTTAATGTACAGTGCAATTATTAAGAGTGCTTTTATAGAGAACAGAAAGGAATCATTTGTAGTTTTCTGGCGGATTACTAAGAATATCCCAACAACATGTACAGTAGAGCATCAATAATTCAGAATTCAAAAATCTGGATCACAAAAAAATAAAAAAAAATATTTATAAAAATAGCCACAGTGGTATCAATATTTGAGATTCCAATAAAGCAAGAAACAAAGCCTTGCGTATATATAACATTTTTTCTGAAAGAGTTAACAAAAAGGCACTCAAACATCTAAACTTTGAGAATATTTCTTATATTCGATTCAAATTTACATTGAATTTAAAAAGTAGGTAGGCCTATACTTCACACAACCTTGCCAACCAATAATAATTACAATAGACAATATGTTAATTTGGAGAGTTACAATAGATATACAGTATACCATTAGTTAAACCAACAATCCAACAATAACATTTCCCATTATCAATTAAAAATTATATTAATAAAAATCCATTTAACATTATTTCTCATTGAGACTCATATAAAGATAAACACTTTGGGTTCCGTTTCCAAAGTGTATTTTACTATAAGTAGCTATGAAACACATTTTCTTCCCCTTGTGACACAGGTACATATGAGAGTCAAGATATAAATATTCAACCAAAATTTAAAACAATCATGTGTAGTCTATCTAAAGGCCTGATTAATTTAAATCAGGGAGCATATGAATGAATGAATGAATGAACAAACTTTCACAAGAAACAATAATAAAACCTAGCAAAGAGATTTGGATCAAAGTTATGTGGACTGTATCTATTTATAAAAAAAAAAATATATTAAAAAGAAAAAAAGAAAAAGTTTAAGAAAACCATATAGGCCTCTACCCTAATAACAACTATTTATTTTGTTTTAAAGAGTCAATCTACAAAGTTATTTCAGCATAAGTGTTACATGACCGAGGACAACTCATAGTCTGTAAACAATATGCCGTAGAATCAAAACTACATATTGGAATAAAAAACAAAAGAACATTGTAAAAACTACGTTTATTCATCCCTTTTGTTGAAATTAGAGTACCATGGTTCTTATCTCATATATATATGCGCACACACATTCTATGGAAGTGTACAAATATTGTGTATTTTTAATACAAATCATAAGACCACATGGGTGAAGGGAGATTTTAAATTTGGGGAGGGGTTTCAAAATCATAAATTTAAGACATTATGTTAAAACTTACTATTACACCCTAAGAAATAAGAACATTGTTATTTTATACAATAGTGATGAAACTTTATTTGTGTCAGACCAAACTAAGGTGGGGGGAAGGAGGGGCAGCTAAGTACAAAAAAAGTTTTTAGGGACTTTCTACCCTCCTCTACCTCAGTTAAAGTTAGAAAATTGAATGCTCTGAGAAGCTATTTGTCGTGACCCTCATTTGGAGAATTTAAAAAAAAATTATACCCTTGTAAGCTATTTAGAATAGTGCTCCCCCAAAACTTTGGATACTCCTAGAGGTTATTAGGAGTACTCCTTTGGCGAATTATTGGAAATTGGGGGATGCTTCTAAAAGCTATTTTAAGAAGTGCTTATCAGAATTTTTTTGAATATATTTGAAGTGATCCTCACACAGATTTTTTTTTAAATTTGGAATACCCTGGAAGCTATTTAGAGGGTTCTTCGATTGATTGTTTAAAAAAATTAAATGCCTTTTAAAGCTATTTGAAGTAGTCTTCCACCAGCAAATTATTAAAATTGGATGCCCTTAGAAGCTATTTGGAGTGGCCACCTATTGAATATTTCTTTTAAAAATCGGATGACTCTGGAAGCGATTTGCCTGGAATTTTCTGAAAATTAAATGACTCTAAAAGTTTTTTGTAAAGTGGTACTTTCCTGGTAAATTTTTGAAGAGTAAATACCTCTATAAGTTAATTTTATTTGAGGTTTGATACAAGGCCATCTTTAAGCTTACTATTAAAAACTTCACAAACTTTTTGAGGGTGTGGGATTTGAAACCCCCATAAACCCGCTCCTTATTACACACATATAAGACAACATCTTGATACTTGCTATAAAATCAAAGGACCCACATAAATAAGTACTCAAACATCATCTTTTTAAGTAGAGGTGAACGGGTTTAGTGTTTCCTAAAAATTAATTTTTTCTGACATGTTGTGTAGCTAGGCCTAATAATTAGTACTATTTTTTGGGTGTAGATCTTAACCTTATCTGCATATTATGCTTTTATTTTTATTGAATCAATATGATTGACACGTTTGTGGTATGGAGCATATGTGTGCATTTATATGTATATTATATTTTTATAAAAATATAAAATATATCTCTATAAGGAAAACCTCTTTTCGTTTTATGAGGTAAATGTATTATATTTGGAAGAAGGTATAGTAAAGGTGGATAGAAATATAAATGAAAAGAGGTTTTCCTTACAGAGATATATTATATATTCACATCCACTGTCCTTTTCCTGTGTTTGTCCTTTATGTTATTCCTTTTACATGTTCCTATCTATGTGTCCTATCACTCTTTACAATTTTCCATTTTCTCCCTTTTGTGTTGTTTTTGATTTCTTCTTTTAGGAAGTTGTGTTGAGCGTTTCACACTCCTCCTTGATGAGTTCTGATAGATTGAAACCTAGGTCGGGGTATTGGGTGGTGATGGTCAATTTTCTTTAAGAGGCAACCACTACCTCTTTGTCCATTGGCAGCAGTGTAAAGTGTGAACTGTGTTCTTCTTTTCATTGTAAAGGTCATATTGTGTTTGTCCCCCTTTTATATGTTTCTATCCACCTTTCCTATACCTTCTTCCATATATAATATAAAAATATATATAAATCTATGTAAATAAACCTTATAAGCTATATTGGATATAATAATATTTGTCTTAATTTGAAAAAAGTGTTACTAATGAACACATTTCTACAAGTGAAACTAAATATGATCCTCACACTAGTTATAGTTAAAAACTAATAAATTATAGCATAGTGTTTTACCTACAGCCTTGGAACCAGTACGAGATCTAACAGCTTATTCAATGGGTCCAAAATGGATCTCTCTGCGATGGAAAGAGCCTTATCCCCCATATGGGAGGGTGGAGAGCTATAATATCGAGTACAATAAACAGAGAAGCGGCACTAAAACTATACAGATAAGGAGTAAGAGCTCACCTTGTGAGTTATGGGACAATATGATATGTGTCACATTAGAGAACCTAGAAAAGGATAGCACATATGAAATAAAGGTTAGTCCTTGAACATGTTGACAGTTCTTGTACGCAAATGACTCTTTTTTGGAAAACAATGTTACAACAACAAAAATATCACAAATCACTATAAACAAACTTTGGTCGATAACAGATAATATTTTGTTGTTCATTTTGGTTAATTAGTGATTACTCAATTAGCATAGGCCTATACACAGTAAAATATTTTTTTCACCTTCACACCATAAGCTAACACTGTCTCTAACATAATGTTGAAGGAAAAATATCTAAAACTATAATTAGTTTTAAATAATTGATTGAAATCATAAACCCATCCTAATCTCGCATAACCTTCATTTCATGTAAATGTAGAAAATAAGGTTTAATAATTATCTCAATCTTTCTTTCCTTTGCTGTACCGATATACCAGTTTTACAGAAATTTATCTTGTGCAACATATACAATTATTTTATAATTAATATTTACAAGTTAACTGATTTTTTTATGTGTCTAAATTATAAATGTCTTCTACTTCATATCATCAATTTGATTCAAAAGTATATATTTTCCTCTCACACTTAATACTGCAGAGCTAAAATGGCTTAACTAATATATATTTTGGACAGATTATCTGACAGTGAGAAAGGCAGTAGTGAGAATAATAGCCCCAGCCAAAGGGTGACTTAGCACTCTTTATGAGTAGAGATATACTTTATGCCTTGGATTTTAGGCTGTAACTATATTTTGTGTTATCATATTTTATACATATTAATTTTTAAATATAACTATAAAAGACAAGACAGAGTGTGGGCGGAGTATAATTAGAGTACAGGTGGAGTAGGAAAGGCTGGCAGGAAGAGCACTTATAATATCTGCCTCGGGTGGAAATATACCTTGGACAGCACTTTCCAATATACAGTAAAAGGAAATATTAGAACTAGTGCTAATTGCTAAACAAATATATTCTACATACCAGCCCATGAAATAAAATCATTTAATATTTGTAAATTAACGCTCTTAAAACAGTTGAGATGGGACAAAACAAAATATTGTGAATGGTTTACATTTGATCAATTATAAAAGTACTAATCTATTTTTACTTTATCTTGAACTCTCGAAGAGACAAGTATTATTATTGTCAAAAAAATGAACTCGAGATTTTGATAAATGTCAACATTTCATGACTCCCTAAAAACAAAAAAGTGGTTTTTGCGTTGCTTCTTTCTACCTATCTGTATCCTGAACAAGAGCCGATACCATTTAAACGACTGGCTAATTTGTACCTGGATTTTAATAAGGTTTAACCAAGAGATTTAATAATTATATATCGAACCCTAAAATTAAGGGTAATTTTATGAAGGGATGAAAGAGAAAAAAATTGATTTTCTTTTAAAATCTGCTATAACAATTTTTATTAAAATGGGATGCAAGGGGATGCAAGAAAAAGCCAGTGTTTTTGCAGTTTTTATGGCAAAACTTTTTTTTGGATAAAATAAAAATAAAAGAGTGCTCTAATGGAAACATAGAGTTTAATTTTCTTCACATGTTGATGTTAACAGTTCCTGAATACCCACCATGAGCATAGCGGCATTAGATGAGAAACTTTTAACTGAAGAGAAAAAGTTGTCATTAAATTCCAAGACATCCTTGACAGATATTAAAAAAAATGTTGAGGTCACCGTGTGAAGAAAATTAAATTCTATGTTTATACTGGAGCAATATTTTATTTATTTGGCCAAAAAAAAGTTTTGCTTTAAAAACGAAAATACAACACTGTATTTTTCTTGCATCCCGTCTCATCCCACCTTCGATTTAGTATCTAGCCATTTTTTAACAACACAAAGTGACAATTCTTGTTTTACAATCAAAATAACTTCAAGGGCACTTTACATAAGCAGACATTTTCAATTTTGATAATATATCTTTAACTATATATGGAATATAAAAGAACTTATCATTGTAAAGTTGTAGAAGGTAATATTAAAATTAAAATATATTTTAATTTAGAATATATACCAATAGTTTCTGAGTTATAAGCAACCATATAGATATTTTTTGTTGTGTACTTAGAGATATGAAATTGACTGTTTGCGGGTGTATACCATTACATCACATGTCCATTACATCGTATTTTGTGAACAAATACATCGCAGGTCCATCACGTCGCATTTCCTCCACCTCTCTATACCCATCTAACCCTACTCTGACGTACAACCAAAGGATTGAAGGGGCGTATATATACAATTACATTGCAAGTTTTTTTTTTATTCAGTGTTTACAGGCCCGGTATCTTACAATCTTTAAATCCGGGCCGTTTTTCCACACAACTTTTACTTTATTTATACATTGCAAGTCCATTACATCGCGTTTTTGAACAAATACATTGCAGGTCCAACACGTCGCATTTCTCCACCTCTTTACACACAGCTAACCATATTGGCCAACACGATCCCAACAAGTTGTGTTACAATATAAACGCACTCCAAACTTGTTGGGGATGTTGGCTAACATGTTGGTGTTGGGAAAGCCGGTCAGAGCCAACAAGTTGTGTTGGGTTGTGTTGGATCATTTGTTAGAGATAATAAACAACCAACCCAACATGTTGGCCGAGTCGGGAGGTTCTGCGCATGCGCTATTGAGTTGAATGAGTGTCTTACCTAATCAACTTTGCCAACAAGGGGAGTAAGGCACATAATCCTTTCAACCAAACCTACCTTCATAGTGATAGTGAAGCTTCGTTTATTATGTAACAAGTTGGATCCAACATGTTGGAAGACAAGACACGTGGAAAAGTAAGCTGTGTTTATTCTAGCCAACTTGTTGGACCAACATCCTGGTTCCTCCACCTTTTTTTTAATCAGTCTACACATTTCTAGCCATGGATAACGATGTATTACTTGCCGTTTCTTCATTTATTGTGATGACAGGAAGTGTACTATTGCATAAGAACCAAAACTTAAGAAACGGTAGGGCGTTCAAAGTTTTAATGCTAGACGTCGAATTGGACGTGTGTTTATGGTAAAAATGAGTTACCTACATTTGTAAAGTGGAGTTCATAGCTTTGTGTACATGAGACATCACAAAGAACAAAATACTTTTAATATATTTCAATTAAGAATCTAGTAGCCGAAGCTATTATTATTATTTATTCTTTTTAGTGAGGAATTCTCCATCTCCATCAATTCTGAAAATTGAAAAATGACACCTGAACACGGGTCCCGGGGTTTGATTCCCCGTGTCCAGGTGTAATTTTTTCCATTTTCATAATTTGAATCATTTAGTTTTAACTGTATTAGCATTGTTCCAATCCATGATCACAAAATTATTCAAGCCCCGATTTTAAAAGTTAAACTGATCTGAAAATAAAACACATGCTTCACCAAGGTTAGACACTCGTTCAACTCGATAGCGCATGCGCAGAACCTCCCGACTCGGCCAACATGTTGGGTTGGTTGTTTATTATCTCTAACAAATGATCCAACACAACACAACACAGCTTGTTGGCTCTGACCGGCTCGCCCAACACCAACATGTTAGCCAACATCCCCAACAAGTTTGGAGTGCGTTTATATTGTAACACAACTTGTTGGGATCGTGTTGGCCAATATGGTTAGCTGTGTGTAGAGAAGTGTGGGAAATGTGACATGTTGGACCTGCAATGTATTTGTTCAAAAACGCGATATAATGGACATGCGATGTAATTGTATATATACGCCCCTTCAATCCTATTGGTTGTACGTCAGAGTAGGGTTAGCTGGGTATAGAGAAGTGGAGGAAATGCGACGTCATGGACCTGCAATGTATTTGTTCCTAAAACGCGATGTAATGGACCTGCGATGTAATGGTGCCCACCCCTGTTTTGTTCCTTGTTGGACAAAGATGCTCCTCTTTTTTCAATGTTTCTGTAACAGTGTATATTATTACATTTATGCTCTTTGGTGAACTATTTCTGTAGTAGTGTATATTATTAGTTTACAAATTTTACAAATTTTTAGGTAAATGTCTCTATTTTAAGATTAAAGAGAAAGAAAGAATGTGCACTGTACCATTTATTTTGCTAACCTTCCAGGTACAAGCTTTTAACAGCAAAACAGGTGGCCAAATTACTGCTCAGAGTACTCGCACTGTGGAAAAAGGTAATCAATGTTATTCATCAATAATTTACTAGACAATAATAAATAAAATTAATCTAATATGAACAAATTTCATAGATATTTGCTATTCATCTTTTAATTAAAAAAATATTAATTGATTTTAACATTTCACTTTTATTTGTATACGTATTAGTCTATATACATCCAAGATATTGCAGTATCTTAGGCTATAACCACTTGAGCTATCTTAGGCTATAACCACTTGAGACATAGCAGTATCTTAGGCTATAACCACTTGAGCTATCTTAGGCTATAACCACTTGAGACATAGCAGTATCTTAGGCTATAACCACTTGAGCTATCTTAGGCTATAACCACTTGAGACATAGCAGTATCTTAGGCTATAACCACTTGAGCTATCTTAGGCTATAACCACTTGAGACATAGCAGTATCTTAGGCTATAACCACTTGAGACATAACACTGTCTTAATCTGTAACCACAGAGACATAGCAATGTATTAGGCTATAACCACTTGAGACATAGCAGTATCTTAGGCTATAACCACTTGAGCTATCTTAGGCTATAACCACTTGAGACATAGCAGTATCTTAGGCTATAACCACTTGAGCTATCTTAGGCTATAACCACTTGAGACATAGCAGTATCTTAGGCTATAACCACTTGAGCTATCTTAGGCTATAACCACTTGAGACATAGCAGTATCTTAGGCTATAACCACTTGAGCTATCTTAGGCTATAACCACTTGAGACATAGCAGTATCTTAGGCTATAACCACTTGAGCTATCTTAGGCTATAACCACTTGAGACATAGCAGTATCTTAGGCTATAACCACTTGAGCTATCTTAGGCTATAACCACTTGAGACATAGAAGTATCTTAGGCTATAACCACTTGAGACATAACACTGTCTTAATCTGTAACCACCAGAGACATAGCAATGTATTAGGCTATAACCACTTGAGACATAGCAGTATCTTAGGCTATAACCACTAGAGACATAATAGTGTCTTAGGCTATAACCACCAGAGACATAACAGTGTCTTAGGCTATAACCACTAGAGACATAGCAGTGTCTTAGACTATAACCACTAGAGACATAACAGTGTCTTAGGCTCTACTCACCAAAAATATAGCAGTGTCTTAGGCTCTACTCACCAGACACATAGCAGTGTTTTAGGCTATAACCACCAGAGACATAGTAGTGTCTTAGGCTATAACCACTAGAGACATAACAGTGTCTTAGGTTTTACCCACCAGAGATATAGCAGTGTCTTATGCTATAACCACCTAAGATATAGCAGTGTCTTAGGCTTTACTCACCTGAGATATATCAGTCTCTTAGGCTCTACTCACCTGAGATATATCAGTCTCTTAGGCTCTACCCACCAGATACATAGTAGGGTCTTAGGGTATAACAACCTGAGACATAACATTGTCTTGATCTGTAACCACCAGAGACATAGCAATGTATTAGGCTATAACTACCAGAAACATAAGTTTTAGGTTTTACTCACCAGAGACATAACAGTGCCTTAGTCTATAACCACCAGAGCATAGCAGTGTCTTAGGCTCTACGACATATCATTGTCTAAGGCTCCTCTCACCAGAGACATATCATTGTCTTAGGCTATAACCACCAGAGCATAGCAGTGTCTTAGGCTCTATGACATATCATTGTGTTAGACTATAACCACCAGAGACATAGCCAGTGACGGCGTAACATAATTTGCCTAGGGGGCAGGGGGGCAGGGGGAAAAGCAAAAAAGTTAATATAGGCACTTGCCTTGCAATTCCAGCGCCTTCCCCCCCCCCCCTCCCCTCCCCCGCAACCCTAGTATAATTTTTGTATAATGGATATCCCTTAAATCTATTTGAAGTTGTAGTCTAAATATATATGGAATTTTACAACTAAATAAAATCATAATATACACTATGATTATATTATTATTATCTTATTCAGCCATTCTGGTGTTGCCTAAAGATCAACAATAATATTTGGACACTTGAATAAAACCTTGTGCTAAGAAAAAATTATGAGTTCAATTTCCCTGTCATACTTTTCAAAAAAATATATTTCAATTAAATCATGAATGAGCAATGTTACACAGCAACAATATAAAAACTATTATATATATAATTTTATTTGACAAACAAAATTTTAATACTACTCTAGTTAGTGAGCTTGTACAATTTAAAAATAGGAATAAAGAAACATAGTTTTAGTCAAATATTTATACTACAGTAACTAGGCCAATAACAAAATTCAAATATTTATTTACATTGTCACAAAAATAGTTTAAATAATCATAACTAGAACTAAACATAACTAAACTATGATGTGCATAGAATATCTCAAATTAAGTTTTTCTTTTGTTTTAAAATTTAACATTTGTGATGTGTGGGTATGAACACATTATAATTAATACAAAATAGGTTTGTCAAATTAATACATGTTATATATTATAACTTTCTAAATACACTCACACGATGTGTGTTAACTTTGACAAACTTATCACACAACGCATCGATATCAAGATTGTAAACTCGTTCATTGTAAACATGCAAAATGGCCAAGTGATTTAACCGATCTTGATCCATGGTGCTACGTAGGTAAGTCTTGAGTCATTTTAAAGGCCAAAAAGGTTCTTTCAGTGCTTGCTGTTGATGATGGGGCGACTAAAAGCAAATTCAAAAGCTCCCAAGTTACTGGAAATAATTGCCTTGTACTCTCAGACATTGCAATGCTAGTGTCAACTAGATCTTTCAAACACTTAGGCTGGGTGGGAGTAATTCTTGCCAACATTTTTGAATCTAGTTCAACATCATCATTCAACATCTAAGTGTGTGTTTGTTTCTTCATCACTAGCCCATTCCTCAACTGCTCTTAAAAGAACCCTTTCGAGTGTGCAAAGTTTCTTTGAATCAGTTTGAGTAAAGCGCCTCTCGATCTGTACTGTGACTGTATCAACTATCTCGTAGTATGTTTTCTTCATTAATTTTTTCTACTGAGATTCACTGCCGGTTCTATGGTTCCTTATTATGCTGTAATTTCCTTGGAACGTCTTGGTTCGTAGCAGGTGGATGGTATAAGATCATATTTTTGTTTGGCCTCTTCATCTCACTCCACAGTGAATCAAACGTCTCTTCGGATCTGATACTCCTTAAATATTTTACAGTTGAGATAGTGAATCCATTCCTCCATTTACTGTTTGCTTAGGGCTCTCTAAGATTAAGGCAAGATTTTCTGTGCAGCCGAAAACTTTTGTTCCTATTAGCATTCCCAAATAAACTTCACACTTTAAAAACTGATTGTAAAGACCTCGTGCAGTGCTCGACACATCTTCACCTGATACACTGAGCTGTTCTAGCACTCGAAGTACAGCTGGATATGTTTTAATGACACTGACAATAGATGAGTATCGATTAGTCCACTGTGTTGTGCAGAGCGATTTTGGAGTAGTGTTTTGGAACAGCTTCAAACTCACTTGTGATGCGTAGAAATTCTGATTTTCTTTTACTTGTGCTCATAACTATGGCACATCATGTACCCATAGCAAACAGTCCTTCATAAGAGGAATCGCACGAGCAGTATTATGCAGCGCTAAATTCAAACAATGATTAGTGCAATGCACATACAGTGCTAACGGCTGTTTTTCTTTGATTTTAGCTTTGACACCATTATGAACTCCTCACATATTTGAAGCACCATCATATCATTGACCCCAAACATTCTCCAAGGAGAGGTTAAATCACGTTAAGGTATCCATGATCAGACTTGTTAGGACATAACTTGTGGTTGAACTTGTCTCATAGAAACCTAAAAAGTACTCTTTTGGTTCCATATTTTCATTTACAATTCTTACAGTGATTGAAACTGGTTCCTTCTTGGAAATGTCTGTTGTCTCATCTACAATCAAACTAAAATGATTTACGTTCCATATTTCATTCAATATTTCTCTTAGGACAGTGTCTGCCATAATTTTTATCATTTTATTTTGTATGTCATGTGTAGTGAGAGTCCTTCAACCAAAAACTAAACTGTTTGAGTTCAGGAATGTCACCAGTGCGCAGAGCAAGCAACGCCTTATAGTTTCCATCACTGTTATTGTGACCTCGTATTGGAATGTCTTCCAAGATATCTAAGATACGTCATTTGTGCATGCAATGCCCTTCGGGCTACAAATTGCAGCTTTTCCTATTCTTTATAAATTTGTTTGGCCGCTGAATCACGTTTTTCTTTTGTTTTTGTTTTTTCCACAGCCTCCTCGTCCATACTACTCTTTGCATGTATTTTAAATTTACTTTCAGCTTTTTTCCAATTCTTGTAACCTTTACTAATGAAAATGGTTTCAAGTTTTGAGCTGTAGCCAAAGAGATTCTCATTCTTTGATTTCATACACTTGAAGCACAATATTCCAACTTCTTCACTTTCAAAGTGAAGCCAAGGAAATTCAGAATACCAGCATTGAAGAAATTAATGGTTACGACGTTTGATTTTCTTATCACCTTTGGCGTTTTCAGTGTAATTTGGCACAGGGGAAGGTTGGTACTGGACGAGACTGCAAATATTATTACTTCCGTCAAACTCGAAAGCTACATCCTCTCTTTTTGAGTGACTGGGACCAGCAAATGCGTTCTTATCTTTATCCTCATTTCCTAGATTAAAAAAAGGAAAAATCTTATTTACTAACCATATTTAATGATGGGAATACAAATTCATTTTAATAAGAAATTTGCTATTTAATTTTTATTTATGGTCTTTTTTATTAAAATATATTTATATATTTAATAACATAAGGGATATAGATTTCTTAAGGGGTGGCTGGGCCCCTCATTCCACCCTGGTTACGTCCCTGAGGCCTAGGGTGATTTTATTAACGATCGTTCATAGTGTCACAAAAATTTGTTAAACTCACAAAATAATAATACCATACGCTTATATTTAACTTAATTTAATTACAAATTGTCGATGACCTGGTGGTCTAGGGGTAAGGTGTCAGACTTCTATGCTGGCGGCCGGGGTTCAATCCTCGGTCCCGGCAAAGATTTATCTGATTACCAAACCCTTCCTTCACCTCTGACAAGACATCTTGTGAATGTGGGGAATGCCAGGCCTCCACCGTGGTTCGGATTCCACGTTAAACTGTAGGTCCTCCATTTCATCTCACAATCACCCTACCATTACACATTAGCGTAAGTGCGTATAACCTGAATGGGTTGTAAGACGCGGTGCTAATAATAATAATAATAATAATAATAATAATAATAATAATAATAATAATAATAATTAAAATTCAAATCATATAAAAAGTTTTTTAAATATCACACAGATTTCCCATTTTATATTGTATTATTGTGACTCAAGTGTAATCCTTTTACTTTGTAATATATCAAGTGACTTGCTTCAATGGCCGAATGATCTGCTAACCTTTTTTTTTCTGGCGTGCCACTCCACCCCAAAATCTCTAACCTAAACTTATCTTCGTAACACCACCATTTTTCGAAAAATTGGCAGTGTAATATACATTTTTTAATTCCTGATTGGTATAGGAATTTTGGATTGTTTGGTTTTTTCCTATTTACAATGAGAAATAAATATTTTAAGAGTGAGTATAGCACAGTACGTAGCAGTCAGTATGCTTACTTACTCTAAATTAAACCTAGCTCATACATAGGCTATAGGCCTAAGCGTAATGAGTTCATAAGCATATAACCCAGAAGGGCAGTAAAACGTGGCGACAAAAAAAAATCAAATGATAAAGTTCTAATTTTTTAAATCAAGTACACTTACCTGGTATTGTATTACATTCTTGAACAATGTTAGTGGCCTTCATTACTGTTGGATGGTACTTATCACTTTGGAGATCATGATCGGGAATGACATGAGACTCTTTCACTTTATCAAAATAATCGAACAAGGATTTCCTCTTAGGCATTTTGCGATAGTTTCAATTGTCCAATTATTATCAGTCTGTCAGCGATATTTTTTTTTAATTCAAATTTTGTTATACAAGTCACAACAAATTTATTCTCACAGGGAATAACAAAAACTACTTTACAACGACGAAATTTAACCTTTATAAACACTTTATTTAAGAAAAACATTAGCAGCACATGCACTTGCTTACACACTAAATTCAAAGGACACAGGAAGAGAGGGGTAGATGGTTAAATTACCTCGAAAAAGAAAGGGGACAAGGGGTGACTTGTACGTGACCTTGGACAGGAAGTTGGCTGTAGCATAGAATGTAGATAGCTTTCATAACTCATTGCATCGTGCAGGCGCTTGGTGCATAATTCTCTCAGCTGAAAAACAAATTGTAGACAGTCATAGATACATTATCTAAGTATTTAACAAAAGGATCAAAGACTATTAACGTTGTAATAAAACAATGTTCGAAGTTGAAGGGAGGGCCAAATATATTTCAGGGGGGGGCAAATTTCCTCTGGGGGGGGAAGCACCCCCTGACCCCTCCTCCCCCTCGGTTCCCACGCCACTGGACATAGCATTGTCTTAGGTTCTACCCACCAGAGATATAACAGTGTCTTAGTTTCTATCCACCAGACACATAGCAGTGTTTTAGTCTCTAGTTAGTTAATAGAAATAATAATAATTTGTACACCTCAAGTGCTGTGCTATACTAAACACAGGACAAAACTGGCCCATTCGATTCTAGTCTAGGGAGATGTCTTCTTATATTTAGTATATCACTGCACTTGAAGTATATCAAGTCTGACTACAAAACTGGTCCCAAAAGTAATTTAAGCTGTCTTGCCTTAGGGAACAACATAATGAGGGTGTATTTAAAGGAAATCCACTATTTCTGTCCTGCATCTACCGACTGGCCCTAATTTACAAACATTTAAGACCTCTTTAGTATAAGATAAAAGGAAAAATTGTCACAACATTTTTATCTGGCTGGGATCAAACCTTGCACTCTTGAATTAAATTTAAATATAATAAATACTCACAAAATATCTTTTTTAAAAAAAATAATTGTATCTTTTGAAATAAAATAGTTGAAGAGTACACCTAGACACAAAAATCTAACTCAGGACCTTTGGCTTAGCTTACTCTTTTTTTCAGCACCACATCTTACTACATTTTCAGGTTATAGGCATATGCATTAATTACCCTAATGAGCTAGGGTTGCATAGAGTTGAATTTAGAGGAAGTGTGCACATATATGTGGAGGGAAAGTGGAAAAACATTTAGGAAAAACCACCCCCAGTACACCTGACCGGGATTCGTACACCAATCTCCCGGTCATTGTCAATCTAGTCTATTGCTAGAGTGACGCCTTGGACTATGTGGCCACCAAATTAGGTAGCTATGTTTACTAAAGAGAATTTTTTCGCATATAGTTTAAAGAGGAATCTAGGCTGGACATGTTTTAGACTAATTGGCTACTTGTATCTATCATCAAACCATAGCCACTAGAAACGCAAGCGTGGCACTTATACTAGCGTTTGAACAGGGTTGGCAAGCACGGGATGATACCGATGTAGCTCAGTGGGTAAAGTATGGGCGTGTTAATTCAAAGATATTGGGTTCAATACCTGTGTATAGGCATCATTTTTCAACAAATTTAATTTAAATGAAGTATGATATCATCACATATCTATATTCAGACCTAAGTTAATTCAAACCTATTGAGGTGTATTTTTGATTTAGCTCCGACAGCTCCACTCAACCTAACAGTGATCTCCAATAGATAACAAAACCACATTGTATTGGCAACACCCAGACAAGACTAATGGCAAACTAAACAAGTTCAAGTTCCAAGTGACTGCCATAGAAACATGGCTACTACAAAGTCAAGGTCTCAACTTTAACTGGGAGTACGACATCACGAGGGAAACAAGGAACTATACATATACGGTAAGATGTCAACAGGGAGGGTCGAACTCGGTAATGATAAACTTGCCTTAAATACATCCGCCAAATAGTGGTGTATTTTCAAGGTTCCCAACCTTCTTGGTGTGGGTCACTTCAATGCAATCAGCCCCGCCCAGAGAATCTAAGGACCTTGGGGTGGTGTACATTTGGGGCCCTCTTTTAAACAAAATAATTGACTTGACTTCTTTGCATTACTAAATGTTACTGACATAATATTTAAACTATGTACACCACATTTACCCTGAAAGGTAGCAATCTTTACTTTACAGATTACACTAGGATCCTAATCTTATAAGCTGCACCATGGTTTAACAATACACACTAAGTTTGGTACCTTTCAGGCTAAAATAAGGGCACATGAGAATTAAATAAAAGATTCCTTCCATGATTTAACCACAATATTCTTGTATTCACAATGCTAACCAACTTTAAAAGAACCAGGTTAGCTAACCAGTAAAAAGACAACCAAAATATGCCTTTTTATCATGTGTGTTGTGATTGCAGAAAGACTTGCTGCTGAAAAAGATACATGTTTTTGGCAGTTTGGAGAAGTGAGGGCATTGGTACCAATGTGCCATTTGCAATATTTCTTGACATAGTTTGTTATTTATCATGAGGAACATTGACTATGCAGAAGTGTTTAGAATAGTGTTAGGTATTTAGAAATAACTACTATGAATAGCAAACAAGAAATTTCAATTTCAAATAAAATACACAAAAATTGAGTTTGATATGAAGATGTTTGGATTCTATAATAATTTAATGAACCAAAGATTGAGATGATATATGTCACCACGTCTTACTACCCATTTGGGCTGTACGATTGCCTTTAAATGTAATTTGTATAAACTTTTTTTTTTTTTTTTCAATTTGATGCTAACACAACCATTTTTATACAACTAAAATAACATACGAAAGTTATGATATAAATCAGACAAATTCAAAAAATTCATAGCTATAAAAAATGTTTATTTCAATAAAATATTGTTATTTATCACTTTATTTAGTATGAGATAAAGATCATCATAGTAAACAATCATCGGTTATGAAAGCTGACCAAATACGCTCTTTTGTTGCCAGTTGGAAGGGTTCTTCCCATCCACCAAGTACAGGGTTTGATGTGTGTGGGGTGACTGTTGAGTGTGGGGATCTGACATCTGTGACCATGGAGACTGAGCTATTGGTACCCTCATTCAACGAGACAGTCACTGTTGTAGAGGACAGTCTGACGAACATGACAGCTACGATACAGCTGCCTGCAGCACATAGATACCTCACAAACAGCAGGTAAACACTGGCACACGATAAACATTAATAACAGAATAACAAAGTTATAATAACTGACTTCATAAAACGTGATTTTTAAGTGCTAACAAACAAATTTAGAAAATGAAAATATTTATTTACACTAGACAGAACACAACTTACAATATAGATTTATAAAACAATTTGTTTCACTTTGTTTACCAAGCTACTTCATCCCACAATAAATACAATTTAAAAGTATCAAATACAATAATGTATAAACAATATCAATATATCTTTATAAGGAAAACCTCATCTCTTTTCGAGGTATTTTGTTATATTTGGAATAAGGACAGGTTTTATGTTATTCCTTTTACATGTTCCTATCTAAGTGTCATATCATTCTTTACTAATTTCTTTTTATCCCTTTTGTGTCTTTTGGTTTCCTCTTCTAAGAAGTTGCAGTGCACGTTTCTCCCTCCCTCGTGATGAGCTCTGATACAATGAAACCTAAGTTGAGGGATTGGGCAGTAACAATCGATCTTCTTTAAGAGGCAGCCATTACCTCTTTGTCCAGTGGCAACAATGTACAGTGTGAACTGTGTTCTTCTTTTCGTTGTAAAAACTACATTGTGTTTATTCCTTTTAATGCGTTTCTATCCACCTTTCATGTACCTTCATCCAAAAATGAGCTATAACATGGTGTCCAGTGACCTGGAAAACCTGGGGAATTTTCTTGGTCAGGGAAAAATCATGGACAAGTAAGGGAATATTATTAATAATAATAATTATTATCTATCATCATCATCATTATTATCATTATCATTAGCATCATCACTGTGTCTTACTACCTGTTCGGGTTATACGCTCTTACACTAATGTGTAATGGTAGGGTGATTGTGACATGAAATGGAGGACCTACAGTTTAACGTGGGATCCGAACCACGGTGGAGACCTGGCATTCCCCACATTCACAAGTTGTGATTAATACACGTCTTGTCAGAGGTGAAGGAAGGGTTTGGCAATCAGATAAATCTGTGCTGGGACCGAGGATTGAACCCTGGACTCCCAGCACAGAGGTCCGACACTTTACCCCTAGACCACCAGGTCACCGTAATATTATAAAATTTCTGGAATTTTCACATATCAATTAAAAAAATATACAACTTTTATTTAAAATAACATCTCCTCCCCTCTCCAGTTATTACTCCCTTTTAACACAATTGTCCTTGATGAGCATACTAATCTCAATTCTCAAGGTCAACATGTGATGTTCGTGTTGTCTTTCCTCTCCTCTACTGTGCGCCTTTAGCCAAACTTGTGGCATGGTTATGCTTCTGAGCAAGAATTTAATAGCGTTTTTGGAAAAAGAGATTAAAAAAGAATCTGTCCAACAACAATTTTAAGCTGTGCTGGTGTAAGGTGATCTTTTAATATTCCAAAATGTTCTCAATGAAATTTAACTTAGATTGCTGATATCTTTAACCTCTTAATAGACCGACAATTTCAGAATGTGTATG
Organism: Timema cristinae; assembly: GCA_039000515.1. NCBI lineage: Eukaryota > Metazoa > Arthropoda > Insecta > Phasmatodea > Timematidae > Timema > Timema cristinae. Next base: position 28,913,024 of record JBCFYV010000935.1, read on the forward strand.
TATCTAAAAATATCATTACATTAAGCTAAGATCTTAATAAATTATGTTTGTAATATATATATATAGTGACTATAAAAGATGGAAATTGGCATTTGAAAATTTAAAGAATTATTATAAAATATAGTTTGTCTGGACACCCTGCATAATAATGTATTGTAGCTGTCACAAAAATAGCATATAATTGTGAATAAAATGTTATTGGCACTACATTCATGAAACTATAATGATAAATAGAATATATTATTTTAATCATATTTCTGGTGAGTACTTTCCAAACGATAATATTTTCTGTTTATTTCAGCGCCTTCTTTGTGATGGTCGGATGCCAGAGATGTTCTCTATCTACTACCAAAGACACAGCCAAACTGAAAGATGAAGCTTTATATAGTGAGCTGCTAAATCAAATCAAATTCCAACAGTATGTTGATGTTTGGATTGCAGCAGAAATACAGGTAGACCCCCCTATAGCAGAAAAACAGCTTTTGACAATATAAACAAGACTATTAAAAATATAACTTTGTGTGAGAGTTGTTAAAATACCAAAATAATATAATTTGTTCAGTTATCATATGCCCTTTACACACAAACAAAATTACAATGAAAAAAACTTGCTTACAAAAGACAATCCAGCACAAATCCATTTTAAAGTGTACTTTTACTATTTATGACTAATTATTTCCTGTATTTTGATATAAACATAATCTTGTTGTAATTTAATACGATTTGATACTTAAACTTACATAAAAAGTAATACCACCAAAGATGGATTCAAATTTAAATTCCTGAAACTATCGTAAAATTAGGGCCTTAAAACTTTCCGCTCCCAATCTTGCTTGAAATAAAATATTCTCGATCCTGAGCCGAATACATGTCACTCTCATCCACCCCCATTAAAATATATTGTTTTATTTATAAAAATTTAAAATGTTACTTTCTAACAGGGAGTAAAATTGAAATACTTATTGGTTCTGGTTCTCTAAACAAAATTTTAAAGGTTCTGGTTCTAGAAAAATATAAGTTCCTGTTCTTTTTGGTTCTTAGTTAGGTTCTGGTTCTTAAAAATTTATATTTGCTAGTTATAATATAACTTTAATATTTGTAAATAGTACATTATGATCAAACATAATTAACTTCAAATTATGAGTTATTTATATCAAAATAAGATTATTTTATTTTTGTTTGCAAAAATTAAAAAAATTAATCAAAAAGAATGCTTCTTTGATCTAGTGGTCAGTGTTCCTGGCTACAGATCCAAAGGTCTCAGGTTTTGATCCCCAACGCTTCCAAATTTTCTATCAAGTAGTGGGTCAGGAACGAGGTCAAACTCAGCCCTCTTGAGAACAAATGAGGAACTACTTGAATAAAAAAAAAGTAGTGGCTCTGGTCTATAAAACTAAGATTAACTGCCAAAGATTTCAATGTGCTGACAACATGACACCCTCTATCCGCTGAAGTTGGCACTATCTTAGCCAACATAACGCAGCCGCTCGGTCAGAATGGCTCAGTTGTGAGCTAATGCCATAAAATTGTATTTTATAACTTTCAAAAATAATTTTATTTAATTTTCAAATTGACACATATAAAAACTTTATTTTATGGGTATCTAAATCACCTATATAATGTTTGTCAACTATTTTTTTTATATATAAAAACAATATTTTAGGTTTCTTTAACATACTATTAATAGCATTAGCCCAAATGGGTAGTAAGACACGATGATCAATAAAACACAAAAAATGGGCTAGTAAAACTATATTGTGGCAATATTCTCGATTTCAATTCGAACAATTTTAATATAAAATATTTTTATGTTCTTGAAGTCCTTAATTCATAGACATGTAAAAATAAGAACCATCTTTATAATATCTTTGATGTGTCACTCACTTTTTTGTCATTTAAAGAAATTCTGCATTGGATAATATTAATTTCCATCACCAAACTCCACCAAACTCTTCAAATAATCAATTATTAGATAAAACTATAAAAACATTTATGAACTACATACAATCTTTGGACTACTTATTACTTGATATTTGAAGGCAGAGTAAAAACACTGGCAATCTGCGACACCCCAACCCAAACAAATTGGCCATCCAATAACCACTTAGATTTTTTAACTCTTAGGAATAACACAGCTTAGACTTATTGTACAATCGTGCACGTTATCATTTATCAGAACTCCCCCTTATAAAGCCGCACACAGATTGGTGTAATGTGTAATGTAAGCAACGGTGTAAGATAATGCGAATGCTTTGGACATCACACGATCATGCCTTGAATGTTACTGTGACTCATCAGTCACCGCGAATATGTTGAACAAACGGGCGATAGTTGCCGGTGCTGGTTTTAGTGCTATATATTTAATGATGTAAACGGAAAATAAACCTGGACGTCATCGTTTGGTGGAAAATACAACTGTATAAAAAGACACAGAGTTATGAATATATCGGATTTAAATACCTTTTCCAGTACCTTCCCTCTTTTTTGGTCTGCCCTTTTCTCTTCGATACAACACTAGCAAACTTATTATTAAATTTTCACATTCCTCTGCATCAATCTCCAAGTATCAATTTCTAACCAGATATCATTCTTCAAATATTTTTTGTAGTAATTTGAGTGTTTTGGGTTACACAAAGTTTCTTTAGTTTTGTATATCTCGATCAATACGAGCAATTTCTCCTCACTCTACATATTCATCATTTTATCAAAGTCAGTCAAAGTAATAAAGTAAATAAAAATAAATAAATTAAAAATATAAATAGAGTAAAGTAGGTAAGCAGAACACCATTCGCACACCCACAGCGAATCACGTCCAAATACACATTGTGAGCACCTTTGTGTTCGGTCTGAAAACCGATGGATCAGAACGAGCTTCTGTGCAAGCATTACATCACACGTTTGCTGGCTCTCCAAAAGAACGAATCGTGTTACATTACACCATTGCTTACATTACATGTTACACCTCCTGTACACGGCTTTAGACATGTTTGCTGTCACTCAAAGCTAAATACATCTTACTAAGTAGGCTCTTAATCTAAGGAGTAAAATTAGAAAACCCTACAAAATGTGAATCTCAACTCATTAGTGCATATTGTTTAGTGCTCACTGATACTTATATAATCCCCTTGGAAAATAAATATATCTTACCATCACAAAAGTTCTAGAGAAAAGGGTAAATATTTATTTTCAAAATATAATTAAATTTCAGAAATAACACAACATTCAATTATAGACTCTTTTTTTATAAAACATAGGAACCTTTAAGATCTGATAATAACCTTTACTGACCTAAAAATATACATTGATTCCGATTCTTAATCACTTTACTTTTAGGGTTCCTGTTCCACTCATGGTTCCCTAAAAATAATTGTTAATTTCTGTTATTGATTCTGGTTTGACTCCCTGCTCTTTAAACACTTCTCTGAAAGTGTGTTATTTATTAGTTAAGTGTGTTTGCATGTATATCAGTAAATGAGAGGATAGGATAATTTAAAATAAAACTCTAAGACACAATATAATTTCTAAACCAATATGTCCTAGCCTAATCCAAAAGGAAACCGGTTCATCATCGGTGACAACAGAACTTCTAAACCTTGCCAATTTGGGTCGGGCTACATGAATCGCCCTCTGAAACCGCACGTGTCCTATTACATTGTGGTGGTGGTGTTGAACCAACAAGGATCTGACAGAGTCTTTCAGACCCTCAAATTACCTAGTGCTCTTACTCTGGCGCAAGAGCCAGAGACCGGCAACAAGGGGTCTAATCTAGGCTGGATCGCTCTGTTGCTAATAATTATTGTGCCTGTCCTCTTATATTTACTATATAAAAAACGGTGAGTAACTCTTTTTAGTTTATAAGATTTAGCTCTTTAAGTAAAACCTTTATTCATTATATGAAGTACCTTTTGTTAAACAGGTGCAGGAAAGAGGTATGTAAACAAATAAAAGGTAACAAACACAATGTGGCTTTTGAATTGAAAAGAGGAACAGAGTTCACACCTTACATTGCTGCCTCTGGACAGTGAGAAAATGGCTGCCTCATGTAGAAAACCGATTGTTACTGTTCAACCCCTCGAATTATGTTTAATTCCATCGGAACTCAACAGGAGGGAGTGTAAAATGGGCACTCAGCTTTCTATAAGAGGGAAACAAAATAAAACACAAAATTTAGAAAAAGGAAATTGGTAAGGAATGATTTATGTTCTATCGTTTTTTACCAATTTATTTTTTTCTCTCTTTTGTATTTTTTAAGATTATAGACATAATCTTTTGTTCATATCATTGCATGTATGTCTTTATTAATATCTATTTTTTTAACTTATAAAACTAGGATCCAAGGAATCTAGAACCAACTATCAAGGCACTGAAATTAATTCTGTTCCATGTAATATTTTGTGTTTATCAATACATATGTTAACATACACAATCTAAATGTTTTAGTGAACGAAGTAATGTTATTTCAATAATAATCTTATGTTTCTAGGGTTTGTTTTCATCAAGTTCACAAACCAACACTAGAAATGCGCATGGATTCAAGAAAAAGTAAGACGCTGATAATTTTTGGGAAGAGTTTATATTCAACACGAGATAAGAAACTTTATAAAAATAAGGCTTACTATTTATTTGAGTCACTAAGCTATGTGACCAATTATTTATTAGTGTAGTGGCTTAAGTAAGCATATAATAACCATTGTGTATTTTATGATAAAAGTATGAAATTTCTACCATAGTTAGTAAATACCATACTGATTGTGTTCAGATCTGGAGGGAAGTCAGATTTGACCTCTGAGGTCGATGAGAGGTCAAACATCATATGATCGCCATTCCACCAGACCTAATGTTTAAATATGCTTAACTCAGGAAGCATATAGTGTAGAAAGGCATTTAAGGTGTCATTTACAAATAATTTAGAGATGCCCATTCATTTGGTGACCTTTAGAGATCTCCATAATTCAAGGAATTGCTATTATGTCTCGGTCAAAGGTCAATATTGACATAAATAAACATGAATATCCTGTATAATTTATTTACGACAACATAAAATAGATATAATTAACAAAATTATGTTTATGTAATATGTAACAAACAAAATCAACAATCTCCAGAACATAAGCACAGTGCAGTGCACTTGAGTGCAGCTTTGCCACACTGCAGCGTCCAGTGCACGCTTTCTTACAAGCCAGAATGTATCAATTCATGGTACAAATCTGATGCTTCAGGGAGAATGGTCCAAAGAGGCTTCCACCAGGTTTATCCTTTGTCCAGCTCCAGTCAGAGGGCTCTGGCAGATCTGGATCCATGACCAATTGCTGGTTCCAACAGTTGTCTTGGTAGCATGCACGCTTGATGTGCAGCTTGAGTGCTGCCCGGGTTGGAGGAATGTTTTCTATTGCTCTAGACTTTTGTGTGAGGAGTGATCTCACTGGTTTGTACATACATCAGCACAACAAATCGTTCCAGCAATACAATAGAGTGACTCCTAACTGATATCACTTGGCATGGATAGGAATTCATGGGAAAGCATCATTCACCTCTGAAAAAGACTTCCAAGTGTCCCAGGCAGTCTTCTTTCCTCTACTAGCGAATGTGGAAATAGTACCACACCCGGTGAAAGCCTGAAAGACTGGCAGAGTATGACACTGAGTCAGGGTCATTGTGGCAACCATTTCCTGAAGAGCTATATACCGAAGTTTGAACCACACCAAAGGCAATCCACAACTCATCTGGAGCTAATTTGATGAATGCATCCAAAGCCAGTATACTACATCATTGTCAACAGTATGTATAGTCACCTTAAACTCTTTTTGCACAGCATCTGCCAAATGCAAAAATATACGGGTATTGGCCTCCTCTTGCGAAAATGGGGCTAGGTGGGCTAAGTATAACTCGGCAGGAAAGCAAAGGCCTCCACTTACATATGCTGAATAAAGTTCCTTGCCCTCTGCTAAAATTCATGGTGTCACTGTCATGATAACAGGTTATCTTAAGTGCTGGTCCAATGAACTTCCCAAAAGTCAAGAGTGTGTATCTTCCCTGTAAATTTGCCCTCAGATCAGGAATCGCAAAAAGCAATATGTTCTTTAGTCTGGTTGTGTGAATACGTTTCTCGACAAACAGATTTAGCTGCTCTAGTCTCACCTTGTACATCTGAGCGATATCTACCAGTTTGAAGATAGGAGCGATCATCACTATTCATGTCTTCTAAGAATGCTGCTAGCTCAACAAAGGTTATACCATTAAGGCAAGAATTATCTCCGTCATTGCCTTTGGGTGCATCTGGCCTGGCTCTGTTGTACAGTGAACTCAGACAGTATAGATGGTACTTTGCCTCAATGGCCATCTTATCTTCTGCTGCAAGCCTGGTCAACAAAGCGGTGTCCTCCAGTTCAAGGGCACACCTACGCACATTTGCAACCATCTTGTATGTTGATGCGTAATGTAGGTCTGAAGAGCCAGCAGGACCATTGCATAAAAAGCAAGTAGCCTCTCAGGACTCTGAATGGCTGTGAGCAGATCGCGTGTGCACATTAGAGATTCTTGATTGACATGGTTGACTTGTAGTTAATTCCCTATGACTTTGCGCCTCAAACGCCTTTTGATTAAACTTCAGCGGTATTTCTTGTACCAATGAGTCTTGTGTGACTTAAGAGTGAATTCTGTGTTATCCCCGTCATCCAATCAATCCAGATTCAGGTCCATTGGCTTATGCTGAAGGGTTTGAAACTGGAGAAGAAATGTCTTCAGTCAAATATGCATAGCCACTACCAATGGGCTGTATAGTTGATCTGAGTGGACACACTAATGATACATCTGCTACTACTTGGCAAAGGACACAGATTTTCCAATTAGTTCTTGGGGATGGTTTGGATCTCTTGGATGTAGAGGGTTGGGTATGGTCCACCAGGATGTATTGCTACATGTTAGCGAGTAAACCCAAACCTTATCATTAATATAGGAGAGGAGATTCTGAATCACAAAAACAAACATACCATACAAAAATACATTTTTTTTATCTAATGATTCTGAAATTCACAATAATTCACTAAAGTCTAAAAATTCACAAATAAACACTATCATAAGATCTCTAAAGTGTCACCAAATGAATGGGCATACCTAAATTATTTGTAGATGACACCTTAAATGCCTTTATACACTATATGCTTCCTAAGTTAAGCATATTTAAACATTAGGCCCAATGGAGTGGCGGCCATATTGTATTTGACCTCTTGCTGGCCTCAGAGGTCAAATCTTACTCCCCTCCTCATATAAATATAATCACTATGGTATTTACTAACTATGGTAGAACTTTAATACTTTTATCATAAAATGCACAATCGGTCTGGTCAGCAGCTCTACTATATAGCAGAATTAAAATGTGAACAAAGAGTACATGTGTATTTATATAAATATTAATACAGTAGGTCTACTAAGAGATTGTTTATGCACCAGACAGAGAACTTACAACTATACTCATTTAAGTTTTTTTGTATATTAAGTATCGAGTCAATTATTCATTTGCAGGATATATCACAATATCTTGAAATAATCAATGCTTGAAATAGTAGCCGAAATATTTAACAAGCTAAAAAATTGTAAGTTCATTGCTTTAACGTTTACAATGTGATATATATATATATATATATATAATATATATATATATTATATATAAATATATAAAATATTTGGAAGGAGGTAGTGTAAATGTGGATAGAAACATATAAAAGGAACAAACATAGTATGGTTTTTACAATTAAAAGAATAGCACAGTTCCCACTTAACAGTGCTGCCATTGGACAAAGAGGTAATGGCTGCCTTTTGTAGAAAATCAATCATTAGTAGCCAATCCCTCGACCTAAGTCATTCTATAGGAACTCATCAGGAGGTATCGTATTGTGAAACGCGCAACATAACTTCCTAAAAAAGGAAACAAAAAATGACAAAAGGGAGAGAAAGGAAAATTGTATAGAATGATAAGACACCTATATTGGAACATGTAAAAGAAATAACATAAAGGACAAACACAAGAAATAATACATCACTCCATAAAGTGAAAAGAGGTTTTCCTTATAGAGATTTAAAGTGGTATACATAGTTATTGATTAATTAATTATTCAAAGATAGAGGCTGTTAAGCTAGTATCAAAATACAAAGTCAAAATATAAAAATAAATAAATGATGGTTTGGTTGAGTTTTGTGGCTTCCTTATAAGTTTATTGGAAAATTACATTTTGGACCGATGTTAAATCAATTCACTTGTCTACTCTGCAGATATAGATGGTCAGCTGTTGAAGCCACCTGCACCAGAGCCTGAGCCAGAGCCCGAGATGGAGGACTCTCCGGGGTCGCTGCAGAAGTCACTCAGTCAGAGACTCAGTCGTCGGGTAAACATCAGCGATCTAGAAAACTATGTAAGAGTGGCGCTACAATCGGGCGAGCTACAGAGGCAGCATGCTGTGAGTAGTATGTCAGATGATTAAAAAAATTATGAAATGGGATGAATTTCATTTTATAATATATATAAGCTTAAAACTCATAAAAAAACACGATTTAAGCTATTCTGAATGATTTTTTTTAATACTATTTTATTTTGACATGGGGAAATACTTCATATTTTGTGAGACACATCAAAACCTTATTCGTTTGGAATAATGGAGTGGGGGGACCAAGAATGAATGAATGAAAATCTCAAATCATAAAATAGCAACTTAAAACTATTCCATCAAGGTCAATAAATTTTGTAACTTTTGAAATTCCCTGACTTTTCATGATTTTCCAGAAAAAAAAAATTGTTTTCTAGTATATTTTTATGAAAATGTACTATTTAATTTTACATCTTCTACACATATATGTGGTGGTATGAGAGGTATGCTTCACAAGTTGGATGTCTTTTGGAAGAGAAGGAAAAATATGAGGATGAATTAGAAAGATACTTCGGAAAGGAAAGGCAATTGGTGATGGGAGACCATAATACCCAAGCTGGGAAAGAGAAATGAGGAAGGTGGAAGGTTACTGTAACTAGGGTTAATGGATGTGAATGAATGAAGGTGGCAAACAGTTGGTACAAGAAGAAAAAAGAAAGTAAAAAAAAAACAAATTACTAGACACAGTTGGGATGGGGAACAAAGGTCAGGGTGTGTAGGCTTCAAAATGAAAAGGAAAGAAAACTGTATCTATAAAAGGCAAGACGCTTAATGCCCAAGGATGAGATGCAAGGTGTAGATGTAGAATGAGAAAGGTTTGAGAAAAGTGTGGTGGGGAAGTTTGGTGGGAGCTGCAGAGGAGGTATGTGAGAGGACAAATGATAAGAGAAAGTGGAAGGAGACATCACGTTGGGAAGACAGAGTGAGAAAGCAGTATAGGAGAAGAATATAGCATTCAGAAGGCGTTTTAAGAATAAGACTGAGGAAACAAAGGCAGAATATAGGGAGTATAAGATAGGAATAAAGCGTGTAGTACAAAAAACCAGGAATGTTTGGATGCAAAAATGGACATAGATAGTGGAAAGAGACGTTGAAGGAACTAAAGTGTTATATAGCCAGGTAAGAAACAAGAGGAAAGAGAAAAGACAAGAAGTTAAGATGATAAATTAAGAAGGAATAATGATAAAGACAGGTGAATAAAAAATAAACCATGAAGGGGATATTTTGAGAAGATGTTCAACCCGAAAAAGAAGGGAGATTAGAGTGAAGCAGAGAAGCATGACAACTCAGCAGATGAGGAGGGAGTGGATCTCACGTGGAAAGATGAAGAGGATGCATTAAAGATGAAACAGGGAAAAGCACCAGGTGGGGACAAACTAGCTGTGAACATGACAAGAGCTGCAGGAGAAGCGGGAATACAATGGTTATACAAGGTGCTGAGAATGATATGGAAGGAGAACAGACAGGTTACAGGAAGACTAGAAGAAGGGAGTTATAGGGGAATAACGCTGATGTGCCACTATACAAAAATATATAAGATACTGGAAAAGAGAATAAGGAAAATAAATCAAACAAAGATGGAAAGAGGAACAGCATGGATTTAATGAACAGAGGTCTACAGTAGACTTGATCTTCGCTGATGGAATATAGGTATGTATTTAGGAAGTACTTGATAATGGTATTTATGTATGTGGAAAATACGTATGATTGTGTGAATAGAAATAAAGTCTGTAAAGCGATGGAGCAGGCTGTAGTGGTAAGAGAAGTTGTAATGATAGTAAAGAGTATGTATGAGGATAACATGAGTTGTGTTAAGATGGAGAATGTGTGGGTGTAATAGTTAAAAATGATAAATGACTGGGGCAGGAGAGTGCGTTATCGCCATTACTCTTTGTAATGATCATTAATAAAGTGACAAGGAAACTTGGGGAGGAAATAATGAAGACCATGATGTTTACTAATGACTTGGTGGTCTGGGGGGAGAAGGAAGAGGATATACAGGAACAACTATAGGAGTGGAATGAGCAAGTGAAAAAGTGTGGAATGAAATTTAGCAAGGCGAAGTGTGAATAATAACAAGGAAGAGGCTAAGGCTTAGTAAATCTATAAAGTTGGATGAGTATAGCTGAGAAAAGAAAAGAGCGTAAAATATCTTGGAAGCGTGATTGAGGAGAATGGTGGGAGTAGCAAGGATCTAAAATAGGTGAGTAAGAGTCCTGTTATGAAGAACACAAGTGCCCTTTTGTGTAAAGAAATATTGATAGGGCGTATTTTGTATCCAGAGTCACATATGCAGAAGAAACATGGACATTGAATGTAAGAGAGATTAGGAAAGTGTAGGCCATGATAATGAAGTATGTGAGAAGCACGTTAGCTTTCACGGGGAGAAACAGGGTATAAGCATATAATGAGGATGGGAAAGGAGATAATACTAAAGAGATTAATGAAGATTAAGTATGTAGGAAATTGACCACAAGGGAGACCCAGAAAGAGATGGGAGATGCAGATAACATGAAGTGTGCAAGTAAGAGGAGAAGAATCAATGCATTTAAAGGAGGAAGAATGGTGGAAGGAAAGAGGAAAATGGAGGCATTTTACCAAACTGACCCGGCCACAGGCTGGAAACAGTATTGTTGTTGTTGTTGTTGATGATGATGATGATGACAAAATACTCCTAAAAATCATGGTTTGTAAGAGTGGCCCTAATAAAAAAAAATCAATATTCATATACCTTTTAGGAAGATTTGTTTTTAATCCATTTTATCCATTAATTAACCCACTATTAACAGTTGTAAGATCTTAAAGATTTAATCGGGAGTTGTTGCTGTTTAAGACGAACACATATCAGACACATTATAGGGTTTAAAAATGAGGTAGCCCAATGGCTAAATAATTTATAATAATGGAAATGGATAAAACTAAAGAAAAAGGTAAATTAAACTACTAAGAGTAAATTTGTTGAAGAAAGCCCACCTAGGGAAAGAGGAAAAATGTGGTAAGAATCTAATTCATAAAGGTGACATCTTCTTCCTTTCTATAGTAGTCTTTCTGTAGGAGTCTTATATAGTAGAAGTAGTAACCCACGCATTTTAACAAAATAGAATAATATTTCGGCATTGTTGCCTTTATTAAATAGAAAGAAAGAAGAAAGATTACACTTGTGTTTCTAACAATTTTTTCTTTAAATTCAAAATGGAGTAATTCAATGTTTGTGTCAAGTGTACTTTCTCTTAATTCTTTCTTTGTGTTTGATAAAGGCAACAATGCCGAAATATTATTCTATTTGTGTTAAAATGTGTGTGTGTGAGACTATTTCTACTATAGAAGACAGAAGAAAGGAAGAAGATGTCACCTTTGTGCATTGAATTCTTCCCACATTTTTCCTCTTACCCTAGGTGGGCTTTCTTCATCAAATTTACTCTTATTAATTTATTTTCCCTTTTTATTTAGTTTTATAAATTGTCATTATTATAAAAGACACATTATAGGGTACCTAATAATAGTTTATATTGCCTACAATTAATGTGTATTTATTAAAAAATGTATCGTATATAGGGAAATGTTAGAGCTTAGAAGGCTGCTAAATACACAAGTAAAATACAAAGAGTTTCAACAAATTCTTCCATTTACAAATATACACATAACATTAATGATGCTTAGTGTATTCAAATATTTTATTTATTACTTTTTACAAAGAAACAGGAAATATATAAATACAACAGCTGTATTATGGTCAGGAAAAGAGCTCTAATCCTACATGCATTATCCTTAACCCAATGAACCAATATTTCTTCTATATTGTAGTGAAACTCCCATGAAAACCATAATAAGATGATAGAACGTATTTTATTGTCCAGAGTCTGTATTCATATATGTACCACTTCTATAACAATGGTAGGTAACTACTATTCTGAATGATATAATTTGAATAATTAAAGACAAATCACTCATCTGTGAAAAGAAGCTTGAATTGTAGATGATAATTTACATTATGTGACACATTTCTATTTTGTATTTTGAAACTCATGACAAAAATGTCTTCTACATTCTATTGAATTAAAAAAAATAGTTTTAATTTTCTTTTTGTCGCAAACAATTCCTTGATATTTTCAGGTTATAAAAACCCTGTTCATGATTCATGTATGAGTATGAGAGGTTAGTTATAGGGACATTATTCTTGTGCAATGGTGTGTAGGCCCTATGCCTACTTCCTATGTTAAACTACTGGTTCTCAAAGAGGTGCAACAGCACCATGCGGTGGTGTGATGGACCTCTGGGATATTATTGAAATATTGGAAAATTTATAATCAAGTCCGGAAGTATTGCCCTCAAAATATTATCTTTTAGTTAATATTAATTTGGGCTCTATACAGTAAATTTTTAAGCACAAAAGAGTATGCTTATGTTACGTATGTTCACTATTAAGGGTTTTCTTAACTCATAATATAATATGGATATAAGGGCATTTCATGCTAATATATTAACTATTAACTTTACACAGAACTTATGAATTTGTTCACTAACTAATAATTTGGAAACATCCATGTTATGTTTATTCAAGTGAAGTTTGCAACTGATTTATTTTAGAAACTATTCAATATTGTTTGGTGATAGTAATGCTTACAAGCCATAGTTGGATACAAGCTTATCAAAAATATGCATCACTTATCACTAAGGTTAGTGAGTAAAAAGTAAAAGACTAGACCTTGATCAATATGACTTCTCATAGACATGTACATTCTATTATGATTTAGACAGCTCTTTGGCCCAGTTTGTGACTTTAAAATTATGATAATTTTAACTTTGAGTTTTTTCCCCCTTAATACAAAATTTAACAAAGAAGAGCATGAATCATATGCCCATCATCTTTGTGATACAGTCGGCTAGAAATAGTAAATTTACACAAATACTATTGCATGTGGATTATTTCTGATTAAACATTAATGTTGATAAAGAGTAATAGATGTTTCAAATTCAGAACATTGTTGAAATATTAAATAATATTTAGATAAAAACTGGGTTGTAAAGGCCCTTTTTGACAATTTTAGAATGGCTTCAGAGCTAAGCATTGTGCACAAATTTTTATTCTGTCTTAATAGGGACATAATGCAATTACTAACAATAAACTTTGTTGCATCGTCACCACGGAAAATTTCGAGTAATCATTAAAATACGATTGCTCTGGATGCATTTCTGGCATATTTTGGTATTTTCTTTCCCTTTAACTTCCATACCTAGTGCGAGCCAGAAGCTGAGTTGGGCCTACTATGATGCATACACATAATTTGTAATAATTTATAGTTTAGTAAAAAAATCAATACATTTCTAGATTCATTAAGATCTATTATCAAATAATCAAAATAAATACAGTTTTTTTTATCTAATATTTTCAGTTGTTTGCCCGAGGACAAACTCAACCATGGGATTATGGGAGACTTCCAGAAAACAAATCTAAGAATCGCTATGGAAACTTGGTTGCTTGTAAGTTGAAAGCTATCAATATGAATTTTATAATGATATTTAATATCTACTTCAGGCCTGGCCAACTTGTTTTATCTCAAGATCTAATTTTTTTCGTTAAGACCATTTGTGATCTACTAGAGCCTACATTCCCTTAGTAACACCTTGAATATTAAAAAAGTTATCTGAATATGAAGATAAAACACAAAATTGTTGTCTACAAAGAAAAATATATTCACATTTTAAGACTCTGGATACATTAAAAAACATGTTTCTTAATAATGAGAAGATTGTGGTATCATGTCATCCATCAAGCTTCCAAAATGAGATGTAAACTGTGATAGGGCCAGTCTAAGAGAACCTTTCAAATTTGCAAAATTTGTTAAATTTGAGTGATGTTTTGTCTTCGTTAGTTTCAAATAAGAAAATGCTGATTCATACAAATACGTTGAACCAAAAGAGAGTGAAGCATTTAACTGCAATTTCTTTTATTGGTATACTTTTCTTAAGAAAAAAATTTCCAAAATTCTTCTTCTGTGATTGGGCCTTTCAGAACAGATCACACTGTAGAGTTATTATATCATTTTCAAGGAAAGCTTTATTCATAGACAAGCACATACTAATTTTTCCTGCAATGTTCTTTGTTTCTAAGTCTGGTCTGGATGGGAAAGAAAGATATTGGACAATATCTTTGAATATTTTTAAATCACTAGGTCTGAATTGAAATTTGTGTAGAACTTATCAATTTCAACAACATATTTCTCAGTTTCTATAAAACGGTTAATTTTGATGATCTACATGTTTGGAAAGAAGGTGTTGTTATTTAGAGGTCAGTGATGATCAGTTGGAAATGGTTTGAGTAGATAGAAATCAAGCTGAGTTCTAGATTCAGAGAACTTAGTTCTTTTTATTGATTCTGTCAGAAATGTCAAATCAGACAACCAGACCTCAACATCTAAATCTTGATATTCGTCTCCTCTTTTTTCCAAAAATGTTTTAATCTCACTCAATAAATTGCAGAACCTTTGAAGAAACTTACTCAGGCTGAGTCACCTTACATCTATATGTAATAGTGAAATTTTTTCCCCACCCAATTGCATCTTGAAGCAGTGCCTATGAAGAGATTTTCCTTAGATTGAATTTACAATTTTGAAGGGTATGTTCATCACACTGTTTGTGTCTAAAAACTTGCTGGTAAGTACCTGCTTGTTAATAATACAATGATAACTAAAAAAATTGAGGCATAATACAATGAAACCTTTAACATAACCTGTCTTTGCTTTTGCTCCATCCATTGTAATTGAAACTAGCTTAAAAAGAGAAAAAGCAGATTAAGCCTATTAACAACATTTTTGAATACGTTGAATATGCTTAAATCTGTAGATCTCTCTTCAGAGGAATTGTACCAAGCATTTCTTCTTTTTGTTAAAATCACTAAAAGCATACAGATAAAGACAATGACTTGAGCGGTGTCACTGGCATTGTGGATTCATCAAGCTGGAGAGATAAGGCATTACAATCACATATATCTGCTTGCAATTGCTCACTCACATGTTCACCTATTTTTTTCAACTCGTGCATCACATTATTTTTGGATAACTGTGGGTTTTGAAAAGCAGTTCTAATCTCATTCTTGTTTTTGAAATGTTCCAAAAGTACATTTGCTATTTATATAAACATGTCCTTAATATATTCACCATCACTTAACGGCTTTACATTTTTTCGCAACAAGGTAGCTTACTTTGAAAGACACACTGGTTGCTGCTTTAGATTTTAAAGCTGGCTTTAAAACAAAGTTTGTTGTGCCCGATAACTTGGATTTAAGTTCTTTCACTATTGGTACTTGCCATGAAGGATATTGAAGTGCCCTTCCAAATTCCCTTTTTTAATTCTTAGGTACTACCAATGTAGCATTAGAAATTAAGCAACAACATTTATCTTTTATGATAAGAAAGAAGTAATAAAGCTCCCATTCTTTGTTAAAATGATAAGTTTTACTCTTTTTAGAAGCACTCATTTCTTATTTAATTATGCAACTTACAGCACCCTTTGTTATTAATGTTAAATTGTTACACGATGCAGTACAAGTGTAATACACTAGCCTTTATTAATGTTTATGAGAAACAAACAATGTAAGAAAAAACAGTTGAATGAGGAATAAACCCGGAGTAAACATAAACACAAAGTCCGTTTACTGAATACCAATCTATTGATCCTATAAAGACCAAGTCTCACAAGAATTGTCACCTCTCTGGTCTCAAGCGATAGTATAGGAAACTGAAACCCATTGTTTTTTTCCCCGTGCCTGTGTTACTTTGCCCTCTGTTGCTTGTGTGATGCAATTTAGTTGAATGGCGAAAGCTTGTTGGGATATAAAATTAGCCTAAAGTACCTTGTTCAATTTTCGAGGATTTGAACATTTCTCACATACAAAAAATTAGCGATCAACCAAAAATGATGCTGGGAGCGACCGGTTGATTGTGATCAATAAGCATATGTTGGCTGGGCCTGATCTACTTTATATACATTGATATATCCTCAAATGACCCGCAAACTAATGTAACTTAGAAAAGAACACTCAATACTGAATATCAAATCATAGAGCAATACAAATACAATAATAGAAGGACCTATACACAAATAGTAAATTTTTTAGGCACATCTTTTCACTGAATAGACATAGAATGTAGCACATGATTTTAAAGAGATTTAGTCAAACATAATTAATTTCAAGCAAGAAGAAGATATTCTAATTCTTATGTCACTTTTCTTGAACTCTGAAGCTTTATTTTTAACTACAACTTTCATTATAAAAAACAATTTAAAAAAATAGCATGTGTATAAGTTTATTTTCTAAAGCTTGCCATTTTAAAAATAACTTTAACTTAGTTGTATGATCTTATTACAGATGACAGAACTAGAGTTGTGTTAAAGAAACTCCCAGGTGATGAATTCTCTGACTACATTAATGCTAACTACATTGCCGTAAGTTGGAATTTTAAATTTGTAAAAAATAATCTCTATAAGGAAAACCTCTTTTCGCTTTACTAGGTAATTGTATTATATTTGGAAGAAGGTATAGAAAAGGTTGATAGAAAATTGGTAAAAAAATTATTTAAATAATATTTTAATGCTATCTATTTGCCTGCTTGTGTAATCCTAAATTTCAACTAATTTAAGGAAAGAGGCTGAATATAGTGAGTTCTAAGAAAGTTAATCTGTGTTTACCTGGAGGTTGAGAGAACCTCTGTAGAAAACCGCCCCTTTTGCCACATATCGGATTACTGCGCCAATCAATCTTTCCAGCACCAAGCCAAACTTGAAGTGTTAAAATATATTGATGTGTTCATTTTTGTTGGCAACATTTTTTAAGTCAGAAACATCTCCTTATAAAAACTACTTCCAAGAAATATATGCAAATAATTTTAAGTATTTTTAAGTTCAATAGCACATTACTAGTAAGGATTATATATATTATTTACTTTTATTTAGAAATTCAGAAATAATTTATTTTTAATCAAATATGTGTTTTAATTGCACATCTATATTAAATGGAGTTTTAAAATATGAGGATTTTAAATTGTAGGAGTAGTAAGGGAGTGTTTAGGTTTTTATGGATATCACAGCAATAATTGATGTTAATAATAACAGGCAACAAAATATTATACAAAAGGGTCTTTTACTTATACATATGTATAGTAATTATTTAGTTTAAAGTAATTAAATATGAATGTACAATGCAACATGAATTTAAGATTATTATTGTTGATTTCAGCATGCTTATCAAATTTAACATTAGTGGGGTGGGCGGGGAGGTGGTATCCAGCAACCATTTCTCTGAAGTGGGAGCTAGGTTAAAAAAAAGGTTAGGAACTACTGCTTTACCATGCGGCCACTGAAGCAGGTTTATCTTCTATAGGTGAAATCACAAATTCAAAATAACAAATGGTGATTATCAATAAGAGGTGTTTGAAAGTATCTAAACAGAGTAAAGAAAAACAACAAAAAACCAAACAAATAAAATACTTAGGGAATAAAATGTTATATTTTTAGACAAAATTTCTTGATTTTAGGGCTACAAGGCAGACAAGTTCTACATTGCAACTCAGGGGCCTAGACCCACCACGGTTGTGGACTTCTGGCGAATGGTATGGCAGGAACAAGTGAGCGTAATCGCCATGCTAGCAAATGTCATAGAAAACGGCAAGGTGAGGCCAACTTGGAATAGTCATAAGATACATTTGTGGTGTATGTAATCCAACTATGCTCTAATGTTCATATGTGCACCCATGCATGCATTTTGCTCATTTCCTCGATTGCTACCAGTTATCACAAATCCAGACCAATGTTATGGATGTCCGATTGCATGCAAGGAGATGGATGCCGATTCAGAAACTTCCACTTTCAAATGAGATGATAAAAAATATGCTTATAGAAACTACAAAATATATAAAGGCCATTGATGACTAGGATTTTTTGGCGGTGAGGCACTAATAATTTAGATATTAGTTATTGGTGAAAAAGCTAAGGCCTTCTTTCTTCTTCTAAAGATTTGCACATTTAACAATGATTTATCTTTTTGTCATATTCATAATAGCCAAGTATAAATAAATGTAATTTGTATTACAGAAAAAGTGTGAGCAGTATTGGCCGGAGCTCGGAAAAGAAGAGACACATGGTGCTGTGACTATACTGACAGCTGATGTTAGTGTGTTTGCAGATTTCACATTCAGACATTTCAATATATCATGCAAGTCAAAGAAGAGAAAGGTAATGTAGACCATAAACAACATAGGCTTTATACTTAAGAACAAGAGAATTTACTGTCAAAAGTCTTACACATATACACACAAACCCGCTAATATAAGAACGTTGTATTCAGGAGACCAATGATTAAGAATAATATTGGCTAGTGCATTGAAACAGTGACAAATAAAAATTAATATCCCTCTTTAAAGAAGGGTTTCTTGTGCTCTTTTAACCTAGTGATTTCAAAGAAATATATCACATTACTTATGAACTAGTTATAATAAGAGATTTATAGCTCACGTTTAACTAGAAGCATGACAACATCATATTAAGTGTATTTAAAAGTGAATATTTTGAACTAAAATTAAATCTCCTCTAATGGAGCTATTTTTTGATACATAGATTTTCCATTCTCTTTTATAATAAATGCAAATCATCTCCTATCAATTGCCTTCATCATGCCTCCCCCCTCCCAATCCCCCGATAAAACAGATAGATTAGTCAAAAATGAATAGTCGATGGTTCAAGCACAGAATTAGCTTAGCACCATTATGCTTGACTTCTATACAGGAGGCTGAGATTTGAACAATTTGAATCCCTGCACTTAGATTGCATTTTTTTTTATTATTTAGGTGAATGTTGCTGTATTTCCTTTAAATTATCCTACTCATGTGTACTAAGATTAAGTTGTTGATACACTTGCGTTTGTTGTATCAATAAAAAAGTTGAATAAACCATTATAAAGAGACATGCAGAAATAAAAGATTAAAGAAGTGTTAGCTTCCTTGAATGTTTCAATACGCTGTTTTTCAAATAAGTAGAAAACAAAGGTAAATATCTAACAGGTCCCTAAGATTTAAAAAAGGAACTGAAGGAAAATAAAACAAAAGCTGCACTTACAGCATTGAGTAAGCATTATATAAAGATTTAATTAAGATTAGGTGCGATTGATTAGGGAAGATGTACTTTGACTAAAGAAAGAACGTCACTAGGTGATAGATTCAGAGGAAAGTGAAACATATGTAAATCTAAGATTAGCATTTTGCATAGTAATGTAAAAAGGTGGAGGCAATACATATGTATGTCCCACAAGTCGGGTGCTCAGCAGAAGAAAAAGACAAGATATAAAAAGACAAATGAAATACGAGTGGCAGGTGGGAAATCTTAACGAAAAAGTAAGAAAAAAGAGATGAGGTTTGAAGAGATGTTAGGGAATTAAGGATGGGGAGAGAGAAACAAAGAGGGTTGTTTGAGTTATGTGCAAGAAATAAAATGAAAGTGGCAAACAGCTAGTATAAGACGGAAAGAGAAAGTAATAAGTTCACTAGACACAGTTGGGGTGGGGAGAAAAAGTTGGTGATAGACTACTTTATCATGGATGAAGAAATGAAAAGGCAGACATAAAGGGATGGGAATGTAGCAGAAAGGTATTAAGACAAGAAAGAAGAATATAGGTGTGAAAGCTAAAAAATGAAGAAGAACGAGAGTTGTACCTAAGAAAGGCAAAAAGCTTAATACCCAAGGATCAGATACAAAGTGTAGAGGTTAAATAGGAAAGGTTTAAAAACAATCTGGTGAGAGCGGCAGAGGAGTTATGTAGGGGAAGATATAATAATAGGAAGTGGAAGGAGACAACCTGGTGTAACAAAAGGGTGGAGGAGGCGGTGGAGGAGAAGAATAAAGCATTTGGAAGGGGGTTTAAGAATGGGAATGAGGAAACATAGGAAGAACTTAGGGAGAAGAAGAAACGACAAAGCGAGTGGTAGGGGAATCCAGGAAGGATTGGCTACAAAAATGGACAGAAATGCTGTAACTGGACGTGGAAGGATGTAAGGTGTTGTATAGCCAGGTAAGAAACAGGAGGTGGAAAAAAAGACAAGAAGTTAAAATGATAGATGAAGAAGTAAGAATGTTGAGGTGATGAAAAGGAACTATGAATAAGATATTTTGAGATGATGTTAAACCCGGAAGAGGAAAAGGATGATAGTGAAACAGAGGAGCAGGAAGAAATATTAGAATAGGGGGAAAGAAGTCCCACATGGAAAGAGGTGGAGGAAGCATTATTGACAATGAAACAAGGATAAGCACCAGGTGTGGACAAATTGACTTTCAAATGATAAGAGCTGCTTGTGAAGTAGGTATAAAAGGGTTAAACAAGGTACTGAGAGTGATTTGAAAGGAAAACAAGGTACTGGTAGAAGGAAGTTATACTACATATTTTCAAGAAAAGAGATAAGAAGAGGTGTACAAATTATAAGGGGATAGCACCTATATGCCACTGTACGAAAATATATGAGAAAATATTGGAAAAGATAATAAGAAATAAAATGAAAGGAAGGTGGACAGAGGAACAGCAAGGATTAAGGGGCAGAGATGTACAATATACCTGATATTGGCTATACAACAGCTGATTGAAATAAAGTAAAAATTTGGGAAAGATTTGTTAATGGTATTTATGGATATGGAGAAGGCATATGATAAGAGTTGATAGAAACAAGTTGGAGAGCGATGGAGGAGGCCAAAGTGGAAAGAGGAGTTGTAATGAGAGTGAAAAATATGTAGGAGGATAACAGGAGTTGTGTTAAGACGGAGAGTGGGAGGACAAAGTGGTTACAAAAAACAAAAAAGGTTGAGTGAAGCAGGGAAGTGACCTCTCACAACTACTATTTGTAATGGAAATGGCCTTGAACAAAGTGGAAGGAAAACTCGGCGAAGAAAGACTGAAAGCCATGATGTTCGCTGATGACTTGATGGTAAGGGGGTAGAAGGAAGAGGAAGTACAAGAACAACTACAGAAATGCAATGAGGAAGTAAAAGAGTGTGGAGTGAAATTTAGCACGGTGAAGTGTAAAGTGATGGTAGTGACAATGAAGAGGATAAGGCCTAGTAAAACTATTAAGTTGGATGAAGTAGAGCTGAGAAAAGTACAGACTGTAAGATATTTTAAAAACATGACTGAACCGAAAGGTGGAAGTAGAGAGGATCTAATGAGAAGAGGACGGCAGGGAGAGCTGTTATATAGGCGTGTAAGAGACCTACTATGGAAAGATAAGTCTCCTTAAAGTGTAAGGAAGTGTTGTACTACAACATTATTATAAGTTCTTTATTCAGTACTTAATGTTTAAGGAATTATTTGTGGCACTGTTTAAATGTGTTATAAAACCAATCTTATAGAATCATCTCATGCTATATCTAAACAATACAGTTTGCTAACATCGAGAAACAAAATCACTTTTGTTTAAATCCTTAGGTGCAGAATTATTTTAGGTAGTATTTAAATTTCCTGACTTTTTTTATTTTTGATTAAATTCTCTGGCAATTACCTGTTTTCCCTGACATAAAAAAAATTCCCTGACTCCAGGTTTTATTTGTCTGTAGCCGCCATGAATCTTAAGCATAGTAAGTAATATCAGGTTTCCTAAACCAGAACAATATAAACAAAAAACCTCCCTTATGTAGGTGAGTCACCTTCATTTCACATCATGGCCAGACCACGGAGTTCCCTTCTATCCTCAATCTGTGGCGGCCTACCTCAAGAAACTGCTCCTAACACCCCGGGGCACTGGACCAATACTTGTTCACTGCAGGTGAATAACAGCTTCTGAAGTATATTATTTTGGTTTATTCGGTGGAATTGAAGAAAAGTTTATCGCAAACATATTCAAGCATATTGTTGGTAGTCCATTTTATTTATAATATACTCCGACATTGATTAAGTAGAACAATAGGAATCTGCAGATTGATTAGGCAACATGGATGTCTTTTTTAGCACCGCGTATTTCTTTCTGTTCGGGTTATATGCATATATACTAATTATGTTAATGTGTTAGAGATGAGGAAGGTTGATTTTAGAGAAAGTGTGGAGTGAAAGTGAAAAACCATATATAGAAAACCATCCTCAATACACCTGACCAGGATTCCAACCTCGATTTCCCCGTCATTGGCAGTCTAGTTTATTGAGTGCGCGAGGCCATAGGACATGTGGCCACCGAAGTGGGTCTTAAGATGTTCAATACCAGATTGCATCTAGATAAAATGGAAGTATCAGGCTTGATGACCCAGGATTGTTCACCTTGATGTAAGGGAACTGATCGATGTTTAGAGTGGAAAATAGATAAGGAAATTTAGGTCATAATAGTGTAGCTATAGATTAAACTGCATGATAGATTGCATGGACTAATGCACAACTTTCATACTAGACTAGACTGCCGGTGACAGGAAGATTCGTGTTAAAATCCCGCTTGGGTGTACTGAGGGTGATTTTTCACAATTGTTTTCCCAATTTACCTCAAACATTTACTCTGAAATTATACCTTCCTAGTCCCTATCTATTCTTTTAATTAATATATGTGTTTAATCCGAACAGGACCGCCTCTGTGGTCTAGTGGTAAGAGATTTCAGCTACAGATCCCAGGTTTGATCCCTGGCCCTTCCAGATTTTCTGTGAAGCAGTGGGTCTGGAACAAGGTCAACTCAGCTTCATGAGGACAAATGAGGAGCTATTTGAATGAAAAATAATCAGTTACAGCCTAGAAAACTGAGAATAGTGGCCGGAGGGTTCATTGTGCTGAACACGTGATACCCCTATTCCACAGAGGTTGGCACTGTCTTCGCCAACAGCCTGCGGCCACTCAGTCGTTATAGCTTGATTGTGGGATGATGCCAGAGTTTATAATCTGAGCGGGTATTAAGGAGTGGTAGGTAAAAAAGCTACAGATTAGCACCATAGGTTGAATTCCTAGTAGATAAGTAGGTATGTAGCTGGGAATCTTAATATTTGGTAAATATGTTTTTAAGCTATGATCATTGATCTAACAAGTGTAATGACTTGTGTATTCATTCAAAACGTGTCCATGGAAGTAATTCATGTGGTACAGACATTATGCACCATATGTTTAGGACAGTGTCACATGATCCTAACTCACACTTCATGAATTGGAAACTAAGCATAGCGCCTTGCAATTGTGAAGCAGCATAACACTTTGCAATAATCAAAGTGCAATTTCCATTGTACTTAGTGTAGCTCTATGACAAGGGTAGTGTCCTGTAAGAACATAATAATAATTCGTTTGAATCTAATAATATTTTCCTAAATAGTTGGTATAGAGGCGAGTTATACTCTAACCTCTTTTTTGAATACAGATACACTATTATGGCCCGAACAGACTAGGAAACCAAGGGATCAACCAACCTAGGGGTGTGTAAAGCTTTGAAATGTTGAAGCCGAAGGCGAAATCTCCTTTGCTTTGATTTCAACACCTACAATAACCTCTGCAGCTTTGAAATATCTCAAAGGGAAAATATATCTTTGATATTATGAATAGATTTGAAATGTATATTTAATTAATACATATTTAAACATATAATTTTTTTGGACAATTATTTAACAGTATTTAAACATCGATTAGTGATTAATGGCATCTGTAACATAAGCGTATGGATAAATTCTAATGTGTCAGAATAAGGACACTATAGTGTGCTTTTCTTTTTCTCTAAATTTTTATATTTACCTACATACAATAATTGATAGTTTAGAAATTAAAAGTAGTGTTAAATGACAAAAACAAAAACTGTATCTTCGGCTTTGCTATGCATTATGAATATGGCAAAGCTAATTTAGTTGTTAACTACAGTTATAGCCATATCTTAATATCATATTCTTTAAATTTGAAAAATGACACCTAGACACAAGAATAAAATCCAGGACCTTTGGTTTAGTATGCCGATACTCTTACTACTGAGCTATCCATCAATCACTTGATAACTTAATTGTAGCTTATGAATTTAAGCACGTCCATCATAGACTGCCTTAAAATATGAGTGAAGAATGACTCTACGAGTGGGATGACTCCTGTATATCTCATTGGTAAGAGTATTGGCATACTAAGCCAAAGGCTCTGGGTTTGATTACAGGTGTCATTTTTATAATTTAAAGAATATTTTCTATGCATGTTTCAATCTTTGTTTCACATTTAAAAAATATACCATTGCACACTCTTATGTAATATTAAAATGATACCATTTCAGCGCTGGCGTGGGCAGAACAGGGACCATAATCTTGGCTGACATCTGCCTGCGCATGGCCGCTGCAGAAGGAGCGGTTGATATACTGGGATTCCAACAGAGCATGAGGGAGCAGCGACCAAACATGGTGGACAACCTCGTGAGTCTGTTCTCTCACAATGACACTATGAACAGGACCTTAACCTGAATGACTTGTCTGGTCACATGACACTAGGGAAGTAAATAATATTACTGATCCTAATTTAAATGTTTTGTAAGGTTCCTAGTAAAATAATGTTGACAATCACTTCTAAGAAAAATTAACAAAACGTGTAGTAAATTAAACAAGCTCAAATAGTTAATATTTATCAGAGTGGCCACATTATTATGCTTTTCAGAACTGGTGTTACAGACAAACGTATTGCAATAACATTACTGTTAAAATAAATGAAATAAAGCTAGAATTTCATTATAAGTTTCCTATCTTGACATATTTGTTGAGTGTTAGCTTCTGCAGGGATGTAGGGGACATGCACATAGGTAAGAGTTTTTACAGCTTTTATATCAAAACTTTTTTTTGGTCTAACTCTTAGATAAATCAAAATTGGCTTCAGTGCAAACAGAGAGATTAATTTTCTTCATGTGGTGTCCTCAACAATTGTTGAATATCGATTAAAGGTGTCCTGGAATTAAATTACAACTTTTTTCTCTTAATTTAAAAAGTTTGTCATCTAATGCCGCTACTGACAAATATCCAACAACTTCACCACGTGAAGAAAATTAAATTCTAAGTTGCTTTAAAAACTAAAAAAAATACTGGCCTTTTCTCGTGTTCCCTACATCCTTACCATAAGCCACCGCAAAAGAATCATCATTTGTTCACAGCATTAATCAAGGATTATAGTATGTGTTGAGAGGGAACTAGTAGTGGCTGTTGTTTGTGAGGTGAAAAGATGTAGGTAAGGGCTTTCTGGTGCTGTTTTGTTTATTCATCGCATTTTACTACACATCCGGGTCATACACATGTCTATTCTGCTAAAGAAATAGAGACAAAGAAGGCAGAATTTAGAGGAAGTCTGCATTTGTGTAGAGGGAAAGTGGAAAACCACTTAAGTAAAAATTCCCTCAATACACTCGGTCAGAATTTGAACCCTGACTTCTTTTAGTCAGAGTTCCCATCAATGCAGGTAGTCTGATGCCGTTGATGATGTTTAGACAAACCAGGGTCTTTAGAAAAATTACCACTGGTGGACAGAAAAAAGGTGAATTACTTTTTATTCTTAACTTTTTTTTATAGAGCTTTGATAAAACTACCACTATTCCATTTGTGATGTGTGAACAGACACGAGTAGTGAACAGGTGTGTCAAACAAGTATATTTACAAGTGTTTCGCATAAAACATGAGGCACCTCACAATGACAACACAAAAAATTGCATGAACATACAACAACTACCAAAACAAATGTTAATCACCTTTTGATTGCTTATACAAGAAGACCAGCTCTGACCTCCTTAGGTGAGCGCATCGTCTATGAATGCGGGTACACTTGCTCTGAATTCAACCTTACTCATACCTAACTCATTAGTGTAGTTAGTACACATGTGTGTAGCGTGAACAAGCAGTAAGATGCAGTGCTAACAAAAATAAATTAAAATACTCGCTTTGGTGGCTGTATGGTCTAAGGTGTCATTCTTGCAAAAGACTGGACTGGAGATTATGGTAAGATTGGGGTTTGGATCCCTGTCAGACATATTGAGGCTGGTATTTCCTAAATTATTTCCCTCTATTAATGCAACTGTGTATAACCCAAACCCAAGACAAGAACTGTTGGCAGACATGTTGACATGTACATAAGCGTATAACCCAGATGGGTGATAGGACGCGATGCTAAATAAATAGTATTTGTAAGAGAAGACTATTTGCAAACTGTGGTAAATGGCAAGGTTCATTTTGCACAAGGGACTTTGAATACAATATTAATACAATATGGTTTGTATGATGCAATTTGAACGTCTAGTCGAGGAATCCAGTAGTAATCACAGTGACAACATTGCTTTGTATTGTACAATCATCTAAAGGATATGTTTCATGAACAGGAGCAGTACAAGTTGGTTCATCTGGTGCTGCTAGAGTGTCTAGTTGAGGAACCCAGTAGCTACCCATGTGATGACACCCTGCCTCAGTTAATCAATATGTTGAATGAAAGCGGAACTCTCTACAAACAGTTCCAACGCCTGCAGGAGGTGCAGTGGTTGGACCAAGCACTTAAACCACCTTCTGGCGCTCAGGTCGACAAAGCAAGGATACCACAGCCCACCGACAAGGATAGGTGCCCAAACATAATACCAGGTACCTGCACCACACCCAAACAACAGTTAGTTTTTAGTTAAAAGATGGAGTGCTCATAAATTAATTCATTCTGAAGTAGTTTGAACAGAAATATGCTCTCACAGTTTTAACATTATTATTTAGTAAAGTTGGAACAAATCCACTATTTTACAAAACTGAATCATCAATTTAACTTCAAGTCTTGAATCCGAATTTTGGAAAAGTCAGTTAAGTGTTAAATTACTAGTCAGGGGCCTGGTTAAGTTCATCCTATAATTATAATTGGTTCTGAATCACCAATAACCAATATTAGAGCTCTAAAACAAATATAATTTGAGAGATTGAAAAAAAATTCCATCTTTTTTTTTTTAGAACTTGAGTCACAAATCCAAGATCTTTTCGAATCATCGAATATCATTAAGGATTTCCGGTTTTATAAGTTAATATATTAAGTTTATAATATTAAAAACACATTCCAAGATATCCTCACTGGTGTTAGTCCATAAATTAGGATTAATCTTTTAGAAGGATTCATGTAACAATACCACTTAAAAAAGTATTATACATGCTTGAGGTTTTAATCTTACATTACCTTTTTAAACCAACACTGGTGGGTACTAGGTATCTGGACTAAGTGCTATGCTCATATAATCTGGTTTGCCGGTTTTGAAGAAGTTGGGGTTCAAATACCAACTAGGTTTTATATAAGGTTTTCTTTTTTTTCAAAATAATTCTTGACCATCCCTACACAAAATGTGGACACATTTTCTTTCACTTTCCACATTCATCAACCTTACCCCATTAGTATATTTAAATACAGATGGCATGGAGAGATAGTAAGTCGTGGGCCAAATAAATTAATACATCTTTTTAAAAACAGAGTTCATACAGTTTAATGTTTTTATCAATCCCAGGTTACAATGGTCGGGTGTATCTGACACGTTATCCACTAGAAGACACTACTTCAGACTACATAAACGCAGTGAGTGTAGATGGGTTCAGAACAAAGGATCAATTCATTGTGACACAGTTCCCGCTAAAGAACACGGTGGGTGACTTCTGGAGGATGGTTCTGGAGAAGAATATTCCACTCATTGTTGTGTTAAATGAGATTGACATGAGTGATAAGGTGAATAATGTTTTTTTTCACATTCGTTTATGTTATGTTTTATATAATCTTACATAACTAAGCTAAATATCTAATTTCAGTTTCCTCTTATGCAGGTGTCAAACACTTAATTATTAATACTATCTGATTTTCATAGAAATAGCTTTTTTTTGGAATAAAACTTTTTTTTTGAGACCAACATTAATAACCTTTTACTCTTTGTGTTATTTTATATGTAGGTCTATTTTTAATATCTATCATGTGTGAAAGCTGTAGATCATATGATCTGACATGAATTTGGGAAAGAAGATTTAGTTACTTTTCTGTCAGATAAGGGCCCTTCTTATGAAAAATGCCTTTAACATTATTTTTAGATCCATAGATCATTCATAAGTATTCTATTTTCTTTCCAGTCTTTATCCATGTGTGAATTCCGACCGTTGGCTGATCAACCCTTGACGCCGGTACCCTATTTGACAGTGCGATTGAAGCAACAGTCACACAATGCAATATGGTCTGTGACCACATACCAGCTCACGGACACCAGTGTTACCACAGTAAGATTAGGTTCTTTTATCTTAATAAAAAGAGCCTGTTTAAAAGCTAAGATTAAAACATAATTTAAAATTTAATGATTGATTAGTTAATTCAGAACTTATCAAATGCAGCTTAGAGCAGACAGGGAAAAACCAAAACAGTAATATAGTTCAATTTGGTTTGTTTGTGCATTTCACTGTGTGATAGTGTTGTAATATTTGGAAGAATGAACAAGAAAGATGAACAGAAACCTTTAAAAGGGAAGAAACACAATATGGGTTTTACATTGGAAGAAATAACACAGTTCACACTTTACATTGCACTGCTATTGAACAAAAGAGGTAATGGCTGCCTCTGGAAGAAAATCAATCATTGGCACCTAAGTTTAATATCTCAATAAACAAGCTGACAGAGGGTTGGTTTTTAATAATAATGGTGTCTGGATTACATTAATCTGTAGCTCAGTTTTGCGGTTAGATTAGCAAGTACTAATGTACCGTTTGCCTAGGGGATGCCAGAATGTACTAATCGTACTATCCTTTCCATGTTCCAATTAGATGAGGGGATGATAGTGAATGTATAGATGTGGAGCCAACAAAGATCTTGACCTAACTTAAGCCTAATTAACCAAACCTTGGTGACTATGGGAATTATTCCTCTTTCGAGAAATATCCCCTGGTACCGACCAGGAATCAAACCTGATGCCTCTAAGTCAGCTGCCAGGAGCTCTGACCACTATACGAGATTGTTTGTCCAACTTAATAGTATTACAATTTGCTAATTGTTTTTTCCCATTCATTATTATTCTTGCTTGAAATGTACACTGACACACATTCACTTATTAATTTGTATTTTTAACTGTGTAGTATTTGTACACTGTCCCATGAAGCTGTGTGCCACCTCTGCTCTCAGGGTGGGAGTGGGGTGGAATAAAATATATATCCAACTGACCTAACGTCTCTTTAAATTCTCAGTCACTTTGAGACATCTTATTTTTTTATGTTTGTGTATGTGCCAGTAGCATAAAGATTTCATGCAGTAGCAAACTCATTTTGTTCAATACTTGACTCTTAATCTACTTTCTATACTACTCACTAATTAAAAAGTTGATTATTTTCATAGTGAAGACTAAATATTTAACACAAAAGCTACAAAATAGAAAGATACTTACCATCACATGTCAGCATTTAAGAACCTTAATTTCCCTTCTGGAATATAATAGTTAAAACTCTCCCTTGCACCTTCTTCCAAATATACAGTAATAATTATATTATATTATTGTATATTGAAGAAGTGCAAAAAAGTTTTAGGACATGCAATCCTATGGTTGTATAGAGAAACAAACACATTAGTAGTCATAAAACTCTCCTTTCAATACGTTATTTTATATGTTTGAAAGAGTGCAGAAAGATTTAGGAACAAGTAGAAATCACTATGTTCGATACTGAGAACAACCACGTTTAGTAAGTTCCACTTTAAATGCACAGTCATGTAATAAGGAAGAATTATCAATTATATTCCATTCCTTACCCATAGGCTTACGTGTGATTAATGAACGAGAGACATTCTAAGGATGGAAATACTGAGTAGACACAAACAAATTTAATCATAATTAATTTAATAAATCTGAAGCTCTAGTAGCATTGTGCCTAGCAAGATCCCGGTAATTTTCAACTATTTAAATCATGAATTGGGGTCTATCTTTAGGGACAGTGAAAAGTACAAAATTTTGCAGCTTGTTTTAATGTTAATACAGTTCGACACCTTAGCTCAGTCGGTTTGTGTACTGCCTACTGACTAAGTTAGGTACGGTTCATTCCTGCATTACAAAATGTATCATTGATGTAACATTGGATAAAAATGACCATCGACTGGATGCTTCCTGTTTAGCCTAAGTTAGTTTTAGCATTGAACTACACAGGCCTAGCAAGCGATAGGAAATTATGTTTAATAAAAAATTACCAGTCATAGGTGGAAACATGATGGATGTAAATTAGTGTTGAGTCATACAAACAAATCTGTCAAGATAATATCAATTATTCTGGTCAGTAGTCTACATGGATTCACCAGCAACAGATCGTGCGGATGCTGCAACTGTTGTGCAGATCAACTGTGATCTCTCTCCTAATGGTTAACAACTCCATTGCAGCTTGTGGTAAGAAGTTGAAAGACTTACATGTGCAAGTGCCCATACTTGTAACTTGTTTGTAAGTACTACGGATTGTTTTTTAACCTGGTAATCTGTGGCACAACTAGTGTATCATAAGATGGAGTTGAACTGTGATAAAGTACAAGCCCACAAAGGGTGATACACCTTAAAGTTTGAACTCCTGATCGTCCAGATTTTCCTTATCTTATTCAAGCATAAATAAAAAAATTCACTATTTCCTTACATCCAAAACAATAATAAGACTATGAAACTATTTGCAATTCAAAACATTGAGATAAAATTAATAGTTTCTGTAGGTATAATTCAACTTTGTATATAAAAATTATAGCTATAAATATACAAATTTTATAATTTTCAGCAAGATAATACGAGATTATTCATGGTCGTGGTCTACAGGGATTACCCCAGCAACAGATCGTGCGGATGCTGCAACTGTCTGGGTGGCAGGCCAACTGTGATCTTCCTCCTAATGTTAACACTCTCTTGCAGCTGTGGCAAGAAGTGGAAAGACTCTACAGTGGCAAGTGCCCCATACTTGTAACTTGTTTGTAAGTACTCTGGATTGATTTTTTAACACTGGAATAAATGTTGGCACAACTTGTGTATCATAGAGATGGAGTGTGGCAACGTGCTGTAAAGTACAAGACACATAAAGGGTTGATACACCTTTAAAGTTTTGAAACTCCTGACTCGTCCAGATTTTCCCTCTATCTTATATGCAAAGCGATAAATAAAAAAAATCTCACTATTTTCCATTACATCCTAGAGACAATAATTACTAAGACTATGAAAGCACTCTTTGCAAATTCAAACATTTGGAGATAAAATTAATAGTTTTCTGTAGGTATACTATTCAACTTTGTATATAGAAAATTATAGCAAAAATATACCACGAATTTTTATAATTTTCACTACTTCACACTATTAGATCAAATTCCTGGAGTTTTCCACGTTTTACAAGTATGTATACATTTGTATGGGGGAAAAATAATATTAATTAGAAATTGAGTTTTATATGAAGGCTTTGTCCAGTACCAGGCTTACATTCCTAGCATTGCAAAAAGTATATTATTAGTTACAGTAATTGTTCAATGGGGTATTTTGTTTGTTCTAATATTAGGTTAGTTTACAAGTTGGTTCATTTGGTTCACAAAGTGAATTTTAAAATAGCATCAAAACTAATAATACAAGCCAATGATAACTATTGAACTTAATTGATCACACATATGTAGGTAACAATTGCCACACATCCCTCACAGACTACCTTAAAATATGTGTGGAGAATGACCTCAGGCATGAACCAAAGGTCCCAGGTTCGATCCCCATATCCAGGTTCAGGTGTCATACAATTTAATATATATATATATATTTTTTTTTTGTTTAGCATCAATGACGATAGAAAATATTTAATTTTTTAATTTTGTCATTGAGTAATATATCTACCATATTTGTGTTAATTATGAAACCAAAGCAAAAAGAAAATCAAATTATATTTAATAGTGCTAGTACTATAGTACTTAAATTAGGTTAATTTTATGTCTCAAAATAAACAATTTAATGAACGCTGTTTTTTGAAACTTTTTTTTCAAGAACTTATCTCCTACCCCAAAGATCAGGTCAACTAGTAGAAATAAAAATACAACCAATTTGGATTTGACTTTAATAATTATATTACAACCTAAACAGTTGTATTTTTTTATATGAATTGTGACCTGTAAGCCATGCACTATTGGTGTATTAGCTGTATGAATATAAACCTAGCATATCCCTAATTTTTCCTATATTTTCAGGGATGGAACCAAGAGTTGTGGGCTGTTCTTAGCAGTGGCATTCCTTGTTGAAAAGATAAAGCTCGAACAACAGTGTGACGTCTGCCATGCCGTCCGGACAATACGACAGAATAGAGAGCAATTCATCACGACAGAGGTACTATTCATTCAAAACCGAGTTATTTTGAATATTATTTTAAAATTTACAACCATCTTGAGGCTGGAAAACAA
This sequence comes from Timema cristinae, assembly GCA_039000515.1. Taxonomy (NCBI): domain Eukaryota; kingdom Metazoa; phylum Arthropoda; class Insecta; order Phasmatodea; family Timematidae; genus Timema; species Timema cristinae. The sequence goes on from JBCFYV010000935.1 coordinate 28,945,800, forward strand.
TTTTAAAAGTAAGGTATTTCAATAAGCTTAAATAAAAGCTTATTTGGTAGTTTAAACTACAGACCTTTGATTTGGTAATGACACATCAAGACAAAATGTGTGGAGTTCAAACTATTGTTAGATCATATTTTTAAATATACTGATAAAAAAAAGTCGAACATACTTCCAGGTTAGTGTTAGATGTCTAGGGAAGGAAGTCAGTTGCTTAAAACGTGTACAGCGATACAATTTGACAGGGGTGTGTGACGGTCACTAATTAAATGCGAAGTAAAGCCTAAAACATGTGAAGAAAAACCAAAGTTAAAGATAAATTTCTTCTTGTTGTCACATAACACTACTTTTAGAAAGACTTTGAAACAAATATTAGCTTTGATTTAACTTAGAAAAAAAAAAATCAGCTTTTACAATTACTAAGCTACACCAATAAAAATATTGACAGCTAAAATACTCAACTTCATTGCCATTCTGAGCTGTTTTAAATCACAATATAGATTTTTCAAGCATAAAACTACAACTTTGACAATTACTAAGCTACGCCAATAAAAATATTTACAGCTAAAATACTCAACTTATGGTCATTCATTGTCATTCTGAGCTGTTATAAAACACAACAATATAGATTTTTCAAGCATAAAACTACAGACTTGACAATTACTAAGCTACGCCAATAAAAATATTGACAGCTAAAATACTCAACTTATGGCCATTCATTGCCATTCTGAGATGTTATAAATCACAACAATATAGATTTTTCAAGCAGAAAACTAACAAAAAGTATTCAAACTTTGATTTGACTTCGAATATATTTAATATATTAGATTCTAGTTCGCTTCAAATTGAAAAAGTGGAATTCATGCACCCCGAGTTTAGAGAAAAAACAATGCACACAACATTATTGTATGAGTAGTGACGACATTTCTGAATTAAACCATACTTGTGTTAAACAGGTCGTTTAATCGCTATTCAGTGTTTAAATACTATTTAGCAGATGTTTTAAAAATGATGTTGGAATATGTTACATCTTGCTAGATATTTAAAATATTTTAATAATATCCAAGTTTTCTTCTTCCACCAAAATGCTTCGAAGATGCAAAGGTTATATTTATAGTGGGTGTCAAAGTCAAAAGGAAGATTTTACATACTTCAACATTCCAAATTTTCACACATCTCTCCAATTTGAATGTAATCTTAATCAAACGTGTTGATTTCCTAGTGTCCGAGTATATTAAAAACTAAGTTTGAGCCGAGTTTAGTTGAAATTTTAATTAACGGGTTTTAATTGAGTTGAGTTTTCAAACATTCAGATTTTGAATAGCGTTATGAATTCATCATCAAACAGTAAAACGAGTAGGTGCCAAAAGACTAATATTTGAAAAATGTAAAAGCACTATAAAATAATGAAATTTGATTGGGAAGGAAGTCATTCTCTAAAGATAGATTGCAAAACTCAATTATTCTCAAAATTTTCGAATGTTACTGCCCTCTTTTTTAAAATATTTATTACAAAAATTATGAAGAAAAAAAAAATCCAAAATTATGTGTAATAAGTTAAGAGCATTGAGAGATCTGAAGAGCTTGAAAGGAAAGTTTACTCATTTCCATTAAAGCAAAACCCATCATTTATGACCAAATTAAAGTAATAATTTATCATATATTTTATATTTCAGGAGCAGTTTCAATTCCTGTATGCAGTTGCAGTCAACTACCTTGAAGCTTTCCAAACATATGCCAACTTTAATTAAATGAATGAGTTGTTAGTCATTTGAGAGAGTGCACAACTTATACATATCACTTCAATAAAATAAAACAGCGGCATATTATTCTAATCCCTCATAATACTTAACTGCCCTTCAAAAACTGATTAAGTTGGAATTAAAATAACATACATCTTGAACGCACACAATTTGTTTCAGTCTAGTTATGTGGAATATATTGCCAGCCTAAATAATGGTTACGATTGGAAGGGATAGCCAGATCACTTACCTTAGTGATTCTGGAGCATAAAGTGTTTATAGAGAACACTAAAAAAACACACAAACACATTTTTAAAGACAAGTTTCATTGTCACAGGCAACTTCATCAGGTTGAAAGACTAGAATGATGCTCTTGGTTAAACTGCAGGGCTGACTGTCAACAGCTGATTGTTTTTAGATTTCACTGTAAGCAGCACTTGTATTAAATAGATAGAATCAGTCTACTCTCTTGACCTGAAGAGTTTGCCTGCGACAGTGAAAGCTTGTCCTTAAATATGTGTTTTTTAGTGTTCCATCTAAGCTTTGAGTATCACAAAGGTGTGCTGGCTATCCCTCCTAATTTTAACCACAATTTCAATCTAGTTAGCAATTATAATAGGGCTATTACTAACCTTCTATAAATTGCATTTTATATTCATATAATGTTTTGGTATGTATGTCATTCATTATTCGCAAAATAATACGAAATTAAGAAAATAAATAGGGGATCATTCATTCCTTTATAGATTCAAAGACACTAAGTATAATGTGTCTAAGTTATTTTAAAGTTTTTATACATGTTTTAATATTGTGAAGCAATCATATTCTGAAAATTGACACCTGGTCATGGGAATTGAACTTGGGACCTTTGACTTAGTACGCCAATGCTCTAACCACTAAGCTATCCAGGAATCGTCCCGTGCCCAGGATCATTCTTCACTCATATTTTAAGGCAGAGTGTATGGACGTGCAAAAATTGTCAGCTATAAACATGTGATTTTATTAATATCGCGAGCTATCAAATAATACCTTCGACTCGGTAATTGGCTTATTGCTGCCACTTGTACAATTATTATAACTGTAAGGGATTGCATATTTAAGAATCAAATAGCCAAAGCTATTATTTATGTTTTTAGTGAGTCTGAAAATTGAAAAAATGACACCTGGACACGGGAATCAATTCAGAATATGAATGTGCCATGTCATTCTTCCCCCACCCTTCAGAGGCCTTTGTAATACAACTTTGTCTGTCCCTTTCATGAGACCCCATAATTAAAACTCCCCCTAAATGTTGAGTGTGGCAATGTAAATATGACCAGTTTAAGTTCAAGCGTGTGGCTTGTGTTTACCTTTCTTAGTGAGTGTTTATATATTTTTAGTTTTGTTATAATGTAGTTTTTGACTGCCTGTAAAACAATATCTGCTGTGTTATTAAGTTTGAATAATATAAATTAGTGTCTATTAAATAATTATGGCAAGTATAAAAATGTATTGAAATTGAAGAGTTAATTGATAGCATTAAAAAAATGCAAAAACATTTCCCGAACTTCTCTGAAATTACATTTTAGATTGATCCCTAGTTTCAGGTCTGGAAATATTTTCCCCTGCAGGAATACCGAAATTTAGGATTCCTATTCATCTCTAATAGCAAGTAGTTTCAAACCCACCACCTTTATTGATTTTATGACAAAATACTCGTATGTATGAATGAATGTATGTGTAAGCCACACAGATCGACACTACCCCCTTGAGCAACATATTTGGGACAAGTGATTGGTGTGTAAAAGAAAGTTTCAGGCATCTTTTTGCCCTTCGACTTTGCTTGCTCATCTATCGTGGATGTTCAGGGTCATGTACCACAATTTGTTGATTTCTCCCTGGTGATTTACCTTGCTCAAGGGCATGGTTATAGACAGCAAATCAATATGGTAGGTTATAATAACTGTTCAGGATATATATTTGGAAGAAGGTATAGGAAAGGTGGATAGAAACATATAAAAGGGGGACAAACACAATATGGCCTTTACAATGAAAAGAAGAACAGTGTTCATACTTTACAATGCTGCCAATGGACAAAGAGGTAATGGTTGCCTCGTTCAAGTTACATGCATATATATTGTATACAAATTATACCAATAAGATATGGATGAGAAAGGTTGAATTTATAGAGGAAATGTACCTGCATCTGCATGAAGGGAGAGTGAAAAACCACCTTCAGTACACCTGACTAGGATTCGAACCCTAGCCTAGTACGAGTGACGCCTTAGACCATGCGGACCCTGAAACGGGTAATATGGTAGTGTAAATAAATACCTGAGATTCCTCTATAAATTCTTAAAACAAAAAGGTTGTGAAGATTTTTTTTATTAAACAGCTTAAAGTTATTCTATATACATTAAGATAAAGAGCAGTTTGGTTATTGTTAATAAACAAAAATAAAACAAGGGGAAAGTTTCACCGGACAAGTGTACACAAACACTTGATTGATGACAGTAGAGATTTCTTCACATAGTCAGCTCCTGAAAATACATAATTTGACAAATTAAACACTATATATTTATAAGATAAAACAATATAGAAATTGTGTTCTATTTGAAAGAAACTACAAGAAAGGATTCTATCCTCTAGGGCTGTGTGAAGCTTCAACTTGGCTTCTAAACAAACATCAGCTTCAACTTCGCTTCAAAAGGTGACCTGGTGGTCTAGGGGTAAGGTGTCAGACTTCTATTCTGGCAGCCGGGGTTCAATCCTCGGTCCCGACAAAGATTTATCCGATTACCAAACCCTTCCTTCACCTCTGATAAGACATCTTGTGAATGTGGGGAATGCCAGGCCTCCACCGTGGTTCGGATTCCACGTTAAACTGTAGGTCCTTCATTTCATCTCACAATCATCCTACCATTACACATTAGCGTAAGTGCGTATAACCCGAATGGGTAGTAAGATGCGGTGCTGCTAATAATATAATAATAATAATAATAATATAATAATAATTTCACTTCAGACCAAATTCTGGCTTCGAAGCTTCACCAATAAGATTGTTACTAGCACAGTGTCTTACTACCCGTTCGGGTTATATGCACTTATGCAAATATGTAATGGTAGGTGTGATTGTGAGATAAATGAAGGACCTACAGTTTAACGTAGAATCTGAACCACGGTGGAGACCTGGCATTCCCCACATTCACAAGTTGTGATTAATACATGTCTTGTCAGAGGTGAAGGAAGGGTTTGGTTATCAGATATATCTGTGCCGACACCTATGATTGAGCCCCGACCCGAGCAAAGAAGTCCAACAGCTTACCCCTAGACCGCCAGGTCACTGACTTCACCAATAAGTATAATGACAGCTAAAATACTTCATATATGTTCTAATATAGAGCCATTCTAAGCTATTTTTTAAAATTACAAATTAATATTTATATAGGAAAAATCTAAATAAATTGCATTGCATGTTGTGATAATAGCTTAATTTGTCAGACTAACATGGAAAATTAGAAACAATTGTGCAATAAAACATATTCAAAGTGATTTTAGTGCATAAAGTTATATAAATAATCACAATATAATATTTTTCAAGTATAAAACAACTAAAAGAAAATATTTGTACTTTGATTCGGCTTCGAAAATATAATATTCTATTCAAGTTTGCTTAGAATTGAAAAAATTTGACTTCACAGATCCCTACTATCCATCTTTCCTGCATCTTCTTTTAAATATAATACAATTACCTCATAAAGCAAAAAGAGGTTTTTCTTATAGAAATATACAATTACATGAATCAAATATACAATCATTATTCTAGACCCATGCTTACCCAACTGATAACCATAATTTTTTTTCAAAAGATTTGCAAATTCACTTAGTTTCTAACGCTTTAATTCAAAACCAGTCTCTACACAAAATAACTTCCAGCTACATGTTTCTCCTGTATACTCGAGAGATGTCTAATAGGGATATGAAAAACCAATGCCATTTCCACAAAACATACGTTAGTTAGGGGAATTTTATGTTCTTAATTCATTGAAATCATAGATGAGGAAACAGATCTAATGGTTTTTCTCTCTCTAAGCATGCCTTACTACCCGTTGAGATTATATGTTTATTTACTAATAACACTAATGTGTTAGGGATGGGTGAGGTTAAATTAAGAGGAATTGTACTCCTATTTAGCTAGATATTTGGAAGAAGGAACAAGAAAGGGGGCATGAAAACATATAAAAGGGATGAACAAAATATGGTTTTTACTATGAAAAAGAGAACACAGTTCACATTTTACATTGATGCCACTGGACAAAGAGGTAGTGACAATCTTGAAGAAAGTCGATCGATATTGCCCAATCCCTCGACTTAGGTTTCATCCTATCGAAACTCATCAGGGAAAGTGTGAAATGCACAAGGCAACTTCCTAAAAGAATTGATAATTTAGTTAAGTGTTGAGAGATTCTAAGTGAAACTTTATTCTGACTTCATGACCCTATATTTCGTTATGTATTTTTACCATTTAAATGTTAGAAGACAACCCTTAGCCCATTAGACCTACAATTATTTTTTAAAGGGCTGGGTACACTTTTTCAGGACTGGGGAAAAACTCTGGTGCTAAATAATTTAAAAGTAGGATTAGTGGACTTTCTCAATCTCAAACCAATATTTCATTGAAAACACTTCTATTCAAAATAAAAATGCTCCACACACTCTTTAATAGCAAAAAGTTAGCAATGATAGAATAAATGTTACTGTTCAGTCTGCCAAGGTAATTCAGCAATGAATATTTATGAATGAAATATAGCGAAACATCACCTGTGCTATCATCATCACAGTAACATCATAATAGAAAGAAATAATTGCATAGACCTTATTTAAGTATTTAGGAAGACGACTGCAAGAGAGGTTAATAAAGAGATAGGAGCAGATAAGAGAGATTGTAAAATTATAAGAAGAATATAAACAATTAAAGCAGGAGGAATGGTAGTGGAAGGTGAGGCATTTTATTAAAATGACCTGACCAAGGGGTGGAAATAAATCATAATAATGATGATAAATTACCTAATGGCTTAGAAATGTATTAACACATTGTGGAAACATTAAATTAATGTGATAAAGATATCTCTTTAAGGATGTACGAAGCTTCGACTTGGTTTCGAAAAAAAAATTCCTTAGAATATTTGAGATATTACACGCCTTATTGGTGGTTCAGAACCTTATTTAATTATAAGATGGACTTAACAACCAGGCTCTAGGACAGTAATTTAAAAATCATCCGATCTGAATGTATAATGTTATAATTAATGGATTATTAGAAAGAATGTTAACATTTAGCTACTATTTTTATTTTCTATTATTCAGATTATTAAACTAATGGATTTGATCCGACCCCCAAAAAATAAAAATATTAGCTATGAGAAAAAAAATCTGATTTTTGAAAATTACAATCGTGAAAGCTAAAATATTCAATGTATGTTTTATATATGTTTCAAATATTTTTAAGTGATATAGTAAAATGTTGTTTTTCACTAATAGTTTAATTTATACAATTAAAATGAAATATTACAAATAAATGCGCAGTAATTTTTTTAAACTGATTTCAGTGCAGAAGGAATAACCAAAATGTATTTTTTCAAAGCACTACCAACTAACAAAAAATATTAGAACTTCCTATAACGCTACTTTAAGGAAAACCTCTTTTCATTTTTTAAGGTACAATTTGTTAGACGTGGAAGAAGGTATAAGAAAGGAAGCCAAGCTGAAAGGACAGTTAGGTTAGGTCTTAATATAACACAAACTTGTCTTTTTTTCTTTTTCTAACACTCTTCACACTTTGATCTTCTGATTACCTTCAAAGTTATACATGAGTTTAAATTGTGAGGTGTGAACATAATGAAGAGTGAAGTCAATCTATTTTTATACTGGCCTAAACTAATTATACTTTTAAGTTGTTAAGTTGGCTTCCTGCATTGTAACATACATTATTTAATTATAATGTGGGAATATGTGACTCGGAATTATAAATATCTTTTTAAAACTGAATTTCATTTCTAAACATGACTGTCTCAAATTCCCAAGTTTGAAAGCGCTCAGCAACATACTGACCATTATGGCATTGACAATGTCATTCTGGTTGTTCTTGAGTGCCTTGATGGCCTTCCCCCTACTGACGTTGGCCTGTGACATGACGAGGTCAACATCCTTCTCCTCCACACCTGTCTCGTCAACATCTTCTTCCTCAGACTCCTCTTGAATGGGTGCCACTACCTGTAATATACAAAAACAACTAATGAGGTTAATCAACTGACATAGGTGGATATTAAAGATGTAACTCAATTGGAACCATTAAGTTTTTTTTATACATACACATAAAGCTCAAACAGGAAGACGCAGTGCTAAAAATAATAATCATACATGTTCATATTTCCTTGGAAAGTATTAAAAATAAGTTATTTTACTAGAATTTGAGACAAATATTTTTACTAAGCACCGAATATTTATTAACTGTTTAGATTATACGCATATATACTAATTATAATAGTGAATAGGGATGAGTAAAGTTGAATTTTTATGAAGTTTACACGCATTTGTACAAAGGAATAACCCAAGTACACCCAACCAAGATTCAAATTCCAATCTCCCAGTCATCGGTAATCTAGTCTATTGCAATAGTGACGGCTAAAACCATGCAGCCAACAAATCAGGTATCAATTAATTTAAAGTGTACTTTGAACTCCCATTTTAATAAATAATAATAAAAATAATAATAATAATAATAATAATAATTAATAATAATATTTAGCCGCGTCTTACTACCCGTTCGGGTTATACGCTTTAAGTACTAATTACGCTAATGGAATAGGAATTGGGAAGGTTTCATTAGAGGAAGTGAACCCGCATTTGCGTGGAGGGAGAGTGGAAAACCATTTAGGAAAAACCACCCCCAGTTCACCCGACTGAGATTCGAACCTCGCTCTCCCCATCCTCAGCAGTCGAGCTCAACACGACAAGCGTGTTAGCCAACTACGCCAACGAGGTGGGTAACTCCCCTTAATAACTCCCCACACAAAGAATATTCCTTATGAAGAAATTAAAGTACACACACGAGACCAGTGGAGTTCTGGTCATACAAATCATTGTCAAATTGCTCACAGTTTGACTGCCAGCACCATCTGCAGCTGGAGAGTCTTGAGGAGCCTTAAATTTCTCCGCCTCTCTAACCTGGGCCTGTTGGCTCAGGTCTTCAATCTGGAACAGACAAGACCGATATTTAATTACACATAAACCATTCGATACCAATGAAACTAGAGTTGTTACGATTTAGATTCTTAAATTTTAACCCAATTTTTTTATTCTTGATTCCTTAACATTTATGATCTCAAACTCTTTTTTGCATCCATGCCCCATTAAAAATATGTTAGTTGTTTACATTGTATAATATTTAATTGCAAAGAGCAACTTACAAAAAACCACTAAAACGTAATGATGGTAAAAGATAGACAAGAATCAAGATATCGAAAATTATGCTACTAAGATTTATCTTAAATTCTTTAGATATTGGCAAGAATTGAGGTTATTGAGGAACCAGATTGATATGGGTACACACACAGAGGTCCACTTTTTCAATTCGAAACAAAGTCGAACCGAATATTATAAAATCTTCCCGAAGCTGTATTGAAGTTTGAATATACATAAAAAGTTTAGTGTTAGTATAAAATATAGCATGTTGCTATTTTAGGTATTAAATTTATTTTACAATATATTATATCACAAACATTTTTTAAATATTTCAATAAAATGATGAATATATTATTATCACAACATGTAATTTAATTATGCAAGATTTTTGTCAACTGAACATTGATTTGAGATGACATATTGACCAAGTTTATGTTTTAACTTTAAATATTTTGATTGGTGAAGCTTCGTAACTGTCAAATTTGGAATTTTACTTTCGAATCAAAGTTGAAGATGACAAATATTCAAAGCAGAGTGCAAGTTTTTGAAGCTTCGCCGCCTCCCCTCTCCCCCCCACCTCAATTTGACATTCTTAACTCCAAACAAAAGACATTTTGTGATGGATAATTTACTACATTATATACGAGGGTCGTCCAGAAAGTAGAACCTAATTTGATTTAAAAAAATTCAAACAAAACATTTTTAATGTAATTTTTTTACTATGACATTCCTTGTTTATTTTCTACCTAGTCCTCACCAAGGTTTAGGCACTTGCCACATTGTGCGACTGATTTTTGTATCCTTCACCATAGATATCTGCCTACCATCATTACATCTAACCATTCCTTGACTGCAGCCTTCACTTCATCATTTTCAAATCATGTCCCAACCAAAAATGTCTTCAGTTGAATGAAAAAGTGAAAATCACTTGGAACCAAGTCTGGAATATGCGTTGGGTAATCCAAAATAACAAAACAAAATCTTGAAGCAGTTTCTGTGTCTTGCTGCAACAATCAGGGTGCATTATCATGCAGAAGCACCATACTGCTTGGCAATGAATAGGCCCTGCCGTCAGTTTTGAATGGTCCACCATAGTGTTGCGCAATATGCTTATTTGCATTGATTGTTGTGCTTCGTGTAGTAACTCAACAAGCAAGACACTACCTCTCCGGTCCCTAAAAATTGTGGCCATGACTTTGCAGATGGAAAGTGTCTGTTTGAATTTCCTCCTTTTTGTCAGGGATCGATGACGGTGCTCATTATCAGAAGTGAAAAAGGGAAACCCAAGTTTCATCCCATGACAATGTGGTCAGTAAATTTGTCACAGCCTCGCTCGTAATGTCCAAGAACCTCAGTGCATCTCCCATGTGTTTTTTTATATGCTCATCAGTCTGTCAATATACGTAGCAACCCCCCCCCCCCCCAACTTTTTCTTTTTGAGATGACACACATGGATTTGCGAACTATTAAGTATGGAATTTTTTTCGTGAAGATCACCAAGCGGGCCTGTTAAATAAATTAGTCAATTTGTTGCTTCAATTATTTGGTAATGTGATGGACACCGAGATCGCCCATTGTCGTGAACATTAGTTCTCCCCGCATTAAACATTCAACATCAAATCTCACAGATGATTGATCCAATACACCCTCACTATAAAATGCCATAATTTGATGATAAATGCTACTAGGCTGGAAATTTCTGAGTTTAAGAACTCAATAATAGGTTGCACTTCACAGTAGGTGGAATTCTAAATTCAAACATTCATTCTAAACACCACAAAAATGGTAAAACTGATGCTATAGGCATGAAACTCGAGTGGAACAAAGCCAGCGAGTGACTAAAATTGGGAAACCTTGAATTCAATATTGAGCTGCAGGAGTAATGTGTGCAAACAGGTATTACTTTCTGGATGAGCCAATGTAATGATATACTAAAATTAACACAGTGAGCTCCAGATGGCATGATCAAATGTGCTCGTCAGACCAAATTAACTTTTTGGCCCCAATCAACTTGTAATAGTTCATCTATTTTTTCTTTAAAATGTAGTATAAATGGTGGCACGACAAATTCGTCCCTTGAGTGTTTTTCACCCGATATGGATAACAAACGATACCAAATCTCTTTTTAAACTTATCCAACCACCCAATACTGGCACAAAAATCATCTCTTTTGGTAAATTTCTGATAAAATCGATTACTTTCCCTTTCAAAATTTCTCCAGTGATAGTGTGTTTAGAATGCTCTTGCATGAACCACATGTAGAGAACGTTTTCCATTTTGAACAATCACCAACTCGTAATGTTTTACGGTTTCCTGATCCAGACTACATCGTCTTCATGTCTCCACTATCTTCTGTCTGTTTTTCTTAAGATTGTGCACAGTAGCACACCCAACTTCAGACTCTTTCACCAGTTTGCACATGTTTTCTCCACTATCTAACTTCTTTAAAATCTCCATTTTCTCTTTCAATGTTAGAGTCTTATGATTCCGTTTGCTCGACATTTTGACCTATGCTATTTTAATGACAAATCACTCACAAAGCGAAAGGTACGTGCTTAAGCAGGAATGTGCATGCAGCAGTAAGTATATGTGCTAATGTAAGCAAGCTTTAGCTCAAACTGAGAGAGGAAGGAGCGTGGGCGGGCGTAGGTAGCGGTAGAGAAGAGGGAGGTGCAGGCGGAGAGAGTGGTGTAGTAGCGTAGAGGGCTGATGTACTGAAGTGCCGGATTAGTGAGAATCTACTGTGTGTATATATATATATACACATATACATGGTTTTATCATTTGGTGTTTTAGGCTAGGTTCATTTGTTTTGGTCCTATTAGTTATTAAATAAAAATAAAAATAATGATTGGGCTACTTTTTATCAAACAAAATGCTAAATTTTGGACATCTAAAGCATGAGTATGATAACAATATTGTTATTTTTCAAATTTGATAAAAACAAATCATGTAAAGAGCTAATGTTTATTCCTGAAAAAGACAGAAAAACTGAGAGATACAACTACTATTTACAATTAAAATAAATCCAGAATTCTTAGGTTTTTGGCAAAGAAAGCAGTGTTCAAACTATTTTTCCTTTCATCTACAGTTTCTCCAAGTGTTTCCACTTCTTTGGGCTATTTTCTGGATCGGTTTCACACATAGTTTTAATGTCCTCCAACATACCCTGTGCAACAATAACTTCCTGCAAGTTCTCCCCTTCTATATTGGCCTCTTCAATCGTTCATTAGCTTCTTTGAACAGCTGCTTCATGATTCTTTATAGCCTGTGATATCTTACTTTCTAATTCACTAATTTTTTTCCTGGACTCATAATTTTAAATTTTAATTACTTGAGCACCGAAGGCGCAAAATGGGAGAGAAAGAACTTATCTGAAAAAGAACTATAGGAGATTAACCACAAAAAAAGATACTAAAAGCTAAACAAGAGGCCGTATCCTAAGCCTGCATACTGTCCACAACCAATTGGTAGTACCCCCAATAGGACACATTACCTTTTCAAATTATTTAATTTATTATTTTTAGCTAACATAAATTTCTGTAGTGTAATGGTGATATTATGACATAAAATGTTTTATTATTTATAGATGTGTCCGAAATGGAAAATAATACAAGCAGCATGCTTTGTGCATGTCCAATGCGATTAAACACAATAGCCATACATGAATGTATTCCCGAGGCACCCATTGGTCTAGACGGAAAGTTCAATCGCAGACCTCAATATGTTAAAACTAGGGATCTGCGAGTACCCGAGCTCAAATCTTTAATAGAATCTTGGAATTAAACTCAACCCTTTTTTTGGGCTCTGCAAATTGAGATTGTTGTATTAGGTTATTTTTATGTTGTATTGTGGGGTTGATGGATGAAACTGTATTATTTTAATAATCATTTGATTTTTAAGACACAGTAGTTAAGTTTTTAAAGTATATTTTCCTTGAATTAAATCTCAATCGACTCTAAGAGCTTTTTGAGAAAATCAACTCGAAATGGAAGATCTTGAATTTACAGACCATTAGTTTAAAAAACAAGACTTAAACTACTACTTGTTAAAAAGGTAAAATAATCCCAATTGATACATTTTAGGTTCTCGATGGAGATTAAACCCCGAACTCTTGGTTAGTAAATAGACACACAGCCCACTATGACACAATGAATCAACTATAATTAATATTACCTTTGCCTCTCCAAATACAATGTATGTATCTGACGCTGGGTTCTTGTATACATCAGGCTTGTTAATGACAAACAAGATATTCTTTGATTTCCTTATCGTCACTCGGCTCACACCTTGGACCTACACAAAATAATAATAAGAGTTGTTAATAGAGACAGGTCAGCTACTTCCAAATTTCCAGCCTTTCCGACCAGTTTCCACCCTGTAACTACCTCACAAATTCTCAACCTTTGCTTGCTTTTCAAGAACGCTTAACGTGTTTTCCTGCAATGCTAGAACAAATGTTACTGTTCAGTCTGCCAAGGTCATTCAGCAATGATTATTTATGAATGAAATATAGCGAAACATCACCTGTGCTATCATCATCACAGCAACATTCATTATAAACATTTTTAATGCATATTTTTTCCAAACAAATGCTTAACATATTAACAAATTACCTCTCAAAAATGTATAAAACTCTCATACCCATAAAAATACATTTTGGCCCCATTTCCCTTTTTCTTTCAGAATAATATATCAACAGGGGAACAATGTATTTGTTTAGTTGTTTATTGCAAAGGCATATATGAAAAGCTTTGTGAAAGACCTGATCATAAAAATGTTCACCCCATCCACCAGGTTACATTATTTAAAAAAAGTGAAAGTGTAGCCCTTGAGACACTCAAAATAGAAAATCGCTGTGCTGAAGCCAATCAGTATTAGATAAATGAATCCCTTCCGACTCGTTTTCATGACCCAGAAGTATTTTAGAGATAATGAAATTACTTGTTTTTCTGCAGTCAAACAAAATGGATGTATGATAGGCACACCAATTCATTTTTTAGCATAAACAATATTAAGGTAACCTGCTTCAGTGGCCACATGGTCTAAAGCGATACTCTCGCAGTAGACTAGACTGTCAATGACAGGGAGATTAAGGTTTGAATCAGGGTGGTTTTTCCAAAATTGTTTCCCATTCTCCCTCCATGCAAATGTGAGTACACTTCCTATAAATATAATCTTCATCATCCTTAAAACCACTAGTGTGATTAGTACATAAGTGTATAACCCGAACAAGTAGTTTTTTTCCCCAAGGTAATAGTTATTCTTATACATAATAATCTCATCATAAAACGTTATTAAGACTATAGTAACATAGGTAAGAATAACTAGCACACAAATATCGAGAACAATCAAGGAGTATACTGAGCTTGTCAGGATCCGAAAATGGAATGTCAAGTGATAATACGCCGCAAGTGTTAAGATAGGGCCAAATTTTCAAAGAACCTTATCTGATAGTTAAAAAGTTCCTAATTCTACTTTCATAAATTCTTATGTCAAATTATGTAATCTGTAACTGTCACTTTAGATAGCTAGTCAAATAGTCACTAAAAGCCTGACAACACAACCAAATCTTGACCAATGATGTTTGTATGAATGCCACTGTTCAGTCTGCCAAGGTCATTCAGCAATGAATATTTATGAATGAAATATAGCGAAACATCACCTGTGCTATCATCATCACAGCAACATTCATTTAAAACTTATGTCATTTTTTAACAAATTCTTCAAAACTAAGCAAACCATAAGAATCAAGAGAACATCCATCTCGAAGGTAGAATAGTGTTCATATTTATGGAACCAAAGCTTAACTCTGCTCGAAGATTGAAATGAATTTGTTTGAATTTATATGAAAGATAATTATAATGGAAAGTCTTTTGATACCTTTTAGATCCACCTTATAATTATTAACAGGGCTGGATTTACGTATGTGGGGACTCGGGGCAGCATACAGTGTGGAGGCCCCCATAAAACCATATAAATCACATCATAGCATGTCCGTAGAAAGGTAAAATTTAATAACTTTTTGATTTACATAAATGTAAATATAACAAAGTTAAATGAAGTAGGCTACATAAAGACTTCATAAAAAGTGTTGGAGCCAGAAGAGTCTACAGGAGTTATGTTGGTCCAATGTGTCAGGAAAACTTCTCAATTTGGCATGATAAATGACTTTTATTACTATTGATATGCTTAGCGTGCGCGCACACACACACATATATAGATTAGGTCATTTGTAGCAAGAAAGGCTTGTATAACCCGAACGAGTAGTAATATGTAGTGCTAAAAATAAAAGAAATAAAAAAGTAGCACGAACCAATATATTAATACTTCAATATTATCATCAAAGGCACCTTTACAAATAAAAATCATTGTTAGCATGAGGAGGCGATGGGAAATCCACAACAATATTTCCTTTTTTATAAACATGCAATAACTTTCGAGTAGCAGAGATGCGCAGTGTGTCTTTGACAGACATTTCACTAATCAACTGGGATCAATTTGGTAATTTAATATATTTAAAAATAATATATATAATAATAAATAATAACAATAATAAACATACAATAATAATATTTAGCACCGCGTCTTACTACCCGTTCGGGTTATACGCTTTAAGTACTAATTACGCTAATGAATTAGGAATTGGGAAGGTTGAATTAGAGGAAGTGAACCCGCATTTGCGTGGAGGGAGAGTGGAAAACCATTTAGGAAAAACCACCCCCAGTTCATCCGGCCGAGATTCGAACCTTGATCTCCCCGTCCTCAGCAGTCGAGCTCAACACGACAAGCGCGTTAGTCAACTACGCCAACAAGGCGGGTAGTTTGGTAATTACTTGCTCAACAGTTTGCCAGGCAGTCGCTCAGTAACTCGCCCGCTCTCTCCTTGTCAGTCTACCCGAACACTTAAGGTACCTTTTCTTGGATCACATCACATAATCCTCCACAAATGACACTTCTACAAATAGTATGCTACTTAACTACCTCATTAAAACACAAACTGCACTCACTAAGAACAAAAAAGAAATCTGAATTTCAACGTTTCTCAAGAGTAGCTGACTAAATTTGTCAAAGCAATAACAAATTGGAAAACAAAAATTGTATCAAAGGCACAGCTGAGAGGAATCTCCGCAGCACGCCGAAAGGGAGGCCAATGTATTTATAGTATTTCACAAAATTGTAAATGATTCACAGGGACTTTCCTAGTAAATCTTTCTAGTGTCGTAGGACTTTTATTTTTAATTTAAGCTGCACACACATTAATTTATTTATATATTATTTAATAGAAGAATAACAATATATTTGACACAAAAAAGAAATCAATTACAATAGAAAATTATAGTTTTTCTTTCTTTCGGGGGTTTGGGGGGCCCTGGGCCGATCGCCCCTCCCCTTTAAATCCAGCCCTTGGAGTTGATACACCAAGGCTTCGACCCTGACTCCTCTATTTTTCTATTGTTCAACTCAAAGACTCTATAAATGGCTAAAGTATATTAATTAGTAATAACAAATTTATGGTGGTAAAATATTTCAATACAAATTGCTTCATGGGAAGCTTATTCTAAACTGTGAATGTATATTTAAATAAATTTGTCAAACAAAATTACTTACATTGGTCCTAAAAACCAAAAAGGCCTAGAATTAATATATTTACCGTAGCCTACCCAAATACTGCTTGACCTTCAACTCGTTACATCTAGATGACTCACTCCCTGTTCATTTACTATGTGTTGTTTCACACTTTGGCTGCTTGTGGGTTTTATTGAGTTGGGCCCACTTGGGCAAACTATGCCAGTTAATAAATCAAATGAGACATATTTTTAGACTACTTGATTTTAGTAGTGGCCGAAAGTGAGCTTCCTATAAAAAATTAGGGTTTATGTATACAGTGATAAGGAAACCAAACTAAGTGAAGACTATTGTATATGGATGGGCCCTCAAATCTTTTGAATCCTTGAGGATATTTGAGATTCAAATTTGAATTTGTAAAATAGTGGATGTGACCCAACTCTACAAAATGCAGCTTTCATTACTCACTGGGTTCAGATTAACTAAAGCTGCTAATAGATGTGATGTCCTTCAAATTCTGAAGAATATAAGTCTATTTATGGATTCTAAAAACAATTCAAATATAAAAAAAAAATCTTAAATTTTGTTCTAGAATTACTATTATGCTATCCAACCCAAAATAATTATAAGATAAACTTCATAACCAGACCCCAGTAAATTTAACCAAGACTACCATAACTGAATACAGTATCAATGTTTGTAAGATATTTGGTGTCTAATGTGTGGCAATATTGGACACCAGTGGTTTATGTATGATCTGTTTATATTGTGGGCGGGGGCTTATATAGAAGTTTACTGATAAAACACACACACACACACACACATAATCATTTAGTTAATAACACAATACAACAATGTTAAGGCCTATATGCCAAAAGAAAGGGGATTATTGACATATAGTTACTATTACTATTTGGGTGAAATTATGAGAGGGATTAAAAAAAATTGAAATTTACTCATTTCTATATTACCTACCACAGCCTATGAAAGGCTGGAATGCTGAAGATGGATAAAATAGAGTTTGAATCCTAATCGAATATACTTAGTGTTTATTTCCAATGGATGGCTTCCCACTCTCCCTCCACATGAGTGATACCTTACTCTTTTTCTTCTTCCTGTTTTCCCATCCCTTAAACATTAGGATAGTTAATATATTTACTAATTATGCTAACATTGTTTCTGCCTATGTGTAGAGATAAAGTAGGAAACCATTAGGGGGGAAAACATTGAGGTAGTGACATGGTGGAAAAAAGTTTTTACTAATTTTTTTTATATAAAAATTAGAAGCTGCACACTATTCATATATAATATATACTTCTAGGAAATCAGGCAATTTTTTTTTATAACTTTGAAGATGGTAGGCCTAGGCCTAGACCTATTACATTATGAACAAAATTGTTCAAAAGAACTTAAAAACAATTAAATTAATGAATGTATGTCACACATTTGACTAACACCTACAAGTGCATCTTCAAACCTACACTAGAATAAAATGTTACCATTCAGTCTGCCAAGGTCATTCAGCAATGAATATTTATGAATGAAATATAGCGAAACATCACCTGTGCTATCATCATCACAGTAACATTTATTATAAACCAAGTTTGCGAGGACATTAACTCACTGTTTTGAGTCCTAGTTTGGACATACTCACTGGTTTGAGTCCTAGTTTGGACATTAACTCACTGGTTTGAGTCCTAGTTTGGACATTAACTCACTGGTTTATCCTAGTTGGACATTAACTCACTGGTTTGAGTCCTAGTTTGGACATTATCTGCGCGCTTTCTTCTCCCCTCGTGATTGCTTGGCCTTGCTGACCATGTCTATGGTAAGCCTGCGCTGCAGCCCCGGGGTAGATTCCTCCCGACTGTCCTGTGCCTGGTTCCTCCAAATCTGGATTGTATCGTCAGAATCTGACTCCGTGCCAGAACCCGCCGCCGACCCATCTTTGCGTGGCTCGGTCATTGACGCTGTCGCCTTGTCCAGTTCAGTCAACTCTGGCATCGTGAAAAAAGACCTAGCTGATTAAAAAAAAAGGGATTGTAAATGTAGACTAGAAGAAGTTTTAAACATTAACAAAAAGTTTACGACATAGTGTAAAACATTGATTATAAGGCTGTTTAATAAAAAAAAAGGAATGTGTTTCTTGTCATTTATCAAGAAATTAAATATTTTCTCAAGTCCAATATGTTTTTTAATTTAATGTAACCTTGCACTTATTTTCTGATGAAAAGGGAAACCTATATTTCACCAAGCCAGGAAATGAACCCAGGATCCTTTTCTCAGTAGACAGCCATGCTACCAACTGAGCTTAGGTGTTAAACGAGTATTAACCAAGCTGGTATTTATTAACATTTTGAAACAGTAATTTAATGTTTCCTAGTCAGTAACTAGAAACTCTATGTCCAGGCTTACTTATTTCATGACAAGTTAGTTATATTTGAATAGCTTCGTTGAACCTAATATATTTCAAAGTTAATAAAGCATCACTCTTATGTAAGGTGCATAAATCAATCACAAATTACAGGGTGTCCAAATAAAATATATTTAAAATTCCCTAACTTTTTACGGCTTTCCAGAGCCAATTTCCAACTTTTGCACACATTATTCTATTAAAATCACAACTTGATGTAGGCCTAGCCCTAATGATATTTTTTTAACTGAAGCAATGGGATATTGAGTACCGTAGTTGGGAGTTCAGTGAAACCATATTGAGTACACCAGCACCATTTGAAATTGTTGTGACACACATTATTTTTTAGTTTATTCTTATTCTATAATATATATAGCGATGCATGTGCATAATCGTGACTCAGCTTTGGCTAAAGACGTGGTAAAAGGCTGTAAAGACAATACAAAAATTACATGTTAACTTTTAGAATTAAAATTAGATGTTCAATTGTGAAAAAGAGATTAGCGGTGAGTATTAACCAGAAGAAAAATGTTATGTTGACTATCTTAAGTAAAAGTTTTTTTTTGGTGTGTGAATATATGTGAAAATTCCAATATATGATAAAATTCCCTGGCTTAATTCCAGGTCGCTGGACACCCTGTTGTAGTTCAAATTTAATTTGATGTTATTCAGCGCTAAGAAAATGGTTCTATACTATGGCCAGTACTAGTTGTAACATTACTGTATGCAACTTCCAATTTCAGTTGAATAGATGGTAGTTATAGATTACAATTCTCAAAGTTTTATTTAAAATCCTTAGTGTGTTGTTTTAAAGAGCATTTATCAACACTAAGCTTCACATTGCAAACAATATAGAATAGTTATGAATTATAATTTGCCCAGGAATCAATTTGGTACCCTACATTGTTAATTATTATTATTATTATTAGCACCGCGTCTTACTACCCGTTCGGGTTATACGCACAACACACTACATTGTTAATACTTTGAATTGGGTTCACAGAATTTCTAGTTACTATATTACCCGACTCAATATCAAAACTAAATCCTAATTATTTATAGCTTATGAATATTGACTAACCACATTTCAATTAGTTTATTAGATTGTTTACTTGTATCTAATAATGAATAAATTGGCAATGTAGGCCTATGAAAACATTCAAACATTATTAATGATTCATCCTAAGTTGAGACCAGATGTAAACAAAGTCATGTGGGAGTCTATGCTCTGGTTTGCTACTGAACGGATTTCAATGGTATCTTTTCACTGAATAATCCTTCCTATGTTTTAAAATAACATTAGAAAATTATTATTTAACTAAAATTATCTCATTTGATTTAGAAATTATACTTTAAGCTTTGCAAGCACTATGGAATACCAACAAACTTCTGACTCAGCAATTAAGGACCCTATGGTAATACAGTCCTCATCACATGTTAATGTAAAGTCTGCTACGGTCAGTTGACAATATTCATCTCGGCATTGTTAAATGACGGTTGTGAGTGTTGAATGCTTCCCGACTATTTATGGTGTTTACCGAGTCCGGCCCAAGTTTTGTTCAACTTAAAGATAGGAAAAGTTCAAAAAGATTAAAAAAGATTCTGGTTTTAAATGTTTTTGATAAATTTAACAGTTTAGAAGATACTGTCGACTGTATGGTTATACTGGATATGACAATGACAGCACCAAGGAAGATAGGCAAGAGTCTGACTCCAGTTTCAGTGCGATTGAACCTTTATTAGACAGTGATAGTATTTTAAAATAATATTATAAATAATTTATTAAAAATTTAAAAGCTTAAAAATTAAAAAATCATTGTGACCTACCTACTTTGCTATGGTACTTATTCATACATAGCCACACCTGTTTAAAATATTGCAATGGTGTTTCACCAATCATGTAGGCCCTTCGCATAATGATATGAGAATGTTTGTTTACTAAGGTTAGGATGAATCAATAGGCCTAATAGTAGATTGATAGTGACCAAGAGCTGGTGCTAGTACTATGTATTGTTGAGGAACATGGCGTGAGGGTGTATAAGGAATTTTATTTCTCATAAAAGTTAACCTACGCTTAATAAAAAAAACGCCTTATATTCATAATTCCTGTACCAATATGTAATTGTAACAATTAATTATTTTCTTTTGGCTTGATAGTGAAAGCACCAGTTTCCAAAAAAATCAATCAGCTCCACTCATGTATTTGATATTTTCTGATCAGTTTGTAGGTTTCCATTTGTTAAATACACCCTTTCACAGCTGCACATCGTCATGTGTTAATAATTTTAAAAACTGTGATCAAGTCCAAGCGGCTTTCGGCATGTTGATTTAAGACAAAAGATAATAAAGGCACCCAGAGAACAATAGTTTCACTCATATATTTAAATTATAAATTACTATTACAGGGTATCGTATGTCATGAATAGAAATGAAAAAAAAATTGATTTGTCCAGATTAAGTCACTGCCTAGATCTAATCATAATTTTAGGTAAAAGGAGTTTGTTAATCACACTTAATAAGGAATAAAAGCTTTTCATTCCATAAAAAAAAGTATTTCGAAACTCATTAACAGTATAAGAATGACTATCATTTATTAAGGACGTGATAAAACCAATATTTACTAAATTAAATATGAAGATGTTAAAAATAATAGCGGATTATAAATATGAAATATTTCTACAAACCTTATATACCAAAATTAGAAAGAAAACCGCCTGATAATACGATGCGATCTACGAGAACTAGGCTTGCCAACCAATGATATATTATTGTATACAAATTCTCGTTACACGTAAAATATTTATTTCATGGGTAAGGAGCCATTATCAACTGTATGAAGCTCTAGCGCTAGTAAACCCATTTCTCCTTTAATGACAGCCATTTAATGTCGAAAATTTATATTATTAAAAGCTTAGAACTTTAAATAAAACCAACTACATTTTAGGTAGAGAATTTGAAAATATAGCTGGGAAAATCTTTTTTGGCCTTCATAAAAATGGCCTACTTTCAAATGTCATGACATGACATTAAATTATATTTATTTTGCTAAGGTTTGCTTAACGAAATTTTGCCGAATTATTATTATTACGCTATAAAGCAGTACCAGATGAACTTTTTATGCATTAGTTGGATAAATTTGTAAACATAAAGGTGAATAATGAAAAGCTCCATGAAATCACTAAAAAATAAAATTTGGGACCTTCAATAAATAAATACATACAACATACATACATACATACATACTACATACATACATACATACATACATACATACATACATACATACATACCATACATACATACATACATACATACATACATACACACATACATACATACTATACATACATACAATACATACATACATAACATATACATACATACATACATATACATACAATACATACATATACATACATATACATACATACATACATACATATACATACATATACATATACATACAATAATACAAAATACATAATACATACATAATACATACATACATACATACATACATGCATATATGATACATATTTACATGCATACATGCATACATACATACATACATACATACATACATACATACATACATACATACATACATGCATACTGTAATGTAATTGACTTGCCCCTGAAAAGTATGTGAAAGCATTGACAATAATATCGTCCTAATTTTATAAACGTATCTTATTTAATTTAAATTATAATCTATTAAATGGCGCTTAAAGCACTTCTTCTTCTAAGAAGGCAAAAGCCACTGATCAGTGACGTCACGCACGTGACATTAGTAAAGTCAAGTTGACAATATAAGATTTTAAATGATAGCTTCTCTTTCTGGAAAGTTCGAATAAAGATTTTAAAATGTAACTTGAGTCATTTTCCGGCTCTAGAACCTCCCAGTAAAACCGAGATGTTTTTGTCTTGTATTTTGTTTTTCTAAACTAAACCTTCTCGAAGCTTCCATGAGCAATGGATATATACGAAGGATGGTGCAATGTAAGGGCAGTACTGCACAGAACTCACTATTCACTAGTCACTAGCACAGCTCCTGTCCGCGATCCCTACAATAGGCCGCTTATATATTTCGACGACATGATCTATTTTCTCTAGAAACAAACTGAGATTTATAAATAAAAAACATGTCAACATAAAAAGTGTGTATTAATTATACAATAACTCTTTAATTGGCGCTCGATCACGGGGCTATAAATACCAATTAACTCACAACATCAAAAAACCGTTCCGATTTAATTAGTGCTCGACCACGGGGCAATTACCAGCTAATTAAACGGTGTAACTTCAAGCGACGCTCAACGCGACGAACCAGAACTTCAATTGGCCCATCGCGGTGCGAGAAATAAACAGAACAGCTTCAATTGGCACCCAACGTGGGGCACGAAATACCTCCCCGAGATAGGCACGAAATACTCCCGAATAGGAACAAATACTCCCGAGATAAGCAGCAGAGCAACGCCGAGGACCGATGGAGGCAGCACGAAATACCTCCCCGAGATAAGCAGCAGAGGACAACGTCGGAGGAAGCAGGAAGCAGCGCCGAGGACCGAGATAAGCAGGAGACAATCCGAGGACCGAGATAAGATAAGCAGCAGGAAGCAGGTCGAGGACCGAGATAAAGCAGGAAGCAGCGCCGAGGACCGAGATAAGCAGGAAGCAGCGTACCATCAACCATCACCAAAGAGAAGACTGGGGGTGGAGACGAGTATAAAGAAGAGATCACAGATAAGTCATCAACAGAAACTTAAATTAATTAGTGAAGAATTATTTTATGTCATTTGTGCATTTTGTGGGTGGAACAGTATAATTTTCTTTATGATTTAAATTAAGGGAACAATAATTAAAAAATGGCAGATTCAAATGATAATAGTGATGCTAGTAGCTGTTCTGAAGAGGTAACATATGAAAATAGACCTAGGAATCAGTTAGGTCTAGAACAATCAGATGAGGAAATAAGAGAAAGTGAACAGGACAATGAAGAGTCATTTGCAGAGGGAGAGCGAGAAGGAGATAGGACAGAAAAAGAAAGAAATGTTATAGTAGATGAGGAAGAAAGAGAAAAGAGTAGGGAACTAACAATGGATCAACTTGTAGTAGATCTAAATCAAATTATGAAAATGTTACAGCAAGTGATAGCGAATAGTGAAAAAACTAATCAAAAAATAGATACAAGTAGCCAAGAAACTAGACAGGAAATTAATCTAATAATATATGCAAATACCCAGGCAATTAATCAGAAAATAGATACAAATCAGACTAAACTTGAACAAATTAATAAAGAACTAAGTGCTAAAATAGAGTTAAGTAAGGAGGTTTGTGATAAGAGATTTGGTTATGTAGAGCAAAAAATAGACAATTAGAGACGGTTCATCAAAACTTAGCAGTACAGTTAAATGAGGTAGATAAAAAGGTATTAGAAGGGGACAATGTAAAACAGATTTTGATTGAGAAGCAAGAAAACTTAAGAAAGGACAGTTCAAGTTAATGGAACAGATTTCAGCTAATAAAAATAAAATAGAAACAATAGAACAAGAATCAGTTAAAGGGTTAAAGGAAGTAGAAATTAAATTTGGGAATCTGGACCTTCAGATAGAACACAATGAAAAGGAAATAAATGAGGTAAAATAAGTACTTGATTCTCAGCAAGACACAAATAAAATTTTAATTAAAGAACAGATAGATGGGATCGTTAATAAGGCAGTAGAAAAACTAGATTAAAAACTTACCGATTTTGTGGTTGAAAATCAAACAAATCTAGGGGAATCTAGTAACTTACACGATACTACCAACCTATTTGCTAAGGGACTAAGAGAAACGTCATTAGCACTTATTCCAAAATTTAAAGGAAAGAGAGGAAATATTTCAGCAGTACAATACATAAATAAAGTGGAAAGAGTATTTAAAGGAGAAAGAATAAATGAAAAAGTCAAAATAGAGATATTTTTATCAGGCCTAGAAGATGAGGCAAAATCTTGGACAGATATTATAGAGAGTGAATGGGAGACATACGAGCAGGCTAGGGAAATATTTTTGGAAAAATATTGGTCTCAAAATAAGCAGGATGATTTTCTACAATTAATTTTTAATGGAAAATATAACGACAAGAATGGTACTATGAGTGAATATTCCAATAAATTTGTGACACAAGTGAAATATTTGCGATACCCAGTAGTAGAGGATAGATTGATAGGTCTTCTAATGAATCATTTTTCAACTCCAGTACAAGACGTTCTCATTAGCATAAATAAACAGAACATCACAATACATACATACATACATACATACATACATACATACATACATACATACATACATACATACATACATAATCTAGCCTTCCCCTTACATACATGCTGTGCAAATAGCTAAGAAAGCAACAAAAATAATTAAATACGTAATCCATTCTCATTAACATTTTTCACAATCTCCTATCCTTGCATACTCCATTTGTTTCAACAACAACCATACACCGAATCATACAGTTTCTTTTATTATTAAAAATCTCCATTCTCCTTCTTTCACACGTTCATCTACAACATTTAATTACGCCCTACATGGCCTAAAGCTTTCTTATGGTCTACAGGGGCATTGCACAGGGAAAGAGGGTTGGTTAAAAGCTTGAAAGTTGGGGATTTTGGGAGATTTGAGATCTGGAGTTGGGAAATTCTAGTCTTATTGTGTAACCGATTACTTTATATTATGAAAGTTCCTAACCACTGACTTGTACTGACAAATTTAAAATTTCTCAACTGTTGATCCCTATTCTACAAAAAATCCCAACTTCAAAAATCATCAAACATTGAAAAGAGATTCCTTCTGTAATAAATTGTAGAGAGCTTAGTTAATCAAGTATTCTAGTAGCGCCGTTATCAGTAGGAAGTGACAACGGCCGGCGAGTCTATGCCGAATACGTTATGGAAACGAAACTTAAGGGAACATGAGCTACTCATTAGCAAAATTTCACTCAGCCCATAGATAAAGGTTTCTCTCACATGGCTCCTTTGTCCTCACTACACAATCTAGTGGATTTTTAATGAAGTTCTGTTCAGACCATGGAGGTGACATTGTAACAAGGAACACTCCTTGAAATTTAGATTGCTTACTTAATAAGTTCAGTACAATTATGACATTTGCATCATGGAATTACTGTTTTATATTAAACTTCATCTCATTTATTTATAATGGATTCTTAAAAGGTGTTATAAATTTGGAAGCCTCAAACTCTAGTGACATGCCATGGAGGTGACATTTCACCATAAAAAAGGATATTTTATATTTATAATCTTTTTTTGTAATAACTTGTAATTTTTTTATTTTCTGTGCTACATATTCATTATATTAAAACAATAGTATATGTGTTAAAATAATTAACACAAATATATAAAAAACCTGTTTACATAAATTGTCCCTAGATTTCGGAATGACTCCAGAACACTATTTATATTTATGATTAGTTTTTTTTATTTACTTATGTTAATTACTTACCTAAATAGTATCATGCCACAGGGTTCACCGGTTAGCGTTGTATTTTATCTTGGTACTAGATAGGTAGGATATTTTACCCAATATTGCAACAATTAAATTATATGTGCTTACTGATTATTTTGCGTCATAAGTTATTTTAAATTTCCTTGTCTTACCACAAGACACATTTTTTTAACTAAAAATAACAACAAAAATTAATAGAGTTTTTATGATATTTTTTATTTAACAAACTTTCGTTTTACACTTATGTTCAGCCTTTCGGGTGTGATTTTTTTTTCCAAGGCCATAACAAGAGTCCTTTTATTTGTATCACATAATTTGTTGGCAACCCCCCCCCCCCCCCCTTTTATTTCACTTGTATTTCATACTTTACGGGGAGATCCAGGACTACCACAAGGACACTTCAGAGGGTAAGTTCCCTGGTAATTATATCTGTCTCTACCGGCCCACCTTCAAACCACAAAAATATCCTTTTTACATCACCGCGGATACCTTGGTAGGTGGAGTCTCACCTAGGTGCTCTACCGACTGAGCTGCTAGCTAGTAGAGAGGGTTGTGATAAAAAGTTTGTTACAATATGTGCAGCTAGGAACAGAGATTGGATTATTTACTATGGTAAAAACACAAGTTTAGTTCATATACCAACTGCACAACTTAATAAAATGAAGAGGGTTCAACCTTTGATCCCGGCACAGATTTATCTGATTGCCAAACCCTCTCACCTTTGACAATACGTGTATTAATCACAACTTGTGAAATGCCAGACCTCCATCGTGTTTTGGACCCCACGTTAAACTGTAGGTCCTCCATTTCATTTCACAATTACTCTACCATTACACATTAGTGTAAGTTCCTATAACCCAAACTGGCTGTAAGCGGTGCTAATGATAATACTAAAATGAAAGAAGAGGTACAATTGACGGTTTTCAGCTTTCGACACAAGATCACACCACTGTCCAGTCACAGATTCTCAAGAACAAACATTTAGCAAAGAAATAAAACCATTCTGACCCACTCACTGGAAATGTCAGCCCACTCCTGGACACATCAGCACATTCCCAGATACGCTGGTCCACTCCGGGGTACGCTGACCCACTCACTGGAAATATCAGCCCACTCCTGGACACATTAGCACATTCCCAGACACGCTGGTCCACTCCGGGCACGCTGACCCACTCACTGGAAATGTCAGCCCACTCCTGGACACATTCGCACATTCCCGGATGCGCTGATCCACTCCCGGGCACGCTGACCCACTCACTGGAAATGTCAGCTCACTCCTGGACACATTAGCACATTCCCGGATGCGCTGGTCCACTCCCGGGCACGCTGACCCACTCACTGGAAATGTCAGCCCACTCCTGGACACATTCGCACATTCCCAGATGCGCTGGTCCACTCATTTCATTATCCACAGCTCAGATTAGGGGTCCTCTGGCTATCACCAATTGTGTATATATAAGGTTCCAAGTCAAGAGTCTGGAATGCTGCATTTCTAGAATATTGACTTAAAATAAAATGAACCCAGACGCTTCCAGACATGTCGCTTTTCTATAAATTACGCTCCTCTCTGTCTCCTCTAATCACCCTGGCAGTGAGACTGACTACACACTTGCTAAACAAAGATGGAGACACAGAGAGAGAAAGCTCGCGCAGACAAATAACACTCGTGCTGAACCATCACTGTTAGCAATCTGACACTAATCTCGTTAACAATATATTTGCTTCGTCACTCGACCCACACTCAGTGAGTGACTCAACCTATCAACATGTCGAGCTTTAAAATAGTCCAAGTGGAAATATGTAGTCACATGAAGTTTCTTGATATGAAACAATGTGCTTTATAGCAAGTGTCCAGACATTGATGACATAAAATTGAGCAAAAATTACTCCAAATTAAAAATTGTAATGAATGCATACCACTAAATCAAACACGCAATTTACAAAATGGAAATAAAACATCCAAGGGCAATTCCAAAATCAACCTCTGACTGGCTGGTGAAAAAGTAAAGAAAATAGAGCAAACATTCTTATTACATACAAAACTTATACACATCACTGTAGTCTACATTACTTTTCCACTTAGTCACCACCCAAATTCAAGTATGGTCGTACCATGGCACCAGCTTTTGCAATCTTCAAGGAATGACGTTGGCAGGGTACCCAGTAAATTGTTGACTCCCTCCATGAGCTGTTTGTTGGTTTCGAAGTGCTGGGTCGCCATCCAGACCTTCCTCTATATGAAGAAATGGTACTCGCTTGGCACTGAATCCAGGCTGTAATCCGGGGGTGGTCGAAAATCTCTAAGTTGAACTGCTCGAGTAAAGCCTTTGTTTGATCCACTGTGTGGGACCACGTGTTGGCCTGCAGAGGAACGACACCCTTGGTGAATATTCCGCACCTTTTGTTTAGGATTTATCTCCGAAGAAGGATCAACCTGCAAAGCTCCTTTGGAATTTCACAATAAAGTCAAAGGTTTATTGTGAAACGATGAAGAAGCTTCGAAGGTCAATTTAAAACGTGAGGAAATTTTTTGAAAATTAATTTCCTCTATTTAAAGTAGTTTTCCCCTTGAATTTTTTTGAAAATTGGATGTGCTAATAACTATTTGGAATTATCTTTGCCTGGGGATTTCTTTTGAAAATTACATGTCTTTAGAAGCCATTTGTTATGATCTTAATGTGGCAAATTTTAGAAAATGTGATAATCTAGAAGCTATAATGAGGGATCCTTTGCCGGAAATTTTTTGAAAATTAATTTAAGGGCCTGGGACGGGGGCGGGGGCAACTGACCCATTTACTCCCTAACCCCCTGGGTGTACCACTGCTCTTAGGACTGTTCCCATTAATGAATTAAATAAAGGGCTGATATTTTCATAAACCAACAATATTCAAGATTTCAACCTTCATACTTATTTTCCACACTATACCTTACTACCCTTAGAGATATCCCCATATTTATTCTAATATAGAGGTAAGAGGTTAGGATTGATAGGAAATGTATAAGCGTTTTCAACCTTGCGTATAAGAAGGATGAGTAACTATTTATTAAAAAAACACCTTTCACATCCGTATGGAATGCGAACCCTGACCTTCTCATTATCGAATAGACAGGAAAGACGATACTGCTTAATTTGTTCACGTGCCCATCAGAGCTGATAGTCTGAAATTACGACTTGAATCTTTGTCACTATTTTACAGTCATTAGAATCCATCCATGTGGAGCTGGTAATTCATTCAACCCTTCAGCTGTCTAGTGATTCCCTCACCATCTCGTAGAAAGAACATATACTAGGGAAGTTCAGAAAGCGTGATGGTTTTCCGTTGCCTACCTATTGAAATTCTACGAGCGAGTGCGGATAATCCTACCAATTTTTCAGGAAAGGTATTTTCACATACCTTCTAAGGTTATTTTTTTACATGCCACATTTGGCATGAGACTAACAGCTTTACTTCCCCTCCGTAGGAAGTAGTGCTATGGATTTGTATCACTCAAAAATAGATCCCTTGACCTTGTTTGTGTTTGAACCCACGAACATCGTGTCCTGAGGCAAGCAACACCGAGGCTAATATAGTTAGAGTAGACCTTCGTTAATCCAAACTAATCGAGACTGGAGCTTGCTTTTACTGGCGAAAATTTGTATTAAGCAGGAAAATATTGAAAAATTGGCGGGGAGAGAGTTTATTTTTCACAAATCTTAAATTTCAGTTGAATGAGTTTAATAAGATCTACATTCATTTAGAGGAACATACATAATTTTACTACAACCTTAAGCATTTATTATCGATGTTTTATACAATTTCCATTTGACTTGGTTTGGGTTTTTCTCCAATTTTCTGAAAATGTTGTTTGGACTATCAGGAATTGTGGACTGCCGAAGCTTGTTCTAACCAGGTTTGACTGTATATCAAAATGTCTTACTTCCTGGTATTTTACACCCTCCTCTTACAGAACCCTTAAATAGTTAAGTGGCAAACGCACAAATGTAAGAAATAAAGTATTGGTTTAAGTGGAATAATAATAAACAAAGATATCGAGAAGGACTGCTCACGCGTAATACTATGGGACTGGCAGATTTAGGGTGATTTTATTCTCTCCAGCTGAAAGGTTGTATGGATATAATTAGATATTTATACTGTTGAGGGGGTCATATAAATCTGGTGTAGCTAAATGTTGAACTTGAGACTGTTAAAATAAAGGACGCAATGGACTATTATTACGATTAAAAACCAACTTCAAATATTTTTACAGACATCCTATTTAATTTTAAATTTCAGGAGTGATCACAAGGACTACTTCAATTAACTTCTGGAGGCATCAAAATTTCAAAAAAGGTTTATGGGAGGGCAACCCCACATAGCTTCTAGAAGAATCTATTTTATTTTAAAAAACTTACCACTTTAAATAACTTCTAGGGATATAATAAAAAAAATATGGGGAAGGACCACTCCAAATAACTTTTAGGGCCATCCATTTTCCAAAAAGGGATCGAGGGAAGATCTTTAGAGCCACCTTAGGCTTGGGGGGCGACAAATACCCGTCGATTTATCTAATTGAGCCCCCTACACAAATAATCTTCCACTTATACTGAGAATGATGGTGGCAATTTTGACAGATGTGAAATAAATAGGCCTACTGTGTAATATTCTGTCAATCTTGGCAGCTTATCTACTAAAGTGTGGAAATTTTGTATTCCCCTCTGCCATGATAAATGTAACTAATGTATACGGTTTCCAATAGAATGCGCTGTGTTCGCTCTCGACACAATGATTGGAGTGTTACTGGTAGACTGGTATTTCTGGGGAAATAAAAAAAGAAAGAAAGAAAGAGAGAGAATTGTGTGATGAAATTGAACAGTGAAATTCAGTTCCCGTTCAATTATATTGTGTAGTGATGTGAAGGGTGGGGTTGTAGCACGTGCGGTATTGGATCCGGGGTAAATTGCGGGTAAGTAATGTGACTCCGGCACTCTGCCCTGCTGAGCCTCCTAGCCTCGACATCGCCGATACCGGCTGGTCGCACTAGGACAACAACGGCACAAAGCTCGGGATTGTTATCAACAATTTAAAGTTTTTTTTTTCAAACGTGGTTTGAAAGATTTTTATTTTTTACTTTCTCTCAACACCTCGGAGAGAAAGTCTTGTGATCTTCAGAAAAATTCGAACTCAAGATTTTGATAAATGTTGACGTTTCATGACCCCCTGAAACTAAAAAAGTTACTCTCGCAACGCCATCTGTCTGTACCTCCAGCTAGAGCCGAAACTATTTTACCAATTAGGATTAAACTTGGTATCTGGGGTTTTCATAAGGTCCCCTCAAGGGATATTTGGAACTAAATATCCATCCTTATATTTAAGGGAAGTTTACTGGAGGGTAATAAGAGAACCAATTGATTTTCTTAATATTCTCTTTAATAATTTTTATAAAATTTTATATCTAGAAACTGTTTTATTATTATTATTGTTAACGAAATGGCAATTCTCATTTTTTTTTATGAAAATGATTTTGAGGGTACTTTATACAAGAGAAATTTTCCAATTTTCATCATTTATCCGCAAATATTTGAAAAATAAATAAATTATCTTTGTAAAATTATAGTGCTATTAAAGATAAAAATCTTTTATTTGAAATATATTTTATAAAACCAATTATTTCTGAGCTATATGCAAATATATATACTTTTAAATTCAGGCCTTTGAAAATTAATTTGACTCTTATGCTCTTTGGTGGACCAAGAAGATGTTTCTCTTTTCATAATTTTTCCGTAACATTGTTCCTAATTCCTAACCCCATAGAGTAAGTAACAGTGTATATTATTTCATTTATGATCTTTGGTGTAGTGTTTCTATTTTTTTATTTATCTAGCACCACGTTTTACTACCGGTTCGGACTATACGCTTAAGTACTAATTACGCTAATGGGTTAGGAATTGGGAAGGTTGAATTTAGAGAAAGTGGACCCGCACTTGAGTGGAGGAAGTGTGGAAAACCATTTAGGAAAAACCACTCCCAGTTTCACCCGACCTATATTCGAACCTCGATCTCCCCGTCCTCGACAGTCTAGCTCAACATTAAACTAGCGCGTTAGCTAACTACGCCACCGAGGCGTGTTAATGTTTCTACAACTAAGTATGGACCTATTATTTAGTTTAGTTTTGATAAAAAAAACGAGAGAAAGTTTGTGCGGTGCACCGAACCAGTTATTTTATTGCGGAACGGTTTGCAATATCCGTGTTAATAAACTTATAAGAGTCAAGCTCGTCTGATCTGTCGGCGACCTAGAGTGTGCGTTTCATATCCTCTGTGGTTGTACTGAGAATGTTTTTCTAAATGGTTGCCCACTCTACTTTCCTCGCCCATATTATATTAGTGTTACTAGGTTTGTAGGGCCTATACCTATATTATAAATACGGTCATTAGAACTGATTATTATTCGTATACTAAGAGATTGGTGACACCCAATACTAGACTATTAATACGGCCCTTAGAACTCTTCATCCCTTTTTGAACTTTATATATTCTTAAGCAACCTGTTCTCGAGCAGCCTAAATTTATTTTCATCATGTAAGGTAAGATACAATGTTTCAAAACCATAGCAACCAGTGATCCGAAACTTTAGCTCAGTCGGTAGCGTGTCTGTTTACTGAGTTCAGGGTCTCGGGTTTGATTCCCGGAATGACCAAAAAAAATGCAGCATTTGTGAAATGTGAGTTATATTATTATTATTATTATTAATATTATATTATTATTATTAAGATTATTATTATTATTATTATTATTATTAGCAACGCGTCTTACTACCCGTTAGGTTTGTACGCACTTACGCTAATGTGTAATGGTAGGGTGATTGTGAGATGAAATGGAGGACCTACAGTTTAATGTGGAATCCGAACCACGGTGGAGGCTGGCATTCCACACATTCACAAGTTGTGATTAATACACGTCTTGTCAGAGGTGAAGAAAGGGTTTGCAATCAGATAAGTCTGTGCCAGGACTGAGGATTGAACCCTGGACCTCAGCACAGAAGTCCGACACCTTACCATTAGACCACCAGGTCACCGTGGTTATCCTTATAAAGGTTGGAATCTCGCTCGTGGGAGGTGTGTAATTATAAAGTATTTCCCAATCTCTCACTAAGCAAATACGGAAACACATCCTCTATAACTATACCTTTCCCCTCCTTCACCATTAGCCTTATTGTGCTGATTTCCCAAATAAGTAGTAAGACGTGGGACACCGAGTAGTAAAAAACAAACAAATATATTGAATGGTTTATTCGCTCTAATTGTAACTTTTACTAACTATGGTATTGCAATTTAACGAATTAATTTAAGGAGAATAAAATTGAACCTACCTCAATGCGTCCATTCAAGATTTGAACTCCTGTCTTCTGGGTGAAAAATCTTATACGCTATCGCTGAGTGCATGCTCTTCCGTTTGGATGGAATTAAACTTCGCCGTAACGATATTTGAAGCGAATAAATATCTTATATGTTGGAAGAGGGGGAGGTCCAGAAAACTGAGATTAATGGTTCGCTGTGCTGACCACATGACACCCTCTAACCACAAATGTTGGCACTATATTCACCAACATGTGGCGGGTGCTAGCTTGGTCGATATAACTCGGTTATGGTCTGATGTCTTGGATGTTTTTCTTTATAATTATATGAAGATACGGCAGGTCTAGCAAGCTGGTTGTGGAAAATATATGGCTTGAATAAAAAACTGACCCAGGTCATAGGCTAGAAACAATAATGGGTGTAAAAACAATGATAACCGGTAAAATTATTATTTTACTATAAATAGATAAATAGTGCTATTCATTTGGTTATCATTAAATACGATAGTCTATTTTTCAAAATAATAACATTTTACATATAGCCGTCTTTCACCAATATTTATCCGTACGCGTATTTACACTAATGGAAGGTGGAATTGAGAGTAAATAAATTCACATTTTGTCTGAGAAAAGAGAGTCTGAATTAGATCAGTTTTAGAATTAGTAAACATGATCGTAATACGAGCCTCGATCTTTTTGACTGAAAAAAAAGAGTTCTGATGAAAATTACGCTTTTGTACCAGTGATTACTGGTGCTGATATAAAATTATTTCTTAGAAAAATTTACTTTTCATATTTTCTTAAAATTTAACCATTTTATTTGTTTTTTATAGTATTTTACTTCCAAGTAACATTATTCCACCATCTGATTTAAATAAAAAAGGAACTTTTTTTGGCATTTATAAAATACCAAAGTAGTTTTCATATATATACATCAGGCTATGTTATCTAGAGCTGTAATTTTCATAGATAATATAATACCACTCTATAACAAATTACACTAATATTAGGCCTACAGTAAAATATTATCGATGTTGACTACAAATATATACGTTAGAATCTCGGTTGGGTGAACTGGGAGTAGTTTTTCCTAAACGCTTTTCCACTCTACCTCCATGCAAATGCAGGTTCCCTTCCTATAATTCAGCCCTCCAATTCCTAGCCTATTAGTCTAGTTAGTACTTAAGTGTACAACATGAAAGGGTAGTAAGACGTGATGATAAATAAATAAAAACTACAATCAAAATCATATGTTTGTATTTTCCAAGAGTTAATTTATTTATAATCCATCAATAGGTCTAAATATTTTTGTGCGACTTGTTTTAACTATTTTACTACCCATTCTGGTGGCCGCATGGTCTAGGGCGCTACTCTCGCAGTAGACTAGAATTCTGATGACTGGGATATCAAGGTTCGAACCTCATTCGGGTGTATTGAGGATGTATTTTTTCAAAAGTATTATCTACTTTACCCCACGCAAATGTGGGTGCACTACCTATACATATAACCTTTTTAATCCCTAAAACCATTAGCGTATTTAGTATATAAGCGTGTAACCCAAACGGGTAGTAAAACACGGAGCTAAAATTATTATTTTTTATTTTAAATTACATATTAGTTTTTTAATCATTGAAAATCATCTACGGCTATGAATAATAATAACCCTAATATGTTTAGGATTTTTTTTTCAAAAATGTGTGCACAACCATAATATTTTAAGCTATGGCCACACGGAACCGACCCGCGCCGAGCCGCATTTCCTAGCAAGTGACTACACGAGCCGCAACGCAGCGCCGATAAAAAAAGAAAGAAAACTATTGTTATATTCTTTATAGAGTGAGTTCTATTAGAATAAAGTTTAAGTTAGCTAGTAATTAAGAAGAAGAATGTTTGTTGTTCAGTTGTATAATAATATTGTTTATCTTGTACGTGATGTTGGAAACAATGACTACAGCGTCACATGTGTAACGTCTGTGAAGGAAAGGCCTAGTTTTACAAGGTTCTGACACAGTGACTGCCAATCCCTGGTATAAATAACTGCTCTTTTAAAATAAAGCTCACTGTGATCACCGATATTGTAAAATCACCGTTTCGCCCATCCTTACAGTGCTTAGTGGTTAGCATTAAAACAAAGTTTGGAAGCTCCGGAACATTTATTTCCGGTGGTAGGTGGCTACATGGTCCGCACCGCACCGCAAAGATGCGGAGCATTGCTCTCTCGACGATTCATCCGCGCCGGTGTGGTGCGGCTCCGTGTAGCCGGCCCTGGCTTTTAATTTTTTTTTTTTTATGAAATAACTGTAGTGTAGAAAGTTATGCAGTCAGCCAGCCAGCTACCGAGCGAGCAATCAAGTACAGTCAATGTTAGTGTAGATTGATATGGAGTAATTCAATCCCGGTAGTGTAGGGGGGTTATCAGGAGGGGGTAGAAGTGAGGGTAGAGGCTGTGAAATTGCATTCCTGGCGTGACTGAAACCCCTTTCCCTCTCCCTTCCAGCGACTGGTGTTGATATTGCGAGTAGTCTGATTCAGGCGTTCCTGCCAGTTCCAAACACAAACATCCACGTTCTTTCCGTTCCACAGTCGTGTCACGAGCAACGTGTGTGTGTGTGTGTTCACATTTATCTGTCACAATGTAAATGAGATCCATGAAGTTGGCAGCACCCATGACGGTATAAATTCAGAAACTTATGCCAATATGTAGCGCTGAATTTGTGCCATAAGCATATCAATCAAATTCTCATCGTTTGTGCCACAATAATTTTAGTTTGGACAGCAAAAAAACTTTGGGCACTGTTAATTTTGCGTAGCAGCCGGCATCTATTATGGCACCAATTCTGAAACCTATTACCAATGTTAATATTTCTGAATTTATGCCAAAAAAGAACTCTCTCCCATTATTATTTGTGCCACCATAGTTTTTGAGAAAACTTCTAAAAACTTTGGGTGCTACTGGTGTAGTCATAGACTAATACTATTACCAAATAACAAAAACCAAATAATCAAATCACTTGAAAACTACGAGCCATACAAAGTAAAATCACGCAAAATACACCAAGTAAAAAAAAAACACCTAATCTTAACTTTCCATAACCAAATCCACCCCATTTCAAAAACCTGAGAAAAACAAATTAGCAACTTTTAAAACTATAGTCATAAATCACCACGCGTATTTTTTTTTAATCACACGTAGGTTTTCCTTCTTTACATAAAATT
Organism: Timema cristinae; assembly: GCA_039000515.1. Lineage (NCBI taxonomy): Eukaryota > Metazoa > Arthropoda > Insecta > Phasmatodea > Timematidae > Timema > Timema cristinae. The sequence goes on from JBCFYV010000935.1 coordinate 28,983,015, forward strand.
ATAGGAGCCAATTTGGTATGTGAAGTTTCTTTCAAGGATAAAGAAGGGATCGTAACATACAAATCAAGTCGGTCAAAGATCTTCCACGCTTGTAACTTGACTCAAATTTCAAGCTGGGGAAAAATGGCAAAAAAGAGAAAGCCATTCTCAAAAAAATCCTTAAATCATCTCAGCTATTTTTCCTCACTGTGTCTTGCTAGCTGATCGGGTTGCACGTATATGTACTAATTACAAAAATGTGCTAGGGGCGAGAGAGGATGAGGTTAGAGTAAATGTATCCCCATTTGTGTGGAGGGAAAACCATCCTCCATCCACTCGATCAGGATTCGAACCTTAATCTCCTCATCATCGGAAGTCCAATTTATTGTGATAGGGACACCTTCGACCAGCGGTCGGTAACCTACCTACCAGCTGATTTTATTTGATCCGTAAAAAAATTAGCAAACAAACAATTGTGTTCATAAAATTAGAATAATAACTAATTATTATATATGAGAGATTTAAAATTGACTTTTTTACTCAATATTTTTTTCCAAACTGGCCCAACAATTTTTTTAAATCCCATGGGCCTATGACCCACGATATCAATAAGGTTGCCGACTCTTGCCTAAAAGTGCAAACTTATTTTATTTAAAGGAGGGACAAATGAAAAATTATATAATTTTGGCGGGTAAAACACTTTTATTCATTAATTTTTCTTCAAATTAATAAAAAAGTAAATAATAAATACACATAATAGACTGACATTAATAAGTTTAAATACCTTGTGAATGTATAGAAATCATAAATACCTAAGTGACTTAGTGTATTTTTAAGTTCGTTCAGAAGATTTATATGACGGGAGAGGGGGGGGGGGGTGAGATGAGTAAAACTGTGAGGAGATTCTCAAGAGAGAAGACAGATGCTCATCAGTAAGTTGGTTTATAAGATCACTTTTCCTAAGTTTCATGGTTGAAAACACTTGTTAGCATGAATATGACGATGTAAACAATGCCATCTATTTTTTGGATAGGTTTGATCAAACTTGAAAATATTGATATTGGTATGATTATATAAAAAACAATTTTGTGTATTTAAAAAAAAAGCTTGCTTCACAACGCAACATATTTAAATTATTTATCCCCCTGGTCGAATTGAAAACATCGGTGGGCCGTATTTGGACCACAGGCCGTAGTTTTCTCATCCCTTATACACCTCGATTGTACACTTTTTCCACGCACGGCAACTTTGTTTCTTACGGAGTCATGAACATTCATTCTGGTTAGAATCGAAACTGAATAGAATAAAAGAAAAAAATTCGAAGATTTTTTTTCGTCGTTGCTGTATGGTGATAAAAAAAATATGTTCTATATTTATCAAATCTTAGACAGCAAAAATAATTATAATATTATTAATTTTTGTATTCTTACTCAATACCTAAGCTAGTAGCTTTTTGTAATCTTATAAAACTCACACCAATTATGTTGAGATACAATTTAAATTGCTTCAGGATTGTATGTAATCTTAAAAATTCTATTAGCAGTTCTTGTTTGAGATTTTACCACTAGCCAATGCAAGCAGAAACATTTTAGAAAATAAATGTCTTGTTACGGTCCTGACAAATTTTGTTCCTGGATAATAAATCAGGTAGGTAATTAGGAAGTTTCATGACTATAGTTTTTTTTTTGGGTTTGAACATTAATGTTAATATACACTTCTTTTATAATTTATCTTGAAAGGTAGCCAGCTTACCTTGATTAGAACCACTTTGGTGAAACTTACAATAAGGCTTACAGTTAAGATGTATATGACACAACATAAAAATAAATAACATAAATGTGTATTTTAGCTGTTAATATTTTATTGGTGAATCTTCATGAAAATCTGTTTCATTAAAGCGATGTTGAAGGGTCTAAACTTAAGCCCCCCTTCCCTCCCTCATAAAAAAACTACAATCATGTTCCCTCTGTGGTTTTGTTTCTCTAAATTACTTATTTCTCCTTTAAATTAGAAATGAAAAGCGCAGATACATGCTACATGCTCTCAGAATTTTATTTGGTCTTATCACCTCCGTCTTTGCATTTTTACTACTCATTTAATTAAAAAAAAACTATTTAAGGTGTTTAACGTGCTCTTTTTTTTACCGATTGATTATTTCAGCATACGAGAATTTCTATGAGTGAGAGCAAAAGGGCCTAGCAATTTTACCTGTTAAGGTATTTCCACATACCTTCCATAGTTCCTTTACACTCCACAATTGACATGGGACCGACGAATTTACTTCCCCTCCGAAGAAACTTGTGCTACGAACTTTTTTTTTTCCGCTCAGGAAAAATCCATCGAGCCCGTCTGGGCTTGAACCCACGAACATCGGATCCTGAGACAAACACTTTACCCCAATACCATCGAGGTCGACTTTTATAACTTGATTAAGCTATTCACACATTTGCAATATTTTTTTATTATTATTATTTAGCACCGCGTCTTACTACCCGTTCGGGTTATACGCTTAAGTATAATTACGCAAATGGATTAGGAATTGGGAAGGTTGAATTAAAGGAAGTGAACCCGCATTTGCGTGGAAGGAGAGTGGAAAACCATCTAGGAAAAACCACCCCAGTTCACCCGACTGAGATTCAAACCTCGATCTCCCCGTCCTCAGCAGTCGGGCTTAACACGACTAGCGCGTTAGCCAACTACGCCACGAGGCGGGTCATTTGCAATAGTGGGGTAGAGATGAACAAAGTAGAATTTAGGAAAATATACCCGCATTTGTCTAGAACAATAGGGCACTATTCCAGGGAAGGGGGGGGGGGGGGGGCGGAGGAAGAAGCTATTTTAGTACATCCAACCGGGGCTTAAGCCCAAACCTCTCCATCACCAGCTAACCAGACAAAACTAGTCCAACTTCTTTATCCGTGGACAAACCTGTGTGAGTTATTAATAATAAAACATATAATATTGTATAAGTGGTTTATGTAAATGAATAATATTTTATAATATTTTTATAAACTGATTTTCCACTCTCCTTCCACGCAAATTCAGATAGATTATCTCAAAAATACTTATATATATTTATATATGACATAGATTATTGATATCAAATGATAATTTCTTTTTCGATTGTTTTTTGAACACAATTGAAACACAACACCTTCAGACATAATTACACTTATTTTAAATCAAATAACTCACCCCATTCCAAACATACTCAAGTCAATATGACATCATTCCTACCGACAGTCATATTCTCATTGAAAACTTCATTAATTATATAAACAAACATTCTAAGACACTCCGAATACAAATTAATACTAATCGACAAACAATGGAGAGCTATTAGCATACGTACAAACACACACGCACACCAAAAATAAAAATAAGACTGTGTACTTTCCGTGGGCGAGTACAAACCATTATAAATTTATAATATGTAACAACCATTTTACATGGAACAACAAACATAATAAATGAATGAATGAATGAATGTAGAACAAACGGTATGAATACACTGAATAAGAAGATTACAAATAATGAGGGGAGACCAAGAACAGGATGGAGACGGGGATAAAGATAAATATGATGAACAGGCGAGTAGAATTACCGGAGAAATCCGCCACACCGTAGAAGAACAGTTCAACTCTCAAGAAATTATTTTACGTGTGCGTGCGCGGACCACCTTTTACTACCCGTCCGGGCTATAATAATTTAACTACACTAATTGAATAGGGATGAGGAAGGTACAACTTAAAAAATAAATGTACTCACATCTGCGTGTAGGAAGTGAGAAAAACCCTTGGATTTTAGCCCCGTAGCTCCACGATACCTGACGAGCTTGACGTTTAGTCTGCGTGCCCACGATACAGGTAGACTCCTCAAATGATGATCTTGTTCCCTGCATCCTTGAATGACAGTATCGAGAGGCGATCTGTTAGTGTTGATTCGCCTTTTAAAACGAACCCAGTGGAAGCGACGAAATGAGGAATCAACACGGAATTAGAGTAGTAGAGTGGCTCGACACAATCTTGAATACTCTATCATATTTTCTATTTTAGTTTGTGACCATATTTAAGAAAAATCAGTCGTCAGTAAACTACTCTTAATTTGAGGGCTAGAATAAAATATTTTAAAAAGGATCCGAACTATGAGCATATAATATCTAAATATCAAGTTTCAACAAAATCCATCAAAAAATTTCGGCTGTGACATTAGGGACAACAGATGGAGATACAGATAGACAGAAGGAGATACAAATATAAAGGCGGAGATAGAGATGGACGGAGATACAGATATACAAACATACATGAAGATAAATATAATCACAACACCCACTTTTTTGTGTTAGGAAGCACATAAAGCTTTAAGATTCGTCATAATACTTTATCTTTATGATACAGCAACATTAAAAACAGCTAACAGGATATGTTGTTAAATTATTATTATTATTATTATTATTATTATTATTATTATTATTATTATCACTGCGTCTGACTAGCAGTTCAGGCTATATGAATATTTGAGAATTACTCTGATTTAATAAGGGTGAGGAAGGAAGTATTTTATTGTTAACCACACGCATTTGCGTGGAAGGAGAATGAAAAACCATTTAAGGAAAAAAAACCTGTGTAGACCCAACCGGGATTATAACACCAATATTCCCGTCATCACCAGGCCAATCCAGCATGAGAGTGACGCCTTAGACCATTCGGCCACTGAAGTAGGTTAAAACTATGTTAATCCCCTTGGTAATATAAGTTCCCTTCCTCCTGAATAGTACGTGTGTGTATGTTCCTCCCACGGTATGATTGCGAGTCGGGCCGAACTAACTATACTTACTCGCCGCCCGAGTCTTTGACAAGATTCGCTCCGGGCGAGATCAACGTGTGTGGTCCAGGTACAGGCTCATCATCCGTCTCACTCTGTCTCCCACCTCTTCTTATTTCATCTCCTCGCGCGCCTGATACACCCTAGCAACCCGCATAGCACGCACGTACGTACTCCATGCAACAGAGATCCAAGTACGCTTGTAACTTTTTACACTTCATTTTGTACGCTATTATATTTGCACTAAAATGTTTAGACATAGTTTTTAGTAATTAATTTTAAACTTGCGGGTTTCTGGTACTTAATACCTTATAGTGGGGCTCAAACCATTCTATTATGTATGATAAATCTTTACTTAAAACCTCCAGACCTTATTCTAGGGCGAACTCTATGAAAGTCCATATATCATTATTAGCACCGCGTCTTACTACCCGTTCGGGTTATACGCACTTACGCTAATGTGTAATGGTAGGGTGATTGTGAGATGAAATGGAGGACCTACAGTTTTAACGTGGAATCCGAACCACGGTGGAGGCCTGGCATTCCCCACATTCAAAAGTCCATATAGAGGCTTTTATAAAATACAAAAATTATTTTTTGTTGTGGTCAACAATAATTATAACACTTTACTATGTTATTAAGGTTATTTTATAAAAGAATTAATAATAAATATTACCCAAAACCTTAGCTAAATTGTTAGTGAGCTAACGGGCTAACCGAGCTAAGCCGGGTTTGATTCCCGGCATGGCCGAGAAATATATTTTTGCGGAAATTTGGGTTTCCGCTTTCAAAGTGATTAATTAACGGCTGAGAGGATTAATGTTGTGTCTGTTATAAATTTAAGTTAATTTATAAGCTATGTGCTGATAATATAACCAGTCAGTTACAGAAAGTGCACGTTAAATACTTCAAATAAGTAATATGAATAATAAATTCTTTCACAAGTGACAGTGCTGGATAACGTAATTATTTGAGGTATGAATGCGTTAAACTAGATCTGTCAGAAAAGGTTTTTTCTATGAAAATTGGACTGTTGGTACTTCAGCATTTAAAGAATCGTCTCGTAGTCAGGGCCGTAACAAGAGAAAGTGTTTTAAGGTTAAAACAACCTCTCCCTCTAAAGTATCAGTAAAAAGTTACTTTATATGAACATAAATAATACGATACAATTTCGATACTCTCTCATATAGATAACTTTAATGATTAGAAGCAACATTTAAAAAAATTGTATTCGTAAGCTACCCTTAATAATTTTTCCTCAGGAAGAAACATTTTATTTTATAAATCCTGTAAACAAAACACTCCTTGGATGTAAATTGTAAAGAAACTCAATAATTAGTAAACTAACCTCAAATAGTTTGATAAGGAAATTGAAATTTTGCTATCGTGTCAAATACACCCGAGACATCCATTTAAGGCAAACTCATTAAAGGCATTTCCGAAAATCTCAAATTTTCAAAAATCATTCACCCGTGAAGTAATTTAGATAATAGGACTAGAATAAAATAAGGAATTCGTCTCTATGTCTGACCATAATATCTAAATATTACGTTTGAACGAAATAATTAGAACAATTTTGGCTATAGCACTGAAGAAAAATCTATAGATCTATGAGTACAGATATAATAAGTAAGAAACATTTTTTTGATTTAGGGGGCATATTAAATGTCAAAAGCCATCATAAATCGAGGTAAAAAAAAGTTCATGATTCTAATACTTTGTCTAAATGAGAAAATAGATGTGGTATAAATTCTAATGTAAAATTTTCATACGTGATGTTTCTGAAGTTATTCAATTTTCCATTGAGAATAGGCACATACATTTTAAGATGAGCACACCATAAGATAACATTTATATTTGATGCCATTACATAACTTCCGCAATTATGTCCTTTTCGTCGCAAAAAGAAATTCCACAACTTCTTTCTTTTATTTAATTCCAAATTCTCGTCACGGTTCAGCCGTCCGTCAGTTTGACACCCTTTGACTCCCCCATCCCCACACAGTAATTACCGCGCTTATATACAAAAATAATTAAGGGTTGCTACATGGGAAGCTGCCGGAAGGGGGACTAATAATAATTAAAACTGAGGAAACACTGTATTTTTTATGTTTCCTTCTTCATCGCCCACGTTTTTCTCTTCCGTCTACTTTCAAGTCACATAAGCGATTCGCGAAATAAGAAAGCGATAATTTCTAAAATATAATTCAAACTAACATTTTTATTTGAGGTGTTAAATTTTAATTTAAAAAAGAGTGTAGTTAAAATGCAATTTTAGTCATCGAGTTTTCATAATTCTGAAATACCTCCTTATTTTATAGGGTGCTACAGATCAAATGTATCATAAAACAATTCATTCAAACTTTATATATAGATGTTATATGATTATACTTGTGTTATTTTTATTATTTTTATCCTAGATCTCAAATTATGAGTATTTTATTAACGGTTGATTTCTCAAAGCTCACTTTTTTTTTTTTGTAAATGGATAATAATTTTGTTTAAAATTGATATCTGGGGAGTATTTGACTTTACAACTAAACAATGTATGATTTTTTTTAGGGAATATTAATTTAGGGGGTTGTTTACTGGTACCTTATCTTAGAAAAATTATAATTTTTAAAAAACAGCTATAACAATTGTGTTCAACCTTTATATCTAAAGAATGTTTCATATAGCTACAAAAAAAAAGTTTGTTTCTCTGAAGAAAACATATTAAGGAGTGGTATCGATAGATCTACTGATAATCGATATTTGAACATTTATTCACAAGCTTTAGTAAATTATATGATACGATTGTGTCTTATCAGTTATTTATTGTGTTTATTTGTTTCTTTAGATGAATTAGTCTTGATTTTTTGTTTGTGCACTAATCACTTTATTTTTTGTGTGCACCACGTTTGTCTGAATATCCATTCCTTCGTAATATTAGCAAATTTACACTAATAGGTGAAAAATGAGAGAAGAAAAAAAATGGACGAACTGTAACCGTATTTACGTGGAGGAAGGGTGAGAAACTAATTAGGAAAACAAACACTCACTTTATGACCGACCCAGTTCCGAACCCCGACCTCTTCGTCACTGGCCATTCGGTATTTTTCACGAGGTTACACCTAAAACCTTTCGACCACCGATGAGAAAGTGAATTAATTATAGTCACGCACTGAGGTAGGGTAGAAGTATTTTTTTAATTTAACATTTTTAAAAAGATCGGTTTAACAATTTTTTTGTTTTCAAGACGTGAACATGCAGACGAAGAAAGATGGAATGAAAAAATGTAATACTTTTAGAAATCAGAGACATAAAGAGTGAATAGACATATTCATCAATCTCAAGATTTTTTTCCAATCTTACAATAGTTTCTCGATAATTCGTACGCATTAAAAACAAACATTATTAAATAAAACACAAATTTACAATGTTCTTGAAACCCGCCTCGGTGGCGTAGTTGGCTAACGCGCTTGTCATGTCTAGCTCGACTGCTGAGGACGGGGAGATCGAGGTTCGAATCTCGGTCGGGTGAACTGGGGGTGGTTTTTACTAAATGGTTTTCCACTCTCCCTCCACGCAAATGCGGGTTCACTTCCTCTAATTCAACCTTCCCAATTCCTAATCCATTAGCGTAATTAGTACTTAAAAGCGTATAACCCGAACGGGTAGTAAGACGCGGTGCTAAATAATAATAAAAAATGTTCTTGAAAGACGTGTAGACCAATATAATAAATTTAATGATGAGTACTTTAAACCCAAAGGCAAGTAACGGCTCAATTTACAGGTTGATATATGGTAAAGGTTGTAAAGAAGATGTCCCATTGCATTAGTTGGGAAAGGGGATAAAAACACAATGATAATCTAGAACCCACTCAGTATACGCAGATGGGATTCTAAACTTGACCTACCCATCATCAGTGATTCAGTTTATTGCGAGTCTGACTCCTTGGACCACGTGACTACTGGTGCGACTTTAAAAACTATTTGGGCAATGTTTATCTGGAGTAGGGTCTGGCAGTGTGTTTTCAAGAGTTAAGAAAGAGCTAATAATTACTACCGTATTTTCAATTATTCTTCGCAAGTTCTTCTTTCTGTCCTGTCTTAACCTACCACGCACGTACGACTCAAGAGGGGGGGAAAAAAGGGTAGAAAAAAACGACACCGTTAAAACGAATGTCTGCTACTGTTGGAAATGTACTCAATAAGTCCAAGACGTGTTTCCATAAAATAGCAGACTTTACTATCATCCTGGAATTCAGGTGTAATTACAACATTTAAATGCATAGTTGGATTTAAAACACAAACTCGTGTCCTAGTATGATATTTTAATTATTTTATAAATGTAATAAAATAGTTTGAATAATGGTTATGAGAATCAATAAGAAGAAGAAGAAAGAATCAAAGGTTATTTTCATCTCCCTTTAACTCGCAATGTCGTATATTCAACTCTAATATGTCACTTTAATCTCATGTTAATATGTGATTATTATAATTCTATCTTAGTATATAATAAGTTCCATCCTACTATAATATGTGTTGATTTTAATCCTACTCTAATATGTGGTGACTTACACCATAGCTTAATATATGATGATTTCCATCCTACGCTAATATGTGGCGATTTATATCCCCTTTGGAGCTAGACTACTACATTTGAGGCTAGCCAGAGTGTTCGTGCTTAAATCCCGGCTGAGAAATTAAGTGAAGATTAAATGTGAGAAAACACGTGCAGGTAGGTGCGCTGTCTAAATGTCAAACTAATTTAATCTAGTTTACCGCTGTTGGGGAGGTAATAGTTCAAATGCCGGACGTGTTCATTGAGGATATTTTATCCTAAATGTCTTCCCATTCCCTTTACACTCAAATACTGGTACGTTTCCTCTAAATTATACCACTATTACCCTTATCACACCAGATTAATTAATATATAATATACGTATAGTTCAAACGGGCTCTAAAACGTGGTGCATTTTTAGAAAATATAACCTATGGTAAATTAAAAATTCATGCACATTTTTTTTAATAAACAGAACAATGATTATAATAAGTTTAATGAATATTTAAAGTTCTTAAACAATTCTCCAATAAAAATGCAGCCTTGTGTTTCAATCAATGGAATCTTATTCCTATTGGAACAATCAAGTTTTTAGTAATAAGTGAGCTAGCCCACCCATGCTCGTAATTTTCTAAGACAGAATACATCAAATTCTAAATACCAAGCCCTCTTAAACGACTTATTATTTTTACTCTTTTTATAATTAGAAATATCCCATTTACATGAAACTTTGATCCCTCCCTTCTCGCTATAAAAATGAAGTGTCCTTAATTATAACAATAAAGGACCAAATGATTATAGAAATTCTCCCAGGAGAGCCAACGTGAGCTTGTGATGGTGATAAATTATTTTGAAAGTTAACGAAACAGGCAATAAGTTCGTGAAGAGAAAAATAAAATATGCATTGGAAAGTAAAGTTTGTTTAGTGGATTATATTTGTGTCTACGCAAATTAACAAATAAAGTGTGGTGTATTTTAGCCAAGAATGTAGTAAAATGAGTAGGCCTATGTGTATTGCACATACAAGAATTAACTACTGCCTTAAAATTTAGTCTCGGAACGTAATCAATTGACTCGAAAAATAAATGGTACGACCAAATCCTACATAGAATCTCTTGCAAATGTTATATTTTCAAAAATCTGTTATTAGTGATACCCTCAAATTAATTTTTCTTAAAAAAAAATACAATGTTACTCATAATGTAAAACTCTGCCTAGCTATACAGTTTGAACATAATCGTAAATGTCAATTTCAAATAGCTTCAAATTTTCAATATAGTGAGTACTTTTTAGGAAAACTAACATAAAACATATTTTTATTATGAAAAGAACTCTCCAGATACACACTTTGGAAACATCACTATGGATATTTTTAAAACATCCAGAATTTCAAAAATCTTGTATCTGCCCCCTCCTTGATTAATTTTCCTCGTATTTCCAATTGATCACGTAAAACACTCCCACATATATCAAATTTGATCAAATTAATTAGAGCCATTTTCTATCAAAAGAAAATAGAATTTTTATATATTATTCATCAGCTTCATTTTTAGAGTTAAAATCAAGATCAGAATTTAGCACCAAAAAATGTGTTTTGTATTTTCTAAACATTTCTTCTTACTAGAATCCTACTATATATTATAAGTAATGAAATGTTTGCATTCTCGGAAAAGAAAATGGATTTTCCCTTTGTTAACATTGACGTGGAAATTTCTGCTGGGTTCACTGAGGGCTGTTTTCTATGCTCTCTTCCACTGCCGATCCAGGTGCAATTTCTATAAGGCAGGATGGGCAAATCTATGGCACTTAAACACGATTTCAGTCGCACACCAACATAACAAAAAAATTAAAACTTTTACCAACGTCTTATAATTTTTCGAAGTCAATAATATTTCGAAAGCCATGTCATTCAATGTCATGTTTCAACAAACTTTAAGTTCATGGTTAGAAATATTATTATTATTATTAGCACCGCGTCTTACTACCCGTTCGGGTTATACGCACTTACGCTAATGTGTAATGGTAGGGTGATTGTGAGATGAAATGGAGGACCTACAGTTTAACGTGGAATCCGAACCACGGTGGAGGCCTGGCATTCCCCACATTCACAAGATGTATTGTCAGAGGTGAAGGAAGGGTTTGGTAAAGAGATAAATCTGTGCCGGGACCGAGGATTGTTCCCGGACCCCAGCACAGAAGTCCGACACCTTAACCCTAGACCCCAAGGTCACCGGTTAGAAATCAACATGGCTCGGACTTAAGGAACATCTTGTGTTCTGTTGAAGATAACAAGCTATGAACCGAACATAAATATATTGGCTACGTTGGATATTATATCTGAGAGGGATTGCTTGGCTAGTATTTGGAAACAGCGTTGTCATTCTCTTAAATTCTTTGGTCAATCTTTCCTTTAACCGAGAGAGAGAGAGAGAGAGAGAAAGATATAAGATAAAGTTTTCCTCCATAAGATCTGCAGTGCCCTCATTGTTGATATCGGGTGTAGTAAAGTACAATACGCTTCAAACTTATGTGGAGAGGTTTATCAAAGTTTCTGATTTTAACATATATGATATCAATTTACTGTCTTATTTTTCCTGAGGGTGTTCCTTTCAATGTTTCTACTTTAAGTTATTGAAATTAATGTTATATAAGACACACACTTTGACAATATAAAAAATTGGTCTTCTTTAAAATGTATGCATTATTAAAATATCTACAATTTCATTTGAGTTAGCCATTTCATTTTATAATATTCAACAAGATTTTTAATAGACAACTCATTAAAAAACGTAAATAAGAGCTGGAACATTTAACTAATTCAAAATTCAGCTAGTCCTTAAATGATACACTGGTTGGAAAAGTTTCACTATCCCGGTTATAAGGATTAATTCATAAACCACGTAACGCTTTTACCTTACCTTTTTTGAACCCCCTCCCCCTTCCCCATCTAAGACCAGGTCCCCCTTTAAACTGTGTTACGTAATTGTTCAAATCAAGAGCGAGTATCATTATTTTATAGGGAAGCTTTTGTGACACTAAGAAAGGGACTCGGATTTAATACGAGACCACATCCATTTTTATTACTAAATATAAACTATTTCAAATAATTTTATAGCAATACTTTATTCTTTTTATTTATGGATAGTATTTTTTCCCCTCAATATTATATTGAAGTAAAAGGTAGATCTTAAAACTGGACAAGGAGGTGCCTAAGGTAGGGTGACTTTGTGTATCAGGAGTTCATAAATAACTTAGTGATCTTAGATCTGTACAAGGAGGTTCCCAAGGTAGAGTGTCTTCAGCGAACAGCAATTGAACAAATACAGTGGCGGATGAACCTCCAGTAATGTATCAAGAGTACAAAAATAGCTTTGTGATCTTAGATCTGGGCAAGGAGGTATCCAAGGTAGAGTGACTTCATGTATCAGGAGTGCATACATAACTTAGTGATCTTAGATCTGTACAAGGAGGTGCCTAAGGTAGAGTAACTTCATGTATCAGGAGTACAGAAATAATTTGGTGATCTTAGATTTGAAAATGGAAAATAAATTTAACAGCATTCTAAGAGAGTGGTGGTATCTACAGAGAATGGTAAATAGATGGTAAATAATTTATATTATTATCTATAATATTTACAATGATTTTAGAAATGTTGGTGGAAAGGGAAAAATTAGGGCAGATGAGGGTGGAGGTCAAATAAATAATATAATATATTTAAATCACTCACCTATACAGTTCTGGTTTAGAAACTAGTCAAAATGGTGAGAAAGTCGGAAGAGAGGAGATAGGGGGGAAGGGACAAAATCACTTTATTAATAATAGAATTAGAGCACTATTATTTGTTATTTTAGCAAATTTTTCCCGAAATTTATCCTATAGTATTTCAAAATAAGTTTACTTTAAAAACAAATTTTGTAAACCCTCCATTAGTTTATCCTTAACCTTACTTTAAAAAAAATATGAAGTAGACCTACCTCAAATTATCTTTCAAATAAAGTAGGCCTACCATATAGGCTTACAGATAATTACTAACTTAGCTTTAATATAGGCCATATGACAATTGAAGTGTATGAAGAATACTAAAAAAAATCAAGCCGTTATAGGTACAGTATTTATCAACAAATATATTTTAGTAAAATAAATTACCCTAACTGGTGGCCACGTGATCTTGTGCGATAGACTCACATTGTAAAATATCAACGTTTACATGGAGGATAGAGTTCAAAGGTCGGTCGTGTTTCCAGGAGATTGCATCCTTTCCCCACGATAATGTAGGTACACATCCTCTTAAAATCTTCCTCATTCTCAACTCATTAGAGTCAGCCGTTAATAAAAATGGCGTAGGACGCATTTAATAAACTATATAGAGGCCACTGATATAATTAAATAGACTTAATATACCCAAACAAGATAGCTCTTGGATCTATTAAAAATGCTCTGTACGCCTATATTTTCAAGTGATAAATTCTAAATAATAGTTTGATTAAAATGTATATACTGTAAATGGTTGTCCCAATTAATTTGCACGCTAGTTCGTGGTTCAATACAACTTCATAATTTGATTTCCTAAATTACCCATGCAAACAAATTCAAGACCTACTCTTATGGTTTAGTATTATTAATGGTTTTAAGCTCATTGAAAAATTTAGGCAAAACTATTAGTGAGAAAACCAAGAGGGAGCAGGTGCAGAGGTTAATTTAGATAAAATTACAAAGTAATTACCTGGATATATTTTTTAAAATTTCATTTAAGGTAGGCCCTGTTAATGTGCACTTTCTGATAAACCAACTTAAGTCTAGAACAGCCCTCCAACCGTTAATTAATAACCTTGAAATGGGACACCGATATTTCACCAATAATAAATTTTTCGGCCATGCCTGGAATCGAGTTCGAGACACTTAACTTAATAGGCAGACACGCCACACCGTGGGATAAGGTGTCAAACCTCGGATAGGTGATAAGAAATAAACCTTTTCCTTTAAAGACTAGCCTCATTGTTTACCCTGAAAGGTAACAGTTTTATCTTGATAGATTAAACTATCTTATAAGCCATACCATAGTGGAATACTGCAAGATAATTCTACTACCATACAGGGTAAATGAAGGATATATGTTCGGGATTCCAAGTCCTGACCTCTCCCGGGTCAAAGTCAACATACAACGCTGTCGCTACGGAACGGGTTGATGGTGTATTAAAGTGTCGAGTAACCCGGACAGCCAATACTTCCCTCTTTCTCCTCCCGCTTTTCCCCTTCAGTAGCTAATATGTCTTTTAGACCCCCCTCCCTTACCCCTTCCACTACTTACCAACCCCAATTCTCGGTCGTCATTCCCTTCACTTTTTTTAATTACGTGTTCTCTTTCATTTAACATTATCCAGACCTACAATTTACTCTCCCCGCTAACGAAACTTGAAGCTCCTTTCTCTTCCTTCCTACTTACGTACTCATTTTCACATCGACGTATACACTACGTTGAGAAGGTGTAAAACGTTGTCATAAGTCTCACCGGTAGGCTGCCGAACAAAAGAATGAATGTATTTATTATTGTCTTGATTGCTTGTGATGGCGATTTTGAGGTAGGAATCTTGGTTGTGGGAGGTGTGTTATTTCTAAAGTATTTCCCAATCTCTCTCTAAGCAAATACGCGAACACATCCTCTATAACTATACCTTTCCCCTCCTTCACCATTAGCCTTATTGTGCTGATTTCCCAAATAAGTAGTAAGACGTGGGACACCGAGTAGTAAAAAAAAAACAAATATATTGAATGGTTTATTCGCTCTAATTGTAACTTTTACTATGGTATTGAAATTTAACGAATTAATTTAAGGAGAATAAAATTGAACCTACCTCCAATGCGTCCATTCGAGATTTGAACTCCTGTCTTCTGGGTGAAAAATCTTATACGCTATCGCTGAGTGCATCGCTCTTTCGTTTGGATGGAATTAAACTTCGCCGTAACGATATTTGAAGCGAATAAATATCTCATATGTTGGAAGAGGGGGTGGTCCAGAAGACTGAGATTAATGGTTCGCTGTGCTGACCATATGACATACTCTAACCACAAATGTTGGCACTATATTCACCAACATGCGGCGGGTGCTTTCTCGGTCGATATAACTCGGTTATGGTCTGATGTCTTGGAAGTTTTTCTTTTTGCTCTTATATATACATCTAACTTAGTTTAATTCTATACATATAGTGAGTGAACTCAACAGTTCTTGAATATTGATCTTGGGCATTGCAGAATTTGTCCAGAAGCATTTTAAATGAGTGGAAAAATTCCTATTAAAATTTCACGATTCCAAGACCAATATTCAACTGAAGAGAATATTATAATTAATGTAGAAAATTAAATTAAACACATTTATTATTAACATTTTAGAAAACATTCTAAAAAATAAGACTTAGTTGAAATTAAGGAGTGGTTATAATTAAAAGTTAAGACTTAGATAGATTGTTCTAGAAATATATATAAAAAATTTAATTTATAGATTTAACAGTTGCTAAATTGGTAGATGATTAAGTGAAATTATAAGTCAAAATGTATAGCCTAATTAGAATTTACTTTTGGTGAAAAAACATACTGTCAGATATGAACATTTATATACAATTAATAATGCATCATAAACTAGACCATACACGGGTTGATGACAAGTCTAAAATATATGTTGACACGTTATAATGTTGTTACAAAAACTTTAAGATATATAAAATAGTATGGTACAAAGCAGTGGTCTAAGTTAAACTCTGTTGTAAAATAAAAGAATAAAATTTTAAGGTTAATACACATCTTTTCTCTCTGACCACACACACCCTAGTTAACATCTTGCCGTCGTATTAACACATTGTGTTTTTCACAATCGAGAGCTATTTGCTAATCACGCACTCACTCGCCAGTTTGTCCACCCAGTCGCTCACACGCTCGCTCGCTCGCACGCTTGTCAGTCTGGCCGAACCCTTAGGCCTAATTATTATTATTATTATTAGCACCGCGTCTTACTACCCGTTCGGGTTATACGCTCTTACGCTAATGTGTAATGGTAAGGTGATTGTGAGATGAAATGAAGGACCTACAGTTTAACGTGGAATCCAAACCACGGTGGAGGCCTAGCATTCCCCACATTCACAAGATGTCATGTCAGAGGTGAAGTAAGGGTTTGGTAATCAGATAAATCTGTGCCGGGACCGAGTATTGAACCCCAGCCGCCAGCACAGAAGTCAGACACCTTACCCCTAGACCACCAGGTCACCCTTAGGTCTAATTGAAATTGATTCCAGTATCAGGAATGACACTGTGGACAACCATCACCTATAGGTTTATGACATAGATATATATGTATTAAAATAAAAATTAATCTCAAAACAGCTCAAGTATAATAGTCCATAGTATAATTATGATTCTGAATACTCTAGTTAAAAGGTTGTTTTTTTTGTCTATATCTCTTCTCAAGTTATCTGAGTTACACTTTACTTTTACATTAGTATTTTTTATATAAAAAAAGTGGTGTAGTTTCAACGTTGATGTTTCATCTAAAGTGGAAACCAAATCACCCCCTTTTTTTCACACGTGGGGTGAAAATTGACGTAGCCAACCAAGGGAAGGATGAGGGAGGTAGTTTAGAAATGGGGAAGAGACTTTTTTTTTATCTTTCTTTCTTGCCCCTTTCACTATGTGATTTTTAAAATCTTGTTTTCTCTTCTTTTCACTTCGAAGAGTAAAGAAGGGTTGTTTTTCTCTTATTTTTCTTCTCCTTGATATGGAGGGTAGGGATGAATCAATAAGACCTACCAATGGCTTCCATTTTAGCAGGAAAGATGTTTTTTCTTCCTCTTATTTCAAATAAATCATATTTAAAACTAAATTATTTGTCGGTCTTACTGGCAGCTTTGTTGTAAAATTTGGACTAACTAGAGATTACATTTAACATAACTGCTACCCATAAACTAAATTTCAAGTTAATCTAGTCTGATTTCCTGGGGTCGAATAAGTTGTGGTTTGAGTCCTGGATGAGTATACTGAGGGTGGTTTTATCTAAATGCTTTCCTATTTTATCTCCACTCAAATTCGGATAGATTTACTTTTACTCTTATCTTCATCTCTGCACCAAGATTGTAATTAAATGCGGACAAACCCGCTTTATTGATCAAGTGTTCTAAGGTGTCACTTTCGTGTTAGACTGGCCTGGTAATGACGAGGAGATGGGAGTTCAAATCCCAGTCGGGTCTATCGAGGGTAGTTTATCCTAAATAGTTTCCCACTCTCCTTCCACGCAAATGCGGGTAGATTACCTCTAAAATGCTTCCTTCCTCATCTTTACCTTATTGAAGTAATTATTAACATATATGAATACAACCTTAACAGGTATTAAGGCATGTTTCAAAAATCCCACAACAAAAAAAACACAATTTATGAATGACTTAATCTAAGAGGTGGGGAGAAGGAGGGAAGGTATCTTAAAAGAAACGCATCTGCATTAGTATGAAGACACAGTAGAGCGTCGATAATTACGACCAATTGGGGATCGAACCAGTCTAGATTATCGATTTGTCCGGACTATTGAAAATACAGTAACTATACCAAAAAATAAAAATAAAAATCATAGACGGGATACTTACAAGAACTCAGTGTTAAGGTAGAAACACTTTCACTTTATTCAAACAAAGAAATTACACATTTTTTGTTGTTGAACAAAGATTGAATTGCGTTTTTTTGGCGGTCAATTCTTTGATATTGATACCACTGTGGTTATTTTCATAAATAACATTTTTTTCTTGGCGATCCTGATTGTTAACGATCCTAATTTTTGTATCAAGAAGAAAAAAAACAGATTTAGAAACACGTGTGGAGAGCCTCCCCCCCTCTCCCCCTCAGCGGACCCGAATGGTATTCGAACCCTGACCTCACTATCGACGTCAACCAAGTTTAATGCGAGTCTGACTCCTTGGACCATTGGACCAACACCACGACTAAGCAAGCCATTGAACAAAGAAAGGCAATTAAGTAAGTCCTTCACCGTTTGAACTTATTGAGTGCTGAAGCGAGTATGTATAACGCGTGTAATTTAATCTATCGATTGATCGACTCGTTCGGTCCCTACACATTATGAAGTGAGCCTTATCTTGTAAATTGAATCTCGTGTCTATTGAAATGTTCAAACAATAAAACCCGGCTGGTTGGCTAGCTTACGTTACGGTGAAATGGAGAGAGAAGCTTTTTGCCACGTCATAATCTTGATACGAGCAGAAGGGGTATTAGGAGAACATGAAGTGTAAAGAGGGTAGAGTGGATGTTCTCATTTCAGACAGGGCTGTTCGTGTGGTTAGCGCGGTTCCTTTCTTGTGGATTTAGTTGCGTATTAACACCCTACATTTCGAACGCATCTTAAGGGTGGGGAGAAGGGTTTGAGAGGTACATCTTGAAGCTCTTATGGTACTTTATTCAACTTACAGCAGCTTCAAATATGGAGTCCACCTAGGTTGGTGTTTAGGCTTAAAACACGGCTTAACATTGTAAAGATTTACATAGATGTTTACTGCCATTTTTAAGTTAATATTTGGACAGATGCCAGATATTGTATTTTATTATTATTATTATTATTATTATTATTATTATTATTATTATTTAGCACTGCGTCTTACTACCCGTTCGGGTTATACGCTTTAAGTACTAATTACGATAATGAATTAGGATTTGGGAAGGTTGAATTAGAGGAAGTGAACCCGCATTTGCTTGGGGAGAGATAGTGGAAAATCATTTAGGAAAAACCATCCACAGTTCACCCGACCGAGATTCGAACCACGATCTCCCCGTCCTCGGCAGTTGATCTCAACACGACTAGCACGTTAGCCAACTACGCCACCGAGGCGGGTTATTTAGTGTTTTAATAAATAAGCTTACTACGATTTAAACGTTCAAGAGTTGACAGTTAAACTAAATATTTATGATAACTTATATTATTTAAATTAGCATACTCATTTTAAATGCCTACACTTCTTTTGACTGATCCTATACGGCCAACTTATCAAAACAAAAGGTTTTCTTTAACATATTTTCAATTAGAGCTATAATTTGTAAATCACTGAAAAAAACTATTGAAACTGTATTAATGAAATATGTAAAATTAAAAACTTATATAAATATTTGGTAATAAACACATAAATAGTAAACTGTAAAACAATTGACGAAATATTGTTCATGCTTCACGTTTTACTGCTCATCCGGGCTATCCGTTTACCTACAATGATATGGTAGGTGTTAAGGGAGGTAGAAATTTATAGCAAATGTATCCGCATTTGGATGGAATAAGAATTGCAAGCCATTTGGGGAAAATACACAACTTTAAGCTCGATCAGGATTCGAGTCCTGACGTTATCTTAGCTATTAAACTTAAACAAGACTAAATGGGATTCCAGCCTTAACCCGTACACCCACATTTTAAACAAATAAAACTTTTTTTAAGCACCGCCTCAGGTTATACGTATATGTACATTACTACGCTAATGAGTAAGGTATGAGAAAGGTTGAACTTAGAGTAAGTGTACCCGCATCTGCGTGAAGGGAGAGCGGAAAACCATAATGTTAAACCACCCTCAGTACACCCGACCGGGATTCTAACCCCAATCTCCCTGTCATCGGCAGTCTAGTCTAATACGAAAGTGACACCTTAGACCATGCGGTCACTGAATCAAGTTTTAATTAATTTAAATATAACAGATATCTCTTTTAACCATAATATAAAATGCATTAGAAATGTCTCATGATTTTTCTAACAGATGGAAACAATAAATCAATTTGAGCTAAAATTGGACTCTCTTCCTTTTTTTCCCTTGTACCCTTTAAATGCTTTAATGACTTTTGTGGCTGTCATAAAAGCGTTCCTTCCTCTCTGAATGAGTATTTCAGTTGCGCTAGGAATGGAGATAAGGCTTTCTTTCCCGGCGGCTCTGCGTTATCCTCACTTTTAAATGGATGATATCAATTTAAAAGCTTGCATGCAAATGAAGAGCGGTTGTCGGATAAATTAAACGCGCCTGGCAATGTTCCACTAACAATGGAGTCTAAAAGCTAACAAGCAATCAAGGATTCACACTGGGGGCCTATCCGTGTGTTTAGATAAAGATGGGCTTATTCGATGATACATAGGCCTGCTAATAAACAAGTTATTCACGTAGAAAGGGAAGCTATTAAATGTAGGAAAACCCCTATATTGTAGCATTAAACTAATGAGGCTCTGGTAAACGTTTTTCCTCTCATGTAAACGAGTCATCATCATCATCATCATCATCATTAGCTCCTAAATCTTGTGATTGGTTCGCTGCAGTTCTACATTTTTGCCTATCCTGGGCAATTTTTTTTTTTTTACATCTTTGTACCTTCTTCTACCAACATCGTTCGTTATCTAATCCATGCATGTACCCGCCTCGGTGGCGTAGTTGGCTAACGCGCTAGTCGTGTTGAGCTCGACTGCTGAGGATGGGGAGATCGAGGTTCGAATCTCGGTCGGGTTAACTGGGGGTGGTTTTTCCCTAAATGGTTTTCCACTCTCCCTCCACGCAAATGCGGGTTCACTTCCTTTAATTCAACCTTCACAATTCCTAATCAATTAGCGTAATTAGTACTAAAGCGTATAACCCGAACGGGTAGTAATACGCGGTGCTAAATAATAATAATAATAATAATAATAATAATTATAATAATAATAAAATGTAATCCATGTATTCTACTCTATTATTGAACTTCTTCTTGAATTTATCTCTTCCACATTTTCTATAAATTATCTTCGTCAAACTATCATGTCTCAGTATATCATGTACTACCATGTTAACTCTTCTTTCAACTTGTGAATGTGAGGAATGCCAGGCCTCCACCGTGGTTCGGATTCCACGTTAAACTGTAGGTCCTCCATTTCATCTCACAATCACCCTACCATTACACATTAGCGTAAGTGCGTATAACCCGAACGGGTAGTAAGACGCGGTGCTAATAATAATAATAATAACTCTTCTTTGCTGTCAACCTTTCCAAAGTTTCTTTTGTTCGTTTGTTTTTCTTAGCACGTCTGTGATATTTAAACATTATTCTGTAGCAACATATTTCAAAGGTTTAGAATGTTTTACTTTCAGTTTTACAGATGATCCAATTTTCACATCCGTAAAGCACAACACTCTAAACGAGCAATTTAAAATAAAAATGAAACTGTCAAAAAAAAATAGATTTAAAAATAAATAAGTTCCATTCCTTATATAAAGAGTGAATTGTTAACAAGGCTATTTTAATATATATATATTAATGTATATGTATTTTAGGTATTTAACATCCACTTTCTGAACCAACTGAGTTATATATCATATATATGACTTTTAAGCTAACTTAATCAAGAACACTTATAACACAGAGCCCCCACTCCACCAACCATTAATTCATCACTGTGAAAGGGTAAACCCAAATTTCCCCAAGGAGACATTATTTGCTCATGCTAGTAAAAGAACAGGGGGCCCTTAGCTCAGTAGGTAGGTACATTAATGACTGAGCTAGGGGTCAAAATAATTATTTTGAAAATAAATAAATACACATATATACATACATATATACATATATATACATTATATATATATATATATATATATATATATATATATATATATATATATATACCTTCTATAAAGAACATACCAATTGGAGTTGTAAACTGTAAGAACTAGAATATCAAGTATTTATTATTAAATAACAACATATTAGTGAGTAAGCTTATTTAAAAAACAAACAAATGTGAGTAATTATAAAAAATATATATATTTATTTCTAACCATCAATATAATGCTTTTATAAGAAAATGTTTTCGTAACACGTCAACGTTGTTTTAGTTTTGATGGATGTATTTTGAGGATACATTTATCTCACATCAATGTCAATCTTGATTACATTTTGTTTTAGCTATAATCCAAAGTTGAAAAATACATAAAAAATACTTGAGATTTTTTTAGTATTGTTAATTTTTAAGTTATTTTTTTTATTTGAAAATAATTGATTTAACTCAGGCAAAACTTAAATAAGATAAGCATAAATGTGAGAAATGTTTAACAAAAAAAAATCCATCAATCTAAATGAGTTCACATATAAAATCTACATATTTAAATGTTTTATACCTGATTTGGTGACAGAATCACTCTTGAAATAGATAGAGAGATTGGTGTTCGAATCCCAGTCGGATGCTGAGAGTGTTTTTTCTTAAACTGTGTTACACTTTCCCTTCACGTAAATGTTGATACATTTCCTTTAAATTTGACCTCTCTCATACCTAGCTCATTAGCGTAATTGTATTGTACATATTCGTATAACCTGAACAGGTTGTAATAGTTGGTGCTAAAAAAAGTTTTAGTTGCTTAATATGTGGGTGTACGGGCTAAGGCTTGAATCTCATTTAGTCTTAAGGTGGGATTGAAGGGGACGCGAGAAAAGAAGTGTTTTTTTTTTTCAGTTTTATGGCAAAACATTCTTTTTGTTAAAATAAATAAAATATTGCTCCAGTACAAATATAGAGTTTAACTTTCTTCACATGTTGATATCAACATTCCTAAATATCTGTCAAGAGCATAGCGGTATAAGATGACAACCTTTTTAAACTAAGAGAAGAATTTGAAATTAAATTCCAGGAAACCCTTGACAAATATTCAAGAGGAGATGAAAGCTCAAATCCTGATCGGGTTTACTGAGGTGTTTTTCCCCCCTTAATGGCGTCCCACTCTTATTCCATCCAAATGCTGAAACATTTCCTATAAATTTATACCTTCCTATTACCTAGCATATTATTGTAGGTAAACGGATAGTCCGGATGGGTTGTAAGACGCGTATCATGAAAAATACTTTGTTTTTTTAATTTTATAGTATATTGTTTTTAAATTCATTACATTAAAAAATACTATTAGCTACTAAAATATAATAAACTTTCAAACCCTTTCAGGCTGGCCCCCGGATAGTGTGTTCGGGCTTTGTCCGAGCGTCTACCTTCAGGTTGGTATTACACATATTGGTTACATACCTTCTTCCTATCACAAAGGTCGGTGCGAATACCTTTACTTGTTCCACCCATATACCTTTCTCTCTAAGCCAAAGTTTTGTTGTAAATCATGAGAAATATTTATGTCAACATTTTCCCGCCGGTTGACTTGTGGAATGCACGGTTTCTATTGCGACCAGCCCACACGTCCACCAAACCCCGCGAGTAAATCTCATGGCAACCACTCGCACAGATGTGTAAGACGTGATGCGTTCAATGAGAATTATAGGGGCAAGAGCCAGACAAAAGCCTGACGGGCGAAATAATTGGATCAAATCTATAAGAAATAAATAAACCAAAAAAACTAAACCGATTGAATTTAGAGCTAAGAGTTTAATTTATTTGAAGAGTTAAACTTTGAACCTTGGATTCGGCCTGCTTATATTATGAACAACAATCATATTACAACATATTAAATATAATAATTATTAGCTTATTTATAGGGTTGACCGCCTCTTTGTTCTCATGGTCAGAGTTCCTGGATCCAAATAAAGAGGTCCCGGGTTATATCCCAGGCACTTCTAGATTTTTGTGTGAATCAGTGTGACTGAAACGTGGTCAATGGGTCAATTCAACCTAGTAGCCGGCCCCGTGGTATGGTGGTCAGTGCACCTGGCTAAGAGTCTAGGGGTGCCGGGTTTGATTCTCACATAACACCATGGGTAATTTTCCCGAAAGGGTTTTTATTCCAACGGTCCCCATGGTTTGGTTATTAAGGCCACCGGTTATACACCCTCATACTCATTATCACCATTACCTCATTTCATTGGGACATGGAAAGGCCTCCACAGAAAGGATGTACTGTACAATTGTACTTCCGAGGGTCTCCTGGACGGTGGTACATTAGTACTGGCTATCATTACACAAACCGGGCTGGGAGTGATGCAGCTCACACACAGTGGCGGCTCGTAGCTAAAATTAGTGGGGGTGCAGCTCCAGAATTTTTTTTTAGCCTTTGTTTTAAAATTGTGTAAAAGGAAAAATACTTATACAAAAAGAAAATTTATTCAGGAGCTTGATAAAATCTTAACAAAAGAAACCAAACTTTTTTTACTCACTTAAACTTAAATTGTTACAGTTCAAGCTTGATCTATTCATTTAAAAATTAAATCCATTCTTCTTGTTTTAATTTGCGCAAAAAGTTAAATAATTTTCTCTTTGATCTCTGGATGACAATTGAGGAAATTTTTCTCCATTTAAAGTACTGCAAGCGCATTTAGTCTTTCTTTTAAATAAAAGAACCGGAAAAAAATGAATCAATTAGAATAGCTGGAAGCAGAATAATAATCTAACTCTACACTCTTCTACACTTTATCACATTCAAGAATATGGTACACGGTTTTTAAGCACAACACACGCTGAGTAAAAAAAATAACTTATTTCCACCATCACGCCAGAGCCGGCACTGCGAGAGCAACAGTGCTCTATCTACCTGGCAGTCTCGCCTTCCTTCCCACTCCCCTTCTATGTGCGCATGTGCATGACAGTCAAACACCACGTCACTGGCACTGTGAAGCGCACAGTTCCATACAAAGATTTTTGTATCTTTTTCATAAACTGGGGATGGCTAATGAACTACTGACATTAAGCTTAAGGAATATATATTGTACTACAAAAATAAATAAAGAATTGAAGAATAAAGGACTCATTATATTAAATGTTCGATAATATCAAGTGGAAATAGGGGTGCTGCAGTTCCACAGTGTCTATACACGAGCCGCCACTTCTGAGTCACACACGCTTTATATACTCGTGTTTGTGAGGACAAATTAGGTAGGAATGTAGAAGAGAGCATTTTAGAGGTAATCTGCCACATTTGCATGGAAGGAGAGTGGAAAATCATTTATGAAAAACCAATATCAGTATAAACCTAACCAGGATTTTAACCCCAATCTACTCGTCTTTACCAGGTCAGTATAACACGAGAGTGACGCCTTAGACCATTCGGCCACTGAGTTGGGTTGTTAAGTTGATTCGGTTGGTGTTTAATGTAAGTGTAAACTATAAATTGTACTGTATAATCTTTGTTCATAATTTTTATTTGTACGCCTTTATTTTGAAAATGCGTGTATCTACCTTGATTCGTTTATCCCATGCTTTACGACACATAATTTATACAAACAAGCAAATAAACTCCGTAGTAAATACTCGGGAGTAGTAGAGCAGTTTTTCTTTGCTAAAAGTAGATTAATTACTCAGTTTCATATGAGTAGTATTTCTCACCTCCTGCAGAGTAATTTCTCAGTAGCAGGAACCATTACTCCTTCATTATATCTTAAATACCACAGCTATGTAAACATAGTTATGCTTGGCCAAGTGGTGAAGACTTCTGTGCCAACGATTTTATTCGTTTTAAACAACTATACCAAAAAGTTCTTAAGAGAAAAACTACTTTCAGTCTTAGGTAAGTGTTGTTAATATATAGAGAAATAAAATAGCGCTGGTTAAATATAAAACCCATTTCTTAAACACAACTATTTAATCTCGGTAATATTCTACTATATCGAAGACTAGAATGATATATTTAAACATCACTCTATAAATGGTATTATATTTTATTGGTTTGCAATGGAAGTTTTTATTTTACATCAGCTCAAAAATAAATATTAATAACATTAAAATGAAGATAATCTGCTGAAGCTTGTTTTTAAAGAAATAATTATAATAAAATATTTAAAGAATAAAAAGTGTTGTGCTATATACAGTATGTTTTCTCTATTAAACATCTTTAGATCAAGATGATCATAAACTGAAGTGTGTCTACAATATCTGTGTACTTTTTCGTGTCAAATAAAACACTATACACTCGGCCATCAAGGGTACAAATATTTGCTCTTATAGTCGGAGTCGCTTAAGAAAGAACTCGAAAAAAATAGGAGCCTTTGGAGGCGTGGACTTGAACTATTTCACTCACACAAAGTGGAGTAATTGCTCTGTAAAAAGCGAAGTTAAAGTTAATACCACAAAAAGGAGCAATTTGCTCCAAAGGTGGGCAACCGTCAACAAACATTTTTACTAAGGTGAGTAATTAATTCAAATACGTAAGTTAACAGCAACTACTCTTCTTATTTCATACAACCCCGTATTTGTTTGCAAATGTAAACATCTTTTATTTTATTAATTCAACAAATAACACTTTTAGTCTGTTTATAGTAACAAAAATGTTTACTACCAAAAAAAATAATACCTTAAAAAAATTCTTTAAATTAATTTTACGCTATAAATGGCGTATCTTTAAGGAAAAAAACAAATAAAAAAGTTTTCTTTTGTTCAAAAGAAAACCATGAACAACATTGTTTTATTATACGGGCGTGATAAATTGCCATGGGATTTAAAATGAGAAGAGAACTAGAGAGAAACACGAATAAAAAGTGCGTAAGAGAAAGAGAAACGAGTTAAAGAACCGACTCGCATTATTATAAAACTGTTATTTTTCCATGGCACGTAGCGTTACATTTATATACATCCTCAATTTCAATGGAGAAAAACAACAAAACATTTTATACTCCAATCTCCACGTCTTGGGGTGGATCTATTTATATCTAGATTAAGACAGGGCGGAATAAGCAACTAAATGTTTGGCTAATTTAATCTTGGGATACATACTTGAGACAAAAATATCGATATCGGAACCGGTGAGATATATTTAAAATAGACAAAGAAATATCGGCTATTGAAGATGATACGTTTCGGTGTAAGTTTGGACTAGGCTCTTTCTGAACGAGTTGTTCGGTTGGACGACGTTCGTGCGTATCCGGTCTTGCCCGCCTTACAAGCGAGGTACCTATACCCTATCTACGTTAGGAGAGATGGTAAGTAACCGCTATAAGAAGGTTATTTATGCAAATATTGGATGAACCTCACTAATGTCAACCTAAAGAAACTCCATAGCGTCAACACGTAAGCGAGCTATAACGACTGCTTGTTGGCCAAAATAATGCCAATTTTTGCGGATAGAAGGTGTCATGTCGTCAGCATAATTCCCCCCCCCCCACCCAACCAGCCATTAATCTCAGTTTTCTAAACTGGAGCGACTACTTCTTTATTCAAGTAGCTTTTCATTTGTGATCACGAGGCTGAGTTTGACCCCATTACGGATCCACAGATTTAAAAAAAAAACTGAAAGCGCTGGGGATCAAACCAGGGACCTCGGATCAGTACTACAGAGGCTGTCAATGTAGACCTATTCGGAAAAATAATATTGGTTATATAGTAGACACCCGCCTCGGTGGCGTAGTTAGCTAACGGCTTGTCGTGTTGAGATCGACTGCTGAGGACGGGGAGATCGAGGTTCGAATCTCGGTCGGGTGAACTGGGGGGGTTTTCCTAAATGGTTTTACACTCTCCCTCCACGCAAATGCGGATTCACTTCCTCTAATTAACTTTCCAATTCTATCCCTAGATAATTTATTTAAACGTACACCAACGGATATAACGTAGCTAATATTATATATTAATATATTATATAATAATCGTATATATAACTATATTAATATATATATATATAATATATATATATAATATATATATATATATATATATATATATATATTAGGCCTGTTACTAAGAAAATAATTATTATTTCCAAATACATTGATATTAGTGACGTTCAGCAAATGTTTGTAATAAAAAAATATTCTGATAGCTGTCACCAGCTCTCCTATCGTAGATGAGGTACATAGGTAGCCCCCCTCCCCCCTTTCAGAAACTATCAATATGACCCGCGAGCGTGATCTCGAGGGGGCGAATCACAGCGTCATAACGGCCAGACCACACACGACGCCAACCTCTCCTCATTGGCTACGATACATTGCCTTCTTACATGCGCTCCTATTATTTTATATCAAAACAAAACAAAACAATGAACTGTTTGCCATTATACAAAGATTTGTTCTGTTTGTTATTGTTATTAGATTTTTTTTTTCACCCACTGGTTTGGTTGTAATAACC
Source organism: Timema cristinae (assembly GCA_039000515.1). NCBI lineage: Eukaryota > Metazoa > Arthropoda > Insecta > Phasmatodea > Timematidae > Timema > Timema cristinae. Next base: position 29,011,376 of record JBCFYV010000935.1, read on the forward strand.
TATATATAAATATATATAAACACGTTTAACTTTTAGAATGAAATAAAATTCGATGTATCGACGGTAATTTTCACCCAAATTCTGAGGTATAAAATTGTATCCTGTCATTAAATAAGTTTAAAGCAAGTACCGTATCGACCGTAAGCCTATTTGCAATCATCAAAAAATAAATTATTATTTAAAAAAACATCATTATTGTTTTTCAGTAACACTATAAGGTGAGATGAGGCCTTATTACTTAATAGAACATTGTGATCGTAAAAAAAAAAGAGCACGTATTTTTAAACCACGCCCATTTTTCTTTTCTCCTGATGTGTTGGGGGTAGGGATTGGTCCATAATCATCTCCCTTTTTTTTTACTCCAGCATCAATTCTCTTTATCTGTCTTTCCCCCCCCCCCCCAAACCCGTATTTCCTTTCTCCTACCATACCTTTCTTTTAGCTTCCTCTCCAGTGCGCAAGGACAGTGTCATGGTAGAAGAACCGACCAAGTCCATTACAAGAATATTATATTTCCATGACATGCACACCGCATGAATAGTCAGAGGATGATGGCAAGCAATCAAATTGTTTCGGGACTTTTTTAATTCTCTTTTAAGATTTTTACAATAATTAAGTTTATTTTAACCTTAATAGTGATAGGCCTCCTATATTTTAAGTCGCAGAAATAATGCAATAGGATAGATGGCTTCAAACAGTTTTCGAAAACGAAGTAAATCTGTTTTATTCATTTACACAAAATAACGTGATAGGAATAAGTTAGAAATCTTGAAAACTGTGAAGTCATTAAAATAGACTTCTACTTACTTTTAAGCTGCCAATCAGATTTTGATCTATTTTGCTCTTAATCTATCGCACAGATATTTTAAAAGATTATGTAATATCAGATGAATGTTGATTATATTTACTATAAATAAATATATATGCTTATATATTCTTGGATGATTTAAAACTATCTTTTATTTGAACTAAAACTAAATTATAGGTCATGTTCAATTTTCATGCTTGGAAGTTGTTTTCAGCATTAGTTTTGAAAACTAATTTTGTCTTACAGAGAAAAGTTAATGTAAGCTAATAATTGAACATTATTAATTTTTACTCAGTTTGGTTCTAAAGATAAATTAGGGCCTATTAATTAATTAATAATGATATATAACTAATATTTTAATTTTGGTCTAATTTTAGGGTAAATTAGCTATTTTACCGCAAAATATTTATATCTATGATTTTGCAGTCTATTATAAATAGGCTATTAGCATTTTATTAAAGATAAATTACAGCACAAAACTTAAATTTTGTTTATTTAGTTTACAAATGGGCTAAATTATTAGTCTCTGAGCTATTTAGTAGCTAGAACTAAACAATTAATCCTTGATATTTTAACTTTATTTAAATGTCTATGGGAAATGGGGATATATATATATATATATATATATATATATATTTTTTTTTTTTAAATTTATTTACCACCGCACATTACTACCCGTTCGGGTTATAGACTGGCGTTCATTAGCTGTGAGTAATAACAACATGTATTTTTGTAAGTTTTGATTATATAGGCCTATTCACACAATGTCATAGTTAATATTTGCCTTTAGAAATAATGGGTTGACCTAATAGATCATAGGCTACAATATTAAGGGTGGATTTATAGCTAATAGAATGAGCAACAATTCACAAATTTGACACTTTTAGTGAATAAAAGCTCATTTTTATAAACTCAAATTGAAAGCCTACAGCGAATGAGTAATCAAGGTTTTAGATTTAGATTTAGATTTTCAATCCAAATTAGCAAAGTATATAAGAAACAAATAAATAGGCCTAATTTAATAATAAATCATCACCATTTATTTTAATTATTGCTTTCCCTGACAGGTATAAATTCAACCCACGTCCTCTGAAACTAATCTGGTGTGTGGTTCTTTTTAAAAGGGGAGAAGGTTTTTATAAACTATACTTCTAAAGTAAATACTTTCGAGGATATCAGATATAAATTGATTAATTATATTTAATTTTTAAAACATTGTTCTTACAACTTTCATGGTGTTGATAGATACTATAACCCGCCTCGGTGGCGTAGTTGGCTAACGCGCTAGTCGTGTTGAGCTCGACCGCTGAAGACGAGGAGATCGAGGTTCGAATCTCGGTCGGGTGAACTGGGGGTGGTTTTTCCTAAATGGTTTTCCACTCTTCCTCCACGCAATTGTGGGTTCACTTCCTCTAATTCAACCTTCCCAATTCATAATCCATTAGCATAATTAGTACTTAAAAGCTTATGACCCGAACGAGTAGTAAGACGTGGTGCTAATATTATTTATTATTGATAGATACTATATTATTGCCAATGTTATCCCCTTAAGGCTATCTCTACCACGTTTACATTATTTTGAGCATTTTGTTTAGGTAAAATACTAATATTTTTTAAAATTAACAGCTCATAACAATAAAATAAAAAATGTTAGGATCTTTTCACAATAATTGTATTATTAATTTATTATATGAAAAAGTCTTACACATTTATTGAAGTTTTAATGTGTTGGTGTTAAATTTCAATAAAAAATGCCAAAGAAGTTGATATTCCGATGAAAATAGGCTATAGTGAAAATCTAACAACCATATTGGTTCTAAAATTATGAACAGTAATTTTTAGAAATCACTGAAATTTTGAAACAAAATATAAATAAAATGTTTGAGTTAAAACTATATAAAAATTAGTAGGCTCAGCCTTAAGCACACTTTTTTTAAATTGTAAATAAACAGTACAGCACAATCCTATCTTAATTTTTCATTGAATTTAATTTAGTTCATACTACTTTTGAAGAACGTTTCCAAAAATATGTTATGAGTAAACTACTCTTAAATTATTTTAACCAGGAAAAAAACCTATTTAATTTATCATGAAAAATACTCTTAAGATATTCATTTTGAACAAAATTCCCACAACCTTTCTCGAAAAGTCTTGAATTTTTCAAAATCAGTAATCAGTTGGCCTAGGCTAAATTAGTCAACTAATATTTTTTTTAGCTATAACTAAAATCATGATTTGACCTTGAGTTAACATTTACATATCAATGTATTATTATTATTATTATTAGCACCGCGTCTTACTACCCGTTCGGGTTATACGCACTTACGCTAATGTGTAATGGTAGGGTGATTGTGAGATGAAATGAAGGACCTACAGTTTATCGTGGAATCCGAACCACGGTGAGGCCTGGCATTCATATCAATGTAGAACGAAATACACTGACCATGGTAAAGACAAGCATAATTATTGTAAAGCTCATTTTTTTTAGTTCTGGTTCATACGTCGTCAAGAACCGTCATAATTTAAATATCTAAAATATTCTCGATCAAAATAAGCCTACTTTTTCTACTTTAAAAAGTAAAAAAAATAAAATAATAGAAAATATTTAGGCCAAGTAATAATTAGAGTTTACATTCAGTGGAATTTCTTAAGATGATATGCGTATAGCTATTTCACGGTAATTTTGGCTTTTTTTTTTAGTTGAAAAGTTCTATTTTTAGCAACGCGTCTTACTTCCAGTTAGGGTTATACGCTTATGTAATACTTATGCTCATGGTTTTTGAAGATCAGCAAGGATATTTTTAGAGGAAATTCGCGTGGAGGGAGAGTGTAAAACAATTTTGGAAAAACCTCCTTCAGTAAACTCGACCGAGATCTGAACCTTGATCCCCCCCGTCATCAGCAGCTTAGTCCACTACAGGAATAGCACGCTAAACCTCACGGCCACCGAAGGGGGTAAGCCCTAAATAGGTTACTAAAACACAGATTAGCTAATCCGCCTTTCAAACATGCATTTTCACTTTAAACTACTTGTCAAATTGGGATGAGTTAATATATTTGCCAGGCCGATAATTATGGAAAACTAACGAGTAAATTTATCAACTTGTAGAAAAGGGTAAAGTTATAGTGAATGGCTTATACCTAACAGTAAAGTTACTAAAACTTGTTTCATTCAGAAATACGCAGTGGAATGTTGCCAGGGTATGTAGCGCTTGTTAAATATGTTCATGTAAACGGTTCTTATCTCTCAGAAGAACACTTGTCGTTCCATGTATCGACGAACAATCCATGTGAGACCTGTAGAACAAGGCCCATGTGTGACTGGTCAAATGGGGACAGAGTGGATGAGCATCGTACAATTTAAACTAACACTGCTTACCCTGGCAGCAAGCCACATCACGCCACTGGGTATAGCCATACGTCAAATAATATTATCTGCAGCTGGTCACATTTTACAAATAGTATAAAACATCATTATAGCTATGATGATGATTAAAATAATAATAATATTTACCTCTCTATAGCACCATTCTAAAATCGAGCCATTCCAACCAAGCAGCCGCTGTCTGTTGGAGAAGATAGGGCCTACCTCTGCAGACATAGAATATCACATGGTCAACACAACGGAACCCTCCAGTCATTTATCTCTGTTTCCTAGACCGGAGCCGCTACTTTTCCGTTCAAGTAGCTCCTCAATTGTCCTCACGAGTCTGAGTTGATCCTTTCACAGAACATCTTGAAGCGCTGGGATTCGAGTCCGGTACTTGTGAATCTATAGCCAGGAATACTGACTACTAGACCACCGCGGAGGTCAACTTACGGCTATCAATAGGTTGTATAAAGAAAGGGTGGCCAACCTACGGCCCACAGCCTGTCTTCTTTTTGTACATCAACTCTCTCTCTCTCTCTCTCTCTCTCTATATATATATATATATATATATATATATATATATATATATATATATATATATATATATATTAGCACCGCGTCTTACTACCCGTTCGGGTTATACGCTTTAAGTACTAATTACGCTAATGGATTAGGAATTTGGAAGGTTGAATTAGAGGAAGTGAACCCGCATTTGCGTGGAGGTAGAGTGGAAAACCATTTAGGAAAAACCACCCCCAGTTCACCCGACCGAACGGATTTTTAAAATAACTAGGTCTAACAGAAAGAAAAAAGGCGACAGCCCGATATGTCTTATCAACAAAAACATTGAGAATGGAAATTTTGTCAATAGCAGTGGCGTGCCGTCGCCAGGGTAAGCAGCATTAGTTAAAATTGTGACTTTGTGAATTGTTCACAACCGTCAGTATAACACTCTATGATCAGGTGTTGAGGGAATAGGCCCTACATTCCCGTGTGAATTGTGAGGTATACGGAGCATATCTAAATTATTGGTCAAATAGGGTCCAAGTGGACGATAACATATCACAGGTACAGTTTTAACAAGGTCTGCTTCCATTGCAACACTCCACGACACGCAACTGGTAAATAAACCAGTGTTTAAATAGTAGGAACCGGCAGTTAATTTTATTCCTTTTCTTATGAGGGGGTCAACAAGATGAAGAAACAGAGTCGCTAGCCAAATCGACAGAATTTGTCACGTTCCCATTGGTCTAAATTCAAACAAGGTGAAGACGGGTAAAGATATAACTATCGGTAATGCCTGGATCACGATTAACTAAACGTTGACTTGCAGTTAACTTAACGTAAGAGATGTCTTGGGAGGTCTTTTACTTTACTTTACGTTACTTGAAGGGTATCACGTGATCTAGCCAGCCAATCATTATGCGAGTGACGTCAACAGGGCTATTTAGTAATTAATTTGTTGGTATTATGGACTATGTTTACTCTTTAGGGTAAGTTTTAGTGATCAGACATTGTAACAAAATAATTAAACTAAAATAGGGAACTAAATTTATCAAAAAAGTTTAATAATATATATTTATTATATTGATTGAAAACTGTAAGCATTCACTGTGAATGTGTGAATGCCAGGCCGCCACCGTGGTTCGGATTCCACGTTAAACTGTAGGTCCTTCATTACATCTCACAATCACCCTACCATTACACATTAGCGTAAGTGCGTATAACCCGAACGGGTAGTAAGACGGTGCTAATAATAATAATAATGTAAGCATTCACAGATCATCACTTTACAAATAGTACAAAACCACAGATCATACTCGAGAATGCATATGTTTTTCTCAAGTTGTTACGTTAAGTTAAGTGAATCGTGATCATACATAAGTTAAGTTAACTTTAAGTGAACGTTATGTTAAGTTACGTTAAGTTGATCGTGATCCCGGCATAAGTAGTGATCCAACCGAGGTGTAAAGTAGGGTTGGGCTAAGCAAACCGGGCACTCCTGTTAAAAATCCAGCAGGACTCGGGCACAATTTATATATGCTTGTGAGGCACTAACTGTGGGAGGACTTTGTTTACAATGTAGTACAAATAATATTTAACAATTATAATAGGGGCCAACTTTATATTCAAATTTTAATTTAGTTAATTACGTTTAATTTGTAAAGTATATCATTCTTAATTTTTGAAATCAATGTTGCAAGAAATAATTTACAATTTATTAAATATAAATTAAACCCAAAACTCAATAAAAGTTTAATAAATTATACTTACACTGCGTTATCACTATTTTAAATGCCAGAAATAATATATCCTAATAATTCTTTTGGTAAAATCATAATACTACTTGTACTTGTCTTAAGTAACCTAAAAAAATCACTTGTTTATTAACATTTATATTTTTTATTTGCTTACAGCTTACTTTGTTTGCTGAATTGCGGAGATTTGCCCATTCATTATGAAAAGTTGGATCACACTATGTTCTGGGAGAAGGAAGTTTATTTATAGGAAGTGCATTCACATTAGTATTGGGAAGGAGGGGAAAACCAAATTAAGTGTAGGCTTATCCACCCAAGATTCGAACCCTGACATCCCCATCATAGGCAATACAACGTATTGAAAGCCTGATGCCTTAAAGTACGCATCCGCCACACTGGCGAATTCAAGAGAAAGAATTGAGTTCTGGGATATTTTTTTTTTTCAAAGAATAGTCTATCAATGCTCTATCAATAATAATAGACTATTAATACTTGGCACCAAGTCCTACTACCCGTTCGGGTTATACGCTTAAAGCTCTTGGCCCTGTCGAATGCAAGTCTAAAATCTATTTTGTGGGATGGTGGGCGGGAGGGTGAAAGGCGTGGCATGGCTTCATAACCGACAAAAGTAGCCTTCCGCGTCAACAAGAACAGATGGATCACGGAAACCGTAGATGGCGTAAGCTACCGGACAGGGGTTGCGGAAAAATCATACATTTGTAAATATCAGTTTTCTCGAGAACGAGTGAACTCTTTATGTTAATATTTTCAACACCCCTTCTAAGATGATGTATAGATGTTTATTAATTGTTATATTTTCTTATTTTTTGTTATGAAACCGGCAGTTTTCTATTGAAGAATGCAAATATTATCGATATTTTATCATTGTTAAAATTATAGAGGAGGTGTGAAGATAAAAAGTATAACATAATCAACATGCTTCTATTCTTGAACAAATTGTTTCCGAAAAGAAAATTTCAAAAATACAAATTCTTGAAGCTAACCTTTTTTTTCTCATAGCTCTGCATTTCTACGCCAAATGAAAATCGTCAATCACCTTAAGTACTAATTACACTAATGTGTTAGGAATTGAGAAGGTTGAATATAGAGTATGTGAACCCACATATGTGTGGATGTAGAGTGGAAAGCCATTTAGGAAAAAACCACTCGCAGTTCACCCGAGCGAGATTTGAACCTTGATCTTCCCACCCTAGGCAGTCCAGCTCAACACGAAACTAGCGCGTTAGCTAATCCACGCCATCGAGGCGGGTAATGCTCTATCAAACAATCTACCTGTTTTTTTTAAAAAAAAAGCTTGTACAGTACTATTCAAGAAAAACATCTTGGACTCGGCTTTCAAACAAATCGATTTAAGGCTAATCATTTATAATAATGGTAAGAAATTGATTTGTTAGAATACATTTAGTCCACATTTAAATAAATAAAGTCATCAAATAGTTGATTCAACATCATTTGTTAGAACGATACATAATATTTTAATTTCATTACGAATCAATATGACGATTTATTGAATGATAAATTAAATTTTATTACTTGAACAAATTGGGTGAAGTAAAAATAAAGAAATGACAATTTTAGGAGGCCTGATTCGATTAAGGATGGTATTGACAAATTTATTTATTTATTGGCTGTGTGTTCATCCTATTATTCAATTTTAAATTTCTAGTCACTTTGTTTGGGTATGTAATCTTTATCCTTCTGTCTTAGGTTAAGTTAGTTTACAAACTATGTGATGATGTAGTGATATGTAGGCCTATAGAAAGTGAACGTTGAATAATTGAATTGAAATACAGACCTATAATCATGTTGGCCTATATTCTATTCTCTATTTGCTAATAGAAATACATTGAATTATTATAATCTTTAAATGTTAACTCATTTTATATAATATCAAAATAGCATATAGGCATATGCTTTATTTCCTTTAGATAATCTTCCTATAGGAGTTATTTAAGGCCTATTTGATTGAAAATATGAGGTTGAATTGAAATGCTGACCTTAAATAAATTTATATTTAATGATCAATCGAAAACACTTAAATATTTATGACAGTTTTAAACAGGCTATTTGATTTAAGGTTGCAATAGGTTATTTAACAATTTTTTTAAAGTTATCAATGTAGGCCATATTATTTCTTTTATTACGACATCAACCTCCAGGAAGCATTCACACGACACGGCATATATTATGAAACGTGTATTTTATTACCCATCCCATATATGACAGTTGAGTGATTTAAAACCCAAAATTAAACGTATAGGTAGGTCATTTTTATTTCCCTTAATCATTTTTATTTAGCCTCTATTCGAATTTTAACACCTTAAGACAGTTCCCATAACATTTTGTTTGGACACAACCACTATATTTACAATTTAGGCCTATAACCCTAAATAAATTAATCACTTCTTATTGTTCAGTTTTAAGGCCTAGCTACTTGTCACTTATTTCCCACAATAGAGATAAGCCTATTTATATAATATACAGTATTTATAAATAAAACAACAATTTTAGAAACTTAAGTATTTCAACATTAAATATTTAAAAAAAACCAAATCCTTTTAAGCCTACGTTTGGTTAGTAATCTACCTAAAAGATTAAAACAAAGCTTTCTTGAAAAATAAATCAGGCCTGCCACGCTAAATTTACTTAGGCTTATTCATCAAAGTCCTAAATAAAGAATAGTTAATTTTATAAGCTATTATTTGAACTCAGTGAACGTAGCATTTCCTTTACTTTTCGTGTCTTCCCAGACCAAAGATAAGAAAATTCAGAACAACCCAACACCTTTAAATTTAACCTAATTCCTGCGGGAAGAATAAATCCTTTGCCCTAAAAAAAGATCAAATTTGGATGTAGGCCCTTGTTCCATTCATCATCCACCCTCTTCTTCAGGAGAGCTTTACATCCCCTCCTTTTTAGTTAGTGTTGAACGAGGGAGCGAGGAGGGATAGCTAAGCCACGCCTAGCGCTCAGCAGTAACTAGGCCACGCCCACTAAAGGAAGGGAGTGGGGATGCAAGCCCCGCCCACCTCCTCGCCGCCAGCTTGCACTAATGAGTATGTAGAGACCGAGGCACGGCTGTCTTGAGAGGAGCCACGCTCATTGGCAAAGCTCCCAGGGAGATCTTTACCGGCCGTACTCAACCTAACAGCCAGTTTTACAACCCCTTTCGAGGGAGCAGTCAAAAAAATCACATTAGGTGGTGGGTTTCTCTTCAGGGAGATTTTTTTTATCGCCCTCTCCTTTTTATCTTCCTCTTTCATACGAGTGACTGGAAGAGAAACGCCGGAGTTTTGGAGTGGTCTTGCGAAAGTAATAAAGAAACGGACGTATTTCGCTGAATGTGCTTAGTAAAAACGATTTAATAAAATATGTGCGACATTTGAATAGCAACACGTCAGACGACGACGAAGAAGAATCGAACGGAAGACTGGTGCAAAAAAGGGTATGTTTATTTGTCCGGTGGGGACTCGAACAGAAGACTGGTGATAAAGGAACGTCTGACTACTCGTGCGCGGAAGGTTTTAGTGGAGGTTTGTCGCTAATTAATGATTGAGAAATGAAGCACCGTGTCCTTTCCGCAGCGTCGTCATGTGACATTGTCGACTACGTGAACATGTGAGACAAGTGAATGTGTTATTGCTAACGTAGGCCCTTGTACAGATAAAAGAAGCAGTTTATGTGACTCAAGAAACGAAGAAAGGGAATATTGGTTCTTTCTTATTTATTGTAATTTATAAGAATGGCGGCGCTTATGAATAATTTATGTTGTGATTGCGTTTTATGGTCCTACGTTCACACAACCTTCGGCTACACTATCCATTAAACCAGTGTTTGCAACGTTGTAATCAGAAAGTTATTGATCTGGTAGGGGCTCAGAATGAATTCTCTGGGTTGTATCTTTGTTTGACATTTCCTTTAGCGATCTGCGATTGACCGAGAGAAACAGTGAAAGAGGTGCCATGGCGACCACGACGCTTCTCCTGCACCACCAGCAGTCACACCACCAGCCCAAGCACCGTCTGAACGCCGACGATGAGTTGAGCAGCTGCGACGGCAGTGACCTGGGGAGCCACCACAATTTCTCGGGGGCGGGGGACCATCCTTCGTCGGTCTTGACGCCACACAGCGCCAAGTTCATGATGGCCCACCTCCACCCTTCCCCGTCGAGACCCGGCAGCTCTTCGGCCACCTCTAGGGAAGGAGAGGCGGCCTCACCGTGCTCACCCACTAGCAGGGACAACGACGACGATGAACTGCTCAGCGTTGGAAGCGAGTCTCCTCCACCAGCGCTGCCCTTGACGGCCCACCTCATCCCGATGACGCCCGCCGCATCCCGCCTCCGGGACCATCGCCACGACGACGAGGACGACGATTACGATGACGACAGTGACAAACTGGAAGGCATCTCCTCCTCGGACTCATGTCGTTCTTCCACGTCAAGGTCCTCGATGGTCATGGACTGCTACTCGACGTCTTCTTTGACGCCACCTCTGAGTTCTAAATTGTTATCCAACACAGAGGACCTCCATATTTCCCCCGCGTTCCGTGACCATCCTATCAGACACCTGCACCCCAGGCCTACCGATCAGACGCCCCCCGTTCACACCTTGCGCACTCACAACACCCCCACGAACAATACAAACAATGGCAGCGGATCCACGAGGGCGCTCAAGTTCAGCATCGACAACATTTTGAAACCGGATTTTGGACGTCAAACGTCGTCGTCCTCACCGGTGCCTCCTCACGAGGGTGTCTGTAGCTCGAACCCAGATCGGACCAGCAAAAAGAGTAGTCATCCTCATCGCGTGACGGGTTCTAGTGTTCCGACACTCCAGAAGGACGCTAGGAATGGCAAAAGCAAAGGTCAGACGGCGGGCAGCCAGCTGCCGATGGACCTGTCGAAGGTGTCAGCGGTGACTGAGGCGGCCCCTGCCGGTGAGAGTGGCGTGTCTACCTCGGCGACCTCTTCGTCCAGTTCCAGTCAGCTGATGTGGCCAGCCTGGGTGTACTGCACCAGATACTCCGACAGACCCTCCTCTGGTGAGTCCTCGTCTCTTACTCCCAACACTTGACAGATAGGCCCTATTATAGACTCTTTGTTTGTATACACATAATTAGGCCTATGTTGTATAATGTCAGATTAGTAGTAGTTTTAAAAACACAAAAATACTCATACGGTTTGTGTGTTTGTTAAACCATTCGGTACAAATATACGTTTAGAAAACACAAAAATGTTTACTGTTGACATTGATACAATTTCCCTTACTTATATTATCTGTTTTATTTTATAGGTATGACTATTGATAATATAAACAAAAGTGACAGACAGTTCCATAAAACATGATTTGACTTAGAAACACATGAAGGTAGATCTAGTAACTTTCATAGCTTCAGATAAAGTTATTCCATAAAATATTGAACTGTTTATGGGATTTTAGTGTCTGATTTAGTTTTTGAATAAAAATGTAAACTAATTTGTACCAAGTTTTTACAAACTACGCCGACGTAGCCACGGTTTTTTATTGATTTACACTACTTTCTATTTGCGGAAACTTATGAGTCATATCTTGATAACAATGGTTACCATTTAGCCGAATATGTTTATTATTATCTATAAAATATATTTCCATTTTGGGTAGTGGCACCCTTCTTCTTAGAACAGAAGGTGTTGCTTGTTGCGTAACATTATTAGAGTATTTTACCTATACGCCTTGTTTGTGCAAAATAACACTTCAAAGACCGTTATATGGAATAGCTTTTACTTTTATTAATCAAATAAAAAAATATGTATAATCCTAAAATATATAATTGTATATAGGTGGCCTATAATAGCAACACTATTATTTGACTCTGGCTAGTGTTAAATTAAATAAATAATCATAATAGAAAAATAAAAGATTACAATAATTCAAGGCGAGTTCTTCTAAAAAAAAGTAATCAATCTAATTATAAAATACTCCTAAAAGAATACATTTACTCGGAATAAAAAAATATTAGACTACAATGAGTTCACATATTGTTGTATCATTTATATTTATAGTTATTTGAAATATTTCCCCGATGTTTATGTAAGTTTCAGAGCAGTAGGCCCCTAGATCTTGTGGCTGAACATAATAAATCAAAATTAAATCAAACATTTAAGTTCTCCCCGAAATACCAAATGTTAAAATATAATAATAATAATAATAATAATAATGAATTGATGATGATGAATAATAATGATAATCGCTGTTAGTGTGATGTACAGTCTGATTTTCATAGGAAGCTGTTAATGGAAAATCGAAAACTTATATCGCATCAATGGTGATAAAAACTTAAATGGTATTTATATTTTTAGTCCGTTTGATTACTAATGTGAGGATAAATCAAACAGTTATCCATAAGGAAGTATTATTTAGAAGCTTTTGATATCTTTTTAATTAATAAAACAAATTTATATAATGCAAAATTTTAGTGACTTTCAATCATTGTTGGTGGTTGTGAAAGTGGGCTTTCTATATATAAAAAAAAATCAGACTTTAGAGGCTAACAGTCAGTTTGGATTTGTTTTTAATGTTATTAAAATCCACAATGGTGTTATAGAATTAAAATAATAATATAATAATAATAATAATAAATGATAGTCTATATTTTCGGGAAAAATTGAATTTAATCTAGAACATCACATCTACCCGTTCCGGTGGATACACGGTGTATAAGTCAAACTATTTTAGCCTGGCTTGCCGGTTACGGAAAGGTCCGCGTTTGAATTTCGGCTGGCCGTACGGAGGGTTGGTTTCCCCTAAATTGTTTCTCACTCTCCCTTCACACAAATATGGGTGTATTTTCTTTAAATCCTGCCTTCCTCATCACCACCACCATAGTGTAAATTACATATTATATAAACTGAACAATTATTGAGACGTGGTGAAAATAAAGATGTATCACATGATAATATCCAGAGCTTAGATCAACAATTTTATCACCTGTGTAATAAGAATAATGTATGTACACACAGTAATCATTTTTTGGCTCTATCTTTGACTAAATAAAGGTCCTCAAATAATTCAATAGGTTTCCCTAACCCCTTGGTCAAGAAAATAAGAACCTATTATAACGGGGGTTCAAAGTAAATTAACAAAAAATCAAACCGAATACAACTGATTTAGATAGGAAGAAACTTTTGTGACGGTTTTAAACGTTACTAAAACGGTTTTAAAATAGTTTTACGTCAAGTTATGTGATCTACAGCTGTCACTTTTGATAGATATCAATATCAATGAAATAATATTAGTAATAAATTAAAATGTTATCAATGTTTATTGAAAAAATATGTTTGTATTTTTAAATGTTCCTTTTTCCAAAAATATTTTTATGAAAAGGACCACTTGTAGCAAGAAATACAAACATTTGATAAAGTAAAAGAAAAGGAAAGTGAGAACTTTAATAGCATAATAAAATATTTTACCCAAAGAAAAATATTTGCTTCTGAAAGAACATATGAACGTAATTCTAGACAATTGGATTAATTAAAATTGATGTAAAGAGCAAATTTATCCAAATCCAGTAATTCAGATGGACAGTATTATAAAACTAAACCTTGATTTTTATAAGGGGCCCTTTTCAACCACCAACATTGATTGAAAGTCACTAAGATTTGTCATATAATAATTATATTTTATTTTATTGATTAATTAAAAAGTTATCAAAAGCTTCCAATAATAATAATAATTACCTATGCATTACTGTATAATTTCTCCTTACATTATTAATCAAATGAACTAAGAATATATATATATATATATATGTATATTCTTAGTTTGATCAGTTGATAAAATTAATTTTATAAAATTATAATATTTTTATCCACGCCATTGTGGCAACATGAGTTTCTAGTTTTATAATATTAGACTTGAAAATCAGACTGTAAATTACATCCCTGCAATACTTGGTTTTTGAGCTATAACCATATGAATACTTAAATACATTATCAACGCTCAAGTTAACACAATATAAAATAAACAAATTATTAATAAGTTAAACTTTCACCTTGGCTATTAATATTGTACTAAACAAGAGCTTTAAAATAGAAAGGGATAATCTCAATTATATTTATAATGTTTAAAAAATACATATTTTGGAGTTAAAAGATGTATTCTTTAAAATATTTGGCCGTCGTGAAGAGTCGTAAAGACTTTGTTAATACCGAAGTTTGTACTTAGGTAGCTTATTTTTTCTTTTAACAATAAATATCAATAAATATTTTAATTCTCAAGTATAACTATGCCATATTTTCAAATTCCAAAGGAAATATTCATAGTTCCAAATAAAACAAGAAAATTAATGGATTGGAGGCTCAGCTGAAAAATTATTTTAATTAGTTTAATGTTGTATTATTCTACCACTTGGCTTTTAAATATTAAATACATAATTTAAATGCAATATTTTCGCTTTGTGCATTTTCAACAGACAGTCATTAAAATATACCGTCACTTTAAATGCCGCATAAATGATCAAGTTGCCTTTTTTTTTTCTCTAATCTACAGTACCTCTATTACATTCCCCATGAATGATTTAATTAGCTTATGGTCTGCTTGTTTGTAATGATTCATAAAATAACATTTGTTACGTTTGACAACTCTGTCTTGTAAAATATCATAGATGATATTATGCTGGATACGTATATTTTATACTAATTATTTATTTTTTATGCATGGCCTCTAATGACTAGGTATTTCGTTTAATAATTGCGAAAAAAAAAAGATATTAAATAAATATTTTTATATATTCTTTAGGCCTAGATAAAATATAATATAGCTAATCTTTCACCCACAATGATGGAAAGTAGGTTAAACCTTAAGCTAATTTAATCTGATGGGATTTCGGATACAGTTTGAACTAAACGGTTTATCACTCTCCCTCCACGAAAACGTGGGTATATTTCTCCTAAATTCTACATTACTCATTCCTTATCCCAATAGGCCTAGTGTAGCTGAATGTGTATCATCCGGATGGGTAATAAGACATAATTCAAAAAAACAAAAAAAAGGACCAATATTTAATCGCTCGTCATGAAATAATTTGATGACATTAAACATAAATGGAAATTCTGATCGAATTTGTAAAACATTTTATATCTTTTATTTTAAGGCTAGTATATATATATATATATATTATATATATATAAGGAATCGTGGTAGGACATAGAACATAGCCTATATAAAATATTAGTTATAGCCTTCGATATTGACACAAATGTGGATAATCCTTTTATATTTTTCTTTTTTATTCTTTCGACATTTAATACTAACTGTAAAAAAAAAATACAACTACATAATTTATTATTTGACGTTTGATAATATGAAATTATCTTTACCTGACAGATATCTAAACTCCCACCTAGACTATTATGTATGATCTCTTTTTAACGATCCAAAATATTATTTTAGTAACTCAAATGTCTTGTACACTTCGTTCATACTGAAAGGTAGAAGTAGGCTTTTATTTCTGATATCCGTTAGGGTGCAGCTTTTATAATAGGACCATAGTGGAAAGTATTGAGGTGGGAGGGTAGATAATAAGAATTAAGGGCAGTATTTTTGCAGTTTTTCTAGCAAATATTTTTTTGTCAAAAGAAATAACACTATCCAGTATAAACAAAGAATTTAAATTCTTCCCTATGGTGATATCAACAGTTCATGAATATCTATCAAGGGTGTCCTGGAATTCAATGACATCTTTTTCTCTTCGTTTAAAAAGTTTCTCATCTAATGCCACTATGCTCATGATATATTATATTCAACAACTGTTGATATCACCATGTGAAGAAAATTAAACTATATGTTTCTACTGGAACAATGTTTTATTTAATTTGGACAAAGAAAAGTTTTACTGTAAAAACTGTAAAAACACTGCGATTTCCTCAAGTTCCATATGTACCCACCTTAAGGTAAACATTAACTGTAAATGTAATGTTTGTACAATTGGACAGAGATGCTGTTTTTTTTAAAAAAAATGTAAGACATTGTAGATGGGTATAAAGAGGAATCTCTTAGATCAATCTTAACTTTTATCTACGGTGACAGGAACTATTACCTGACTTAATAATTTTTAGGGTCTTCCTCTTAAGCAATACAACCCCTAATTCAATCTCTGTGGCTAGTTAGGATTTGCTGTGTCATGTTCAGTTTGTTAAGTCGTAGGTATATGGAGCAATTTTTTTTTTAGAAAGTTGTTTAGTTGGCATCTCCGAAAAGCATAGTAGAAATTAATATATTTTTAGTAAACTGTCGTAATAAATAAAGCCACATCATTTAATAAATATGCCAACATCCCCATAACAATGCAACTAATTTCAAAATCAAACCTTTATATTTAAACAAAAACTCTTGGGTAGTTTTAGCACCACGTCTTACTATCCATTCGGCTTATAAGCTTTAAGTAAATTGATTAACATACTGGATACATCCTGTACTTCTAAGATAGTTCATTTCTGGTAATTTAAAATTCTACAAATAAACAACAGCTTACATATTATAGAATCGTTAAATATGTCAATAAAACAAACTATTGTTTTATTTGACCAAAGCGTAGATATCTTATCAACGACAGTTACTTTAAAAAATTGTAAGTATTTATTTTAGTAAATTCGTAGAAAATTGGTGCACTAACCATAAAAGTAAGTTGGTATCTAGGACTAGAAGAAAATATAAGTTAGTATATTAATATAATTTCAACAACTGTTAGGAAGAAATAACTCAACTTTAAAAATGTTTGGTAAATTAATTCAACTTCTCTATAGCTGCTTAATTAGCTAAACTATCTGGCATCATTCGTGTTAGGCTGGATCGGGTCTACTGAGGGTGTTTTTTTTTTTACTAAACTGCTTCTTACTCCCTCTCCACAAAAATGTGGTCAAGCTTCCTCTAAATTCTACCTTCCTCATCCTTATCACATTAGAGTAATTATGTATGCAACTGATGAGTAGGGAAGAAGGTAACGCTGTACAATCAAGTACCTATAATTTAAAGTTGAAGCTTGGGGGATAAATGAATATAATTACGGAAATCAGCCATATCTAACTCAGAATACACTGAAACATGACAAATGGACATGGGAATCGAACCCAGTACCTTTGGTTTAGCGCATCATTGTTTTACCGCTTAGCTATTCAGGGATATCCCGTGGTCAGGGTCATTTTTCACTTATAGTTCAGAGACTGACGAGTATGTAAGATGTGGAGCACGTGTTTATTTAACCAGGAAGAAAATATGATACTTTGCTATTGCCGGTAGTGTTTATACAGGCGCTTAGTGGTTTGCAGAGTCATTAGTGCTTTTGGAGCCGTCTTTTTTTTTTTTAAGAACACCGAATAACTTGTGCTCCCAGCCGCTTTCTTTTAACAGAAGCCTAAATATTCAACACCAGCGGGATTTAAACCGTAACATCTCACAGGGGGTCAGGTTATGTTTGAAGCCAACAAAATGCCTCGAGTGTCTTGAGCGCAGGAAAGGCCATTTAATAATAAATGCAAACACGTCTTATTTTAAGTTAAGATAGAAAGGGACGCGAGAAAAGGTCGGTGTTTTTTGAAGTTCTTATAGCAAAACTTTTTTTTTTTAGACAAATAAAATAAAATATTTCTCCAGTAGAAACATAGAGTTTAGTTTTACCCACATGGTGATATCAACAGCTGTTGAATATCTGTCATGTGCATAGCGTGGTATTAGATGACAGACTTTTCAAACGAAGGGAAGAAGTTTTCATTAAATTACAGGAGATTCTTGACAGATTTTCAAGAATTGTTCGGATTACCACTCTAAGAAAATTAAACACTGTGTTTCTTCTGGAGAACTATTTGGTTTATTTGATAATTTTTTTTAATGAAAACTGTGAAAACACTGGCCTTTTATCGCGTTCCCCTTCACCCCACCTTAATTTGAGTTTTCTATTATATGAATAATAAATTGACCTGCTTTGGTGGCCGCATTGTCTAAGGTGTCACTCTCTCAATGGACTAGACTGCCGATAAAGAAGGGATCGAAGATCGAGAATACGAAAAATTTCAGATTTAAACTTAAAAAATAATATACTTTTTTAATTTAAATTTAAAATAGGTTTATTTTAAAGATATTGTATATCAGTATTTGTTTAATAAAATAGCTACAAGACAAACTTAAATCACGTTTTAGAACATTAACTTACCATTAAAATTAGGATCGGAGAGTTGACCTGATCTTAAGAGTGTTTCATATGAAGATTAAAACAGTTTTTTTAAGGAATATTTATAAAGAGATATTTGACAAATAAACTTAAAGGATTTCTGAAAATTTTGTCATAAACTATAATAAACTCCATGAGGAAGTATGTACGATTATGAAGCACCATTTATTTATACACGTTTAAAGGAATACACTTGTCACATGACATATTTTATTGTATCGTCGAATATTTCTTTTAGAAGAGGAAAAAAAATAAAGAATAACTAAAGCGGACAAACATCAAGTCGCAAAATTCTATATTCTCCGATACAAATTAATCGTGAAAACAGGTTATTATAATGTTTCCTTGACGTTCTGACCGAATGAAAAGAATAAAGGGAGACCTTTGTGCTAACGTTTTATTTCGTTCCGATAATGGGGGTGTATTTTATCTCCCCCACCCCTTTTTTTCCCTCTTTCTGTAGACTATTCAATTCTAAATACGTTTTGCAATGTACGGAACGATGTATTATATATACGTTGTCTCCGATAAATGACAAACTATATTATTAACTTTCATTCTAGGCTGTGCCTGCCACAGTTTTTTTCCCCTCCCTCTTAAAGAAAAACTAAAACTCAGGGAAAAAGATGAATTCTATTCCGTTCTAAAATGAAATATCTCATAAGAAAAAAAATGATAGAAAAAATGTGTTGTAAATTGATAAATAAAGAAGCTAAATATGTCGAGCTAACATTTTGAACCATCCAACCAACAATTCTAATTATTTAGGCCTTGTGGTTATTAATAATATAAATAATAACATTCTGTCAAATTTTTACTAGCCTTATTGTGTTTTTGAACGCAAAGGGCTGACTACATTTTACATGAAAATAGCGAAGCAATTACTCTTTTTTTTAATGCCTGTAATATAGTCTGCTTCTTTTCTTATTTATTTTTTCGATAATTCTTCTTCCTTCCATCCACCCTTTCTTCGAAGAATATAGGCCTAGTTATATTATTTTCTCCTCAAGTGTTAGGGTTGATGTTGATTTCAGAGACCACCCTTCCCCCCCCCCCCCCATCCGTTTTCTCGTTCCTTGTCACGTGATCACTAACTCAAACGAAGGGGGAGTCACTCAGCACGGTTCTCTTAAAAGAACTCAATTTTTCATATATACATTTTAATCATATTTTGTTTGTATTGGTTTTACTTTTTCTTAATACAATTTCTCTGTAAATTGTTTTATCCTTAGGTGTCTGTGGGGATTAATTCATCGCATACTTTTCCGACGACACTAAAATAGTTTAATGCTCCTTTTGTGTTTATTTGGCGTATTCAACGTGAGATTTCTGAACCGACTGATTATATCAGCACATGACTTAATAAACAATTTAATTCAAGATTAGACCCCAAGACCCAGTCTCCCATAAGTTAGTTAATATTATTATTATTATTATTATTATTATTATTATTATTATTATTATTAACACCACGTCTTACTACCCGTTCGGGCTGTACGCACTTACGCTAATATGTAATGGTAGGGTGATAGTGAGATGAAATGGAGGATCTACAGTTTAACGTGGGATCCGAACCACGGTGGAGGCCTGGTATTCCACACATTCACAAGTTGTGATTAAAACACGTCTCGTCAGAGGTGAAGGAAGGGTTTGGCAATCAGATGAATCTGTGCCGGGACCGAGGATTGAACCCCAAACTCTCAGCAGAGAAGTCTGATACCTTACTCCTATACCACCAGGACACCTCAGATGTTAATTCTTAACTATGAAAGGAAATAGCCCCAGTTTCACCAATGATAAGTTTCTCAGCCATTCCTGGAATTGAGCCCGAGACTCTTGCACTACTGTCCAGATATTTTAGCAGTAGAATTACCCCCTTTTTAACGGAAATATCAGTATTTAATCTCACCATTGGGGTGGTAAATGGAAAACAGTGTAGAATAAACAACCAGACGGGATTCAAAGAGGTGAAAGGTATTTTGTGAGGCGTGGAAGGTCTTATGGCCCAATTTAATTGTCGCATGATCTAATGCGCCAATATCGTGCTATACTGGGTCTGCGGTAACCGAGAGATTTGGGTTTTAAATCCCGATTGGGTGTATTCATGGGTGTTTTTACTAAATTGATTCCCATTATCCTTATACGCAAATGAGGTTACATTTTTTCTAATATTTTACCTTTCTCATCTTTATTAAATCAGCACAATTGATGCATGTGTCTAACCTTAACGGGTAGGGCCACTAAGATGCGGTGAAAAATGAAAGTTTTCTGCATAGTATTGTAAATAAATTTAATGAGGGTGCCTTTTTATATTTCTTAGCTAAATTTTCTACGTATAAATGTTTTTGGATTAAATTTAAATTTAAATATCACGTCATGCTTATGTGTAAATGCTTCTTAAGATTCAATATATATTTTCGATCACGATTCTTTTAAAATAATAACTCAACAAGACTATTTAAGAGAATTTTACAATAAATCCCTTTATTATAAAAGGATCGAATGTAAAAAAATCACGTCCTAAGTATTTTTGCCAGTATATTAGATAAATTTTTGTAGTATTAGAAATGGGGTAATCCTACTTTATCACTTTATATTCAAGCTAAACTTTAGTCACGATAAAAAAAACTGTACAAAGTAAAGCATTTGTTATTCAGACTATAATTTAAATCAAGAAGAACTGTAATTGCAACGAATGTATAATTCACGCGCGCCATTTCTTCCGACATCCTAATACACTATAATTTATTTCTCAAAATGGTCTACTTCATTCTTTCTTTATAAGTTGCAAAACTTTGGTAAAAAAAAATTCATAAGTTTCAAAACTATTTAAATATTAATTTGTATTTTACCTCCCTTCCTGCCTCCAATGAAGAAGTTTTATAATTCAAGTATAAGTTATTCTAAATTTTAGTTGCTTGGATAGAAAGCTTTGGAGTAACTGAAGATTTATATTTGAATAATGAAGTGTTATTTAATTTAAACTGGCAATCAATCTTTCGCACAGAACAAAGCATAGATTTGTCCTCATATAAAGGTAACAGCGCTTACTTTACAAACCCCTTTCTATTTATTTATTATTAATTCTGAAATCAGAGACGGATTTTTGGTGACATTTATCTCCCCAGATCAAATGAAAGCATATACAAAATCATGTTGAACATTTTGGTATTGTAAATAACTATATTCTGTGACTTAATGGTACTTTTAAACTCACAAAATAGATAAGCAAAGAAAAATTATATATATATTTCTACGAGAGTCGTTAGTTGTATTTTTTTTCTAGCAAAATATGAAACATAAAATAAACTGTCCTGCTTAATTTAACTGGGTTCTCAAAAATATAAAATATTGATCAAGGAGATGTGTGGCAAAACCATATTTTATGTTTTGAAATAAAAAACACGTGTGTTAACAGCCTGAAAGGTTCTCCTGTGTAGGTGAGTTGTGGCCTGATCTTGAAATCATGGCCCACTCACTTGAGAGAGAGAGAGAGATATGAGTTTTGTCCACCTAATTAGCAGTGTGCTTTCGATCATGCTGTCTTAAATTTCATATAGAAACTATCATCGTCTCATCTCGACATCCCTCGTAAAATTCAAACTCCTCAGTTCTTAGCGTTCAACGGTTTTGGCAAAAATTTGAAGGTTTGTTAGGTTAGGTTAGGTTAGGTCAACAGTCCAGGCTGCAATTCATACGTGGCTCTAAAAACCTGGGGTCACAATTCAACTGTATCTTTAGATTACTATTATTATTATTATTATTATTATTATTATTATTATTAGCACCGCGTCTTACTACCCGTTCGGGTTATACGCACTTACGCTAATGTGTAATGGTAGGGTGATTGTGAGATGAAATGGAGGAGCTACAGTTTAACGTGGAATCCGAACCACGGTGGAGGCCTGGCATTCCCCACATTCACAAGATGTCTTGTCAGAGGTGTAGGAAGGGTTTGGAAATCAGATAAATCTGAGCCGGGACCGAGGTTTGAACCCCGGCCGCCAGCACAGAAGTCTGACACCTTACCCCTAGACCACCAGGTCACCTGTATCTTTAGAGTTAAACAACTCGTGCGGTCGCAACTCACCTGCAGCCATATTACCATAATTAGAATGTGTTGTTAGTGATATTTTGAAGCCGACTAAATTGCCGCCTTGTCATCTTCGGTCCAGTGCATTACTACCTATACCATAATTTTCTTATGAATGGCCATATGTGACAGCTATGAAAAGCTACTAGAGCTACTGTCACGTATTCATGGGTCAAGACATGTTATCTACAGCTATCACTCTTGATACCGGCATATATTATCAATATATATAAAATAACACTAATAATATAGTAAAATTATATTAAAGTTGATCATAAAATTATGTTTGTATTTTCTAAAATTATTATTATTATTTGAGGTATTTAACGTGCGCTTTCTGAACTGACTGTTTATATCAGCACACGACCTATAAACTAATTTATATTTAGAACAAATAAAACATCCAACCCTCCTAGTTCATCACTGTGAAAGGTGAAACCCACATTTAACCAATGATTCGTTTTTATGCCATGCTAGGAATCGAACTCAGAACCTTTAGATACGTAGGCAGACATGTTATCAACTGAAATAAGGTGTCGGACCAAGAAATGTCCCACAATGTGTTCTATCAATGGAAGTCTAATTTATTGCGAGAGTTACACCTCAGATCATGCGGTCACTGAGATGGGCTATAATATACTAGGACAATATGTATTTTCTTTCTTACTAGATAGGTCTCAAACTGACACGATTGGTTACACGGATGGTGTATAGGATTCAAGCATGGAGAGCTAAAGTAAGACTTCTACCAACCCAGTTAGGGAAGGTTTTATAGAATTGCCATGGCCTATTAAAGTGAATACGGGCACCTGAACGAGTGACAGGTTAGTCCCAAAACGTTACCAGCTCCTGAGATGATTCGACTATTTCGGGTCTTGATTCTAATATTTAGTTTCTTGGTTTGACTATTTAGGGTCTAGATTATACTATTTCAGTTCAGGTTCTACTATTTCTGTTCTAAGTTCTACTATTTTAGTTCCAGGCTCTATTTAAGTTCCGGGTTCTAATATTTCTGGCCTAGGCTTATATTCAACTATTTCTGACATATTTTTGACTATTTTGGTTCTTAGTTCTTCTATTTTGGGTCTCAATTTTACTATTTTTATTCCGGGTTCTACTTTTTCGGGTCTCGGTTCGAAATTTCACTTAATCACCCATACTGATCTAAAGCTATAGAATGTTTAGATAGCTTTCGTTTTTCTGTAATATGGGTAGGCCTTAGTAACATTGTAGTCATCCAAAGGTTAGTATACAAAAGGTGCAAATAATTAGTAGGTACGAGTATAGTGAAATTTAGAAACAATTTTTGTGTAAAAATAATAATAGTTTATGTATAATACCAGGAATGAATTACAATAGTGAAATAGGTATGGGGAAGGTAGAATTTGGAGGAAATGTAAGCGTGTTTACGAGGAGGGAGAGTGAGAAACTATTGTTTTAAAATCATCCTCAATACACCCATCCAGGAGATTCGAACCCCTATCTCGTAACCTCTAAACCCAGATTAGACAATCTAGACGTTTAACTCACGTGTCCACTGATTCAGGTATTTGTGTTATTTCTTTGGCATAAACTTTTATTATCTTATTTAAAACCATGAAATCAATTATCTTTAACCACACCTCGGTGGTTGAATTGTCAAAGGCGTCACTCTCGCAATAAACTGAAGATGGTGAGATCGAGATTCGAATCTTGGTTGGGCGTAGTGAGTGTTTCTTTCTAAATGGTTTCACATTCACTCTCCACGCGAATGTGGGCACACTTCCTCTAAATTCAACCTTTCTAATCCCTAACACACTGGTGTAATTAGTGTATATATATATATATATATATATATATATATATATATAGCCTGATGGATAGAACGACGCGGTGATAAGCAAATATCTTGAAGCGTCCTGACGCGTTCCCCCTCCCTTAAGTCCCACCCCTCTCCTTCTGTCCAACCCCTACCCATCCTCCCTTTATATCCACCTCAACTTCTCAGGCCTCATCTCGTAATTACATGCCCTACATCTAGTGCTAGTTAAACAAGTACAGTCTAGCGAGACCTTCATGGAAGTGAGTTAACGACGAAATAGTTTTTACAATTTTTATCACCTCCAAAGCTGCTTAACGATAAAGCGTTGTTGGTGTGTTATGGTGATTGGCCGCTTTTCATTTGGTGTGGAAACGCATAGCCGTGGGAACAAACTGTTATATTCAAGAATTTTTATTGTTTTGCCATTTTATTTTCGGAAAAGGTTCGTTAAATAATAGAGGCATGTTGATTAAGCTGTACTTTATATATACACACCTCCTCTATAATTTTAATAGAGATCAAATATCGATAAAATTGACATTTTTCAATAGAAAACTGGCGGATCCATAATAAAAAATAATAAAATGTAACAATTAATAAACAGCTATACATTATCTTAGAAGGTGTGTTGAAAATATTCACATAAAGAGTTCACTCGTTCTCGAGAAAACTAATATTTACAAACGTATGATTTTTCCGCAACACCTGTCCGGTAGCTAGCGCTATCTACGGTTTCCTTGATCCATTTGTTCTCGTTGACGCGGAAGGATACTTTGGTCGGCTGTGAAGCCACCACGCCATGCCTTTCACCCACCCACCGACCATCCCACAAAATAGGTTTTAGACTTGCACTCAACAGGGCCAAGGGCCTTAACTCATATAAACCAGTTATTTTGATAGTAATTGATGATACTTTTTAAGAGATTATGTAAAATTTAATATAAAATTTCGAATACTCTACCTAGAAATATAAATAAATGGCCATTGGTATTAAAGGGTTGTAGATGAGCTTCGCCTTCATATTGAATTCATTTGGTAAAGCTATAGCTAAGGTGGGAATTGAACCCGTGTCTTTTAAAGTGGTGGGGGTTTAGGTACAGCGATATCGCAGCTGTGAACATAAGCGAGATGGCCTTAAAACATGTTTGGCAAAAATTAGTGCCCCAAAACACATCAAATAAAATAAAATGTAATGTTTGTTTTCTAGGATGAAGGTTGTTTAATTATATACCTAAAATAAATGGTACGGAACTCCACACGGACTTTCTCGCTCTATTGTTTGAAAATTGAGATATTTATTCAAAACTCATAATATATGTGAAACGAAATAATATAAACTAGCAAACACAAGAATAAATTGCACTCTACTTATGTACAACTTTTTTTTTTAGTTCCAGTTTTAAATTTTATAATTTTGTTTTTAAAGAATTAATGTCCTCATTTGTATGTTTGGACCGATAAAAAGATCAATGTTGGGTCCACAAGGATCAACACTTCGTATTAAAATTTCAACTTCCTGTTAACATTTTCGACATTTTATTAGGTGTTGCAAATTTTCATGCCATCGAATTGCTATTAAATTCCTCATTTATAAATTTTGACCAATAAAAAATGTAAATATTGACTATTGAATCTAAAATGGATATAGAACATTGTTGTACAAATATTTCTCCTAAGAGGTTTAAGGAAAAACAACATAAATTTTAGAGACTTACTTTTATTTAATTACTCTATGGCATTGGGGAATTATTGCGTTAAAACTTAAGTAGTATCTCTTTACAACTAAAGCTCGCAAAATTGTATTAATATATTTGCCAATATCTCAGAAACTGTTGGATTTATAAAAATATATTTCATATAAAAGTTTTTAATTTTTAATAATACTACAATTTTGCGATGATAAGTTATTTAGTATCTCAAATATTTGCGGAGATACGGAAGTTTTTATTTGGTAATATATATTATAATGATGGATTGAATAACCAAATTATTGTATTTGTTAGTTATAGTTGTATCCGCATCTAAATATCATATTCTTTAAATTTAAAAATGACACCTGAACATAGGACTTGAAACCAGGACCTTTGGGTTAGTAGGTCGATGCTCTAACCACTTATATATCCAGGAGTGGTAGGCCCTATTGTGCCCTGGGCTACTCTTCATTCATATTTTAAGACAGAGTTTTTAATAGACGTGCAGAAATTGCCAGCCACATATAAGTGATCAATTAAGATAGTACCTGCTTCGGTGGTCGTATGGTATAATTCGTCACACCTGAAGATATGGTGCTAAAAAATAAATAAATAATATAATCTCAAGCCATCAGATAACGAACGCAGCCACTTTCGACTCGGGAGAGCTATATGTTTCCCGCAAACAAGTCACTGAAATTTATTATTTTGGCTCCAGACCGAATCGATGTAAAACATAATGGCCTGAATATGGCGTAACATACTGTTGTCGACTCTTTTTCCCGGAAGGACTGGGTTCATTTTCTTCTAAAGATGAATTTAGTAGTAGTTTGTAACCCGGATAGTAAAACGTGGTGCAAAAAATAAATAAAAATCTGTTATCATAATAAAAATCTTAATAGATTTTAAATGACTATTTTTAACATGTGGGCTATGTATGGCTTAATATAAGAAATATAAATGATAGGGACAGTTTAAAGGTAGTGCACACTCATTCGGTTTTAGAAAGGATGAGAAAACCAGAGTGATAAAAAAATTCCATGGGGGAAAAACCATCCCCAGTGCACTTGTTGGGGATTAGAACCCCAACCTCCTAATTTTATGATAATTTATTATATGAATAGTAATGATTATGAAATGAGCTGTAAAACAACGCAGGTCTATATATTTCTTAATGAGAAAGAAAGTATTTATTAATTAATTACATATTGATACACGCTACATTTTAAAAGCTTAAAAAATTACAATATTCAAATGATTAATTTTGTCAAATGAGCGCTATAAATTAATATTTTACTAGAGCCAGAACAGAAAGTCTAGTGAAATGTGCCTCCTAGTGTCCATACGAATAAATAAAATAAAACTGAAGAAGTTATATTGTAGAGAGTAAAAAAAAAATCATGTCTAAAATATATAATTATAAAAGTGTATACTTGTATGTGATAAACTTGGTTAAGTATGGAATTTAATATATTTTTGTAAGTGATATTTTAAGGTACGGTAGGGGGCAGGATATTTTTTTAATCTTAGGACGAGGATAGTTGATGATATGGAATAATCAACGATTTACGGATAGCTTACATATAATGTTTGGGTGTTTAGTATTTTATTTATTGGTATTTGGAATAATTGGTATAAGTCCATACCTAGTAGGAAACTCAACGGCGCTAGATTATCTTTTGAATTAAAAATAACCACTGTACACTACCCCCAATGGTAATTAATATATGCCATTTTCCCTCTCTAGATGTAACCCATTTTGTGGTTACTTTATTTCAAACAACATAGAAGCACCTGATCACATAAATAATTATATTGCAAACACTTTATCTATCTGAATTGATATTTTATTTTGATCACCACAAAGTTGAGATATATTGGTAAACTTACAAAAAGACGTAAAGAGTGAAATTAAACCTTAAAATTAGGTAAACATGTATGAGTATAACAAAAATTAATGTCAAAGAGATTGACAACTTATATTTAAAGTTATTATAAATTATAGAGCTCCCACAAAACTGAAAAAAAAACAACTAATGTCTTCCCTGTAAGATTCATAATACAGTATTTGTATCTTCAAACCGTATAGAGAAATATAATCATAAGATTATGAACACACGACATATTTCCATTAGCCAATTGTTTTTTCTTAAAGTTGCTTTTTCAAGAAACTACTAGTTTCAGGGTAACGTAAACAGTCCCGCACAGCATTCATGTTATTTGTGAGGACTAACAAGCAAGGCGCATCTACAGACCGCAGGGAAAGCTTTTGTTTAAGAAATGAGTGTATGAATGGCTAGTTTACAATATATTTTAATCTCGTGACCTCTAGTTATTTGTTATATACAAATTACGGTGCAGTTCATTTGAAAACGACCTAGAACAGTCTCGTTTCCTTGTTCCCTATCGTGTGTGACTATCCAAAATTGGTGATAGAAACGGTGTGGGGGAAAGGGGATTAGTCTGCCTGCTCTCCAATCAAAACCGAACTGCTTCTAGTGTGATCATAACATGTCGGTCACGTGATTGTGGCTCTTTTTAGCGCCGCTGAGCACGAACCAATTCCCCGAAGGAAAAGAAAGAAAAGAGAAACAAGTGGCAGAGGTCAGAGTTCAGATTGGAGAAGTGTTAACATCACTCCACTTATTGTTGTTTGGAAAAAGAAAGAGGTTGCCTCCAAGATTGTTTCTAGGGGAAATTCTATTGACTCAAGAATATATATATATTCTTGAGTCAATAGAATTTCCCCTAGGAAAGTATTTTATAAAGTATTTTTATAAATACTGTCTTGTAAATCATCTAGGCCTCGCTGTGTGTGTGTATATATAAATATATATGTATTATTAATATATAATTATATACATAAAATACATATATATATATATATATATAAATAAAATAATATAATGTATATATATAAATATATGTGTGTTATATGTATATATATAAATATATATATACATAAAATATATATGTGTGTATATATGTATATATAACACACACACACACCAGTGAGACCTAGATGATTTGTAAGACAGTATTTATAAAAATAGGATGCCTTATAAATCATTTCAGATATTTCAGCAGGAGCGAAAAAAAATATTTCAAACACTAGTGAATCGACTTGAAGAGTATAACTTTGATTGACAGTAAGACATGATGGGATAGATGACTGACATCTTTGTGATATATCATTCAGTGAACCTAACCACACAATTATGGAACCTTTACTTGATTTAAATCTGTCTATAAATTAATTTAGTTGTCTATTTGTTAAAGGTTTTGTGCTGGCGGCCGGGGTTCAATCCTCGGTCCCGGCACAGATTTATCTGATTACCAAACCCTTCCTTCACCTCTGACAAGACATCTTGTGAATGTGTGGAATGCCAGGCCGCCACCGTGGTTTGGATTCCACGTTAAACTGTAGGTCCTTCATTTCATCTCACAATCACCCTACCATTACACATTAGCCTAAGTGCGTATAACCCGAACGGGTAGTAAACGCGGTGCTCATAATAATAATGTTAAAGGTTTGTCTTAGTAGGTTTTAATATCACCATATGTTGTCAGGTTGTACGCCTATATGATAGTTAATCTAATGGGGTAGTGATGAGGAATGAAGCATTTTAGAGGTAATCTATCCGCATTTGCGTGGAAGAAGAGTGGGAAACCACATGAAGTACACCCTACTAGGATTTTAACCACTATTCCCTCATCATAAGCAGGTCAGTCTAAAATTGGAGTGACGCCTTAGACCATTCGGCCACTGAAGCGGGTGCCTCTTATTGTATGGGAGAATTATGCATTCCAACAAACATTCTAGTGTTGTGGACAACCTTTGTGAACATATATTTTCTTTTGTATTATGTTTTTCATTAGAATATGTTTCTTACCACATGTTTTATGAACCATATTAGATTCTTTTGAGTCTAACTCCAGACATTAAATATCATATTCAAAGTATTTTATTTCAAACATATTTAACAAATTCCGTCCTAAGTTTATAAATCACATAATTTCTTACATGTAATTCAATTACTACATATTTTTCAATGTGAACAATAATTTATAGTGTACGTAACAGCACATAACGACCGAAATCCAGCATAAATGTGTATTTTATTATGATTGCCAATATGTTTAATGTCAAAACTTCTTAAACTTCGTAATTGTCGAAGCTGAATTCTACATTTTCGAACCAAAACATAATCTGACAATTTTCGAAGGCGAAGTCAAAGTGTCTGAAGCTTTGCACACTCCTATGGGCCTGTAATAGCTTGTAACCATTGTTTTAAGGATTCAGGGAGAAAAGTAAGTGAAACGTAAGTCTTGGGTAAAATTCTAGACAGGGAAACAGTTGTGTACTAGGTAGGGCAACTTATACAAAATGTGCCGTAACATGGGGAACTCAATTGCACCATCGACAGGAGATACCAAAAATAATAAAAAATGGTCATATAAACATATGTCCCATTTGACTTCGTTTCCAAGCTATTGTCATGTTTGCACTCCAGTAATGTAGAGCTGCTTAATATTATAGGAGGTTCTCAAAATGGCCACCTTAGGCCTGAATGCAAGCCTGCAGTTGTCATGTCGTAGAATGCTGCACTCTTTCAAATGTTTGAAATAACCCATAAATCATACCTTGTCAACAGTTCGTTAGATATCAAGTATGGTGCACAAACAGTTATTGGAATCACTTGGCTGTAACTTAGGAAACAAGGTCAAATGGGACACATGTTTATATTAACAATTTTCATTGTTTTTGTGTCTCCTATTCACCAGTGAATTGGTCCAATATGTTACGGTACACTCTGTATATAATGCCAATATTAATCTATCAGCCTCGATTGTAGGGATGTTCTGTTTTTATGCAAGAAACCGCAGATAACCTATTCTACTTGTTCGAGTCCTCTTTGACGCTGCGTATGCAGAAAACATGATTCGCAAATCCAAATCAGATTCTGTTTGTTTTTAGTCGTCTTCTCTTCATGTCAGTCCTTTATATACTTGAGAGGCTCAGTAATGTTTTATTAGCCTGACAAAATGTTACCTCAAGCCTTTGATATAAAGTAAGTTTTGCGAGATATATTTGACATTATGCAAGGAATAAAACGCCCCTTCGATGTATTACAGCAGGACGTTTTTTTTTTCGACTGAATAGAAGAGATCGTCTTTGAAAGTTTAAATAGGATGACAGATTCTACACACTGATGAATCTTTTAATGTATCAGAGTTGAGTGACAACCTGATAGTTGAAGCTTAATTATCCACCATTACTTTCAAAAATATAGATATTAATACCTGCAATATTCTAAAGGGGAGACCTAGTAATCTATTTGAAGATATTATTTTTTAATTTAACACTTGATTGCATGTGTTTCAACATATTATAATTGGATTTGAAGATAAATTTGCATTTTGCGAAAATAAAGATGATTATTAATACTACGAAATAACCTTTAGAATATGACCTTGGATGTAAAAGTGAACTAATGTTTTTATTATAATATAACTAAGATATTAAAAAGAACAAATATTTTAAACAATTTTTTTTACAAAATGTAATTTTTGGTCCTTACGCTATTGTTAAGATGTGCTATGATTTTATTTTTCTGCACCATGTATTATTACCCATTGGAGCTGAACGCATATATATTAATTACGGTAATGGAGTAGGAATGAGGAAGGTAGAGTTTTATAATAAATGTTGCCGCATATGGGTGGTGGAAAAGTGTAAAACCATTTTGGGAAAAAAACATCCCCAATACACCCGGCCGAGATTCTAAACCTGATCTCCCCCTCGCTAGTAATCCAGTCCCACATGAGAGTGACGCTTTAGACCACCAATGCGGGTTGTATTTTAATTAAGTTATTTAAATGGATATCACTGACATAGATTTACTTGTCTTCTATCGAATTTATAAGTGTATTTCACCATTAGATTGTCACTACATTCTGGATAGATACACTACCAACCCCTGTGTGACCGAGTGGACTAAGACGTTAGACTCGCATCGCATTTGGTCACTTTTGATGGGATTGTTATGGTTCGAATATCGCTCGGGAGAGCAAGTTTTATTTTTTCCTTTAGTGTTCACGTACTCCCTTCACACTAATGTGATATTATTTCACCCAAAACTACCTCCCTCACTTTTATTACTTTAAATTAAACCATTTATAACTCTTGTCTTGAAATTACAACTTAAAGAAAAACTGAAATACAAATAGGGGTCTACGTAATTTTTATTTTTTTAACTTATATGTATGAAAGGGGTCGGATGTGTTCAGTTCAGCCGGTAAAAATACAATACAGCGCGGGTCATAGTTAGCCATGATAACCACGCGACCAGTCTTGTCAATCAATTAGGGCCGACTCTTCAGGATCACCAAGTGTGTTCTGAGCTACACGAGAAGTATTGATTGATCTGTCATCTCGTGCTAGCGTGATTACACACACATGCACCTTCTTATCGGTGAAAAGGGCCTCTAAAACATTCATCTGTTTGTTCTGACGCCTTGCGCCGTCTCACAGGGACAAGAGCTAACGCACGCGCAGCTAATTATCAGCGAGAAAATATAATTAGTAATTATATAGGGCTTTAGAATTGGTTTTAATACCATGTGCCTTAGGGTTGAAGGCACTGATAAAACCAAATAGCGATCTAAGGATGATTAATGTAATTTAAAGTGTCTTAAATTAACCTTCATTGGCTTGGAATGAGTGCTGAGAAACTATAATGAAAGTAATTTAGCATCAGTGTAGCTTGACCACTTCTTCAAAAGTAACTAAGATAAAACCCGCCTCGGTGGCGGTGTTAGCTAACGCGTTAGTCGTGTTGAGCTCGACTGCCGAGGACGGGGATATCTAGGTTCGAATCTTGGTCGAGTGAACTGGGGGTGGTCTTTTCTAAATGGTTTTCCACTCTCCCTCCACGCAAATTTAGGGTGCATTTCCTCTAAATTCAACCTTCACAGTTCCTAATCCATTAGTGTAATTAGTACTTAAGAGTATAACCCGAACGGGTAGTAAGATGCGGTGCTAAGAAAAACTAAGCTAAATGTGGTCCCAGGATCGTAGACAGCTCGGTCCCTTCAACTGGTAGTGTTCCTGCTAATATATTTACAGTCGTATTAGTATGTAAAACAACAGCGCTATACTGCGATTTTCACAGGAAGGGCCTTTTTTTTTAAAAGAAAATACAAACATATCGTTTTGTGGAGGAGATTAATAACCTGTATTAAATTATTGGTAATTGATACTATTTTGCAAATCACATAGATTTACGTATTGTATGAATATCTAAAAGTAGTTTTAGTAAACTTTTTACCCGCTTCAGTGACCGAATGACTAAATATGAAGTTTTTCAACCAGTGTGCCCCGAACCACTAAGGCTGGTTTCACACCAACGAGCCCCGAGTCCCGACGAAATCTGTAATCTGCCGCATCATGGATTCTTGATTCGCTTAGACTCGGGGTGACTCGACTCGCCGGTGTGAAAGTATTGGTCCTCCATCGTGCTATCAAATACAATACGTACTTGTCTCAATTGGTGAGTCAGACTAGATTCGGGACTTATTGGTGTGAAACCAGTATAAGGGTAATAGGATGTGCCCTCAAAAATCTGGGGGAAGATAAAAAAAAAGTGAGAAAAAAATTTGAGAAGTAAAAATATATATTTTTAAATCCAATATAAATATATTTTTTTAATAACACAATTATTAGAATTTTAGCTATTGAACTTTCAAACCCATTCTAAAGCTATAACGACCCTACCAAGCCGGTAGTGGAAAATATGGCTTGAATAAAAAACTGACCTAGGCTGGAAACAGTAATGGATGTAAAAACACATTATAAGTACTCTTTATTTTAATGACTAGCATTTGCCCGCGGCTTCGCTCGCATTAAACCACACAATCATTACATTCGATAACTTCAAATGCTTGAAAAGAATGAAACTTCAAGAGCAGTGTTTTATGTGCGTGAGAATATGAAAGAATAAAGACGGAATCACCCCCCTACATGCCCCAGCTCATATCACGTGTCTTCTTATGCACCCACAACACCAGTCGCGATGAATATTCACTTATGACATTTTATACTACCCAGAAGGAGAGGAAAACACCTTAAAAATTCAAATGCGCATACAAACATATATAGTGTACCCGTTATTATCACGTGGAATCTATAAAGTCACTTTGCTCTTATACAGTAGATATATCAAATTAATGACAGTGAAAATTATATCAAAATTTTAAATTATTTATTAATATTAATCCTTTGTTGTTTTAAATTGTGTTACAAAAGGTAAATGTAAGCTGAATAAAACACAATATCAAAATAAAGATTATAATCTGAATTTGTGTTAAAAACTGAACTTTCTTTTATTAAGACTAATTTAAAATTATTTATACACAATATTATTTTATGGAAAACAATTTAGGGGGAAAAAAACTCCTCAGTGATCCCAACTGGGATTGAACCTCGATATCCCCGTCTTCAGCAGTATATTCTATTGCAAGTGTAGCGCCTTTGACCAATTTTGCCTTTTAATTGAAGAATTAATCTATTTGTATGAATATGTATGCATGTTAAATCAAACCAAGTAAAGATGTTGAACGTTTCTTATGTGTAATTATTATTATTATTATGTTAAATAAACATGTTTTGCTTACCAATATGAATACAAAACAACCAACATAAAGTATAGTTTCTGTTTAGATTTAAAAATAAATTGTATTCTGTATTACTCTTGGGATAGCAATTGATTTGGCGGTCAAGTTGTATTAGCACCGCGTCTTACTACCCGTTCTGGTTATACGCACTTACGCTAATGTGTAATGGTAGGGTGATTGTGAGATGAAATGGAGGACCTACAGTTTAACATGGGATCCGAACCACGGTGGAGGCCTGGCATTCCTCACATTCACAAGATGTCTTGTCAGAGGTGAAGGAAGGGTTTGGCAATCAGATAAATCGGTGCCGGGACCGAGGATTGAACCCCGGACCACCAACACAGAGGTCCAACACCTTACTCATAGACCGCCAGGTCACGGGCGGTCAAGTAAGACAGAAAAAGTTAACTCTACATGTATGATTCTTTGATAATTCCAAACCCCTCGTTGTCAAGGAGACTTAGAAATAAGATCTATACATTAAAAGTTAATATATTTGAATTGTCACAAACTTAAAACGCAAATATAACCACACTAATAGTAGGTTTTTTTACACTGTCTTGCCTGCAAATGAGATAGCGTGTAGGTTTATAGCTTAACCTTTATTCTTAAAGAATCAAATAGTCAAAGTTATTATTTAAGTAGTGAGGATTATTCCATCTAGATATCATATTCTGAAAATTGAAAAATGACACCTGGACACTGGAATCGAACCCGGCAGTATTAAGCCAAATACTGAGTTGAAGATGGCTGCATTATCTGATAACTCGTGATCGTAATAAAATCACACAGTTGTAACCGACTATTTCCGCACTTCCAACATAGATTCTGCCTTAAATTATGAGTGAAGAATGACCCTAAAGACGGGACGATTCCCGGATAGCTCAGTGGTTAGAACATTGGCGTACTAAGCCGAAAGTCCGGGTTCTATTCCCGTGTCCAGGTGTCATTTTTCAATTTTCAGAATTTATTCTTAAAGATAAAGAGTACAACAGACCAAACAAAGAGAATGAAATCGAGTGTACATTACAAACAAATTTACAGTTTTATTATATTTAATAGATAAATATTTACTTAAAAAACTGATGGTGTGTCTTGTCAATATTAGCGCCTTGTTGGTAAGTCTGCAGTGAGTTGGAAAATGTTCAAAATCACAGACTTAAAGAGTCACATTCGCGATAAAATGGACTGATGGTGATGTGGAGATCAAAGCTACAATCTTGGTTAGGTTTATTAAGAGTGGCTTTTACTAAACAATTTTCCATGCCTTATACCTGCGTTATTATCACATTTCTACTATAGCTGCGATCTTTTGATTTAAGGTGGGTTGTAAGGGATGTGAGTTTTTTTTTTATAGCAAAACATGTTTTTACCCAAAATAAATAAAATATTGTTTCACACATAGAATTTAATTGTTTTTCGAGTAGTGATATCAAATGTTCTTGAATATTTGCCATGAGGATAGGGACATTCGATGAAAAACTTTTTAAATAAAGAGAAAAAGTTGTCATTACATTCCAGGACACCCTTGATAGATATTTAACAAATTTTGAGGTCATTATGAGAAGAAAATTAAACTTTATGTTTCTACTGGAACAATATTTAATTTATTTTGATCAAAGATATATTTTGTTATAAGAACTGAGAAAACTTTACCTTTTCTCGCGTCTCCTACACTCCCACCTTAAGTGAACAAAACTAATCAATCGTATTATTCCTTTTAAAGCTCAAACTGGACTTTGAATTAATGGTTAGAATTCTGACACGAGAGTCGGATACACTCAGAGCTGTTTTAGACCAACGCCTTTGCTTTCTTGGCCACGCTAGGAGCTAATTTGGAATTAGATTAAAATTTCATAGAACCTATGTCAAGTCACTGTAGTTACTTTCTATTAAAGTAATCATAAACTTTTAGTTAATATAATCTGCATTCGTATGTAACGGCCACGATGTACTAGCTATAGTTACTATTATTTTTAAAATTTCTGTTTGAGAAACTGCAATTATCTCCTCTAAATCCCCCGCCACCCTCGTTTTCTAACCCGTGGCGCAGAAGCTACACGCTTAAAGAGGCCAATAATTACCCAGGTCGGCTGGGAAAGACAATCAGTAATTTACCCTTTAATTATTATGATCTCAAAAACTCTCATGTCCCTTACTTTGTTAATAAAATAGTACCCTTATTGGAGGGTTTCAAACATTTCATGTCATACCTCGTTAGCACGAATTTATCTTCTATTGTTAAAGGGAAATTTTTTTTAAAAGAAGTTGTGTGCCTTTCAGTCTCATAAGATTGTACAATTTCTTAAAAAAAAACCTTTCTCGGGAGATTTTCTTCTTGCTAAAACATTTTGAAATATTTAAAATAACGTAGCTGCCTTCCTTTTCATATAAATAAAATCGATATTAAATGTGTGTATGGATTGGGGAGGAGGGGGGGGGGGGTGTTGAGTATTCTCTTGTGTAACTTATTACTCGAGTAAAGTTGCTGTGGTCGCGTGTCTAATTAGCTGGAATAATTAATGTGACATTTGACAATGTTCTGTCGCAAGTAGTTGAAGAGTTGACACAGTGTTTGAAGCTTAGTTGGGAATAACGTTTCAAGTGACATTTTAAAATAAATATCACCCACTTTGATGGAAGCATGGTTTACAGTTCTATCCACACAATGGACTATTCTACCGAAGATCAGGGTTCAAACCCGATCGGGAGTACTGAGGGTGTTTTTTTTTCTAAATGGTTTTTCACTCTCCCTTCAGGCAAATCTGGGCACACTTCTTCTAAATTTATCTTTACTCATCCTTAGCATACTAGTATAATTATTACGTATGCTTGTATATCACCCCCAAGATAAAATAAGACGCGGCGTTAAAAATAATATGGCGGAATGCATAAAATTCTTCTTCTTGAACTGGCGCACCTAGAACTTCTCACTGGCTCTTGAAAATATTGCCGATGGTAATTTTGTCCCATGTAGCAAAAAATAATTTATAAATGGACTGATTCTATGCAATGCGGTCAGGTGTGTACCAACCTTAAACAGCAAATGTATAGTCCTAAATTAAAATGTTTGTGAAATAATCTTAAATCTGGATTTGACACAAATTTTTTTCTGCCAAAGGGAAAATCTGTGCTTGATTATCTTTGGTCTGTAACTTGTTGGTTCTTAAAATGAGTCGATTGATTCTGTGGTTCGGTAATTAGAAATGTTTGGGAGCTATTAATGTAATATACCTTACATTCTACGATCTGAACCATAAGAACATTCACCAAAGTCAATAGCTACAGCCCAATTATCATAGGAAGAACCTTAGCCGAAAGTTAGAAAATTTACTAAATCCACTTTCAAGTATTGTTACATAATTTAAATACCTATAAAATAACATTAATAGCATAAAATAGTAAAATTGTATTTATGTTGACTGCAAAATAATGTGTTTGTATTTTCTAAAAGTGTCTTCCTAATAAAATTCACCTGTATCTATTATATATATATTATTCCCAGACCACCCATCCATAGCCATTTCAGCTGCACTAAACCCACCTCGGTGTCGTAGTTGGCTAACGCGTTAGTCGTGTTGAGCTCGACTGCTGAGGATGGGGAGATCGAGGTTCGAATCTCGGTTGGGTGAACTGGGGGAGGTTTTTTCCTAAATAGTTTTCGACTCTCCCTTCACACAAATGCGGGTTCACTTCCTCTAATTCAACCTTCCCAATTACTAATCCATTAGCGTAATTAGTACTTAAAGCGTATAACCTGAACGGGTATTAAGACGCGGTGCTAAATAATAATAATAATAATAATAATAATAATAA
This sequence comes from Timema cristinae, assembly GCA_039000515.1. Classification (NCBI taxonomy): domain Eukaryota; kingdom Metazoa; phylum Arthropoda; class Insecta; order Phasmatodea; family Timematidae; genus Timema; species Timema cristinae. Next base: position 29,050,114 of record JBCFYV010000935.1, read on the forward strand.
TAATAATAAGCTGCATCAGACGCGAATAACACTTTTCTATGGCTGTGATGTCATTTGAGCTTACTGCACATGCGCAGACGTTCAATGTTAGACAACGCACGCGTAGTCGTCACTTCCTGAGCGGAGCACGACCAATAGAGCGCTATGTCACCGTGACGTTAATAAAGGAAAAGTGGTCCATGATTGTAGAACATGTAAGTCTTGTTAGGGTTATTTTTGTTGTTGATTTGATGTGTGGTCTAGAAATAATTTAATCTATTAGTTGGCTTCAGTAGATCCAAAACACAAACCATATACATTAACTCACATGATCAACATCTTCATGATAGAGAAGGAAAATTTATAGAATATCTTATTTATTATCTCAGGCACAGCTTGTATCTAAATAATAAGTAATAAAAAATAATAAATATTCAAGCAAATGATAAATATCTGTATATAAACACTTAATTTCGTTTAGCTTCTTAAATATTTTAAACAAACTTACAACATCTTTGTTTTAGATATGGCACAAAACATCATGAAACCCCTTTCAAAATAACTTCTGGAGAGAGGAAACCCATCTTTGATCAAATTTCACAAGACCTATCTTAGTTGTTTTAGTAAAACAGGGTGGGGCAGAATCAATTAGATGATCCATGCTGAGGAAAGTGATGGACAATATGCTGAGGTTTGTCTGACGACCGGTAGAGCTCACCTGAGTGATATTATCTTCAAAAAGTGAAAAAGTATAGTAAGTAGTTTTCTTTTATTTAGCTTGTGAATATTTCAATTAAAATGTTAATTTTCAATTTACTAATCATCTAGTCGTTTCGTTACCACCTTGTATAGTCCTCTTAGCTACATGTCTCACTAAACATGGTCGGTGAGCCCATATTATTGTAAACTACACCAACTTTAATATATTAAATTCATTTGTCACTACCGTTTTATTTAAACATACAGTAGTTGAAAAATAACACCTGGAAACGAAAATCTAACCTACTTCCGTTAACTTATCACTGATGCTCTAACTTTAAGGTATCTATAATTGGTCCCATTTTCAAGGAAATTCATAGCTACTCACTATTATAAGGGTTCTGAGTTATATTTCTGTATACAGGTATAATTTTTCAAACAACATTTAAATTGATTCCTGTGAACGATTGCCATTCGTTTACGATACTAATTTCCACCGATCGTAGTCCTTTTTACACATTTAAATTTATATACATATTTTACTAACGAATAAAAAATGACTTTATATGCCCCTATTGACCATTATTTACCTTTACTTTTCACTCACGTTCTTCGATGAGCAAGGCGAAGTAAGCTTGTGAAATGGTTAGCGCCACCATAGTTTTATGCTCATACTAGATAGCTGTTGCCCGCGGCTTTGCTCGCGTGGAAGTTGATTATATACAAATACGAAAATATACATATGTATTTACAGATTAATTTAAAATATTACGTTACGTTGATGACCATAACTTGACCTCAGATCAAAAATAATGCAAGTCCGATACAAACTTTCACCCCCTTTTTCATTCCTTATTAAATAAAATTTCCAAAATTCCTGAAACACGTATTTATTTGTTTTACGTCAATAACCGAAATACAAAATTTTGTTTATGTAACTTTCAAAATGACGGACTTTCATACATATTATCATCCCCTATTTTGACCCCTTTGGGGTGGAATTTTCTAAAATCCTTTCTTAGTGGGTGCCTACATAACAAAATGAATATACAGTCCGAATTTCATGCTTGTAGCCTTGATAGTTTGCGCTCGGTGATGATGAATCAGTCAGTCAGTCAGTCAGTCAATCAGTCAGTCAGGACATGTTATTTTATAAGTATAGATCATGGCTTAACATTAACTTAAATCATGGACATACACAGCACACACACTCCCAGCCGGAACCCACATTTCACCGATGATATATCTTTTGACCATTCCGGGAATCGACTCCGGGACTCTTAGCTTACAAGGCAGACACGCAACTGACTAAGTTAAGGTATGGATTAAATACACAACTAAGCTATTATATTTGTTAATTACAAATATAGCCGCATCTAAATATATTATACTTTAAATAAAAAATATATATTAGCCAAAGGTCCCCGGTTCAATTCCGTGTCCATGTGTCATTTTTCAACTTAAAAACAAAGATGTCGGACTCTAGTATAAATGTTTAGTATAAATGTCTACACATATAAATTTCATTAAATTATGAGCATCGTGGAATGCGAACACAACTTTTTCTCTCATAATTTAAAAAGTTTTTTGCTCAAATTCCATTACCACCATAGTAATATTAATTAAATGTTGATATTACTATGTGGATAAAATTAAACTAAATGTATCTAATGGAGTTGTTTTTATTTATTTTATCCAAATTTTTGTTGTTGTTATATAATCTACAAATATACGAATCTTTGTTACATTCCATCCCACCTTAAGATGGGGATTTAAGGGACGCGAGAAAAGATAAATGCTTTTGCAGTTTTTATATCAAACATTATTTTGCCAAAATAAATCAAATATTGCTCCAGTAAAAACACAAGAAATTAATTTTCTTCACATGGTGATATCAACAATTCTTGAAAATCTGTCATTAGCATAGCAGCTTTAGATTAGAAACTTTTTAAATGAAGAGAAAAAGTTGTCATTAAATTCCAGGACACCCTTCATAGATATTAAAAAACTGTTGATACCACCATGTTAAGAAAATTAAATTTTACGTTTACACCGGAGAGATATTTTTATTTTGGCAAAAAAAAAGCTTCGATATAAAAACTGCGAAAACACTTGTCTTTTCTCGCGTCCCTTAATCTTCCCCCTTAAGTATATTAAATCAAACATATTTACTGAATCGATTTCTCATGGAAGGAAGCTCATCACATCCAGCTGACGACAGCAATATCTACGTGCAAAACATGTCACGTACAATTTTCAGCAGAGGGAATAATTAAATGACACGCGAGTAAGAGAGTTGATACCGTATGTACGTAAACTCCCCTCTCATCTCTAAAGCAAAGCCACGCCTTGGGCTAACCCCAAATTGCTGTCAAATAGAAGACTTGAAATGTATCAAAAAACGTTCCCGATGGCTGTCAAAACAAGATGACAGTAGCATGGATTTCTCCCGCCTACCTTTTCTGACTTCTCAGTAATAATTGAGCCTCAAATGTATTTTAAATAGACAGTCTCCTTTCCTTCTCCTTCGACCCTCCTAAGTCACTCTTGTCCACCGGGGTTATTATTTAAACACTTCCAGTCAACAAACATTAGCATGAAAACGTCGTATGTCTACAAATGGCGGCTAGCTCTATTTAGCTAAATATCCTTGGTCGTACAGCAGTGATGCAGTCTTAAATAATTTATTGGGGAGACTGTGGGGATAAGAGGGTTTGAGGGAACAATGCCCCTAAATCACCATAACTAAGGTGAGTACAGGGGGACAAGGCTATAGTCAGAGGGGTTTAGGGGGTTCAAACCCCCCCCCCCCCCCTGAAACTTATGAACACAATATATATGGTTTTATTTATGATTCAAACACAGTAAAAATTAAGGTACAAGTACAAATTAGGGGGCTGTGTTACCATAAAAAGCACTTCAAAGAGCTTTTAGAGGTGTTTTATATTTAGAATTTTTCCTAGCCTTCGGCAGTCAGGGGGTTATGTTGCTATAAAAAACACTTTAGATAGCTTCTAGAACTGTTTATAATCTATAAATTTTTATAGCCTCCGGAAATTAGAGGATGTGCCCACCAAACTCCCCCCCCCCCCTGAAATTTTTGGCTGGCAATGGTCTTGCCAGGGGGTATCCAATAACCTTTATGAAAAGTATATTTTTAAAATGGAAAGAAGAGCAAGATTAGATCTATATTCATGCCTTTTTTATAGCAAAAATAATTTAAAGTTTTTTGCCAAAATGAAAAAAATATATGGCTCCAATAGATACATTTAGAATTAATTTTATACACATGGTGATCTGATATCAAACGTTATTAAATATTTGCCATGGCTTTCGCAGAATTTGACTAAGACTTTAAAAATAAAGTTTCTTATCATAGACCACGATGCTCATAAATATACATATAGCCCAATTACTTAATCTTGGAAGCTCATAGAGTTAACACAGTGGCATGGTGTTTTATCTTGGTCCGGGAGCTCTGGGTTCAAACCTTGTTCGAGTAGGCAACCTTGAAAGAATGTTCCATCGATATTTGTTTAATCTTATATTCTTAGTTTGGTTATTGGAAGTTGTAGATTAACCAAATGGGCAGGGAGACGCGTTACACTAAATCATAATTGTTTAAAAAATAACCAACACATAAGTTTAAGTGTTTTTGTACAGGAAAAAGAGAGATAAATGTTTAAATAAGAAAGATCGTTCCATTTCAACTTAGAACTCAGATACTCTATGGGAACAAACTTTGTATTAGAAAAAATTTAATATCACATATTAGAATTGAACCATAGCATCATGATTCACAGCCACTTACCTACATAGTAAGACCATCATTAATTTTTTGCAGATTTTTATATTGGCAAACATGTAATTTGATATTGTGTATGTCTATATGATAGTTTTAGAATAAAATTAAGGGAATATATCTTCAGGTTGGTTATTTTTTTATAGTTCAATATTAAAATGTATAGTGAAAAAATCTTCTCTCTCTCACAAACTAATGTACAGCTTATTTTGCATATAAAGGACCTTTTTAAAAATACAAATATACTTTATTTAGTTCAACATTGATGACATTTTACTATTTAACCAGTGTTAGTCCCTTATTTTGAGGCATTGGTAATATCCATCAAATAGATTGACGAATGAATATACGAGTAAGTAAATCTAGTAACTTTTCTAACTGCTAGGCCATTTTTATTAATAATAAATATTCGGCTTGCCCAGACGAGTAGTAAGACGTGGTGCACACTCAAATAAAAGCTATAATTATCGAGAACCGATTGTACCATCATCCAAGACCACCTTGAAGAAAGTTGTGTAAGTTTACTTTGCTACTTTTGTCACTTTATTTCACTTGGAACTGACTTATATATATATATATATATATATTAGGGTGTCCCAAAAAAACGGAATTAATTTTTTTTTTCGCATACCCTCTTATTTTTTTCCTTTTATGTCAAAACAATTGTAAATAAAGTTTCATGTAATTTGAACTACGGCAACCCGTGCCGACTTGCATATAAACGTGTCAGTCAGTACATGTATACTTGAGCAAGCGAACGCTGACGACACTTGTCTGTAGCGGAGCACCCAACAGCTGCAAATGGTAAAGATAAAACAAAAAAGATAAAGGAAGGTTTTGGAATGCTTCGTCAGTGAGATTGTGCAGCCCGTGAAACGTGTCAGTACCAGTTCACTCAGGACAGCGCACGTCTACGTGTCAATGTGCTTATAATTCCAAGTTGTTTAGTTAGTAAATGTTTGTATAGTTTTTAATAAGTGAACAGAACATGGCAGTGGAATTGCGTGGTTCTAAAAAAGTGATATTTTTAATAGGTAATATAAGACATCAAATAACGGGTTCAAAACTTCCGTCTAATGGACAAGTTCTCGCAGTTTTGTTTTACAATATTCGAGAAGTGAGTTTAAGTGTTAATGAAAGTGCAAATCTCGCTATTCGCGAATGTATTATATTTTGGGAAAAGGCACGCATACCTACCAAATCGTTGCCAAATTGTGTGAGGAAGCTTGTTAATATGTATCAAGTTTGGAGAGACTTACAAAAAAATGCAAAGAAATTACAAGACGTATTCAAGCGGCGACAACAAGAATTTGTAATTAATTTAGACAATTTGTTCGACATTGCACATGCTGATGCACTTCAATTAATGAAAATAGAGGAAGATAGGATGTTCTTGCAGCGCCAAAGAGAGCCGGGCCGTCCCGGTCACTTAGGTGGAGTGGATAAAAAACTGGCCAAAAGAGAGGAAAGGGCGCAACTGAGGGCTGTCAAAGAAGACAATCGGCGAATAAAATATCTTTCCGATTCAACATCCTCGGCATCATACGAACCATTGCAAGAAGATTCCTCTTCGAATTCTAGTGAAAATATGGATTCAGAAGATTTCCCAACACTGATCGAAAGCTCAGAACCTGGGACAAGTAAATCAGTATTGAGGAAAGACTTTATTACTCCAAAGTTAGTTGCTGCATTAGACAGGTGTCAGTTAAGTATGCGAGATTCTGTGTTTATTCTTGAAGCTACTATTGATGCGTTTGGATTTAACATTGACGAATTTCCGATAAGTAAGTCTTCAATTCAACGAATCCGAACAGAAAAACGGAAGGAACGTGCGGAAAACATAAAAATTGATTTTCAAAACGAGGTACCGGATGTAGTGACCTTACATTGGGATGGCAAACTGTTGCCTGCTTTGAGTGCTCGAAAATCGAAAGAAGAACGCTTGCCTATAGTTATTTCATTTGGACTAAAAGAACAACTCATTGCTGTGCCAATACTGGATAATTCCTCAGGCAAAGAACAGGCGCAGGCTATTTGGAAGGCGATCTTAGATTGGAATCTCGAAAACAAGGTCCAAATTCTCTGTTGTGATACTACGGCTTCGAATACAGGTCGTTTTAATGGTGCTTGTACGCTCCTCGAGCAAAAATTTGATAGGGAAATGCTTTTTTTCGCTTGCCGCCATCATGTATACGAACTGGTGTTAAAGGCCGTATTCGAAGTGAAAATTAAACAAGTGGCAACAAGCCCCGATATTCCACTCTTTAAAAAGCTCAAAGAGAATTGGAAAAATATCGATACCACTAAAATACAGTGCTATAGAGAAACAGTGGAACTGTTCAGAACCGTACCCGAACTTGAAAATTTGCTGGACTTTTACCGAGATGAACTTAAAAATGTTATGGTCAGAGAGGACTATCGAGAATTGATCGAACTTTCTATGGTATTTTTAGGTGGAGATGCAGAAAAAAAAATTAAAATCAGACCTCCGGGTGCCATGCACCAAGCTAGATGGATGGCCCGAGCGATTTACTCCCTAAAACTATCGTTATTTAGTTCTCAGCTGAAATTAAACACCAAGGATAAGAAAGCACTGTTAGATGTCTGCTTGTTTATTGTAACAATCTATGTTAAACCATGGCTTCAATGCATTTTGGCAGTTAAAGCACCCTACAAAGATTTGTGCTTTTTGAAATCTTTGAAAGCTTACGAAAATGTGAATGAAAATATCTCGAAAGCTGCTTTACAGAAATTTCTCCAGCATTTATGGTATTTGACTGATGAAATAGCAGTATTAGCACTTTTTGATGATGATGTGGACGAAGAAACAAAATTAAAAATGGTGGCAAATTTACATAGAGAAAATTTCTCGACTCATGAGAAAAGATACATTCCATCGAAGGAAGAACTTTGTGGTTCATTGTATGGTGAGTTTGATACATTGATTTTGTAATTGTTTATTTAGTTATTTATTTATATCAGACAATTGTTACTTGTTATTTTTTTTTACAGAAAAAAGCATCGATGATTTCATATCAGTCAAAAGCCATTCATTGTTTTCTAGACTTAAAATTGATGATAGTTTTCTCAACGAGAGTCCCTCTTCATGGGAGAATAACGCTTCTTTTCTAGACGCAAAAAAGACTATATCAGTACTTAGAGCAGTGAACGATACAGCTGAAAGAGCGGTAAAACTAATGCAGGACTTTCATGGACTAATAACGGTTGAGGAGGAACAAAAACAATTTTTGTTTCGTTGCGTACAAGAACACACGAAGATATATCCTGACTGTAAAAAGCAAACATTGAAACGAAAATATGTTCAGTAATGCTTCTTTTACTGTAATATGTTAATAAATATCGGCTTTGATTAATATGGTGTCTTATGTACCAAAGAAACATACATTTTACCATCTTTCCATAGTATTCCCCGTACAAGATCTCACGTTCAAGTTTGAAGTAAAGTCGGCACGGGTTACCGTTATCTTATTGCAATAATATATTTTATTTAAGTTACTGAGGTGAAATAGAAAAAAAATAGAGGGTATGCGTATTCGACTTTGCAAAAAAAATTTTTTACCTTGTATCTTGGGACACCCTAATATATATATATATATATATATATATGACTCTCACAACCTCTTGTCCTCAATATTATTTTTTATGCAACGTGTAAATATATTGAAGTTAATATGGCCTAATAGGGTATTCTTGAGACCATTAAAATGAACCCACTCCCTCCGACAGGTAGTTAAACTCCAACAAGCTAGCTATCTTTAAAATAATTATATACTACATGCGGCGTTGTTATTGAACACCCAAGGTTTTCTATTTTCTTAAAATGTGAACTTGGTACTGCGAAAGATGTATCCATGTTTTATTTTTAAACATGTTTCAAAAGTAGTAATATTTTATTTTGTGTAAATCTTAACAGGTAATTATGCTAGGCAATAGAACATGAATTTTGACAATTAAAACAATTTGAACATTTTTGTGTGTGGTACATAGTGGGTGATCCAAATCTTTTTAAAAGTCTTCACTGTATTACAGAATATATTATATACTTTAGTTACAGTAAGTAAGGTTGTAACAAAAATGAGTTGGTCATTAAATACAAAGAAGAAACATTATGTTCAAAGTCGACTAAAATCTTTTCCAAACGTTGGCGGTATTTTCAGTCCAACAAAACTCTTAACAAGAGGAATAATTGCTTTATGACAGTAGCTAGTGACACTAATTCACTGCCACAACTAGTAGAACTACTTCAATATATTAGCTGGTGAAACTATTTTAATACATTAACAAGTATAACTATTTGAAGCAAACGGCTAGTATAGCTATTTTAAGAGTACAACCCGAATGGATAGTAAGACGTGGTGATAGTAGATAGTATTATTTAAATATAGTAATTAGTAGAACTACTTAAATACAATAACTAGTTAGAACTCTTATAACACAGTAGCTAGTAGAACTACTTCAATACAGAAGCTAGTAGAACAACTTTAATTTAGTAGTTAGTAGAACTACTTCAGTAAAGTGACTAGTAGAACTACTTCTAAACCGTAGATAGTTGAACTACTTATAAAGTGACTGGTTACCCAAACCTTTGACCACGCCCTCTAAATGTAGGCCTAAAGTTAGTAATTTAGTTGGGATTTTAGGCAATGGGGAGATTGGGGTTCAAATTTCAGCCAAGTGGAGGTCTACTGAGGGTGGATTTTCTTAAATGGTTTTCCATTCTCCCTCTACGCAATTGGGGGTACACTTACTCTACATTATTCCTTACTCATCCCTACCCCGTTGGTGTGAATATAGGTGTAGTCGGAAGAACGTGTAGTAAAACATGGGGTTACGAAAAAATAAAAAAATTATCTAGCTATTTGATGGGTTGCTACCCCCTTAAACTAGAACGCGTGAACGGCCGGCAAGATTGGATATATAACTCGAAACTCATCAAGCTAGATTCCTAAATACACATTCATTACAAACAAACAAACAAACAAAAAAAAGTGTAAAGAGCTCCCAACTAAATTAACCCTAGAATGGCGTATAACTTTTTTTTTAGGAGTATTCGTTGACACCATCCCCCCTGCCCCCACCTTTCCTCTTCTTTTATACTTTAATACAAAGCGAATTTTTGTGGCTGTGTTACCGGCACTTATTATTTTCAGTATTCATCCAACATTAAAAAAGAAAGCAAATTAAAAAGTTCTACGCTAAACAAGAACACCCATTTAACAATTACGGAAAAAAAAAAAAAAAAAGAAGAGTAAAATGTAATTATCATTATTTATATGTGAGTTGTGTGAAAGTTGTGCACCGAAAAATTGCCTTCCATTTTCATTTGATAACGACTAGCTGATAATAGTATAGTCAAATACTGAAAACTGAGTAGACTGTTATCTTAAAGTTTTGTTTATTAAAAAAAATCACTTTTGAGTTTTAATTGAGTATTAATTATCAACAGTATTTTATTGATGTATTATGTTCGAATTTCAGTTATTTGAATGAGGTTCTAATATTATTTAAAAATAATCAAACTTTAATATTTTTAGTCAAGCTATCATATTATATTTGGTTAAACCAATGAAATGATAAAAAAATAAGTGCCTATTATAATTTGTATTGATTTTAATAAATAATACAATTTTAATCTCTAACTTCAACATCTTTTAATTATCTTAAATCTATAATCAAATGGCCACTACTTAAGAACATTTCTTAAGATTTATGTTTAGTTTGATTGAAATGTTCACTTATGTATTCATTAGATACTGTATTAATAATAATTTCAAATGTGCAATCAGAATTAAAATATATATTAGGCCTGTTTAAACAAAAATAAAATAAGTACAAACTAAGGACCTACAAATCTAACAATAAATATATTTTTGTTTAGTTCGCATCAATTTGAAAAAAAGAATTTTAGACAGGGTTTTAGGGGAAGCGAGAAAAGTAAGCGTTTTTACAGCTCTTAAAGCCAAATATATTTTGGTCAAAACAAATCAAATATTGCTCCGGTAGAAATATAAAGATTAATTTTCTTCACATGGCGACCTTAACAATTATTGAATATTTGTCAAGAGTGTCTTGGAATTTAATGACCAATTTTTCTCTTAGTTTAAAGAGTTTGTCATCCTATATCTTTATGCTCATAACCTATATTCAAGAAATGTTGATATCACCATGTAAATAAAATTAAAATATGATTCTACCGGAGCAATATTCTATTTGTTTTGGCAAAAAAACATTTTTTTAGTATAAAAACTTTTCTTTCCCTCGCGTTCCCTACATCCCCACCTTAAATAGTTTTTTTTAAGTTAATGAGGCAATCATTAAAAAAATAAATCATTTTAATCCTCAATATTAAATTAAATGACGGTTGCAGCCACATGTTTAGGAATATCTGGCAGATTTCTATGAACAATTACAGAGGTTTTGTTTGAAAATAGAAAAATTCAACTTGAGTAGGGACCGTCAAGCTTTACGAGCCAATCATTTAAATATCAGAGTTCAAATTCTTGTCTGGGTATCATTTTTATATATTTACATAATCACTTTATCAGAACGTAATATTAAAAGACGTGCTTATTTATATAAACAACTTGTTTTTCTTTTATAAGGTTTTTACACATTTAACCTGCATTTTCTAAGAACAGAATTTTAACAGCAAATAGCTAACAAACTAATGGGGCGTTGAAAAATCTTGAGTCAGTGAGCTACATTTATTACTAGACACCCAACACTAATTTGAACCTATTTTATGAATATTTAAAGTACACTTTCCAAACTCATTGACAGGGCTTGAAAAATTTTAGGGTGATACACCAGTCAGTAAAATATCTCGCCTTTCAGCATGATCGGACTATAAACACGCCATTTATTTTAACAAATTTAGAACAAACACGTTAAGTATGCGACAACACGTGCCAACAGTTACTCTTGAGTCGGTGACCTGGTGGTCTAGGGGTAAGGTGTCAGACTTCTGTGCTGGCGGCCGGGGTTCAATCCTCGGTCCCGGCACAGATTTATCTGATTAACAAACCCTTCCTTCACCTCTGACAAGACATCTTGTGAATGTGGGGAATGCCAGGCCTCCACCGTGGTTTGGATTCCACGTTAAACTGTAGGTCCTTCATTTCATCTCACAATCACCTTACCATTACACATTAGCGTAAGTGCGTATAACCCGAACGGGTAGTAAGACATGGTGCTAATAATAATATAATAATAATAATAATAATAATAATACTCTTGAGTCTTTGTTTTCGTTGTGTTTTGGTGTCCAAACGGTTTCAATACTGGCAACCCTGATTTATAGATATATCTTGAAATCGCCCTTTAACCGTGATAATGTATGGATATCACCTTGCCACAGAATAGCTATTTAATCACATATTGATAGCTTATCTTACTCTTCAGTCTAAGAGCAATATCGACTTTCATCATGTGAAAGTCGCTATGTACTCATATTTATAGCTTATGTACAATATATTCGAACTGTAATATCGATAATAAACTTGCGAGAGTCATTATGTAGTCATATCGTCAGGATGGCCTATGAATGATGGATTTCTATTTTACTCGCCAACAAAAATTTTCCCTTGCCAAAGACCAGTAAAGAGGTATTTTTCAAGCCATGTTCATTTATTATATATATTATATATATTATATAATATATATGTATTACATATATATTATATAACGTGATTTAAAAAAGTTTAATACAAGGATTATTAGTGATATAACCTATGAAATCAGGGTGGGAAGAATTAACGTTTCAACTCCAACATAATTCACTTGGATATAGGACAAAACCCCAATTTTGTGGAAAATAAACATATTCAAGTCAGAAAATAGACCAGTGAGATTGTTTTTAACATATTTTTATACGAACTATTAAGTAAGTTGATACATTTTTTAAATGACACTTTAGTAACTACCTATTGTTTATTAACAATTAATTGCTTGAAGTTTCCGGTGTTGAGTTATGATACACCTACAATAGTATCGGATTAGAGTTTTTATCTTCAAATTAACCAAGTGAAAGTCATGTTTAAGTTGCTAATTGAGACCCAACCCTACCTGTAATTACAAGAAAACAACTTTTTAACATGATTAAAATGTTAGTGATTAACATTTCTAATATTTCACAAAATCGTATTTCAGCAGTTATTGATAAATGTTTTGAGTCAATTCTTTTAGTTAGTAGCTCTAGACTGTTAACTTAACTATGTATGTTAATAATATAAATATGATGAAAATACATATAGTAGGATTATAATAAAAAGAAACTTTTAGAAAATCTACATAATTTTTTGTAGTCAAAATTGATAATATTTTACTATATAATTAGTGTTATATTAAATTATTATTATTATTAGCACCGCGTCTTATTCCCATTCGGGTTATACGCACTTACGCTAATGTGTAATGGTAGGGTGATTGTGAGATGAAATGGAGGACCTACAGTTTAACGTGGAATCCGAACCACGGTGGAGGCCTGCATTCCCCACATTCACAAGATGTCTTGTCAGAGGTGAAGGAAGGGTTTGGTAATCAGATAAATATGTGCCGGGACCGAGGATTGAACCCCGGCCGCCAGCACAGAAGTCTGACACCTTACCCCTAGACCGCCAGGTCACCCTTATATTAAAGATATTGATAATATAATTATTCAATATTTAAAAAGTGACATAAGATCACATGTCTTTACGTATGAATACGTGAAAGTAGACCTAGTAGCTTTTTAGCTGTCAGATAAGGTTCTTCCTATGAAAATTAAAGTACAGTAGACCCAAAGCTCCTCAATCTGCAGTAACATTGAAAACGTAACCATAAAACAACATGATAGATGCAACTGTCAATAAAATTAATCAAGTCTCACACCCACTTCAGTGGCCGAACGCTCTAAGAGTCTTAAGGCGTCACTAACGTGTTAGACTGGCCTGCTCATGATGGAGAGATCAGGGTTAGAATCCCGGTTGGGTGTACTGAGGGTGGTCTTTCCTAGATAGTTTCCCACTACTAGATTACCTCTCAAATGCTTCCTTACTAATCCCTGCCCTGTTAGAGTAATTATCATATATACGTACAAATTGAACGAGTAGTAAGACATGTGTGGAATGCCAGGCCTCCACCGTGGTTCGGATCCCACGTTAAACTGTAGGTCTTCCATTTCATCTCACAATCACCCTACCATCAATATTAGCGTAAGTGCGTATAACCCGAATGGGTAGTAAGACGCGGTGCTAATATAATAATAAAATAATAAAATAAATAAATAATAATAATATATATAAGACGAGGAGATAACACATTAGATTTTGCTCTAGACTTCATCAATAATGAGGTTTGAACGATATAACCGATTTTCTTCAAATCTTACAGAACCTAAAAATAAGTCATTGGTTGATTACATGTTGCTTATTTATCATTGATGGGACCCTTCCCACCCCCCCCCCCCCAGGATTTTAACTTTATTGTTGTTCTAAGTTATACCATGATATCATGGAAAGAGTTGAGATCCAACATTACAAATTGGACTCACTTAATTGGAAGAATTTACTGGTATAATGTTGTCATGTTGGTAAGAGCAATCTAAAGTTTTTAGCTTTGTGAAAACAATTTTTAAAAATATTACTTTCAAATAATGTGGAGCTCCAACAGTATCAGAAGTTAAAAATGCAATCAAAGAATTTTTTGTTAAAACCATAGATGGGAGGCTAAAATACTAGAATACCATATTATTCCAGAGGTTCTAGATCTATACAATTCTCAAAAAATTATCTCGAATAAAATTAAATTATGAAAAACTCGACTTGAAATAACAATTTTAAACCATTAGTAAGATTTATATAGACTTATGAAGTTGGGAGGAAAACAAAATCGCAATTAAAATAACCAAATGTTACTAGCCTAATATAATACATTTACTAAAAAATTATTTTATTTTTGTTTTTGACAGAATAGGCATGAAAAACAAAATATATTTGTCTGTGGTAGGAAGCCACAAATTTTCAAATTAAGTTATCAAAATTTTAACTTTAAATAAAATGATACATTTTTAAAGATTCGAGGATTCTAATTTAGATTAGAGAACCGAAAAAAATTCAAGTTTCGAATAGATAAATATATAATTCGAACCATATTTTAAGTTAAAAAAAACCCTTATAACATGAATATAGCTTCTAATACGTAAGCCTACTCCTTTTTCGAAGACTCTACCAGAAAGGGAAGGATTTTTACACAGAGATTTGTCCAAAGATTTTAAGGGACATCAAAAACATGAAACACAAGTCTACAACTTGTGCAATTGGTAAGCCTATACTCTTCATTCATGAAGATAATAAAAATTGTCATGGGCCTACAGAACATAAATAAATAAATAAATGCATACATACATCCATACCTCCCTATCCGTATATATTCCCTTCGCTCAACAACATGCATTACACCAAGTCGTATTTGGGTCTTTTATCCTTAAGACTCTTAATGTTTCTCTTTTTCACACATTCGTCTACAACATTTATCCACGTATTACGTGTTCTACCCCTTCCTTTCTATCTACACGCTCTACCTTCATATATTTCCTTCGTCACTCGATCCACACTCATCTCTCAACAAGCCCAAACCAACGTAAGATGTCTCTTTCATATTGACCTACCGGATTCCTTTTCAAACCCACTCTTTCAGCATCCATTCATTACCGACTCTGTCCATACGAGTTTTTCCACATACATTTCTTAGATATCTCATTCCGACAGCATTCAGCTTTCTCTTGTGTTTCTAAAGCCACCCACGCCTCACATCCATGAAACAATCTCAGCGTCAATACTATTTATATACTACCTTTAAAACAACATTTCATTAGTAATCCCATGTTATCTTAAATTAAGTCTATTGAGAACCGGACACTTTAGACCGTGTGACTACCAGTGATGGTTGTGGTTATCAATGGCGTTTGTTAAAAATAAGAATTATAGGAGGTATGCAGAGTATTAATTATGAATATTATGACTACAATTATGTATTTATTGAAACTGCCATATTAAATGTCACTATTTTATATCATCGAATGAGTCTACCATTACTAGCCTACCATGCTGCGATGTTTGATTAAAATAAATAAAATAACTAATTTTAGCTTGATAACGTAACCTACCATCAACACCAAGAAACATGTGGACTAACGTTCAGTATTAGGTCGTACTTCTACATTTTGTGAGCAGAAGCAGCAAATTTTGGTCCTTACGACCCCCACCACCCACGTAATAATATCTTCTTAATGGCCCGCCCCACTGGTCCAGGAATGCGGATTAGAGCGCCACTACCAAGCCTCAAAACGACCGGCGGGCAAGGGTGTTTAGGGCGTCGCATTCCGGCGGCGTCGTTTGTGATACTCTGGGGACGGTCGGGGTGTTGTAGTCTTAGGGCAATCCACTCCGTCTGACGTCTTTAGGACTTACTAGCCTTGTTAGACCGTGAGACCGAACAGGACTGCGACAAGTCACCGTTCGTTCACTTTATGCCTTTTGAAAAAAAAAAACCTTTAAAAATAGATACTGCGCCTTTTTTTTAGCACCGCGTTTTACTACCCGTTCGGTTAATACGCTTATATGATAACTACGCAAATGGTTTTTTGGATTAGGAAGGTTATGTTTAGAAGAAATGTATCTTTATTTGAGTGGGGGAGTTGAAAACAATTTTGAAAAAACAAACAAAAAAAACCTCAGTACATCCAATCGAGATTGGTAGCCTAGTGTACTGCCAGAGTAGCTCATTAAACCAGTCAACCACTGAAGCGGGTCATTTTTAATTGGTATGAAGAATTATACCATATTGCACCCATCTTATTTCTTCTACTTTCAATTCTTTGTACTATGTGGGATATTCACTCACAGAATTTCTCGTTTTAAGAATTTTTCTTACCTACGCTCTCTTTGATTGGATTTCACCGATTTTTTCTTCGTCAAATAATATTGTTGTCATTGCAAGTTCTTTGTTTTTAAATATTGGCATGTTTGTAAAAAAAAAACCCCTCTGCTTTCATCAGAACGTTACGGAAAATAATTGACGTTTACATACCATTAAGGTGCGGCAGAAGGGAGTACGAGTAATTTTACAGTTTTTCATAACATATTATTTTGACCAAAATAAATCGAATATTTCACCAGTAGCAACTTAGAGTTCTAGAGTTTAGTTTTCTGCACATGCTAATATCAAACGATCTTGAATATCTTTCAAGGGTGTCCTGGAATGTTGTCAAAACTTTTTATTTTTATTTAAAAAGTTTTGACAAAATTCCAGGATACCCTTGAAAGATATTAAAGATCTGTTGATATTAGCATGTGCAGAAAACTAAACTCTAGCTGCTACTGGAAAATATTTGATTTATTTTTGCCAAAAAATTTATATTCTATAAAAACTGTAAAAATAATTGCGCTTCCTTCTACCACACCTTTAGTGTAAATGCTGCAGCAATGATTTAACGTAAAACAGCCGTTACGTGAATTTACGTTGGCGTGACGTATAGTGTGAATCAAACTTAAGCCTGTTCCGTTTTACCACTAGGTACTAATCCTCCCCCCCCCCCCAAAAAAAAAGTTTATTGAGCAGAGCTATGGTACAAGTCCATTGGTACCCTCCCTCTTTGCACCCTGTGGTCCCTCCCTATCTTAATTCAACCCCACCTCCCTTAAACACCCCTATCATTGGGGAACAACCCCTCTGTCATACACCATGTAGGGTTTAATAGAGGTCCATCTGTTGATTTGTTGAACATTGTGTTAGGCTGCAATGCTTGCAGGACTGTAAGGGTGGTCTGACGATGAATGGGTTTAGTCTGTTGCATATTACAGGGTGGAGGGTGAGAAACTCTTGGGAATACAGCTGGGGGGTGGCATAAATATACCACGGAGAGATTTGGTTTCAATGTACCCCTCATTTATCCTAAAATATACAGTCACATTTTCAGAAGAAGGGCCATTAAGAAAATACAAAAATATTTGTTGTGACCAACTGTATTAATATTATTTTATAGGTGTTGATGATATCTTTCTAAGTGACAACTACACATCTATTGGCTTGGAGCCAGTAGCTTTTCCACACCTATTTCGGTGGTTGCAAGGTCTAAGGAACATCTCTCGCATAGACTAGACTCCTAGTGACGAGGAGATCAAGGTTTGAATCTCGGTCGGGTTTACTGGGTGAGGTTTTTCCAAAATGGTTTTTTACTCTCTTTTCACGCAAATGCGGGTACATTTCCTCTCAATATAACCATCCTTATCTTTAAAAACCATTAGTTTAATTAATACATGACCTGAATGGGTAGTAAGAGATAGTACTAAAAACTTTTCTGTCAGCTAAAGACATTCCTTCAATGGCCGAACGGTTTAACCAAGGCGTCATGGTTTCCCATTCTCCTTCCACGCAAGAATGGGTATATTACCTTTAAAATGATTCCTTCCTAATCCCTAGCCCATTAGAGTAGTTATCATATATATGCGTACAGCCTAAATAGGTAGTAAGACACGGTGATACAAAATAATAATAATAATAATAATAATGCCCTTCCATTAACATTGGAGTGTATAAAGATTACCTTATCACTATGGTGTAGATTATAAGAGTGTTTCATAGTGTATGTTAATACACTTTTCAGGGTAAGCTGAGTCTACCTAGCTCATTACACATTCATTCTCTTTTCAGAAACTCACACCAATGGTCACAAAGTCTAAGACGTCAGTATCACAATCTACTAAATTGCCCATGATGAGAAGGTAGAGTTTCGAATCTAGACCAGGTGTGCTGAAGGAACTTTTACACGTGTGATTTTTTTTCACTGTGGCTTTCCCATACTCTCTCCACGTTAATGCGCTTGCACTTCACTAAAACCATTTTCTTTATTGTTTAAATCTCAAATTAAGCCATTAATAACCTAAGTTAAAAACAATTATCTTTTTAAAATGCAAAAGCTCTTTTTTGGAAAATAGCCTCGGAGCAAGGTAATTAATTTTCAAATAGCTCTCCTCGTGATTTTTTTTTTTGCATGAAGAGTAATTTTTATTTTGTATTTGTTTGGATCCCCTCTAATTTTATTGTCTCGGAACTTCTGAGGAAAACCGTGCTTTTCTTTTTACTTTAATTTGGGTCGACGGTAGAATCTTACAGCTTTAAATCTGTTATTTATCATATTACTAAGACGGCACCGCCACCAAAAATATGGGATCTAGTGTGCTCAAAGTAGAATTATTTAAGTGTCTTACAATTATGATGATTTATGCTAGTAGTGGGATATTTTTAAATATTATTAGAAAGCATAAAGGCTGTCTGCCAACTAAATGTGTAGAGTTAGACTCTCTATTTTAATTTAAACATTAGATTATATCTCAATTAAAACACATTTGGATGTTATTTTTAATAATTTTTTAATAATTTATATTGTGAAACAAAACACTAGTAATTAAGTAGATTCTATGAAGTTGTGTTTCAAATGCTATTGGAAACATTGATATTTCACAAAATCTCCTTATTTTTGTAAATATTCAATCTTTTTCTAATATTTAATCATCTTAAAATAAAGCTTGTCATTTTAAGTGACTGCCGATATTAGTTATTTTTGACGACTTAATATTAGTTATATTATTCTTACTAAAATATTTATAAAATATATAATAAATAAAGCTTGAACCCTGTTTGAAAATAGTTTAATTCCATTTGCACGCTTAATAATTAGCAAGAGTCTCATCCTAGTGGTCAGCATTCCTGGCTACTAACATACAGTTCCTGGGTTCGATTCCCGACGTAGCAGAGGTATTTTTCTTGAAGGGAAATGGTTATTATGGTTGCAATGGTCTGATCAATTAGGCGTAAGTTCGGTTTAAGACTTTTGCTGACACTACATAAGCATCATAACATCATCTTATTGGACCGAAGTAACCACACCTACATGGTGTCTCAACTCCACCAGAGGGTTACATATCCGCCACTGCCAGTAAAGATCAGAAATGGATAGCCGACAAACACTAAAAAATAAAAATAAAATTAATTTTATCTGAGAGAGTTTGAAAAAAGAAGAAGAAAGAAACACACATCCTCAAGAATATTTTTTTGCATACCCTTTTGGGCTGTCTACACATTTACATAAATGGATTAGTGATGAGAAAGGTAGAATTAAAGAGAAATTGACCAGCACTTGCGTGGAAAGATAGTGAGGGACCATTTTGTGTAACAAACCTCTGTACACCTATCCGGGTCTTGATATCAGGCTTTACAGTCACCAGCAACTTCTCCCCTGGATTAGTCCAGACATGCCTTTAACCAAGTGCCCACCAGAATTTTTTTTTTTTTCATCACCACGTCTTACGATCAGATTTAATTATATACATACGTAAGTTACTAATTACGCTAATGTGTTAAGGATGAGAAAGGTTTATACTAAATAAATTGTATCCACATTTGGGTGGAGGGAGAGTGGAAAATAATTGATGAAAACACACCCTCAGCACACCTGACCGGGATTAAAAACCTGATCTTTTTATCATCAGCAATCCAGTCTCTTGCGAGAGTGAAGTTTTAGACCAGGGGCAGCAATATTTAGTCTATCACGTAAGAAAACTATATCGTCAATAAAAAGTCGATCTTTGAGTTTTCTAGACTCGCAAATATACTGAACACTTTCAAATAACATTTGAATGTGGATAAAATAACACTTCTCGGTTATAATTGGTAATGCTATAGAAAAAAAAAACATTTTATTTAGCCTACAGGCCTATATATATATTTTTTTTAGGAAGTTTGGGAGATTAAAATTTTAGGAAAGGTTAATTTTAAAGAATAAATATAATATGTACAGACAAAAATAAAATAAATTAGAGAAATGATGGATAAGCACGGGACCTTCGATAAATTTAAAAGTCGATTAGAGCCCAAAAAAGGTTTCCGACCTAGGCCTAGGCCTCAGATTATGCAGCCACCGAAGAGTGTACCCCTTTATGTGCTTGGTTCTATGTTCAGTAATGTAACTTTTATAATAAAATTCAATAATTTACTACTGCGCTGTAACCGATTATTATTCACTCCAGATTAATAAATAAAATAAAAAAACGTTTGAGAATATAACTATACTATATAAACTATTTGTCATATGATGGGCGGTATCTCGTTCAGAAACTTGTTTAGCGAGAAACTGACGGGGAACATAAAATATGCCTTGTTATAATGATCAATTTTAATACGATTTGATATTTAACGAAAAGAGAAATCAGGGGTATCTCTATAAAAAAATCCAAAGCTCATATCTCATTACAAAATGTATTTCTTCATTGCTTTTAGACGTAATTCCATTTTTAATACCCGCATACTAAACTAAACGTCATACTCGACTAGTCTGATTTGCTGGTGACTGGTAGGCCTATTTTTAATTCGAATCCCGATTGGGCAATCTGAAAAGGGGGTGGGGGGGGGGTAATAGGAGAGGTTTTTTTTTCCTAAATGGTTTTCTAAACTAAGTACTGAAAGCGCACATACCAAATGTGTACCTGATTTGGAATATATCTCAAGTGCACAAGATAGGTGCATCAAAAGTGCACAATTGTTTGGAGTCTCTGAGGTCCATATGGCAACACCACTTATTGGTTTGTCCCTGAACGACATAGCTCTGTATCGTGTTTGCAGCCTAACCAACCTAACATACATACATACATGCATGCATGTATACATATGTACATACATGCATACATACAAATACCTCTAAAACAACTCCGTACTTAATCCAGCCTAACTATTTTCTCCACACTTCTATATACTTTCATACTCCCTGTTCTCTTTTTCACACATTTGTCGACAACATTTAGCCACGTCTTACATGGCCTACCCCTTCCTTTTGATCCCCACACTCTACCTTCATATATTTGCTTCGTCCCTCGATCTACACTCATATTATCAACATAACTAAACCAACGTAAGACACTTCTTTCACATTGACGTATTGGGTTACCTTTAAAACCACACTCCTCCAGCACCCATTCATTACTGACTCTATACCAACATAATACAAACTAGTCTAACCCTGTATTTTTATTATTTTATTGTAATTATTGTAAAGAGTAAGGGGGTTGTTTACAACACATGTTTGCCATGTCGTCACGTTATGGAGTTGATTTTTCCTTGTGCACTTTTTATTTAAGGGTTGGATGCGCTTTTGATCCATATCTCCTGGTTTTCTACCTTACCTCCACGAAAATGCGAGTAAGTTTACTCTATATCATACCTTTATCCAATATATCACATCAACATGATTACATGCGGATAGCCCGGATGGGTATTATGACGCGGGGATGAAAGATACTGTTTAGTAGATAGTCAAAACTGATGTGACTAGGTATTGTAATTTACATATCACGGTGTTTGTTCATTTGCAATCACTATTCTAATTGAAAATCCTAGTTTGATTGCGTGACTAAAAATGTTCTTCAAAATAAATTTTACTTTTTCTTTATGCTGGATCACTATCAACCTAACTTTAAATTGATACTAACCCACGTGATTTTAAATATAATCCATTACGATGCTACACTTAACTTAAGTTGACGTGACGTTCACTTAACGTAAGAGTTGTCTAGGGGAATAATCTCACGTTACGTTACGTTAAGTGAAGTGTGTTCTTGCAAGCCATTAATGTTGCGACAACACGGTTATTTAGTACTTAATTTGTTTGTTTGTTTATTTTGTACAGATGACTACCTCAGTATAGTTTATTTGTCCGCATTTCACTAACATTCTAATACAAAAACGATGTGGCCTCTTCTTACACTTTATTTTGTAGCTCCAGTAAGTTTTTATTGAAACTACTTCTCTTCTTATTCTTCTGAAGTCAACAACTCGAAGGTTGGTTGGATGTAATTTCTATCCATCCAGAACTGGGCATACACACAGCACTTCAGCTGATTAGTACTGCCTGTGCTATCTGGTTAAAATCCTATGTATTGGAGGAATTTAGGAAATGTGATGATTACCCGTGGCCTTACATACTAATAATAATAATAATAATAAATAATAATAATAATAATAATAATAATATTTAGCACCGCGTCTTACTACCCGTTCGGGTTATACGCTTTAAGTACTAATTACGCTAATGGATTAGGAATTGGGCAGGTTGAATTAGAGGAAGTGAACCCACATTTGCATGAAGGAAGAGTGGAAAAACATTTAGGAAAAACCACCCCCAGTTCACCCGACCGAGATTCGAACCTCGATCTCCCCATCCTCAGCAGTCGAGCTCAACACGACTAGCGCGTTAGCCAACTACGCCACCGAGGCGGGTCCTTACATACTAAATTTCTATGCGTGTGCACGAAAGGGCCTACCAATTTTACCGGAAAGGTGTTTTTCCCATACCTTCTAGGGTTCTTGTACATGCCACTATCGAACACATGGGACCAACAGCTTTACTTACCCTTTGAAGGAAGTAGTGTTACGGATTTTTATCGTTCAGGAAAAATCTATCAACCTCAGCTGAGTTTGAACCCATGAGCTTTGGGTCCTGAGGCGATAAATTTACCCCAAGAGACTGATGTGCAGCTTTAACTACCCTGAATTACTTAAATTTCATTTAAATGAACAATTGATTTTTCAACAGCTCCAAATCATTGTTTATGTTTTGTTCTAGTTTTTACGTTACGTTACATTGCGTGAACTATGATCACACACTATTTTTCTTTACACTACGTGAACATTAGGTAAACATTACGTTACGTAACGTTAAATTGAACGTATTCTCGAAATTAAAGCGGATCGTAGTCAAAGCTAAACATTATGGCTTAAAATTATCCTTCAGTGAGCAGGTTTGATACCTCATCTCAGTCAGTAGCGTGCCTATATATTGACCAAAGAGTCCATGGTTCAATTCCTGCCATAGCTGAAAAATTTATCATTGGTGAAATTATGGCTTTTACATCTATAGTGTTGAATTAACAGACACAGGAGCGGCTGTTAAGTTTTGTGATTAAACTAAGTTACTTTTTAAGTAGTGTTTTGACCCACTTCAATGGCCGCATGTTCTTAATTCTAACAATAAACTAGACCGTTGATGACGGGGAGATCATGGTTCGATCCTGGATGGGTGTACTGAGGATGTATTTTTCTAAATGGTTTCCTATTTTATCCACGCAAATGCGGGAATACTTCCTCTAAATTCAACCTTTCTCAATCCTAACCTATTAGAGTAATTAAGTTAGTACATAAGCATGTAACCCGAACGGGTAGAAAAACGCTGTGATAAAAAAAAAGTCGTGTTCTGATATAATAAATTGGTTAAGAAAGTTCACTTAAGATCCATATAAAAAAATAATGATATTCTGAGAAAATCTTTTTATCTCTCTTCTTTTTCAGGTGGTCAAATACAAAATAGACTACTCTATTAAAGTAGAAAAAAAAATCCTTATGTATCTTTAGTAAAACTAACAAAAATAGTTGTAAAACAATGTTGTTCTACAATTTAATATGCAAATTAGTATCGTCTAGCAATTGCGTGGGTCGTGCACGTCGGAAGGGAAATACAACTCATTACTGAGAGGGTCGATTGATTCTTGACGGCCGCTATATTTTACTTTGGGGCATCAGATAAATAACATGACATTGATTAGTCAGCCAAAATAATGATAGCCCAGTGTAGTTATCATTCAAACAATCCGCTACGCATGTATTATACATTCGTTGGAATTAGTTTACGTCACTGAAAATAATTCATAATGAACCAAACCCTCCATTAGCAAATTAAGAACCTATTTACTAGTTTAAAGATTTCTTTTAGTTTGTATATATGGTGATGCTATAAATAAGCTATATATGATTATATATATTATAACAACCTCTGTGATCTTGTGGTCTAAGTTCCTGACTACAGATCCAGAGGACCCGGGTTCGTTACACAGCGCTTCAAGAATCTATCTGTGAAACAGTGGATATAGTAAAGAGTCAAACTCAGCCTCATGAAGACACATGAGTATTTACTTGAATTAATAAGTAGCAGCTCCAGTTTAGAAAACTGAGATTAATGGCAAGAGAGTTATTTGTGCTGACCACATGACACCCTATCTACGCAAGTGTTGGCACTATCGTCGCTAACAGCGTCGCCATCTCAGTCGGTATAGCTCGATTGCGGGCTTACGCCATTGAATTTTTATATAAATGGTACTTATTATTTATATATTACTGCCAATCAAAGCTATATAAAAATACATTAATGAGGTAGACATGAGGGATGAAGGAGGTGGAATTTTTTTTAAAAAAAGTACCTGAATACGTGAGGATGAAGAGTGGGGAGCCATTTTACTTCTGTGTGCCCAACCGGGATTCTAACCATGAACTCCCATCACGGGCACAAACAACTAGATCAGCAAGCAGTTTAAACTGTGGGACATAACCGGACGTGTTCCACTAATTAGCGAGATATGTAGCAGTGCGCATGTGTAGGATGATGGTCACGAGTAAAGCAACGAGCACTAGCTGCAAGCGGGCAGTTTAAACTGTGGGACATAACCAGACGTGTTCCACTAATTAGCGAGATATGTAGCAGTGCGCATGTGTAGGATGATGGTCACGAGTAAAGCGACGAGCACTAGCTGCAAGCGGGCAGTTTAAACTGTGGGACATAACCGGACGTGTTCCACTGATTAGCGAGATATGTAGCAGTGCGCATGTGTAGGATGATGGTCACGAGTCAAGCAACGTGCACTAGCAGCAAGCGGGCAGTTTAAACTGTGGGACATAACTGGGCGTGTTCCACTGATTGGTGAGATATGTAGCAGTGCGCATGTGTAGGATGATGGTCACGAGTCAAGCAACGAGCACTAGCAGCAAGCGGGCAGTTTAAACTGTGGGACATAACCGGGCGTGTTCCACTGATTGGTGAGATATGTAGCAGTGCGCATGTGTAGGATGATGGTCACGAGTCAAGCAACGAGCACTAGCAGCAAGCGGGCAGTTTAAACTGTGGGACATAACCGGGCGTGTTCCACTGATTGGTGAGATATGTAGCAGTGCGCATGTGTAGGATGATGGTCACGAGTAAAGCAACGAGCACTAGCAGCAAGCGGGCAGTTTAAACTGTGGGACATAACCGGGCGTGTTCCACTGATTGGTGAGATATGTAGCAGTACGCATGTGTAGGATGATGGTCACGAGTAAAGCAACGAGCACTAGCAGCAAGCGGGCAGTTTAAACTGTGGGACATAACCGGGCGTGTTCCACTGATTAGCGAGATGTGCTTAGCTCAAGTTTGAATGAGGACCGCCCGCTCGAATCGCAACTTGGGTGGTCCACCGCTAACTGCTAGAGTCCGATCCTTTTATCCTGAGCCCCTTAAAAAAAAAGATAGAAGAGATTGATTGAAGTTGTAAAATATGCTTTTCATTTTGTAATAATAATAATTTGCTAGCCTTTGACATTTTAGAGAATTTACTACGCAACAATTTTGATGAGTTAATACTGTTATTAAAAACATTACTACCTTTTTTTCTATTTATATTGAAGCAACTACATAATTTACTACTTTAAAAATTAAAATAAAATATGCTGGAATTATCATAATAATTATAAAAATAATTATTAAAAGTTAATTTTACTATACTTTTCACCTATTACATAAACTACGCTAAAAGGGCCGTAGGGATGAGGAAGGTAAAAGTTCAGATGAAATGTACCTGCATTTGCGTGAGGGTGACTGAGAAAACATGTAGGAAAAACAATCCTCAGTGCACTCGACTGGGATCTTAGCCCAGATTTTCCTGTCCATCTAGTTTAACACGTAACCTAAGTGACGCACTAAACTATGAGAACATCGATGCGGATAAATAATTGTTCTGATGAGAATTTTTTATAATGCTCAATGCCTCAAGTAAATATATTTTTTTACTGTAGATATACTAATATAATAATTTATCTGCTACTAATTTTAAAATAATGTCACTACGGCGTGATTCGCGTCTTACTACCCAACCGTCTGGGCTATCCGCATATTTAGGCTAATGGGGTCCAAATCAATTCTTAGCTTGATAAAGTGCAAATGCTGTTTACTCATATTCTATTCCATGTTTAAAAACTGGATCAAATTAAACCCACGTCGGTGGATACACGGACTAAGGTGTCAGCTTCGTCTCGCCTGGTATGTGGTCTATTTTAAGATCAGAGTTGTAATCCCGGTTGGGTACACTTTGGGTGGTGTCGCTTTAATGGTTTACCACTCTCCTTCCATGCGAGTGCTGATACATTTCTTCTCAATTTGACCCATACCTTTCCAATTTCTAGCTTGTTAGTGTAGATATAAGGATAACCCATGTGGTTTGTAAGACGGGATACACACAAAAACAAAATAAGATTGTGCCTATAGCCTGCACCTCTGGACACGCAGACCAGTAGCGTCAGTCTCGTCTGATATAGTTTTATGGTGATGAAGTAGGGGCTGAACACTGGATGGGTGTAGCCCTATTGTGATGTTTTTTTCTAGAATGGTTTACCCTAAATGCACACAAATGTAAGTACACTTTATCTTAACCTATAATTTTATAATCCCCAGCCCATATGGTAAATATGTGTGTAGGTTGGATGGATATTACGACATGATACACATTTATTTTCCGTGTGGAGCTTCAAGAAAACATCTCACATTATTTTAAAAGGAAACGTTATATCTAATTTAAGTTAAAGTTAAAATATGTCACCAGTTAAAACAATGCAAAATGTTTGCTCAGTTGAAAAATGATACGTGGACACGGGAATCGAACACAGGACCTTTGACTTAGCATGCCAATGTTCTGTCACTGAACTGTTCAGCAGTGTCGTGACCCGCTTCGGTGGCATAAATAGCTAACGCACTAGTTTCGTGTTGAGCTAGACTGTTGAGGATGGGGATATCGAGGTTCGAATCTCGGTTGGGTGAACTGGGAGTGGTTTTTCCTAAATGGTTTTCCACTCTTCCTTTGCCCAAATACGGGTTAACTTCCTCTAAACTCAACGTTCCTAATTCCTAACCCATTAGCGTAATTAGTACTTAAGCGTAGAGCCCGAACGGGTAGTAAGACGTGGTTCTAAATAAATAAATAAAGGATTGTCGTACCAAGCCAAAGATTCTTGGTTTGATTCTCGTGTCTAGGTCTCATTTATCAAACAATTTAAATTAATTTGAATGTGGTCTCCCACGTAATTACAATGATTTGCAACTTGTTTGATGATATTCAACATTATATTTATTGAAAACCCTTATATTCTAAATTATTTAGGCATACTTCACCTCAGCTCCTGAGACTAATGGACAAATAGTTTAAGAGGTGCGTGCTAGTCAAAACAAAAAAAGAAGACTTAAACAAAATGCATAGATGATTACGTACAGTTCCTTTATTTTGAAATATATCCTTTAGGTTTGAAAATTGGAGACCTAACTACATGATTATTTAATATACGTTTTCTTTTTATTCGTCTTCGCCCAAGACCGTTGTTGGTCGAACATTGAGGTCCTCATCCAAAAGTTCGTAAACAGTAATCAATCTTACATTTCTATCAGACAAATCACCTCAGAACATGTTTTCATATTTACTATTAGGAGACGGTGAATCATTCACGTCATTTTCTTATTGAGATTTTCAAAGTGACTATCTTTGAATAATTTATCTAAAAAAAAGGAAGAAGAATAAGAAACGACGATCTATTTTTCTTCTTCATATTCTTTGAAATTGGAAAGAAACAAAATAATGTAGAGCACTGCCGCGGAAAAAAAGAAGAAATGAATACATAATACACTGAGGCACAGACATCAAAGGTATCAATAATTTCATGAAGGAATATATTAAAACCGGTTTTGGTTTTGACTGGATAATCTTTTTTTTAGTCTTCCTAATACTAGAACAATTTATTGTAATATTCGAAAAGACACGGTGAGCAAAGAGATTCAATAATGGACATCTATTTCGCATTCAGACCTTTTCTCAAGGTTAAAGTTTGTTTTGGTTTTATTTTGTTTTCCGGGGAGGTAAATAATAAAAAATCAAAGTGGGGTAACTGATGCACTCACGCTAGGGTTGGTATAATTTTAGGTACTTCTTTATTTCTTTATTTTTTGATTTAATTGGTGAGGTAAAATACAAGTAAATAAACGTGTGGTTTTTTTTAAAAATATGTTTCTTGGACTGGGTCTTGCTGCCCAACATACCCATAGAATTTAAGGTGGGGTTGTAGGGAATGCGAGTTAAGGTTAGTTTTTTTGCAGTTTCTTTTATAGCAAAACATGTCTTTGGTCAAAATAAATAAAATAATTCTTCGGTACAAACATAATGTTTAATCTTCTCCACATGTTGAATATCTGGCATGAGCATATCGGCACTAGATGACAAACATTTATATTAAGAGAAAAGTTTTTATTAATTCCCGGGATACTCTTGAGTGATATTCATTATTCAAATTTTTGTACTGGAGCCATTTTTAATTTTAATTGGTAAAAAAGTTTTTATATAAAAACTGCCAAAACAATGTATTTTCTTGCCTCCCCTACATCTCCACTTTAACTGCTTTAACTGGCTAGGAATGAGGCGTGTAGGATTTAGATAAAATATATCTGTATTTGTTAGAGGTGAGAGCGATAAACACTTTAAATAAGAAATTTTTACATTCAGACGAGATTCGAATCCAAACCTCTTCGCCACTAGCAATACAGATTAAAAGAACTTGGCGTTTAGTCCACGTAGCCACTGATGTTGGTAAAAATACCAACAACAAAAATGTTTAAGAGTTCATTCTTAAAACAGTCCAGTTTTCATGAGTAGAACTTTATCTCACAGCTAGAAAAGTTTTGACGTCCTACATTACAATTTGTTTATTAGGCACGCTACTTTTTTCTAAGTAGGTCTAAATGGGCTACAAAAAAGTTAGATAAGTTTTTATCATCACGTCTTACTACCTGTTCAGATTGTGCGCATATATATTTACTACTTTGATAGGTCAGGAATGAGCAAGGAGGTAATTATGAAGTAATATACCCGCATTTACATTGAATGAGATTGGGAAACCAATTAGTAAAAACCACCCTTAGTAGATCCAACCAGGATTCGAACCATGATATCACCGTCTTCAGCAGGCCAGTATAGTCCGAGATGAGGCTTTAGATAAGTGTGGTATAACTAGTGGCCCGTAAGCCAAATGGGCCCACGCCCACTGGAAATGTGTTCCTTACATTATCCTAAAAGAAAATTAATGGGAACGCTTCGGTGGCTTATTAATGAAAATATGTTTAGATATATATTTTTGATGCTAAGTTGCTTTGCGAAAGTTTGCATGCATATTTAATAAAAACCGATTTGGAAAAATAAATAAACTTTTTATTTATCAATAAAATTTGTAAAATTATACCAATCAAAAATACAATTTATTTATAAGAATTGAAAATAATTATTTATTGTGTTGTTTATATAGACCTATATTAATTTGATGGAATTACTAACTATATCTTCCGCGCACGGTGCAAACTGATGATATTTGGCCATTAAGATTTTTTAAAAATATTGTACCACACTGGCTTATACCGTTCGGCCACTGAAGTGCATTTGATATAATTGAATCATTATTGATATTTTCCATAGTATGTAAATAAACTGTAAATTTATGTCACTGAGATATCAGTTAAGGAAAAGTACGAGTAATAGATTAATGATGTGTTTACGAACGCGTCCAGTAGATTTTATTGAGTAAAAAATATATAAATGAATATATAGTAGAATGACCATATTAGATTGGAAATTAGGAAAATAATACGGTCGAGAAATGGATGCCATTACTTGGTCAGTAAGTTTTTGACATATCTCCTGTTTTCAAGGAATGTAAAACTCAGAATATACAAAACAATAGTTTTGCTGGTTGTTCTCTGTGGGTGTGAAACGTGGTATCTTACCTTCCATGACGAAAACAAGGCGCTTAGGAAGATATTTGGTGCAAAATGGGATGTAAATACTGGGAGTGGAGAAGGTTAGTTAGTGATGAGTTACATAACCTATACTCATCTCAAGACATTGTTAGGATAATCAAGGCTAGTAGATTACGTTGGACAGGAGATGCAGAGTGAATAGGAGAATCTAGAACCGTGTTCAGGGTACTAAATGCCAAACTCAAATGGGAAGAGACCATTGAAATACCTAGACGCAGATGGGAGGATAATATTAGAATAGCCCTGAAATAGATAGGATTAATGAGATGGACTGGATAGAACAAGCTCAAGATAGGGAAAGGTGGCGTACTTTTGTAAGTGCATCAATGAATTTTCGAGTTCCTAATTCGATAGACGAAGTGCCGGATGCAAGGACTTAACTAAGTGGACTAAGTGGACACTAGCGTGGGTTCGCTTGAGTCATCATAGGTTAAAAGATGGAGCGATAGTGTGCTCGGGACCACACTTTCAGTCCACTAGGCATTCCCTAACGTTCTTGCATGCCACCCTAAGTATAATAGAATTTTGACGAAAAAACTTAAAAACATTCTGTAAGCGACCAACATTATTAGCATTTCATTTTTTTTTTCGGTACAGCTCCGATTATTATCTTACTGATTCTGTTTGTGAATCCATCAAAGTGTTGTTTTTGACCGTGTAAGCCGGGAGTCTGACAGAAAGAGGCAGCTCGTGCCTCACGAGAGGAAAAGGTCTCCGTCACCAGCGTGATTGGCCTGGGATGGCTGCGGACAACCGGAAACTACCGGATGATTGACCTGGTCAATGTCTGCTGCTTGATTGGAAGAAGTTACAGGGGTACAGTCGAGGTGGGAAGCCGATAGACTCGTCACTGTAGTGACAGACTGAAAGGAAGATTATGTTGCGTTTGGAAAAAATAATTAACGAAACAGTTGGGTAAAACGATCTGTTTACGATCCCCCATTATTTAAATACTCCAGTAAGGAATCAAACCCTGATGAGAGTCAGGCGTTCAACCGTATAGCCTTTATTTTCGTGAATTTCGTTCATAATTGATAAAAAGGTGTTACCCCTGGTGCTTGAAAAAAAATATTTTAATCACAGCTGTACAAATAGTTTTCCAACAAAATTAAAATGTCAAAAACTATTTATAATTCATTCAGATACCAACGCGAGTATAAAACCGATCTAACTCAAGTCATAAACTTCGATGGCCGCATGGTTTAGGTCGCTACTCTTTCAGTGGACTAGACTTTCTATGACGGGGAGACTGGTGTTTGAACCTCGGTCAGATGTACTTAGGGTGGTTTTCCAAAATTGTTTTCCACTCTCCTTCCACGCAAATATGGGTACACTTACTCAAAATATAGCCTTCCAAATACCTAAAGACCATTAGTGTAGTTAGCATATAAGTGTATAACTTGCACGGCTAGAAAGACGCGTCGCTAAAAAAAAATATAAATTCTAGTCCAAGTATGTGGGAGTATGGTCTCCATTCTCACCTTTCATTGCTAGTCATCTCACATACGGACTTGTTCCTCTATCTCCAAAGACGAGCGAGTAATCCTCCAAGCGACATATGGCAGATAAATCCCCCCTGAGCCAGAAACAATTCCCCGACAAGTACCACCCAACTCTGGGATTGATATACTCTCAGGGGTAGGGGAGGGGAGGGACAAAAGTACAGGCACGTTCAAAAATAATTCAGCTCATCAATTAATAAAATCGTTATCTAGGATGTCTTTACATCAGTAGTTTTCTAACCCTTTTCAGCCCCCTTTGGTAGATCATCAAATTCTCACGTGTCCCCCACCTCCACCCCTATTATTTCTTATAGTTGTAAAAAAAATCTTTTTTAAAAATACGGTTTTCTAGCCACTTATTTATTTTATACAATTAACTGTAATAATGAAAGCAAATTGGTACAAAAATAATTACTTAAATTTATTGTGATGTTTGACATTTTGTTTTTAATAACTTTTTAATATTTGGTTTTATGTTTGACAGAATACACCGTAAATCGAGTTATATTTTTAGTTGACAAATTTGTTTAGTTTCTATGAAAGTCATAATTGAAAATTCGGTGATGTTGCACCTTGCACGTGGCCGCGATGGCATATTAGAAGGAAGGTAAAAAGAAGAGAGCCAATCCGAGGCTTTCGGGCTTGAAAATAAACAAGTTCATGCGCAGGTGTATTTTGTTCATTGTGGTTGGTCACCTCATTTTTTGTTTGTTTACAACTATTAAGCATTGTTGACAGCCAATGCCCCGATGTCTTCTGCCTCCTCCTTCAGCACCCAGAGTTTTCTTCTTTCCTTTAAATCATCCGATATTTGAATCTTCCTTCATCCTAAGCTACTCTTTCCCTCAACCTTTCCTTTTATTACGTCGTCGTACTCCTAAGGATGTGTCCGATCCAGTTTTGATTTGCACCGAAGAATCACATCAAAATTCGTTCTCTTCTCACCCACTCTTGTTAAGGTTTCTTCATTTGTCAACCTTTCTCCATCTGATATTTTCAAGTCTTCTCCAGCACCACCCATGCAAGGAAAAAAAAATTATCATCATTATTTGTAAAAGTGATTGAAATAAAAAATAATTTCAACTATCCGTTGATTTTTAACGTTATTTCCACTTGGTCCATGCCTCCTTCCTTTCCAGGAGTTCTTCACGCCCCCAGGTTGGGAACTTCTACTTTACATGGTATTATATACAGGATCATTTGTGGTAAGATTACTGAAAACTTTGTCTCAAAACTTCATTCTCTTGTAGTCCATGTGTATCCACACCTGGTACACCACCACGGAGAACAACTGGACTCTAGTAAGTAACATGGCATCTGTTACATCCTGAATTTGGAGACCTACATCAATCTGAACAAAACAATATATTATAGTAGAACTCTGGTAAGAAGATAATAAAGAGATACACTTTTTTGCGGGCAACATTGATAACATTTTAATAGGCAAGGATGGACCGGGATATAATTATATTGGTGGGTCTGTTTGATTTGGATTGCCACAACTATTTTAAACTAAAATAAATATTGTCATTTAATTTCAGAGTTTTTCTCTAGATGGTTAGGGTTGTGGAAGGTGTAATTTAGAGGAATTGTACCCTAATTTGCGTGGGTCGAGAGACAGTGGGAAACCATTTTAAGGAAAAACAACCTCAGTACCCCGACTGGGATCGAACCACTATCTCCCCATCTTCAGTAGACCAGTCCAACATGAGAGTGACGCCTTAGATCGATCTGCCAATGAGGCGGGTCAGAAGTAGATTTTTAAGGACATCATCATATTTGTCGTCTCGGGTCGCTTGGTATCTGTTACTATTACATTATTAGGTCTGTACTATTAGGCCGATTCTACACTAGCGGTTTACACTAGCGGTTTAAATGCCGCGGTTGTTGTTTCCACTTGTGCAGAATGGTTTAAAAATGGACAATGTACAGGCCGGTTGTATTGCGGGACTTAGGAAACTTAAAAAAACAAACAAAAAAACAAAAAACTTCAAAAGAGACGTTGGTGGATTCATCCCACATTATTGAACCGTCTCTCAACATGACAGTTTCATATTATGTTTGTGAATCACAGAATGTACCCAGAGAAGTTCTTTTTGTACTATAGCATGTCTGTGGTTTCATTTGATGAACTACTTGGTTTAGTGAATGAAAATATTGCAAAACGTGATCCATCTTGAGGAGGATTATTTATTATTCATGCTGAAAGACTTGTTGTGACATTGAGGCACAACTGCCTGTTAAGGTCTGGAATAGTTTGATTCGAGTTTCTACCGCTAGGCGGTTTTAACGCCTCCAGAGGTATCGGTCAAAACGCTGGTTTAGACGAAAACTTATTTTCTAACATTGATAACAAGGGTTCATTCAAAGGCGCGGTTTAACCGCGGTTTGCCGTTCCCCCGCCTAGCTCCGACTGACCTCCTGAGTCCTCCCAGCCGCCCTTTTATACTTTCTCGAGCCGATCGGCGCGGAAAGGGCGACTGGAGGGTCCCAGGAGGGACAGCCGAAGGAAGCGAGAGGAAACGGCGGCTGTTGCCTTTATTTAGGGTATATACAATGTACAAGATACAATATTAACACAAATATGCACTTATATATACAGAAATTCAAACTTGTCCGTTGGAACCGTCCTAATATCAAATTCATTGGCGTCCACGGCCTCTGTTCTAAGGAGCATGTCCATGAGCTGGCGCGATGGGATGTCCGCCGGGTTCACCGTGGTGCTTATCCAGAACGTGTTCCATTCTCGGTTACGTAACATGTTACTTATGAAGAGGTGTAACGCCCGAACGTGTGTGTTGTTGAACACGAGTCCTTTGCCTGTCGGGATGCAGTGCAGGGCTGTGGTGTTGTCTACTCCAAGAAGAATCGGGTTGGTGATGTTTGGACGACTGGTGTGTTGCCAACGTAGGGCGAGGAGTCCCGCGACGACCTCCGCCTGGTTGATCTCTGTTAGTTCCTTCAGGCGTTGTACCCAGGCCTCCTCGTCCTCCGGGCAACAGGCAGCTATCGACCATGGGGTTGCGTCCGCAAATATGTGTACTGGTAACCGGGAGTCCTTGGCCCACCTACACGTATTCCAACGAGGCAGGCTCAGGAGAAGGGATGCGACTGCGGGCTGACGTCGGTATAGGCGGGCGACGGCGAATCCGGGCCACCGCAGGTTATATGACACCCAGCTCATATAACTTGCGATGTGCTGCGCGCTCTTATCCGTGGCTCTCGGCAGATGTTGGAGTAGAGTTCCCGCTTTTGTCCTTGCTGCCGCTGATAGAGTGATGGTAGAGGTGACCGTGTTGACTTCGAAACCCAGATAGGTTATCTGTTGTGCTGGTCTGGTTGAAGACTTTTCAGGGTTGATGGTTAGTCTCAGGGTCTGTAGAAGATGTGGCACGTGTTCCAGATCTCCTGCCCTCGCACTATGGAATAACCAGTCGTCCAAGTACGCGATGCCTTTGGTACCGATGAGCACCCCCTCGATGGCTTCGATGGCTTCGAGCGCTGTCCGCTGAAGGATCGCGGGGGACAGGCTGTGGCCCATCGGTAGTCTTGTCATCGCGTACTAGACCCCTCGATAGTAGACCCCCAAGTGTCGTTGGGAGCCGGACGAGACGGGTATCTGGAAGAATCCGGACTTCAGGTCCACCTTCCATAAGTAGTGGAGTGAAGGGATGTTCATAAGAGCGACGCCCGCTGACTGGAGGGAGAACGTTGGCGTCCGGATGTATTCGGTCCATGGAGATAAATCATGGATGACTCTGATTCCCCTGTTCACCTTGGATATGGCGAACAGGGGAAAGGCATCACAGACATCGTCGCGCTGCACGAGGATCCCTTCTTTCACCAAGTCCGCGATGATCTCATCCATTCTGGGGCTGGACCTAGTTCTGATGAACACGTGCGGGGCTCCCTCAGGTTTCGGGAGGTATGCACTCTCCCGTAAGTGTCGAAATCTTGTTTTGTTGTTCCACTCAATTGTAGATACTGGACGAACGCCTTGGGATTTGTAGGTACACTCTTCTATCGGTATGAACGGCGCCCCTTGTTCAATAAGAAGTTCTCGTATTTCTTTTCCTAGGTTCGGGAATGGTGAGGCGGCGTTATCATCCCCTGCTTCTTCTGTTTCTGAACCCATGGTGTCCTCAGGGCCGAATCACGGTTGATCCTCGGGCGGTGGTTGTTTACCACGGGTTCTTCCGGCGGATCCTCGATGATTTCAATACCCAGATTGTGGACCAGGATCTCAAGAGTCTCTTCCTCGGGTTCTGTGATGGCCAGAATGTTCGCGGCTTCTTCGTACCATTCTCGGAGCTGTGCAAGTGATGGTAACCTTCTTCATCTTCATCGTCCGGCCTTCCGATCCGGTTTCCTCTCTGGAAGAGCCTTGGTCCATGCGCTCGGGTTCCGGTGTTGGGTCCGGGGTTTCATCTAGGTCCCAGGTGACCGCGTTGTCCAAAAACGCCAAGTCTTCTTCTGTGAAATTCACTTGATCGATCCACTCGAAGTCGGGGGCGGCTGGTGGTGGCGGAAGGCCCGCCTCTAGTATGCTTGTCTAAGTGCCTCTTCTGATGGTCGATGATGGTGGAGTACGTTTGTTTCTGGCCATGTTGCCGTTCCCCCCGCCTAGCTCCGACTAACCGCGTTTTAACCGCTAGTGTAGAATAGGCCTAAAGTGTAATTTTTTCTAGCTAATTGATATTATTAATCAAAAATGACAACTACAGATCATATGATTTGAAATATGGGTACGTGAAACCTATAGTAACTTTTCTAGTTCAGTCGGTAGTATGTCTTCCTACTGAGCTAATGGTCCCGGGTTCGATACCCGGCCGTACCGAAAAAATTAAAAACTTTATAAACTAACGGCTGTGCGCTGGATGTTGTGTCTGTTTTATATTTAAGTTAGCCTATAAGTCGTGTGCTGCTATAATCAGTCGGTTACAGAAAGTGCACGTTAAATACCTCAAATAAAAAATAGAATAAAACATTAACTTTTCAAAGTGTCAGATAAGGTTCTTCCTATGAAAATTGTACTGTATACCCCTTCCGATAGCCAACTTTGGTTATACCACTAAGTCCGGTTACCTTCGTTCAGTTAGTGCATCTGCTCACTGAGAAAAGTGTCCTTAGTTCGATCTTCGAATGACCGGAAAAAAATTCATCATTTTAGGAATCAAACCCGGGAGTCCCTTAGTATAATATAATATACCTTTATTTAACATAATACAAACCTTTTATAATAGTTATTATTATTGATATGTAGACTTTAAATTTTTATATAAAAGGCTATATCCATATACTACTTGGAATTTAACCTAACCTAAAACAACACATAAGACAAAACCCTTTTTTTTTACATATTTAATACTTGCAGGCCTACATTTTATTATCGAGCTATGCTAACTTAAGGAAGGTATAATTTTAGATGAAATGTACTTTCAATTGCACGGAGAAAGAGTGGGAAACTATTTATAGAAAACCACTTTCAGCTAACTCAACCTGGATTCACACCGAGTAGAATCCTGATCATCCAGATGACATTAAAGTAATATCAAGGTCATGACATTGTCTCCTGTCAAGGTCAGTTTCGAGTGTTATCTGGTGGCAAGGCAAACGAATGGAGCTTTGACCTGACCATACACGGAGATTTATAATGAATACATCAGAACAGGTCTGGTAATAGAAACATACATTGTGATCTTAATAAATAATTAGTGAGTGGATTGACAAGCTCACTCCTACTTTTTAGAGTTTGATGGAAGCGTTACATTTGCATGCTAAGTAGACAATCTTTGGGAACTTATAATGTTAGATTCTAGTGGATTGAATGTCTGGCTCACGGATACAGGGATGGGACTCATGATGTTCTTGTAGACCAGGGATGACCAAAATGTACAGGGACAGCTCACGTGATGGTCATGTATATCTAATAACTTTTATTTTCCTTTCCTATTAAAATTGGATTACAGTATAAATACCTCTAAAATAATACTAATAATATAGGCAAACGCTATCAACGTTGACGAAAAAAATTGTTTGTATTTGGTAAACTTTTCCTTCTCCCATAATCCATTTACTTAGTTTATTGTGTTGTGTGATACGTCTCAAGTTTGTTCAAATGTCGGAGGGAATGTAGATTCACGAAGTAAATAAATTCGCTTATATCTGCTTGGAGAAAGAAGGGCCAAATGTTATATGGCGACAGATTCGTTCCGCGATATAAGTTATTAAGTAGACCTATTATATTGATTTTTTTTATCACCGTGTCTTACAACATGTTCTAATTAAACACATATATAATTACTCTAACGTGATAGAGATAAGAAAGGAAGCATTTTAGAGGTAATATGCCCGCATTTGAGTGTAAGGAGAGTGCGAAATCATTTAGTAAAAAAAAAACCTTCAGTAGACCAGACCGAGATTCAAGCCCTGATCTTCCTGATATCACTGGGCCAGTCCAACACGAAAGTGACGCCTTAAACCATTCGGCCACTGAAGCTGGTTATAGTGAAATTAAGTTAGTTACTTTTCATGAGGTGGTGAGTTGACAAATCTTGGTTCCAGAAGATGTTGGTTCAACCTCTGTTAAGTCAGAATATGGCATTAAAATCTAATATACCAGTGTTATACATTAATTAAAATAAATGGTACAGTGCACCACACAGACTTTCTCTCGCTTTTATCTTAAAATAAATATTTACTAAAAACTCGTAAGATTTGTGAAACGAAATAATAGGTCCATTCATTGCTGAAGAAATACTACACCAAAGATCATAAATGAAATAAAATACACTGTTATTTATTTATTCTATGTGATTAGTTAACTAAGAACGCTGTTACGGTAAAATTGAGAAAAGAGAAACCTCTCTGTCATACAAAGAACATAAGAATCAAATTAGTTTCAAATACCTGAATTAAAAAGAATATGAAAATATAATGCTTATATCTAAGAAACTATTGGTTTTATTAAAATGTATTTCAAACAAAAGATTTTTGTCTTAATAGACCTAGTACTACAACTTTACAATGATAGTTTATTGCGTATCTCAAATGGTTGCAGAGAAATGGTGAAAATTGAAAAATTTTCTTTTTGTAATATACCCTTAAAGTAATTTTCATCTTGTTTATAATGATAAACAGTGTATAGGTATAAAATTTAATCAAAATCGTTAGAGATAATGAGATTTTTTTTCTCTTTTTGCCCTTCAGTAAACTACACTTTTATTTGGGGTTGGGGTTATAATTCCAAAAACTCCTCAGGGGGACCTTATAAAAGCCCAGCTATCAAGTTTTAGCCCAATCGGTAAAATAGTGTCGTCTCTAGCCCGAGGTACTGACAGACGGACAGACAGATGGACATTGCGAAAACATTTTTTTTTTGTTTCAAGGAATCATAAACGTCGACATTTATCAAAATATCGAGTTCAGTTTTTTTTAATGTTCACAATACTTTCTCTGCGAGGTATCGAGGGAAAGTAAAAATGGAAGCTACAACTTGAAAAAACCCGCCTAGTCAACGCATTAGGTCCAATCACTTGGATATTGACAAAACGCTCTAATCTTGCACTCATTTTGACCTCTTGTGTTTAAACTAAATTATTTTGTATTGGATCAGTATAGGCATATATAACATCTATACCTATAATTTAAACATAAATTTAATGCCTTTATACTTAATAAAAGGTGACCTGGTGGTCTAGGGGTAAGGTGTCGGAATTCTATGCTGGGGTCCGGGGTTCAATCCTCGGTCCCGACACAGATTTATCTGATTACCAAACCCTTCCTTCACCTCTGACAAGACGTGTATTAACCACAACTTGTGAATGTGGGGAATGCCAGGCCTCCACCGTGGTTCGGATTCCACGTTAAACTGTAGGTCCTCCATTTCATCTCACAATCACCCTACCATGACACATTAGCGTAAGTGCTTATAACCCGAACGGGTAGTAAGACGCGGTGCTAATAATAATAATAATAATAATAAACTTAATAAAACATTGTCAGTATTTTTTTTTTAACATCAAAGTGTATATGATGAAGGCCCGGGTACTTTATTCAATATATGTACTGTAAAAACCCATATACATTTACGTGAACGAAAATACCGGTTTGAAAATAAACATCTCTTTTAACTTGCACACCAGCACACACCACTATTCATAGGCACACCAATAAACATATTTATCTTAAAGGCTTTCTCATCTCGAATAATTTAATTTCTTATCTCCGTTGTGTTTATTTCCTAGTTCTGCTACTTCTACTATTACTACTGACGACCGTTTTATCTCGACGTTGTAAATTAAGTTACGCCCACTGCACTATTTGCCGGGTGTCTTAGGCGTTACAGTAGAAACATAAACTGCCTTAACCACAACCAGCTTAGAACTTGTTTCTCACACGATCAACAGATTTATTTTACAAGATTTATCAACAGCTTTCAAGATAATATATTTAATATAATATTATTTGAATGACCCACGCTGTCTCGTCTGATGTGCCGGGGATGAGGTGGTTAGGATGTATGGAGGGTGGTTTCCGCCCCTCCCCCTAGATTGTTGCCCACTCTGCCTTTTCAAAATGTTCCATTGTCAAGGAGACACCCGAATGTATTAATATTATATTTGAATGTTCTTTCCATGTCCCGATGAGATGATGGTGATAGTATGAGGGTGGTGTGGAACCGGTGGAAACAATTAAACCTAACTTTAGTCTAATTAACCACACCCTGGTGACTATTGTAAGTTCACTTTTCAGGAATAATACCCAAGTTACCATTGGGAATCGAACCCTGGATCCTTTGGCCCTTAGTCAGGCGCACTGACCACTACACCACGGGGCCGGTTTAAGTAAACAGTGCAAACCCCTTACATCAAAAACACCGATATTTATTTTTTTCCCTATTTTTCACTTAAATTAATTTAAATACGACATTCTAAAATAGAACTTCATCACATTTATATGTTGTACAGATTTGTTCTTTCTTATAATTTCTGAATAAAATATTTTCGTATTTAATTTACAGTAGGTTTTCATAGAGGAAGTATTGTATAGTATCTAGAATATTCTTTACCTCAATATTATAAAGGACCTTAAGTTTTATGTGGCCACGAATTAAAAATAATGGAATTTAAGTATATTTGTTTGTACCTGGGGTTACAACCGAAATGGTTTGTTGACTTTTGATCAAACTTGGTATTTAGATGTCATATGATCATATTTTGAGGTGAAACGTAATTTTTATTCCATCTATAAAATTAGGGGTTGCTTACTACTGGCGACTAGCATTTTTTAGTTGATAATTTTTCGAACATGGCTCTAACCATTGTACTCAAAATTAATATCTGGGGAGTGTGATACGTGATGAATAACACTATAAACTTATTTTTTCGAGAGTAATTAATCTATGTGTAATTTACTAAGAACCTATTTTTTTTAATAGTTTTGTTCCAAACTATATTATTAGAAAATATGTATGATGGTATCGAACCAGTTGTTTAGTTTAAAAATGAGAATTTAAGGTCTATATAACGAAGATCTTTTATTCAGACAGCCTAGGAGCTCGTCTCTTGGAATGAAGATGGTATAATAGGTAGACACTCTGACCACGTGACCGGCGGATAACTGCAAACATTGTCTAACCTGTGATGCTCTATCAACTGATCTGCTCATTAACTTGGCTTGTTTAAAACCCCGTCTTTATCAGACTTCTGAGTGATGGATCCGTCTTCGTCCAAACACTTTCCATGTTAACCTCTTGAGCTCATTTTCTCTTCTCATTTTAACTTCATCCCTTATCACCTTCCTTCTATTCCCTTAACCATATTCTCTTAATTTTCTCTAACTTACCTTTAAAAAAAAAGCCCCCTCTCTCCCACCTCTTACCTTTTCCCATTCTATTCGTCTTCTTTCCAACACTTACACCATTTTCTAACCTTTCTCTCTCTCTCTCTCTCTGCCCCTCATGTTTTTAGTACCTGAAACCACCACCTGTAGTTTACGAGTGTTCTTATGAGGTCTGCAGTGGTGGCAGCACACTCGCTATGAAGTTGCGTGTTCTCAACGACATAATGAGTGGCAGTAAAACCGCTGCGAAATTACCACTCCCCTTTTAGTTTGACTGAGTTAACCCTTCTATCCCTTCCCCTGCCATATCTCCTCAACCCTTTTACACGCCGCGTCGAGAGAAGGGTGAAATTTAACCTGAAGCGATGTTAGTTTGTCTTATAAAGAAGGTGCCACCAACTCTTACTAATAAGCTTTAGTTACGCTTACAAAGCTCTTTGTTCTTGATTTTTATTTTAGCGAAAAATGATACTTCCGATTTACTACTGATGATATGCAATAATATGTTATTGGAACTAAGCTGAAGAATGTACGTGTGTGTTATTTTATTACGAGTACGTTTGACAACAAGGTAATTAATAAACTAATTAAAGGGGTATGTGGATGGAGGGTGGTTTTTATTGGGAAGTGCAACCACAATTGCATGGAAAAATAGTTGAAAAACATCCTCAATTGATCTGATCAAGATTCACGCATCGACTCCAGTCAGTAGCAATCCAATATTTGCAACGGCTGTGAATTGTTTGGTCTGCGGCCCACAGACGTGTTTTGTTTGGCCCGCAAAGTTTTTATTTTAAATTGAGATAATTGTAAGTCGACATTTAAATTCAAAAGATTTCACATAAAAATAGAAAGAGTTACTGACAAATAAATGGTGGCATGTGTAAGGTT
Organism: Timema cristinae; assembly: GCA_039000515.1. Classification (NCBI taxonomy): domain Eukaryota; kingdom Metazoa; phylum Arthropoda; class Insecta; order Phasmatodea; family Timematidae; genus Timema; species Timema cristinae. The sequence goes on from JBCFYV010000935.1 coordinate 29,092,802, forward strand.
TCAAATCAAAGGCCTAAAACGTTTTAAAAAATTAAAAAAATAAATATTTTACTTTTTCTATTTTTGAATTTTTTTAATTTTATTTTGAATTTAAAATATATTCTCCAGTATCTTACATGTTTGAGTTATGTTACATACTTACAACATAGTTTAGTAAATTAATTAAAGTTTGATTATACAGTAGTGTCTTCGGAAACTCGACACTCGATAACTCGACATTCCGTGTAACTCGGCACTCGCACGTGCACACATTTGTTGGCGTCAGTCATCACAATCCAAGATCATTCAAATGTATAACCTCTCAGTTTGTTTGTGTAACTCTAGTGGAACAGTCGTGCTATGGTGTTTTTACAAGTGCTGTGTTTGTTAGTTTTAAATTCAGTAACGTGTTATTCGAATCAATACAATATTATATGTACATTACTGTACTGCAGTTTGTATATTACACGTATGTATATACACCATTATATTAACACGTAATATATTGTACTGCACGTATATTACTGTTACTGTACCGTACAATACTACAGTACAGTACAACAACTGTACCTATAATATTCGATAATGTACCGTGATTCTTCCTTGATTAGTAAACATGACATAGTAAACATAATTTTATGCAAGTTCATTCGTAAAACTCAACATTTCAATAACTCGAACACCATCTCAGTCCACATTAGGTCGAGTTTCTGAGACTACTGTATTTGTAATTTGATTTTTCTAACAGCACTCATAATATCTATCGAAAGTGACACTTGCATATAAAATTACCTGAAGAATGAATATGTGACACCCACTTCAGTGGTCGCATGGTCTAAGACGTTAGTCTCGTAGTAGAATAGACTGCTGATGTGTAGTTCGAGGTTAGAATATTGGTCATGTGTACTGAAGGAGGTTTTTCTTAAAAGTTTTCCACTCTTCCTTAACATAAATGCAGTTACAACTTATTTAAATATAACCTTCCTAACTCCTAAAACAACTAGCTTAATTAGTACTTAAGCGTATATCCCGAACGGGTAGTAAGACGCGATGCTAAAAAAAACACGTGACAGTAGTTCTAGTAAATTTCTAGCTGTCAGATAAGGTTCTTTTTTATGAAAATGAGACAATATCAAGACTTACTCTAACTAATCTAAGAACAAAGAATGAGAAGGGTACATTTAATGGAAATGTACACACATTTGCCTGACGATTATAGAAACCATATGTGGTGAAAACCTACATTTGGCCTTTATTTAAGCTCTGGCCTTCTTGGTCAAAATCGCACACGCTATAAGACCTGAGCTTTCTTTAATGATTTGATGAATAATAATAATAATAATAATAAAAATTATTATTATTATTATTATTATTACCACCTCTGTAGTATAGTGGTCAGAGCTCCTGCTGGGTGAGATTAAGTTCGAATCCTACCTGCACACAGACAGTGGTGCTAGTTCCCTCAATGTGATTTTCTTTGTTGTTTTATCATTCACTATCCATGAAAATTAGAGTACATTTTCTTAAAATCCAGCTTATTAATCCTTTTAGCATACACTGCAGCTTACTACCCATCCGAAGTTCCCACATACTCTGATGGGAATAGGGATGATTAATGTATCATTGTGAAAAAATGTATCCACATTTACGTCTAAATTAGAGTGGAAAACCATTAAGAAAAAAGAATACTCAAATAACTCAGCTGGGACTCAAACCTCAGACTTACCTTTAACAGTAAAACAATGCAGGATGGGACTGACGTCTTTGTTCTTGTGATCACCAGTCAGTTGAACTTTCAAATTCCGACCAGGTGGAGTGAATTGAGTGTTTTTAGCAGCCGAGTTACCAAAGTCAAGTGAAATTATTTTTAAAATAATTTAAAAATTTCTACGCACACGTTCATTAACAATAATAAAACAAAATAAAAGCTACTATAAGCGAACCAAACGTGTACAGCCATTAAAAAAAAATACTGTCCGCCGCCCCTACACTCAAATAATGGAGTAGATAATATTAATTTAGTAATTAAGCCTCGCTTGTGTAAAATGTTCGTCTGGCAAATACAGTTGTTTGGTTGCGTGTTGGTGGTCCCGTTATTAATGAGACCATGAAGCATATGCAGACAGGGTTTTTAGAGGCGGTTATGCTGGTACTATCTATCATAACTTGGGGACTACCTAGACATTCTCGCGTTCTGCGGGGGCTGGCTATGAAAGGAAATCAATCGTAAACATAATAATGATGGAAATTAAAAAAAAATAATTAAAAAAAGCTTCCGTAGAACACGGAAAACATTTTAAAAGCAGAAACTTTTACATAACTTTCGCATTAATGTTAATTGAATCCTTATATAAAAAACAAAACACATCACTGAATAATAATATGTTATTGTTTTTTTTTATTATTTTTTTAATTACTATTCTAATTAGAATGTGGTTTTAATGACTGACGAGTGATCCGAAGAGTAATTACCCTTCATTCAATTCTGTTTTTTTAATATCTAACCAGGAAACTATATTATAATTTTATTTAAACAATTTAAGCTGATTTTAGAATCAAATCTTTCAGGTAAACTTATTCAAAACAGAAGTATACTTATCCTAAATAATATTAATTAGTATAAGTAATTTTTTACTTCTAAACGAAAATTTCAGATTCTAAAAAATAAATATTTTACTAATTTTTAGGCTATATATTAATACTCATACAATGATAAATTTATTATTATATAAAACTTGTAAAGAGCATTCTGTATCGTACTCATTTTAATATTGAATGTCCTTATTACTTTTTAATTGGCTCCTATTAATAAATAAATGTTAATTATCGTATCTTTAGAACCATCCTTAAAAGATTATTACTATTACTATCAGCTTCATTATTATAATTATTGTTTTTTAAAGGGGCTTCAAGGAATTGTAAGTGTAGAATAAATTTGTATTTAGATTGAATAGTGGTGCAGTTCCTCTCCCAAGGTATATTTCAACCAACTTTTACGTTTTTTTAGAATTATCATAACTAAGATAACCTTATCTTTTGTTGCATAAATAGCCCAATTATGTTAAGTGTTTTTTTTAGAAAACAATAAACCGTATTTCCATGTTAGTAAACTTCCCATATATTATACTTTACAACGCACGTGAACGTATGTATGACGTCTTAACTCAGTCGGAAGACGTGTCCAGCTAATGCAGTGGTTTACAGTATGTGGGCTGCAACCCTCTTCGGGGTCGTGGCATGTTTCGGATGGGATCGCAATACTTATTGAGGTTGTAGCTTCATATTTACTTTCTTAGAGTGATTATAATAATTATAGGGAGTTGCGAAATGCAAGTAGAAATGCAGGCTAAGTGTTTAAGATGATAAATATTGTTTAAGGCACAATTTTAGTGTTAGTTGGCCTGCCTATAACGGAAATGTCAGGGTTCAATTCCTGTTTGGGTCTACTGACGATGGTTTTTTCTAAATTTTTTCCCCCTCTCTTTCCACGCAAATACTGGCAGATTACCTCTAAAATGCTTCCATCCTCATTCCTACACCATATAACCTGAACTGATAGTAGGCCGCGGTGATAAATAATAAAAATAATCTAAAAACTGTAAAACGCTTCTGTTTATATTCCTTTTAGTTTTTCAACTCTGATGCTTGCTCAAGTAGTCTCGTGTTTAGGCAAGTGTCGCTACTAGCGTGACTTCCTAAGTACCCACTGGCGCCTTGAGTCTCTTTTGAGCCATCTTAAGGTGGAGTGCTAGTGAGCGTGAGTTTAGGGCAGTATTTTTGCAGTTTTTATAGCACAAACATCTTTTGGCCAAAATAAATAAAATATTTCTTCTATAGAAACATAGTTTTTTGTTTTCTGCACATGCTAATCTCAACAGTTGTTGAATATCTGTCATGAGTATGACGGCATTTGGTGACAAACTTTTCTCTTTATTTATAAAGTTTGTCACCAAATTCTGCCATGCTCATGACAGATATTCAACAACTGTGTAGATTAGCATGTGCAGAAAACTAAAATCTATGTTTCTATAGAAGAAATATTTTATTTATTTTGGCCAAAAAATTGTTTGTGCTATAAAAACTGCAAAATTAATGCACTAAACTCGCGCTCACTAGCACCCCACCTTAATTGGATCTTTAATCATTATAATATAAGCAATACATAGCTACTAAAAAAAAAGCACGTAAGCTTAACGTCAAGCTCTCTTGGTTTGTCGGTGATGAGGTCAGGATTCAAATACCAACCGGAGGTATTTGAGGTAATTTTCCCTAACCGGCTTCCTCAATTCTCTCTCCACGAAAATATGAGTACATTTCCTATAAATTCTACTTATTCCCTCGAGTGTAATTAAATGCGGATATCCCAGACGGGTTAATAAGATTCAGTGAAATTATAATTTAAAAACTAGGATATGAACGCTTGTAGATTATCAAGGGTTAGCGAATTGGTGTCAAATCTTGACAAAGGTTGGACACCATTGGCTTAGTGAGCTATGGGTCCTAGGTTTGATCCCAGGTGTGGCTGAAAATGTATCAATAGTGAGATTGAAGTTCACCCTTTCACAATAACGAATTCACGGCCAAAACCAGTGTGGGTCTGTTCTATAATTATTGTTTGTATAGATAGTGTGCTCTGATATCTTCAGTTATTTTAGGAAGTATATTTCAAATACATCTTATTAAGTAAGTTTGTCATATTCTGATGCTGCTATGCTCATGACAAATATTCAACAACTGTTGTTATCACCATGTGAAGAAAATTAAACTCGATGTTTCTACTGGAGTAATATTTGATTTATTTTGAACAAAAAAAGTTTTGCTATAAGAACAAAAACACTGACTTTTTTTTTCGTATCCCCTACATTTAACACCTTTAAAAAAATCATGTAACATTAACCCGGTAAGCTATGTATGCGTGTCTGGGCTACATCATTTGTAGCCCAGTGGTGGAAAGATTAACCGTTACTAATGTAGGCCAACCGTTGCCCAGGGGATGCCCAAATAAAATAATCGTACATCCTTTCCGTGGAGGTTCTTTCCATGTCCCGATGAGGTGATGGGGGATAGTGAGTATGAGGGTGTGGAACCATTGGAGACACTTTCAAACTAACTTAAGCCTAATTAACCAAGCCTTGATAACCTTTGGAATACTTCCCCTTTTGGGGAAAAACACTTGATACCAATCGAGATTCAAATCCAGGATCCTTAGGTTGCTAGTCAGGTGCACTAACCACAATACCTTGGGCCGATTAACTCTTCTTATGAAAATCGAACTGTACCTCCCATCTTGGTAAAATGAATTTTGTAAATAAATTCACTGTAATCGCTGATTCAAACATACATAGGGAAGTGGGGGAGGAAAATGGGGTAGAGGAAGATATTTCACCTCCTTGTAAAACTTTGATTGGCATACGTAAAGTTGGCAACACTTCCTCTAGATTACACAATACAACAATGCGTAAAATCCTGTAAATAAAAAAAAGGATAATATATATATATATATATAATTAGTTTTCATACTCATTTACGTGAACACTTCTTCGCTTCTGATGTGTGAAGTCATGAACTTTGAAAAGGGGAGAAGAGAGTAACTAACGTTGTAGCCCTTGTAGGGTATAAAAAGAGTGTCAGCTTTTGAATAAAGAGTAAAAAAGAAAAATACGAAATACTACATGCAAGCTAAGTTAAGAGGGGTTGTGAACGGGTAAAGGATACTGGAACCGTTCTCCTTTTTCAAAGGCTAGGATGGAAGTTTGAAGTTATTAAGACACTTGAACCGATGAGTGGTTGTGTTAAGACATTTTTGTTTCGGTTTACTGCATCGTACTACCCGTCCAGGATTTACACTTTTTTTTTATTTTAGTGCTACGTCTTAGGATTATACGCGTAATGTAAGCCTACTAACTACGCTAATGTGTTAAGAATGAGGGACGTAGTTAGACGCGGTTCTAAAAAAGACACTCAATACACCCCATCAGGCTTAAAACCCCCAATCTCCCCGTCATCGGCTGTCCAGTTTATTTTGATAGTGACGTCTTAGAACATTTGATCACAGAAACAGGTTTATCCACATTTAATCAAGGGATTATAGATAATCAAGGTATAGTTTGGAGATAAAAGTATTTGTAATGAAAGAGAGGGGGATCCGTTTAAGGAAAAACACCCTCAATATCATATGATAATATATGAATTAAGTATTATTATTATTAATTATTATTATTATTATTATTACTATCATCATCATCAGCACCAAGTCTTACTACCCTTTGGGTTATACGCAAAGTATTAATACATTTATTTAAATACTTTATGTAGGCCTATATATAAATCTGTACGTTATATACAAATGTATCTAAATACTTTATACATACAATATATATATATATTAACATAAATGTATTTAAACGCCTTATATTAAATACTAGATAAATGTATTTAAATACTTTATACATATTTAAATAAATTATAACGGGTTTTAACATATTTTTGAGACTAGAAAATACGGAATTGTTTTTAGTAATTTTAAAACTATTTTAAAGAAGCCAACGTTAGACTTCAGTTAACAAACTCTTGGGCAGAGATGTCCAATTATTTTTGATGGAGGTCCGTTTTAAAAACTCATATATTTCCGCTGTCAGGAAAAAATGGCACAGTAACTCAAGTTCAAACCTTATAGGAATATACTAATTCAAAAACGTGATTTTATTTCCTTTTAGTTATTATACTTAATTATTTTTGCTGGCTTTACATGTCTACTAACCACCCACAACAGAAATATTATAATTTCTTCTGTTTATCACTATATCATCAAGGTTCTTAAAAATCACCCGCCTCGGTGGAGTAGTAGGCTAACGCGTTAGTCGTGTTGAGCTCGACTACTGAGGACGGGAGATCGAGGTTCGAATCTCGGTCGGGTGAACTGGGGTGGTTTTTCCTAAATGGTTTTCCACTCTCCCTCCATGCAAATGCGGGTTCACTTCCTTTAATTCGACCTTCCCAATTCCTAATCCATTAGCGTAATTAGTACTTAAAGCGTATAACCCGAACGGGTAGTAAGACGCGGTGCTAAATATTATTATTTTTATTCTTAAAAATCTCTCTGCGGTCCGCCATTTGGTGACCAATGCTCTATGGCCTACTCCTGAACTTTACTCTTAATGTTTTCAATAAAATTCACCAAGCACGCACAGATAATAAAATAAAATCTACTCCCTTACCCAAGACACGCCGGTGTCTGATGGACCAATCACGGTGCGAACTATACCTGGTTTACGTTTTCCCCTCTCTAGTTATTTGAGATGGAGTCCTGCAGGTATTGATTATATGAAGCCGAGGTTGTTTGGTAGGCCTAATAATAGCGTGGGTGAACTTGAACAGTTGAATAGAGCTATATTTCAACAGCTCCTCTTATTAACACGGTTAACTTCAGCAATGAAGATGGTTCACACGCTTACTTAATGTTTTTGATCGATTCTTTTTATTCTCTAGTGATTTAGAATGACATTTCCCACAGTTCAGTACAATTTAGATGAAAAATCACCTCATTCGACAGCTAAAAATATTACTAGGTTTATTTTCACGTAAGCTGTCCCTTTTGATAGATAGTATCAATTATCTATACTAATGAAATAGTCAAATGTTATCAATTTCGGATGCATATACGTAAAAATGTTTAAATTTTTTAAAAGGCAAAATGTAATTTCTAGTTTTGTTAACATGTAGCCATTCTTATATCGTTATCATCACCGCGTCTTACTACCCGTTCGGTTAATACGCACTTACGCTAATGTGTAATGGTAGGGTGATTGTGAGGTGAAATGGAGGACTTACAATTTAACGTGGAATCCGAACCACGGTGGAAGCCTAGCATTCCACACATTCACAAGTTGTGATTAATACACGTCTTGTCAGAGGTGAAGGAAGGGTTTGGCAATCAGATAAATCTGTGCTGAAACCGAGGATTGAACCCCGGATCCCCAGCACAGAAGTCTGACACCTTACCTCTAGACCACCAGGTTACCACCATTCTTATAAAATCTGATTGTTTTTAATGTTGAAGTGACCAATTAGAGGTTCAAACAAAAGCCTTTAAACCCACTTTGGTGGCCACGTGGTCTATCGCGCTACACTCACAGTAGACTAGACTGCCGAAGACTGGGAGACCAAGGTTCAAATATTAGTCGGGAAAACTGAGGGGGGGCTTTCCCACTCTTCCTTCCCGCCAATGCGGGTACACTTCCCATAAATATAACCTTCTTAATACATAAAACCATTAGCATAATTAGTACATAAGCATATAACCCGAGCGGTTAGTAAGAATTTGTGCTAAAAAAAGAGCTCTCCAAATATTATTAGCACTCTCAGTATCTTAGACAGGAGCCCATGTAACTTTATCAAGTCACACAGTTTATAAAGTGTTTTCTCTTTTCTTAGCGAGTTGATTTATCCCATTTATGATCCCTTAACAAGATTCATTCAAGCTTCGATCATGGAAGACGTCCGATGTGTCAGCTATAATGCACGTGGTCGTTCACAGCTGACTCAACTACCAATTTACAGCCCATCCCCGTGGTAGTACTGACAGATCACAAGACTGAGGAGACCTTAGTTCAATTCCTTGGGGGCACTAAACAGCTTTATCATATTCAACTCTACCAAAGAAATCATTCTGTAAAGTTGTTGTTTTCTTCTATTAACACCAGAATAAGGAAATATATTTTTTTTAGAACCACACAGTTATTTTGTACATTCATAACAACATAACCCTCATTGGAGGAAATAGATTCTTAGCCCGTTAAAGTGACTCACAGCAATTGATCGACGTAAAAGAGATACTACAAAATTGAGAACCCAAGAAGCTAGTCAATCCTCCCTTAGTACTTATTATGTCGGGGCTGCAAATACCAAGGTAAGATTTTAAGATAAAAAATGTCACCCAATATGCTCAATAAATATTGTTTTCTTATTATATTTATGTATTTAATTTTATTTCAAGAAACCTTTTTTAAGAACTGTATGAAATTGAGTTTATAACTCTGTGATTTATTTCTAGAACTGCACATATTGTGTAGAATTACACGTTGAATTATCCATTAATATATTAACTCCTTTAATTTTAGATCAATATTTGTATTATTCCCTTGTTTTCACTATCATATACTCCCATTCTTGAAATTATTTAGTTATTAGTTTTCTCAGTCAACAACCCGAATGTTTGTTTGATGAGATTTCTATCTAACCGAAGCTGGGCATGCCCCCAGTCCTTCAGCACCCTCTGGCACCCCATGCACTAGGGGAGTTTTAGAAAGTGTGGTGGTTCCCCTTTGTCTTCCACGCTGAATTCCTACGAACGAGGGTGAAAGGGTCTACCAATTTTACCAGGGAAGGTATTTTCACATAGTCATAACTTGGAGGCTATTTTACACGCCACAATCAACACAGGACCGACGGCTTTACCTCCCCTCCGAAGAAAGCTGTGCTACACATTTGTATCGCTAAAGAAAAATACATTGACCTCGGCTAGGCTTGAACCCACAAACATTGACTCCTGAGGCAAGAACTCGTACTCCAAGAGCACCGAGGTCGACCATACTATATTTATCATTAATAAATAATTATTAATTCTACATAGCTAATTATATATTCTTAACGAAATGTATAACCTTTCTTTCCCTGCTTGTATTTTTTTTCCTTCGATTATACAATTTTATGTATAGCATATATAATTTATATATGTGTATATACATACGGTATACAATTTATGTATTTACTTTAATATTTGATCTATTTTATTAAACATATAATCAATCCATTACTATCTAGACCCATTCAAATTGTACCGTAGTCCACTCTTTTGTTCCAAACTAACGTTTGTAAATTTATTTTAATAGGATTATTGTAATAACATGTTTCAATCATGTAAAATACCTTTAATTGACATCATAGTCCTGATAATGAGCGAATTATGTGTTCAACAAATGGGACTAATAGAAAAATAAATTTTAAATAGTTTTGTCGGATCAGTAAAATACCTGGTACTGGGGCTGAGTATGTAGTAGGTCTTAAAACTATTAGACGTACTGACCTAGGTTAAGCTAGTTTATAAATCGTGTGCTGATATAATCTGTGTGTTTAGAAATTGTACTTTAAATATGTTAAGGTTCAGTATTATATTATTATTTTAGTGTTTTACGCTCACTTTAAAAGCTCGCAAGGATAAATACCTCTCATGGTACATACTTAGAGCGAACTTTAAACAACTTACAATTTAATTGGTGTACAAACCAGAGTCTTTTTACTTGTGCAGTAATCATAATTTCTCATACCGAGGTGTAAAACAATTAAACTGTATCACTCGTAAAATAAATTCATGTAACAAGAAAACTTATTTATATGATTGTATACTTAAACTAACAAGGGTATATAACTATATTTTTACACATAGATATATTAAAATTCCGTTGGACGACAAATAGGCTTAAGGGCCGGTTTCATAATCAGAACTAATTCGCCTTGAGTGCGGCATTATACTAAATACAAGCTTAGACCTGCCTATTCCAGAATTGAATGGGCCAGTTTTGTATGTGAAACTGGCCCATTCCATTCGTGTTTAGGTAGTCTATCGTCCTGTATTTAGTGCAGCGCCGTAATTGAGGCGTACTAAGTCTGATTATGAAACCGGCCCTAAGGCTCGCATTGATTCTAATTGCCATTAACTGATAAATCAGGGCTCGAATCCTGGCCAGAGGAAATGTTTTCAGGATGTTAATTTAACTGTAGTTTTCTCAATCTTTCTTACTACGAATGCATATTCATTTTATCTACCGGATCAGTTGATAACGCATATGACCACTCTATTAAGGGCTATTGAGTTCAATGTTGCTAACATAACCTTTAAACGAAATATTCTTTAAATTGAAAAATGACATCTTAACACGAGAATTGAACCAGGGACTTTTGTTTAATACGCCAATGCTCTCATCAGTGAGCTACTCATGAGTCGGTGTCGGACTTCTGTGCTGGGGTCCAGGGTTCAATCCTCGGTCCCGGCACAGATTTATCTGATTACCAAACCCTTCCTTCACCTCTGAAAAGACATCTTGTGAATGTGGGGAATGCCAGGCCTCCACCGTGGTTCGGATTCCACGTTAAACTGTAGGTCCTTCATTTCATCTCACAATCACCCTTCCATTACACATTAGCGTAAGTGCGTATAACCCGAACGGGTAGTAAGATGCGGTGCTAATAATAATAATAATAATAATACTCATGAGTCGTTCCCTGCCCAGGGTCATTCTTCATTCATATTTTAAGGTAGAGGGCAAAGGTCCTGGGTTCAATTCCCGTGTCTAGGCGTAATTTTTAAGTTAGAATATAATATTTAGATACAGCTATAACCGTAATAAACAACTATAATAGCTTGGCTATTTAATACATCTCATTAAAAAATAGTAATAACACTTTAACATGGTGAAACTTCATATCTAGGATCAATTACACTCCCTTTCTGAACGTCTTACATGCATCATTAAGCAATAAATCCTTTATATATATATATATATATATATATATTATATATATATTATAATATATATATATATATTATGTAGCCAAACATTTATTTTATTTTATCAAGTTGAATGAACTTGAAGATGAAAAGTTGTCGTGACAGAACAAACATCTCCATTGACTCTTTATTTTTAAAAAAGAGAACAACTTTTGTGTGACGTCATTGAATATCATATAATTCGTTTATATTAAGATGACACTTCAATGGTGACTTTTAGAATTTTGATGAGTTCTCGTCATGAGAGTGAAACTTGTTTTTCTATGAAGACCTCACACCGCCCACCAAGTGTCTTAACTGCTGTACCGATTACAACAATAAGCTACAAACGGATTATCTAAGTGGCTTTTTCAATAAGTCATGTTTATAATTATGACATCTTTTACTGAAATAAAATTTCATTACGAAAGAGATGTTCGTGTCAACAAATTCACTTTTATTTGTAAGTGTTAAAACTTGTCTTAATGCCCGCATCTTTGGTCACGCTAATGAAGGCCTCAACCTCGTCTAGTCTTGGATTTCCGGTGACAAGGTTTGAATTCCGACGGGTGGATTTTCCTAGATATTATTTCCCTCACTCTCAATCCATTTCCACGAAAATTCAGGTAAACTTTCTCTTAGTTTTATCTTTCCTCACAATTCCATAAGTGTAGTATGAACATATACAGTAGCCTCATGGCTTCTTTGGTGCTGACTGACAGATCACAGCTGACAACTGACGGCTTTGAAAAGTTACCAGACCAAATTATGTATCCCTACGCCGAACCATATGATCTGCAAAAACATGTGTTTAGCAGCAGTCACTTCTGACATCAAATTTAGGTATATACCTAGATGTTGACTGTCATAAGTCAGCTGTGAGCTATCAGTCAGCACCAAAGAAGCCATGGGGCTACTGTAGATAGAAAGGACTGGTATTAAGACGCAAAGACACATACGCACAAATTGTATAATTAAGTTTTTTTAAACTAAATTTATAGTTTCAATATTTTTATACACACGTTAACTGCCTGTATCCATGACTCAGTGGTTAAAGAGGTCAACTTTGCATTTAAGGGACCATGGTTTGGACCATAAATTATTTATAATCTATGCCTAAGGAGAGTGGTATAATTTTGAAGAATTGTATTAGCTTTTCATGGGGTGGGAGTAAAAAAACAATGTATCTTAAATCCAACACCTCCATCATCGGAAAACTACACAAGATGAGACAAACGCCGAACTACAGTAGCACCATGGCTTCTTTGGTGCTGACTGACAGCTCACAGCTGACTTATGACAGTCAACATCTAGGTATATACCTAAATTTTGAATGTCAGAAGTGACTGCTGCTAAACACATGTTTTTGCAGATCATATGGTTCGGCGTAGGGATACATAATTTGGTCTGGTAGCTTTTCAAAGCCGTCAGCTGTCAGCTGTGATCTGTCAGTCAGCACCAAAGAAGTCATGGGGCTACTGTAGCTTGATTTAAGTGCCCACCAGTGCGAATGGTGTACAGTCCCATTTTCATATGAAAAGCCTTATCTGTTAAATAGAAAAGTTATTATATCTACTTTCACGTGTACATAAGTCAGGTCAAGTTATCTGCAGCTGTTTGATAGACTCTATCAATATTTAATAAAATAACTCTATTAAAATAGTATAAAGTAACCAATTTGGACGAAAAATAAAGTTAGTATTTTCTAAAAGTACCTTTCCTCTAAAAATTAGATTGTTACTAATACATTAGGATGTTTAATTCTAACCAACCCCGCTTCGTGTTTAGCTTATGGGCTAATGATATTGGTGTTTCATCGAATTATGAACATAATTGTACCATGACCACAAAAGATGTCCGGTTTGTCTCGATATCGGCGACTGTCAGCTGTTCGCTTGTTTCCTAAACATGGCGTAACATCTCCATAGCTACCATTGTCATGTTCGCGCGCAGTTCTCTCACACAATAAACAATCTTAACAATGAAAGTTATATAATAGATGGGAAAGACGACGCATATTATATAGTCTAATTTCCTTTTTTTTTTTTTAAGAAAAAAAGATAATCATAATAAAGAGGTAGGTAAAAAAAGTGTATTGAAATGGTTCCGTCATCTTATTTGACGTTTGAACATAAAACAGTTTAAACATCTTAAGTTTTATTGGTTTGTGAAGTGACGATATGTGAATGGGAAGTCTATATACTCTTCTGTTTCTTTTCAATCCTGATATTAAGTTATTGCCATTGTTATTTTCACAGGAAATGTACAATACTCAAAATGGTGTAGGGTCTAGTGTTACTTCATTTGTTTTTCTACATTGGAAAAATAGGGGTATACAATTATTTTTTTCACCCGTACCTAGCGTCTCACTACCTTCTAAGGTAAGAACGAGGGAGGTAGAATTTAAATGAAGTGTATCAGCATTTGCGAATAGAGGAAGCGAGAAACTCTTTATCACTTAAAAAAACTCAGAGGGCTTGGGACTACTTGCTGATGATGGCGAGATCGGTTCGAATCCCAGTCGGGTCTACTAAGGGTAGTTTTTCCTAAACGATTTAACAATCTTACCGGCTTCGGTGGCCTTGTGGTCTAACGCGCTTATCTCGTGTTGGACTAAACTGTCGAAATCGGGGAGATTGGGGTTAGATCCCGGTCGTATGCGCTGAGGGCGGGGTTTCCTAAATGATTTTCAACTCTCCCTACATACAAATGCAAGTGCACTTCATATAAATTAAGCTTTCCTCATCCCTACCCAAATAGAGTAATTATCATATATGCGTGTAACCTGAACGCAATTATAAAAAACCTTAGTGAATCTGGAACTCCAACCTCCACGTCACCGGCAAACCAGACATGACTAGACTGAAGCCTATGTTCGCTGAGGTTGGGTATAAATATTGCCAACCTAAAAAGTAATGCTTCCCTATTTTTCCTTTACAAATACACAAGCATTAACTGGCTACAGTCCAATTTAAATAAGAATAAGCTTTTATGACCACTCTCAAAGCTACTTGAACAAATTAAATTTATTCATGCGTTAAGTCACTTTTCATAAATAAGACCAATAACTTACCTATAATATAAAACTGATTTTTAATAAGATAATATTAATGTTGGACACAACAAGGGCACAGGGGCACTGACGGCCCACGATGCTTTTTACTTTCTCGCTATCTAACAGATAGAGAAAGTATTGTGATCGTCAAAAAAATCGAACTCAAGATTTTGATGAATCTCGACGTTTCATGACCCCGCCGAATCCGCAAAAGTGGTTTTTGAATTTTTGTATGTCTGTCTGTACCTCCAACTAGAGCCTAACATATTTTACCGATCGGACTAGAACTTGGTATCTAGTGTTTTCATAGGGATATCCCGAGATATTTTTTGGAATTGGATATCTAACCCTAAAATTAAGGGTAGTTTACTAATGGGTAAAAAGAGAGAAAAAATCGATTTTCTCAAAATCGGCTATAACGATTTTGATTAAATTTCATTTCTAAACATTTCTAAATATTCCAAACAAAATGGCTACTCTCAATATTTCAGCAAAATGACTTTAAGGGCTCCGGTCTGATGCGTAAATTCTCATTTTGTATCATATCTCCGAAACTATTTGAGAAATGAAATTACTTAGACCCTATCAGTAAAAATATGTAGATCTATTTATAATACAAATATTTTAATCGAAGCATATATTTATAAAACCAATAACTTTCAAGCTATACGCAATATATATATATATATATATATATATATATATATATATATATATATATATATATATATATATATTAACATTTCGAACACTAAAGGTAAAGTATTGCGACCATAAAAAAAACCTAACCTGACATGTTGATGGATGTCGACGTATCATGCATGACCCCCCGAGCCCTAAAATTGGCCTTTGCAATGCCGTCTGTCTGTGTGTCTGTTAAAACTTAAAATTAAGAGTAGTTTAATAAAGGGCGAAAAGAGAAAAAATAGATTTTCTCAAAACCGGCTCTAACGATTTTGATTAAGATTATAAATAAACTGACTATTTTCATTTTCCCGTGAAAATGACTTTTAGGGTACTTTATAGAAACTGAAATTTACGTATCTCCGCAACTATTTGAGATACTAAATTACTTATCATTGCAAAATTGTAGTACTATTAAAAATAAAGAACTTTTATATGAAATATATGTTTATAAAACCAACCGTTTCTTAGATATTGGCAAATATATTAATACAATTTTGTGAGCGTTAGTTGTAAAGATATACTACTTGAGTTTAAACGCAAAAATTCTCCAATGCCATAGAGTAATTAAATATAAGTAAGTCTCTCAATAAGTTTGTTATTTTTCCTTAAACCTCTTAGGAGAAATGTTTGTACAACAATGATCTATCTCCTTCATTTTAGACTCAATAGTCAATATTTACATTTTTTTATTGGTCAAAATTTATAAACGAGGAATTTAATAGCAATGCGATGACATTAAGATGTGCAACACCTAATAAAATGTCGAAAATTTTAACTGGAAGTCGAAATTTTAATACAAAGTGTTGACCCTCATGGACCCAATATTGATATTTTTTTATCGTTCCAATCATACAATTGAGGACATTAATTCTTTAAAAATAAAATCATAAAATTTAAAACAGTAACTCAAAATTTTTTTTACATAAGGATAGTGCAATTGTTCTTGGGTTTACTTGTGTGTATTATTTTGATTCACATATTTTACGAGTTTTGAGTAAATATTTCCATTTTTAAACAATAGAGCGAGAAAGTCCGTGCGGAGCTCCTTACCATTTATTTTAGTTTTTGCGGCCCACGAAGTATATTGAAAAAGTAATATACTCTTTTAAAATTGATGTCTTTAGCCGAGAAACTGAAAGTTTTGACTTGCGTGGGGAAAAAGCCATGAAAGCTCCTCCAACTGATGTTCATGTTTAATTTCTTCCGTACATCTGATGTTTTATATTGACGTATCAAAGATAGTATAATTTAGTCAGAAGATCCATTTAGTGTGTAATTGTATGTACAATACGTGTAGTACTCAGCCCGAAGGTTGTTTGGATCCTAAACAGTTCCACCGTCAGCTGAAGCCTAGGCAGCATTAAAGTGACGTACTAGGGAAATTAGGGGTGAGGTATTTTCCCGTTGATTTCCTCACTGAGCCAGAAGGTACTACTGCACATCAGTCCACCAAGTCCACCGAAATGCATACACCAACTGACCCTACAAGCGACACCTTCACTCCATTCCTCACAGGAACTGGCTGCATATTGAATGTTATTACTCGTATCGTTCATAGCTCTGCCACTTTCATATTTTCTCAGATGGACGCCAGTGAAGCGCTGCTGGCAGCACTGTTTGCATATTTGGGGTCTGCCACCCAATAAATATGCCACCCCATATGGCAAACAAGATGACAACCAATATACAAGCTTATGCTACAATATTAGCATGGATGTTGAAGAGTTAATACTCATCACTTGTATTCATCGTTGTGCAAGTAAAAAGAAAGGGAAAAGGGGGTGGTTGTGTGTACAGCACACATGGTTTGTTTGTAATGTTATACAGCGATTTAAGAAAATACAAAGAAAATTGTTTCAATTACATAAGTATGTCAATAAAATCTTTTGATGAATCATTGGACATATTATATAGAACCTTTCTGTGTCGAGATTGTTGATGTTGCAAGAAATAAACCACAACAATAACAAGACAGGCGTGAGACAACATGGTACAAAACCCACCGGCAGCGTGTTGGCATCTAAATGTGAGATACCAGATCTCACTCCGTGTAATCTTATGCCAGCGTTGTTAGCATCTGAATGTGAGATATCAGATCTCACTTCATGTTTTTCTATGGCAGCGTTGTTAGCATCTGAATGTGAGATATCAGATCTCACTTCATGTATTCTTATGGCAGCGTTGTTAGCACCTGCATGTGAGATATCAGATCTCACTCATGTTTTCTCATGGCAGCGTTGTTAGCATCTGAATGTGAGATATCAGATCTCACTTCATGTATTCTTATGGCAGCGTTGTTAGCACCTGCATGTGAGATATCAGATCTCACTTCATGTATTCTCATGGCAGCGTTGTTGGCATCTGAATATGAGATACCAGATATCACTCCGTGTATTCTTATGCCAGCGTTGTTGGCATCTGAATGTGAGATACCAGATCTCACTCTGTATTCTGATGGTAAGTTGTTGGCATCTGAATGTGAATACAAGATCTCACTCTGTGTATTCTCATGGTAACGTTGTTGGCATCTGAATGTGAGATAACAGATCTCACTCTGTGTATTCTTATGGTAACGTTGTTGGCATCTGAATGTGAGATAACAGATCTCACTCCGTGCATTCTTATGCCAGCGTTGTTGGCATTTGAATATGAGATACCAGATCTCACTCTGTGTATTCTTATGGTAACGTTGTTGGCATCTGAATGTGAGATAACAGATCTCACTCTGTGTATTCTTATGGTAACGTTGTTGGCATCTGAATATGAGATACCAGATCTCACTCTGTGTATTCTTATGGTAACATTGTTGGCATCTGAATGTGAGATATGAGATCTCACTCCGTATATTCTTATGCCCGCGTTGTTGGCATCTGAATATGAGATACCAGATCTCACTCTGTGTATTCTTATGCCAGCGCCGCCAGTCTGACATCGACGCCACTAGTTGCGTGTCTCGGCAATCGGATTGGTAGTGTTTTTTAGGGCGAGGCCGAGTGTGTGATGCACTATTAGTTTCTGTGCTCTGTAACTGACAGCGCTGTCTTGGCACCCTAGTGTGATATGAGCCTAAGGCTGACCAAACACCAAATGCACCATATGACTCGTGACGATTTGTTTCGAGACAAAACGTCGCATCACATTGCATTTGGTGTAGAGACGTCTGATACATTTTGACTCGCAACAAATTATGATTGTTCAAATTCCCGACATTTGTAAGTGAGCCCTTAAAAAGTTGAATGCAGTGTTTAGAAGTTTTTTTTTTAAGTTAATTTGTGTGTTCGTTTTATCCCAACAATCGCAAGCAACAAAACTAAATTAAAGTGATTTACAAAATAAGGAATAATATAAACATACCTTTATATCTATGATTTGTTGATGATTCCCTAAATAAATTACGCACTAATAAAAGGTTTTTAAAATAATTTAAATAATAACATGGCCGGAAATTCACATATTATTCGGAGATTGGCGCGTGCGCAGTTCAAAATGTCTTTAATTTTTTGTCGTGAGACATAAATAAAAAGAGCATCGCCTTTTGTTGCAAGCTGCTTCGAGGCTCACTTTGTTTCTGTGACCAAGGTCAGCCGAATAATTGTGATAGCCCACTGTGGCGTCACTTCATAGTCTCCCTTTGAACTATATTACTTGGTGAACTAGTTTGGCTAGTTCATTTGGAATAGTTGTTAAGTTTGAACTATTCGATATCAGCCTAAGAATCGCGTTCGCTTACTGTCACGTCACTTCATTGTGTCACTTTAGGCCGGTCTCAGAGTCAGACTTTAGTACGCCTCAAGTGCGGCTCGAAAACATAAGATGAGACCTACCTAAACTCGAATGGAATGGGCCTGTCTCGCATATGAAACCGACCCATTCTAGTCTGGTCTAAGTACAGTAGCCCCATGGCTTCTTTGGTGCTGACAGCTCACAGCTGACTTCTGACAGTCAACATTTAGGTTACAGTTGCTAAACACATGTTTTTGCAGATCATATGGTTCGGCGTTGGGATACATAATTTGGTCTGGTAACTTTTCAAAGCCGTCAGCTGTCAGCATTCAACTGTCAGTCAGAACCAAAGAAGCCATGGGGCTACTGTAGGTGCCGTATTGTATTTAGTAAAGCGCCACACTTGAGACGGATTAAGTCGTACTGAAACTAGCCCTTAAGACTAGATCTCTTTGCGAAGGTAAACTAATTTGACTAGTTCAGTTATAAGAATCATTCAACTTTGTCCGCAGTTCCCTTTAGAGAGATGATATTCAGTTTATCGAGATTGTCATCAAGAGAGGGAGAGATGTCTCCGGAAAGGTATGCGGTGACAGGACAGGTAGAAGAAGACGCGTCATTGCAAGTGGGGCCGCCCAGGGTGTAGGGGAGGCTTGTCATTATATTCAGATTACTGCCCCCCTCCCCATCAGATGCCCACACTCTGGGACACCACTACAGTCAAAACATTAGCCCCTCTACAGGGTGGCTCAAATTAATCCTATTGGAGATTTCAAGCTCTCGGTCTTAGGCCCTACAGACAGTCTGAGCTTTCAATATATTCACACTAATTGGGTAATAGATTTGAGGAATGTGGGGTTTTAGAGAAAATGTGTCCTCATTTTCGTGGAGCTAAA
Source organism: Timema cristinae (assembly GCA_039000515.1). NCBI lineage: Eukaryota > Metazoa > Arthropoda > Insecta > Phasmatodea > Timematidae > Timema > Timema cristinae. Next base: position 29,112,687 of record JBCFYV010000935.1, read on the forward strand.
GTGAGATAGCCTTCCATTAAGGGAAAAAAATACAACTCAATACACCCAGCCGGTATTCAAACCCCGAACTCCTCATTTATAGGATGTTATACAAAACGAGAATACATATATTTAGAATACGGATTATCGGTGTCAGGGAGGTTGAGGTTTGAATATTCACTGGGTGCATTGTGGGTAGTATAACATGTGATTTTATCTCCGCCCCATGCTAATTTTGGTGCACTTCTTATAAGATAATCATACCTACTCCTTGGATTAAGTCGTTTATACATTTTGTGTCTTTGCCAACATTAGTGGGCAGGTGGACTAATACATTAGTCTCATCCGGTATAGTTTTGGACGGTGATGCAAGGGCTGGGGCTTGAACCTTGGTCGAGTCTCGAGGTTTTTTCTTAATTATTTCCTTATCTCTTTCCACGCGAATGTGGGAACAGTTCCTCCAAAATACAAATAATACTTCCCTTATCTCCATATATGTGTAAAGCCAGACGAGTAATCCACATACATGGGAGGAAAGAATGGAAAACTATTTGAAAAAAAAAACAACCCTTCAGTAGGGCCTATATGAAACCGGGATTCGAGCCCCGATATTCCCGACATTGGCAGTACAGAATATTGTGTGGGTGACATCTTAAACCACGTGACCACTGAAGTGGGTTCAATTGATGCTTTAAATTTGACTTAATAATATAATATAATAATAATATAATAATAATAATAATAATAATATCGTGCATAACAATTAACGTTATTGGAGGGCTCTGGGTTTAAATCAGGTCGGATACAGCGAGAATATTTTTAAATGTGTTTGTTCCATCCTCTCTCTACGCTAGTGTAGGTGTAGTTACTCTAAAGTCTAAATTACCATTATATGATCTCTACCTCTTATATTACGTCTTGAATTATGTGTATGTCTATAATATTTAAGGCTTTGTTAAAAACTACACGTATAAATTGCTGTTCATGTTAATTAAACGTACACTAATTTAGGGAAATAGAATTAATCTAAACACACCAAAATTCTCCTAAAGGGAAGATGGAAAATAATTACCACTCCACCCGATTGGTACTCGAACCCTGGCTTCCGATTACGCTGGCACTGAGGGGAGGCTCATTGCCATGCTAATCGGAAAGTGTTAAAACTGTATCTGTGATTTGTTTTTTCACCCACTTTTTCCCCTATTTGACCAATCACATACTCTATACACCTCACGATTGGGAATGTATTCTCGTTAATAGCTAACCACTAAGTGTTCTAGTGAGTGGTGAGAACAATTCACATGTATATTTTTTCAACGCTGCTTCCACTGGCAGAAAACCACGCCACGCCACGCCACGCCACGCCACGCCACTGGCATTGACCTACCTCTATTGGTATAAAATTTACATGAATCGAAGTGTCATCCGTCTGTCAGAATATATCTACGTTCAAACAATGTATTAAAACAATTCCGTTTGAAAACGATAAGGGAGGGAGAAAGGCGTATTAAGGAAATTAATTCTACAAAGGCTGTGTGATAGTGATACATAGACATTAAGACAAATTAAACGTTTATTAACTGTTTGATTAAAAGTGGGATTAGTCTGCAGCTAAGTGGCTACAATGAGGTTAGATTGATTGAATTATTTTCAAGGTGAATGCCATCAATCGATATAATAACACATTAGAATTCTATTCGATTGACAGCCCTGTTCGTTTATTTTTTTAGAGGACCGCGTCTTATTAGAATCCAATTTTCATAGAAGTAACTTTTTTTAGCACCACGTTTTAGGCTCATTTGAGTTATACGCATATGTAATAATTACGCTAATTAGTTAATAATGAGCTAGGTTGCATTTATAAGAAGTGTACCCGAATTTGCGTGGTAGGAGATAAGAAAATCACTATGGGAAAATCACCCTCAGTACGCCCAACTGGGATTTGAACCCCGATATCCCTGTAATTGGCAAACCAGTCTATTGCGAGAGTGACGCCTTTGACCATGCGACCACCAAAGCAGGTAGAAAGAAACATGATATAGTTGCACGTATTAATACGTCAGGTCATGTGATCTATAGACTTATTATCAATACTTATAAAATAACACAGATAAAGAGTTAAATATTACCATCATTGGTAGTAAAAAATATGTTTATATTTAAAAAAAGGCTCTTCAAATGAAAATTGAACTTTACCCATCAGGGATGTACTAATTTGAGTACACTAATTGGTTAGGGATTAATAAAGTATAATTTAGAGGAACTGTACCCTCATTTGTGCGAATAAATAGTAATAAACCTATTAAGAAAATTCTTTAGTACAGCCTTATGGATTTCGAACCCCGATAATTCCATAATTGACAAACTAGAATGTACACGCCTCTGACCAGCCTCGGTGGTGTAGTTCACTAACGCGCTAGTCGTGTTGAGCTCGACTGCCGAGGACGGGGAGATCGAGGTTCAAATCTCGGTCGGGTGAACTGGTGGTGGTTTTTCCTAAATGGTTTTCCACTCTCCCTCCACGCAAATGTGGGTTCACTTCCTCTAATTCAACCTTTCCAATTCCTAATCCATTAGCGTAATTAGTACTTAAAAAAAGCGTATAACCCAAACGGGTAGTAATACGCGGTGCTACAAAATAATAATAATAATTATAATACACACCTCTGTATACCATTGTGGCGGCCTATATCTTTTCTCATAACTAGCTGTTTACAGTGCTTGAATTCAAGTATAAGGGATTCTGGTTTGATTCCGAGTGATTCTGACGAAGATATTTACCGTGTGTGTATGAGTTCATCCAGTAGAATTCTGGCAGGAGGAAAAGTTTTTAAAATACAAACATCACAGTTCTACATAATATAGTTTTGCAGATCATACGTTTTGGTGATTGGATACATCATAGGAGGGCGTCACTCTCGTGTTAGACTGGTCTGCTAATGACGCGGAGGTCGGGGTTAGAATCCCTGTTAGGTCTACTGAGGGTGGTTTTCCCTAAATGTTTTCCCACTTTACTTCCACGCCAATTCGGGTAGATTACCTCTAAGATACTTTCTTCCTCATCCCTAACCCATTAGAGTAATTTATCATGTGCGCGCATAGCCTGAACAGGTAGTAAGATGCGGTGATTAAAAAACTTACCAACCCTTTTCAGCTCTTCATAAACAAAGTAAACAAATGTCTGCTGTCTTGTAAAGTATAAACTAAGATAAAGGACTCATAAAAGTCTGTGACATCTCTAGAGGGGCACCAACAATATCAGTCTATTGAGATCCCCCATCGACCTCGGTGGTCTTGGAGTAAAGTACTGGCCTCAGGACTCGATGTTCATGGGTTTAAACCCAGCCGGGGTCAACTGATTTTTTCTTGAGTGATAAAAATCCGTAGCACAACTTCCTCTGGAGGAAAAGTAAAGCCGTCGGTCCCATGTCGATTGTGGCACGTAAAAGAACACTGCAAGGTATATTAATATCTATTCTTTTTTTATTTATTTATTTATTTATTATTTTAGCACCGCGTCTTACTACCCGTTCGGGTTATACGCTTAAGTACTAATTACTCTAATGAATTAGGAATTGGGAAGGTTGAATTAAAGGAAGTGAACCCGCATTTGCGTGGAGGGAGAGTGGAAAACCATTTAGGAAAAACCACCCCCAGTTCACCCGACCGAGATTCGAACCTCAATCTCCCCGTCCTCAGCAGTCGAGCTCAACATGACAAGCGCGTTAGCCAACTACGCCACAGAGGCGGGTAAAATCTATTCCTTGCAAAATTGGTAGGTTCTTTCACTCTCGCTCATAGACATGTTCGTGTGCGGTATAATCAGTCAGTTCACAAAGTGCACGTTTAATATCTAAAAAAAAAAAAATTGTGATCCCGACATCTTAGACTGCACGATTACTGACAAGGGTAACGAATACATCAAAACGCGTCAAAGGTCATTCCTGGATAAATACTGGCATTAATGGTGGTGACTGTATAATATTTATAACGTAATAGTAATTATAATAGTGTGTGAGGCCTACATGCTGGTTACTACCATTTCCCTGCGCGCTGCCTGCCAACTTCTCTTTCGTGACGGTCCTGGCAGTCACGCCCGTGAGTTCAACCCCAGTCATTACATGTCCCCCACACACACTCCAACCCTCATGTCCATGTTTCTCAGATCACGCCACGCGGTCAACTGCTAAGCTGGACACACAATTAAAAAAACTTATACAATAGGATTTGGATAATTCGACATTGGTTAGTTCTAAAAATGGGATAGTTCGAGTCCACCTTGATTTCGCATTAAATTCATATCCATACCAATTATAAGACAACTTTTAATTAGTATTTTAGAAGGAAATATTTGGATAATTCAAAGCCTGTAGATTGTTAATTTTTTCTAGTTTCTACTCATTTCAACCTGAATTAACGATGGTGGGAAGTTTCTTGTATAAGTAAATAACAAAAATATCAAAGTATCCACTGGTGAAGAAGTTAACATAGGCACTCAAGCATAAAAACCAACACCATCCATTTTTAAAGCACCTAAAATGATGGAAAACCTGAAAAGATTCACTGAATTCCAACCAGACGTAAAATACAACATATTTTCTAATGCAATCATTGAACTTTAAGATTTTATTTAATTTATTGTGTCAAGATAAGCAAATTACAACAAACCGAGAAATCTATTTTTTCTCGAACGTAATGGCAAAGTATGCAATTTATATAAGCTATGCTATTTTTATCCAAGTTTTTGAGATTATTTATTTATTGTGTACAAGCTGCCTAGATATTAATAAAAATGGTTAGTTCGAATTTATGATATTTTGAATTGTTTTAGATATCCTTAGGACTTCGAGTTAAATAAGTTCCACTGTTAGTTGTATACATAAAGTTTTGACTTGAATTTGTAACGTACGGCAGGCTATTATGTCAGTTGACAAAATTGGTCACACACTTGACAGTTATCGTGTAGTAAATATTAGGACAGACGGGTGACCTGGTGGTCTAGGGGTAAGGTGTCAAGACTTCTGTGCTGGCAGCCGGGGTTCAATCCTCGGTCCCGGCACAGATTTATCTGATTACCAAACCCTTCCTTCACCTCTGACAAGACATCTTGTGAATGTGGGGAATGCCAGGCCACCACCGTGGTTCGGATTCCACGTTAAACTGTAGGTCCTTCATTTCATCTCACAATCACCCTACCATTACACATTAGCGTAAGTGCGTATAACCCGAATGGGTAGTAAGACGCGGTGCTAATAATAAAATAATAATAATAATAATAATAATAATAATAATAATAATAATAATAATAGGACAGACGGATGGACAGACAGACGAAATGCAAAATGTTCAAGTCAAAAAAGAACCTGACTCACTTACGTCAATAAACCACTAGTCTGAAGGTACTGAACAATATTTTATATTTGTATGTGTACTTCACTATTTATTAGTTAAAAAAAGAATTGGCAATCTTGTACTTCAGCGTATGTGCTCTCCAAGAGGTCAAGTGTCAATAAAAAGTAACAACCAACAGACAAAAAAAAACAGCACTTGGCTATAAAATAAAGTCGAAACAAGCATGTAATACTAACATTTGTTCGGTTGCGCCACACCGCCACGAGGAGAGCTAGTTGATAGACCGCCAATGAAACGCAGATTAATTTGTGGGCAACGTTATTAATCTTTTGATTGTGTACCGGGTCACTACCCGTTCTGATTATCAACAAACAACGTTATTGGTGTTATGTTAAAACTGTCTGACACATTCTTTTTGTATTAAAGCTTATTTCAGGTACATTTAAGAAGAGGTTTTAATATATTAGATTCTTCAAACACGTATTCCATTCCATCCCATCCAAGCTATAAGTTACTTTCCTCCCCCCCCCCCCCCTAATAAACGCGCCTTACTAACTGTTCAGGTTGTACGTATACATTATAGGTACTCTAATGGGTTAGGGATTAGGAAGGAGGCATTTTAGAGGTAGTCTACTGGCATTTGCATGGAAGGAGAGTAGAAAATTATTTAGGGAAAACCATCTTCAGTAGACCTCACCGGGATTAGAACACTGAACTCTCCGTCATCAGCAAGTCTTAACACGAGAGTGACACCTTAGACCATTTGGTTATACACATTTTTAATTTTTTAAATACTAGTGCCAATGTGTGCACTAAGCGTCACGTTCATCTAGTCCGGTTTGTTGGTGATGGAGAGAGAGGTCGTGTCTAAAATCCAGGCTGAATGTGTTAAAAAAATTGTCTCCTTCCACTCCACGAAAACTTGGGTACATTCCTTCCTTATTCATATACAATTCGTGTGATTAAATGCGCATGGCACCCTTTGGTGGCCGTATGGTCTAACGCGCTACTCTTGTGTTAGACTAGATGGAGGTTAGAATCTTGGTTGGGTCGTACAAAGTATTTTCCAAAATGTTTTTTCACTTTCCCTTCAAGCAAATGGGGGTACACTTCCTCTAAATATAGCCTTCCTAATCCATTAAACCATTAGCGTAATTAGTACATAAGCGTATAAACAGAACGGGTAGTAAGGCGCTGTGCTAGAAAAAATAATTAAATGTGTACATCCCGAATGGATAAGACGTTGAACAAAATGAAAAAAAATAAAAATTACACTAAAGGGGTAGGAGTGAGAATGTTATAATTGAGAGGAAATGTACATAATTTTCTTAAGGGGAGAGTGGAAATCTTCTCAGGAAAAACTCTCTTAATGCACCCGACCGGGATTTGAATACAGACCTCCCCGTCAGTGGCAAACGAAACTAAATGAGCGTGATGTTTATACCACTTTCCAACGCATACGGTTTAACCTGCTATAGCACATACATTTCACACTAAATAAGATTTCACTTTTCATTAACTAATTTAAATTATGTAATAGATGTGGAAAACTAGAGTAGACTATTTTATGGTCTTGAAACTTAAATAATTAATAGATAGTTTAATATTTTTAAAGGAATCTAGCTTGTAATTGATAGTAAGCATTAAGATACTTTGGTCTTAGATTGGTCAGTCAGTTTGTTTACCACCATTAACAGAATATTTATTGTTCATTATTTTAAATAAAACTTATTTCAGGTCGAGTTATAATGTATGCACTTTAATTTGAATTTATTCCCCTCCCTCAGTTTACATAAATTCACGCACATTTAAAAAAAAATCACTTTTATAACTGTAAAGGGAATTGTTAGCGCTTGGAACCACACTTGTTGTGAACTCCGAATCCCTCACAGCTAAACCGTTTTCACATCACAAGAAAATTAAAGGTTTGAGAAGACCGGGAATCAATCCGAAGTCTCTCAGACGGGCTATGACACTCAAATGAACCAATGCTTTTCCATAACCAAGGTCACAGACAAGTAAGAAACAGACTCTCAACCTTACGGGGGTTTCGCTGAGCTCCTTTTGCCAGCTTTAGTCTTTCATCACTAGGCTTCGCTATTGTCACTGCTGGGTGATGATAGGACTAACCGCAGCGAGCCTAGTGTTGAAGAACTCAAGCTGCCAAAAGGAGCGCAACCATTTTAACCTAGAGGTTGAGTGTCTAGGTATATTATTTGTCTGTGACCAAGGGTCATATATTTTAGCCTACAACCATTTCTTACCGGCTTCAATGGCCGAACAGTCACTTTCATGTTATAATGGCCTGCTGAAGGTATATCGGGGTTCAATTTCTGATCGGGTGTACTGAGGGTATTTTTTTCTAAATTGTTTCTCCCTATCCTTACCCGAAAATATGGGTATATTACCTCTAAAATGTTTCTTTTCTCATCTCTAGACCAAATTAGAGTAATTATCATTACATGCGTACAACCAGAGCAGTTAATTAGATGCGGTAATAAAATAAACTACTTCTATTAAAAACTAAATTGAGAATAATATTTCCCAACTAGAGGTTGACATATTAGGTTAAGTTGAAAGGCTCTAACAAATGCAATTTAAAGTTTTGTTTTGTACGAACTTACTGCGAACAGACAGTAAGTGCTGGTGTGCTAATTACTTTTACAAGCCAGGGTGGGCTCATTTCAGACGCGACGTTCAGTATTAAAGTGCCACAAGTGCCAATCTGAAACCAATCCAAACTAAAGCGTCTTATTTATGTGTCTCATTGCCACCCCTATAATATTAGTTGTAGGAAATGGGTTAGTCTGACATATGATCAGTTGGTGACGCCTCTGCCTTCTAAACAAGGCTACTGAGTTCATTTCTAACATGATGAAAATGATCATTGTGAAATTGGGCTCGACTTTTATTGTGATAATTTATGGCTGTAGACTTGGTTTTGTGTATGCTTTGGAATTAAATCAATATGTAAATTGTGTATTGATATAATCATTTAGTTCAGAAAGTACACGTTAAATAGCCAGTTTAAAAAAAATACATATATTTCCATTTTACTTTTATTATATACCCGTAGGCCTACCTTCTAATTCAAGCACCGCGTCTTACTACCTGCTTAGGCTGTAAACTTATATGATAATTACTTTAATGGAGTAGAGTTGAGAAAGGAAGTATTTTAGAAGTAAAATACCCGCATTTGCCTGGAAGGAAAATGGTAATCAATTTAGGAAGGAAAAAAACCTCAGTTGAACCGACCGGAATTCTAGCCTTCTCCCCGTCTTCAGCAGGCCAGTGGCACGTTAGACCATTCAGATACTCAAGCGGGTAATTTAAAAGAGAAACACATCTAAATATTCTAAGAATTGAGAATAAAAAGAATTACTTTTAAGAGTATTGAAACTAGTCTTGAAATGTTTTTTTTTTAAATCTTATATTTTTTTAGGATACAACTTGTTCTATCGACTAACAACAAACTTTTGTTCTAAAAATATCATGACTTGGGATCTCCCTTAACATTCTCATCGCTATGAAAACCACTTTTAACGTATTTAATGAAGTTCCTCTAGATTTAGTTAGTAACCCACTGCAACGCTTCTCAATGCTTTACTATGCAACCCTCTTAACGAAATGGCAATAGTTCAATTGGCTTTAAAATAGTGATGGACCATTAAAAAAAGACATTAAAATTTGGAGGGGTAGGCAAATGATCAAAAACAAACTGGTGGGCATGGTAGGACAAAATGGTGGACATGGGAAGACAAAAGGGTTGACATGGGGGGACAAAATGGTGGGCATGGGGGGACAAAAGAGTTGAATGGGGGGACAAAAGGGTTGACATGGGGGGACAAAATGGTTGACATGGTGGGGACAAAATGGTGGGCATGGTAGGAAAAAGTGGTGGACATGATAGGACAAAATTGTGGAGATGAAAGGATAAAATGGTGGACATGATAGGACAAAATTGTGGAGATGAAAAGATAAAATGGTGGACATGGGAGGAGCAAAGGGCTGACATGGGGGGGGGGGACAAAATGGTGGGCATGGGAGGAAAAAAGGGTTGAGATGGGGGGACAAAAGGGTTGACATGGGGGGACAAAATGGTGGGCATGGTAGGAAAAAATGGTGGACATGATAGGACAAAATTGTGGAGATGAAAAGATAAAATGGTGGACATGGGAGGACAAACAGGTTGAGATGGGGGGACAAAATGGTGGACATGGGAGGACCAAAGGGTTGACATGGGGGGGACAAAATGGTGGGTATGGGAGGAAAAAAGGGTTGAGATGGGGGGACAAAAGGGTTGACATGGGGGGACAAAATGGTGGGCATGGTAGGAAAAAATGGTGGACATGATAGGACAAAATTGTGGAGATGAAAGGATAAAAGGTGGGCATGGAGGACAAACGGTTGAGATGGGGGGATAAATGGTGGACATGGAGGAAAAAATGGGACATGATAGGACAAATTTGTGGACATGGGAAGATAAACAAAGTGATAGAAAAACACGTGACCGGCACCAGGCCCCGGGCTTTTGTGGTTGGATCTGGCCCCCTTGTAATTTTTATAATCTTGTATAACTATTAGTAGGTATGGTTTATAAGTGAAAAATGCACACGGATTAGCTAACCTTTCAGTTATTTTGATTATTTATTACTATTAATTATATTTAGGACCATAGTAAATAAAAAACATATTTTGTTTGTTTGTTTCATAAGTCTTATTTTTAACATCACTATATACATTTACATAAACACATACACACAATATAAAAAACTGCAAATACCAGCCCCACAGGGCTCTTGTACGATGAGCACTACAGGACATTCTCGACACTTAGAAGTAGTCGATGAGGTTGGAATTGATATAAAAAGATTATATTTTCGATACTTTTCTTAATAATTCAACTTCACCGTTGTGTTTTTTTAAAAGCACACTTTTTGAACTCGTCACCAATTAATTTCCCCTATTCATATTTAAAAACATAAAAACAAGTCACTTAAAATACACGTAGAATCACTGAAAAGAGGTTATGTATGAAATACTTGACAATTAGCGTTGAAATGAATCGTTAACCTTGAGGATGAAACACCAAGGCAGACAGACGAGAGTTAAAATAACTAAGGGCGTGGATGGCAGGATATCGATTATGACTTACGCCTCTCGCATTTTTGCAAGCAGAATAAACACAACAAAAAAAAAATGTAATTTTTGTCACTTTTTTAATTCTTGTGTAAATAAAATAAATATTTTTCCTCTTAAAAATGTGGTCCTCTCGTGCGCCCCCTGAAGTATGACGCCTTGGGAATTTGCCCAGTCTGCCCAGTTATAAACCGAGCAACATGGATCAAGTGACCGACATGAGTAGGACCAAGTAATCAGCAGCCAACTGGTCGACAAAATGTAAACAAATATTTTTAAGGTTAGATGGGTAAATTTTTTGTCGACCAGTTTGTATAGCAACCATATTTTGAGCCTTTTTTCACGTAAAATACAAAATAGGACCTCCATATGAGAATGCAGATGCTATACCGACTGAAATAAGATGTCAAACTCGTTTTAAATACACTTTAGTATGATTTTGGTGGAAATAACATTTCATATTTATTTAATTTATTTGAAATATTTTGCGTGTACTATAACAAATACAACTCCCGGTCCCCGGCCCTTAATTCATCACTGTGAGAAAGGGAAACTCATATTTCACCATTGGTACATTTTCGGCCATGCTAAGAATCAAACCCGTGATCCTTAAGTCAGTAGAGAGACACACTACCAAATGAGCCAAGGTGTGGAATGGACAGAACATTATCTGACAGTTACATACATTACTTATACTACTTTTGTATGATCATACGTTAAGTCATGTGTTATGCAAATGTCCACTTTGATAGATATTATCGATATTTGTAAAATAAATTCCATCTTGGTTTAGTGGTCAACATTATTGACTGTTAATCTGTAGGTCCCGGATTCGATTTTTAGTGTTACCATCGGTATTTGTCCTTAGGAGGAATTATTCCTATGGTTGCGATGGTCTGGTTAATTAGGCTTAAGCTAGGTTTAAGACTTATACTGGCACTATATAATCATCATAATTGTCGTCTCAAAGGGACGAAGTAACTGCACCTAGATGGTGCCCTAACCTCAGAAAACGGTTACATATCCGTCACTGCCGGTAAAAATTTAGAAATGTCTAGCCGACAAACTCTGGTGGCATACGAAAAGAAAATTGTAAAATAACTCTAATCCTTAATATAGTTAAGTATGATAAATACAATATTTAAAGCAAAATCGGGTGACCTGGTGGTCTAGGGGTAAGGTGTCGGACTTCTGTGCTGGGGTCCGGGTTTCAATCCTCGGTACCACCACAGATTTATCTAATTGCCAAACCCTTCCTTCACCTCTGACAAGACGTGTATTAATCATAACTTGTGAATGTGGGGAATGCCAGGCCTCCAACGTGGTTCGGATCCCACGTTAAACTGTAGGTCCTCCATTTCATCTCACAATCACCCTACCATTACACCTTAGCGTAAGTGCGTATAACCCGAACGGGTAGTAAGACGCGGTGCTAATAATAATAATAATAATATATAATAATAATAAACACAAAACGTTCATTTGTATTTTCTAAAATGTTATCGTTACATGAATTCCAATCTAGCATTAAGTCTTGTCACATCACCAGCTGTTGTTGCTAGTGTAAGCAAAGTTAGTTGAAACTGTACTTATGATTTTTCTGGTCGGTTAGCAACGAAAAATACATTTTCATGCTAGAAATGTAAAACAAAGCCGATCCATTATTGGTCAAATGGGGACAGAGTGGAGTAGAACAATTTCAAAAGTACTGCTTTAAATAAGCTTGGCCTACCATGGCGACATTCAATGACACGCCACTTTGAAATTACAGTAAAAGCTCGGTAAAAAGGGCATTTAGAAATCAACTTTTATTTTTCGTTCAATCTTAATAATAGTTTACTAAATTATTAGTATTTGACATGGTTATAAATAATTAGCTTAAATATTAAGAACAAATTATTTTAACTAGCAATAAAGATATATTAGATTGGAATTTAGGAAGAGAATACAGTTGGGAAATACATGCTATAACACGGCCAGTAAGTTGTTGACAGCTCACCTAGTTTCAAGGAATGTAAAACTTAGAATATACTTAGAAAACAATAATTTTAACGGTTGTTCCTATGGCTGAGATACGTGGTCTCTTACCTTACATGACGAAAACAAACTTAGGGTGTTTGAAAACATGGTGCTTAGGAAGATGATTGGTCCTAAAAGAGATGAGGGTACTGATGAGTGGAGGAGGTTATATAATGTTGAGTTACACACTATGTACTCATCACAAGATATAGTTAGGATAGTCACGTATCGCAGATTACAGTGGGTAGACATGCAAAGCGAATAGGGAGAATCCAGAACCTTCTTAAGGGTACTGACTGGCAAACCCGATAAGAAGAGACCATTGAGAAGATGAGGTGACTGGAAAGAATAGATCAAGATAGGTGTAATGAGGTGAACTGGATAGAATTAGCTTAAGATAGGGTTAGGTGGTAAACTTTTGTAAGTGCGTCAATGAACTTTCGAATTCCTAATGCCATAGAGTAAGTAATTAGGTAAGTATTGACATTATTTTATCAGTGTTAATGTACGCCTTACCAGCATTGGCAGACTCGCGTAATAAACACCAAGATCATCTAGTTTGTTTGCCAGTATTAGAGAGCGCAGGGTTCGAATCCTATACAGGTATACTGAAGGTGTTTTAATCAAATTGTCTTACTATTATTTCTTACATGCAAATGTTGGTACTTATTATTTAAATCCTACATCATATGTATTCCAAGTAATAGTTTCAGATCACATGCCTGGACGTATGAATATATTATAGTAGTTTATGTAATGTCACATGCAGTCCTTCCTGCCATGTTTTAGTCCTTTCCCAAACGTGTCGTATATGCCGTTGTTCTCCGCCCACCCGAGATGTCACCTGTCGACTGCACTCTGCCGGAACAACAAATTACTAGAAGATTGTTAGCGAGTGGGGATAAACTTGCATATGCCAAGGTAGACGTCTTGACTTGAAGGGTTTGTGAGGGGGAGGAGGGGACATTCTGGACGAGCATTGTCTTGGAATTTTGGTAAGGGTGTTGTTAGGACAGCTCTGAACTACATCAGTGACTGCTGTAAGATCGAATTGGCTGAGTTGACGGGTCCTTGGTTTTGAACTATACTCGCCCTCTAATACGTATTTAGGATATTTTCTGAGATACCCGTAGCCAGGGCTACCATACGTCCTCTTTTTAAGACGTAAAATATATTTTCGGTCAGATATTTATATTTATATTGTTAAATCGTCTTTGTTTTGTAACGACGATGTTACCAAGAAGAAAAATATATCAGCTCCTGGATTAAATAATAATAATAAAAAAAAAATTGTCATCCTATCTGGTTAGTTTAAAATTGTTGGCTTTGTCTGTAACTAGACCAGTGGTATTCAACATTTTTTGTTCGCGTATCCCAGATATAGTTTATATTAGAACATGGTACCCCTAAAGTTGTTGGTACATAATGCAAGTAAAACATGTTCTGTGATCTACATCTAATATAAATATAATAAATTACATTCAAATAATGAAGATTTGAATAAGAAATATTATATATATATATTTAGAGAGAGAGAGATAGGATCTATATATAATTTAAATTTCACGCACCACTTAAGATGTGTTCGCGTACCCCTTATTGGAAAAAAAAAACCCATTGCTTTAAACAATGTGACCACCGATGCGGTTAATTAGCCTGTATGGTACGGTTCTGGAAAAAAGGACATTTTAGATTTAAAACAATATATTTTTTTGCTAACATTGATATTATTTTACTATATTATTGGGACTAGTATTATTTCATAGATCTTTTATATTTCTAACAGAGGTGAAATCAGCAGTTCATATGACTCTTTCTCTCTCTCTTTATCTCTCTCTCTCTCTCTCTCTCTATATATATATATATATAGGCTATATGCTATATACATACAGTGGCGTACCAACGCTTTTGGGGACCCAGGGTGGGAGTTTCTTAACCCCCCCCCCCCCTATTATTACACATTCCCATATTGGCTTACTAACGACTATGTAATTAGTATTAATAGAACTTAGAGGAAAACTAAAATAAAAGCACAGTACATGTTATGGTCTATTATAAAACTAGGCGAAATATGATGAAGTCATAAAAAAATATATTTGAAGACCTCTTAGAATTACTGACAATAATCTATGAACAGAATAGGTTTAAAAAATGTGTATTTAAGTTTTATATGAGATACATTTTTAATTTTTAATAAAAATTCATCTTGAGGGCCCTCAGAGGGAGCCTGGGATGGTCCAGCTCCCTCCCTCCCTCCTTGGTACGCCACTTTATATATAGGCTATGTATATATATATATTATATATTATATATATATATATATATGCTAATATGACATTGTTTTAGTAACTTTTGTACATATAAAAAAATCTTTCTTGTCTGAATCTGAATTTAAAAAAGTTTGAAGATGTCAGCTGAGGTTCTTCCTGTGGTGACCTGAGTATATGTGACCATCTATAATTATTATGTTTTCTAGGTCATCATAGATAAGTAATTACACTCTCCGTCGTTGCCTGTTCGATCGTGTGAGGGCCCCATTATGTTTTGTTTTTAGCCGTGTGATGACTCTATTTCTATTGTGTTTCAACATTATCTCACCAGATCTATCTACGAAACATGATTCTGTTCAGAGTTTGACCTCAAGCCATGGCTTCTTATGGTTACAAGTTGATTTCAATTAGCATCGTTATTATCTACACACGAATCCGTGGTACGGTCGACTGACTGCAATTTATAGATTTAGTTTTTTTTTATTATTAGAGCATTTTTTTTAATGCATGGTTGTTTTTACAACGCGTCTTACGTCCTGTCTGAGTTAGTTGTATGTATTTACTATACTATAAAGTAGGGTCTGACGCCTTAGTTTAGTCTGTAGCATGTCTGCCTACTGAGTTGAATGTCTCTGGTTCGATTCATGGCATGGTCGAAATATTGATCATTGGTGATATGTAGGTTCACCCTTGAGTAGTTATTAACTAACGGCCGATGACTTGATGTTGTTTCTGTTCTAAATTTTATTTGGTTTGTAAGTTTTGTCGGTTCAGAAAGTGAACGTTTGATATCTCTAATAAAACAATAAAAATTAAATGTGATTGTTTATACAAAATAATATATCGTGTTGCATTGAATATAGATTGATCCAAATTAAGCAGTCAATGACGAATATAATTATTTTTTAAGATGATTGATTAATAAAATATATTTAATATAAAAATACAAATATATCAACAAAAAATATGGACAGTATGAAAGTTAAATTATTAAAGTCCACGTTAAAACAGGGTAGGACCCGCTTTGGTGGCCACATGATATAAGGCGTCACTCTCACAGTAGACCAGACTGACGATCACGGGGAGATTGAAGTTCGAATCTAATCGGGTCTACTGAGGATTTTTTTACAAAATGGTTTTTCACCTTCTCTTCACGCAACTGCGGGTAAACTTCCTCTAAATATAACTTTACTCATCCCTAAAACCCCTAGCATAATTAGTACATAAGCTTATAACCCAAACGTTAATATTATTATTAGCACCGCGTCTTACTACCCGTTCGGGTTATACGCACTTACGCTAATGTGTAATGGTAGGGTGATTGTGAGATGAAATGGAGGAGCTACAGTTTAACGTGGAATCCGAACCACGGTGGAGGCCTGGCATTCCCCACATTCACAAGATGTCTTGTCAGAGGTGAAGGAAGGGTTTGGAAATCAGATAAATCTGTGCCGGGACCGAGAAATTGAACCCCGGCCACCAGCATAGAAGTCTGACACCTTACCCCTAGACCACCAGGTCACCTCAAACGGTTAATAAAACGCGATGCTAATATATATAAAGTTAGGGATGAAGAAGGTTGAAATTAGAGGAAATGTACCTCCATTGCATGGAGGAGTGGGAAACTGGTGAGTCATATAAACACCCTCAGTCCTACTTGAGTATTAGTACGTTTTAGCACCAAAGTTATTAACAACTCGCTCTAAAATCTCAAGGTAGCCATCGTTATTGTATACTATAAAAAAAATGCACCCACGTGAGTAGGAAATTTTGATTCTATTTATTTGAGGTTCTCAATGTGAACTTTCTGAACAGACTGATCATATAAATACACGAGCATTTCTATGAGCGAGAGTGAAAGAATATATCTATCAATTTTGAGGGAAAGGTCTTTTTACATACCTTCCAGGGCTCCTTTACACGCCACCCGCCTCGGTGGCGTAGTTGGCTAACGCGCTTGTCGTGTTGAACTCGACTACTGAGTACGAGGAATCGAGGTTCGAATCTCGGTCAGTGAACTGGGGGTGATTTTTCCTAAATGGTTTTCCACTCTCCCTCCACGCAAATGCGGGTTCACTTCCTCTAATACAACCTTCCCAATTCCTAATACATTAGCGTAATTAGTACTTAAAGCGTATAACCCGAACGGGTAGTAAGATGCGGTGCTAAATATTATTATTATATCCTTTACATGCCACAATCGAGCTGGGACTGAAGGAGGTATAGATGATGGGAAAGCCACATAATAACCACCAGTGAGTTTCAGTAACCCCGCCTAGATTCGAACTTTGAGCTTAATGTCACCGAAATACCGTATATTGAAAGCCCATTTTACGGCCGATTTATTAACTGGCCTGTTAGATATAATATTACGTTCGAACCAGAAAACTTATCGAAGTGTGCACGTTTCCTCATTCTTCACTTGTCAACAAAGAATTAGGATCGGTTAATTATGTTAGTTTGTTTTCACTTTTTATGTTGTGTTTTTTTAATGTGTTGAAATGATTTAATTGGTTTCAATTCCATTGTTATTTTTTACTTTTTTGAACCCCTCGAGGACTAAGGGTGTTTTTATCCTAAATAGTTTTCTACTCTCCCTCCAAACAAATAAGGGTATACTTCACTAAAATATAAATTTCTCGTCCATATCTCATTATAATAAATATGTGGATAGGTTGGACGGGTAGTAAGACTCAGTGTACAAACAAAAGATTGTAAAAAAAAAAACGTTCACAGCACGTAAACATTATCAGTTGACAAACTTTCAAAAGAACAATAAAAAGTCAAGGAAAGTAGAAAGCAAATATTTTTAAAAGCTTACTTAGTCCTGCAGTTTGCTAATGGAAGTGATAAAATACAGTTTGACATATTTCTTCCATTATGACAATTTTATTATATTTTTACTATCATGTATGTTATATATACATGCTGACACATGCCTAACAAATCACACGCTGTTTCCTGTTATGGAAATGCATCACTAAACACTAAATGTGTGATATGCCCCTTTTTTCTTTGTAATATTTAGCTTGCACTTACTAAACACACAATAAATATCACCAACACGACTTACACATCAACTTAATTGAGAAAAGTAATCATTAATACTTCACAGCCAGTCTTTTCACCTAAATTTGTTTTTAGTCTTTGAGTAGGAGGATGAAGCTGTTTAAAAAAGTAATAGTAAATGTCTTCATCACTAATATACGGGTCTAAACTAGGATCCGCTCGACTTCTAGTTAACTATTTGACTTTTTTTAGTGTATGTTATCAATACTTATAAAATAACAATGTATTTTTATTCATTTAAAATACGTCAATTTGAGGGTAGTTTTATTTACGACAATATATAGATAGTTTTGAATATTTTGGAAATTGACCTTAAAAATTTGAATTCAAAATGGGAATCAGAGAATAGTGTTTCATGATAAATAGAAATAAGTTTTTATTTTTATAAATAACAAACAAATAACTTTAGGGTAGTTTACAAAACAAATATTTTTTTAATATTTACATTTTGTTAAATATATTTGAACAATTTGGTTTAGAATTTATATATGAGAGTGAGTATTGTAATTAACCAGTTTATGTGTTTATTTATATAAGGAAAACATACTTAAGGGTAGTTTATTCAAACCCTTATTCGAGAATTTTCTTCAAAGCCATAATACACAATATGAGAAAGTTTGCACGAATATGTTGTACCATTTATTTAGTGTATTTATTCAATATCTATAAAACAACAATAATAATTAGAGATGGATGCTCGAATCCTCTATTCCTCGAGTCCTATAGCATTCGAGATATTCGAGATTCTCGAAAAAGTATCGCGAATAAATTATTATATTATGAAGACCTTGACTTCAATATTATTAATAACAATTTTAAGCAATTGGTAAGAGGAATTATATATATTATAGACTTGTGAAGTGGGAAGAGTAACAAAATCAAGAAAAAGACGAAATTGTATTAATTTAATAAAAATAATTTACATAAAAAATGTTCTCATTTTTGTTTATAATGTGATATATATGACCAACACAATAGCATTTGCAGTGGCTCCAAGCCTTAAACAACAATTTTAAATATTTTTTCACTCTAACTAAATTGTTTATTTTATTAAAGATTCGAGGAATTAGAATTGAGATTAGAGTTTCGAAAGAAAAGTATTAGGATTCGAGATTTACTTTCTAGAAATATCGGCCCAAATTTAAATTATTAATAATATAGTAAATTATTAACACTTCTACCACAAAATAAATTAATTGAGAAGGAAGTAAAAAACTAAATAGTGTGAGACCGGAAGCGATCAATACCGCGCGGCAACCACTGTTAGCTATTGTAATGCTATAATTTGAGGATAGAAATTGTAACGTGGTCAGCACAATCATCTCTCCGGACATTAATCTAATTTTGGTGACCTGGAGGTATAAGGGTGTCAGACTTCTGTGCTGTGGGTGATAATCTCATCTTTCTAGTACAAAGCCGCTACCTACTTATTGAGGTAGCTCCTCTTCGTTCCTCATGAGGCTGAGTTTGACTCTGTTTTAAACCACTCCTCACAACACACACACACACACGCACACCGCACGCACGCACACAACTATATATATTTTGGAAGCGCTGGGGATCGAACCCGGGACGTCTGGATCTGTAGCCAGAAACGCTAACCACAAGACCACAGTGGCGGTCAATTTAGGAGCAAGAGATTATTAAATTAACGTTTTGGTTGAAATAAGAATTATTACAGACTATCTGTTTGTATTTTCTTAAGGCCTTTCCTATAAAAATTGGACTATTTGCTACAGTGCCATTAATTAGTTAATTTCTGGCTATTATTATGATTTTTTAAATAAATCTTCTACTAGGGTCAATAGAGTATTACAGACAAATTTTTGGTACGAAGAGCCTTATCTGATAGTTAAAAAGTTATATATAAATAGTATATAAATATATATATATTATATATTATATAATATTATATAATATATATTCATAAGTCAGGTGATGAGATCTACAACGGTCACTTTGTGATGAATAATATAAATAATATTAATATCTTTAAGCTAACAATAATAATATAATAAAATTACATCAATGTTGGCCGTAACAAAATGTATTGTTTAAAAGTCTTTTTAAGTGATAATTGGACTGTAGCTTTATATACTGGGTGCATTTATATCTACGGACAGAGCTGACTTTACTGTCATCGCTACTTATAGGCCAGGGTCCCGGCTGTGCATTTCCGGGCGACAGCTGTGTTGGAAATGCACGTGTTTCATGGTGAGATAAGGAAGCACTTGTTAGTGCACCAGGGCAGGGATAAGTGGTAAAAAGGTAAAAAGAGGGGGGGGGGGTGAAGGAGAACTGGTAAGTTTCGTTGATAGTTTTATTTTTCCAAGAATATTGTTAAAGTGTTAGTTTGTCTAGTTAGAAGGTTATAAATAATTTGTGAAATACAATGTCGTCTTCTAAAACAGTAAACATTTTTTTTTAAATTCCTCGATCCGAAGGTTACGAACTCTTTCACGTTAATTATTTATTGGCTTTCTGAGCACAGGTTGGATTTGTAAGAATATTTACATACTTGCTTGGCGTAGGACAGTAATATCTAATATTAAACACCAAGGGCACGCCAGAAACTCGCTTATAGTGGGAGAGAGATTTTGGGGGGGGGGGGGTTGGAGGGGGGAAAGGGGAGATATAATTTAGCAAAGTTAGGCTATGCTTTCTGTATCTTTCCCAACTAGGAATTTAAAGAGATGTTTTAACTAGTGTAACAGTATACATTTTAAATATCAAGCCCTTGTGTGCAGACATATAAACAAACGCATCAGTCTAATCTTGCCTGGTTTGCCGGTAACTGGGAGCTTATGGTCCAAATATTGGTCTTGGGTACAAGATATATTGTTTGCAAATATAGGTACTTGTTCTCTGAATTATACCTTATTTTTTTCTATTTAGATAGTGTAAATATTAACATAACTCCGGATGGGTAATAAAATGGGGCACACAAAAGACTTTACATGTATTTAAAGACATGATATACGGAGGTGGTGTTGTGGTGTATACTCTATTAGACTTTGATCCGAGAGGTCAGATACTAGTTTTATGTGCAAGACATAGTCTACCAATTATAATTTCACTATTTTTTTTCACCAACATTTTTCTGGGAGAAAATGATGGTGCATATCTTTTTAAAAGCCTACATCTTTCTTTGCCTTAGATCAGGGGTCTCCAGATCTTTTGCTATGTGGGCCACATAATATATTTTACACATTTTCATGGGCTAAAGTAACGTTCACTCGTTTTTCAAGTGTTTTTTTTTGTGCCCAAAATGAACTACATGCACGAATAGATGACAAATCAAATTTGTTTCAACATGCAAATTTAGATTCAAGTCATAAGGCCAGTCAAGCCTGTAAAAAATTGCCACTCTCCAAGGCCAGTCAGTGTTTGATAAAAGGGATTGGTGTTGATTATTCTCTGTGAGAAATGAATAAATGCATATGTAATAAATTATATATATAGTCTAATAATTAAATTAGGTAACATATTTCGGGACTTTCTTTTTATAACACTCTGCCGGGAGACGTGGAACTTCCTAAAAATCGTCACAGTCGAGCCGTTCTACTGTAGGTACAAGGAATGGCGCCTGCGACTGAAAAATGAGGGTTTACAATTCCGACAGCACTTGGTGTCATGGGGTGAAGCACGCGTGTGGATAGAAACTGGACATGTCAAATAACTGAGTGGTTAAGAAATAACGAAGCGAAACAATTTTTGTTTTTTGATAAAATCTTGGAACGGGCCAGATATAATCTGGTGGTGAATTGGATGTTGCTCGTAGTTTGGAGACCCCTACTTTAGATGAAGTCGTTAAAACACTTTGTGCTAAACGTAATCTATATTAATAAGATGAAGAGTTTGTTTATCAATCATAAGCATTGAGCGATATACAAGGTGGGGCCGAAACAATTAGATGATTAGTAACCTGAACACTAACACTTTAATGAAAAAGTAAACATTCAGTAGCTAAATAAAAGCAAACTAAATACGATTTTTTTTCCCCCTTTTGAAGATAAATTCACTCAGGCGAGCTCCACCGGTCGTCAGACAAACCTCAGCACGTTTTCCATCACTTTCCTCAGCGTAGATTGTCTAGTTTATTCTACACCATCCTGTATATCGAATGCAGAGGTTTGAAATTTAAAAATTAGTAGCCTCTGTGCATGAAAGTGTGCGCCTAGAAACAGGAATTTTACGATTTTGTTTAATTTTTTATTTAGTTAAAAACCAGTTCGGAAGCAATAAAATGAAGATTTTTTTTTCTGTTTGTTTGATTCAACGCTAGGTACTCCTTCTAGTTGTAATGTAAATTACATTTAATTTATTTACTAAACGATATTTATATTTTTGTGTTTAACAATTAGGTGGTCAACGACTTTCTATGGAATATGAATGGATAAGGAGTAAGTTTATGAGAAATTCCCCTTAATCCCAAGGCTAAAACGCATGTTAAAAATAACTACCATTGCACTTAGCTGGGATTTGAATCCATACCCCCCTGTCACCAGCAACCAAGTTTAATGCAAGTCTAAATATAATAATAAAATAAAATAAATTACAGTTCTTTTTTTTTAACTGCCAATGAAGGCATATCCTTTATTCACAACCTTATCATTTTATTTCAAGTTCTTCCCCGTATTTTTTAATTTGTTGTTTGGACAATGGCTTTCCTTAATATGTCGGCCTCTTTGAAGTGGAACTTATTAGCATAACTGACGTGTATTTCAGCTGTATGACTAATGCTAGAGTAGACACACAGTAATGACAACTGACAACGGATAATATCCGCTCATAAAGGTTGACCGAATAATGCGGGCTCTAAGCTCTTACAATAAAACATCCAGATATAAATTAAGCAATTATAGTAATTGAAAGTGTGGGAGGGGGGGCTCAGGAGTTATTTTGACAGAACTTCAAACCACTTTAATGAGGAGTGGGAGGTTAGTATTTATTAATTAGTTAATTACAAATTACAAATTGTTTTCAAATAAAGTTCTAAACAAAATTTATTCACGATTATTAATATGACGGGTTTAATCAAACATGAATTTTGTTTTTGACTAATTCAAACACATTTTGTCAATTTTTTTTTCACAAAAACAATAAGGACGTCAAACAAAAGCATTTTACTAACCTTTTATTAAATAAATTCATAAATTATTACTATCCCTTTGTAAGTAATGAGAATGCAAATCAGCCAACCTTTCTAAACAGATATTTCCCAAGTAATTATAATTAAGGTTGACGCCTACTTGTTAATTATGCTATAATTTTCACTTGTGACCCTGTTAAAAATAGCTATTGGTTTTAAGAAGGCTAGATTTATGTTCCGGAGCATTTACTTTGATTACATAACTGAGAGATATTTTGCGTTAAGCTTCACTCTGAAAATGAGCTAAAGTCACAATTAACATTTATCTATATAATTAATGCTAGACAATTCTTTATAATTCTTCACCTTAATTTACGTCAACCATATATATTTAACTTCCAAATTAACGCAATATTTCTTCACGTTTTCAATGCGTTTTAGCAGTCCAGTAGGTGGCCTTCTTAATCCTGTACATGTTGATAAATATTTAGAAATCAACTCAAAATGGGATTTTAAAACAAGAATGTACCACTACAGGGTGATCCACTAAAAACCTGCAGGTCACGTGTGTCACTAATGCTGGCTGGGATAGGTTACCGCAGCGGGCTGGTTTGACTCGCTCTGTAATATTGTTTTATATAATATATGCTATTGACAAGAATTAATGGATATGCATTAATGCCCAAAATAGTAAAAAATTAACAGTTTAATCCCAATACGGCTTCTATAATTGTATAACATTAAACTTATTTTCACCAAAACAGATATTATAATAATTACATGATCTCGCATGAAACCTTAAACTTGGTCACACACGAAAAACAACATAATTTGAAGTAGGCAGAAAAAAAAGGTCGACGGGAGAATTTCTTTAATTTTATTTGATTGCATACGCGTTCAGAATTTCATTGTATATTTTATTAATTCGTGGAAATCAAGGAATACTTGATAATCACAACACATCTTAATAAAGATCATTACTTTATGATAGAGCTGTTATTATCCTTGCTTTGAATTACGTAAAAATGCAGGGGGTGGAGATGTTATTATTAAGAGCTTGCATCACATGCCCATCGGCTTTGTGATACAGTCGGCTTGAAAGCATACATTTATACTAACACTATTATTATTATTATTATTATTATTATTATTATATATTTAGCACCACGTCTTACTACCCGTTCGGGTTATACGCACTTACGCTAAGTGTAATGGCAGGGTTACTGTAAGATGAAATGAAGGACCTAGAGTTTAATGTGGGATCCGAACCACGGCGTAGGCCTGGCATTCCACACATTCACAAGTTGTAATTAATACACGTCTTGACAGAGGGGAAGGAAGGGTTTGGCAATCAAATAAATCTGTGCCGGGACCAAGGATTGAACCCCGAACCCCAGCACAGAAGTCCGACACCTTACACCTAGACCACCAGGTCACCTACGAACACTATTGCACATGGATAATTTCTGATTAAACATTATTGGAGATAAAGTGTTAATAATTCTTAGCACCGCGTCTTTATACCCGTTTGGGTTATACGCTTAAGTACTAATTACGCTGATGTGGTAGAGATGAGGAAGGTCAACTTTAGAGGAAATGTATCTACACTCACTTGGAGAGAGATAAAGAGAGAGAGATGGAGTGAAAATCGCTTAGGAAAACCACCTTCATTACTCCCAGCCAAGATCCAAACCCCAATATCCCCGTCATCGACAGTCTAAGCTATTGCGAGAATGACGCCTTAGACCACTCGACCACCGAGTCGGTTTGAATGATTTTAACCGTGACCAAAACCAGTATACAGACAGTAAACCGGTTGCCACATCATTATTCCGAGTGAAGTTATTAACTATCCCAATTAAGCCGGCCGTGTTATTAAGTTACGCCCCCAGTCCCAACAGTGTATGTAGCTTTACAAGTATAACGGTGGAAGATTTGCATGACTCGCGTGGTTTCACTTATAAGGATAGCCGTGACGTCACATCTTAACTCGCGGTGACGTCACAGGTGTTGTTATAGGGAAATTTACGGGCTAGACGTGGTTTGGGTGGTCTAACAAATAAAAGTGGTGTCTCTTCATGGTTAGGTGTGCGTTGGATTTCTTGGTTTCGTCACAGAATGAGCCAGTTTTTTAGGGTCTATTCACAGTGAGTCATCAACACAATGCCCTTTTTTATACCATATCCAGACAAGCTTTGCTTCACTATTTTCTTGAAAATAAAGTAATTATTAGATATAACTTACTAAGCTATTTAACAGTAAGTACTTAAGCATAATAATTAGTCAAACATAAATTCCTACATATAATTTAACTAGAGTTATGTAAATACAGTAAAACCTCGTTAATACGAATTAATTGGGACCGAAGGTTGTTCGAATTAGCGAAAATTCAGATTAAGTGGGAGGATATGAAAGGATCGGGAGGGATACAGAGTAATTTCACGAATTTTAAATTATATTTGGATGAATTTTATAAAATGTACTTCCGTTCGACAGACGTATATTTTATTTATTTATTTAGCACCGCGTCTTAGTAACCATTCGGGTTATACGCTTAAATACTATTTACGCTAATGGCTTAGGAAATGTGAAGGTTGATTAAATAGGAAGTGAACTCGCATTTGCGTAGAGGGAAAGTGTAAAATCATTTAAGAAAAATCCCCCTCAGTTAACCTGACCGAGATTCAAACCTCAATCTCCCCGCATTCGGCAGTCGAGCTCAACATGAAACTAGCGCGTTAGCTAACTACGTCACCAAGGCAGGTGACAGATGTATAGCACTTAACAATACTTTTGCATTATTACACTATATATCTTTACATTACTGTAATTATTATTAATTACGGTAAAAAAAAGTTGTGTTGACTAAAACTTGGAAATAATAAGCATTTATTATCACTGATTCTTAGAATTATTTTTTATCTTCGAGTTTGTTTCAATAACATATATTTAATTTATTTAGTTTGGTTTTTTAACACCCTTTTCTGAAAATTCTATTCGGACTATCCGGAATTTTGGACTATCGTGTTTGCTCTAATGGGGTTTCACTGTAGTGCAATATGGTTCCCTATTGAACTAATCTTATTTTCAAAATAAATATATTAGTGTTATGTTGTGCGTTTGACTTTATTGTTTTCACAAGCTATCCTCTTATCCTCTTAATATCATCATCATCAACTGTTTCCAGCCTGTGGCCGGGTCAGTTTTAGTAAAAAGCCTCCATCTTCCTCTATCCTTTCACCATTCTTCCTATTTTAATGCCTTCCATTCTTCACCTCTTAATGGTACACTTTCTGTTCTCCCATTTCTGTCTTGGTCTTTATATATATATATATATATATATATATATATTTGTGTGTATGTGTACATATATATACATTTTTATTACATCCATTACTGTTCTCAGTCTGTGGCCTGGGTCAGTTTTTTATTCAAGCCATATATTTTCCACTACCGGTTTGCTAGGCGTGTTCTAGCTACATATGTATTGTATTCTAACTTAGGACTAGGCCCGACACAACATCCAGTCCCCGGCCATTAATTCATCACTGTGAAAGTGTAAATCCACATTTCAGCAACGATATATTTTTCGGTCGTGTCGGGAATAGAACCCGGGACCTTTAGCTCAGTAGACAGACACGCTACCGACTGCGCTAAGGTGTCGGATTATATAAAAATATAATAAAAAAAAATCTTTCTTATCTTGCGTAGCTATTCTCTTCACCTTATTATTGGATGGTTGACAGAATTGTTAATCAAATTCACGATGACATATTTTGATGCTATGGCATCATCTTCAGGTCAGGGTTCTGATGAGGTGTCGTTCGATCAGCTACATAATGTCAAAGGATTGTGAATGTCCAAAAGTTAGAATTTATATGTAAAATCTGTAGCAAGATAGTGAATGTGGGGAATGCCAGGCCTCCACCTTGGTTCGGATTCCACGTTAAACTGTAGGTCCTCTATTTCATCTCACAATCGCCCTACCATTACACATTAGCGTAAGTTCGTATAACCCGAACGGGTAATAAGACGCGGTGTTAATAATAATGTAACAAGATAAGACATATTTATTTTCATATCTCATACTTTATTAATTCATTTCCATTAACTAAAAAATCTTAATTAATCGGATTTCAACATATAAAATGATCTCCGTATATTATTACTTTTCTTGTTTACTGAGACAACTTCTTAAAATGTCAACCAAACCATATTTTACATAAAACAAATTGCAATTTAAATGTCAGTTTTATCAATTATATTAATTTTCACAATCTGATCTATTTCATATACAACTTTATGTATTGTATTAATATTGTAATTTTGACAATTATTATTAGACATTGTTTTGTTCTTTGACTAATTGTTGCGGTGGTTAATCTCTAAACGACAAGTTTTTTTTCTCTCTTTGTTAAGTCTTATTAGTTTTAAATTAAACTAAATCTTTCCTAACTTTATAACACTACTTACTAAATATTAACTTCTAACATAACCAAAAATAATAACGTTATATAATAAATTCCTTCTTACATAATATAGGCTCCTTATTTTACTTTATTTAGAATGTTTAAAAAAAAAGGTCATTATTATTTTGTCACTTCAAGTGTGTCTGTACCACGTTTTACTATCTGGACTATCTAAATATGTATGCTAGTTAATGTACCCACATCTGCTTGAAGGTAGAGTGAGAAACCGTCCGGATAGAACTACCTCAAAACATTTGTCCAGGCTTCAAACCCTGACCTTTTCATCATCGAGAAACTAGATGAGACAAGCTTGATGCCCATAATTAATCACGATACATATTTTTTTTAGAAAAATATTTCTGATTCAATCCTCAACCTTCCTGTCAGAGGCAAACCAGACCTGATGAGGTCAACACCTTAGCTCACGTGTCCACCAATGCTGGTGAATACTTGTGGTTTCTTGTCGTGAGTTGTCCGCTCTGTGGCGAGAAATAGGCGCGTGGGAGTTTCCAAACGAGTTGTCCATTATTCAAGAAGAAAGAAGGAAGTCCTATGATCTTAAAACCAAACCAAAATATTCTTATACGCCCATTTTATCGCTCAACACAACAATAAATAATATATTTATATGGATTCCGATATAAATATTAGTTTATAAGACCCGCTTCAGTGACCGAATGGTCTCTAAAGTGTCACTCTCGTGTTAGAATGGCCTGCTGAGGACGGGAGATCGGGGTTAGAATTCCGGTTGGATCTACTGAGGGTGGCTCTTCCTAAATTGTTTCCCCGTCTCCTTCCATGCAAATGTGGGTAGACTACTTCTAGAATGCTTCCTTCTTCATCGAATTAGAGTAATTATCATATATGCGTACAACCGAAACATGTTTGATAGTTGAAAAATAAATTAAGTTATCTTTTGTCAATATTAGCTATTTTATATTATTGCATATCATATGTGGTCTATTTTCACCCAATACACTAATTCGTTGCCGCACTTAAAAAAGTACGCCAGTTAATCCTATCTAGAACTAGTCCACCTCATTACACCCTATCTCTTTCAGGTTCATTCTAATATTATCTCCCATCTGCGTCTAGGTATTTCAATGGTCTCTTCTAATTTGGGTTTGGCATTCTTGACCTGAACAACGTTCTAGAATCTCTCATTCACGTTGCATGTCCTCCTGCCAATCGTAATCTACGATCTACGAGAATTGACTATCCTAACAGTATTCTTTACATTGAAAATTACACCTGGACACGGGAATCAAACCCGGGACTTTTGGCTAGGTACACCAATGCTTTAATCACTGAGATATACAGGAACCGTTCCGTGCCCAGAGTCATCCTTCAATCATATCTTAAGGCAAATTCTGTGATGGACGCGTGGAAATCGTCAGCTACATAAGTTGGGATCGATCGAGATCGAGTGAGTAAAAAAAAAAATCACTCCAACTAACATAATTGGCAATCGGATCTTAGAAAAATCCTATATCTTGTCAAACTATGAGATATAAAAAAAAAAGTTTGGCAACTAAATATAGAACTGTAGTTGTTCTATACAAAAGAATTTTGTATAACTTGTGGTTCAATACAGTAAAAAAACAACCCAAAAGGTGTGCAATGTCAGGTATTTGTAACTGAATTAAAATACTCTTCTGATGGTTTGAATATAGTTGGCTTACCCCACAAGCGATTACTTTTATTATACGTTCAGTTAAGTGACGCTGTGGGCGCATGGTCTTAATTGGCGCTGTTTAAAGCGCATTTAATCGTCAATTAAAAATGGATCAAGCCTTTAGTTTGGCGAAAGATAAAATAAAATGGGCAGGGGGTTGAGTGAATGAATACTTTACATTTATAATAACCCATTTTTATAGTGTTTATTAATAGCCTCTTTTACATAGAGCAGAAAAAAACCTAAGTTCATATTTGTCTTTTGGTCAGGGAAATATTAAAAACATAATTACATGATTATAGCTAAAAATTCACTATTTTACTCTTATAATAAAGAATTTTCATTGCATTACTGTAAAGACTTTAATTTTTATTCAAGCCTACCGACAACTATTTTCTCATATTTTATAGAAAAAAAATTGTTTATTTAAAAATAAATATAATGAACCTTAAGACAAATTATTTGGTGCTATAATTCATAAAATGAATAAAACCACTATCAAAGAAAGGGAAAAAAATCTTCCTCTAAAATTACAAGACAATTAATTCAAATAACTGGTAATTAGGTTAAATATAGTGTGAACGTGTAATCAATAATTAAAATAATTAATTACTTAAAAAATCTAAGACTCGTTCATTATAGTAGGATTGACATAATAATAACCTTTTATATGATATTAAAAATAAATATAAAGTAGCTAATATAAATTAAATTTATATTCCATCTGTTAACATTTACATGCTAGAAAAATTATGTATACAAAACAAGTTGTTTGGCGTATAAATACGAGATCATATCTGGTTGCATTAATAAATTGTCAGATAATTTTCTTACTATGGAAATTTTACTATAACTTATCCGTGCCCGACGAATATTTTGAGAATAATAGGCTACAAATCTTTGAATAGAAATCGACAAAGACAAATCTGGCAATATTTCGTATAGAGTTGTTGACATGGACACAATATGTTCAAAATGAGAGCTGTAAAGCACATCCCATGGCGTATGGATATGTAATAGTAGATCTAGTAGATTTCGGAATTTATAGAAAAGGTTCTTCAGCCAGCAGAGTGAGTATATGATTTAGCATATGGTAAGATATTATTATTATTATTATTATTATTATTATTATTATTATTATTATTATTAGCACCGCGTCTTACTACCCGTTCGGGTTATACGCACTTACGCTAATGTGTAATGGTAGGGTGATTGTGAGATGAAATGGAGGACCTACAGTTTAACGTGGAATACGAACTACGGTGGAGGCCTGGCATTCCCCACATTCACAAGTTGTGATTAATACACGTCTTGTTGGAGGTGAAGGAAAGGTTTGGTATTGTAATATAGTATTGTGTGTTTCCATATTTACATTATTGTGTGATCTTACTGAGTTTTAGGATATGATAAATAATGTATCTAAATAAAAGAGAAATGAACAAATTTAAAAAGCATAACAAGCACAAAACAACTTCTAAGACAGCTTACTTTGGTGGCCACACGGTCTAAGGCATCACTCTCACAGTAGACTAGATTGCCGATGACGATGAGATTGAAGTTCAAAACTTGGTCGGATATACCGAGGGTGGTTTTTCCCTCTACTTTCACGCAAATGCGGGTACACTTCTTCTAAATATAGTATTTATAATCCCTAAAACCATTAGCGTAAATATTATATAAGCGTATAACTCGAACGAGTAGTAAAAGGTGGTGCTATATATATATAAAACCATCCAAACCTAATTCCAGGACTAACCAAATTGATACACTCTAAGAACCTCAAGATGTAATGGTTTAGCCTAGTCTAAATTAGTTAACATATAGATTTTGGCCTAACTCATAGTATAAACTAATATAACCTACAATTTTACTAGGCTAAACAAAGTTTAGGTTAGGTTGGTTTAGGTTAGGTTAGGATATTTACAACACTTGCTCGTGAACTGTGCACGATGAAACATGTTCAAGATTGATTCACCGTATGTGTTAAAAAGGATGAAAACTAGTAGTCTATCGCCTAGAAAAACAGACTACATCGGTTTATCCTACAAGCCGTAGGATGAAACATTTCGGCTTAGTCCGATCTAATTTGTCCTGAAATCGGGTTTGGACTGTAATATATATATACATACACATCCCACCTGTCTTGACGAACGAATCTTGACCTTCCCGTCATCCGTAAACCATACTAAATAATCTTGATGGTTGCGGATATAACAAAACATAATATTTTACACAGCTATAGGTCACCACCGCATGTACTTCTTTCTCTACATCTTGATATTTTGAGAAGTGGGGGTAACTGATGAGAGGTAGAAGGTGGGGGTATAGTAGGGGGAGAGCCTCACACAGGATAAAAGGAGAGAAAGTGATAGCGATCACAATGCGACATATCCTGTGACCATGGTACTGCCATCTGTTAGACGCGAGGTGCGATCGACGTGGGGGGTCCCCGCGTATCCCCCTCTCCGACAAATACAATCTTAACCATACGACATTCTCCTCTTGACGCGACCGAGGGACACATGAATGGAAAACAAAAAGAAAGAAGGAAGGATGGTGAAGAGGAAAAGAGAGTTCGGATAGACGGTGGCGTTCCTCGATATGGGTGAAACTAATTTAAGAATTGAGTTACTCTCCAGGCCGGCTCTAGTTAAGGTTCTTTCGATTAGAAACGTTTTAATTATTTCCTCCCACCACGTCTTACTCTATTACCCTTCACGCTAGAGTGGTAGGGTTGAGGAAAATTTCGAAGACAGGTACCCGCATCCACGTCAAGGGAGAGTGGAGAACAACTCACGGAAAAACTGTACTGACCTGAACCAATGATCGCATGGTCTAACGTGTCGCTGTCTTGTTAGACTGGATATCTGGTAACTGTGGTTCAAATTCCAGTCGAGTATACTTGAGGTTCTTTTTTACAAAATATTCTTCCATTCTCCCTCTCAAATGTAGGTACATTTTCTCTCAAATTCAACCTTTCTCACGCCTATTCTAATGACATACTAGTTAATGTTTGGGTGTGACCAAAACGGTTATTAAGACACGCGGTGATTGGAATTCGAACCCTGACCTTCTCTACACCTGTTATTAAGACACGCGGTGATTGGAATTCAAACCCCGACCTTCTCTACACCTGCTAATCAGACTATATGAACTTGACAAATGACATTTAGTTTACGGTTCCACCGAGGTGGATACTTTTCGCTTATACGAATATTATTTTATATATTTTACCACAGGCACTTTTCCTAGGGCAGAGGCTACACGCTTTTACAAAATAAATAAATGCTTTTTTTAGGGGTTAAAGAGCCTCGGACCAGAAAAGTTTTTATAAACATGTATTCTTCCAGAAGATATCTGGAGGTTGTTTTTATGGTCGCTTAGTATGTGTGTAAAAAAAGTATTTTTTTATAAATTTGTCAAAAATAATTTTTTAATTGGTTCTAAATAAAATTAAATTTATCTTTTCAAGTGGTTAAAATATATTCTTATTCCATTTTAAAGTCACATAAATTCCTACAACCAGTGACAGTATTGCCAACTTATGCACAAAACGAATAGCGAGCCACTTAAGATACAAAATCGTAAAACTGAAGAGTAAATTATTATTATTAGCACCGAGTCTTACTACCCGTTCGGGTTATACGCACTTACGCTAATGTGTAATGGTAGGATGATTGTGAGATGAAATGAAGGACCTACAGTTTAACGTGGAATCCGAACCACGGTGGAGACCTGGCATTCCCCACATTCACAAGATGTCTTGTCAGAGGTGAAGGAAGGGTTTGGTAATCAGATAAATCTGTGCCGGGACGAGGATTGAACCCCGGCCGCCAGCACAGAGGTCTGAAAACCTTACCCCAAGACCACCAGGTCACCTACAAGAGTAAAATAAATAAATTCAACTAGGGCTATCGAGAGAATGTTGGATATATTTTTTTTTTTGCCAGCAATATTTAATACGTGACAAACCTGCAGAGACAGGATGGCTGTCGACCTTAGACAATAGGGATGTCCTAAGTTTCTGTCACCTCTCTTCTTACACCAAAATTTCAACTAGGCTTATTACTACATTTATTTGAAATAAAAACTCACCATCTTGAAACATTAAATGAAAAATAAATATGTCTTTTTTTTTTTGAGGTGTATATTATCATAATAATATTATTATTATTATTATTATTAGCACCGCGTCTTACTACCCGTTCGGGTTATACGCACTTACGCTAATGTGTCATGGTAGGGTGATTGTGAGATGAAATGGAGGACCTACAGTTTAACGTGGAATCCGAACCACGGTGGAGACCTGGCATTCCCCCATTCACAAGATTCACAAGATGTCTTGTCAGAGGTGAAGGAAGGGTTTGGTAATCAGATAAATCTTTGCCGGGACCGGGGATTGAACCCCGGCCGCCAGCATAGAAGTCTGACACCTTACCCCTAGACCACCAGGTCACCATTATCATAATAATATTTATGAATGTTTGTAACCTTTGCTGCAAGCTACATAGGCGGTGATATGAGTCATACACTCCTCCTAGGTACTGCAAGGTCTGCTGCAGCCACCTATTTTCGTGACATGAACTTGTTCAAACCCTATGAGAACGTTTTTTAAAATATATTTTTAAAGCAATGAGAGAGTATGATCCACGTAGGTACGTCAGAAATTAAATTCTGGGCACGTACCTGATTTAACATGAGCCTTTTAAACACAAGGCTATATAAGCACATAGATTATAAATTAACTTAACCTAATGCTCCTAAACTTGTAGACTGTCAGAAATAGTAAAATATTATATAGTATGATCAATTTGCTTACCTTATTTGTGTTGGAAAATTAATTTAAAATGTATTTAGGAATAAAGGTCGGGGCGGACACAATTATATGATATATGCTAAAGAAAGTGATGTACAACGTGTTGAGATTTGTCTGACGTCCGGTGGAGCTCACCTGAGTGACAAAAGGTGAACAAAAATTAGCATGTAATTTAATTTAATTTTATTTAGCTAGTAAATATTTACTTTTCAATTAAAGTGTTAATGTTCAAGTTACTAATCGTCTAACTGTTTCGGCCCCATCCTGTATTATAATAGTTTAAAACAGTATGAATTAAACAGTTTTAAGACTTTCAAACTCTTTAACATTCCTCAATGCAAAGCGATTATCTAAGCTTACCTAAGTTTTTTTTTAAATTACTTTGTTATTTAAAAGGTTGACCAGGCTTAACCAAAGTGTCTTTCAGAATCTTACTTAAATAAAGAGTTACGTAGAGCATATCCTAACGTTGACTAGATTATTTGGTCAAACGCATTTACTTTTGAAGAGCCCGAACGGGTAGTAAGACGCGGTGCTAATAATAATAATAATAATAATAATAATAATAATATAATAATAATAATACTTTTGACGCTTACAATGCAATTTTTTAGAATTTATTTAAGGATTGTTCGCATAAGGAGATGTAAGGAGAAAGCCAGCTCCAAGGATAGCAGTAGAAGCTGCTACAGGAATATTTCTGCTAGACCGTGTTGTGAAGTGTTGCCAGCAGAGCGTGTTAAGGTGGGGTGAAGGGGGACGTGAGAAGAGGCCAGTGTTTTTGAAGTTTTTATATAAAAACACTTTTTTTTGGCCAAAATAAATCAAATATTGCTCCAATAGAAACATATAGTTTAATTTTCTTCACACGGTAATACCAACATTAGCTGAATATCTGCCATAAACACAACGGTATTAGACAACGAACTTTTTAAATGAAGATAAAAAGCCGTCATTAAATTCTACAGGTATTAGAAATCTATTCATATCACAATGTGAAGAAAGTTAAACTCTATGTTTCTACTTAGGAAATATTATATTTATTTTGACTAAAAATATGTTTTGTTACAGAAACTACAAAAACATTGGCCTTTTCTCCCGTCCTCTCCCACCACACCTCAAACCTGTATCTGTGAATATTCTTTCTCACTCCTTCTCCATTTGACTAATATTACATAGTCTCTGATTGGTATGCCTCACACTGGAATTACTTCCCTATGAGTGTTCTACTAAGTGATAGAACAATTTAAAAAATAGTTTGATCCAACCCTTCTTACCCTAGGAAAAACACCCCTTCACGCCATAGATGCTGGAAATTTGACACAAACTTTCTGGAAAACGTTTCAATTAATTCTGTTTAGTGAAAATGGTAACTACCTACTAATTATTTTATAACTATATATATATATATATATATATATATATATATATATATATATATTATATATATATTTAGCACCGCGTCTTACTACCCGTTCGGGTTATACGCTTTAAGTACTAATTACGCTAATGGATTAGGAATTGGGAAGGTTGAATTAGAGGAAGTGAACCCGCATTTGCGTGGAGGGAGAGTGGAAAACCATTTAGGAAAAACCACCCCCAGTTCACCCGACCGAGATTCGAACCTCGATCTCCCCGTCCTCAGCAGTCAAGCTCAACACGACTAGCGCGTTAGCCAACTACGCCACCGAGGCGGGTTTTATAACTATAGAGAAGCGAATATCTCAAAAGGGCCGTGAGATGTACAACACTAGGAATTATTATTCTAATTTACAGAAAAACAATATCTAAAAAAAAAATATCCAAATATAGTCAATAAATATATGGTAATGAATCAATATCACTTAATTACAGAGACTACTGTTAGTGTTTAAAAAAAAATTAGAATAATTTTTGTTTGTTCAGTTTTTTTTAAATATTGGGCAATCTAAGCATTGTGCTATATCATGAGTGACTAATTCATAGGAAACGTGTTCAACCACTATCATAAATTATTTGTGTCATCTCCGAGTTTGTAGTATTGTCTGAAGTGGCCTCATCTGTCATATGAGATTATACGACTTTGGACTTAATCGTCCCATTTGGTAGGTTAAGTAACGTGAGTAGTAAGTTTTATAAGAGCCAAACCTTTAACACAGTTTACACTTCAACGACAAGTGACAAATGTTGAAAACAACAACATTTATTCATGTAAATTTAAATAGTAAGTAGTTAATTTTTACGTAAGAGAAATATCATATTTATCATGATAATTCCCCTTTCCGTAATATGTTCTACTAGCAGTCATGCTTTTTTTTTTAATAGTAAATACAATCTTACTTCCTAATTTTTAAGTCGGCACGACCGGTTTAAATAAGTTATTAAGCTAAGGGGGTAAGGGGGGGGGGGCAAGCATGAGCCTGTAATTATCAGATAAAAATCAGGACCGGACAAACGTGGTATCATTAATTACGGATTTGTTTTATAAAACAGGTTGTTTTTTTTATACCTCAAAGCACCTGCTGATATATTTCAGATTAAAATACCATTGTGTTTTATTGATAAGCTTCTTCGATGTCTTGATGAAGGATACACTCAACAATTTTTTTTTAACGATCAAAGTTGTACTATGACAAGAAGTGGAGAGTCGGATCGCCATTAAGGCCTTTAAGTCAATAAAACAAAACGATTACATTACGGTATTTAATAAAGTTTATAGCTATTATAAATAATTGGTATCAAATCATTACAAATCAAGAGGTCAAACTTAGTTTTGTTCTTTTTTTTATTAAAGGGGGTAGGGGGTTGGTGTGTGAATAGGCAATTACTATGGATTATTTGTACATGAAATATTTCAAGTTGAATTTCTGTAACTAATCAATGCATAAACCATAAATAAGTACGAACATATATATTTTTAGAATTCATAATTAAATTCTGTTTTTTAAATAAATTTAATACAATAACTGTACAATTGTTTTAGTTAGAAAAAGTAAATATTGAGTGAGTCTATTAGCTTTAAAATGTTATATTAAAATTGAATAAAATTAATCAAAGTAGGAACTTTGAGGATAAAACTGAAAGCTCCGAGTACATTAATTTTTTAAGATTTGTAAAAATCTTCAAGTCGAGTTTTAGCAGAGCAGCTACTCGACTCAAACTTAAATTTTAGAGTACTCAAACACCCCATCCATTCTTTCTATTATTTAATGGATTATTAGTGATAAAATTTAGTCCAGAAAGACATAATAAGATGAAATGACTATAATACTAAGTAAAATAAAATAGTTTTCATCTAATAGGCAGCCAAAAAATGATCAAATTACATCATTTTTAACAATCCAAAAGTACTGTTATTTTAATTTTATACCAGGAAGTCTTCTAATCTAATTTCATTTTATATAAGATAATGTCATTTCAAATCTATTAATTTATTGTACCTATTAAATTGACCGTAATTTATCATGGTTTGCTTTGTGATATATTTATAATGAATTATCTTGTTTCTACTTCACAAATTTTATAAAGGAGTGAAATGACCTTGATATCTGAAAGCCATCTTCAAAGAAATAAGGGAATGTTTTCTGCTCTTTTCTTGTTAACAGATATGAATAAATGAAGAGATTACCATTTTTAATTACCTTGAGACTGAGATTACAAATGAAAAATATGTTTCTATACCCCTTACTACTCCTCTAAACCCCGGATGGGAATCGAACTTTGACTTTTTTCGTCACCGTAAAACCAAATTATAAGAGCTTCACGTCTAGTTCACGTTTTTTCAACATTAAAAAAAATAATCATTATCTAGAATTGTAATTTTAAAAATAGGATTAAATTATTACACGCCTGTTACGTATAAAATATTTAAGTTCTCATGCAACATTACCTGCGGCGTTGGCCGAACAGTATAAGGCGTTGGGCTCGCATTTAACTTGGTCGCGCTGGTAGGGTTGTTTTCTCTCCTCTTCTCTGGACGTTATGGTGAAAGCACATCCTCTCAATCCCTAACTCTTAAGACCTTTCGCCCAAGGAGTTATTCAAATAAGACTCAAAAGTTACACGAGAAAAACCTAAATTACCAACCAGTAGCTTGCGCGTTGCCGCTAATGTATTTTAATAGCGGTCCACTCACGGAGCTACATTTGCTAACCGGTTCACGACACGTCCGTGATTAGTGACCGGAAACTCAACATGCTAGTCGCCAGGCTGCCCCAGTTTCAAAACAAATCATTATAAATGAACAATAATTGTTAATAATAATTATTGATAGTTTAATATACTATTCAAGGTAGCTTTCTTTCTACATCTTGTACAACGCTTTAGATTTTGCATCAGTTTGTTTCAGTCCCTTTGACGCGATGGCTAGTCGAATATTATTATTACTATTATTATATATATATTATTATAAACTATCATTATCATAATTAGTTTTAAGTTTATATTCTTTTCATTGTATGAATTAATCCAACATCTTCTTTTACTACGTTATATGCAATAATAATAATAATAATAATAATAATAATAATAATAGTGAAACAATAGCCGGAACTATTGTTAATGCATTTTAGTGAGGATAACACCTCTCCGATATCATATTCTGAAAATTGAAAAATGACACCTGAACACGGGTTCGATTCCCGTGTCCAGGTGTCATTTTTCAATTTTCAGAATAATAATAATAACAATAACCATTATTATTATTATTATTATTATTATTATTATTATATAAAACCAAATCTCTTGGCATTGGAATCACTAGACATTATATTAATAAATATAGAATAATCTAGAAGAGCAAAAAAGGTGCTTGCAACTAAATAGAATGAAACTGATTGAAATTCTGCCACTTTCATAAACAAACAGTTACCGACCAGTCCGTGACTTCAATCACTAACCAGTTCAAAACACAGTTGTATAGCTATGTGGGCGAGATATCTTATATTTAGTCATGGATATCACTTGTGTTAGATTTAAAAAAAATGATAACGCTAGTAATACTAAAAAATAAATTTGTCACTGTAAGATGAATGTCACCATTTTGGTTAAAATCCACTAATTAATTATGTCAAAAACATGAATAAGAGTAACACGGAAGTCATTAGCGTCAAAGTTGAATCAAGTATTTTTTTCACGCACCACGTATTACTGCCCGTTTGGGCTATACGCATATTGAGATAGGGTTGAGGAAGGTAGGATTTTAGAACAATTGTACCCACTTTTGAGTTAGGGAGGGTGGGGAAAAAGCTAGGAAAAAACCCTTTAGTTCACTCAACTGGGATTAAAGAGATGACCACCTCGTATCCTATGAAAAAGTTTATTTAGAGCTAGAACCCTTAGAACAGGGTTGCCAAAGCATCGTCTACGAGCTTGCAGAGGCAGCATTATCGGTAGCCATGTGGGAATGTTTTTTTCTGCAAGAGGGAATTTACATCACAATGTGGGCGTTGGGAGCTAGGGGTTATGATTGATTTATGATCAGTTTCCAAATGGTTTGCTTCTGCTTATTTTTATGTACGAGTAAATGCTTTTTTTAAAATTATTATTATTAGCACCGGTCTTACTACCCTTCGGGTTATACGCACTTACACTAATGTGTAATGGTAGGGTGATTGTGAGATGAAATGGAGGACCTACAGTTTAACGTGGAATCCGAACATGGTGGAGGCCTGGCATTCCCCACATTCACAAGTTGTGATTAACACACTTCTTGTCGGAGGTGAAGGAAGGGTTTGGTAATCAGATAAAACTGTGCCGGGACCGAGGATTGAACCCCCGGGCACCAGCACAGAAGTCCGTCACCTTTTTAATTATTATATTAAGTACCATTTTGGATATGTGTATCTCACGAAACCATTTAAAAATGATAGAGTAACTTACTTACTCATGAGTTATGTGAGCTACGCCTTAGATCAGGGGTCAACAATCTTATTGGCATCGTGGGACAAACTTTTTTTTTTAAATTGGTAAGATGGTTTGGAAAAAAAAATCTAAAAAAAAAATCTTTACATTTGTCCTATAGTAATTATTTATTAGTGTATTTTTATGAACATCATTTTTTGTGTACTAAATTTTCTCCGGGTCAGATAAAATCAATTGGTGGGTCGGATATGAGATGAAGTTACAAAATAAAGAAAGATAAAAGGTGGCGGGGGAGTTCGAACCATTCAACCCTTCATTCGCAGATCCAAACAACTTCAAGACTTTTAAGTAAAATAAATTGGTGATGGTACTTTAATATTATTATTTATTAGTACCGCGTCTTACTAACTATTCGGGCTATCCGAATTTAACTATTTAAATTAGGTGGGTTGGAGAGAATACATATGTAGAGGAAATGTAACCTCAATAGAGTGAAATGATAGTGGGGAACCATTTAAAATAAATCACACTTTTTACCCCCTTTGAGATTCGATCTCCTACCTCTTCATAACCAGCAAAGAAATCTAAGCAAACTTAACTTTAAGACCGCGTACCTTCTGATATATGTGACACTTAAGGTGGAGTGCTAGTGAGCGCGAGTTTAGTGCATTAATTTTACAGTTTTTATAGCACAAACATCTTTTGGGCAAAATAAATCAAATATTTCTTCTATAGAAACATAGAGTTTTGTTTACTGCACATGATAATATCAACAGCTGTTGAATATCTGTCATGAGCATGGCAGAATTTGGTGACAAACTTTTTAAATAAAGATAAAAGTTTGTCACCAAATGCTGCCATGCTCATGACAGATATTCAACAACTGTTGAGATTAGCATGGGCAGAAAACAAAACTCTATGTTTCTATAGAAGAAATATTTGATTTATCTTGGCCAAAAGATGTTTGTGCTATAAAAACTGTAAAAATACTGCCCTAAACTCACGCTCAATAGCACTCCACCTTAAGCGAAAATGTGTACAGTTCTTAAAGAATTACAATTCATGGCTTAACTCAAATATTTTCTACAGTAGTTTTACAAGTAGGAACAAAAACGAACTTTTTATTTCCCTCTAGACACCATCCTTAGATAAATTATGTGAAATATGGAGAGAAGGATAGGTGGAGGGGCGGATTCTTTGTTAGTCATGTCCAATACGTGCTCAGGAATAAATAAATGTAAGCTGTCATACGCTAAAAACGGTAGCAAACATTCTTAATGTAATAGGTTTCAGTTTACAAAAGAAATAAGCCGGTGTCATTAAATTCTTTAATAACCAATAAATTACTTTTTAGTATTTTTTTTTAAAACTTAGCATACATCCTTTCATATTTGAAAAGAAAACAATCAGGAAAAAAATTCACTTTAAGACGGCAATGTCCCAATGGGCAGATAAAAAAACACCTTATGTACTTTTTTAATTATATCTTTTTTATTTTTATTTAATTTTACTCACCGCGTCTTAGCACCCTTTTGGATTATATGCTTATATTAATTACGATGATGAGCACGGGATAAGAAAGGTAGAATTTCAAAGGAATTTTACTAGCATTTACGTGTATAGAAAGTGGGAAGTCATTTAGGAAGGATTCTCTTCATTACACACAATAAAGATTTAAACCCCGATATTCCCATCACCGAACATCCAGTTTAACATGAGAGTGACGAGTTTAACCATGCGACTACCGAAAGGGGTAACGTTTAAAAAAAATAAAAAAATAGTACGTTCAACCTGATGGCTAGTATCTAGGTTGCAGTAGTCTATAGGTAATTAGATCATATTAGTGTTGAGAATAGGAGGTAAAATAAAACTCATTTCAAAATTTACAGTTTATAATATTATTACTATAATATGTTTGTTGTTTAGTTGATACATTGGTTTGGTTAAGTGTAAGACAAAGTTAACTGGCCTCAACTTGACCAAAACTTAAAATAAAGACAAAAAAAAAAAAATACAAATCACAAAGTTAAAAACTACCACTACTTCACCTAGAAGAGATTCGAGCTTGAACCTTTCTATCATCAACTATTATTATTATTATTTAGCACCGCGTCTTAATACCCATTTGGGTTATACGCTTTAAGTACTAATTACTCTAATGGATTAGGAATGGGGAAGGTTGAATTATAGGAAGTGAACCTGCATTTGCATGGAGGGAGAGTGGAAAACCATTTAGGACCCCCCCCTGTTCACCCGACCGAGATTCGAACCTCGATCTCCCCGTCCTCAGCAGTCGAGCTCAACACGACTAGCGCGTTAGCCAACTACGCCACCGAGGCCGGTATCATCAACAATAAAGTCTAATGTGATCCTGACACATTAGATAGAACGACCAATGATACAGATTCTAAGCTTGATACACATTTTTATTTTAACCTGGAGTTAAGGCTATATCTTGTAGTTTGGGAAGTACAATGGCTCCCAACCCAAACCAGACCGACTACAAAACCGAAGCTTCATTAGTTGGCGTGTGTAAGAAACGAGTTGTCGTGTAATAAGACGCAATGTCTTCTTGTCGAGCTATTAAAGCGTTAATACAAGGGGACCCTACTCAACTGATCCTTCGTCTGCTCCGTTCAACACGGTTCAAACGCCCGACCTCCCAAAACGGGGGCTAATATTGACTTTTAACCATTTAATGACTTCATTAAGGGGGGAAAGACGTCACTTCTCAGCTGAACTGCAGATTCGGATGTTTTCTCTTAAATTGTCTGACCCGGGTTCAATTCACCTATGGTTTACAATCTCCTCTAATATAATGTGATGTGT
Organism: Timema cristinae; assembly: GCA_039000515.1. NCBI lineage: Eukaryota > Metazoa > Arthropoda > Insecta > Phasmatodea > Timematidae > Timema > Timema cristinae. The sequence continues at coordinate 29,155,237 of JBCFYV010000935.1, forward strand.
GGTAATATTTATAACCCGCTCCTTTCACAATGATGGATAATTGACCGTCGGAGGACTTGGTGTTGTGCATGTTCTAGAGTTAAGCTAGCTTTAAGTCGTTTTCTGATTATTCGGTTGTCTTAGAAAGCATACGCTATATGGGCTATCCCTTATGAATTCTATAATTCTTAGTTCATTTCCTTAAAAATGTGTTCTACTTATCTTTTTTCTATAGATCAAGTCGGTGCTAGCATATTCGCACTAAATACTAAATACAATAATATACTTCTCACTTGATGTAAGTTTTTTTTTTTTGAGATAACATGGGATCTTCCATTTTCTTTTGAAAAGAATAGGAATGAATATAATAAACATATTGTTAGTAGTTTCAATAGTAGATTTGCGACTACTCAGGAGTAGAGGAGGTTACATAGTGATTAGTTACATACCCTGTAATCATCACAAGACATTATTAATACAAACAAGTCTCGCATATTACGGTGGTAAGAACATAAAACGTGAATGGGAGAATCTATAACCGTGTTCAGAATATTGACTGGCAAACCCAATGAGAATAGAACATTGGGAGGACCCAGACGCAGATGGGAGGAGAGCATTAGAATGGATCTTAAGGAGATAGGGTGTAATAAGGGGGACTGGATAGAACCAGCTCAAGAGAGGGATAGGTGGCTTATATTTGTAAGCGTGGCAATTAACTATCGAGTTACTAATACCATAGAGTAAGTAGTAATAATAATAATAGTAGTAGTATCAAGTAATTGAGACATTGGAACGTTTTCAGCGAAGAAATGAGAATAAGGTGGCCAACCGCAGCTGGTTTTATAGTTTATCCTTAAAATAAAAGTGCAAAAGACATATAAAGAGATCCGAACTGGCATTATAAAATATAATTACTATTTGAAGACAACTTGGGTGGATTCTACACACACACACAACACACACACACACACAAAAACACATGCCACAATAAAAATAAAATTATTTGTGAGTATAGATATATTATGCCTTAACTTTGGAAAAAAATATACAGGAGCTAGCACCAGTACATTTTAAGATGGTAGGTTCTGATAGGCTTTGGAACAAAATAGCGTATGAATAAAAATCAAGAAATGCATTTCCATAAAAATATTAGTTTGTTTGGCAATTATTCAAAATTTAGAAGTGACACAAGTCTTTTAATACATAAAAATAACATGTGACATTTATTTATTTTGTGCTCCTTGTCTTACTAATAATCCGGACTATCCCCATATTTAAACTGATGGGGTAGGGGTGAGAAAGGTTGAAATTAGAGGAAGCATACTAACATTTCTGTGAAGGAATGGAAGTAAACAATTATCATTATTATTATTATTATTATTATTATTATTCACCGCGTCTTACTACCCGTTCGGGTTATATGCACTTACGCTAATGTGTAATGGTAGGTGATTGTGAGATGAAATGGAGGACCTACAGCTTAACTACGAATCCGAACCACTCTGGATGCCTGGCATTCCACAGGTTCACAAGTTGTGATTAATACACGTTTTGTCAGAGGTGAAGGAAGGGTTTGGCAATCAAATCAATCTGTGCCGGGACCGAGGATTGAACCCCGGCCCCAGCACAGAAGTCCAAAACCTTACCCCTAGACCACCAGGTTACCCAAGTAAACAATTGAAAGGAAAACCACTCTCTGTACACTCATCCGAGATTTGAGTCTCGACCTCCTCACCACCAACAAACCAGCAAAGGTGAGTCAGACACCTTAGCTAACGTGTTCACTGACGTGTGTTCTAATAATAATAACCCGTTTCGTTGGCCGAATGGTCTAAGGCAGCGATTTTTAACCGGTGGAGAGAGGGGGGCTGCGAAAGGTTTGTTTGGGACCTCAAAAAAATAATTTAAAATTATATTTCCTTATTACTGAAGTCAATTATCTTAAATTTTACGTTTTGGAAAAAAGAATTCGAAGCTTGTAAGTACGGTAGACACTCGATTTTCTGGGTAATGAAGCTGAGGGGAAGCACGGATAATATAAATCACAATTAGTACAAATAATCCCCATTTATTTTACCATCACAATTACAAATTTGTTGCCCTTTGTTTCTACTTATTTATGCGAAAAAGGATTTTCCACAATAGTAAATATTAAAACGAAGCAGCTAAATCGACTCCGAATCTACTCCTGCATGCGAATTGCATTATATAATAAAATAATAGACAAATTAATGGAAAGTGTTGAAGAGCAGAGGTCCCATTAAATACATTTAGGTAAATTAATTTATATTTTTTATTTGTTTATTATAATCCGTAAATAAAACCACTATTTTAGAATACATCCAAATTGCTAATTAATATGTTAGTAAAAACTAGGAAGCCGTGAAAAATACTTTACAATATTTAAGGCAGTGAACTAGACCACTGGAAGGTCGAGGTTCGAATCTAGTTCGGGTGTACTGAGGGTGGTTTTCCATAAATTTGCTTTCAACACTCTCTCTCCACGCAAATGCGGGCACACTTAATCTAAATATAAACTTCCTAATCCTTCCTAAAATGTAATTGACTTATGTGCTTTCATTGGAATTACTATTACTCTAATGGAGTAGGGATGAGTAAGGAAGTATTTTATAAGTAATCTACCTGAATTTACGTAGAAGGGGAGTGGAAAACCATTTAGGGAAACCACTTTCAATCGAACCAACTGGGATTTGAATCCCAATCTCCTCAAGCCAGTCTAACATGAGAGTGACGCCTTAGACCGTTAGGCCACTGAAAGGGGAGAATTGCTATTTTATTTTTTACATTCTTATTAATATTGGCCAGTAATGTCTAAATGGGTCAATTTATTAATAAAATGGGACAAAACCAAGATCACTTATAAATTAAACGCACTGGTTATAGTGTGGATAGATGTTAAACAAGATTAGGGATATATGGTCCCAAGCTCTGCCGCTTGGAATCGAAACCTGGATATAGATTGCTAACCTCTCACCTAGTTTCGCCAGTATCTTACTTGACTCAGAGTCAACAAGAACATTAATTGAAGTGTTCCGAAAAAATTATACAATACGGGACCTAAACAGCTTAGACAATATTTTTTCGTCTCCCCTTAAAATCTGGAAGATATCAACTTTTTTTCTACGTTGTCTCTTATAGTTTTAGAAACCGTTTCGTTAGCCCTTTTTTTACCACTCTTTCTTGTTCTTACATTTTAGTTTTAAGGCGAAGCTTTCCTAAATCAAAGAGAAATAAAGTCCTTTTTTTGTGTGAAACGTTTAAGGAGTTTTTTCCCCCTAAACATTGTGTTTTACTACCTGTTCGGGTTATACGCATGATCATTACGCTAATGGGGTAAGGTTGAGGAAGGAAACATTTTAGAGGAGAGCTAGCCACATTTGCGTAGAAGAAGAGTGAGACACCATTTAGGGAAAACCACCCTCAGTAGACTCGACTGGGATTCGAACCCCGTAATCAGCAAGCCGGTCTAACACAAGAGTGATCATTCGGCCAATGACGCGGGTCTAAAGGCTATACACATTTAATTACACTGATGGGATAAGTATGGAGAAGGTAAAATGCTAGAGGAAATGTATCTCATTTGTGCCAAGACAAATTGGGAAACCACATAGCTCTCTGACACCCCTCCCAAACTGGAATTCGAACCCCGACCTCTCTACCACCAGCATATAAGATTTAATCCTCGTGTTCACCTGTCCTGTTCATGGCTACACATTTCAAATGGGATACTACGCGCACAGATGGGCAAGTAGGTAAAGGCCTCAGTATAGTCTTGTCTGGTTTTGCCGGTGACGGTGAAGTTTGGGTTCGAATCAGAGGTGATGTTTTAATAAATTATATAAGCAAATGCTTATATTGTTTCCTCTAATTTTTTTTGTGTGTGAGTGTACCACGAACAAAAGAAAGGTTGAGAACCACCGCTCCAAATTTCCAATGGGCCTTCCAAACACGGTATGTTGGTTTGTCTTAGACCTGATGATGGCTGAATAGCGAAACATGTCGTCAATAAACTTCAATCCAACGAAGAAATATTAAGGAGAAGAATTAACGAACATAGCTAAGGAACAGTTTATGATGAGCACTTATTAACCTAATTTCATTTTATCAAAAAATATCTATCTATCTTATATTTAATACATTCTGATGTTTAATTGTATTTTAGGACTACTGTTTTTTGATCAGAAACTGAATGATCCTAAATAGGCTTAAATTTAACTTATCAATTTACTTTCTTATTTTTACTCAGAACTGTAATTTCACATAGCTTATGTGCAATAATTTTAACATATTACATATTAACTAAATGTTCATCTAATCATTATATTACAAATTCTAATCTAATGTTTGAATAAGGCCTATTTTGTTTTTAATAGGATTACTGTAATTATCTCTTTCTCAATTATTATATGTGGTGATCCTAATTATATTTTTTAATTTTTAACTTATAAAACAATTCCACATTAACCTATTTTCAACTTATCTAATATTCTCACAAGCTCGTTCCTTACATAATATTCTCAATTCCTAAAAATGGTTAAATTCACACACCAAATATTTGCAATATTTGTCAGCACACATGCGTGTTTCTGCTCATGAAAAGGAATTAAATAACCCGAGCGATCACATTTACCGATACGTATTTGTCATATATTTTGAACGTGACTCCAACAATAGATCTAAAACCACTCCTACACTTGATGCCAGTATGAAGCTTCAAATCTTTGGTAATAAAGAAAAAGATAAGTCTTAACACTTTATGTAAGCTTAATTTTATTTTTATCATATTAAAGGTTTTCAAATTGAGATTTTTCTATTTAAGATGGTGACAAATATTGAACTCTCTGAAATGCAGCTCTTCTCTTTATTTTCAATGTTCAATGTGACCCTATGATCAAACGAGTTTGACACGCTTGCAATAGAGTAAGCAAGTGAGTATGTATATAGCATGGATGAGTGGTATCACGGGGTGTCCCTTATTATATTATTAAATCCCCCCCCCCCCCAAGGAGTGAAGAGTGAGCACTCAATGGTGAAGGAAAGTCTCTTTCTGGTGTATGGCTGAATCGTCCTAAGAAGTAACCTTTAGGACATCGAATCGTAACCGAATGAAAAATCCCCGTAAGGCAACTTTATCGTCCGTCCAATTCTCCGTGTTTGGAAGGCCTATTGGGAATTTGGAGCGGTGGTTCTCAACCTTTCTTTTGTTCGTGTTACACATTATAGTTTGTTGCAAGTCCTCGCGCCTCACTGAATATGCAAGTTGGTGATTATAAGACAGGCAGCCATACGCATGCGCAGAGAGACTTTTCTCAGTTGAACAGGAAATGCATATGTGTGTGTGTGTGTGTCTTCTCTATTATAGACCACAAATTGAACTTGTGTGTAAGGAATGACAGGATTATCATTAATCGCTCATATTCTTTGAGAGTAAGCCACTAAGTTATCTGGAATAATGATTTATTAAAGCTTTCAAAATTTGGTCTTTAATTTCTTTAAAAAAATTAATATAGAATTAATATTTTTTTCTTTATATTCATAAAATGAAGAGTTTGTTTGTCTATCACGGGCATTCCGTGATATCTACCATAGCAGATGACTTAAATTTGGAAAATTAGTAGCCTTTATGCACTTCTAAGCTGAAACTTTATAAATTTTTGATCAAATATCTTTTTTATTAAATTCTGTGTAGGAAAAAGTAAAATGAATAGATTTATTTTTCTGTTTGTTTGAAGCAAATAAATGAATTGCGTGGTTATCCCTGGAAAAGCCGGGTATTTATGCTCGTCAACAATAATATAAAACAACCTACTTTAATTTGGGGATAGAATGGTAAAATCATAGTGAAAGTCACATTTAGAGAAAGACCCCTACCTAATCTTTAGTAGGCCTACATCTAGCCTGTATTCAAACCCTGACCCACCAGCACATAGCGATCAAGTGCGACATGACCTTGGACCAAACTTCAACCTGTGTTATTATTCAAGTATAATTCAGAAGAAGTTAAATCTAGCCTTTATATTTCATGATTAGTTATGGGCATGGCCGCCTCGGTGGCCGCATGGTCTAATGCGTCTCTCTCTCAATTGTACTAGACTGTTGATAACAGGGAAGTCGGGGTTAAAATTGTGGTCAGGTGTATTGAAGGTAGTATTTTCCTAAATGGTTTACCACTATCCCTCCGGGCTAATGGGGGTATACTTACATTGGATCAAACCTTCCTCATCCCTAATACATTAGCGTAATTAATACATTAGCGTACAGCCCGAATGGATAGTAAAATGTGGTGTTAAAAATAAGAGACTCAAGCTTGTCAAGTCTAGTTTCCCGGTAACAGAGAGGTTGTGGTTTGAGTCCCATCCAGGTGTAATGAAGGTGATTTTTTACACTGCAATTGAGAACGTGGAGATCAAGGTTATAATCTCGGTCGGGTGAACTGGCCGTGGTTTTTTTCAAATTGTTTTCCACTCTCACTCCACGTAAATGTGAGTAAGTTTCCTATAAATATAACAATCCTAATCTCAAAAACCATTATTGTAATACGTACATAAGCGCATAGCCCCAGTAAGACGTGGTGCTAAATAAAAACTATGTATATTTCTCTAAACTCTCAGGCTATCTTCACCTTAAAAAAAAAAAATATTTTTTTACCCGCCTTGGAATTCGATAGGACAGTTCTCAACACTCTTCATTTCCTGTTGGGCCCCCAAAAAGAGGACGATTTCTTCCTTAGAGTTAAAAGAGTCGTATGTGTTATATATATTTGTGTGTAAGGCTGTGTTTTTGTTAGTGTTGTAGTATAATCGCCGCCACTTACATATACCTGCACGGTTTCTGCCTCAAGGAATCCCACCCACAGAGAATAACATACAGTCACCAACATTTACAGCTGCAACACAGATACACACACACACACACATTAAAAAAACTACCTAATTGATTATATTTTTTTTACCAAATAAAAAGAGCGATAAAAACAAGAGAAGTAAATTGTTTCTCAATAGCATGTTATTATTGAGTTTAAAATGGTAATAGGTGACACCTTAAAACACAATCATTATGATTGTATTATTTTACTTTTTGTTTTTAAATTATTATTTTTTTTAAAAAAAGGGAAGGTAACAAAAAAAAATCATTTTGGTGTGTGGCTTTGAGTAATTGTTGTTTCTACCCGTTTTAATAACACTTTTAAAAATTTCCAGGAAACAAATTAATTTTTGTGGAAAATTAGATATATACGTTTTGATCATTAATGTCGAATCATTAATAACAAACATAGTTATGTACAGTTGACTTAAATCACGATTAGTAATTGAAGGTTATCTACTGGGGGGGAAAGGAGTAGAGTCCCGTTTTAATTCAGATTGCTTTAGTTGTTTCAATTGTTAGACAATCAATCATGAGTCCTTTCTAATTCACTTTAGATTATGGTAAGAGAGGTAAGCCTATTTGTCTCATTTAAATTAATCAAAAAAAGTATTTGCTGAGGTCCTTTTGGGATTTGATATAGAAAAAAAATTGTAGTTCTGAAAAATGGGTGTAATGATGTTTTCCCTCTTCCCCTCTGTCTCCTTAAATTGCAAATACAAACAAATTTTCATAAGAAGGACATTTAGAATTATTTTTTTGCATTCAACCTTGAATTTTTTTTTTAAATTTACTTGTTTTTTATTTATCTTCCTACTCGTTCGGGCTATACGATTAAGTACTAATTACGCTAATGGGTTAGGAATTGTGAAGGCTACATTTAGAGGAAGTGAACCAGCATTTGCGTGAAGGGAGAGTTGATAACTATTTAGGAAAAAACACCCTCAGTTAACCCGATGGAGATTCGAACCTCGAGCTTACCTTCCTCAGCAGTCTAGCTCAACACGAAACTAGCGCGTTAGCTGACTACGCCACTGAGGCTGGTAACATTTTATTAGTGTTATTATTTTATAGGTATTGATAATATCTTATCAAAATAATTAATTATTACAAATAACAATACTTGACGTATGAACATTGATCACTATATTTGATTAAAGTAACAACATTTTTGCTAAAGTGAGTTATGAATGGACATAGCTTAAATCTAGATTTTTTTTATCTTTACATAAACGTATCAATACGTCAAGGCATTTGATCTGTAGCTGTCAATTTTGATCGATACTCTCAGCTGATATGAAGTAATACTAATAATATTGTAGCATTTTATCAATGTTGAATGAAAAAAAAAGTTTATATGTTCTTAGAGGTGCTCCAAATATCCATTTGTAGAAAAACAAGTTATAGGTAAAATAATCATTCAGTGTTGGTTGCGTCTGTAGGTGTTAGCACCCACGTGTGTTTGAGCCAACTTTATATTCAAATACTTTTTATTGTTATAATGAAGGTAAATGTTTGTATTTACAAAATTTGTTTATGCTACTCCCTTTAAAAAATATTTAATTTTTGTTTTATTTCCCCCCCGGCAGAATAGATATATCCGATCAATGACTAACCTAACCTAACCTAGCCTAACAACATTCCTTCATATTAGTAGTTCTGAAACAGGACCAATCAAAATATAAACGTCATATACGTCCTCTTAATGACTTAAAGTTGCTAGTATTAAGCCTTTGACTCACCGACGGGCGTGAACACTTACGGTTTATTTTAGGTGGGTGCTAAGGCCTTCGATTTTCCAAAAAGCGCTACCAATACGCCACCAAAATAATACGGTAAAAAGCTGTCTATAAAAAAATATAAACACTTTTTTTGGCCGACAAAATTGAAAATGAAACTATTCTTTATATTATTTGTGTCATTTAAAATGTATTTATACTATCTATCATTAGTGATAGCTACAGATCTCATTAGTGACAGCTACAAACTACGTGATTTGACGTATGAATATAAGAAAGTAGTTTAAGTAACTTTTGTAACTGCCAAATACTGTCCTTCCTAGATTTATTCTTAACTAAATTTATTACCAGAGCTATCTGGCTTCTTATCCAAGAATTTATGGAATCCAATACACATTGATCTTAGCTTGGAGTTATGAGGAAACCTTCTTTTCTTTCAAATGAGTAATAAATACACGTAGTAGACGAAATATTTATGACTCAATTAAGTGTAATATAATTCTTCTTCTTACACACCACAGTGACTGCCCGCTACAACCATTTAGAATGAACTGATTTAAATAAAAAGAGATTGACCATAATTTTTACCGTCATAATATATTATCTTTAATAAATCTGTACGACTGGAAACTTGAAGCCTTGTTAATCTTTCTAAAACACATAATATTGAGTTTATCTATATTATACAATATTTTATCAGAAGAAATTTAGTATTCTAATTTGGACCTTGAACTCAGGATTTACAAGTACATATATTTCTAAACTTTGATTTTTATAGGAAGCTCACTTCTTAAAACCAACATTGATTGAATGTCACTAAAATTTGTCATTCTAGAAATATGTAATATTTTATTTATTAGTTATAAAATCAATTTAAATATTTATCAAAACTGCCAATAACACTTTATAATGGATTACTATATAATTTATATTTATATAATTATTTAAAAGTACTAAGAATGTAATTAATAAAATTATAATATATTTTGCTCTGTCATTGTGGCTGCATTAGTTTCCAGTTTTTAAATGACCGGTTTCTTATGAAAATCAAACTGTAGTTTATATCCCATCGGTGTCTAAAACATTTAGTATTTTATTTCCGCCCTGTTAGTTACTATAATAATTTCTTCACTTAATTTTTAAGTCGTGTTTATAAAGTGCCTATTAAAAATACCACAAATAAAATAGATCAACAAATAAGAGTGACCATGTGAGTTATCCAAATGGGGGTGAATTGGAGTCTCATGTTACGGTAGTGTGGCACCCTCTCCTCCCTGAGAGAAAATTTCAGGAATTTAACCTTGTGGAAGGGAATTTATAGGGCCCCTACACGATCAGTCAAACCGTCAATCTTAATAAAGTAATAATTAATACTGACAGTATGATTGATCGTGTAGGGGCACTATCAGAGCATCTGAACATAATTCTGAGCTTTATGAGAATGTAATATGTATAATTATGAGTTTAAAGATCTAATTTTAGCAAAAAGGTTTCTCAAAAATTAACAAAAAATATAACTTAGTTGTTGCTGGAACACATTGAAAAGGAACATTATATTTTCCCCAAGTTTATTGAACAGATCAAAACGAAAATAAAGCTGTTGAAGAGGGAATAGGAAGAAATCTACGTTTTATAATTTTATCTCTGTTAACTCGGTTATTGATGATTCAAACTTGTTGATAACAAATTACAGAAAAATCCCACACACGCAATTTAATTTTTCCATAATTAAAAATAATGTTGATATTCCAGAGTGACAAAGGGGGCTAGATTCCCCTTATCCCTCATTTATAGGTGTCCATGCTAACAAAGTGACCGTAGTGTTTTTTAGATGACAGAAGGACTTGATATAAGGGGTAAGGATAAGGCGGGCCACTTAGTGTAAATGCACCCACAAAAAAAAAGTGTATAAAGAGAAAATCTCATTGAAAAAGAAAATCACCATTATTGGAAAACTATTAAAGTGTATACAGCTGAGATTCAACGCTGACCTTTCAACCAATGAGCGTTTATCACCAAAGAATGGTTGATTAGCGCTGCTGGTGACAAAAAAACAACAACTGTTTATTGTGATATTGTATGCACAGTTAGCAATATTTATTATTCATGTATTAATTAGTACATAAAATATATTTCCATATTTAATGTGAGGTGAAAGGAAACGCGAATTAAGGTAAGAATTTTTAGAGTTTTTATAACAATAAACGTACATCCATTTGACCAAAATTAGTAAAATATTGCTTATGTAGAAGCTTTTTTTTTTAGAACCTAGTCTTACTGCCGGTTAAGATTGTACGTATATATACCAACCATGATAGTGAGCTTAATATGAGGAAGTCTAATTTATAGGAAGTGTACCTACATTTGCGTTGAGGGAGATTGGAAAAACATTTGGGGAAAAATAATCTTCAGTGCACCCGACCAAGATTCGAGTCCCAATCTCCCTGTCAATTTTCTTTTTATAGTAATTTGATCAGTTATTGAATATTTGACATGGATTAAGGCGACAATCGGCCAGTTTTTTAAATGAAGATAAAAATGTCCTGTTGAAATTTCGTAGTGCCCATGACAAATAACTTATTCAATAGTTATTTATCTCACTATTTGTATAGAATTAAACAAAAAAGCAAATTCTTAAGAAATAAGAAAAGGTTTTTTGCTATAAAAGCTGCAAAAATACTTACCATAGCTCGCCTTCCTTTCAACGCTACCTTAATGAGAGATTTTATAAATAGTGTTCTTATGTTTACAAACCAGCAAATGCGTTAATTGGTTGCGACTTTGTGAATTAATTCTTCCCTCTTCCCTTCGTGTTAAAAACGCCGTGTGAAAGGAACTGTAATTTATTAAAATTCTCATCGTGGTGCGGTAGATTATTTAAAACGGCACTCTTAACCGGGACATTGGTAAGCTCAAAAGAAAACTTAGCCCTCCCGTATGACTAAAGTGCTAGAACGGTAACCCACGAGCATAAGGGACTAGCGTTCGACTACCGTTGGCACTGACAAAAATATCTCCTCTATTTTTGTAGGTACTTCTTGTCCTATACAATCAACCGTTAGTGACAAATTTTCATAAAAAAGGGAGGTGATATTTAGAAAAGTTACTAGATCTCCTTTCACTTATTTATATGTCAAGTCATTTTATTAGAAACTATCACTTTTGACTAATTGTATTCATACTAAAATAACAACAAAAGAAAAATATTGTCAATGTTGGTAGCAAAAAAATATTTTCACATTTTCTAAAAGGCCCTATCTATGGTAGTTGTACTTTAATTGTAAGCTAGGAAAATGTAGGCTATACATGCTCAGGGACTGGTAAAGTAAATTAAACCTTTTTAGCTTTTGGAAAACTCGAGGGGGTGGGGGTAGCAAGCCTTATACTATGCGTTTTATTCCTCTCAGTCCATAGTCGGTAGTAGTTTCTATCTACTTACACAATTATTTTATTGCGTTTATCAAGATCACACTGAATGCATTAAAATTTGCCATAGATTGACATATTTACTATGATGGCAGAAGAAAAACTGTAGATACTCATCACTGTCTTAATTTGTGTTTGTTTATAAAGTTGTTATTCACCCCACACCCACCAGTCGCGCTAGTTGTCCACGTGTCCTTGCCCTGACCGTGGTATTAGGCTGCCAGGACTCGTGAGAAGGTGGCTGTACATCCGCCCGGGTCGATTTCACCCGCTCGGCCCGACCAAGTATATATAACAATGTAACAGAGATAAATGATGGTCATCTTGGGAGGTCCTTCCACAGAACAAACTTAACCTACTTGCGCGAATAAGGTCTTTGGAGAAGGGGAGAGAAGAGGACGACGCCTCATTCGGGAAACATGCAATTCATGGTGTTTTATGGTTTGTGAGAGGAAGGAGAAAGGGAGGAGGGTGAAGGAAGTTGGTCGATTTCAAATGCTTTAAATAAAAAAAAGGCTTTTGATGGCTTGTACGTAAAGCTGTAAACATATTTTCTTTGAATACCGCTTATAAAATTTCTGGATTACGGTCACTTGAAACTTTTGCACTTTTTAAGCAATATTATGATAAATATGTGCTACCATGAATATTTTATAATTGAGCCTTAATTATTAGTTTCCTGTACATATAATAAAATATTTTTTTTTAAAAAAGTTGACGTGGAAAAGGGATAGGAATATCACAGTGATTAATTTTTTTAATAAAAATACCTCAAGCGCACCCAAACGAGATTTGGAACCCACCCCTCCCCATCGCTGGTAATCCAATGTACTAGCTGGCATAATCTCGGGTAGACATGCACTGGACTAATATTACGATCAAATATTTACAGACACAAATAACGAACTCTTCGTTACCTTACCTAATATAACATCAGACAGACATGTGCTGAGCTAATATTAAAATCAAAGATTTCCAGACAAAAATATCGGACTCTACCCTACATAACCAAACCTAACTTCTGGTAGAAACATACTGGACTTAATACTACGACCAAAGTTTGTAGCTCTCAGACTTTTTAATAGTGCACAGCAATACAAGTACAGTAATAAAAATCATAAATTAATACAACTCCAAGTAAGTAATTTTCAGCTTCCCCTTAAAACGTACAATATATCTAGCCACCAGCACTGGTGAGCACGCGGAATAAATGTCAAGCTCCCCTGGTCTGGTTTGTCAGTGATGCGGAGGTTGGGGCTAGGATCCCGGCTGGGTTTATGGGGGTGAGTTTTCCTACTTATATTCCCACTCTATTTACAAACAAATGCAGGTACAGCTCTATAAGATCTACCTAGATCATCCCTAGATTATTAATGTAATTAAATGCCATAAAGGTAGGGATGTAGGGAACGAATAGAAAAGACAGTGTTTTTGCAGTTTTTATGGCAACACTTTTTTTTTTGCCAAAATAAATGAAGCATTTCTCCAATAGAAACAGAGAGTTAAATTTTCTTCCCATGGGGTTATCAACGGTTGTTGAGTATCTGTCATGAGCATAGCTGCGTTAGATAACTTTTTAAATTAAGAGAAAAAGTTGTCATTAAATTACAGAAAACCCTCTACAGATATTCAATAAATGTTAAGGTCACCGTGTAAATAGGATTAAAATCTATGCTGCTATTGGAGAATTACTCGATTTATTTTGGCAAAAAAACAAACAAACAACAACACACGTTGACATCTTGTAATGTGAGGAATGCCAGGTCTCCACAGTGGTTCGGATTCCACGTTAAACTGTAGGTCCTCCATTTCATCTCACAATCACCCTACCATTACACATTAGCGTAAGTGCGTATAACCCGAACGGGTAGTAAGACGCGGTGCTAATAATAATAATAATAATAATAATAATAATAATAATAATAATAAAATAAAAATAATAATAATAAAACACACGTTTTGATACAAAAACTGAAAAAACTAACCTTTTCTCGCGTCCCCTACACTCCCATCTTAACCCGTACGGGTATCAGACACAGAGAAAATAATAATAATAAAAACTAACATATCAAATGGAGTGAAATCAATCAGTTAGTCGAGAAATTACAGGTTACGGCATGTCCAGACGTACTCACCACTCATCACTAACGACCGCCTGGGGACAGATCACTGCCAACTCTATATACCTATCATTTATTTCCCCGCCAATAAATACTTACATTAGCATCATGATTCACAGTGACCCAATCATTTCTCGAGTGTACCTTGGGCTGTAAAGCTATAAATTATCACTAGATATACATTCCTTCCACGTAGCAAGATGTCTCGATGTCTCTTAGAACTACATTTTTTTTATGTGTGTAGAGGAATGTAATAAAAATGGTTTCAAGTTTCGATGACACAGAAATTCCATTTATTTAAAAAAAAATTATTTGGTTATTAAAACCGTGACATGTACTATTTAGGTTGTCGTGGTGCACAAAAAAACAAGCTATATTATGTATACGGACTGATTAATTGAAACATCGGGAAGTTATATTTACATATTTTATATATTCACTGACATAATAATCCTGAAATTAAATTATTTTAGTATCCAATTGTAGTAAACTTGTTTTCTTAGAAGATAACAAAATGTGACATCCCAACTTTCGAAATGTTTAGAAACAAAAATAAAAATTGTCAAATATTAAAACATGGTAGCTCATTGTATATCTATTCACCACTATTTCCATACCACCCAGCAGTTCTGTCTTCATATTTACACTAATGACTAATGAGGTAATAAGAAGGAAGTGTCTGCATTAGCTTGGATGAATAATGAGGAACCATTTTAAAAAAATCATCTTAATATACGGAGCCGGGATTAAAACCCCGATCTCCCCGTCTTCAGCAGGCCAGTATAACACGAGAATGACGCCTTAAGGTGCGGCAGAAGGGCGCACGAGTAATTTTACAGTTTTTATAGCATTACATTTTTTTGACCAAAATAAATCAAATATTTCTTCAGTAGCAATGTAGAGTTTAATTTTCTGCACATGCTGATATCAACAGATCTTGAATATCTGTCAAGTGTGTCCTGGAATGCTGTCAAAACCTTTTAAATAAATAGAAAATATTTTGACAATATTCCAGGACACACTTGACAGATATTCAAGATCTGTTGATATCAGCATGTGCAGAAAACTAAACTCTACGTTGCTACTGGAGAAATATTTTATTTATTTTGGTCAAAAAAATTATATTCTATAAAAACTGAAAAATACTTGCACTCCATTCTGCCGCACCTTAAACAACTGGGACATTGGAGTGGATTTCACAGAAGTGAATTAAAGTGGGGATTTAAGGGACGTGAGATAGGGCCAGTGTTTTTTTTCAGTTTTTAGAGTAAATAATTTGTTATGCCAAAATAAATCAAATATTACTTCATTAGAAACATAGAGTTTAATTTTATTCACATCGGGATATCAAAAGTTATTGAATATCAGTCATAAGCATAGCGGCACTAGACGACAAACTTTTTAAATTAAGAGAAAAGTTGTCATTTAATTCCAGGACACCCATGACAGATATTCAACAAGTGTTAATACCACCATGGCAGGAAAATTAAGCTCTATGTTTCTACTGAAGAATCGTTTGATTTATTTTGACCAAAAAAGGCTTTGATGTAAAAATTGCAAAAATGCTTACCTTTTTTTCGAATTCCCTACATCCCCACCTTAACTATCGGATAACTATGCATTGCGTCTGTTCTATAGAAGTCAGCTTTTTAGTTCTTCAGTTGTTGTTTCGGTAAATATTCGTAGGAAAAAAAAGGGATATTCACAGGATATTTTTATATAAACCTGCATCGGTGGGCATGTGGACTCATTGTTAGGTTCATCTAGTCTGATTTACTGGTGACGGGAACACAAATGCGAGTGCATTTTATCTCAATTTTACATTTACATTCAAACGCCACTGGCGTAAAATGTGTTCAGCCCGAACTGGTATCAAGATGGATTGGGAAAAAATAGATCTTAGCTGTCAAAATTAAGATAACATGCGGTATTCTAGCCAACTTGATCATTTATTGATGTTTTAAATTCATTCTACTGGTAAAATTGTTATTGAGACTCATAGTTTATAAGCGTAAGCTCAAAGTGTAAAACCGATTTGAGCTAAAACAATATTTTAAAGCTTAAGGAGATTAGCCCTATCGAGTGCAAGTCTAAAACCTATTTTATGGGATGGTGGG
This sequence comes from Timema cristinae, assembly GCA_039000515.1. NCBI lineage: Eukaryota > Metazoa > Arthropoda > Insecta > Phasmatodea > Timematidae > Timema > Timema cristinae. Next base: position 29,171,503 of record JBCFYV010000935.1, read on the forward strand.
TGGGAGGGTGAAAGGCATTGCGTGGCTTCACAATCGACCAAAGTATCCTTCCGCTTCAACAAGAACAGATGGATAACGAAAACCGTAGATGGCGTTAGCTACCAGACAGGTCTTACGGAAAAATCAGTTTTCTCAAGAGCAAGTGAAATGTTCATGTTAATATTTTCAACACCCCTTCTAAGATAATGTATCGATGTTTATTAATTTCTACATTTTCTTATTTTTTGTTATGAATACAGCAGTTTTCTATTGAAAAATGTATTTTTTATCACTATTTTACCATTGTTAAAATTATAGAGGAGGTTTTTATATAAAAAGTATAACTTAATCCACATGATTCTATTCTTGAAAAAACAGTCTCTGAGAAGAGAATTGCAAAACAATAAAAATTCTTTAAGATAACCGTTTGTTCCTATTTCTCTGAATTTCCACGACAGAGGAAAAGGACCAATCACCTTAACATCTCATCACTATGTCAGAAAGTGAAAAACTGTAGCATGTGACAATACAATAAAATATCTTTCTTTATTTACCTTTGGGAGTCAAACCAGGGTCCTTCAGAATTGTAATTGGTCTTTATGGCCACTTAACCTAAAATGGCTGCATGATAAAAACGGTACTGATGTCTGTCGTAAACCTTTCAGCTTATAATTACGAAATAACCAACATTTCACAGTTTAACTATTTATTTATTTTCTTGAAATCAAAATGTAAATGTCCTGTCAAATATAATGTCATTAAAATAAAAAGACTTTCATATTCAATATGACTTGCGTGCCACAATACCCCCTCCCCTCCCCCCCATGTCGCTCTTAATACCCTTCTACTTTTCAATAAAAAAAAAAGGCCCCCAGTTTTGATCCACTTAAAACCCAGGTGGGCCTCCCACCTGTTTATCTAATGTTAGAAAATCTTCTACCATTCAAAAATAATCTAACTAAGGTTTCTTATTGAACAAACAACGTTAACTCCAAGATTAACAAATATTACTATTTACTGTTCGGTAAGGCTGTGTTGGTTTCCACTTAAAGCTATAAGTAAGTTAATATTCGTTCTTGTCCGCTGGACGCAATATTCTTACTAACATAAAGAGCCGCACAGCAAAGCGTGGATTAGAACAGGACATCATGTGTACGTCCTCTAATGTCGTCTGAACTTACATAAGGCCCTCTTGCCTGACAAGACAACACACAGGACACAGTGCTGATACACTTATAAAACAGACCACACACATACATAAAGCGCGGGGCAAAAACTATTTATATCCATACTCATCCAAGCACTATAGCAGATAAAACAAAAAATAAGAAATTACAACGTACATTTTTACTCTTTCCCCAACCCCAATAAACCTGAACTAGATATATCTACTACCTATGTTTATATACAACGAATCAAGAATTATTTCAGACGAACTATTTAAGAATAAGTTCACTATCAATGTGTGATTTTTGTTATAAATACACTCTACTACGTTTTTGTATAGTGGTAGCTGTTCTAATTACTTATATATACTTACTCTTATAGATAAAGTATCGTAATCATGAACTCTTATCTTTTTACTTTCTCTCGAAACCTCGTAGAGAAAGTATTGGGATCGTCAAAAAAATCAAACTTGAGATTTTGATAAATGTCGACGTTTCATGACACCCTGAATCAAAAAAAGGGGTATTCGCAAATGCCGTCTGTCAGTACCTCAGGCTAGAGCCGAAACTATTTTACAGATTGGGCTAAAACTTGGTATCTGGAGTTTTCATAATATCCTCCGGAGATATCCAACCCTTAATTTAAGGGTAGTTTATTGAAGGACGAAAATAGAAAAAAAAAAAAAAACAGATTATCTCAAAACTTGCACAAACAATTTTTATTAAATTGTATATCTAGACACTGTTTATCATTATAAATAAAATGGCAGTTCTAATTTTTTCATGAAAATTACTTTGAGGGTACATTACATAAGATTATTATTATTATTATTAGCACCGCGTCTTACTACCCGTTCGGGTTATACGCACTTACGCTAATGTGTAATGGTAGGGTGATTGTGAGATGAAATGAAGGACCTACAGTTTAACGTGGAATCCGAACCACGGTGGAGACCTGGCATTCCCCACATTCACAAGATGTCTTTTCAGAGGTGAAGCAAGGGTTTGGCAATCAAATAAATCTGTGCCGGGACCGAGGATTGAACCCCGGCCGCCAGCATAGAAGTCTTACACCTTACCCCTAGACCACCATGTCACCTATTTCATAAGATAAATATTCCAATTTTCATTATTTATACGCAACCATTTGCGATACTAAATATCTTAGTATTGTAAAGTTGTGTTATTATCAAAAATGAAAATCTTTTATTTGGAATATATTTTTATGGAACCAATAGTTTATGAGCTATAAAAAATATATATATACACATACTTTTTATTCAAATCTTTGAAAATGAGTTTGATTATTATGCTCTTTGGTGGACAAGGAATAAAAGATGTTTCTTTTTTCTAAATTTTTCTGTAACAGTGTTCCTAGTTCCTAATGCCATAGAGCAGGAGTGTCAAATATACGGCCCGCAGGCCATATAAAGCCCGAGGGAGCGTTTAAACCAGTCCTACCAGAATTTTACTGGAAGTATTTGGATGATAAATATCTTACAATTAAAATGAACGCAGCTAAAATACTATCACTGTTCGGAAGTTAATTAATTTGTGAACATTTTTTCTCCCTTTTAAAATGGAATAAATCCAAGTTAAGAAGTCAGCTTATAGAACAACATTTACAAAGCACAATGAATATTGTTTCAATTAAAGATATATCTCCAGATTTTGATAATTTAGTGAATGGGAAGCGATGCAAGATTTCCAATAAACAGTAGCTGTGGATAAGTTACTATCCTGACATTTTGTTTTAAATGAAAAATATTTGACCTTTGAGCTAAGTTTATTATTACTGTCTTAGTCATAACTATCGATTATTTTTATTTTAGCAATTATTTTTAATATTGTAAACTGACAATTTTTTTTCTTAAATTGGCATTTTGCATCCTCATTGAAAGAAAATATGTTACTATTATTTATTATTATTATTTAGCACCGCGTCTTACTACCCGTTCGGGTTATACGCTTTAAATACTAATTAGTCTACGCTAATGGATTAGGAATTGGGAAGGTTGAATTAGAGGAAGAGAACCCGCATTTGCGTGGAGGGAGAGTGGAAAACCATTTAGGGAAAACCACCCCCAGTTCACCCGACCGAGATTCGAACCTCGATCTCCCCGTCCTCTGCGGTCTAGCTCAACACGACTAGCGCGTTAGCCAACTACGCCACCGAGACGAGTAGTATTTTACTAGAAATAAGTTTACTTAGAGGAAAAAAGGTAAGATTTTTAATTCTGTATTAACATTTAAAATTTATAATATAATTAATAAAAATACCTATGTGTGGCCCTAAATGCCTCCTTGATGATATAATGTGGCCCTCACGTCTGTTTGAACTTGACACTTGTGCCATTCAGTAAGTAACAGTGTACAATGCATTATTTCATTTAAGATATTTTGTGTATTGTTTCTTCAATGATGTATATATTCCGTTCACGATAGGTTTTTACCTGGATGACAGTTCGAAAATAATATGTTTAGGTTTTGGGTTGCCAACACTTGTAAAAGATCACAGTTTTGTTATAAATGTAAAGATATTTACTTACCTGTTATATATTACATTTAAAATAACGTAAACTTAAGTTTTCTCATACTATTTCATTTTTTAAAATAATTTCTTTTTATCCAACTCGAAACAATATTTTAAACATAATTAAAAGTACTTATTTTTAGTTTTGGAACGTTACTGATTTTGTGTACTATAGTGCACACATCAATATATTTTAATACAGGCATCGTATTTACTTGGAAAAGAGAAAATTGTTGTCATAATTTTTACATACAATAAATTATTTTATGATTATTTTATCGTATTTTGAAATATTTAACTGAATAAAATATTTTCATCAATTGCGTGTCTGCATCATTGTAAAAAACTTGTTCACCGTTATGTTCAATCATATGGTTTAGATTCGTCAGTTGGCATTTTGAAGCTTTGTTCGTTATAAGTTTTTGTGAAAGTGGTGTGAATATTTTTTAAGGGGAATAAAACTATAAATAAAGTTTGTGGCCAACCTCAAATAAATATATAAATAATATTGGCCTAAATTACTGTGGTTAACTATCACATTAATATATTACCATCTGTTTTCATTACAGTCATCCAAAGCGATATATGTCAGCTGTTGGCGTAGTGATATATTAGGGATTACTTCTAGTAACATTTCGAACTGTCATCCAGGTAAACTTAGCTCGTGAATTACTTTTAGACCTATTATAAAAATGTGTGGAGGGGGAATGGAAAATCATATTGGAAAAACCACCTTATTACATCCGACCGGGATTCAAACTCAGAATTCCCTGGTATCGGCAGTCTAGTCTATTATGAGAGTGACGCCTTAGACCATGTAGCTACTGAAGCAGGTCTTAAGTTAGTTTATAAGTCGTGTTCTGATATAATCAGTCTGTTCAGAAAGTGCATGTTAAATACCTTAAATAAATGAAATAAAATAAAATGAAAAAACAAAGATAATTACACTTTTAGTTGTCGACACGGATATTTATTGATATTTTAGAAATAACATGGGAATAACCTTTTAGAAACTCGTATTCGTGGACACGTGGATTAAAAGCCAAGATCAACTGGTCTGGTTTTTCAGTGATGGGAGAGTTAGAATTCGATTTATGGTTGGGTGTATTGAGGTTGTTCTTCCCTTGAATGTTTTCCCACTTTCTCTCTACCCAAATGTTGGTTCAGTTCCTCTAAATTCCACCCTCCTCATATCCATCCAATTAGTTAAATCAAACGAGGATATTCCGAGTGGTCAACACAACGCCGTGTAAAATTAAACTTTCAGAAGGCTTACAAAATAAATGTAAGATAACCAATATAGAAGAAGAGTCATTATATTTCTCTTACAACTGTCAAAATTTGCACCACATGTCAAATGTTACAGTTGCACATTGTTTGGCGTGCGAATAGCCTAAGTATTTTTATTTTTTAATATCAGACAAGGTACTTCCTATGGCAATTCAATAGTTTTATAAGTCGTGTGCTTTTTTTTTCTTTTTTAAAATGAAAGTGAAATTTACCCCTTCCTCCTTTCTAATAAATAATGGATCAACGTTTTCCCCATTCACATTCAATAAGTTTTATTAATTGCCTGTGATCGACTGATAGCACGTAAACTCTCGCGTGACATATAATATTACTCACTTAAATCCGATGTGCATTGTTATGACACATACCATGCTCTCATTTTTTTTTATCTTGGAGAGTGGGAGGATTGTAGGAAGGGGTGGAGGGAGGGTGGAGGAGAAGTTGATGCGACAGAGATTCACAGATTACGACGATCATAGGTTAATCATACAATGACCAAACAATCTTGCGTCAATGGGCAAACAAAACGTAGCTGACCCGAAATAATTTTCGACCAAGTAGTTTCTTGAAGAGGACACTAACTCTAGTAAATTCAATGTCAAATAGTCTTTTATAATTCTATATATTAAAAACACTGTAAGAAGGAATTAAAAAAAAAAATGTTCTGCCAGCATTGATAATGTTTTATGAGTATTTTTCATACGTGGCGATATTATAGATCAAAAGTGACAGCTGTAGATCACATGATTGGCGTACGAATTTGAAAATAGTTCTTAGTAGCTTTTCTAGCTGTCAGAAACTGATTTTCACTCTGTGTTCTTACTATTGAACTTTATTTTACACCCGTTCCAGTGGTCGAATAGTCTAAGGCATCACTCTCGTGTTGTACTGGCCTATTGATGATGGGGAGACCGGAGCTCGAATCCTGGTCGGTTCTACTGAGGGTTATTTAACCTAAATGGTTTTCCATTCTCTTTCCACCCAACTGTAGGTAAATTACCTCTAAAATTCTTCCTTCCTCATCTCTACCCCATTAGAGTAGCTATCATATATGCGTATAGCCTGAACAAGTAGTACTACATGGTGGTAAAAAACACTTATTTTTACCATATGTGCACTACATATTACTACCTGTCTGGGCCATCCGCATATTTGTACTAGCAGGGTAAGGATCATTAAGGTAGAATTTTAAACAAAGTTTATCTTCATTTGTGGAGAGGAAAATTGTGAACTATTTTTGGGAAAAAAAAACACCCTCAGTACACCCACTCAAGATCGAACCCTGACCTTTCCATCACCATCAAGCCTTACCATAAGGTATTGGTGAATTTAACATCTTGCCCACCTATGTGGATGATTGTACAGTAGCCCCGTGGTTTCTTTGGTGCTGACTGACAGTTCACAGCTGACTTCTGACAGTCAACATTTAGATATATATACCTAAATTTTGACTGTCAGAAGTGACAGCTGCTAATCACATATTTTGGTTTGGCGTAGGGATACATAATTTGGTCTGGTAACTTTTCATAGAAGTCAGCTGTCACTCAGCACCAAAGAAGCCACGGGGCTACTGTAGCTATATTTATCCAACAACTGTCAAAGTTGACAATATCTGAAGAAAGTGACGGTTGAATAGCGCATCTGTAGACTTGTTATAGATACACAAGAAGAACAATCAATGATTTTGACATCTTTGCTCAGTCAGTATTGAGGTTGTTTTCTCATTTAAAAGTCCTGGGTTTGATTACCGGTATGATAAAAAAAAGTATCATTGGTGAAATTGGGATTTCCCCTTTCACAGCGATGAATTAATGGCTGGTAGATTGGGTGTTGTGCCTGTTCTAGATTTAGGTCGTTTGTAAGACGTGTCCTGATGTAATCAGTTAGTTACAGAAAGTGTCCATTGAACTTTTAAATTAAAAAAATAACACCCGTTGAGTAATCTTTAGAACGCTTATACAAATGTCAATAAATGGTGATCTATTCAATAGTGTTTTTTTTTTTTTTAGCAGAATTTTGCCTTTTGTATGTTTACAGTGGGAATTCATGAAACAACTTTAAATTTATCACTAAATAAATCAGATGTTAAAATTTATATTAAAATAGTTTAACATTTCCCGTTAGTGAAAACATTTAATACGTAGGTTCCTGTAGTCAAAATATTTGCATCAAAATATGGAGAGTGGGTGCAGACTGAGTTTTAATTTCAAAGAGCATTAGTCAATAATTTTAATTGTATATAGTAATACACTGCATATAAGCAAAATAAGACAAACGAATGAGCCATGGGAATATAGGATAACAACCCCATTAATTCAGCTCACAAGCAATCGAGATATACTGACCGAGTGGCCACCGCATGATGTCAAAAATAGTGCAAACATTTGCGGATAGAAGGTGTCATATGGTCAGCACACGTTAATCTCAGTTCTCTAGACCAGAGCTGCTACTTCTTTATTCACGTACCTCCTCAATTGTTCTCATGAGGTTGAGTCGATCCCGTTACAGATCCACTCTGCTTCACAGAAAAACCTGGAAGCGCTGGGGATCTAGCCCGGGACTTTTGGATCTGTAGCCGAGATCTTTGACCATCAGACCACAGAGAGATCATATTATTTATAAATTTATTATATATAACCTATAAAAATGAATTATATTTAATATATGGCTTATAGTTAATATAATATCAAAACCAGAAAAACGAATGAGACTTAGGAATATAGAATGAGGAGATAAAAATAATAAAAAAAAAAACAGGGATCTCTCTAGAAACGGATATTTCTTATGATTCGTGACGTACCGAATCCCGGGTGGGAAAAGAGGAAGGGAAGGAGAAACCCAGAGGAGGAAGGGGAGCCCCCGAGGCACCCCCTACCATGAAAACTCTTGTCTCTACTAGATGTCTTCATCAAGAGAACCATCCCACGATCAGGAGTGAACAAACCGGCGACCACTTCACAGGACCAATGTTTTCAGGATCACACACGGCGCACGTCTCAGCGGGTAGAAAGTTACGAGATGGACAAATTTATATTTTGAAAAAAAAAAAAAAAAAGATTGTACTGTGTACCGCACAGATTTTTAGCGGTTTTACTTAAGAATAGAGGCTTTTACTAAATATCATAATGAATAATATATACAGTTACAGAAATATATTGAGAAAAATGTAACATCTTTGTCCACCGATGAGTATACATATATTACACAGCTTAGCAAACCGTTCCCTACCGGTTAGGCAATAAACTGTGCAAGCATGATTTAAAAAAACCACAACTCCGTAGCCCACTTAATCAATTAATCCTCACTACCTGCTCCACAATTACCTATCCTTACATACTCCCTTCGCTTCAACAACATCCAAACACCGAGTTATACATGTTCTTTTATTCTTAAGACTCTTGACGTTTCTATATTTCACACATTCATATACAACATTTAGATACGTCTTACATGACGTAACCTTCCTTTCCTTATGATCCACACCTCTACCTTCATATATTTGCTTCACTACCGATCCACGCTCATCCTCTCAACATGTCCAAACCAACGTAAAACGCTTCTTTCACCCTTGCCTATTGGATTCCCTTTCAAACTGCACTCCTTCAGCACCCATTCATCACTGACTCTGTCCATACGAGTTTAAACACATACATTTCTTAGATATCTCATTCCTACCGCACCCACCTTGCTCTTGTGTTTCTCCTGACAAATTAATCCTTTATATCCTTACAACAATGTTGGCATCAACACACTTTTATATACTGCCATTATTGCCTTTTTCGATGCTACTTCATTCTTAATAGTCCACAAACATCTGACAACTCTCCGAGATGTACTAACCCGTCTGTAGATTTCACCATCTAGCCTTCCATTTTATGGAATATTCTATGCAGATACACAAAATCGTCCACTTGTTTTAACAGTTCAAAGAGTGTAACAATCAATTATCCATTTCCTATACCTCAATTTAAAAAAACTATATTTGTGTATCTGAGAAACCATTAAATAAAAAAGAGGTTTTTCTAGATATTAAGTTTTAACCCGATCTATAAAATGGTTAAGGCTCAAGACAGACTAAAAGACAGGCAGTATAAAGAAACATGTTCAAAAGAGGTGGGAGGGGGGGGGGGGGGGGGGCAAAAAATTGGAAATAAATTAAGGATTATTTTTTTAAAAAAAGGCTTTTATTTAATTTCTCCTGAAAATTTTCCAATAGTTCAAGTGAAAGCTATCAAGATGTTTCAAATGTTAAGGTTTTATACCACTCTTGCAGTAGACTAGACAGCCAATGATGGGGAGTTCATGGTTCGAATCTCTTTCTGTGTACTGAGGTTTTTTCCCAAAATGGTTTTCCCCACTTTCTCACAGTGCAAATGCGGGTACAATTCCTATAAATATAACCTTACCAATCTCTAAAACCACGGGTAGTAAAAAAAAAAGTAAACGTGCACTTCATTCTTGTCATCGGTAGCCCAGTTTATTGCGAGAGTAGACTAACATCATAGAGCTTTTAGACCACTCGACCACCGAGGGGGTTCGCTGGCAAAATTAAATTTAAAAAAAGACTTTGTAAAAATTAGAAAGAAAACTTATTAGCTAATTTACTAAGCAAATCAGCTACATCTATTTTTTTAATGGAAAATAATTTAAAAAATCTGATTTGCTATTCTAGCAGCCCATTGATCAACATTTTTTTTGTTTACTCTACACCCTGTGGGCCCCAGGCTGTGTTGTATTATTACCACACTCACACACACAGGCACACACCACACACACACACTCACACACACACACACACCACACACACACACACAGACCCTTGGGGCCCCCCACAGTAAGAAACCCTCCCACCAATTAAGCTTCTTTACAACATTAATTTGAGTGACCGGCCCTCTCTGTCCCCCACGCCCACCCCTTCTGGCATGCCATGCCACCCATAAGCGACCCTCAAAACTCTGGCGCCCTGCCCTTCCTCAACCCGTCCGCCCGCCTGCCTTCACTCGGGTATTATAGTTCCGCTAGGGTCGGATTTCCCACAGCGGTCGCCCACAAGCTATAATCCTCCCCGCGGGACTAATGTGACAGCTGCGTTGTCCCATCCGATCCTATGGGGTGATAGGCTTCCTAAGTCTCAAGATAAACCCAGGCTATCAACATAGCTATGCACCTGCATTTGCATGGGAGGAAAGTGGGTTAACCTTTAAGGAGGAAAAGACCACCTATGAACATCCGGACAGGGTTTGAATCTGCGACCTCCCCATCACCGGAAAACCAGGCAAGATGATACGGACACCTTTGTATTCGTGTTCACCAATGTGGGTTGCTAAGCGTCTTATATTATTATTATTATTATTAGCACCACGTCTTACTACCCGTTCGGGTTATACGCACTTACGCTAATGTGTAATGGTGGGGTGATTGTGAGATGAAATGAAGGACCTACAGTTTAACGTGGAATCCGAACCACGGTGGAGACCTGGCATTCCTCACATTCACAAGATGTCTTGTCAGAGGTGAAGGAAGGGTTTGGTAATCAGATAAATCTTTGCCGGGACCGAGGATTGAACCCCGGCCGCCAGCATAGAAGTCCGATACCTTACCCCTAGACCACCAGGTCACCCTAAGCGTCTTATAGACCTTGTGGATTATCCGAAGTGTATGATAACCTGCCTATAAGTAGTTAGGTGCCAAGGGAGTGATGTCAGAATTCACCGAAAGAGAGGATGGGAAAACATTATGGAAAATACAACCCCTTACTCCCACCTGGTTTTGAACTCCGGCCTTTCGAGCCAAAGATAGATATCGTTTATTTAATACTAAGCGTCTTAATTCTCTTTGAACTTCCGCAACTAGCACTTTTTAAAGAACATAAGAAGAAAAAGTGAGATTCCTAAGAGACTCAACAAAGATTCTTGCGTATAACCCGAACGGGTAGTAAGACGCGGTGCTAATAAATATAATAATAATAAATAATAATAATAATAATAACAAAGATTCGCCTGGAGAAAAGAAGATAAACCATGATTGAAAAGCCACGTCCAAGTAGCCCGGTCAGTATTTGAAATTCCAGTCAAATGGTCTAAAGTAAAATGCCTAAATTAATCTACGTGAATGAAAATCCAAGAAACGAAATATTAGTTTTATGGGGAAAAAAAAATCATTAAAAATAAAATAAACAAATGACTGTAGATAGATATAAACAAAATAAGTTGTAGACTTCTTATCTGAAAATTACTTTAAAATTGATGTAATGATTCAAGAAAACTCACATTGATTGACATTCGATCAATTTTAATATCAAAACTAAGCATTACAGTTTATATAATTATTTTTAAATTGCTGTTTTGGTCTAGAAAACTGATATTACGGTCCGATCTGTGCTGACCACATTCTATTCATAGAAGTTGGCACTATCTTCACCAGCAGATGGCAGCTGCTAGAACTAAATTTCGAGCTGACGTCATGGAGTTTTTTAAAAATAATATTAAAATAGCTTTTACCCTTAAATAGCTTATGGGTTAGAAATGAGTTGCTAAACAGTCAAAGCACCATCTTTGAAGAATACGACTGTAGCGCGTTGTCAAGAAGAAAAACAAGGATGAAATGAAAGGATATACTGTTGGTATTCAGAGGGCAGCAAAAAATGTAGAGAGAAAAAAACTATTCATAATATGCCGCCAAGATGAGAAAGATAACAGTAGCGGTTAAAAATGAAGTAAAGAATCACTTAATAAGATTCAATGTGAGGTTTATATAGTGATATTGCAAGAATCGGCGGTTATAAAAACTGACTTCTTCGTTCAGACATAATGGTTTGAGTTCAGGTATGTTTTTTTTTTTTGTTCATTTTATTCAGGTATTTAACAATAAGATGCGTTGTGGTTTATACGTTATTAAAGTGAAGTAGAAATGAATGCAAATTAAGGCAGTACATTTGCAATTTTTATTACAAAAAACTTGTGTGGTCAAAATAAATTATGTATTTCTTTAATAGATACGTTTAGTTTATTTTTTTACACACAGTAATATCAACAGTTATATTAATATTTGTCATGAGCACAGTGACATTTAAGAGATATTTTTATTTCTAGTTAATTTTAGCAGTGCGTCTTACTACCTCTTCTGGCTATACACTTATGTACTAACTACATTAATGTGTTAGGATGAGATGAGGTTGAATTTAGAGGAGTTTTACCCACTGTTGCTTGGAAGGAGAGTGGACCACTTGGGGTACTTTACAACAGCCTATGGCCTGGGTCAGTTTTTATTCAAGCCCATTTTTCCATTACCGGCTTGCTAGGCCTGTCGTAGCTTCATATGCCTTATTATCCAACTTAAGACTAGGACAGGCACAACATCCAGTATTCGCCCGTTAATTTATCAATGTGAAAGGGTAGACCCACATTTCATCAATGATACATTTTCCGGCCATGCTGAGAATCGAGCCCAAACCCTCTACCGACTGAGATAAGGCGTCAGATGAGAGTGGAAAACTTTTTAGGAAAAAACACCCTAGTACCGTCTTTAGAAACCCCAAGTTTATTGTGAAAGTGACACCTTAAACCATGTGGCCACCATTTTCACTCCCCTCCCCCATGGCATTCAAAAAGTGTTTGTTCAAATTTCACGATGCAGCTGTTATTTCACCCTAGTAAAGAAAATATTGACAATGATAGTTTTTTTAAGAACAGTGTGGTGTTGGTACCATTACCATATATGCGTACAACCTGAATGGGTAGTAAGACACGGTAATAACATGAACGGAAGTGTACTGGTCGTGAAGTATTAAACAACAATATAAATGTTTAAAACATAATAATTTATAATGTAATTATATACAAGTCTAACCTTGTAACGTAAAGATGCTGTGCTGTTAATGTTTAAATAGAACCAGCAATAAAGGCTCATATATATTTTATCTTTTTTTAAAAACCATATCATATCTCTCTCATCATTTTAAATTATATTTTTACTAACATGATATGACTATCGAAGTTTAGAGTGTTACAGTAAAGCTATTTTTAATTTCACTGTAAATCGATACAACCACATATAAATCAAACCCGGGACATTTTTAGTGCGCTAATCCAAGCGTTCTGTTTTTAATCCACGTGTTCAGAACTTCTGTCTGATTTAGATATTAAGGTACATTTTTTGAAAGTTATAACAGCGATTAAAACACTTTCCATGTATTTATCCGTCAAAACAATAATATCTGCAACTGTCACCTTTAATATAAAGTATCAACATTAGCGGATTTACGCATGGTCTAGGGGTAAGGTGTCAGACTTCTGTGCTGGAGGTCCGGGGCTCAATACTCGGTCCCGGCACAGGTCTATCTGATTACCAAACCCTTCCTTCACCTCTGACAAGACTTGTATTATGTGTGGAATGCCAGGTCTCCACCGTGGTTCGGATCTCACGTTAAACTGTAGGTCCTCCATTTCATCTCACAATCACCCTACCATTACACATTAGCGTAAGTGCGTATAAACCGAACGGGTAGTAAGACGCGGTGCTAATAATAATAATAATACGCATAGGCATAGTAGGCACGTGCCTTCGGCGGTAGATTTAGGAACGGAAAATTTTGAATGATGAAAGAAAATACATATTTTTTTCTACCAGTTAAAATAATTTTTTGGCTTCATCATGTGTGTGATTGTTGTGATTTTCTGTATCTGCGTACCAACATGACAAAGGATCTCCTTAATTCACTGGTAATCTATTTTGATGGCATCATCGACCAGTTCGCTCAGCAGAGATCAAGGCGAAAGATATTATCGACTATTTTATTATTGTGTACATGCTAATATTTAATTTGTAGTAACATGTTTTACAGTCTACTAATACAAATTTTATATTATTGAATTAAATCATATTTGAAATTGTGTGTTGTGTTAGTGTACAATTTCAACTTTTTAAATCTTTGATTAGATTCTTACTACTTTTAAAACCTCACTATAATAAATAATAAGATAATGTAAGTATTTTTAATCTGCCATTCCACATGTAGCACTTGTGTATATGGTATATATGTGTCGGTGTATGAGGGTAGGCAGGGGGAAACGGGGATTTAGAAGGTTAGAAACTAAGGTAGGAAAAGTGGGTGGCAAATTAACTAGTGCCTATGGGCGACAGAGTCGTAAATCCGCCACTGAGTATCAATAACTATAAAATAATAGTCTTTCTAATAATACATATAAATGTGATCACTATAATTTTTTACCAAATAATGGAAAATAATTTTGATCATTGAAGGTTCAAACGACACTTGATTATATTTGAACTGACGATTCCTCAAATGTTTTTTTAAATTATTTTTTTTTTTTACACTTTTCAATTTAGTCGAGCAAAATTGAATTCTTTCCAAACGAAAAGTATTTTAATTAAAGAGTTTACTCCTAGGGTGTTGGGGGAAGGGGGTAGTTTAGTACAAGTGGGGATGTTAGTCAAGTTTTAGGAGGTGTGTGACTGGCGTCTAACGCTTCTCACTGGGGTAATTGTAATTATTGGCAAGTAGCCCTTTGCTAAAAAAAAAAGAGGCCGTATGCTGGAAGGGAGAAGGGAGTCGAACATAAGGGGAGTGTAGGGGTTAAAGGGGAGTCAGGGTGACAGTTTTATTGGGAACATGAAACTTACCCAAATTGAGAGCAGAAAGATTGAAGAGTTTTGCACGTCCCTTTTACGACTATCTTTGAGAAAAGGCCTTAAAACACGTGATTTAAATTAAGTGGTAGGCCTAGTTAATTTGATGTTTACAAATCCATTTTACGTACATTTTGGGGGTAGGGGGGGGGGTGTCAATACATGGGCATATATGTTCGTTTATGTAAGAGCGTACGTATGGACCTATATATGTAAATAATAAAAATAATTGTTGATTTCATTTCACGATTATTTTTATTAGCTTGATTGCATTAAATCCCATTTATCATTTAAGGAGTACTTATATCTTGAATTTTGTGTTATCGTTATTTAAAAACTTATACAGCAGTCACTCAAAAATGTTATCAGGTCATTGCAGCTTTTCCATTTTATGTGCTTGGCCTATGATATGTCAAGTTATCACAAGTCTAAGGAAGTCATATCCAAGGAAACCAAAATAGGGTCTAGGAAAGCCATAGTAGATATAGAGAAGCTATAATAGATCTAGGAAAGCTATAATAGGTCTAGGGAATCTATAATAGATCTAGGGAAGCCATACTAGGTGTAGGGACTAGATAAATAGAAAATAATAAAATATAATAATAATAATAATAGGTCCGGGGAAGCCATCAAAGTGTAAAAAATACATTTTAAGTCAAGGGGGTCATGATTCCTTTCTTGGAGGTGCCTAAAATAATTGATTATTCTGTTACATAATTCATTACAATCATGAGGCCAGGGTTTATTTTTAAGATAGAAGTATTCTTCTGAAACAAATTATACTTTGAATGTA
This sequence comes from Timema cristinae, assembly GCA_039000515.1. Taxonomy (NCBI): domain Eukaryota; kingdom Metazoa; phylum Arthropoda; class Insecta; order Phasmatodea; family Timematidae; genus Timema; species Timema cristinae. Next base: position 29,186,912 of record JBCFYV010000935.1, read on the forward strand.
GACGTTAAACAGCTCCAATAAATAAAATTATCTCTGGTCTCAGCAGAGAGACTATTTCTTTTTTATTGAGTTAAGGTCATTTCATAAGACGCGAGTTCGTAAGGTTCACAGTTAATATGAGAACGAAGTAGTAGAATTCCAGGCCAGTGACGTCACCGTTCGGTGTGGAATTAAAGGTAGGTAAACTAACTTGTTGAGAGAAGGCTAGGCGGCGGGCGGGTGTAGGGGGTAAGGGGAGGGGAGGCCGGGTAGAGTAAAGAGGGTGGTAATTTAATTAAACTCAAGATTACGGATTTCCACGGTAAAGAGTGGCCTCTCACTGAGATAAAAACACATCTAATTTAAAACCGTGGAGCTAATCAAACGGACGTAACAAAATATTTATACGAGTTGAGTCTTTACTACAAAAGATACGCCTCATTTATTTGAAACGCACAAAAAAAAAAAAAAAAAAAACTCCAACAGGTTGACATATTAGTCTATGCGTTTACATTGAGATCCAGCTGGAATTATTTATACAGGGTGGGTCACGGAAACAGTTATACGATCTATGCTGAGGAAAGTGATGTACAATGGGCTGAGGTTTGTCTGACGCCCAGTGGAGCTCCCTGAGTGACATATCTTCAAAAAGTGAATAGTGTAGTATGTAGTCTGCTTTTATTAAGCTAGTGAATATTTACTTTTCAAGTAAAGTGTTAATTCTCAATTTACTAATCGTCTAATTGTTTCTGCCCCACCCTATATTTAGAGAATGTTGAAAAAAGATACTCATTGTTTTCTATTCTTTAACCAGGTGACTGTTGAATAATTTTCACTTCAATATAAGACTCATTCTTGTTGCCTTATGTTAAGTCGTTAATAATGCACTTGAAAAACACCTCAATAAAAATATAGGAAAATAAACAGTAGGAATATTATTTTGTTATTGTTGTTTTTAGCGCCGCCCACTAATATCTATTAAGGTTATAAACATGTATAATAATACACTAATGAGTTAGAGATGAGGAAGGTTAAAGTTAGAGGAAGTGTATCAGAATTTGCGTGGTGGGAGAGTGGAAAACCACTCTCAGTACAGCTGACCAGGATTCTAACCCCAATCTCCCGGTCATTGCCAGTCCAGTATATTGTGAGATTGACGTCTTAGACCATGCAGCCACCGAAGCGGGTGATTTAGGAACTACTAGTGGAGGAAATACCTTAGAAAAAGGTGTGGGATGGGAAGGCGTCGTGAAGGCTTAACTATTTCAAACCCTTTGTATTAAGATTATAGGCCTAGTTTTTTCTTTCCACCGCATCTTACTACCCGTCCATGATTTTCGAATTTAACTACCCTAATAAGGGAGGGATGAGGAATTGAGAATAAGTGTAGCATCATTTTTCGTGGAAAAATAATCTCCTTCAGTACACCCAGCCTGGTTGAGCTCCAGCCTCATGATCACCAGCAAAATATATTAGAAGAGCTTGACGTTTGGTCCGCGTGACCACGGATGTGGGGATCCCTGTTGTTTATTTCCATCGCGTGTGACAAACCGTTTAAGCTTTACGAATCCCTGTTGTTAAAATACAGTACAAGCAAAACAAAAAAATATTAATCATTTATCGTGCAATAAGATATGAAAGTTGTCCTCGGTGGTATTGGGGTAAAGTGCTCGCTTTTGAACCCGATGTGTGTGAGTTCAAACCCAGCCAAGGTCGATGGATCTTTCATGAGCAATAAGAAATCCGTAGCACACGTCCTTCGGATGGGAAGTAAAGCCGTCTATTTTCATGCTGATTGGGGCGTGTAAAAGAACCATGAAAGTTGTGTAAAAAATACTTTTCCGACAAAATTGGTAGACTCTTTAGCGATTGATCGTAGACATTAAATGCGGGAAGCAACGGGAAACCACCCACTTTTTAAACCTCTCTAGCGCATATGCTTTCTACAGATGGTGAGTGCAGCACTAGCCAGCCGAAGGGCTGAGTACATGCCCAACTCATGATTAGTATTCCCATCAAACCAACATTCTGGTTGAAGACTCATAAAAATAATAACCGAGATGAGAGAGGTAGTGAAGAAACTTCTTTATTAAAGTGAGAGTTATACTCTTTTTGCAGCATACGTCCCAAAATGGCCAGCACAGAAGCGACAACTGTTTTTATCCTATCGAACATGACCGGGTAACCTTTTGTGGGAATATAGAAACATCGTTGCCTTTTTTTAATATATATATGAACAAAAGCGCATTGAGATTAAATCAAGACCAGTTGGATGACAACAAAGGCAGCACAAGCTATACATAAATATAATTATAGCAAGGAAGTTATTTTGGGTGTGAACTTTACGTACCGAGTAGCTCTGTCACGATTTACAAAGTATTTTAACCTAGGACAGCACATCTAATACAAAATATCCAAACTCATCTTCAAGAAGCTTTATACTAGGATTTTGAAAATCTATTCTATCTTTTTTATCACCGCGTCTTACTACCTACTCAGGCTATAAGCATATAAGATAATTATTTTAATGAAGCAAGGATGAGTAAGGAAGCATTTGAGAGGTGATTTATCTACTCTCCTTGTCTTGGAAGGGGAGTATGAAACCATTTTAGAAAAAAAAAAAGCCACTTTTAGTGGACCTGACAGGAATTTGGACCCTGATCTTCTCATCATCGGCAGTCCAGTGTATTGCGAGAGTGACGCATTAGACCATGTGGTCACTAAAACAGTTCATTTAGTTCGGTGTTCCAACTGGTGTAGATCTGTAATAGCTATATTATACTGAATTCAATAATGAATTGACTACTGGAACATCGCTCTCGTGTCCGAGGAATTAGATTCGGATAAGGTGAGAGCAGTGTTGCCAACTATATAGCCTCTAGCGATAGTACACGGACCTAAAATGGATTAGCAGGCTCACAGGAAATATTACTTTTAGAAAATATCCTAAAATTGGATTGTACATGTGGTGAAATTATATCAAAAATAGTATCCAGATCATACAGTTGGCAACACTGGATGAGAGTACAGGAAACGCGAGTTAAAGGCAGTATTTTTTTTTTTGTAGCAAAACTTTTTTCCCTGTCAAAATAAATAAATGCCGTTCCAGTATAAACAAAGAGTTTAATTTTCCTCACATGGTGATATCAACTGTTATTGAATATCTGTCATGAGCACAGCAGCGTTAGATGAGAAACTTTTTCAAATAAAGATAAAAAGTTGTCATTAAATTCCTGGACCACTTGGCAGATATTCAAGATATGTTGATATCACCATGTAAAGAAAGATAAGACTCATGTTTCTACAAGAGAAATATTTGATTTATTTTGACCAAACAACTGTTCTGATTTAAAAACGGCAATAAAAAAAAAAGGACCTTTTTCTCACGTCCTTTACACTCCCACCTTAAATGTGGCAGAAAGACCTGCTGTTGTCTGGAATAGAACCAATACCGGTAGAAAAGGAGAGAGGGGAGAAGGGGTTGATTGGAATGTGGTCCTCTCCTCGATGAAATAGTTCTGACGGCCGACAGACTATAACAACGTCTGAACACCGGTGCCCTTAGTTGGTTTATTAGACTCCATGTCGTGAACTACCGGTTTATGTTGGTGGCCCCACACGAACCAAGCCGGGGGGGGGGGGGGAGAGGGGGGCGTGTGTTGTATAGTGGGGGCCTGCAAATTACAATTTATATATATTTTACTTGACAGACTTGGGGTTCGATTTATTTATCGTAAAAAAAAAGAGAAAATAAATAATCTAAGCGATTAATACAATTGGATACTCCCCCCTCCCCCCAACTAAACTGATGTTAAATTCACCATTCAATTTATTGGATGTAAGAGTATTGGTTATCCTCAAAATAACTACTAAGAAAATTAATTTTTAAATCAATAAGCCTTATTAAAAAAAACCACTAACTATAAAAACAGTAAACGTAACGGAACCGTTACAAACTAACTTGTTTAAAATTAAATGGTCAAGATTTACCGGTTTCAATATTTTCTCTTGTAAGTTAAAGTCGTGCCTGGCATCTAGCTTATTTTTTCATTAATATTTCTATACAATTTTAATATGGTCATTTAAATTAACTAAAAACCTTTAAAATAATGAAATGTCTATAATACATTTTAATAAGTAAAATTAATTATACCTAGAGACTTGTAAAGGTACATTAAAAACGTTCAATTTGATCTACTGTAGTGATAGAAATACAAAAAAGTAGACCAGGATTTTCAAAAACATAATATATATTATTTAAAAATAATGATTATAAATTATATAAAATAATTAAAAAACAATGGTTGTATAGAAATCACTGTAAAGTCAGATAGCCATAGACATAACATTATTTACCCATTAAAATGTTACTAAATCTACTTTAATATGTTCATACGTCAATCTAATTGCTCTGCAACAATCGCTTTTGACAGATGTAAAATTAATCTAGTAATGTATTTTCAATGTTGTTTACACTGCAATTAGTTTTTTTTAATTAACAGGTTATTTCTATGGCGAGCCGACTATAATGTTTCCGTATCACTTTCCCTGCCTAGCATACTATATAAATAACCTGGTGAGGGACCATTAAGGGGACAGTGGAAACGTCCTGGGGGAAAAAAAAGGGGGAGGGGCTGATCCTGAAAAGGGAAAGAGGAGGGAGATGCGTAGACACGGGAACTGCTCTAATTAAATACCACATTCGTCACAGCATCTTTTACAAACTTTTTTTTTCCCACTCCAAACTATTTTCCTTGTGAGTCATTCATTAAAACATTTCGGTGGTCCAGTTTCACCCCCTTGTCTTAAAAAAAATATTTCCCACCGTCACCCCTATTTACCCTTTATTCATTTCACGGTAATCGCCAGTTTGTGATGGAGGGGAGGTTCGTTAATTTTTAAGACAGTTTCTGTTAACAGCTATAGAGAAAATTACATTAAGAAGCTATGTAATATTATGCCACTATAAAGCCATATGGCTGACTCACTCACTGACATGAATGTTTACACATTTCCAGATGAGCTAGAAACTTTAAATTTGGCAAACGTATAGCTTCTAGCCTGTAACCGACGGGAAAATTCCAAAAAGTTACAAATTTAAATTTTTGACCTATGAAAAAAAAATTCAAAATGTCGAAGCAATTTTAAAGACGATGCGGACCTTTCTTTAGAGGTCTTTGTGGTTAAACGGAAAGATCTATAAAAAAAAACGGCTCCGGAATTACATTAGTTTACATCCACTTGCAAATAAAACTAACTGGTGGTTTGGGGGCGGAGCCCCCAACGACCAAAGCAAGTTTTGTAGATTAAGTAAGAACCAATCGATTCTGATCAACAAATTCCCTCAAAATTTGTTATTTAAAAAAAAATATTATTTACTAAGGTACAATATATGAACTGGCTGATTTTAATATCAGCATATGACTTACACACTAACCTAAATCTAGAACAGATAACATCCAGCCTTCATTCGTTAATTCATCACTGTGAAAGAGGAAATGAACTTTCAAGTTGTATTTTAATCAATGTTTTATCAGGCCAGACCAAGGACATATCTAGGGGACCGTGTTTGCATCACATTTGATGCTCAAATTAGATTATTATGAATCATACTAAGGTGAAAAACACCATAAAATCATATTATTTACTATATCTCTTGATTTTTCAAGACATAGTGTTTGTAGTAAAGGCCAACATAAGTTCAAACATCTCTTGATTTTTGGGCAATTTTTTTTTTCAAATAAATTTTCTTTGTAACATCAGGAATCTAGTTTTAAATTGCGTTCATACACTCACCGACTAAAGTAAATTTAATAAAGCTTGCGGCTTGTCTAGTAAAATTTTTTAAAGTTTTATATGATCTTATATATAAAATTCTCGTGTCACAATGTTCGTTCCCGTACTCCTCCGAAACGGCTTGACCGATTCTCATGAAATTTTGTGAGCATATTGAGTAGGTCTGAGAATCGGCCAACATCTATTTTTCATACCCCTTAGTGATAAGGGTTGTCCACCCTTAACATTTTTCTTTAATTTTTAGACATTTTTTTAATTTCTTTATTTCTTTTATTATGTCGCATTAAAAAATACATACAACCCTAAATTTTTACCCCTTTATCACCAACCCCTATTTTTTAATAGCCATTTTAGTAATTTAATCATTTTTCATCCCCGGTCTATATATATATATATATATATATATATACTATGTATTTTATATATATGTATATATAATATATATATTTTCATATATGTATCTATATATATATATAAAGAAAAGTTCTGACTCATCAAGGCCCAACCCAAACCCTTGGACCTAGAAAGCTGAAATTTTGCACAGAGGTTCCCTTTATGATGTATACAAGGAACAAGGACGGATTTTTTGAAATTCCCACGGGATAGGGAATAAAGAGTATTAATATAATTATTATAACACACTGGGTAACGGGCAGCGTTGGTAGTTGGGATTATGTATTTCTTATCCCACAGAGGGTCACGGGAAACGCCGTGCAGGACTGCTAGCAGTTCTATAAGTGAAATAGGTTTGATACCGACTCGCTTTCTCTAAATACACAGAAGACACTGATCGCTTTTATACTCTGTGACGTACGTCATTTATGTCGTCACGATCTGAAAAGTGTGTCGTAGCCTAGAGAACGCCGAGTCAAAAATGTTGCAAGACAATACAACATCCATTATATTCAATGATGCATTTTATACAGGAGTCAGTTTTTGTGTAGCCATGTTGGTAAGACTGCAGGGCAAGCAGCCTCTACACCACTCATGCTAGGACCTGAGTGTATCTCAGTACTACTATCAGTGTACTTCTCTAGCAGGTAGTGAGTATATTTATTATTTGTGGTTTGGTATTTAATGTCTATCGCTTTATTTGTTCCTGAAATGGAAACTATAAACGGATCCATCACGAGTGGTGGAATAGAAGAGACTGGCAACCCTAGTATCTGTTTTTCATTTAACTCGCGCCCTTTTCAAGACGCGCGACATTTGTTTCTTGTGTAAAAACAAACTAACGGGACGCGCGCCACGCTTGTCGCGCCTCAAGAAACGCCTGTATAAAAGGGCCCTAAGCACTAAGCACTATCACACTTGGACACTAATATACTAAATAGAAAGAGAGGGAATAAAATAAGCAGTTCATACACCGAGTCCCCTATCTTATCTGCTAATAACAGTTCCCCTCTTCCACTGACGAGTACACAATATACACTTAAATCTTTTGTTGCTACTGGACGGTAGGCCTATTGATTGGCATTTCAAAATTATATTTTTCTTGTTCCCTATTCAAAATATACATTTTCTTCCATGAAAATTTTTAATCTTCATCCTTAAACGAAGATGCCTACAGGCCATTTTCGTGAATAAACCAAATAGTCTTGTTTGTAAACGATTTACAAAAATCATTTACAAAAACAAAACTATCTTAATATTTAAAAAAATAATGTTGTGACAGTGTAAGACTTATTTTAGAATTATTTGAGAGTTTATGGATTTTTTTTGGTAGAGATTTTATATTTTTAAAACTCGCCAAATAAAACGTAAATACATTAACATAGTTAATCCTCTCTTGACTTGCTGTGACGTCACAGGCAGGCAATAAGCTTGAACTAAACGAGTCTACTAAATCGATATTTTATTAATTTACAATGTTTGTTTTAACAACAATAAAATACGATTCCCTTTCAACCCACCTTTAGATTAAGCAAGTCACCGTCTTGGTACTATAAACGTAATCATTTAGGTAATAGGTGTACTGTTCAAGGCTTAATTTGTAAAGACAGCTTGTTCAGATGAACAACAAGGCTAAAGAGGCCAGGGTTCAATCCCAACAGAATATTTTTTTTTCCAATTTGTAGTTTGTTACAAAACCTTCACACGAATGCTTACTCATTTAATTAAAATTCACCCTTATAAATGCAAACGTAAGAGTCTGATGCTCAGTTCTACCACTAGAATGTGTATAAAAAATAAATATCCTCCCCAACTACATTGCAGAGGTGTATTGTTGTTTTTATAGCTGCACGGACCTCCCAGATTGAATAAAAATAAATACCTAGATGTATCCTAAACTTACCAACGACTTTACCCAAACAAAACAAGCTATAGTTACACGGTAATTTTATCCGCGGTGGGAAGATTACATAAATATTTTACCCATTTTATAAAAGTAAGAAGTCCTCTAAAGACGTAACTCTCTCTAACCCAATAAAAACTAATGTGTGACATTAACACTAGAGCTAACATTAAATGTGACATTGATAGAAGAACGTCGTAAGTTACATTCTTCAGAAAATATGTTTACGTGGAAATTATATTAAGAATACTCGCCTATCAACTTATTTATTTAATAGATGCTACAGGAATGGCACTTTGTATATATAAGCTACGTCTATATATTCCTTATTCGTAGGTTCCATAGTCTATAGTTACTGATGGCTCTGTACACATGATATCTGACTGAAAACTCTCTCTCTCTTCAGAATTCTACACTTACATTTCTAAGAGAAATCTTTATGGACGGGTAAGGAAAATCGGAAAATCGGAAAATGCTGCACTTTTATAAAAGTAGCTTAATTTTGTAGAATTTTTAATTAATAATACAACACCTTAGTTCAGTTGGTAGCGTGTCTTGTCCATTGCAATACAATAAGCATCAAGGGTTCGATTATTAACATGTCCGGAAAATGTATCATTGGTGAAATGTGTTTTTCCTCCCTTTCATACGGATGAATTAACGACCAGGGACTGGGTGTTTTGTATGTCTTTATTTAAGTTGTTGACCTTGGTGGTCGTGAGATAAAGTGCTCGCCTCAGGGCCCGATGTTTGTGGGTTCAAACCCAGCTGGGGTTGACAGATTTTTCTTGAGTGATTAAAATCCGCAGCACAACTTCCTTAGGAGGGGAATTAAAGCCGATGGTATCATGTCGATTGCAACTTGTAAAAGAACCCTGAAATTTATGTGAAAATACCTTTCCTGACAAAATTGTTAGGTCATTTCGCTCTTGATCATAGAAATTCTCGTGTGTTGATATAATCGGTCTGTTTAGAGAGTGCACTTAAATTCCTTAAATAATAGATAAAACATTTTAAGTTAGTCTATAAGTCATGTGCTGATTTATTCAGTTGGACCAGAAAATGCATGTTAAATATCTAGAATAAATGAAATAAAAATTTAGTGGTCAGAGCTCCTGGATATAGATCCAAAGATACCGGGTTTGATCCCCAGTGGCTTCAAATTTTTCTGGGAATTACTGAATCTGGAATGGGGTCAACTCAATCTCGTGAGGACAGTGGAGAATATACTTGAATAAATAAGTAGCGGCTACGGTCTAAAAAACTAAGATTAACAACTGGAGTGTTCGTTGTGCTGACCACATGACACCCTCTACCTGCATATGTTGGCACTATCTTCACCAACACGTGGCGGGTTGGTTTAACTCACTTGTGGAATAGCGTCATGGAGGTATTTTTAATTGTATATAAGTTCTTATAAAAGTCACTGAATAAATTCTATCGTTATTTTAGCTATAAATGAATGAAACGTTAAATTATGAGAATGTAGGTTGTGTTTACCGAATTCTCTGAAATTGTTTTCCTTTGATAAGTTTGATTGGACAAAATGCCTTCCAGTTAATATAACACACTATTAAGGGTACCCAGCGTACGTACAAAATTAAACATCATAAGGGCTATATACATTAATTAAGGACAATATGGATACGGAATTTACAGTGTATGTAAACGAGGCTTTACATGTTTAAGTAGGGGAATGATATAGATGGTCATATCATACTTTATAATTCTTCCAAAAACATGCTTACAGCCTTATACCAAACACAAATCCAAATGTTTAAACGCTACCTTTATTCACGATAAGGGTAGCACAATGCGCGTCGTCATTAAAAGATGAAATAGTACGCATTATTTAACCCTTCGTATTCGCTCCACACCCTTCGTAAAATATCCTAATGTGTGACATAACCATAAAATTAAATAGTTAGTAATATATTAATGGAAATAAAACATTTTCCCCCCATCTCCTAGCATAACACGTTTTTTAAATCAATGAAATAATTCATCGTGAATGGGACAGTCATCTCTACCCAGAGACTAAAATAAATTTGACAAATTACTGGAAAAAGTAAAGTATGAAGGTAATGTTTTTGGGAATCAATATAATTATATTTTTTAAAAGAAGAGTGTTTCTTTAATTTATTTAACCTGCACTAGAAACGTTTCAAATATTTAAAACAAAAATTAGTATATTTACTGAATAATAATATAATAATAATAATAATAATAATAAGCACCGCGTCTTACTACCAGTTCGGGTTATATGCTTTTAAGTACTAATTACGCTAATGGATTAGGAATTGGGAAGGTTGAATTAGAGGAAGTGACCCCGCATTTGCATGGAGGGAGAGTGGAAAATCATTTAGGAGAAACCACCCCCAGTTCACCCGACCGAGATTCGAACCTCGATCTCCTTGTCCTCAGCAGTCGAGCTCAACACGACTAGCGTTTTAGCCAACTACGCCACCGAGGCGGGTTATATTTACTGAAGTTGTAGAGATTTTTATACATATATTTCTAGGGCAAAATTCTTTTAGTATGGATTGGTGGGGGCGGGGAATGGGGGGGAGTACATTTTTATCTTAGTTGCATGCCTTGTCTGTCCCTGTTATTCCTTTTTATTTTACAACACAGAAGTCCCCCAGTCAAGGATAGAACACTGCTAAGAGATTGGATAAAGAACGTAAATCTTTGTAGGTTGTTGAGTAGCAGAATGAGAGACCACACATGATGTTCACACACACGCACACGCATGGGTCAAGTACGCCCATGATGAGAGAAAAAAAAAGAGGGGTGAGAGCAAACAATGCATACATACTTTGGTCTCAAGACGACTGACATCATACTTAAAAGGCGGTGGCTGAGAGGCTTGAAATGCGGACACCCACTGAATGACAGACATTTGATTTATTTTTATTAGTCAACGGACATATTTGTCATCGTCTTCCAGTCATAAGTCTTAGTTAGTGATCATTTGATCTTGCATCATATCATGTTATAAACAAAATGTATTTGTATTAATCCACTACGTCGAATAAATTATTCCACCGCGGTAAAATGGATTGTAAACTTAATTCTCTACCCACACCGAGGACTGAGTTGTCTATGGAGTTGATACTCGTATTGAACTTGATCGCCACTGGTGATGGATAGAAGGAGAGAGGGGAGGAAGGTTGAGTTAGGTCCGAGGTTCAAAACCCAGTTGGGTGAACTTGAGTTATTTCTTCACCACATGTGATTTTACCTGCCATTTTATCAGTCACCCTTCACACCCATGCGTTTAAATGACAGAAAGATATATATTGATATTATTATAACAATTATTACAATATTAATATTTGTTATTTGCTAGTAAGAATTTGAGATTGAATAATATTCTTATTTATTAATATAATCTTATAATATAATAATATATATATATATATATATAATATATAAAATCAAATAATCTTTCCACAACCACATGGCATATTTTTTTTATTACCACGTCTTAGTACCCTTTCGGGTTATACGTATATGTAGGCCTACTAATTATAATAATGTGTTAGGGATGAGAAAGGCTTAATTAAAACCAGTTTAGCCACATTTGCGTGGAGGAAGCGTAAAAATTCTTTAGCTAAAACTGTCTTCAGTACACCCTAACGGGACTCAAACCCCGATTTATCCATCATTGCAATCTGCTATATTGGGAGATGCCTTAGATCAGTGATTTTCAAACTTTTCCATATCATGGCCCCCCTGAAGCCCCCCCCCCCTAATTCCCCCACCATTCATTAAAATTAGAAACCTACACAAAAATTTCTGGATTTTTACGTAATCCATTCATATTAATAAAATAAAAAATATATTTAGTTGGACTCTAATGGAAAAGAAACACATTATCTAATTTTAAAAATTCGGATAGCCAAAACAGTTGTAAGACGTGCAGTTGTATAAGAATAAATACTTTGAGACTAGATAAATAGGTACTCGCATCGGTGGGCACGTGGGCTAAGGCGTCAAACTTGTCAGTCACAGTTTCGAATTTCAAGTCCTGGTTAGGTGTATTTAGGTGTTTTTTCTGAATGGCTTCTACGCTTATTCCCACAAAAATGAAGGGGTCAGGGTAAAAACATGATAACCCTCATTTTATGAAAAAAATGTTTTAGTGCTGATTTCTGGAATCTTACTTCTTGAACTACAAGTGGTTTTTATAGTCAGTCGATATTTTGAGTATAGCCAATATCAACGAATATTTTATTTATTTCTTATAGCTATATTTACGGACTTTATAAACGTTTAAATAGTGAAATTATCTCATAAATCTAAGAGGGTTATCATGTTTTTGCCCCGACCCCGTCAAATTTAGTTAGATTTTCTCTAAATTATATCTTGCTTATTTCTACCTCATTACAGTTGAAAGCCAGGACAGGTACAGTCCAATTTTCATAGGAAGAACCTTATCTGACAGTAATAAAAAGCTACTAAATCTACTTTCATTCATATGTTCATACGTCAAGTAATGTTATCCACAGCTCTCACTTTTGTTAGATAACTATTAAGAACACAGACAAATAAGACAGTAAAATGCTATCAATGTTGATAGAAAAGAAATACGTTTGTATTTTATAAAAGTCTTTCCTTACTAGAGTACACCATAGTTGGATGTAGCGTACATAAAAACAAATACGCATTAATTAAATATTTATTTATGTTTCAAGCATATAACTTTTCGTCCTCTCGATAAAAATCAGTTAAAATAACTTAATTTTCAATAAAACTATATCGATAAAGAAATATACAATACATTTGAATTAAAAAATGTTCATACTAATTCACTTTTATTTATTTTATCTGAATCTTAACCCGTCTGGTAAATGTTTCTTCAAAAAAAGAGCTAAACATTTCTGGACTCAATTCCAGAAACTATCTAAAAATTGACCAAAGAAGAAATTTTGTGTTTCCTTTTTCACCCTGATATTTTGAAGGTCAAATAATTTATTCGTGTGTCTATTCTAGAACTTAGATATTTTGAAAGTACTGTGATGTTCTGATACAATCAGTTGTTTTAAAAAAAACGTCATGTTAATGCACTTTAAAAACAAAAACACGCAATAAGGTTAAACGATTTCAGGAATGAGTTGTGTTCTAATGACTACCATATGCCATAGACTTATTAATATTTAGCACCGCGTTACTACCCGTTCGGGTTATACGCTTTAAGTACTAATTACGCTAATGGATTAGGATCGGGGAAGATTTAATTAGAGGAAGTGAACCCGCATTTGCGTGGAGGAAGAGTGGAAAACCATTTAGGAAAAACCACTCCCAGTTCACCCGACCGAGATTCGAACCTCGATCTCCCGTCCTCAGCGGTCGAACTTAACACGACAAGCGCGTTAGCCAACTACGCCACCGAGGGGGGGTCATAGACTTATTGTTCAGATATTGATATTAGTCTTGGTACTAACCCTCCCCGCTTCCCCCCTGCCCTTTCCGTTTCCTCAACTTTCCTTGTGTGGGTTTGATTCACCGTAGGGTTAACAAAATCTCACAAATAGTAATAGATAGTCAGAGTACAGAAGAAACACAATAACAAAATAACGTCAGCCTGCCGATGACCGGAAGATTGAGGATTGATCAGGAGTAATGCGAGTTTAAAAAAAAAATTGTTCTCCACTCTTCCTCCACGCAAATGTGGATACACCTCCTATAAATATAACCTCCTAATCCCTAAAACAATTAGCGTAATTAGTATATAAGCGTAATAACCTGAACGGGTAGTAAGACGCAGTGGTAAAAAAAAAGTCATTATTTAAACTACATAAATCAAAATACTTATTTATTTGTAACGTCGAATCGGTGAGTATGATTCCAGTCTGTAGATGGAGGTAATCCTATTGTGAGCCTTGTAATAACCCAATTATTTCTCCTTCTCTTTCCTCCTTGGGGTGTGTTATTTTTCTCTAGGGGTAGTTTCCTCCCCTTTGGGAGCTACAGCTTCCTTCCTCTTTGCTTCATACATCACCAGGGGGTCACGACTGACAGCTCCAACCAATCAGAGAATAGGCACGGAAGGAACAACACCTCATCCGTTCTTCTGCCCCATTTAACTATTCCTTAGCTCATGGTGCCTTGGGGGCGACTAAAGATCTACTGGTCTTCTTAAAAACGTATATCTGCGCATGCGTGAATATTAAACTTGGAACAAAGTATTAGGGCCGTATTTATAGTCTAATCTGGGAGGAAAAAACAACATTTTCGATTTCATTGGGTCATGAAACATTGACATTTATCAAAATCTTGAGTTCAATTTTTGTTGTTAAGGATCACAATATTTCTCTCTCTCAGAGGTCGAGATAAAGTAATAAACATCTAGAAGTATTTCTCTATAACATCTATTTATCAAATTTGAACAAATACCATCAAACCGTTTCAGATCTGTGTCCAGGGATAGACAAAAATGGAGACAGACATTAAAATAGACAGAATTGTAAAATCCACTTTTTTTTAGTTTGGACACACATAAAACGTAAAGATTCGTAATAATCTCAAGGTATAAAATTTCAAGATTAATTACAATACTTTATCTTGATATGAAAAAGTAAAAACGAAATAAAACAAGAAACTTTAGAATAATTGTCAGGCACATATTAATTAGCATCTATTTAAAATAACAAAAATAAAAAAAAATCCCAATTTAACCTTAGACTCATCAACATTGAGTTAAGGTTTTCTTAGTACAGGACTATGTTAATTATAGTAATCAACCCAGACAGTCGCCTGAAAACACATTTTCTTTTGGTTCCTAGATTTATATTCGCACATGTGCAGAAACACGTTTTCAGTGGACCTATAAAGGCTCGTGTCTGAACGGACTCCTACTTTGTGATACGCGCTCGGGGCAGAATTTTCATTTTACGGCGGAGCAGCTAAACGGGCAGGAGTACAACGGCGCATGTGCACATATTTCGTGGAAATAAACCAAGGAACGGACAACGGAACTTTCAAGACATTTAAATAACCTATTCAGTCAGGTTAAGTTAGATTTAACCAAGCCATTTAATGGTTTTTAGATGCAACTTGTTTTACTAGCCGTACGAGTAAATGCGTCTCATTTGGGGTTAAGGAGGGTGGGAAACTATTTAGGAAATATCACCTCAGTATGTTCTGTTGATATATCTGAGGTTTTATTTTTCCTCCGAAGGAAATTGTGCTACGGATCTTTATAGTTCAAGAAAAATACGTCGACCCTGGTTGGGTCAGAACCCACAAACATCGGGTCCTGATGTGAAAGCATTACTCTAATATCACTGAGGTTGACAATTTTTGAGAGTTCAATAATATAAATACCTATCTATAAAATATACAAATAATATCTATAGTAAAATGTTATAACTTTGACAGATCCCCCCCCCCCCTCCTAAAAGTGTCTGCCACCGTAATACTACTGACGTTAATTACCTCCAGTGAAAAAAGAAAATTAAAGCTACATGAAAACGTATTGCACAAAAACCCTCAAGTAAACTTTGATTGTAGTATTAATTTAGTTCTCAATTAACTTACTTTTTAAAAAAAAAAATTGTCACGCGCACGACTAATGCATCAGTGATTACGTCCTAATAAGATACACTTAAATTGTGTTTGCATGTATTATGGCAGGTATAGTAGGATTATGGTATTCAGGACCGTTTATGACAGTTGTGAAAATTACTAAAGCTAGTATTTTAATATAATCATATATCAAGTCAACTGATCTTCAGCTGTCACATTAGATTTATAAAATATTACATATATAATAATACATTAGTAAAAGTTAAGACTTAGATATTATATCGATTATTAAAATTTAGTGAAATGTATAGGTTTAAATTAGTTAACAATTAAAGATATTGGGATATTTGAATTATGTTTGAACTTTATAAAAAGTTAAGTTGCTTGGTATACATATTAATTGTAACATGTACTACAATAAGAGTCAAATGGAGTAAGCTAAAAACATAACATACATATTATTGAATGATAATCATTTATAAGTCAAATCATAAGCCAACAATTAATAAAAACATTGGTTTACTGAGATAATTAAAATATAGTGTAGACGTGTGTTTGTCATTCAATAATATATATGTTATGTTTTTGACTCTTATTGTAGTACATGTTACAATTAATATGTATACTAAGCAACTTAACTTTTTATAAAATTCAAACATAATTCAAATATCACAATATCTTTAGTTGTTGATTTAAACCCATACAATTCATTAAAATTTAATTATCGATATAATATCTAAGTCTTAACCTTTACTATATTCTACACTCCTAACGGAAGATTCTTTTATAATGTTTTCTAAAATGTTAATAATACGTTTAGTAAAATGTTATCAATATTTACAAACCAGCATCGTTGGCCTTGTTGTCTAACGCGCTACTCTCGCAGTAGATTAGACTGCCGATGATGGGGAGATTGAGGTTCGAATCTTAGTCGTGTGGACTGAGGGTGGTTTTCCTTAAATGTTTTTTCCACTCTCCCTCCACGGAAATGCGGGTACACTTCCTATAAATATAGCCTTCCTAAAACACTAACGTATTTAGTACTTGAGTATAGCCCGAACGGATAGTAAGACGCCATGCTAAAAAAAATATTGATAGTAAAAAAAAAAATTGTTGGTATTTTTCTAAAAGATACTTCTTACCAGAAACTCACTATACTTTAAAAAAATTCTAGTACCAATTTAACAATCATTTTAACCTGGTTAAAGAAAACCTCAATGTCTAAAATAGGCTGAATAATCGCCATTATTCGGTAGAACCCCATTACACAATTACCCACCTACCCAAAACGTTTAATAAAGCTCGTTAACAATGTAACTACCAGTTCGAAACAAGGGAGGAAGATGAGGATAGCCTACTTTCTAAAACAACATCACACACACAAGGAAGAAAGGGACTAAGAAAAGATCAAAACAGGTTTAACTTGTGCAAATAACATGTAGAGACTCACGTAAGATGTTAACAAAACAGCTGTCACTGGGAATAAGGCGTCAAGATAGCAATAGACTGGATTGAAGCTGATGAAAGAGTTCAAGGTTCGATTTCGGTCGAGGGCACTTGCTTGGAGAAGGGGAAGGGGGCATTACCATATGATCCATTATTGTGGTTTTTCCATCCTCTCTACAAGCGAGTAGGGGTGCAATACACTTTCATCCTTGCATCAGTCTCATTTTTTTTTTAGCACCGTGTCTTATTACCCGTTCGAGTTACACGCTTAAGTACTAATTACTCAATGAATTAGGAATTGGGAAGGTTGAATTTAGAGGAAATGAACCCGCATTTGCATGGAGGGAGAGTGGAAAACCATTTAGGAAAAACCACCCCTAGTTCACCCGACATAGATTTGAACCTCGATCTCCCCGTCCTCGGCAGTCGAGCTCAACACGACTAGCGCGTTAGCCAACTACTCCGCCGAGGTGGGTCAGTCTTATCTTAATTGGTTTGCTTGTGAAGGGAGGATTCTAGGTGTTCTGGTGTGGATTCTCCTTCAATTGCTTACCATCCCTTCCTCCGCGTAAATGCGGGTACACTACCTCTAAATTCTACCTTCATTATACCTAATTTAGTAATGTATATGTGAGAAAAACCCAAATGGGTAGTAGAACAGTGAACCTAGAAAAGTCCTTTACCCTAGCTTAGATGGTGATGTGTCTACCCACCGAGCTAATGGTCCCTTGTTTGAGTCCCGGTATATCGAAACAATTTGATCATCAGTGAAATTTATTTTCACAGTGATGAATTAACTACTACCCACTTCGGTGCTTGCATGATCTAAGGTGCTACTCTCTCAATAGACTAGACTGTCAATGACGGGGAGATCGTGGTTCGATCCCAGTCGGGTGTACTAAGGTTGGTTTTCCTTAAATGGTTTCCTCTCTCTCTCCACGAAAATTCGGATACACTTCCTCTAAATTTACCCTTTATCGTCCCTAAATTATTAGCATAATTAGTACATACATAAGGATATAAAATTTATTTGTAGTAAGATTTGGTGCTAAAAAAAACTATTGGGGGACTTAGTGTTGTGTCTAGAGTTAAGTTAGTGAGTAAGCCTAGTGTACATACAATCAGTTGGTTCATAAAGTGCATGTTATATACCCTAAATAAAATTTTAAAATGCGTAAAGGAAACATTGTTCACAGAGTGGTATGATATGTCCCCCAAATACAGTTTTAAAATAAGCTAAAAGGCTTTAATTAAAATTAAAATACAATAAATAAAATTCATGATGCATATTGCTTATAGTAGCCCCATGACTTCTTTGGTGCTAACTGACAGCTCACAGCTGACTTCTGACAGTCAACATTTAGGTATACACCTAAATTTTGACTTTCAGAAGTGACAGCTGCTAAACACATGTTTTTTCAGATCATATAGTTCGTCGTAGGGATACATAATTTGGTCTGGTAGCTTTTCAAAGCCTTCAGCTGTCAGTCAGTACCAAAGAAGTCATGGGGCTACTTTAGCAACCATTCATTTACTCTCGCTTTGCGCGTTGCTATGGCCACAGAAAGTGACGTGACGTCATCTCATCCGATAAGGCAGATGACTAAACAGATAAAGTGACTTGATGAAGCCCAGTAGTAAATGATAGAAGGAGATCCTAGAGAAGACGAAATAATTAGGAAGAGTGGGGGATATAAAGGGACAGGAATAGATAGAAAAGGAGAGAGAATGACTTAACCGAAACGAGCGAATAATAAAAACCAACAAAAAGAGTGGGAAGGGGTAAGAGAGTGGCGAATTTTCGCATGGCACAGCGCGGTATCCTCTCACACGATCTGGGTGGTCTTGGAGACAAGTGGTCTCTCGCGAGGAACAGACTGGAACGGTTCGTACGAGCTAACCCGAGGTATTTCGTCAAGTTACGACCATTCAATTCTTCTTTCTTTATTTTTATTTTTGTGTGTACAACGCGTCTTACTACCCGTCTGGACTTTCTCACAGATTTACACAAAGCGATAATAAAGATGGGATTTTGGAGT
The DNA here is from genome assembly GCA_039000515.1 of Timema cristinae. NCBI lineage: Eukaryota > Metazoa > Arthropoda > Insecta > Phasmatodea > Timematidae > Timema > Timema cristinae. Next base: position 29,206,001 of record JBCFYV010000935.1, read on the forward strand.
CTGAGATCTTAAAGAGATATTTAATTTTATGATAGATTAATATACTTAACCTGGAACTGATGAATCTGGCGATGAAGTTGTCCCCGTGTGTTTACCTGGGGTGTTTGTGGGACGAGTTAGAGGGATCTTCACACGATTTATATTCATTTCACACCCATAACTATTAATAAATGCTATTAGAGTAAGGTTTATCGAAACAATTGTGCATGAGGCTACATGATGGCGTGCAGAAATGACATGAATGGGGAAGTTGAGCTGTGATGTTTTCAAACTTGTATCTTTAGATCAAACCCTTAGCGAATTGATCTAAAGTTCACATGGGAAAACATGATTTAGCACGTGTAACACCCTAAGAAAATTATTTGAATATTAAAAAGGTGGTAAATGGAAAATGTGCTAACTATATAAAATAATAAAATTAATACAAAAACTATTATTAGCACCACGTCTTACTACCCGTTCGGGTTATACGCACTTACGCTAATATGTATTGGCAGGGTGATTGTGAGATGAAATGGAGGACCTACAGTTTAACGTGGAATCCGAACCACGGCGGAGGCCTGGCATTCCCCACATTCACAAAATGTCTTGTCAGAGGTGAAGGAAGGGTTTGGTAATCAGATAAATCTTTGCCGGGACCGAGGATTGAACCCCGGACCCGCCAGCACAGAAATCCGACACCTTACCCCTAGACCATTAGGTCACCTACTACAAAAACTAGAAGAATAAAGAAATACATACTAAATAGATGGGAAAGGTAGGATTTAAAAGAAATATGAAGAAATATAGCCTCATTTAAGTAGAGTGAAAATGAGGAATCATTTGTGTGTGTGTGGGGGGGGGGGGGGGAGGGGGTTTACACATCTCATTACACCCGTCCATGATTTTGAAATACGACATCCCCGTCATTAACAAAATAAGATAAACGATACTGACGCCTCAGCCCGTAGGTCCTCTCGTATGGTATTCTAATTACTGTTATTATTTGGGTTGAGAGACGTGTTAGGGGTTAAAGGACCCATCGACCTAAAGAATTTTAGAGAAGCGTTGATCCTTAAGCGACCATTAGAATCATAAATCCAAATACAAACTTAAAAAATAAAATAAATTAAGGAATAGAAAGAAAAAAAAAGACAGAAGAAAGCTAAGCTAATGAGTGGACATGCTAAGCTTGAGATTTAAGAAGAAACCGTAAATGACCAATGGAAATAAATTTAAGGGAAACCACAGAACAATTTTCAAAGGAAGAGCTTTTTTAGAAAATACAAACACATTTTCTTTCTGTCAACATTGATAACATTTTACCATATTATTAGCGTTATTAATTTTTACAATAAAAGTGAAAGCTGCAGCCATTACTTACATCATATGAAAGTGGATCTATTAACGTCTTTAGCTTTTATATAAGGTTTTTGCTATGAAAATAGGATTGTAATAAAAATGGAAGCTTAAACCATTTCCCGGTCTTGGTGAAATATTTTGATGTTCGAGAAATTAATTGTTATGTTTTATATCTGTTTTTTAAAATAATGTATAGCATATAAATGAATATATAAAAACTAATTATAATTATTATAAAATATAATATGTTCTAGTATATTATGGTTTTTTGAGTAGGGCCTAGAAGTTTTATTTTAATTGTGTCATGTTTAACATTATTTCTGTCCAATACAATAAAGTGAATAAACCAATGGACGAAATTTTTTTTATATAGCAAGTGGTTTACCTCAATTGTCTTGGGGTAAAGTGCTCACCTCAGGACCCAAAGCTCATTGGTTCAAACCCAGCTGGGGTCGAAAAATTTGTCTTGGGTGATACAAATCCGTTGCACCACTTCCTACTGATAGGATGTAAAGCCATCGGTCCCATGTCGATTGTGGAATGTAAAAGAGTCATGGAAAATATGTGAAAATACATTTACCGGCAAAATTGGTAGCTCCTTTCACTCTCGCTAGTAGAAATTATCGTTTTATGATATAATCAGTCGGTTCAAAAAGTGATCGTTAAATGCCTCGAAGAAATAAATGATAAATATACGGTATGGTAAGCGTTTCAATAAATCCATTATGTTTAACATTACTCTTTGGTATTGTTTTTACTGTAGTAAAAACTACTAAATGTGGGGGAAAGTGTTCTAAACCTTGCCTAAATACTTGGGGGGTAGCTTTGTTTGTTTGTTTGGCTACAAGTATATATTGTATAACGTTTTAAATCACTTTATCAATGGTGTGAGTAGCTTCACAATCAAGGAAGATAACGCCAGGGTGAGCGAGATAGTTGAAGTGGTCCGATGCGAGGAGACAGGGTGTATAATGGCTGCAGGTAGCCATTCAGGCGCCGAGATGGGCTGACGGCTTGTTCGCATGCAATCATCCCTCACCTTTTCCCGCCATCACTGAATCAACCCCCGTCCCCCCTTCCCACACACAGCTACCGGCCAGGTAAGCGTGTTGTGTGTGTAGTATAACCCGAAGGGGTAGTGTAGCCACCTATTCCCTGATTTTGGTATGAAACCCGTCATATAAGGCCTTATTCCGTACCAAAATACTACATAATAATATTTTGGTAGGATAAAAGGCCTTAAAAGAACTGTCCTGCAAGTTATTATTATTATCACCGCGTCTTACTACCGATTTGGGTTATACGCACTTACGCTAATGAGTAATGGTAGGGTGATTGTGAGATGAAATGAAGGACCTACAGTTTAACGTGGAATCCGAACCACGGTGGAGGCCTGGCATTCCCCACATTCACAAGAGGTCTTGTCAGAGGTGAAGGAAGGATTTGGTAATCAGATAAATTTGTGCCGGGACCGAGGATTGAACCCCGGCCGCCAGCATAGAAGTCTGACACCTTACCCCTAGACCACCAGGTCACCTGTCCTGCAAGGTTCTTCATCCTACCAAAACACTACTATACAGTGGGCTTCTGCTAAGAAATTAGGCCTTCCATGAAGGGATTCCTGCCACAATCAAATTCTCTTATTTATATATATAAAAAAAAGTTCAAGAGTCCCAGATTCAACTCTGACCAAGTGTAGTAGTGGTTTCCCACGTGTGATTTATCACTGTAACCCCCCCCCCCCCCCCCCAGTGGTGTAGGCCTACTACACGTGGGTCTAAATGTCAAACTCTCTTGGTATATTTTCTTGGTTTGACTGGTTGGGACTTGAATCCCGGTCCGATGTATCGAAGGTGGCTTATCCTAAATGTTTGTTTTTTTCCAATATCCACCCACGCAAACCCGTAAAGATTTCCTATCAATTCTACCATCCTAATCCTTATGACATAAGTGCGGTTATTATAAATGCATGCATTCACTTCGGTGGCCGAATACTCTAAGCTGGGGTCACTCTCATGATGGACTAGAGTGTCTAAGACGGGGAGATTGGGGTTCAGATCCCGGTTGGGTGTATTGAGTATTTTTTGAATAGTTGACTCCTCTACCTCCGCGCAAATGTGGGTACACTTTATTTGAACTAAAACTTTACTTATCCCTAAATCATTAGCGTAATTATTATGACGGATGCATATAACTTGAATAGGTATTAAGAATCGGTGATGAAAATAATGTAAAAAAATAACTATAAGAACATTGAGGAAATGGGGTAGATTGTTTATAAAACTACTTGACGTAATAATTTAAAAAATGTTAATAAGCAACAACCAACGGAACTATAAAAATAGGTGAATGTATGGTCTGTATAATCTACTCTATTTCTCTTCGGGTTTCAACTAGAAATATCTCCTGTAATTTGTTTTAGAAATTGTTATTTTCCCAGACAGAAAACAAATTAATTCGATATTAAGGAGTATTTGATATATTCATAGATAATAGCCGTTGTCCACATTGTTTAAGACACCAGTATAGCAATAGGTGTACAAATTAAATAAATATTCGCCCAAGGCTCACATATTAATATTAAAATTTCCCTGAGTACATATTTTGGTTTCAACTTTCTAAGTTTTTAGGTTTTGAAAATTTAAGTTCCTTAAAGACACAAACACAAAAATAGACATTTTAGTTTATTTATATAATAAGATAAAGCTATTAAAATTGACCCCATCTGTCAAAGGGAACCCTTTCATAGCACATTACTTGGCGTACGAATATATTATATTAGATTTATCAAATCTGTTTATTGTAATTTAAAACATAAAAAAAAGAGATTAAGTCTTATAAACATATTGCAGTTATGTATTTATTATGATGAAAAAAATAATCTAAAGTATTATTTTTCCTTGCTGTAAAGACAACATTAATGACGTCATATCGTCATCAGTGGTTAAGTGCTTAACGTTCTATACTCTGGATTCAAAGCCCGAGGGGTTAATTTCAAGCAATGTTAAAACGTGCAATTTTAAGACATAAAGTTGTTAAATTACCTTGAAACACGAACACGTTTAATTTGTGAGACTGTGAGATGGAGGGGGGGGGGGGGGGGGGAGAGAATAAAGTAATGTTTGAGTTTACCAAATTAAAGTCATTAAAACCAAATCCTGGACTTTGAAAACCTAAAAATAATGATAAAATGTAAAAAATTACTCAAAATGTACAAAAAAAGGGCCTAAATATTTTTTTAAATATTTGTAATAAATATAAACTTTTCTCCACTAAATTCTTGTATTATACTATATATATAATGTATCTACAAATACCTGATTCATAAAAATCTATCGCCTTCCAACGCATCCCTCTCCTGCTTAGTTGAAGTATCATCAATGTGTATTTTACCACCATACAAGCAAAAAGGACACAAATCTCATTTCCTACATACATTATATTATAATTCCGGCAACTATGCAATTAAATAAATTATGTTTAGTATTGATGCATATAAAAATATCGATAGTACTTAGACAAATACTTATTCAACATAACTGCTTAAAATTATTCAAAAATAACCAATAAAGGATGCGAACCAAGAAAATATAATCAATAATCCCAAAATGGCAAAAAATAACCTATTAAAAACGTTTCCACAACCAACCAAAGGATCATGATTAACACAACGTATGAACACATGAGCATTGCATGTGATGTACCAATAAAAGATGACATCTATTCAACATCTGGGCCCTTTAACTTTAAAATGGAAAATAAATTATTATTCGATTTTTATGAAATTCCTATTTTCCAAGCCAAAATAACAGTCTTAGAGTTTTTAAGGAGCCATGAAATTCTTAACAGATTGAAACTTGAAGTGTTAATTTTATAAATGTGTTATGTCTATTTTAACAATGAGGATTTCCAGAGATTTCCAGAGGTGGATCAAATTATTTCTGGTGAAATAAAACGAAGATTAATGATAGTGTAGGTAACTCACATTTTGAGGTAGATCACACCATCCATCAACCAAAATTCGTTACTTTGATATGCTAGAAGGTTTAGATAACCCCTGAATTAGGTTTATACTACGTCTTACTACCTGTCTGAGATACCCGAATAATTACACCAATATAGTAAGTATGGATAAGGTAGGCCTATAATTTAGAGGAAATGTGACCACGTTTATTTGAAGGGAGAGTAAGAAACCATTTATGGTGTAAATAACTGCCTCATTACACATTATACGGCTTCGAATGCTGAAATACCCGTCACTGACAATCCAGATCAGGCAAGAGTGACACTTTAATCATCGTACTTGTTTATGAGGCCTTGAAATCAAATCACACTTGAACTAACTAGTAGGCAAGTGCTATTCGGGATCTATTAAAATCAAGAGTTTTCATTTGTCAATTTCAATTGCCTGAAAATTTGTTTTTTTCCCTTCGGGATTAATACGTGTGCACTTTGCAAAGCAACTGATTATATTATAACTTATACATTAACTTAATTCTAAAACCCAGACTCCAGAGGTTAGGTTAATTCATCACTGTGAAAGGGTAGACCCCACTTTTACTAATGGTACATTTTTAAACCATACCTGGGCTTGAATTCAGATGGTTAAATAACGAGCTATCACTCTCTTTGATGGTTGCATGGCTTAAGGCATAATTATTACTATAGATTTGACTGTTGATTAAGAGGAGTTTGAGGTTTTTAACCCTAGTTGAATGTATTAAGGGTTAATTTTCCTAAACAGTTTCCATATCTTCCTGCACATAAATGAGGGTACAGCTACCCCTAAATTCAACCTTCCTCATCCTGAACCTAATAGTGTAAATATGTGAGTAGCCCAAACGAATGGTAAAACGCAGTGCATGAAAAAAAAAATGCTACTATTTGAATAAAGGCATCAAACCACCTTAACAGTCACTTAATCTATTAAATACAATGCTTTTTATATGCAAACTTAAAGTATTTTGGTTTTGAAGCCGTCTGTACTTGTGTTTTTTAGCCTGATATTAATAATTCAAAGGTGCAATTTCCTTGAAAAGGAAGAAAATAATAAGTATGACAATCCGATCTTTGGTAAACCACCTTATGTTCAAATTAATCAATGTGTCATTTTACTTGTTACTATTTCCAAGTGCCCCTGCCTTCCCCCTTGCCTGTTCCCACACTATTTTGATTTATATTAAGACATAAGACATTGCCTTTCGAAAGAGTTTATTTTGTGTGGCACAAGCTATATACATATATATAGTAATACATTCTTAATACACTGGCTAGAATGGTAAAAGTTGTTCAGTTTCATAAGTGGAGATAACGCTCTATTTTCTATCTAGGAGCAGAAATGTCGCTTGTTTGAAGAAAGGCGGGGGGGGGGGGGGGGGGGGGAATTTTGTTCCGTTTCTTCCTACCTCACGGTCAGATCCGCTGATAACGTTTCGGTTCGTTAATCACCACAGTCACGTTGAAATGAGAATAATGACTTTATCGTCACAAAACTAGTGAAGCTTGTTTTATGGTCGAAATTGAAAGGTTCAGTTAAAATGAAGAACATGCACTAAATAATTCATGGCTGTGGAGTAAGAAAATTGGTCCGTTGATTCATAACTGATGGGCACTTAACAAACGAACTTTAAAATAATAAACCTTTACTGAATCGCGGTATTTCTCTTTTAAATGGTCTGGGGTGGTCCCCGGTTTGAATCCACCATTTCAGCATTGGTTTGATTTCGAGTAGATGCACACATTTTTATTATTAATATTGAGAATACTCCCCAATGCTGAGTTTCTCTTTAACTTAAAATACTCATCATAAATACAAAAAACATACATTATATATTTACTAATTGACAAAATAAAACATTTACTAATTAAAGAAGATTAATAGAGCATAAGAAGGCTCAATTCACACTTGGAATGCCATTTTTCTACTTATCTGTACTCCTTGCATCATTTGTTATCAAACCATAGCTTTCCATTGAACACAATACATCCAATATATCATTCTTAAGGCCGCACTACACGTATCTGGTTGCAGCGCTGCTTTCTGATATCGTTCTGCAGCGCTGCGAGCTGACAAATCTGAGCTACCTACTACACACAAGCCACATTCTGACTAATGATCGTCTTGCCACTCTGTGGAGAGGGAGTTATTTTACTGTCCGCACTTGGTTTTGTTGGTTAAATTTGTGCTAAGATGTCTCGTCAACAAGAAGAAGACGAAGAGCTGCTTATATTGTACGAGTACTACCAAAGTTTGAAATCTCATAGTGTCGTAAAATGCAGAAACAAACGTGTGTGGAGTCGAAATTTAGTGTTAAAACGGAACAATGTGTCACATACTGTCACGATTTTACCTGAATTAGATGCTGATGACTTCCGAAATTACCTACGTATGAATGAAGACATCTACAAGCTTCTTTAGTCTATAGTCTAATATAAACACAGTGAACGTGGTCCACACGAACGAAAATGTTGAGAAAATATATCCTTTGGTCTGGTACTACCTTATCTCGACCAGGCGCACGCTATGCGCAGTACAACATTCGACAAGTTGGAAGCGCAGAAAGCAGTCGTCCGATCAGAAAATATCAAACTCGTTTGATATTTGCGCTGCCAGCTTTCTGATACACGCACTGATCATTTAGGTATATTACACGATCATCTTGCAGCGCTGCAAAACGACGTCAGAAAGCAGCGCTGCAACCTGCTACGTGTAATGCGGCCTTTAGGGAGCTTCAGTTCTATGGAGAAAGGTTTTATCTTCGCTCTTTCTCATTTAACTATTGCCAAATCTCCTTGCGCTCAGTTATATCGGGAGGTGGTGTGCTAGGATAAGAAGGATCTACTGGCAACCTCGACTAACCAGCGTTGTTAATCTTATTTTATCTCACAAAAACGAGTGAATTACCGTATGCATACATTAATGTTGTAAGTTAAGACTTGGTTAGATTGCTCTAGAAATATATATATAACAAATTAAATTTATAGATTAAACAGTTGCTAAATTGGTAGATAATTAAGTGAGACTACAAGTAAAAATGTATAGTTAGAATCTACTTCTGGTAAAAAAACATATTGTCAGATATGAACATTTATATACAATTAATAATGCACCATCAACTAGACCATACACGGGTTGATGACAAGTCTAAAATATATGTTGACTCGTTAAAATGTTGTTACCGTTCACAATAGTTTTGACATTTTAAAAACATATTTGTGTTGGTCGCATTTTACTACCCATCAGGGCTATACATATTTAGCTATACTAATCGGCTAGAAACGTGTAACTTAGAATGTAGAGCAAATGTACCCTCATTTGTTTGATTGGAGTGTGGGAAACTATTAGGGAAGCTTATCCTCAGTAGGCCTAACTCCATCCGGGATTAAAACCCCAAATTCTCCCTCTCTGGCAAACCAGACAATAAGAGACTCATATCATTGTTTGTGGGCCCACTAGTGTGGGCCCAGCATTATTCAATTGTTATTATTATTATTATTATTATTATTATTATTTTATTATTATTATTATTATTATTATTATTATTAGCACCGCGTCTTACTACCCGTTCGGGTTATACGCACTTACGCTAATGTGTAATGGTAGGGTGATTGTGAGATGAAATGAAGGACCTACAGTTTAACGTGGAATCCGAACCACGGTGGAGGCCTGGCATTCCCCACATTCACAAGATGTCTTGTCAGAGGTGAAGGAAGGGTTTGGTAATCAGATAAATCTGTGCCGGGACCGAGGATTGAACCCCGGCCGCCAGCATAGAAGTTTGACACCTTACCCCTAGACCACCAGGTCACCTTTTCAAATTAGTAAAATATGATGAAGTTGATTTTATTATTATTTTAATCTTCCTATTTAAAAAACCATCACATTCGACATGATATTAAAATATCATATGACAATGTAACAACTAACCTTAATTCAGTCTATAGCTTTAGCCACATCGATGATCACGCGGACTGAAGAGTAGACCTCATCTGCTCTCGTTTGACAGTGATGGAGAGATCTGAGCTCTATTCCTGATTGTAGGTATTGAGGGAGCTTCTTACTCGATGGTAGAGGTGTCCTGATTCAATAAAACCGATTGTTTAAAATAATTGTTCATGTTACGATTATTGACACCAATTAGTCCCGATTATTGATTATTTATTATTAACTATTGGGAAACCTGTTTAAGATAATGATAACAGTTAATTTAATTAATACAAAAATATTTTATTTAAAAATCAACAGTTAAAGCTTTGATAATCTTAATTTTTGATTAATCTTTGCATAACCGGCGAACGCTGGAACTAGATTGTTAGTTTTATCAAAGATATGAGCTTATATTTCTTTATCTGGTTATGTTATCTTTGCATAGCCCACAACCTAGATGAAGTGTTTCTTTCGTGTGTTTTTTTCACTAAACTCCTACCTAGAAAATTTTGCTTTAAATTTTACTTAATAAACCCGGATTAATTGGCATAATAGTCGCCGATTACAATTAAATGCCGATGCACTAATAACCGCCGATAACGATTCATCCGAACAAACTTTGTAATGAGTAGGACCCAGATTATATTGGCCTAAATATGATTAAAAAATGATATATAAAATGACTTAAAGATGTTAAAAAATGACTTCAAGTTTTAAAAAAATGACCTAAGAAATCTCAACAAAAAGTCGTAATAAATGCACACGATTAAATCAAACAAGCACTTTACAAAGGAAAACAAAAAATTATCATGCAATGACTCCTTTAACAACTAAAGTCTTGTATTCTTCTAAATATAATATCGATTTACAAATACCTGCTTCAGAAGTAACAGCTACCCCTCCAAACGCAACCCTTTCAAGCCTACATTATCTTCTCATTCCAACCACGTGTTGGAAACATTTATGCATTTATAAGATATCGATAGTATTAAAAATCACTTTAAAAGGGTGAAAAAAAAAGAAGAAAGTATTACCTTTTATTTCAAAATGACCAAAAATGATCATAAAATTAACTAAAAAAATATCCATTTCTACAACCAGGAGATCATGAACATAGGGGCTGTACTTATGAGCATTTGATGTAATGTACCAATAAAAAGTTGACATGTCATCAACCTCTTATCTCTGGTATTGAGAGATATTCGATTGGGTTCAACTGAAATATATCGCATGAGATAATAATGTCAAGTCCCTGATATTTACATAATTCTAATGGGTTGCACGGTTTTAGCTTACTGTTTTATGGAACGGGGTCGTTACGGCCCTGTTGATTAAACCGGGGAGGGGGGACCACACACGCAGTTGAGGTCGACTCCATCCCGCTTCATTCTTTTTAAAAAAGACATCTCCATTATCTTCGGTCATATAGTTCCGCAGCCGGCCGCCGCATGGCGTTGAGACCGCGACACACTGTGTGCAACCGAGCTGAGTGAGCCCCAACTTAGATTTTATTTCATTCTATATGTGTTTTTTATTTTTATTTTAAAAAACAAACAAAACAACAACACTTAACTCGTTTGAGGCCCGCCTGGTTATAATGAACACCAAAACTACTTATTTCCTGTGTCCTGAAGTCAATTTGAAGTCTCCAACCGAGATTCAAATAAGAACTCACCGGAAATCTTCAGTGCGGGTAGCTTATTAATAGATAATTATAAATAATGATTTTAAACTAGTGATTAGTTTTATTCTATCAACTGGCATTCAGACTAAATGTCAATCTCTTATAGTCTGCTTTCCCGGTGACGGGGAGATTGGTATTAGAATCCTGACTTACTGCGTGTACTAAGGATGATTATTTCTAGATTGTTTTCCTCTCTCTTTTCACTCAAATGTGGCTACTTTTTCTTTAAATTTTACTTTACTTATAACTTTCTCACGAAAGTAAATTATACGAATAACGTCGGTGACCTGGTGGTCTAGGGGTAAGGTGTCACATTCTGTACTGGCGGCCGGGGTTCAATCCTCGGTCCCAGCACAGATTTATCTGATTGCCAAACCCTTCCTTCACCTCTGACAAGACATCTTGTGAATGTGGGGAATGCCAGGCCTCCACCGTGGTTCGGATTCCACGTTAAACTGTAGGTCCTCCATTTCATCTCACAATCACCCTACCATTACACAATAGCGTAAATGCGTATAGCCCGAATGGGTAGTAAGACGCGGTGCTAATAATAATAATAATAATAATAATAATAATAATATAATAATAATATAATACTACGAATAACCTGAATATTGGGAACAAAACTACTCAAATAGGTTTATGTGTTAATCTTTTTATTTAAATATGATTATGTATATTATCTTTAAGCCTGAAAAAATAAATAAAATTGAGATAAAGGATAAAATCAGCTCGATGACCTGTTTTAATTTGATTATAATAATTTGTTGTTTGGTGCGTATCACAAATCTCTTTAATCAACATCATTTCGAAAGATTTGATGGATACGAGAAATGGTAAGATTTTCTATCGTTCTTCCTAAAATATATTTCCATGTTTGTTTTGATGTGTCCGAAGTTTGATAATGGGCCATATTTTAATCCTTGGTAATTTCCAAAACCCAAAAGTTAGTTTAAATCAACTAATTATTCAAGAAAAAAAAAGTTTCTATGGACCTTTATGTTACTTTATTTAAATTACCTAGCTGAGATGGGGATTGGCGTAATACTACCGAGCCCATCCTAACGGGGATGAATAATTAGGAAAGTTAACTACATTTTTAGAAGACCCTTCTTTGACTCAAAGTTATGTATTATTATTGTTATTAGTTATTACCATTATAAGTATTATTATTATTAGGGGTGGACTCATATTCAATATGAACTTTCTGAACCTACTTATTTTGTCAGCACGCAAACAAACTAACACAACTCCTGTAGCCGCAACACTCAGATAGTTCATCACTTCGAAGGAGACATTCCCTATTTCTCCAACTACAATAGCCCCACGGCTTCTTTGGTGCTGACTGACAGCTCACAGCTGACTTCTGACTGTCAACATTTAGGTATATAACTAAATTTTGACTGCCAGAAGTGACAGCTGCTAAATACATGTTTTTTGCAGATTATATGGTTTGGCGTAGGGATACATAATGTGGTCTGGTAACTTTTCAAAGCCGTCAGCTGTCACTCAGCACCAAAGAACCATGGGGCTACTGAATATATAAGCTACACATTTTTCCTCATGACGAGATCAAACCCGGGACACTTAACAAGGAAGACAGACACGCTACCGACTGATTTAAGGAAATGGGCCAAAACACTTATTGAGTTTCTTTATCTGTTTATGGTTTTTATTACGTTTTATATACCAGTGTCTACCTCTAGTCCAAACGGGTAGTTTATTATTATTAGCACCGCGTCTTACTACCCGTTCGGGTTATACGCACTTACGCTAATGTGTAATGGTAGGGTGATTGTGAGATGAAATGAAGGACCTACAGTTTAACGTGGAATCCGAACCACGGTGGTGACCTGGCATTCCCACATTCACAAGATGTCTTGTCAGAGGTGAAGGAAGGGTTTGGTATCCAAACGGGTAGTGAGATGTGGCTACATATATCATAGTAAATACTTAAAACCTATTACAAGGAAACAAAATAGAAGTGTTAGTTTAAAAATTAAATAGATTTGAATCCGACTTGAGAAAGAAATAGTAGTTCATAATATGGGTAAGTTTATATATTATTATAATATCTTGACAGGTATCCGAACGCTGGGCCACCTAAGTCAGAATCAAACTCGTGGAATATTAATCGGGAGTGTGGGTTTTAGGAAACACCAAAAACGTTTTTGCTGTCAACACTGAAGAACTTTAAAGATATTTTTATCATTCTATTTACTATAGTGGAATTGATATTATCTATAAAGAGTAACAGTTGAACATAATATGATTGGACGTGTAGATATATAATAAAGTAGTTTGTTTCTATTCATATACTGTGTCTTATCATCCGTTCGGACTATCTGCATATTTTCACTAGTGGGGTAGGGATGAGGAAGACAACATTTAGAGGAAATATACCCCATTTGCGTGGAATTGAATGGGGGGAACATTGATTTAAAAAAAACACTCTCAGTGCAAGGTACACACGACCAGGATTCGAACCCAATCTCCCCGTCATTGGTAATCTAGTCCAATGTGAGAGTGACCCCTTTTTGCCGGTGGCTACCGATACTGTTATGTTATGTTAAGTTATTATTATTATTATTATTATTATTATTATTATTATTATTAGCAGCACCGTGTCTTACTACCCATTCGGGTTGTACGCACTTACGCTAATGTGAAATGGTAGGGTGATTGTGAGATGAAATGGAGGACCTACAGTTTAACGTGGGATCCGAACCACGGTGGAGGCCTGGCATTCCCCACATTCACAAGATGTGATTAAAACACGTCATGTCAGAGGTGAAGGAAGGGTTTGGCAATCAGATAAATCTGTACTGGGACCGAGGATTGAACCCAGACAGCCAGCACAGAAGTCTGACACCTTACCCCTAGACCACCAGGTCATCCGATATTGTTATGAAATTAGTACAATTTTAAACTCGCGTAGTGTGGCAATCTCAATGTACAGTCCAATTTTCATAAATAAACCCCTTTTTTCATCCCTTCGTCCTACTACCTGCTAAGGTTATACAAATATAATTATATAATCACTACTCTAATTGGCTAGGAATGAGAAAGGAAGTATTTTAGAAGTAATCTACCCACATTTGCATGGAAGGAAAGTGAGAAACAATTTTTTTAAACCACCATTATTAGACCTGACCGGGATTCAAAACCCTATATCCCCGTAATCTGAAGTGGGTCACCTTTATCTCACAGCTATAGTTACAAGATATACTCTCACGTATTCATATGTCAGGTCATGTTACCCGCGTCACTTTTGATAGTGCTTCTAAATAACTATATAATAAATAACATACGTACATAAATTTTGGCGACAAAAAAAAGTTTGTATTTTCTAAAATGCTCTTCTTGTAAAAAATTGAGCTGTAGATTAAATGTAACTAGGATGATAATGTTCACATTGGTCATATCTGCCTCCTTAGCTCAGTCGGTAGTAGCGTGTCTGTCTGCTGAGTTATAGGTCCCAGATTCGATTCCCGGCATGATCGAAAGGTTTACCCCTGGTAACCGCCTCGGTGGCGTAGTTGGCTAACGCGCTTGTCGTGTTGAGCTCGACTGCTGAGGACGGGGAGATCGAGGTTCGAATCTCGGTTGGGTGAACTGGGGGTGGTTTTTCCTAAATGGTTTTCCACTCTCCCTCCACGAAAATGCGGGTTCACTTCCTCTAATTCAACCTTCCCAATTTCTAATACATTAGCGTAATTAGTACTTAAAGCGTATAACCCGAACGGGTAGTAAGACGCGGCGCTAAATATCATATCATTTACCCCTGGTAAAATAATGTGGATTTCTCCTTTCACAGTGATGAATTAACGTCTGGAGGCTAGGTAATGTGCCTGTTATAGATTTAAGTTAGTTTATAAGTCTGATGCTGATGTAATCAGTCGGTTCATAAAGAGCACGTTAAATAACTCAAATTAAAAAAAAATGCTCATGAAAACTCATAGTGTTAAATAAATGTAGCTGTTCTTTGGTTTCTAGAGAGTTAAACAGTTCTGTACAAGAGAAGTTGAGAGCAGTTAGATGCTATACAATTACTCCCAAATAAAACAATTGTAGTCAACTATGCGAGTAATACATTTGACTAACGTAATGAAACAAGGGTTATATTTTACACGCGGGTAAACAGTGGGAGTACTACCCATGTAACAGGAAACATAAGTTTCCCTTCTATAAAGTTTACTTGCCCCCGCTACCCCGTATTCACCCATACTTCTCACGTTTCCAGTGGAGCAATTAGGCATACTTGAACCCCTACCAGCCCTCCCTTTCCCTCTTCCCCTCCCGGACTATTTGAGTAGGAGCAGGAGGGAGGAGTTAATCCCCGCGGTGAGCCCAAATTCCTCCCACTCCATGGGTAAACTATTTAATTAACAACACTTTCAAGGTCAATCGCTGACATCTACCCGCGGTATTCCAAGTGGAAAATGAAAACGAGGCGAAGAGTACATCTCAGCTAGGTTGAGACTTGTTATGAAAGAAACCGCATCACTCATGTTCTTCTTGCTGGCCACGGGGAGATCAGGGTTTAAATCCCAGTAGGTTGTACTGAAGGAGGGTCTTCATAAATAGTTTCTCCCTCCCCCGCCACTCAAATGAGGGTACATTTCCTATAAAATTTTATCTTTCCAAGCATTTTCCCATCATCGTAATTAATGTTTGCATACAACCCGTACTGGTTGCTTAGATTTCAACTCAAGGGATCGAGATCCAGTTTGACTCCCAGCCGGGTGATTTTTTTCACATTTGTTAAGTTCAGTGTGGTTTTTCCCCATATTCTCCAGGCGATGGTGGAAAGGGGGTACGGGGTAGGAGAGGATGTTGAAAGCTAAATATATCAAGATGGATTAAATGGCCAACCTATTATAGTTGATAAGTATGGTTAAAAGCAGCATCAAAATTTCATACTCTTTAAACTGAAAAATGACACCTGGAAACGGGAATCGAACCTGGTACCTTTTGCATAGTACGTCAATGATTATACTGATGCTCTTACCTCGAATGAAGAATGGCCATTGACACTGGATGACTAATGGATAGCTCAGGGGTAAGAACATTGGCGTACTAAGCCAAGAGATCCCGGGTTCAATTCCCGTGCCCAGAAGTAATTTTTAAATTTAAAGAATAACACATATAGCTATCAACATGGAAAATTGTATCTTGACTTGCTGTGTGACGTAGCTGAGGAAGCGACATCCTTAAATTGACTACCTCGGTAGCTGGGATAGTTCTAATCAGATGTTTCACTCAGATTAAATATTCACAAAACTTTTAATGGTTAGTACCTACATGAGTTTGGCGTTCACTGGAATGAACACAAAAATATTTATTAATAATAATAATAATATTTAGCATCGCTTCTTACTACCCGTTCGGGTTATACGCTTTAAGTACTAATTACGCTAATGGATTAGGAATTGGGAAGGTTGAATTAGAGGAAGTGAACCCACATTTGCGTGGAGGGAGAGTGGAAAACCATTTAGGAAAAACCACCCCCAGTTCACCCGACCGAGATTCGAACCTTGATCCTCAGCAGTCGAGCTTAACACGACAAGCGCGTTAGACAACTACGTCACCCGAGGTGAATAAAATAATTATTTTCTACGACACTAAACAACATATCATTATATATAGACTACTTGTAGATATAGTTTGAAAGTTGAATTTTTCCACTCTGAAAAGTACAAAAATCTACATATTTAGTTGTTCATTAAACTGTAAATGCACGGGGAACAAAAGGTAACCAATAAAGGAGCGTAGGAATGCTATTTGTAAATAAAACTATATAATTTAGGCCTAACAGGGGGAGGGGAGTCACAACACAAATTGTATAGTAATTTGAATTTTCCTCCTCCTCTGTTTGTTCTCCTACTTCCAGACATCTCAACCCAGTAATTTTATAAACTCACTTAGTTTTTGTCGTTTATGGATTTCTGCTCGACCTTTCTAACGCTTTAAGGAGATTGGCCCTTTTCATCTGTCGTGGAAATGCAGAGCCGTGGGAACAAACATTTATCTTCAAGAATTTTTATTGTTTTGCAATTTTCTTTTCGGAAACGCTTTTTTCAAGAATAGAGGCATGTTGATTAAGCTGTACTTTCTAAATACACACCTCCTCTATAATTTTAATAGTGATCAAATATGGATTAAATTGACATTTTTCAATAGAAAACTGGCGGCTTCGTAACAAAAAATAAGAAAATGTAACAATTAATAAACATCGATACATTACCTTAGAAGGGGTGTTGAAAATATTAACATAAAGAGTTCACTCGTTCTCGAGAAAACTGATATTTACAAATGTATGATTTTTCTGCAACACCTGTCCGGTAGCTAGCACTATCTACAGTTTCCTTGATCCATCTGTTCTTGTTGACGCGGAAGGATACTTTGGTCGGCTGTGAAGCCACCACGTCATGCCTTTACCCTCCCGCATACCATCCCAAAAAATAGGTTTTAGACTTGCACTCGACAGGGCCAAGGGCCTTAAGCTCATTCGAGCGTAGAATGTTTATTGCACAATTATTTTAACAAGTGTATAATTATAAGCTATAAATAGTGATTCAATGATTTCAAATCCTCACAGTTATAAGTGGTTAAACTTGCTATTGCTACTATTATTAAGATAAAGTAATTAATGTATGACCCTCTTCGGTGGCCACGTGGGCTAAGGCGCTACTCTCGCAGGGGACTAAACTGCCGATGACAGGGAGATTGAGGTTCCAAAATAGGTCGGGTGTACTAGAGTGGTTTTTTAAAAAAATATTTTTTCACTCTATATCTCCACACAAATGCGGGTAAACTTTCTCTAAATATAGCCTTTATAATACCTAGAACTATTAGCGTAAATAGTAGACTACATAAGCATATAGCCCGGTAGTAATACTCGGTAATAAAAAAAAAGTTAATGTATGTGGCGGAAATTTAGTATAACTATACATGTATATGAAGTTTAAGCCTACACAATGAAATATTTATAATATTAATATTATAAATATTTAATTATGTACACCCCATATGTGCGTCTAGACATAATACATTTTAGCCTCATACATTAATTACTTTACTTTAAAAATGGTACTAGCATTAAAATTTGAAAACATAAAATAACAAGTTTGACCCTTTATAACTAGTAAACCGTATTGTTTAAAAATCAATGCATTACTATTTATAGCATACATCTTAATTATACAACGTATGTATTGTACGACTATGTAACGTAACTCTGAATGAGTCAGGTAGTCATATCCATACAAACGTAGGCCTAACACTTACTTGATTGCAAACATTAACTATGTATTTAATTTTTTTTATAAACTTGTGTTTTTGGATTCATATAAATCAATTTTAAATTTTTACAAATAATTATATTACCTTGGCAAGTTATTGGTTAATTTATACTTTAATTCATCAATTAAATTATGACCACATAGTTCTTAATTTATATATTATAAACTTATTATTTTTTACTCTATTACCTCAGTAAAATTGTTACTTATAATATTAATTTATATTAATTTTTATTTGACTGTTTAACGTGGAAAAAACTTACAAATTTTTGGTTAAATGTAGATAATATCTAAGTTTTGTTTTCTTACTATCAATCTTATAAATTTACTCACCAACAAATCACTATGAATATTATTAAAATCAATTACACACGTGTAAAAATTGTGCAATAAAACTTTTATCATCAAATGACGTTAAGGAAACGTCGCGAACGTGTTTGTTCGCCAAGCCCACTCCCAAACTAGCTCGTACGTATTGTAGTGATCTCCGGTTCGCTATAGTCTTCTCCGTGATACATCCCAGTGACCAGTTGTAATTAATTGCTCTATAGAGTGTGTAGAACGTGAGGGGGGGGGGGGGGGGCAGTGATGCGAGTCGTTGGACTATTAGGCTACGTGCGGCTTTCAAAGATTCCACGTCCCGCTTGCTGCAGATTTATTAGCCGGGAAACCTAATTAAAATAATCAATTAAATTAGAGCTATCATCATTTATCGATTTCATTGTAATGTTAAGTCAATACATTCTATTATAGGTTGTCCAACGCCTTAGCTCAGTCGGTAGTGAGTCTGCCTAGTAAGATAAGGGTTCCGGGTACGATTCCTGACGTTGCCGAAAAATTGATCACGGGTGAAAAGTGTGTTTTCCCTTTCACGCTGATGAATTAAAGGCTAGGGGCTGGATGTCGTGTCTGTTCTATATATAAGTTAGTATAAATCGTGTGTAATATTTTAAGTCGGTTCATTATAGGGCGCCTACACGACCAGTCATACAGTCAGTCCTAAGATTGACAATCAGACTGTCAGTATTTACAGCGAGACAATACACAGTCAGTCTCAACTACTACGTGCACCGTGCAACAACATGGACGATAAGAAAAAGTCGTGGGCAGTCTATGTTTGCTACTGAGAATGAAGGAAATACTGACGAGCGCGCACACAGTCAGTATTACGTCAGTATTAATTAGTACTTTATTAATACTGACAATCTGACTGGTCGTGTATGGGCCCTATAAAATACACGTTAAACACCTTAATAACAACAACAACAACAACAACAGCAATAATAATATTACATATTGTGCAGGTTAAAAAAGACGCACGTATTCCTAATTTGTTAGGGGTCCTGGGTTTGATTTTCGGTGTGGATGAATATTTATTATAATAGGGTTTGGACTGAGAGACTGGTTCTCTCATTTTATTAAGCTAGTTTATTTTATTTTGTTCACCGTGTCTTACTAACCGTTCGGGCTACACGCATAGTCTATTCATTAATAGGTTGTTATGAAAAGGACGAGAAAGGTTGTATGTATAAGTAAATGTATCTGAATTCGCGCGGATGAAGAGTAATAGGCCGTTCAGGGGAAACCGCCTCGCGTAGACCCAGCAAGGATTTAAATTGTGTCTTCCCAGTTACCGAAAAATATCAGGTTAAATGAACTCTACATTTAAACCGCATGCACACCGGCGTGGGTAGACCTAGTTTATAGGCCATGTGATGATATAATCATTTGGTTCATAAAGTGTACGTTGTATTACATACATACATATATGTGTATGTGTGAATTAGACCACATTAAACATTTTTATTCTGTATAAAAACCTTGTACCGTAGCCTTTATCTCCCTCTCTCTCTCTCTCTCTCTCACAGATATATATGTATATAAGCTCCATAGCATCATCCCGCAGGTGAGCTATACTGACCGAACGGCCACCACGTGTTGAAAGAGATAGTACCAACATTTGCGGATATAGGGTGTCATGTGGTCAGCACAACGAACCCTGCGGCCACTAATCTCAGTTTTCTAGACCGGGTTCACTACTTATTATTCAAGTAGCTGCTTAATTGTCCTCACGAGGCTGAGTCGACCTTGTTCCGGAACCCGTTGCTTATCAAATAAATGTGGAAGTGCTAGGAATTGAACCTCGGATCTCTGAGCCTACATGTATAAAGTAATCTAAATAGGTTTCCAGGCGCTCATAGTAAAATATCTGTGGAAATAATTGAATAATCTATAATACGTTAAATGTTTAGCAAATAAACTTCTTCGTTCAACTCTTTCAAATAAATTCAAACCCGCCTCGGTGGCGTAGTTGGCTAACGCGCTAGTCATGTTGAGCCCGACTGCTAAGGACGGGGAGATTGAGGTTCGAATCTCGGTCGGGTGAACTGGGGGTGGTTTTTCCTAAATGGTTTTCCACTCTACCTCCACGCAAATGTGGGTTCACTTCCTTTAATTCAACCTTGCCAATTCCTAATCCATTAGCGTAATTAGTACTTAAGCTATAATCCGAACGGGTAGTAAGACGTGGTGTTAAATAATAATAATAAAAATAATAAATAAATTATTATTATTATTAGCACCGCGTCTTACTACCCGTTCGGGTTATACGCAATTACGCTAATGTGTAATGGTAGGGTGATTGTGAGATGAAATGAAGGACCTACAGTTTAACGTGGAATCCGAACCACGGTGGAGGCCTGGCATTCCCCACATTCACAAGATGTCTTGTCAGAGGTGAAGGAAGGGTTTGGCAATCAGATAAATCTGTGCCGGGACCGAGGATTGAACCCCGGCCGCCAGCATAGAAGTCTGACACCTTACCCTAGACCACCAGGTCACCCAATAAATAAATTCAATTTAAATACTTTATATATTATTCAATCATTTCCAAAGATAGTTTATTATGAAATCTTTGTGACATTTTCGATGACCCTGTGTAATAGAAGTTCAGAATTCAGCTATTCCCGCATTCGACCTAAAATTCTTGTTATTCGTATACTGGGAGATTTGTTGACTCCCAAAACTAGACTATAAACACGGACCTTATACCAGTATCACACGACAATAGCTCGTATTTGAAATCCAGTGTGCTAGCTAGTACTAGCTAGCATTTCATGTCGTGTGAATCAGAAAAATTATACTGGTTCTGCCTCTTGGTACTGGCTACCATACTATTTGTGAGAATAGAACAGGCGCTATTTTCGTACTAGTTCTGACACTAGTCTGTGTAATTCGACCAATCAATGCGCACTGAACCTGTGTGTAGAGACATGGTAGAAATGGCGCCAACATGGTCATCGGATGGGATTTTGTTGTTGGCAGAATATTATTCTAAACATTATTGTTTATATAATACCAAATTGCCACAATACGACAATATATTTTATATATATATTATTATAAATTACATTTAAAATTAAAAACATGTCATCTAAAAACGACAAAACTTGTTCCATGACCAATTTTAATCTAAATAGACTTGATAGCATGCCAATCTTGGGTGGTTGTTATTTTTAGAATATAAAGTGTGCGTAGGCCTAAAAAAAAGAACATTTGTGTATCAAGGATACTTTACTTGGATACCCATGGGCTTAGGGGCTACTCTCCGACCACATCGTAAATAAATGAATACAAATTTAAGGAGATACTAAACGTTAGTGTCACCCCGACTGTATCCTAACTAACCTCCAAATGTATATTTTTAGCATCCCGTGACCATTATTTCGTCTTTCCAGCCAGTCCCGTATCCATATTATTTTCCTACGCCCCCTCTCATAATTTTCAATATAATTATTAGTAATTAATGCAGCTGCTGCACCCAAAATTAATCTCTGACGTTCCATAAATATTTGCACTAGAACCTAGTACCAAACTAGCAGCGTGTGAATACTTTAGTACCGTTTCTATTGTACTAGATAGTATACAGATATCTAGTACAAGCAAGTGTCGTGTGATATAGTAGCTTAATGAGAGGAACAAACAATAAGCGAACTAAATAAAACCGCACGTAGAATATTATATAATATTTAGCACCACGTCTTACTACCCGTTCGGGCTATACGCTTTAAGTACTAATTACGCTAATGGATTGGGAATTGGGAAGGTTGAATTAGAGGAAGTGAACCCGCATTTGCGTGGAGGGAGAGTGGAAAGCCATTTAGGAACACCCCTCCCCCCCAGTTTACCCGACCGAGATTCGAGCCTCGATCTCCCCGTCCTCAGCAGTCGAGCTCAACACGACTAGCGCGTTAGCCAACTACGCCACTGAGGAGGGTCGCACGTAGAAACATTCTAGAGGAAAATGTACCACCTTAGCAAAAGTAAATTAATATAAAAGGGCAGTAGACATAAAAATGTGATAATTACAAAAAAAAAAAAAACTAGCTCAGTTAGTTTCTGGTCTCTATAAATTAACAATTCAACTCGTACTTTGGACCCAAGTTTAACCGGTCGAATCACAAATAAATAAATAAAAAATAAAAAAACTCTCTCTTTCTTTTATTCACAGGATCAAGTTCGTTTTATTTATAGAAAACAAACACCTCCTACTTTTATCTCATTAATTACGCAAAAAGCGAGGGATGGGAAAGCAGTTTTGCCGCCAAATAATTAATTCTTTCATTGAGTGGGCGCTACAAAAAAAAAAAGCTTAATCTTTTATCCATTATGTTCTCTCCTTTATTATTATTATTATTATTATTATTATATTGCGTATACTGTAGTTAAAGTAAATAAGGTTTTTATGCCTTTTTTCAGATTACGTAACTAGGCCTCTCTCTGTTTTATTTGTCATATTCTAAACGCTTTTTTTTAACTATCCGGTACGCACTCGAAAGCAAACAAACGTAGAAGCCAGTCTTATTTTTTCTGGTTTGCCGAGGGAGTCGAGTTCGAATCTGGCTGAGGGTAGGCCTACTGAAGTAGTTATTACTAAACTATTTCCTACTCTTTCTCTGTGCAAATGCTGGTGCCCTATCTTTAAAATTTTACTTTTCTTATCCTTATCTTATTGGGGTGAATTATATCAATAGCCATATGTGACGTGTAGTAAGACGCGGCGCTCATACATTTTATTTTTAATTTATTGGAGGTATTTAAAGTGCACTTTCTAAACCGACTGATTACATCATTAGGCCTACACGAGAATTTATATGATCAAAGATGAAAGAGCCTAACAATTTTGTGGGGAAAGGTATTATCACATATATTCCAGGTTTATTTTACATGCCACAATTGACGTGGGACCAACGACTTTAGTTCCCCTCCGAAGGAAATTGTGCTACATATTTTTATCGTTCAAGGAAAATCCGTCAATCACAGCTGGATTTGAACCCAGGAACATTGGGTCCTGAGGCAAGCACTTAACCCCCAAGACCACCGAGGTCAACTGCTGTACTTAAAAATCCATCAACCTTTTTATATTTATTTTAAACTGCTTCTAAAATTACCTTTTTTTTAAATCGAATATAATGTATTTTATTTTTAGCACCCGTTCTGATTGGACGCATATGAAATAATTACGTTAGAGGACTAGGGATAAGGAGGGTAGAATTAGGAGGAAGTGTACTCGCAATTGCATGAAGGAAGAGTGGTAAGCAATTTAGGGAAAAAAATATCTCAGTATGCCTATCTGGAATTCGAAACGAAATCACCCCTTCATCGATTATCGACAAGCCAATAAGTCATTCGAACCCTGAAGTGGGATTTAATCGAATATTAATTTTTTTTTTTCTGTTTCCTGTTTAGTTATTTTTGTTCTTTTGTTGTTATTGTTGGCTCACCTCCGACTATTTAATATGTGTGCATGTTGGATATTTGTCTGTAACGTGGTTTTTACTCAGAAACAAACAAATATAAATCTAATACGTTTTATGCTTTGTACTATAATTTGCATTATCTACCACCCCATTCTAGTATCTTATCATCACTCTCTTATTCTACCTTTCGTGTCTTTGTCTTTGTTTGCGTGTGTGTGTTTGTTATTTCTCCCGACCTTTGCTCGAATGTAGCAGGCGGGGGAGGGGAGGGGGGTCACATAGTCTTTTTAGCTTCGGCTTTGATGCCGCATCTTTTACGATCGCAAAGGATCCTCTTAAAAGGGTATAAGTGTGTTTGTATTAATGAAACATTATTATAGCTTTTATTTTATTAGGGCTCCATCAGTTAAGGGACTAATAAAAAATACTTTTTCATACTTTCCAAATCCGCGCCCTAATTTGTCAATGCTTGGTTAATTAGGAGATAAAAATTATTTTGAACAAAATAAAATAGAAGTTCTTAATTGAATATAAAGTTAAAAGTAAACACTGATCCTTTTTGAGTTCAGTAATTTAATAGAGAATATTTCTTTTCGTTCATGAGAATATCTAAGACCTGTATTTATAGTCTGGTCTCAGGAGTCAACCTATCTCCCAGTTTATGAATAAGAAGCAGTTCTAAGGGCCGTATTTATAGTCTAGTCTCAGGGGACAAATATTGTATTCGTAATATTATATATTAGACTATTTATTATCTGTAATATATAATATATATTACATGTAATATATATGAGATATATTTAGCATAGTTTATATAATTACTATATAATATATTAATATTATATAAAATATATAAATATATATATAATATTTATGTAAAATATATAAATATATATATAATATTTATGTAAAATATATAAATATATATAATATTTATGTAAAATATATAAATATATAAATAATATTTATGTAAAATATATAAATATATATAATATGTACGTATAATATATATATATATATAAATATAATATATATAATATATATAGTTCATATATAATAAATATTGGATATAGACTATATAAATATATATTAATATAATATGTAAAATATATATACAGTAATATATAATGTATATAATATATGTTATAGATTATTTATATAATGTATAGTAAATAAATATTTTATAATAATTATATACATATATGAAATATATTGTATATTAATATATATAAATTTTATATGCATATCTATATATATATGATTTCCTGGTATATAAATGGTAACTTATCACTAGAGTTTTCCCATTCACCTTTCACGCTGATGTGGATGCATTTGGTAAACATTATTCTCCTAGTTCTATCTCTTAAAATTGAATAAATTTATTTCCCACAACTGATCAGAATGTTGATAAGGCTATATAAACGAAGATGTTTTCGAATCTTAAGGGAAATATCCTTTAACTGCTGTGTTTATTCTATAGATTACCGGTCTAAGGATTTAAAACCATTAAAATAATCCTCAATTATCTTAAAAATTTTCGTCTTATCCTTATTAGAACAAATGTATATGGATAACACAGTTGGTCAGTAGCGGTGGACATTAAAAAATAGAACAAAGTTAGATATATTTTTAAGTTGATTCTCGTAGGAAAAGAATACAGTCAGGAAATGCATACTATTTCTCTTTCAGTAAGTTGTTTATATCTCATCTGCTGCCAAGGAATGTAAAACCAAGAATATACAAAATAATAGTTTTACCGGTTGTCCTTTATTGGTTTTAAATGTGGTATCTTATCTTACATTAATATAAATTTAAGGTGTTTAAAACAAGGTGCTTAGGAAGATATTTGGTCATAAACACATATGTAAATAATGGGTAGTGGAGGAGGTTACATAGATTTGAATTACATATCCTGTACTAATCACAAGATATTGTTAGGATAATCAAATTCTGCAGATTACGGTGGGTGTGAATGGAAGCTAATAAAACCGTGTTCAAGGTATTGACTGGCAAACCCAATGGGAAGAGACTATTGGGAAGACCTAGACAGATAAGGGAAGATAACATCAGCATGAACCTGAAATTGATAGGGTGTAACGAGGTGGACTGGATAGCAGTAGCTCAAGATAGGGCTAGGTTGAGTACTTTTGTAAGTACGGCAATAAAATTTTATTTAATAAAGCCATAGAGTAAGTAAGTAACTTGGTTCTTACTCTGATACAATTACTCAATTAAAATATGACCTTTTTTGTTTAAGGGAGACTATGTTCTCAATCAATTACTATGATCTTAGAACTGTGACATCTCAAACCTTAGAACTGGAATTATTTAATGTGTTTATGATTTATTTTAAGTTATATAACTTAAAATGTAAGTTTTTAAATCCTATAGGAACATGTTAACACCTTTCACCTAAGTGAACTCTATTTGAAAACAACAAACCACTTTTTGAATAACGTGAGAAATATGGGCTTTTTCAACGTGGATAAGCGACATGGTGGGCGTCCCTCTTAAGTCTTAACGTCACAGGGGGACGGAAATTAATTTCGCCGGCAAATTTCTTGCTGTGAATTATTGATGGCGCTGAAGCTAGTCCTGGTGAGCTAAGACTTTTAGTGATGGGGTGATGAATTGCAGAAAGGGATACACTTTTGAGAGTAGGGTGATAATTTATTTGTAACTGGGATGTTTAAATCATCAAGATGAACGTTTAAAAAAAAAGCTTTGTATAGGCCTATAGTTTGATTGCCATAAGAATAATTTTATCTGATTCTTCCAAAAATAAATAATTCTCCTTTCCTCTTTTTGTAACTTCATGTTGTGTATCCTGAAGCTGTCACTTTTGACAAGTGCTGTAAGTAATTGACAAGTGTAAGATTAATAGACTGACCTCTTGTCATCTTTGGTTACGCTATATTTAAATTTCTCCCACTTTAAGAGATTCCTGATATAGCAATCTGATTTAGCGCTAAACTCTGAAATGAAAAAGGTAGAAGAGATATTACCTATAGTAATAATAATTGTAATATTGTATACATCTCATTTTTAATTTTTCTTTATTAAAGTGATAGCCAACAGTCAATACCTGCACTGAAAATATACAGAACAACACATGGCTTACAAAATAATAATTACTTTATCTTTGTGTGATGAAAATAATAATAATAATAATAATAATAATAATAATAATAATAATAATAACTATACGTGATGTGTAACTAGTGTGAAAGATAAACTAATGAAACAATATTTGGAAGGTTGGGTGTTGCGCAAATACACCAGCATTCACATGTAAAATAATTACATATCATATGGTTGTGATAATGTCTTCCCCCTCTCCCCGATATGCTTTCTGGTCTGGACTAAAACTATCTTAATTAAGTATACATAAAATGGTCGTCTATTTCAAAAACTACTTGAATTTTGCAAGGAGGCAAAACCATTTCACTAGCTATTAAAGTTGTTAGTGAACTAATGACACTAATGTTAGATTTCATTTTATTACACTCTAAATTATATGCTTGGATAAACATTTATTTTTACTTTCTCGCTATCTTACAGAAAAAGAAAGTATTGTGATCGTAAAAAAAAATCGAACTCAAGATTTTGATGAATCTTGACGTTTCATGAGCCCCCGAATCCGAAAAAGTTATTTTTGAATTTCCGTCTATCTGTCTGTCTGTACCTCCAACTAGAGCCTAAACTATTTTACCGATTGGGTTTGGTAGTGTGTATTATTTTGATTCACATATTTTACGAGTTTTGAGTAAATATTTCAATTTTTAAACAATAGAGCGAGAAAATCCGCACGGAGCTCCGTACTGTTTATTTTAGCAAGGCGTCTTACTACCCGTTTGGTATATAAGCATTTTCTAACTATGCTCATGTGTTAGGGATGAGGAAGATTGAATTTATATTAGGTATACCCGCATTTATGTGCATTTACACTTGAGAATGTAAATAAATTTAGGGGAAAAACATTCTCAATACATTCGACTGGGATTTGAAACCCAATCTCCCTGTCATCAGTAGGCCAAACAATTGCGCAAATGACGTCTTAAAAATGGTTTTATTTGCATGTTTTAAGAGTGTGATTGACACATTTCAAAATACACAAAACCTCTTTGAGGCGCTCCTTAATTCACAAATAAATGACGAATAATATTTATATGGTTAAACTTTATCAGCAACTAGATAGCTGTTGCCCGCGGCTTTGCTCGCGTGGAAGTTGATTATATACAAATACGAAAATATACATATGTATTTACAGATTAATTTAAAATATTACGTTACGTTGATGACCATAACTTGACCTCAGATCAAAAATAATGCAAGTCCGATACAAACTTTCACCCCCTTTTTCATTCCTTATTAAATAAAATTTCCAAAATTCCTGAAACAC
The DNA here is from genome assembly GCA_039000515.1 of Timema cristinae. Taxonomy (NCBI): domain Eukaryota; kingdom Metazoa; phylum Arthropoda; class Insecta; order Phasmatodea; family Timematidae; genus Timema; species Timema cristinae. The sequence goes on from JBCFYV010000935.1 coordinate 29,234,418, forward strand.
GTATTTATTTGTTTTACGTCAATAACCGAAATACAAAATTTTGTTTATGTAACTTTCAAAATGACGGACTTTCATACATATTATCATACATATTATCATCCCTATTTTGACCCCTTTGGGGTGGAATTTTCTAAAATCCTTTCTTAGTGGGTGCCTACATAACAAAATGAATATACAGTCCGAATTTCATGCTTATAGCCTTGATAGTTTGCGCTCGGCGATGATGAATCAGTCAGTCAGTCAGTCAGTCAATCAATCAGGACATGTTATTTTATAAGTATAGATGATCAAAATTATTTAAAATATATTTTGCTAGAAATATACACGGTATTTTATTCATTTTACATTCCAAAAATTAGGACATAAAGTCAATTTCACAGGGTTTTCAAAATAAATTTACATAAATGGAAATGTGTAGAATTAGAGGAGTATTTTTGTGGTCTTTCTTATTTGATCCATTGCACGTTTTTTTAAGGAGGGTGGGATTGAAAGTTGATATTGATCATGGAGAGATATTAAAGTATACTATTGTAGAATTTTCGTAGGAAAAGCTTTTTATAAAATACGAACACATCTTTATCTAGTCAAAATTAACATAATATTACTTTATTTTTTGCACTGTATCTTACCACCCATTCAGATTATACGCTTATGTTCTAATTACGGTAGCGGTTTTAAGGATTAGGAAGGCTATATTTAGAGGAAGTGTACTAGCACTTGCGTGAAAATAAAAAGTGGGAAACAATTTTGGAATAACCACCCTCAATACAGCTGACCGAGATTCGAACCTCATCCTCCCCGTCATCGGTAGTCTAGTCTAAAGCGAGAGTAGTACCCTAGATGATGCGGCCACCAAAGCAGGGGTTTCCTTTATTATTTATATTACTTTATATATAAATATATATATATATAGTGTGCCGTAACATATGGTAACCCAATCCAGTGGCGGACAGGAGACATACAAACAATGAAACAAGTACATAAAAACGTGTAACTCATTTGACCTTGTTTCATAAATAACAGCCATGTAATATCTCTCAGCCGGTTGACTAGGAATGTTAAATGGGTTATTCCAAGTTATTCAAAACACCTGGTATTTTTGAAAGAGTGCGGCATTCTACGACTTAACGACTGCAGGCTTGCATTCAGGCCTAAGGTGGCCATTTTGAGCATATCATCTAATGAATAATAATAATATTAGCACCGCGTCTTACTACCCGTTCGGGTTATACGCTTTAAGTACTAATTACACTAATGGATTAGGAATTGGGAAGGTTGAATTAGAGGAAGTGAACCCGCATTTGCGTGGAGGGAGAGTGGAAAACCATTTAGGAAAAACCACCCCCAGTTCACCCGACCGAGATTCGAACCTCGATCTCCCCGTCCTCTGCAGTCGAGCTCAACACGACAAGCGCGTTAGCCAACTACGCTACCGAGGCGGGTATTATATCATATAATGAATGTTAAGCATTTCCGCATTACTCGGAAACAAAGTCAAATGGGACACATGTTTGAATGCACTTTTTTCATTGTTTTTTATCCACTGTTCACGACTGAAATGGGCCCAACATGTTAGGATACATTCTGTATGTAGATAATATGTATTATACAACTTGACCAAGCATATTATACCAAACTATTATTATTATTATTATTATTAGCACTGCGTCTTACTACCCGTTCGGGTTATACGCACTTACGCTAATGTGTAATGGTAGGGTGATTGTGAGATGAAATGAAGGACCTACAGTTTAACGTGGAATCCGAACCACGGTGGCGGCCTGGCATTCCCCACATTCACAAGATGTCTTGTCAGAGGTGAAGGAAGGGTTTATACCAAACTATTTACTTATGAAATTCTTAGATATAATTATTTCTATGAAAATCCTAATATAATAACACTGTTGCCAGTGTCTTATATGAACACAGCGTATTTTTCTTAAGGATTAATTATGGCTTAAAAAAGATGATAGAGATGAGGAAAATTGTTTTAAGGGGTAATGTACGTATGATTGTCTGAATAAAGGTTAGATACCTTTTAATTAAGACAAATCTTATTCATTACATACTTCCTTTAAGGTTAGAGCAAATATTAAACTTATATGGAAATTAATTCTTTTGTAAGTTTTCAATCGTAAAAAGTTCCAGGTTATTGAATTACAGAAAAAGGGCATGGCTGTATTCGTAAATACTTTGATTATGATATGGAAGTCGTAACATTCCTGGTCTTCTGCAGGCCGGGCAATTCCAACGTTTTGTTGTAAAAACTCAAAAAACACTGGCTTTTTCTTTTGTTCCCTACACCCTCAACTTTATGATTGGTTTTTAACTCAATTATTAAACGTTTCTGATGTTAACGTCAGTCATTTTAATCAAAGTGAAGCGTATAATTTTAAACTTAAGATATCTCTAGTTAAATCATTCAATTTTTTTTAAATATGGGGGAACATTTTTTTGTAGAAAATTAAAGGATCATTTTCTATTTCAATAGTCATAAACATTTTTAAACGCCTTATAACATTTTTTCACTGAACTCACAGATTTCACAACTTTTTTTTACTATATAAAACTTTATAACACCCTCAAAGCGTTATCACAAAGCTGACAGCCAGCAAGCACACACACACACACTGCAGTTTGAACAGTAAATTTGCCGTCTCATTGCGGGCATCGCACGGCGACACTCATTTGTTTCTATGTCACCCTACAATATCACACGCTCTACACATTATATGTCATCCTTATATTCTGTCACACATGTGTCAGCTTGTCCAAACACATTGTTTAACCCCCTCACACTCCTTCCTTTCCTCTCCGCATGTTTTAATATGCTATTATGTTCCCGGAAAACCATTCAAATGAATGGAATCAATTCGCACTTGAGTCCTTCTATTCGATAGTGGTGAAAATGAGGCGTGTGTGTGTGTGTGTTTATGAGTTGGTTTTAGAGCCATATTGATTTTGAAGCACCAAACCATGTCGTTAAAATGTCAAGTTTTAACTATAGGTCTTTTATAAGGCGTGGTGAGGTAGCAGTTTGGAGCTTGATAAATTGAATTAGTTAGTTGACGTTCGGGCATTGAGTTAAGTAACTGATAAATAGATGTATTGATTATTGGAGGCTTATTAATAAGGCGTTGAAATACGTGTCTGACACTTTTTAGACTTTATTAGCAAAACACAGGGGTCTACAAGTCCTTACAAAATTAATTTTTTATAAAAAAATATGTAGGCTACATTAGTTTATTCCCTATTTTTCAGCACTAAGTTTTACTAATTGTTCAGGTTATACGCATATGTGAATTACGTTAGTGAGTTAGGTATAAATAAGTCTGAATTTAGAGTAAGTATACCCGCATTTGCGTGAAGAGAGAGAGAGAGGGGGGGAAACCCCTCTCCTGGTCTTCAGCAGTCTAGTCTATTGCGAGAGTAGCGTCCTAGACCATGCGGTCACCGAGGTGGGTCATGTTCTAATTGAACAATGATACCACTCTGGGCTGTGGCCACACGGCACAACTAATTTACTACCACAGCACACCAGTGTATAGCGGCACACCGTTTGAGCAACACTGAAATAGTGCATTTAAAATTATGGGGGTTTTTCATGGGAGCAAAACATTAAGCTGTGACTTAGCGCACTATTTGTACACTCTACCACTAAGATATCACGTAATTTCTCTTATCTATATTCAAAATACACATTCCACTTAATTATATTTACCAGGATATGTGTAATGGTTTTATCTCCTGACCCTGATACTAAAGGCTGGGTGTCTATTCTGGACTTGAGAGATGAGGACAATGTAAAGGTGATGGATCAGCATTAGTGTTGAAATTAGAATTGCACATTAATAAATTACATTAAAATAATCAACCCAGTCAAGATTCAAACTACAACCAACCCCCGTTATTGGCAAGTCAGTCTCTAACGAACGTGTTGACTTGGGCCACATGCCAACCAGTGCAGGCTATATTCATGTTTGCTCGAGAAAATTAGTGTGATGCCCTTTCAATGATGCTTACAATTTTCTCTCATTGAATTGCATGCTATTAATTATTGCAAGCTACGAGGAACTTCTATACTATTTGCCTGGAAAGAGCATGAAAAAATTAATTCATCCATCCGGGATTAGTATAAAACTCCATGGTCATAGTTGAGCACAGCTGTAGATCTACCTTCCGAGCAATGATTCAAGAAAAGTTGCTTGAGAACCTATAAAATAATACTTATCAAATAGTAAAATACTATCAACGTTAACAGCAATATTTTTTTAATTTTTAAAAAAGTTATTTCCTACCAAAATCATACTGTATTTTTGCCATGATCACATACTCTATGGAACAGTGGTTATCAGCCTGGCGAGCGTGAAACAATATTCGGAAATAACGTTACAAATCATTTATAAATCGAAGCTGTTTTTTTGTTTAAATTACTTTTATAAAATAATTATTATAATCATTTCTTGCCGTATTGGCAACACTACCTAACAGTTGTAAAAAAAGAAATATTTGGTGATTATCCAAAATTGTGCCTGCATGTGTTAATTTTCAAGCTCTAAGCCAATTCTCCTTTCTACCTTATATCTAGGCCAGAAGTTCCCAAACTTTATAAACCGAAGGAGCCCCTGCACCAGAAAAAAGCGTGCTGGAACCCTCACACCATTTTCTCGCTAATATTATTAACATTCACTAACGACAGTTAACCTTTTACAGTGGAACCTAGATAATTCGAACTTTAAGGGACCAGGAAAAAATTAGAATTAAATAATTTTCTTAAAAGGAATTCCCTTTTCCCCTTCTTTTATTACCGATACATTTTCGGCCAAAGTTAATGATTTATAGGACTGTGGTTTGGACAGTGACATCATCACACACACACACACACACACACACACACACACACACACACACACACACACACACGCCACTACTTGTACAGTATTTAATAAACAAAACTAAAACTAAACAAAAACTAAACAACAAAACAAAATAGACTCAAATGTCACAAGATTATCGCTACGACCAAATCACTAAGAACAGCGCACGTAAACGCAGGAGAGGTTCGACCTTAACTAACGAAATACAGAACTGTATGTGTAGACAAAAACGTATGGGTGAGGGGGTGAGGGAGAGGTGACCAAAAAAGGGTACTGACCGCATTCCAACGTATCTTCCCCTCTTTCCAAAATTAGAACGGCGCCGCAACTAAAAGTAGGAAAACAATACTACACAGTACATTACAACTTACGAAAAGTTCAAATCAACCAAAACAAAATTCAAATTATCTACCGTTTTGTTAACATTGTTTTAACACAAAATTCACGTGACCTGGGCGGAAAATTTGAATCAAAGACGATTTCGAATTTCGGAAGCTAGAAATAGTCGGGTTCTGCTGTACAAGTAGAAATGTATACAACAAATGGTAGCTGCAACTTTGGTAAATGTCCTTTATTCATATTTGAAAGAATTGTTAGTCCTAATTGCTGATGTTATTTTATGGTATGAAAAACAAATAAATATTATAAAATTGACTCACGAAGTTTGAGATAACTGGTGGAGCTCAAGGGCCCCAAAATTTGAAAAACATTGGCTTAAATTACCAGTGTAGCCTCATGTAACAAACAAACATCACCAATCTTCGACTCTTGACTCCTATAAAAACTAAACAGCCTCGTCTTCTTAAGGTCCTTGGCTCGCCCTGTCAAGTGCAAATCTAAAACCTATTTTGTGGGATGGTCGGTGGGAGGGTGAAAGGCATGGCGTGGTGGCTTCACAACCAACCAAAATATCCTTCCGCGCCAACAAAAACAGATGGATCACGGAAACCGTAGATGGCACTAGCTACCGGACAGGTGTTGCGGAAAAATCATACGTTTGGAAATATCCGTTTTCTCGAAAACGATTGAAATTTTTATGTTAATATTTTCAACACCCCTTCTAAGACAATGTATTGATGTTTAATAATTATTACATTTTATTATTTTTTGTTATGAAGCTGGCAGTTTTCTATTGAAAAATGTCAATTATATCGATATTTGATCACTGTTAAGTTTAAAGAGGAGTTGTGTATACAACAAGTACAGCTTGATCAACATGTTTCTATTCGTGAACAAACTTTTTCCGAAAAGAAAAATGCAAAATAATAAAAATTCTTCAAGATAACCGTTTGTTCCCATGGCTCTGCATTTCCACGCCAAATGAAAAGGACCAATCTCCTTAAAGTGGAAAGTGATTTGCGGTGTGCTCTGACAATCACTAAACACAATATTAAAGAACTGATTGAAACAAAACTGTGCCAACTGTTAAACTAATTTTAAATCATTTTTCTCCAACACTGTCCTCCCAGTTTTTATATTTATATAAAATAAAGAACTAAATAGACAGCGTATAGTTTTTACAAATATCTAGAAAAATAGCGTGAGTAGGGCGTGGGAGAGTTTGATCATCTTCCAAGTGGGGAGTCAGCTGAAAGAGTCTGGGAACCACTGCTATGAAGGGACACCACAAAATAATGTTTGCATTATTTTAAAAAGGTTGTTACATAAACATGTTGTTTTCCTTTTTTGTAAGCCAGCAATACATCACTATGATAATATAAGCAAAGAATAATTTAATAACGAGATTTCAAGGTGATTTTTTTTGTCTTTTTTAAATTTGAATAAATGATTGAAAACGTGAGTTGAATCCCAAAATTAATTGTAATTTGAAAAATAAATAAGAAAATAATCTCGTACCAGTAACTTCTATTGACTACTCATTCTTATGGTTAAGTTGTAAAAGTACCAGGTTCGCAATTCTTTGAATTAATTATGATAGGGTAGGTCAAATCTTAAATCCTGGAAGAGTATTCTAAGAGTGTTTTTTTTTCTTAATGGTTTCTTACTTTTCCTCCACGAAAATGGGAGTACATTTTCTCAAAACTTTTATCTTACTAGTGGCTGGATGACCTGGTGGTCTAGGGGTAAGGTGTTAGACTTCTGTGCTGGGGTCCGGGGTTCAATCCTCGGTCCCGGCACAGATTTATCTGATTTCCAAACCCTTCCTTCACCTCTGACAAGACGTGTATTAATCCCAACTTGTGAATATGTGGAATGCCAGGCCTCCACCGTGGTTCGGATTCCACGTTAAACTGTTGATCCTACATTTAATCTTACAATCGCCCTACCATTACACATTAGCGTAAGTGCGTACAACCCGAACGGGTAGTAATACACGGTAATAATAATAATAATAATAATAATAATAATACCTATTCAGTTAACTCGCATACACGATTATTACTCTAATGGAGTAGGTAGGAAGCGTTTTAGAAGTAGTTTACTCGCATTTGCGTGTTACGGGAGTGAGAAACAATTTATGGAGAAAAACCTCAGTAGGCCAGACCGGGATTGGAACTCGATCTCCCTGTCATCCGCAGGCCCGTCTAACACGAGAATGACGCCTTAGACTGTTGGCCATTGAAGCGGGCTCAGACTAATATTAAGACACACTGCAAAAAAAAAAAAACACCTCACCATTACCATCTCCCTGTATAGATTTTACACCCCTTATATATATATCAGTGGACACGTGAACTAAGTGTCTGGCTCTTCTAGTCTAGTTAATATATGATAAAGAGGTCAATGTTCGAATATTTACCGGGTATTTTTGTTTGTTTTCCCACCTTTATTCCACGCAAATGCTCTTATATTTACTCACTACGCATGAAATGATACTAATAATGTAATACAAACTTTTTTTTTTTTATTTACGGTATTTAACGTGTACTTTCTGAACCGACTGATTATATCAGCACAAAATAATTTCCATGAGCAAGAATGAAAAGGAATGCCAACTTTGCCGGGAAAAGTATTTTCACATACCTATCAAGGGTTCTTTTACATGTCCCAAGCGACATGGTACTAACGGCTTTGCTTCAGCTCTAAAGAAAGTTGTGTTACGAATTTTTATTGTTCATGAATAATCCTTCAACGCCGGCTGGTTTAGAACCAACGAATATTGTGTCCTGAGGCGAGAAATTTACGCCAAGATCACCGAGGTTGAGAATAAAAATCTTTTCAAAGCTGATCGCAATAACACATCTATACTAATATTATAAAGAGGAAAGATTTGATTTTTTGTTTTTTCGTTTGTAATGGATAAACTCAAAAACTACTGGACCGATTTTAAAAATTATTTCACAAATATAAAGCTACACTATTAGCGAGTAACATACGCTATATTTTATTTTGAAAATTTAATTTATTCCTCATAAAAATGTCGATATTCTATTATATAGTCGTTGGAAAAAAAGTTGTTGAAGGGAAAGTGGGGTTGGTGAAGGGGGCGGGGGGTAGGGATGAGGAAAGAGGAATGAGATGAAAATAGGAGGGAGGATAAAAAGAGGGAGGAGGCTATACAGTGATGGTTGGACTGTATTAAAAAAAAGTAAAAAAGTTTTGTTTTTATATTGACATGATGAATGATTTGAAGCTTTGTTTGACAGGATTCTTTACAATAGGTTTTTACTGGGAAGGAGGCTAGTGTTTTTATATTCTAAATGTTCCTTCTTACTGAAACTTTACTGTACACTAGGAAGTAGGAGACAGCTGTGGTAATAACACATCATATAAAAGTGTGTGAACACCACTAATCTGTGAACACACAGTGTTGATCCAGCTAAGTGACAAGAGAAGCTCTTCAGAGCTGGTGTAAAGCTTGTCTAATTAGCAGTGATATATCAATGGGCTTCCCTTTATGAAAAATAAATATAGTCTATATATACACGCACATATACAGATGTATAATCCTACATCCACGTCGTAAAGAGAAAAAAACAAACATCAAAGGGAATTCATTCATTGACGGTTTCATAAGGCCCACCAACGTTGCCACATTTCATTTTCATCCTCTTTTTAATCTTTTTATTCCTCCCACCCTGCCTTCATATCTGATTCTACCATAGGATTTCTCATTAAATAATTTAATATGTTTCTTTGGTTGAGAAGGTTCTTTGGTGTTGTTGGGACGGTTGACTACACAAGAAGAATGTGATTCATTGCAGGCCTTAAGTCACAACGCGGTTGTCGTAGTCTTGCCATTCGGACCAGATTAAAATATGTCAATAACGTGTCATTTTTATAAAACAAGGGACATTTATTTTTAAAAGATACTCTGACTGTCTTGGTGGTCTAGTGGCCAGAGTTCATGGCTGTAGATACAGAGGTTCCGGGTTCGATCCCCGGTGCTTTCCAGATTATTCTATGAATGCAGTGGATCTGAAACGGGGTCAACTCAACCTTGAGATGACAAATGAGGAAATATTTGAAAGAAAAAAAGAGGGACTTTGCTATAGAAAACTATGATTAATGGCAGGAGGGCTCTTTGGGCTGACAGAATGACACTATATTTTGAAAAAAGTTGGCAATACCTTCACCAGCAGACGAAGGCCACTCGGTCGGTATGGCTCAATCGTAGGCTCACGCCATGGAGGTATAGTAAAAGAAAAATGTTTTATGTTTATTTCGAATAGTTTAAGAAAAAGAACCCAAATGGTCAATTATGGATTTAAAATATTAATCATCACCCTTCATTGTTGTTATTTTATGTTGCACGACTTACTACCTAGCCTGGTTATCCAAGTTTAATGGACGAGAGAGGTAAGTATAAGGAAGGCAGACTGTAAAGGAAATGCACCTGTATTTTTGGGGGGAAGGGAGCGGGAGTGCGAAACTATTTAAAAAAACCCATCCCCATTATACCCAGCTGGTATTCAAATCCTAGCCTCTACGTCACCGGAAAAAACAGATAATAATATAACCTTGACGTTTAGTTCGTATCCTTCAGGGGCACGAATCTCGCAAATGTGAGTATATTTCCTCTCAATTATACCTCCCCTCTAAGTAAACTATTAGTGTAAATACCCAAATACCCTAGACGAGTAGTAAGACACGAAGTAGATTACACAAAACCGTAGTTTTTAATTTTTCCTGACACAAAATTTGAGCTACAGTAATTTAACGATGTATTAAAAAAACTTCTTATCCTTAAGAATTATTAACTCGACATTACAATAGGTGTAAACAGAGTCACGATCCGTAAGCCCGTAATAAATTGGATCAAATTTAACTTTCTAAGAATTGCCGTGACAAAGAGATAATTCACTTTTAGAAGAAAAAAAATTGAAATAAAAACACAAATGTTAGAAAAGAACTCTTTAAATATTTTCCACGCACATTTTATTTTGATTAAACTACCAATAAAAGTAATTTTTGGAAGTCTGGCTTATGGATAAAGTTTACCGTTATTTTATCTTAAGAAACAAATTGAAAAATACAATTAAAAAAACTTTAGTTGTGAATAATAAATAATTTTCTAAGACGGTAACCTTTTAACCAATCAGATTGAACAAAGTATCATACTTGTCATTGATTTATATATGATCATATACAGTATATCATGCGATTAAGGAATACATTGTTTAGAGACGAAAGTATATTAAGGTGAAGTGTGAACGCAAACTAAATTTTGGCAGTTTATTTAAAAAAAATTGTTTTGGCCAACATAAATTAATTATTGCCTCAGTAGGTATGTTTATTTTAATTTTCTACTTATAATTATCTTGACAGTTCTTAAATATCTGTTATAGGTTTCATGGCATTTGAACAGAAACTTTATAACTTAAATAAAGATGAAAATGCAATATTAAATAACCACCTATTTAAATTAATATGTGTAGACAATTACAATAAAAGTATTTAATGAGGAAATATTTGATTTATTTGACCAAATATGTTTACTATACAAAAACTGTAAAGCTAGTGTTTTCTTCCACATCACTTTAAGAAACTAAGGATGTGTAGCTTGTGCTCTCTCTCTCTCTCTCTCTCAACATTCAGGAATTTTAAAGCTCATGTGAACTAAAATGTAAGCTCACCATTCAATCCTATCTTGAAACACCTCCATCCAATCTCTGACCTTAGGCTTACAGAGCTTTTTGAATTTTGAAATATATTTTTTCTATGTTTGTTTTAATTTTATTTTTAGTCTAATCTGCCTTGTTCATACACCAATGTGATTTTTTACTTTCTTGCTATCTTACAAGTAGAGATAGAAAGTATTTTGATCGTCAACAAAATTGAACTCGAGATTTTGATGAATTCTGACGTATTATGAGTCATGACTCCCCGAATCCGAAAAATTTGTTAAAGAATTTCAGTCTGTCTGTCTGTGTATCCAACTAGAACCTAAACTATTTTACCGATCGGGCTGAAACTTGGTATCTAGGGTTTTCATAGACCTGCGACAAGGGATTTTTGGAATTGGATATTAACCCTAAAATTAAGGATATTTTACAGAAGGGCCAAAATAGAAAAAATAAATTTTCTCAAAATTGGTTATAACGATTTTGATTCAATTTCATTTCTAATCATTGATTATTATTATTAAAAAAATGGTTACTTTAATTTTTTTGAAAAAAAAAACTTTAAGGGTTCCGGTCATTTCTTATCACATCTCCGAAACTATTTGAAATATGAAATTACTTATCATTGCAAACAATTAGGTGTATTTATTATAATACAAATATATTATTTGAAACATATTTTTATAAAAACAATTATTTTAAGATATACGCAAATATATAATTTCATAAAACTTTTTGAACTCCAACGTGATTGTTAAAAAAAATCTAACCTGAGATGTTGATGGATGTCAACGTTTCATTACCCTATGCACCCTAAAAAGTGGTGTTTGCAATGCCGTCTGTCTGTGTGTCTGTTTAACCCTACAATTAAGAGTATTTTAATAAAGGGTGAAAAGAGAAAAATTCAATTTTCTCAAAATCGGCTATAACGGTTTTGATTGAAATTCGTATCTATGCATTGATTAAGATTATAAACAAAATGGCTATTTTAATTTTTCTATGAAAATGAATTTTGGTGTACTTTACAGAAGCGGAATTTTCCTCCGCAACTATTTAAGATACTAAATAAATCATCATTGAAAAATTGCAGTACTTGTGTAGATTATTTCGTTTCACATATTATATTTCGAGTTTTGAGTAAATATCTTAATTTTTAAACAATTGAGTGAAAGTCCAGGCGGAGTTCCATTCCATTTATTTTAAATAAGAATATTTATTGGTATGACATTTTTGACCTAGGTGATTAAAATTTCAACAATTTAATTATTTTCTATATGTTTCGTTGCCTACATGGTCTAAGGTGTCACTATCACAATAGATTAGATTGTTGAAGATGGGGAGATTACGATTCAATTCTGGTCGGGTGTATTGAGGGTGGTAATTTCCAAAGGGTTTTCCACTCTCCATTCACGAAGATGCGGGTACACTTCTTCTAAATTCACCCTTCTTAATTATTACCACATTAGTGTAATTGGTACATAGGCGAATAACCTAGGTGCTAAGCGGGTAGTAAGATGTGGGTGCTAAATGAATATACATTTTCTCCAACAAATTTATATATCCATTATTAATATTAAGAGGTTATTTTTTACACTTTTACACAAATATTTAAGTTTGTATGAACACATTTTTTAATTTCTAGGTTTGTAAATTTGTAGGATAAGTTATTTGAATAATTTTCAATAATTTAAGGAACTAATTAGATGTTGAATGTTTTGTTTGTTTTTCTTGCACCATATATCCAAATTATTTTTGTTTTTTTTCTCTCTGTTTGATCGTAGGAAGAAGTAAGTACCGCCATCTTGGGAACCATGGGTGAACACAACAGTCGCTTCAGACAGAGTGAGATCTGAACATACTTAACATGAAACCGCACTAGGAAGGTGAAACAATTTAAGGTAGATGTTTACTTATTAGCACTAAGAGAGAAAGTATTTTTTATTAAACCTCAATTTTTTACTGTTTTTAAATTTTAAGTGCTGATTTGTAAACCTCAACATTGGGTGGTCTCACTTTATAACTGTGGTTTCAATTTTTTTTCTCTCTTTTCACTTCTTAAATCATAGTTAAGCTACTTTTTTTTTTACATAAATAAATCATTATATTTAATATAAATTCTTTCATAATGTTTACTTTTTCTTTTAAATTTAGGTTTAGTAGAGTATCAATTACATACAAAGTACATATATTTTAGTAAAATTTAATACTATGATGCTTTCATAGGTCCGGGTAATATACTTTATCAATTTTACCATTTTTATCAACAACACGAATTATTTTTATATTTCTTGCTAAAGTTTAAAAGAATATTAAAATTTATTTATTAATTAACTGACTACTTGATACTCATTTCGGACATTCATATGTCCAGAAATATTTAAGGAGTTTTCTTGTCAGGTCTATTTTTAAAAATAGTTTCAAGACAAAAGGGAGGAGAAACGTAATAACGGGGTAATTTTTATCGAAAGATATACATTAGAAATATGATTAGTATAAGAAACAACTTATATGTAAGTTAAAAATATACTTTATCGACTTTCATTTGTGCATACGCCAAGTCATTCATTATTCAAAGATCAGTTTTGAGAGGTCTCAGGTTTGACATAGGTAATAATTATATAGTAACATATTTTCAATGTTAACTAGGTACTAAATATTTATCTATATATGTATGTACTTTAAAATGATCTTTTATGGCATTATCACTATAGTAAACTATTTTAGATACCGGCCTACTATACTAGAGATAATACAATATATAGTAGGATTTTAGAGAAGAAAAAAATTTGCTGTAAGTATTGATAAAATGTTACTACATTATTCATTTTTTATATAGGTATTGATAATATCCATCCCCCTAAACAACATTAGAAATATAAAAATGTTCGATAAGTATACCCAAAATATATACCACCACAAGTAACTCTAAAAATGCATACTTCATAGGAACCCCTGCACAAAAATACAACGAAATACTTACGATTAAATAAAGGAGGTTGACTTGTCTGCCATAATGTACTAAATACAATTTTTCACTTTGAAATATTATTTGAAAATAACACACAACTCTCAAGACAAAATTAATACCACTAATCAGTCAAAATTACTGAAATTGTTTTTATATAATAACATTCTTAAACAAGCATTTAACAACAACAATAAATTAATATGAACATGAATCTAAACACATATTAGCCAACCTAGTCTGCCATCTTACTACTTACTATCTGATCTCTGGAAATAAAGAGTAACCAGACCAGTATATAGTTCATCGTCTTCCTTCCATCTAATCTCTAACAGTTCTACAATCTTACGGTCTGACACTCCCATGAAAATTATATGGTGGTTGCCGAAGACGGGGAGATCCTAATCGGGTGCACTGAGGATAGTTTTCCACTATCTTCCACACAAATGTGGGTGAACTTCCTCTCAATTAACCTTCCCAATCCCTAAACCATTAGTGTATTTAGTATATAAGCGTATAGCCCAAACGGGTAGTAGGACGTGGTGCTAAAAAAACCTATAGTAAAATATAAATTGACATTACAAACATTTGATATTAAAGGACTACGTGGTTCTTATTAATATTTTTATGATAGTTGTGTTGATAAGTTCTTATTAAAAATATTATTATTATTATTATATATTATTATTATTATTATTATTATTATTATTATTATTATTATTATTATTATTATTATTATTATTAGCACCGCGTCTTACTACCCGTTCGGGTTATACGCACTTACGCTAATGAGTAATGGTATGGTGATTGTGAGATGAAATGAAGGACCTACAGTTTAACGTGGAATCCGAACCACGGTGGAGGCCTGGCATTCCGCACATTCACAAGTTGTCTTGTCAGAGGTGAATCTTATTAAAAATAGTTTAAACTAATGTTTGAAGGGGAAAAGGTATAAATAATATTAAATATGTGGTCGTTTAGAGGTTACAGTCATTCGCTTTTGCGTAATTAAATTGATTAGTGGATGTGCTTGTTACTTAGTTCAAGTACTTGTCGTTAACGGACTTCCATCCATCTTGATCTAAAAGTGACAGTTGTAGTTCATATAACCTGACGTATGAATAGATGAAAGTAATTCCAGTAACTTTTCTAGCCTATGAAAATTGGACAGTAACTCATACACGCAAGTTTTAAGTGAGCCTAGCTAGGCAACCTGTGTTCGGTCCAGCATGGCGGGCTAGTATGCAGAAATCACTTGGGGCTACCTTCACTTAGTAGAATTCGTTATCAGACGACCGATAGAATTATTTTTTGACAGTTATAAAAAGATACTAAAACCAATTTATATATATATATATATTATTCATACGTCAAACTGTGTTATCTGAATTGTCACTTTTGATAGATAATATCATAATATACACAATATAATACCAATGATGAAAAAAAAGAAATATTTTCTTAAAGGGTTTGTCTTCCAGATTTCTACTAAATTCTACTAAAATGTTGCTTCAACCACGGAGTGTCCTTTTTATTATAATAATATACTTGTATAATTTAGGGTAGTTTGTATTGCTAAAGTTTCCGTTGGACAATGCGACATTTAATTATGAAAACCCATACAACTGGAGCATTGGAGAAAGCGGGAGTCTCTACTTGTCAGAAACCTGATGAGGTATGAAAACTGTAAAAGAGCTAGTAGGAAAGTCAGGTTTTAGAAAGCATATTTCTGTCCTAAACCTGAGGAGGTATGAAAACTGGAGAAGAGATAGTAGGAAAGTCAGGTTTTAGAAAATATATTTCTGTCATAAACCTGATGAGGTATGAACATTGTACAAGAGCTAGTAGGAAAGTCAGATTTAAAAGGTATCTTACTGTCATAAAACTGATTAGGCATGACACTTTACACAATCTAGTAGGAAAGTCAGGTTTTAGAAGGTCTCCTACTTTAATATGCCTGATGAGGTAGGAAAACCATACAAGAGCTAGTAGGAAAGTGGGTTTTAGAAGGTCTCTTACTTTCATAAGCCTGATGAGGTAGGAAAACCGTACAAGATTTAGCATGAAAGTCAGGTTTTAGAAGGTCTCTTACTTTAATAAGCCTGATGAATGATGAGGTTTAATAACTTCGCAAGATATACTAGAAAAGGCAGGTTTTAGAAAATATTTTCCTGAAATAAAAATGATGAGGTAAGAAAATACAACAAGAGCTATCAGGAAATACGGGTTTGAAATGGAATGGTTTGCTTAAGAATGTTCACGATAGACTCAGATTTCCATAAAAATTAAAAACATGCTAAAAATTGTTCCGTATTTATCTGCTTCTCAAAAATATTTATTCACTATGACACATAATGGAAAACGACTTTACTTTTCAAAACGACAATACGTATTTTCAATAGTTTATTTTATTAGTAACTTTTCAAAGTTCCGAAGAAAAAAATCACCGATAGCCAATTTAGGATTAATTAAGTACCCACCACATTTTATTACCCATCCGGGATATCTACCAATGGGGTAGTAGGAAGGATTAAGAGAAAAACCATCTAGGAAATAAATAACCTCAATACACTTGACTGGGATTCTAACCTTGACCTCTACATTGCCTACAAAACAAACCAGATGATGTTGCCGCCTTAGCCTACATTTACACATATTTTATATATCACAAGGTTAGAGTGCTTGGAATACTTTTTATAGTTAGGCCTGCCATTCATTTAGATCTATCAGATACATTTTCTTATGTCTTTATTTTTAAAATTGCTACCTTTTATAGGAACAAGTTTGTTTGAACAAGTGAAGGACTAAAAAAGATGAAATGTGAGCTACGGTATCAGTGTTTGCTTTAGCTGAAAATAAGAAACTACTTTGGTGGTCAAACGCGTCACTATTGCCATAGACTGGAATGCTTATGACGAGGATATGGGGGCTTGAATCCGGAGAAGGTGTACTAAGAGTAATAGATTTTTTTTTAATCCACTCTCTTTTCATGCATATGTGGGTAATATTACTCTAAATTCACCCCAAACCCATTAGCTTTAGTACATATGGGTACGTATGTAAACAATCCGAGTGGGTAGTGAGAAATAGTTGCATAAAAAAAGCCTGACTAGAACTACAATGAATCTGATTGAAATCGAACTTGGGCCTGATTGGCCCATGATAACCTCGGCTGAAAGTGTTGGTTATCTCATCACAACGAATCAGTCCCATTCATTATTTTATCAAATCTCTCTAGGCTACTTTTAGACAGATTCTCATTAAGTGATCAAAGCAGAATTATAATATTAAAACATTACTTTTTTTTTTTAGAAATGGAAACTTACAAACGAAAAGGGGGCGAATATATCATTTGAAAAGTTTGAGAGCGTACACATAGTATTCAGACTAGAAGTAGATCCTGACAGGCAAGATGGTCGTTAGCTCAAATAGTCCGTCCGTTCCTTTATAACATGGTTTTAGTAGACAGAATTATATGAAGATAGATATTTTATGTTTCAACATTTATTCAAAATTATATATGTTTTCATGACTAGAAATACTCTTGCAAGAAAGCGTTTATTTGTGGAAATATGTGAAGGGACATGATCAATTGGAGCTACGCTGCTCCTATATCTTAATGAACACTGAGCATGTCAGGGGATGTTGATATAGTGGATTCTATTGTAGGTTTGCTATAAAACCCACTATATGGTACATCATGCTATTCTTGCAGTACAATAGAATATACTGCCTATGGCAGGGATCTTGGGGCTGGAATCTCGGCCGGGTGTACTGAGATATTTTTCAAAATGTTTTTCCCTCTCTCTCTCTCTCTCTCTCTCTCCATGCGAATGCGTGTACACTTCCTCTAAATATAACCTTTATAATCCCTGAAACCATTGACGTAATTGGTACATAAGCCGGAACGGATAGTAAGATGCTGGATTGAAATAAAATCTTTCTAGTTCTTAAGGTGATTGGCCCTTTTTCATTTGGCGTGGAAATGCAGAGTCATGAGAACAAACGTTTATCTTCAAGAATTTTTATTGTTTTGAAATTTTCTTTTCGGAAACGGTTTGTTCAAGAATAAAGCATGTTGATTAAGTTATTCTTTTTATATACACACCTCCTCTATAATTTTAACAGTGATCATATATCGATAATATTTGCTTTCTTCAATAGAAAACTGTGATCTTCGTAACAAAAAATAAGAAAATGTAACAATTAAACTTCGATACATTATCTTAGAGGGGGTGTTGAAAATATTAACACAAAAATGTCCCTTTTTCTCGAAAAAACTGGTATTTCCAAAGTATGACGTTTTATTTTGGCAAGACCTGTCCGGTATCTAGCACCATCTACGGTTTCCATGATCCATCTGTTCTTGTTGGGGTGGAAGGATACTTTGGTTGGTTGTGAAGCCACGACATCCCTTTTACCCTCCTGCCCACCATCTCAAGGGCCTTAATGCCAAAGAGTAGCTAATTGTTTAATGAATCACTTCCTAGATAAGTTTATTATAAAAGTTATATCAAAATATCATGATAGTTAGGGTGACAATCGCATCTCCGTATTTGCTTACTAGTTCATAATGCTCACCCATCCCTTGGTAAACTCAATTGGAGTGCAGATTACACCAGCATACTTTGTGACGGTGGCAATCACAGCGACTCTTTTGATTCGAGTCTTGGGGGTAATTGTGAATCCCACGGCCCTCAGTGAAGAGTTGACCCATAAGAATCCAGGCTAACACAGTTTCTCTTTGCCAACTTCAAAAAACTATGCCATTTATGGTTTCTTGCTTTGGTTTCTACTGCTTTCTCTAATAAAAAGTGTTCCTTAAACAATATTAAATGGGGAGAAGGTATTTGATCTCAACCTCCTTTTAATAACTTTAGTATTTTACACCAGGATAGACTACAACACGTTGTTCCCTTGTCTAACAACTTGCCCTGTGTTGAAAGTGAGGGCCTAAAGATTTTACTGTAGGAAGCTGAGATATATACATTTAGATAATTTAATATATATTTTTTAACACCCCGTATTACCACCCGTTCGGTTATGTACTAATAATGCTAAAGGTTTTAAGAATAAAAAAGGCTATATTTAGAGAAAGTGTACTTAAATTTGCGTAGAGAAAGAGAGAGCGAAACAGAGAAAGAGAGAGAGAAAGATAGAGATAGAAAGAGAGAGTGGAAAACCATTTTGCAAAAACAAAAATAGCACCGAGGTACACCTGACTTAGATTCGAACCTCGATATCTCCGCCAATATTAGTATTTAATATACGATACATTTCAATAAGTTAGAACACTTAATAGGTGACCTGGTGGTCTAGGGGTAAGGTGTAGGGCTTCTGTGTTGGGGTCCGGGGTTCAATCCTCGGTCCCGGCACAGATTTATCTGATTACCAAACCCTTCCCTCACCTCTGACAAGACGTGTATTAATCACAACTTGTGAATGTATGGAATGTCAGGCCTTCACCGTAGTTCGGATTCCACGTTAATCTCTAGGTCCTCCATTTCATCTCACAATCACCCTAACATTACACATTAGCGTAAGTGCGTATAACCCAAACGGGTAGTAAGACGCGGTGCTAATAATAATAATAATAATAATAATAATAATAATAATAATAATAATAATAATAATACACTTAATCATATCAGCTATGTACAGATGATATATTTGATCACTTACTTTCTCTGAGTCATTAAAACAAGATAATTAGAAGCCATTTAATGAAAATATCATATTAACAAGGATTATATCCTAAAATAAGATTAAATTGTGAAACCAATCTTCTAAATTAAAATCCCTGTTTGTAATATGTTCATTAGTGCTGGGTGTTATTTATTTGTAATCTAGAAAAACAAATGTTAATAGCCAAAGCTTTCTGTCCCTTTCATATTACCGCCAAGATTTATATGAAGCCATGAGACTGGTTCACCCACAGCTAGACTAGAGTCACATCAACGAACTAAGAAGACTTAATAGGCCCTATGTATGTAAAGCTTGTACAGTACACTCTAGATCAGGGGGCGGGGAATGGTCGACCGCTATCGACCGATAGATCTCTATCGACCAGTCGATCTCGTGTCAATTTTCAGTTATTATTATTGTTGTTATTATTATTATTATTATTATTTAGCACCACGTCTTACTACCCGTTCGGGTTATACGCTTTAAGTACTAATTACGCTAATGGATTGGGAATTGGGAAGGTTGAATTAGAGGAAGTGAACCCGCATGGAGTAAGAGTGGAAAACCATTTAGGAAAAACCACCCTCAGTTCACCCGACCGTGATTCGAACCTCGATCTCCCCGTCCTCGGCGGTCGAGCTCAACACGACTAGCGCGTTAGACAACTACGCTACCGAGGCGGGTGATTTTCAGTCGATCCTGTGAGTCTTCCAACTTAGCAAAAACTACTTAAGAGTGATCAAAAGAGCTTGATCGGTCATAATTAATTAGTAGGCCTAGTGTTAAATAAAAATTAAATATATCAATATGAAAATATACATATATATTTACTTTTAGAAGGGTGGGGTCATAATTATTTGAGGAAGATTGATTTTAGGAAATAAAACAAAATATATAGAAAAAAGTAAAGGTAGGGTAGAGAAAGTATGGGGGATCACGGGACCTTTGATAAGTCTTTAAGTTGATCGAACTCAAAAAAGTTTACCGACTCATGTTCTAGAAATTTGGGATTCCGTATAGTTAGAGGTACGCCCAGTATGTGTTATTTATACGCTCGGTATAAGTCCTTTTACTTAGAATTGAGAATATGGCTTCACGACAAAACACAATAATTTGAACATTCATCTTAAATATCAGTTTATCCACTAGAAAATAAAATCTGTTGGTAATCAGATGTTTATACTAGTTGGTGTTGCAAAGAAGCATGGATCTAAATACATTTTCTGCCACCGTTTGAATAGCTACACCACTCAATTAGATCCCGCTCTCAATTTTCAGTGAACGTGTGAATAGCTACACCACTCAATTAGATCCCGTTCTCAATTCTCGGTGAACGTGTGAATATCTACACCACTCAATTAGATCCACTCTCAATTCTCGATGAACGTGTGAATATCTACACCACTCAATTAGATCCCGCTCTCAATTTTCAGTGAACGTGTGAATAGCTTACACCACTCAATTAGATCCCGTTCTCAATTCTCGGTGAACGTGTGAATATCTACACCACTCAATTAGATCCACTCTCAATTTTCGGTGAGCGTGTGAATATCTACACCAGTCAATTAGATTCTACTCTCAATTATCGGTGAACGTGTGAATAGCTACACCAGTCAATTATATTCTACTCTCAATTATCGGTGAACGTGTGAATATCTACACCACTCAATTAGATCCCACTCTCAATTTTCGGTGAGCGTGTGAATATCTACACCAGTCAATTAGATTCTACTCTCAATTATCGGTGAACGTGTGAATAGCTACACCAGTCAATTAGATTCTACTCTCAATTATCGGTGAACGTGTGAATAGCTACACCACTCAATTAGACCCCGTTCTCAATCCTCGGTGAACGTGTGAATATCTACACCACTCAATTAGATCCCACTCTCAATTTTCGGTGAGCGTGTGAATATCTACACCAGTCAATTAGATTCTACTCTCAATTATCGGTGAACGTGTGAATAGCTACACCAGTCAATTATATTCTACTCTCAATTATCGGTGAACGTGTGAATAGCTTACACCACTCAATTAGATCCCGTTCTCAATTCTCGGTGAACGTGTGAATATCTACACCACTCAATTAGATCCCACTCTCAATTTTCGGTGAACGTGTGAATATCTACACCAGTCAATTAGATTCTACTCTCAATTATCGGTGAACGTGTGAATAGCTACACCAGTCAATTATATTCTACTCTCAATTATCGGTGAACGTGTGAATAGCTTACACCACTCAATTAGATCCCGTTCTCAATTCTCGGTGAACGTGTGAATATCTACACCACTCAATTAGATCCACTCTCAATTTTCGGTGAACGTGTGAATAGCTACACCACTCAATTAGATCCCGCTCTCAATTTTCAGTGAACGTGTGAATAGCTACACCACTCAATTAGATCCCGTTCTCAATTCTCGGTGAACGTGTGAATATCTACACCACTCAATTAGATCCCACTCTCAATTTTCGATGAACGTGTGAATAGCTACACCACTCAATTAGATCCCGCTCTCAATTTTCAGTGAACGTGTGAATAGCTACACCACTCAATTAGATCCCGTTCTCAATCCTCGGTGAACGTGTGAATATCTACACCAGTCAATTAGATTCTACTCTCAATTATCGGTGAACGTGTGAATAGCTTACACCACTCAATTAGATCCCACTCTCAATTTTCGGTGAGCGTGTGAATATCTACACCAGTCAATTAGATTCTACTCTCAATTATCGGTGAACGTGTGAATAGCTACACCAGTCAATTAGATCCGTTCTCAATTCTCGGTGAACGTGTGAATATCTACACCACTCAATTAGATTCTACTCTCAATTCTCAGTGAACGTGTGAATAGCTACACCACTCAATTAGATTCCGCTCTCTATTTTCGGTGAACGTTTGGATAAAACTTTAGTAAAACTGTCTATATGTGTCCCTCTGGGACTATCTTATTTTCCCGCCACGTCCTTGTCTGGACTATACACATTTTAATTAGCTAATAATATAAGGATTGGGAGGATCTAAATGTATAGAAGTACCGCATTGGCGTAGAGTGAGAAGGGATAACCCTTTGAAGAAATAAAAAACAGCCTTATAACACTAGGCTAAGTTTCGAACTCGGCCCTCCTAGTCGTTGGCAAATCAGGCTAGACGAGCCTGACCTTTGAATCCACAACAATCATATTTAGTGTTTATATAAAGTATCACATAAGAAATAGTAATAATAATAATATTTAGCACCGCGTCTTACTACCCGTTCGGGTTATACGCTTTAACTACTAATTACGCCAATGGATTGGGAATTGGGAAGGTTGAATTAGAGAAAGTGAACTCGCATTTGCATGGAGGAAGAGTGGAAAACCATTTCGGAAAAACCACCCCCAGTTCACCCGACCGTGATTCGAACCTCGATCTCCCCGTCCTCGGCGGTCGAGCTCAACACGACTAGCGCGTTAGCCAACTACGCCACCGAGGCGGGTCTCATTTTATAAAAGTTATTACTTATCCTATTACTTTGGATGTTTTAAGCTGTAGCTTTCCAGCTTAGTCAGCGTACTTTTTTCTCTATTGAGCCATCTGTGACTTTCTCTAAAATCTAAGGGAAGGCATAAAAAAAGATAATTCTAAGATAATCCATCAGCATTATCATGCAGAGAGGATGCAAATCTATTGGTGTATGATCCCCCCCTCCCCTATTGGAGACGTCTGAAAGTTGAACCCTGTCCTACCGTGGACGTTGGCGCTGGGCCAACCCTGCTGACTAGAGAGGCGAGCAGTTCGTGGTAGGGGGTGGCAGTCAACCCTCCTAGCACACCCGGAACACAAACTCTCGCTAAGTGGGAAGAGATAATTAAGGCTAAAGCAGGAATAACTTAAGTCCGAAGTAAGTTCTGTTAAAAGGGGTGGTGTTACGGGTGTAAGCTGGAAAAGAAATTGGGGTGGTGGTGGTAGGTGGCAAGTACGAGTGATGAATGATCCAAAGACGTTTCTCTTCTCGACCCCTTTCGCCAAGACTCTTGGCAAGGAAAGGGTCCTTTAGGGGTAGTCGCAAGTTTAGCGCTTTGTTTTTCAGGGGAGGGTCATTAATTTGGAATCCGGTCGAGAAACCTTCGGGGGCCAACCGTGGTGGATACTGATGGTTTATCTGCACAGGTGGACACAAGTACTAGGGTGTCAGTCTAGTCTCATCTAGTTTGCGGGTGAAGGGGGAGGTTGGCGTTCGAATCTTGTGTGGATGTACTTAGGTGTTTCTCCCTAAATGGTTTTGCCACTCTCCCTCCACGCAATTGTTGGTATATTTCCTCTCTATTATACAGGGTGTCCATTATGTCTGAACACATAGGCAAAGGCCAGAAAAATAACACCAAACAAAGCTGGAAGACACAATGAAAATATAATGTTATGCCAATTAATGTCCTTAAAAATTATTTTTGATGTATTTGTATCTTTATTTTATATACTTTCAGCTAAATTCCCATTCTTCGCACCGGATATTGTGTTATTATTTATTTTTGGATGAAAATGAGGAATTTTTGTTTGGAGCTTAATGGCATGTTCTTAGTGCTAACCGAGAAACACCTTGAGGAGGTGACCATATATCGTTTCTCATGGAGAGTCTTATTTGCGGCAGGTCCCCTTGTCTACTGCTTGGGGCGTTATCAGCTGAGTGCGGCTGGACAGGTTCCCCCCTTACCCCCCCCCCCCCCACCACACACTACCCTGGGCCGGGCCCTCTCACTCACACAGACACTACAAACACCACAAAATTCATAAAAATATAAACTACAGACTTCTACCGTCTCTTGGAGTTGCATATTAAAACGTAGTTACATATTTTAATTAATAATTTGTATTAATTTTTTGCACCCCTTAGAAGCATCTATGGAGTTAAAAAATGATTGCTATACTTTTTTCGAAGGCATTATTAGGACAAAATTATCGGATTATTACCCTCTAAAAGTTTAAAAAGAATCTATAAAGCAATATTGTTGATTAGAGTAGCTACCCCGATTTCACCCCCTTAATCACAAAATATCGTAATGAAACATCTTTATTTTTCCTAATTATCTTATAAGGAACACCTGTGCAAAATTTCAGCCCTCTAGCTTTGTGGAACGTGTGAGAATTAGTGATGAGTGAGTCAGTCAGTCAGGGCTTTCGCTTATATATATATTAAAATACGTAAAAGCACGTACATATTTGAATATCTGTGTACATGTCTATGTGTTCAGCCTGTATGGCCAGCTAGGACCTTTATCATTACAATCCTTATTTGTGTAAATATAAATGTATCCCGTCTGGGGTAGTAAGATGGGGAACAAAATAAAACATTGATGGCTTCATGACGCCTGGCGTCTTGATTATTGGTTACATTCCCAGAAGATTAACAAGACGTAAAACAAAAATAAAAAAATAAATGGAAAATTAAGAATTGTCTTTGTATTAAATAAAACAACTATTTGACATTTGCTTTCCAAGCATAAGGCTATTTCAGCATACTCAGCCAAATCAGGTAACTAAACCTGTCTATGTCAAATAAAGAACATCTTTACCACTCAGATCTTGTTTTTACTAATAATTTAATAGACCATACACAATTGTTGGTAAATTAATAAATCCTAAAACTCACAACTGTCTTTGCAAACTATACGCATCATGGAACTACCTAATCCTTTTACTCCAAGCGACTTGCGAACACTTAATTTTATTAAGGAAGAAAAAAAAAAAAGCCCTAAAAGCCAACACATAAATCAACATCGTGTATAGACATGCGTGTGTCATCCACATTGTTTCGTACCCCTTCCATCTTCCCCTATTATTGGTCTAACCTTGCGCTTTCTGCTCCATCGAATGTAATCAGTAACAATATCTGAATAAGAAATGAAAGGCCTGAATACAGTTACTCTGGTAATTAATCAAAAAACTAATGGGCATGCTTACGGAGTCAGTAGGTTTAAGGTGCACGTCTAGGACCTAGTCTGATTTGACTTTGATGGATCACATACCATTTACAAGTTCGATCGAATGGCGCTGAGTGAATCTAGGACGTCCACGATATTTTTTTAGGCACAAGAAATAATAACAAAATGTTCAGTTTATTTGGGTTTCCCACAGAGTGGATGGCTTTACCTGAGGAATTGTTTGCCCCTAATGGACTTAACTGATAAAAAGTCGTTCGTATATAGAATGGCATTTCTTTGAGTCGACTAATGTCTTCGATCATCACAAGTGACCGACTTCTTAACTTAGTCGATATTGAGTCTGTTTACTGAACTAAAGTTCCCGGGTTCGATTCATGATGCAACGGCAAAAATTAGGAAGTTATTGAGCGAAGAAAATTAAGATCTATGTTTCTATTGGAGAATTATTTGATTTTTTTTGACCAAATAAGGTTTTATAATAACAACTGAAAAAAACACTGGCCTAAAGTGGCCTTTCCTTGTATTCTTTAAACTTCCACCTTAATAATGATGAAATGACTTTCAGGTGACTGAATACTGTGTCTAATCTTGTGTTGAGTTGGTTTTTAAGTCATGTACTATGATATACTATGACTATTTTGAAAATTCTCATTAAATACCCCTCGTTTTAAAACTGAAGACTATTTACTTAATTAAATTTAATCGCATTAAGCAAGTTTTCTAAGAATTTGGCTGTGCGGTCTAAGACATTCGCCTTGTATTAGACTGGGTTGTTGATGATGATTAAGATAGGGTTTGAACCCCAGCATGCTGTGTTAGGGGTTTTATGGTATAGTCAAAATTTTACCATTAGTGAATTGTTAGTTGTGAACTAGCAATGTCACTGTTATAGTAATAAGCTCTTTTGTATGTAGTGTTATGATACATTCAGTGTTTTCAGAAAGTACACGTTAAATAACTTACTAAATATAAAATAAATACTAAGGTGGTTTTCCTATATTTGCTCAAACTAATGTCGGTGAATTCACTCTAAGCCACCCAACTCATTTCTACCCCTTAAAACAAATAATTTATTTAATAACGTTTTGAAAAAACATCCAAATATAAAATTGATATAACCTATTCTTTATATGTATTCATATTTATTTATTTTTGTCAGCTTGTTTCACTTTCCCTTTCAGTTATAGGGCCTACGCACTCATACCAACTACTCTAATGTGTTAGGAATGAGGAAGGTTGAATTTATAAGAAGCGTAACCACATTTGCATGGAGGGAGAAGGGAAAACCATTCAGAAAAATCACCCTCACTAAACTTGACTGGGATTTGAACCCTAATATTTTCGTCAGTCTAAGAACCATTCGACCACCAAAGCTGGACATATTCGTAAGTATAGATTTTGGTGTAATGAAAGGTATTTGTTTTTAGGCTCTAGTTATTCTTCAGCTTAAAAAATATAATTGGCTGCTCTTAACGTTAAAAGAAGTTTAATAATAATAATAATTATATGTAAATTAATTTTTTTCTTAGAAATTCTAATTTAATATCAAGAAAACTAAATAAATTCACCTAACGCGCTTGTCGTGTTGAGCTCGACTGCTGAGGACGGGGAGATCGAGGTTCGAATCTCTGTCGGGTGAACTGGGGGTGGTTTTTCCTAAACGGTTTTCCACTCTCCCTCCACGCAAATGTGGGTTCACTTCCTCTAATTCAACCTTCACATTCCTAATCCATTAGCGTAATTAGTACTTAAAGCGTATAACCCGAACGGGTAGTAAGACGCGGTGCTAAATATTATTATTAAATAAATTCGCAAAACAGGAACTCGTGAAATCGGTAGTTAAATAATAAAACTAAGTAATGTATATCTTTGAGCGGTGACCTGGTGGTCTAGGGGTAAGGTGTCAGACTTCTGTGCTGGTGGCTGGGGTTCGATCCTCGGTCCAGGCACAGATTTATCTGATTACCAAACCCTTCCTTCACCTCTGACAATACATCTTGTGAATGTGAGGAATGCCAGGTCTCCACCGTGGTTCGGATTCCACGTTAAACTGTAGATCCTCCATTTTATCTCACTATCACCCTACCATTACACATTAGCGTTAGTGCGTATAACCCGAACGGGTAGTAAGACGCGGTGCTAATAATAATAATAATAATAATAATAATAATAATAATAATATATCTTTGAAGTTGTATCTGTCTCGTCGGTAATATATTTATAAATATAAATAATATGTGAACAACACAGATTAAACATAATTTGGGATAAAATTAACAAAAATAAAGTTTGTTAGTAAAAAAAAAATAACTTATATGACTTGTCCCAATCTACCCCTCCCTCCCCCTTCCCAAACTATTATTCTAATGATCACCTTCCCCCCCTCCCCTAGCCCATTCTCTCAAGGAATGTGAGATCTCGCGAGAAAGTCTGGACGGGACAGAAGTAGGGGGAAAGGGGAGGGGAGAAGGGACCACCCACGTCGGCCGACTTGAAACTGATATTAAATGCAATGTGCCGTACTGTACTGTCTGTTTTACTGCGCATGTCCGATCATTCTCTGGCCCCATATCCCCTCCCCCCCTCCTATAATTATTAACGTGACATGCGTGCAACACTGATCCAAGAGAGTCAATTAACGGGAAGAAAGAAACATTTTTGTGTGTGAGGGGGGGGGGGGGGGGTTCCTCATTAAGAAACATACTTTCGAGGCAATAAAAACGAAAAAAAAGGGCATTTACTAATTTAAGGTGGGATATAAGGAAACTAAAGCGAAGGCCAATATTCTTGCAGTTTAGTTTTTGAAAGATTAGTTTTCACACGATACATAAAATATCGCTTCATATTACATGGGCACCCATAAATGGATAATGCGCATTGTTTACCTAGGCTTACTTTATGTTTGTTAATTTTATGAAAATATAGAATTGTGTAGGCCTATTTGGAATTTGGCTCCATTTGCTAATAACAACTTTGAATCGTCAATATCCGAGCTAACAGAGCTAACAATTATAAAATGTAGCGTTCATCCTATTTCCTTTTCAGCTTTCTTTTCATTCTGTTTTGTTCAATAAACTCGTGAAAAAAGGTTTCTTTTCAATGGGTTCAGCTACAACATAATTTTATTTTTGGGTTAATTTTTTACTCATATAGTTAGCTCAGAATCATATTTAGATGCTCTAAAACCCCATAACACAAGGTCAAATTCCTGAAATTCTCTCCCAAGGAGGCGGGTGGTGCCACACCCCCAACAGATGGGACTGCAATCTGCCCCCCCATTTGGAAAACTCACATCGGGGCCCTTGTTTCTGAAAATAGATTTTGCTTAATTTAGTACAGATAGCAATCTCCACAGTTTTTGGATATGTGTTATCTGGACATTTTTGAATCTGATGAGAGCTTTTATCTTTATTTAAAAAGTTTCTCATCAAATTCTATTATGTATGTTCATGAACGATACATTTTTTTTTGTATTACTACGTTTAAAAATTAAACCAAAAGGGTCTACTGAAGCATTATTTAATTTACTTTGTCAAAAAATAATAATTTTGCAATAAAACATTCAACTTGAAGCACATATTATTATTATTATTATTATTAGCACCGCGTCTTACTACCCATTCGGGTTATACGCACTTACTCTAATGTGTAATGGTAGGGTGATTGTGAGATGAAATGAAGGACCTACAGTTTAACGTGGAATCCGAACCACGTTGGAGGCCTAGCATTCCCCACATTCACAAGGTGTCTTGTCAGAGGCGAAGGAAGGGTTTGGTAATCAGATAAATCTGTGCCGGGACCGAGGATTGAACCCCGGCCGCCAGCATAGAAGTCTGACACCTTACCCCTTGATCACCAGGTCACCGACTTGAAGCACATAAAATACTTTATAATGGAAAGTACAGTTGCAATTAAGTTGCCTTTTGTTGGAAAGTGATGGGAATATATTTTTAACTCACATCGGTGGGCAAGCGAAGCGGACTTAATATCAAGCTCATCTAGTTTGGTTTGCTGGTAACTGTTTGGGTGAACTAAAGTTGGCTATATTCTAAACTATTTCCTCACTCTCTGTCTCTACACAAATGCTGAGACATTTGCTTTAAGTTCTACTATTTTAATTTATTCGCCATTAGCGTGGTTGAACTAAGAAATTCCGGATGGGTAATAACTAAATGTTTAAAATAGGCAGGCAAATGGGCATTAAAATATGATATTTAAGCACCACAATAGGTATTGTACTTATGGAAAAAACAGAGTTCATTACTGGTTCGCTAGTATGTAAGGGTTTGGGAAGGTGGAGTTTAGAGGAAGTGTATCTACATTTACGTGGAGGGAGAGTGAAAAACCATTTTGTAAAAAATCTTAAGTACACTGGACTAAAATTAGAATCTATATAGCTCCTTCATAAGTATTCCTGTATACTGTGCGAATGACGCCTTAGTCTGTTCGACCAAAACGGGTCACATGCTGTTAATCACCAAATACTTTTCTGTATTTTCGTTATTGGAATGGGCTATACTTTCAGGTAGAATGTTTTTTATAATTTGAAGATTCTAGTTCTACTTTACACAATGTCAAGAAACAGAATTTCAAATTTCCTCTTTCCGAAGAAGTTAAACTTCACTACTGCAATGTACCCGCCTCGGTGGCGTAGTTGGCTAACGAGCTAGACGTGTTGAGCTCAACTGCTGAGGACTGGGAGATCGAGGTTCGAATCTCGGTCGAGTGAACTGGGGGTGGTTTTTCCTAAATGATTTTCCACTCTCCCACCACGCAAATGCGGGTTCACTTTCTCTAATTCAACCTTCCCAATTCCTAAATCCATTATTGTAATTAGTACTTAGAGCGTATAACCCAAACGGGTAGTAAGACGCGGTGCTAAATATTATTATTATTATTATTATTTACTACTGCAATGGCATGCCGTCTCATTCCATGATGTATGCCACTAATCCCACTGTCCTCCATCCAATTCACGCTCAATGGAAGCTATTTAACAAGTATCTATTTTCAAACCTACTCCAAACAAGTATGGCACAATTTAAATTTCTAAGATATTGTACTCTCTCTTTCAGCAGAAAATCCAGATGCCGTATGAAAAATAGAGATTGGCCAGAACCGAAATATCCACGTTATTTTTATTTATAAAATAGGCAAAAAATCAACAGAATAAACCATTATAATCACTATATTATTATTATTATTAGCACCGCGTCTTACTACCCATTCGGGTTATACGCAATAATCACTATAAAATGAAAATAATGTACCCGTAATAATATGAAATTCACAAATATCTCAACTGTCTATGTTTTACGATCAAGAAAAATAAAAGACAATTAGGAAAAATCTGGTCCCCATTAACAACTAATAATACGCAGTGCAGAAAAAAAACTTTTAAAAGAGAGATAAAACAAATATAGGGCAGATTTCATTGTTATGAAATGAACAATTTTATCTTACAACTGTCAAATTTGACAGTTGTAAGATAAGAGTATCTTGTTCTGCAATTTAAAAATAAATTTTATTTTGCACTTTAACTAAAATAAACAAACTTTGGGAAATATTAACCAAACTTAGGCTTGCTTACTAAGATAAATATTTTAAAATAACTTAAAGCCTTGCTTGCCAATACAATTTACCTAACATAGCCCCAAATAATAATATTAATTGGGATTATATCCACGATTAATTTTACCCTAGGACTCTAATTTCTGCGCTGAGCCTTTCCAAACGTTTCAATAATATTATTGTTTCATTCATATTTGTTGGCTGAGAAACAATCAAATATTCAACTACAGTAAAATTCAAACATTATTTTTAAATTAGAAAGTTATTTATAAACAGTACTCCCAGAACTCTAAATTTGCAAATTCTTCAAATTATTGTAAGCTAAGTTAGAAAAATAACAAAAGCCATAAAAATTACAATAGTATATATTTTCTTATAAAGTTTGTTTGTTGTATATTCTGATTGGATAAAATATAAATTAAATTAATTGATATTTTACAATAAAATAAAATACTTCCAAGAAAATCTGAACAGGAACTAAATAGGTCTACTCAAATTAATATATTATAATTAATATATTACAAATCTCTACCTGACCTATGCCACATCTGTTTAAAGTCCTTGTTGAAAATCTTAAATTTAATTTTGAGTCCTCCTTTCTGCCTATATGGTTTAGTCGTCATAGTTCCTGGCTACTGTCTCGGTTTCGATTCCCAGTACTACTACATTTTCCTTTGAAGCACTGGGTCTGGGATGTGGTTAGACTCAGCCTCGTTAGAACAAATGAGGAGCTAATTGAATGAAAAAGTAGCAGCTCCGGACTAGAAAATTGAAATTAATGACCGGAGGGGTCGTTGTACTGACAACATGACACCCTCTATCTGCAAAAGCTGGCATTATCTCACCAGCGGTTGGTGGCCGCTCGGTCGGTATGGCTCGATTACGGTCTGACGACATGGAGAGGAGTTCCATCCTAGAATATTTAGATGTAACATTTTATCAGAATTTTTCCTGGACGTCTTAACTCAAAAAAATAATTATCAATTTATGAAAAAAAAAATTGACAGAAAAAAATTAGAACTAACTTATTTCTAAAAGAAATGTAAAATTTCTGACAAAAAGTAAATGCATATAAATATAAAACTAGCTTTCCTCAGACAAATAAAGTAATTGCTTTAATAGTGTCACAACAGATAATTTTAAGAGGATTGAACTTGTTTTAAATGTTTTTAAATAGTGTATTGTGAAAGCTTCAATTAGGCGGTGCTCTTAGCCACGAACCAGAGAAGATCAAACAAATCTTATAAATATATAAATTTATTTCAGGCCTGCTAACAGCTCAAATAATAGGCCTATCACAAATGATATTTTTTAATTGACAAAATTTTACAGGAAATGTAATGTCAATGTAAAAAATCATGTTGAAATGTTAAATATGGTAAAGTCATCACCAACTGAAGGAATTCGGTCTCGTCTTGTGTTTAGATATGGTGACGAAAAGTTTGTGACTAATCCTGACAGGGTGAAAATAGAGTGATTACCCCTAATTTCTTACGTTCCCTCCTGAAGTGCGGGTAGATTTGCTCTAAATTATATATCTTATTCATAACCCCATTTGAGTAAATATGCGAATAGCTTGAATGGGCAGCAAAAGGTGCATCCCACACATCTTAGCTCAATAGACAGGCGATCTACCGACTCACCTAAGGTATTGGACTTGATAATGCCTCTAAAATAAACCACTTCTGTGGCCGCATAGTCTAATGCGTTACTCTTGCAGTAACTAGACTGCCGATGATGGTTAGAGCAAGGTTCCAATCTTGATCAAGTGTACAGAGGGTGGGTTTTCCCTAAACGGTTTCCCACCCCCCTTCCAGGCAAATGTGGGTATATTACCTCTAAAATGCTTCCTTTCTGATCCCTACCCCAGCATTATAGTAATTATCATAAGCGTGTACATCCTGAACAGGTAGTAATATGCGATGATTAAAAAATATTTGAACTGAGAGGTCTTCTCTTAGATGTCACTTGAATGGCGGAAACCTTTTTTTTACCTCAACATATTTTACTAGCCGGACAGGGTGTACGCATTTAAAATTATTAATTGGGAAAGATATGATGAGGGCAGTATTTAAAGGAAATGTACCCAAATTCTTAGAAATGACATGTGGGACACTATCTTACGATAGTCTTCTTATACCCAACCGGGATTTTTATTTTGTGCACTCACTTATAGCCCTTAATTCATCTGATATTATGCCATTCATTAAGAAAATATAATAATTTTTTTCCAAACTAATTCATGAAAATTAAACAATTTTAGACAATTTTATAAACACAATAAGCATTTTAACCATTTAATTTTTGCCTAATGTTTTTATTTGAAATAAAGATAGTTTTAATATGTTTAAGTGTTCTACTGCAGCTAAAGGA
Organism: Timema cristinae; assembly: GCA_039000515.1. Lineage (NCBI taxonomy): Eukaryota > Metazoa > Arthropoda > Insecta > Phasmatodea > Timematidae > Timema > Timema cristinae. Next base: position 29,267,835 of record JBCFYV010000935.1, read on the forward strand.
AGTTAAGAGAGCTTCCTCAGTAAGCTATGACGTTCAGCTCTAACGCAATATTTTATTTAAAATTTTAAATCCATTACTGTTTCCAGCCTATGGTCCGGATCAGTATTTTATTCAAGATATATATTTTCCCCTACCAGCAGGACGAGCACAAAACATTCTGTATCTGACCGTTAATTTATCAATGTAAAAGGGTAAACCCATATTTTCATCAATGATAAATTTTCGTCCATTCCAGGAATCAAACACGGGACTCTTAGCTTTGAAGGCAGACACACTAGCGACTGAACTAAGGTGTTGGACTTTCTATTCTAAATGCTTTTTCTAAATATGATTCACGCCAAAATAAATTCGAAAGATTTCAACAAGGTTTCATTTTTATCTTTTAGGCCTACAACTCATTAGTTGTGTTTTTTATTATTATTATTATTATTATTATTATTATTTATTATTATTTATTATTATTATTTTATTAGCACCGCGTCTTACTACCCGTTCGGGTTATACGCACTTACGCTAATGTGTAATGGTAGGGTGATTGTGAGATGAAATGAAGGACCTACAGTTTAACGTGGATCCGAACCACGGTGGAGACCTGGCATTCTTCACATTCTTGTGTTTTATTAACAGAAACAAATGTGTGAGAATGTGATACTAGCTTATTTTTAATCGACTTTTTAAACATATTTGTGGAGTTTTAAAACCAGGCTTGATGAGAAGGTCTTTAGATTTAGCCTCCCTCAAGGGTGGTTGCAGGTAAAGGGTGAAAGGGAGCATAAGATCAGAGAGAATAGAGGAGTAGTTCCAGAAAACCATACAGATCATTGCATTATAGGTCCTGACAGCGGTTGATATTTTCTCGCTGACCGAGGCGACCGCATTAAATTAAAATACTCTCCGTGTATAAAATGGCAAACGATTTCCATACCATAATTTTCCTTTAATTTTTATTAACACGTCGTTGTTAATTTATTTGTCTATTTTTGATTGGATCTATGTTGACATACGTAACAACGGTCTTTAAGAAAATAAAAGTCGAACTAACTTCTACCTCCGAGTCGGTACTGAGACTAGGGTGAAAACAAACAAGCCTAGGTCCAATTTTCACAAACATTTATTTTTTTATGTAAACATTAATAAAATGTTACTATATTATTATTTTTATACTATACGTATTGGTACAGATTACCTGGTGGTCTAGAGGTAAGGTGTCAGACCTCGGTGCTGGGGATCGGGGTTCAATCCTCGGTACCACCACAGATTTATATAATTGCCAAACCCTTCCTTCACCTCTGACAAGACATGTATTAATCACAACTTGTCAATGTAGGAATGCCAGACCTCCACCGTGGTTCGGATCCCACGTTAAACTGTAGGTCCTCCATTTCATCTCACAATCACCCTACATTACACATTAACGTAAGTGTGTACAATCCAAATGGGTAGTAAGACGCGGTGATAATAATAATAATAATAATAATAATAATAGTCTTGGTAATATCTATCAAAAATAACAGATGCAGAGCACATGACCCGGCGTATGAATAGGTGAAAGTAGATCTAGTATCAACCCCGTAGCATAGAGTTCAGTACACCTGGCTACGTACCTAGGAGTCCCGGGCTCGATTCCCGACTTGTTCCATGGACATTTTTTTCCCGAAAGGGGAATTATAACAACGGTTTGGTTAGTTAGGCTTAGATTAGGTTTAATATCCCTCCTAGCTTCACACCTTCATAATCACCATTATCACATCGTCTCATTGCTGATATGACGTGTAGACAATCTCCACATGTGCATGCATCCTGGTCAACGTTCTGTGCCACCAGAGCTGCTAAAGGTCTACACAAACAGGCGGTGAACTAAGTCCTTCACGATAGGTTTTTACCTGGATGACTATTCGAAAATCATATGTTTAGGTTTTGGGTTGCCAACACTTGTAAAAGATCACTCTTTTGTTATAAATGTAAAGATCTTTAATTACCTGTTATATATTATATTTAAAATAACGTAAACTTAAGTTTTCTCATACTATTTTATTTTTTTAAATAATTTCTTTTAACCAACTCGAAACAATATTTTAAACATAATTAAAAATACTTATTCTTCGTTTTGGACGTTACTGATTTTGTGTAATTGCAGTGCACATATCAATACCTTTTAATACAGGCATCGTATTTACTTGGAAAAGAGAAAATTGTTTTAATTTTTTTTACACACAATATATCCTTTTATGATTATTTTATCTTATTTTGAAATATTTAACTGAATAAAATATTTTCATCAACTGCGTGTCTGCATCATTGTAAAAAACTTGTTTACCGTCATGTTCAACCATATGGTTTAAATTCATCATTCGCCATTTTGAAGCTATATTCGTTAGAAGTTTTTGTGAAATTGGTTCGAATATTTTTTTTTAAAGTGGACTGAAACGATAAATAAACTTTGTGTCCGTACTCAAATAAATATATAAATAATATTGGCCTAAATTACTGTGGTTAACTATCACATTAATATATTACCATCTGTTTATTACATCATCCAAAGTGATAGATGTCAGCTGTTGGCGTAGTGATATATTAGGGATTACTTCTAGTAACATTTCGAGCTGTCATCCAGGTAAACTTAGGTCGTAAATGAATTATATATGTCTCTCAGTCGAAATGGCATATTCTAACAAAATGAATTACAAAACAGATATATTCTTAGCTGTCAGGTAAAGATCTGTGAAGGAAAACTAGAGTGTATCTTCCAACCTTTTGTCGATCATTTAAAAAGTAAGATCTGTCAACATTCCTTGAGGCAAGTATTATACTTATCAAACCACTCGTACCACGGGGAGCTGACCTGCCACGTTCTCAAGAAAACCCCGAGTGAACCGAGAATTGAAATAGTCCATATTATTATTATATTATCTCTTAATCTTATCTCGGGTCGGGAGATTTGTCCGGACGTCTTTCAAGATATGAAAGAGTAAGAGAGAAACTCTGTAATGACGGGCTATTTGTCCAACACCTCCAAGAGGAAAACCGAGCCAATTAAATCCATTGTTTGGCGCCACCTCTTGCGCACGCAAGCTTCGGACAGGGGTGGCCACATTTGCGAATTGAACCTCCCTCACCCTCTTAACCCTCTCATACTAGGGGTGGTCTCTGTGTCCTTTTTATCTCTAACAAACTGAATTAGCCTATAAATAACAGGCCTAATTATACAAACCCGACCATAGCAACTAGTTACTTTTTTACTTTCTCATATCAAGAGAAAGTATTGTGATCACGGAAAAAATACGTTCTTGAGATTATGAAGAATCTTTACGTTTTATGTGAACATGGATCAAAAAAATGGATTTTACCATTCTGTCTGTCCCCATGTCTGACTGTCTGTCTGTAGTTTACTAAGTGAAATTTTATAGAATTCAAAATATTTCGAAAATAGCTCTGAAGATTTTGTTCAAAATGTATATCTGGAAATTGTGGGTATGACAAATAACAACGTATAAATTGTTTGGGGTAAAACATCATTTATGGATAGTTTACTGATAACTGATTTTTCAAAAGCTTCGTATATTTTTTTCAAATAGCTCTAACGATTTTAATGCAAATGGGTTTCTTAGGATCTTGGGACTGTTTGATATGACAATTAATACTTTATTGGTTTTTGGGGGAAAAACTCAACAATAGGTAGCTAGCTGATGACTATTTTTTTTTAAACTTGATATTTTACAAATGGCTCTAATTATTTGTTCCCAAATGGCTTTCTTGGTAGTGTTTGACACAACACAATTAACACTATTTACTTGTTTTTGGGGTAAAAAATCAGTTATTCGTATTTTAATGATGACTGATTTTTCAAAAACTTAACACTTTACGAATGACTCCAACTATTTAGTTCCAAATGGATATCTTGGGAGTATTCAACATGACAAATAACAGTGTAGACTAATTTTTTTAAACTTTAAAAAAGAGTATCTTGAGAATGTTTTACCTGACAGTTAACAGTGTATTTTTGTTTTAGGGTGAAAACCCATTTATGGGTAGTAAAATGATTAATAACACCGTTTACTTGGTTTTGGGTAAAAATTCGATAAAGAGCAATTTTTTGTAGAATGATTTTTAATTTTAAAAATACCAAATATTTTGAAAATGCCTATAATGATTTTGCTTAAAATGTATAGGAATATATACAGTGTTAGACATGGAAATGACAAATTAAGCTGTATACTTGTTTTTGGGGATAAATTCTGTTTTGGGTTGCTTACCGATGATTTTTTTAAATTTGAATATTTAAAAAATAGCTTAAGTGATTTGATTCAAAATTGGTATTGGGGAACCTTTTACACTATCAATAATACAGTTTCTTTATTTATCTAAATAAACTAATTTGAGCGTAGTTTATTTACGACAATATATCGAAAGTTTGAATCTTTTCTAAATTAACCGGAAAAATTGAATTCAAAATGAAAATCTGGGCTTTGTTTTTCATGATAGATAAGAATAACCTACTTTTTTTTACAAATACCATATAATTTCGGGTAATTTATTATTATTATTAGCACCGCGTCTTACTACCCGCTCGGGTTATACGCACATACGCTAATGTGTAATGGTAGGGTGATTGTGAGATGAAATGAAGGACCTACAGTTTTACGTGGAATCCGAACCACAGTGGAGGCCTGGCATTCCCCACATTCACAAGATGTCTTGTCAGAGGTGTAGGAAGGGTTTGGAAATCAGATAAATCTGTGCCGGGACCGAGGATTGAACCCGGCCGCCAGCACAGAAGTCTGACACCTTACCCCTAGACCACCAGATCACCCGGGGTAATTTACAAAAAAATTATTTTCGAAAATTTAAATTTTGTTTAATATAGTAGAACAATTTGGTTTAAAGTTTATATTTACAGATTGATTATTGTGATTAACCAAATGATGTGTTTGTTTTTATGAAGAAAACATAGTACTTAAGGGTAGTTTACTCAAAACCTATTTTTGAAAATTATTTTTGAAGCCATAATACACATTATGAAAAGGTTTGTGCGATTGTGTCGTACCATTAATTTTGGCGTGCATCGCGCCTTACTAGCCATCTGGGCTATCCGAATATCTACATTATCAAGTAGGATTGATAAAGTTATCATTTCAGATGGGATGCACCCACATTTGCGTGAGCGGAAAGTGAGAGACCATTTAAAAAAATCTCAGTAATCTACAACTGGGTGGGAGCAGAAACCCAGCCTTGCCATCATCTGAGAACCAAACCTTATGAGGATTGATGACTTAGTTAGAATTTCCAGAGAGCCGGGTGATATCCATACACTAAAAGTAAATATCTTCGTCAGCGTCATCCGGATCCATTTCAATGTGCACGTGGATTAAATATAAAACTCATTTCATCTGGTTTGCTTGTGACTATGAGATCAGGGTTGTATTATTAACCGGGTGTACCCAGGATAGTTTTTAATGAATGGTTTTCCACTATTCCAGCAATCAAATGGGAATATATTTCTTATAAATTCTACCTTCCTTATCCCCATCAATAACATGTCCTGTATTTCCGTAATTAAATGTGTTCAGCACAAACAGGTAGTAAGAAGCGCCATAAAAAAGATAGCACTACTCTTTGTCGAACCGGGATCCCCTAGACTTATGCTATAAATGAGGTTAGAAGATACTGAATATTTAAATCCACGTACCAGAACTAGACCCCAACTAATCCTTAACCGCATTGGTGATCATGTGGGTTCTGCGTCGAGCTTTTTAGTCTGTTTTTCCGTAGACGAGAGAGTTAGGATTGAAATCCTAGCTGGGATTACTTACATTGGTTTTTTACTCAGTTGCTTTCAATTTTTATTCCACAAAAATGTGGGTACATTTCCGCTATATTCTACTTCCCTCACCAAGACTCCAGTAATGTGATTAAAATCGTATAGCCTGAACAGGTAGTAAGAAGGGGCGCTAAAATAAAAACCGAACATCTCGGTCGCATGCGGGCCACGGGCTATGAGCTGTACACCCCTGTCCTAAACCAACAGTGAATGAAATTACACATTTCTTCATAAACAGTGCTGGAAGGTAGTAATTTGGGGTACTTCTCGTTCGTACGGGTATGTGTTATGTAAAATGATCACGTGAGATGGTTGGTTATATTCAAACGTGTGTATGAGTTATTTTTGAGTATTGTTTCAATCACCTATAGTGGTTCACTCAGGTGGTATTTTCATTTAGGTTGGAATTGATGTAATTTATTTTCTTTGAGTGTTTATACAGTTCATTGCAGCGCTAGAATATATTTATAGTAGTTCCTTTGATCTCAGAGATTTCCAACGTAACGTTATTGGTAACGTATGTCTTTTTACACTCTTCAGAAGTCATTAGTGACCTATAAAGCTGAAACTTTTCACATTTATAGTATAGACCACGAGACAGAACTTAACGGAGCCAAATTTCAATTATCTATTATTTAGGGCTGTGCGAATAGGCATTTTTCATTTAAAGTCGAGTTTGAATGATAACGAGTTTATTTTTAGTTCGAGTAGTATCTAATATTTGGATAAGAAATATATTAAGTGGAATTTTTCTTACAGATCCATGCATAAGCCATAAATAGGTACAAATATATATTTTTAATCACATTTTTTCTTTGTGAAAATAATTATAATCACAAAAACTATAAATTTAAAATATATTTAATATAATAAAATTATACAATTTTTAACTGGACAAAAGGCAAATATTTAGGGACTCTAATTTGCTATGAAATTATATCTTAAATTTAAATAAAATTTACTAAAGCATGAATTTTCTAGACAAAATCGGAATTCCGAGTACTAAAATTTTTCGAGTTTTGCAAAAATCGAGCAGCTACTATATCTCGATTCGAACTCAAATTTTCGAGTACTCGCACACCTCTACTACAATTATAATTATATAATAAAAAATATTTAGCTATTTTGGATGAGTGTTAAGATGTGAATTACTAATATTATGCATAGATTACATGTTTTATTTTTTATAAGGGGGTCATAGTTAAATCCTCCGGTAATTATTGGCTGGCTACGACCTTGACTCTAGCTTATACAGAATTTACTTTCCATCCATTACTGTTTCCAGCTTGTGACCTAGGTCAGTTTTTTTAGTCAAGCCATATATTTTCACTACAGACTGGCTAGGTCTCTCATAGCTTCATATAACCTATAGTCTAACTAAAGACTAGGACAAGGCACAACATCCAGTCCCAGATCGTTAATTTATCACTGTGAAAGGATAAACCCATATTTCATCAATGATCATTTTCGGCATACCGGAAATCTAACCCGGGACCCTTATCACAGTAAGCAGACATTCCACCAACTGAGCTAAGGTGTAGGACTAGCTTATACACATTATATGATTACTCAAATGGGGTAAGGGTGAATAAGAAAGCATTTTAGAGATAAACCACCAGCATTTGCGTGAAAGAAATGTGGTAAACCATTTTGAAAAAGCCACCCTCAGTAGACCCGACCGGGATTCGAGCCCCAATATTTCCTTCATCAGTGAGCCAGTCTAACACGAGATGACGCCTTAGGCCATTTGTCCACTGAAGCGGGTGTGAGCGAGTCAGATTTACATTTTGATGAGGAAATTAGAATTACAAATAAAATTAATTTTTTTCGTATTTATTTTGGAATTATGTTTTGTTATCGCGTCTTATTACCCGTTTGGGCGATACACTTGTGTGCTAATTACTTTAATGTGTTAGGGTGGAGAAAGTTTGAATTTAGGAAAAGTTCTAGGAATTTGCATGGAGGGGGAGTGGAAACCATTAAGTAAAAACTACCGCCAGTTCAACAAGCCGGGATTCTAGATTTTACTTCCTAGTCACTGAAAAAACAGACTAGAAGAGTCCATCATTTAGTCCACGTGTCCACCGATGTGTAAGATTCTCCTTGGCTCAATTTTATAAAAATCAACCTCTCATTTTGGAGAAAAAATTATAACCATAATGAAATATATATTATTATTTTCAAAGTTTTGACACTATTTTCTGTCCTTATCGAGATTAAAAAAAAAAACAAATCTATAGTAACATTTTTGTTTTGAACAAAATCTCCTGTGATAGCAATATTTCTTATTTAAAATAATGTTTAACACCAAGCTTTTAACAGTTAATTTTGTAAATAAATAATTGGTACAGTGCACCGCAAAGACTTTCTCTTTAATCTTAAGAGAGTAACATTTACTTAAAACTCTTTAAGATTTGTAAAACGAAATAAAATACACCGTTGCAGAAATAATTCACCAAAGAGCATAAATAAAATAAAATACACTTATAAGAAAGCATTAGAAAAGATAAATATCTCTGTCCACCAAAGAGCTTAGTAAAAAATTAATATATTTGTTTATAGTTCATAATATTATAGAATTAGCAATTGTTATTAATATTATATTATAAGACTATAATGAATTAGACTGGATAGAACTAGCTCAAGATAGGGATAGGTGGCGTACTTTTGTGAATGGGGCAATGAACTTTTAAGTTCATAATGCAATAGAGTAAACAAGTATTATTAGACCTATATATTGTAAACTTATATTCCAAATATTTTTATTTATTGTGAATAGTACTACAAATTTTCTATTATAAATTATTTCGTATTTCACATAATTTTGGAGGGAAATAATAGTTGCCATTTAGTTTGTAATGTAAAACAATGCCTATACACAAAATTTAATCAAAATCGATTTTCTTTCTTTTTCCCTTCATAAAATACTTAGTCTTAGGATTATTAATCTAATTTCAAAAATCCTTCTGGGGATTTTTTTTAATGAAAATACCAGATACCACGTCTTATTCCGATCGATAAAATGGTTTTGGTTCTAGTCCATGATGCAGACACATAGAAACACTTATCATAATATTGAGATCAATTTTTTTTAGACCACAGTACTTCTCTCTTCGTGGGGTCGAGAGTAAGTAAAAATGATAATATTGAAACGTTTAAAATAAAAACATTTGTTTATTGTTGCGACCTCCAAATTCGTACAGTTCCGAAATCTTCAGATCACTAAATTGAGCTCTTTGTATCCAATAAGTGTTTTCATGAGCTTTATAGTATCGCTCCTAAGATCCTTACTGATACACTATTTAGTTTACATTGTTATTATTATTATTACCACGTCTTACTACCCGTTCGGTTATACGCAATTACGCTAATGTGTAATGGTAGGGTGATTGTGAGATGAAATGGAGGACCTACAGTTTAACGTGGAATCCGAACCACGGTAGAGGCCTGGCATTACCCACATTCACAAGTTGTGATTAATACACTTCTTTTCAGAGGTGAAGGAAGGGTTTGGTAATCAGATAAATCTGTGCCGGGACCGAGGATTGAACCCTGGATCCCCAGCACAGAAGTCCGACACCTTACCCGTAGACCACCAGGCCACCCTATGTTTCCATTGTTCTATGATTATAACTATGCTAATGTAAACTATATGCAAGGTTTTGTATAAGTTTCATTTTAATAACCGGTGTAAAAGTAGGTTAAGAATGGTATATTTCTATCAAATGTTGGTAACCCACTGCGTAAACTAGCCTAATTTGAAACAGTTGTGCGTATAACCCGAACGGGTAGTAAGACGCGGTGCTAATAATAATAATAATGAAACAGTCTTTCAATCGCTACTTTCTTCACGTTTTAATAACCAACTTGAGGCTTCTAAGCATGCTCTAAAGAAATTAGCTCAAGGTGTGAATCTGTAAAGGATAACAAAGCATCAATTACGTCAACTTATCATTACAAGATCCATAACCGAGAGTCCTTCAGATAACAAAAAAAAAAGTGTTCAATTCGTCTACGGTTGGCTGATTGCCAAAAAACAACGGAGCAATTTTGATTCGATACGCGCAATTATCCCAGTAGTTGCAACTTAATGCTTCGCTTAATTCTACCCCCCACCTCTTAAAAAAAAAGTGTTGGTGTGGTGTCTTTGTTTGATTTACATTGTTGTAAATGTATAGTGTAAATGAGATGAGAATCTACTAATCTACTCAACCATTTGAATGAATAGCCGTCAAGTTGGTAGCGCAGATAGTTTGGTGAATTTAAGTTAAACACACGAAAGTCTGACATCCAAAGCCCAAAATTGTGCCATAAGGTTTTTTAATAAATGTGTGTTTTACTAATGCTAGTGCATTTCCTTTCAAATCAACTTCACGTTTTTCGTGTTTACTGTCCACTCAGCTTGTTTGCATACTTACATTAATACAGTAGATTATTAAGATAGACTTAAGAGAACGTGTGTACACACATTTGCGTGGAGAGAGAGTGGTAAACAATTGAGAGAGAACAACCCTAAGTACAACTCAACTGGGATTCAAACTCCGACCTCTTCATCACCGGCAATTCAGTCGATTGTGATGGTGATGCTTTTAAAAATGTGAGCACTGGTACTGATTTTAATATCTTAATTTTACTAGAGCCAATAAGATCTATTAATAAAAATAAAATTATCAACATGGTTAAGAAATATTATTACAGAATTCAGATAAACTAGAAAGATTTATTTATATACTTGGACCATCATAGAAATAAACCTAAGACTGTTCAAAAAATAAATAGAGCTAATTTAAATTGTTCTTGTATACTACAGATGTATTTTTCGACAGATGGTGTAGATTTTGTCATGTAAGGTAAAAATAATATAGACCAGTAACCTTGTGTCATAGTGTTATTGTCGGTTACTCTCTATTTATTTTACATACGCTATAAAAGTTTATTTTAATTGGATCTCGACTGTCCTTGTATTTGAGCAGCATGCAAGAAAGGTGACAATCAACCCACTTGAGCATGACCAACCTATTAAAAAGCACGGGTTTGTAGTTGATGTCACTGAGACTTTTTTTTTCTAGCTAGTACACTGGGGGGCCTTCTTTTATGGGCTACATCCCCTATATTAAGTTGTACCCTTGATATAAAATGTCCATATTTCCAGGTATTATAGACTAAGACCACAATTAGTAGAGGACGTACTTAAAATTAAAATAGAAATTATCTTTTGTGATTAAAACATATTTCAAAATTTTATGTTATCGACTATAAAACAATAGATTTTGGTGCATCATCTGTGAATTTAATTATAAATCTACACATATATGTTGGAACCCCCCTAGGTGAATATCTAGGAACAATAGGGTGCCGTGGCACCCCCTAGGAGAACCACTGTTAGGTTTATAAACACTGGAATAAACCAGCATTAACTAATTTAACTTGGTATTACACATCCAGTCCTAGCATCAGAAATGGCAACATTTGAGGTGTAAAATAGATTCATACATGAGGAGTAAGTTCCTTAAATGTAACCATGGACATCCAAACGTGCAGTAGGCCTCCATAAACACCGTAATTCACACTATCCATGGCTATACATTATGTTAAATGGTAATATCTAGATTAATTAAAATCAACTATTTACGACCAATCTTTTAAAAAAAAAGTAAACCTATATTTATCTAACTAAACATTATATGAAAGACTAGATAGCTGTTGCGCGCGGCTTTGCTCGCGTGGAAGTTGATTATATACAAATACGAAAATATACATATGTATTTACAGATTAATTTAAAATATTACGTTACGTTGAGGACCATAACTTGACCTAGATCAAAAATAATGCAAGTCCGATACAAATTTTCACCCCCTTTTCATCCCTTATTAAATAAAATTTCCAAAATTCCTGAAACACGTATTTATTTGTTTTACGTCAATAACCGAAATACAAAATTTTCTTTATGTAACTTTCAAAATGACGGACTTTCATACATATTATCATATATATTATCATCACCTATTTTGACCCCTTTGGGGTGGAATTTTCTAAAATCCTTTCTTAGTGGGTGCCTACATAACAAAATGAATATACAGTCCGAATTTCATGCTTGTAGCCTTGATAGTTGATGATGAATCAGTCAGTCAGTCCAGTCAGTCAATCAGGACATGTTATTTTATAAGTATAGATTGATCTTAATGGGGAGCCATTTAGTATAAATCACCCCCATTAGACCAGACTGGGATTCAAGCCCCGATCTTCCTGTTATCATCAGGCCAGTCTAACACGAGAGTGAGGTCTTAGACCAAGCACGTCAAATTTGTGACTCGATTCATGATTCTTTGCGTCCCGCCGAACTTAGGATGAACCGACATACAACGTGGCCCAATTCGTCTTTTTTATAAACGTTGTAGTAATACAATATTTGAGCTTATGATAGAGATTGGTCATTATTTGATGAAATTTAGCAAATAAGATTGGTGTACCACATTTTACTCATTACTTGCCAAAGCTTGATTACCAAAAATGGTTAAATTCGCGCACCAAATATGTACAGTACAATATTTGTCAGCACACAAGTATATTTTTTCACTCATGAAAAGGGACTAACACCCGACCGATTGCATTTACCGATCCTTATTTGTCACGTATTTTGAAGATGGCTACAACAAGAGGTCTAAAGCCACTCCTATACTTGATGCAAATTTAATGTTATTTTAATTTAATTTTTGCTATAGGGCATCATAAGGATTTTAAAATTGAAAGTGTATCACGTAACATAGTGATAATATGGAACTTTCTGAATTGCGGCTTCTTCGTTATTTTCAGTGTTAAATGTGGCCTTAATGATCAAAAGAGTTTGACACGCCTCCCCTAGACCATTCGGTCACTGAAGCGGGTGACTCATGTAAAAAGCTTCGACATGATACAGCGAAAACACGGCAAAGCGTGGATCGGATTGCGCCATTGTTCCTGCATTTCTTAAGAGATTTGATTCCCCGAATAAATCAACACAAAACGCGCTAATCTCGTGTTGGACTAGACGGCCGAGGACGGAGAGATCAGGATTCAATCCCGGTCGTGTGCAATGAGGGTGTTTTTTTTCCTAAATGGTTTTTCACTCTCCCTTCATGCAAATGCAGGTGCATGACCTCTAATTTAAGACTTCCTAATACCTAACCTATTAGGGTAACTAGTACATAGACGTAAGGTAGTAAGATGGGGTGCTTAAAAAAATCAACACAAATTTATTTATATATTTTTTAATTAATTTGATTTGCCTGGGCTTCGCAAGTAGTCGAGCTAGCCTAGAATACTCGTCATTACTCTCAACTTATGTTAGGTAAACATATAGTCGCAATGGAACAATGTCGAATAGAGGGAGAGAATCAAACAAATGTCCACGACTCTTATTTCCATTACGATAGCTTGCTATTCCTTCCCCCTTACCCTCACAGATCCTCTTCACCCATCAGCTAGCGGCCGATGAAAAGCGACTGCGAATTACGCGATTCGCTCAAATGGTTCTTTTTTTTCTTTCTCTCTGTCGCCCCTCCCCACGCCATTTTGGGGCAGGCGAATCTTCCCTTGAACTCCGATAATTGCCACCAGGTGCGTGCTCTCCCATCCATCAACAAAAGGCAAGAGTAAAAAAACAAACAGCGACGCATGCGCGCCATTTTGTATCCTCCCTACATCCCTCACATAATCATGATCCCCTACACACACACACACACAACACACACACACACACACACCACTTCTCAGATGACGCTGCATTCATCCCGTTGTGACGCTTGGGGGGTGAGTATATAATCCCATTGTTGAGCCAAACTAACCAGTAAACATCTCGCAATGAAAAAGGAAAAGACACAATAATGTAACTACCTAAAAAAAAAACAAGCAACATAATCTGTTATTTGCTTTCGGGCGTGTGTAACTTTAGGAAATAAATCAAAGACGAAATAAAGGATACGAAAGAAATATACAGTACGTATCTCGTACAACGAAAACATTTTCGGGGATGTAACCTATTTTAAACGAACAATAAACTCTTAAAGGGATGTTTCAATGCCAGCGCGCATTTTCAATTTATACAAAGTAAGTTATGTTAAGAGTTATTGTTCAATGTACAATGCACATTTACAACCCGGATGAAATATGAGATGATTTTTTTTGTTTTTGTTTTAGAATAAGGAATATTGACTAAGAAGAAGGCATCTATAGAACTAAAATACCATTTATTTTGGTGTACCTCGCAAGTCAAGCCCATGAAGTAGAATATATTTCCTTTTATAATGTTAATTCCAAATTATAAACTTACCATTTTGAATATTTTTGAAATTAAAAATTTTTGGGAGGCTTCCTTGGTTCCTAAGCTTTCATTTAAATAAAAATATGAACATTATTTGAGTAGGGCCCATGAATTACTGTCAAAATATACCATTTCACTTTTTTAATATGTAGATTAGATATCGGAAATATTGTATTACTTTATAAATCGCCTATGTGCTTTAGTGGTCAGAGTTTCTGGCTACAGATTCAGAGGTCCCGGCTTCAATCTCAGGCATTTTCAGATTTTTCTGTGAAGCAGTGGGTCTGATCTTCGTCACCATGCTGTTGCAAATTAGTTGGTATAAGCTCACTTGAGAACTAACGTCATGGAATTTTTTTGTTTTCTTGGAGCTATAAACAGTTGGCTATAAAATTAAAATCCATTATAAACTCTTCGATATAGTTAGATATAGAGATTAAATAATTTCTTTAGAAATGCGATTCTAGATATTTTTTGTAGAAAAAATTTAAGAGTAATTTTTTTATATTACTTTTATTGAAAGTAACACTATTCCACACACTTTTGAGTAGCTAGCCATTTGTATTTCAATTACACTCACAAGTTAACACAAGACGTAATGAAAATGGTGCGTTGGCGCTGAAACGGGTCATTAAGGATAGCTTGCAATAGTGTTATTTAAAGCCAATAAACATCCCACTCACCCTTAGTTTATTCTTATGGGAATAGTTTAACTAGAGGGACCAGAGATACAATTTTAAAATAAATTATCATATGTATAAAACATCATTAGCTTGACTTTGATTGAAAACTCTTGGAAACGACCGGTCTATAAATAATCCATGTAAGTAATATGTGGAGGTATATTTGTAATTAAGACGTGTATTAATCACAGCTTGTGAATGTGAGTAATGCCATGCCTCCGCCGTGGTTCGGATTCCACGTTAAACTGTAGGTCCTCCATTTCATCTCACAATCACCCTACCATTACACATTAGGGTAAATGCGTGTAACCCGAACGGGTAGTAAGAAGGGGTGATAATAATAATAATAATAATAATATAATTTGTAATTAGCTATTTGAACCCCGCTGCGAAGTGGTCAGTTAACAGCTGTTTACGACTAAAATAGAGACGGTAATACTTGTGTATGCGCAAGAAGTGTACAGTATATAGGAACATAGCCGGTCACCGTGACTATGTGGTCAAAGGGGTGGGCCATAGGTCTAGGGGATCCTGGTTCGACTCAGGGTGGTGCTGATGATTAGATTTATATTTTATATTGTTTAGACCAATGTTTCCCCACCTGGGCTTTTTGGTTTTACACGGGGAAAGGATGGGGTAAGTTGTAGGATAAACATGCTTATTCTATTTTAACTTTGAGGGAGCCCGCTACAGTAGCTCCATGATCTAACGCGCTACTCTCACAGCAGTAAGCTAGACTGCCGATGATGGGGAGAACGAGGCTCGAATCTCAGTCGGGGTACTTAGGATGGTTTTTCCAAAATTGTTTTTCACCTTACCCTACACGCAAATGCGATACCTTTGCTAAAAATATAGCCTTCATATCCCTAAAACTATTAGCATAATTGGTACATAGGCGCAATATTAAATATCAAATTTGGAGGGAAAGGGGGATACGGTAGACAGCATCCAATACTTTCGAGGGGGCGCTAGATTGAAATGGTTGGGAACCACTGGGACAGAGCATAGCGAGGTCTTATTTTAACATGATCATTTGGTATTTCATCTGTTTGCTCATCAGTCTTTATTCCAGATAACTTTCAAATGCGTGGACCAATTTTAGTGAAATTTAGTGAGGACATTCTTTGAACATTTTCTGAACGATTGTATATACAGTACATATATTTTTAACGCAGTTATTCTTTTAAACATGGTGGTCACTCTAAATGTTTTTTTAGTAGCTCATTTCAAATGATTTTAATTTAAAACTCTAAGCAATCGATCAAATAGAGAAGGCGAATTTTTTTAAAAATTTTGACATATATTCTGAGAATGACATCTCCACGTAGACCCAAAAATATTCCTTGACTCATTCAAATTATCATTCTTGCAATTATTAATTTGATTTTAAATTATTATTGTTTCAGTTTATTTGTAATAGCTACACCAATGATTGTATTTAACTATTCATGTTTCATAAATGTATTTTTAAAGGTCTAATATTACACACACACACAACAACAACATTTTGTTTCATTTCTTATTACCACATTATAAATATCTCCATTTAATCAATTCTAATTTCTAACTCTCAATGACTACTTGCTGGCCACATGTAATTTCATAGCAAGATTTTTAATTTGTCCCTGCTCATATTGTGTATACAATTGATAAGTTCATGGTGTAATAATATTAATAATAATAATATAAAGTTGTATACTCTCTAATCTTACCTTCCTAATGCCTTTCCCCAATAGATTATAGGTGGTATGATGGTATAATCTGTGTGTTTAAGAAGTTGTTTGTTTTTTCCACCACATTTTACTACACGTTAGGACCTACACAATCATTACTCTAACAGAGTAAAGAAAATTAAGTTAAAATAACAAAAGGGGTTCACTGTTCATACTTGCGTGGTTGGAAATTGGTAAACCATTCAGGAAAAATACAGCTCAGTAGACCACCTACACACATCTCGGATTCTAACCTAAGCTTACCCATCACCATTAATCCAGTATATTGTGAGAGTGACGTCTGACTCTATGCTGCCACCTATAGGGGTCCTTTGCTTTAGTTGTATAATAATATATTTGGTCAAAATGTGGTGACAATCCCAGGTAAGTTAGCGAATGACACACATCTAGCTACGCCTGATTACAAAAAAAAAGCTCTCTCAAACAGGGCAAGTGGTTGGCACGCTTGACTTGCAGTCGGGAGTTCTTTGTTCAGTTCTGGCCGGTTCTGCTGCTGAATTTTTTATACTTGGTGTTGTTACATTAGCTAAGACCTATATTTTAACATAGGTTATAATAGTTTTGTGATTTTCAAGGACCTATAATCCTTATCAGACATTGGACTAACTTGTGTCACAGTAATATTTGGTCACAATTTACGACAACCTGCTTGTCGGAAACTTGTATTTAAAAAAATAATTGCATTTCATCTCAAATATCGTCGGTTTAAGATAATGACCTTTTGAATTTATATGTATAATTTTAATTGTCGTCATAATGTCTTACACGGTACTTTACCCCCTCCCTCTTCTCCCCAACTCTCCCCTCCCTCCTCACGAACAAAAAGAAAACCTTCACGATGTCGCACAGATGGTTTTCTTTCCCTTGCCTGTCTTCGGAAATGATTTCAATAGAATAATGTTGTATGAATAACAAATATTACCCCTGCCTCTCTCCCTTCTTCCCTACCCTTTCAAGACATGAGAATAAAACGGATTTAAACAACGAGTTCCATATGTGTATGTATGAACAAAAATAGGTTATGTCCACTTTTGTATTTTTCTTTTTAATTATTACGTTTAGTATAATGTTTTTTTGTTTATTTTATTGTCATTACATCTTATTGCCCGTTTTGGTTCTACGCATTTGTACTAATTACGCAAATGCATAAACACATTTGCATGCAGGGAGCACTGAAAACCATTTAGAGAAAAAATCAGTACACCCGACCGGGATTTGAACCCCAACCATTCCCTCATAGTCAGTAGTATATTACAGAGCGACACCTTAGACCATGTGGCCAACGAAGCGTGTATCATGGTTATTAAAGGCTTAATTTGAGTGGTAGAAGTGATGAATAGTTTCGTTTGGAAGAAAGTGCACTCGAATTGGCATGGATAGCGGATGAGAAACTCATGGTGAGAAATTAAATGTGGAAAACCAACTCCACAGTGGTCCCACCTGAGATTCGAATCTTTAACTCCCCGTCACGAATGATTCAATATCTTTAGGTACTAGTGACTTAAACAGTGTGACCACCAAGGGTTCTGCTCTTATAGCCTTGCTATTATAACAGTTGTGATTCAAAGGGAATTCCCAAGTCTAATTAGTATGTTATGGTTTATTGGTGTTGTAGAGATCCAGTTTAGAATCCTGCACGGGTGTTTAAGAGGATTATTTTTTTATAAATGGCTTTCCAATCTCCTTTACTCATATGTGGATATATTGTCTCTAAATTATACCTTCCTCTTCTATTTCCCAATGGTATTATTAAATTCAGTCTAATTTTAATTGGAAAGCCCTCCTAGAAAAAAAAAACATTATTTGCGCCCAATATTGATAACATTTTACAATTTTACTAGTGTTATTTTATGGGTAGACCCTATTGATAATATTGATCTAAAGTGGTAGTCGAAGCTGTTATGACTTGAAGTATGAATATTTAAAGTAGATATAATCACGTTTCTAGCTCTCAGATAAGGACCTTCCTATTAAAATTGGACTATAAATATACGCGGCCATCCCAAATGGGTAGTAGGATGAGGGGCAGAATAAAAAAAACCTCATGTAACCCTGCAGGTCCTTACGGTTCCCGTTAGTTTAATAAGTTGATCCTATATAATTTTAAAAAGAGGGTGGCCATATATAGTGTTCTGTTAACCTACAGAACAGGCTGTAGTATATCTTGAAGCCAAGTACTTCCAATAGTACTTATTTTGAATTAGAAAAAAATAATATTTTGAATCAAACAGCGTTAGCACAAAGGACTTCCCCCTTAAGTTTTATATTTTTTTGAGAAGTTGTGTTTATAAGTTCTATTTACCAAAAGCAGGATTTTGAAAGGAAAAATGACCTTTCAGAAGTACTTTCTAACAAAATCAGTGTATACCTACCTAAGTTTGATTTTTTTGTCACATTGGTCTCTCAAATATTTTATTTGATATTACCTATTATTTGTTCTAAGGGTTATTTTGCTTTTAATACTATGTGTTATTAGAACTTTTGTATTTAAGTACTAGTTTGAATTTATTTACAGCCGATAGTAGACGTCTAAAAAAAAAGTAAAAATAAAAATTTATGTGTGTGTACGAAGAAAGTTTTCCTTGATATTAACATTTTTTCCTTGAAATTTATTATGAAACTATTGTTCTTTGAAGTAGGGTATATTATTTGACTTGATGTAACTTAGTGTTATCTTGAATAAACAATGAAAATTGATATGTAATAAATAGTTTAGTGTTTAAATAGTTTTCTCTCTCTTACTCCTTTATTTTTCCTCAATTTAATATATTCGTTTTTGATAACATATAATGGCATTATGGAATTAAATAAATACGTTAATATAGTTGCTAATTATGGTTATAGCCATATATACATATATTCTTTAAATTAAACATTACATACGGGAATCGAACCCGGGATCTTTTGACTTGGCAGTCAATTTAAGAGCGTGCATCACATACCAATCGACTTTGTGATAAAGTCCATTAGAAATAGTATATTTATACGAAAACTATTTAATGTGGATCTTTTATGATTAAATATTAATGGAGATAAAGAGTTAATAGAAGTTCTCAATACTGAACATTTTTGAAATCGTAAATACAATTTGAAATAAAAACTGCATTGAAAAGCTCGTTTTTGACTATTTTGAATGGCTTCACAAATAAGTACTGTGCACAAATATTCATTCTGTCTTAATAGGAACGTACTGTAGTTATTAACAAGAAACTTTGTCGCTTCGTCCTCCATCGTCACCGCGGAAAATGTCGAATAATCATTCAAATACGAATGCACTGAAGATTCTTTTAGAATATTGTAGGTCTTTTCTTTTCCCTTTTACTTTCATACCTCGCGCGCGCGCGCACACACACACAAATGCAGACGCGAGCCGGAAGCTGAGTTGGGACTACCATGATGAACGCTCTTAAAGAATTATGTCATGTTATTTCTGTCTTGCTTTTTCTAGATTAAATATGTTCACCATAATTTAAAAGATTTACTTAACTCGTTCTTGCATTCAAGGGCAAGGTATAGGGTAGGAGATTATTATAATTATAAAGAAGGAGGTTGCGCGAATGGTAACTTGAGAAGTTTTGGTGGATCCACGTAAGTCACTTACTTCCGCCTGTGAGGTTTTGTTTGGTCTAGTCTAACCCCCTAACCCGCACTCCCTTGTCGAACCTCATTTCACGCTTATAGCACTTGTATAGGTATTAGATACAAGGCTTGCACTTGGGTCAAAAACCCCTTCGAAAGAAATAGGGGTTGAAAAAATAGAGAGGGGTGGCGGGAGGTTTATGTTTCTGCCACTGTTCACCTACTGAACCAAAGTTGTTGAAGTTAGTTTAATTTTATTTGTGCACTATGCCATGTGCCAAACAGTATCTCATTTCTAAAAGAAGCCGACAGAAACCACCCAAGTAGGTAATTGCAAAAAATTAAAAAAAAAAAAAATGAAATATTACTAATTACTTCTTACTCACTCCTTAAGCTCACAGTACAATAGATTGCCGGGAACGGTAACGTTGGAATTTGAATCTCAACCGGGTGAACAGAAAATGTTTTTCACAACGAAATCAAGTTTACTTGTTCTGAAACTATCTGAAACAATTTTATATTTACGTGTATTGTTTCCAGTGACATTTACATATCCAATTGCCCTGTTTAAATCAATTTGTCAAAATCTAATCGAAACTAAAATATAACAAGACTTAGCCATTTGAAGTAATCATTGTAGGGTCTCAATTAAAAAGATCCACAACTACTTTGACTATATTTTCAGGCAACACGATGTATGCTTACATAGTTAATTTACTTAAAAGTATGTGCTTAAATGTTCAAAATAAAATCACCCTCTTGATTTGCGAGTAGGCCACACATAGAATTTAGTTGAATATAGTTTAACCTAACAGAAAACATTGTTACAAGATTTTAGCGCATTTATTAAGATGTACTTTAAGAGCATATTCACAAACATTTATGCTCCTTCATGCTAATATATATTGCGTTGATTTATGACCTTTCTTGCGTGTTCTGTTTGTATGACATGCTCTATTATATTGGAATACTACAAAATGCCGTATTTGGTAAAATCTTTGTTCTTGGCTTTAAAATCGACAAATAACTTATACTCGCTTACAAACTTAATGCCAAGTTATTTAGTAACTAATGTTATGTTCTCCTGTTACATCAACACTATCTAATGTTATGTTCTCCTGTTACATCAACACTATCTAATGTTATGTTCTCCTGTTACATCAACACTCTCTAATGTTATGTTCTCCTGTTACATCAACACTATCTAATGTTATGTTCTCCTGTTACATCAACACTATCTAATGTTATGTTCTCCTGTTACATCAACACTATCTAATGTTATGTTCTCCTGTTATATCAACACTATCTAATGTTATGTTTCTCCTGTTACATCAACACTGTCGCTAATGTTATGTTCTCCTGTTATATCCTCAACACTGTCTTTAAGTATAGTTGTCCTGTTACATCCACAACACTGTATCTAATACCCTGTTCTTTTGTCCCTCGACAGGTCCCCGGTCTCGCCGGATCAAGCGCAAGGACAAGAAACCAGAAGAGAAGCGTCCCCGGACGGCGTTCAGCGGCGAACAGCTGGCCCGGCTCAAACACGAGTTCACCGAGAACCGCTACCTGACGGAGAGGCGACGTCAGGAGTTGGCCCGTGAGCTGGGTCTGAACGAGGCTCAGATCAAGATCTGGTTTCAGAACAAGAGGGCTAAGATCAAGAAGGCGAGTGGTCACAAGAACCCCCTGGCTCTTCAGCTGATGGCCCAGGGGCTGTACAACCACAGCACCATCCCACTGACGAGGGAAGAGGAAGAGCAGGCGGCAGCCGCTGAGAAGCAGCAGTAAACAATCGCCGCCCAGCTTATTACCGGAAATAGGAGTCAGGGATTGCTTGCTATTGTGATAAGTGATTAAGGCCTTCCTTCAGTGGGCATTTAACTTTCTTGTAAAAGGGGAAGCTTCTCAAAACATTGGGACTTTTCCCTACAACTATTTACATTTTATATTGAAGCACTAATCGTGATTGATATCCGTGATCTCAAAGGTCTAGTGACAGTTTCGTTTTTTGAAGCATAAATTGAAGCTCAATTATTCAAAACTCTTACACTAATAATATAACAGTTGAATTAACAGTGCACTAATTAATAGACCTACATTTAAAAACAGAAAGTCGTCCCTTGAATCAATATATTGACCATTATTGGCCAACGTATTTTGGAGCTAGCGGTACAAACGTTATTTTCAATCTCACTTGATTTATATGGATTTTTAGTAGGTCTTATTTTAAAAACTATATTAATTGTTATTTGTGGCCAAAATTTCTCAAACATATGTAACTGATGTATTATGTTGAAATATTTATGATCGAAAATGTTAATAAACCCAATATTTGTATCACATTCGTTATGTTAGCACAATTATAAATTATTGTAATGTAATTATATATTGTTTTATAATATATTTATTTAACAAGTTTATTTCTAAAAAGCTTCTATGAAATACTTTTCGAAACAACATTTTTTTTCTGCAAAAATAAGCTGAGTACATAAATTGATTTTTAAACAGCTAGTCATTTTGTTGGATATTCTTGGAGAGAAGGAGACATTTTTATATTGTATCACATATATAAATAACTCTTATGAGCTTCTTATGTTATTAAAAACATTTAGACTTATCAAATGTTGCTATCACTATCCCAAAAACATTCAAAATAATACCTATGTTTCTGAAGTAATTGAAAAATGTTTATCACATTATCAGCAATAAATATAAATGAGTATATGTGCGTTGTTAATTTTGTGCATGTATTGGTATCATAAATCGTGTAAATACAGTGTGCTAAATATTTAAAATATAATATATGCCAAAGACATACAACCAGTTTAAAAACAAACTATAATTAAGTATAAAAGTGTGTTTATTGTGCTGTGTCTAATGGTTAAATAGAATAATAAAAACAATATATTTGTTTGGTTATAGATAGATATTGCTGTATGTCATGGCAGAAATAGTTAAAACTATTCAAATTAGAAACTGACTGAAGATGTATAGTAATGCTATAGACTTCTAGCTGAATAATACAATATGACAACATTTTTATTTGTATTTATTTAGTCAGCCTATTGAAATAATATCATTATAGACAGTTTCACTCAACAATTAACTTATCTTTCTAATATTCATAGCAAAAAATACAGTTTAAAGTGAGGTGTAAAGAAACGAGAGTTAAGGTTTTTATATCAAAAACCTGTTTTGGCTAAAATTAATCACACATTTCCCCAGAAGTAGATTTACCTGGTGAGGCATTTAAGTTGAGACACCAAAATATCCTGAAAACAAAGCATTACAGGTAAAACTCTTTCGAACTAAAGATTGTTGTTTTTGAAGGTGAAAGAAAACAGCACTAGTTATTTTTTGTTTGATGGATATCTTAAAGGTTATTTCGAGTTCAACTTAAAAAAAATTCTAAACCTTGTATTTTTTGTAAAGTAATTTTATTCTTCACAAAAAAACAAATTGATTTCTGTTGAAAATTTATTTATTTGAAATCAATTTTTGAAAATATTTTAACTTGTAATTTTTTTTCATAACAATTTTTATTCGAGATCTTTTCATTTGATTAAAAGTGTATCGATGTTAATGATCATTTTGAACATTTATTAAAGTAATTTTGTGAATAATATTGGGTTTAACGGAATAAAGACTAACACAATGTAATGAAAAGTTCTTGAATAAAAATTTTCATAAAAAAATAGGCTACAGATTAAAATATCTTCAAAAATCTGATGCCAAAAAAATAAGGTTTTTGACAGATTTTTTAGACTAAAATTCCACCAAAAAAATTACAGGATTTCATTCAAAAAACAAAAGTTGACCTTGAAATAAGCTTAACTATTTCAACAAACTCAAAAATAACTAGAGCTGTTCTCTTTCCCCTCAATATCAAGAGTTTTTTTATTTGAAACAAATTTTTCTAAAATGCTTTGTTTTCGGGTTAGTCTGGTGTATCAGCTTAAATGCCTCAGTCAGTATTTAATTTAATTTTCTAAGCCTGGTAATCTGAACAGTTATCCAATATTTGTCACATAATTT
This sequence comes from Timema cristinae, assembly GCA_039000515.1. Lineage (NCBI taxonomy): Eukaryota > Metazoa > Arthropoda > Insecta > Phasmatodea > Timematidae > Timema > Timema cristinae. The sequence goes on from JBCFYV010000935.1 coordinate 29,291,986, forward strand.
GACTAGAAATGTACTCAATTAAAAAAGTCCTTGATCAAATTGCATTATGCCTATGACAGCTATTCAAGAACTGTATAGTTTAGAAAATTAAACTAAATTTATTTGCTCGAGAAATATATGATTTATTTTGGATAAAAATACTGTTTATAAAAATGCAAAAATACTGACGCTAGTAATTACTCTCATTTCCTCCTTCCCCCTCACAAATAAATTAGGTATAGGCCTTCATAAGTTTTTCTGAAAGGATAAATAATATTAATTTATATCATACTAGCCTCCTTCCCCGTAAAAAAATATTGTAAAGAATCCTGTAAAACAAAGTTTCAAATCATCCATGATGTCACTATTAAAACAATTTTTTTTACTTATTTTTTTTAAATACAGTCCTACCATCACTGTATAGCCCCCTCCCTCTTTTTATCCTCCCTCCTATTTTCATCTCATTCCTCTTTCCTAACCCCTACCCCTCACCCCCTTCACCAACCCTCTTTCCCTTCACAACTTTTTTTTCCAACGACTATATAATAGAATATCGACATTTTTATGAGGAATAAATTAAATTTTCAAAATAAAATATTGCCTATCTACTCACTGATAATGTAGCTTTATATTGGTGAAAGAATTTTTAAAATCGGTCCAGTAGTTTTTTAGTTTATCCATTACAAACAAAAAAAAATCAAATCTTTCCTCTTTATAATATTAGTATAAATGTGATGTCTAAAAAGAAAATTGAAATAATTTATATTTTCTTACATAAATCAGTTTTATTCTATTTAAAATAATTCGTAGATATCCAGTTGGTTTGGTGTATGAATTCAAGGCTCACTTGTGACTCTGAACTGGTAGCTAGAGATTTGAGTTCAAGTTCTGAGTGGTTTTAATATTGTAATTATATCACTGGTGTTCCTCATACTTTCCTAAAAATTAACGCTGGCATATTTTATTCCTAACTGTCATTTTCATCCTTATCTCGGCAAATAAAGTAATTTTCTTGTGGGTTTTCAACACCAGCGTAACTAGGGTTGATGACGTCCAGAGCAATTAAAAATATTGTGTCCTTGGAAATATATTCTTAAAAATGTTGGCATTTACGCATTTTAATAACGTTAGGGATTTAAGATGAAGAAGGTAGAATAAAGAAAAATTATTAGTCAATTATGAAAAAAAAACCATCTCTGCACACTAAATCAGAATTAAAACTCCAACCTCATTACCAAAAAACCAGATCAGATGACCTTGAAATCTATTTTTGCACGCTATTAATGTTGGCGATTACTTGTTAAAGCCTCTGTGTCAAACGTAACAACTAAAAAGGATTCCGATATAGTAATCCTTCATCATCCAATTACAGTGCACAGGTTTGTTGGGAGCACTTCAACCAAATCTCACTTGGCAACAATAATCGTTCGAATTCACCAGTCATCCATGAAATAAACTCACCAGACTTCACATCGATGTGACGCCATCCAGAATCAAACCCGGGAGCCTTAAACTCATTTGGAGAAGACCGAACCACACGGCTGTAGAGAAGTAATGAACTTTAACATCTCAGAATGTGTTGTTTGTTGGCGCTAGTTAAAATTGATGTTTAATTTATCTTGAAAATGCTATTGACTTAAATAAGATTCGGGGACCCGGCGGTCTAGAGGTAAGGTTTCAGACTTCTGTTCTGGGGGCCCAGGGTTCAATCCTCGATCCCGACACAGATTTATCTGATTGCCAAACCCTTCCTTCACCTCTGACAAGACATCTTGTGAATGTGAGGAATGCCAGGCCTCCACCGTGGTTCGGATTCCACGTTAAACTGTAGGTCCTCCATTTCATCTCACAATACACTCTACCATTACACATTAGCGTAAGTGCGTATAACCCAAACGGATAGTAAGACGCGGTGCTAACAATAATAATAATAATAATAATAATAATAATAATAATAATAATAATAATAATAATAATAATAATAATAATAATAATAATAATAATAATAATAATAAAGATTCATTTTCAGATTCACTACGATAAAATTGTTACTTGAATTTATTTTCTTATTTCAAATGCGCATATTCTGGTTTATTAACTAATAATAATACTTTTAATAATCATTGTTTTACATACGTAGTTAATACTTACTGAGCTCAAGAAAAATAAATATATGTTTTTAAAAGTAAATAAAAGGGAAGTATTGTAGTCACGTAGACGTCAGTGAGCTGGGGGAAAAAAATGGTTTGGTTTCGTGTTTATTTAAATTGAATAATTCAAATCTTATCTTTTACTTAAAACTAGAACGCAGATATATTATTTTAGCATAACGTTTTACTACCTGTTCAGGTTATACGCATATGTACTACCTACGCTAATAAGATATAAACGAGGAAGGTTGAATTTAGAAGAAGAGTACCCGAATATTCATGGAAGGAGAGTGGAAAACCATTTGGAAAAACCACCGTCAGTACAACCGATCGTTATCGTACCCCGATCTCCCTTTCATCGGAAGTCCTGTCTATTGCAAGAGTGACGCCTTAGACCATGCAGCCACAAAAACAGGCCATATTTAGTTGATTGTGTGTCAACCTGACAGTTATTTTTATTTAAAAACAAAAATACTAGGCTGCATCTTACTATTTGTCCAGAGTAAACGCATTAATAGGGTATAGTTAAGGAATATTATATTTTATTTTAAATGTGTCCGAATTCGCATGCAGGAAGTCCAGCCCCGGTATATCCGGTGCTCGGAAGCTTAATTCACGTTCCTATTGTTGTGGGTGGTATAACTAGAGCAATTGACATAGTAATTTGTGATAATAACAATAGCCCTAATATGAATACCAACCAAACTAAAATTCATTCACTAAAACCATTACAGTCCTGTGCGCTTCATGTAAATTGCAATAAAATGATATAATGTTATAAAAACATATAAAGCTTAAGGAGAGAAAGAATGTAAATATAATACTTAATGACGTAGATAATAAGGAATGTGGTGTCGGCCTGACATTATACATAGCCATCAGTGATTGGCTTACTGCTGAGTAACACGCAAGCATCTTAACCCTATTAAGCCTTCCCGCGATTACTCAAACCATTTCCTACATGAATATAGTACTAAGAAAGAAGATGTTTATTTGAACTAAATTATATCTAGCGTAGAAATTATGGTGACTAACAACTATCAGAAGATTTTTATTGCTAGCATTCGTTGAAAGTCAGTATTATTAACCTATCTGTAAACAATTATTATGTTCTTAGTAATATTATACTATCAATCAAAAGTGTTATCAATCGCTTCTTATAATACTTTATTAAGGACTATATAATTGTATTTTTCATAACTAATTGAAAAAAAATATTTATAAAACTATTATATTTTTGGCTTCGGTTGTGGCAACAAGCGGTATTTTCATGGATTAAATCAAAAATTAAAAAAGTATTAAATTTACTCTTGTATATTCTTATTAACTTCCCACCAAAATTAATTGATGTTTTTGCAAAACTTATAGAAATAACCATACAAAATATTAGTTTCAAAATAAATAGCTTATATCTTTGTAAGCACATGTGCATCAACACAACCGAAAACTATTTTTATGACCTCATCAACCACCCTGATTTTATACTGTTCGCCATCTTAATTTTTGAAGAGAAGACAGCCATTCAAATGCTATCAAATGTAAATTATTTTTTAAATGAGCTACAGAAGCCACTTATATATATATATATGGATTAACATTAAAACAACTATTTTCCTAGGTTCGTATTTAAATAATGTAAAAACGTTTAAAATAAAAATTAAAATTAAAAACGAACTGTTTATTGTGGAAAGTTTTGACTGCCAAACATGACAAAAGCTCAACACATGGACTTGAAGTTTATATGGTTTGGCGAATGGATACATGAAAGTAGATCTGGTAGCTTTTGATAGCTATCAGTTACCACCACTCCTATGCTGGGAATACTCTGTGCATGTTTTCATACTAAAAAAAAAATCTATCTTACTATTGAAAGGACTCAATTTATAATTATAATATAGATGACTTTTATAAGTAATGATAATAATAGTAATAATATTGCGCGTCTGGGTTACGGTTACATTATTTGCAGGTTAGTTTGTGGAAATATTAACTGGTACTAATGTATCGTTGTCCAGGGGACGCTCTAATCTGCTAATCGTACATCCTTTCCGTGGAGGCTCTCTCCTTATACCGAAGGGATAAGAAGATGATAGTGATAATTAGCATAAGGGTGTTGAGCCATTGGAAACACAACTTAACTCAAGCCTAATTAACCAAACCTTGGTGACCGTTGAAGTAGTTTTTCTTTCGGTAAAAATACGCATGGTACCAGCTGGGAATCAAATTCGGGGTTTTTAGGCTCGTAGCCAGGTGAACTGACCACTACATCACGGTGTCGGTTACTAGGTTAGGTTAGGTTAGGTTAGATAAATACTTACCACCTACACCAATAGCTTTTTTTTTAATATTCGAGCTTATTTCAGTTGGTAGCGTGTCTGCCTATATTCGAGCTTATTTCAGTTGGTAGCGTGTCTGCCTACTGAGCTAAGGGTCTCAGGTTCGATTCCCAGCATGGCAGAAGATTTATCTTTGATGAAAATATGGGTTTAACCGTTCTCATTGATAAATTAATGGATGGGGGCTGGATGTTGTGCCTGTACTAGTCTTAAGGGGAGTCGTCTTTCCCTATACAAACAATGTTAAATTATGGTTAATTTAGGTACATTTTTCTCAGAAACTATAATAGTTAATGAACTGTTTTTTTTATTCATCTATAGGTATATTCTAACAACTAGACGAGGTAGATTTATAAATATATAAAAAATAAAATTTATATTAATTTTTAAATAAGTTAATTTTTTTTCTAATTTTCCAACACATTTAAACATATTTATATAGATGTAAATTCTGTTTATTGTTATACTTTAAAAAAGATCCAGTTAAATGTGAATAATTAAATTTCCAAAGCAACAAAACAATTATAGTGATATCTTGTATAGTTTTTTTTAAATGTACCTAAATGAACCATAATTTAACATTAGTTGTATAGGGAAAGTCGACTCCCCTTAAGATGGATATTAGGTATATAAAGCTACGACATGCCTAGCAACCCGGTAGTGGAAAGTATATGGCTTGAATAAAAAACTGACTCAGGCCATATACAGGAAATAGTAACGGATGTAAAATTTGATCTTATTTATTATTTGTTTCTAATTGGCTGAATGTAATGAAGTCATACGTTAGCTCCCCATTTGGCATTTGTTTTATTTTTATATCCGGATGTTTGTTCCACGATAACTGACAAATGCATTGACCGATTTAAACGAAATTTGGCAGTGATATTCTTTGAATTTAGGCCGAAAAACCTATTTAAATAGTTTTTCAATCTGGCTATCCTTGTCAATATGGTGGTTGCTCATAAAGTGTTTCGTCGAATAGCTCATCTCAAGTAATTTGAATTAAACATTCCAAGCAATCAATCAAATAGACTACCTGGGTTATGTTTTTGTAAATTTAGACATTTATTTTGTGAGGGTGACGTCTTAAACTGCGTAAATCACGGTTATTATATATAAATATAATGCACTTTTGAATATTAATTTTTTTTTCTGTCTAACTTGATCAACAATGAAAAAATATCTACTTCAAATCCAAGGAGAAAGCTTAGGAGAGATTTTAACTTGAAATCCAAAGAGAAATTTTAAGATGGTGGTAGAATTAAGAATATCAGAGCTACTAGTTAATAATAATATGTTCAGGCTCCTAACACAAATAAAACATTATTAACACTTGAGACAACAATTAAAATGAGCTCCAAATCACTCAAATCTCTCTCGTTAAAACCAAGAAATTTGGACAGTATAATATGAAGCTTTTATGCATTTATAAATATATTTAATTTATGAATAGCCCTATATTCTACTAAAAATAACAATAATACCTTCGCAACACTTAGGTCACTAAATAGATATTATATAAATACACATTGGGTCAGTGACATAAATACCATAATTGTGGTCACGTGGATTAGACGTAAGGTGCTTATAGTCTAGTTCGCCAGTGATGAGTAGTTCGGGGTTCAGATACTGGAAGTAGAAATAATCTATACCTTATACTATTCATACTATAACTTTTAAATTAATTGTTTCAAGAGATTAAATAATCATGCTGTAGCTCACTATTCCCATTTAATCTCGCCTATTGTCAAGAATGTAAAACTCAGAATATACGAAACAATAGTTGTATCGATTGTTCTTTATAGTTGTCAAGCTTAGTTTCTCCCTTGACCTAACGAGAAGAAATTTAACGTGTTCAAAAACAAAGCGCTTAGGAACATATTTGGTACAAAAAGATATGAAGTTAATTAATATTTGATGAGTTTAAAAATTGAGTAGATACAAGGGGAGGTCAGACTAATATGAGCTGGTGTGATACAAGCGCTCACCCGCCTGAAACTATCCTCTTGGCAAGTATGTGCTGTCACCTTACTGAAGAACTCGCAAATGCATCATAGCAACATAGAAGGAAGCGCATGGCGATAATAAAAGAATCACATAGTCCTGTATTTACCAGTTCATAAAAAGGTACGTTTAAAATTAAGTTACTAAAATATTTCCCATAATTTGTATAAGCAACAGGGTCTATATTTATCTTTGGTTTGGTCGTTATTTAAGCTCAAATGTAACATAAAACCTACTCATTGCATCCCTAGAAAAAAAAAAATTAAAGTTAACCTCTCACCACTACGAACAAGATGGCTGAAACTCCTTGGGTGTGCTCATATTATTCTCTCATGTTTTTAATATGAGCACTTGCAGATTCTTAATTATCTTTTTCTATACCAAAGTTGTTAAGGTGCGGCAGAAGGTAACGCGAGTATTTTTACAGTTTTTACAGAATTGAAATGTTTTGGCCAAAATAAATCAAATATTTCTCTAATAGCAACATAGAGTTTAGTTTTCTGAACATGCAGATATCAACAGATCTTGACTATCTGTCAAGGGTGTCCTGGAAATTTTGTCAAAACTTTTTTAAATAAAGAGAAACAGTGTTGACGAAATTCCAGGACACCCTTGACAAACATTCGAGATCTGTTGATACTAGAATGTGCAGAAATTAAACTATATGTTGCTACTGGAGGGAGAAATGTTTGGTTTATTTTGGCCAAAACATTTCAATTCTGTAAATACTGTAATAATACTTGCGTTCCCTTCGACCGTACCTTAAAATAGCATTCATATTTATTGTAGTTTGTAGATCTAACTGAATGAGCAATTGAATAGAATAATATTACTTTTGGATAACCTTACGGTTTCTTATGGAATAACAGATTTTTTTAAGGTGCTCATAATTGCCCGACTTCCCCTACCTTGTAATGACCAATATCGTTAGGGTAATAGAATACCGCAATCTACGGGGCGCTAATGGAAGAAACTAGAACAGTGTTTAGAAAAGTGACTGGTAAACACATTGGAGAAGGCTAGTGAGAATACCTAAATACAGATGGGAGGATAGCATTAGAATGAACCTGAAAGAGATATGGTGTAATGAGGACTGGATAGGAATAGCCCCAGATAGGGATAGGGTGTAATGAGATAGACTGTATGGAACTAGATCAAGATAGGGATGGGGTATAATAAGGTGGATTGGATAGAACTAGCTCAAGGTGGGGATAGGGTTTAATAAGGTGGACTGGATAGAACTAGCTCAAGATAGGGATAGGGTGTAATATGGTGGATTGGATAGAGCTAGCTCAAGACAGGATAGGGTGTAATAAGGTGGACTGGGTAGATCTAGCTCAAGGTAGAGATAGGGTTTAATAAGGTGGATTGGATAGAACTAGCTCAAGATAGGGATAGGGTGTAATATGGTGGATTTGATAGAGCTAGATCAAGGTAGGGAATAGGGTTTAATAAGGTGGATTGGATAGAACTAGCTCAAGGTAGGGATAGGGTTTAGTGAGGTGGACTGGATAGAACTAGCTCAAGATAGGGATAGGGTGTAATAGGGTGGATTTTATAGAGCTAGATCAAGATAGGGATGTGGTGTAATAAGGGGGATTGGATAGAACTAGCTCAAGGTATGGATAGGGTTTAGTGAGGTGGACTGGATAGAACTAGCTCAAGGTAGGGATAGGGTTTAATAAGGTGGATTGGATAGAACTAGCTCAAGGTAGGGATAGGGTTTAATAAGGTGGACAGGATAGAACTAGCTCAAGATAGGGATAGGGTGTAATAAGGTGGATTGGATAGAGCTACATCAAGATAGGGATGGGGTGTTATAAGGGGGATTGGATAGAACTAGCTCAAGGTAGGGATAGGGTTTAGTGAGGTGGACTGGATAGAACCAGCTCAAGATAGGGATAGGGTTTAATAAGGTGGACAGGATAGAACTAGCTCAAGATAGGGATAGGGTTTAATAAGGTGGATTGGATAGAACTAGCTCAAGGTAGGGATAGGGTTTAATAAGGTGGATTGGATAGAGCTACATCAAGATAGGGATGGGGTGTAATAAGGGGGATTGGATAGAACTAGCTCAAGGTATGGATAGGGTTTAGTGAGGTGGACTGGATAGAACTAGCTCAAGGTAGGGATAGGGTTTAGTGAGGTGGACTGGATATAACTAGCTCAAGATAGGGATAGGGTGTAATATGGTGGATTGGATAGAGATAGCTCAAGACAGGGATAGGGTGTAATAAGGCGGACTGGGTAGAACTAGCTCAAGGTAGGGATAGGGTTTAATAAGGTGGACAGGATAGAACTAGCTCAAGATAGGGATAGGGTTTAATAAGGTGGATTGGATAGAACTAGCTCAAGGTAGGGATAGGGTTTAATAAGGTGGACAGGATAGAACTAGCTCAAGATAGGGATAGGGTTTAATAAGGTGGATTGGATAGAACTAGCTCAAGGTAGGGATAGGGTTTAATAAGGTGGATTGGATAGAACTAGCTCAAGGTAGGGATAGGGTTTAATAAGGTGGATTGGATAGAACTAGCTCAAGGTAGGGATAGGGTTTAATAAGGTGGATTGGATAGAACTAGCTCAAGGTAGGGATAGGGTTTAGTGAGGTGGACTGGATAGAACTAGCTCAAGATAGGGATAGGGTGTAATATGGTGGATTTGATAGAGCTAGATCAAGATAGGGATGTGGTGTAATAAGGGGGATTGGATAGAACTAGCTCAAGGTATGGATAGGGTTTAGTGAGGTGGACTGGATAGAACTAGCTCAAGGTAGGGATAGGGTTTAATAAGGTGGACAGGATAGAACTAGCTCAAGATAGGGATAGGGTTTAATAAGGTGGATTGGATAGAACTAGCTCAAGGTAGGGATAGGGTTTAATAAGGTGGATTGGATAGAGCTACATCAAGATAGGGATGGGGTGTAATAAGGGGGATTGGATAGAACTAGCTCAAGGTAGGGATAGGGTTTAGTGAGGTGGACTGGATATATAACTAGCTCAAGATAGGGATAGGGTGTAATATGGTGGATTGGATAGAGATAGCTCAAGACAGGGATAGGGTGTAATAAGGCGGACTGGTAGAACTAGCTCAAGGTAGGGATAGGGTTTAATAAGGTGGACTGGATAGAGCTAGCTCAAGACAGGGATAGGGTGTAATAAGGCGGACTGGGTAGAACTAGCTCAAGGTAGGGATAGGTTTTAACAAAGTGGACTGGATAAAACTAGCTCAAGATAGGGATAGGGTGTAATAAGATGGATTGGATAGAACTAGCTCAAGATATGGATAGGTGGAGTACTTTGTAGGGGGGTAATGAGCTTTCGATTTACTAAAGCCATAGAGTAAGTAAGTCAATTTTCTAAAACAACGCCTCTTTCTATTCGTAATAAAATATAAATCGATTCGTTGGTCACTTATCTAATTGCTAGCAATAGATCACAACAGATTATTATATTCAAAATAAATAACAACAAAAATATTAAATTCTCATTTTCAAAGAATTGATTTGACGATTCATCTAGAAGTAATTAGTGACCACTTCTTCAAGCCATTTAGAAGTCGTTTCAAGTAATTATTATTTTACAGCTCCAACTTGTCTTCCTTTTAGGGGATGTCTAGGGATAAACCAATTTTAGTTCGTTTTGAAAAAAGTACAAAGGAAATAACTTCTAGCAACCAATTATTCATAATGATACTTTCAAAAGTTTACTAATGACGGATGATAATTACAATAGAAATTAACATCCATTTCACAATAAAAAACAGAATTCTGTTCAACGTTTAGTTTTTTTTTCCTTGGCCTGAAAAACTCAGTTTATTTAATGATATATTACATCTTCTATCTAGTCAATTAATTTTGGAAATAAACCCAACCGCTTCAAGCAGCTCCTATTGATACCAAACTTTCAGGAATAACAGCTACTGTATTATTTAAATAAACAGTATAGATTTTAGATCATTATTACGTTTGAAAACTTTTTATTTTAAATGTTGTAGATTTTATGAAACATAAACTTATGAACAACCTTGATTTAAAATGTTAATTGATAATTTAAAAAAATATTTTTGGCACTTAGCAAAATGATTACTTCAAGACATTGTAAAAATAAAGCTGGACTAGAATTAAATATCACATTTGTTGTAATATGTTCTAAGGTACCATTCCCACAATTTACTGGAATGATGATTACGGGAAGTTTGGGGTTGAAATTCTATTTGGGTTTATTTATGGTGGTTTTCCTGTGTTTTACCCCATTATATAGCAGCACAAATGTGTGTATATTATTCTCAAACCTGAAATCGCATCGAAATGTGGTGATCTGCATTTCTCAACATATAATTTATTTTTAGCACCTTGTCTTACAACCTGTTCGGGTTATACTAATGTGGGTGACTTGGTGGTCTAGGGGTAAGGTGTCAGACTTCTGTGCTGGCGGCCGGGGTTCAATCCTCGGTCCCGGCACAGATTTATCTGATTACCAAACCCTTCCTTCACCTCTGACAAGATATCTTGTGAATGTGAGGAATGCCAGGCCTCCACCGTGGTTCGGATTCCACGTTAAACTGTAGGTCCTCCATTTCATCTCACAATCACACTACCATTACACATTAGCGTAAGTGCGTATAACCCGAACGGGTAGTAAGACGCGGTGCTAATAATAATAATATACTAATGTGCTAATCATGCTAATGATTATATTAGAGAGTAGACAGCTCTTTATAGGAGGTGCGCCCTCATTTGCTTAGGGAAAGAGTACAAAACAAAAAGTTAACAAGTACGAAATTCTCTATAAAAATGTCCCTTACAGCATTTTGATAGCTTTATCAGTTTTCATGTAACAACACAATGATTGATATGGAACACTCACTTTCAGTTGCCTTTGATAAATTATGCTCACTCTATTTGTATGATAAATGCTATATATTACTTAATAAGTTCAAAACTAATAGAGAAATAATCATTAAGATTATTAATGAAAATAATATTATTATATATCACATTATATTACTATACCTCATAAGAGGAAACATACACCCTACTTACGATAAAGAATACATTAAAGTCATAAACAAAAGAAAAACACAGAAAAGTTTCGATCACTGTCAGCTTCATAGCATTGTTCATTGCATAAGCATGCATGAACACATGCACATTACCTACCACAGAACACGGCATTTTCAGGATATAAGTTCATGAAATGCCACACGGAAGCTTAGGGAGAACTGGTCAAAAACGGCAGGTAAAATATATATTTAAGTTCCCCCCTCCTCTCTTTTCTACCTCCCTTCCCTAGGACTCAGGATATAGAATATGTGGTAGTGACCCATAGACAAAAGTTCCCTGAAATGCTGCCCGCCATAGATGTGGATCAAGGATTTATTTTGTGGGAGGTATATATGCTAGTGATCTCTGCTTACTGGTGGAAAAAATACTCTTTTGCATCAGAAATGTCACTGTGAGTGCTGGTTATATCATAAAATAATATAACAAACATTCAGTGAATACTTTTCATTGCTAGGCTCTGGTGTCCCATCAAATCCACAGTCAGTTGCGAAAATTGGTTCTTCAATATAATCGGTTGATTGTGCCATGGGAATAGCCATTTCACCATCATCATTTGAAACTAATTTACAAATAGTTTCATCAATATCTTCATTAAATACTAAAATAATATCTCGTCCTTTTCTGTGAGCTTCAAGTCTGGGAATATGAGTTATCAATTTCTCCCTCAATCTTGTTGGGCTAGCTTTGCCTTTTAGAAAATCAATTGAACAATACATGAATCATACATTTTACAAAGGTCAGACAGCTTGAAAATGAATGCTACATCTGAAGTATATTGACAGTCAATAATGAAATACATCAGCTCTGAAAACACAAGGCTGTGCGCTGTATTTTATTCGCTCCAGTTTACCACGTTCATCATTTTGAATCTTCCTTGCTTCATTATACAGATTTGCAAGGCATTTCCTGTGGTGATCTAAAGCTACAATATTTTCATAACTGATCTTGGCTAACAGACCACTGTCTTGTGTCATTATACCCACATCTCTAACAATGAACATACAACGCTATTTATCTAGCCTCAAAAAGAGAAGATGGATCGTCTATCTGATTACAACAGTAACATCCGTATTATTATAGGTTTGTAAGGTTTGAATGACTGTTTGACCTGGTTCTTTTATTTTCTGTCCATATGACTTGATGATTAAGAATCAATTTTATAAGCTCTATTTTTCATATAGCTTAGTAAGTCTTTGTAACTTTGTACTATTATACATGTGAGGAATGCCAGGCCTCCACCGTGGTTCGGATTCCACGTTAAACTGTAGGTCCTCCATTTCATCTTACAATCACCCTACCATTACACATTAGCGTAAGTGCGTATAACCCGAACGGGTAGTAAGACGCGGTGCTAATAATAATAATAATAATAATAATAATAAATACATGTATCTGCATGCTTATTCCACTTAGCAAGTGTTTCTGCAGCACACTCTCCAACATAAAGACGCGAGACACTAAAAGGCAGTTGACTAAATTTACTAAATTATTCTACATCTCTAGCTGCTGCTTAGTGTCCTGAGTGCCTGAACTTTTTGTGCTTACAGGACATTTAAAAGGATACTCATCCTCTTTCGGGCAGTATATACGAGAACATAAATCCCAATTTGTCCCCCCATACAAGTATTACGGGGATTATCAAGAGATACTAAATTGATTTTTTTTTTTGCTGTCCATTTTACTCTCTGTACGATATCATATTATAGTCTCAAACAGAATATAAAAGAGAAGCATTACATGTTTGCACAGAAGAAGGTACAGTAAAGATAGATAAAAACATTTAAAAGGAAAGAAAACAACATGGCTTTTACAACGAAAAGAAGAACACAGCTCACACTTTACATTTCTGCCACTGAATAAAGTGGTAATGGCTGTCCTCTTCAAGAAAATTGATCGTTAGCGACCATTCCCCTGACCTAGGTTTCATTCTATCGGTACTCATTAGGAGGGGTGTGAAACGTGCAACGGAACTTCCTAAAAGAGGAAATCAAACACACAAAAGGGACTCATATAAATTATATGGCACACCGCACTATACAGACCTACGCTTTTATTTTAAAATATACTCGTACATTTACTAAGAACTCGTAAAATTTGTGAAACGAAATAGTAGGTTTATATTTTGGTATAGAAACAATACACCAAATATCATAAATGAAATAATATACACTGTTACTTACTTAATTTATGGTATTAAAAACTAAGAACAATGTTATAGAACAATTAAGAAAATAAAAACATATTTGTCTACCAACGAGCATAAGAATCAAACTCTTTTACAGAGATCCGACTAAAAAAATATATATATTTGCTTATAGCTCAGAAATCATTGGATTTATAAAAATATATTTCAAATAAAAGATTTTTATCTTTATTAATACAACTTTACAACGATAAGCTATTTCATATCTTAAATAGTTACAGAGAAATTATCAAAATTAGAAAATTTCTCCCCTTAAAGTAGCTTCAAAATAATTTTCATGAGAAAATGAGCATTCCCATCTTTTTTATAATGATAAACAGTATCTAAATATAAAATTTAATCAAAATGGTTTTAGTGAATTTTGAGAAAATCGATTTTTCTCTTTTTGCCCTTCAGTAAACGACCCTTAATTTTAGAGTTGAATGTCTAATTACGAAATTCCCAAAGGAGAACCTTATGAAATCTCCAGATAACAGGTTTGAGTGCAATCGGTAAAATACTTTCGGCTCAAGCCCGAGGTACAGACAGACGGACAGATAGAAGCCATAGCGAAAACAATTATTTTTTTATTCGGAGGGTCATGAAACGTCGACATTCATAAAAATCTTTAGTGGATTTTTTTTTATGATCATAATACTTTTTCTCTAAAGTGTCGAAAGAAAGTGAAAATTGGTAAAGATTGATAGGACACTTATATAGGAACATGTAAAAGGAATAACATAAAGAAAAGTCCTTTATGTTATTCCTTTTTACATCTTTTTAAGTGTTCCTAACCATCTCTCCTGGACTTTCTTCCAAGTTTAATACAACTACAGAAGCCCCATAACTTCTTTGGTGCTGACTGACATCTCACAGCTGACAGCTGATGGCTTTGAAAAGCTACCAGACCAAATTATGTATCACTACGCTGAACCATATGATCTGCAAAAACATGTGTTTAGCAGCTGTCATTTCTGATGGTCCAAATTTAGGTATATACCTAAATGTTGACTGTCAGAAGTCATCTGTGCGCTGTCAGTCAGCACCAAATAAGCCACGGGGCTACTGTACCTCATAAACCGAAAGTTTACCTTATAGAGAAGTTTGTACAGAAGAAATTGAAGGGAAACTCCAAACATGAGAATGGTATTCATACTCCAAACATTTCACTGCGTGATTTTGCGAAAATGGTTGAGACTACAAACAAAATTATTATAACATGTTTTGTAGACAATGCTCTCTTCTTTATTGGTTTTTAATATAACAAACACTTTGATATATGATCGGTTTGTGAGATAATTGCAAAAAAAAAAATCATGGGCCATTTTTTCAAGATAGTTGATGTAAAATAACTTTTTCAGAGTGGCATTGTAACCTATTTTTTCATTCACCACAAAAACTAAATGGTACGGAACTCCGCACAGACTTTCTAGCTCTATTGTTTGAAAATAGAGATATTTACTCAAAACTCGTAATATATGTGAAACGAAATAATATACACTAACAAACCCAAGCATAAATTGCACTATACTTATGTCAAACATTTTTTTAGTTCCGGTTTTAAATTTTATAATTTTGTTTTTAAAGAATTAATGTCCTTATTTTTATGTTTGGGCCGATAAAAAAGATCAATATTGGTTCCACAAGGGTCAACACTTCGTATTAAAATTTCAACTTCCGGTTAAAATTTTCGATATTTTATTAGGTGTTGCAAGTATTCATGACATCGCATTTCTATTAAATTCCTCATTTATAAATTTTGACCAATAACAAATGTAAATATTGATTATTGTGTCTAAAATGGATATATATCATTGTTGTACAAACATTTCTCCTAGGATTATTATTATTATTATATTATTATTAGCACCGCGTCTTACTACCCGTTCGGGTTATACGCACTTACGCTAATGTGTAATGGTAGGGTGATTGTGAGATGAAATGAAGGACCTACAGTTTAACGTGGAATCCGAACCACGGTGGTGACCTGGCATTCCACACATTCACAAGATGTATTGTCAGAGGTGTAGGAAGGGTTTGGAAATCAGATAAATCTGTGCCGGGACCGAGGATTGAACCCCGGCCGCCAGCACAGAAGTCTGACATCTTACCCCTAGACTACCAGGTCACCCTTTCTCCTAGGAGATTTAAGGAAAAACAACATAAAATTTTAGAGACTTATTTATATTAAATTACTCTATAATATTGGAGAATTATTGCGTTAAAACTTAAGTGTTCTCTCTTTACAACTAAAGTTCATAAAATTGTATTAACATATTTGCCAATATCTCAGAATCTGAAGGATTTATAAAAATATATTTCATATAAAAGTTTTTTATTTTTAATAGTACTACAATTTTGCAATGATAAGTTATTTAGTATCTCAAATAGTTGTGGAGATACGGAAGTTTATGATACTGTAAAGTACCCTAAAAATCATTTTCATGGTGAGATGAAAATAGCCAATTTATTTATAATCTTAATCAACACCTAGATACGAATTTTAATCAAAATCGTTACAGTCGATTTTGAGAAAATAGATTTTTTCTCTTTTCGCCCTTTCTTAAACTACTCTTAATTTTAAGTTTAAACAGACACACAGACAGACGGCATTGCAAAGACCACTTTTTAGGGTTTGGTGGTACGTCACTTTCCTCAGCGTAGATCATTGATTGTTTCTGCCCCATCCTATACTATATATATACACGATATATATATATATATATATATATACGATATAACATGTATATTATAATATTTGATAGTCTTGTTAATTAATTAGTTAAAGGGTATCTAAATTTAATAATTTTGAAAAACAATATATTTATAGTTATTTCAATGAAACTCAATATTTACACTTTACCTACTTCTTAGAATTTCACGAACACATTATGATTTGGTTTCTTGTGTCCATACCTGGTATAGGTTTCAAAATAATTTGCTACAAATGTCAAACTGTAGACCAAAACACAAATCTACACTATTAAAAATATTTAAAAAAAAGCGTGTTACTCAAAAATATTTTTAAATTGAGATATAATATAAGAAAAATTGCTAGTAGTTGTAACATTGAATGAGAGTATATGTCCAACATTTCGAAAAATTTAACAGTTCAACTGAGTTTATATAAGCTCTTATTATTTCTATTACGACGTAGTTTTTAGAACTATTTTTTTTTCCCCGTTCAATCGTATTTCAAGTCGCGCTCTAATCTACTATGATGTACCAGTTTCGAAAAGTGGTTATATAGTTACACACATATGAATTATTTATTAGGCGCGTGCGAGTAGGCCTATTCGAGTTTTAATCGAGTAATGAAGCTGCTTGAACTCGATTCGAAACTTTTTTTTTTTCACCAAACACGAAAAATGTGTGTACTCAGAATCTTCAATCTTTTTCTCAAAAATGTCTATTGTAGTTAATTTTCTTCACTTTTAAGATACAATTTCATAACAAATAGAGGCGCTCGCTATTTCCTTTTGTATAATTTAAAAATAATATACAATTAGATTAAGTTTATTTAAAAATTCGAGCTTGTGTGATTATTAATTATTTAAAAAATACATTTAACTCTAAAATAAATTATGTTTGGACTTATTTATGGATCCATTACAGAAATTCAACGTGAAATAATCTGCTTTGGTGACCGCATGGTCTAATACGCCAACCTCGAATTAGAGTAAACCTTCGATTACGGGGAGATCGAGATTCGAATCTCGTTTAGGTGTATTGAGGTAGGTTTTCCAAAATGGTTTTCAACCCTCCCTCCACGCAAATAGGTTAATCTCCCTATAAATATAACCTCATCAATTTCTATAACCATAATCGTAATTAGTACATAAGCGTATAACCCGAACGGGTGGTAGGACGTGATGCTAAAATAATAATTAAATCGTATTCTGTATCCAGGATTTTTAGGTGATATATTATGTAATTTAACTCAATTAATTAAATGTCTCACCAACAGTCTACAAATATCTACTATAGACTAGTAGTGAGAAGAGACAATACAATATTTAATAATAATATTTAGCACCGCGTCTTACTACCTGTTCGGGTTATACGCTTTAAATAATAATTACGCTAATGGATTAGGAATTGGGAAGGTTGAATTAGAGGAAGTGAACCCGCATTTGCGTGGAGGGAGAGTGTAAAACCATTTATTAAAAACACCCCCAGTTCACCCAACCAAGATTCGAACCTCAATCTCCTCGTCCTCAGAAGTAGAGCTCAACACGACTAGCACGTTAGCCAACTACGCCACAGAGGCGGGTAAGAGACACTACAAAAACACCCCCACCCCAAATATTAAAATTACATACAAATGATTATAGTATGTGTAGATACAAAGCAAATAGTAAAAATAAATTAATAATGAATACGGTAGCTCAACACGATTTATACAATTAAGTATGTTAAAACAAATGACATACAATTATTGTCATAGTGTTTTTATTACAGTTAATTGTCCATTATAAATATGGCTCGTAGTGGTCACACTATCTGTATTACATTTATATTTTTTGTTTTTGTTTTTAGTTCTAGTCTCATAATCGTTCCTAAAAATAACAATAAAAAAAATACTTCCTTCTTCCTCCTACATAATAAAATTTACAGTTTCCGGAGCGCAGAGACCACACATGAACTTCTGAGCACAACATTTCCCCCCTTCCTCCATGTCAGTTAAACTTTGCCCTATTCCACTTAAAAATATCACAATAGTTGTGTTTTTTTTGTGTGTGTTTATTGCAAGAAAAATAAATGAACCAAATCCACGCTCTATTTCTATAAGGAAATGTCATTAAATTGGAATGATAACGATTAAAATAAAAAACATTATTATTATTAGCACCGCGTCTTACTACCGTTCGGGTTATACGCACTTACGCTAATGTTAATGGAGGGTGATTGTGAGAAGAAATGAAGGACCTACAGTTTAACGTGGAATCCTAACCACGGTGGAGGCCTGGCATTCCCCACATTCACAAGATGTCTTGTCAGAGGTGAAGGAAGGGTTTGGAAATCAGATAAATCTGTGCCGGGACCGAGGATTGAACCCCGGTCGCCAGCATAGAAGTCTGACACCTTACCCCTAGACCACCAGGTCACCGTAACATGTTATTACATTTTTATAATTCATAAGCTTAACCCATGGATCATTAACTACTTAATCTGATGAGCTAGAGATGAGAATTGTAACTAAAATTTTAAAAATATACCAGCATCACACTGAAGAGAGGGTGGAAAACAATTTGGGTCCCAACCCAATTCGGTGGACGCATCGTCTAAGGCATTACCCTCGCAGTAGACTAGAATGATAATGATGCGAAGATTCCGGTTAGAATTTTGGTCGGATATATTAGGGAAGTTTGTTAAAAACTATTTTCCACGCAAATTTGGGTACACTTTATGCAAATACAGTATAAACTTCCTCATACATAGAACCTTTAGAGTAATAAACTGAAGCTTATAAAACGAACGGGTAGTAAAACATGGTTCTAAGAAAATTTATCCTCACTAACCCATAGCCCTAAGTGCATCCATCCAGATTTTAAACTCAAAAAAGTCGAAACCTCTCAGCTCAAGATCTAGACACATAAAACTTGAGTCACACGTTAGCTGAAAATTGCTAGAAAAATGATGCTGTCTGCTTGTATCATGCTGTGTAGGCGCATGGCAAAGTAGGTAAATGAAAGCTAGCAAAAGGTTCTTTATTGCAAATATTGGCTGAAAGAGACTCATGTGAACCTATTTGAAAATAATAATTATTTTCTTAGTAATACTATATTATCAATAAAAAGTGCCACTAAACAATGATTCTAATAATACTTTAAATGTTTGCAGTAAAGATTTTTCTTCTGCTTTCATTTATCTGAACTCTCACCATATATGAGCTATAATAGGTTGGCTTAGGCGCGTGCGCACTGATATAACCAATTGGTTTTGAAATATGGTTGGTTCTTTCACGTATATTAATTATTGAGCAGTTATTTAAGATTAAGACAGTAACCCAGTATTGAACCAGGGTCTTCTAGAGCTGCAGTCAGCCTCTCTAACCACAAGGAGACACAGATTATAGAGAAGTTATTTAAGATTAAGACAGTGGCCCAGTATTGAACCAGGGTCTTCTAGAGCTCCAGTCAGCCTCTCTAACCACAAGGAGACACAGATTATAGAGCAGTTATTTAAGATTAAGACAGTGGCCCAGTATTGAACCAGGGTCTTCTAGAGCTGCAGCCAGCCTCTCTAACCACAAGGAGACACAGATTATAGAGAAGTTATTTAAGATTAAGACAGTGGCCCAGTATTGAACCAGGGTCTTCTAGAGCTCCAGTCAGCCTCTCTACCAAGAGACACAGTATAAGCATATTAGATAGACAGGCCAGTATACAGGTCCTAGAGCTCGTCAGCCTCTCTACACAGAGACCAGATAAGAAGTTATTTAAGATTAAGACAGTGGCCCAGTATTGAACCAGGGTCTTCTAGAGCTCCAGTCAACTCTCTAACCACAAGGAGACACAGATTATAGAGAGTTATTTAAGGTTAAGACAGTGGCCCAGTATTGAACCAGGGTCTTCTAGAGCTGCAGTCAGCCTCTCTAACCACAAGGAGACACAGATTATAGAGCAGTTATTTCAGGGTAAGGGGAAGACGGTAGCCCAGCGCCAGATGTCAAGCTTCTAGAACATTAGTCCCCCTAGTTATTGGGTTGGAGTTGCGTGGAAGTGGCTAATGAGGGCTGCCCGCCCTCTTAATTGGGGGCAGGAAGGACGGGGTGGGGGGGAGGGGTGGCAAACACACGCTAGCTCCCCTCCTCCCCTCCCCACATCAGTTTGTTTGCTCCTGCCGCCCACGACGATCACACATTCCGCGACTATGGACTGACTGCGTTGCGTAGTTCGTGTCATCGTCGCTACCCTTGCACGCAGCAGACTTGAGACTGTGAGACACTCGAGTATCACATTCTTTACATGAACATGTCCACTTTCTGGACCAATTGGTTATATCAGATCAAGACTTACAAACCGACTTAACTCTGAAACATACTTCATATCATGTCATCAGACTGAATTTCAACAATGTGAGTGTGGACGCTCCAATTTTACCAAAATTACTCAATTTTTTGGCCGTGCCGAGAATAGAACTCGGGAGTCCTTGGCTGGGTAGACAGATTCTCTACCGACTGAGTGAGAGAGTTGGGCAATTTCTTGTTCATACATGATTCCTTGGAAATATGGTAGTAGTTGTATTAAAATTAAGTGCAATCGCTATGTTGTTTTTTAGCATCGCATCTTACTACCCGTCCCGGCAATAGTAAACATAGACTGCTCACACCTTTTTTCTTATCATCCATGTTATCGCACGGTGCGCACAGGAGCTGAGACTGATACAAATAATGATACGAAGACTGACCTTGTATGGTCTCGCTGTTAATACTGATGAATTACTCCAACGGTCGCAAGGTTTTGGTTAGTTAGGCTTAATCAATGCTTTATAGGGCCCTTACACGATCAGTCAGACTGTCAGTCCTAAGATTGACAATCAGACTGTCAGTATTTACAACGAGACAATACACAGTCAGTCTCAACTCCAACGTGCACCGTGCAACAACATGGACGATAAGAAAAAGTCGTGGGCAGTCTATGTTTGCTACTGAGAATGAAGGAAATACTGACGAGCCCACACACAGTCAGTACTACTGTCATTATTAATTAGTACTTTATTAATACTGACAATCTGACTGGTCGTGTACCGGCCCAAAGGTGTTTCCACTGGTTACACACCCTCATACTCACTATCACCATCATCTCTCACCTCATCTTATTGGGACATGGAAAGAGCCTCCACGGAAAGGATGTACGATTAGTACATACGGGTGTCTCCTGGGCAACGGTACATTAGTACTGGATAATATTTCCACTACTGGGCTACAAACGATTAAGCCCATAGGCGTGATATTAGTGTGGTACACCAAAGTTAAGACCTTTCAAGGCAAACAAAGTGTAAAAAAAGTAGATGATGCTAAACTTAGTGAATACAAATCGTAATGGATATGATTACAATCTAAATTGCTTGGTAACAATCAGATAATAACCTATGTTTATTTTAAAATCGAAGGCATGAAATAAACATTTCTTCCATGCCCACTTTTATATTAGTTTTAGTGTTGGTAGTGGGGGAGGGGGGGGGGTTGGAGTGGGGATGTATATTTAAAACTGTATTACTGTCATTTAATACCGGGCATTTTAGTTACGTTTACAAATATTTTTGTTTGTTGAATCGAAATATGTAGACAGTCTGGACCAGTTTTATTGTTATTTGACAACAGTAAGATGAGGTGTGGTGGCGATTCTCAGGAATGTGGTCTTCAGTTATTTTTGGGGTGGAGGGGGAGCACCTTGTGTCGTTTCTTGAAAAAAAAAAGCACTTTTTTGTTTCTGTTTTTTAATCAATTTTCTTTCCATCTCATACTCCATCAATTGTTTTGGTCTATCTTTTTTTCTTCGAACACTTTTTGTAAGGCGTTATTTATTTTATCTCTTTTTCAACTTTAGCAAGTTTATCACTATGTCTATATAATGTCCAAATTTAGTGTATTTTTTATTTTTTTAAAGGGTTTTATGTTATGGACCACACAATAAAAATTACATAAACACATTCAAACAAGAAAAGTTAATATTTTGTCATATTCCTTTTATTTTTTGTTAGTGCGAACTTATTGTCACTTTGAATAGAGCTCTAAAGCTATTAATATTTTAAAAACCTTTTAAATCTTAAGTTTATCAACATAATTGTGCTCTAAAATATTACACAGTGGTCAGTGCACTTGACTACGAAATTGGTGGTCCCGGTTTCGATTCCCAGCTGGTACCTTGGTATTTTTCTCTAAAGCTTCCACACCCCCATACTCACTATCACCCCAATACTCACTATCACCTTCATCTCATCTTATCGGGACATGGAAAGAGCCTCCATTGAAAGGATGTAAGTTGTACGTATTTTCACCGCAGCTTGACATTTTCTTAGCTTCATGTAATATTATTATTATTATTATTATATATTAGCACCGCGTCTTACTACCCGTTCGGGTTATACGCTTTAAGTACTAATTACGCTAATAAATTAGGAATTGGGAAGGTTGAAAGAGAGGAAGTGAACCCGCATTTGCGTGGAGGGAGAGTGGAAAACAATTTAGGAAAAACCACCCCCAATTCACCCGACCGAGATTCAAACCTCTCTATCTTCCCGTCCTCAGCAGTCGAGCTCAACACGACAAGCGCGTTAGCCAACTACGCCACCGAGGCGGATCTTAGCTTCATATACCTTATAATATAATTTAAGACTAGGACAGGCACAACATTTAGCCACCGGGCGTTAATTTATCAATGTGGAAGAGTAAATCCATAATGGAATGGATGAGATTAAAAAGGAAAAGATTTCACATTCTTGCTATTTAAAACGGAGATAGCCATTCTATAGCCGACCCAAAGCTGCATCAATTGACCTAAAGAAAGAAAATAGTCCTTCGTTTCTAACGCATTTAAACAATACTTCGATATTTGAATGTGGTGTAAAATGAAAATATTCCAGGAATGTTTCCCTTCTTGCACGCAAGAACTTTTGAAGTTAAGTCTGTTGAGAATAAAAATATCGGTGACCTGGTGGTCTAGGGATAAGGTATCGGACTTTTGTGCTGGGTTCCAGGGTTCAATCCTCGGTCCCGGCACAGATTTATCTGATTACCAAACCCTTCCTTCACCTCTGACAAGAAATCTTGTGAATGTGGGGAATGCCAGGCTTCCAACCACCGTGGTTCGGATTCCACGTTAAACTGTAGGTCCTCCATTTAATCTCACAATCACCTACCATATACCACATATATCATAAATATTATTCTAATAATGATTTACTTAGAAAATAATAAATATTGTTATAAGGAATACATTAATTTAAAATTATTACATCGCTTTTAATATGCTGAGGAGTAAAAAGAAAGCATTCCATCAAATTAATTTAAGTATAACGATTCTATTTTATTTTTGAAATTTGAAAATGTTAATGAATAATAAATGTTTAGTCATACCATGAATTGAACCCAGGATAAACTGTTTAGTAGGCAGACGCGCTACCGACTGAGCTAAGGTGTAGACAAAGTTTAAGGTTGATATTTATAAGGAACGTACTTGGTAAAATGACAATTGGTTAATTAGTTGTTACATTGTTATTATTATTATTATTATTATTATTATTATTATTATTATTATTATTATTATTATTAGCACCGTGTCTTACTGCCCGTTCAGGGAGTTGTTACACTTCAGAGTCAACTAACATAAAGAAATGAAAAAGATAAAAGGGTGGTTTAGAAAAAGGGGAGATTGTTAAAACATAAAAAGTATATGCAGTCAATTAAGAATATGAATTGATGGAAGTAATAAATAATTAATTATTAAAGGTTAAAAATTGATATATCAGGAATTTAATCACATGTAAGTACATACATTATTCACCTAAGTGTCATTTAGAAATTGATCAAGAGCAACTTTAATTAAAAATAGGAAAAAACCAGTAGTTGGACAACTATATCAACCAAAGAGATAATTAATTATATTATTGATAATTAGCAGGAATGTCGACCAGATCAATCAACATTGTTTTTATATAATCGATATTATAAGTTTATTAACTATAATAGAATGGATGTAATTAAGAATTGTAAACGGGAAAATACTTGAAATGATACTTGAATGGTGTATTGCAAAAGACGCTCCTTAACTGTAACTAAGGTGACCTGGTGGTCTAGGGGTAAGGTGTCAGACTTCTGTGCTGGCATCCGGGGTTCAATCCTCGGTCCCGGCACAGATTTATCTGATTTCTAAACCCTTCCTTCACCTCTGACAATACATCTTGTGAATGTGGGGAATGCCAGGCCTCCACCGTGGTTTGGATTCCACGTTAAACTGTAGGTCCTCCATTTCATCTCACAATCCGCCTACCATTACACATTAGCGTAAGTGCGTATAACCCGAATGGGTAGTAAGACGCGGTGCTAATGATAATAATAATAATAATAATTGTGATTAAATTCCACTCCTTAGGCACTTGTACCGCCTCTAGTCTCATTGATTGACATGTTTCGGCGTTCATTACTCCATCCTCAGGTCTAAGACAAAACCAATGCGGAAAATTTAGTATTGATATGTAAAAATGATATCAAAAAGAATGAAAGTTTCAAATAAAATAGAGATAAGTAATGAGCTTAACCAAAAAGACAGATGTAAGAAAAACAAATATTTGTAAAGTTAAATGGCGGAATGAGAAAATCTACTAGTTAACTGTATTATATATGTCTTAGACCTGAGGATGGCATAATGAACGCCGAAACATGTCAATCAATCAGTCTATCCATCTGAGAAGGTCTAGGAGACTATAAATTAGCAACAGCGAAATATTCATTCCTGATTGGCGAGTCAAAAAAAAAAAAAAAAAACTGTCGTCTTTACGTGTTCAACATTCCAAATTTGTAAAGTCAAAACCTTTACGATTTTGATGTGAAAGTCACCATTTTGCCCGATCACATTGCCTGTCATGCTTCGAATTATTTAAGTAACCTATTCAAATAAAGTATTTATATATCAAGTTGAAAGTTTTTTTTTAGTTGTGTACACCCCTCCCCCTTAAATGTCGTATTACATGTTTATATTCCTGTTCTATTCATATCTTGCGTTTCTTATATTCATACGTTTCTTATTTGTTTTGGTGTGAAGAGTTTCTAAAATACCCATACACAACCATAGTATCTTATCTGTCTGTTTTTAAGACTTCAACTTTTGGTAAAAGTACAGGTGGTCACTCATCAACCAATAGAAACGCAAGGCCATAAACCCGATTTGACTGAATATAAACTTGAAAGAAGCGTTAAGGAGGCTGTATACTGTAGATCTATGACACATCGCAGACGTTTGAAAATACCACGTTATATTATAAAAGTGGTTTGGTATTTTAAAATATAGTTCACACCAAAATGAAAGCAAAAGCTAACGATATGTCCCTCTGCTATTAAAAACATTACATTTTAAGTTTGGTCTTTTCTCTCGTCCCCTAAATACCTATGTTTTTGCAGTTTTTATAACAATTTTTTTTTGTTCAAAATAAATCAAATATTGCTTTTACACCAAGAGATAATTTAATTTTCTTCACATGGTGGCCTCAGCAGTAGTTGAATCATCAGCTATGTCCTGGAATTTAATGATAACTTTTCCTCTTTATTTAAATTTTTTTTCTAGTTAATGCCACTATGCACATCTGACAGTTATTCTACAACGGTACCCTTAAAATAATTTTCATAGGAAAATGATGTTAGCCATTTTATTTATATTATTATTAGCACCGCGTCTTACTACCCGTTCGGGTTATACGCACGATTTTGTTTATAATGTTAAACAATACCTAGATACGAGGTCTAATCAAAATCGTTTTAGCTGATTATTATTGAATTAATTTTTGGTCCCCTTTCACCCTCAAGTAAACTATCACTAATTTTAGGGATAATTCCAAAAATGTATAGGGGAATCATATGAAAACCTAGAAACCAAATTTTAGCCCAATCAGTAACATTGTTTCATATATATGCTGAGATACAGACACACAGCATTGCAAATACCCCTTTTTCAGGTCCATGAAACGTCGAAATTGATCAAAATCTCAAGTTAGATTTTTCTGGCGATCACAATACCTTCTCTCTCCAAGTGGTTGCGAGAAAGTAAAATGTCAGAAAGGTGTTCAGGCAGATATATGAATGAATAAAAGTCTACTCAATGAGGTACTCTTATCCCGTTTAGATTATAAAACACATATTTCTTTATTAAGGGTTTAGTTTCTTATGGAGGGCCTACTTAAAAAGATTTGGCCCGATTGGCTCGGCTGTTGTCTACGTTTTTAATACATACTCAAGGCCATCCTCAACGATTATTGGCCACGGAGGACCGCATGTTCATTTTATTCCAAGAAATACTACTCTTCGCCAGATAAGGTCATGTAACGCCCTACAAAGGCCTCATATCTCTGGCAGTGTAGGACAAATGTAAAATAAATTATTTGAAAAACTACACCTTGACACGGTAATAAACCCAGGACCATTGGTTTAGCACGTCACTGAGCTATCCAGAATATGTCCTATGATCAGGATAATTCTTCGTTTATAGTTTAACCTTTAAGGTGCGGCAAAAGGGAGCGCGAGTAATTTTATAGTTTTTATAACATATTATTTTGGCAAAAATAAATCAAATATTTCTCCAGTAGCAACTTAGAGTTTAGTTTTCTAAACATGCTGATATCAACAGATCTTGAATATCTGTCAAGGGTGTCCTGTAATGTTGTCAAAAATTTTAAATAAAGATAAAAAGTTTTGACAAAATTCCAGGACACTCTTGACAGATATTTAATAAATGTTGATATTAGCATGTGCAGAAAACTAAAATCTATGTTGGTACTGGACAAATATTTGATTTGCTTTAGCCAAAAAATCTCAATTCTATAAAAATTGTAAAAAATACTTTCGCTCCCTTCAGCCGAACCTTAAATCAGAGTCTACAGCAGACGTGTGAATTCATTGGCTACCTATAGCTATTATTATTATTATTATTATTTTATTATTATCATTATCATTATTATTAGCACCGCGTCTTACTACCCGTTTGGGTTATATGCACTTAAGCTAATGTGTAATGGTAGGGTTATTATGAGATGAAATGGAGGACCTACAGTTTAACGTGGAATCCGAACCACGGTGGAGGCCTGGCATTCCCACATTCACAAGATGTCTTGTCAGAGGTGAAGGAAGGTTTGGTAATCAGACAAATCTGTGCCGGGACCGAGGATTGAACCCCGGCCGCCAGCACAGAAGTCTGATACCTTACACCTAGACCACAGGTCACCGACTATATAGCTATTATTGAGCCATATACATCGGTGTCTTGCGGTTGGGTTCATTCCATCACCCTTTGAATAGTTTACTGTGCATGATTAGCGATATTCACAATTGGAGAGTATTTACAATGTTTTTTCGGATTGACTTTGACAGGCGTTGGATATTTGGCGCAATCTGAGCTTATCTTAGTAGAAACACAAGGTTCATTTGGTCCAGCTTGGTCATAGGCAGAGCCCTGCTTTTATGGTGATTAAAAAAGCCCAATTTCGTTTTTAAGTTTCCCAAAAGCGGTTAATAAGCGGTGAATTACAAAAATCCTATTTTTGCGACGAAATTATCGAATTAAGACAAAAGCTTTAAAAAAGTGGTTTTTACCAAACTTTCGTGATTAAGGTGACTTTTTTGGGTTAAAACTAGACTTCCAGGAGAATGTTTGAAACAGGTACTAAACTTGAAGAGAAACAAAATTACATTTTGTTGAAAACGGTAAAAAACAGTCCAAAAAATAGCTGTCAACATATTATTATTTATAATTTTTTGCCGCGTCTTTACTTGGGTTAACGCATACGCTAATTAATGGTAGGTGATTGTGGATGAAATGGAGATACAGTTACAGGAATCCGACCCCGGTGCGACTGCTCACACATCAAAGTACTTGTCAGTGTGAAGGTTTGAAATCATAAACTTCGGACAGTTACGCGCAAAGAAGAGTGAACACCTTACCTAGCACAGGTCAGTAACTTATAAAAGTTAGCGCAGTGTCGGAAAAGTATGTACAAGTCACAAAGACAAAATATTACACAAAAATTTATTTTTCAATATCCCAAAATATTAGCGCGAATGCCGAAAATCGCGACTAAATTGCGATTATCGCGGACATCGTTTAAAATCGCGAATATCGCGCTAAAACGCCGATTGCGCGAATTATCGTGACAATTCTGAGCATATATTTGCAATCAGGGTAACCTGAAATGTGAACATCTGAAAGAAAAAATGCCATATCTAACATTCTCGAATTATCGCGATCTCCACAAACGCAGGGCTCTGGTCCATAGGACGTTTGAAGCAGTTTTGTGACAACTGTTAATCATACCTTGTGGTGTTTGTGATGATTAGGTTGGATTAGGTTTGCAGGAAAGAAATGAATATTTCTGTATTTTCCGAGTCCATACGACTTATATCGGGTGGTCCAAAATACCTCTCATTTACTTACTAATACTAAGCCATATGGCGAGCGCGAAAGGGCCTACCAATTTGACCAGGAAAGGTATTTTCACATACCTTCAAGTTTTTTTTAACATGCCCCACTCAAGATAGCAACATTAATACGTAATGTATATTCGGCATCCATTCTCAATTATGAATAGTTTGGATTTATTTTTTCATCTGTTCTATAAAGATATTATTACGAGAATTCGACCACAATGGAATAAGTTGCAAATAACCTGGTCGTTGTTGTATCTTCTAACCAAAGTATTAAAGTAAAATACAAGAATCACATTTTTTATTAATAAGTTACGGTAGGGCTGCTGCAGTATGTTGGCCTCTAGTCCAATTTTGATAGGAAGAGGCTTTAAGAAAACAAATAAATTTTTTAAATCACAAAATTGATAATATTTTATTATTTTAATAATGTGATTCTAGAGGTATTGATAATATTTATAAAAAAAGGACAGATTCATGTATCGCAACTTGACGTATGAATACGTTAAAGTAAATCTAGTATAGTTTCTAGCAGTCAGATAAGGCCCTATCTACGAAAATTGGCCTGTACGACCAGTAGGTTATTTAAGTATTGGAAATAAAACATTACCATAAAAAGAGACGTAAATTTTCCTTTGATTACTTTTTCTGTCTAGTACGTCAGACATTCCATGACTTTAGGCTCGTTATAAAATGGAGGGCCGATGACGGAGGTGAAAGGTTCGAATCTCAGCAGGGTACACTGGGACATAGTATTCCCTATGTGATTTATCACTGTGGTTTTTCAATCCCCTCTCAATGCTAATGCAGACACACACACGCTCTCAGACTATCATCACCATCTCTTATTTGTATATTAAACCGTTAATAACCGTAGGGTATATAATAATAATTATTATTATATTTTAATAATAAATGGTTCGATACCTTAGCTCATATAATATTATGTATGTTTACTGAGCCAAGAACTTATTATCATCATCATCATCATCATCATCTGGTTTCAGCCTGGGGCCGGATCAGTTTAGTAAAATGCCTCCATTTTCCTCTATTCTTCGACCAATCTTATTCTTTTAATTACTAAGAACTTCTTGGTTCAATTCCTGGCATGGCCGAAAAATTTATCATCTGTATGATTTGGGCTTCCCCCTTTCACAGTGCTGAGCTAATGACCTGGGATAGGATGTTGTTTCTGTTCTAGATTAGAGTTAGTTTATAAATCGTGTGGTTGTATAATCAGTTGGTTTAAAAAGTGCACCTTAAATAACTAAAATAAACAAGAATAATAAGAAATGAAATATGAATGTTTATAAATAACAGCTACAGCTTGCAATATAGATTGATCCCACTCAACAAGTCATTGATGAATAAAATGATTTTTTAAGAAGATTAGTCAATATAATACATTAATAAAAAAAGGGATAAAAAATGCAAATATATCTTACAAAATAAATTGTACGATACAATTGCACAAACTTTATCATTTTGTGTATAATGGATTTGAAGATAATTTTCAAAAATAAGTTTTGAGTGAACTACTCTTATATATGCTTTCCGTATAAAAAAAACACATCATCTTGTTAATTACAATAATCACACTTCCCATATTTATTTTAATCAAATTGTTCAAATATATTTAACAAAATTAAAATTTTGAAAAGTAAATTATTATTATGATATTACCCTAAAATTATTTTTATTTCTTTAAAAAAGGGATTCTTATTTATCATACAACATTATTACCAGATTCCCATTTTGAATTCAATCTTCAAGGTCAGTTTTAAAAAAAAAACTAAATTTATGTAATTTGTCTTAAGTAAACAAGCCTTAAATTAATTTATTTTAGATAAATAAGTGAACATTATTATTGATAATGTAAAATAGTCCCCTGACACCAATTTTGAACCAAAGCATTTGAGCTATTTTCAAAAAAATATATTTTGACAAAAATCAGTCACTACACAGAAACCTATATTGAACCTTAATATTTAAATTTAAAAAAAGTCATCATTCTAGAAAATATAAAAATATTAAGAACACTACTAATATATATATATATATATATATATATATATAAAACCCCGTCTTACTATCCATTCGTGCTATGCGCTTATGTACTAATTGCACTAATGGGTTAGCGATGAGTAAGGTTGAATTTAGATTAAGTGTACGCACATTTGAATGGAGAGAGAAGGTTGAAAAACATTTGGGTAAAAAAAACAACTCAGTACATCCGACCGGGATCGAGCCACGATCTCCCCGTCATTGGCAGTCTAGTATATTGCTAGAATAGCGACCTAGACCATGCGGCCACTGGAGTGGGTTACTATATTATTAGTGTTATTTTACAGGTATTGATATTATAATGATTATATCAAAAGTAATAGCTCCATATCACAATTGACCTATATATTATAATTATAATTATTAAAATTATTGTATTATTTTTTATGATTGTCAAAATAGTTACTCCTTATCTAAATCGGAATGTAAATATATAGCCCTGTGTTCATCGAGTGCACTCCAAATATTTTAGTAATATTAGTATTATGAATAGTATTTGTCGTCAGAGGAAGGGGGTGTTGGAATGACGCGCGGCTTAGAAGAGGACCGCTGCATCTGTTGGCTTCGAGCCACCGCTACTCAACCGCCGGGATGGAGGATGGGGGTAAATTACTTGTTGACAGGTTGGTACTACATGTTCATGTCATCGACTTGCTTCTATTCTACTCCTGCTCTTCAGCTACGCTTGTTGCCGGCTTGGCAGATTAACAAATAGAGAGGCTCTGTCGATGAACGTGCGCTATTTATTTCCGAGGAGGAGAAAAAAATAAACATATTTCTACTTGTATTGTTGTAGTGTTAGAAAATGCTATCAAAGAGTAAAGCCAGGAGTCAGAGCTCCAGCTTGAGAGTACCACCTGTAGACGCATGGTCTAAGGCTTGGCTGGTGAAACTTCTTGAGTGAGCGTGCTGATATTGTTAGAAGTTTGCTGATAATGTTAGGAGAGGTTTGCTGATAATTTTAATATTCGGAGAAGTTTGCTGATAATGCTAGGAGAGGTTTGCTGATAATTTTAATATTTGGAGAAGTTTGCTGATAATGCTAGAAGATGTTTGCTGATAATTATAATGTTCGGAGAAGTTTGCTGATAATGTTAGATGATGTTTTCTGATAATAATAATAATATTCGGAGAAGTTTGCTGATACGGTTAGGAGAAGTTTGCTGATAATTATAATGTTCGGAGAAGTTTTCTGATAATTATAATGTTCAGAGAAGTTTGCTGATAATGTTAGATGATGTTTTCTGATAATAATAATTATAATGTTCGGAGAAGTTTGCTGATAATGTTAGATGATGTTTTCTGATAATAATAATAATATTCGGAGAAGTTTGCTGATACGGTTAGGAGAAGTTTGCTGATAATTATAATGTTCGGAGAAGTTTTCTGATAATTATAATGTTCAGAGAAGTTTGCTGATAATGTTAGATGATGTTTTCTGATAATAATAATTATAATGTTCGGAGAAGTTTGCTGATGATGTTAGATGATGTTTTCTGATAATTATAATGTTCAGAGAAGTTTTCCGATACTGTTAGGAGAAGTTTGCTGATAATTATAATGTTCGGAGAAGTTTACTGATAATGTTAGGATAAGTTTGCTGATAATTATAATGTTCGGAGAAGTTTGCCGATAATGTTAGAAGATGTTTGCTGATAATGTTAGATGATGTTTTCTGATAATAATAATAATAATAATAATAATAATAATAATAATAATAATAATAATGTTCGGAGAAGTTTGCTACTAATGTTCAGAGATGTTCTCTGATAATGTTAGGAGAAGTTTGCTGATAATGTAAGGAAAGTTCGCTACTAATGTTCAGATACGCTCTCTGATAATGCTGGGAGAAGTTTGCTGATAATGTTAGAAGAAGTTTTCTGATAGTTTTTGTAGAAGTTTGTAACTAATGTTTAGATACGTTCTTTGATAAGGTTAGGAGAAGTTTTATGATAATGTCTGTATAAGTTCGATGATAATTATTTTCAGAGTTCTTGCTTATGCTTTTAGGAATTTTGATTATCAAAATGGACTTTTGTAATCTTTCATTATCATTTCTAGTTACAGTTATAAACTATAATTATTAGAGTGTATATTATAATTGGTCTTCATCTTAAAATGTTATTTGGATTAATTTTTAATAGGGATGGAAGAGACAATTGTTTAAACTAGTTCAGTAATATGTAAACTAATTATAATATACAATGTAACAACTATAGTATATAACTGTAACTAAAAATGACGATGAAAGATTACAAAAATCCATTCTGATAGTCAAAAGTCCTAATAGCACGCTCAAGTAACTTCTCCGAACTTTTAGAACCTTGACCTAATTCTTAAAACGACAAACTTTCATAACTTAATCTAGCTTTAGTGGGCATAAGGATGAGTGGTGTGGGGTAGGGAAATTTGTTAATTTAATTGCCTTTTTAGTCTCTTTTTTTTCACTTTTTCATTTTTTTAAATGATTTTCTATTTTCAAATAGTTATAAAAACGTTCACATTTCAAAAACTTTTCACACCCCACCAAAAATAGGCTCACATCCCAGTTTGGAAACTATTGGTTTAAACAATTCGGATATTTTCCTATACAGGCAGTGTTTATGAAAAATATTTATTCTATAAATAAAGTTTTAGAAACTACATCTTATTTTAATAAGTAGGCTTACTTTACAAATAAAAATATTTCACTAACCCTTACATTAAGCCATTAACAAACCCTTAGTTAAACGTAAGATATGCTAAGAATTGAATCTGAGCCTCCCAAGTCAGGAGTGATACCCACTTACCTGAATTTTCCATTAAAAGAAAAGAATGTAGACTACATTTAACGCATTTTAAAAAAAAAAATTAGCACCGTGAACTACTACCTGTTCAGGTTATACATCTATGTACTAATTTCACTAATCGGTTAGAAATGAGGAAGGTCGAATTTAACAAGAAGTGTACTAGCATTTGCGCAGAGGAAGAGTGGAAAACTATTTTGGAAAAGCCAACTTCGGCACACTCGACTGGGATTCTAAGCCCGATCTCCCTGTCATCAGTAGTCTGGTCTAACATGAGAGTGAGGCTTAGACCATGGTTCTGGGACTGGTTGCTGCGTTTGTCCTAGAATCATGCTAAGACGAGTTGCTACTAGCTTACAAACATATCAGTTCAGCTCCGGTGGCCGCATGGTCTAAGGCGCTTCTTTCGCATAATACTAGACTGCCGATGATGGGGAAATCGTTGTTTGAACCCACTCGGGTCTACTGAGGGTGGTTTTTCCTAAATGGTTTCCCAACCTTTCCACACAAATGCGGGTACACTTCCTCTAAATTCAACCTTTCTCAACCCTAACCAACTATCCTAATTATTACATAAGCGAATGGGTAGTGAGACACGATGTAAGAAAAAATGTATATTACCCGCATCGGTGGGGCTCACCGATTAAATGATAAGTTTTTTTGTCTGATTTTACAGTGACGGGGACGCTGGGGTTCGAATCCTACACAGATGTATTAAGAATAGTTTTTAATTTTTTTATATCTCATTTTCTTACTAGTTCAAGTTCTATCCACTACGCTAATGGTGTGGTAGTAAGAAAGGTAGAATTTTTGAGGAAAAGTACTAGAATTTACATGGAAAGAGGGCGGGAAACAAAATATGACCTAACCATTATCGGCAACCAGAATTAATGGGCTTAACATTTAGACCTCGTAGTAACCATTGTGGGCTAGTTCTTACTAAATTTTTTCTCACCCTCTCACCCTTCAAATTTAGATACATTTCCTCTAAACTACACCTTCCTCTTACCTACCCAATTAGTGTAGTTATGTTGATATCCCAAAAGGGTAGTCCAAAGCAGTGCAAAAGGATAATAAAACATTGAACCAACTATCACACGATCTAAATGTAGACTCCAAAACATTTTTAACTCCTCAGACCACCGACGCGGCTACAAAATCAGTAGACATACCCACTGACAAGGCCGACACTTTATTCTCTCTAATTAGATTATATTCAAATCGGTTCGTTTAAGTTCCAGAACGAATAACGTACAGTACAAGACGCAAGACACACACAAAAAAGAAGACTAAACGAGTCACTAAAAAGGGGTTAAAATCACGTAAACCTACGACCTAAAACTATTTAAAGGAATCCGTTCCTTTTTAATACCTACCTAAATGAGATCAAGATATGTGTTTTGTGTGTGTTCAAATAGCTTTATGCGCCATTCCTCTTTCAGTTCTTCATGTCCTAGTGTTTGAAAGTAAAACGTCGTAAGTCTCAATATAAAACTAACTAGCAATCATTTTTACTCGGGGAATTAAAAGTGAACTTTCAAGACCAACCAATTATATCTGTATTAGACTAATACACTAATTTGATTCCCAAATAAACACAGCACTCTTCTTTTTTTTTTTTTTTTTTTTAAAGAGGGAATGAACTCCTACTTTATATAAAATAAATTGTTTAGTCATATAGAGAATCAAATTAAGATCATTTTATCACTAGGCTGATGCGTTACTGACACGTTTAAGGTTTCCCCCCCCCCCCATTTATTTGAGCATTTAGCGTACACTTTCTGAACCGAATGAATATATCAGTACACGAAAATTTCTATGAGCGAGAGTGAAAGAGCATACAAATTTCACCAGGTAAGATTATTATTATTATTATTATTATTATTATTATTATTATTATTATTATTATTATTATTATTAGCACCGCGTCTTACTACCCATTCGGGTTATACGCACTTACGCTAATGTGTAATGGTAGAGTGATTGTGAGATGAAATGAAGGACCTACAGTTTAACGTGGAATCCGAACCACGGTGTAGGCCTGGCATTCCCCACATTCACAAGATGTCTTGTCAGAGGTGAAGGAAGGGTTTGGAAATCAGATAAATTTGTGCCGGGACCGAGGATTGAACCCCGGACCCCAGCACAGAAGTCCGACATCTTACCCCTAGACCACCAGGTCACCCACCAGGTAAGATATTTTCACATAACTTCCAGGGTTATCTTACATGCCACAATCGACATGGGATCAACGGCTTTACTTTCCCTCTGAAGAGAGCTGAGCTACGAATTTTTCTCGTCCAAGAAAAATCCCTCAACCCCGACTGGGTTTGAACCCACAAACATAGGGTCCTGTGACGATCACTTTATCCCAAGACCACCAAGGCTGACTCGACTAAGGAGTTTAACATGATTTTAATTGGGTAATAACGTAGGGGGGCCCTGCTAACACAAGATTAGACCATTATAATACTACCCACTACGTCTCAAACTTGCAAGATTCATTATTTTATTAGTGGTATTTAATGTGTAGCCTTTAAACAAACTGACTATATCAGCACATTACTTACAAACTAGCTTAGCTTCAGCTATTTACTCCTCAATACCTGGGCCATAAATTCATCACTATTATAGATGAGAGAGAAGATCTTATTTCAAAAAAATATATATAATTTACGGCTGTACTGGAAATCAAGCTCGGGGCTCCTAGCTCAGAAGCACACATTCCACCACTGAATTGAGGAATTAGATTACAATGCATTTAAATATCCGTCTAAGTATCGAACTCAAACAAAAATAGCTTGAGCTAAAAAAAAAAAAAAAGTTACCTAACGGTTGAAATAAAAACTTTTTTTTTGTACTCCACATCTTCTAAACCTGAATTTTCTTTAGACTGCCAATTTTGACCATCAACGTTGTTTG
The DNA here is from genome assembly GCA_039000515.1 of Timema cristinae. Taxonomy (NCBI): domain Eukaryota; kingdom Metazoa; phylum Arthropoda; class Insecta; order Phasmatodea; family Timematidae; genus Timema; species Timema cristinae. Next base: position 29,328,604 of record JBCFYV010000935.1, read on the forward strand.
AAAGTCACTAAAATTTGACATTGCATTATTAATATTATTAATTAAAATTTAATTTTTAAAGTTATAAAAAGATTCCATTAATACTTCCTAGCGGATTTTAGTATAAATTATCTTTATATAATGAGCAAGAAATCCCGCGTGGCGTTGCCTATGAACCACTGCGGTATAAAATTTTTATAATCTTCTACCCTCCCCTCACCCCCTTCACACACACACACACACACACAAATGTTTTAGAATTACGGTCGATTTTATACACTTTTTTTTTCGAGCAGGATACGGCATATTTTTTTCACAGTTATCTCTGAAACGTAATTCTAAACCAGATTAACAATATTTTCTTCAATTTTTTTTTAAATCGCCTAATTAAAAAGCTAATTAAATTTTTTTTAATTCGTCTTAATGGTTTATTTGGACCCCCTTCCGTCCACCTATGGTAAAAATTTCATATCTCTGCGTGTCGTAGATTTGGCCGGGCATCGCACACAGACTAACACTTCCATTTATTATTATAGATAGATTAAATGGACTAGGACCCGCCTCGGTGGCGTAGTTGGCTAACGCGCTAGTCGTGTTGAGCTCGACCACTGAGGACGGGGAGATCGAGGTTCGAATCTCGGTCGGGTGAACTGGGGGTGGTTTTTCCTAAATGGTTTTCCACTCTCCCTCCACTCAAATGCGGGTTCACTTCCTCTAATTCAACCTTCCCTATTCCCAATCCATTAGCGTAATTAGTACTTAAAGCGTATAACCCGAACGGGTAGTAAGACGCGGTGCTAAATAATAATAATAATAATAATAAAATGGACTAGGAGTATAAACACAATTGTAATATTTTTATTTGAGCCATTGTGACACCATAAGTTTCTCGTTTTCAAATAACAGCCTTCATATTAAAATTAGACTGTATCTGCCACGTTTGTGCGGAAAAAGGATGGGAAACACTTTAGGGGATAAAAAAAAAACCTCAATACAACATTCGAATCCCTTTTGTCTACTTCACGTGCAAATCAGACTAGACATGGTTGACACCTGAGATAACCTACGTTCCACTGAAAAATAAACATTTCGTTAAATACTACATTTAGTTTATGGTAAGTGTAGATAGGGATGTAGGGGACGTGAGAAAAGTTAAGTATTTTGCATTTTTATATCAACACTTTCTTTGGTCTAATTAAATCCAGTATTACTACAGTAAAACATTGATTTTAATATTCTTCACATTGTGATATCAACCAAGAGTGGTTGAATAGTAAGTCAAGATGTCCTGGAATGTAATGTACAACTTTTTCTCTTCATTTAAAAAATTTGTCATCAGATGCAGCTGTGCTCATTACAGATATTCAACAACGGTCGATATCACCATATGAAGAGAAAATTAACTAAACGTTTCTACTGGAGAAATATTTTATTTAAAGTTCGAGGTAACATTTAATTGTAAGATTGTCAATTTAACTCTTAGATATCCGATTCGGTGGCCGAGTGGTCTAAGGCGTCACTCTCGTGTTAGACTGGCCCGCTGATGAGGTTTGAACACCGATAGGGTATACTGATGGTGTTATAGTTCCTGAACAGTTTTCTACTCTCCCTCCACTCAAATATGGGTGAATTTCTTCTAAAATTCTACCTTCTTCGTCATTACACCATTAGTGTAGTTAAATATGTTTAGTCCGGATGACTTTAAAAAGACGCGCGATGGAAACAAAAAAGAAAGCGTTTATCTGAGTGAAATGAATGCGTAACTATGTTTCTTGTTTTGGATTTTTAAATTGTTTATTAAAACCAAAATAGTGATCTAATTCGCTTTGTATTGAACAAATGTGCGTCTATTCTAGTGGTTGACCCGTTCTTCCACGGCTAGAAGTGTCTCTACACAAACATTGTTCAAATAGTTTTAAAGAGCTGTTTTAATAGGCCCAGTTGGACACTGAATGGCCGTCTAGCTAGCCAGTTTTCAGATACCACCCAGTCCATTAAACTGCCCCTTGATGGCTTCCATTCCATCTGAAACAACTTCCCAAACAAACGAGATAGTTCCAGGACTAGCTCCTTAGTATAGCAGTACCGTTCCCGAATACGGGAGAAGGGGGGCGGACGTTAGAGGGGTAGAGTAATTTATTTTACTCTCAAGTGGGCACTTCAGTTCCATCCCTTACTTTGCGGTTAGCAAATACTATAAAATGAAGTATTTTTCTCCCTACGCCTCACTACCCGTTCAAGCTATGTTCATAAATATTAACTACGCTGTGGATTAATGATGAAATATGTAGAATTTAGATGAAATGCACAATCATTCGCGTTGAAGGAAAGTGGGGAATCACTAGGCGAGAAAAAAAACTAGCTGTACATTCGACCAGATCTATACCCGTCGTCAACTATCAAAAAAATTCGATGAAAGCTCTCAACTGCAGCCTTTAGATTTAAGAAATATAAATTTAAGATTTCTAACATCTAAATAAATAAGCTTACATTTAAAAAATACATTTTAAATCAGTTTATTAAAACTGTAGATATAATTTTATTAAATGATGACCTCGATATTGAAACTGTGTAAACTTTGATGTGGTCATTCTTGAAGAAATTACTTTGTTAGAATAAAAAGAAGAAGAAAAATTGCACTTGGTTTGGTAGAAGAACTCGAGAATTTTACCGTTTAGAGATAGCTACTCTCGTCTTCTTAAATTACGGATTTATTTTTGAAATTTGAAATGTTGGGTCACATCTCTGATGTAATCCTTCATTTTGAAAAATATTGTGAAAATAGGTTTTAGCTAGTGTTTTGGGAATCATTGTTGAAAGAAATCGTTTAGCGTTTTAAATAAATGGGTTGATTTTTTAGCTGGGATGCTCAAATACTTCTAATCCTATGGTAGTCTTGACTCTGATTTAGAGAGTCATAAAAAATTATAAAGTATCTCGAATACATTTATGAAGACTTTTACTTGATATAAATCTATCAATTTTAAGCAATTGGTAAATTAATTATGTGAAACTTTGTAACGTTTGACTGTAGTTAGGTCAGCTGTTATATATTTCTTAGGTTAGGACTATATTTGGCTGTAAGTATAGTATAGCTGATATAAGTTGTTGTAGTTGTGAGAAAATGGCTCCAGTTTGTTAATGTCCCTACTATACCTGGTTGTGATAGCGGAACAATTGCTCCAGTTTGTTCATGTCCCGACTATATACCTAGTTGGGCTGGTTAAACAATTGTAATTTTGTTTATACTCCAACTATACCTGGTTGTGGTGGTTAAACAATTGCTCCAGTTTGTTAATGTCCAGCTATACCTCGTTGTGGGGTGAAACAACTGCTCCAGTTTGTTCATGTCCTGACTATACCTAGTTTTTATAGTGAAACCATTGCTCCAATTTGTTCATTAACTGACTATACCTGGTTGTGATGGTGAAATGTTGCTCCAGTTTGTTTGTCCTATGTACCTTGGAGTGATACCCATGATTGAGTGATGTGTGTGAAACAATTGCTCCAGTTTGTTAAGATCCTGACTATACCTGGTTGTGGTGGTGAAACAATTGCTTCAGTTTGTTCATGTCCTGACTGTACCTGGTTGTGGTGGTGAAACAATTGCTCCAGTTTGTTAAGATCCTGACTATACCTGGTTGTGGTGGTGTCACTGTGATGAATGCGCGCGGCGGTTTCTGGAAGAAGCCACAGCCACTTGGGTGGCCCTGCTCGTCATCCTATTACTTGAGCCGAAAACATTGACTCACGTGCTCCTATACAATGTTGATTTGAAGGCAAGAGTGTCATATCTACCCCATTAATCTAAATAGCCACAATGATGACTCATATAAACACCGTATCAAGAACCAGAATAATTTATCTTCAATTTGGTTGATGGTTGGTAGATTAAAGATTTTTGTTTTTTGTATAAGGTTTAATTATTTGGATAACGTTTTGAAAATATTTATTATTGTAAGGGTTTATTTTCTTTGTAAAGTGTTAAGAATACATTTATGAAATATTAAACAGCTAAAATTAAAACAACTACATAAAGGCAAGAGTCCATATATTTTACGTTTGAAAAACCAATTTAAGCCGGTTGTTAATATGTGTTTGAATCTTTATGAAGCTGGGTGTGAACAGTAACAAGGAATATTGATACATGTAATACATAGTTGTATCAAAATTCTCTCCCCTTTATTTAAAAAAAATAAATTGATATTAATTAGGCGTAATGATTTGTTTAAAAGTTAACAAACTTTGGTTTGATAAAACCACTCATATATTGGAATGGTCATGTATGTTTTATTTTTATAATTTAAAACTATTATGCCTACTGTGTGCTTGTTAGTACTTATAACAATGTATTAATAACTAACTAAAGTCCAAGGAGGGTTAATATTAATCTACTTGCACCATCATTCGCTCTAGAGGTGGAAACCCATGTGTGTTAAAAACATCATCAGTCAAAATTGAATAAACAATGGATTCAACCACGTTCCTAGCCTTGCATGTTAATATTATATAAAACTTTCATGTAAAACTACTGATACAAAACTAATCATAAATTTAAAAAAAAAATCTAAATTAATTCAATCGAGGTTTTAGTTTCCAAATGATGGATACAGAGGGAAAAGGGGGAAAGTCCCATTTTTAACTCAAATTGCGTTAGTGCTGCCACCTGTTAGACAATCATGAGACCTTTCTAATATACCTTATATTATGGTTAAAAGAGGTCTCTGTTATATTTAAATTAGTTCAAAAAAAGTATTTCTGGGGTTATTATATACTTTCTATATATTTGATATATAGAAAGTCATTGTTATGGAAAATGTGTGGAGTGTGATTCTCCCCCTTTTCCCCTGTACTCTTCAAATGTAAATTATGTATTGAAGGCGGATCTGGAAAAGGCTTATTATTGGTAATTTATTTCATCAGATGTATCAGCAATTTTAGAGATACTGTGGGTACTTTTTAAAATTTAATTATTTTTTAAATTTATGTTTATATGTTTACGTTTACCAGCATGGCTGGTAGCAGTTTAATCTAAAATATAAGAATAAAGAAGATGTTTGAGAACCATTGCACCCGTATAAACGTGGAGCGTGGATTGAATATTCAATAGAAACCACATGTGAATCCCTACCTCCAGTGCACGTGGTTGAGATTCGAACCTTGACCTCTCGGCCACCTGAAATTCAATCTATTGCAAGCTGAACCTTTACTACTCACGCTAATCCGGGACGAAAATCCAAATAAATATAATATTTACAGGTTTTATTTTCGTTAGCTTAATAATTTATAATCATACATAGAATCATAATATTTATTTAGATTTTGGAAACATTATAAAATCTCAAATACAAAAATCAATGCAATATAAATATATTCAGTAACTCAAAAAATTATAAATAATTAGCCTAATTAAACTAGTTCTATATTTCATGTTCCTGAAACAATAACTGTTAATTATTTGGTTCCATAAACTAAATGCATTTATTATTCAAATAAAATTGGTTAATTTTAATTAATATCTAGATTTCGTTTAGTTGAAGATTTTATCCGTATGAAAGCATGCAACAAAATTGAAAATCTTGCGTTATATTTGAAACATCAGCTGCAAGATGTCGCTAGTAATGCTTCACTATCTTTTTTTTTCATCTGAGATATTTAACGTGCACTTTCTGAACCAATTGATTATATCAGCACACTACTTATAAATTAGCTTAACTTAAATTTACCATGTGATATATTTTTTAGTGATACTGGGAATCGAACTCGGGACCCATAGCTCTGTAAACAGACACAATACAAACTGAGGTAAGGTGTCGGACAACTGTTTTGTTAAATTAAAAAGAAGTAGAATGAGTGTTCAAACTGAACACAATTATGATTGAAATAAACTTTTGCATTTCAAACAATCTTGCTAAATGTAGCCCTCATAGTCAATTCTAAGCGGTTTTTTTTTTAAACTTTCATCCTGAAAGCGTGATAGTTTTGAAAATCCTGTAAGTTTTCCGGGATATTTAATAATATGGGACTATGTATAAAAAACTAGTATTGTCCCGGAAACTCTGGAACAAATGGTGACTCTAGTCTATTGGGAGCTTGTAGTATAAGACAGTGTGGACACCGGTGTGTGTGATATTTTGTATTACTATGGTTTTGTGAAATTAGGACGAATTAGGGTCTATATCTAAGTTGATATTAAAAAACGAAACTAGTTTTTTAAAGTAACAAGACTCTCATCAATTATAAAACCACTCACATCATCTTCACTTTTTTGTTTTTACTAATCTTCCAACTCATTAACTATCTTTAAGTCGAGTTAATTTGCACCTTGAAATTCATACTCAGCTTTACTAACGAGCCTTTTCTTTTCCCTATGATAACAAAAAGTAAGAAAAAAAAATCACTTATAGTAGATTGTTTTTTTTTCTAACTCTTTTAATTGTTTCTTTTAAACTCTTTAGTGTTTCTTTTTTATTGTTTACAAGAATTATACGTGTTTAAAATGTATTTCAAGTGTTGGTAAGTCGTTAATGATAATGATAAGTCTCAGAAAACAGGTTTTAGTAAATAAACTAGAAGCATATAAATTTGTATTAAGCCTAAAAGAGTGTTTGTTACGTTGGTGTACCTTAAAGAATCTAAATGCTTAGTGGGAATATGATAATAATTTAAAATTAATGTATTTATTTTTAAACTGTTATTTACTTACATACTCTATGGCATTAGGTACTCGAATGTTCACTGTCACACTTACAAAAGTACGCCACCTATTCCTCTCTTGAGCTAATTATATTCAGTTCACCTCATACACCCTATTATTATTATTATTATTATTATTATTATTATTATTATTATTATTAGCTCACACTGGTGGGTACACGTAGGATTATCTAATTTGCTTTTTCATAGACGGGAGAATAGGGGTTCAAATCTCGGCCCACTGTATTGATAGTGTTTTTTTTCCCCTCTCCACACAAGTGTGGGTACATTTAATCTAAATTCTATCTTATTTATTCCTACTCTACTAGTGTGGTTAGTATAGACAGCGTATAGCCCAGACGGGTAGTAATATATGGTAAGAAGATAAGCAACTTTAAATCCACAACAAAATACTATTTGTTGGCATGAGTTTTTCCACTGTTTCACGTAACATTCAAGAAAATAGTGAAATTTATTAAAACAAACAAAAAATATCATCATTTTAGCAATTAATTGAATTGATGCCCTTATAGGTTATTCCAGTTTACACAAATCAATTTAAAGTATATTAAATATTAGTAATAAATTGGTAGGACACACGAAAGTAGTAATATATACATGAAATCTAATAAATAATGTATTGCAAATTTTTACATAAAAAATAAATAAAACAGCAATATGTTCAAATTTTCTACAATACATACTAAAACAACCTTTTTGGCGTCTCCTAAGACTCCAGCACCATGAGTACAATGTATAATCAGCAACATATAGTAGCCCCATGGCTTCTTTGGTGCTAACTGACAGCTCACAGCTGACTTCTGACAGTCAACATTTAGGTATATACCTAAATTTTTACTGTCAAAAGTGACAGCTACTAGACACATGTTTTTGCAGATAATCTGGTTCGGCGTAGGGATACGCAGTTTGGTCTGGTAACTTTTTAAAGCTATCAGAAGTCAGCTGTGAGCTGTCAGTCAGCACCAAAGAAGCCATGGGGCTACTGTAAGTCAAGTAAACGTTAGTTTATGAGCTCCTTCTTCAGATGAGCAATTTCTCTCTTTAAAACCTCGAAGTGGGAATTCTTTGATCTTATTGAGTGTGTGTGTGTGTGTGGGGGGGGGGGGGGGAGGATTTAGTTGTTTATTTTTATCACTGCGTCTTACTACTCATTCGGGTTACACGCAAGCATTTAATTAACACTTTCCAAAATCTGGGATCTTAAGTTTCCGTTATTCTAGTTCTATTTGTCCAGGCTGTTCAAATAGTGACACTTTTTTTAGCACCTGTTTGGGTCATACTTATATGTACTATGTACTAATTACTTTAGTGAGCTAAGGATGGGGAAGATTAAATTTAGAGTAAGTATACCCACATTTGCGTGGAGGAAGAGTGGAAAACCAATCTTTGTGCACACAAACAGGATATGAGCCCCAATTTCCCCGTTATTGGCGGTCCATTATATTGGGAGAGTGACGCCTTAGACTATGCAGTCAACGAAGCAGCTCATATTTACATTAATTGGGTAAGTATAAACAAGGTAAAATTTAGATTGTGTGTGCTGGTATTTGTTTGGAGGGAGATTATAAAAACCCATAGGATTAAACGCCTTAGTGCACCCAGACCTTTACATCACTAGTAAACCCAACAAGTTGAGACTGACGCGCCTTACCGCGTGCATTTTATAAATACTTATCTTGAGAATGTCCCATGGTAGAGCAAGATGGACTATTTGCACCTTGGAGTTTGTACCTTGCCACGATAGATAAAATAAATTCCCACGCATCGGTGGTCGCATGGTCTAATGTGTCAGAATCTTGTTAAACTCAATTGCCAAGGACAGAGAGCTCAAGTGTCAAAACACCGGTTGGGGATAGTTTAGATGTTATTTCTTAAACGGTTTCCTTATTTCTCTCTCCACGCAAATTCGGGTGGATCTAAACGGCAAAAAAAAAAAAAAGTTCCAAACCATTGGGAGACAAATTAGTCTTCGAGACGCGGGTTGTCCCCGTTAAAAGCACAAATGCTCAACACTTTCAACTAAGAATTAAAAACTACAAAGTTATCCAAGTCTGGTACTTAACAATAAACGATCTTAAGCTTGACAAACCACTTATCACTAATTTAATTTTCATTTATTTTAGATATTTTAAGTGCACTTTCTGAACCAAATGATTATATCAGAACACGACTTATATACTAGTTTAAATCTATAACAGACACAACATCCAGCCCCCGGCCGTTAATTGATCACTGTGAAAGGAGAAACCCACATTTTACCCATGATAATTTTTTCGGTCATATCAGGAATTGAGCCCGGGACTCTTATCTCAGTCAACAAACACACTACCGACAATCGCTAATAGCCTCCAATTACACTCCACTCCCCCTAATATCCTTCAGGTGCTTGTCCACAATCTATAATAGCCTCAAAGTTATTGTTCACCCCATCTAATATCTTTCAGGTGCTTATCCACAATCTATAATAACCTACAAGTTATTGTTCACCCCATCTAATATCCTTCAGGTACTTGTACACAATCTATAATAGCCTCAAAGTTATTGTTCACCCCATCTAATATCTTTCAGGTGCTTATTCACAATCTATAATAGCCTCCAAGTTATTGTTCACCCCATCTAAAATCCTTCAGGGACTTGTCCACAATCTATAATAGCCTCCAAGTTATTGTTCACCCCATCTAATATCCTTCAGGTTCTTGTCCACAATCGCTAATAGCCTCCAAGTTATTGTTCACCCCATCTAATATCCTTCAGATGCTTGTCCACAATCGCTAATAGCCTCCAATTACACTCCACTCCCCCTAATATCCTTCAGGTGCTTGTCCACAATCTATAATAGCCTCAAAGTTATTGTTCACCCCATCTAATATCTTTCAGGTGCTTATCCACAATCTATAATAACCTATAAGTTATTGTTCACACCCATCTAATATCCTTCAGGTGCTTGTACACAATCTATAATAGCCTCCAAGTTATTGTTCACCCCATCTAATATCTTTCAGGTGCTTATCCACAATCTATAATAACCTCCAAGTTATTGTTCACACCCATCTAATATCTTTCAGGTGCTTGTCCACAATCTATAATAGCCTCCAAGTTATTGTTCACCCCATCTAATATCCTTCAGGTGCTTGTACACAATCTATAATAGCCTTCAAATTATTGTTCACACCATCTAATATCTTTCAGGTGCTTATCTGCCATCTATAAAGGTCTCAAGGTACTGACCCCATCCTGGAATATTTTAAAGAGGATATTTGTTTTAATACCAGCTGGAGACTTGAAGTAAAGCTATATACTCAGGAGGTCTCAGTCACGTGTAGACCTGCTGTGCTAAATAGGTCTACTTTAAACAACGTACTAATCGATTATCTTAAAGTATATTGGCTTACCATTTTGATTGGATCATCTTCGGACTCGTTATATGCGAGACTTTTCTCATATTTAAACAATTGGCTTTAAATATGTTCTATAAGACCTTAAGTCCCTAACCAAGCATCAGAGGCGTCACACTGGTGGTGGTGGTGGGGGGGAGGCCTTGGGGGTATAACTCCCCCCCTCCCAATGTTGCTTAAAAAATTGAAAGTTGGTAATTCTGTGAGATTTGAGATTTGGGGTTGGGAAATTCTAGGCTTATTCTGTTGCCCATTACTTTCTATTATGAAAGTTTTTGAGCACAGACGTGTAAAGAAAATTTTAAAATTTCCCATCTGTTGATCCCTAATCTACAAAAAAAATCCCAACTTCAAAAATCATCAAACATTGAAAAGAGGTTCTTTTGTATAGTTGATTGTAGAAAGATTAGTTAATTAAGTATTATCAGTACGCAGATACAATGGGCAATGAGTATATGTCGAATGCGGTATGGAAAAGAATTGTAAGGGAATATGAGCTGCCCAGTAGCAAAATTTCACTCATCCAGCAATGCTTGAAGTGGCAGTATTGTGAGATGTCAGGCAATGTTTTGTTAATTGCTTAGTGTTTTTGGGCGTGACTTTCGTGGCTGCTAGATTGTCGCGGTTGTATGATTCAAATTATAATATGCTGTACAGCCAATGCCTTGATTAGGGCTTTATTAAATTTTGAAGGCACAAATGCAGTGAATGTTACGCAAAATTTTATTGTTTTCTTAATGAAAGCTCTGAATGATTAAATGAAGACATTGAGATTAGTGTTGGTGTTTGACTTATGAAATACAAACTAACTTTTCTAGCAAGTATCCATACTAGTTTAAATTGAACTGATGTATCTTATTTCATGGTTCATTAAAATAGGCTTTCATGAAAGCAATTTAAATAGATTCAAAGCAACAATGAAGAAAGAGGAGTAACGTAGGGCTATGTTACATTGTTACAATTCTTATATGATTCTTCATTTGATTAAGTAGGCTACATTAAACCAAAAATAAGTTTTTTATTCACTCTTTAGCATTTTCAAATTTGGGGTACATTTTTAAATTCGTTAATTAGTGTTCAAGCTGCAGGAAATTTTGTATAACCATGTTGTTTAGAGTGGTGATTTCAAATTTGCCATCAGTTATTTACGCGCTAAATTTCTATACGTTTTGAATAGTTTATTTACGTACCATTACTAACATTTTAGGCAAATTCCTTGAGGTTATGAAGCAGGACAATGGTATAATGATATCAAAATACTGTAGAAATAACGATAAATTCCATTTTTATTGCTATGTTTCACAGCTGAAAATGTTTTTAAGTAAATATGATCAAATCGCTAATTTTTTGATAAAGTGACGAGCGAGCTCTACATCTCAGGGAGATTACTATATTGATTCCAAGTGTGTTATAATAAAAGCAGCGGTTTCAAACATGAGGGTCACAGCGTGTTTTGTGTTGGGTACAAATACTGACAGGACTAGAAATGTATGGTTTTAAAATTAATCCATGTATGTTCTAGAATTATGTTACCAGCCTGGTGCGTCCAGTTTTTATATTTTATACATGATTAATTAAGATAAGTAGCTATTGAAACGTATTGACAATCAATTTAGATACATTAATTTAAATATTTGGCTACACTACATAATAATAGAGTCTAATTTTTTTTAAGCACCACGTCTTATTACCCGTTCGGTTATACGCTTATATATTAATTACGCTAGTGGTTTTAGTGATTAGGAAGGTCATATTTAGAGAGAGCATACCCGCATATGCGTGAAGCAAGAGTGTGGAACACAATTTTGTAAAAGATCACCTTCAATACACCCAACCAAGATTTAAGCCTCAATATTCCCATCATCGGCAGTCCAATCTAGTTGAGGAGTAGGTGACCTGGTGGTCTAGGTGTAAGGTGTCAAACTTCTGTGCTAGCGGCCGGGGTCAATCCTCTGTCCCGGCACATATTTATCTGAATACCAAACCCTTCCTTCACCTCTGACAAGACATCTTGTGAATGTGGGAATTGCCAGGCCTCCACCGTGGTTCGGATTCCACGTTAAACTGTAGGTCATTCATTTCATCTCACAATCACCCTACCATTACACATTAGCGTAAGTGCGTATAACCCGAATGGGTAGTAAGACGCGGTGCTAATAATAATAATAATAATATATAATAATAATAATAATAATAATAATATACTTGAGGAGTAGCGCCTTAGACTATGAAGCCACCGAAGCGTGTCACTTCATTATTTTATGATTCCAAATCACAAGGAACAAACTAGAGTCCTCTAGCCATAAGTTCAACGTCTCTAACCACTCGACTACGACATTAAGGGATACGGAGGGGGGGGGGGGGCTGGTACTTGGATCAGTTTTCCCCTGAGTCTTCCCAAATCCCCTTTATAGTCCAGTAAATCAGTTTTAAGGGTGAGCGGGGTGGATAAAGGGGATGAGAGGGGGGTTGAGCCGCTTGTCACAACACTGCCACCCACTATAGAGCCCCAAGACCACCCCTTCAAAACCACACACACACACACACACCACCACCCGTGTCAACTTACACACGACCCACTCCAAAAACCAACGACCTTCAGTGCCCAAGGCGGCCGACCACGACAGGGGCCCTCACAAACTTGTTTCCTTACTCATATTTTTTTTTGTAAATTTTTTTTTGAAAACGATATGGAAAAGTGTTCTCACCTTTAGGGTTGTCATAATATTACCCTAAAAACTAAAATAAACCCAAGCATTAGATAATATATCCTGGTAGAAAGAAACTTAAAAAAACTACAATTTTTTTTTGCGGTCAACATTGATAGTATTTAAATGTGTTATTTAGGGTTATGTTATAGCTTTTTATAAGGTTTACGGTTGCAATTTACATGATTTGACACGCGGATATATGAAAATGGTTTTAACGCAGTTTTTATCTGCAAAAAATATGTCTTCCTATCTAGATCATACTATAGCTAGACTCGCACCGTTGGGTACAGGGATAAAGAAAGGCACCAAGGGTTAGCTAGGCGGGTAGTATTACGCGGTTCAAGGGGGGGAATAAAATCTAGTCGGAAACATATTTTAAAAGTAAGTTCTATAGTGAATAAATTCTTAGGTTTTTAATAAAGATGTTCAATAATAATTAATTGAATCAGAAGTAATAAGTGTAAATTGTTTTGTAAAAGTTATCACACCACATGTTTCTCTTATTCAAATTTTAATTTCATTAAGTATATAATAAAATTATACATAATCATCCACAGTTCTAAGTATTATTAAAATATTAAGTGAATAATATATACATAATACTAACCTATTTCAACATTGTTCACGAGCTTGATTAATTTTAAATGTATTATGTCTTAATTTAAATATGTTTTGTTTTATGGTTACAAAGGCTCTTGTGATAATTATTTTTTGACCACCGTTCTATATGATATTAAACTTAATAATGTTTCATGTATATTCTCCACGCTTGTTTGGTAGTCTATTTAATACAAATTTATTCGACACCTGTTCAATTTTTTTTTTCTATTTCTTTTCACAACATAATGATTGATTCATAAATAATAGAGATAGATTGGTGAACCGTTTAGTGAGAAATATCACAGTTCACTTATCTGGGATTCAATCCCTAGCCTCCCCATCACCAGTGAATCAGACCATTCGAGACAGGTGACCTTGTCCATGTGTTCACCGATATGCTCCCCCTAAAACTGTGATGAATTGACGATTGAGTGAATAGGTACTATGTATCTTCTATTATTATTATTATTATTATTATTATTATTATTATATTTATTATTATTATTTATTATTATTTTTATTATTATTAGCAGCACCGCGTCTTACTACCCGTTCGAGTTACACGCAATTTCGCTAATGTGTAATGGTAGGGTGATTGTGAGAAGAAATGAAGTACCTATAGTTTAAAGTGGAATCCGAACCACGGTGGAGGCCTGGCATTCCCCACATTCACAAGATGTCTTGTCAGAGGTGAAGGAAGGGTTTGGTAATCAGATAAATCTGTGCCGGGACCGAGGATTGAACCCCGGCCGCCAGCATAGAAGTCTGACACCTTACCCCTATACCACCAGGTCACCTGTATCTTCTAGAATCTAGAGTTAAGTTGGTTTGTAAGTCGTATACAGATTTAATCAGTTGGCTAAGTATTAAAAATCATATAAGTACCTATTAATTTTGTTCTTTGGGAATTCTAATAGCGCCAAGTGTTTACTCAAATATAAATGAGACATTTTACATGCAGGGTACTGTTTTTTGGGGTGATTCCACTATTCATTTAAAAACAGGCGGTAACACACTGGTTTTTAACCAAGTGCTGTCAAAGGTATTTATTTTTGTATTCAGAGACAATAATAATTCAAATTAAAAATGCTAGGACGAGAAACATCATCGTTGAGTTTTATTTTTTTGAAAAATTCTATTTACAGTTTGTATTTGCCAAATGTTTTATGCACACGTGCAATGAAAAATTAAAACTTTTATTTAATATGTTATGTAAAAAGTTAATAAAAGGTCACATAAAAAATGACCTAGTATTATGCATAGTGATCAAAGCAGTGAAGCTAAGAAATAAATATTGTGTTAATTTATCATTTTTTACCGGGCAGTATGCATAATAAATACTCCATACTCTCTGGGAAATATGATTTTTTAATAATATTTTTTATTTAATAATCTGTAATAGTTGGTATTTCCTATACAAAAACAATAAAATTAATTAGTTTAGGTTAGTTAGATTGTTAAATTTTTTGGCACGTGATCGGATGTTCATTGTTCTCACCCTGCCATTGAAGTAGTACTGCACTTGTTTTTCACATAGTCCGAAAAGCATGGACATTATGCATACGGCCCGGTAAAAATATAAATTAACAAATATTTATCACTCTGATTGCTTTAGTCACATGCATAATGCCAGATCATTTTTATATTGACCTGGTTAATCAATTCGCCCTTAACATATAAAAAGGGAAGAAAGTACCAAGTGATTTTTTGTTACATAATATATTTCTTGATATTATTTATTTTTGGTTCCTAGAGTGGTTTTACTTTTAATGCTACGTATGATTAAAACTTTTATACTGAAGTTTTGCATTAAATACCTAATTAGCAATTAAATTTCTAAATTATTTATACAATATTAAAATTAGTTTGTATTTTAGTTTAAAATGTATTTATGTTTCTGTATGAATAAAGTTTTTCTTGATATTAATATTTGTTTCTTGAAATTCACGATGAAACAAATGTTCTTTTAGGTACAATATTAAAAGTAGTTTTTATTTTAGTTTAAAATTTATTTATGTTTCTGTATAAATGGAGTTCTTCTTGATACTAATATTTGTTTCTTGAAATTCACGATGAAACAAATGTTCTTTTAGGTATTATTGACTTGACATTACCTTTAATAATTTACAATGAAAGTATAATTTTAATAAGTAGTTTTGTGTTAAAACTCTTCTCTATATTTATTATTTTTCCTTTTTCTACTGTACTCATTTCTATTTTTTTTTTTTTTTAGAATATATACAACATATACACATTAAAAAAATGGTGTGTGTACTTATGTACGCGCGTGAGAAGTATACTTCTTTGGCATCATTAAATAATTTTATTTCTTTATTTTGTAAATATTAAATAACCAATAATAAATATTTAACAATAATAATTTAATAATATTTAGTATTAATTATGTTAAATAATAAAATTTTAATTTATATAAATAAATAATACATACGGATAGTTAACCTCAATTATATTGGAGCACTTGAAAAGGTCTATAAGCACAATTTTTTTCACTAATATTTACGAATAGTAAATAATATTAATCAAAATATTCAATTTAAATCACTACTGAATATAATTTATTAGCACATATATAATTCGCATTTATGAAACTAAAACACGTGTTGTGAATGTAGAAACTAGAAACATGTGGATAAATATTATATATATGAAAACAGTGATCAGAGGCGACGAGCGTACCAACATGCGCGACTAACAGAGGTTCTATTTCCATTTTGTTCGTAGCTTTTTTTTTTCGAGACTTAATGAGCGGTTTAGCTTCAACCTGCTACTTTTGTGTTACAGTGATGCGCGCGCATCTTAAAATTTCACTCTCATCATTTTTTCATAACGCGCCTAAAGAAGTATAACTTCAAAAACTGTCGTCTCTTTGATAGAATTTTGGTCTTGTTTTTTACTAAAAAAAAACTGGTCACGATGATTAAGTCATATACCCCATTTAAGCCTCCATGAAAAAACAATCTAAGTAACTAATGTTTTCATAATCTTAAGTTATGTTACTGTTGATTAGATCATATTTGTTTGGTTAAATTAAAGCTTCACACTCTTGCCAGCCTATTACTTATTACCTTATGTTTAAATTGATAATTTAATAAGTCATTGAATTGGGATCTGACCCATTCTTATAAATCAAACACTAAAGAGCTTAATTAAATGAGGAGTATACTATATTATGAGCTATTATATTATTATTATTAGCACCGTGTCTTACTACCCGTTCGGGTTATACGCACTTACGCTAATGTGTAATGGTAGGGTGAATTGTGAGATGAAATGAAGGACCTACAGTTTAACGTGGAATCCGAACCACGGTGGAGGCCTGGCATTCCCCACATTAACAAGATATCTTGTCAGAGGTGAAGGAAGGGTTTGGAAATTAGATAAATCTGTGCCGGGATCGAGGATTGAACCCCGGCGCCAGCACAGAAGTCTGACACCTTACCCCTAGACCACCAGGTCACCCATTATGAGCTATTAATCATAGAGGTATCTTTAGTGAATTTTGATCAAACGTTTAATTTAAAACATTAATTAGAGTTTTAAATTTGGTACATATAAAATAATATCTCAATAATAATTGATTTCAATGCTTATTTATAACTCATAAAATTAAGTAGGTCATAACCAGTATTAATCATTCAGAAGAGCAATCAAAACAATATTATGATTAATATAGTTTTCATTCAACATCAAACGGATGTCATTTGATTAGCTTTCAATTCATAATAAGTCTTCAACGTTTTAAAATTCTTATAGTTACTATAATGTGTTTAAAATTAAATCCCTGAATTGTCTGGAAACATATTATATTTCGAAGAGTAATCAAATCTTTTAGAATAATAAATAATGGCTTAAGATTAAGTAAAGTTAATTAGTAAAAGTATTTTTTATATTTGGAAAGGGATTCAAAAATTGTACTAAGAGTATATATCTTAAGGTTTATTTCTTTAAATGAACAATATTTTCTTAGAGTGAAGTTTAAAAAAAATATGCAAATTAACTTGAGCCTAGCTTGGATATCCTTGAATGCTTTGTGTGTGTGTGTGTGTGATTTTGAGAGGTAGCAGCTCTTGGAAAATTATATATATATGTGTGTGTGTGTGTGTGGACAGTATCAATATAGTATAAATATACATATTTGACAGTGCATATATGTATATATATATATTTGACTATATATATATATATATTTTGACAGTAATATATATTTTTTGACAGTATAATATATATATATATATATATATATATATATTGACAGTATATATATATATATGACAGTATATATATATATATGACAGTATATATATATATATAAAAATAAAGTATGTATATATAAAATTAAAAAGTAACTGCTTGGTTTTTATTTGAATTAAATTTATATTTTGATGAATTTTCTATAATTATTATCTATGTTAGGATACTATATGTAAAGTTTATTTTGATAAAATGAGATCCCCCATACTGGGACACTTTAAATAAAGTGATATAATACCTATTAATAAGTAATAATGTTCCATCATCACCCATCTACGGTGTAACAATACAAGAGTTGTATTTTACAATCGAAGCCCCACCCAAACCGATGCTGCACAGACTATCGTCCAATTCATACTACCCACTCCAAGAAACGCCAAGATTTATTCAAATCGCCTACAATAGTATTCTTCACTATTGTAGTTCCATGTCGCTTCTAGCAATATACAAACAATATTATTCAATGTAATTCGCTATCAACTCTCTACAGTGTAAACTGTTCATATACGTACCCTCTGGATAAACTGGCTTGCACAGCCTAGTAACCTGGCTGACTTCAGAACGTCCTAAATCGAGGAACGGGGCAACTTTGCCTTGGTGTATCAGCACTTGATGTTCCGACCGGCCCGGTTTAGACATAACTGATGGGCGATTTTCTGCACACCTGGCGAAGAGTGCACGTGGACATGGCTGCCCTATTTCGGATGGTTTGATCAACCATCACCTGATCTCTGACGTCAGCAGCCAAGCAGTTAAAAATATTTTTGACAACAAACCCAGAGTATCGTCAATACGGAGCGGGATGACCAATCAGCGACCAACAAGCACGTTGGCCTACGTGAGAAAAACAGCGCGATCCTCCCAAATTGTTACGTCATCGACTTAGTTTGAATTATTATTCCCCCCTATCATAACTACGCAGTAAGACCACTATATATTATGAACGTGTGGAAGATGTAAGCTGACTATTGAACTCGCATAATCGAGGATGGACCTCTGTTATATTTATTATATTAGACTATTGAATTCGGCACCATCTAGGATGGACCTCTGTAATATTATTTATGATGTACTTTGAAATCGACGCCATAATGGACGGACTGCGTATTATTATTTTAATCGTTAGGAACGACTTCCAATAATCTGGACACTGTGAAAGAAAGTTATAATACTCTGTTCATTTTTATAGTTTTTCGTAAAAGTTTGCATATGGAACTTTAACAAATAAAATTTTATAAGATAGGTCAGAATTTGATAAGAAGGGACGTAAAATTGTAACAACTAGACAACGACTTGAAGATGTCGGACCCCCCCCAATGTGTCTACGGACAAAAAAAGACGAACTACAGGAGATGGGATAACCGACAGATGAAAAGACAGTTCAAATAAAGGGCACAAACAGAAACCGACTCACAAACACGATAAACTTTTGCCAATATTTATATGTACATTCACAAGGACTAAATAACTTAAAAAATATTCCAAGAAAATTCTAAACCCACACAAAAGTAAAAATAGAGCATTACATTCAATCCCAAAATTACATACTCCAATGCCATAGGTCCAGAGATTTGGCCATTTAAGAAAAATTGGGCCCAATAATCCAAGGTGCGTTAATCCCTGGCCTCTCATTTGACCACAACTCCCCGGGGAAAGAAACCACCCCCCCTGCTAAATGCACAAATTCCCGGGAGGACCACACTCCCCAACTACCGAAATGCCCAGTCCCAAAAAAGTAATAAAAAAAAAATTGAAAAAAGCAAAAAATATGAAAAAACCAGCCACCACCCCTCCAAAAATGACTTTCCCCCACTAGCAACCAAGACTACCCCAACCCACACAACACAATCCTGCACCTCATTGAATTCTTGGGAACAAAAGGCGGCCTGCAACAACCTAAAGGGAAAAAAACCGGAAAAAAATGCTTCATTTGACCTTAAAAAATTATTAGATACTTAAGAACTAAACTTATGGGGATTTCAAAGACACCTCAAAACATACATAACAAAATCAGCCGGCCCCCGGGAAAAATTGAAAAAACTCAGTCATCTTTAAGCAGCGACTGACTTTTACTTTAGCCCAATGATACAAACCCCACAAATTTTTAGAAGAAAAACACTCTCAGAATACTAAATAAACGCGAACGGAATCCTCCAAAAAAAACAGGAATTCGAAGACCTATTTCAAAACATATGGAAAAACCCGGACTTGTATGCGGACCCACCTAAAACCTACAAAGGGCTTCCCCAAAACGGGATATAATATATACAGAAGACGGGTTACACCGGGAGGGGGGGGGGTACAGCAGTCCCATAAAGAGCTCCCTCCCACACTATGAAACGACATCGGGGACACAAAAAACCTGGGGGCCACTGGGGTAACTGTCAACACCAAAAACGGAACATAAACTTTTTTTCCACCTACAACCCCAACCAAGAGTTAAAAAACCACCTGGATTATCACTGCAGAAAACAATTTCCTAATAGGGGGGATTTAACAAAAAATCACTAGGAATACCCGGCTACAAATAAAAATGGGCGAAAAGAAAAGACGCAACGGATGCAACTACAACAAATAGTCCAGAATCCCCGGACATTTTACCCTGGCAATCCCCTTCATGACCGACGTCCTGGACTTATTACAAAACAACTTAAAAAAACCATGGGAACCTTTAAGGGTGTTAAAAGAACTCGATTCACCAAAACCCCTTTACCGGGGAAGGGGACATCGACACTGAACATCAGACCAACTGGCACGGCCGATACAAAGACAACAACGGGAAAAAGTTCAAAGAAGAACTCGGGAAAAACGACCGGGAAACCTAGAAATAGAAACAAAAGGGGCGTTGAGCCGCCTTTGAATCAAACAAATACAATACAAGAAGTTTTAAAAACAAAACACAGGCCCTCCCAAAAACAGAAAAACAAAAGGATTGACCACCCCAACCCAACCTCTATAGCAAAAAAAAGAGAAGACGTAGGGTTTGGCAGAGGGCTACGGACCCAAAAGAAAGAATAGGTCAACAGTAAAGGCCAGGTTAGAAAACTGTCAACAACATTAAAAAACCGAGGAAGACTTTTCATAGACACTACGACCAACCAACAAAACCCGTGGACTTTGAAAAAAATCTTAAAAAGGGAAACTGCGAGAAGAGCGGAAACCCACCCATACAGGGCAGAAAGGGAATGGCCATACTAACATCGAAAGGTAACGCATAGGGGCAACACTAAAACAAAAATTTCGACCCAATCCGGGCGGGAGCTTAAACAGAGACATTATCAGGGAGTAAACGCCTATTTTACAGACAAATGGGCGACATACCCCCCCATCACAAAGGAACTCCAACAGCTATCGAAAACTTCGGGCAAAAAGGGACCGGTAAGATGGCATCAAAATGAAAGTTAAAAAAACTACCTCACAATGCAAAGCACTGCTTACCCAAATATTCAAAACGACCCTTTAAATTACACTACTTCCCAAAATTTTTTGGAAAAAGGGGCCAAAATCATCAGCATCCCAAAACCAGGGAAAATGGGATCTTCCCTCAGAACAAAAGACAAACACCGCTCAATACACCCTAAACTTTAGAATCCCCGAATAAATAACTGCAACAACCACAGAGATGAACGAAATAATCCCCCCATCTACAGTTTTGGGTTCAAGAAATTCACTCCAATCCATCCGTACAAATTCAAGGGATGCCACCCATAGCTTCAAAAACGCGAATACATGCTCGCCATATTCTTTGGGCGCGAGAAGGGCCCCTTCGACAAGGGGTGGCCTATGGACTGCTATACAAACTGATACAATACGACTTTTCCCCCAAGAGACATAATGCCATTAAAAGTACTTTGAAACAGGAGTTTCAGGGCCTATTGGGGGTCACTTTTCCCAGAGGGGAAAGAAATCAGGGGTACCGCAAGGTTTTGGCTTTGGGTCCCTACCTTTTCAATTTATGTTTCTGATAACCAACACCCCCAAAATACAGTGAGAATTGCGGACGATACACTAATTTATACAAAAGACCGGAATATATACTACGCGACACTACCCCAACGATCTAACAACACTGAGACCGGGGTCCAAAAATGGCGAGTGAAAATCAACACTGCGAATCCACGGGTAGGTGGTGGCTAAAAGGAGACAATTTCCCCCAAAAACTTCACTATTTTTTAAAAGGGCATACCCTTCGAAAAAGAGGCAAAATATCTGGAATAACTATAGATGGAACTACCTGGGGGAAACAATTACAAAAAAAGAAAAAGCAACCGCGCTTTTCATACAGCTTTTTCCTCTCTTCAAAAGGGGGCCCCAAATGATCAGCCAAATCCAAGATAACCCTTTTTCAAATGTTTATCCACCCCTCACCTCTACGGCTGGTAGGTTGGGGGTACGCGCCCAAAAAACCTCAAAAAGCTACAAACAGTGCAGAACAAGATATAAGGCTCATAACCGGGGAAAAGCATTAGAACAAGAATAACCCCTCCATGTTAGCCAATGCAAACCACTCGATGTGTTATTCAAAGAAAGAAGGGAAAAAATTTTTACAAAAAGTTACACAAAAAAACCATTTATACGTGCACTTGGGGAACTAAATCCCCACGACCAAAAACCATCAAACCCCAAGGTGGAATAGGAGGGAAAAGAGAAAAAGGGAAATCATCCACACCTTCAATTCAATTTCATCAAGTGTATATTTTGACAATCAAACATTGTTTCCTTTTCAGATAATCATCACAAACTCACAAAAATCACCCATCTTTCGCTAGAATATATTTTACAAAATTCATATTTTTCAACCCCCATTTTCCATGAGGATGGGGTACGACTGCCTGTAACTCACAAAACAATACAGCCCCTTTTACGGGGACAGCTTTGGGGCTTCGCCAAGGTGGATATCTTGTGTCGGGCTACAAACCAAATCAAACGTGTCTTTTTACAATTAAATCAAGGTCCCCCGTCATTTAAAAATTAAGTTCAGCAACGAGGTAAGGGTCTGTGAAAAAAAACCGTAACTCGCATATCAAATCAGCCAAAACTTCCAATGTTGTCAAAGTCTAAAATTTGGGAAATGGGGGGGTTGGGGCAACAGGGGAAACCCCTTAAACTGACATTAACTCAGCATAAACGGGATGACCTCTGTTATATTTATTTTTATTGACTATTGTTTTTGGCCCATCTGGATGGCCTCTGTAATATTTATTTAGATTATTTTGAAACGCGCCCTAAGGCGGACGGGTTATTTAATTTAATATTGTTATAGTAGAGATAGGCTGATATTTGTTTATTAAGTATGGGCATTATTTAATACTATTTAAAACTAAAAGTAACTTCAGTTTCGTGTCGCCACTTGAGGGCTTGTTTCTTAAAGATGTTTTTAAATTCTCAATGTTTGCTGTTCTAACTTAACGAAATGTCAATTGAATATATTAAAATTATCTATTTTAATACTCTGGATATATTAACTATCCTAGCTTTTGTTGTTGTACATTTAAAATCATTTATATACATTTCAATATTTTGTGTAACGTAAATTTGACTATTCTTCGCATATATTTATATCTTAAATGTGGCAAACTTCTAAATGTTCTTTAATTTTGTTCAGTATTTGATTAATGCCGATTCAAGTAGTCCCGCGTGAGTTTACATTAGGTTTGAGGTGTGAAACTCTCGTACTAGTTAACGTAATGTTTGTAGGATAAATGTATATTGTAGTACTTGAAGGTACTTTCGTTTTGTGTAAAATTTGAATACTCTCGTGATATTTAAAGTTAAAGTATGGATTTTAAAGATAAAACTTTAAATTGCCATTAATATTATAAAACTTTAAATTGCCATTAATATTATTCTAGTGACACATGTGCTATGCACATTGATAGCTAAATAATAATTATTACTAATGTGGTTCTAGTGTACCGTGTCATTGATGATTACACACTAACTCAAAAAGATTAGTTTAAAGAGTTATCTATATTTAGATCACACCAAAATTACTATTGAATTATGATATTTTCGGACTTGTATCGAAAACAACGTATTATTCCTTACTGCTGTTAAGAACTTTGAACTTCCACAAGTGGATGTAGTTTCAATATACTGACGAGCATCCTTTATATAGGCAACCTAACATCTTAGAGCGCTTCAAACATTGTATAGTATGAAGGGGTTAACACTTGCTAGGTAAATATATGCATTCGTCTTCCATTTATTTTGTATCTGCTTGGACAATACAATCCATTTATGATAAAGTAACTGATACAACTAAGTAAGGCATGGTAAGTGCCAAGACCACTTACAAAACGTATTGAGTTGACAGGTAGTCTCAAAATTTTACTTTTGACGATTAGAAGGGAAGTTTTTTTTTTCATTTTTATTTGTTGTTTATGTTTCTTCTTAGAGTGATTATTTAATAAATATTAAGTTTTTTTTTAAAATACCTCAATTAATTTTTGTATTAATCCAAAGTAAAATTCTCCGTTAATAAAAAAATGTAATGAAAAATTCAACGTTAATATAAGGATATAATGAAAAATTCAACGTTAATAGCTTATTTTTACCGGGATATTTAACGTGAACAATCTAAGCACATAGATTATATCAGCAAACGACTTAAATGCTTATCTAATATAGACCTAATATAATACACTTACATCTATTTATTTTATAGCACCGCTTCTTACTACCTGTTCAGGCTATACGCATATGTTCTAATTATGTCAATTAGTTATGGATGAGGAAGGTTGAATAAAGGAGGTGTACCCGTATTCGCGCGGAGTGAGATTGTAAAAACATTTAGGAAAATCTACCCTTAGTACACTTGACCGGAATTCATACCCTGATCTCCCTCTCATTGGAAGCACTCACATATAGCACAAAGGTATATCTTCTAAAATCTGAAACTATCCTTTCTGTTGAAAAATTGACTAAATCTTTCCAGAGTACTGGGACGATTTGAAAACGTCCTGAAATACATCGTTATTTAAGAAGGGGTTTGTTATTTAAAAATATTGTTCATGTCAAACCCGTTCGGGTTATACGCTTTAAGTACTAATTACGCTAATGGATTAGGAATCGGGAAGGTTTAATTAAAGGAAGTGAACCCACATTTGCGTGGAGGGAGAGTGGAAAACCATTTAGGAACCCCCCCCCCCCCCAGTTCACCCGACCGAGATTCGAATCTCGATCTCCCCGTCCTCAGCAGTCGAGCTCAACACGACAAGTGCGTTAGCCAACTACGCCACCGAGGCGGGTTGCCTGTAATGGATTAAGAAACTTTCATATTAAGTTTTCCAGTTTTAAAACAATTAATTAAATTAGGTAATCTTCAATGTAATTTTGAACGAAATGTCTCAGTTCTGAGATCAAAGTAAAAGGTTAAAAACATAGAGTCAATTTTAATGGGTCAAAACAGAGCTTTATATGATAAGTTGAGGATTTTTTTTAGTGGTTTTGGTGCTTCTGAACTATCATTTTTGTAAGACTTATAGCAATTTGAGGATATTTCCTTACAAGTAGACAGTGTTCTTAAATGTAATCTGCTTTCATTTGATTGAATTATTGAAACAAATCAAGAACAATAATTTATCCAAGAAATTCTATTCAATATAATTATTCAAGAATACATTAAAAAAAATTGTCCCTCTATTAAAAGGTCGATACAACATGAATAGCATATGCAACTACTAGCTGGAGTACAATATAAACAGCTAATATAAATTTAATGTAGTGGCTTTAAAGTGGGGCTGTAGGGAACGCGAGAAAAGACTCTCTGTTTGCAGTTTTTATAGCAACATATTTTGTTGATCAAAATAAATAAAATATTGCTTCTATACAAACATAAGAGTCCAATTTCTCCAAATGGTGCTATGAATTTTTTTTAAATATTTGTCAAGGGTGTCTTGGAATTGAATGACAACTTTTTATCTTCGTTTAAAAAGTTGATCATTTAATACCACTTTGCTCATGAAAGATATTCAACAAATGTTGACGTCACCCACCATGTGAACAAAATTAAATTCTTTGTTTCTATAGAAGGAATGTTTGATTTACATTGACAAAAAAAAATTCCCTATAAAAACTGCCAAAATACTGGTATATTATCTATTTACCTACATTCCCACCTTCGCATTAGGGACCAGATATGATTTATAGTTTTAGATGAGTGCCTGGATAAAAATAAATCATAAACGTTTGGTATACTCTCTTAAACTTTGGAAATCTGTAAAAAATAGTTAAGATTCAATGTAGATTAAATCTATATACAAAAAATCCATACAGATTATTGAGTAGCTAAAAATTTGTCTAACAATTTTAATTGTAAAAAATATAAAATAAAGAAAAACGATTATGCCCAAGATAAAGAATTTTTTTAATGTTTGGCACTTATTTATGGGTTTGTGGGTTTACAAATTTAAGGTTTTCTCAGAAAGTAATTTAATAGGTAGGTAGTAATTCTTATGTACCCGTTGAAAGAGAATTAGGAGATTAATATATTTGTTGTTCAAAAACATTATATTATATTTAGTGAAAAGTACCATATATAATATTAAGTACGTACATCATTTTGAGATATAGACAGTTTTATTTGCAGAAAAAGCAGTGTTATTAAAATGAATGTTGGTCTTGATATATTAGTTTCGAATGAAGCTATTTATCTCTATTAAATTAACTATTATATTAGGTATAATTTTATTCTTGTTTTTATTATTTCTTGATAACTATTGACTATGAATTTAAACTGATCAATTGATTCAATTTAATTTTTATCTTAGATTCTGATCCCAGATTAAAATTGACATTTTTTTTTCAATATAAATGTTCTCATTGAGAATAATATTATTATGTATAGTAAAACTAATAAAACTCGAAATTAATACAATGTTTTGTTACTTTATTAATTGTCTACTGACGTAGTTTTATATATTATATCTTTTAGATTTATTTCACCTTAGTGCTGGTAAGAATGTGTGTATAATTTGAATGCAAAACTCAGAATAATCCCCATGTTTATGTAGGCCCCCGAGTACATTTTAACAGCTTGAGCTAACGACGCTTGGTTAACAATCCGTACCAAGTCTAAACCATTTTATTTGACAAGTCCAAATTTATATTTTAAGCGTTTATAATTTTTAAATTTTATCCATCGTAAATGCCGATAGTATTGTCAAATTATGTTAGAATGTTAGGTTAAGAACACTTAAAAATACGTGTTTAATATCTCAAACTTGATCAAATAAAATATCTACATTATTTTTATTATATTATCAGCAATGATATGATTTGTCAAAAGTTACTGATAGAAAACTTATTTGACGTATGCATATACGAAAGTAACTTTATCAGGGTTTGTAACTACCCACACTGTGCTTCCTATTATAATGATCCAATATAGCTATATTATTTAAAGATATTCTTATCATTTGAAAAAGTTAATTTTAGCAAGGCTTCTTAAAATTCATATTCTTAACTAAATTTATTTATATTAAATCTGGATCATTTAAATAAATTAGTGACAAATTCTGACTTTCTTCTTCTTCTTCTTCATTCAACAACCTGAAGGTTGGTTTGATGTGATTTATATCCATCCTGTGCTGGGCATGCACTAAGTCCTTCGGCTGGTTAGTGCCACCTGAACCATCTGGGAGGAATCCCAGGGAATTCGAGAATTGTGGTGGTTCCCCGTTTCCCACACTGAGTTTCTATGAGCTAGTGTGAAAGAGCTTGCCAATCTTACCGGAAAGGTATTTTCACATAACTCCCTGGGTTATTTTATTCCACAGTTGACATAGGACCAACGGCTTTATTTCCCCCCAAAGGAAGTTGTGCTACGGATTTTTATCGCTCAAGAAAAAATGATCTGCTGATTTAGAGCCCACGAACATCGGGTCCCGAGGCAATCATGCCATCTCAAGACCAAGGAGATCGATAATAATAACTTTGAATAGTAAAAATAAATGTAGTTTTTCACACTAATTTACTATAATAGGACTAGTTATTGTATCGATGGAGGAAGGACCTTATCTCACAATTTGAAATGTTAATCTAGTGGTCATGTTATGTGCTATAAATAGCCCTAGAAATGAAATCATTAAGTATATTTGAAATTCAAGAGTTCAATAACGTATTGGATTCAATATTATGTTTTTATTTTGAATTGAAATTTGTTTTATATCTCTCTATCTGACTGTGATTCAGACCTAACATGATTATAAAACAATTTTAACAAACAAATTCCAGACCATTAATTTAGAACTTAATTTGGTATATATAAATGTTACAATGGATGCTTTATAGCAAATAAGTTTTACTTGTTAGTTGTTAGAATTTAGCAACATACCATTTCCTGTTATTATTTTCTTTAATACTAATAATATTTTACAAAATTTGGATTCTAAATTCCAGATTAGAGACTTTGTATTCGTAGTAAAATGAAAAGTCAGAATTGAAGTTCAGAATCTGAGCAAACTTTATATATATATATATATATATGTTATATATAGTTATTGATGGCTGTATGATAAATGCTTTAAATTAATTTTTTGCTCAATGTTGGATTCTCTACATTTATTTTTGATCTGCTTTAAAAGGTCATTTCTGTGGCAATTTGTCACTGAGAATCTTTCAGATCTGATTACAATGTGTGTGTGTGTGTGTGTGTGTGTGTGTGCGTGGTGTGTGTTGTTTTGTGGTGTGTGCGTGTGTGGAGTTTTGTCCATAGAACTGGAACAGTACCTTCTCAGCTGAAGCTCTGTAAGCACCGCAGTCTGAACCGACTCTCGATCCCTTCTCTATCCCTGACCCTCCAGTGAGAATACACCTTAATCCAATGTTAGATACGCTATTGTAGTATCGTGTTGCGAGGATAGCGGCAGACTTACTGGACCACACACGTCGACAAGGAGCTGGGCAGACACTTGAGATGAGAAAGAGAGGTGAGGGGAGAAGACAGAGAGAGAGAGAAAGTTTCAGAGATTCTTTTCCTTTTACACTGCGGCGACTGTAGGCTACAATAATTGGAATGTTTAGGTTCACATTAATTTGACAAATGCATTCACTTACGACGAGATTTTTTTTTTTCAAACATAATATTTGAACAGGTACACTTGACCTCAGGGTTATTTGTGTTGCGTCACTCGTCACTCTACCGACCGTCGGTGTTAGAAGAGTGGTTAGAACTCCTGAGTTCAGAAAACTAGGACTTTGATCATGAGCAGATGCTTTGTGTGCTTTTTTAATCTCAAGACAAACCACAAGAAATACACTGGTTGGGCAACACTACCTTTCTATTAACAGTCTCTAAGTTTCAATAAATTTAAAATGACCCATTTATGTTTTTAAAAAGTTTGAAATATATTTTACATATTTACACAATCAATCCTATAGTCATTTTTTCTAAATCACTGTGTCTTACTAAATGGTTCAGGTTATACGTATATATGATAAATACTCTAATGGAGTAGGAATGAGGAAGGAAGCATTTTAGAGGTAATATACATACATTTAAGTTGAAGAAGGGTGGAAAAACATTTAGAAAAAAGTAACCTCAGTAGACCCGACTGGGATGCGAACACCGATATCTCTGTCACTGACAGACAAGTATAACACGAGAGTGACACCATAAACGATTCTCCAGTGAAGAGGGTCGCCATATTTATTATTTGCTATTACATATGGGTGTGCTAAAGGTCAATTTTAAAATTTTCAACTTTACACTTTATAGAAAGAGGAAAGCTTAGAGCAATACACAAAATTCAATTAATTTTTACTGATATTTCGAAATTTATTTATGATTACGTTATAGATGTAATTTAATATTACTAGCCTGTGTTCAAGTAATGTTTAGTAGCTCCTCTAAAGACAATTATATTTTGAAATATGTTATTTAGGGAGATATTTCTTATATGTTAATATTTTATGGAAGCCTTCTTCTTCTTCTTTAGAAATGATAGGTACAGAGGAAATCAAAGAAAAGTCCAATTTTAACTCAAATTGAGTTAGTGCTATCATCTGTCAGACAATCATGAAAACTGTATAATCCACTTTAGTTTTATGGCTAAAAGAGGTCTCTTTTATATAAATTAATTGGAAAGAAAATTGCTTTTTTTTATGGGTTTGAGATATAAAAGTTGTTGTGCCGGAAAATGTGTGAAATGTGACTTCCACCCCCCACATTTCCCCTTTCCCCATTTTCTCCTGTACCCTTAAGGTCCTTGGCTGTCCCTGTCGAGTGCAAGCCTAAAACCGCTTTTGTGAGATGGTCGATGGGAGGGTGAAAGGCACGGCGTGGCTTCACAGCCGACTAAAGTATCCTTCCGCGTCAACAAGAACAGATGGATCACGGAAACCATAGATGGCCTAGCTACCGGACAGGTCTTGCGGAAAAATCATACGTTTGGAAATGTCAGTTTTTTTGAGAATGAGTGAAATTTTTATGTTAATATTTTCAACACACCTTCTAAGATAATGTATCAATGTTTTTCATTGTTACATTTTCTTACTTTTTGTTATGAAACTGGCAGTTTTCTGTTGAAAAATTTCAATTATATCGATTTTTGATCACTGTTAAGTTTAAAGAGGAGGTGTGTATTTAGAAAGTATGGCGTAATAAACATATTTATATTCTTGAACAAACCGTTTCCGAAAATAAAATTGCAAAATAATAAAAATTCTTCAAGATAACCGTTTGTTCCGTGATCTGCATTTCCACGCCAAATGAAAAGGGCCAATCGCCTTAAAATGTTTCAAAGATGATAAGATAATTGTGGGTGTTGAAGTCTAAGTGACCCTTTGCTAAACCCTATTATTAATATTACTACTATCACTTATCCTATACCATATAGATCTAATGTACTATTTTTTAGTGACGAGGAAAGTTTATTTATAGGAAATATACTCACATTTGTGTGAAGGGAGAGTGTAAAACCACCCTCTGTCCACCCTACTGGGATTTGAACCCCAATCTTCCCGTCATTGGCAGTCCAATCTAGTGAGTCAGTGAATGGCTTGGACACTTTGAACATTGAACTGAGTAATTTCATTTATATTTTATAAATTTAAGTAAATATATAAAGATACAAGTTTGTAATGTAACATATAACTAAAACAATAGCATATATTTTTTACGGGATGGATTTTTTTTTCAGTATAGCTCGATGGAAAACGAAATAGTCTAGATTTGTATCATATCAGTTTAAAGTATATTTTTAACGTTCCTATGTTGAAAAAGGCTTAATTGACATTATCATTTATTAATGGTGGACGTTTAAATAGTCGTTGGTATCAAATATACACATATACACGTTTATATTATGTTTGCCTTTCTACATTAAATGCTCATTTCTATGTCATACGTACAGTAAGTAATTTGATTTTGATGATCCTTTACACCAGTTGTATTGTTCTATTAAATTAAAGTGTTATAATTAGGATATAATATACTCACGATAAGGATTAATAAAACTTACGGCCTTAAGGTTGGAGTGTAAGGAACGCAAGTTAAGGGCAGTGATTTAGCAGTTTTTATAGCAAAACAATTTTGTATTTATTTTTGCAGAAATAACTTAAAATATTTCTCCAGTAGAGACAGAGAGTTTAATTTTCTTCACATAATGATATCACAGACCAACATTCAGTCATATAAACGAATGTTTCTTCTATTTGGATGGTTTGTTTCAGTTGAGACTGTACGTGGCACGCGTTGAGATTAGAAAGCGGGTTGCACTAGTAATTAATTCATCGGTATGGCGTTTAATGAATGGCGTTCAGAGAATTGCGTTCAATTAACTGATAATTATAAACAAGTTCTGTGTCTTTGGAACACCAATGTCACGAAGTATATAAGTGCAGAGCCACAATTAAAATCTATTTTTTTGTCCTACATGTTGACACAAACCATAAAGTGAACATTGTGAAACACAAAAGTTGCTCTAGGTTTCTCCAAAGGAGAGACAGCTTGAAATCTACCTTTTGAAATAATTCTAAAATATAGTAAAGACTCCTTTAACTTTTTTTCTGTAAGGATTCTTAATGCAACCTCATCAAAATCCAAAATCAAAATCAACCCACCAAAATCTAAGCACAATTTTACAATAACAACTGTCAACT
The DNA here is from genome assembly GCA_039000515.1 of Timema cristinae. Classification (NCBI taxonomy): domain Eukaryota; kingdom Metazoa; phylum Arthropoda; class Insecta; order Phasmatodea; family Timematidae; genus Timema; species Timema cristinae. The sequence continues at coordinate 29,360,381 of JBCFYV010000935.1, forward strand.
CTTTGCTTTAAATTTCTAAAGGGAGAGGTAATTCTTACCCTGACCCCTTTATTGGAATATTTTTGAAATGTTAATTATTTGGTCCATCTTTAGTGTAAGAGCTTTAATTTTTTTTAATGCAAGATTTGGTTGCGTAAAACTTCGAGAATCCCTATCAAAAGTAGGCCTAGTAACTTCTAACCTCTCACCCGCTTCAGTGGCCTAACGGTCTAAGGCGTCACTCTCGTGTTAGACCAGTTTTATGAAGATGGGCAGATTGGAGTTTGAATCCCGGTCGAGTATATTGAGGGTAGGTTTTTTCCTAAATGGTTTGCCCCTCTTCCTCCACCCAAATGTGGGTAGATTACCACTAAAATGCTTTCTTACTCACCCCAACCCTTTTACAGTAATTATATGCGTATAACAAGAACAGGTAGTAAGACATGGCGATTAAAAAATAATAGTTTCTCTTTTTAAACATATACATTTCTATTAGAACGAATCACGGCCGTGTGTGAACCATCGTGTCCCGGTCAAGTCAACGTAGTAGCAATCACAAGTGAATGGAGTCAAGAGCACTGAATGTGTTTAGTACGAGATGTGACTCCTAATGTTACCGTCCAAGAATGTTCCCACGATGGACGAATGTTCATTATCATTACCGGACGCCCTCTCTCGCGTTACAGGTGTTGTTAATGGGAGTTCGTCCTGTACCTTACCAAACAAGGTACACGCATGCGCGCTGGTGTGTATTAAGATTCTGTAGGAAGGGAAAAAAACAACTACAATACATTAGCCCGCAAGCAAGGTATACCAACCAAACAGCCGTCGAATGTTGGTGAAGATAGTGGTAACATTTGCGGATAGAGCGTGTCAAATAGTCATCACAACGAACCCTCCAGCTGTTGATCTCAGTTTTCTAGACCGAGGCCACTGCTTATTTATTAAAGTAGCTCCTCAAATGTTCTCACGAGGATGAATTGATCTAGTTCAAGAACCCAATGTATCCCAGAAAAAGTTGAGAGCACCAGGGATCGAAGCCAAGAACTATGAACACTAGAAAAGTAGGAAAGAACCTTTAAAAATAATACAAACACAATAGTTTTGTGGTCAATACTGATTACATTTTACTTTATAGCTCTAGTATTATTGATCAAAAGTGACAGTTAAAGGTCACATGACTTGACTCAGAAATATATTTAAATTGTTTTAGTAACTTTGATGATTTTATAAAAAAATTATTCTTCATATCTAAATCGGGTTGCAATGATTTAAACTGAGGAGAAGGGAAGTACAAAGATCCAATTGCGTCACACTTTCAATATTAATTAAACTGAGGAAAAGGGAAGTGCAAAGACCCAATTGCGTCACATTTTTAATATTAATTAAACTGAGGAGAATCGAAGTACAAAGATCCAATTGCGTCACATTTTCAATATTAATTAAACTGAGGAGAAGGGAATTACAAAGTCCCAATTGCGTAACATTTTCAATATTAATTAAACTGAGGAGAAGAGAAGTACAAAGATCCAATTGCGTCACATTTTCAATATTAATTAAACTGAGGAGAAGGGAAGTGCAAAGACCCAATTGCGTCACATTTTCAATATTAATTAAACTGAGGAAAAGGGAAGTGCAAAGACCCAATTGCGTCACATTTTTAATATTAATTAAACTGAGGAGAATCGAAGTACAAAGATCCAATTGCGTCACATTTTCAATATTAATTAAACTGAGGAGAAGGGAATTACAAAGTCCCAATTGCGTAACATTTTCAATATTAATTAAACTGAGGAGAATCGAAGTACAAAGATCCAATTGCGTCACATTTTCAATATTAGTAAAGTGCAAACGCATTGGTGGGCACGAAGACAGGGACAAACATTTTGTTTACTGGTGATAGTAAGGTTGAGGATCGAATCCCGGACCAGTGTACCTCTGTGAATCTTACCTAAATTAACTGCCATGTGGCAGTAATCTCTAAATTGTAGACCTATATTTGGTAAAATAAAATATTCCCTCTTTACAGTGACAAAAAGACGGTCTAATGTTTGGGTGTGGTTTCTTGTTCTAGAGCTAATTTAGTTTGTAAGTCGTGTTCTTTCATTTGCTCGCTCAGTGCATGTTAAATACTTCTAATAAAACCATAAAATAAAATAAAAACTTGGGCTTTCACTTTGTTTTACCATACAACGTTTTATAATGTGACATTTTTACACACCATTCTAAAATTAGGAAATCTTTTACTACTCTATCGCACCTGTTCGATGTGAAAGTTGGTATTAATGTTTTGTCAGCTTAACATACTCAACATAAAGCTCGTCTTTGGTTTTATGAGTTTCACTAATGTTTTTTATAGCCAATAAATTAGTTTTTTTAATATGACAGTTTTCCTCTTCTATGTTAAAGTGATTCTCTATTTGAAAAAGTATTCATGTTACAGAACACTGAGCAATTTATGATTTGTTTAGATTAAAATAAAATCTGAGACTTATAAATTTTTTTAACTTATAGATAAATGCCACTTACTTTTATACGTAAGTCAATACACTTTAGTAAAGGTGCCACTTCTCACTTATTGTAGAATTCGTAGAGCCGTTCATTTTAATTAAACAATAATTATTTTAAAGTACATTTTAGAATCACTCCTATTAATTTAATTTATACTATTTACAGTTATCTATATTCAACACTAGCCCACTTCTCCGTAAAAAAATATTGTAAAGAATCCTGTAAAACAAAGCTTCAAATCATCCATCATGTCAATATAAAAACAAAACTTTTTTCACCTATTTTTTTTTAAACACGGTCCTACCATCACTGTATAGCCCCCTCCCTCTTTTTATCCTCCCTCCTATTTTCATCTCATTCCTCTTTCCTCACCCCCCACCCACCCCCACCCCTTCACCAACCCCACTTTCCCTTCAACAACTTTTTTTTTCCAACTACTAAATAATATACTATCGACATTTTTATGAGGAATAAATTAGATTTTCAAAATAAAATATGACCTATGTTACTCGCTGATAATGTAGATTTATATTGGTGAAAGAATTTTTAAAATCGGTCCAGTAGTTTTTGAGTTTATCCATTACAAATTAAAAAAACAAAAATCTAATCTTTCCTCTTTATAATATTAGTATAGATAAAAGTGTGGTTTTATTAAAAAATAGTTTTATACATTTTTAGTGGTGATTATGCATTTTTAACTTCTGTTGGAAATATGTTTGATAGTAATATACATAAAACATCCATGAATATAGGCATACTAATAAACATACTTACCGGTTGGAAATAATTTTAAAAATATATATTTTTGGTTATGCTTAGTAAAATACTCCAAGTTAATCAACAAAAAAGAGGTATGTACTTTTATGAATCCTTACACAGAACAATGTTGATTGAAACAATGATATTTTTGTAATTAAGATTTTAATAATAATATATAGCTTAGGACTACGTCACTACTAATCTGAGGTGATAATTTTATACTAACTTAATTTACCATCCCGTTTGATATTATTCTACTGTTAAAAACTTTCACTGGGTTGTGTCAAACTTTTTTTAAAATAATATCAAAAAATGTATGAATATGTGTATGAAAACTTTTGATACTTTGAGTTAAAAAAGATATGCATATTATATAGCTCATTAATACACTTAGAGATGTTATGTGAGCCCAGTAAATGTATGAATATAAAATTTCAAACTCAAACCAAATAATTCTTGTAGTGGTACACGTAAATACAGTCGTACTTTTTATATTATCACTACACCCCATTCCCCATTATAAAAAGGGGGACATACATTAAGGTGGAGATGTAGGGGACGTGAGAAAAGGTCGGGTTTTTTTTCATTTTTTATAGCAACACTTTTTTTTTCAAAAATAACAAAAAGATTACTTCAGTACAGACATAAATTTTAGGTTTCCTCATATGGTGAGCTTAATAGTTCCTGAATATCTGTCATGAACATAGTGGCAATAGATGAGAAACTTTTCAAATGAAGAGAAAAAGTTGTCATTAAATTTAAGGACACCCTTGACAGATATTCAATAACTGTTGAGCTCACTATGTGGAGAAAAATAAACTTTATGTTTGCTCTGTAGCAATATATTATTTATTTTGAACAAAAAATGTTGTTCTATAAAAACTGCAAAAACCCTTATTTATCTCGAGTTCCTTACATACCCTCCTTAATAGACCAACCCTTATTTTTTTGACTTGAACATCTCCTAAAATAAAATTACAAGAATAACACAAAACAGTTCAACTAAGAAGATTAATATGATCTATTTACTTTAATTTGAAAAGTCAAAAATATTTGGCTAAACTTAATTTGTATATACTAAAGATATTTCAGAAGTAGTTTTTTACCATCCTCTCGAGACCTAGGTGTGGGTCTATGACTCGAGAGGCTGGGTTTCGATCTTTAAATAGACATACCAGAAACCCTCTTCTTCTCTATCCCACTGTAATGTGATTTCCTATCCTATTCTAAGAATTTTTTAACTAAACCTAAATATCAATTTCTAAATTTTGTTTCTTTTGAAAAATAGTTAAATAAACTGAAACTCCTTTTAATTACAAATGATTATTAAAGATTCTAATGGGTCTACATATATCACGATGGATTTTTCACAAAAAACATTATTTCACTTGTTTGATAAATATTAAATAACGAACAGAATATTTAATATAATTTCACAAAGTGTATTTTCTAGGAAATCTGGTGTTGGCAAACCCTTTTAATGAACACCAGTGCGTGTGCTTTAAGAAATGTGGTGTTTACAGCCCTTTTTATAAACACCAATGCGTGTGCTCTAAGAAATGTGGTGTTTACAGCCCTTTTTATAAATACCAATGCGTGGGCTCTAAGAAATGTGTTTTCAGGCCTTTTTATGAATACCAGTGTGTGGACTATAAGAAATGTGGTGTTTACAGCAGTTTTTAAGAACACCAATACGTGGACTCTAAGAAATTGGGGTGCTTACAGCCCTTTTTATGAACACCAATACGTGGACTCTAAGAAATGGGGTGCTTACAGCCCTTTTTAAGAACATCAATACGTGGACTATAAGAAATGTGGTGTTTACAGCTTTTTTTATGAACACCAATGCGTGTATTTTTACAAGTTACTAAAATTATTTTTACGTATTCACACGTCAAGACATGTGATCTGAAACTTTCACTTTTAATAGATAGTAACAATAAATATGAAATAATACTAATTTTAAAGTAAAATGTCATAAATGTCAACAACAAAACAAACACTTTATGCTTTCTAAGCGTTCAGTCCACTTAGGTTGCCGCATTGTCTAAGGTGTCACTTTTGTAATATACTGAAGTTCCGATAATGGTGAGATTGGGGTTCAAATCCCTCTAGGGTGTACTGAGGTATGTTTTTTCCTAAATGGCTTTCAACTCTATCTCTATGCAAATGCCGGTACACTTAATCTATATTCAAGATTCCTCATACCTAACATTAGCTTAATTAGTATATATGCCTTAGCCCGGTGATATTAATATACCTAATAATAAAGTAATCTAAAAGTTACTTCTTATCAAAATCCTACCATATATACTGCTGTATATGAATGAATCATACAGTACATGTGTTTCGATACATCTATACTGCGTTTGAGCGGTTTGTATCCTCTGCCTTGGTAATCACCTTTAATCAAAGTATGTGTTTTAAGCTGTACAAAAGTACGCGGGACTGATCCTTCCACATTCTGACCAATCATGGGCGGGCATCGCCCAGGCTTTGTGGGTAGACCAAGTCTCATGCTTTTTTATCCTAAGGGTCGTTCCATGAAACTTGCGAGTTATACCTTTATCTGTGTAGAAATATGATTTATCTATATTTTACTTTCTTACGTATGGAGAAAGTATTGAAACCATGAAAACTTTCGGCCTCAAGATCAAATTGGGTTTTACAATCCTGTCTGTCCCTCTTTCTGTCTGTATCTGTGACTACGACCGAAACTGGTTGGTGGATTTCATTCAGACTTGATCTTTTAGTAATTTATAGGCATGCCTCAAATAGTGCATCCCTAAAATTAAGGATAGTTTAATAATGGATGGTTTTTGAAAATCCGAAAAATTTCGGAAGTGGTTCCAATGTTTTTAAAATGTATAGCCTATCTGTGGAATCTTTTACATGATAAATAACACTGTACTTGTTTCTGAGAGAAGAATTGATCTTAGTATAGTTAACTATTGATTGATTTTTGAGAATATGAAATATTTATAAAAGGGCTTCGACGTTATTGTTCAAAATGAATTTCTATGGATTGCTTTAAATGAAAATTAAGATACTTCTTTTTTAAATATTCTTATAAAGTTAGTTTACCTACGAATGATGTTTGGAAGTTTTAAAGGTTTTAAACATGGCCATAAATATTTTTGTCTAAATTTACATCTGAAGAGTGGAGGACAAAATATTTAATGGTGGGATACTGATAGCCGATTTTTTAAATATGTGTTCATAATTACAATTTATTCTATTAAAAAATATGTACGAGTGTGTTGTATTATTTATTCTTAATTTATCTCAATACTTCGGAAAGAGAAGTATTGTGATATTAAGAAAAATTTAGCTTTAGATTTTAAATGTTGACGTTCCATGAACCCCTGAGACTGAAAAGGTGTTTTTCGCGATACCGTCTGTCTGTCTACTTGTCTATATCTCTATCTAGAGCCAAAACCATTTTACCTAGCAGGCTATTTTGGAAATATTCCCCTGTGTACACCTGACTGTGATTCGAACCCAGATCTTCCTGTCATCAGCAGTATAGTCTAGTGTGAGAGTGATGCCTTAGACCACGCGTCCGTAAAAGCAGATAACATTCAAAACAGCAGATCCAAACCTTTGTTTTTTTAGAAGGGGCAAGGGGTTACCTAAGGTGGCTCTTGATGAAGTGACCCAACAGGAAACGTCCATGAAATAATTTTCTAGTTTAAAATTCCCCTTGGAGTAATTTAAAATGTTGTTAATTTAAACATAATTGGGATTGTAGATGTTATTAATTCTATAAGACGCCAATAATATACGTGCCTAGACATTTAGGTGAGACAAAAATACAGTTATTAAAGCTACTTTGAGCCCTCAACCCACTTCCCCTCTCCTACCAATCTTGGTAAAGTCCTATCTCCAAATAATAAGTAATACATATTCTGTGGTGCTCCCCACCTATAATTCTCTGTGTCCGCCACTGAGTAGTGCAACACTTTCCCCATCTCAGAGCAACATTCCTGACATTCGACAGTAATGGCAGCAGGTCGAGAGATCAAGATGTCTCTTAGTAATTGCTAGGGTCTTACTTTTAACTATATTTTATAATACTGTATATATATATATATATATATACACTGAGTTAAGATCGAATGCAAACACAACTCTTTGCGTTGTATTATTTTCCCATTCACCGTCACCGTGCCTTACAACCCCGGTCGGTCTATACGCTCATCATCAGCTGTTAACAAGAATATTACATTATCAAAATTCGTAAACGGTATTAATCTAAGCTCGATCACTCTCCCTTCCAAGTCTCAGCGTTTGATCTTTTTAAAAACAGAATTTATCAAAGCATTTAAATTTGCTTTGGCAACTTTTCGGTTTGAAAACTTTTGCATGATTTGCATGATTTCGTTTGGTCAAATTAAGCAAGCGGTGTTGGAAGCATTCAAAGCTGAACGCAAAAAAATAAATTAGGTTGTTAAATTCTGAGATAATCTCAAATTTTATCGTACATTTTTCTAAAATACTTAATTGGATGCAGTTTGATCCACTAGTACTTTCTTTTTATTAGCATTTTATTAAGTGCAATAAATAATTATGCTATAAAATTAAAGTTTAAAATTAAACAAGAATTTCGAATGATATCTTAAAACAGTCAAATCCCTTTGCCTCGTTTCATAAGTTTATTTGATTATCTATCTTTCCCCTCTCCCTTTCTTCCTAAGATAAATATAGTCCTATGCCAACTTTATTGAGTGGCCCATGAATGGTGACTGGGAGAAATATAAACCTTCCTTTTGGTGCACCGCGTATAAACCATCCTAATATATACTCGTAAAATAATTGGTTAGAGTGTTAAGGGAATAATTTATAGGAAACGTACCCGCATTTTCGTGAATGGAGATTGAAAAACTATTTAAGATAAATTCTGAAGGTCTTTAAACCATTAGATATGACTGCTTTACCTAAAATATGTATCCAAGATTAAGTTTCTGTATTATTAACATGACAACTAAATTTATTCCAGTTTAATAGTATTTTCATTTTAAATTTTTTTTTTTTTTGTTAATTTAATGATCATGGTAAAACGTTTTCACGTGTCTCAAATTCACTGTTTCATAAGAAGAATACAGAAAGCCGCGCTACGATTTCTTGTTCGAGCTGTATTACCAAGGTGGAATGGACGGGGACGCGAGAAAAGGCCACTGTTTTAAAAAAATGTTTTGACAACACTTTTTTGACCAAAATAAATAAAATATTGCTCTATCAGTAACATAGAATTTAATTTTATTCATATGGTATAATTTTCAAGAGCATGTGGCATTTAAATGAAGGTAAAAAGTTGTCATTAAATTTAAAGGTGACCTGGCAATCTAGGGGTAAGGTGTCAGACTTCTGTGCTGGCGGCCAGGGTTCAATCCTCGGTCCCAGCACAGATTTATCTGATTACCAAACCCTTCCTTCACCCCTGTCAAGAAGTGTATTAATCACAACTTGTGAATGTGTGGAATGCCAAGGCCCAACCGTGGTTCGGATGCCACGTTAAACTGTCGGTCCTCCATTTCATCTCACAATCACCCTACCATTACACATTAGCGTAAGTGCGTGTAACACGAACGGGTAGTAAGACGCGCTAATAATAATAATAATAATAATAATAATAATAATAATAATAATAATAATAATAATAATAATAATACATCTTTGGCGCATTGAGTCAAACGTCCTTGATTTGATTCCAGTGTACAGTATCAAATATTTCAATTTAAAAAGTATTGTATTCTCTATTTAGCTGATATGTATATATATATATATATATATATATATATATATATATATATAATATAATATATAAATAGAGAGAGAGAGAGAGACATATATATAATGTGCATCAAGCTTTAATGCCCATTCAAGATATAAAAATATTTACACTAATGGGATAGTGACAAGGGACATAATTTAGAGGAAATGAGCCCGTATTTGCTTTGAAGTAAAATGAAAAGTCATTTAGAGTGAGAGGGTAGCTCTATACACCCAATTAAGATTTGAGCCTTTAATCACTAGACAAAAGGTTGAGACAATACTGAATCCATTTTCTACGTGCCCCTCATTATATCTACCAAATACATGGATATATTTTAACGAAATTTTGCAGGGACAATCTTTGAGATTAGGCCGAACGACATATGTATAAATTTTTCTCTTTTTTTTTATAATTTTGACATAAATTGCAATACTGGCGTCTTTCATCTGGAAATACAAAGAGAAGTCTTAAAGTGAGATTGTAAGTAATGCGAGCAAATGCCAGTGTTTTTGTAGTTATTATAACAAAACTTTTTTTTTTGCCAGAATAAATAAAATATTGCTTCAGTAGAAACATAGAGTTTAATCTTCTTCACATGGATCTCAATTTTTTTTAAATTGTTTTTATGTTATTGATATATTTTGAATAATTTTATCAAAGTTTGATTTAGGATATAACAAAACATAAGAACCACCAAAATCAAGTGTTCAAGGATGTGTTTTTTTTCTGACATGCGCAACTCAAACATTCATGGGATTTTCTTTAAAAGTTTATTTAAAAGAGCTTATATTATTATTATGAATGTAATTTGCAGAATATCTCTTTTTTTTAACGAGTGCCTCTAGGGTTGGTCGTCTAAACACACCAGGTCTTTTACTGGCACTGGCGGATATATAACCGTCTTCTGAGGTTAGGTCCTCATATAGGTGTGGTTAGACTACTTGGTCCTGCTAAGATGGTATGGTGATGATGAAGATGATTATGTTGTGCCAGTAGAAGTCTTAAGCTTATTAAAGCTAACTTAAACTTAATTATACGGACCATGGTAACCATAAGAACAATAGACTTGGAGAAAAATATACATGGTGCTTCCCGGAATCGAACCTCGGGCCTCTAGATTAGTATCAAGGACTACTGACCAAGAGACCAGCCATAATAACGCCAATCCACTATATATAACTATTTGTATTAAAAATGCTTTAAGGGTTTTTAATTTCGTCCTAAGCTTACATAGGACACATCTTATGTGTTTTGACCAAACATTAAACAAATGATTTACTTACTTCGGTGGCCTCATGGTCTAAGGCGTCACTTTCGTGTTTGACTAGACTGCCGATGACAGGGAGATCGGGTTTAGATTCCCGGTCATGTGAACTAAGTTTTTTTCTAAATTGTTTTACACTCTCCTTCCACGCAAATGTGGGTACACTTATTTCAAACTAAATTTTTTTTAAATTCTAACTCATCATCGCAATTAGTACGTAACCCATCTCGGTGGCGTAGTTGGCTAACGTGCTGGTCGTATTGAGCTTGACTGCTGAGGACGGGGAGATCGAGGTTCGAATCTCGGTCGGGTAGACTGGGGGTTCCTAAATCGTTTTACACTCTCCCTCCACGCAAATGCGGGTTCACTTCCTCCAATTCAACCTTCCCAATTCCTAAATCCATTAACGTAATTATTAGTTAAAGCGTATAAGCCGAACGGGTAGTAAGACGCGGTGCTAAATATTATTATTATTATTAATTAGTACGTAAATTATGCATAAAATCTGAACCGGTAATAAAATGCAGCGGTTAGAAATCTGATTTATTAAAATCGATATTGTTTTGTAGACATCTTGTTTAACTTACAACCATAAAATGTGATTTATAACGTGTTTCAAAGATCCATTCTAACGACATCAGTTGTCACGCCATTTAGGAGGACGCTCGCAATATACACGCAGTAGGGAGAAGGGGGTGGGGAGACCACGGTGGTAAATCATATGTGGAGAAAGACCTCCCTCCACCTAGTGTGCCCAGCCGAGCTTCGAACCTTGATCTCCCCATCACTCATCCTGTTAGAAAAAAAAACAACTTTAGTCATGAACCTTGTAACCACCCGTGCACTTCTTCCTAGATACTCTCTTCATACTTTCATCCTAGATTAAACTGTTAATTACTTTGGTGGAAAGTGTGTAAATATCATCATTCATGATTTTATGACTGAACCGCTTTCTGCAGAAAGGGACTCAGTAACACCAAAGTAGTCTCCATAGTGTTCTACATAGAGCCTAAAGCCCTTTCTGTAGGATATTATTGAAAATAGTTTTATTTGGCTGAGGAACTTTCTGCAGAAGGAGATTTGACTGTATTTTCAGTAAAGCTGTCATAAGATTAAGGTAATATTAAGTAGTTAAATTTAAAGCGCACAATAATTCTCAAATTAATATATCTCTTTCCACAGAGTGGAAACTCGTACATCCGGCCTAACCGGGACCGGGTCTCATCCTGATTAACGGAAATTCAGATAGCCCGGAAACTAGAGGAAGAATGCATTAAAACAATATATATTATTACAACTCATCATTTATTTTCACAGTAAAATATTATAAAACACTTCAAACATGTTACAACCGCTCTGAATAGGTTAAATTATTATTATTATCATCAACACCGATTCTTACTGCCCGTTCGGGCTGTACGCACTTACGCTAATATGTAATGGTAGGGTGATTGTGAGATGAAATGGAGGACCTGCATTTTAACATGGAATCCGAACCACGGTGGAGGCCTGGAATTCCACACATTCACAAGTTGTGATTAATACACGTCTTGTCAGAGGTGAAGGAAGGGTCTGGTAATCAGATAGATCTGTGCCAGGACCGAGGATTGAACCCTGGGCCCCCAGCACAGAATGTCATGACACCTTACCCCTAGACCGCCAGGCCACCCTACCAAGTTATAGAATACTGTACACTGTGCAGTACTAGATACAGCACTGTACCACTGATAGCAGTATACAGTTTTATATAAGTACTGTACTGTACTTACACTGCGACTATAGTATCGTAATTAATAATTGTATTTGAAAATAGTTTTTTTAAATATTACATCAACTATTCATCCCATAAAAACTTGTAAAAAATTAATTAATGCGAAATTTAAGTCCGGATGAACCAGAAATCCTGATCAATGAGGGATTGACAGACGAGGTTATTCTGTAATAGCTAATAAGCTATAAGCTCGTGAAGGAGAAACCCGAATTTCTCAGCATGTTTGAGGGATGAATTACGAGCAGAAAAATTAAGTGTTTTTTTTTATAAATGATTTCACACTCTCCTTTCACGCAAATTCAAGCAGATTTCCTCTAAATTCTATATTTATCACCTGTACCCCATTATTGTAAATAAAACGTGTGATTAAAATGTACCCACTTTGGTGGCCACATAGTCTAAGGTTCTACTTTTGCAATGGACTAGAATGCTGATTATGGTGAGATCGAGGTTTGAATCTCGGTTGGGTGTACTGAGAGTGATTTTTCCAAAATGGATTTCCGCTTTCCATCCACGCAAGTGTGGGTGCAATTCCTTTAAATATAACCTTTCTGATTCCTAAAAACCATTAGCGTAGTTATTACATAAGCGTATAGTTCGAACAGGGTAGTAAAACATGGGGCTACATTTTTTAAATTTAAATTAAAAGCTTCCTGAATTTGTCATATTTGTGTTTTGTCTTTCTTACCAACGAGATAGTAAGAGTCTCTAAAGGTGTGAGAACTTTTCCTGGTATCTCTCTAAAAGACCAAACTGATTTCCACATCACTATGGGCACACTCCCTTTGGCCAATTTGATTGCTTTTGGCCCACTCAGTGTCGACTGAGTCAATCGCTTACTTTATCCACCCACCACTTTATCATCACGACCTCTTTATTTAAAAATATATTTAGCACCGCGTCTTACTACCCGTTCGGGTTATACGCTTTAAGTACTAATTACGTTAATGGATTTAGGAATTGAGAAGGTTGAATTAGAGGAAGTGAACCCACATTTGCGTGGAGGGAGAGTGTAAAACCATTTAGGAAAAACCACTCCCAGGTCACCCGACCGAGACTCGAACCTCGATATCCCCGTCCTCAGCAGTAGAGCTTAACACGATAAGCGCGTTAGCCAACTACGCCACCGAAGCGGGTTTTATTTTAAAAAGATCTCCGACAGTCAAGAAGTCGGTCAGTCCTTGTTTTAGAAATAAATAAATTACATGGACATATGGACATCCTGTATATCGTGGAAAGGATGGAGGGGAAAGGGGGATAAAGGGGGGTTGGTAGTAATAAAGAAGATTCATTAAAAAAAACTCTTCTCCGTGAAATTATGACCCCCATAAAGGTGAAAGGTATATAATGTCCCACCACATATAAAGTTAATTTAGTTAATCGCAAACAAATTAAACGTGATTAATTCTATTTAATTATAAGTAATTACATTTATTCTAAAACAATAGTTTTACAGCAGCTCATATAATTAAATGCTTATTTCTCATGCGTGAAAAATATATAATTTTTTTTTAAATATTTAATTATTAGATTCTTTGAAGCGTTTCAAACATATCACTAACCTGTATCACTGGTCGCATTGTCTAGGCCATCAGTTTCGCAATAAACTGGACTTCCGGTGATCGGAAGATAAGGTTTAGAGTCCCGGGTCTGGTGTGATCAGTGTGTTAGTTTAGCTATCTTAGGTTAGGCTATCGAATAAATCGTCTGTTAAACTCACTATAATATTAGGAAAAGCACGTTAAAACTCTACGACTCCTTAGTTCAGTCGGTAACGTGTCTGTCTATTATGCTAAGGGTCCCAGGTTCGATTCCCAGCATGGCCGAAAACTTTTATCATTGATGAAATGTGGGTTTACCCTTTCACATTGATAAATTAACGACCGGGGATGGGATGCTGTGCCTGTCCTAGTCTTAAGTTAGATTTTAAGGTATATGAAGCTAAGACAGGCCTAGCCAGCCGGTAGAGGAAACTATATGGATTGGTAGGTGACCTGGTGGTCTAGGGGTAAGGTGTCACACTTCTATGCTGGCGGCCGGGGTTCAATCCTCGGTCCTGACACCGATTTATCTGATTTCCAAACTCTTCCTTCACCTCTGACAAGTTATCTTGTGAATGTGGGGAATGCCAGGCCTCCACCGTGGTTCGGATTCCACGTTAAACTGTAGGGGCTTCATTTCATCTCATAATCACCCTCCATTACACATTAGCGTAAGAGCGTATAACCCGAACGGGTAGTAAGACGCGGTGCTAATAATAATAATAATAATAATATATGGATTGAATTAAGAAATGACCTAGGCCACAGCTGGGAAATATTAATTGATGTAAAAAAAACGTTAATAACGTTTAAAAAAAAATATAGTGTATATTGTATATGTAATAAAGGGATGCTAAGTCGATAATTTTATCGACACATTTTTAACCCCTCTGGGTAAAACAGAATGTGTCCAAGTGTAAAATGTTATCAACTGAGTCTCCCCTTCTTTTTCCTTCGTTACCTCCCACTTCTTCTCATCTTTCCCCACAGTTTTTCAATAATTGAAACAGGCCAGGGTGTGAGGCGTTAAGATCCGTTTCCCTCCTTCCCTATTATAGTTTGGGTGTGAAACCAGGGGTTATCTTTAATACACACAACCCCATGACGACGATCAGGCAATTCGACGCCATGACACACTCGAGTAGTCCGTCTCCACCTTGGTTTATTTTTACACAGTATTTTAGACAATTAACTTCATTTAAAGGAGGGAGCGCAATGAATCATGCGGACCAGCGGTCCGGTCCATGACGGTTGTCGGAACGAACCGAGATTGGCGGAACTAGTACATTACAATTCTCATATTGTTATTATTTATTATTATTATTATTATTATTATTATTATTATTATTATTATTAGCACCACGTCTTACTACCCGTTATGGGTTATACGCTTAAGTACTAATTACGCTATTGGATTAGGAATTGGGAAGGTTGAATTTAGAGGAAGTGAACTCACATTTGCGGGGAGGGAGAGTGAAAAACCATTTAGGACAACCCCCCCCCCCCCTCCAGTTCACCCGACCGAGATTCTAACCTCGATCTCCCCGTCCTCAGCAGTCGAGCTCAACATGACTAGCGCGTCAGCTAATTACGCCACCGAGGAAGGTCATATATTATTATTATTATTATTATTATTATTATTAGCACCGCTTCTTACGACCAGTTCGGGTTAGACACCTATGTACTAATAACACAAATGGGTTAAAGATTAGGAAGGATTAATTTAGAGGAAATGCACCCGAATTTGCGTAGATCTAATAATCACTTATTGATACGTCAACTCATGTGATAACCAGATGTAGCTATTAATCGATCTTATTAATACCTATAGAATAACACTAATAATATAATAACATGTTATCAATTTTGGTCGCAAAAGTAATGATCGTATTTTATAAAAGTCTCTTCTTATGAAGCTTTTATAGTAACTGGAATGAGGGCTCTGTAATGTTTACATTTCACAACCCACACTTGTGGTCACATGGTATAAAGGGTCAGGCTCTTGAATTTCCGATTAAGGGAGGTTGTGGTTCAAATTTCCGCTATTTGCACTGGGAGAGATTGACACATTATGTGATTTTTCCCATAGGGTTTACTATATGCTATCCACGCTAATACCGGTGCACTTTCTCTAAAAAAATCCTCCTTATCCTTATACCTTAGATTAAGCCATTGATAGGTTATGATTTTAAACGTCGGCTAATATTTTTCAAATAAAAAAGGGTTAACGGATCCTAACAAATTTCCGCATCTCGTCACTGTTGCAAAACAATCATTTAATAAATTGGTTCATTCACACTCACTGATATCACTTCTAAAACCCAAGCCATATGAATTTCTAGCAAGTTAAAAAAAAAAATCTTTTCAGCTACTTCTATTTTTAGTTCTATTATTAAATATTGTTGTTTAATATGCACTTTCAAAATATAGGTTTGTATAAGAATATCACATAGAACAACTAATAAACCTAAAAAATCACCATAATTTAATACTGAAATTGTATTATCTAGATAAAATAACATCATATTATGTACTGTGCAGTACAAGGAAACCTAACTTGGGACTTTTAAATCCACACTACAAAGATAAAAAAATAACACTGTAACCAGGTTGAAGCCAACATTTTAAAAACTGTAACTAATTTGAACTACTCATTAGGGTGATTCGTGGGAACAGAATGTATTTATCAATAACTAACTGATGTACCCATTATTCTTACGAGGAATATAAAAAGTTGCTTTGTTATTGTTTTAGTATATAAAATAAATCGCAGGGAATAGTAACTAAATCTTAAATTATGTTTAAATATTAATCCTTTATTGGTTTAGAGTGTGCTGCAAAACGTGAAAGTAGGCTGACAATGTCAAAAAAAGAAATATAACCTTAATTTGATTTAAAAGCTAACATTTATTTTGAAGGTTAAATTATTATTATTATTAGCACTGCGTCTTACTACCTGTTCGGGTTATACGCACTTACGCTAATGTGTAACAGTAGGATGATTGTGAGATGAAATGAAGGACCTACAGTTTAACGTGGAATCCGAACCACGGTGGAGGCCTGGCATTCCCCACATTCACAAGATGTCTTGTCAGAGGTGAAGGAAGGGTTTGGAAATCAGATAAATCTGTGCCGGGACCGAGGATTGAACCCCGGCCGCCAGCACAGAAGTTTGACACCTTACCCCTAGACCACCAGGTCACCATTAAATTATTATTTATCTCTTTATACACAATACTTTGAGCTCTTGCTTGTTGGTGCTAATAAAATTCAGCTCTCTGTTTGTGATAGATATCTCAAAATGTTCATGACAGACAAACGAAATTTTCATTTTATTAATATAAAATATATATTATAATGATAATGATGTAATTGTAGTAATATAACAAACGTTTAAGCTATGTTAAGTTTGGAATGTAATCAAACTAAAGTCCTGGAGTTGATCAACCATGATAGGAGGAGAGTTATAGAGCGTGGCTTAAGGGGGGAGAATGATTGTAAATATTGGAGAGGAGGAAAATCTTGAATCAGGAGAATGATTCATTTCCACTTTTTTTTGTTACAAATATGAAATACTTCCAAACTAAATAATCCATTCATTCGAACGGCTAAATTGAAGGGAGGTAAAATTATAGCCCGAAGTTAGATTGTACTCTAAAATTGGATGCATGTTCAATTTTTTGGAAATAATGTTATTGCTAGTTTTTTTTTCCTTGCAAACTCTTATCGTACCTTGCACACCATACCCCATCGAGTTGTGAGTTGCACAATTGTTTCAATTGGTTTAGTTTTTTTAGACTATAGTAAGAAACTTTTTTTTTCTTACGTTTTCAAATTAACTGCCACACAATATTTTTTGTGATAAATTTGAGCCAAATAAATGTTGTCTGAAGTTCGTAAAATATATATTTAGCACTCTAGATCTATACGCTTGAAGTGCTCTATATATACTAATTTAAGCATGACGAATGCTATACGCATTATATAGGCAATTAATAACCTATGGTTAAGGATGAAGAATGTAGCATTAGAGAAGTGTACCATTCGGGGGGAGAGAGAGAGATAAAACAATATTAGAAAAACCACCCTCAGTACACCCGACCGGAATTCAAGACCCGATTTTCTCGTAATAGTCAGTCTAGTCTACTGCGAGAGTAGCGCGTTGGACCATGCGGCCACTGAACGGAGCTGGTGCATATAAAATAATTAGAAAATAATAAGTTCCAAACGTTATTTTGGTACATAATCTTGAGTTATCATTGGGTCTTCTCTTTATTACCAATGTGATGGCTATTATTATTTAAGGAAACAGGGCAAGAAGGTTGAAGTTTAATTAAATACGGTGGAACTTACTTAGATACATGATACATCCAGGTAATATTCAAGCCCTAACCTCTTAAGGCAATGAGGGGAGTATTAATAACTTTCATTAACTCATCTCATAGCTAGAAAATTATAGTTTATTCAACATAAAAGTAGCGGTAATTAACAGCTAGCAAAAGCTAACAGATCTACTCATTTGACAAACCATTATGATCTGTAAGAACATATATTGATACGTTGCCACTATCGGACATTCACCACAAAAATTTGTTTATAGTTATGTTTCTCTTTTAAACGTGTTTACATCATCTCTTAACTGTCAACTACATCTTCTGTTAACTGTCAACTATTTACACTCCTATGGCGAATGAACCCTAGCTCTGTGACCTCAAGGAACTCAACATTTCATGGCCACCAGGAGATAAGCTCATCATTCAGACCCATCCTGAGACACTTCCATCCACATCCTAGCTCTGTGACCTCAAGGAATTCAACATTTCATGGCCACCAGGAGATAAGCTCATCATTCAGACCCATCCTGAGACACTTCCATCCAAACCCTAACTCTCTGAACTCAAGGAACTCAACATTTCATGGCCACCAGGAGATAAGCTCATCATTCAGACCCATCCTGAGACACTTCCATCCAAACCCTAGCTCTGTGACCTCAAGGAATTCAACATTTCATGGCCACCAGGAGATAAGCTCATCATTCAGACCCATCCTGAGACACTTCCATCCACATCCTAGCTCTCTGACCTCAAGGAACTCAACATTTCATGGCCACCAGGAGATAAGCTCATCATTCAGACACATCCTGAGACACTTCCATCCACATCCTAGCTCTCTGACCTCAAGGAACTCAACATTTCATGGCCACCAGGAGATAAGCTCATCATTCAGACACATCCTGAGACACTTCCATCCACATCCTAGCTCTCTGACCTCAAGGAACTCAACATTTCATGGCCACCAGGAGATAAGCTCATCATTCAGACACATCCTGAGACACTTCCATCCACATCCTAGCTCTCTGACCTCAAGGAACTCAACATTTCATGGCCACCAGGAGATAAGCTCATCATTCAGACCCATCCTGAGACACTTCCATCCAAACCCTAACTCTCTGACCTCAAGGAATTCAACATTTCATGGCCACCAGGAGATAAGCTCATCATTCAGACCCATCCTGAGACACTTCCATCCACATCCTAGCTCTCTGACCTCAAGGAACTCAACATTTCATGGCCACCAGGAGATAAACTCATCTTTCAGACCCATCCTGAGACACTTCCATCCACATCCTAGCTCTCTGACCTCAAGGAACTCAACATTTCATGGCCACCAGGATATAAGCTAATCATTCAGACCCATCCTGAGACACTTCCATCCAAACCCTAACTCTCTGACCTCAAGGAACTCAACATTTCATGGCCACCAGGAGATAAGCTCACCATTCAGACCAAACATGAGACACTTCCATCCAAAACCTAGTGCTCCGACCTCAAGGAATTCAACATTTCATGGCCACCAGAAGATAAGTTCACCATTCAGACCAAACCTGAGACACTTCCACCCAAACCCTAACCTGTCACCCAACCTCCTTCAAATATATCTTAGCAATATCCTCCTACCGACGTTTTGGTCTACCAAGGGGACTTGTATTTTCTGGTTTCTATTCTAAAATGTTGTATATGCTCCTATCATTACCCCTAGACGTAACATAACCATGACACCTTAACCTGCGGGTATTGATTATCTTTAATATGTTTGGTAATGGATGCAAGCCATGAAATTCTTCAATCTGTAACTTTCTACATTCACCTGTTTATTCATTACTTTTAGGCCCAATTATTTTTCCCAGCATTGTGTTCTTAAAAACGCTCAATCAATTATTTTGGTACGGAGGGAGAGACCCCACTTCACATCCGTAAAGATTAGAGTGTAGGATTGTTGTTAGCATATTCTCAGATTAATTTTTCGGGACAGAATACGAGAGGACAACAGCTTCACAAACTGAATATCTTAGTAGCAAGCATAGCCTGAATTGATTCCGTTTTATATCTCCTCTTGTATATTTAATTCCTATCTGTAAGTACAGCTCTCAAATATTCGAATTTTCCAATTTATTTAAAACGTATGTAACCGATCAGTAGTAATCCTTTCCTTAGCAATATAAGTTTTCGACATACCGTCGTGAACTCTGTTGGTATCAGGACGATGTTTCTTAGAAGGCATTATTACTCTGTAGATTTGAACATGATAACAAAAGTTTTAGCTATCACTGTGATTCGTACAAGCAATAAATTTGAATAGGTGATTCTTCGGCTTAATACGACAGCTAGCAAAATAGATTTACTATTTCATATTCAAAAATAGGTTTTCATCAAACTACCCCCAAGTAAGTTTTATTCATAAAAACAGGTGACCTGGAGAAGCGTGGACGACCACCTGGTACAGCCCCGAGGCTCTTTACCATGAGCGAGAGTGTGTATTATGATGTCAATTAACCTACTTTACACATCCGGTTAATTTACCTTTATTCCTCCACCCACATCGCCCTCCCCTCGAGGTTATTTTCCGTGAGCAGTGTATTGTGATGTGAATTAACCTTCTTTCCACATCCGGTTAATTCCCCCATCCACCCCCGGCCAGAATTTAATCGGCTTTCTTTTAAACAATGATTACCTGCCCAAGGAGTAATGGGACTGAACAATATTAAGACTTCGATTCTTTACTTAAACACAGATTATTTATCATAGCTTATTACGTTCCAACCTTATTTCACATGATTTTTATAACTTGAAAGACACTACTTTCACGTGTTTGATTTCATTTAACTAGTAATCTTCAATGTTTGAATTTTAACTGTGTGCTATCCTCAATTTTTGTTCTGATATTGATTTTTTTAATATGGTGTATATGTATTTTTTGACTGATGGTCACCATTTGACTTGGTAATTATTGTTATATGCCATTAATATTTTTAATTTTTTCAATTTTATCCCACATATTTTATGCTTGTTGAAAGCACAGCTTAACGTGTTTTTTTCAATATTAAAGTATACCTTATTTCAACTTGTTAATAATTTTGAACTTTTTATTAATTGCTTCAGTTATTATATTCTTTCACTTTTCTATTGCTAATCTTAGATTTGTTTCTAAGTCTTTACCATAATCATTATTTCTCCTTACTTATTTATAATTTAGAACGTTTTATAAAATGATAAACCAATATTAGTTAAAATTATTAATCATTATTTAAGCAGTGAAACTTGTGGAAATGCTAAAATTAATAGTATACTTGTTCCTCCTTTCTACTCATATCGTACAGCCCAAATAGTTTTTTTTTTTGCTAAAGCTATATTAACTACACATGTGTAGTCAATAAAGCTTAAAGTTTACTACTTTGAGCTACTTAATATTTCATTTTGGCAATGTTGACACATGTATATTGCAATATCCTGCCTGTCTTTGACTCTCCAAGGATTCCCAAACAACATATTCTAGGGATTTTTTAAATAATAATAATAACCACATTTTCTTACTAGTAATTTTATTGACAGACAGCCAGTGATTAATAAATTTTATTTAAAACATTTATAGCATACAGCGGAAACAACCAAGCTAAAAAAATATACAATCACCAATATTGTTTAGGTCTTGTGATATGTACAAGTAACTAAGCGGAGCTCAATGGTAAGGTTGGTTGAGGAGGTTGGAGTTCGAACACTGCCCTATTAAACTAAGGATATTTCCAACTCTCCCTCCATACAAATGCGAGCACACTTACCCCTCACAAATACTTTCATTATACCTACCCCATTAGCATATTTAAATTATTGTATGGGTA
Source organism: Timema cristinae (assembly GCA_039000515.1). Lineage (NCBI taxonomy): Eukaryota > Metazoa > Arthropoda > Insecta > Phasmatodea > Timematidae > Timema > Timema cristinae. Next base: position 29,382,158 of record JBCFYV010000935.1, read on the forward strand.
GTAAAATACCATTAATTAAATATGGTTATGTTTGTGATGTTACAAGATATTGGAAAAGTAATAATAACTCATTTTATTTGGTAGATGGCGCAGAATGAAAGTGATTAAGAAATGAATATATGTGAAAGTAAGTTTGGTTTATCATAATAATTTAAATGCATTTTTGTACGTGTGTGTGTGTGTGTGTGTTTGTGAGAACTTGTCACCTTACCTTAAACCAAATTTAGTTAATTTATAAACGCTATATACACAGTGAAACGGTTTGCAATAATACACTGGTTTATCCTTTCTACTCATTAATATATAACTATATATTTATATTATACAATCAAGCAGTTTTTTTTGCTAACGTTATATTAACTCGCTCGTGTAAACAATAAAGCATAACATTTACCAGTCTACTAGTACCAGCCTCATTCAGGCAAAGTTGTCACGTGTATATTGCTAGCTCTTCCCTGTCTTTGAATATCCAGGGATTTCCAACCCGCATGTTCTAGGGATTTTTTTTTAAATAATAACATTTTCTTAGTATTTTTTTTATTGACAACAGTAATTAATTAATTTAAAACATTCATAGCGTGCAACCACCACCACCTAACAAGAACAACACAGAGAGTTTTTTACAATCAGCAATATTAATATTATTTAGGTCTTGTGATCACTACGGGTTATTAGGTTGAGAGTTTAGAGTGCAATAAATTGTGATGGCAAGAAAAACATATAATCACTCTTATACCTAATTGAAAAATCAGGAGAGAATATAATCTCTTCTACCCTCTAGAAAATGAGTAGGAGTCACCTCCAAAAATAGTTCAGGACACGCTGAGAGGCGCTAGAACACTTATTGACAATGTCTCCAAAGTTTTTATCTGGCATTGTTACTCTTCCCACACCATCAAGTACAATAACGTTTGGTTCATTACTGTCCTCTTCCGATTGCACAATGTTATCAACTTTTGTTTTTCTTAAGTTCGTTTAAGCACTTGACACGACTGTATTCCCCTTTCTCGATCTGGTCTAATGCAGTGCACAATATCTTTCGTCCCAACAGGCTTCCTGGTGAGCAGGATTTGTAGGAGTTTGATGACAGTGATGCTTGTGTCGAATAAGATTGGAGAGCTTTGCGTAGGACCCGCTATATTTAAATGACATAATGCCAACTGAAGATGCAGCAAAAGAAACGGTGTAAATAAATATAGCTGTCTACTCTCGCTCAAGCAGCAACGCCCTCTACTCACACACTGAGTTATCTTATACATGTTCCCCTTTCACAGAGTAAACGTTTTATTCAAAATTTCACCTCTAGCTTCGATGACGTCAGCAGATTGTGTGAGAGTAGTAAAGTGGTCAAATAAGGCTACGGCAACATGAGCGCGCCTTTTTTTTTATTCATTTTAAACATCACACTTTGTCCTTTGAGATATATCATTCAGCGTGGCTTAGATTTAAATCGCTTACAATCGAAATAATAGACATACTTTGGAAGGAAGACCTTACCGAAACTGCTCAGACCTATTAGGTAGTCATCGGCTATTTCACCCATAATTTTAACATTTTAATAAGTTTTGTACATTGTTAAATCCTCAATATGTATGGTTTCTTCAAATTTTTCCTTCTCCTCTGCTTGTGGCGGGCACGTGGGTAACTCTGACTGTGAGTACGCTGGTGTCTGGTAGGCAGATGACTCTTGCGGTGGATACGCTGGTGACTCTGGGGGTGGGGTCGGTGGCTGCGTCGTCGTGAAGGGTTGTGGCGGGTGGTGTGGAGGTCTGGGAAACACGGCCACAACGTCCTCTTTGCGGAAATTGTACACAGCACATGTCATATCACACAGGTAAGACTCCTCAATTCCCTCGTAGGGTAGTACTTCAGTCGCTCTGATCGTGTGACAGGTAGAGTCACAGAACTCGATGTAGCCTCGCTCCTCTCTGTCGTGATTCACTACTTTGTAAATTACATGTGTAACGCTCACGGCCACACTGTGAATACTTTCTGCTCTTATATAGGCACGCCCCGCAATTGTATGACCCACAAACGTTAAATCAATATATCCGGTTCTAAGCATGGTGAGCGTAACTGACCGCTAAACGCGCTGGATGATTTGCTGAGCCTTTAACCTGTCCACTGTGCAATTAAGCATTACACGTCATTAACTCTTGCACTGATGTTAAACTTGTTTTAATTGCCAGTGAAGATGTGTTGCCTGATGTTGTTGTTAACTGCTCGATGCTGCTGCCCGTCTTTTAAACGCGTGCAAAGTTCACAATTGTAGGTGTACCAGGTTAATATAAGTTTTTTCTTATTAATATCACAGACGTCTTCATCCGTTAAAGTACCAAAACGACATGGTATAAATACACAAAACTCGCCATATAGATATGCTATTAGGCATCTCCCGAAAATTGTATTGACCGCTTTTAGTTTATCCACCGATCGACGCCGGATGTGGAAAGGAAATCACAGTGGAGCCACTGCTAGCCCGTAGTTTCCTGTTTTAACATGTTTAGTCACCAGTTAGTGACCTGGGGCACCCGGATGTGAAAAGGGGGTCACAACGCCGTACTGAACCAGTGAAACTAGTATTTTCCTGTTTGAACATGTTTAGACACCGAGTAATGACATGGGGCACCCGGATGGGGAAAGGGGGTCGGGGAAAATCACAGCAAGACATTGCCAATAGCTCACAATTTATGTTAGACAATCGTAGAGAGATGATATTCCCCCCTTCCTCACGGGGTAGCACGTTGTGGGAGGAGTGCTTAAGACTACACGCTCCCCTACCCAAAACCCTTGGGGCAAACATTAAAATAAAATGGGCTATACACATGAGCCACGGTGGTGGCCTCTGTCGGGGGAGGTCATGGTCACGAGGGAGGGTGGGGGAATTATCCGGATGTGTAAAGAAGGTTAATTGACATCACAATACACTGCTCAAGGAAATTAACCTCGGGGAGGGGGATGTAGGCGGGGTAATAACGTTAAATTAACCGGATGTGGAAAGTAGGTTAATTGACATCACAATACATACTCTCGCTCACGGAAAATATCCTCAGAGTTGTACCAGGGGGTCGTACACGCTACTCCTGGTGGTCTAGAGGTTAGGTGTCAGACTTCTGTGCTGGGGGTCCGGGCTTCAATCCTCGCTTCCGGCACGGATTTATCTGATTTCTAAACCCTTCCCTCACCTCTGACAAGACGTGTATTAATCACAACTTGGGAATGTGAGGAATGCCAGACCTTCCCCGTGGTTCGGATCCCACGTTAATCTATAGGTCCTCCATTTCATCTCATAATCACTCACCAATTACACATTAGCGTAAGTGCGTTTAACCCGAACGGGTAGTAAGATTCGGTGCTAATAGTAATAATAATAATAATAATAATAATAATAATAATAATAATAATAATATAATAATAATAAAAACATACACACCATCTTGTTAATCACATTAAAGACATTTTGAACAAAACGGTTCAAATATTTTCTTAACCAATTTCAAATTCTCAAAAGCAAATTATTTGTAAGCTATCCTAAGATTATTTTTAATTTGTAAAAATAAAAAGCTTTTCTTATTTATCATGAAAAAAGTTACTCATATACTCATTTTGAACTCAATCTTCAGGGTCAATTTCCAAAAATTTCAATTTCTCTTGTAAGTAAACTAATCTTAAGTTAATTTGTTTTATAAAAACAAACAGACATTATTATTAATTAGGTCAAATAGTCTTCGAATAAAAAAAACCAATAGAGCTGTTTTCCAAAGAATTCAAATTTACAAAAATCCGTTATCAGTAAACAACCTACTATGAAATTATTTAAAAAAAAATACACCCTGTAATTATTCTTAGGGTTAAAAGCTTAGCACTTACCCATTTTTAACCAAATATATAAAGATATATTTTTAAATATTAAATTATTATTATTATTATTATTATTATTAGCACCGCGTCTTACTACCCGTTCGGGTTATACGCATTTACGCTAATGTGTAATGGTAGGGTGATTGTGAGATGAAATGGAGGACTTACAGTTTAACGTGAGATCCGAACCACGGTGGAGGCCTGGCATTCCCCACATTCACAAGCCATGATTAATACACGTCTTATCAGAAAATATTAATATATATATATATATATATATATATATATATATATATATATATATATATATATATATAAACACTCATAAGTAAACTACCCTTAAGCGAATTTCCCCAACGAAGGATAGAAGTTTATTATTAATGCTAAACACTATCTAGATATACATTTTAAACAAAATCAAAATATTTAAATATTTGGAATTTTCTATAATAGCTCATTTTTAACTAGCATTTTACCCTAAAAACAGGTATACAGTGTTATTTTGAAAATCAAACAATCCTCAGATATACGTTTTAAACACAATCACAGAGCCATTTTCGAGAAATTTGGAATTAACAAAAAAACACTCATTAGTAAGCTAAACTTAATTAGAGTTCTGTGGTCAAAATATAAATAAAACGTCCTGAGGTAATGCCTTATTTCAATTAGATACTAAGTTTGAATAAAATCAGTCGAACCGTTTCAGATCTGTGGCCAGGGGTAGACAAAATAAAAGTGAAATTCACTCTTTTGTGTTCGGCTACACATAAAAGGTAAAGATTTATCGTGATATCGAGGCTAAAAATTTTCACGACTGCTATACTTTTTCTTAATATGATGCCCTAATGACCTCATTGTGATGACGGGTCTATAAATCCTAGAAATAATAATAATAATAATAATAATAATCTTGATATGAGAAAGTAAAATTAAGGCTATTTTTTCCATGAAGTTGACCTAAATATAAATCACCTAGTATTATTTTAAAGCTCAAGTAATCATGTTAATTAGAGTGAAAATCAATGCTTTGCCTTTTTGTTTGAACATGACATTTTAAATATGTCCTTAACATATTGTAGGCCCATTTCCAAATAAGTAAAACTGAGTATACAAAATGGCTAGCTATAGTAAATATAGAGTAGTGATCAAACAAAACCGTTCAACTTAAAGAAAATTCAGAGAATCACGTTTCACGAGAAAATAATAATAATAATTATTATTATTAGCACCGCGTCTTACTACCCATTCGGTTATACGCACTTACGCTAATGTGTAATGGGAGGGTGATTGTGAGCTGAAATGGAGGACCTACAGTTTAACGTGGAATCCGAACCACGGTGGAGGCCTGGCATTCCCCACATTCACAAGTTGTCTTGTCAGAGGTGAAGGAAGGGTTTGGTAATCAGAGAAAATAATTGATCTCATTAATATTTTACCATATCAGAGGAGGTGAAAACTTATTTCAACTTCAGTTTATAAACGGTGTTGTACTGTACTGATGTGTACTATCGATTATAATAAATAATTTAAAATAAATGTGAAGATTTCTCCCACTTTCGTTGTACAAATGATCAGTATTCGAATCCTGACGGGGTAATTCAACGGGTTTTTGTTTTTATTAGGGAAGGTATGAGGTATTTGTAATCCACTACAGTCAGTAGATCCCAGGAACTATTAACCCAGGAATACTAAGCGCCTAAAAAAACTTATAAAATCCCATCGGAGACGCCACACGCTGTGAATTTGTACGAGTGAAGGGCCTGGAACCACAGAAGCGGACGTTATTGCGAGGGAAGCAAAGGGGAGGGGGGGAATGATGTAAGTTCAACCCCTGCTTGAAACCCTGTTGATACGTGTAGTGGTAATTGAAAACCATCCCTCTAGCCCATTGAGGAATTAAGACTAAAGTACACGTGTTTGAAAGGGGGATGCGGGAGTGTCGATTCAAACACTTGTAATTCCTTAGGGGATGAAAATACAAGAAGGGGGATGGATTCAAATAAACTTTGTCTGCTACGCTTTGATAGGCTGCCGTCCGTTTTCAAGGCGAAATTGATACATGTCCTTAGGGTATGGGAAGGGACAAATTAGGGGAATCTTGGTTCATGTATACCGAGGAATGTAATATCAGTGAGGGAAAGATTTTGTCAAATGTTTAAGACAAAATTGGTAACGTAACGTTTGTATTTAATTATATTTTGTAGTAATTATTGTAAATATGAGTTATATGTGTCAAAAAAGTTTTGTATATAAATAAAACATTGCATATTTTGTTAACACCGCGACTTACTACCCGTTCGGGTTATTCGCCTATTTACTAATTATCCTAATCTGTTAGATATGAATAAGGTTGAACTTAGAAGAAGTGTCCCCACATTTAAGTGGAAGGAGAATAAGAAACAATTTAGGAAAAAACACCCTCAGAAGGTCTACACCCTAATGAGAGTCTTACCTTGATCTCCCGTTATAGATAGTCAAGTCTATTGCTATACCCCTTATACCAAGCGACCACCGAAGTGGAGAAAAACTATTAATTTATATATGACACGAGAGATGGGTTTTCAATAATAATAAAAATAAAATATTATCATCATCATCATCATAATCATTCACGAGTGTAGGTAGACCTTGGTGGTCTGTTTCGACATTCAGATGAAGATTGTCCAAAAGTAGTTTCAAGGGTCTGGCAAGTCTTCTTTTTCCTCTGTGTAGGTATTTTTTAATTTTTTGCTGGATAGCTTTGGTCAGCCATTATAGAGACGTGTTTCCTTCCACCATTGTAAATTACATTGTTTTCTTAAAAAAAAAAAAGAAGTATATATCTGAATGTAATTATAGTTCGTCTATTGTTTTTTAAGAGTCCCTATTTTGCTGCAATTTGTTAGCTAATACTGTAAAAACAGTATTGTTTTGTTAATTATTTTTAATTGCTAAACAACATTGGTGGTCTTGGGGGGTAAAGTGATCGTCTCATAGTTCGATGTTCGTGGGTTCAAACCCAGCTAGGAGAGAGATATTGTGCAAAACACGAAAAATACCAAAGATACATTCCTACGAACATTAACAAGAACTAACCAGCCCCGAGAGCCTTTCAGGAATCATTAGTCCTTGACATTAACAAATCAAAATAATAAAATAGGCATTCTCTCGGACTGATTGGAAGCTTAAAATAAACTTCATCGGTTCAGCCCTCAATCGAGCTATACTTATCAAGTGGCTGTCGTCTGTTCGAAAAGGTAGTGTCAGCTTCTGTGGATAGAGGGTATAATATGGTCAGCACAACGAGCCCTCAGGGCGTTAATCTCAGTTTTCTAGACCGTAGAAATAACTTCTCATTTGTCCTAACGAGTCAGAGATGACCCCGTTCCGGACCCTCTTCCTCACGGGGAATCTGGAATCGCTGGGACTCTGACCACTAGACCACAGAGGTGAGCTTGGTAACTTAAAAGTTTGTAGAAACATAAAAAATAAATAGTGAAGTGGGTATGTTTTGAAACAGACGAGAGTGATACTAAAAGTCAAGCGAGCAGTAACTCAAGGCTTATTTTGTTGTTACGCATTTTAGGGCATTTCCTCAAACATGGTCTATTGAACAACTTGAAATGTAAAAAAAGAGTAAATATCTCATAAACGGTAAAAAAAGAAAAAACATAAAAACATGAAGCTAGACCTAAGCATCCCCTAACTTTAAAAAAAAGGACTAAAGATATTTTTCAATATATCTTAAAACTGTTGTTTTAGAAACATTTTCTAACTTGTTCCACATAATTAAAATATATATTTTACTGTCTGGGAGGTTCCAAAGAGAAATAATGTCCTTGGTGTGTGTAGAAACCTGGATGAGTGCTTGTGCCAGCAAGCTCTAACATTTTTGGATTAGTTCTCACGAAACTAAAAGCTGTCAAGACTTTTGGTCACTAAGTAGTAAACTGTTACAACTCCATTTGCCTGTTTGGGATTATTATTATTAGGTTTATTGACACTTTTAGTGTGTATATTTAATCAAGCATTTTTGGCAATATTTATAATTTATATATATAAAATGTGTCATAGCTAAATATCAAGGAGTAGCTATCGCCTACACAGGAGAACATAATAATGTAAATAAACAACTTCTAGTGACATACAGTAGCCCCATGGCTTCTTTGGTGCTGACTGACAGCTCACAGCTGACTTCTGACAGTCAACATTTTGGTATATATCTAAATTTTTACTGTCAAAAGTGACACCTGCTAGACACATATTTTTGCAGATCATCTGGTTCGGCGTAGGGATACGTAGTTTGGTTTGGTAACTTTTTAAAGCTATCAGAAGTCAGCACCAAAGAAGCCATGGGGCTACTGTAGCTTGGTGAGCCATAATGCTCTTTTGGATAACCATACTGCTAATGTATTACATATTTCTCTATTATTATTCTATTCTTTCCTTTGATTATTTTATAGTCATCTTAAATGAATAATAAAGCTATTTTATTAATTCAAATGAGCCCAATATCCCTGGTGAAGACAGGCTAAAATATCAGTAGGCCTGAATATATAAATAGAGAAAACACACCATCAAAATGTGTTCGTGCATCAAAACACTAAAATACATTACATTCGGATATATTTTCCGAGGGCGACTTAAAGGCCGGGCGAACCGGGCAGTTTCCCGGAGCACCAGCCTGAGGGGGTGCCAATCAGAGCACCAACCTAACCTAGCCTGGAAGTGATAGGAAAATAATCTATAAGTCACATAGCCTCTAGTCTAACGAAACCTAAGCAAAATATGTGGTTACTAAGCATAGTAATAGTTCACTTTTTGATATTATCTGAAATTTGAAATATTAGTATAGTTTTTGAGTTTAGGATATGTGTCACTCCTAAAATGTTCTTTTACATCTGCCATTTTTGAAAAAAATCTCTCCATAAAAGTGTGTTTTTTTGCAATTATTTCATAAACTGTTCATCATATCAAAGTTTTTTTATAATAAAAAATTAGAAAATAACAAACGTGTTCGTAAAGTTGTTTTTTTAAATCTTAACCGTTTTCATACACTCTCGCAGTAAAACGTTTGAAGTATTATTACCGTTTGTGTATTTTTCCTTTAATTATTTCCCTATAACGCTGAAGTTACCTTAGGTTTGTAGTTGCTAAGTTTGGGGATTATTTTAATATGTTCCTACACCCCGGTAATACAGGGTAACCAAAAAGCAATCCCGGCCAGGTGTAACGATTATATCGGGCCACCCTTGATAATTTCCTGTTTATTCTTTCGATAAGAATATGGTATCAATATTTTTCTTTTGATAATTGTTAGTATCGATACTTTTAATTTTTGTCCGTATCCTTAATCTGGAGGTCCCGAGAGCTAGTGTTAGTGTGTTTTTAATGAAATGTGTGCACGTTAACGAGTTTGACCCTAAGTGGGTACTCTGGGCTTTTTAAAACAACTTAGAAAACTCGTGGGTGCAAATTCATTATTTTAATAAGATCAATCTATAAAAAATAATATCACAACCCTAACAATGTTTTAGATTACATCAAAGTTTACAAAACATTTACAAAAAAAAAACATAAAATCAATTGATAATTGCTCGAACTAATCCCCACGCTTTTGGTGCTAGAAAAAAAAATCCAGGCTATCAGATAAAACAGCCATCTACAACTCGGATTAAGCGTATACGAACGGGTATTAAGACGGGTGCTAAGTATTATTATTACAATTTGGGAGGACTGATATGCTGACAGTATACAATACAAGATTGTAATTAAAGCGACATTTCAATTAATATCAGCAGACATGTTTCTAGCCATTGTAATAATGGTTCTGTCCATATGAAGTAGACCATAATTCAGGCAATGTCACGCTAAGCCAAAAGTCCTGGGCTCTATTCACGTATCCAGGAGTCATTTTTCAACTAATTTATATTATTTGATATTGTCGAAACGTTTAAATAAAACTATTTGTTTAAGTTTATGAAAATTATGTAATAAAATTAAAAAATATCACAAAGGAAACCAAGAAAGGGAGAAGCAGATAACAAAAAGTGTGCAAGTGAGAGGAAAGGAATTGAAGCAATTAAAGGAGGAAGAATGATGGGAGGATAGCGTAAACTGAAGACATTTTTACTAAACTGATCCAGCCACGGACTGTAAACAGTTCTTGTTGATGATGTTGTTGATGATGATGATGATGTTTATTGTTGGTCCCTCCAATTTAGTACATCCCCATTACCTCCACAGCTATACACCCGGCCCTGTCCCGAAGTAACGTTTGGTTTGACTGTGTTAGTTTTTATCCATGGTCTACAGTAGCCCCATGGCTTCTTTGGTGCTGACTGACAGCTCATGGCTTTGAAAAGTTACCAGCCCAAATTATGTATCCCTACGCCGAACCATATGATCTGCAAAAATCATGTGTTTAGTAGCTGTCACTTCTGACAGTCAAAATTTAGGTATATTCCTAAATGTTGACTGTCAGTCAGCACCAAAGAAGCCGTGGGGCTACTGTAGGTATACATACTCGGTGAGTCTGATAACTATTTCTCGGCGACTATCTGAAGCTGGAGTTGGGGCAGTCTTCCTCCGAGAACTAAATGACGGGAGATCCAAGGCAGAATTTACGGCCGCCATGACTTGTTGGACAAACCTTTGTTTGGTTAAGATGCCAGGTATTGACAGGTAAGTTTACAACACACGTTGTGGTCTGTGCTAGTTCCCTGACCACAATGGGACGTTTTCATTCTTGAGCTCTGTGTGGGACAGCGCAGCGGGAGCTTTTATTTAAAAATACACAAACAAAATATAAAAACTAAATAGCACCACGTCTATAAAAACAAAATTGCACCACGTCTTACTACCCGTCAGGGCTATGCATATGTGTGGAGGTCTACTAATTATGCTAATTTGTTAGAGATGAGGTGAGTTGTATTTTGAGGAATTGTACCAGAATTTTAGTGTAGAGTAGAAAACTATTTAGGAAAATACACTCTCAGTAAACCTGACTAGGGATTCGAACTCCTATATCCCCATCACTCGCAGTCCAGTCTATTGAGAGAGTGACATCTTAGGCCATGAAGCCACCAAAACGTGTTTGAAAAATATTTGTTCTTAATATTAAATAAATTCAATTATAATGGTTTCAATGATCTCGTTTGTTTATTTTAATAATATAGTTGTTTGTATATTATTATTAAGTTTAACAACATGGTTATTAACTGACCTCAATTCTAATCTACCTACTGCATAAGATCTGAATCCTAAATCACGTGATATCACGTCATCCAATAGGAAATAAAATATGTCCAAATAAAACAATTCAAGCAAATTCTATGAACACAATAAACATTTTCATCACTAAAATGTGTGTTTAATTTTTCCAGTTGAAATGGTAGTATTAATATATTTATGTTGTCTATAAAGTTAATATTAAACTGTATAAATTAAAATATGATACGTTTAGAAAAGGGTGGTGACCTGGTGGTCTAGGGGTAAGGTGTCAGACTTCGTGCTGGCGGCCGGGTTCAATCCTCGGTCACGGCAATGATTTATCTGATTACCAAACCCTTCCTTCACCTCTGACAAGACATCTTGTGAATGTGGGGAATGCCAGGCCTCCACCGTGGTTCGGATTCCACGTTACACTGTCGGTCCTTCATTTCATCTCACAATCACCCTACCATTACACATTAGCGTAAGTGCGTATAACCCGAACGGGTAGTAAGACGCGGTGCTATAATAATAATAAATAATAATAATAATAATAATAATAATAAAATATAATGAAAAGGGTGATCGTTTCCTTTACTATTATTTGAAGGAGTCGGGGCAAAAAGATGATAGCCTTCATATTTTGATAAAAATGTGCTAGCAGTGATTTCTGGTAGCTTACCTCTTGAACTGCAAGTTGTTTTTTGCAGTCAGTCAAGAGCGTTACGATAGCTAATATCTGGGAGTATTTTACTTATTTGTTAGCCCATTTCAGGCTTTTATAGAAATTTAAATGATGCGTGTGTGAGTAGGTATTTTTCACTTTGAGTAGAATTTGTTTGAAAACGAGTTTTCCGAGTTCGAGTAGATAGAGCAATATTTGTACAGTAAATATTTCAAGATGAATTTCTGTAATAGATTCATGCATAAACCATAAATAAGAACAAACAATTTTTTTTTTCAAAATTACATTTTTTTGTGAAAAAATTTATAATCCGACAAATAAGAATTTTAAAATAAATTTGATATAGTTATACATTTTTTTAAATTAGATAAAAGGAAATATATAGGGGGATTATTTTCTACGAAAATAAATCTTAAACTTAAATAAAATTAATAAATCTAGGAATTCTCGAGGAAAAAAATTGAAGATTCCAAGTAAGCCTACTCAAATTTTTCTAGTTTTATAAAAATCTTTGAATCCAGTTCGAACAGCTACTAAAACTCGAATTAAACTCGAATTTTCTAGTACTCGCAACCCTAGTCTAAATAGTGAGGGTTATCATGTTTCTTCCCAAACACCGTAATTTATGTTTTAATTTTAATTCGCACATAGTCTTATAATTTATTTGTGCTTGGTTATCCGTAGAGACAATCCTAAAGCAAGTTGATCCAACAATTACGGAGTGCCACGGACCACGGACCTGCCAATCAAAACTCTGGACAGAGCAATCTGTTACCTTGGACCCGAGTTCTTCTTACGGAAACGGAGTGGGTGGATGGGGCTTTATCCACCTCGGTGGTCTCACCGCCATAGACTGGATCGCTGGTGGTGGTGAGGTTGTGTTTCAAATCCCAATTGGATGTAATCAGGGTTGTTTTAACTAAATGATCTCACACTCTCTTTGTACGCAAATTCAGGTACATTTTATATCAATCCTACCTTAAGAATACTTACCCCATTAATGCAAATATGTGGCTCGCTAGAATGGGTAGCAAGATGTGAAGCACGGGTTATTAGTGGCTTAGTTCAAGGGCTAGGTATTAGTAAATCATCTTATAGTAATTGAACCCACATTATCGTGTAGAGAGGATACGAAAACACACAGTGAGAAGTGGTTTGTTAAAAAGCGCCACCAGCGCACTCAGTCGAGATTAAAACAGGAAACTCTCCGTCACCAGAAATTCAATCTATTGTGAGACTAGTGCCTTAGTCCATTTGATCAGAGATGTGGTTAAGAATACTCACTGTTATAAAAAAAATTAATAGGCCTATACTTTTTTTTGTTGGGATGCATTATGAAATCTACTTTGGCAGGTGAATTTCATTTTAAACTACCCTTAGCCTCCTTGCTCCTTGGATTAAGCCGTGTATTGCCACACATACTCCCATCATCACCCACACCCTTACCTGCTCTCATACTTGCACACATATACATATCCAATTATAGCTTGGCGATTGTATTTTTCATACACACAAACTATAGAGAAAGTAGGCCGCCACCATGGTTCGGATTCCACGCTAAACTGTAGGTCCTTCATTTCATCTCACAATCACCCTACCATTACATATTAGCGTAAGTGCGTATAACCTGAACGGGTAGTAAGACGCGGTGCTAATAATAATAATAATAATAATAATAAATAACAATAATAGAGAGAAAGTGTTGTAATGGATAGATGCACAATATATTAAAACAACTATAATGCTTATTGGATGATAGCCCAAATATGCGATAAGACGCTTAGCATAAAAAAAAGTAACTGTGATTAATTTATGTAATGTAGCCAGTAAAGTGCGAGCGAAGGGTCTCAGCCAATCCAGTGTGACCAGAGTTCATGACGTCAAGGAAGTGCGCTCGGGCTTTCTTATCTAGTCAGTAAAATAATAATATTGCGCGTCTGGGCTATACTATTCGTAGCCCAGTAGTGGAAATATTACCAGTACTAATGTCCGTTGCCCAGGAGAAGACCGTATGTACTATTCCCACATTCTTTCCGTGGAGGCTCTTTCCTTGTCCAATAAGATGAGGTGAGATGATGGTGATAGTGAGTATGAGGGTGTGAAACCAGTGGAAACACTTACATATAACTTAAGATTAACTAACCAAATCCTCGTGAACGTTAGGGTGATTCCCCTTTCGGGAAAAAATACCCAAGGTACCAGACGTGAATCGAATCTGGGCCTCCTAGACTCATAGCCAGGTGCACTGACCACCAACACCATGGAGCCAGTATCTAGTCAGTGTTGGTACGATTATGTTCCTGAGCCTTCACTCGTCAAGTTGGAAAACCTCTATTTCATTAAAGCAACATGAGCTAGTTTATCGGTCCCGTGACATATCCACGACATGACACATTATTGGCTCAGGGAGGTTGAAGGAGGAGAGAGGACTTGTTTTCCACTCCGATTCACACACAAACATCCGTGGTATGTTCTTCTAACCTCCCCCACTCTTAGTATTTATTGTTTTCATCCCAACTGGTGGACAGCGACAGTCGGAAGTGACGGATCTTCCCCCCTTCCCCTTCAGACTATGATTGCCAATCGATAGCAGCATAAAGAGCATAACGGTTGCCCTTGCTCTTTGATGTAAATAGCAGCGTGGTTAGCGTGCGTGTGATTACACTGCAAAGTATAATGTAAGGGAACTTGAGTCACTGTCCATATATTTTTTTTTTTTTCAGTTTTTATGACAAAAAACCTTAGTGCCAAAATAAATATAATATTTCTTCAGTAGATATATTTAGTTTAATTTTCTACGCATAGTATTAACAACCTTATTCTTGAATATTTGTCATGAGTAGACCTATATTGACATTTGAACATAAACTTTTTAAACAAATAACTTGAAAAATAAAAACCTGGACACGGAAAACGAACTTGGGACCTTTGGATTAGCGTGCCAATGCTCTTCCACTGACACACCCAGAGTTCGTCCTTGGTTGAAAGTCAGTCTGCTCTTAGTAGCAGATTATATTCACAGGTCCATCACAGATTCTGCCTTAAAAATATTAGTGAAGAATGACCCTGAGCAATGGATTACCCCTGGATAGCTTAGTGGTGGCATTGGCACGCTAGAACATAGGTCCCGAGTTCGATTCTCGTGTCCGGGTGTCAATTTTGAATATATTCTAGTAAAATCGAGATACAGCTCATGCTCATAATTATAAGCATTCACCCCCTCCTCCACCCCAAACTTTGCCTTTCACATATAATTAATTGTATAGCCGCTTTCTTCCGCATAAGCTTTTTAAATTAAGATAAAAATACAATGGTCAAACTACGTGATGCCTCAAGGTCAGGAGGGAAACGGTAGAGGGGAATTACAGTTATGATATTTTTTAAAGTCTCACTACCCTTTTGGGATATCCACATATTCATATTCATATTTATGGGGTTTGGATAATAAATGCATAGCTTAGAGGACGTTTATCCACGTTTGCATTGATAAAATGCCAGGGGTGATAAATACTTAGGAAAAACACCTGATTACACAAAATTGAGATTCAAGCTCGAACATCCCCATTATCAACTATTAGTCAGTTTGTATCCGGCCCCATGGTGTAGTGGTCTGTGCACATGCTACGACCCTATGAGTCCCGGATTCTTTTCCTGACTGGTACCGTGAATTTTTTTTTCTCTTAAGAGGAATTATTATCTCAATGGTCGCCAGGGGTTGGTAAATTAGGGTTAAGTTAAGGCTAAGGGCGGTATGCAAGAACTTAAGTGAATGCTTAGTGGACAGTTAGTGTGCTTTTGAGCACAATATCGGTCCTCCTATTAACCTACGATGACGGAAGCAAACCCACGCTAGTGCCCACTTAGTGTCCACTTAGTCGAGTTCTTGCATACGGCCCTAAGACTCTCTCTGGTCCACACCTCCATATTAACTATCATCACATCACCTCATTGCGGGTACGTGTAGACAACCTCCATAGGTGTACCCTGTACCCTGTGCCAACAGAGCGACTAAGAGTCTACATTCAGGCGATGAACTAGATGTCATGTCCCTTCCGAACAGTAATGCCATCCTCTGGAATAAAAAGAAATGTAAATTTATTTTCTTATAGATCTTGTAAGGAACTAGGGATTTAGAAGCTCATCTTTAAATTTCATTCCAGCCACTAATAACCCTCAGCTTGTATTTAGAAAACATAAAATGGAACGTTTTCTAGGGAACATTAGTTAGCTGTCACGTGACAATAAGAGTGCTAAACTGTTTCGAGGTCAACCTCCATCTCTAGGGGGTGATCCGAACCACAACTGTGTTCTATATTTGTTAAAGAAGTAAACACAACCTAGTTCGAAACAATGTCCACACATCCTTATGTCCTAAATGCTTGAATTTTACCACTTTTGAATGTTTGCCCCCAAAAAAATATCAACTAAGGAATAGGATGTGAAACATCATTTATTATAATATTTAGGCAAGCCCATACGTCTTATTTTAAACATAGGACGTTGTCATATATGAATAGCGTCGTTTAGATACTTACGGTAGCGTACGTACTTTGATTAATGATGTCGAGGCAATATTGGCCACGCGTGACTGCCGCCAGTCTTCAACTAAACCTAAAAGAGAGTTAGACGTAGAAGGGAAAGAAAGGGATTAATGGAGGACGTAGGGGAGCTGAAAGAGGGTATTTTGTCCTTAAAGAATTTTTTACAAAACTCAAAATTTAATCTGAAATAACAATCCGTATAAGAGACGTTCGTAAACTTTCAACTACAGATATTTTTTTTTTATAAAATTCAGTTTCAAATAAGAGTTAAAGTATAAAATTATGAATTCTAATATGTAAATTACAAGCATAAAATTTGATGTATTAGACAACAGTTAAGAAACGGGTTTTTAATCAATCATTAGGTCCACCAAGATTCTAGAATACATCAACTAAAATATTTATCAAGATAGCTTATCTGAGTGGTTTTTATTAACTATCCATACAGAATTTAGACATTTTATCAAAAAATTGCTAAACATCAAATATTCAACTCCATACCAGTGTTACATGTCCACGCAATTATTGCTAATGTTATACATTTACAGTTAGTGTTAGTATATTATGCATTATTGCCTCTATTATAGCTTATCTTAGGCTGGCCTTCAAACAACACGGCCAAAAACACGCAAAACACACACACACACACAACATTAAGTTAGAGCAAAAAATTAAAACGATTTAATGTTTTTTAAAACCTAATTGACCCCGGTAATCTTGGAGTAGAGTGATCGCCTCGGAACCCAATGTTTGTGGGTTCAACACGAGGATTTCTTTTTCTTGAGTGGTGAAACTCCATAGCACAACTTCCTTCGGAAGGGAAGCTGTCGGTCCTATGTCGATTGTGACATGTAAAAGAACTCTGGAAGGTGTGTTAAAATATTTTTACCGCCAAAATTGGTAGTCCTTTCCGCTTTCACTCATAGACATTTTCTTGTGTTATAATCAGTCGGTCAATAAAGTGCACTTTAAATACCCCCAATAAATAAAAAATAAATGTTAGCACTTACTTTTTGTGTCTTAGGACGCCAATTATAAATGATCTTTTAAAATTCATTACATACATGATTTTGCTTCATAAAAAATGAAATCATAGCCATGATTAAAAGTGACACCTGAGTACGGGGATCGAACCGGAAACAAACTGGTTTGAACCGTTAATACTCTATTACTGAGCTATCAATAAGGAAATAAATGTTTTTTTATAATAAAAACCCAACCTCTCTTTACTGTCATATCGTCCACGCCCAAATGTTCTATTCCCGACACAACTGCCATCTAGTGGTACAGATTTGTAACCACAGCAAAGTGAACTGTGATGCAATAAATTTCCCTGTGATAAAAGATATCCCCCCTTACACTCCCAGCTCTACAATATGAACAAACTTCCTTCCAAATTTAAACCCAACATTTATTTAGTTCATCCTGTTTGTTTGTTTTTTCCCATCGTCTCCTACCCAAATATAAACGAAGCAGCCTTTAATATATCTTTTGTAATAATTTTTTTAATCCAAGGATTAAAAAGCCACCAGTTTAAAATAATTGAAACTAATATTTACATATTACTCAAATCTTTTTTATTTTTACTTGAGGCATTTAACTTGCGCTTTCTGAACCAACTGAGTAAATCAGCACACGAGAATTTCTATGAGCGAGAGCAAAAGGGCCTACCAATTTTGCAGGAGAGGTATTGTCACAGGGTTCTTTTACATGACACAATCGACATGTTAACGACAGCTTTACTTTCCCTCCAGAAGAAGTTGTGCTACGGATTTTTATCACTTAAGTAAAACTTGTCGACCCCAATTGGATTTGAACCCACGAACATCGAGTCTTGAAACGAATATTTTACCCCAAGACTACCGGAATCGTCTTATTAATTTAAGAAATAGTAATATTAAAATAACTGATAGTGTAGATTGTAATTAAAAAATAGTTTTAAGTGCTAGCCACAACAAATTGTGGATAGGCTATTCTTTAAACAAGACATTTCGTTTAAGTGGCCTACGTCTTACTAACCGTTCGGTTTCTACATTCATGTATTAATAATTTACATTAATGGTTTTAGGAATAAGGAATATTATATTTATAGGAAGTTTACCTATATATATGTGGAGAGAGAGTCTAAAACCATTTTGGAAAAAAAATTCTCAGTACACCCTACTGATACTCGAATATAGATATCCCTGTCATCAAAAGTCTAGTCTATTGTGAGACTAGCGCCTTAGCTCATGCAACCACCGTATCGGATTGTAGGTTATACTATTTTTGCAGGAATATAGAAGTTAAATTTATAAATAATGTATTGACATTTGCTTAGAGGCAGAGTGGAAAATTATTTAGGAATAAACTACGTGGTTATATAAATTTCTGGACCAGTTTAGGAACCAACCCACAAAGAAAAAAATACGCTATAACTGATTATACTAAATAATCTATTGAAATCCTCCCATATCACCCCCCCCCCCCCCTCAGATAACTCCTAGTTTGGTTAGGTAATACAACTCAAACCAAAAGTCACATTGTTGTGCAGTTTTCTGTAGTCAACTTTAAGGAACAATGGAATTAAGACCATTAAAAGAAGTTTTAATATAATTTAGAAAATACATAAAAATTTAAAAAGAGTTATTCTAAAGTTAAAAACCACCAAACTCATCCCATTCTTGCTGTTTTGAGGTTAATAATGTATAAAATCACATTTCAATCATTTTTCTGTTTCTAGAATAATTTTGTATCTCATTTTCCTGGTTAATCTGTTGTGAGATGGTATCTTAAATAATTAAAATATATGCAATGGTCCAGTTAACTATATAGAAATTATTTTTATTTTTTTATAATTTAAGGAATTATTTTTTAAATATAATCGAAAAACTTAATCTGTCTGGTTTTATTTACAGATTATAAGATTAATCAACAAATAATTATGTGTTTTTAAAATGCGGTGTGATTTTCTTTACAGAATAAAAATGTTTCATTTTGAAACTAATATTTTATATGGCTCTCTCTTTCTCTCATATAATTAAACTTAGCCCCACATCCTACTACCCGTTCGGGCTATACGCTTAAGTACTAATTACGCTAATGGGGTAGGAATTGGGAAGGTTGACTATAGAAGAAGTGAGCTCTCATTTGCGTGGAGATAGAGTGGAAAATCATTTATGAAAAGCCACCCCGGTTCACCCAAGTGAGATTTGAAACTCTATCTTCTCATGCTTGGCAGTCTAGTTCAACACAAAACTAGCGCGTTAGAAAACTACGCCACTGAGGTGGGAGGCTCTCTCTAAGTTATAAAACCTTATACTTATTTTGTTTGGGCCGGTTATAAGAAGATACATGAGTGAACATAATACTTTTTAATTAGTTATTTAATGTATCTTAATATCACTTGTTGCCACAACCGCAAAATAAACAACCTAATAATTTTATTAATAAGTTATATTTTGTTATTTCAGTAAGTTACGAAAACAGCAATTATACAGTAATCCTTAGCGAAGTATTATTAGAATCATTTGATAACACTTTTAATTAATAATATATTTTTACTAAACAAACAATAATTATTTCTGAGTAGGTTGACATTAGTTACTTTCATTACATGTTTGAAATAAATAACTTTCTGCTAGATGTCAGATACCACCCTTCCAAACATGGATGCCCTGTAACTTTCTGTTTTGTAGTAAATAAAACCAAAATATATAAATTTCAAAATGCCACTCTTTGAGTGTCTTGAGAAATACGTTAATGTTGTGCGACTAATTTGGTTCGACAGAAAATAGGGCGAATGGGCTGTGGAAAGAAATGCCAAACCTATACGTTTTATTCTTTGTTTCGACTCACATTTCGGAAACTAATGAATTCGGAGCCAGTTTTTGAGGTAGTGTCTAGGGGTAGAGTTGCTCCCTTCTATTTCGACATGGCTTTGGTTTTAAATGAGGCGGGACCATCAGCAAAGTTAACAGCGCTAAAAGACTTGAGGAAAAGGAGAAAACGAGGAAGGTTGATGGACAACTTTGAGGTATAATGCTATCTAGCGTCTTAACTGAAAAGTATAAGCTGTATCTTTTAATTTATGACTTTGCAACAAAATCTTAGATAACTTATTTTTATTCTTTTCATTTAGATAAGATTAGACCAAATGCACCCACATTGGCGTGGATAAACTCACATTGGTGGGCCAATATATTGTTTTTTGGTGAAGGGAGTTTAAGGTTCTAATTTCGGCTCGATTTATAGTGGGGGTTAATTTTATAAAATGTTTAACACCCTCGCTCCAAGGAAATGTGGGTACATTTCCATTAATTCATATCTTTTCCCTCACTACCTCTTTAATGTAAATATGAAAATAGTTCGTGCAGACAAGAAGAAGCAGTTTGAAGCAATATAAAGAAAATTAAAAAAAAAACTCCATGGCATCAGCCTGCAATCGAGCCATACTGTACCTCCGAGAGGCCGCATTTGTTGATGAAGAAAGTGCCAACATTTGCGGATAGAGGGTTTCAAGGGGTCTGTACAGCGACCGTCAATCTCAGCAATTCAAGTAGCTCGTCAATAATTGTCTTTACGAGGCTGAGCTGACTCAGTTCCATATCAATTGCTTCACAGAAAATTTGGGGATCGAACACGGACTTCTGAATCTGTGGCCAGGAACTCTGACCACTAAACCACAGAAGTAATCGTGTAAAATAAAACGTTATCTAACTATCAGTAATAAAGAGGTTATCTGATGTAAAATACACCTGTATTTGCGTTTAGATGAAATATGATTCAAAACACATAGAAACCACATCTATCTGTCCTGGATTCGAACTTCAACTTTCCAGTACATGGAGGCCAAACGCAATATGAGTCTATCAGTCTTACGCTGTATTATAATATCATATTTATTTATATAAGTTATTTGATATACCAAGTAATATTATGTAACTTAAATGATCCTTCAAATATTTGCATAAAATCCATGTAGTGCCTTTACATCCATGCAGGAATTTTTCTCTCCCTATAGACCTACACTAGAGAGCTTATTTATTTTTTATGGATTCAATGGAGCATACAATATTTATGGTAAAAATCCCAAACCTAAGGATTACCGGATGGTGGAGCCAAAATGGTGGAATCAACGTAAACATTGAGTCCAAGGGCACTGACATTTAGTATGGAGCCTATGGTGCATGCGATCTCTATAAGAAAAATCAAAAATTTGAAAATGTACAGATCGTGTCAGATTTTGATAAAAAAAAAGGAACTAAAAATTTCCTGAAATATCAGAAAAAAGTAGATAAAAACTACGGGGAACAAACTTTGCTTAAAATCCGAAATTGGGCTTTTCATCGACAAGCTCAACTACAGGTATTTTATAAAAAGAAACATTATATTTGATCAAATATCTACAATATAAAACATGCGATAGTGTTTTATTGACTAAAATATAAAGTTTTTAAACATGTGAAGTAGCTAAATAATACATTTCTAGAGAATGAACATAATATTTAATTCTATTATACAAACTCTACACTTGTAACATTTCTAAAGTGTTTTTCCTTTTGTTCAATGATCGACTTTGGTGACCGACATTTTTAAAAGTTTTAAGATCCATTCGTAAATATTTTTGATATGATTCCAGATCATCAATTTCAAGTTCTTAGAGATGCCCGTTTTTTAATCATATTGCACTACATCTAATTTAAGCAACATAATTTAAATAAATGTAATGTAATAAGTGATAACGTCTTCAATGATGGCCTAAAACTTTGATCATGGGTCTATATTTTCTAAAATAAATATGGAATTTTTTATTTGAGAAAACTAACGCACACTTTCTGAATCGACTAATAGCTTATTATACTTAAATCAAAAAGAAACACAACACTCAGTTCCCCAACTGTAAATTCATCGCCATGAAATATCCCGATTGATACATTTTTCAACCATGTTTGGAATCAAACCCGGGCTTGTATCTAAGTAGGTAGACACGCTATCGATTGACTTAAGGCACTGGACAGTAAATATGTTTATTCTGTGAGAGAAATAAGAGAGTTTAATACCGCCCTTAAACCAACCGGCCCCCTCTGTGTGTATCCAAGAGCGTTAGACATGCTAGCTGCACCAGTTGCGCGACTATTTTAGAGCCAAAGATCATAATAATAAAAGCCTGTCTGTGGATCCAATGAAAGTAGAAATTCAAGGCGGGTATGCAAAGTGACAGAAATAAAACAGTTGCGAGCACGAAAGAGATCATACGTGTCCGATATGCGCGTCAGTCTTCTGCGCATCTGTCCCGCACAGACAAACAGGAGATCCGGTACGTTCTTCCCGTTCATCCGGTGCTAATCTCAGCACGGCTCTCTGCTTTCCCGCCTCTCAGACTCTCGTAAATCATTGCGACAACATACCCGCTTCTCCCCTCTCCTATACCACGTCATTCGTACCCCATTTGACTTTCGGGATGTTGTGGTGCGCTGTATTATTAACCTCATCTTGAACAAAGAGGGGCATTATCAATTATACAATCTATATTATATTATATATATATATATATATTATTAGCACCACGTCTTACTAACCGTTCGGGTTATACACACTTAAGCTAATGTGTAATGGTAGGGTGATTGTGAGATTAAATTGAGGACCTACAGTTTAAAGTGGGATCCGAACCACGGTGGAGGCTTGGCAAGTTATTAATACACGTATTGTCAGAGGTGAAGGAAGGGTTTGGTAATCAGATAAATCTGTGCCGGGACCAAGTATTGAACCCCGGACCCCCAGCACAGAAGTCTGACACCTTACCTCTCTAGACCATCAGGTCGGTCACCCATTTTACACAATCACTTTTTTATTTCCTTATTTGAGGTTTTTATCTTGCACTTTCTGAGCTGAATGATTATGTCAGCACACGACTTACTAACGAAAATGTAAAAAAAAGCAAGCGAATTGCAACCTGGTAAATTTAGTTTGTACCTTCAATTCCTCCTCAGTCGTTAACTGAGTGTAACATTTTTTATTTATTTTTTCATCTTTCAAATAAACATTATTATTTATTATTCAACACCACGTCTTACTACCCTTTCGGGTTGTACGCTTAAGTACTTTATTACGCTAAAGGGTTAGGAATTGGTAAAGTTGAATTTAGAGGAAGTGAACCTGCACTTGCGTTGAGGAGAGTGGAGAGCCATTTAAGAAAAACCACCCCCAAGCTAACCCGACTGAGATTCGAACCTCGATCTCCTTACCCTCAGCAGTCTAGCTCACCATGACTAGTGCGTTAGCTAACTACGTCACCGAGGCGAGTTTTGTAAAGATTTGAGAAACTGAACAATGGTTAACTACACAAAAACACAAGTTTTCAACTACTTCCCCCCCCCCCCCCCCTTCCTCCCTCTTAACTGTTCTCAAACGATCTCAAGTATTCTATTCTACCCGGTCACTCACATCTGCTTATTATCTCTCTTGAATTACTTTTTTTTTATCAGATTCGTTTTTTACTAAAAAAATATTCATGCTCTTGTCAACAATTCTGTCAACACCTTGTATAGAAATACTGTGACAGTATAGTGTTTGTGAGAGAATCACATAAAAGAATATGTAGGAAACAAAATGATCAGCCTGATAACGCTCTTTGCCAGCATTTGAGGTGGTGAGGACAAAAACAAGCTATGTCCGAGGTATAAAAATAACGAGACCTATAGAAGGCTTTTTATAGGAAGAACCCTTATCTGACAGTTACAAAAGTTATTGAAAGATACTGTCATATATTCATACGTCAGGTAATGTATTCCACAGCTATCATTTTTTAAAGATAGAATCAATATCTATGCGATACCACTAACAATATAGATAAGAATCAAATAGTCAAAGCTATTTTTTTATGTCTTTTAATGAGGATTACTCCATCTAGATAACATATTTTGAAAGTTGAAAAATAACACATGACAAGGAAATCGAACCCGGAACCTTTGGCTTAGTACGCTAATGCTCTTAACACTGAGCTATCCAGGAATCCTACCGTGCCCAGGGTCATTCTTCACTCATATTTTAAGGTAGAATATGATATATAGATGGAGTAATCTTCACTAAAAGCATAAATAATAGCTTTGGGCTATTTCATTCTTAAATATGCAATCCCTTACAGTTATAATAATTGTGCAAATGGCAGCAATAATCCAACTACCGAGTCTAGTGTGGCTGCGTTATCTGATAGCTCGTGATCTTAGTAAAATCACACATTAGTAGCCGACGATTTCCGCACGTCCATCATAGACTCTGCCTTAAAATATGTGTGAAGAATGACCCTGGGCATGGGACGAATCCTAGATAGCTCAGTGGTTAGAGCATTGGCATACTAAGTCAAAGGTCCCGGGTTTGATTCCCGTGTTCAGGTTTCAATTTTCAGAACTAACAATATAGTAAATGTTATCAATATTGACAGAAAAAACTAGTTTTTGTATTTTATAAATGTCCTTCATAATATAGTATATTGATTAATAATGATATTTCTGTATAGCATGCTATTATAAGGTGATTAATTATCTTTTATTTAATTGTTATTAATTTCTGTATCGACCTTACCTCAATGTATACCATAATTATCTTAACTAATAATGATGACCCCATACATATTTTATTCTAAGCACTACCCCAAGACCTAGCCACTATTTACATGCTTTATATTTACCCGCCTCGGTGGCGTAGTTGGCTAACGCGCTTGTCATGTTTAGCTCGACTGCTGAGGATGGGGAGCTCGAGGTTCGAATCTCGGTCGGGTGAACTGGGGGTGGTTTTTCCTAAATGGTTTTCCACTCTACCTCCACGCAAATGCGGGTTCACTGCCTCTAATTAAACCTTCCCAATTCCTAATCCATTAGCGTAATTAGTACTTAAAGCGTATAACCCAAACGGGTAGTAAGGATGCGGTGCTAAATATTATTATTTTTTATTATATTATTATTATTATTACATGCTTTATCACTCGTATCTGATGAAGCATTGGCTAGGGCGTTACACTTGTAATGCACAAGCTAAACGTTGACTTGGAACTGGGGATTTGAATTACGATTGGGCCTAAAGAGGGTAGATTCTTAAACTTGTTTTATCAATGCAGTTTTTCCATACTCTATATACGTAAATGTGCGTACAACCCGAACGGTTAACAAGACGTAGGCCTATGTGTGCCCATCAATGCGGCCAGTTATATTCTAGACATGAGTGGTTTTTCTTCTAGCCACATTTATTGTCGAGCAGCACATTGAAAGACGTTTAAAAGAGGAAACGTGTGACAATCAATTAGTGTTTAAAAAAAAACAAGAGCATTTCTTTCGAAAAACACAAACAACGAAAACATATTGTATAGGACTTATATAACAAATGGTGCTAATTATTTGTTTCAGTTTGGGGAAAAAAAAAGCCTAGAGGAGTTCCGAAATTTAGGCCTGCACAATAGCCCTCAGAATGTGAACAGTTTTTTTTGTAATTGCTATGTTTAAGATCAAAGTTACTGTACCGCGTCTTAATACGGTTCCGGTTTGGACAATACTAATGTATTTTATACAACTTAGGTTGAATTTAGAGGATATGTAGCCGCATTTGCGTGAAGATAGAACTGTAAACAATTTAGGGGAAGAAAACTCCATCAATATATTCGTCTAAGATTCAAACCCTGAACTTCCCGTTACTGCAATCCAGTATATTACTTGAGTGACGCGTTATTAGACCAAAAGACCATTGATGAGGGTCTTTGATAAAGGAGGTTGGAATTAGGTGCCAGTCTTCTGCTAGCGGAAAAGGATATCTGTTTTTGCAGTTTTTATAACAAAACCTTTCTTTGGTCAAAACATTGAACATTTGAGTTTAGTTTTCTTCACATAGTGACCTCAACAGTTGTTGAATATCTGTCATGGCTGTACCGTAATTTAATGACAATTTTCTTCTTCATTTAAAATGCTTCTCATCTAATGCAGCACTGCTCACGACAAATATTCAAAACTAATGATATCACACGTGAAGAATATTATTATTAATTATTATTATTATTATTATTATAGCACCGCGTATTAATAACCGTTCGGGTTATACGCACTACGCTAATGTGTAATGGTAGGGTGATTGTGAGATGAAATGGAGGTACCTACAGTTTAACCTGGGATCCGAACCACGGTGGAGGCCTGGAATTCCACACATTAACATGTTGTGATTAATACACGTCTTGTCAGAGGTGAAGGAAGGGTTTGGCAATCAGATAAATCTGTGCCGGGACCTAGTATTGAATCCCGGAGCCCGAACACCGAAGTCTAACACCTTACCCCTAGACCGCCAGGTCACCGTGAAGAAGATTACACTCCATGTTTCTACTGGAGGAATAAGCTTATTTGATTTATTTTGGAAAAGAAAATGTTTTTGCTATAAAAAATACAAAACATTAAGTTTTCCTCGCGTCTCCTACACTCCCGTCTTAAGGCACATCAACGAAGGGGTTGTTAGCGATTGGTATAATCATTTAAGTGGCACCTGGCCCGATTGAGATGTTAGAGATCTGTCTTAACCAGCTGTTTAATATAGTTTCCTCTTATTTTAGTGGGGGAACACAGGCGCAACTACTTAAAGTCCGCACATTTTATCCTTCTTCACATTAGCCATTTACAATCAGTGATAGTCGAGTTCAATGGTCTCGGCGTAAAGTCTTGTCTCAGTACCCGATGTTTGTGGGTTCTGTAAAATAACCCTGGAAGCTGTGTGAAAATACCTTCCCAGGCAAAATTGGTAGTCTCTTTAGCACTTGCTCATTGAAATTCAATTTAGAAGGCTACGGGGAGCCACCAAACATTCTGAACTCCCATAGTATATGGGATTTCTACCAGATGGTGCAGGCAGCACTAACCAGTCGAAGGGCTAAGTGAATGTCCAGCTTCGGATGGTTAACAAATCAAACCAATCCTCAGGTTGTTGACTTGAGATGAATTGGAAGAATCAGTGATAGTAACTGTGGTTATTAGATCATATGAATAAATCAAAATATAAATAGTCTTGAGTTTAATTCTGTTCCCTCTCGGTTCCAACTCTCCGTTATTTCACAAGACGACGAGTAGGGAAGATTCAAAAATAAAAGGATTAGAAGACATGCAGATCTTTTCAATCAGAAAACATCCTCTTTCTTCTCACTTTTCCAGTCCACAAATCTGTCAGCGGTGCTCTAACCAACCTCACATCTGCTGCCCTGGGGTTCAACAGAACCTCAAATACAGTCAAATCGTCTAACGAGAGAGAACCTCATGTATGTTGATTCTAAGGTCTCAACTCTCTCAACTAGGTGTATTCCCTTACTCAACTTAATACATAAACACAAAATACGGATTTGCTATCATCATATGACAAACTTTTTTTGAATCTCAGATACGGTTTGATTTCTATTTACCAGAGAGCTTCACTAGATATTTAAGGGATGATTACACCTGAAACGTTTTTATCAACTGTTAAGTTAAGGTCATTTTCTGTTCAATGGGATAAAGGCTCCTGTTGCCGTTAACCAACCACTTAGCGCAGCGAAATGCGGCCAAGAAATTCGCTTGGCGGAATGACTGGAATGGTGTGTGTGTGTGTGTTTTGTCTGGGGGGAGGGAGAGATAATTGTGGGAGGAATTTTAATTTGTCGACGAGCTGTGGAAATGTTAAGTATTTTCTCTGCCTCACACCCTTTTCCTTGAAGTTTGTTTAAAATTATATATGTAGTGACGTCGAAGAAACAAGAGTGTTGATAAGTTTCTGAGAGTTTTTCCTGTTTTTTAAAAATTATTCTTTCTATAGGAAATTTAATAGACGTGCTCAGGGTAATTGGTCTACCACTATCTGAACCACCCTCCCACTATATACTGCTTCAAATATTTAATATATTCTTATCTTGTCAGGATTCCAAACAAAGTCCATAGACTTCGATACCTCTTAATTATTATAGGAATGGGGGTAAACTGAGGAGGACAACATGATACAATTTTTCCTTCAAGTTAGAAAATAAAAATAATTTAGTATCAACTAAATAACACGAATAAATACCTTAATTATTTATATAATCCATATGAATAATCAATATAAAATAATTTATACAAGTCTCCAAGCTTGGATTTTTCTGAATGAAACACACACTGTTACTTTTACAGTTACTAAAAGAGTTTCATTAGCAGACGTATTACTCATTTCACCGCCGCTAATGAAACCCTTACCAAAGCCTTTCAAAAGGGTAGTGCTCATTATATGTTACAGTGTCGTGTCGTGGAGTGTTGCCAGGGTAGTCCACTTGTGATATTTTTTCGTAACTCAATAGAACACGTTTTGGCTAGATTTTTTTGTTTATTTAGTTAACACAGTGTCTTTCTAACCATTCGGGTTATACGCTTAAGTACTAATTACTCTAATGGGTTAGGAATTGAAGAGGTTTAATTTATAGGAAGTGAACCCGCATTTGCGTGTAGGGAGAGTGTAAAACCATTTAGGAAAAACCATCCCCAGTCCACCCGACAGAGATTTGAAACTTGATCTTCCCGTTATCAGCAGTCTAGCTCAACACGAAACAAGTGCGTTAACTAACTATACCACCCAGGTGGGTGCATTGGTTAGCTATCAACTGAAATACATTCCAGTCTGTAGAGGCAATTGGTCAAATGGTGACATAGTGGTAGATTGATATCGCAGGTACAGTTTGAACAAACTCTGCTTACACTGGCGACCCTCCACGACACGCCACTGGTATGTTGAAATACAACATTACAGTCTTCGATATAATATTACCGAGATTATAATTATATTTTCAACAGAAACGCGATTCTCGGTATTTTCTTAAGTTAAAATAATTGGTTTTCTTTTTATAGTAGTCAATTACTTTTATGTTATTATGAATAATAAAATTAATTCAGAAATATTAAAAATCGGAGGCTAGCTCTGAAATGTTCCATTAACGATCTTGAAAATGACCTAGGCTTGGTTATTAAAGGCATTGGGGTAAGAAATGCAGAGCTAGAATATAAATTGTAGCCATCAATAAAAGGGAGCCATTATTATGTGAG
Organism: Timema cristinae; assembly: GCA_039000515.1. NCBI lineage: Eukaryota > Metazoa > Arthropoda > Insecta > Phasmatodea > Timematidae > Timema > Timema cristinae. The sequence continues at coordinate 29,411,479 of JBCFYV010000935.1, forward strand.
TGAGCTATTTTCAAAATTTCTTCATATAAAGTTTTGTTCGAAGTATATTAAATCTAATTAACTGCATGTACGCACGTGGACTATATTACTTAATTAGATAACCTTATTTAAATTTATTTACTTAATTAAATGCGAAAAACCTAGACAGGTAATAGAACGCAAAGCAAAATTAAAACTGTACATAATAAAATTGCCGGAAAGGCAATTATGATAAATAGCAGACTAATTAAGTTTAATCAAGCAAAATAAAAAATGTATTAGGCTGTTAACATTTTTGTCTATTTTGGTATCTTATTATTTTTTAAAGTCATGAAAAATATTTTCCAGGGTCATTTCACTAAAATTATTAGGCTATATTTTATTCACGTGATTTTTTATTTGTTTGAAATTTAAAATGGATACATTCTCAAATAAATTAAATTTAAAAAAGGAGTCTAAGACACGAAAATATATTTGCTTTTGCCATTCGGCAAAGCTACAAAATTTACTAGTTTGAGGACACAGGAATTTAACAACAATACCTTATTTTTAGATATTTTTCTTTAGCACCGTGTCTTACTACCTGTTCAGATTGTATGCATATGTAGACCTACTAATTATGCTAATGAACTCGAGATTATGAAGATTGATTTTAGAATATGTGAACCCAAAATTAAGTAAAAGGAAAGTGGAAAACAATTTAGGGAAAAAAAACATCTTGGTACATTCAACCAGGATTCGAATCCAGCTCCCCTACATCAGCAGTATATGCTATTGCGAGAGTGACGTCACTGAAGCAGGTCCTTATTTGTTAGTTGACTGGAATTAAACCCGCAGCTATCAGGACTAACGACTCGCACTTGACTGATTTATCTGTAGGTTCAGATACTAGATACACCTTCTCAGTTGTGTTCAAGCAGTCTAAGGCGTTATACTCGCATTGTACTTGATTGTCTTAGAGGAGGAGGGGGGATTGAGGTTTATATCCTGGCAGAGTGAAATTAATTTAATTTCTCGCAGACTATTATCACTATAATTTTCCCATTCTCATTCTACTTTAATGTGGATGCATTATTGCTTATAGCTAGCCTTTACACCCATACATGTTAGATTACTCCATTAATAACCCTTAGGTTAAGGTGGGATGGGAGAGAAGTCTTATCAAGGGGAGTATTCGTTCTCTTTTTTATATCAAAACTGATAACAGTTTTGAATACTGTCAAGGTGTCTTGAAATTTAACAACTTTTTCTCTTCATTTAAAAAGTTTGTTAGATAATGCCGCTATGCTTATGACAAGTCTTCAAGAACTGGAAAGAAAATTAAGTTCTACGTTTCTACTGGAGAACCTTTTATTTTTATTTTGGCCAAACAAATGTTTTGTTATAAAAACTACAAAATCACCGCCTTTAAATCGCGTTCGATACACGCCCACCTTTAACATATAAAAGTAGAATTTAGAGGAAATAGGGCCTATATCTTACCCTCATTCGCGTGGAGGACGAGTGGGAGATGTTTTAGGGACTCGGGAGCCGATCTTCTCGCCAGCATACACCAAAACTAGACGAGACTGACGTCTTTGTCTGCGTGCTCACGGGTTATATCGTGTTAATGTTCCCTTTCCAATCTCCCCTAATGTTCGTCGCGTGGTGTGACTGAATAACCAGGAGCGTTTGTCACGTGATGATTGAGCCGCGCGCGACCACGCCCACTTTTCATTCAATCATGAGGTACGGTCACTGGCAGAATAATGCTACTAACGAGTTACTTGACTGATCACTATATTTATATGTATCCCATTTTGGTTGAGACTTTAAGTAAACTAAGAAAAGATGTAGGTGCTGTCTCGGCGACTAGTCGACTGCTATTCACCAAGGAAGTATAGAGATAAATGAGGATAGTGTCCGTATTTTTGCAATTTTAAAAGCCTAAAACATATTTGGAAAAAAAAACCTTAGAAATATGCTTCATTGAAAACAATTAGTTTGATTTTCTAGATATAGAAATCCCAACCGTTATTTTATATTTGTCAAGGATATTTCAGATTTTAACAACTTTTTATCTTCATTTAAAAAGATTATGTTCAAATGCCACAATGTTAATGACAATTAATATTCAAGAACTATTGAGATCTAGAGATTTCTGACTTTGGGGCAAACCAAGGATGCTGAGATTGTAGGGAACGCGAATCAAGGAAAGTGCCGTAATAAATTAAATATTTCTCCGGTAGAAACCTAGTTTAATTTTCTTCACATGTTCAACAGTTGTTGAATATATGTCATGACTCATGACTCAAGAGCGTAGCGGCACTAAATGACAAACTTATTAAATTAAGAGAAAAAGCTGTCAATAAATTCCAGGACACCCTTGACAGGTATTCAACTACTGTTGAGGTCATCATATGAAGAAAATTAAACTTTATGTTTTTGTTGAAGAAATATTTTAATTATTTATTTTGGCCAAAAAAAAAAGAAACGTTTTTCCATAAAAACTGCAGAAATACTGACGTTTTCTCTCATCCCCTAGGTCCTCACAGTAAGGCATTAGTTTGGAAATACAATATCTCTCAGTTTCTCAAAATAGAAAATGAAGTCAATCCTGTTTCCACAGTAAATACATTAAAATCAGAAATGCAGCACGCATCGACAAAATAATGACGTATTTATTTAACGTCGATGGTGTTCGTTTGGAATGATAAAGCACTTCTTTATAATTTTAAAAGGGTTTTTTGGTTCAAATCCTGGTAAGATTTTTTAAGTTACTTAAGATAAAATAAATCTTCAGCTAAAACTACTTTAAAATTATATTCTTGAAAACAAAATTAGTGTTTGTATGAAAATCCTTCTGAATATTAACTTTTTAATGCAATCTTCATCATCAAGTTGTTTCAGGAATACATTTATTAACTATCTATGTTGAGAAGTATAGGCTTAGTTTATATTTTATTTCAAACCGCCAATATTAGCTTAATCTCCTATATAAATAAATAAAGTCAACTGTTTTCGAAATAAAATGACAATGCAGGATCCTCTTAAGATCACAATTCACGACATATTAATCAGGATATTTGATTAAATGCGAACAAAAAAATGTTATTTTCATACGGATTTCTGCGTTCATAAGAAAATAGTGAAATTAAGATTATTTCATTAATTTTTCCATTTTAAAATCATTATTTTTTAATTTATTTAATATAAATAAATCATGGTTAAACTGTTTCACTGATTTCCATCCAACCTTTTTTCAATGTCGAATACAGTAAGTAAACCCCATCTCAATGTAATGCCTGGTTGAAGATTTGCTTACTATAGTATTATTATTATTATTATTGTTATTATTATTATCGCGTCTTACTACCCGTTCGGGTTATACGCACTTACACTAATGTGTAATGGTAGGGTGATTGTGAGATGAAATGAAGGACCTACAGTTTAACGTGGAATCCGAACCACGGTGGAGGCCCGGCATTCCCCACATTCACAAGATGTATTGTCAGAGGTGAAGGAAAGGTTTGGTAATCAGATAAATTTGTGCCGAGACCAAGGATTGAACCCCGGACCCCAGCACAAAAGTCCGACACCTTACCCCTAGACCATCAGGTCACCCCTAACTATAATAGGATTCTAATATGAAGAACAATATTTAACAGTTACAGGAGCTATTCAAACAGCTGTAATATATTCATAATTCAAGTCATGTGATACCTTTAGAATAGTATTCATAATAAAATTTTATCTCCAAAAATATGTTTGTTATTTCTAAATTGTTGTTATTTTTAAAATAGGATTATACATAAATTAGGTTTTATCAGTGGGGTAGCGGGGGCGTATATAGAATCGTATAGGTGCCACCCACAGTTCCATCCTGAGAACATCAATAAAAGTGAGGTTTATTTATATAATTATTTATATAATTATTTGTTGCATGTTTATTATATAGTATTAATATACCCATTAAATACTACTGTTCCATTAATGGAAAGTTAACTAATTGCTACATTATTCAATTAAATACAAAATATTGATTTTACACTCTTATTGTGTTTACTCTCTTAAGAGGACGTTTTCTTTTTTTTTATGTTGGGATCAATTGACTCGTAATCCTTCAAGAACCTTATTTGTCGTAGGAGTGGAGCTTTGCCCTCGGCCATACGCTCGTCACGTTCCCGAGAAAGCAGAGAGAGCATTTAGCTCCCTGCCCTGCGATATAACCATCCTCTAAACCAGTGGTTAAAGGGGAAGATTAGTTTGGGACCGTCATCAGGAAATGAAGAGTCTTCTTCCAATTGGTCAGAACGCCTCAGTAAATCATGATGACCTTATTCCTAAAGTTATCGTGCTTCAAAATATGATTTATATGGAGAGGAAAGTTCTAACCAATCCGTAAGTGAAACTCAACCAATGTGAGCTATATAACACAGTGTCTATAAACTCTAACCTTAGGTTAAGTTATTCATGGAATTAAATTGTAAGCTACTCAAATACTATATTTAACATATTCAAAGGTTTATAGATTATATTTTATTTAAAGCAGTGTAGCTCAATTTAAAGGTGAATGTTACAAAATACACTTTAAAATTAACTACACACTTTTGAAGTTAATACACGCCATAACTTTAAAAAATTATTTTTGAAAAGTATTTGAGTGCAACTTAATTAATATATTAATAGGCCTACTATATTTTAGTATACTATTAAGTGTAAAAACTCGTATGGACAGAGTCAGTAACGAATGGGTGGTTTGAAAGAAAATCCTCTAGGTCGATGTGAAAGAAGCGTTTTACTTTGGTTTGGGCATGAGACGATGAGTGTGGATAAAGTGAGGAAACAAATATATGAATGTATAGTGTGTGTGGATCAAAAGGAACCGGTAGGCCATATAGGACATGGTTAAATGTTGTAGACAAATGTGGGGAAAAGTGAAACATTAAGGGTTTTAAGAATGAAAGAGCATGTATGACTTGGTGTATGGATGTTGTTGAAGCTAAGGGAGTATTCAGGGATAGGGAAGGTTAGAGACAGTGAGGATGGATTAAGTACGGAGTTTTTTTTAGCTATATGCAGTTTCTTGCCTAACCCGTGAGAGGACGGCGTGAATATATATGTGTATGTATCTATATGTATGTATGTATGTATGTATGCATGCATGTACATGTTATGATGTATGTATGGAGTATGTATGTATGTATGTATGTATGTATGTTATGTATGTATGTATGTATGTATGTATGTATGTATGTATGTATGTATGTATGTATGTATGTATGTATGTATGTATGGTATGTTATGTATGTATGTATGTATGTATGTATGTATGTATTGTATGTATGTATGTATGTATGTATGTATGTATGTATGTTATGTATGTATGTATGTATGTATGTATGTATGTATGTATGTATGTATGTTATGTATGTATGTATGTATGTATGTATGTATGTATGTATGTATGTATGTATGTATGTGTTATGTATGTATGTATGTATGTATGTATGTATTGTATGTATGTATGTATGTATGTATGTATGTATGTATGTATGTATGTATGTATGTATGTATGTATGTATGTATGTATGTATGTATGTATGTATGTATGTATGTATGTATGTATGTATGTATGTATGTATGTATGTATGTATGTATGTATGTATGTATGTATGTATGTATGTATGTATGTTATGTATGTATGTATGTATGTTGTATGTATGTATGTATGTATGTATGTATGTATGTATGTATGTATGTATGTAGATGTATATGTATGTATGTATGTATGTATGTATGTATGTATGTATGTATGTATGTATGTATTGTATGTATGTATGTATGTATGTGTATGTATGTATGTATGTATGTATGTATGTATGTTATGTTATGTATGTATGTATGTATGTATGTATGTATGTATGTATGTATGTATGCATATGTATGTATGCATTGGCATATGTAGTTTTAGTAACTCTTCTAACAACAAATGCAGGGACTTGTTTTTGGTTAGTTAAAAGTGTGAAACTGTTACTGAAATTATAAGTGTTTAGCACGCTCTGTGTGAAAGAGTGATCCATTGGTCCACTCCTTGTATATTTGTAAACACTGTGTCTTCTATGTGCAAATTTAGGACGTCTTATAACTACTGCATAAATATTACTATCGGGAGGTTATATTTAGCGACCAAATAAAGGTTATCAGACACTTTAATATTTTTCGCGTATTAGGAGTGACTTTATCTGCCGGATAGCTATCTGTAGGATAAATATATTTTTATGCAGATAAGGCAAGGTGGTACTGTTTTTATCGGTGAACGCATGCGTAAAAGCCCTGCTGCTACTGTTACAACCTAGCGAGTGACTACAAGGTTCACCATTTGTAAATAATGGCGGCTAAACGAGTGCGAGGAAACAGATGGCGTCACGTGGGCGCAGAAGCTAGGTTGTCTTCTAAGCACTAAGTTCTCTGTCTGCCAAAATGAGGTCCATAGTTTTTATAAAAATGTGAATTAAATGTTCTAGCTTTATATATAGTTAGAGCCTGGGCCTTTGCCGACTAAACACGTAAACCAAGATTTAATCTAAAAAATAGATTCTGATAGGTGAAACCTCATGAAAAACAACTCTTCACTATGACAACTTTAAGATAAAAGTTATCAGGTACTTAGGGCTTAAGCCTCCCGTTAAAAATGTGGTAGATAAATACATTTATCTGGCAGATAAAAGCTATCTGGCAGTCATAAGACGGACTTTTAACTTATCGATCAGATATAACTATTTATCAATCAGATTATTATTATCCAGGAGTCATAAGACCGACCTTTAGAGGCCTGATAATTAATCAAAGGCATTTTATCATAGCTAGGCTTATAAAGTTTGTATACTATTCACAATATACATATGTACTTTACAACAATTCAGGTAGTGACGTTACCCTAGAATTAATGGAAAGTACAAATGACATAGGTCTAATGTATTAGTACTCAAATTTTGGTTGGTTTCAATTCACCCAGGTATACTCACTTTTCCTACTCCCCTGCTTATCATTGACAGATAATATTCTTCCTCCCATGTATTACTATAATAATTATCAGATAATTTTCTTCTTAATATAGTAACTCTAAGATAATGTTATTATTACAGTGTTACAGTAACTGCAAGATAATTTTCGGTTCTTCTTACAGTATCCTTGCTATAGTAACCTTAAGATAATGTGATTATTACAGTGTTATTACTATAGTAACTGTAAGATAATGTTATTATTAGAGTTTTTATTATATTAACTGTAAGTTAATGTTAATTTTCAATTTTATATTTACTGCAATAATGTATTATTCCGTGTTTACTATAGCAATTTAAGATAATGTTATTATTACAGTAATTACTATAGTAACTGTAAGATAATGTTCTGTTCTTTTTACCATCTTATTTCTATAATAACTTTAAGATAATATTATTAATACAATGTTATTACTATAGTAACTGCAAGATAATGTTCAGTTCTTCTTACAGTCTTCTTACTATAGTAACTTTAAGATAATGTTAATAATGATGATATATACTGTAATAAGATAATGTTATTATTAACTAGTGTTAATTATTTTACAATATCTACTTATACATTAATGTTATTTTACAGTGTACTCTTATATATGTAACTGATAATGTTTCTTACAGTGTTCCTTACTATAGTAACTGTAAGATGTATTCTTAAGTGTCTTACTAGTAACTGTAAGATGTTCTTACAGTGTCTTTCTAAAGTAACTGTAAGATAATGTTCTTCTTGCAGTGTTCTTACTATATTTGATCATTAATATCAAGTTCAAGCATTAAAATGTCCATACATAAATATTAATAATACCAACTATTAAAACTTTCAATATAGAGTTGTGAGGAAGGGAGAAGAATGTCAGATACTAAATATTTAACCTATTTATCTAGAGTTAGCTAGATGAAAGTCACATTCTAGGCATAGTCTTCACTAAGTGAATTTATTCTCTCTCCAATACAACATCCAATATTATGGCCAACATTTACAGCAGTGTATATTACATGTTATTGCGTGGTGGACACGTCTACATACATTACACTCACACATACATGCACACGTGGCTATCACAAGAAGAACAATAATAACTATTATATTACACTCTGGACATACCAGCGTGGTGGGGTACAATTCCACCGTTTTATATTAATGTTGTGCTGTGTGGGAGAACAAATGGCCTGAAATAAATAGTAAAGAAGCAATGGAAAAATAAATAAGTTAATCTTATACAATTTTATTTTAGCTGTTGATTTTAAATAGCGTAAGAATGCATAATATAATTTTAAAAAGAGCTGAGAGCGATCAAAACTCTATTTTTCAATACCTGTTATTGCATTTAAGGATTTAAAAAAAAAATGTTGTGGGTGTGGTTTGACTGAAAATTTAAAAGAGTGTTTTGATTTGAAAAGTCAAATAATCGTTTCTTTGTGTTAACAAGTATTCCACATAAAAAAAATAAGTTAATGAAAATAATGTTTAAGGGAGCTATCATACTGAAGTGCTGAAATACGTTGCAAAATTTCAGAAATCCTATCTGGTTTAAGAAGTTATTAGTTATTTTATAATAAAATCTATGCCAGAATAAAGGCAAAAGGTAAAAGACAGTTTTTTTAAAATTATTAAAAATCCATGTTTTAAATCAATTGAGAGAAAAATGACAGCATTGACACGAGAATAGAGATCAGGGCCTTAGAATTTACGTGTCAATGCTCTAACATTGAGCTATATTGGTTCGTCTCGTGTTTAGGGCACTCTTTCTCTAATTTTTGGTGTATTGAGTCTAAGTGGTGACGGGTTCGATTCCCGTGTCCAGATTGTAATTTTTTACTTAAATGGTGACCTGGTGGTCTAGGAGTAAGGTGTCAGACTTCTGTGCTGGCGGCCGGGGTTCAATCCCCGGTCCCGGCAAAGATTTATCTGATTACCAAACCCTTCCTCCACCTCTGACAAGACATCTTGTGAATGTGGGGAATGCCAGGCCTCCACCGTGGTTCGGATTCCACGTTAAACTGTAGGTCCTTCATTTCATTTCACAATCACCCTACCATTACATATTAGCGTAAGTGCATATAACCCGAACGGGTAGTAAGACGCGGTGCTAATAATAATAATAATAATAATAATTTTACTTAAATAAATGTGATTCAACTATCAAGACTGAGATTGTGGATAATCATCACGTATCAGTTTGCGGTACATATGAAGTAACAATACTAATCTTTGTTAACAAATTCAAAAAAGTAATGTAATCGATTACAAATGTAAAAACTAACTATTTTTCCACGGCTCTTCATGCGAAATATCGTAGTTCTGGGACTAAGTTAAATGGTTATAAATCATTTCTTCAAATAAATTAAGTCATTTATAATAAAACGTAACGGATATTTCTAAAATAATTGAAGATTGTTCTAGTGTATTTGTAGCTTCATAGCAGCCATTTTCTTATGAGACATTTTGTATGAATATATGTCTCTTAAATTAAATGACACACTTTTAAACTCTTGTTTTATGAAATAGTTGCTTTTAGCTTGAGTAATAACATCAGGCTCCTCTTAATATAATTTTAATACTGTCATGATACTGTAATTGAATGAATTTTATGATTTATTTTTGTTTCAAGATGAATATAATATGTTCAAAATTTGTTACTGACAGACACCAAAAATATCCTCGAATATTTGTCACAATTATGAATATGGGTATATTGTCCTTCATTTTTGCATTTATAAACATATTCAGAATTTTATCAGGAACTTTTATTTTAGAACATTTATAATATTACCAGGGACTTACATATCCTGCCCCAAAGTCTAGGTACTGATTTCTAATAAAGTTTTGAGTCAGTGTCCATTTTAGACAGGTTTAAAGGAATTGGGACACCGATCACACCCTAAAGAGCCCGTCTCACTTCACGGATAACACCTGGCTCAAGTAGGTAATGCAGCTCGCACCAAACGCTACATCGTAGTGTGGCTACCTTTATCCTACTTTGGAAAACCTTGAAATTGAGACCAGTGACCGTATTTTTAAAAATATGACAAATGTGAAAGAAAATTATTTTAAAATGAAAAAAACTATCAAACTGATTCCCATTTAACCCTTTTTTTTTTGTAACATAGTGTCTTACTAACCCGTTCGGGCTATACGCATAATTTTATATTTACGCTTATGTTTTTAGGGATTAGGAAGGCTATATTTATAGGAGGTGTAACCACATTTGCGTGAATGATGAGTGGAAAGCCATTTTGAAAAAAGCTATTCTCAATACACCCGACCGAGATTTGAACCTCGATCCCTCCATCATCGACAGTTTAGTCCGCTGCGAGAGTAGCCCACTAGACCTTGCGACCATCGAAGTGGTCAGGGGCACCCACCGGGGTATCCAGGAGAGCAATTAACCCCCTGATATTCTGAAGTTATATAAATAAGAGAAGTTTGAAACATTTTTCTTATGTTTTACCTTATTATCAGGAGACAAGGATTGCCTAAAAAGCGTGTTTTGAGGCTTCAATTTATTATATTTTACCGGGGGAAGACTCTTGACGTCCCGTCATACTAGGGTGCATTCCATACCACCCAGACCTCTGGTTGGCCCCCCTGGAGTAAAATCCCGTGGGCACTTTTCCGTATTCATACATCAAGTAATGTGATCTGTAGCTGTCAATTTTGATAAATATTATAAATACCTAAAAAATAACACTGACGATAAATTAAAATATTTTTAATATTTACTCCAAAAGAGTTTGTATTTTTTTTAAAGGCTCTTTCTATGAAAAATGGCCTGTAATTTCAATTTTTTTTTTCTTTACTATAAAAAGCTATCATTCATGACTAGCTAGCACTTCAATAATTATCTCACGTTCTTAGTTAAATTCAAACCAGGAACCTACCACCCTTTTCCCCTCATGCAGACCACCCTAACTCTAACAGGAGCGACATAAATGTGTGTGCCGAGCGTTAGCGGTATTTAAGTTTGGACTCAATGCCCCCCCCCTACCCCCCCACTCCCGGTACCCTTCGTAGCAACAATAAAGTGGAAAAGCGGGGATGTTTTTCCCTTTCCACAATGTTCGGTGTTTATCTCTATGAGGTCAGAAGTAGGGGGGTGGGTAGTTTGAGGGGGGTACAATATATTAGCCGTAGAACCACGTAGGGGTTGGAAGAGAAGGGTCCATGATCACAACTGCAACCCCTATTTCCCAACATAACCCTCCCCCCACCTTTCAATTGAATTGACTAAATTTTGTTGATAAACTCTTGTTCAGTACATAATATCGGTTTTCAATATATGATTTGTGAAGGTTATATTTTAAGTTAGTTTACAAGAGTTCAGAGGGACATTAGTATGTTTATTTGACTATTGATATATTTGAAATATTGCAAGTAATTTAATACATTTTTAGCAGTGTTTTGAAACGTAATATTTAATCAATTATTTATTACTAGCTAGTAGTTAAATCGATTATTTCAAGTAATGCGCAAAGTTGCATGTCACTGTTCAAATATAAACAATGTCCAAACATAGACTCATATTCAATATTGTAGATTTTGCTCCTAAAATAATTAATGACAAAAGAGTGTTAGGTATGAAATACTTGTTCACAACGAGGGTACATTATAGTAGATTTATACAAACTGGAGTAAATATATATATATATATATATATATATATTCCAGTTGGTACTGAAAATTACATAACAACTCACTTTTTAAATATGGTGATTTATATCTTCAATGAGATTTAAGAATAACTCAGATGTACAGTAACAAATAAATTAGTAAAAACAAATAAATAAAGACATATTGTATATAACCAAACACTTGAGAAGAACTATTGATGATTCCCAAAATAATGACACGAATTATATTATAAAAGACAAGAGTGCTTAAACTGTACAGTACAAATAAAATATGAGTACATTTCGTTTCTTAAAATTATTTATATAAAAGCATTCAGCATTTAATAAATATTACAAATAAAACAAATCATATAATTTTTATTCATTTCTATAACTATTCAAAAGCTCATAAAAGAACATCTTTTTGTACATATTCGGTGGATTAGAATTTAGTAAATCTATTAAGTTCATAATAATAATCTACAACATTTTCTGCCAGATCTTTATGGCACTATTATCCAACAAACTTTTATTTTCTAGCACCTTTTGAAACATGATTTTAAACAGCATTTTTTAATATGTTACAATATTATATTTGGTGATTTATGTGAATCTTAGAGAGCTTATTAAAATTTGATTTTTTTTAAATATGTTTGTACCAAAGATACCTAATTATGAAAACATCCAATGAAAATAAAATTCTTAAATACCGTTCTAGGAAAATCATGTTTACTTACAACTGGGTAAAATTATCTTAAAAAACTAATTTTTCCCTTACTATGTAATAAGCTATATTATAGCTTGTAACTTAAGGTGTGGATGTAGGGAACTAGAGAAAAGTGTGCAGTTTTTAAATTAGAAAAGTTTTTTGGGAAAAATAAATCAAATAATTATCTATTTAAAAAGATAAAATTTAGTTTTCTTAACATGGTGACCTCAACAGTTATTGAAAGGGTGTCCTGGAATTTAATGAAAACTTTTCTCTTCATTTAAAAAAGTTTGGCGACTAGTGTTGCTATGCTCGCGACAGATATTCAACAAGTGTTGACATCACAATGAGAAGAAAATTAAACTTTATGATTACACAGGATTAATTTTTTATTTATTTTGAACAAAAAAGGTTTTGCTATAAAAACTGCAAAGCAAAAACACTGACCTATTCTTGCGTTCCCTTCATCCCCACCTTAGATAAAACTAACAAATATTTGTTTAAAATAGTTTTGTATCAATAACTAAATTTTGAATTTGAACATTTACACTAGGTACATCAAAATTATGGTGATTTTTTCTTTCATTTACAATATATTCACTATTCAAGCTAAGTTGTGCAGCAATGTTTTGTTTTAACAATGTACACTATGCTATGATACACCTCATTAGTAGTACTGTATATACGTAGGACACAAATAAATTATAGACTTATCTACAGTAGCCCCATGGCTTATTTGGTGCTGACTGACAGATGACAGCTTTGAAAAGCTACCAGACCAAATTATGTATCCCTAAGCCGAACCATATGATCTGCAAAAACATGTGTTTAGCAGCTGTCACTTCTGAGGTCAACATTTAGGTATACACCTAAATGCTGACCGTCATAATTCAGCTGTGAGCTGTCAGTCGGCACCAAAGAAGCCATGGGGCTACTGTACACATCAGTAGTAGATGCAGCGTAAGATTACTCACTCCGGCTGAGAATGAACTATGAGGAACTACAGTATTGTACATTTGGGAAGTGTGAAATTATTTACATTCTACTGGAGTAAGTTGTACACTCACAATCTCACCAGTTAATCTCGTTTATACATACATGTTCTCCTCTCTCCTTAATATGAATCAATTGGTGAAAAACAAGTGTAAAATAACGTGTTTTTATGTATAGTCATTAGTCATTTACAACTTAAACGAGCCTGACAATTATTGTATTAAAGTTATTTAACTAGAAACAATACGTTTTCCTTCCCATTGGTTTTTTTCTCCCTTATAACCAACGTGGCTGCTGGTAACATTGGGCATGTCTAGCTTTTCAAATCAACAATTATACGAAATCATCTGACGGTAATTTCAGAAAACATTGCATGAATAAAAGTAACTTACCTATATATATACAGAATATTTTGTAAAACATAATTTTCCATTTTCAGATGAGAAATAAACCGCATCGATGGACACGTGGTATAAATGTGGAGATAATTATTTAGTCTGGTTTTCAATTGTTTCCTATTCTTTTTTCACGTAAATACGGATAAATTTACACTGAATTTGACATTCACTCTACCAATCTCATTAGCGTTATTAATTTAAAAAACTAAACAGGTACTAAGACGTGGTAAAAAAAAGTTAAGTAGATTTTTTTAACTGTCTGCTTCTTAGTATCCGTTCAGGTGATACAAGTGTGTGGGTTATGTATCAACTACACACTGAGGTACAGAAGAGAACAGTAGGTTTTAGTAGAAATGTACTCACATTTATATAAAGGGAGAGTGGAAAACCATTTAGGGAAAACACTCTCGATACATCTGGCTAGGATTCAAACCCTGATCTCAACATCACCGGCAAAGCAGACTAAATGAGATGAACAATTATTCTGCATACCCACCTATGCGTGTTAGAATCTATTAATTGTGAACTAGTAAAATGATTAACCATCATTAGTTTACTATTCAAACTGGGTCAGATAAGTCCCAAAATTAAAATTTTTCTTCTTCAAAAAACTAAAATATATTTCTCCGTGTGTATTCTTGGAAGTTTTATAAGTTGTCAGCCTAAAATAACACTTGAACTTTCAAAACCATGGACGAACTCTGTTTTAAATCGACTGCAACTTTTTCGAATTTTAAACTTTTTTCTAAATGGGAAAGTAAAAAAACATGCAATTTATTTTTATCATAAATTAAGCTATTCTTACAAAATTTGAAAATTTAATTATCTGAGAATCTATTGATTTTTTTTTTAAATGTTAAAGCTTATTACTTTTAAGCGAATCTTTATATTTAAAAGAGATTTGTTTTCAAATTTAATGACCGTACCATCGGTAGCAATTTAAATTTGTATTAAATTACTTATAGCTTTCACTCAAATTATTTATGTGTTGAAATTTAATTGACCTGTCAGCCTATTTGGGATTAAAGAATTATCATTTAATTACTATAATGCTTAGCTGACACTTCAATATTAGAAAAATAACTTATCTTTATGAATATACATTAATAATTGTTACTTTCGTAAAAGATGTTTTCTGTTTTTAATAGGATATTAAACGCCAACTCTAATGATCAAGTTGCGGTACACAAAATGTATTTCAATTCTAATTATTTCAAATTTTTAATGTCTATAATAGCTCAGTGGTTGATGACCGCGGCATTCAATAAAGCTTCTTCTTCCTCCTCGTCCAGAGGCACAGTACTGTGGTTGTAAAGCCCCTGGGCCATCAGCTGAAGAGCCAGGGGGTTCTTGTGACCACTCGCCTTCTTGATCTTAGCCCTCTTGTTCTGAAACCAGATCTTGATCTGAGCCTCATTCAGACCCAGCTCGCGAGCCAACTCCTGACGTCGCCTCTCCGTCAGGTAGCGGTTCTCGGTGAACTCGTGTTTGAGCCGAGCCAGCTGTTCGCCGCTGAACGCCGTCCGGGGACGCTTCTCTTCTGGTTTCTTGTCCTTGCGCTTGATCCGGCGAGACCGGGGACCTGTCGAGGGACAAACGAACAGGGTATTAGATACAGTGTTGTGGATGTAACAGGACAACTATACTTAAAGACAGTGTTGAGGATATAACAGGAGAACATAACATTAGCGACAGTGTTGATGTAACAGGAAAACATAACATTAGATAGTGTTGATATAACAGGAGAACATAACATTAGATAGTGTTGATGTAACAGGAGAACATAACATTAGATAATGTTGATGTAACAGGAGAACATAACATTAGATAGTGTTGATGTAACAGGAGAACATAACATTAGAGAGTGTTGATGTAACAGAGACATAACTTAGATAGTGTTGATGTAACAGGAGAACATAACATTAATAATGTTGATGTAACAGGAGAACATAACATTAGATAATGTTGATGTAACAGGAGAACATAACATTAGAAGTGTTGATGTAACAGGAACAAATAGATAGTGTTGATATAACGAGAACATAACATTAGATAGTGTTGATGTAAGAGAAATAACATTAGTAGTGTTGAGTAACAGGAGAACATAACATTAGAGTGTTGATATAACGAAAACATACATTAGAGAAAGTGTTGATGATGTAACAGTAGAACATACTTTAGAAACAATGATGTGTCTGTAACAGGAGAACATAACATTAGATAGTGTTGATGTAACAGGAACTAACATTAGATAGTGTTGATATAACAGAAAAATAACATTAGAGAAGTGTTGATATGTAACAGTAGAACATAACATTAGATACAGTGTTGATGTAACAGGAGAACATAAATTAGTCAGTGTTGATGTAACAGAAGAATATACATTAAATATAGTGTTGAAGATGTAACAGGAGAACATAACATTAACTAGAGTGTTGAAGATGTAACAGGAAACATAACATTAAATACAGTGTTGATGTAATGAGAATATAGCATTAATTTGTTGAAGATGTAACAGGATAACATAACATTAGATACAATGTTGATGATGCAACAGTAGAACATGTCATTAGAAACAATGTTGATAATAGCCCTTTAGAATACATGATTACCTATGTTAGTATATTTTAATACATAAATATATAATACAATAATAAACCAATATTGAATCCACTAACTATAATACCTAATGGACTACACCATTAGGTACATTAAAAAATGCCGTAAGACTATTCCGGTCTGGTTTCGCCTTAGCGAGGAATTTGAGGTTTTAACCGCGGCCAAACGCACTTACATATTTTCCCTAAATCGTTTCCCCATTTCTAATCGATATAAATGTGGATTTCTATTAAGATCTACCTTTTTATACCCATCCCCCATTAGTTATAATATGCAGATAGCCCGGACTGGTAGTAAGTAAGACATGCTGGATGGAATTCGATCCATATTAGGTCTAATGACAACGATCAAACGGTTTGTACGTTGTCCTCGTATAAGTCACTTATTCTCCCTGCAAGAGGTCAGACGTGTGATCTAGCAGAGTTGTAAAGATGAGGATTAGGCCACTTCGAGCTCCGGTTGATGGGAAGTAATTTATAAACGCAGTTAGGAAAGGTGTAATTGAGATGAAGTGGTATGGCCTTGTTACAGGTAGAAAGTTAATTGAGCTCAAGTACCCCGGCATACCTCCACGCCCGAACGATTAAAGCGTGAAGACATCGGTTGCCACTGTCGAACAATCGTCTAACAGAAGAGTGAGACCAGGAAATGGCCGCCCTTATTAGGAGGTGGCAGTCAACCACAGAGAGATTCTACCACACCTAGCTTTTATTATGAGGTTGGGGATGATAAGGGTAGATATAAATAAGAAGTGTACCCACATTTAGAGGGATGGGGAGTAGGAAACGATGTAGGAAAAATAAAATAACTTAGTAGGCCTACGTTTGTCCAAGATTCGAACCCTGAATTTTTCGCCAGTGGAAAACCACACCAGCACAGCAGTTTGATGCTTTAGTACATAAGTCCAATGGTGCAGTTCATTAGGTAATGTTTTTAGTAGAGTCAGTATTGGTTTATTATTATTATTATTAATTTTTCTGGGGGTCCAGGGTTCAATCCTCGGTCCCGGCACAGGTTTTTCTGATTGCCAAACCCTTCCTTCACCTCTGACAAGACGTGTATTAATCACAACTTCTGAATGTGTGGAATGCAAGGCCTCCACCATGGTTTGGATTCCACATTAAACTGTAGGTCCTCCATTTCATCTCACAATCACCCTACCATTACACATTAGCGTAAGTGCGTACAAACCGAACGGGTAGTAAGACGTGGTTCTAATAATAAGAATGATAAGAATAATATTATTATTATGTGTTAAGGGAGACCGGCATCGGTATTGATGCTGTCTAATGGTTAATTATCATCAGGAACTATTTAAGATATAGATGAGGATGACATAATTTAGGGGAATTGTAATAACATTTGTTTAGAGACGTACATTTTTGGGTTATTTAAAAAAAAAACTACAAATTAATTATATGACGTGGAGTGTAGCCAGGGCAGACAATTATACCCTGATTTTGGTTGTAAGAACAGTAGAGAAAACTCAAACATATTTATTTGCGGTCAACAATAACATTTTTCCTAATTACTTGTTCTATTTTATAGATAGTAGTAATATCTATCAAAAATAACAGCTACAGATAGCATGACTTGATGTAGGAATATATTAATATTGTTTTAGTAATTTAAGTAACTAACTGTTACTGTTCTTCCTACCAAAATCATATTATAGTCAAATCTGTACCATGACAGGTTCTCATTACTCAGTAAGACATTCATTGGCCCAGTATCAACAGAATCGTGGAGTGTTGTAAGGTTAAGAAAAACCTGTTTTAAAACTATTCCTCTAGTCTATTAACAAAAAAAAAGTATACAATGAAAGAAATAGGATTTGAACTAAAGTCTGTCTGTACCGCAATAGTAAACATATTTTAGGCATTATACAAATAAATATAGGGTTGCCAACAATAACAAATATCCACTATATTTACTTTACATCTGTGAAAATGAACACCTTTTATATCAATCATATATCATCTATATCATGAATGAAATGAAATAAATATAGTAATGTTTTAAATTCCCTCGATTGGTGATCCGACTAAGAATGGGTTTGTATATTTTAATCATTAAGAAGACTCCAGATACATAAAAACTAGTTAATTACCAACTATTTAACTAACGCATATTATTTAAAATATTATAGTATTGATTCTTAGGTTAGTTTTTTGGCACCAACTTTTACTACCCGTTCGGGTTAAATCGCTCTTAAGTTAATTAAAGCCACGATTGTTTGGTGTGAAATCACAGACTGTCACTTCATGTTGTCAACCCAAATATTTTCTGGTATTGTGTGATTATAAAATATTATAATGACCCAGTTTTAAGGACGTGCTTTAGCAGACAATGTTGAAATAAATCCTTCCAGTTTTTAAATTTCATATATTGGTGGTATTTTAAAGGGCACTTTCTGAACCAACTGATTATTTCTGCACACTACTTTTAAACCAACTTAAATCTAGAACAGGCACAATATCAAGCCCCCGGGCATTAATAAATCATTGTGAAAGGAGAAAGGGAAAACATACATTTCACTAACTATACATTTTCAGGCCATGCTGGGAATCGAGCCCGAGATATTTAGATCAGCATAAATACAAACTACCGACTGATATAAAGTGTCGGACCAGTTTTTAAAGTAAGAAAATATTACCACGACTAAAAATGTTCTTAAGGAACTATATTCACAGAATGCTTTTTAAATTGAATCATTTGTTTACAAATTCATACCAATTTAATTATAAGCTATAGTTTAGTTACACTATTCTAAAAGCAGTAAGGAAGTCAATTTTTATTATTTTAAGAATTGTTTCCAGGCAAAAATATCGCTTAAGTCAACGTTTCTTTTGTCTAAATCAAATAGTTTGTGGTAAAGCCCCGCTTTAGTTAAGATATTTAGTGATGGTGAAAATCCACAGTTCAAACTTTTTGTTTGTATACACCTCAATCATACATGTATTACAACGAGAACACTGTCTTAATAGCACCTATATATTCACATAGATTAATTATATCAGATAGATTGAGGCTTCACCATTGAAAAATGTGCAAACGTTGAATCCTCTAAGTAAATTCTTTTATTTTAAGAAAATGAGATTAAAATTAGTTTGGTAGAACTGGAGAAATTGCTGTTGAAAGAAATTGTGGCTTCCTCATGGAATATTTTTAGAATTGTAGATTTGTTAGCACATACTATTATTACACTCTCATAACCTCTCAAAAAGAAATAGTATTGTGATCGCAAAAAAAAATAATCGAATTTGATGTTTTGATATATGTCGACATTTTATGTGTATCTGCAAATGTTGGCAATATCATCGCTAGCTGCAGCAGCCGCCCGGTCGGTATAGCTCACTTGCGGGCTAATATTATCGAGTTTTTTTTATCTTACGAGCTATAATAATGATTTAGATTAAAGTTACAAGAATCTCTTTTCGGTTCACCAGTTATGTTTATTTTTTATGTGAATTAAAATTAGTTTGTTATCCGGGAATCATTGTCGAAAAGATGACAATAATTTCAAGAAATATTTAACAATAAAATTTGGTGATAAAACGCCCCTTAAAGTACGTAAAACATCTCAAGTAGTTTGTCGCAGTCAAGTCCAACAGTTTTTTGCATAGAGATGAAAAGGGAACGTCCCGCAACTCCCAAGAGTGTCATCGAAGACCCTCCATACCTAGTAAAGGGAGGGTGAAAGACTACAGTTTGCTCTCAAACCCCCAGTTAATACCCCACTAATGATCCGAACCATCCTGAGTGGGTTACTTGTTGTACAAAGTAACTACTAATAAACTGGTGTGTCGAGGAAAGTCTCTTTAGGGACACCACGTCAATACACACCATTTATAACCAACCATTTAACAACAGCTGGACCTTTACGTGGGCTGTGATATTCCGTGTGGATTTAATGGTGTGTTCTATTTCGTCTAGAAAAATACAGCTCAGCTTTAGAAAATTCTTTGGAAAAAAATTAAATTAAGTAATCAATTTATTGATCATGAGGATGAAAATGACTCGCAGAATTCATTAAATCGTTTGAGTGGGACGACAGGCAGAACGTATCTTCGTATAGATGTATCCAAAACTAAGGTACAGTAGCCCCATGGCTTCTTTGGTGCTGACTGACAGCTCACAGCTGACTTGTGACAGTCAAAATGTAGGTATGTACCTAAATTTTGACTGTCACAAGTGACAGCTGCTTAACACATGTTTTTTGTGGATCATCTGAATACGTAATTTGGTTTGGTAAATTTTCAAAGCCGGCAGCTGTGAGCTGTCAGTCAGCACCAAAGAAGCCATGGGGCTACTGTAGATAGTTTTTGTTAAGGACGGGTCAAGAAATGGTTATCAGCGTAGTATAAATTTTAAAACTGTTACAAGTGAATAATTTTGTGTATTTTGGCAAAATGTTCCATTAAAATGGAAGGATTGATGGTGAAATCTACAAACAGGTGAATGCTTCTCTGAGATTAGTTGGATATATGTTGGCTATTATTACAAAGAATGAAGTAGTATCGAAAGAAGCAAAGATGGCGGAAGCGTGGGTTTGTCGGGGAAAAAACATAAGAACAAGGTGATTGCGGTTGGAATGATATAACTAAAAAATATATGTGTAAAAACTCCTATGGACAGATTAACTATTAAAACACAAACTTGGGTTGTATACAGTTTATCTTCAACTTTGTACTCCTAAAGTTGTTGGTGCATGATACTTTTTGTAAATTATAATACTTCCAAAATAAATTACATCCAAAAAATGTATTAGATAATAAGTGTAAACCCACTTTGGTGGACGCATTATCATTGGCTCTACTCTCGCAGTAGACTAGACTACCAATGACGGGGAGATTGAGGTTCAAATCTTGGTCGAGTGTACTGAGGGTGATTTTTCCCAAATGGTTTTACACTCTCTCTCTACGTAAATTAGGATACACTTCCCATAAATATAGCCTTACTCAACCCTAAAACCATAGGCCTAATTACTATATAAGCGTATAGCCCGGACGGGTTGTAAAATGCACTGCCAGAAAATAAAAATAAAAGTTTTAAAATTGAACTTTCCTAATCTCCAACACATTATCGTAATTAGAAGGCAATGTATGCGTAAAACCCGAACGGGTGGTAAGACGTGGTGCTAAATATAAACAAAAAGACTGTCATCCAGTATCTTCTAGGCTAGAATGTCTCCAGTAGCGTCCAGAGAGGGGAGCGTGTGATTGAGGGGAAGCGGCAACTAATTTATAGTTCTGGGGATGTCCCTTCAGTACTGTCCCTGGATGTCTGTATGGGACAATGGTGTTGATCTCTTCCCGCTAAGGATAAAAGGACCTTTCCCTATCCTCTCGCTATGGGATGAGTCCTGTGTGAATGTCCTTATTACAATGCTTCAATGACTTGTGAGGTTTTGAAGGGATGGGGAGGACGTATGAAAGAAAGATTATCCGATTCTATCTCCATCTCCATTACTTTTTTTTTTTTGAAAAAGAGTGGGGAGTTGAAGGTGAATGGGAGGGTTGGGGGAGGTTGATTTTGCTAACAGCTGCCCTAAAATGTTAGTGATACTGGGATACATGAGACAAATGTGATATTTTGAAGAATAGGGGTTGTAGCTCTTAGGGGAATTAAGTAAAATTGGGTTTATTTTAAGTCAAGAACTTAAATCGGCTTCGGTCATGTTCGAGTGCGTCAATACTTTCAGTTTTATTAGTTGACGAACCACCTTTGGAAGACTTTGATTTGAACCTTGATGCGGACAACATTTAACCTTAATGGGGAAATAACGAACATAGCAATAATGCACATTAGTTGTTTTAAGACTACACGCCTTAATTTATATTTGGGCCATCAGCAACAAATGTATTTTTTTTAGTTAAGAATAAATATTTTGGAGATATATTTAGAGACGTGGTGCAAAAACAAACATCAGGAACATATTTGTACATTGTGTTAACCCTTTCAGACCCTCTGGCTACAATTGTGTACACTAAGTTTCTACCTTGTTTTATGGTACTTCTGATAATATTGTCTCAATGGAGACCCTATGTACACATTTGTGCATTCTTTTAAAACATTTCTAGAACTGGTGCTGCCATCTTACGATATTTAGGAAAGTTAATAATCGATCTTATTTATTTAGAGTGGTACAATTTTTTGTCTTGTGACAATACCGCTTATGTTAAATGTTTTATTTTAATTTCTAACTGGATATTTTTGTTCAAAGATTACTTTTGGCTTATTGAATAGTTGTTTTGTATATTAAAGTGTAAAATATTTGTATAAGTGATATTAGGCGTGCCTGGATGAATGTAATATAATGTACACAATTGTAGCCATTGGTTCAGAAGTGAGTATAACTACCACGTGTTGACATAACCTCAAAGTGATTGTAGAAATGCTTCATAAAGCTGTTTAGTTGAACAAATTCATGATATTGACAATGTTCTAAGAGTTTTGAGTCTTTATTTCCACAATATAACTAACATTTTGACTTTGTTAGAATACTATGCTTTTATAAAAATAGCTTGAATAATTATAATCTCCAATTTTATTCTGACTTTGAAGCAACATTTTTTTTTGACACATTGCACTGATAAGGCTGTATTTACTTTGTTGTAGGTGTAATTCCTGATTTAGAAATTCAGGTTTTGGACTTTTTTTTTCTGATCTGCGACACATTTAACTGAAATGGCATACCGGAACAAAAGAATAATGGATCCATCTCAGATTTTAGATTCATTGATGGCAGGTAATTGTCAGATTTAGATTTGTCATCAGATGAAGAATGTGATTTTGATGGTGGATTGTCCACTTCTTCACATAGCAAAAGAGTGAGATTGGGTGCTGACAAGATAAATAGGGGGGAAGTTGATGAAGATGAAGTGCAACCAACATCTAGTAGATTAGACGGTGACGAGGGCAATCCTAACAATGATGATAGCAATGTTGATGAGCCCGAAATCGTAACAAATAATGAAATAAATTACTTCCTTACAGAGAAAAAAGATATCAAATGGCGTCATCGTCCGATATCTATATTAAATTCAGATCAGTGGCAACCAGATACAAAGGAAGAAATTAAACTTACTCCACTAATGTATTTTAGGAAGTACATTCCAGAACATCTCTTTGAAGCAATGGCTGAGATGACAAATATGTATGCAATACAGGCAGCGACAAACAGTTTCAAGCCATTTACAACAGCGGAACTTGAAACTTTGTTTGGTCTTCATCTGGTGATGGGAACTCTAAAATTTCCAAGGGTTAGAATGTACTGGGACACAACTTTGAAAATGGATTTATTTCTGAACAGTATGAGTAGGGATAGGTTCTTCCAACTCAGAACCAATCTGCATCTTGTGGACAATATGAGGATTCCACCTGATAATAAAGATAAATTTTTTAAAGTCCGCCCTATATATGATTCTGTGCGCAATCGCTGCCTAGAGTTACATGTAGAAGAATATCTAGCAGTTGACGAGGCAATGATCCCCTTTACAGGGCATCTCTCTGTAAAGCAGTTTGTTCAGGGAAAACCAACGCCCTGGGGCATCAAAATGTACATGCTGTGTGGCAAAAGTGGTCTAGCATATGACTTTCTGCTGTACCAGGGAGCAACAACTGAGTTCAAAGAGCCTTTATTGAGGTCATTTGGACAAGGTCCAACAGTAGTTCTGCAGCTGGCTCAAAGAATAAGTGAAGGAAAGGGATACAAGCTATTCTTTGACAACTTCTTTTCAACATACAAGTTGTTTCAAGCACTAAAACAAGACAACATTTTTGCTGCTGGAACTGTTAGGGTTAACCGGTTTGCTAATCCTCCTCTTATTCCAGACAAAGAGGCTTTGAAAAAAGAAAGAGGATATTCAGAGGAAATCTGCAGCACTGATGATGTAACTCTAGTAAAATGGGTTGACAACAAAACAGTTGTTCTGGTTTCTAATTTTGTTGGAAAAGGAAGCATTGACAGAGTTGATCGATGGGATAAGAAGAAGAAAAATTATGTACAAATTAATCGACCAGAGGTTATAAAACTTTATAACCATTCTATGGGTGGTGTTGACCTATTCGACCAGTTAATTAGCTACTACCGTATCTTTATAAAATCAAAGAAATGGACATTACGTGCCATTTTCCATGCAGTAGATTTTGCTGTGGTCCAGAGCTGGCTGGAGTACAGAAGATCTGCTGAGGCCCTCGGGATTCCAAAGAACAAGGTTATGGATCTTTTGCACTTCAGAATGAGACTGGCTGATGCACTGGTGTTAGGTGGTAGGATAGTTACAAACAAGAAAAGAGGCCGACCATCTGCTACACCCCCACAGTTACCAGTTTCTAAAAGACGAGGAGAAGTCAGGCCATCTGAAGATGTTCAATATGATGGAATTGAACACTTCCCAATTCACACAAGTGCAGAACTACCAGGTCGATGCAAATTCCCCCAATGCAAGGGACGTTCTAGGGTGAAGTGTGAAAAGTGTTGTGTGCATCTTTGTTTATCAAAGGACAAAAACTGCTTTCGTGCATTTCATGTCAAATAACGGGTTGTCAATTTCCTTACTATTTCCAAAATTTCTCATTTAACATGTAATATGTGCTTTTACAAATACCTTCTATTATAAAAGTAGTTTTAATGCTCCATTTCAATGCTATAAATATGAATTACTGTCTAAAACATGTATTCTGTATATTAACCACCCTCATTTATTTCAGTACGTGTTGAGACCCAATGTACACAATTGTGTACACATTATATTTTGAAAACCGGTGGTCAAATTTCGATTTTTTTTATTCCTAAAATCTTAAAAAAATTCATTTAGCAAAGCTATAATATAAAAAAAAAATTTGACTGTGTAAATTAATTTGGGTCTGAAAGGGTTAAAGTAAAATCAAGCCACTTATACCGTGTACGAGATAAATGTTCAATAACATTCAATCAATATTATATTATACAGGCCTACTCCACAACACTGTTTTTCTTAGCACCGCATATTTGGCCTAATACCTGATCAGGTTATACGCATTATAGGTTATTGTGTTTGGAATGAGGCTAGGCTGAATTTAGAGGAAGTGTACCCGTATTTGCGTGGAGGGAGAGTGGGAAACTTTAAAAAAAATCTCAGTACACCCGACCAGGATTTTAACCCCGATTCCTAATTCAATAGATTAAGTAAGTAATTTAACGTGCACTTTCCGAATCGACTGAACATATCAGCACACGACTTGTAAACTAACTTAAATCTATAACAGATACAACATACATCCCCCGGCCATTACTTCCTCACTGTGAAAGGGAAAACTCACATTTCACCAATGATACATTTTTCGGTCGTGATGGTAATCGAGCCCGAGACCGTAAGATCAGTAGACAGACAGACATGCTCTCGACTGAGCTAAGGACCTTAACGTTCCCTCCTATACCACCTTAAGAGTCCATCTCAATGTCAATCAACCGGGATATTATATAGGCCTACACGAATATGTCTACCACGGAAAAACTTTTCTAAGTAAGTTTTTCTGTCTTATTCACTTGACAACGACGAAATGGGGATGAGTTTAATAGGTTCTTAATTCTATGATGATTACTTTTACACTTTGTTGTAGCCTACTTATAAAAAAAATTGTTTCACTGGTCTCAATTCGACCGTTTTTCCAAAGTAGAATATTTAAGACCACAGAATGGTCTGACGCCTGGTTTGAGCTGTATTACCTAACTCAGGTGTTTTCAGAGGTCACCTACCTTAGCGGTGAGACGTGTTGCAGACGTCCAAAAATTCCATATTATTTAAGAACTTGTTTGTTATTTTAAACTATAGCTTACGCCGAAATGGAGGTGTTAAGTATCAAGTCATTATTTAATTAAACATTTTCAATTTTAAGCTGTAAAGTTTAAATTAAAAGTTAAAAATCAGCTCATTTGCAATCGACGTTTCACGTGAAATGTCACTGTTTTTTATACAAAACAAAAGGTCAGAAACATATATATAACCTTTCTCAAAGAAATTAAATATTTTTAGTAGTTTTGAAGCTTCATAACTGCCGTTCCCACTAGAAATACAACAATGTAAAGCTATTTATTCTGAAAATATGTAAGACTAGGCCAACAAAGGGTAACACACGAGGAGATACTTAAAACGTGACCAGTTTGCACAGGTGTACGTGAACAACACATACTTTGTTGAGGTAGAAACGACACAGCTGTAAATAAGTTTTCCAAGGGTTTTCGAGTGTGTCTGTATGAAATACTTAAGAATACAAATCCCCCAAGAGGTGGTACGGATAAGAAAAAAAAAGGGAATACGCAAAGTCTTGTGTAAGTTGAGAATACTAATTGCAATGTCAGAGAATTTGAAATGAAACCCCCAAAAATAGAGTTACAATTGAAGGAAGTGTAATTTTTGTTTGTGTATTAATTACATAGATTTTTAAGAGCCCATTTCACAGTCGATTAACCGGGAAATTATAGACAATAATACGCTCTAATCCGAAAACAAAACGAAAAATGCGGTTTTATGCGTCCTTCACTTGAAAACAGTAAAACTGTGATAAGTTTAATAGTTTTCTCATTTTAAAATAACTATTCTTAAACTCTATTATATATTTTTAAATATGATGAAACGGTTTAATTTGTTTCAATTCCACTGTTTATTTAAGATTGACTACAGAAAACCGCACCACGATGTGACATCTGGTTCGAACTGTAATACCTACTTAAGTTTGGTGTTATTCTATCTGCGGTGAGTTACTATAATTGCACTTGATCGCTGTTGAAATAAAGGCCAGGGTTAGAATCCTGGTCAAACACCCATTGGGTAGTTTCCCTCATACGAGATGTCAGTGTGGATTTCCCTTTCTCTTTCTAGACCAAGGGGTAATGAGGATGCACTTCTTATAAGACTACCCTCATTTGTCCTACTTCTTATAAGACTACCCTCATTTGTCCAACTTCTTATAATACTACCCTCATTTGTCCTACGTCTTATAAGACTACCCTCATTTGTCCTACGTCTTATAAGACTACCCTCATTTGTACAACTTCTTATAAGACTACCCTCATTTGTCCTACTTCTTATAAGACTACCCTCATTTGTCCTATTTCTTATAAGACTACCTTCATTTGTCCTACTTCTTATAAGACTACCCTCATTTGTCCAACTTCTTATAAGACTACCCTCATTTGTCCAACTTCTTATAAGACTACCCTCATTTGTCCAACTTCTTATAAGACTACCCCCATTTGTTCTACTTCTTATAAGACTACCCTCATTTGTTCTACTTCTTAGATAAAATCGTAAATAAGCCTATGTTGAACTATAACTTAAGGAAAAAGGGTGCATTGGAGGAAATGCATACGCGTTAGCGTGAAGAGACGATTGTAAGATCATATATAGAATCACAAGGAAAAAAAAACTCACCCTTAACGCCTGTCAGGATCTCGAGCCTGAATTCTTCATTAACTATTAATTATATGCGATGTGACGTTAAAACAGTTCAGTTAGTGTTATATATCTCACACGTCCATGTGAATTCTCCCTTAAATTAATTAGAGATGTCTGGCACTGAGCAAAGAATAAACCAAACAAGCTCAGTTATGGAGCTCTGGTACACTA
Organism: Timema cristinae; assembly: GCA_039000515.1. Classification (NCBI taxonomy): domain Eukaryota; kingdom Metazoa; phylum Arthropoda; class Insecta; order Phasmatodea; family Timematidae; genus Timema; species Timema cristinae. The sequence continues at coordinate 29,439,440 of JBCFYV010000935.1, forward strand.
AACCAAAGGGGCTGAGTTTAATTCCGTTTCCAGGTATTTCGTCAGATAGGGAGTGTTTGTTTTAGCACCACGTCTTTCTACTTGTTCCGTTCTGATTATACGCCTATGTAATAATTATCTTGTGAATGTGGGGAATGCCAGGCCTCCACCGTGGTTTGGATTCCACGTTAAACTGTAGGTCCTTCATTTCATCTCACAATCACCCTACCATTACACATTAGCGTAAGTGCGTATAACCCGAATGGGTAGTAAGACGCGGTGCTAATAATAATAATGTAATAATTACTCTAATGTGTTAGAGGTTAAAGATTATGACGTTAAATTCAGATGAGGTGTACCCACATTTGCGTGGAGAGAGAATTGAAAACAATTTTAGGAAAAGCATCCTCAATACACCCCACCGTGAAATAACCCTGATCTTCCTATCATCGTCAGTCTAGTCTATTGGGATAGTGACGTCTTAAACTATGCGGCCACTGAAATGGGTGACACATCGTTGAGTTAAATTAGTAACGGTCTCTCAAGTTAAAATTTGTAGAAGCTACCAAATATTCCATGGAGTAAAGAACGTTATAATTTTGACAAATGTGAGGTTTTTGATTCGGGACAGACCAAATCCTTAAGCCGAAATCTGGTTTGACGGATACCTCCAGTCGGATAGTTGGGATGTTCTCGACTTGACGAGCATGTAGGATGCTTCAGGGAGGTATTGTATAGCCTACTGGATATGTGTACGTACGCACACACATACGGTAGTCTTATTGTTGGTGGTGTGGACAGGAGCAGCGATGGCCGCGCCAAGGCGAGCGTTGACAAAGATACACTGAGCTCTAGAGGTGACTTATTGTGTGATGGTGAAGAAAAGGGAGGGGGGGGGGGATCCGGGACACCCCCTACTTCCACTACCCCTGCCCCACTCATCTTTTCAAGGAGCAAAATATATTGTATCAAACAGTGTTGGTGAGCAAGGACAACCTCTTGGCTTCACAGTGGTACAAGTCACGTGTTTACGATTGAGGGGGTTTAAAAGCAAGTAGAGGCACTTTCCTAGTTCGATTGAATTTGTATATATATATATATATTTATTATTATTATTATTATTATTATTATTATTATTATTATTATTATTATTAGCACCGCGTCTTACTACCCGTTCGGGTTATACGCACTTACGCTAATGTGTAATGGTAGGGTGATTGTGAGATGAAATGAAGGACCTACAGTTTAACGTGGAATCCGAACTACGGTGGAGGCCTGGCATTCCTCACATTATATTTATTTAGCACCGCGTCTATAGTAAGACCCGTTCGGGTTATAGGCTTTAAGTACTAATTACGTTAATGGATTTAGGAATTGGGAAGCTTGAATTAGAGGAAGTGAACCCGCATTTGCGTGGAGGAAGAGTGGAAAATCATTTAGGACAAACCACCCCCAGTTCACCCGACCGAGATTCGAACCTCGATCTTCCCGTCCTCAGCAGTCGAGCTCAACACGACAAGCGTGTTTGCCAACTACGCCACCGAGGTGGGTTCGATTGAATTGAAATATGATACCAGGTAAAGGGGAATCGACCCCGTGACTTCTGTCTTAGTGCACCTTTGCTCAGCCACTGAGGTATCTAGGGATCTTCCCGTGTTCAGAGTTATTATTTACTCGTAGTTTAAAGCGGAGACGGTGATGAATGAACACGGCGATTTCCGTAGTTATTCATCATTCTACAGGCGTCACCTTTCTTATAACATACATATTTGTATAGTATTGCTTTCTTCTAGTTTCCATTTTCGTTTAGAGGTTAATACGGGGCCCTGTTTGAAAATCATTTTGACGCCGGAGAGAAAAACTTGTATTATAGATATTATTTTATTGAGTCTCCAATTGTATATGGCTACACCACTAGATCACGGCTAAAAAATCAAGTGACACTTAAGCACTTTCAATGAACTCACAAACAAAGCTCTCACTAATAGTTTCTTAGATCTCAATTAGTGTAGATGTCAGCAACTATAGCGTGTTGATACTGTGATGGATTGTCTTCGAGACCACTCCTTTTTGTTGATATGACTATGGGGACTATAAAGGACTATCATGTCATGACCTAATTTTCTTTATTTCATCTGCTAGTGGTTTATTTTTGTGAATCTTCTTTGGAATTTTAATTCTAAATCTTCTGATGTGTGGATTAAAATGTGACTCAATATGGTCTTAGTTTCCTCTTTGCTTACTGATGTTATATCAGTCTTTATATTCGGTGTGTTATTATTATCAATTATTATTATCGTACAAAGACCTTTATAAAAATTGGGTTAAAACACACAACTCTTGGATAGGAATTTACACAATTCTAGGTTTAGTTTTTCTAAAATATGGTTGAAACACGCAACTCTTGGATAGGAATTTACACAATTCTAGACTTAGTTTTTCTAAAATATGATTTTATTTTCTCCAAAATTTGAAATGAAAAAGTTAGTTTTCAAAACATAAACAAGCTGCTTAACTCTCTTTCTTTCTCTGTCTACGTTGAGATATTTTAATCACCCACACGCCGATAATGTAAACAGGCAAATCACATTATTTAATACGAATTATCAATAATATTCATGGCTTAGTGTTCTGTAAACAAAGACACTTAATTGGTTTTTAATTACATTTCCTTTTCCAGCTGTAAGAAGCCTAATTGCAGTGTTGTTTATGATTAAAAATAGTTTTATATAAGTATTTCATGCATACTTTCTAAAAAAAAAAGCTTGTGACAACCCAACACTCAACTGTCGGAATGATTTAGATTAAAATTGTAGAACATGACCGAACATAACGCCAGTGTTTGGAATATCACGAAATTAGGTCAAAGATGGATCCACATAAAATATTATTTTACATGGTACGAAGAAATGAACTCTGGTTTTATATATAAATAATATGCCTTCCTAGCCATTAATCCCCTTATTTGTCACGAGAATAGTGGCACTAGATGAAAAACTTTTAGTGAAGAAAAAAGTTGGCTATAAATTCCAAAGCACCCTTGAAAGATATTCAAGAACTATTTATATCACCATGTGAAGAAAATTAAGTTCCGTGTTTCTATTGGAGCCATATTTTATTTGTTTTGGCAAAAAAAAAAGTCTTGCTCTAAAAACTGCAAAAAAAACAACTATTGGAGCAAAATTTTCTTTGTTTTGGCAAAAAAAAAGTTTTGCTCTAAAAACTGCAAAAAAAAAATCTGGCCTTTTCTCGCGTTCCCTACACTTTCACCTTAAACTTAGGTTTATCGTCTGACTAAAAAAACAACTTTAGGTAAAAATGTTGCCACTGGAAATCATTGTGTAAATGAGTTGATCATAACATACTCACAATTTAGTCCTTATAACAATTTACTGTATGTCCTATTTGTACAAATTTTGAGGTGAACACATTTTGACTTATTAAAAAATTAGTTTATTTAAAATCTTAAACTATAGTTATTTATAGTTTTAGATTTTCGCAAGCTTTAAATTTCCAACAGAGTAATTAGATAACCGTTCAGTTCGAAGTCACCCCACGTCCACAGAAAGCGATATAGGGTAACATTTGAGGAAAATTTTATGTGGGTTATGCGCATGTAATCATATATTTAGGTCAGCTCATAAACTATTCTTCCATACGCTTTTAACGACGTAGCTTATTCAACTTGTAATTAGTGATTAACAACCAACTTTTAATCTGTCGTTTGAGTAAAGAAAAGTTTTTTAGACCACAGGGAAATAATGAGACCTCAATAAATATTAATTATTATTTTACAAATGAACATTGAAGATTTTTAGGTAGCCCTATTTTACTTCTCATTGAAATGATGGCTTAGTTTTCTAATATAAATATATATATTGTTCACGCATACAATAGTAGGTATTAACTTACTCTATGAGACATCATGTAGGGATATTCTGTGATAAGATCGTTATTAAATTGAATAAATAAGAAGTCACCTTGTGTCACGTTAGCTTTGAAATAAGTTATCAATGTCCACATTCAGCCATTTCAAGTGTGTGTATATATATATATATATATATATATATATAATTAGCACCGCGTCTTACTACCCGCTCGGGTTATACACACTTACGCTAATGTGTAATGTTAGGGTGATAGTGAGATGAAATGGAGGACCTACAGTTTAACGTGGAATCCGAACCACGGTGGAGGCCTGGCATTCCCAACATTCACAAGATGCCTTGTCAGAGGTGAAGGAAGGGTTTGGCAATCAGATAAATCTGTGCCGGGACCGAGGATTGAACCCCGGACTCCCAACACAGAGGTCCGACACCTTACCCCTAGACCACCAAATCACCTTCTGTGATAAGAACGTTCTTAAATTGAATAAATAAGAAGTCACCTTGTATCACGTTAGCTTTTAAATAAGTTATCAATGTCCACATTCAGCCATTTCAAGTGGATTGTGACGTAATGTCCACATTTGAAATTAGAAATATCTTTTAATTTGTTATATATATATATATATATATATATATATATATAATTATATAATTAAATAATGCAGTCGCGTTCTTTGAACTTTAAAGTTTAAATCAACTCCCGCTTTTAAATCTTTCATGCTTATAACAACTACTTCTACTATTGTATTTTTTATAATTCCGTTTATTAATTAAATAATCCGCTTCATGCCAGTATGAGATTTTCAAAAGTCCAAGATACAAAACATATTTTTGAAATGAAAATATTATACATATCTAATAATGCCCTTCCCCGTAGGCAAGAAACTGTTAATATACCTCAAAAAACAACAATCTCGTACTTAATTCATCCTCACTAACTTTCTCCATATTATCTATTTAAAAATACCATGTTGTTAAAATATAATTTATGTTTATACAAAAATACTAAATCTAGTAAAGCATTCGAATCTAAACAATAGTGGATTGTACTGAGATTTGAAAATTAACTACAACTCTATTTTAACTAAACTATAGTAAAGTGGGAGTTAGGAGTTTTTGTGGTTTGTAGTTTGTGTCTATATGTATAGGTATAAAAAATAGTAATCGTTTTCATTTGAAGCGAAACAATTACTACAAAATATATTAGATATGCCTTTGTACAAGATAAATATACAAACCTAATTTCGAAACTTCAAACGAATCATTTTGAATATTTATACGACGGTGACGATAATTTACAATATTTAAGTATAAGGGAAGTTAGAAAAATGTGTTTTCATATTTAATACATCTTTTTCGTTTCATCAGGTTTTACATGCATTTTTTTTATGTTGCTTACAAGTATCCATTAGTATTGAGTGGCTAAATGCCGCTTATATTTTGTAGCAGTAATTCTTTGATTATTCATGAAAATTATTTCAAGATTTTAAGGAAAATACGAATTACTGTGCTAGGTTTCTAAATGCAGCATAAAATTATATTCTTGAAAAAAACCTTGTAATTACAAAGCATTCACAAGTTCTTAAAGATATAAGAAGAATAACAAATTGAATCTAATTTATTAGTTTTTTTATGTTTTTTTTTTTTTTTTCTTTGAGCCTTATTCATGTCTACACCCTTAAACGTTTCAACGTAAAGTAATTTCAGATATTAATGGCGATGTTAATTATTTATTATGAAGTAGTTCTTAGTTGTAAAACCTAAATTAAAAGGTAGGCCTATTCTTTGGTGGTTTCAAATAGCACCCAATTTTTTTTTTACAGTTTCTTAAAGAATAGTTAAGCCCTCTATGATGTTATTATACTGATGCACTTTGAAAGTCCGTACAATCAAGAGTATTTCATTTCCTTGTATGAATATTTAAAATTGTAATAAGCACTTAATATGATAGTTATTATTAGAAAACTAGACAAGTTTTTGTTAGCACGAGTGGTATCATGTTATAGCTATAATAAGATGATTTTTTTTTTAGTTTCGCTATTTATGTATTAGGTACTGTTATTTCTAGTCTCTTTTTATTTATAAAACCACTCCTAGTTGTTAAACTATTAGCTTTTATTATTCATTATAGGCTGCATTCATGTGTCGGGAGTTTAAATGGTTTTAAGGAACTAAACAAAATTAATATAATTAACAAAAATAACGTTTTCAAGCCTCAAAGTATTTCTTAAGCGACTTCTTAAGGTGGTATGAAGGGGGACGCTATATAAAGCAAGTGTTTTTTCAGTTTTATGGCAAAACTTTTTTTGGTTAAAATAAAAAAAATATTGCTCCAGTACAAACATAGAGTTTAATTTTCTTCACATGTTGATATCAACAGTTCCTGAATATCCAGTATGAGCATGCGGCATTAGATGAGAAACTTTTTAATTGAAGAGAAAAAGTTGTCATTAAATTCCAGGACACTCTTGACAGATATTCAAGATATTTAAAGATAAAAATGTAAAGAAAATTAAATTCTATGTTTTTACTGGAGCAATATTTTATTTATTTTGGTCAATAAAGTATTTTTTTTATAAAAACTACCAAAGGACAAAATTGAACTTAAGGTACCTTGCACGCCATCTTAAGATAGGTGCCGAAGATATTAAGGTTTTTTATTTATTAGTTTCGCCACCGCGTCTTACTATCTGTCCAGGCTATACGCATATAATATGATAATTATTATAGTGGGGCAGGGATGAAAAAGGAAGCATCTTAGAAGTAATCTACCCATATTTTCGTTTGTTGTACTGGGGAAACCATTTTGGAAAAACCACCTTCAGTGGACTCAACCGGGATTCGAACCCCGATCTCTCCGTAATCAGCAGGTTTTAGATCATTCGGCCACTGAAGCGGGTGATAATAAGTAAAAGTTATACTACGGATTTTTATCGCTCAAGAAAAATCCGCCAATGACGGATAGTGTTGAACCCACGAACATCGAGTCTTAAGGCGAGACTCCAAGGCCACTGAGGTCGATACCTATAAAATAACACTAATGATATAGTAAGGTGACCTGGTGGTCTAGGTGTAAGGTGTCGGACTTCTGTGCTGAGGTCCAGGGTTCAATCCTTGGTCCCGGCACAGATTTATCTGATTGACAAACCCTTCCTTCACCTCTGACAAGACGTGTATTAATTACAACTTGCGACGTGTGGAATGCCAGACCTCCCCGTGGTTCGGATCCCACGTTAAACTGTAGGTCCTCAATTTCATCTCACAATCACCCTACCATTGCACATTAGCGTAAGTGCGTATAACCCAAACGGGTAATAATACGCGGTAATAAAATAATAATAATAATAATATATAATAATAATAATAATAATAATAATAATAAATAGTAAAATGTTATCAATGTTGGACACAAAATAAGTCAAAATATACTGATGCTTAAAATTAAAAAATATTGTTCAAATAACAAGCAATTTAGTGGGTGTTTCAGCCTAATCCAAAAGATGCAATCGCATTTCTAGAAAGGACGATGTCTTTGTAGTTTATGAGCTGATCGCCACCACGCCCACTACTGCCATCGTGCTAGTGGAGACCAAGGCAGCCGCCTCGCTCAACAATGTACTGTGCCGTTTTCTGGAATTATATTATGTCTAAGCTTATCCTCCCTTTCGCCCTTACCTACCTTTGTCATGTCAATAAGAAAGAAATTTGCTTCAGTGTCCGCATGATCTAACGCGTTACTCTCGCAGTATACTAGACATCCGATGACGTGGTAGATCAAGATTCGAATTTCAGTCGGGTGCTTATTGGTGGTGGTTTTTCCAAACGGTATTCCACTCTCTAAATGCACAAATGCGGGCACACTTCATCTAAATATAATTGTTCTAATCCCTAAAACTATTAGTGTAATTAGTATATAAGCGTATAATTTGAATGGGTAGTAAAACGTGGTGTTAAAAAAAAGTAAGAAAGGGGTGAAAGAAAACTACGAAACTTCTTATCTCAAGGTAAAAAGGAAAGCTCACTGCTAGTTTTTAAATATCTTAAAATTTTACGTTGTGAACCTATACAAATATTACTGTATTTGTTAGAGGAAGGCTAAATCAAGAGCCCCTTTTCATTTAGCCGTCTCATAGCTTCACTAATATGCTTATAGATTCGTTGAAAATGAGCTAGTGTTAAATTTCCACACATATTAGGCTATTAGGGAATAGTTTGTCTTCATTTTAACGTGGACCTTATTTTGAAATAACGCATCGTAGAATTAAATATTGCTTTATAGCTGAACATTAGTGCAGTAATTTCTCCCTTACCGAGACAGGTCCCTCAAGTCCCTTGGCCCTGTCGAGTTCAAGTTTAAAACCTATTTTGTGGGACGGTCGGCGGGAGGGTGAAAAGGTATGGAGTGGCATAACAGCCGACCAAAGTATACTTCCGCGTCAACAAGAACAGATGGATCACGGAAACTGTAGATGGATTTAGCTATCGGACAGGTCTCGCGGAAAAATCATTCGTTTGGAAAGATAAGTTTTTTCGAGAACGAGTGAAATTTTTATGTTAATACTTTCAACACCCCTTCTAAGATAATGTATCAATGTTTATTAAGTGTTACATTTTCTTGTTTTTTGTTATGAAGCTGGCAGTTTTCTATTGAAAATATCAATTGTATCGATATTTGATCACTGTTAAAATTATAGAGAAGGTGTGTATATAAAAACTATGACTTAATCGATATGCTTCTATTCTTGAACAAACCGTTTCCGAAAAGAAAATTGCAAAACATAAAAAATTCTTGAAGATAACCGTTTGTTCCCAAGGATCTGAATTTCCTTGCCAAATGAAAAGGGCAAATCGCCATAAGACAGCATCACTGCGTGTCATGTATTGAGTTAGCGAGATGACGCTATTACAATTTACAAGGTCCATCAGGATACATGTCTCTTTGTTCCTCTCAAGAGAAGGGTGTCCCTTGCCAAGGATTCCCTTTACATACGCCTGAATTATTGCTGGTGGCTTGATGAGAAAACTTCAGGATAGTCACCCCAAGATAAACCCTGGCCGCCCGCATTAAATATTTGGGGGAGGGGGGGCCTTACACCCCTCCCCCCTTCATATTGTCCCACACCACTGCCCTTTCTTCGTGGGTGAGCTGTTACCACGACCAGCACCAGTGGTAGTGCAACTAAGGCGTCAAGTTCGCAATAGATTGGATTGTAGGTTACGGGAAGGTTCAGGTTTGAATCTTCTCTAGAGTCACTGGAATGTTGTTTTCCAGTGGGTGATTTTTCCCAGCAGTTTTCGATCCTCTCTCTATACTAATGTGAGTGCGTTTCATCTACACTTCACCACTCTTACTCCTTGGATTAATTTGTAAATAAATATTGGGTTAAGAATTTAAAAAAAACTAGTTGGATTCAAAGCGGTTATTTCTTTGTCTTAATTAATATACATAAGCCTTTTCAGTGGCACATTGTCTAAGACGTCACTCACGCTAAAGACTGAACTACCATTAACGGGTAGATTGGCTCTTGAATACAGGTAGGATGTACTCAGGGTAGTTTTTCCGATATCTTTCCACCCAAATGTGGATACATTTCTTCTTAGCTCAACCTTAGTGACCCCTAACAGAGTAGCGTAGTTAGTACAAATGGATATAGCTCGAACGGTTAGTAGGATGAGGTAATAAAATAAAGAACCTTAGTTCCTACAAGACCCTCTCAGCATAAACGAGTTCGACTGTTGTGCTCAGCTGATAAAGGGATTTGGGATTAGGTTTGAGTCCCGGCTGATTTTACTGACGAGAGATTAGGAGAACGTTCAGGCGCTCGACGTGAACATCACTATAGTTCACCTATCTTCCTCCAAGACCAAACCCTGTTTATTTCCTTGAAATTCATCTTACTAGCGTTGAGATCTTCTCAATTATTTAAGGGAAGATCGGAATAGCTGGAACGAACCATAATATTCGTATAAATAAAGTTGAGGACCACACCGGTGGACACGTGGACAAAGACGTCAGTATAGTATTGTCTGGCTTTCCAGTGAATGGCAAGTCGGGCTCGGATACAAGCCGGATGTACTTTTTTTTTACCAATATTTTTTTACCTCTCACTCCATTCAAACGCATATACGTTTATTCTAAATTATTCCTTACTTATCGCTATCCGATTAGTAGGCCTATGTGCCCGGATGGCTTGTAAGATTCGGAGCACGATATATTTAGAGTAACAATTTAAATTTGAAACTAAAATTTTATGAAAAATATAATAATCGGGTCAGCAAATAACGTGTGAGCGAACTTGTTTACTATATACAACATTAAGATAGGGTAAGAGTATGAGAGGGAAGGCCATTATTTATGCAGTTTCTATGGCAATTTTTTTCTGTCAAAATAAGTCAATTATTTCTTCAGTATATTATTATTAGCACCGCGTCTTACTACCCGTTCGGGTTATACGCACTTAGCTAATGTGTAATGGTAGGGTGATTGTGAGATGAAATGAAGGACCTACAGTTTAACGTGGAATCCGAACCACGGTGGAGGCCTGGCATTCCCCACATTCACAAGTTGTCTTGTCAGAGGTGAAGGAAGGGTTTGGTAATCAGATAAATCTGTGCCGGGACCGAGGATTCTTCAATATAAATATATGATTTAACTTTCTTCACATGGTGACCTCAACAGTTTTTGAATATCTGTTAAGAATGTCCTGGAACTTAATGAATGACAACTTTTTCTATTCATTTAAACATTTTACCACCTAATACCGCTATGCTCATGAAAAATATTCAAGAACTCTTGAAATTACCATTTGAAGAAAATTAAACTCAATGTAACTGATGGAGCAATATTTTATTTATTTCTCCCCCAAAAAAATATTTTGCTATAAAAACTGCAAAAATACTGGCCTTTACTTGGGTTCACTTTAACTCCGTCTTAAAGCTCTTGTCCATTACCAAATTATAAGTTTGCCAATAAAAAGCTACTATAGTGCCACCAAAGATATGAGTATTTTATTTTAATATGTGTCTAACGTAGATCGTATATTAAGATTAAATTTTGTCCTGCAATCTGCAGTATCATTTTAATATTTCATTTCTTTTGTTATCATGGCTCAAAGCTAAAGCCGCGCCAATATAGCAAAGCGAAACGTACTTCAAATAAATTATAAAACACATAAACCTCTTTTCTCTACCTAGGTTATCCGTGAAATTAATTTCATCGTCTTTAAAATACAAACAAAGTGATAAAACGTTGGTACACGTGTCTTTTGGTTCCTTTATGGCACACGATACTTTGACTCAATCTTTTGGAACATATTTTTTATTGCGACTAAAAGTGGGGTTTTACTGTTTGTGTTTTTTTTGTTTTTTTTTGAAACCGTGTTTGAGCTGTAAAGTTGGCCCAACTGTGTTACTCGACCTGAGTCCTTTGCTGTCAAAGAACTGAAATCCAAAACTCACTCCTGACCACCCATGAATTATTATTGATGTTTATTCTAAATTTAGCTGTGTACAATTTTTGTTTTTTTAAACAAACGTCTCTCATGATTGATAGCCCTCGTTGAATGTTGTGTGTAGTAACTTTACGATAACTTTAGCTTTTCCTGACATCTGAAAAGTCACACACAAAAAAAATCGTATTCATCTACCTCACAAATATATTTCGTTACATTGACAAGTGAAGACAATTCACATCACTTGACAAAGCGATAAAAACCTATTTGGGAAATGAATGAAAATTCAACAGTTTTAAAGTACAGTATTTACTTAATGAATAACTCCATGGCTTGTATGCATACTTAAACATATAAAGGATAATCAAGGCATACAGACTGAGGTGGGTGGGGAGGGGGGGTTCATGTGGCGTGATTAGGTGATCACAGCCGTGTACACAACACTATAGTTGGGAAACCTGAACATACAAGACCCCTCGGCAGGCCAAGGCATCGATAGGAGGATAATGTGAAGCTGGATCTGAAATAGGTTGGTTGTCAGATTAGGGATTTGTTGGGAGTGTCTCGGAATAGGGGTGAATAGTGATCTTACGTCACGCCAACCACACACGTTAGGGTTCCTTGAGTTCAAAGAGTTATATAGTTAGTAAGAGGATGGTATGAATTATTATTTAGCAAAATTCAAACACATTATTTTGTTATCAACATTGATTATATACTACTTTAATATATAATAGGTATTGATAATATATATCACAAGTTACAGCTGCATTTCTCGTGACTTGACGTATAAACACGTGAAAGTAGATCTAGTAACTTTTACCTATCAGACAATCTCTTTCTGTGAAAATTTCACTGTATATATTTATTTTTTAAAGGTCTTTTACTGCGAATTGACAATACAACGAAGCTAACTAATCATACAAACCAGCAGGCATGACTGGTTATATATATTGTGACTTTTTGTTGTTAAAGTGCCTTTAATAACTCGATCCTAGTATAAATACAATATGCAACGAACAAACATACCGATAAATTCAAATTGAGTACATTATTAACAAACAAACTTGTAGAATTTCTCCTAAACCTTAGCAAGTTGCGCATCCCTTTAAGGTGCATGCCTTAAACAACCTACTCATCTCTTCATAAAACAAAAAGTAAACAAATTCTTCCTATCTTGTAAATTATAAAAGGTTATTCCAAATTTTGACATCGTTTTAGTTATAAGCTAAGCAAATAATTGGCAGAGGGACAGAAAGGATACCAAAACTAAAATACATCAAGTTAAAATCTGCGTTAGTTTGTTTATAACACTCGCTACCAACAAGAAATAATTAATGATTAAGATCATGCATCACATGTCAATCAACTATGTGATACAGTTGGCTAGAAATCGTAAATTTACACGAACGCCATTACACGTGGGTTATTTCTGATCAAACATAATGGAGATAAAGAGTTAATAGAAGTTTCTAATACAGAACATTGTTGAAATATAAAATAATATCTGGATAAATACTGCATTGAAAAGGCCGTTTCTTACCATTTTAGAATGGCATCACAAAGAAGCCCTGTGGACTGCACACATTTCTGTCCTATCTCGGTCTTTTCTTTTCCCTTTTATCCCCACACCTCATACGCGCGCGCGCACACCTATCCACACCCAAACAAACACACAAACATAGATGCGAGCTGGGAGCTAAGTTGGACCTTCTATGATGAACGCTCTTAATAAAACTCAGTATCATCAGGAGTAAGGGCACCACAGTTTGAGAAACACTGGACTAGTTAACTATTTTAGATCCCGTCCAAGATTAAACAAGGATCCACCTACACCTGTCTCTTTAAAAAATTGTTTCTAGTGTGTATTTAAAAAAAAACACATTTAACATAAAGTGATTTAACGCTTGATTTAATGCCACGATCCACTGAACGTTCGCGTAGCATCAAGTAACGATCTCATAATGGCCCGTCTACAACCAACACACCCGCTTGTCGGACTCGCAACTACGCAATCCCAAATGCACTTGTAATTACGCTTCTCATAATATAAAAGACTGTATACAATGAAAAGTGGCAAGACGTAATTTCAACAATAGAAACAAACGACAAAGATGACTAAAGGTCAAATTCACATTAATGTTTTCAAATGAGAAATAAATATTTTTTAAATATTTAAATAGTTAAATATATATGATTTTAATTGAAAATCCTGTATTCTTAACTATACATTTCCAAGCGCTGTTGTCATAGACCAAATAACTTCGTATTATTTGATTTTAGTAGTGCATCCATATTTGTTTTTTTTATTGGCTGAACGCAAGCCAACGCAACTACATAGACGCAAGAGACGGACAATGTTCATCTCCTCCCGACAAGCTGGTCCAATATACGACTGTGTTTGCGTGAGCTATTGTAGACAGACAGTTGCGAGTCCGACAAGCGGGTGCGTTTGGTTGGAGACGGGCCATACGCTGTAACCTTGATGTAACCACCTTTTACTACTCATTCTGTGTGTATTAACACTAATGTGTTAAGATTGAAGAAGGTAAAATTTATAGGAAGTTTACCCACATTTGCTTAGAATTAGAGGGAAAAACAATATAGGAGAAACCATCTCAGTACATCAGGATTCTAACCCCGATCTCCCAGTAATCGGCAGTCCACTCTATTGCGATAGTAACGCCTGGGACCATTCGACCACCGAAATGGGTAACTTAAACGTTTCATTACATTAAATGAACAGTACCACTGATTCCTAACAACCAATCTTATTGTGACGAAAGTAAAAAATGTTATTTTAGAAGGTCGCTTGTTTGATTTAGTGTGTGCAGACGCTTTCTGCAGTATAATTTGCGTCTCGCGAACACCGAAGCATCATAAAAAAAAAAATTCACACTTTATTGGCTTGAAGCTTAACTCACAGAATTTCATTTTTTTGACCAAATAGTTTTCAAACACTCCACATTACTTAGCTTTGTTTTGCTCTATCTTTTACGTTACGCTAGGCCAAGGTAAACACTGATAACACACTATGTTTATTTACTTTACGTGAACGAGAAGTTTATCATGATCACGGGATAGTAACGTAGCTTGAGGTAAATTAAAGGAAATTCACTTTCATTGCCGTAGAGAGAGGATGTGAAAACCACAGTGTAAAAAAATCTCACAGAGATTATGTACCCAACATAGGTAATCCAGTAGGGCCTATGTTGCAAACCTAATGCCTTACCCCATGCTACAGTAGCACCATGGCTTCTTTGGTGCTTATTGACAGCTCACAGCTGACTTCTGACGGTCAACATTTAGATATATACCTAAATTTAGACTGTCAGAAGTGACAGCTGTTAAACATATGTTTTTGCAGATCATATGGCTAGGCGTAGGGATACATAATTTGGTCTGGTAACTTTTCAAAGCTGTCAGCTGTCAGCTGTCAGTCAGCAACAAAGAAGCCATGAGGCTACTGTACCTCCGACGTTGGTTACCACTAGTCTTTTGGTTTCTTGTAGGAGCATTAAGTGAGACTGTTGAATGAAGATGGAATGGGGTGTTGGGGTGGAAGTGTTCGCAGGCGGAGACGTGCCAACAATTGGCGCCGTTGAAGGATCGGCGTCAGTGACGCGGATGTACCAGCACCATCTCAGTGGCGACAAACCGTTGTCAACGCCCTCACTTTAGGCGTTTAACTTTTCTTTTTGGTCTGTTTGTTCCTGATTGTAAACCAGCTTTGTGCGTCAACGTTGGACGAGAATATCTCTCTTCTTGATCTTAACCTAGAGAGGAATTAGGAATATAAAAACGGAACTAGTTTTTTGGACATGAGTAGCTCAAGTATTTATACGATAGAGAAAATTGTGTACATCGTATCAAAGGAAATATGTTATTCTAATTTACTTTTGGAATTACATTATCTCATCCAAACATTCATTAGATGTACAGTAATTTAATGAACGATCTTTTGAAAAATAGTGTACTTTTTCATAGTTGAAAGTTATTAATATTATTATTATTATTGGCACTGCGTCTTACTACCCATTCGGGTTATAAGCACTTACGCTAATGTGTAATGGTAGGGTGATTGTGAGATGAAATGAAGGCCTACTATTTAACGTGGGATCCGAACCATGGTGAAGGCCTGGCATTCCCCACATTCACAAGTTGTAATTAATACACGTCTTGTCAGAGGTGAAGGAGGGGTTTGGTAATTGAAAGTTAATATGAAATTATTTTTCCAAAATATTAAACCCATAAAAACAAACTTAAACAACAGAAATTATTTATATATAACTAATGGACTGGGATGAGAACGATATAAATTAGAGGAAATATACCCACATTTGATTGAAGCTAAAGTTGAAAATCGTTTAGGAAAGATTAGCTAATCACACCCAGTCAGGATTCGAATCTCTGACAGCCCCATAAGTATTAAGTCAGACAAGACGTGACTAACGACTTTGACGAAGTGCCCACTGGTGCAGTTATACATACAAGCTTTCACAGTTCATACATTTTTTTCATGCCTCGTTTCTGACTACCCGTTCGAACTATTCTCAAATTTATAATAATAGGGTAAAGATGAGGGAGGGAGATTTTAGAGGATATCTACCAGCATCTGCGAAGAAGAAAGAGAAGAGTGGTAAACCATTTAGGGGAAAAAAAACTCAGTACACCCTGCCAAGATTTTAATCTAGACCTCTCCATCACTGGGAATCCAGTATTTGCGAAAATTACACCTTAGATCAGGCATACCAAACCACAGCCCGTGAGGATGTTGTTTATGGATCACCAGTTCAAATTGCAGAAATTGGTGACCTGGTGGTCTAGGGGTAAGGTGTCAGACTTCTATGCTGGCGGCCGGGGTTCAATCCTCGGTCCCGGCAAAGATTTATCTGATTACCAAACCCTTCCTTCACCTCTGACAAGACATCTTGTGAATGTGGGGAGTGCCAGGCCTCCATCGTGGTTCGGATTCCACGTTAAACTGTAGGTCCTTCATTTCATCTCACAATCACCCTACCCTTACACATTAGCGTAAGTGCGTATAACCCGAACGGGTAGTAAGACAGGGTGCTAATAATAATAATAATTAATAAATTGCAGAAATAAATAACAAATTTATAGCTGATGTAAATGCTCACCATTTAAATGTAGTCTCCAGAATCGTAAGTATAATGTTACGCGTGCATAGATGAATAGGTTTGGGTATGAGTCTTGGTTTATGTGTGTGTGTGTGTGTGTATGTGTTTACTATATTTGGGCATTATGTATTACAGATCTCATGTATGGCCCTCGGCCAATTCCCCAAGACTTTTGGCGGCCTTCAGTCGGGGAAAAATAGTACATGCCTGCTTTGAATTATTCGATCATCGAAGCAGGTTTTATAATCTTTAAGTTGGGTAAATATAAATAGTACTAAAATATCTAGATACCTCTTGAGATCAAACCTAGATCTCTTTATGCCTCCTAAATCTCTTGACCACGATAATATCCGACACCTTAACTCAGTCTTTGACGCTAAGAGCCCACTTCAATTCCCAGCATGGCAAAAAATTCGTCATTAGTAACTTTGTAGCCTAACCTTTCATAACAGCCGGTTTTGTGTTTTCAAATAGAAATTAAGTGAGTTTGCAAGTTGTGCAAGCTGTTCAGAAAGTGAACGTTAAATACCTCAAGAAGAAGAAGAAGAATAAGCCACGAGAATGTGTGTCACCAAATACTCTGTCTAGCCGTAACGTCTTCGGAGGCATTGCTAGTTTCGGGTCACCCCTGACGTAACCGAAGGTCTCCGACGATTGCTACCTTCTAATAGAGTGAGTTATGGCAACATTTCCAGACTCTTTAAGTGGCCAACTTTATCAGTCGTTTGAGAACACGTAGGTGACTGTCTAACCCGGAGATGCCTGCCTACATTTTGTCGTCGTTTGGAAAGAATTCCTTAGAGAAAAGAATAGATTCTGTAGGTTTAATGACCTATTGTTCAAACTCTGTAACCCTGAGGATGGAACGTATCCGCGTCTTTATATATAAAAAATAGAAATAAAAACTCAACCAGAGAAAAAAGAATCTTGTATAATGTTGTGTATATATAGGGCTTATAGTATCATAATAATTATTCTAAAGCCTCCGACTGAGGTAGAGCTGACCAAGGCAGTTGTTTCGTCTTTCCCACGTTGCTGTATAAGTAAGTCTAGGCTCAAATCTCTGTCGGGTGTATAGAATCGATGTTTACTAAGAGGTTCCCCACCAACCCTTCTTGAAAATGATGCTACATTTCATCTTAACGTAGCCTGGACAATTTAAGACACAAGTCACGATAAAAATGGCTGGAATCTGAACTTAACAAATTTACTTTATCTTTACCAGACCATTTTTTTTAAAAGTTTTTACTGTAACCTGGTATATGAGTACATAAAAAATAATGTGCACTGTTACAGAGAAGCTTCAATTATTTTTAAATTATATTTTCTTAAGAAATAACTTATAAGCTCGAACGGGTAGTAAGATGCGGTGCTAAATAATAATAAAATAATTAAAAAAACTTATAAATAGTTAGCTCATAAAAGCTTTCTACTTTTCGCTTACCCTGAAATGAAGCAAACTTACCTTGAATGGTTTGATTATGGTGCAGTTCACATAATAGGACAGAGTGTAGTCAGTTAAGGTGATATTTCTAAATTTCAGGGTAAATTGACTGTACCATGCCGTACCATTTCAATTAGTCACTTTATCTTATTAAACTTTATCTAGGCCTAGCAAATTATTTTAATTTCTTTAATTTGCAAAAAAAAACTATATTTTACGAAAATTAACCTTCTTATAGTTTGTTCAGTTCGGTAACCAAGGAATGTATGAAAAGGTAAGTTACTCATATGATTATGAAATTTCAAAGCTGGATCTGGTTTCAAGGATATTATGCCCAATTCCAGTCCGGAAGGCTAAATTCCCTTTTCAAAGAACGGCACAGATGATTTATCCTCTTTCTTAGAATTCTGGTACAGTTTGTTTCACGCTTCCTTTAAATAGGTCACTAAGCCAGTTAGTTTGAATGGTCACTAAATTCGAAGATGAATAGTAACCTTGTGTTACAGACACAAAATGAAAATGAAAGAAAGGCCTTTTAAGGCAAATCCCCTGTCAGATGATCAATTTAGTTATCAAATCCTTTAAAAAAAATGTTTTAAAATAAAATTACACAGGGTTTACAAAATAGCCTACAGCCAAGTTGTCTTTAATGATCTTGACTAATTAATTTTCCATCCAACTGTTAATATGAGATGAATCAATCATGGTTCCGAGCCATGAAATGGATGCAGTCAATCTTATGTTGCAGAATAGGATATAATGAGTAATCATTTCCTTCTTGGGAGAAAAATGTTAAAAGGTCTACAATTTTTCCTCATGCTCATAGGAAAGTAATCGTCCAGACAAGTATTAATTACTCTCAGCTGTAGGAGTTTTAAGTTTAACAAGTTAAACAATAATTTACGGAAAATCAATAATAGCTTACCTGTTTCATTGGCTTATGCAATTATAAAACTGAAAAAAATACAGCTTGAAAGAAAACATAGAAGGGTCAGAGGAAATATTTACATACGGCTCGGTAGTTCACGAAACATTTGGAAATAGGTTGAGCCCGACTTATATTTCAAATAGCCATTCTATGTCCACGAAATGATGATGTTGCACAAACAAATTATGAGGTATTTAATATTTTATTTTTAATTTAGTGTGAACTCAAGTCAACTGAAAGAATGAACAGGGAAAGGGGCAACTATCCAGTAGAGTTTTTTTTAACAGTTTGACGACATCAGGAATACCACCACACAAGTTAAACATAAAAATTGGTTTTATAATAATAATGTTCCATGGGTACTTAAATATCAAACAGGGCCTATGTAATGGGATTTTCAGCAGTGACAGAGTTGGATAGAAAGCTATAGTCGATACAACAATTTTAAACAGGTTTATTTCAAGTGTATATAAATTATGTTTCTTACCGACAATCGATTTGGCACTTGTAAGCCCTGACATTCCCTTTATTTTGAGACGAAGGAAGTTCCCAGTTAACTGGTGTTATTAATTGCTATTATTTGATTACAAGGTCAAAACTTTGACACGGTTGATATCTATCTATCCAAGCCCATTCTCAATGATGGCCAATTATTGTGTGTGACCTTTTAGTATAAATTGTTATGATTAATTTAATAATGATATAATTAATTTAGTTCACACCCACTTTATCCACTCTTACGACAAAAATATACTTATTTGCAAACAAAGTCTAACCTTATATGCACTTATCAATTAGGTCTGTTTATAATTAAAATATCGTAGATAGGCATAAAACTAGTTGCTAATAACTGCTACATCTAAAAAAATATCATCTTATGGTATATAATGGAATTATTATGATTCCATCTTCTCATATTTGTTCAGTGTTACTTTTCTGTGCCTAGTGAATAGTGAGTTTCTTATTCTTTAACCGAGTCGGTGGACTAAACGTCGAGTTCATCTAGTCTGGTTTGTCGGTGATGGAAAGGTTGGAGCTTGAATCCTGGCTCAGTTATAAGAGTATTTTTCTTAAATTATTTCACTAGTACATAATATCTAAAGTCTATCTTCCTTATCCATACCCCATTAATTACTTACCCTATAGTATTAAAAACTCGAAATTTCATTGCTGCACTCTCAAAAATACGCCACCTATCCCTATCTTGAACTAGTTTTATCCAGTCCAATTCCTACACCCTATCTCTATCTTGAGCTAGTTCTATCCAGTCCAACTCACTACACCTTATATATATATAATATATATATATATATATATATATATATATATCTTGAGCCAGTTTTATCCAGTCCAACTCACTACACCCCATCTCTATCATGAGCTAGTTCTATCCAGTCCAACTCATTACACCCTATCGCCATCTTAAGCTAGTTCTATCCAGTCCACC
The DNA here is from genome assembly GCA_039000515.1 of Timema cristinae. Taxonomy (NCBI): domain Eukaryota; kingdom Metazoa; phylum Arthropoda; class Insecta; order Phasmatodea; family Timematidae; genus Timema; species Timema cristinae. The sequence goes on from JBCFYV010000935.1 coordinate 29,459,717, forward strand.
TCACTACACACTATCTCTTTCAGCTCAATTCTAATGTTATCCTCCCATCCCATTAAATATGGGTGGTAAGATGTGGTGGGAAAAAACTCAAAAAAACTCAATATATTCTTTGATCCAAGAGTTCTTGTCTAACGAAGCTTGTTAAAGTTTTGTTGACTGACATGACAGGGACTTGTTTCAAAATTCAGAGATAAGCATTTTACCATATAAAAACAGTTTCGCACTGAATCAGAAGCACGCTCACGAAAACAATAAGTCTGAAAGTATGATTGTCTTCTACCGTCATTTTAAACTTTCATTGTGTACGCAAAACGTATTATTTTTCCTTAGGACAAATAAGGTCTCCTTGTCATTTAAATGTACTACTATTGCTCTAGAGATTAGGGACTATTTAGTGTCACTCAGAACTGTGAGAACTTGTAACAGCTTTCACCATGTTCTAAGCACATAGACTGAAAACATACCGTATCTTGTATCTAACTAACTCCTCCACACCTCCACTGCATTTGGAGGAAGTTAAGGTAGGAATACAGGGAACACGAACTAAAGGCAGTGTTTTTGCAGTCTTTATATCAAAACTTATTTTGGTCAAAATAAATCAAATAATTCTTCAGTAGAAACATAGAGTTTAATTTTCTTTACATAGTGATATAAACCGTTGTTAAATATCTGTCCCGGGTGTCCTGGAATTTAATGACAACATTTTCTCTTCATTTAAAAGGTTTGTCATCTAATGCCGCTATGCTGATTACAGATATTCAACAATTGTTGATATCAACACGTGGAGAAAATTTAAACTCTACGCTTATACTGGGAGTCTGACACCTTTGTCTAGTCGGTAGCTAGCATGTCTGCCTACTGAGCTAAGGGTCCCGGGTTCGATTTCCGGTATGGTCGAAAAATGTATCATTGATGAATTATGGATTTACACTTTCATAGTGATGAACTAATGACCGGGGAGTGGATGTTGTGCCTGTTCTAGCCTTAAGTTAGATTATTAGGTATATGAAGCTACGACAGGCCTAACCAACCGGTAGTGGAAAAATATTATGGTTTGGATAAAAGACTGAGCCAGGCTACAGGCTGGAAACAGTAATGAATGTTACCCCCCTCGGTGGCGTACTTGGTTAACGCGCTTGTCGTGTTGAGCTCGACTGCTGAGGACGGAGAGATCGAGGTTAGAATCTCGGTCGGGTGAACTGGGGGTGGTTTTTCCTAAATGGTTTTACACTTTCCCTCCACACACAAATGCGGGTTCACTTCCTCTAATTCAACCTTCTTAATTCCTAATCCATTAGCGTAATTAGTACTTAAAGCGTATAACCCGAACGGGTAGTAAGACGCGGTGCTAAATATTATTATTATTATTATTATTATTATTATTAGTAATGAATGTGTGTATTTATACTGAATATATATCTGATTTATTTCAGACAATTTTTTTTACTTTAGAAATTGCCCTTAACGCACGTTCCCTAAACTTCCACCTTAAGGAGGACTTTAGCTATAGTGGGATTCTGCTCTAAAGGGAAATACAAACTTTTTTAGGTCAACATTGATAACATTTTACTATATTATTAATGTAATTTTATAGGTAGGCCCATTGTTATTAGTTATTACCAATGTAATGGGACAGCCAGTTCGGTTGTTGAATGGTCTGAGGTGTCACTCTAGTAATAGACTGTACTGCCGATGATGGGGAGATCAGGGTCCGAATCCCGATCGGATGTATTGATGGTGGTTTTCCCTAAAATATTTTCCAACCTCCCTCCATGATAATGTTAGTACACATACTCTACATTCAACCCTCTTCACCCCTAATTTATTAGCATAACTAATAAATAAACACACTTCTCGAACGGGTAGTAAGACGCGGTGAAGTAACAGTTTTAGTTAATATGACTTTACGTATAGATATATGAATATTGTTATAGAATTTTTATAACTAATTAGTTGTTTTTTTATTTGCGTTTTACTAAAAAAAACTATCTTCCTAGTTATAGCTCAAAATTATATTTAGAAAAATGACCAAGTGACACATTTCTATACGATAAACCAAATACATACAGCAATTAATTGAGAGATAAACAAAATAGTTTTTTACTGACGGAAACCTGCACCGGTAGACACAATGACTAAGGAACCAGTCACATATTTTCTGGTTTGCTGATGACTTTGATATCAAGGTTCAAATCTCATCGAGGTGCATTGAGGTGATTTTGTCCTAAATGGTTTCCCACTATCCCTCATACAAATTCACATACATTTTATCTAAATTTTACCTTACTTGTCCCTTCCTTTATAATGTAAATATGTGGCTAGTTTGGACGCGGTGTACCTCCTGACCCCCCCCCCTTCTCCCCTTACAAAACAAAGTAACAGAATACTAACATAGCTTTCGTCAACTTAAAATTAATTTTAAAACCATAATAGAATTCTGATTTGTGTTTTAAGCAGGGACTGCAACAATCAATTCCAAATAAAATTAGATCTGAAGGCCACGAAACAAATGTATGATTGAAGTGAAGTGGCGACAAACGTCAGGTGGCTCGGCGGCGGTACTGAAATTAATTGAGTTTTTTATGTATGATCTCATCTAATGACACAATATAACAATTCCTGACGCTATGGTCGGCTCTATTTGGTCGGATGGGTTATCCTAGTTTAAGTTGTGAGTTGTATGTACTGTACCCTTACCACCTCCGTGGTCCTGACTACGGATACAGAGGTCCTGGGTTAAGTCCTCAACGCTTCTAGATTTCCTGTGAAGCAGTGGGTCTGGAATGGGGGTCAACTCCGCCTCGTGAGGAAAAGTGACGGGTCCGGTTAAATAAAACTGAAATCATCGGATGGAGGTTTGATCGTGCTGATCAAACACTATATCGGTGGAAGTTGGCATCAACTTCGCCAATAGACGGCGGCCAATGGGTTGGTATGGCTGTCGCCATGAAGTTGTACACTAAAGCATTGTATCAGTCTAATGGTTGCGTTTTATCTCTGATTTGAGATCGGGCTTCAGAAGATGAGGTTTAATTTCGTATTTAATTTGAAACTTATCTTGAAAACCAAAAAAGTTCATCATTACAATGTATAACTGTTTATACAGTGACGTTAAAATACATTATCCAAATTTCATCACCCTGTCATGATTTATTTTTTATCTAGAGTGCTTATAGAATGTATACTAACTGTAAATCTGGCGCTTATTATTTATTACTGTCATGTTATCATTCTATTTCTGTATTTATTTGGGTGAACTATTCTAAATATTATTCTTATCTCTACCGCTTAGATTTTTCTGTAGACATTGTTTAAAACATGTATTCATTAAGGTGTATATTAAGGGAACGCAAGAAAAGGTAGGTGTTTTTGCAGTTTTTGGTAAAAAATTAATCAAATGGTGCTTCAATACAAACATAGATTCTAATTTCCTTCACATGGTGACCTCAACATTTCTTGAATATCTTCAAAGGACCTTGTATTCTGGAGTTTTATGACAACTTTTCTCTTCATTTAAAATTTTGTCACCTAATGCTAATATGCTCATGATAAATATTTAACAACTGTTGACGTCACCAAGTGAAGAAAATCCAACCTTATGTTTGTATTGAAGCAATATTATTTTTGAAAATTTGCAAGGGAAGTACTTTATAAAAAAAGATCAAAACTTGTTACAATACGTTAATAAACCCTTGTAAGTCAGTCAAAAGAAAGTTTATTATAGAAGATTGAAAATAAAAAATATTAGATATATGATTACAAGGATTACTAGGAGATATTAAGGATAAATATCCTATGTCATAAATGATCAATCATATATACAACAACTCTCTAAATAAATATTATTTTGATTTTTGTCAAAAAAATTTTTATATAAAAACAGCAAAAACACTGACTTTTACTCGCCTCCACTACATCGCCACTTAAATTAAAAAAACTACATGTGCATGTGGTCGCATGGTATAAATACGTGAATCTGGCTAAAGATTGGATTGCTGAAGACGCAGAGGTTCAGGTTCAAACCTCGGCTGAATGATTTTCCCAAACTTAATCTTCCTGCACATTCTACACGCTAATGCGGGTGTATTTCCTATTAGATATGCTCCTTATCTACAACCTTTATACTCGGTATTAGTGTAGAACGTTTGATAACCAAATCGGTTGGTACTCAAACTAAATACAGGGCTCTGGTACGTAGGTAGTGGGAAGGTCGGGGTTTGAAACTCAGCTGAGTTGATGGTTAAGAATTTATTAAATATATTTTGTAAACACATTGTTTGCTGCCTGACTTTTTAATATAACATTCTTATTGAAATTGAGGAAAATAAATAGTTTAAAAATTTCATACTCTTGTAAAAGAATCCTACATACATAAAAATGCTACATAGTTGGCAATTTTAATATATAAATTGAGACTTTTAAATATCACTTTATTAACTGACTTATTGTATAAAAACATAACTCGAAACGAACTAAGTTTCTAAAAGAGACGAAAAACACAGTACCCTGAGCGTTAATTTATCACTGTTAAAGAGGATTTCAGCAGTTAGGGTGGAACTGAGGTGGGGGAGGGAGGGTTGTTTTTCACTAAATGGTTTACCACTCTTCCACCACGCAAATAGAGGGGCATTGACTCTAATTTATACTTTTTTCCTCATTATCGTATCTAAAATGCGCATAACCTGGACGGGTAGTAAGGTACGGTGTAAAAAAGTAATTAAAAACCTTAAAAAGATTGTCCCTAGGTTCCTTCTCAAGTTAGATAGCATTTGCTGTACATAATGGACATGAAATTCTATTGCGTTGTTTTCGTGATGTGTATCTCTATAATCAACTGCAAATATTAGGCGATTGTGATGGATGTAACGTAACTATTGTGCCCCGAATATTTTCTACTCTATTTCACACCAAGAATATAAGACGTAATAAATGACCAATCATTTTCTCATATTCTTTTTTCATTTCTTTTAAGAAAAAAGTTATTGTCCTCCATACAATTTTATAACTCTTGTTGAAAAATGTATGTCATCACTATAAATGGATGAGCGAGAAGTTATTAGGCAGCCAATTATCCATCACACGTAGATTAATTCATGTTTTCTATTGTCAGGGACTTGTATTATGTTTTTATTTAATGTTTTTTAACAGTAAATGTTTGTGCGGCGCTGCTTGACTTTATAATATTCCACACTTGTTTAACGTGTCAACAAATGAATAAATTGGATGATATTCTCACAATATTATACACTAATATTACGTGTTACAATAAAATAGACCGTTTCAAACACGTCGCCTTAACTCAATTGATATTATAACTAAATTTTTTACTAAGGGTATTTATCTCGATTCCCAGACCACTGAAAGATGTATTATCGGTGAAACATTGTTTGTGTATTGAAGGGAAATCAGCAAAAATGAAGGATTTAAAAGGACTTGGCCCACCAAGTTAGATGGGGAACCACCCCGGCCCCCAGAAAATGTCTGAAAATGTGATGCCCCTAAAAATATAATCATAGTGGTCCTAGCCCATACAAATTTTGAATTTGGGATACTCCTGGACGTTATTTGGGGTAATACTTCACCATCAATTTTGTTTTAATTAAATTCATGTAGAAATCATTTTAAGTGACCTTATTCTGGAAATATTTTAAAATTAGATTTCTGAGTCTTTCCCCCTTGAATTTGTTTAGAAATTAAATACCTCCAGAAACTATTTAGAATAGTTCTTACTTGACAAATGTTTGAAAATTGGAATCCTATCGACTCTATTTGGAGCTTGATGCAAAGCTATCATTCAGCTTCATATTAGATAATATTATAAGGGAGTGAAATACATTTATAGGGGATATATTTTGTTCTAGGGGTAAAATGCCTCCCTCCCCCACTTCAGTTCCACCCCAACTAATGAAATCCTCTTTAACAGTGATAAATTAACAGTCAGGATACTGGGTTTTTCGTCTCTATTAGAAACTTAGTTCGTTTCGATTTATGTTTTGTACAATAAGTCAGTTCAGAAAGTGATATTTAAATGTATCAATTTATATATTTAAATTGCCAACTGTGTACTATTTTCATGTATGTAGGATTATTTTACGAGAGTATGAAATTTTTAAACTAATTTTATTTTCCTCAATTTCAATAATAATGTTATATTTAAAAGTTTGGCAGCAAACAATGTGTTTACAAAATATATTTAATAAATTCTTAACCATCAACAATCCTTTCAAGTATAATTGTAATGTTTTGATTTAATAACAATAAAATTTACCCATTTCGTTGGCAGCATGATCTAAGGCACTATTCTAGCAGTAGACTAGACCGTCGATGACGGGGATATTGGGGTTCAAATCTCGGTCGAGTGTAATGAGGGTATTTTTTCAAATTGTTTTCCACTCTAACTCTACGCATATGCTTGTACACTTCCTCTAAATATAGCCTCCTTAATCTCAGTAATTAATGTATTCAAATGTTTAAGTCGAACGGGTAGTAAGACGTGATCCTAAAAAACTGTAATTATTCTTTAAAAACATAATAAGGCTAGCAATTATATAAAAACTATACATCGACAAGTCAAATGAAATATTCTGTTGTTGTTGGATATTGGGGGAGGGGGCTAAGCAAGTTTGATAAAATGTGGTGTGTGTGTATATATATTTTACCTAGACTTTGAACACGTCTCTCAATTTATATGCTTAAAATTATAATATTTCAATATAAGGTTTTAATGTTTTGGTGCTCATAATAAAGTTATAGCCCCCCTGATAATTGAGTAAAATGTTATTTTTTTAGAATATTCAAGTTCTTAGGGAAGTTTATTTGAAGTCTGAATCGTGGTTTACTACGTAGATATTTTTTAATGTGTTCTCTCCTTTTTTATGGAACGAATGTTTTTATATTAGCTTAAATTGTGCTTTCCTTATTCCGTGTCCTTAAATTAATGTAATTTGCGTGTTGTACTAAACACTATTTTATTTGTTCAAACCTTTCCACCTTTTTTTAGTTCACTAATAGTACAATAGATAGTATTTAGAAAGGTAACCTTGTTGAATTTTGTCTTATTTTCAAGTTATTCTGGTGGTAAATCCACTTATATGTACAAATTTAATTTATTTATAAACGTATCTGAAAAATGCAATGTTGTTTTTAACACACAAAATGGCCACTTTTATTTTTTTATATGCAACTTTTATTTTAAATGTAAGAAAAATGCTATTTGCTATTTTTTTCATATCTAATGTTTAAGTCTTAAGTTACGTTTTGAAATTAGATTAAATTAGTACATGATTTACAAACAAGTTCAACTTAAACACCTAACACTAATCATCCAGCTCAAATTGCCTAGTATTGCACTATTTGAATATCAAGAACACATTCATAGATAGGTCTGCTAAATTATATTGTCATATTTCTGTACATAATTTTACAATTACCATTTTTTCCCCTCAGACCTGAAGATGGTGTAAAACCTATTTATAACACCGAAACATGTCGTCAAGGCTAATATCAAAACAGGATAAGGGAATAAAAATAATATAAAGAAGTTATGATTTTATCATTTATTATTCTTGCCAAATCAAATATGAACATTATTAAAAATAAATTCTGTAGTTAAAGTTTAGAATTGGCCAACGCTAATATAGAATTTTAAAATGGTTATGGCAGAAGCAGTAAATTTAATTAGTATATATGACTAGTAATTATCTAGCTAAATTAATTACTCTGATAAATTTAATTATCGCGTAAAGACAAATTAAAGCAATTAACTTTAATTATCACTAAATAATCTTCATTGTTTTGTAAAGTAAAGTGATAATTTTAAATTAGAGATGGGTGTAAAATGTGTATCGTGTTTATTATTATTATTATTTATTATATTATTATTATAGTATTTATTTTTATATATCTATACTATTTAATCATCTCGTAAAAAATAAATAAATTCTAATTACTATTTTTTTAAAAAATTGACAGTTTGAATAGATAGTTTTTGGGCAAATGACTACAAACATTTCATATGACAATATTAATTCCAAAAAAGTACTCTAGAACAATCAATTATGAAAGGTCCTCATCACGGTAAAAACTTCAAATAAAAAAATAAGCCGGATGATAGGCCTAACGAGTGAAAACGTTGGATTTTCACTAAATGAGCATAAATATTTGGAATAATTAAATATTATTTTATTTTGATTCCCAAAGGCTATCCGATATAAAGTTGACCATTATTTTCAATGCCAATACAATATAATGTTGCCTATGGGAAGATATTATATATTTTTAGGCCATAGAGTAACAAAGAAAAATATTGTTGTTAAATAAACACTTACCATTAACCATAGAAGAACTAGAATAAATCAGGTTTGTAATATACATCTCTTGTCAAAAGAAGAGGAAGAATAAATCAGGTTTGTAATAAACATGTATCCTTGACTAAAGGAGAAACAAGATAAAATCAGATTTGTAATAAGTATTTATCGCTGCCCATAGAAGAAATATGGATATATCAGTTTTAGATAAATATATTTTCTTATCCGAAAGAATATCATGAAGAAATATTGTTTGAAATAATTAACATTTATCCATGCCCATAGAAGAAACCAAAATAAATCAAGTTTGTGATAAACACTTATACTTGGTTAAAATAAACCAAGTGAAATCAAGTTTTAAATGAACATATCTTCTTATCCAAAAGAAGATAAAGAGGAAACTATGCTTGTAACAAACATTTGTTTGTACAATAGGAGAAACAAGAGGGAATAATTATTAAAGTAACAATAATTATCTTTGCCTCTTCACATTTGAATGAAACCTTTACTGAAAACACTAACCAAGAATAATAATGAATATTTCTTATTTGTAACTATAAAAATTGACACAAATTATTATTTGGTACATTAAAAATTTTTAATAGCTTGACATAAACCATCTTCAATACTTTAGTCGTTATTATAAATATTCAACATGTCCAGAATAGATGTTTGGATCCTTTAAGCCAGTCACAGCCTTAGAAGTGTATATACTTTTCTAAATGGGGTTTTTCCATATCGTATTAACGCTAGTGCGGCCACAATTCCTTTAGGTGGAAGTCTAAGAAACGCGAGAAAAAGTCAGTATGTTTGCAGTTTTATATAAAAAAAAGTTTTTGAACAAATAAATAAAATACTGCTCCAGTATAAACATATAATTTAATTTTCTTCACATGGTGACCTCAATTGTTGGTGACTATCTGTCCTTTGGATGTGTTGGAAATTAATGACAACTTTTTCTCTTCATTTATACAATTTGTCATCTAGGTGACCTGGCGGTACTAGGGGTAAGGTGTCGGACTTCTATGCTGGGGTCCGGGGTTCAATCCTCGGTCCCGGCACAAATTTATCTGCAAACCCTTCCTTCACCTCTGACAAGACATCTTGTGAATGTGGGAATGCCAGACCTCCACCGTGGTTCGGATTCCACGTTAAACTGTAGGTCCTTCATTAATCTCACAATCACCCTACCATTACACATTAGCGTAAGTGCGTATAACCCGAACGGGTAGTAAGACGCGGTGCTAATAATAATAATATAATAATAATAATAATAATAATAATAATAATAATAATAATAATAATAATAATGTGTCATCTAATACCATTATGCTCTTGACAGATATTCAACAAACATCAGCATTTATAGAAAATAAAACTATATTTTTCTACTGGAGAAATATTTATTTCATTTGGCCAAAATGTTTTGTTATAAAAACTGAAAAACGCTTCCCTTAACTTACGTCCCCTACAAGTCCCGCATTAAACTTCCCTCCTAAGCGCTTGTACTTAGATTAAGTCGTTAATAACCCTGGTTTTATGAACTAATGGTAAAACCAAGGACAACCTTTTAATATGTATACTATGTCCCCTTCAATAGAATCGTGGACTAAACTTCAGTCTTGTCGAGTAATCCAGTCTATTGTCTGGATAGGTAGAGGTCACGGTTTGAATCCCACCCTGGTATATCTTACTTAGGGTATTTTTATTAAACGGTTTCCACTCTCCTCCCAAGTAAACACCGAACGATTTCGTCTAAATTTCAACTTTCTTATTCCAACCCCATTAGATGAATTAAATGTGAATAGCTCTAAAGGATGGTAACACAGATGTAGAAAAAAACCAATAGATTCTATGGACCAGGGGTTTTAAATTGGTGGCCTACAATGACTTTTTTTTTTTGCTGCTCATGAAGTTTCTTAAAAAAGTAAAAGTAATCTACTCTAGTAAAATGTATGTTTTTAGCATCGAAACGAAAAGTTTTGATTTGCATGGGGGAAATCCATAGAAGTTTAATCTGATATCCATTCAGAAATAAACTTAACCGCGCTTTATTTTAATAATAACTTGTGTAGCCGCGTGAGTCCTATTTTTCTTCCAGCCCTTAGGCGAAGATTCCTCTAGACTCGTGGATTCGTTTGTGGCTCTCAGAAAACTTTTAAGTTGGAAGCCCCTGCTATAGACAAATTCTCACAACAATGAAAAAAAGATACCTCCTAGTTGCGACGTCTACGCAAGAACAAAGATGCGGACGTCAGTGAAATGTGTGTCGTTCCTTACCTCGTGACTGTTAAGAAATTTTTGAGAAGAGAATAAGACGCGGTAGCTGAATCCGCAGCTAATAACACCCACAGCGGCGTCTAAACAATTATGTATACAGTAATTGCTGCCAAGTCAATTCCTCCCTGTGCAAGTACGTCATTTGTCGAATAAATGTTGTCACTACGCATGACGGTAGAAATGATACAAGACAGACAAGCGTACAAAATACACATATATAGCGGATTATTAAAAACTATTCGATATATATAATGTAAGCCTAATCCGTAAAGCTCAAATACGGGATTCTATAAACCTAGGACTATCACTCGACCCATAAACTTGCTCAACCTAAGTAAGACCACACATCCAAACATTTAAACAACCAGCGGCAGGAAAACCAATGCATTTAGCCCTACCACCGTGATTTAAATTTAAATAGTTTAGTATTAAAATGAACATTTATTCATTCTAATTTTTACTCCTATCAATTATCTATAAATATCATAAGTCTGTTAGGAAATATTCAATTTAAGGAATTCAAATAAGATATATAGAACAAAAAAAACGCTTCGGTGGCCGCATGGTCTAAGACACTACTCTCGCAATAGACTAGTCCGCCGAATAGGGGGAGATCGTGGTTCGATCCCAGTCTGGTGTACTGAGGGCGTTTTTTTTTCTAAATTATTTCCCACTCTCCTTCTACACGAAGATGCAGGTAAACTTCATCTAAATTCAACCTTTCTCATCACAAACCCATTAGAGCGCAGTTAGTACATAACCGTTTAGCCCGAACGGGTAGTAAGAAGGGGTGATTTAAAAAAAAGGGCAGATTGGAGAGATGCTAAGTGATCACAGGACCTTTGACAGGTTTTTAATTCGATAGGAACCCAAGAAGTTTGAAGACCCTTGACCTAAGGCATCACTCTCACAATAGGTTGCATTAACAACGACGTAGAGGTCAAAATTCGACTCCCCTCCAGGTTAAAATACAGTTTATATTATGGTTTATTTATGTATAAGTTAAAACATTAATGTATTTATTTTTAAACAGTTCAAAATATTTTTGTTTAATATTGGATGAATCTATATAACCACTTTCCTCAACCTGTTTTTCAAAACAAAAATGTTTCCGTTTTTCGTTTGTATGTAAGAAGACAACAATATTGATTTGGTGTAATTTTTTTTAGTAAAAACTTTCACAACAAATAATTTATTTTTAATTATGTATTTTTTTTAACAGTTTTTACATCTTGTGTTAGCTGTCAGTTACTACGAATCCTATTCATCTCTACTTTTTTTTTTATTTAGCACCGCGTCTTACTACCTGTTCGGGTTATACGCTTAAGTATTAATTACGCTAATGGATTAGGAATTGGGAAGGTTGAATTTAGAGGAAGTGAACCCGCATTTTCTTGGAGGGAGAGTGGAAACCCATTAGGATAACCCCCCTCCCAGTTCACCCGACCGAGATTCGAACCTCGATCTCTCCGTTCTCGGCGGTCGAGTTCAACATGACTAGCGGGTTAGCTAACTACGCCACCGAGGCGGGTCGTCTCTACTTAAATTTTGCTTAAAAATACATGTGCAGCCTGGGTTTTCACCTAATGACACACAAGTTTACATAATAGCTACTTGTTTTGCTAATAGTCGACATGATGCTGGGTGGCTTACATGGTAATAGTTGACTTGTCTTATATTAAGGCAGTTGCCTACTTAACGGAACAATGAGGCATATTGTATATCTCCAGAAATTCCACGTTATTTAAGAAGTGGCTTGTTATTTCAAAATACGTTTCACATCAAAATTAAAGTGAGCGTATTTTAAATTTTATTATTTCAAACAATCATAAAAAAAGTGAGGTTAGCTCAGTTTTACGCGAACTATAGCAGTTTTTCATTCAAAGAAAATGGTTGAAAACATAGATAAAGCCTTACTCAAACAAATAAGGTCAATTTTAAACAGGATAGCGACCGATCATTTTTTATATGATTTAGAATTGGGTTGGTGGTTTTTAAGCGTCATACCTGCTGTTTCCATAAGAAATGTAGAAGTAGTAGGGTATTTCCTTTAAGATAGGAGAAGCGAGAAAAGGTAAGTGATTTTTAGTTTTTATATCAAAACTTTTTTGGTCAAAATAAATCAAATAATTCTCCAATAGAAACATATAATTTAATTTTCTTCTCATGGTGATCTCAACAGTTATTGAATATGTGTCAAGGGTGTCCTGGAATTTAATGACAACTTTTTCTCTTAATTTAAAAAGTTTGTCATTTAATGCCGGTATGCTCATGCAAATATTCAACAAATGTTGATATCACCATCTGAAGAAAATTAAACTTTATGTTTGTAATGAAGAAATGTATTTTTTTATTTTGGCCAAAAAAAAGTTATGCTATAAAAACTGTAAAAAAAACACTTGCCCTTTTCTCGCGTCACCTACATCCCCACCTTAAGTACGGAGACATCGCTCGTGTGTACAGGGCATAAGAAGCTGATAACCAGTGATGGACTGGGAGCAGAATATAAACAGCGCTGCCAGCCCTGGATGTCGTTGAGTGATGTGTTATTTCGAGTAGTTGGGTTGGTAATAACTGCGTGTCACGGAACACTCACCAGGATCTCATCTCAGTTGAACCGTTTCCATGGCAACCATCCTTCTCTCTGGTGTCACGGCACGACGGTCTGTCCGTCTTCTGTTAGACAGACGTCCGCAGGGACAAGGAACAACGCGATAGAAGGTCATCCCCTTTCTGGCGTTGTTTCTTTATCCTTTATCATCTCCTTTCATCCTTCCTTGACCCACTCCTTACCCCCCCCCCCCCCTTTAGTAATGGTCGCCATTTATTTGACCCTTATTTCTTCTCATCTTTCCTTATCCAATCATATCTTCAATTCTAGTTGGGTATTCTAGTTTTGTTTGTGTGGTCCTTAGGGAAGATGTGTATTTATTTTTTAGGGTTTAAAAGGGGTGTTTATAATTCGAAGGAATGCTATTGTCTTTCCCTTAAAAGAATCAGAAAATAATGTTCATGTTAGTTTATGATATAAACGTGAACTTTCTAAATAGATGGTCTTATCAGATCCCAGTATGAATCACAAGCTAAAGAAATTGTGAATACTCACTTAACCAAAGAACCAGTTATATTTATTATAATTACTATTATTCTTATTTAGCACCACGTCTTAATACCTATTCAGGCTATACGCATAATATACTAACTACGCTTATAAACTAGGAAGGTTGAATTTAAAGGGAGTGTACCGAATTTGCATGGAGAAAGAGTGGAAAACTATTTAGGAAAAAAAAACCTCGGTACACCCAACCAGGATTCAAATCCCGATCTCCCCTTCATTGGTAGGTTAGTCTATTGCGATAATAACGTCTTTGACCATGCGTCCACCGAGACAGGTTCAAAACACCGGCTAGAATAAGAAGTAGAACGGGCCACTTCTCAAACTCTGCAATCTTTAACTCCAAACTGGAGTTGAGCCTGGGTCTACTAGATATGTAGTTGACCACTTTGCTAGCTAACGAAAAGGATCGATATATTCTACATTTGTTGAGGAACAATAATACTGAAGGGTTTATTTATTGAATCAAAAGTGTTCCAACTATGATAAGGTTTTTGTGTATTTTGTTGATTTATCTTGACTTTTTTGTATTTTATACTGGTACTTAGAAAATAATTCTCTTTCCTAAAATATGCCTTCATATATATTGATTGTATCCCAAACTGACACGTGATGATTGACTACAGGATCAGTTCTCATATCTGAATAAATTAAATTGTAGAGCATTGGTGCTCAAAGCCATAGGTCCCGGTTTAGAATCTCGTAACCATGTTAACATTTTTTTCACTTAAGTGAATTATGTTTTACATTTAATTGAAAATCAAGTTAACATTAAATTTGTTAATTATTTTATATAGGCCCTATTGCGTTACTAGTTAGTTTTGTTGCACCTATAACACTAAAGTAAATATAAGATATTTTTAGCGTTAGTTTTAGCGTTTGTTAGCTATTTAATTTAAAGAAGTGAGTGCACAGCTTGATAAACCACTGTCTTTTGGCAAAGACAATACCAACTTCTGCGGATGTAGGTGTCATATGGTCAGCATAATGATCCTTTCAGCCGTTACACTCAGTTTTCTATCCCGGAGCTGCTACTTTAAAAATCCTAGTAGATCCTTACTATTTGTCCTCACTAGATTGATTTTACCCCGTTCCAGACCCACTGCTTCATGGAAAATCTGGAAACACCGAATATTAAAACCGTCCCTAGTTAAAATGTATGACCTATAATTACTTTACATATCCCTACATATTTTACTGAGTTTTTTTTGTCGCTGCGTTTTACTGTCCGTTCGGATTATACTCATATTATATACCAATTACGCTAGCGGGTTTGGGTTGAGGAAGAATAAATTTTTGAGGAAGTGTACCCGTATTTTAGTGGCGGGAGAGTGTAAAACCATTTAGGGAAAACCACACTCAGTACACTCGACCGGGATTTGATTCCCGATATCCCCTTCCTCGGCATTCCAGTCTATTGAGAGAGTGACGTCATAGACCAAGAGGCCACCGAAGCGGGTATATTTCATTGTTAATAAAAATACACGAAAAAATGTCACTTCTGTTCTGTCTCTTGAAAACATAAACAATATTTTTCATCTTCACTTAATAGAATCTTACAAATCAATCATTCCTCAAAAGTTTCTTATTCTAATCAATAAAAACCCGAGTGAAATATGACCATTTCTTCACGTCTCCAGATAATAATAATAATAAAAAAAAGACACCTACTTAACAATACATCCATATACTGTTGACGGCAGTGTGGACAGGTAAATGGCTACCGTTTCATTCTTTCCCCCTCCTCCCTTTTTTTCTCAACTTTGTCCTCCAATTTTTATAATCACCCGACATTAATCCTCGCAGGACAGAGGGGACGTAGACCAATAAATAAATGAAAAAAAAAGAAATAAGAAAAAGATAATACAAAAAAAAAAGCATGGTTTCACGTCGTGTGGAAATCTATATAAATGTGTCGTGTCTGGCTCCCAGAAGCCCTCAAGTAGACTATCAAAGGAAAGAAAAAAAAAAGGATCGTGAGTTAAAGATAAGAGTGTCGAGAGGACTACGAATATGAATGTGCTGTTAAGAGGGGTCTTGACGTAAACACTATGCTACACCATCCCTCTCTAAGGGGTAAGGGGAAGAAAATAATTGTTAAAGGGTGGGAGGAGGGGGGGCTATTTGAGGCAGGGTCACCCTTAGCAGACGTGGAGCCCTGGGCAAACTTTGTCTCATGTCTCCCACCCACTCTCCTTCCTCAAAATTAAAGACAATCATTTTTGTTTAATATTATTACAATATTTTGCATCAATATACCAATTTTCAGCCGTATGAGGTATCAGAAAATGCCCTTAAAGGTAAATACATGTAATAATTATTGCAAGAAGCTGTTTTTTTTATAACATAAAGGTAGATTTCTCCTCAAATCTTAGATTAATTTCCTTCACCAATGAGCTTGATCTATATAAAAATACAAAGAATAACTGTGCCAAATTTGAATTAAATCGGTCAATTTGTTCAAAAGTTATAATGAAACATATCCACCACAGACAAACAGGCAAATGAAAATTGGTGGAGTTAAAACTGACAACTCGCTTCGCCCGTTCATAAGTCAAACCATTATGTTTAGGTTTTTATATTCTGATAATATTTGATAGATCGTCTATACAGGGATTATACGATTGTGTAAGCAAATATTCCCCACTCCAAATCGTATTTTCCCCTCTGACAAATATGCAAGTGTGAGGGGACCTCCCCCAAATCACAGGGTCCTGTGCGGCCAACCATTTGATGTAAGAAGTGTTTGAAATATACTTTTAGAATAAAATAGATGTCCTGTGTACATGTTAGAGGTAATATATGAAGTTTCTTTTTTTAAACTATTACGTTTAAGGTGCTTTATGCTTTTTAAAATGACAATAATAATTTAAGATATAAGGACGAGTAGGGTAGTTTTATAGGAAATATACCTGAACTGTATTGGAGAGAGTATTGGAAACACATGGTGATGAACCGTTTGCAGACCGCTGATTAACCCGGCAGGGAACATTTTAATTTCTGCCAATCCTGTCATGTGTGGAGGTGTGTGGGAAGAGAAAATAGAGAGAGGTATTTAAACAGATGCACAGATTTGAAAAAGGAGGAGTAATAATCAACGAATTCAACCTTACTCAAATGTAATGTATGCTTCTAAAACCAAAATTGTTGATTGAAATTATTTTACGGGCAACTTAACACACTTGTGTCATCTATTTAAAGTAAATAAATAGCTTTGATTTGCGTAATATTTGTCAAAACAATGTTAATTGTTAATTAACATTCAATTTGGGGATTATCTTATTTCAAGCCGATTGTACTCAATTATTTGGTGCCTGAAATAGCTAGATAGATTAATTTAACCAGTTACTCGGGTCGATAAACATTTGTAATCATGTGATATAGACAAATAATCAATACTTACATTATGACGTTGTTACTAGAAATTACCAACATAGAGACTGTATATTAAGATGGCTGGATTGTGTGGTTGGTGCCGTTAAATTAATTTTGTTAGTTTCTTTTTACATGAATTTTGCCTCGGCTATATAAAAATAAATGTCTGCGCAGTCGGAAGAGAATATGAGTTCTTAAAAAACCGTCTGGGATGCGTAAGGGACTGCGTATGAACTGCGGCCTAAACTAGCCTTCAACAATGATAACCATAAGTTGATTGGACCTAGCCTTTGGTAATTGGGAACAAACCAGGACACATGCTAAGATAAACATGTATGGATAATAAATACATAATAAACACAAGCGCTGTTATGAGGAAGTGATAGAAATAAAAAAAAGGCATGTAAAAATAATTTTAGATATTATTAATGTAATTTCGAATGCATCTCAATTTCGTATTCTTGCTTGAGAAACTTTGGTTAGGTAACAATATTATGGTAATATATAAATCTCTTTAGAAATATTTTAAAATTGTTTATTTAATGTTATGCTATTGAATAAGACATTGGTATTGTATATGAAAAATATTGAAATGAATGTTGTCAAACAAAGACAAATAATCATTATAATTCTAGTTAATTAAAAGAAATTATATTGGAAAATATATTCTTGAAATATATTAATATTGTATGTCTAAACCAATTACTAAAATGGTAACAATAAGATTAGAAAAAAATCAATAATTATTTTTAATATATTTCTAATTTAAATATTGAACAAAATAAGTTTGATAAATTTAGTTCAGTTCTTGGAGAATTGTTTAAAATAGTTTCTGTTCTTGAATGGAAATTGGAAAGGATAAAAGTATGATAAAATCAAAATTTAAAAAAAGTTCTCCGTTGAAAATTGAAATTTTTTCTTGAATATGAAGATCTTCCTATTAATGAATAACTTGTGAAACTTTCCTACAAACATTTCAAGTGAATTACTGAACACTGTAGGAACTTTTTAATTAGTCAGTTTTATAATGCCTAAGCCACATTTTTGCAAGAGTTCTTCATTTTTTTAAATCAAAGATAGAGAATTTAGTATAGTAAAATTAGGAAAATTTTGTGTGAAGTTAAAATATATATGAACAATATTTACCAAACAAAATATGGGGATAGGTTTTTTAAGTACCGCGTGTTACTATCCGTTCGGGTTATACGCTTATGTACTAATTACGCTAGTGATTTTAGGGATTAGGAATATTATATTTATCCTCGGTCCCGGCACAGATTTATCTGATTACCAAACCCTTCCTTCACCTCTGACAAGACATCTTGTGAATGTGGGGAATGCCAGGCCTCCACCGTTGTTCGGATTCCACGTTAAACTGTAGGTTCTCCATTTCAACTCACAATCACCCTACCATTACACATTAGCGTAAGTGCGTATAACCCGAACGGGTAGTAAGACGCGGGCTAATAATAATAATAATAATAATAATAATAATAATAATAATATATTTAGAGTAAGTATAACTTGCGTGAAAGTAGAGTGGAAAACAATTTTGTAAAATCCTCCCTCATTTCACCCGACTAAGATTCGAAGTTAGATTTACCCATCATCGGCAGGAAAATTTTTATTTAATTTTAAAATAGGCCTATACTAGTCAATTTTAACTTGTGTTGTCTAATGTAGGCCCAATAGAAAGAAAAAATGGTACCTCAAATTTGATATGGGTATCTATGCCCTTTATCTTACTCTTTTATTACCCAATTTTTATCAAAATAATAATTTGGTTGGAGTTAGGGAAAGGACCTTGAGATTAATTTCGTATTCAGAGTGGTTTTTTTTTTGCCAATAGAAATAAAAACCTAATCATTCAGTAGCAATATTTAGTTTAATTTTCTACACACGTAGTCTCAGCACTTCTCAATAGAATGTATGTCAGAAAATTCTTACTAAGCTTTTCAAATTTGTAAAGAAAAAATTTTCTTTTCAAATTCTGTACCGCCTATATAAATTTTGAATTTGCTTAGAATCCGTCAATAAATTCAAAAGATAATAGAGCTAAAGAAATAACTATAGAATGGATATTTTGTTCTTCTGTGGACTAGTCAAATCAGTATTTACGTGCCACATAAATACCTAAAAAAAAAACCTTTTAGGTACAGTGTAATAGTAAAAAAGTATCCATTTTCCCAATCACACAAAAATAAAAAGCCAAAAGTCTAATTTCCTTGAAACGCCACAAACATATTCCATATATATACTATTATATTGTATGTGACATGCTCATTAGGTATGATATATTATATGTATTATTGAATGCAGAAGAACCATACGCCTTGACTTCGTTAAACCAAGATCAGAATAGAATTAATTCGAACTGTCCGAAGTTTGCAATCAATGAGCATGACTAAGTGGCATACATTAGTTTTATCAACATTATTATAGTGCACCGACTGATGTAGGATGATAGCATAAAATGATATCGCTATTTACCACAACCAATAACAAACACACATCAACCGATGACTTATAACAATAATTACCAACTCGATATATGTGTTTTTGATGATAATATATGAAAACAGTTTCCTGGAAATAATTGGCTAAACAAGTAGTAATTAAGGAGGGAAAAATAAATGATTATGGGTTTAGTTAAATTTGGGGTAATATACACTTTATAAATAACCTAGAGAGCTTCATTAACACACGACTTTCCAATTGACTATTATAATTGGCACTAAAACTTAAACTTAAGCCAAAAAATGGTAATACTTGCAAAACAAGGAGCAACTAAGATAAATTATTTACTGAATTATTTTTTATCGTCTCCTTGGTTCAATTAGGGTGCCCTAGAATTGTAGTTTAGCTCTATAACCACAATTCCACGGATATGAACTAGAGATAATTAATTTTTTTATATTCATTAGTTTTAATGATAAAATTTTGTAATTATTGACTTTTAACTATCTTATTGTAAAGTAACAGGATGTGCTCTCGGTAGAAACCGTGTCCAACCGATGCCATGACTGGCGGAGGTTGGATGTTGCCTCGGTTGAGGGGTCAGTGTGGTTGATGAATTTTAACGACGTTGCCTACTTGGATATTTCGAAGCTATTTTGCGAAGTAGGTTGCATCTTAACTTGACGCACCTAAGCAGGTTTAAGCACTATCATATTTAGACGGCAATGTACAAAATAGAAAGAAAGGGAAGAAAATGAAAAGTTACCCCTGAGAGGGCTCTTGTCTATGTGCTAATAACCCTTTCCCTCTTCCTCTGACGAGTATATACAGTCACTTTAATATTGTCTCTTTGAAAACATTGACTTGCTTTTTAATTTTACCTTTTCCTTGTTTCCTGTTCTAGATAGACATAGGCTACCACGGACTTTTTTAATCTACATCCTGGCAGGAAGACTCCTACAGACCATTTTTATGACAAAGCCAAATAGCCTGAGTTGTAGATGATTTATAAAAAATAGGTTTACAAAATAACTACTTCAAGATAAAAATAATAATTTTATAATAAAATATAACTATTTTTTAGAATTATTTAAGAATTTATAGTTTCTATTTAAACGTTATATTTTTAAAACTCGCTGAATAAAATTTAGATCCATCAACATGGGAAATCCTATCTTGACCATCCATGACGTCACAGGTTGGTAACGTCCTTAAGGAAGCACCCCTAAACTCTCTTTGAGATTTGGTTTCAAATTTCAGTGAGGGACGACTCTTTTCGATTAATCTGACCACCGTTAGACAAAATTAACCTATTTCTCTCAGTTATTGACTCGTGCAGCATTTCATTTTAAAATTATGTTTCTTATTTAATTGAATAAAATAAAACAAAAGACTAAGTCTTTGTACCAACATTTATTTTTGCATCGCTTCTCAATACTTGTTCGGATTATAGACTAATCATGTGTAATTATTTCGCTAAAGTGTTAGTGATGAGAAAGGTTTAATATAGAGGAAGTGTACCCGCATTTAAATTGAGAGAAACTGAAAATCCACCTTCAGTACATCCAATCGGGATTCGAACCTCGATTGGTATCACCATGTTTCATACTGTTTTCATTGAATAATGGTCATAATTCTTAATAAAACTCCCCTTCAAGTCTTCAAATGTAAAAATGGTAGGTATAAAAATAAGCTCAATGGACACGATGAAGAGGTGTCAGTCTCGTTTTGTTTTGTTTGTCATTGACGTGAAGGGTTAGATGTTCGAATACTGATTGAGTGCACTGAGTTTTCCTTATATTGTTCTCACTCTACTTGCACGTAAATGGGGTTACATTTTCTCTAAATGTTACCTTTCTCATTGGTGATGATGTGTGTACATCTCAAATGGGTAGTAAGACTCAGAGCACGGATATGTAGAGAAACTTGAATGGAAATAAGTCAGCGCATGAAGAAAACCGATACTCAACGCTTTTAGCCATGACATTCTTCAACTTATGTTTGGTATTTTTTTAAATAAATAGGATATAATGTCACATTTAATGTTTATTATTTTTTAAAAGTATTCATTTTATTACTTTCAAATTGTATTTGAAAAGGAATCGAGTTCATTTTAAAAACTGTTAAAGGTGAAAAAAACTATTTGCAAAAACTAAAAAAAAAAAAATGTTGCTTATAATAAAAGTTTTATAGAGGTCTGGTCTTTCCATCGCGCTAATAAGGTTACGCCCTTTTCAATCGTTAAAACGCCCCCTCCATTTTGAGTTTTGAATAGAATGGAGCTATTTGTTTTTTACTATTGTATTTTCATTATTTTTATTTATTTGTTTAACGAAGTGATAAAACAAACACGTTTGAAAACCAATCTTATTTTAGAACAAAGATTAGGAACTTAACCTAAGACAGCCTGATACTTAGCCTCATGACCCAAAATCATTGTCAAACCTTAACTAAAAAATTTTATAAAATATTATAAAAAAAACAAGTTAAGTAAGGAACGTTAATTTAATTAAATTAACTAACAAGGCTACCTTACCTCATTCATTGTGCTGCCCTAGGTTAAGTCTCTAAGCTGTAGTCTAAAATAAGATTGTATTCAAAGGTGCTTGTTTTATCACTGAAGATAACAAATTAATTAAAATACATTGATAAAAAAAAACATCCTGATTCAAATTTAAACGCAAAATGGAGGGGGCGTGGAATTGAAAACCACAGTACGACCAGCCTAGACGAGAACCCAGCCCTTCCATCATGTTGAGAAAATATGTTTTAATTTACCTAAAACTCTATTATAAGCAAGCCTACTGATAAATAGCTACTAACTATACCTTGATTTTCTTACGAACAGATATTTGGAGCATCTTTTAAAATATAAAACATACTATTTGGTGGTCAAAATATGATAGCATTTTACTTTATTATCACTAATGCTATTTTATTGGTATTGAAAATATGTATCATAAGTGACAGCTTTCAATCATATGGCTTGACGTCGTATTAATACGTGAAAGTAGATCTAGTAGCTTTTTTTTATCTGTCAGATATATCCATTCGTAAGAAAATGTGGGTATATTTATCCTAACATAAATTGAAAAGGAGTAGAAAATATTGAATAGATTCGCCAGTATTCACGTGGGGGGAGTATGTAAAACCAAATTGTGTTAAGCCCTAGACTACAGACAAAGACATATAAGCTATTCAAACTTATATACGTTTCGCTGCGCTTCTTGAGCCAGGTTGAGCCCATCAACACTGGGGTTCACTAGTGTCAATGCTCAGTGATAAAATCACTTCCAAACGTGAAATTGTTAAACGACTCAATTTCAACATGTTCGTCATAAAGGGATCATTGTAATCCTAATGGGTAGTATGCGTAAATTCTTTGTGAGGTAGGATTATTCGAGGAGGGAGTTGGATCGCTACCTGAACCTAGCTTCGTGAAAGCTGGCTGATTGATTTGAGAAGGATATTTGTGTCCTCTTTCTAGTGAAACCATGTTTAAAATAAGATTTGTTTGAATTCACCTTGATGGCACCTAGCGATACCCGTGTTGAAGGACTCAAGCTCTCAAGGAGGGCAGCCATTTTAACCTGGAGTCTATGGGTCTGGTGTATACCTTGACTATGGCCTGGGCCAATGAAGCCTGGTAACAAGGTTACAGCCTACCTATCCCAAGTTGAGTTGAGTTTTGTAGACAATTATGCCATTTTCAAGGTGTTGTCTATGCAGTTATCACATATGAGGGACCTCCTAGTAATGAACTGAAAATATACACTACGATGCCTCAGAATATAATAAAAGTCGATATTCAAATGATAAGAACTAAGAAGTGTAATAAGAATATTGTCCACGACACTTAACTTATTGGCAGTTGTCTAGCGCCTGAAAGTTAGTCCACTCTCAGTGTCGCTTTGTACCGGAGATTGCGTCTTCGGTTATAGTAGGCAGTCGTGGCTCGGTCATGAAAATGTCCTGAGGTGACTTAAGGTGCGGCAGAAGGGCGCACAAGTAATTTTACAGTTTTTATAGCATTACAATTTTTTGACCAAAATTAATCAAATATTTCTCCAGTAGCAACATAAAGTTTAGTTTCATGCACATGCTAATACCAACAGATCTTGAATATCTGTCAAGGGTGTCCTGGAATGTTGTCAAAATATTTCCTCTTTATTTAAAATGTTTTGACAACATTCCAGGACACCCTTGACAGATATTCAAGATCTGTTGATATTAGCATGTGCAGAAAACTAAACTCTATGTTGCTATTGGAGAAATATTTGATTAATTTTTGCCCACTTATTTATATTCCATAAAAACTGAAAAATACTTGCACTCCCTTCTACCGCACCTTAACCTAAACTGTTTTCCACTGTTCATATATGCAAATGCTGGTACATTTCTTATATAGTTTTACCATTCACAGCCCTATTCAATTAATGGTAATATGAAGGCAGCCTGGATGGGCAGTAAGACGTGGAGTAAGGGGAAAGGGGGTATAATAAAATTGATAGGAGATCTCTATGATTATTTGGGTTGGCCAAACAGAGGCAGATTTTTTTTACCGTCCTGTATCGTAACGATTCGATGTTTTAATCAGTTATTTGTTAAAAGGTGCAATAGCTGTTGTACTAAATGCTTTTTCCTTAGCTGTTAACTAGAGAAATACAGTGATTTGTTTCTAATGTGTATACCTTTTGTTTAACTTGTTAATTTATTTTATTGAGATGGTGTTTTAAGGCTATTTAATCCAAACTAATAAGTATTACAGCTATTAAAGAGGTATTTAAAAACCTCAAAAAACAATAAAAGAATACTAGTATCAAGTGTCAAAAGATTATAGTTATTTATTTCTTTTTTTTATTGGTCAAGTCTGTATTACTACAAACTTTTGGAAAAACTTTAGTTAAAAGTAGCCACCAAAATTAATAAAATTTAAATAGATAACTTTGTTTTAAAGCTATATTAAATTTCAGTTTACTTGATTAAAAAAAAAAATTGAATGATTGTAACGTATTAAATGCATACTTGATTAGTATAATTGAAACAGCTTTATACAAGATTAGTATGTATCAAATATCTATAATATATTATCAGCTCAAATAATTCACAACACAAAATGAAATAGTTTTACAATCAGATTAATTAAATTTGATCGTGTGTTGAAAAAAGTGTTCTTTTATTTACTACGCTTCATTTGTGCAGGTAACTATATTATTACGTTCAAACAAATATGGATACAGTCCTATTTTTATATGAAGAGCTTTTTATAAAATATAAACATATTTTTTTGGCCAAAATTAATAACATTTTACTATATTAATGATGTTATATAATAGATATTGATAATATATATCAAAAGTTACATCTGCAGATCACATGGCTTGACGTATGAATAGGTGAAATTAGATCTAGTAACTTTTCTATCTGTCAAAAAAGACCTTGCCTCTAAAAATGGGATTGTACCAGACTATATATTAGGGGAAGCAATCACATTTTATTCACTTAATTAACAATTTAATCTATCTTTATTGAAAACAAATACTCAGCACACAAACATGACGATAGCTTGAGGATCGTATTCAGAATAACACACTCCCTTTCTAAACATTTTAAATATCCATTTGTCTCAGTTAACGGGAGGATATATCATATAAGGGCCCATAAAACATATTTACGCCCGCCCACTTAATTAAACAAAATGGAGAGAAAATCGCGAGATTTGTAAAACAATAGCAGGCTCCTATTACAGGAAACCTTTTACCGGGGGACTAACAGCCAATTGGAAAACCACTTCGCTATCGTGGACCAATACACCAAATGGTTAATAGAAACATTATAAATTATTTTGAAACGAATATAGGTTCAACTAACACATACTTATTATACCTATAAAGTGGCATATTGTCTAAGAAACACGAGAATAATAAAAGAACCAATCGCACGGATAGAATAAACAAGTTGTTATTTTTAAGTGGAAAATGAACTCTAAAATGTATTGCCACTTTCTGTTTTATTAATATAATCGCTTTACTCGTTGGGGACTCCATCCCTAAACCCACAGTGAGTTTTCTTTGAATGTGGATGTAAACTAATGTAATCCCAGAACAGTTTTTTGATAGGTCTTACCGTTTAGCCACAAGAGGACTCCATAGAAATGTCCACACTGACTTTAAATTTGCTCCACAATTTTGAATATTTTTTTTCCGGGGTTAAAAATGTATCTTTTTAAAACTTTTTTGAATTTTTCCTTCGGTTATAGGCTAGAAACTATAAGTTTGCAATATTTCAAGTTTCTAGCTCATCTGGAAGTGGGTAAACATTAATGCCAATTAGTGAGCAAGTCAGCCATGTAGCTTTATAGTAGTATAATATATTGCTAATGACTTGTGATTAATTACGTTCTGAAATAAATCAGTCAACGCCTACGCTCCACATCATTTAGTTTTCTATGTGGTATGGACACGTGTGTCTGACGCAATGGTTACCAAACTGGGGGACGCAGGCCGTGCGAAGCAGTGGCGTGGCGTGGAGTGTTGCTAGGGCGAGCAGAGTTAGTTTAAACCGTACCTTTGAATGTTTTCGTCACTCAGTCAAAGACCGGTCTCTTGGTATATTGGTCAACACTTCTGGCTATTGATCAAGACGTCCTGGGTTCTAATGCCGGTGATACCATAAGTATTTTTTCCCGGAAGGGGAAATGTTTCTATGGTCATCATGGTCTGGTTAATTAGGTTTAATCTAGGTGTAAGATCTTTCACTGGTTCCACACCTTCATAATCACTATCATCACATCATCTCATTGCGGGTATGACGTGTAGACAACCTCCAAGGTATATGCACAGAGCGGCTAAAAGTCTACATACACGGGGACCGAACTAGATACTGCATCTCATACGGTCAAATAGGCAATCCGCATTTTTTTTCTTAAACATTAAAAAAAAAAAAAGTTTAGCGCGTGTCTCTTACCTGTCATAGGTTACACACATATGCATTAATTACGCTCATGAGCTAGGTATGATAAAAGTTGAATTTAGAGAAAGTGTATTGGCATCTGCGTGAAGGTAGAGTGTAAATCGATTTTAGAAACACCACCCTCAGTAAGTTACACCTTATCGGGATTCGAACCCATATTTTCCTGTCACCGGCAGTCTAGTCTAGCACGAGAGCGACGCCTTAGAACACGCGGCCACCGAAGAAGGTCAGTAGAACATTGATTGGTCAGTATCAACGAAGAAACATTTCTATGTAAGATGTGTAGCATATGTATTATTGGTCAAATGGGGACAAAGTGAGAGAAAATATATCACAGTTACAGTTCGAACAACAATGCTTACTCTGGAAAAACTACACTTCGTTAGGGATTACTGAATAATGAGAATAATTTATTAATATACCAAATATCTAAAATATTGTATTTTATATTTCAAAGCTTAACATTTGAACTATACCACTGAACGCTAAAAGACGGGTGATGATAATAGCGTGCCTCTTCTATTAGCCTAATCTATAAGCTATATCGTCTATAATATATAAAAGACAATTTCTATAGCTTTTATATCACACAAGTTTTACTTTATAATTCTTACAGTTCGACGGTGATACAAACCAACAGCGCAATGATGTTTACATTGCGAATGTTTTTTTTTTATAATTTCAACAAAGATAAACAATTTGTTTGGACCAATAAATTATTATTATTATTATTATTATTATTATTATTATTATTATTATTATTATTAGCACCGCGTCTTACTACACGTTCGGGTTGTACGCACTTACGCTAATGTGTAATGGTAGGGTGATTGTGAGATGAAATGAAGGACCTACAGTTAAACTTGGAATCCGAACCATGGTGCCGGCCTGGCGGATCAATAAATCTTAAGGAGGCCGCCTCGGTAAGCGAGAGATTACTGCTCAGGCGTTCAGCTCTAACGCAATATTTTATTTCTATGATGATCTATTTCAAAATATGGTTCACGCCAAAATAAAGTCAAAAGACTCCATCAAGGTTATTTTTCCTTAACAACCCTAGATTTGGAGTTTTATTAACATAAAAAATAGTGCAAATGTTACATCAGCTCATTTTCAACGATTATTTACATATTTGTAGATCTATGAAACTAGGCTTAATTAAAAAAGGTTCTAGATCTATCCTTCCTTTAACAAATACAGTAATTTTTTTATAGCTCATAAAATAAAATCCTAACGTGTTTGAGAACCACCAGCGAGCTTTTCTCTTCGCCTTGAGAAAATAAATTTCTTAGCTCTTTCTTCCCTATTTTTTATTGACATGACAAAAGGTGGTTGTAGGTAAAGGACGAAAGGGAGTATATTCTTATACAAAATAAAGAAGTTCCAGAAGACGATTCAGAGCATTGTAGATTAAACCACACGCCTGACAATAATTGATACTTTTTTCGCTGGCCGAGGTGACCGCCTTAATAAGGCTACAAGATTATTATAGTAATTTTACTCCACTCCATCAAGTTGGCTAAAAATTCTATAAGCTCTATTTTTTAAATTAAAATCAAATTTAGTTTTTATCTGAGACTTTATTGCTCACGACGCTACACTATAATCTAAACAAAACTGTATTTTTGAGAAAAGCAAAAGGTTCTCATTAGTTAGATATTTAATGTAATTTAACTCAAATATAAAAATGTATGTATTCTTACTCGTGTTTTCGGTTCATTTTACACAAAAATAAAAAAAATAATTCTAAGTGACGTATGATGTTTGTAAAAGTTTCTACTGAACTAAAATATATCAATTGATTTTTGAAAAATTATATGTAAAGTAAGCCAAATAACTAACATTGCCTGAAAAAGTCCTCTAATAAAATTAACACAAGTCCTTAAGTTGAGCCAAACTGGTTTTTTTTAAAAAAACTAATGATAAGACAAAAGAGTTTTGAGTTATTATTACATCCACGTGTTTACAAGTTTGATCAAGATCAACTGAATAAATAAATAGCTAAAAACTATTTGGAACACGTTGTTATAAATTTACTGATTCAGTTTTTACTATAATGGCTCCCATGCTAGACTATCCTAGGATAACAAACATTGGACTTTTTCTTGCCTTACGCACATTGAAGGATGTATTTTAGGTATAGTAAGATATACTGTGTTTATTAAGCACATTGATCAAATCCTTGCTTAACGCACGATCATACAGTGCCCATGTTTAACACAATCTAAACAATATTCATCCTCAACGCACGCTACATCACATACTGTAGGTCCTACTTGATTTAATCACGTTAGGCGGTGTCCTATGATACATGTTGGACGATGTCCTTCATTGATACATGCTAGACGATGTTCTTCTTTAACATATGCTAAATGATGTCCTTTTTTTTAACACATGGTATACGATGTTCTTATCTAATACATATTGGATAGTGTTAATTTTTATTATACTTTAGACTATGCCCTTCTTAAATACATGTTAGATGATGTCCTTTAGTACATGCTGAATTATGTCCAACTTTTATTATACTTTGGACGATATCCTTCTTCAATATATGTTGGACAATGTCTTTAATTCATATTAAATTATTTTCAACTTAATTATACTTCGGACAATGTATTTCTTCAAAACATTTTGGACGATGTCCACCAATAATACACGTTTAAACTGTCCCTTATTTAACGCACGTTAGATGATTTCGGTCCATCTGCTTCAGCCACATATATATGATTACCCTACTTAAGGATATTTCCAGGATTAGCAGACTCAACTTGTTTCGTTGAAACAACATATTTTTACGAACCTAATAGAAACATGCGTTACATTTCCGCCATCCCTCTATAAGTTTACCAGATACGTTAATAATTTTTAATAATTTCAGAAAATAGCCTTTTTCTAAGTGCATCTGTTAGGTTTTATCCTCACGACAGTGATTTATTTTTGCCAATGAGCTAGAAGGAATGTGTGTATCAAACCAGGGAATGGTCCTAGTGATACCTATAAAATCAAATCATTAAACATCTATACT
Source organism: Timema cristinae (assembly GCA_039000515.1). Lineage (NCBI taxonomy): Eukaryota > Metazoa > Arthropoda > Insecta > Phasmatodea > Timematidae > Timema > Timema cristinae. The sequence goes on from JBCFYV010000935.1 coordinate 29,489,250, forward strand.
TATAAAATAACATGTCCTGACTGACTGACTGATTCATCATCGCCGAGCGCAAACTATCAAGGCTACAAGCATGAAATTCGGACTGTATATTCATTTTGTTATGTAGGCACCCACTAAGAAAGGATTTTAGAAAATTCCACCCCAAAGGGGTCAAAATAGGGATGATAATATGTATGATAATATGTATGAAAGTTCGTCATTTTGAAAGTTACATAAACCAAATTTTGTATTTCGGTTATTGACGTAAAACAAATAAATACGTGTTTCAGGAATTTTGGAAATTTTATTTAATAAGGGATGAAAAAGGGGGTGAAAGTTTGTATCGGACTTGCATTATTTTTGATCTGAGGTCAAGTTATGGTCATCAACGTAACGTAATATTTTAAATTAATCTGTAAATACATATGTATATTTTCGTATTTGTATATAATCAACTTCCACGCGAGCAAAGCCGCGGGCAACAGCTATCTAGTTTCATATAAAACCTTAAATCAATTTAATCATAAACTTGTATTCTTGTTATAAAAAATAACCCATTAATATTATAAAGAAATACGTTATATTGGGCATATGTATAGTTGAATATCAACACATAAGTTGCAAATCATTGTAAATGCGTGAATGTCCGTATGGAGGAGAAGACGATTCAATTTAAAATAACATAATTACTATGTCCATATTTAAGAAATTTGCACTGGTGGCCAAGCATTGTCAGTCATTAGGGTTGCGATATAAAAGGCCTAATTCCTCTTGATGTAGAGGTCAATCCTAGAATCTCAACCATGTGTCATAGTTACAGTTTTAAAGCCGACTATCTATAATATAGGCATACTACCCAATCACTTTCCAACCTGGTACCCGCAAGCCCTTAAGAGAGTGAAAAGTTATTTTAAGAAGTCAGCGAATTATTTTAGCTCACTACTCTTTAAAAAAAAAGGTCTTAGCTCACTAATCTTTAAAAAAAAAGTCTTAGCGCACTACTCTTTAAAACCAGTTTTAGCTGACCCCCTGACCTTTACTCGCAAACCCTATATTCCCACCTTAAGATATTTGATAAAGGAAATTATTTTTTTAAGCAATAAATTTTCACTTAAGAAATAGAACTTTATAAAGTCAAAATATTCTTATTATAGCTTAATAATAATAATTATTATTATTATTTTATTTTACTAACCACAAACTATTGTCTAGTTTGACAGATTAGGCCCGTACTCAAATGACTAAAGCTAGGCTTATTTGTTAGAAATTCTCTAGAATCATTAATGTGGTATTTAAACGAAGCATTGATGAGCTACAAGTCTATTAATTGTATTATAAAGCAGAATAAGGTCCATATTTTACGATTGCTAAATACGATGTTCATTAAATATTTCAAAGAAAAATCCTTTAGTCGTAAAACTAATTTGTAATGAAAAAAATATCTTCAACTTTCATTTGTTTGGCGACTCATAAAGTTCACTACATTTAATTAATGTTTTCTTGGAGTTGGATAATTCCTTCTCCCTACTATTCTGACATTGTCTTAATAATAGTTGTTGTTTAGAGATACATTTATTTTATTCAGACATACATAAAGACCAAAACACCGTCGTAAAAATATTACATTCTGTCACTTATTTTAACCTCATCTTTTTACCCATTCGGGCCAGCTGCATTTAACTGCACTATTGAAGAAGCTAAAATTTAGGGGAAATATTCCAACATTTTCATAGAGAGCGGGAAATAAAGCAGAAAAAAATTGCTCTAAGAATATTCAGTAGGTATGAAAACCTTGACCTTTCCTTCATAAGTAAATCAGTTTAGACGAGCTTGACGTTTAGTACGTGTGCCCACTGATGCAGGTAAATTGTATGTATAAAAAGGAACATGATTCCACTGATCGTCTGTCTACATTTGCTCAAATTTAAAATCCTGATGAAATTGTAGGTAAAATATTTACTGGCATGCTCAAATTAATAAATGCCTGTTCCCAGAGTTTTTAAGAGCGGTCGGGTATGTGTCTAGACTAAAGAATCTCAACCGGTGTCCCTCGGTATTTAGGGGTGACGCTGGATTTTAAGAGGAAACAATATTAACAAAAGATAGAAAGGAAATATAAAGAAAAAAAATATTACTTACTATACCACATTAAGAACTCCAAAGTTAACTATAAAAGTACTCTATCTAACTTATCTCTATCTTGAGCTAGTTCTGTCCAGTCCACCTCATTACACCTTATCCCTTACCGGAGTCACTACTATCCAGTTCACCTCATTACTCCCTAGCTTTTTCAGGTCCATTCTAATGTTATCCTCCCGTCTGCATTTAGGTCTTCCCAGTGGTCTTTCCCCATTGGGTTTACCAGTAAATACCCTGAACCAAGTTCTAGAATCTCTCATTCGCACTGTATGTCCTGCCCACCATATTCTACGACATTTGAATATTCTAACAATGTATTGTGATGAGTATAAGGTATGTAACTAATCATTATGTAACCTCCTCCACTCCCCAATATTCTTATGCCTTTTTGACCAAATATCTTCCTAAGCAACTTGTTTTCGAACACCCTAATCTTATTTTCGTCATGTAAGGTAAGAGACCACCTTTTACATCCATAAAGATTATTATTATTATTATTGTTATTATTATTAGCACCCGTCTTACTACCCGTTCGGGTTATACGCACTTACGCTAATGTGTAATGGTAGGGTGATTGTGAGATGAAATGAAGGACCTACAGTTTAACGTGGAATCCGAACCACGGTGGAGGCCTGGCATTCCCCACATTCACAAGATGTCTTGTCAGAGGTGAAGGAAGGGTTTGGAAATCAGATAAATCTGTGCCGGGACCGAGGATTGAACCCCGGCCGCCAGCACAGAAGTCCGACATCTTACCCCTAGACCACCAGGTCACCTACATCCATAAAGAGAAACTGATAAAATTCTTGTTTTGTAAATTCTGAGTTTTATATCCCTTAAAAACGTTTTATAAATGGCCACCAAAATAAATAGATTTATTTTTTATAACTTAAAGAACAACTCAAAATATTAGTTTAAAAAAAGTGTTTATTTTGTAGGCAGTACATAAACACATCTGAAAACGGTTTATATAACGTCCCCAACCATCCTTGTTACAGCTGGTTATCCATCTTAATTTATGAAGAGAACTCAGCATTTTAGAAGATCTTGTTTTAAAAACAATTTGAAGAAAACCACAGACGCCACTTCCACAAAGAAAAAGAAACATTCAAACGGTTAAACTTCGTGTTTCAATAATGTAAAAACAGTCAAAAGAAAAAAATAGTTGGAAACAAATTTTGTATTGTTAAAGTTTTGACTGACAAAAGTAACAAGTCAACATATGGTGTTACAGATCATATGGTTTAGGAGATTGGATACATGGTAGCCTTTCATAGCAGTCGTTTACCACCTCTCCTACCGTAGAAAGGGTGTAGAGTAGACCCACCTGTAAGTCTAACACCGATCTAATCACCGACAGAACAGTCTATCGCGAGTGTGTGACATCTTAAATCACGTGACCACAGATTTGGGTCCTAATTCATTATTTATACGGTTAATTTATTTAAAATCTGCAACGGTGAGTACATAGACTTAATGACATGCTTATCTAGTCTGATTTGTCGGTGATTAGAAGATCTTTGGGTTCGAATCCCAGCTGGGCGTTCAAGAGTGTTTTTTTTTTCCTAAATCGTTTCCTATCACTAAAATGTGGGTACATTTCCTTCTAAATTATATATTAAAATGGACGGGTAGTAAGACCTGGTGAGAAAATAAAACTTAAAAATGATGTGTGATGGAAAGAGAAGATGTCCAGACACTTTGGGGAGATTCTTGATCAAATACCGGTGAAGTCAAAATATTAAATATTCACGCGAATTGCGAGAGCAAGAGAGGCAACCTTTGAGTAATTCGGAGTTTGTTGAAAGTGCGATAACAGGCGTAGATACATCTCAATTTTCCTTCATTACTTAACATAACTATTATTAATGAGTTAATATAAGGATTAGGACTTATGAGGGGGTATCTGAAGAAATTCAACAATATTAGAATAAAGAGGAAACTACAACAACAAATCACATGTGGAAAAGCACTCTTATTACGCCCGAACTATATTAGACCCCCAAACGCCCCCCTTCACCCCCCCCCCCCCCCCCCCCACGTTATAGGCAAGCCAGTCTATTACTCATCTTAAGCTCCAAAGACCGCGACCACCACGCAAATACAAAGATAATTGCTTTAAGCAAAGTAAATGCTATGAAAAACGAATCATCATATATCATTTATTAATAAAAATGCCAACAAACGTAATCCTTAATTCGTAAGGGCCACTGTATGTATCTATATTGCTGTAGATTGATTTCAAACGCTATAGCTATTTATCTAGTATTGCAATTCTGAAAATTGAAAAATGACACCTGGACACGAGAATCGAAACCGGGACCTTTGGCTTAGTACGCCAATTCTATACCACTGAGCTATCCAGGATATCTAGATGGAGAATTCCTCTCTAAAAGCACAAATAATTGCTTCGGCTATTTGATTCTTAATAGTATTAAATTGTGTAACCCATTTCAATGGCCGAATGGTCTAAGGCGTTACTCTCGTGTTAGACTGGCCTGATGATGACCAGGAGATCAGGGTTCAAATACCGGTCGTCTACTGAAGGTGGGTTTCAAACTGTTCCACGCAAATGCTGGTATATTACCTTTAAATGCTTCCTTCCTCACCCGTAGCCAATTTTAGTGATTATTGTCATTATATACGTATAAGCTGAAAAGCTAGTAAAACGCGGTGAAAAAAAAATTTAACTTATGGATTTTAAATAGGTGATATTTAAAAATTGAGATTATTTTTTTCTGTTTGTTAGCCTAACATCTTCAAAACATTTACACCGATGTCTATATTTACATTATTCTAAACCACATTCTAAACTTCTCTTTTTTTTTCGAATTCACCACACATATTTTTTCTAAACATTTCTTACTTCTATGTAAAATTAAAAGCTATGATGATATCCTATATTTTGTTGAAAGAATCTACATCGATTAAAAACAATTCTACCTGAATAAATATATCAATAAATAATTGTTCTATTCCAAATAGGAACAAACATTATTACACAGAGTATATACACAGAACAGTAAATACATTCAATAGCGATCATAATTTCCCCACTAAACAAAATATGAAGTTTTAAAATACTTCGGGTCAAACCTAAATTGATACAATTACAGTCTGATTTTCGTAAGAAGTCTGTTATTTTAAAAATGGAAACTTATGTTTCCAAAAGGGTCAGAAATATAACTATTACAGTTTATTTATATTCTTAGTCCATTTAAATAGTTGTATAAATATAAATTATACAATAATACATTAAAAAATATCCATGGTATGAATCTGCAAGCAAGCTCTACCGGCCAAGTGTATGCCACCCTTAACGATGATAGTGCTAACATATGTGGGTAGAGGGTGTAATGTGGTCAGCACAAAGAGCCCTCCGGCCATTATTCTCAGTTTTACAAGCAGGAGCTGTTACTTCTTTATTCAAGTAGATCCTCATTTGTCCTCATGAGGCTAAGTTTGACCTTGTTGCAGATCCACTGCTTCACAGATAAATTTTGGAAAAACCGGGGATTGAACCCGGAACTTTTAGATCTGTAGCCAGGAACTATTCCTACAAGATCACAGAGGCGGTCATCCACAATAAACTATAAAGAAGTAATATTGGAGGCTTTTGGTAAATATTTAAATCAACCTTTTAATTAATAAAATCAATAAGACGTAAGTATTTCTAGAGTGACAAAGTTTAGTGAGTTTCAATCAATGTTGGTAGTTGAAAGTGACCTTCCTATGTGTTTAGATGAAAATACAATCCAAAGCACTGTATTTAGTTACATTTTTAACACTTTATGAAAGAATATGAAAAATTCACTACAAATTAGATATTAATAAGTCAAAGATACGTAGCTCTGATAAATTAAATGCACTGAGTATTCAAGCCCAGATGAAAAATCCCCTAAATCAACCGTCTTGCCTGTTCAAATTGTATGGTTTGTAATGAAGCCCAGCAACAGCTACGACGTTATGGAATTTTTGTTCAAATCTACAGCTCGTCACCTCTATTTAGGGATCTGTCATAATAGTATCCATTAGGTAGGGGGGGAGGGGGGGGGGAGTGAAGCTTTGAAACTTCGACTTGTCTTCGAAATAAACATCAGCTTCGACTTTGCTCCGAAACAAATTCTGGCTTGGAAGCTTCACCAATAAAAATATTGACAGCTAAAATAATCCATTTATGTTCAATTATAAACATTGTTTTTTTTTTGTACATTACAAAATAAAATTATTAAGGAGAGAATCAGACGAAATTGGATTGCATGTTGTGATAATAGCTTGATTTGTCAGATTGAAACAAAATCTTTCAAACATTTGTGCAATAAAACATTTTCCAAGTAATTTTTGGTGAATAAAGTAATATAAATAACCACAATATTATATTTTTTTTCAAGCATAAAACAACTAAAAGAAAATATTCGAAATTCGTTTCGGTATTGAGAATATTTCATATATTCGATTTCATGTTTCGCCTCGAATTGAAAAAGTGAACTTCACACATCCTTGTATCCATACATTTACCGATTAATGTAAATTATGTAGCTATATATTTTAGAACTATATAGTGGGAGGGGGGTGGGGTGAAACTATAACCAGACCAGACTATACAATCCTCTGCTATTGTCCTACACTGTGATCGAGTGGTTGGAAAGCCTGTCGATGGGTCAAGTGCAATGTTTTCCCAAATTGGGTTACGTGACGTACCACAGATTTTTATTAGTCCATTTTTTTTGCACCACGTTTTACTACTTGTTCGGATTAAACACATGTTGACTAGCCACGATAGTGGGTAATAGTTGAATAAGATTGAATTGAGATGAAGTGTGCTCTCATTTGGGTGAAGAAAAAATGGGAAAACTATCTAGGAAAAAAAAAACCTTCAGTAGGTTCACACCCTACCGAGAATTGAACCTCGATCTCCTCGTCAACGGCAGTCCAGTCTATTGCGTGAGTGACGCCTTAGACCATGCGGCTGCCAGAGATAGTATTTTAATAACTTGTAGTAGGCCTAAGTATGACGTGATGTGATGGACGTGTGTAAGATTTTCATTCCCTCTGTCACGGCTTTGGTTACCTTACCCATAAGAATCAAATAGCCGAAGCTATTATTTGTTCTTTTAGAGAGGAACTATCCATTTAAATATCACCCGCCTCGGTGGCGTAGTTGACTAACACGCTAGTCGTGTCGAGCTAGACTGCTGAAGACGGGGAGATCGAGGTTCGAAACTCGGTGGGGTGAATTGGGAGTGGTTTTTCCTAAATTGTTTACCACTCTCCCTCCACGCAAATGCTTGTTCTCTTCCTCTTATTCAACCTTCCCAAATCCCGATACATTATCTTAATTAGTAGACTACTTAAAGCGTATAACTCAACCGGGTAGTTAGACGCGGTACTAAATAATAATAATAATAATAAACAATCCATCTAGATCTGAAAATTTAAAAATAAAAACTGGAGACAGGTTCGATTCCCGTGTCCAGTTGTCATTTTTTCAATTTTTCAGAATTACCCATAAGAATTTTATTAAAATTTGGGACGATCTTTTTAGTTAACAAGAGAAAATATATATTTTTTAAATAATTACTATACAGAGCTGGAAGGGGTATGTCTGTTAGGCCATGGTTATCAAAGAGATACGCGTCTGGTGAAAGTTTGGGATTCCGAGAACGTTTCAAATCAATTAGTAGGTATATATATATATATATATATATATATAAATATATATATATATATATAAAATATATATATATATATATATATATATATATATAATATATATATAACCTAATAGCTTAGCTCAGTCTACGTGTCTGCCTACTGAGCTAAGGGTCCCAGGTTTGATTCTTGGAATGGCTGAAAATTTATCATTGGCGAAATGTGAGTTTCACATTTCACAGTGATGAATTAATGGGCTGAGTGTTGTGTATATTTTAAATCTAAGTTAATTGATTTATAAGTCGTGTGATGATATAATCAGTAGGTTCATAAAGTCCGCTTTAAATACCCAGTGTGTTGTTATATTAATCAAAGCTCACAGATTTGGTTGGTTGTGTGGTAAGCTAGTTTGTTAACGAGAGTTATGTCACAAGTTTAATTAGTTGTAAGTTGCGTGACGATAAGACCTCTCGCTTAGAAAATACACGTTGAGTAAACCAAACTAAAAAAAGACTACATTAAAAAAAACATTATTTTTATAAAGACATCTAATAGTAAAGAACTAAGTGTTGCTTGTCACTCATTAACGGAAAATGTTTTAATTGATTTATTTTTGTCTGGATGCGTGTTCATGCTTGTATGTGTGAGTTTATATTCGTGACTTTATCTGTGGCACGTCACTTTTAAGTCACGTGACCGTCATGTGCTTTGTTTTTCTAGCAGACTAGATTTTTTTTTTTAATTTATCACTTGAAACTAGTTTTCTTCAGATTTCGCCGCAAAAAAAAAGTCTAGACGACTTCTACAATTTTATTTTTTTTCTCTAAAATGTTTGTAAACCAAGTTTAGGCTACATAATTTTTTAAACAATTCTGTTGTTGTTTATTTTTGTATGCAGTTTAAATCCACTCACATACCCGCCTCAGTGGCGTAGTTGGCTAACGCGCTAGTCGTGTTGAGCCCGACTGCTGAGGACGGGGAGATCGAGGTTCGAATCTTGGTTGGGTGAACTGGGGGTGGTTTTTCCTAAATGGTTTTCCACTCTCCCTCCACGCAAATGCGGGTTCACTTCCTTTAATTCAACCTTCCCAATTCCTAATCCATTAGTGTAATTAGTACTTAAGCGTATAACCCGAACGCGTAGTAAGACGCGGTGCTAAATAATAATAATAATAATAATAATAATTTTAAAAAAATCCACTCACAGTTTCAAGAAAAAGTGAACTTCAAACTAACGTGTCTAATTCTCCCTACATGTCTCCTACACTTTTAAACTACTACTGTCAACTTCGGTAGTCATGAGGTAAATAGATCGCCTCAATCCCCGATGTTCGTGGGATCAAACCCATCCAGGGTCAAAAGATTTTCCCTGAACGATTAAAACCCACAGCACAACTTCCTACGGAAGAAAATTAAAGTCGTCGGTCCCATGTCGATTGTGGCATGTAAAATAACCCTGGATAGGTAGGCCTATATGAAAATACCTTTCCCGGTCAATTTGTTTGGTCTTTTTGCTCTCGCTCATAGAAATTCTCGTGTGCTGATACAACCAGTTGGTTCCGACAATGCACGTTAAATATCTCAAATAAATATATAATAGTAAGTAATATTCTAGGCCTATTACTAAGCATCCTATGATTAGTATATGCTTTTAACGTGCACCTTCTAGATCAACTGATTAGGTCATAACATGACTTACAAACTAATTTAACTCTTGAAAAGACACATCCCCCACCCAGACACCTGATCGTTAATTCACGACTGGGAAAGGGGAAGATCGCCTTTAATTTTTCAATAGTGCTGTGAAATGAAATCGGGACCCCCAAAAATACACTACCGCTTGAGCTAACGTGTTGGACAAAATCGCCACCACAAATCCATCCATCTATCCATTACTGAGAGCGTATAAGTATTCTAGTCCGCAGCAGATACCTAGAATGTTTTTGTTTTAAAATGTGATTGTCTCCATTTAACGGAACCTGCTTCGGTATTCGAACAGTCTAAGGATTCACTCTCATAAAAGGCTGGAGTTCGAATTCCACTCGGGTGTACTAAGAGTGAATTTTACAATGGTTTTCCACTCTCTCTCTAAGCAAATTCTGGTACACTTCCTTTAAATTCAACCTTGTTAATCCCTAGAATATTTATGTAATTAGTGCATGCGCGTATCACCCGGAACGGTAGTAAGACGCGGTGCTAATAAATCTTTTCGAAGAATACATTAAGTGTAGGTTATCTAAACTTGACCAAAGTCTACAGTTACATTACCACTAGATGCCAAAAGTGAGAGTAGAAAAATCCTACGTCATATGTTCGAATTGGATAGTTTTTAAAATATTAGTTCAAGCTATCCTTATTTAACTACACTAATGGGCTAAGGGTGAGGACGGTCGAATTTTAGAGGAAATAAGCCTTCATTTGCGTGGAGGGAAAGTGGGAAAGAATTTATGAAAAAACTACACTCAATACACCCAACTGGGATTCGAACCCTGACATCCTCGTCACCGTCAAACGATACTTGACCAGTTTGACATCTAGTCCGCGTACCCATTGATGCAGGTAATTTAATATAAAATGCCCTTCAATATACGTAACAACTATTTTTATTTAACAACACTAATTCATAATTTAGTTAAATTATGGATGAGTCGTTCTACAAATAAACTTACTTTCAACAAAGCAAGTCACCTTTGCACAACTAGCCATTGTTTATTTGATAAGTGATAAAGATACATTTTTAGATTGCAGACTTGGGACCTAAACTAAAATAAAAAATAAAACGCCAATGGTTTTCTGACACTAAAATAATCACTAGTATAATATGAGCTTATATTATTATCTCCTAGGATTGTGGTACTTAGCTGACACACAATATAATTTAGGTCTACATTAAATAAGTTGTCGGAAAGAATTGTTTTTAAATTCACCCAGTATTACATTAGTTTTCCAAAATCAAGATTTATTGAGATACAAAATAAAATTTGAGAAGATGTAGCCTATCAATTATAAAACTACAAGAGGTGTCCTACCTAGGTACCTATCTATTATACAGACACACAGTAAAGTTATTGTCTCTCTCTCTCTCTCTCTCTGTCTGTTCGTGCTTACCAGCGCATGTAGTATAATATTTAAGAGAAGTTATTAGGCAAACATGAAACTGCAATAGGTATGTATGTCGTTCTAATTGTCTTGTATTTAGAGCTATTTTGACCTTGATTTTTATTAGGCCTTTTCCTAAATCAATTAATGAAAATTAATTTAAAATATGAGGTGTTTTATGTATCAGATAAATACGAAACTCAAAAGGGGTAAACCGTATTTTATAATATATATATATATTTTTATTTATTAGAAGGACCCTGCGGTTGGTTGCTTGTTTGTTTACTGTTCACTAAGAAATGTGTAATATTTAAGAGAATGTATCAGGTGAACATGAAACTACAAGCGGTATCTTTGTTTGCATTTAGCTAGTTTGATCTTGATAATATGTAAAGGGAGCCCGGTTTGTTTGGTAAATTTGTCCAGCCAACAGCCCATTTGTAAACGATGTAAAATTGGAGAGGATGTACTAGAATGTACTAGACAAATATAAAGCTACATTACGCATTTCGATTATCTTATATATATATAGCTTTAAGCGAGCACGGTGGTATAATATGTCAATAAATATATATTGTCATATTATCATTATGTAAATTTATATATGTATTGACATATTATATCACATCCTTGCTCTCATGAAGCTGTGAATTAAATCCTCGGTTCGCAAAGTACAAAGGCCCTTAAAGCTATATATATATTTTCCCATAACCCACTTTTACAACCAAGCCTATATTCAACCCTAAAAACAGTTATTTAATTAAACACTATAGCCCACCCCTTTAAAAATCAAGATCCCAATTTAATTGTTAAGTCCCATGCGTCATGACCAATTGGTTCATTAAGATGATTATGTTTCTTGGGGACCGTAGTTCGATCCCTGGAGCTGCTTACAAAAAAAATAATTAATAGGAAAAATAATGTGTCGTATAGGGTCGCTTTCTTTTCAAATATTATTACTATAAAAGTTTATCTCTATTTGTTCCTATCGCTATTTTCTTTAACTTGTCCCTGATAGAACATTATTCAGATATTTTAAATATTGTTGCTAGTGTAGAACGTATAATAATAATAATTTATCATTATTATTATTATTATTATTATTATTATATTATTATGTGTTAGCTGTAGTGTCTTAGTTTGTAAGTCATTTGTTGATATAATCCTGTCCTTGGAAAGAATATAGTGAATAGCCGACCCAAATATATAAATAATATTATTACTCTTTCAATTGGATTGAACCCACATAGTTGTAGTTGTCTGTAGGCCTGTCTTAGATCTCACCTGAGGATGGCCTGTCGGAGTAGCGAGTGCAGTAGACCCAGGCGGGCCACAGCTCCTGACCTTTCCCCGACGAGGGACCCTTCTCCTCGGCTGCAGAGGAGCCCGCCGACACCGTGCTGCTTGCAGGCGACAAAGGCGGACTGGTCTGCTGAGGAACTGCGGGGCCCTTGACTCCATCTATATCAGACTTCGCCCCGGCCAAGGGCGGCCAACTCAACAGAGGAGTATGTTGTTTATTCGCCGGTTTGGGCGCCGGCAAGGGTTGTACCCCCGGTAACGATTCGTGAGGCCTAAACAGTCTCTGATAGTCACATATGGGCGTCGCGACGCGCTTGATCTCGTGCCGTATTAACGGTTGAGGATTCACCTGGAAGGGCAGATGTTTCAAGGTCACCACTGCTCTCCTTCCAAATTCCGGCTTAAGAATGTTTGCAACAGAGAAAGGTAAAATCGTCGGTGGCGTCGGTGGGACCCTGTCGCTTAGGGGCGGCGGCGTTGGAGAGGGTTGCCGTATGTGGTCCCCCAGCTGGTCCGGAGACGACCCGTGGCTGGAGGCGCAGCCCGGGGACGGTGTGCTGCACCCGGGGGACGGACAGGTGTAGACGGACGCGGATGAGGTTCGACCCCCAGTGGTGCAACAGTCGCAGGGTGGGGGTGGTTGGACGGGAGTGGTGATGGTGCAGGTGGCTTGCATCCTAGAAGCGTCCCGGCACACCACACAGCAATCTGGGGGCGACGGCGAACTGGGCGTCGTGGCGCCGCTGCCTACGCTACCTCCCTGGCTGCCTGGTCTTTGGTTCGACGCTGGGCCTGGACTGGACGCGTTGTTTGGACTACTGCGATCCGTTTCAAGAGCCATGTTGATTGCTCTATTTAGGCCTTTGATTAAGTTAATTATTATGATTAAAACATATATTCAAATAATATTGCACCAATATATATCAATTAAAAAAATGGCATAATAGGTCCAACTAAAAAGAGATAGGCCTAGGCTATTTAAATTTTAATATGTGAATGTTATGTTCATATCCTTCACACACTCTGAAGAAAGTATTTATAAAATATTTGTGGTCCACTCAGAAATACACAAATGTCATGCCCAATATTTTCTTCATGTTTTTAAAAGAAATGTCCGTTTGTACAAATTCAAGCGAACCCGTTTTTTTATATCGCACGCTATCATAACCTATTATTAATTCCTTTAATAAGTGTAGGTTTTTGCTGTTTTAAATATATTTTTAACGTTCAAATAAAATACAAATTAACTAACTGTATTAGTGTAAAAGTATAATTTATTTAGGTGACCCTCTTGAAGTTTTTTGGCAGGCTTATTATAATAGATTAGTCAATTGTGTTTTATTCTATTCCTTAGCTATTTTTTTATATTTACTCTTTCGCCACGTATGCTAGTAACAGGGCTAATTATTCGTCAATGTCACTATATTTTTTTTTAGTGTAAAATTTAAAAACAAACTCTTATCACACGCATAGAAAGTATTGAACCGAAAATAAAATCCATGTCCCTTATCATAACGTCATATTTTCCCTCCCTCCTTCCCATCAAACTGTCATTGTTAGTTCAAAGTTAAGCCGGTTACATGTCAAGACAACTGAATCAAGCAGTCACTCATCTGGTATTACAACAAGTACATTTCTCGGAGAAATTCAGGGGTGGTGGGGGGGGGAGATTGGGAGGGATTGGAGCAGAGGGGCTGACGGGGAGGGCACACTCGGTATCTCTCCCACCACCATCACTTCCCCTCCTTGTCTTACTATCTATCCTCCCTCCCTAAGACCGGAGGGGTAAGAGGGGAAGTTAAAAAGCCCAAAGAGTCAATACGGGAGGCTTTTCCAATCTTTTCAAGGCAAAACACACAACTTTGACATTGATGGTATCATTAATAATGGTTTGACCTGTCTTGGTTTTCAAGATGAAAACATTTGGTAAGCATCCTCTTTGATGTCAGCTTTGTCTGTTTTGTGGCATAGTTGCATAGATTTTCGTTTACTAGTCAACCAGCGTTAAAATAATCTTTCCACGGGTTTTAATAAACATATATATTATAATTACGTTTGGCTTAGCTATAGTCAGGATGCGAACAAGTTTGTCTGCTTGAATTTGAGAAAATAAACTCGTCACTATTCAAACGGTTAACTTTCATTCTTTAATTATGTTCTTGCTTTTATTTTAAAAACTTCAATTATTTTACGAAGATTAACTTATAACAAATTTAAATATTTTTCACCCTGAGCTATTTTTTTTATCACTCAAATAATATTGCTAATAGAGTTATCACTAAAATAGATCACGAATATATTTTAGTTCCAACGATGCACTTATGAACACATGAACAAATATTCAAATTCTTAATTATCCCAAAAATTGACCGGTCGGTTTTAATTATGTTGTCAAAACAATAGGAAAAATTTTTGAATTTGACAAATATTTCGTATACAACTCACAAAGGAAAATAGAACCAATAAGTTAAAAGTTTTAGCTCAATAAAAAAAAGAATTGTTGCTATCTATTTCTCATGCCATCTTGTCAAGTTTGACAGCTAGGGCACACTTACGGATTTGTCACTGTCGGGTTGTGTTTTTGATATATTCTAGACACAAACACACAGACACACACTTTCCTCGTCCTGGTTGTCGTCGCCAGTCAAACTCTTCTCCAAGTTAAGTCACTCAAAAACTTGCAGGACAAAACTTTGACGACTCTACAATCCCCACTCTTTCTATTTTCAAACACTTCAACCAAAACGTTTCTATTTTCTTTTACCCTCGGTGAGAAATAAAAGTAAAAGGATGTTTCTATCCCTTTCTTTCTCTCTCTTTCACCCATCCCCCCTACCTCTTTTCAAATATAACTCTTTTTCCCCCCAAACTGCACCCACGAAACTGTTCAAAAACCATGCGCATCGACGTTAAAACGCAAGTCCGAAATCTTTGCCAACCCATCAACGGGAACTTCTCCCCTCTGTGTATTTCTGCCCCCCTCCCCCCTCTTTTAAAAATACGTCTTCTCTTTCCGACGCAAGTGAACCCAGCATTTCGCTGTCACATTTCAACCGTCACAGCTTATTTAAACTCGCCCTCCCCTTCTTCAATGTTCGAAATCAGTTCTCACCAATGGCAAGCCTCGTTCTATGGCGTTTGGGAGGAGCGCATAGAGTAGGAGGGAGAAAGAACGCTCTCTGATTGGTGAGACTCAACCCGGTGAAGGTGACGTGATTGGGCGGAGCTACAGATTGAGCTGTTTGATAACTCCAAAACCCATAAACAAAATCATTATTCGGTTTGGGTTTAGAACTATAGAGAAGGGGGGCGGGGGTAGGGGAACCTTTGTGGTTATGTTTTTTAAAGGATTTTATTACAAAGTAAAAATAATGAGATATAGTTTTGTTGTTTGTAATATAATCTTTAAGTATGTTGGTCAGCCTGGATGTAAAATGATACTCTTATGATAGGTTGTTTAAGAAAGAAAAAGGGTTGTAGGAATAAAAAAAAATCGCACAAGCACAAATTGGACTAGTCTAAATAAATGTTAATAATCCCGAACTTGTTTTTTAGTTTGTTTCCCAGTTTTCTTGATTTTCTTGTTATTGTTTTAGCATATGTGTAGACGTAAAATAAGGTAGAAAGCCCTTACCCACTTCTGTAGGTTGTTTATTTTTATGGGCTTTTTTTTTCATATTTGCACATGGGTGGTCTTATGGCTTGATATTTTTAACATGCTTAACGAGTAGGTTATGTTACTTTATATTAGTGAGAATATTTTTTTAGGTTCCATTAAATTGGAAAACAAAAACCGTTCTTTGTTGAGTTTGATGTGAGACAGAATGTTTATAAACTAATTAGAAGGTCCTTTGTTACAAAATCACTCGTTAAAAATAATTTTTTAGAAATTATGTTCAAATAAAGAGGATAACAAATCTATATTAGTTTATATTTTGAATCAAAACAATAGAAATGTTGATTAAATAAGTTTATAATTAATATTAACTTTTTTTGGGCGAAGTGAAATGTTATGTTAAATAATGCAAAACTAATTCAGAAAATACGTACGGTAGGTTATAGTAGAAGAAATTTATTTAAAAACAATAAAAATATAATAAGCTCTCTAAACCTATCCTATGTTAATTTTATGTTGGAAATATTACCCTCCACGCCCCCCAAACCCCAATTCCTGAGTGCACGTAGATATTGAATTAGAAAAAATAGTTGGATAGGCCTATGATTAAATAAAATGAATCTCATATGTCTAAACGTTTTAGGTTAGTACCAAAACGCTATTTTAACACTCATAATAAAGATATGTTAATATTTAATAGTTGTAACTTGATGCCTTGTTTTTTCGACGTCAGATCGTTTAATTATATTTTTAATTAAGGACTTCCCTCGTAAGGTATTTGGTCAAAAAATGGATGAGACCACTGGAGAGTGGAGAAGGTTACTTTATGATGAGTTACATATCCTTTACTCTTCTCAATACATTTTTAGGATAATCAAATATCGTAGATTACGGTGAGCAGGACATGCAGTGTGAATGGGAGAATCTAGAACCATGTCCAGAGTATTGACCGGTGAGCCCAATGGGAAGAACAAGATGCCGATAGGAATATATAATTAGAATGGACCTGAAATAGATCAGGTGTAGGTCTAATGAGGTGGACTGGATAGAACTAGCTCAATTGTAATACTTTTTTTTTTTTTTTTTCGTTTATCTCTGGTTTAATTTGGATGCCTCTGTAGTTTATTAAGCTGTAGAAAATTTATATTTTACCAGATCAGTTAAATTGGCAAGTACTCTAAAACCCTAAGGACCCCTGGGTAACTTTAACGATACTGTTTTTCTAAAGGACGTTATCATAAAGTGAATTCTACTCTATCAAAACTAAATTTTGTACTTAGAAAATAGTTCAAATATTTAAAAATGTAAGAGTTTGAAATTAAAATATCTTAAACAAATCAAATAAAAATACATCAATTCTATTCTTTTAATGTCGAAGTAAAATTATTTATAAAAACCCTACCTGGGTGGATCCACGTTAATATAACAGTTCTAATCATACAAATATTTGGTGTTTATAGTGAAATAATGTGATAAAAAAAGTAAACATTATTTACTGGGTAAAAGATTTATTTCTTAATAAGTTTTAAAGTTAATAAGTCTGATAGAAGTTAGACCGTATATAGATATCTCTTTTAAAATGTTACTATTGAAATGGTAAAATCTCGCTTTTAAATCATCACGAAGCATTCAGTTTAAAAATGTATAAAGATCGACGTTTTATCTTATATCCCAACTCATCTACAGTAGCCCCACGGCTTCTTTGGTGCTGACTGACAGCTCACAGCTGACTTCTGACAGTCAACATTTAGGTATATATAAGTATTCACGAGCTAAGTTTACCTGGATGACAGCTCTAAAGGTTACTAGAATTAATCCCTAATATATCACTACGCCAACAGCTGCCATCCATCACTTTGGATGACTGTAATGAAAACAGATGGTAATATAGTAATCTGATAGTTAACCACAGTAATTTAGGCCAATATTAGTATTTATATATTTATTTGAGGTCGGACACAAAAGTTTATTTATAGTTTTATTCCCCTCAAAAAAATATTAACACCATTTTCACAAAAACTTCTAACGAACATAGCTTCAAAATGGCCACTGACGAATCTAAACCATATGATTGAACAAAACGGTAAACAGTTTTTTTACAATGATGCAGACACGCAGTTGATGAGAATATTTTATTCAGTTAACTATTTCAAAATACGATAAAATAATCATAAAATCCTTTATTATCTGTAAAAAATTACAACAATTTTCTCTTTTCCAAGTAAATACGATGCCTCTTATTAAAAGATATTGTTGTTTGCACTATATTACACAAAATCAGTAACGTTCCATAACGAAAAATAAGTACTTTTAATTATGTTTAAAATATTGTTTCGAGTTGGATGGAAAGAAATTATTTAAAAAATGAAATAGTATGAGAAAACTTAAGTTTACGTTATTTTAAATGTAATCTATAACAGGTAATTAAAGATCTTTACATTTATAACAAAACTGTGATCTTTTACAAGTGTTGGCAACCCAAAACCTAAACATATGATTTTCGAACTGTCATCCAGGTAAAAACCTATAGTGAACGGAATATACCTAAATTTTGACCGTCAGAAGTGATAGCTGCTAAACACATGTTTTTGCAGATCATATGGTTCAGCTTAGGGATACATAATTTGGTCTGGTAACTTTTCAAAGCCATCAGCTGTGAGCTGTCAGTCAGCACCAAAGAAGCCATGGGGCTACTGTATGTCCATATCCTATTCAGTAGGTACTCCAGTAATTCTGTAATCCTTCCTCCAAATTATTATTTCAGCACGACCATAAAGTTCTACTCCTTCAGAAATACTACGGTAACCCCATGGCTTCTTGGTGCTGACTGACAGCTCACAGCTGACAGATAAATGCTTTGAAAAGTTACCAGACCAAATTATGTATCTCTACGCCAAACCACATGATCTGCAATAACATGTGTTTAGCAAATGTCACTTCTGATGGTCAAAATTTAGGTATATACCTAAATATTGACTGTCAGAAAAGTCAGCTGTGAGCTGTCACTCAGCACCAAAGAAGCCATGGTGCTATATATATATATATATATATATATATATATATATATATATATATATATATATATATATGTATATATATATATATTTGTATATAGTGATTTAAGTACTATATTTACTTTTTAATGATAATTTTAAGTATTAAAATATCTGGTTGAACAGCAATGGATACATTTTTCTTTTTTTTCTTTGTTTCTTATTCCAAATCATTATTAAAATAGAGATAGTAAATAATTTTACTAAGTCAAGAAAGATGAAAGTGTTTTTATCAGCAGACGATAACATATGTAAATAAAGATAGGAGTATAGAAGAAATAAATGGAGAGTTAAAAGACACAGGGAATTATGGAAATATTCATAATATATTATAATAAATAGAAAAGGAAACAGACCGTTACAATCTAGCAGTATTTTGTTGAAATTTACTCTTTATTGCAATTCTTAAATTGCCACTATACATTAATTTTGTAAGTGAGAATTTGCTTATGCAGTGTTATATTTGAAATTATCGTGAGCTATCCGGGGCTTAAGATCTTTCTTTTTTATAAAATAAGAATAAGTGGCGTACTTTTCTAAGTGCGACAATGAACTTTCGAGTTCCTAATGCGATAGAGTAAGTAAGTAGACCCGGAATTATGGACTTCTTAGGACCCGGAAATGTAGGTTTATGAAAGACTTAAAAAAAAACCAACAGGATGCCTTCTTGAGGATTGATTTAAATAGGTATTCCAAATCCACCCGAAATCCACCATCAGTAGTGCGACAACCTTACAGTTTAGAAAGCCATGTCACCATCTGGGTATTTTAAGTAGATAGCACGGCTCGAACCAGGAGTCACATCTTATTGTAGATTTTTCTAGTCTTAATTAGAAAACAGCAGAATTGAGAAGAGCTTAAGCATTTTAATTGATTTTAAAAGATGCAACTAAAATATTAAAAAAATATATTATTTTAAAATTTTAAAAATATTTTCCTGATCCCAATTTAACAATTGATAATGCAGAAACTTTTATTGCGAGGAGACTTTGGGTTCGATAGTAATCGCGTAGCTGATATTCCGGTTACGACGTCTTTTTTTTTTTAATAGTATGGCATTTAAATGACTGGAAGGAACAAGGCATTTAGGTTTGGTCGCCTTATGTGTAGAATATTAGCCATTTTAATGGCACAGAACTTTGTCCAGGGTACAACATAGGAGGTTGTTTACACGTCGTACTCGCAATTAGATGATGTGACGATAGTTGTTATGGAGTTATGGAGCTGGGGTGAGGCTTAACCTGACTTAAGTTTAACTAACCAAACCCTGGATACTGTTGGGACAAATGCTCAAAGTATCATCTGTGAATCGAGCTCAGTGACTTATGGGTGGGGTAGTAGCGTGGTGTGACTTATGGGGATAGTGGCGTGGTGTGACTTACGGGGATAGTGGCGTGGAGTGACTTACGGGGGTAGTGGCGTGGTGTGACTTATGGGGGCAATGGCGTGGTGTGACTTATGGGGGGAATGGCGTGGAGTGACTTATGGGGGGAATGGCGTGGAGTGACTTATGGAGGTAGTGGCGTGGTGTGATTTACGGGGGGAATGGCGTGGAGTGACTTACGGGGTAGTGGCGTGGAGTGACTTACGGGGTAGTGGCGTGGAGTGACTTACGGGAGGAGTGGCGTGAAGTGACTTACGGGGGTAGTGGCGTGGAGTGACTTATGGGGGGAATGGCGTGGAGTGACTTATGGGGGGAATGGCGTGGAGTGACTTATGGAGGTAGTGGCGTGGTGTGATTTACGGGGGGAATGGCGTGGAGTGACTTACGGGGTAGTGGCGTGGAGTGACTTACGGGGTAGTGGCGTGAAGTGACTTACGGGGGTAGTGGCGTGGAGTGACTTACTTACGGGGGGAATGGCATGGAGTGACTTACGGGGGTAGTGGCGTGGTGTGACTTACGGGGGTAGTGGCGTGGTGTGACTTATGGGGTGAATGGCGTGGAGTGACCTATGGGGGGAATGGCGTGGAGTGACTTATGGAGGTAGTGGCGTGGTGTGACTTACGGGGTAGTGGCGTGGTGTGACTTATGGGGGGAATGGCGTGGTGTGACTTATGGGGGGAATGGCGTGGAGTGACTTATGGGGGGAATGGCGTGGGGTGACTTATGGGGGGAATGGCGTGGAGTGACTTATGGAGGTAGTGGCGTGGTGTGATTTACGGGGGGAATGGCGTGGAGTGACTTAGGGGGTAGTGGCTTGGTGTGACTTATGGGGGGAATGGCGTGGAGTGACTTACGGGGAGAATGGCGTGGAGTGACTTATGGGGGGAATGGCGTGGAGTGACTTATGGGGGAATGGCGTGGAGTGACCTATGGGGGGAATGGCGTGGAGTGACTTATGGAGGTAGTGGCGTGGTGTGATTTACGGGGGAAATGGCGTGGAGTGACTTACGGGGTAGTGGCGTGGAGTGACTTACGGGGTAGAGGCGTGGAGTGACTTACTTACGGGGGAATGGCATGGAGTGACTTACGGGGGTAGTGGCGTGGTGTGACTTACGGGTAGTGGCATGGAGTGACTTACGGGGGTAGTGGCGTGGAGTGACTTACTTACGGGGGGAATGGCATGGAGTGACTTACGGGGTAGTGGCGTGGTGTGACTTACGGGGGTAGTGGCGTGGTGTGACTTATGGGGGGAATGACGTGGTGTGACTTATGGGGGGAATGGCGTGGAGTGACTTATGGGGGGAATGGCGTGGGGTGACTTATGGGGGAATGGCGTGGAGTGACTTATGGGGGGAATGGCGTGGAGTGACTTATGGAGGTAGTGGCGTGGTGTGATTTACGGGGGAATGGCGTGGAGTGACTTACGGGGTAGTGGCGTGGAGTGACTTACGGGGTAGTGGCGTGGAGTGACTTACGGGAGGAGTGGCGTGAAGTGACTTACGGGGTAGTGGCGTGGAGTGACTTATGGGGGGAATGGCGTGGAGTGACTTATGGGGGGAATGGCGTGGAGTGACTTATGGAGGTAGTGGCGTGGTGTGATTTACGGGGGGAATGGCGTGGAGTGACTTACGGGGTAGTGGCGTGGAGTGACTTACGGGGTAGTGGCGTGAAGTGACTTACGGGGTAGTGGCGTGGAGTGACTTACTTACGGGGGAATGGCATGGATGACTTACGGGGGTAGTGGCGTGGTGTGACTTACGGGGGTAGTGGCGTGGTGTGACTTACGGGGGAATGGCGTGGAGTGACCTTATGGGGGAATGGCGTGGAGTGACTTATGGGGGTAGTGGCGTGGTGTGACTTACGGGGGTAGTCGGGTGGTGACTTTACGGGGTGAATGGCGTGGAGTGACTTACGGGTGGATGGGCGTGGAGTGACTTACGGGGTAGTGGCGTGGAGTGACTTACTTACAGGGGAATGGCATGGAGGGACTTACGGGGGTAGTGGCGTGGTGTTACTTATGGGGGGAATGGCGTGGAGTGACTTATGGGGGTAGTGGCGTGGTATGATTTACGGGGAGAATGGCGTGGAGTGACTTACGGGGTAGTGGCGTGGAGTGACTTATGGGGTAGTGGCGTGGTGTGATTTACGGGGATAGTGGCGTGGAGTGACTTACGGGGGAGTGGCGTGAAGTGACTTACGGGAGGGAGTGGAGTGGTGTGATTTACGGGGATAGTGGCGTGGAGTGACTTACGGGGGGAGTGGCAGGGTGTGGTTTGTTCCCAAGCTAGGCATAGCTTGTAAGTATTATATAGCCTATGTTCTTACCCACTTGTTCCCCTTTTGACCAATCAAACGTATGCTCAACTCTACATAGTTCACATTGGTGTGTTGTAACATAGCACATCTATTAGTAATATTTGCGATCCCTTGTCCCCGGAGTAAAGCATATTGGCCTGTCTTTTTAACTTTCTGACCGAGCAGGGGAACAATGCAGGCAATTTACCCCCCTCGATGGCCGCATGTTCTAAGGCGTCACTATCGCAATAGATTAGACTGAGGATGACTACAAGGTTGGGGTTTTGAAACTCTCCACTCCACTCCGATGACCCTGCCCTCAGCCCATTCCAAGCCACTGGCCCTAGCAACACTCCACATAACGCCACTGTCTTGGGCAACACTCTATACCACACCACAGACCATGATCAACATTCCATACCAAAACCCTAGCAACACTCCACATCACGCCACTGTCTTGGCAACACTCTATACCACACACAGACCCTGGCAACACTCCATACCACGTCACAGACCCTGGGCAACACTCCATACCACGTCACAGACACTGGCAACACACCACGCCACGCCACTGGTAAAGAAGAACGGTTCCAGACCCCCCTGGTGGAAAAGTCCGCTACACTCTATCCTTGCAGCCAACCCTCTCGATTATAATATTCTACTAAACCACCATTATTTCGTCCCGAGATATTTCCACAATAGAGGGTGGTCCTTTTCAAAATAAATGTTTTCAATGAAAGTGTTGAACGGTGGGATACCTATTCAAACTAAGATAAACCTCCCCCTCTTCCTCTGCCTTTCTTATTGTATACGCTCTTCCTATTTCCCATAATATTTATCGAAGATCTCGTCTTCTTTTCTTCTTATTGTTCGAATAATTGACAATAAATGCGACCACTTCATCTGAGAAATTCCATCCATACTTATGTCAAAAAGAGATGAATGATAAAAGTTGGAAATCAAAATCACAGCGACAAACTTTATTTTTGGGGGTGGATCGCTAGAGTGGGTAGATTTGATCGCCTTGGATAGATAGGATCGTTATACAGATGAGTGAAAGTCACTAATACGCCACTGGACTGAATGTTTGAACTGGGAGATTGGCTGGCTCCTGATACTAGACTATAAACACGGCTCTTAGAACTACTTGCTATTCGTCTACTGGGAGATTGGCTAGCTCCTGATACTAGACTATAAACACGGCTCTTAGAACTACTTGCTATTCGTCTACTGGGAGATTAGGCTGGCTCCTGATACTAGACTATAAACACGCTCTTAGAACTACTTGCTATTTCGTATACTGGGAGATTGGCTAGCTCCTGATACTAGACTATAACACGGCTCTTAGAACTACTTGCTATTCGTCTACTGGGAAATTGGTCTACTCCTGATACTAGACTATAAACACGGCTCTTAGAACTACTTGCTATTCGTCTACTGGAGATTGGTGACTCCTAAGACTAGACTATAAACACGGCTCTTAGAACTACTTGCTATTCGTCTACTGGGAGATTGGTTGACTCCTAAGACTAGACTATAAACACGGCTCTTAGAACTACTTGCTATTCGTATACTGGGAGATTGGTTGCTCCTGACTAGACTATAAAACGGCTCTTAGAACTACTTCTATTCGTATACTGGGAGATTGGTCGACTCCTGATACTATACTATAAACACGGCTCTTAGTAACTACTTACTATTCGTATACTGGGAGATTGGCTGCTCCTGATACTAACTATAAAACGGCTCTTAGAACTACTTCTATTCGTCTACTGGGAGATTGGTCGACTCCTAAACTAGACTATAAACACGGCTCTTAGAACTACTTGCTATTCGTCTACTGGGAGATGGTAGCTCCTGATACTAGACTATAAACACGGCTCTTAGAACTACTTGCTATTTGTCTACTGGGAGATTGGTCGCTCCTGATACTAGACTATAAACACGGCTCTTAGAACTACTTGCTATTTGTATACTGGAGATTGGTTGGCTCCTGATACTAGACTATAATATTGACCTTGATTTACTTGATATTTGTATACGGGGAGATTAGTTGACTCCCAAGACTAGACTAAAATACAGCCCTTAGGCCTACTCTAGTTTGAAGCCCGGATGAGTTTAAAATGAAGTTTCCACGTGTCGTGAATGTAAACAGCTTACAACGGATTTCGGAAATCGCTCTAAGGTTGGTCCTTGTTGCTAATAGTTTGACTTGTGAAAAAAAAAATAGTTAAAAATAAAACAAAAATCACACAAACATTTATAAATCAAAATAACAACTAAATTAGACTAAACAACGTTCAGCCTATGTTTAAACAATAGTTTTCAAGTCCAAATTATTGTGAAATAAATGAATACAATATTTTATTTTGTCTACAGGCCGATTTTCTCAAGAATAACTATTTATAAGGTTTTCCCCACCATAATCCCATTAGATAGTAGTTTTGTAGCGTGTTAAACGTCCTGTTTAACATGTACACTCAAAATACCATACATATTAAGATTAACACGATGAATACAAGAACTAATATTTTCTAATAATGTGTGGCAGATACTAGCTCACAGTGAATTCATGTTGCCGGGAAAGGCCCAAACTTCCGGAAAATGCCCCATATGGCTGTCTTTATATCCACTAGATCTCCAGAGAGTACCCCCGAAGGGCTTCCTACCTAAGCTCTGTGGCACCTAACAGTGCAACCACTGATACCCATCGGGACCAGAACCTTTTCGCCAGACATGGAGTGAAGTCCACGAGTACCATTCCGGGTACTCGGGCACACTGAAAAAACACTACCAGCCCTTCCATACCAGCCTTCTTTGGGTTACTTGAGAGAAAAAACTCCACTGGGACCGGATGAAGGGAGGAGTAGGTTCCTCCTAGTGATCGTCCATTACGAGGAAGTCAGGAGCTCAGCCTCCGAACAGCAGTCTCCTCAACCTTCGTTCTTAAAAGTCCCCAAAACTTTATGTCCACATCATCTTGGCTGCCGCCCCTTCAGCACCATTTTTGAGACCAAGTGCCCGGAGTTGCCCAGCGGGAACCCCAAGGAGGTACCGTGACCAGCTATCCCCACTACACGGGTACGCACTAACAGCCAACTAGTGTATGTCAAGAAGCCCCGCTCCTCACACACAGATGACCTTGTCTGAGTCTTAGCTATGCCGGACCCCAATGCCCGTCACATTTCCCAGGGGTCACCCCATGGAGGCGCCCCTACAGGATTTTTAGAGAACTGTCAGTACCAGAAGGTGGCAAAGACAGTCTAGTGCTCGTTTATATGAAACGTGCGTGGGCCCAGAGCGCACCCGGCCGCCGTACATCGGGCTGGACTAACGTCTGAGAACCATGACTCCCTACCCCAGCTGACTGTGGCTGGAGGATCATAAAAACATCTCACTCGAAGCCCCACTTCGACGAAATTGCAGAGCTGTTTCTCTCTGTTCTCCACGCCGTCTACGAGCGCTAGTTGTCATTCAGCGCAATTCTGCAACTTACCTCCCCTATTTATGTCCGTGTGATGACCCTCCTCGAAGACGTCAGCTATGTTTGTATATAACCGTCATTCCTCACTTCACATTTTGTATTCTATTGTATCAATTCGACGGAGGAACTTCTTTGACGCCATCCTTCATCTGCGGACATAGCAACTGGTGATCATGATGTGTGAGGCGTCAATCCCACCTCCACGTCGCAGAAGAAGCTACGGCAGTTACTATGAGTATTTGAATTAGTAAGTAACGTTAGAGTCTTAGTACTCTTTTACTATGTCCTTAAGACACAGTTTTCAACGTTAGTCATAATACTCTTTTTCTATGTCCATATGACATAGTATTGTTTGTTAGAGTTCTGCTCGTTTCTATGCCATAAGCTTGTTTTCATAGTTTATTCTTTCATTAATGACAAGTATTGTTTTAGAGTTTCTGACTGTTTTTGCCCATAAGGCTTAGTTTTCAATATTAGTCTTAATGCTCTTTTTCTATTCTATATGACATAGTATTGTTTGTCGAGTTTCTGACTTGTTTTTTCTATGTCCATAAGACATAGTATTATATGCTAAGGAAAATTCACAACTTCCTAAACTGTATAGCCATGCTTAGGATCACTTAATGGTGGAAATCAGTTTATCTAACGCTTTGTTCAGTGACCTAATTAGGTCTGTGACTGATACCAGTCTCTATTATTTCTCTTTAGTGTACCTATTTACGGTGAGCAACCTGTGAGAGCATTATTAGTTCCTATTAGTGGCCCGCGGGGATAGTGCATAGTCTCCGGCCATCTTCAGGTACCGTTTGTATTAGTTAATACATTTATTGTTTGCAATAGTGATAGTGTACCCTAGAAAGGGTGGAAATATAAATATACTATTGATTGTCCAGGCAGTACTAATTAGGAATTGACCGGCCATATTATCTTAACAGCTTAGATTCCTGGTAACTCGCCATTTACTATTTGTAAAATAATAGTTCCTCTTATAGGGGCTTAATCTTTGTGTTACATAGCTCACAATGGAGTTAACTAGCTAGCTAGATCATTTAACTAACATCGTAGTAACTCTTTACAATTAAGACTTACTTGAATTTGATATTCATTAACTATTATTTAACTATAATTATTGTATATACGTTTCAGGTCTAAGTCTAGTAATTGCTAGGCTGGATATTTATGTGTTGAAGCTTAGCCTTAAATAAATATTTGCGTTCTATTTATTTTGCCGCCTTGTTGAGGCAGACGCATATTCGTATCTGAATGTGTTTTAGTTCTAATTTAAAGACTTACTAGACTATACTTTAGACTTAACCTTACTTATGTTGATTCGTAGTTACCTAGGTGTTTACTTCAATTCTTTCCAGTTGGGATGTATACGTCTATGATAACTGATTTATTTCTCGTAATTATCAAAGGACTGTTTGGAGTAATATCTATTTAAACTTTATGTAATTCCACTAACCTATTATATTTACATAAACTGATATGTTAAACTTTATATCTCTCTTATGTTTGTTCCTTCCCAAACCTTCATTTAATTATGTTGTAAATGAATTCGTCACTTCTTCTATTAGATAAGAGAAGTGACGATTAAAACTGCGCACCCTCACGTAAGCTCACCAGTCTAAAAGTGATTCAGTTCTGGTAAGAAAAAAGGCCTTTAAGAAAGCTGTTCGTAAGAAAATTGGGTAAATATTTTTCCATTACCTTGACATGAAAATAACTATAGTGAAAAACTCAGGCGAAACGTCGTTTAACTTAAAATTAATAGAATGTGAGAAATATTAGTTTTAAAATAACATTTTTACTACAACTACTACTATTACTACTCGTTTAGATTGTATGCATGATTTACTAACTACGCTAGCATATAAGGATGAGGAAAGGTTCAACTTAGATGAAGTATACCCGTATCTACGTGGACGGAGAGTGTAAAACCATTTAGGAGAAATCACGCCCATAACACCCAACCGGGAATCGAGCCCCAATCTCCCCCCCATCAGCAGTCCAGTCTGAGGTACAAACACGTATAAAGCTGGTAGAGGAGAGAATACAAATATAAAATACAATTTAATTTTCTGTTTTCGATATGGTTTTTGAAGTTTAAAAAATCTAGAAGAACTGTATATGCGTTCTTTGAACAAAGTCAGAAGTCATTCTGAATCCATTTAAAAATTATTATATATTATATTATATTATTATTATTATTATTATTATTATTATTATTAGCCCCGCGTCTTACTACCGGTTCGGGTTATACGCTTTAAGTACTAATTATGCTAATGGATTAGGAATTGAGAAGGTTGAATTAGAGGAAGTGAACCACCATGGCGTGGAGGGAGAGTGGAAAACATTTAGGAAAAGCCACCCCCCAGGTTACCCGACCAAGATTCGAACCTCGATCTCCCGTCCTCAGCAGTAGAGCTCAATACGGCTAGTGCGTTAGCCAAATACGCCACCGAGGCGGGTTAAAAATTAATAAAACTATTGTATATATATTTAATTTTTTTCTGAAAAAGTAATCTAAGCCTACTGTATGATAAGAAATTAGTTACAAATATGAAATACTAATGGAAATAAAATAAAATAGGCCAATAACAAGCTACAATTAACAAAACTATTTTATTTTATGACAGTGCATACAATTGAAGTAGGCCTAGATAAATTATGTATTATTATTATTTAGCACCGCGTCTTACTACCCGTTCGGGTTATACGCTTAAGTACTAATTACGCTAATTGATTAGGAATTGGGAAGGTTGAATTAAAGGAAGTGAACCCGCATTTGCGTGGAGAGAGAGAGAGTGGAAAACCATTTAGGAAACCCCCCCCCCAGTTCACCCGATCGAGATTCTAACCTCGATCTCCCCGTCCTCAGCAGTCGGGCTCAACACGACTAGCGCGTTAGCCAACTACGCCACAGTGGCGGGTGCCTAGATAAAGAACACGACTATTTTATTATTTATAATATTCACAAACATAAAATCATATTTCATAACCAGCGCATTCACTAGGAGTCCATAACTGACACGTTATACACTGTTTCCACGGACCCACGTGTGTCTATGGAAATTTCCTGGAGCAAAATATGTATTCTATAGCTTCTTTGGAAGGAGTGAAGGTATATTCTCTTCTGGAATGCTAAATTTAGTAGAGGAATTATTCCTGAAACTCATTTCCTCCTCGTCCAGATCCGATTTGATGATGTACTAGAGCTTTAGAAGCAATTGAAGCTTTTGCATATATCTACTTCCTATTAGACGTGGCCTCTTTTGTTTTTTATCTGACCCTGAGCTTTGAGAGTTGTTTTCAGCCTTTTTTTATAAACTGTTTAGGATCCTATTTATGAAGGGATGATGTTAATATAGCAGACTTTTCACTATTTTTTTTGTCATCTCGTTCCCTTCTTCTTTGCGAATTTTGGCTTTGTGATCATTTAATAAATATACAAGTGGGATAATAACGGTTGGTGTATACTCGAATGATGAGGTGGGAGAGGTCATAGAACAAGACATCGTAGTGGACACTGAAGTAGTCAGAGAAACTAGCGTTGGCTGATTTTTCAAAATTCTCTTTTTTATGTGTTCTGCAATGAATTCGTAGTCATCGAAAATATTCGAGTTTGGAGGGTAAATATCCGTGATATGAAATCCATATACAGCTATCGTTCATGTTTGGCATTTCAAATATGACTTACTGAAAAGTTCGGCTATGTCAAAATGGGTTCAAGGTAGGCCGTTTTCCCTCATCCAAAGACAAATATCCTCGCTATATTAATCTTTTAATGGACTCATAAATACCTTGTCCAGAGGCTACATTTTTTGGGAAGTATTCTAAGAGAGACATAGCATACATTGCATTAGCCAGATTTATTACGTCCATATTTCTAGAATGCCTTTAATGACCGTTCAATATCAAAATCATGGAGATTCTTGCTTTGAATTAACTTTTTTACAAAAAGTGATCAAACCACTTAGTAAATAAATTGGTCTGGGTACTACCAGAAGGGTTGCAGCCAGTAATAATACCCGATCAAGCATATCTCATTTGTTTTTTCGGCGGAAGACAATCATGGGCGGGACAAAAATCCCACTAGCGCTCATACAAGTAACAATCGTCACGAGGGTAACTAGCTCATCTGAAGCGACTTGGCATTTTCCCTTGGATGCAATGACATTTGAGACTCAACTCTGGACCGCAATTAAGTCAGTTTTATCCACGTGAAATATTCTCCTTGTTGAACACTGTTGTTCTATGGAATGATGTGACTGTAAGATTTTGTAAGACAATTTATGAACTAATTATATAAAGTGCCCCTCATTACACCCTATCCCTAGTGGCCGAATGGTATAAGGCGTCACTCTCGCGCTAGATTGGTCTGCTGAGGGCGGAGAGATCGGGGTTAGGATCTCGGTTGAGACTACTGAGGGTGGATCTTCATAAATGGTTTCCCAGTCTCTTTCCACGCAAATATGTATAGATTACTTCTAAATGCTTCCTTCCTCATCACTACCCGATTAGATTAATTATCATACATGCTTGTAGTTTGAACAGATAGTAAAGACGCGGTGATAAAAAAAAAGCGTTATGTGGTTTATGGATAGTTCCACTGTAGAGAGCGTATCAAAGCTTTGTAGTGGTCATCCATTCCCCTTAGAAAGTGTCCAATGGGGGAGCATTTGCCTCTATGTGTTAGGGACAGGGCGCCCGCTTTATCATGGTTGACTAAATCACTTCTACTTGTTCCACTTCATATTAAACTAATGAGCTATTGAGAATTAAATGATATTGAAAAGAATATGATTGAAACGATTTACTAAAATAAAACACAGCTAAATATAATTTATTACCTCTAACTTCTGAAGAATTTGACCTCTATGATATTAAAACTATCAATTAAAATCAAACCGGTAAAATTATAAGCAAGGAGAGTGTGCCTGGCTTTGAACCAGGGAGTCAGAATTAAATCTCAACAAGATTAATTCTTACTTCTATTGCTTGAGACATATTTAGAAACCGCTAGTTTTTTTATCCGAGTATTCAACTTACACTTTCTAAAATGTATAGGATATATTTCTTAAGCCTACACACTAGATTAATCTTGTAAGTTATAACATGTACAACACCCAGGCCCCGAAACTTAATGCATCTTTAGGAAATAGAAATCTCAATTTAAATATTCGGTAATGCTGGTAATCAAACCGAGACACCAAATTAGGTAGGCAAACATGCTACCAACTGAGTTAAGGCATTTTTAAAATATATCCAAGCTTAAAGTTCTATAAAGAGGACTAAAAATACAAACGTTTGTAATTAATATAATTACAGTTGATAATTTTCGTGGTGGGCGGGTAAAAGGGAATAAATAAAGAATTTGCTAAAATGAACTGTATGTTGTATTCAACTAAATAAGAATCATCTTAAGTATTATAATAAGGACATAAGTCAAACACATTCTACTCGTGCTTCACATATATTCCCTTGGGTAATATGATATGAATGTTTAAATATTTGTTTAAACAAAAGGAAATATTCCTTTTACTACCTTTTGCTGAATGTATTCAATGGAATGGTATTTTGTGCAAACAGTAAAAAATCTACTTGTTTCCTTTTGCTTAAACAGAATCATACTCAATCATCCACATAATTATATCCTCGAAGTATTTTTTCTGTAGCTATTATTAATAAATTGTTTTTAAATTATTTATAAATTAATAGCATGAACCTTTTCAATAATAAGTTAATTGCTACTTTTAAAAGAAAATATATATATTCGATCACCAAAAGCATAATGTAAACACTGATCTAGTCCAATCACAGCTATTTATCCATTGCCAGCTTAACAGTTTTTAATGATTGTTAAGAAATTGACTAGTAGTTTACTATTCTATGTATTTAATTTAACTATCTTTATGACCTTCAATGAGTGTGAGATCCAATTTCATGAAACAGAAAGAAACATCAATCTATAAAACTAACCAAAGTAAGTACAATTAAGATGGTTTAGTGAAGTATATATTAATTTTTCGAAGGTAGATATCAGTGGAATTAACCTCACTTATAACACCTTTACGTTCTTGTAAACCTTTTGATTGATTTATATGTGTTGCTAAAATGTATTTTTTTTTAATTGGCTTAACTTGCTCAGCATGACTGCAACTTTAAGTTTCAATTTTAACACGTACTGATGTACCCCCTTATTCTTTGAGAGTTACCATTACGGGTCTTCCACTGATAAAATATTTAACCTGAATGTTTCAAAAGAAGAGCCAAGTACCGATAACCTATCAGTTACAAATCACAACATTTCGGTGAAAGATAACCAAAGTCTATATATAATAGGTGGTCTGATTTTGTTACTACTGATAATTACAGGCCAATATGATTCAATTAATGCTAATATTTGGCAACATTTCCTCTCAATTTATCAGAATAATATGGTGAAAATTTAGACCCTGATATTATTATAAATCAGAGCGATTTGGAAGAAACAAGTGATTCAAGTTCACACTCTAAGTTCTACTCATTATCTCAAAAATGGGAAAGGAAAAATGAGCCTCCCATAATATTGTAGAAACTAATAGACCTGCTCTTTATCTGAAGGCAACCAGGGTCAAAATAAACCTACCGAAGAAGTACTACTCAACCAAATTATTTGGCCAAACGCTTGGAAATAAAAGCCAAAATATATTCTGTAGAAGTTATGCGACAGAAAAAGGAAAATCGGGGTTTTAAACAATGCTGCAACCATTGAATTAAATTTGTGTAAGAAAATTCAAAGAAAAACTCAAAGAGAAAGACAGAAATATGATTTTCAATGGCTGCGGAGGTTTAAAAAGCTATAATCAAAGAGTAGCCCACATTGCTGGGCGCATAATGAGTCAAAAGAAAAAGTCTGTTAGAAAAAGGACAGACAAACCTGATAAAATGCTAAATATACATCTATGTATAGTGTAGTTAAATGGGAATAGCCCGAGCGGACAGTGAGATGTAGGACTATTACTGAAAATAAAACATTTCACATCTTAATGTTGACACACTGGGTCGAGTTTGACTTCCCCAATCTCGTAGTTTTAGTTTGAGTCTAGAGGGGAAATGGGGGAGAGGTTGAAGGACGGGGCACAATGAGTGAATAGACCACCTATGATACATACATATAGAACAGTCATAGACCCCGCGGTAATGCTCGGTCGTGTCGCGGCTGCAGGGGGTTCCCCACACGGTCATCCGCAGACAACACTCGGGCCTGTCGGGGAACAACCGTTTAACTCAACTTGGAAACATGGGGAGGAACCTTTTCAACCCTAGAAGGGCTCTCAGCCACATTGAAAGTTGCGGTGAGGTTGAGTTTTAAGACAATAGCTCCTAAACTTTTTCTAATCGATGAACCGGAGAAATGATTTGTTTCGTATGAAGGACCGGCAAGGTACAAACTGCCTTTCACGCTGCAGATTTTGGGTAGGGGCTGTGAGGGAAAGGTCATAAATACGGAAAGTCACACACAATAAAACTTTTTCTTAGCACCACGTCTTGCTACCTATTTAGGTTACACGCATCTG
This sequence comes from Timema cristinae, assembly GCA_039000515.1. Classification (NCBI taxonomy): domain Eukaryota; kingdom Metazoa; phylum Arthropoda; class Insecta; order Phasmatodea; family Timematidae; genus Timema; species Timema cristinae. The sequence continues at coordinate 29,522,815 of JBCFYV010000935.1, forward strand.
TACTAATTAAACGCTATTGAGTTAGGGATGAGGCCGGTTTAATATAGAGGAAGTGTACCCACACTTGTGTAGAGGGAGAGTGGAAAATAATTTACTAAAACCACCCTCACTACTGGGATTTGAGCCATGATCTTCCAGTTACCGGCAGTCCAGCCTATTGCGAGAGTGACGCCTTAGACCATGTGATCACTGAAGCACGCCCCAGCCTAGCTTGTCTTCTTGGCGTTCCTGATGATTATATTATAAGGAACATTCTAGAAGTAGAAGAGGTGGGTGGAAAGTTGGAAAGTTTTATGTACTCTACATAATTATAGTTATGGGAGAATCTCACGAATGTAGATTGTTTTAAACCACGAAAGAAGGAAACAATAATATGTGTGTTTGACTGTCGTAAGAAAAAGATGTGAACTGCTTCTACCCAGGACAAAATTTTGAAAATTGCGTTTAAATAATGTTCTTCAGTTAAAATCAAATTTTTTAAATCGGTCACAATTTGGGTTTACATCCGCACACACACATACTATATATATAGGGTGTGTAAATATATTTTTCCTTATATCTATATTTTTAATATAATTATTATCTTAGAATTCGAGGGGAGCAAAATACAATATGTAGTAACAATAAAAATTTGGGAAGGTAGGTATAATTACTCCTTGTTCCTACTCCACTACACACGTATAGTACTGGCATGGCATCGTTGTCCTAAGTATGGTCGTGGCCTTAGACGCAAAGCAGATACGTACTGTCTGAAAGAATAGAAGTTGAAACCCGGTTGTCTGAAAGAACGCAAGGTTAGCCAAATAGGCTACTGTAAGCACTTCACTAATGTCACTAATAATTTTGGGGTACAACGATTCAAAACCAACCGTTTAGTAACTGCAGTATCAAAATATGACTAAACAAATTGAAATAGTAAAATGTTTAAGGTTGTATATTGTAGTCTATTATTTGGATATAGTGTGTTTTAGAATTGCCCGGACTCATTGAAAACCCAGGGGGACAAACATACTTTGAGGAATGTCCCCCGCGGAGATTTTATCTTGGACGATGAGATGGTTTTTTTTTTTTTCGTGGAGTGGTATTATTTTGAATTGTACGCAAGAATATACGGGGTGACCTCTTTTCTTTATTTGGATATATTACGGGTGAATTTCAACACTGTCTGAGCCATTTGCACACGATTTAACCTAAGGATCAAAGAGTGTGGTGATATTGGGAGAAGACCTTTCAAAATAATAAAATATGGGTAGCTAGCATAATCATTATTATTATTAGCACCGCGTCTTACTACCCGTTCGGGTTATACGCAGCTACCATAATCTATATATGGTAGAACTCTTAAATAAAGTGCGTTTTTGAAAATACAAACATATTTATTTTTTGCAACCAGCATTGATAACATTCCACTTTAAGTTATTGTTAGTGTTATTTTTTAGAGGTATTGATATTAACTATTAGAAACTATAACTGTGGACCATATAACATAAGGAGGGAATGTAGGGTGCGTGGGCTAAGGGCAGTATTTATGCAGTTTTTATATAAAAACTTTTTTTTGGTTAAAAGAAATCAAATGATTCTCCTAAAGAAACATGATAGTTTAATTTTTTCCCATTGGTGATATTTACAGTTCTTGAATATCTATCTGTCAAAAATGTCCTGGAATTAAAAGACAGCTTTTTCACTTCAGGCGATTGGCCCTTTCCATTTGGTGTGGAAATGTAGAGCCATGGGAAGAAACGGTTATCTTCAAGAATTTTTATTATTTTGCAATTTTATTTTTGGAAACGGTTTAATCAAAAATAGAAGCATTTTGATTACGTTATACTATTTATATACACACCTCCTTTATAATTTTAACAGTGATCATATTTCGATAAAATTGACCTTTTTCAATAGAAAACTGCCGGTTTCATAAAAAAAATGCAGCAATTAATAAACATCGATACATTATCTTAAAAGGGGTGTTGAAAATATTAACATAAAAATTTCAATCGCTCTCGAGAAAATTGGTATTTTTAAAGGTACCATTTTTCCGCGAGACCTGTCCGGTAGCTAGCGCTATCTACGATTTCCTTGATCCATCTGTTCTTGTTGGCGTGGAAGGATACTTTGGTCGGTTTTGAAGCCATGCCATGCCTTTCACCCACCCACCGACCATCCCACAAAATAGGTATTAGATATTCACTCGATAGGGCCAACGGCCTTAATTTTAAAATGTTCTCATCTAATGTAGCTATGCTCAGGACAGATATTCAATAACTTTTGATTTGAATAACACTCTTTGTTTGTAATGAAGAAATATGTTATTTATTTTAGCCGAAAAAAATTGTTTTGCCATAAAAACCATCCTCCCACATTAATGTATGAATGTATGAAAATGATTTTAGTAACTTTAGTACCTCTCGAAAGAGTTTCATCTTATCTGAATCTACCATTAGCTTTGAGCCAGGAAGCCAGTATCCGATATCAGCTGGCTATCATGAGGATATTCTCCTTCCTTCCCCCATTATGGCTCTCCATTCTCCTTTCAGGCAATATAAGGAACTGTGTTTATATTACCAGATTCATAGTCGGGTCTTTCCAGTAGTAAACAGTTGTATATATTAGCTTATGAATCTTGCTAACTACATGTAATTTAGAAATTTTTACTGATTTTTTTATATAAAGTTACCCTTTGATTAAAATGTAAAATAAGTTATTTTTGTTAACTATTTAACATTTAATTCTTTACTTTTTGTGGGCCACCTCGGTAATCGAAAAACTACCACGCTGATGTTCAGGTCTAATGCAATGTTTAATTTTGAATGCATTATTTCAAAATAGGTTCAAGCCAAAATAAAGTCGAAGGATTCCAACAGGGATCTCTCTTTTTCCTTAACATCCCTATAGTTTGAATCGTATTAATAGAAAAAAATTGTGTGAACGTGTTAATATTAGCTTGTTTTCAAAGACTTCCTAAGCATCTTTGTGGAGCTATGAGATTAGGCTTGATGAAAATGGGCTCTAGATTTAGCCTTCCTCTAAGAAATAATATATTTTAATAGGCTCACAACAAAAATTACAAGATATTTGACAAATAGCAGCGAGCTTTCCTCTTTACCTTGAGTTGATAAACGTCATGTTTGTGCTCCCCCTCCTTTTTTATTGATGTGACAAAGGGAAGTTGTAGGTGAAGCGTGAAATTGAGTATAAGCTTAGAAATAATAGAGAGGTAGTTCCAGAAAACGACACAAGCCATTGTAGCTTAAGCCATTGATCCTGACACTGATTTGATACTTTCTCGCTGACCGAGGCAGCTGTCTTAAGAAAAACCATTATACTAAATAACTATTTGTTTTTATAACAACTGAATGAAAATATAGCCTCATGATTTTTTTTTTTTTTGTCATGGACCAAACGGGAATATCACGGACATCAAACGACGCAAGTGTTATATTCCCGTTAACAGTCCCAGGTGTGTTTGAGGGAAAGGGATTATTGGTGAGGTGCCAACTATAAACTTTTCACACCCGTTCAAGGTTTGCGGCCAACGCCTTAAGTTTGAACTAAATTAATGATGTCCTATATTCTAATTTACTCCTAGCAATTTTAGTGAGTCTACAAAGTGCTTTAAGAAAATAATTTAATCAATCTAACTCTCAGCACAGTTGATGTAGGACTATCGTCACAGACTTCGTAGTAAACACAAAAACTTCATCAGCACCTGCTTGTTTAGTCGCAATATAGAGCTCCATCAAGCGTTTGGGTGCTTGAACCTCGCGTCCGTTTTGATGTTAGTTTCAGTGGCGGCTCGTAGCTAAAATTAGTGGGGGTGCTGCTCCAGAAAATTTTTAGCTTTTATTTTAAAATTGTGTAAAAGGAGAAAAATATGTATAAAAAGAAAATTTATTCAGGAACTTGATAAAATCTTAACAAAAAAAAAACTTTTTTACTTACTTTAACTTAAATTGTTACAGTTCAACTTGATCTATTCATTTAAAAATGAAATCCATTCTTCTTGTTTTAATTTGCGCAAAAAGTTCAATAATTTTCTCCTTGATCTTTGGATGACAATTGAGGAAATTTTTCTCCATTGAAAGTACTGCAAGCGCATTTAGTCTTTCTGTTAAATAAAAGAACCGAAAAGAATGATCAAATAGAATAGCTGGTAGCAGAATAATAATCTAACTCTACACTCTTCTACACTTTATAACATTCAAGAATATGGTACACGGTTTTTAAGCGCAGCACACGCTGAGTAAAAAAAAAACTTCCTTCCACCATCATGCCAGAGCCGGCACTGCGAGAGCAACAGTGCTCTCTCTATCTGGCAGTCCCGCCTTCATCCCCACCCCCTCCTATGTGCGCATGCGTACAACAATCAAATACCACCTCGCTGGCACTGTGAAGCGCACAGTTCCATACAAAGATTTTTGTATCTTTTTCATAAACTGGGAGATGGCTACTGAAGTACTGACAATAAGCTTAAGGAATATATATTGTACTACAAAAATAAAGAAAGAATTAAAGAAAAAAGGACTCATTATATTAAATGTTATCGATAATATCAAGTGTAGATAGGGGGTAGTGCAGTTCCACAGTGCCTATACACGAGCCACCACTGGTTAGTTTTATGAAGCGGCATGCTCTTAATTGGTTTCACTTTTTATTGCACGTGAGATAGAAAGGTTCCAGCCTTAATTACATTACGGTACGTAAATGATCCTATGATGACCAGGAAGGGGTATTAGTTGTTTAGAAAGGGGTGGTAAGGGTGTGGATGTGGGAGGGGAATTAAAAGGTAGGGGAAGTTTTAATCTTAAATAGTGAAAGGAAACCGCCCCAATGGGCACTCGGTCTAGACGCCGAGCTTGTTTAGTCTAGTTTGTCAGTGACGGTGAGGTCGGGTTTCAAATCATGTTTGGGTATATTGAAAGTAGTTTTTTTCCTATAAGGTCTCCCACGAAAATGTTGGTACATTTCATCTGAATTTTACTTTTTTCATTCTTATCATAATAAACATATATGAGCCGCTTCAATGGGCATATGGCTTACTGAACCAAGTGATTATAACAGCACACGAGAATTTCTATGATCGAGAGTGAAAGGGCCTGCAAATTATGTCAGGAAAGGTATTTTCACATACATTTCCAGATTTCTTTTCCATGGAACAATTGGCATGGGACCGACGCAATGGTTTTACTTCCTCTACGAAGGAAGTTGTGCTACTCAAGAAAGATCTGTCGACCCGGACTGGGTTTTGAACCTGCAAACACGGGGTCCTTAGGCGAGCACTTTACCCCAAGACCACCGAGGTCAACCATAGTGCGTAATTATACTAGCATATTTATTATTATTATTATTATTAGCACCGCGTCTTACTACCCATTCGGGTTATACGCACTTACGCTAATGTGTAATGGTAGGGTGTTTGTGAGATGAAATGAAGGACCTACAGTTTAACGTGGAATCCGAACCACGGTGGAGGCCTGGCATTCCCCACATTCACAAGATGTCTTGTCAGAGGTGAAGGAAGGGTTTGGTAATCAGATAAATCTGTGCCGGGACCGAGGATTGAACCCCGGCCGCCAGCATAGAAGTCTGACACCTTACCCCTAGACCACCAGGTCACCTTCATATTTATTGAAGGAGTATGATAACTATTTAGGAGAAGAACACCTTAATGTAGTTGGCTGGGATTCAAACCACTATCTTCTCATCACCGGCATCCAGAATGAATATAAAACTGCTTTTCTTCACAATTACACCGATGCAGGTATAGGCCTAAACCTATCAATGGCTTAAGGTAACGGATATGAATGGGTAAGGAAGTTTTTAAAAAGTGCACCCGCATTAGCACGGAGAGAGAGTGGGAAAAATAAAGTGATAGCTTACGCTATGTGAGGGGAAACACCCAGTACACCCAGCCGAGATTCGATACTCAACCTCCCCGTCATCGACAATCAAGTCTATTGTTAGCCTGACACCTTATATCACGTGACCACTCGTGCGTAGACCTATTTGTCCCCAAAAGTCATGTTCTCATAACTAGTCTTTTTTTTTTAAATATGCATTCCAATTTTTATAGGAAGGTCCTTATTTGGCAGTTATAGAAGTTACTAGATCTACTTTCACGCATTCATACGCCAAGTTATGTGATCTTCAGCTGTCACTTTTGATAGATAATATCAATACCTATAAAATAACAACAATAATATAGTAAAATGTTATCAATGTTGGCTACAAACAAATGTGTTTGTATTTTCTTAAAGGGCCTTTTAATGAAAATTTGACTATTGTACAATCCACCTATGTATTTTTAAAGGAGGTTATTTAACGTGCCCTTTCTAAACAGATTGATAATATCAGCACACGGCTTGTAAACTAACTTAATTCTAGAACTAGAATTCTTCGGTGGCCGCATGGTCTAAGGCGCTACTTTCACAATAGACTAAACTGTTGATGACAGAGAGATTGTGGTTCGAACCCGGTCGGGAATACTGATCCTAATATACAGTAGATCTCTTTCAGACCACCATTACTAATATAAACAGGGTATCTGTAAGATATACTAGGAAGTATGTGGGCGTGCATTATTACATTATTATGTCAGTTTTTTTTTCTTACTTGATAAAATAGCAGTGTTCTTCAAGTCTCGGTGATTAAAATATTATCCAGCACAAAGAAACAATATGCGTAAAGTTTAATTCATACACGCTGAAATTTAAAGCAGTGCAGTGAGTTCGTATCTCTTAATGGTGCACCTGTTCACACACCCGTGGAAAGTTGGAAATCTCTTTTTACTCATGATGCATTGAAACGTTGAACATAAAAACGTAAATATTACAATAAGTGCAAGTTACTGTATTTAAAATAAAATGAGATGTTTTATTTACTGCCTGGGTTTGATTTGTCATCGATAAACCTCATGGTTTCCAATAAAGTGTCGTTTCTAAATCATCCCCTTTGAGATAAGCCATCGTGAGAATATGCTGTGTTTATAAATAACGCATGTTTAAAAGTTTACGCATACACCTATCCAGTCTTCTTGGCCGGTTTTCTGTAGAAGCGCTGGAGACGTTCAAATTATCTCTACTCGAACAATGCGGGTTACGCTGGCCACGCGCGGACTTCTTGTGATTGGATTAGAGCTGTCACGTGACCAAATATCAGCACTGCTCTCGTTTCACAATGAACTTGTGAGTCCACAGTAAGATGATATGCTAGCATTACATGGAGGGAGGCTAGAAAATCGCATAGTGGGGGAGGAAACATCCCTAGTGTTACAAGCTGGGATTGAACCTCCAACTTCCCGATTCATAACCAATCTGTACCGATCCTATCTATATCCAACTTGTCCTCATCTTTTAGCACCATGTGGTGTCTTCCCTATATCTTCTTCTTCTTTCTAATTAATGGTTGACGTGCCTTTTGAAAATATACTATCTGAGGCTTTTTTTTATTGAATGTTGCGGAAGTGAAGTTTTCTCTGGTCAACAAAGAAGAAGAATACGGCTGTAAACCTCGTGTTTCTGTTCCTCCCTGCATGAAAGTTGGTACGACCCCGGGGAAAAGGTGGTCACGTGACAGATCCCAACCTAGTCCAACAAAGCTTATCTTCTCAGGAGGGTACAAAAAAAAAGGGGGGGGGGGTTTGAATTTATCTCTGCACATCTTGATCCAACACTTCAACGAACCTTCACAACCATCGTGGTCTAATTTGGAAGGGTTGGTTTAATGTGTGGTTATCAAAGTAAAATGGAAGATAAGACTTATAGTAGGATTTTGGGTTGCACTCCAATTGTGGAATAAAGTATACCTGTCAGCCGGTTCACATGAATTGCGGAAAAAACCTGCAATCCCATTCAACTCCTAGCCACTAACCTAACTTATCTAGCCTAGCCTAGCCTAACCTAACCTATTTTAACATGACTTAACCTAACCTAACCTCCATGTTACATTTTGAATAAAGGCATTATTATTTTTAATTTAAATTCCACCCCGCAGTTAGTGTGAGGATATTACCGCGCTAAGACGAGTCGCTACGCAGTTCATGTGCACCGGGAATTTGGTAGGGAGAACATTATTTAAACCTGCTTTAGTGGCCGCATGGTCCACGGCGTCACTCTCGCAGTAAGATAGACTGCCGGTTACGGGGAGATCAAGGTTAAAATCTCAATCGATTGTTCTGAGGGTAATTTTTTCATAAATGGTTTTCCACTCTTCTTCCACGTAAATCTTTATAAATATAACCTTCCTCATTCTTAAAACCTTTCGTGTAATTAGTCCATAACTGTATAATCCGAACGGGTAGTAAGACGTAGGGCTAAAAAAATAACACTGACATTTTCTCGCACTCACTGAATCCCTAAAATAAGAGGATACCATGAGCAAAGTGTCTGTCCTTGAAACGTGATTTTCCGTAGAAAAATGAACAAGGTGGGGACGATAAGTTTCCGTGGGCGAGTAAAAGAGACCAACCTAATCCCCCCCCCCCCCTTCTCATTTAAACCGAACTAGATGGGTGTGCGCTCGATTAAAGGTAACATTTCCATAGAATACGAATGGAAAAATGACTAGATCTACTTTCACGTATTAATACGTCAAATCGTGTGATCTGTAGCGTTCACCTTTTTATAGGTCGTATATATAAAATTATAAAATAACACTAATTATAGTAGAAAGTTATTGATATTGGCTGCAAAAATATATGTTTTTATATTTTCTAAAAGGCCCTTCCTATGAAAACTGGACTGTAAACAAGGCTTGTTGTTAGCACCACATAATGACACGAAAATGTAATTCTGAATCTCTAAATAACTAAAGATTTGATATTGGGACAAAACATTTTGATACCTATTTTTTTTAACACGCAGCGAATGGCTATGTCCCTTATTTAGAATTTTGTAAAATATTTTAGGTAACCCTATAAAATTATAGATTAGTTTTTATGATTGGCATTTTTTTTATAGATTAAATAAAATAGTCAAGTGAAAAAGACTCTGAAATCTGGCAACTATTTAAGAAGTTAATACACTCATAATAAGGTCTAGTTTATTCGTTAATTAGAACATACTCGTTTTGATATCGAATTTGTAGCTCATGGCAGCCTCTTAATGTTGACCCTGCTTTTTCAAGTTGTTGGCCTACTTTAGGACGTAAAGCAATCTATTATTAAAACTTAAACTAGGTCTATTATTAAAACAAAGGCCAGTCTAATTTAACCAGTTTCATATAACACATTTGATAGGATAGTTTACCGATTATAAGGGTTATTAATAGACTATAAAATAGAGAGCCACTCCCTCAATTCACCACAGATATTTCTTTTAGTAAGACCTTATCGAGCATTTTCGTCACGTAATCGTTTAGATATTATCAGTGTCATGTCGGAAATATAAAAAAAAAATGGCTCTGCTATAGTGAATACAGCATTTATTGATTAATGTATATTGTCACTCATTATTATATACACCCAATAAACAACATGAGAGGAGAAAATCTAAACTCTTTATTAGAGGTGTGTCAAATAAGTTTTAAATATTTTGAACTAACCGCATATTTTAATTTATACTGTCTCATAACATATTGACAGTTTATTAGTTATTTATGTTTTTTAAATGTGGGGCATAAATGTTGTTAATTAAATTTTATCAAATACAATGTCGTCCATCATAAAATATTATTTACGTCTTAAGATATATTTTAAAGATTCTGACACACACACATACATATATATGTATGTATATGTGTTGTTTGTGTAGTTTAAATATTTTATAAGTAATATTTATATAATTATATAATATATATAATATATATACGTATAATATATGTACATATATAAAAATATATTATATATAATAATATTATATAATATATATATTATAAGTATATATAATATATATGTACATATATATAAAATATATATTATATATTATAAAATATATACTATATATACATATACATATATTATATTATATATGTATATACATATATATGTGTGTGTGTGTGTCAGAATTTTTAAAATATATTTGAAGAAGTAAATTATATTTTATGATTGACGCAAATTGTATTTGATAAAATTTAATGAACAACATTTATGCCTCATATACCCTATATATCATCTCGTTTCACTACTGTTAAGGCCATACGCATTCATGGTAATTACTATAATGGGGTATGGAAGAGGACGGAACAATTTTAAAGGTGATAAACCCGCATTTGTTTGGAAAGAGACTAAGAAACTATTTATGGAAAACCACCCTCAGTACACCCTACCGGGATTTCAACTACAATCTCTTTGTCTTCAGCAGGCCAGTCTAGCATGAAAATGATGTATTATACCAGGGGTGGGCAAACTACAACCCGTGGGCTTGATACGGCCCAATGGTGGGTTTCATCCGGCCCACAGGATAAATAATTTAAATGTGTTACTTTGTATTCAGTTACGTTGTCACCCAAAACGGTGGGAAGAAAAGAGGCGGCGAATAAGAGTTTTTCAACTATGAAACTCAGGGAAAGTGATCTTGGAAATCGACTTACTTATGAGTTATGAGCACCTGTGTTCTCTCTTAAGAATCTTCCTCACAATCTTACTAATCTCACACCCCGTCATATAAATCTTCTGAACGAGATTTAAATTATCCTAAACCACTGAAGTATTTATGATTGTTTTGCATTCTCACTTTATTTAAATAAAAATCTTTGGTCCACCAATTTTTATTTTATTTGGCCCTTCTGTATCCTGTAGGTATGTTTGCCAATCCCTGCCTTAGACCATTGAAGTGGGTGCAACAGAAATTGATTTACAAATTGACATTAAGTTTTGTAAATAAACTGTTGATAAGTTTATGCAGGCCAAGTCCTATTTGATATTTTGTTGCCTTCTATGGAAATAAACGCTGTCTTATTATTATTTTTTCCAGAAATTTAAATTCAAAGGGAAAAGTTAATAAATCGTAAGATTTTTCCTTTAAGGAAGCAGAACACTGACTTACTAAAGGAAGTATTTTCTTTAAAAGGGATTCAATTTAGGTTGCTTGAAGATGAACATTTAAACTATTCTTCTTTGACAATATATTCTTAATCTACTAAACTAAAGAAATTATTCAGGTCACAATTTACAGAGACTTGGCGAGAGCCCGACTCGTAAAATATATCTGAGACACCACTTTTTATTGTTTTTCTTTCATATATATATATCTTACTGCCCGTCCTAGCTATCCTTAACTTCAATCATTAAATTAAGGGCACATTATAGGTAAATTTAACTATATGAAAATGTATCACCTCTTTCCTGTAAATAGGATCAAAATAATAAGATTAGGGGATAGATTTCCGTCATGGACAAATCTATCTCAGGGAAGTTAGAAAACGTGAAATTCTCTCCGACTATGTCGACAATTTAAGTTCCCTCCCGACTCTGTAAGCTCTCTCCCGACTGTGTGGACATTATTGGATACATTAAGGGGGGGATGTAGGGATGGTGAGGAAAGGTAAGTGTTTTTGCAGTCTTTTTAGTAAAACTTTTTTTGGTCAAAAGAAATCAAATAATTATCCAATAGAAACAGAGTGTAATTTTCTTCACGGGGTGACCTCAATAGTTGTTGAATGTCTTTCAAGGGTGTCCTGGAATAAATGATAACCTTCAATGGAGTAATTCGTTGACTTACTTGAACTATGATTGTTTTAATTAAAAACGTAATATTGTCAATATGAGCCTGATTGAAAGATTGATTTTCTTCCTCCTGGGATTGATAAGTTCCAGGTGGTTTAAGGAACTGTTTGGTGTTGGCTGGAACTATATAATCGGCCACAAACATCTCGGTGTTGGGAACTCACAAGGTGAAAACAATTGCTTACTTTGTATGTAGCTATATGCGATTTGGTTCAATAAATTTGGGAAAACCTGTATATTAATATTAACACACAAGCTGAAAAGCATTGTAATTATGGCACTGTCCGTATTGAAAGGACCATAGTTCATTTAATTTAAATTAGATGAAAAATCACATTTGCACAGTAATCGAGGCTGGGACCTTTTACCTTTAGGGTGAAAAAAGGAAATATAGATTTTCTCAAAATTGGCTCTAACGATTTTGATTAAAATTCGTATCTAGGCGTTGATTAAGATTATAAATAAACTGACTATTTTCATTTTCCCGTGAAAATGTTTTTAAGGTACTTTACAGAAACTAAAATTTACGTATCTCCACAACTATTTGAGATACTATAACTTATCATTGCAAAATTGTAGTACTATTAATAATAAAAAACTTTTATATGAAATATATTTTTATAAAACCAACATTTTCTTAGATATTGGCAAATATATTGATACAGTTTTGTGAGCTTTAGTTGTAATGATATACTACTTGAGTTTTAACGCAATAATTATCCACTTCTATAGAGTAATTAAATATAATTAAGTCTCTCAAAAAGCTAATTATTTTTCCTTAAACCTCTTAGGAAAAATGTTTGTACAACAATGATCTATCTCCTTCATTTTAGACTCAATAGTCAATATTTACATTTTTTATTGGTCAAAATTTAAAAATGAGTAATTTAATAGCAATGCGATGAGATGAAGATGTGCAACACCTAATAAAATGTCGAAAATTCCAACTGAAAGTCGAAATTTTAATACAAAGTGTTGACCCTTGTGGACCCAATATTGATCTTTTTTATCGGTTCAAACATATAATTGAGGACATTAATTCTTTAAAAATAAAATCATAAAATTTAAAACTGCGACTTAAGAAAAGGTTTTACATAGTTATAGTGCAATTTATTCTTGGGTTTGCTAGTGTATATTATTTTAATTCACATATTTACGAGTTTTGAGTAAATATTTCCATTTTTAAACAATAGAGTGAGATAGTCCACGCGGAGCTCAGTATCATTTATTTTAGTAAGCCTGCATTTTGCACGGACCTGGGAAAAGATTTCCTTTGTGTAGCTAAGTATATTTCAAGTCTATGGTCTCCAAATAATGCGCATAGTGGTGAAATAGACAAAAGACTATCAAAAATCAATCTCTTTATCATGGAAACACAGCTTTCATAACTTTTCACTAGTAGCGCTAAATATACTGTTCTGTTTGAATAGTTTTATGGACATGTTAAATACTAAATTGTAATTATTTAAATTCATCAAATCCATATTTTTTGTTTATAAAATGTAAAATATCAAATTTAACCCTATCAACATTCTCACCAGGAAACAGTGAATTGAACGATACTACCATAATATATACAGATTCAGACATCCTGCTTTTGATCCCTGGTGCTTCTAGAATCTTTAATGTGAAGCAGTGGGTCTGGAATGAAGTCAAACTTAGCCTCGTGTGGAAAAATGAATTACTTAAATAAATTAGCAGCTCCGGTCTAGTAAACTAAGATTAACGGCTGGAAGGCCTGTTGTGCTGACCACATGACACCCTATATTCGCAAATGTTGGTACTATCATAGCTAATGGCAGCGGTTAGTCTATCTTGATTGAAGGCTCATGCCATTAAGTTTGTATTTTGTATGTAAAATTACTAGACAAACAAGTAGTTTTATCAATTATCTATCTATCTATCTATCTATCTATCTATCATCATCATCATCATCATCTGTTTCCACCTGTGACCGAGTCGGTTTAGTAAAATGTATCCATCTTATTCTATACTTCCATTCTATACTTCCACCATTGTTCCTCCTTTAATTTCTTCCTATTTCCTCCTCACACTTTAACACTTTTTTCTATCTGCTCCTTCCATCTCTTCCTTGCGATCTTCTCCTACATACTTCCAGCGACGGGTTTAAAATGTTTGCGCCTCTAGCGACGATTATATTATGCAACCCCCTCATTTTTTTGTTTGTCAAGGGCTTTAGGAAGTTTTGTTCTTGGGGGAAGAGGGTAAGTTAGTAGTATTCGAGAAAAGATTTCTACGAAAGATAATCAGGCATGTACAGTACATAACCTTACAGTAACTCGAAGGGGAGACTTATGTCAGTTACAAAGAGATTACAATGTGCAGTTATTTTATATTTTGATAATGTTAGTCAATAATATTTAAACGTAATTATTGGAATCAAATATTATAGTAAAGAATAAAAGTAATTAGGAATGTGCCGGCACTAGTCCTGAGCCTAGTGGCCTACAGTGTAAATCCGCTTCTGGTAATACTATCGAAGAAGATGCCAGGTGCAGCATAGTAAAAGTTATTATTATTATTAGCACCGCGTCTTACTACCCGTTCGGGTTGTACGCACTTACGCTAATGTGTAATGGTAGGGTGATTGTGAGATGAAATGACGGACCTACAGTTTAACGTGGGATCCGAACCACGGTGGAGGCCTGGCATTCCCCACATTCACAAGATGTCTTGTCAGAGGTGAAGGAAGAGTTTGGTAATCAGATAAATCTGTCCTGGGACCGAGGATTGAACCCCGGCCGCCAGCACAGAAGTCTGACACCTTACCCCTAGACCGCCAGGTCATCCCATAGTAAAAGTTACATGATGTTACTAACTAAAACACTATTTGTTTTATTATTGAATGCCTACGTCTACTTTTAAGGCTCTTAAAGTTTATTTTATGTTCTAATGTGACACTTCTTCCATTTTGGCGAAGCTCTACGACACTGTTGTCGACAAATGAGGGGCATATATTTACGACGTGTTTGTTCGTGGTTGGCATACCATCAGAAGGTGTAGTTAAAGCGGGAGATGAGGACATATCTCCGTTATAAAATAATACCCACGCGCACACCCTTTCAGACACGCCTTTACGACTAGAAATTACAAATCTCACAAGGATGTAGCTCAGTCATAATACACCTCACACACTTGTTCTATCTGTTTTCTGTGTTAAATAGCTTCCTTTGTGTTATGTGAAAATGGGCTGTGGAGGAGTGATGTACTTGGCTTTTTATGCATTTATTTAAATTTTATTAGGTGTAATTTAGACGTGCAATGTCAGAATGTGTGACATTATGGAGATTAGCCTTTGCCTACGTGAGATAGGGGCCTGCTTGCCAAACGTGTGGTCAAGGCCATCGCTCTAAAATAAATTGTCTGCACGGAGAAGGACGATTTTATGGTACAACATTTTTGTAAATACGCGTCACAATGGTTAAATTATTATTTATAATTATTGTTCATAGATAGTATTTATTTCTATAAATGACTCTATTTAGAATACAGGTAAACCCTTGAGTTATGCTTACGCACACAACTATTTTATTTAAAAGAACATAGTTAAAATATTTATTGGAGTCAGAAATAAACGTCATGTTTATTTTAAGATTAAATGTTATTCTTTGGTAGATTATGTGTTGCTTTTAAATGTTATGGAAGGTTCAAATAATATTATTCAATTTTTAATTGATATTAATTTAACTTGTTTTAAAATATACGGATTTAAAAAAAAAAAACTTGACAGGGCTCATAACAGTTTTGTCAGAATGGTTGAGACCAATATTCACTGAAATAATACCAACCTCAACAAAAAGACTCGTGTTAATGTAGGGGTGTAGGGTGATGCAAGAAAAAAGGCATGTGCTGTTACAGTTCTTATAGCAAAAAATTTATTTGTTCAAAATAAATCAAATAATGCTCCAGTAGAAACATATAATTAAATTTTCTTCACAAGGTGTTGTCAAAGTTTTTAATATCTGTCATAATCATAGAGGCATTAGATGACGAACATTTTAAATCAATATCAAATGTTGTCATTAAATTACAGGACACCCTTGACAGGATATTCAACAACTGTTGATACCACCATGTGAAGAAAATTACACTCTGTTTCTTTTGGATAAGTATTTAATTTATTTTGACCAAATAAAAGTTTTAATAAAAAAACTTAAAAACACTTACCTTTCCTCGTCTTCCCTACATCTCCCCCTTAATGTATCCGATAATGTCCACACAGTCGGGAGAGAGCTTAACAGAGAGCTTACAGAGAGAGCTTACAGAGTCGGGAGGGAATTTAAATTGTCGACACAGTTGGGAGAGAATTTCACGTTTTCTAACTTCCCTGAGATAGATTGGTCCATGACGGAAATCAGCCCCTAATCTTATTATTTTGATCCTATTGACAGGAAAGAGGTGATACATTTTCATATAGTTAAATTTACCTATAATGTGCCCTTAAATTAATAAATTGAAGTCAAGGATAGCTAGGACGGGCAGTAATATATATATATATATTTTATTTATATATATATATAATATATAAAGAAAAATATATATAAAAAGTGGTTGGTGTCTCAGATATATTTTACAAACCGGGCTCTCGCCAAGTCTCTGTAAATTGTGACCTGAATAATTTCGTTAGTTTAATAGATTAAGAATATATTGTCAAAGAAGAATAGTTTGAATGTTCATCATCAAGCAAACTAAAATGAATCCTTTTTAAATAAAATTCTTCCTTTAGTTAAGTCAATGTTCTGCTTCTTTAAAGGAAAAATCTAACGATTTTTCAACTTTTTCCCTTTGAATTAAATTTTTAGCCAAACATTTTTTTAAGTATGCATTTATTTCCATAAACTAAAAATTGGTGGACAAATGATTTTCATTTATTAATTCTTCTTCAAAATTAATTTTCCAAAAATGATAAGCACATACATTATACTGACATGAATTAGCTTAAATAAAGTGAGAATGCTAAAACAATCATAAATACTTCAGTGGTTTAGGATATTTTAAATCTCGTTCAGAAGATTTATATGAGGGGTGTGAGATTAGTAAGATTATGAGGAAGATTCTTAAGAGAGAACACAGGTGCTCATAACTCATAAGTAAGTCGATTTCCAAGATCACTTTCCCTGAGTTTCATAGTTGAAAAACTCTTATTCACCGCCTCTTTTCTTCCCACCGTTTTGGGTGACAACGTAACTGAATACAAAGCAACACATTTAAATTATTTATCCTGTGGGCCGGATGAAACCCACCATTGGGCCGTATCAAGCCCACGGGTTGTAGTTTGCCCACCCCTGGTATAATACATCATTTTCATGCTAGACTGGCCTGCTGAAGACAAAGAATTGTAGTTTGAAATGCCGGTGGGTTTTATAATTACGCTAATGGTTTTATGTATAAGTAAGGTTAAATTTAGAGGAAGTATTCCCGCATTTATGTGGAGGGAGAGTGAAAAATAATTTTGGAAAAACCACCCTCAGTACACCCGACCGAGATTGAAACCTTGATCTTTCCGTCATCGGCAGTCTAGTATACTGCAAGAGTTGCGAACACCGAAGTTGGTGTAAACTTACTTGAGCCCACAAGTAAAATAAACCGAGTCTTAGTCAGTCTCTTTGATCACTCCACCTTAGAGACCAGGTCTTGTAGTTACTGTCGTGTCTGTTTCGTCAGTATAGCTGTCTCATCAGGGGGTCCCCTTGACCTGTCTCACTATGTCAGTGTTTACAAGTGAGCTATGGACAGTATTGTTGACACCTGTGTACTCAACAAAGGGTAGGGAAAGTGTTAGTAGTGCCTACTTTTCCGTGGGAAAATTGACAGTTAAAACGTTTTGTGGGTGGTTTGCCGAGGGAAAACATAAAGTTACAAGGCTTCATGTCTCCACATTTTGCTACCCCCACTATTCTCCTCTGTTTCTCCTAAAGAAGGTAGATATCCAGTGCCTTTAAAAAAAAAACACAGGGCTTTAAGAGAAATTTAAATGTATTTCGACGTCATCGTTCATTCAGAAGAGTGTTTATTATATATTCTTTAAGGCTCCCATATATGTCTGAATGGTGCTGCAAATTTTTCACTAAGGCGTAAATTAATAGCTGAGGCTCTTGTTTCTGTATTATTAACTACTACTACTATTATTATTATTATTATTATTATTATTATTATTATTATTATTATTATTTTCCCTCTTGTATTAATACCCGTTTGGATTGTACGTATACATTGTCACGCTACTGTAATAGAAATGAGGAAGATAGTGTGTTAGAAGAAATGTACTCGTATTTACATTGAGGGAAGGAGGGAAATCATATGGGAAAAAACTCTCAATAAACCTCATCGGAGCTCGAACCCTGATCTCCTCATCGCCGGATCTTGAGAGTGACGCCTTAGAACATGAGACCACGAAAGCGAGTATTTTTTATGTATACTTTATTCTATTTACCTGAAATTAAACGTTAATTAATATTGTATTTCCCTGTAACTGCTCGGCAGACCTTCTTCCTCATTTCCATACACACAATGCTTACACACAATGCCCACACACAATGCTTACACACAATTGCTTACACAAACAATGCTTACACACATCACAAATGCCACACATGACAAATGCTTACACACATCAAAAAGCTTACACACAATGCTTACACACACAAATGCTTACACACAATGCTCACACACAATGCTTACACACAATCTTACACTTTCATTCCACGGTTTGCTTTTGCATGGAAAAAAAACCTTCCATGGCATTAGCCTACAATCAAGCCATACAGACCGAACGGCCACCGTCTGTTGGGGAAGATTATGCCAACTTTTGTGTTTATAGGGTGTCATGTGGTCAGCACCACTAACCCTCCAGCCATTAAACTCAGTTTTCTAAACCGGTGTCCCTACTTTCTCATTCAAGTACCTTCTAATTTGTTTGTCCTCATGAGGCTGAGTTGTCCCTGTTCCAGACCCAATACTTCAAAGAAAATTCTGGACGCTCTGTCAATCGAACCCATGACCCTCTGGATCTGTAGCCAGTAACTCAGATTTCTATACCATTGAGGCAGCCGCTTTTGTACAGTATTAATTAAAATTGAAAAAAAAATTACACTTCTCTGATTTGCTTTATTTTATAGTCAAATAGTTTAACGGCTTGTTTTGTGTCCGAGCTATTTCAGGAATATTGGCAAAAATGTATTTAATTGTGAAAAGTTGACTAAATAGCAAGTAGTTAAAGACATTATTAAATAAATATTATTCCAAACAGTGACCTTGCATATATAATAGTCTTTAAAATCCTAGGTGTGTGCTATGTACAGTAATTAGTAAAAAAAAGTTTCTAACTGTTAGTCCATAACAAAGATTATTTCCTGTACTCGACGACTAACTACAGAATACTCATCAGGAATATTCGCATATTTACAGTAATTGGATAGACATCATAAAGGTAGGATTTATAGAAAAAATTGCACTTTGGAAACAATTATTTGAAACTTAAGGTGAATTAGCTCACCAATTGAACCATATTCTTCTAATTCAAATATTTTCAAATATTTCAAGAGCAAAAAATATGTTTACTAGTTTTTGACTTCCTCTATTCCAAGCGTCAGTAACCTTTTGGGGCCCGACCGACATATAATCTTATCAAAAGTACCACTATTACCTATAATTCCTCCACTATACCTTTACCTTTTATTTTTTTCTTGGTATCATATATTGAATTCCTTAAATTCAAACTTTCTTCAAATACTTATATCCCTGCTATTCTAGAACAAAATATTTAAAAACTTTGTTTTCATATTAAGCTATTTAATTTTCTTACAACATTACCAATAAAATTATGACCGATTAAGGAGATTTTAGCTACATTCAAATATTATTTGAAAGCACTCTACTTGATATATTTGAAAATTTAAAGGATTCGAAGATCTACTTTTAATGATGTATAATTTTCTTACGCGATCAACTGTACATTGCTACAAGATCGAACCTACCAAAGCTCTATTCCAAACTGATATTAATTATTTCAAGAACAAAAGTAGGAAGTTTGCTACCTTTGCCATAAGTTCTACTGGTATAAATTATTATAATAAGATGAGAAGTAAGTTTGCCAGTTGTACACTCAATTCACCGATATCAATTATTTCAAGTACTACGGAAATAAATTTGTAATTTGCAAGCCTACATTCTTTTCTATCTGGTATAAAGTGATTTAAGTACCAAGGAAGTAATTTAGCTTGTTGTAACATCAGTCCAACCCATGTCAATGGTTTAAAGTTTAAAGTAATGAAGTTTGTTATCAGAACACATTTCTTTAGAGTGCCATTGAGGTTAACGCAGTTATTTTTCCAAGCTCACTCCCGTGGGAACAGTGCGAAAGAATGCCAAAGTCAAGTCGTTCTTTGAAAGATAACTGTTGTTCTTCTCGAACTGAAAAGGAAAGCCAATGGAGTTGTCTTTCAATCTGTCAGTGTGTTTCTGTCCAAACCAATTCGATGTGGTTTTGTTCTCGAACTTGAAGCTATTTCAGGTGTGACAACTTGGTGGTTTTAGTTTTCTCTTCTTGGAAATCACAAATAACAATACCTAAAAGTAAAACATATTGTTGGAGCTATATATGCCATTGTCTAGTAGTGTGATTTGTGTGAGTGTAAATGCGTGTGGCAGTGACATGCTAGCTTGCAGTCTGAGCTTCCATGTCAATAGTAACTATACTCTTTGAAAGGCAGATTTTCGTAGGAAGAATCTTATCTGATAGCTAGAAAAGTACTTTGATGTATTCATACGTCGAAACTTGTGAGCTGCAGCTGCTGATTTTGATAGATATTCTTAATAATTATACAATAAGACTAATAATATAGTCAAATGTTACCAATGTTGGCAGCAAGGAAACTGTGGTTGTATGATTGCATTTTCATGCAGATGGTACTTCTGAGAGCTTCATGTTCGAGTCCCGTTTGAATATTAGAATTTAACACAATACAGCTCAAAACCAACTGAAAACTGGAAGTCTCAGGTGCTAATGAAGCAAGGGTATGTCGAATAACCATAGAATAAATAACCTTTTGAAGTATTACAAATCTTAAGGTGGGGTTTTAGGGAACGCGATAAAAGACCAGTATTTTTGCAGTTTTTGTATCAAAACTTTTTTTTTTGTCAAAATAAATAGGCTAATATATTTATCCAGTATAAACATCGATTTTAATTTTCTTAGCGTGTTAATATCAACAGTTCTTGAATATCTGTCAAGGGTGTTCTGGAATTAATATTAAGGACAACATTTTCTCTTCATTTAAAAAGTCTCACATCGATACTGTTATGCTCAAGACAGATATTCAAAAACTGTTGAGGTCATCATGTGAAGAAATCTAAACTCTATGTTTATAATGGTGCAATATTTATTTATTTTGTAAAAAAAAAGTTTTGCTATAAAAATTGCAAACATATTGGCTTTTTCTCATGTCACCTTCCATTATACCTTAACGACTATTTCAAATGATAAGAAAAATTACTAATTTAAATTATCTGACATGTCAAAATAATTCAAAACAATGTACCAAGGATCATGCCCAAACCCCTCAAACCCCCTCTGTAATCCTACCATCACATAGAACAGTCACGAAGTGCATGCAATATTGAAAGTCATCTTCACTCTTTAATTCTTTAAAAAAAAAGTAACCCGCTCTATCTCAATCCTAACTCCTGTCTAGCATAACCATAAATCACAATGGCTGTGGCTCAACATAATATATATCTCTAAGTTTAAATGAAATAAACTTACGGGGTTTGGGGGGCGACGGGTTGAAGGAGTTTGATAACCACTAATAGCTTGTTATCAATTCGGGGTGTGGAACAATATATAACTTTCTTTCTATAGAAATACAGACACCGCTATTATTAGATCAGTGGAAAAAGGATTTAAAAACATTTATATTTGATCATAAAATATTCGTAGACATTTGTGAATCAAATTATAGTAAGATTTTGAAAGGAAGAAACTTTTAGAAAAAAAAACACTCTTTTTTACAATCAAAATTAAAATCAGTTTACTGTGTAATTAAATATTAATATTATTATTCCGCCATCTTAGCCCAGTCGGTAGCGTGTCTATCCACTTAACTAAGGGTCCCGGGTTCGATTCTTGGCATGACCAAAAACTGTAACATTGATAAAATATGTGATTCCCTTTTAACAGTGATACATTAACGGCCGGGGGATGGATGTTTTGTCTGTTCTAAGATTAAGTTAGTTTATAGTCGTACAATCACTCGGTTCAGAAAGAGCACCTTAGATACCTCAAATAAATTAAGATAAAAAAATATTATTTTATTGGTAATAAAACTACATATTAAAAATAACATTTGCAGATCCCATAACTTGATTTTTTACTGATTTTTTTAATGTCCATACGGCTTAACACAAGGATTAATTCTTGGCCAATTATATGGTTTAGTGCTGAGAAAAATTATCGTAGGAATTACATTCGCAGTAGCGTAGAGAGAGGTTTGGAAAGTCACAGAGATAATTCATATGTGGAAAAACATCCATTATTGGTTCGATTCTCAGTAGGGACTAAGATTTATCACATTGGGTGTATCCCCTACTATAAAATAGCGAGTGTTTATTATGGGGTCTAATTTTTGTGTTATTCTATAGAAAATGTGATATTTATTTCTAGAGGAGTAAAGCAGTATCCAAAAAAAAATTAAATGTAACAAAAAAATAATACCATTAGAGGTATTTTAAATTCTAATTATATAATAATGTAAAATTTATAAAACTTTATATTTTAATGTATTTTAACTTATAGCATTGGCTAATTGTAATTATATTCATAGAAATACTTATTTGGTTATTTATATATATTGTGATATACCATATAATATATTGACCACACTCACCCCCCTCCCTAACCGCAGATATATATATATATATATTATATATATGGTTGTAATATATATATTTTTACAAGAATTTTCTATCATGGGACTTAAACAATAATTATAATAATAGTTAATTAATTACTATAGTTCATTAGGCCTACATTTAAAGTAATTTCAGTAATAAAAATTATATTGGTTTTAGAAGCACGGTTACACCTGGTATAGTGTTGTGTGCAATCCCTATCTTCTTTAAATTCTTGTTATTTATTTGAGGTATTTAACGTGCACTTTCTGAATCGTTTGATTATATCAGCACAAGAGAATTTCTACGAGAGAGAGCGAAAAGGCCTATAAATTTTTCCAGGGAAGATATTTTTACATAACTTCCATGGTTCTTCTACATACCACAATCGACATGAGACCATCGGCATTATTTCCTCTCTAAAGTAATTTATACTATGGATTTTTATCGCTCAAGAAAAATACGTCGACCCTGGCTGGGTTTGAATCCACGATCAACGGGTACTGAGACAAACACTTTTCTCCATTATCACCGAGGTCAACATTATAAACGTTAAAATGTGCCCTTTGTGTCATTGTTATGCTAAACTCTGAGCAGGATTAAAACACGCCCTATGAATAAAGGGGTTAAATTAATCGACCTTGCATGACTCGGCCAAATATATATATTTTTATATCAACTTTATAAACTCTGGAATAAAACTTTACCGCCAGTTGATTTTTTTTTTTAATGGCTCATATTTTCAGAAGAGGGTTTGAAAATAGCTAGAGAAAACTTGGTTTTACCAAAATATGAAATGAATTAGGTCTAAAAGAACTCAGGCTTGCAATACACTGTATTTCCTATACCGGAAAATCAAGGTTCAAATCTCGGCTGGAAATACTGGCTATGTAAATCATTTCTTTAATCGCATCTCATTGCTTTTCGCATTTATTTAAACTAGTGAGAAAGTATAATTTTTTAAATGTAAACGTATTTGAGGAGAGATGGAAAGTGAAAAACCATTTAGGAAAATCCACCATTTGTTGACCCAAGGGTGGGCTTAATGGTTGTACTAGTCAAAGTACCAAAATCTTACGTTTATTGTTTAGGCTAAAAATATATTTACAGTTAGTCTGATATTGTATAACTGAATCTAATGGCACTTTATTTATTTTATACCCGCCTCGGTGGCGTACTTGGCTAACGTGCTTGTCGTGTTGAACTCGACTGCTGAGGACAGGGAGATCGAGGTTCGAATCTCGGTCGGGTGAACTGGGGGTGGCCTTTCCTAAATGGTTTTCCACTCTTCCTCCACGCAAATTCGAGTTCCCCTCCTCTAATTCAACCTTCCCAATTCCTAATCCATTAGCGTAATTAGTACTTAAAGCGAATAACCCGAACGGGTAGTAAGACGCGGTGCTAAATATTATTATTTATTTACTCTTTTCTAAAAAGGTAAAGAATTAGTTAACGCTATCAAAAATTGCTGTTAAGGATCATGTGATTTGTTAAAACAAGAGGTTTAACTCATTGGGAATGGGTTACAGGTTGGATGTCCGACACCTTGTCACGGTCAGTAGTGTATCCGTATTCTGAGTTAAGCGCTCCGGGATAGATTCCCAGCACTTCCGAAAAATGCGTTTTTGATTAAATTGGGACTTTACCTTTTACGTGATAAATTGAAATTGAGGGGACTGGTTCTGTGTTTCATCTAGAGTTAAACTTATTTATAAGTAGTTTGCTGGTATAAAAAAACTTGTCCGGAAAGTTCACGTTAAGTACACTCAAATAAAAAAATAAGACTGGACATTTGGTATTAGGTGTATTCTCCTTATGATTTATACAACCCAATTTTATTAAGAAAGGCCAATCTGACAAATATAAATGTAGCTATATTTACTGTAACGTATTGTTACGTCAGGTTATGTGATATACAGCTGTCACTTTGGACAAGAATGGTCAATACTTATAAACTAGCAAAAATATTATAGTAAATTAGCATCAATGTTGGCCACAAAAAAATATGTTTGTACATCCCAACAGGCCCTTCCTATGAAACAATTTAATTAATTTTAGCACCGCGTCTTACTACCCATTCGGGTAATACGCTTTAAGTACTAATTACACTAATGGATTAGGAATTAGGAAGGTTTAATTAGAGGAAGTGAACCCGCATATGCGTGGAGGGAGAGTGGAAAACCATTTAGGAAAAACCACCCCCAGTTCACCCGACCGAGATTCGAACCTCGATCTCCCCGTCCTCAGCAGTCGAGCTAAACACGACTGGTGTCCTATGAAACAGAACAGCTGTTGATGTCGGTTAATAACTGTAAAGCTTGATTCACACGTGCACATAAAATATAAGGTATAATCTGCGTAAGTAGCTTAATTAACACGATTACAGGAGTGTAAGGCAAACAATAAACACGGTTGATTATGTTTGTTTTGATAAACGAGTTCCTGGCCACAGATCTGATACGGTTGGATGGATTTTGTTCAAATTTGATATTTAGGCTAGATATTAGGCCTATATTACTATGACTCAAGACAATTTATTTTTTAGCCTAGCCTTTAAATTAAGGTTAGTTTAATGACGAGTGATTTTTTAAAATTCCAAATCTTTTTATTATTATTATTATTATTATTATTATTATTTAGCACCGCGTCTTACTACCCGTTCGGGTTATACGCTTAAGTACTAATTACACTAATGGATTAGGAATTGGGAAGGTTGAATTAAAGGAAGTGAACCCGCATTTGCGTGAAGGGAGAGTGGAAAACCATTTAGGAAAAACCACCCCCCGTTCACCCGACTGAGATTCGAACCTCGATATCCCCGTTCTCAGCAGTCGGGCTCAACACGACTAGCGCGTTAGCCAACTACGCCACAAAGGCGGGTTCCAAATCTTTTTGAGTATGGCTTTAACAATTTTGTTTAAAAGGGATATCTTAGGGAGGGTTTGACCTTCCATATAGCATTGAGGTTTTTGGGTAAATATTTGTGCAAAGCTTACTGATATATGTTTTTTTTTCAATTCAAATTATATCGAAAGGACTCTAACGATGGCTTTAAAAATATTCATCTAGAAAGTGTTTTTTACAATAGTATACATAATTTTATGTTGGATTTTCCAAAAAAATCATTTTATAGTAGTTAACTTTTTTATTTGATATTTTTTTAAAGCAGTTTCAATGATTACGCTCAAAATTTGTATCTAGGGTATATTTTACATGATAAATAAAAAAACTTCTGTTTATATTTCTGAAATAAATTAATTTAAAAGTAGTTTCAGTATGAACATTTTTTGAAAATTTGTAAATTTTTCATAAGTGGCCTTGAAGATTTAATTCAAAATTGATATTTGGGAATTGTTTTTCATGATAAATTAGAATATGTTTTTACTTTTACAAATTAAAAATTATCTTAGAATAGTTTACAAATGATTGAGTTTTCAAAATTTGAGCTTTTTAAAAAATATTTGAATAGTTAAAAATCAACTCTCTACATATGAACTGTGTTAACTGTGATTCACAAGATTATGTGATTGTTTTGCTAAGAAAGACTTACGTAAGGTTAGATTACTGAAAAACTATTTTTGAAATTTTTGTACCCAACTATAATACACTATGAAAATAGGCCTAGTTATAAAAAGTTTGTGCGATTGAGTCGTACCATTTATTTTTATTCCCCGCTCTACCTCCACACAAATTCAGGTAGCTTCTTCTTAAATATTTTACATTCCTCATTCATCTCTACCCGATCAGGGGAAATTTGAGAATAGCCCGTATTATACTTAGATGAGATGTTACTAGAGTAATAAATCTGTGGGACCCACTTTGGTGGCCGCACGGTCTAAGGCGCTACTCTCACAGTAGACTAGATTGCCGATGACGGATAGATAGTGGTTCGAATTTCGGTAGTGTGTATTGAGGGTAGTTTTTCCAATATGATTTTCCATTCTCTCCCCATGCAAATGCGGGTACACTTCCTATAAATATATCCTCCCTAATCCCTAAAACAATTAGCGTAATTAGTACATAAGTGTATATTCTAAGCGGGTAGTGAGATCAGTGAAAAATAAAGTTTGTGGAGTAGACGGGGGTGATGAGTCTCTCATACAATCAACCCCCGACTGTACCACCCCTACCTCAGCAGAGAGGGGGTAGTGAGGTCAGAGTGCAGAGTATTCTAGAGCATGAGGAGGATGTAGTCCACATTATGATGCTGGCGCACGCAATCGCGAGGTAGATCAACTCTATCATTGTTAGTCGCCTTGTTTGGGAGGGGGCTGTAACTTCCTGCGCCCGTGATAAACTCAGGCTGGGCTAACAGAGTTGCTTGACTTATAGAGGGACTTGCTATCGCCATGAAAGGGGTAGGTGGGGAGTTCAGAGGCGGTCGTGGGGAATAGAAAGGGAGGAAGGCATCAGCACGCACCCCCTACATCCGCCTTTCCGACAAAACTGTCCGTATTAGAATTTAGAACTAACGTATTATAACAACAAACAATAATACGGTGTTTAAAAAAGCTGATAGAAACTCACTCTTTATTATTATTATTATTATTATTATTATTATTATTATTGTGTTCGTTTTAGATTTGTTTTTTGCTTCTTTTTTTTAGTTAATAATAAAGGGTGCTTAAATCAACGACGTTTTAGTGGGCTTTATTTTATAACATATTGTTTGTATATTTGTATCAAGTCCGATTTGCGTTGCGGGTTGGTGGGTAATTGGATACCTTCAAGCTAGGTGTGTTTGTGAAAAAAAAAAATACATTTTAACAATCAAACGTTCAAATACTTACTACGCCATAATTTTAGGGATATTTACTAACCAGAAAAATAAATCATATTGGGCACATTATAATATCAATACTTTTCTCCTGGTTCTCCGATATTTAAGTATTTAAATTTGGTTTAGAAAATTTACTTCTCGGTAATTGCGTACAA
This sequence comes from Timema cristinae, assembly GCA_039000515.1. Taxonomy (NCBI): domain Eukaryota; kingdom Metazoa; phylum Arthropoda; class Insecta; order Phasmatodea; family Timematidae; genus Timema; species Timema cristinae. The sequence continues at coordinate 29,550,317 of JBCFYV010000935.1, forward strand.
CCCGAACGGGTAGTAGGACGAGGTGCTAATAATAATAATACTTCTCGGTTAGAAAATAAATGTACCTATTCAATTGTTTTTTCTTGTCATGTCCTGATTATTTATTTTTGTAATTTATAATTTGTTATTTATTTAATTTAATGCAAGAGGCTAAACTTGTAAGCTGTCGCTGAACTCTTACGTGACTATTGCTTGTTATCCTCTATTTATCCGTGACAATATCTTGAATATCATTGTTCTACGATTAATGTAGACGCAATGATCCATGGCGTGTGACGTCACATAACTCTAGTCGACTGCCTCCTACCCCCCCTAATTGCCTGGTAGATTTACTTCGTCATATCAGGCCACCCAATCTTCAAGTTAACCTATGTCTGACACGACCCGGAAATTTACAACAAGCCGTACTTTGGAGCCACTGTACGCTGCGCCAATAATTGCGAAGAGCGTTATATTTTGGACCAGGTATGCGATGATCTGGTTCTGATCCTGGAGCAAAAATAATTACACTATCTCGTCAGATAGCCTTCCAACCCGTACCGATAAGCACAAGGACAAATTTACTCCCTAAACCATGTGAACATCGGTGTATATGAACTTCGAAATTGAGGAAACTATAAACCTTAAACTATACTGTGTACGTCATTCTGTCTTATTTAATATGATTATCCGATGACGAGGGGGTTGGATTTCGAAGCCCTGTTAGATGCACTGGGGTGGTTTTTCATAAATGACTTACCACTGTAATCTCTCCCTTCCACGCAATTACGAATGAATTAAATTAATTTACATCCCCTCCATTAGTTATAATTATACCAACTCCCTTAATTATAGTTATACCTGCTCCATTAATTATAATTATACATTCTCCATTAATTATAATTATTCCTACTTTATTAATTATAATTATACCTACTCCATTAATTATAATTATACCTATTCCATTCATTATAATTATACCTACTCTATTAATTATAATTATGCCCACTCCATTAATTATAATTATACATCCTCCATTAATTATATTTACACCTCCTCCATTAATTATAATTATACCTTCTCCATTAATTTTAATTATATCTACTCCATTAATTATAATTAAACCTACTCCATTCATTATAACTATAGCTCTCCATTAATTATAACTATACCTACTCCATTAATTTAATTATGCCTACTTCATTAATTATAACTATACCTTCTTCATTAATTATAATTATACCTTCTCCATTAATTTTAATTATATCTACTCCATTGATTATAATTATACCTACCCCATTAACTATAACTATATCTACGTCATTAAATTAAATATGCAAATAAACTGAACAGGTTGTAAGACGTGACTCACACAAAACATTCTATATTAATAATAAATGCTGCTTTTGAAATATTTTGAACCTTTTATTTATTTTAATTGTAAGTCTAGAGATAATTTTTAGATTAACAGATATATAGATATATATATAAAACAAACAGTTCTGTGAACCTTCAACCTGTGACATTAACAAATTGATATTTTTATTTTTAACTCTAGAGAATTAGTAGGCTACATCTGTACAAATAGAATAATAAAACTATAAGTTATGTTTGGCCATTCAATTGTCTGTTTGCTGCCAGTAAACTCAAAAAATACATATCAGATCAAAACGTGAATTATAAATACGTGCCTTATCAATAAGCTTGAGAAAAGTTGGATGCCATTCAATATGTCTTTGAATCCACCACTTGATACAAACATTTTATGAAATTAAATAAATTAATGCATCACTTGTGCGTCTTTTTTCTTTCAAGGTCACCGCATTTTCTCGTATTTCACCAAATTCACGGGTGAATTCTGTTGTCTAGTTGATTTGGCTTTTATAGTTGCTAAAAACAGATCCGTACTTTGATAAACTCACAGATTAATTGATTAGTTTTTATGAGCACAATTATTCAAGTGGGTATTCAAGTGCTCAAGTGATCACCACACACAAGTGCGTGCGTATGAGGCGTGTGTGCGTGCGAAACAAGGCGAGGAGAAAAGCAGAGAGGTGTGAAATTGTTTTATTGAGCGGACTTGTAATTACAATGGTAATATACGCTTGAGTGGTTTCTTTTTTTACATAATTGTGGGGAATATCTTGTCAAATGATATAAAGTTTTCCATATTTTTATGTGTGTTTCAACCTTTATGGATGGCATGCTGTATGTCGAGTATTGATTCAATAATATATTTTATATTTTAATTAATGTTGTAGTAGTATAGCAATGGTGCTCTTTTACTCATTGTTATGAAATTAATAGTAAAATTTATATTTTGAAACTTTTTTTTTGCCCCGTCCGGCCTATCTCAATTTTTATACTTACGATGTAAGTGTAGGGGATGCGAGTAAAAGTGTTTTCGCAATTTTTTTGATAGCAAAACTATTTTGGACAAAATAAATAAAATGTTGCTTCAATGGACACATAGAGTTTAGTTTTATTCACATGGTGATACCAACAGTGGTTAAACATCAAGAAATGTTGATATCAACATATGAATACAATTTAAACTCTATGTTTGTACTGGAGAAATATTTGATTTCTTTTGACACAAAAAATATTTTACTATAATAATATTAGCACCGCGTCTTACTACCCGTTCGGGTTATAAGCTTTAAGTACTAATAGATTAGGAATTGGGAAGGTTGAATTAGAGGAAGTGAACCCGCATTTGCGTGGAGGGAGAGTGAAAACCCATTTAGGGAGAAAAAAAACCGGTTCACCCGACCGAGATTCTTTATTATTATTATTATTATTAGCACCGCGTCTTACTACCCGTTCGGGTTATACGCACTTACGCTAATGTGTAATGGTAGGGTGATTGTGAGATGAAATGAAGGACCTACAGTTTAACGTGGAATCCGAACCACGGTGGAGGCCTGGCATTCCCCACATTCACAAGATAACTTGTCAGAGGTGAAGGAAGGGTTTGGAAATCAGATAAATCTGTGCCGGGACCGAGGATTGAACCCCGGCCACCAGCAAAGAAGTCTGACACCTTACCCCTAGACCACCAGGTCACCAACTGACCGAGATTCGAACCTCGATCTCCCCGTCCTCAGCAGTCGAGCTCAACACGACTAGCGCGTTAGCCAACTAAGCCATCGAGTCAGGTATTTTACTATATTATTATTATTAGCACCGCGTCTTACTACCCGTTCGGGTTATACGCTCTTACGCTAATGTGTAATGGTAGGGTGATTATGAGATGAAATGAAGGACCTACAGTTTAACGTGGAATCCGAACCACGGTGGAGGCCTGGCACTCCCCACATTCACAAGATAACTTGTCAGAGGTGAAGGAAGGGTTTGGAAATCAGATAAATCTGTGCCGGGACCGAGGATTGAACCCCGGCCGCCAGCATAGAAGTCTGACACCTTACCCCCTAGACCACCAGGTCACCTTATTTTACTATAAAAACAACAAAAACCCTTAACTTCTCTCCCATCCCTTCCACCCCACCTTAAGACATAGAGATGAGATAGTTAGGATTTAAATTAAATGAACCCTGATTATGATAGCGAGATAGTGGGGAACCATTTAGGAGACATTACCCTCCCCGTTACTAGCCAACTAAACAAGACAAGACTGACGCCTTAACACATGCCCACCGGTGAGGGTTATAGAACCTACTATTCAAACTCCAGCTATTGGTTTGTAAATGAAACATTGAAATATCAGGTATATAATGTATAGCTAATTTCTGAAAATACGGGGGCTACTATACATCATATTGTCGTCATTAGGATGACAGATTTCTCTTAGGGGTAAGGGACTATCAATAATTAAGATCATGGTAAATTTATATTATTACATATATATATATATATATATACACACACAAACCTTTTATTCTTGAAACAACCCCACACTATACAGACGAATCAAAGTTAGATATTATAAACACTGGATTTTCTTAATTTGATTTAACAAATTATCTCTGTTCTTTAGTGTTGTTAATGTTCTGCACAAGCAGAAAGCAGGGATAGATTTTGTTGATCAAGATCATCTGACCCGCTTCGATTCTCAAATGGTATAACTAAAGCGTCACCTTCACAATAGACTGAACTGCAGACGACGCGGAGGTTCGAGCTAGAATCCCGGTCGGGTGGATTTTACCAAATGGTTTCCCACTCCCTCTTCATGAAAATACGGGTACACTTACTCTAAATTAAATATTTCTCGTCCCAAACATATAAGCGCACATGTACGTACGGTCTATATGGTTAATAAGAAGCGGTGAGAATTTTAAAAAAATCATCTGTTTGCTGAGAGATAAAAATATCAAGCAACCTTGGGGTTGATAAAAGTGCTTGCGTTCCTTACGAATTCAAAAATACAAGTTTTGAAATATTTTAAACATATTAGTATAAGCCTGTTTGATGCCTTAGCTTAGTCCATGTATGCCTACTGAGCTAAGGCTCCCGGGTTCGATTCCTGGCATGGCTAAAAAAAAATTATCATTGGTGAAATGTGGGTTTACCCTTTCACATTGATAAATTAACGGCCGGGGACTAGATGTTGTGCCTGTCTTAAGATTATGAGACATATGAAGCTACGACAGGTCTAGCAGGCCGGTAGTGGAAAATATATGACTTAAAAACTGTCTCAGACCATAGGCTGGAAACAGTAATGGATATTAAATAAAATTAGTATAAGCTTAAGCGTATAACCCGACTGGGTAGTAAGACACTAAACTAAGAAAAAAAAGTATAAGCTTATATTGTAGTTCCCCCGCTCCCCCCATCCCCTTCGTTTATAAAAGAAAGCTTAGCGAGTATATTTAGACCCAATTGATTTATTGCGGATGAATGACTCACATCGCGTTTTAGGTATTTTCAACTGTAAAATAAGACCTACGCGTATTAATATTAAATTTGGACCATAGAACTATGATGTCTGACGAGGATCACGCTGCAGTATATTATCCAGACAAACATCTCTCACCATTTCATCGCTTTGTTTTAGGTTAGGTTGAGTCACTAACATTGTAATGGTGCCTGAGCAATGCCGTTCTTATAGGCCCTACCACGCTATATATCACAATCAACCAGTCTCATCACATAATAAAAAATAGTCTGTCTGAAGACCTATATTTATCCACTATCTTCTTTTAGCCACTTTATCTTATTGACTGCCTGGCCTTACGTATATTAATTACTAACAGAAGTATCCGACGTTGCCTGGGATAACCGCTCAATGAATCGCGTTGTTACCCCGGTCAACGCTTTTCTTTGCTTCAAACAGACAGAAAAATATCTCTTCATTTTGTTTCTTCCGACCCAGTTTTAATGAATTAAAAAAAATCTAATCAACAATTTAAAATGCAAGCTTCCATGTGCACATGTTCGTGCCCAGGGGCAACTAATATTTAAATACCAGCCCTCTGTGTGCGGTAAATATCGCATAATGCTCATGACAGACAGAAAAAAATCTTCATTTTATCAATATTGACGCTAATAAGGGAGAGATGAAGAAGGCAGAATTTTAGAGGAGAGGTAGGGACTACTCTCTTTTCTTGTAAGGGGAGAGAGAAAACATTTGAGAAGAACACCAAGCCATGATTCAAACTATGACCTCTATATTGCCATCCACTATCAATAATTTGATTAGAAGAAGGTATCTCTATAACAGTGTTACTCAAGCTTTTTACCTGGGAGGCGCCTTTTGGTATATTCCTTATGTTTCACGGCACCCTTTTTATGAAACATCCTTAGGTCAACGAGTTATTAGTTAAAGAACCTTTAGTAGAAGACTTAAGAGCTAAACTAGCATCCAATTAACTGGGAAATTAGATACAGGATTAAGCTTTAACAAGAAAAATTGTATATTATGTGGCGTAGATTTGTACTACACTATACATATATAGTACACTAGATAGCTGTTGCCAGCGGCTTTGCTCGCGTGGAAGTTGATTATATACAAATACGAAAATATACATATGTATTTACAGATTAATTTAAAATATTAAGTTACGTTGATGACCATAACTTGACCTCAGATCAAAAATAATGCAAGTCCGATACAAACTTTCACCCCTTTTTCATCCCTTATTAAATAAAATTTCCAATATTCCTGAAACACGTATTTATTTGTTTTACGTCAATAACCGAAATACAAAGTTTTGTTTATGTAACTTTCAAAATGACAGACTTTCATACATATTATCATACATATTATCATCCCCTATTTTGACCCCTTTGGGGTGGAATTTTCTAAAATCCTTTCTTAGTGGGTACCTACATAACAAAATGAATATACAGTCCGAATTTCATGCTTGTAGCCTGATAGTTTGCGCTCGGCGATGATGAATCATCAGTCAGTCAGTCAGTCAGTCAGTCAGTCAATCAATCAGGACATGTTATTTTATAAGTATAGATTTGTACTAAATTAGAAAACTCAACATATCAATTTGACAATAAGTTTTATTTAGTAAACAATAAATGCATAAGAAAAATACAAGTTTTACAATTAGATAGAAACTTCTAGAGTGAGTTAAATTTCTTCACAAGGCAAATAAACTTGAAGGATTACTTGTGGCTACCTGGGCAGTACAGTGGCCAGGCAACAGGCTGTAGAATTTCTAAAAGGAGGGTAATTTGAGAATTAGTTAAAGCAAAATATAGAGCAAGTTTAGAAGATAACATTTATACAGTTTCACTTGGCAGGGTTGAATATTAACAGGGATCCACTAAATTTGTTGGATAATTGGCTGATGAATCCAGCTGATTGATGGCTAAGAACCAGGCGTCTTTAAGGTATTATGGCTGGACACATTCCCTTACGGTACTGCAAGTGCATTCAATAGTACATTAATATCCTTTACAACTAATACAAAAATTAGCAGCCTATTTACAGGCCAAAACAAAATAGTATTATTTGCGCGGACCCCACTATGACACTAGGGCAATTTCCACGGGTTGCTCACCCAAGCTAATACTTTGCATGGACAATGACCGCATAACCAAATCTCTATCATTAACAACTGAACTGCGTAAGGCAAAAGAAAGAAATAGACTTCCTGGGGGTAACCATCAATAACAAAGAACTGATGCTCATGACGTTCAGGGTGTCATGAATAATTTTAACTTCAAGATTTATCGGAACTTGTGAGTTAGTGTAAATTAGTAACACTAAAAACTTCACATCTTTCTAAGCCGGAGGCTTTAACGTTAGGACAGTGTCCAAACACACAATAATGCACTCAGCAATTGACTTAAAGAGTCATTAAAATCTGACTTGTCCATCAGACTATAAAGGCGTAATATAACCAAAGTACTTCTTCCATATTGAAGTTAACTATTCCTGAACATGACACAAGATTCCGAAAACATATTCTTTGTCTAAAAAGAAGGACTTCTGAATAACTATTTACATTACGTTAAACCATTTTGGAAATAAAGTTTCTCCTAACTCAGTAACTAAATCCTAGGGACTAAATGACGACGGCTGGATACCAATACCCTAGCTACGGCGTCCTCGTAATCACCGCGTTGAATGGGACGATTCATCCTTCTTGAATGCCGCTATGGAGGCGATTCTGACGACCCAGACGATGGAGGCGAGTCTGACGACCCAATTTCCATGTCCCGTCTTGGTTGTTCACCGGCAGAGGTTCTTTGTTGACCTTGGCTGTGTAGAACCGCTCTCCAGTGTTGAACCCGCGGCGCGTCCCATATATACTCACAACCAGACATGAACAGGGAGAAGAAAAAAGGGGGAATGAATTGAGAAGCATACTTAACAATAATGAAGGATAAACGAGGAGAGGACAAGAGAAGAGACAAAAAAGGCGAGCTTCTTCTGCCGGCCACCAGAGTCGCAGTTGCGCAAGAACTCCAAGCGCCGATTTCCATTTTCAGTCTATCTCCTCAATTGAACTGGCGAGTCTTGTGCCACGTGGATCCGCCAATATACAAAATCCTGTGTTTTAGAAGTGAGTTAATGATATCTGCAGACATCTGGCCGTGGTGAGTTTATACACACATATCTTATATCAAAATGTGTCTGTATTAATTTAGTTATTTAATTTCCACAGTTATTTTTATGCAAAGAAATAATATAGATTTATATTTTCCACCTTCTTTGAGGACCGCATGGCCGGCTGTAAGTTTCTTCATATGACCCCATCTTATAACAAAGGGTATGCATTCACATATCTTATTCATAACTATAATAATATTAGTCCTCTTCTTTTATATTTTAGAACAGCAATTATCAAAATACAATTATTTTTTGACTAACCACGTGTTTGAACGTAGGGCAATACGTAGTTTAAGTATACGGGAGAGTATAAACTTATTTTATATTCAATATCTTGATATGATTCCAATGTTGCACCCAATTACAGAAATAGTGAACTTATTTACTTGTAGGTGTTCAATCAATCTGATTGACACGCTACAAAATTATCTAAGGTTAGTATTTTGCAGTCTTTTTATTTGACAATATTGAAGTTGGGATCCTTTAAATAGTTTATACGCATGTGTATTAATTACGCTAGTGAGTTAGGGATGAATAAAGTTGAATTTAGTGGAAGCGTATCCGCATTTGTGTGGAAGGAGAGTAAAAAACCATTTAGGAAAAAACCACTCTTAGTAAACCAGAACGGGATTTGAAACCCGATCTCTTTATCATCGGCAGTCTAGACTAACATGAGAGTGACGTCTTAGACCACACGGCCACCGAAGCTGGTTAAAAATAATTATTTTTCAACGTTGTATTTTTTGATAGGACTATAATAAAACACGTTTACTAGTCACAGCGCTACTGTTCTTTAAAGCAGTATAGAAAAAACCACTATAAGATACGTTGCGACTTTTGATTTGAGATTTATTATTTACTTAATCTACGCGCTATCTATGGGGCAAGGCAGACTCTAAAATAAAAAAATAGACTTTTACTGAAGAAACTCTAAATTAATATCAACTATTTTGGTATTTTAAAACCAAAATACGTTTTTGGTTCTATTTTCGCAGCAGTTCTAGGGAACCAATGAAGCCTCATTAAGGGCCCTGACACACCAAATGAGAACCACTGTTTTAAGAATGACCCTTCCAGAAAAGGTTTAGTTCAATATTAGGTGGGAACATTGAGAGCTCGAGATAGGTTAGTACTTTTATAGAGGTTTTTTTATAGCAAAAAAACTTTTCTGATCAAACTAAATCAAATATTGCTTCAGGAGAAATATTTGGTTTAGTTTTATAAACATATTAATCTAAAAAGTTCTATAATATATGTCATTACTTGACATATTGGAGTATGACCAGAAATATTTAAATGAAGAAAGTCTTGTTCAAATCTCACGATGCCCGTGACAAATATTCAAGAACTGTCTAGATTAATATACTAAGAACCTAAGCTACATGTCTCTACTGAAGAAATATTTTATTTAATTGAACCAAAAAAGTGTTTTGCCACAACAAATTAAAAAAATACGGACTTTTAGCAAACTTTCCCTTTCGTTCCACATTAAGGCGGCCACCTTGGTCAGCGAGAAAGTATCAATCGTTGTCAAACCACCCTGCTTAAAGTACAATCGTCTGTGTCGTTTTATGTAATTATTTTCCATCTTGTCCAAGCTTTTACACCCGTTCACCCTTCACCTTTGTAACGTTGGTAAGAAAAATGGCAAGAGAAAACTACGAAACTTCTTACCTCAAGTTAAAGAGCAAAGCTCGCTGCTAGTTCTCAAATATCTTTAATGTTCTGTTGTGAGTCTTTATAAAAAAAATACTATATTTGTTATAGAAGGTTAAATATCGAGAGATCCCTTTTCATCAAGCCTAATTTCATAACTTCACACATTTTATTCTACTATAGGGATGTTAATTAAAAAGAGCCCTATTAAAATCTTTCGACTTTATTTTGGCGTGAATCGTATTTTGAAATAACGCATGGAAGAATTTAAAATTGTGATAGAGTTGGGCGTTTGTGCAGCATTCTCACGCTTACCAAAGCGGCCCCCTTAAAGAATAAGAATTTTCTCTTTATATAGAAACAGATTTGGAAACGATATCGACTTTATTGGAATACACATCAGCTCCCCCTCCGTGTTTAGTTGAGGATTCAGTCGCCAGATGTCAGGTGAGGTCTGCGGCACGGGGTTATAAAGGTTTTTGACTACAAAGTGATGCGATACTTGAATTGTATTTCTATCTCTCTCACACCAAGTATGTTGATCAGGTTCGTGTGCTGACAGACACAGAGATACCGCAGTCATATCGGATACCCTCCCAAATTGATCCCCTATTTTAAAAGAACAACCACCTAAATCTAATAAATAGTAAAAAAAAAAGTGTTTAAATTCAGAACATGATTGTCGTTCTCGAAATATTTATACAATTGTTTTCATACATATGCTTTAATGCTAGTAAAATGTATTTTATTAAAATAAAGCACCTTTAGGGGACAACAGCAGTACAATACCATTTTATGAAACTGTCCTTTTTTTTTTAAACGACCTTCATTACAATGAATGGATTCTTGTTTGTCGTTTGTCCATTTACATACCCGAGGTGGTGGATTATTATTATTATTAGCACCACGTCTTACTACCCATTCAGGATATACGCACTTACGCTAATGTGTAATGGTAGGGTGATTGTGAGATGAAATGGAGACCTACAGTTAAACGTGATATCCGAACCACGGTGGAGGCCTGGCATTCCCACATTCACAACTGTGATTAATACACGTCTTGTCAGAGGTGAAGGAAGGGTTTGGTAATCAGATAAATTTGTGCTGGGACCGAGGATTGAACCCAGACCCCAGCACAGGAGTCAGACACCTTACCCTTAGACCACCAGGTCACCCCGAGGTGGTGGAAATGTGCTTCATATGACATCAGCCATTTGTTCAGGACATCAGAATTTGTATTCAACATGTCGATTAACCGCCTGGAAAATTATAATCGCGGGATTTTCTCGGTGTTTTTCCACTTTTCTGCCTAGGGCATTTGATCTAACAGCTTCCATACTCGTACATGGGGATATTTGAAGTATAACACATAAACACAACAAATTACCTCATGAGATTAATTTAGCATTTACCTAAAGAGAGGAAAACTAATTCCACAGAGAAATATGTTGGGGTCCCGTTGTCAATTGAGCTAAGTAGCTTTCGACCAACCAACCATCAGATGTCAATTTATATAAAGGAGGATTCACTTTTGTTGAATTATATATTTGAGTTGAATAGAAGTAAAAGTAAGTTCTGAAAATTGAAGGATAACATCTGGACACGGGAATCGAACCCGGGACCTTTAGATTAGTATGCCAATGCTCTTACCACTGAGCTATCCAGGATTCGTCCCGTCCCATGGTCATTCTTCACTCATATTTTAAGGCAGAGTTTATGATGAACGTACGGAAATCGTCGGCTACAAATGTGTGATTTTGTATTAAGATAACTAGCTATCAGATAAGGCAGCCATCTTTGACTCGGTAGTTGGCTTATTGCTGCCTGGATAGCTCAGTGGTTAGAGCATTGGCGTACTAACCCAAAGGTCCTGGGCTCGATTCCCGTGTCCAGGTATCATTTTTCAATTTTAAAAATATGATATCTAGATGTAATAATCCTCCCTAAAAGCATAAATAATTGATTTGGATATTTGTTTCTAAAAGTAAGGAGATAAATATATAGGTTAATATTGGAATGAGGGGGTTGTGAGAAAAAGCCAGTGTTTCTACAGTTTTTATGGCAAACAATTTTATTTTTTGATAAAATAAATCAAATATTGTTCCAGTAGAAACATAATTATAATTTTCTTCACATGGTGACCTCAAATTTCTTGAATATCTGTCAAAGATGTCATGGAATTTAATGACAACTTTTTCTCTTGATTTAAAAGTTTGTTAGATAATGCCACTATGCTCATGACAGATATTCAACAACTGTTGATATTGGCATGTGAATAAAATTAAACTCTGTTTGTAGTGGAGGAATATTTTATCTATTCTAGCCAGAAAAAAAAAATGTTTCCATAAAAACTGCTAAAAAATTCTGGCCTTTTCACGCGTCTCCTTCCATCCCACCTTAAGTCTCTTTTTCTTGCCTAATAAATGTGAAGTAGAAATGGAGAGGTAGACAGATGAAATCGCACCCCCCCCCCTGCTCACCCCTCTAATACAATCAGTGTGTCCCTCTGTGTTGTGTGGATGTGTCGGTGTTAGCCCTGAAGTGGGAGACGGATGACAGGCAAGCGGGTTATTAAGTGCGTGGGGATACTAGACGACATGTGTGATGGATGACACGTGCTACAGCAGCGATGAATGGTTGGAAAGAGGGAGAGGAGATAATGTTGTGAGAGGGTGGCTGGCTACTGAGCAGTGCTACACCGCTCACACGGGACAAAGACACCGGCGTTGGACCACCTCCGTTCAATTAAATACACACTCGATCAAATCAAATTAAATCATATGACATCCGAAAATATTTGGAAATAAAAGCCATAGTTGAGACATGCTCATAATCAAGGCCCGGATTTTGATGACCTAAAATTTGTTCACCTATAAAATTATCTAGAAATTCTAAAAAAATTACTCCAAATTGTTTTAAATTATCTAAAAATTAGAACACAAACTTGTCATGAATAAACACAACTAAATCAAACACGCACTTTACAAAATTCAACTAACTATCGTATTAATTTACAAAGATTTTCTTCGGAAGTAATAGTAACCCCATGTGGGGAATGCCAGGTCTCCACCGTGGTTCGGATCCACGTTAAACTGTAGGTCCTTCATTTCATCTCACAATCACCCTATCGTTACACATTAGCGTAAGTGCGTATAACCCGAACGGGTAGTAAGACGTGGTGCTAATAATAATAATAATAATAATAAAATAATAATAATAAAATATAACCCCCTCTTAATGCAACCCTCTTCAGCTTAATCGCAGTATCTCACCAGGAATGTGCATTTTACAACAAAACAAGCAAAGAATATACAAAGTTCATTCTCTACATTAGCTTCTCACACAAACAGTAGATAGGCCTATGTGTTGAGAAAATGTGTTAGGCTATTTATGTATTTATAAAATATAGATAGTATTTAAAAAATTCTTACTCAACATAAATGCCTGCAAATTACTCAAAAATGTCTAAAAATCCCTCAAACATGTCGCAAAAAAAAAATGACCTGAAATTCCAAAAGAACAAAAAGTGTCCAATAATGACCAATACAATATACATTTATGCAACCAGGGGATTATGACCAGAGTTTATATAACTATGAGCAATACCATTGATTTACCAATAACAAGATAACATGTTATCAAAACCTTTATGTCCTGCTAATAGCCATTTAAGGAGATATTTGCTTCAGATTATTTCCAACCAACTCTGAGGATCAATTGCACAAAATGTCAGCTTGATTATTCAATCATCGGACTGCCAATCAGCTTGATCATAGATCAAGAAAAGTTTGGTTCCCGAAACTTAGGCGGGAAAAAATATTTCTCGGGATTTTTTTGGGAGAAAATATAAAAAAAAAACAAGTAAGTATCAATGTCATGTTTGTATTTAATTTTCATTAAAAACATTATTAATATATTATATTTAGTTAATTAGACGGATACTCGAAACTTTGTAGTCACTTTTATTTTATAACTATCTTATAACAAAACTGAGTGCCATTAAGTAACTTAACTATGCTTCACATAATTGATTGTAATATGTATACCTGAGTAGATTTAAGGCAGGAAAATTTATAAGTTTAGCGCAAAATAATGATAAACGTGGATTTTTAATATAAAATTATGCACCATAAATACACGTCTATTGGAATAATATCAATTTGCTTTTGTATTGATATTGTGTGTTTCATCAACATGATGATCGGAGAATAAAACAGTTGATGAGAGAACTGTCTGGTCAGCTTCACCAAAGATTTGATAGACAACCACGTCCTAACTGTTAATTGTGTAACTGAAAATTAGGTTTGAGACACTGATTGGAGATCAACTTACCCTTTATGTCTGATTAAGGCCCTGATTTTTTTCTGGCGACCAGGCCTGAGTGCTTGGTTCGAATCACCGGGAGGGAAAGATTTGTGTCGTAGTTCATGATGAAGGTTAACACCACCACTTTTTCTTTCCCACAGTTGGGGAGGGAAAGGGGAAACTATTAGGAAAAATACCCTCACTATACTAAGCCAGGATTCTAACCTTTGACCTTCCTATTCCATTTAAACCAGACTAGACGAGTCTAACGTATAGTCCGCGTGCCCACCTAAGCGGACCTCAACTTGTGTTTATTAACTTTAAAGGGTGACCTGGTGGTCTAGGGGTAAGGTATCGGACTTCTGTGCTGGGGTCCGGGGTTCAATTCTTGTTCCCGGCACAGATATATCTGATTTTCAAACCCTTCCTTCACCTCTGACAAGACATCTTGTGAATGTGGGGAGTGCCAGGCCTCCATCGTGGTTCGGATCCCACGTTAAACTGTAGGTCCTCCATTTCATCTCAATCTCACAATCACCCTACCATTACACATTAGCGTAAGTGCGTATAACCCGAACGGGTAGTAAGATGTGGTGCTAATAATAATAATAATAATAATAATAATAATAATATTTAACTTTAAAAAAACATAATAATTTAGAAAATAAAAATTGAATTAATTCCGATTTTATACTCTTAAAAAAACTGAAGTATTTTCTGTTATTTACTGTGGGTCTACAATTGCACCAGAAAACTGGTGTCAATTATGGTTTTGTGTGTTAAGTGGTGTCCACAGGTCTTTTTATCTAAGAGTATCAAGGAAATTTATGTTCGAATCCTATTTGAGGCCTTAAAAGTAGATTTTAGCTGGCTTTGGACGAGTAGATCTGATAATTATTATTATGTATAGATAATGAATTCTAGAAAATGTTTTTTATTATTATTATACACGTCTCTAGGCCAGGGTTTTACAGTATTTGCAACCTGATTGCCATGATAAAAACGCTTCTACCAGGACGACAGCACGCAAATTCTTGTTGTAGGTGACTATACAAGGCGACAAGTGCGCGACTTTGGATCGCGGCTACAAAGACACTCATTTGTATTTTATACATACGTGGCCAAATTAGATGATTATGTCGCCTAACCTTGCATCTGTCGCCCGACCTTGCCCGATCATTGTGGATTGTCACTAAATTACTCTGTAGGTTGGGCCTTTTCTCAAATATGTCTCTGTTAATGATGAAATAAGTGACACTTATTCCTAATCTTGATTAGAGAAATCCAACGAATTTGCTGATATGATGAGAAGCATAGATTCCGAAAATGTGATTACCTATAAACCAAAACTCTTTCTTGAGGATTGTTATGATAACTGGTATTTAATAAAAACAAACAAATTGTATTCAATAATTTACAGTAAACAGAACATTTTTTTTTATTTAATAACATTTGAGTAAATGTTCATTCAAGTATAACAACAATTCTTCTAGTCCTTGGGGATTTTTTCTACAACGCTACCAGTTCGGATTAAAAGTATAATATATATATATCAATTATTAATTAACTACACTAATGGGGTACGAATTAAGGTAGACTTTAGAGAAAACGTACATGCATTTGAGTGGGGGTACAAAATGAGCTGGTCATTTGGATTATAGACTAGTTTCATAGTCAAACTTAGTACAACTCAAGTGAAGTGGTATTAAATTACAAAACGACACCTTACCTAGATCATAATGGAATGGGCCAGTTGCAAATGAAAAGCTGACCCATTCTATTCGAGCTTAGTTGGGTGTTATCTTATATTTGTACCGCACTTGGGGGGACTAAGTTTGACTATGAACCCGGCCATATGTGCCCACCGATTTGTGACATCGCTCCACAAATTTGGCGAACTACTTTGTAAAGTATTCTGAAACAAAACTGCATAGCCTATCTCGTCAAAAGAAGAACTTGAAATCCAGAAGTTCCCATTAAAACTCTCTGAGGGATTTTGAATTGTCAGCATTTTAAATAATGTGTGAAAAAGTTGATTATCAATAGGAAGATGTACAGAATACTTAAGTGATCTTATTTATTATTGTAACATAAGTTATCACAAAATGAACACTGGAAGGCATACATTGATCACTGAAGCCATTACAGAACTGATCATAGAGAAAAACGGCCACGAGGTCGCGCAAGTATAACACATAACTTTTGTACGGAGACGGTCATAAAAAAAAAAGCATCGCGTCTTACTACCTATCCGGGTTATAGGGTTACGTTATAACTACACTAATGGGTTAGGGATTAGGAAGGGTTAATTTAAAGAATATGCACCCATATTTGCATGGAGGGAGAATGGAAAACCATTTAAGAAAAACCTCCCTCATTACACCCGACTGGGATCGAGCCCCAAGCTCCCGACCCTCGGCAGTCTAGTCCAACACGAGAGTGGCGCGTTAGAACACGTGATCAACAAAGCAGGTGTTATTTGTTAAGGCGTAGGCTACCTGTCGCAAGTATGGCCGTGCCTTAATAGGAAGTCCTATCGTTAATAGTTATGGTAATAAGTTAGTTTGTAGGTCATGTGGTTAAACAACCCTGTATTTTAATCGAACCCGTTAAATATCACAATAAAAAACTATTGGTAAGTATTTATGGCTTAATTATACTCATTATTAAAGCTTATATTTGAAAGTAACTTTAAAAAAATCGGTGCTAACAAGAATAGTGCTCAACAGCCTTAATAGATTTGCCAACAGACTGAAAAGTAATCTTTCTGAAAAGAATCACGCCAGTTGCGCAGTTTTCTTTGTGCTGGTGTTCCAATACACCTTCCTCTTTGTTCAACTCTCGCTAAATATTTCTTATCGCACCTTTGCTTCGTTCTATATTTCATCGCAACCGCTTGTTTGTCTTACCATCAGCTCTTTGGAAACAGAGCGCGGCAACTCGTAGTCCTGAGGTGAGGCGCTCTTGCGTATTAAAGAGATTCGTTTTGAAGGCTCGTGTCTTTTGAAAGAACACCTTAAGTGTAGAGGTAGAGATAAATCGTTTTGCTGTAAAGTTGATGATTTGTTAGTTTATCTTCCGCTACTGGAGATTCATCATTTCTTACCCCATTACTCATTACACAATCCGCCTCAATGTATCTTCCTTGATACATTCTCACAGAAGTTTTTTTAATGGGAAGAGGGTTGAAAGGGGGTATGGGGAGGGAATAGTATGAAATATGAATTTAAAAAGGTAGAGTTCAGCTTTGTTGCTTCAGTATTATATATATATAGTGTATACGAGTACCCACAATTCTCCCTCAGAAAGATTCCTTATAACAAAGCAAGCCGAAAATTCAACTTGAACGCAAATCATCTAAGCCTGTATTCACTAAAGAATGCAAATCTGATCTAGTGGAAGTATATAAATGATCTAATTTTATTCCTAAGATGCTCCCCAAGATACGCCTTATTTATTTAAAAACTTTTCTGTATTCACTAAAAACTGAGTAGTTACAGTGATGTCATCGCAAGCGTCATCATTATTTTGCACTTTATCTAAGCAATCTTTGTAAATAATTTACTCCGTAGTCAGAGTTACTTTATTTTAAATTTTTACTGCAAATGACAGAAAACATTACTATTATTTAACCTATATCTAATAAGCCAGCAATTAAATTAAAGTAGGTCTATCACTGTGTGATTTTCAAACAAGAATATGCCCCTATTATTATTAATTATAAATTAATAATCTATGTTATTAATTATAAATTAATAATCTATAGTATTATGCTAAAACTTTCGTTGCACTTTTAAAATATGTATAAACACATTAAAAACTGTTTTGAAAATATACTGGAAACGTCATATCTAGTGAAAAGGCCTCTTTCAAAATTGAGGAATAATATAAATGTAAAATTTAGCAAAGTGTGTGTATATTTTTCTATTTCCTACAATATGTTGATAACTGATTGGAATACAGTTAACTATGCCCCGATTTTCCTAAGAATGGACGTATCTGACAGCTAGAAAGGTTACTAGGTCTACTTACCTATATTCGTAATTCAAGTCATTTTCTAAAGCTGCCAATTTTGATAAACATTATCAATATCTCTATAAAGAAATAGTAAAATGCTATCAATGTTGACAACAAAAGATATGTTTGTATTTTATAATAGGTGCTTCAAATGTTAATTGATAATAAAATCAAGGTATAAGTATAGTTTGAGGCAATACAATATTATATAAACATTCAAACAACATTTAAATGACATTATTTACAAGTTGTGCCTGATTTTGAGTGAATAATTTATGTGAATACGGGCTAGGAACGTCTTTCAAAGTTTCGCCGGTGCCTTTATTTGATATCTTTTGTGAATCTAGACCATATTGTTTAGTTTGCGAGATAGATGACACCGTCAAATTGGACAACACGAGCTGCGCACGATGTTGTTGCAAAGAAACAGCGATGTGTACTCAGTCTGCCACGGATGTTAATGATATCTTAAAAATGAAATGGACGTTTCTTGTACAGCCATCGATGCCGGCATGTTCGTTGAGCTCACATTGATATAATCCTATATTATATCTTTGTGTTTCCTACTAGTATTGTTTTAGTTATTTTAAGTTCAAGTGTATGTTGAATACAGTCCCACCGCGGGAGGGGACTATGTACAGATAAACTTCGACCAACCCGTCCCCAGTAATTCAATATATTGGGAGACAGACTTCATCCGCTTCGGTGGCGTAGTTGGCTAACGCGCGCTCGAATGCTGAGGACGGGGAGATCGAGGTTCGAATCTCGATCGGGTGAACTGGGGTGGTTTTTACTAAATGGCTTTCCACTCTCCCTCCACGCAAATGTGGGTTCACTTCCTCTAATTAAACCTTCCAAATTACTAATCCATTAGCGTAGTTAGTACTTGAAGCGGGTAGTAAGACGCGGTGCTAAATAATAATAATAATAATATTATTATTATCATTATTATTATTATTATTATTATAGTGGGGTTGTAGGAAATGAGAGCTAAGGCCAATTTTATTGCAGTTTTTATAGCAAAATATTTTTTGGTCAAAAGAAATCAAATATTTCCCCAGTAGAAACACAGGGTTTAATTTTCTTCACATGGTGATATCAACAGTTGTTGAATATTTGTCAAGAGTGTCCTGGAATTTAATTACTTCTTTTTCTTTTCGTTTAAAAAGTTGTTTAGCTAATGCCACAAAGCTCATGACAGATATTCAACAACTGTTGATATGACCATGTGAAGAAAATTAAATTCTAATATGTTAATAACACAACAAAACCGTTACCTTGCGTTCTCCACATTCCCCCTTTACGGTGCTTATAGACAAGCAACAAAACATTATTAAGTAACATCATCATGTATCCAATCTGGATGACACTCCGTATTTGCGTGACATCGTAACATCGGCCATCTCGTCAGTTCTCGGTCTTTTTGCACCGCCTCAGAGACATGCTATGCATTCAAGATAACTCCGCTTGTTTGCATGTCTGAGCAGTAGTGAGTAAATTCACCGAATAGTGTCTAAAGGTACAGTCAAAAGTCTGTTGTTGTTGTTATTATTATTATTATTATTATTGTTAGCACCGCGTCTTACTACCCGTTCGGGTTGTACGCACTTACGCTAATGTGTAATGTTTGGTTGATTGCGAGATGAACGTGGAATCCGAACCACGGTGGAGGCCTGGCACTCCTCACATTCACAAGTTATGATTAATACCAGTTGTTATTGCTGTTAAGTATTGACACATGCGAAATGATGGGACGGCATGATTTGTCACGTGTGTGATGCGCGGTGATGTTCAGAGACACCACCACCACGTACGTCATCATACCGTATATTCGGGCCGCGTACTAGAAAACTTGTAAGCGACGGTGTTCCGTTACAGTGATGTGGTGGGCTGGAGATGTCGGGCGTCTGGTCCGACCACCGATCCGTCGGAAGTCTGCTCTCAGTAGGCCTACAGAATATTGATCGGGGATAGTAACGTAAAGCATGCAGCCAAAAAAGGAATGATAAATTAGGTTAAGTTAACAATAAGTTTATTTTATTTTGTAATTGTAATGGTTAAGAAGTAATTATTATGTATTCTTAGGTTAAATTAGTTATAAGTCCATAGGTGATTGTATAACAGATAGTGGGCGAAGCGATTATTAGGATGGGTATAAATAAGAAGGATAAATAGGACAAACTTAGGCTAGGTGTTTTTTCCAACTATTATTGTATGTAAATAAAATTGAAGTGGCTAAAAGATGAGAACTAAAGTAAATAAGAAGTTTAGGTCCGAGCTGAATATTAGGAATTGGGACAGATAGGCTATGTAAAAAAAAGCATGGCTATACGCACTTTTAGACCTGTGCAGTGTGGGAAAAGACGTGATAAATGGACAGTGTTTTTCCATTTTTTATAGCAAAACATTTTTTTAGCCAAATAAATAAATACAGTAGAAACATAAAGTTTAATTTTTTTTAACATGGATATATCAACATTAGTTGAATATCTGTCATGGGCATAGCGCAATTAGATGAGAAACTTTTTAAATGAAAATAAAGAGTTTTCATTAAATTCCAGGACACCTTTGACAGATATTCAAAAAACGTTATTACCATGGGAAGAAACTAAACTCAAATTTTCTAATTGAGAATTATTTAATTTATTTTGCTATAAAAACTACAACACCTACCCCCCTTACCCCCCGTTAAAGGAAGATATAAACGTAGGCCTACTTTAAAGATTACTTCCAAAAGAGTTAGTAATTAGCATTCTTAGTTTAGTTTGCTAATTTCGAGCTTCCAGAGTACATAAAAACTTTTAATAACCTACAAACAAGAGTTTGAATAGCACAATTGAACTAAGCCTATTTCATTATTTTAATGTCCGCAATATTACTAATCTACAATGGTACATCTGTAAATTCTTGTGGGAAAATTTCACAGTGAAAGAAGCCCTAATTACATCCTATAGGTAATTAAGGTAAGAAGTAATTTGAAAATGATTACTCAGTACTATACAGTATTTAACCTATACGAAGGTACTACTTTTCTGAATAGTCGTAGGAAATAACAATTAAATACAACGAAAGTTACAACCAGAATAATGTAATTGTTGAGCACCATCTAAGAGTGCAGAAAATATATTGTAATTAAACACAAAGGGAAAGGATGGACAATGTAATGGTCAGTCGAAATGACAGTCAAAATAATCATATATTTCATAATTGTTTCCTCATTATCTCTAAACTTAATTAATAACATACAGTGGTGTAATTATAGAGGGGGTTGACTTATGAACCCACTTCAAGACGCTAGATATAGGCGTTATGTTATTTTATTTATGTTTTTGCTATGCCAAGCGCATTTGGGTTCACTATATTTTTTTAATTTATTGTTTTATTGTGTGAGAAATAAAGGGTTTTCATATCCACGATGATTAATAGTTGTGTTTATGCTCACTACTATATGGGTGGTCAAATTATTAGTTATATATTTTACCACGTTATGTGTACTTTGTAGCGATGAAATTTGGGGAAGCAAACAAAAGATGTAAAAAGCAATCATTCTTTGATATATAACACGATCAGTAGCCATCAGATTATATTTTCAATGACTTTAAAATGTGACATTTTGATAAATATTCAATTCCTAAGCTAATAATATTTTTGAGCTAAACATCATCACCCTTTCAGAATCCTTTAGAAACACCGCTTTCAACGGGACATGCCAACTTTTGCCACCGTCGCTATTTTTGTATCGTCTACCCAAACTACTCTATTTTGAAGATATCGTGATTAGATTAGAAGGAAATTGGTGGATATTTGTGTCTCCCATTTTATGTTTTTGGGGAGCTTTTGAAATATAAGCCTCATTTATTTCCCATTGTAACTGCTTCGTACCCGCCTCGGTGGCCTAGTTGGCTAACGCGCTAGACGTGTTGAGCTCGACTGCTGAGGACGGGGAGATCGAGGTTCGAATCTCGGTCAGGTGAACTGCGGGTGGTTTTTCCTAAATGGTTTTCCACTCTACCTCCACGCAAATGCGGGTTCACTTCCTCTAATTAAACCTTCCCAATTCCTAATCCATTAGCGTAATTAGTACTTAAAGCGTATAACCCGGACGGGTAGTAAGACGCGGTGCTAAATATTATTATTATTATTTATTATATTTTTATTATATTACTGCTTCGGTGGCCACGGGGTCTAACGCGCTACCCTCACAGTAAAATAGACTGCCAATGACGGGGAGATCGAAGTTTTAATCTTGAAACTGTCAATGTAGAATAGCAAACCAAACTAAAGATCAAAGAGTTTTTCTTAACAAAATAAAATCTATTGCAAAGTAAATAGTTTTGATATTAGCTTTGTTGGGTAGCAGTATGGAGGCTGTTGCAAGAAAGGCAGACATTTTACTAGAGGCTAGTAAGGAAATGGGTTTAGAAGTAAACGCTGAAAAGACTAAATAAATTATAACACAGAGAACACAGATTGGCGACTATAGTTTAGAAATTACTGCCAACAACATATCATTTGACATGGTTAATAAGTTTAAATATTAAGGGGCAATTTTAACTAGTAATAACTATAACCTATTAGAGTGGAAATTGGGAAAAGAGTAGTCAGAAAATGCATAATATCACTCGATCAGTGAATTGTTGTCAGCTAGACTGCTTTCAAAGAATGTAAAACTCAAAATATACAAAACAATAATTTTACCGATTTTTCAAGTTGCTTAGAAATATATTTGATCCAAAAAGAGATGTGGATACTGAGGAGTGTAGGAAACTACATAATGATACGATACATACCCTGTACTCATCACAAGACATTGTTAGGATAGTAAAATCTCGTAGATAACGGTGGGTAGGACACGCAGCGCGAATGGGAGAATCTAGAACTGTGTCCAGGTTACCGACTGGCAAACCCAATAAGAAGACCTAGACGCAGATGGTAGGATAACATTAGGATATACCTGAAAGTGTAATGAGGTGGACTGGATAGAACAAGCTCAGGATAAGAATCGGGGCCGTACTTTTATAAGTGCGGCAATGAGATTTAGAGCTCCTAGTGCCAGAGGGTGGGTAAATAGTTTTGAAAGTGGTCAAGTTGGGCCAGAGATGTTCTACTAAACTACTAGTGCATAGAAACATCTCCATGCTTTAGTTGCATTTTAAAGGGCATAATGCATCCCGTTCCTCAATGTAATTAAACTTAAATTAGCTAATGCGTCATAATACTATGTTGTCGCAAACCTTGTCTAGCCATGAGCTGGGATTATTAGGTTAACCTTTTTTTTTCTCGACACTCTTAGCTCAGTCCTACATTTCGACATATTTATTTTTATTTACATAGCATACAGGATATTAATAAATATAGAATACTAACGTTGGTTAAAACCTAGCTAGCTAGAGAATTATGGGAGTATTATAGAGCGAGGATTAATATAGTAGTTCAAGTGGACTGTTAGTGAAGTTTAATTGTCGATCTCTTGCTCGTCGTTAGGTTGGGGATAGATTAGCGTTCCGAAAACTGCGACAGAAACGCTATGGGCATAAAGCAAACACGGCTGCCCGCTAGGAGGTGTCACGCTGGTGTATCAAACCCAGATACCTTGGCCTCTAAGAACATAAGGAAAATGTTGACTATGGGGGAAGATGATCCACTGCTCACCCTTGCTGTATCAATCCATCTGAAATCTAAGAAGTTCGGAAACATGGTGTGCACACTATAAACAGCTTCAGGCTCTTCTTTGGATAGTTTAATACTTTGTCCATCAAACTATTTGAATATCCAGCCAGAAATTTCGAGTATTACAGAATGATAGCAGGGAGCTTTGCTGTGTTTCAACGTTTATTTACATCCATTATGTTTCCAGCCTATGGTCTCGGTCAGTTTAAAAAAAAATTCTAGTCGTATATATTTCCATTACCTGATTACTAGGCCTGTCATAGCTGCATAAGCCTTATAGTATATTTTAAGACTAGTACAGGCTCAACATCCATTCTCTGGGCATCAAGGTACGGAGTAATAGAAGGTAAACCCATATTTTCATCGATGATAATTTCTCAGCCATACTGGGAATCAAACCCAGGGCCCTTAGCTCAGTAGACAGACACACCAATGACAGAGCTAAGGTGTCGGACTGTGTGTTTCAACGTAAAAGGGGATATTGAGAAGAAGTATTGGAAAACAATATCAGCCACCTCCATCCACAGTTTTCCCTTGACATCCCTGTTTGCATAGTTGGTGTGTTTTAAATTCCACAGTGCATCTCTATGATGCACTTCGTGTCTAAACAATTATGTGTCAAACATGAGCGTGGTCAACGTGTACACGGCTCAAAACTGAAAAGAGACTGTTACACAAACACTAGTTTGACGGTGAACGGCTGAATAGATGAGAGGCTGTCGCAGTGGACGAGGAACTCAAAAATCTGCATTTAAACAACCGTTGCAGTGCTCAGGGCGCTATTATTAACCCTCTCATGTGAAAAAATGCAATATACTAGAGCAGGGGTCCCCAATTATTTTTGGTGGAGGTCTGTTTTAAAAACTCGAAATACTTTCGCGGTCCGGCAAAACTTTAACAATGACTCAATTTCAAGCCCCATATTAATTAAAAAATGTGATTTTCTTTCCTTTTAGTTATTTTACATATTTATTATTTTGAAAAACATGGTGAAGTTGTAGTAAGGAAGCAGATATAATTGTGATTATAGAATTCAATATAAATCAATACTTGAAAAAGATATTAAATATTTAGTAGTGAAATATAAACAAGTCTATTAGATATGTCAGTATGACTTAGTAAAAGTGAATGTTGTATAAGGCTAGATAAAACATTGAATAAAAACCATTAAAATGTGAGTCAGGTTACACACACAATATTAAAATAATATCATATTAAAATTAATTAACATAAATTCATATAATGGATTATCGTTGACTAGACTATTTATTATTGTTGACCTTCCAAGTCTTCTACCTGTCCACCACCGAAATAAAAAAAAGCATCATTTCTTCTGTCCATCGCTATCTCGTTAAGGTCCTTAAAACTTTATCTGCGGTCCGGACAGCGGTCCGCCATTTGGTGACCACTGCACTAGAGCAACCTTGTCGCAGCGTTTAAAAAGGGCTAGTCCCCGGCTTCGGTGAGTGAGACATTATCAATCAATGGTTTTTGTCATTTTCTTGAACTACTTCTCTAATCTGTCTAAGCTTATATATACTCCTTTTCTCCCTTCACCTACAACCACCCTTTGCCATATAAATAAAAATAGGAGAAATAAAACCATAAACTTATTATTGCAGAATAAAGAGGAAAGCTTGCTGCTAGTTCTCAGTTATCTTAAAATATCCTGGTGTTAGCTTATCAAAAAATTACTGTATTTTTATAAGTAGGCTAAATCTAGATCCCCTTTTCATCAAGCCTATTCTCATAGCTCCACATAATATATGCTTAAAAATTTGTTGAAAATAAGCTAACGTTACATTTTCCCACATTTTTTTTTCTAGCAATAAAACTCAAAATATGGGGTTGTTAAGGAAAAAGAGCCCTGTTGGTATCTCTCGACTTTATTTTAAAGTGAACCTATTTTGAAATAAAGCTTTGTATAATTAAATATTGGATTAAGAGCTGGACGTCTGCGGGAAAATTTCTTCCTCACCGTGCAAATTCCGCCACTAAAACTACACAAGGTTTACTTTCTTGTACACTAGCCCCATGGCTTCTTTGGTGCTTACTGACAGCTCACAGCTGACTTTTGACAGTCAACATTTAGGTGTATACCTAAATTTTGACTGTCAGAAGTGACAGCTGCTAAACACATGTTTTTGCAGATCATATGGCTCAGCGTAGGGATACAGAATTTGGTCTGATAACTTTTCAAAGCCGTCAGCTGTCAGTTGTCAGTCAGCACCAAATAAGCCATGGGGCTATTGTAGACTGTCTTAAAACTACACTAACGCTCACACAACATGTAGGGACAAGTAAAACTGTACCGGATACCACTCAAGCTGTGTAGATTGACTAAAGGGAACGGCGCTTCTCTAAATGTATAAAGCGTTCTAAATTCGTATTTTTAAAAGCGCTCTATTCTACATATTTACTACGCACATTGACTGTGTGTGGTCTATTTATGAATTTACTACTCTAGTTTGCATCATTAGCTAGCTGAATTAACTCCAATTAAATGTAAATTATTTTATTCTAACATTTATGGCGTTTCAAAGTGGCAGATGTTTATTTACAGTTTTTTTTTCTTTTTTTAAAACTAATTGATTAACACTTTGGACATTTAAAAATCTAGTTTTATATAATATGAACAAACATATTTTATTGCGTTGCTAGATAATTGTAAAGGTGTGAATATATTTAGGTATTTTTTTCAAAATGAATGATTGTGAATCTTCAAACATAAAAATTGTTTGGTTTAGGTTATAAAACGATCTCAATTATGTTTTTTTTATAAAGATTATAGTTAAATGGGCAATCTCGGTAAACTGAATAATTAGTATAAAACAAAGCAAAGAATTAAACAAATACTTTTTGTTTATGAACAACTTCTTACTACCCATCCAGCTCTTCAAACATTTAAAATTACGGGTTAGGGATGATGGTAGAATTTAAAGGGATTATACTGAAATTTGCGTGAACCGTAAAGGGAGAGTGGTAAATTATTCAAATTAGAAATTCAGTACATCGAGCTGGGGATTAAATCCAAATACTCCCCACCTCCCCCTCAATGAAAAACAGGCTAGAGAAGCTTGGCGCTAGGTCCACGTACTCATAATTCGAGTTTATTTAAAATGAAAGAAGAAAGAGAGTTTTAATATAGTTAAGATATTGATGGTAGGGAAAAATAAATTGAACAATACGCAAATAAAAGCTAGCGGGAATTTTTAAAACATAAAAGAAAAAGGGGTAAGCCATAAATCAACGTTGATGAAGCTAAAAGGAGAAAACAACGAGAAACTAATTTTGAAATGTAGCTTATTAAAAAAAAACTTAAAGAGAAATACTACCAAACAACATAGTGAAGACAAAACAGAAACGATAAGAAACAAATTCAAAGACGAAAGTCAAACAAAGAAATCCCGAGGTAGAGAGGTAATATGGATAATATCAACATAGTTAGTGACGGCGAAGAGGAAAACAATACGAGAGGGGGAAGGGGAGCAGAAAAAACAAGGCACACATTGAAAATGAACATTCTCGGAGTGGAGTCTAATAATAATAAAAATAAAGGGAAGTGAAGTAGTGGTATTTAAATGGTCTGGTGATTGCTCGCGCTGCCCTCTGTCGGCGCTAGATGGCGTGTTCAACGTGTGTGGTCCCGGAGAGGTTGTATAACCTGGTGGTTGGTTGGTGCGGTGAGTAGAGCTTGTTTTGTCAATGGACCGCTTACTAACACGGCCTGGAGATCTATTACCGCATCAGAGTCGGCCTCCTCACCACCCCCTCTTCAACCCTCTTCAGGTAGAAACCGTGCAAGTCACACGGACTATAGCGAGAGGGACACTGGCAGGTTTGGAAGAGCGGGTAGCACGCTTGTCTTTGACTTAACACCTCGATCCCCGACATCAACACTTGTTACCCTTTCCTCTCGCCTAATTAATACAGTCATGGTCAATAGGCTAGATCGCTGAAGACTGGGAGATCAGGGCTTGAATCCAGATCTGGTGGATGTATTTTCCCAAACGGTTTCACCACTCTCCCTCCACGCAAATGAAGGTTGATTTCATTTAAATTCTATCTGCCTCATCCAAACTATAGTAACGCAATTGAAATACACACTTGTAACCAAAGCGGGCAGTGAGAAGCAGTGGAAATCAACAACAATAATTTAAATAACACTTAAAACGTTGCATGTCAAATGGGACCTTATGATTAAAGGTAATTATTTTAAGTCAAAGCGCCTCCGTTGGTTAGGGAGGTGGTGCTAAGAAACGCCACTGTCGAAAAATAAGCCCACAGTGCACCTGATTGATCGTAAAAACTCATCCCTTCGGAACAGTAGAGCAGGCTCAACCCTAACACTGTTAGTGCATCTGGAAGATGATATTTTACCAACTGTGGTTTTACGTCATCCTTCCAAGCAAATGTTGCTGCTGCACATTAAAATTCAATTTATCACCGTGTTATGCTAAATAGAACCGGAATCAAATCATATTAATAAAAATAACAAGTAGGCCTATTTCGATTTTTTAAACTATTGTTTGAATTTTTTTTAAGCACCACGTCTTACTTACTACTCATTCTGGATATACTCTTATGTGCTATGTACGCTAGTGATTTTTTTTTGTTAATAGGAAGGTTTTATTTATAGGAAGTTTACCCGTATTTTCGTGGAGGGAGGTGGAAAGTCATTTTGGGAAATCCTCCCTCAGTATACCCGACCGAGATTCGAACCTTGATCTCCATATCATACCTAGTCTGCTGTATTGTTTAGATATCCTTCTAGTTCAATACTTAAAAATAATATATATTTTTCATTGATGAAATATAATAATGAATTTCAGTTAAGTTAGATAAATTTAGGATGAACTAAGATAGGAAATTATTTGTGATAATCGAATTTTGTTAATATAGACCTATATTTTATCAATTTGTTTGAAAATTTTGGACCATCTTGGCCTAGCTAGTAAAATAAGCTTCAGAAATAAAACTATAATCTATGATTGATGTCAGAAATGAGTAAAATAATAAGTACATGACAAACTTAGTTAAAATTTGGCGTATTCAAGACGTTTTGGCTAAATCCAGACACTTCTTTTCAAATATTTTAGCTCAGCTTCATTTTTATACTGCCATTGCTTAAAATATGTTAGTTAATACAGAACACGTTTTTCCTTGTTAGCTTGTTTTCAAACAACTTACTAGTTTATATAATTAATTCAACTAATACGTTCTTTATTGATAGCATAACCAATTTACATATTATTTTTGATATATAATACCTTTCATATAGCCTTTAAATATTTTATGTAAATTATTAAGATGAGTTAATTCCTTGTTAACGTTTTTAATGTATTAATATACTCCAATCTAGTAAAGTTGCCAATTTATCCACTAGTCAATTTGCTTATCAACCAATCCTATAACCTGCTTACTTAAAATATTTTAATCATCACAGATTATAATTCTTTCCTTGTTTATCTGTTAATTTAATAATTCCAGAACATTATATTCGTAACAATCTTACTGATGACTTTTTAGAAGTTTTATTGTACCTGTTTTAATTGACTTCATAATTAATTATTAATTAGGTATTTCATTAAATAAATCATCTTGTACGTTATGTCTCTTATTTTTATCTTGATTTAATTGACCAAAGAAGTTATACCAATCAATTCAAATAAATGTAACATCTAAGTACTTTCCGTATATTATAATTTCAGCTTCAAGGGTTGTTTGTTTCCCTATGACCCCCAAATAAAGGAATGTTAGTGTTGATTAATTTAGCAATTCACTTCACTTTTATAGCACTAAACAAACTTATAACAGTTTAAACAAAAAATATGTTTTGCTACTATTGGTTGCAAATTGTGGTTCGATTAAAGATCCAGAAGCCAGCCAGGAGACGTTCTAATGACTACTATTTGTATTTCAATTTTGACAAAAATCAATCTTTATTTTAAACTTTATGAGTAAACATATGGACAGACACGGTCATTACTTTAGTTATTTGAAATATTTTTATTTTATACGTGGAAAATGAGGATAGGTTACATACACACTTAAATAAATGAAGTCATCAAAATATTCGTCTAAATTATAAGTACAGTTAAATTTTGATAAGAAGGATATTATCTGACAAATTGGAAAGCTACTACATAAGTCAAGTCAACTGTCCCTTTTGAAAAATATTATTTATACCTAAAACATATAATTTTTTTCATTTATTTGAGATATTTAACACGCATTTTCTGAGCCGACTGATTATATCAGCACACGACTATAAACTAACTTAAATCTATATAAAAGATAGAAAATTAGCACCCACCAGTTAATTCACCACTGTGAAAGGGAAACCTATATTTTACCAATGATAAATAATTCTGCCATTTTGGGAGTCGAACCCAGTATCCTTAGCTCTGTAAACATACACGCTACCAGCTTAGTTAAGGGGTCGGACAATTTCCCCGTCCCTTACCTCTGATTTGAAACCTAAAGTATAATTTTTAAATGATTATTATGTAGTTTTACTGAATAAAATAAAATAGAGATAAATATTAAGCCAGCTATACAAAAATAGTCAAACTCTTACACTATATATATATATATGTGTGTGTGTGTGTTGTGTGATATAACATAATATAGAAACGGTCGGGATTCGTACTCAGACTTCACTGTTACGAAAATTCAACATCTTTGACTACTTAGGAAGGAGGTTCTTAGAAACCGAGCCGAAATTTGAGCCCCAACATTCCCGTAACTAGGGTTAGCTCAGTGGTAATAGCATTGGCGTACTAAGCCAAAACTTGGGTTCGATTCCCATGTCCAGGTATCATTTTTAAATTTTCAGAATATAATTATACATATGAAGTGTGGTTATTTTATATATATTATATAATTATATTATATATGTCTACTGGGACATCCAGTTTACTGCCCCTCATGTCTTCAACAGACAAAACCGGGTCCTCAGTGACAAACATAATAACCAGACAGAGCACACCAGAGTTCAAACAACGAGAGAAGGCTGCTAGTTCGCTTCTCACTCTCGACTTATCTCGTACATATTGCGGTTTGGTTCTTACCAGGATAATTGATAACATCTGTCGGTTCTTTCTAGTCTTCTGGTGAAATCTCCTTCGTGCTAACACATTATCACAGCACACCTCGTCTCTTATTAACGCTACCTGGAGGAACAATGGTCTAAGTGTACATTTAGCAAAGGATTTTACTTAACTTTTCCTGCACACTGAAATAATGGAATACCTCTTGTGGCACTATAGGCCCTACATATTTATAATAAAATATAATGGCCTCAGAAGTCTTGTAATTAAGTGCTAGCCAAACCACCAGATGTTTGCGAGTTCAAATCCAGTTGGGTTCAACGTATTCCTACCGAGCGATGAAAATCCATTGCAAAATTTGGACCCCGGTTGTATACCGGAAGTTTGTGGGATTCTGAGTGGGGTAAATTAAGGGCGCTCCCATATCTATTGGCCAGGACCACCCCGTAACTTATCTCACTGTACCGTTTCCCTGGTGAACATCTGGGACATAAAATGTCTCAGAAATCAAGAAATAAATATCGGCACTGCTCTACGTTAATTTATTCTGCACTACTAGCCTTAATTTTATATAAATAGTTTAAATAGCACGATATAATTAATTATATGTGTGTCTTTCAAATGTTATTGTATTTATTCAATTAATTTTATTCAAAAGACGTGTAATCTGAGTATGTTTTACTTATTAATACATTTTAAGTATAAATTGCAGATTATGAAGACGAATAAAGGGAAAAAATGGGCTCGATCTTTATTAGATAACACAAAATAATTTAAAAAACTACACAAGTCAAGTATAAGGTGATATAATAAACTATTTTTCCTTTATTTTTAGTAAATAATGGATATATCGCACGTAAACTGTTTTCTGTATCATCCTGTAGTAAATTTATCATAGTCTTGTTGCCACCACGTATTATATGTTCCGGAATTGTATCAGAGATAGTTGGCAACCCTAATGGCATATGAGATACATTTCCGGTTCTTCCTCGCTCATTCATAACAATTCAGTGTGCAAAGCAATTGTAAACTACCCAACTTTCCTGCAGCAATGATGGACTAAGATTAACTGCAGGACACCCTGTATCTTTCAAGTCCATTCTGATACTGTGAGACAGTTCTGTTCTAAATATGTATTCCAAAAATCAGATTAATTTGTGGAGAGTGTGATCAGTAACAGAGATTTGCAAACCGCACAATTAATTTAAAAATAAAAAAGTTTTTTGTGGTTGAAAGGTAGATAGGAATTTAATATTATTGAATGGGATCTTGTAAAACACTACAAGATGTGCGACCACAACATCAAACTCTGAACTGATATTTCTCAGTGTAACCTCGGTCAGCTGTTTTAAGGTGGGATTGTAGGGGACGCGAGAAAAGGTAAGAGCATTTGCAGTTTTTACATCCAAATAAATCAAATATCGTTGAAGGAGAAAAGTAATGTTTAATTTTATTTATATGGTGATATCAACAGTACTTAAACGCGTATAACCCGAACGGGTAGTACGACGCTGTGCTAAAAAAAAAAAAGTTGAATATCTGTCAAAGGTGTCCTGTAATTTAATGAACCCTTTTTCTCTTCATTAAAAAAAAGGTTTATCATCTAATGTTGCAATGCTCATGAAAGATATTTAAGAACTGTTGATATCAACATGTGACCAAAATTAAACTCTTATTTTTCTACACGAGCAATATTTTATATATTTTGTTGAAAAAGATTTTGTTGTAAATCCGCCAAAACACTTTGACCTACCTCTTTACTGGCAGGTGACCTGGTGGTCTAGGGGTAAGGTGTCGGACTTCTGTGCCAGGGGTCCGGGGTTCAATCCTCGGTCCCGGCACAAATTTATCTGATTACCAAACCCTTCCTTCACCTCTGACAAGACATCTTGTGAATGTGGGGAATGCCAGGCCTCCACCGTGGTTCGGATTCCACGTTAAACTGTAGGTCCTCCATTTTCATCTCACAATCACCCTACCATTACACATTAGCGTAAGTGCGTATAACCCGAACGGGTATTAAGACGCGGTGCTAATAATAATAATAATAATAATAATCTTTACTGGCATTCAAATTCACTCCCACATTAAGTGCTTGGACAAGAGTTACAGACTACCATTAATAATCACGCGGTCTGAGGCGTCAGGTTCGTAGTATACTAGTTGCTAGTGATAGATAGGGTCGACCCTCGCCGTAGTTAAGTGAAGTTGATTTTACAAATGTGGCTTATCAATGTGATCTTTCAATACCACCTCTAATAGCCATCTTTAGACAAAACTAAACTATAAGTAAAGTTTGAACCAAAATAAAAACAACCTAAATATAATTATTCCCGCCAGTCATTCAGTTAGTACTGTAGCCCACAAAATCCGGAAAAATAGGTTTTAGACTTTCACTCGACAGGGCCTTAATACATAAATTATAAAGTAATCTGTTAAAAAACCATTGCATACACAAACTCGCCTCGGTGGCGTAGTTGGCTAACGCGCTAGTCGAGTTGAGCTCGACTGCTGAGGACGGGGAGGTCGAGGTTCCAATCTCGGTCGGGTGAACTGGGGGTGGTTTTTCCTAAATGGTTTTCCACTCTCCTTTCACGGAAATGCGGGTTCACTTACTCTAATCAACCTTCCCAATTCCTAGTACATTAGCGTATTTGGTACTCAAAGTGGATAACCCGAACGGGTAGTAAGACGTGGTGCTAAATAATAATAATAATAATAATAATAATAATTAAGTACACGAAACAAATAATTTAAAGTTCATTCTCCATAGGAGTGGTGGTAACTGACACTTAGAAGAAGATATAAAAATGGTCAAAATAAAATCATAATTAAAACAAATTTTTTGTTGTGTAAGTTTTAACTGCCAAACGTGACAAAAAATTAATAAACTGTCTTGCAGATCGTGTGGTTTGGATAGTGGATGAGAGTGGTAACTTTAGCTAGCTGTCACTTACCTATACTCTAACCGTAGCTGGGTAGATAGTTCTAGGTGAACTGCCACGTCGGAATCTAATGGGACTATGAGCCCGTGCGTGCAATGAACCGAGGCTAATGATTCAATATTAACATCGTGAAAGCTAAAACAATCCATTATTTATTGCAAGGGGTGAACTGGACCAGTTGTTATACCGGTACATATATTTTATTTGCTGACATTTAAAATTTATTGAAGTTGTTTGTGATTTACCTCTTGGTTGAGTTTTTTTTTAAATAATAAGAGCATTAATTTTAGCGTACCCTTTTTAGACACTGGTCGACCTTGGTGGGCTTGGGATAAAGTGCTCACCTTAGGACCCGATGTTCGTGGGTTAAAACCCAGTTGAAGTCGACAGATTTTTCTTAAGCGATAAAAATCCGTAGCACAACTTCCTTCGCAGGATAAGTAAAGCCGTCGGTCCTATGTCAATTGTGGCATGTAAAATAGTCCTTAAAGATATGTGAACATACCTTTCCCGGCAAAATTGATAGGTTCTTTCACTCTCGCCCATAGACATTCTCGTGTGCTGATTTAATCAGTTTGTTAAAAAGGTGCACGCTAAATTCCTTGAATTAAAACCATATATACTGGATTATCATCAAACGACTTAGTTCATTAGTGGCGGCTCTTGCATAGGCACTGCGGAACTGCAGCACCCCCTATTTACACTTGATACTATCGATAACATTTAATATAATGAGTCCTTTTTTCTTTAATTATTTTTTTATTTTTGTAGTACTATATATATTCCTTAAGCTTAATGTCAGTACTTCAATAGCCATCCCCCAGTTTATGAAAAAGATAAAAAAATCTTTGTATGGAACTGTGCGCTTCACAGTGCCAGCGACGTGATGTTTGACTGTTGTGCGCATGCACACATAGTATGGGGGGGAGGGAGGAAGTAGGGACTGCCTGGTAGAGAGAGCACTGTTGCTCTCGCAGTGCCGGCTCTGGCGTGATGGTGGAAGGAAGTTTTTTTTAACTCAGCGTGTGTTGTGCTTAAAAACCGTGTACCATATTCTTTAATGTGATAAAGTGTAGAAGAGTATAGAATTATATTATTATTCTGCTTCCAGCTATCCTATTTGATTCATTTTCTTTTCGGTTCTTTTATTTAACAGAAAGACTAAATGCGATTGCAGTAATTTCAATGGAGAAGAATTTCCTCAATTGTCATCCAGAGACCAAGGAGAAAATTATTGAACTTTTTGCTCAAATTAAAAAAAGAAGAATGGATTTAATTTTTAAATGAATAGATACTGTAACAATTTAAGTTAAAGTAAGTAAAAAAGTTTGGTATTTTTGTTAAGATTTTATCAAGTTCCTGAATACATTTTATTTTTATACATTTTTTTTTCCTCTCACACAATTTTCAAACAAAGGATAAAAGTTTTCTGAAGCAGCGCCCCCACTAATTTTAGCTACGAGCCGCCACTCATTACAGCCAACCCTAAGACCAGTGACATACTACCTGGATAAAATGGTGATCATCCGCAGTCCAAAGCGTTGCGCTCGCATTGTTCCTCGTTGCAGTGGCATTGCGTGATGGGTTTCCAGGGTAAACAGAGTTAACTTACACTGTACTTGTGAATTTATTGTTCTTACCACTCACTAAAACAGTCATTAGCCAAGTAGATACCAAATGACATTTCCCATATGAGGTATGTAGAACAAAGCTGTTCTCACCACTCACTAAAACACTCATTAGCCAAGTAGAAACCAAATGACAATTCCCATATGAGGTATGTAGAACAAAGCTGTTCTCACCACTCACTAAAACATTCATTAGCCAAGTAGAAACCAAATGACATTTCCCATATGAGGTATGTAGAACAAAGCTGTTCTCACCACTCACTAAAACACTCGTTAGCCAAGTAGAAACCAAATGACATTTCCCATATAAGGTATGTAGAACAAAGCTGTTATCACCACTCACTAAAACAATCATTAGCCAAGTAGAAACCAAATGACATTTCCCATATGAGGTATGTAGAACAAAGCTGTTCTCACCACTCACTAAAACATTCATTAGCCAAGTAGAAACCAAATGACATTTCCCATATGAGGTATGTAGAACAAAGCTGTTCTCACCACTCACTAAAACAATCATTAGCCAAGTAGAAACCAAATGACATTTCCCATATGAGGTATGTAGAACAAAGCTGTTCTCACCACTCACTAAAACACTCGTTAGCCAAGTAGAAACCAAATGACATTTCCCATATAAGGTATGTAGAACAAAGCTGTTCTCACCACTCACTAAAACACTCGTTAGCCAAGTAGAAACCCAATGACATTTCCCATATAAGGTATGTAGAACAAAGCTGTTATCACCACTCACTAAAACATTCATTAGCCAAGTAGAAACCAAATGACAAAGCCTATATATGATTGATAAAATGATGTCCAAGAACAAGAACATAATATCACAGGAACATTTTTAACAAGCCATGCTTTCCCTGCCGATACTTCACGACACGACACTGATTTGTTGCCGTTGATGAGGAGGTTGGTGTTTGAATCTCAGCTGGCTGTCGTGTATTTGTTTTCCACAAGTGGTTTATTACAATCTTCCAGTTTCACAATTTTCACTTATATTTCCGTCCTCATCCCTTTCCCTTAAAGTCGTTGACAACCCCTGTATTAAATTGATCGCTACAAATATTAAATAAAATACTTTTTCGGGGCTCACTACAAAACTCAACCCACTTCGGTGGCCGAATTATCTTAGGCGTCACTCTCGCTTGCAATAGACTAGACTACCGATGTCAAGGAATTGGGGCTTGAATCCTGGTCAGGTGGGTCTAATAAAGAGGATTTTTCCTAAATGGTTTTTCACTCTCCCTTCATGAAAATGGTGATACATTTCCTTTAAATTTAACTTGCCTATTCCTTAACACACTAGCGTAATTAATAGGCCATATATTAACGTATAGCCCAAACTGTTAGTAAAATGCGATGCTGTCCTAAAAAAACTAAGGTTATTTCACTTAATTAGGTCTTTATTAAAACAGTAGAAGTAAAGCACATTACCTGATTGCTGACGTCATTCCAAAAATACATATTGTTGTTGAAATGGGTATTAAGTTATATGTATAATAGGATTATGGTATGAAGAAACTTTTAGAAAATCCAAACCTATTATATTTTTACTGTCAACAATGATAATATTTCACTATGTATAATATTTATCAAAAGTTAAAGTCGCAAATTACATGACTTGACGTGTGAATAGATGAAAATAGATCTAATAACTCTTATGAAAATAAATCTAGTAGCTCTTATGAAACTAGATCTAGTAGCTCTTATGAAAATTTGACCATAGTTGTGCTCTTTTACGATTTATCTCGTTAGGAAGTTAATTCACTTAAATTGTCTGCCGAGGGCGTCTATTGATTTGGATAGTAGCCTACTCAATTTGACCTGCTTCGTTGGCCATGTGGTCTAAGGCATCACTCTCATGTTGGATTAGATTTCCGATCATAGGGAGATCGGAACTCAAATGCCGGTCAAGCGTACTGAGGGTTTTTAAACATGATTTACCACTCTCCTTACCCGAAAATACGGGTAAGCCTCTTCTAAATCCAACCTTCTTCATCCCTAGCTCATCACCTTAATTAGTAAATATGCGTATAACCGGAACAGGTAGTAAGACGAGGTGCTAAAGAGCAAACTACTCAATTTGACTTTGCATGTTCCACTTATCCGCCTAAATGAGCTCTACGATATATCTTGAGTAATAGATGCAAAATACGAGTATATTCTTTTTTTAAAGTAAAAGTGCAGTTATAGAACAGCCTTCTTTTTATTCTAACACCACGTTAGAGTTATACGCTTATGTACTAATTACGCTGTTGGTTTTAGGGATTAGGACGGTTATATTTATAGTAATTGTAACAACATTTGCGTGGGAGAAGATTTTAGAAAAATCACCCCCAGTACACCCGATTGAGATTCAAACCTCAATCTCCCCGTCATCGGCAGTCTAGTCTACTGCGAGAGTAGCGTGTTAGACCACGTGGCCACCGAATCAGGTGATAGGACTTTAAATAGCTTGAACACCAATTTTTTTTTCCTCCATCACCGACAATCCAGTCTATTGAAAGAGTGATGCCTTGGATTACGTGGCCACTGTTACGAGTCTCAATTGTTAAGATCATTGGTGTATAGACCCAAAGTTAAAGTTGAAATATTTCATGATATCCTACAATCTTCTAAGATATGATGTTCTAACCCATCTAACCCATCTTAAGATTGGTTTTAAAACAAAACACAGCTTCAAAATGAAGCTTTTCTATGATAAATGATGCCTTCAGAGTTCAGCACACTCTATCACGGAATTCCTGGGACCAATGTTTCCCAACCGGTGCTACGTGAAGGATTTCTAGGGTCTACGCAACATACCACTGAAAAAAAAAAATTCTTGATAGTAGAAAGTCTAATAAACAAATTATCATAGATTTTTACGTGATGCCATGTACTTTAATAATATTTCTTTTTGATATATTTTTGGTTATCTTACCGCTAAAAGTTTACTCTAATTTGGAGTGACCTTTTAAACTTTACAAAATATAAGGTATTTTATTCCTTTATTTAAAAAAACTAATGAGCTAGAAAGTGTAAGTTGGTAACTCTATGTATCCGAAAGTTGTACCCGACTAGCGTGATTGTTAAGAAAACATACCTTTTAGAGACTGAAGAATACATGGTAAAGTCGAGCTAGATGTCACTCATATTTGTCGCTTCAGAATGTGTCGATTCTCTCTTCTTTTCTTTTTTCACAACCCTCCCCAACCTCTGCCCCCCCCCCCCCCCCAAGCTTAAAACAAGATTACCAGCCCTTGAAATTGATTCGTCCACCCCTGGGTTTCATGTCAAGTGACAGAGGGAAAAACTCAAAACATTCCATCGAGCAAAGTGACAAGTTTTAAAAACTGAACTGACATC
The DNA here is from genome assembly GCA_039000515.1 of Timema cristinae. Lineage (NCBI taxonomy): Eukaryota > Metazoa > Arthropoda > Insecta > Phasmatodea > Timematidae > Timema > Timema cristinae. Next base: position 29,588,952 of record JBCFYV010000935.1, read on the forward strand.
TTGTAAAGCGTTTCACTTCTCCCGACACGCGCCCAATTGAACCTTTTGCTTGGTCCAGCTCTAGAATACATGTCAACCCCCTTCCGACCCCAATCCACCAAACCCTCTTCTCTCACCTGTCATATAAAGTTAAATACAGGTATACATACACACAATTTGACTTAACCTACTGAGAGACAGACTTCGGACAGTTATTGACATTTCTGATAGGTGGGAGGGACGAGAACTTCTCAAGACTGCGGAGACAATACGATGTCTTGGTGGGACAATACTTATGTCCCGTACACATGGACTATGTTTCCTTGCTTAATTCAGTAGTTAATTCCTTTCAAGTACGCTATTAACGTGAGAACTACCGCCTACCAGGGCAGCTACTGGCAAAACAAGTAACTATCATGAGAATAGGTATGTAATTTGGTAAAAAAGCAGGTTGTAACTTTCGGCAATGTTTAAGTACACACACATGCATGAAAGTGATAAATTAGCAAATTTAACACTGATTTCCTGTTTTTCAAACAAAAGTAAAATAAAAAGTCTTTGTTTTAAAACTAATATGTGTAAGTAAATTAAATATATTTTTATATCCATAATTAAAAAAAAAAAATTGTTTCGAAAATTTCAACACACATTAAACTTTTATTCTGATCACACACAAACCATTCTCTGAAAGTACTTTTGTTGATAACATTAACTATTCGTAAAATGACGGATGAAAACATTCACCGTGTGAATGTGTGTCTTAATACTTGGTAGTAGCTACTTCGTTGGCTATTTCATGATAGTCGCCATCATTATACCAATACAAGTCTCTATACTGAATTGAGTATATGTTTAAGGCATTATGCCTATCATTATTTCTACTCGGGCTATTTAGCCCGTAATTTATGAACCGACGGAGTATAGCAACACACGGTGCTTATTATTTATGATGGATTAAATAGCCAAACTATTATAATAATTTGTTACAGCTATATCCGTATTTAAGTATAATATTTTTTAAATTGAAAAATGACCCCTGGACAAGGGAATCAAACCCTAGATCTTTGGCTAAATACGTCAATACTGTAACCACTGAGCTTCCTAGGAGTCATCCCATGGTCAGAGTCATTCTTCACTCATATTTTAAGGTAAAGTCTGTGATGGACGTGTTGAAATACTCAGCTACATATATATGTGTGATTAATTAAGATCGCAAATTTGTAGCTGGTGATTTCCGCACGCCCATCACATAATCTGCCTTAAAATATAAGTGAACAATGACCTTCGGCACGGGACGGCTCCTAGGAAGCTCAGTGGTTACAGTATTGACGTATTTTGCCAAAGCTCCCGGGTTTGATTCCCGTGGCCAGGTGTCATTTTTCAATTTAAAGAATAAGCTTATTATTTAGTCACAAGTAAAGTTGGGTAGTTGTATTTTAACTATTTGCTTCAATAAATGCTATTTATCTGCTTCAATGATCGCATGGTGTCACTCTTGCAATAGATTAGACTGCCAATGATGGGGAGATCTGGGTTCAAATCCTGGTCGGGTGTACTGGAGGTGGTTTTCTCTAAATGGTTTTCCAACTAGTACTCCATGAAAATATGGGTACACTTCCTCTAAATTCAATCTTCCTTATCCCTAACACATTAGATTAATTAGTACATAATTCGTGTAGCCCAAACGGGTAGTAAGATATGGTGCTAAAAAAACTGTTATTTGATTAGTTATATTGTATTGAAATAGAGCATTTTAATGAAAATAAAATTATTTTTAGGTAGTCTAATATTTAAAACACCTTTCAACCTTAGGTTAACCTTTTTACCTTAAGTAAGCTAAGTGCTATCATATTTTTTGTGGGGTTCTTTCACCCCATCTTACTACCCATCCAAGTCATAAGCTTTTAACTACGCTGATGGGTCTTGAAAGCAAAATGGAAATGTAGGTCAAACGTACAGTACACGTATTTGCTTGGAACTAGATTGTAAAAACATTTGGCAAAAACCTCCTCGATACAACCAATCAGGATTTGAACCACAACCACTCTGAAACTGGCAAACCAAACTAAATGAGATTAGTGTTTAGTCCACGTGTCCACCTATGTGGATAATAGCATGCCTCTTATCTGGAAGGTTGGTGCTTAGGGTGCCTGAGGGTGTTTTTCCCTGGACATATTTCCATTTTCCCTCCACGCAATTGCAGGTATATTTCCTCTATTTTCTTCCTTCCATATCCTTAATTAAATAGTGTAACTCCTGCTGATGACGGGAAGAGCTGGTTTCGAGTCCCGGTTGGATTTACTGAGGATTTTTTTCCTATATGTTTTACCATTCTCCTTCCAAACAAATGCTGGTACATTACCTCTAAGCTGCTACCTTCCTCAACCCTACCCCATTATAGTAATTATCATGCATGCGTATAACCTGAACAGATAGTAAGACGTGGCAATAAAAAAATAATATTGGAAATAAAAATGTAGATAGCTCGAGCGTGTGGTAAGACGCGTTAGATAAATAAACTCTAGTATCTTTAGTATTTCGGTTATGCACCTGACCATCCGTAAGGCAGTTATAAATATGTGTGTGGTCCACGGACATTAAATTTATTGTGAGTAGAGCCTTTGATGAATAATTTGTCCTCCCCCTGGGTCTAGGCTCTAACAATTCCGTCTTGTTGGCCGGAACGAGTATGTTTTAATACGGTCGTAACGCTCACACCTGCCTATGGACCCCCGCAGATGGTTGTAATAAATTCTTAGGTAGTTAATTTAAATTATAATCCTTATTATACCTCTAACGTGAGAAATCTAAATTAGAGGTCCTTTACTGTTTGAGGAGGCGGCCGCCACTATACGAGCTTGTTTAGATACATTCCTCCTCTACTCCCATACGATCCCCTTGGTTTTATCGAAAACTTAACTACCCCATTCAACGGTAGAGTGCAATATGTCCAGGTATTTCGGAATACACAGCTTGGACCGAGCGTTCTGAAGGCCTTATTATTATTATTATTATTATTATTATTATTATTATTATTAGCACTGCGTCTTACTACCCGTTCGGGTTATACGCACTTACGCTAATATATAATGGTAGGGTGATTGTGAGATGAAATGGAGGACCTACAGTTTAACGTGAAATCCGAACCACGGTGGTGGCCTGACATTCCCCACATTCACAAGATGTCTTGTCAGAGGTGAAGGAAGGGTTTGTAAATCAGATAAATCTGTGCCGGGACCGAGGATTGAACCCCGGCCGCCAACACAGAAGTCTGACACCTTACACCTAGACCACCAGGTCACCTCTGAAGGCCTTAAGACTAAAATACTCTGTATTTGTTCATAGAAGGAACCTTATCTTAAAACTAGAAAAAAATTAATAGATCTACTTTAATGTATTCATACTTCAAGTCATGTGATCTGAAGCCATCAATTTGGAAAGATATTAGCAATCCTTATAAAAGAACACTAATTAAAAAGCAAAATGTTATCAATTTTGACAGCAAAAAAAGTTAGTATATTCTAAAGGTTTCTTCTTTTCAAAAATCATACTATTCTTGCAGTTGATGAGAATATCGAGTGCGCTAGGGTGTGGCTACAGTTACTCTTTTGGAGAGAAAAAATTAATACTAATAAAATTAAACAAATAATAAAGTAAAATGTTATTAATGTTAGCTGCAAAAAAATAAATGTTTGTATTTTCTAAAAAAGTGCTCCAAATGTCCATTTGTAAGAAAATCAAAATATATAATAAAACCAAAAAGACCTGTAAAATACGGGGATTTTTTGGTCTGGAAAAAAAAAAGGAAAAAAGTAGGGAATTTAACAACAAAGACATAATTAAAATACCGGAAAATTTATGAATTTGTTACTTTTAACTTTAATATTTAGATAGTAGGCCTTCGTATTAAAGAAATAGTGAACTTTAGAACCAAAACAAGCTAATTCAATCACGGCTTATCTTGCGCATACACCTTCTCTACAAATTCCATAAATATTATATTGCGTGAAGACTGCATATATTTTACTATAATGCTCAAATCACCCGGTTTTTTAACATCACTTACAATATGTCAATTTTATTAAAAATCAAATTTTATTCCTCCATTCTTCAATCTAAGTTGTCTGGAAAAAGTTGAATTTTCAGGGAAGACCAGGAAAATATATTTGATTTTATAGTAATCAAGTCAATCTCAGTGGTTTAGGGGTAAAGTGTTCGTCTCAAGACCTGATGTTTGGGGGTTCAAACCCAGCTGGGGTAGGCGGATTTTTCTTGAGCGATACAAATCCGTTGCACAACTTCCTTTGGAGGGGAATTAAGAACGTATGTCCCGTGTCGATTGTGGCATGTAAAAGAACTATAGAAAGAATGTGTTAGTACCTATTCAGCAGAAATTGGGAGGCTCTTTCGTTCTCACTCTTAGAAATTCTCGTGTGATGATATAATCAGTTGGTTCAGAAAGTGCATGTTAAAGGCCTCAAATAACTAAATAAATATAGCAAACAAATATTGTCAACACAGGTATTTTAAGGTCATCAAATAGTGGCAGCCCTGTTTTCCCTTCGCTAATGCGAGTGTATTTCCTCTTTGCCTGCGGCTCTTTGATAATTATTGGGTTCTATTGCAGTGGATTGCTGAAAATTATCCTACTTATTATCAGGGTCCGTGTTTTAATGACATGTCATATTATTTCTGGTACATCACAGATAATGATCATAAGTACATAAACTCTGTTTAGCTAGATGTTTTATGTTGTTTTTAGTATTTTGTATGCCCTAACAAACTTTCTATACCATATTATAAACCTTTAGAGATAATATATGATTACCTTTACTACCAAATTATTTCGGGAGTTAAACAAAATTATAAGCATGGTTCAAATAATTATAAAAATCATATTTTTAACTAAAGTGCGAGCGTACAGCCCAAATGATTAGTAAGACGTGGTACTATAATAAAAACTCTGATATTCTAGACAGATATTAAGACTCTTGTAATTAAAAACACAAACAACTGTTTTGCCCTCCATTTTTATAATATTTAAAAATTTAATATATATTATTTATAAGTAGAATAATAAATTATATTAAATTTTGTCACTAACAATTCCTATCGGTACGTGAAAGAGGTTGCCTGAAAATTGTATACAAATTGGGCACGAACTCTCGAAAAGTTTCACCAGTTCTGCTATAGAGTCTATGCCACTGCGCAATTTATCATTTAGGAGGTCCGCAGCATTTAAAAAAAAATTATAATTAATGCCTAAGCTAAAGCCTATTATATTTACACCTACCCTTAAGGGAAGATGGAATAAACGTGAATTAAGGTACAAAAAACACTTTTTGGTACAAGTGAAATAAAATATTGCTCCAGTATAAATATTGAGTTTAACTTTCTTCACATGGTGATATTAAAAGCTACGAGCATAATGACACTTATTGAATTAAGATAAATAGCTGTCATTAAATTTTGGAATACCCTTGTGAGATATTCAGGAGTTGTTAAGGTCACCATGTGAAGAAAATTAAACTCATATGTTTCTACTGGAAAAATATTTGATTTATTTTGATCAAAACAGGTTTGATATAAAAACTCTGGCCTTTTCTCGCGTCCCCTAAGCTCCCACCTAAGGGCGCTGCCTAACTGAAGGGAAACATCATAACATTGCGGGGTTTCTAATGGAAATGTCAGCTCTGAAACATCAAAACCACTAAATCAATATTCGAATATATAAATATACTAGATAGCTGTTGCCCGCGGCTTTGCTCGCGTGGAAGTTGATTATATACAAATACGAAAATATACATATGTATTTACAGATTAATTTAAAATATTACGTTACGTTGATGACCATAACTTGACCTCAGATCAAAAATAATGCAAGTCCGATACAAACTTTCACCCCCTTTTTCATCTCTTATTAAATAAAATTTCCAAAATCCTGAAACACGTATTTATTAGTTTTACGTCAATAACCGAAATACAAAATTTTGTTTATGTAACTTTCAAAATGAAGGACTTTCATACATATTATCATCCCCTATTTTGACCCCTTTGGGGTGGAATTTTCTAAAATCCTTTCTTAGTGGGTGCCTACATAACAAAATGAATATACAGTCCGAATTTCATGCTTGTAGCCTTGATAGTTTGCGCTCGGCGATGATGAATCAGTCAGTCAGGACATGTTATTTTATAAGTATAGATTACCACGTTTAACCATCTGTTCAAGTTATACGCACTTATGATAATTATACTCTAATGGAGTAGGGATGGTGAAGGAAGCATTTTAGAGATAATTTACCCACATTTGCATGGAAGGAAAGTGGGAAACTATTTTAGGAAAAACCACTATCATTGGACCCGATCTGTAGGGATTCTAACCCGAATATCTCCATCTTCAGCAGGCCAGGCTAACACAGACAGACCATTTGGCCACTGACGTGAGTCTCGAATATATTAAAATCTTATTTTGTGTCCCTATCCAAACACTACTTTATTTGTTTTTAAATAGGCTAGATAAAGGTTTTTAATCATTTATTTTTAAGACATAGCTTCGAAAGTTCACGTGAAGCATAGCTAAAAATGAGATAATTCCATAATATGATCGATTTTTTTATACTTCCAAAACTTAGCGTGTACAGTTTTTAGTCCTGGTACATGTTTAGATCTTTGACACCAATTTTGAGGTGAACAATGTTTTGAAATAACAAGCCACTTCTTAAATACATCTAAGATTTATAAACTTTTGCAAATCTTAGCACTCTGGTAAGTAAAATAATAACTATTAGTTACGGTTTAATTATTTACCATCTATATATATTTTCAAAATTTTATTTTTTTCACTTACTTAAATCCTAGTTGATGCTAATTCTTACCGAATTTTTAGAAAATATTATGTTGAATGCGCGCCTAGCAATCACAAAATTTCTCACCTAAAGTGAAATAGATTTTCTTTAAACGTGTAGTTAATACGTTTTCCTCTTGTTCCAAGGAAATTTCTCAAGTGTCATAAAATCCTTGGGGCTATATTCCCCTTATATTGACCCTAACATGAAAGCGCCAACCTCTCCCCCCTCTTAGCCATCTACCCTCTAACAACCAACCCTTTAAAAAAACTTACTGCAGTGAGTAAACTAGCTTATAAACCCACGCCCGCAATAAAGTTTATTGCAACCCATTTCCTACTTTACCCTTTCCACTCTTTTTATCTAGTTCGTTTACAGCCAAGTTTACCCAATTTCTTTCCCCCCCTCCATCACTCCTATCACATCTTTCTCATCTCTCTCAGCCCATTTTTTTTTTACTCTTCCATGCCTTTTGGGCCTTCAAAATGAAGTCGGTGTTTCGATGGGCAACTTAAAGGAGTTGCATTCTCTTAATTCAATTACTACAAACGTGTTAAGTTGAGAACAGGGGCTTTTCTTTAATAAGATTCGATTAAAATATATTTTACGTGTTTAGTAAAAAAAAAAAGTTTGAGCGAGTGTTAATAACTTCTGACTGACCATATAGAATGATATTCAACCTAAATGGGTGCTATATTTTCTAGTATAAATATAGTAGTACCATAATATCAGTGGCACACTTAAACATATGCTCTGGGGTGATGAAGGTAGGGTGGGGATGGAGGGGTATGGCATATCATTTATCTAATTTATTAATTATTTCGGTTCATTTTACCAATTTGGAACTTTAGGGGTACTTTTAATGTATATAACGATATAAGTTTTTTTTATCGTCACATCTTACCTGTTTAGGCTATACACATATATAATGAGATAGGAAGCATTATAGCGGTAATGTACCAGTATTTACGTAGAAGGAGAATGGGAAACCTATTTAGAAAAAAACTCTCTCAGTAGGTCCAACCAGTATTAGAGCCCCGATACCTCCGTTATAAGTAGGCTAATCCAACACGAGAGTGACGCCTTAGTCTGTTCGGCCACTGAATATAAAATCGTAAGATTCACCTTAAAATTTAATATAAAGATATGACACATCTTGCTTGCTTTATATTATAGCTATACTTAAAATGTGTTCATGTTTTTACTAAAACTATGTATGGGCTTGGAGGGAATCCTACTTGACCTTTGACCCCCTGGGCGCATCAATGTTTAGAACTCCCCTATGTTCTTACTAAAGGACATATTTGACAGAATTGTTTCTAGATTTACATTCACGCTAAGTAATGTTATTTATAACTGTCAATTTTGATAGATGTTATCAATAACCATAAAATAACAAAAATAATATAATTGGTATAATGTTATCAATGTTGACTGAAAAATTATGTTTTTATTTTATTAAAATTATTTTTATAGGAAAATGAACTTTTACATTAGTTGTGTCTTTATTATAACTGTGAAAATAATATTATATTTGTGCTTGTAAAGGCAAATACTTAAATTATTAATAAAAATAATATCTAGATGTTTAAATATATCTCCCACCAGCTATACAGTCAATTATCCTAAGGAATTAAGGTGGGATGGTAAGGATTCAAGATTAAGGACAGTAGTTTTGCAGTTTTATAGCAATTAATGTTTTTCGTCAAAATAAATCATAATATGCCCCCAGTGAAAATGTAGAATTTAATTTTCTACACAGAATTATCTCAACAGTTCCTAAATATCTGTCAAGGGTGTCCTGGAATTTGATAAAAACATTTTCTCTTCATATAAAAAACTTATCATCAAATGCTAAAACGCTTGTGACAATTATTAAAGAACTGCTGAGATTACTATGTGTGAATAATTAAACTCGATGTTTCTAATGAAGCATTATTTGATTTATTTTTCCGAATTTTTTTTTTCAAATTAATACTGCAAACACCATTACCTTTTCTCGAATACCCTTAACCTTTTATTGCAGGGATTCCGAACCTTTTTCCCTTCAGGGCACACCTAGTCCAAGACAATATTTTCACGGCACACTTGTGGAAAGGCTTTAATATAATACATTTTTCTATTAAATTTAGATAAAAATTAAAATTATTAGTATCGAGAAGCAGTTGACAACAAGTGTTTTCTTCTATCGGTGACCTCATCTACTTGCAAAGCAAATTGCCTGTTTACTTTAATTAGTTCAACAATATTTTGACTGATGTTCTCAGATATTTCAGAAAAACATCGGTCTATCTTATTATTCGATAAAGACACTTTTGAAATTTGCTCTTTAGATTATTTTATAAGCATGGTTTCAATAATGACCTGACAAGCTATCCCAATCATATTTTCACCAATAACATGTTGTTTCATGTTGTTGTTTTTTTCGATCAATTCAGCAACTTTGAATGATGCTTCAGGTGCACTATCTGAAATTTAAACATTTTTTACCATTTTATTTGTGCCTTGTATCAGGATGTTGGTTTTTTGGGACCCACTGGGATGTTTGGTGGTTTGTATACCGTTTCATTTGTCTCGGAATCATTGTTTCATTGCTCAAGAATTCTCCACAAAAGATACAGATACAAACTGGTTTGTCACAATCTTCTTTTAAAGTGAAACCTACATTATTTATCTATCTCTATAGCACTTTGGGAGGCTTAAAACTGGAACTAGTAGTAGATTTATTATGAAATGTTTAGTTAAATTTATATCTTAGGACATTTAGACGGCACACTGGTTGAGAACCACTGTTTTAAAGAGTAGACGAAGAATATTTGACACCTTTGCTCAGTCAGTAGCATGCTTACTGATCTAAGGGTCCTGGGTTTGATTCCTGGCATGGCCAAAAAATGTGTAATTTGTGAAATGTGTGTTTACCCTCTCACAGTGAAGAATTAACGGCCAGTGATTAGATGTTGTGCCTGTCCTAGTCTTAAGTAGGTTTATATGGCATATGAAGTTACGACAGACCCAGCAATCCGGTAGTGGAAAATATATGGCTTGAATAAAAAAACTTACCCAGGACACACAGGCTGGAAACGGTACCTAATGTATGTAAATGTATGTATGTACAGAGAAAGTACACATACTGTAAATTAAAAGAAGCCAAAATTGAGAAATTAGATGTCACTGTTAGCCTATGCATCTTGCAACTTTCAAAATTATCACCATTTGCAAAAAGGAACATTTTCAGATCACATGGTTTGGTGTTCAAATACATTATCAATTTACGCCATCTTCACTTAAAATAAACATGACTTAAACTATTATGTTTTAAATATTCATTTTAATATGTTATATGTATACGTATTGTATTTAAGATGGTCTTGCTGTTTTAATGTTATAATGAGTGTTAATCTGTCCTTTTAATTTAATCAATTTATGCTCAATCTAATCTACATATTACTTTTGTTATGTTATGATGGTTATATATCAGAGTTCTTAATTAATCAATTTGCACTCAATGTAAAGTTCATGGTTTTATTCAGGTTGACTTTTGCGAATTTGTAACAATTCCAAACTTCAACTATACCTTTTTTATATTGAATTCTACGTTTATATTACATTAAATAAGATACGAAACCATTTTGAAATATTAAATAATATCCTCCTCGGTGGTCAAAGGGTATTGAGAGTACCAGCCACTAGAGTGTTAAGACGTGATGTTTACGTCCCGAAATCTCTCGTTATTTAAGATTTGATTTTAAAATATGATGGTGAAATAGTGGTGAAAGGTATCAACATACCCTTATCGGATTAAAAGTCTTACATTATAAGTTTTATATTTTAATAACCCTCATGAAAAGGATATACCCATTTTTAACTAAGCATCAAGGGAAATTTCACAGTTTGGAACGTAATTGGTTAGAAACATGGATCTAGCTTTCCTGAAACAAATAAAGTAATGTTTGAATGAATTCATACCAGAAATTTGAAAAAGAAAGTGAGGAATGTTTTAGTGGTTTTGAAGCTTCAGAACCACCATAGCAAAAAAAAAAAAAACTCCATGCAGGTGGCTCACGATGTATAAGATTTCATTTACGAGGAGGTCAAGATTCGAGTCTCGGATGCAATGTGAGTGATTTTCCACATGGAAGTTATCAATACGGTTCTTCCCATTGTCAAATAACGTAGGTGCACTTCCTCCTGGCTACCTTTCTAATCCCTTAGATTAAGTCATTAATAAGCTTAGTGTTAGAAAAATACTAATCAAAAGGCACTTTCTATCGTGAGCCTACTCTAATTATTGAAGACGTCACGGATCATGCTTTAATTATATTCACTCTCAGATTAATCGGTATGAACTACGTATTTTATGTATATACAGTAATAATCTTCTGACTCCTAAAATGTTCTTCTATTCCTCTTCTTTTTTTTCTTTCTTTCTTCCTTGTCTTTTCTTTCGGAGAGGAAGAGACTCAAATTGAATCTCTTTTCTCCACCTAAGAAACAGTAGCAGTGACGTGCTAAGAGCAAGAAGGAACTAACCCTTTTGTATAAAATCTACGGGGATTGTGGATTGTTACGGGCCACCCGTAGCTACCAAAGATGTTGGTCTATTATAGTCTGGTTTTCCAGTGATGAGAAGGTTGGGGTTCTAATCCCGGCTGGATTTACCGAGGGTGATTTTTCTAAATGGTCTCACCCTTTTAATTGTTTTGTTTTTTAATCACAGCATCTTTCTACCTGTTCAGGTTGTACGCATGTATAATAATTACTCTAATAGGGTAGGGATGAGAAAGGAAGAATTTCAGAGGTAGTCTACTCGCATTTGCATAGATGGATAGTGGGAAAATATTTAGGCAAAACTATTCTCAGTAGACCCAACCGGGAATCGGACCCCAATCTCATCATCACCAGTAGACCAGTCAAACACGAGATCGATGCCTTAGACCAGTGGTTTCAACCTGGGGTAGGCATACCCCGGTGGCACGTCAAGACATCTTAGAGGGTAGACCTACAGTTTAAAAAACTATAGCACCCCAACACACACACACACACACACACAGATCACTTAGAACTTATTACTTAATATCTTATTTTGGTTGTGATTTCTTTTATTTTGGAAGCAATATATTTTATTTATCATAAATATAGATAATAGAATATATATAGCTTGCTTGCGATATGTAGCAAAAATGTTGTGGGTACAAAGTTAAAGTTAACTTATATTATCTGGGAGTATGTGAACAAAAAAGGTTGAATACCATTGCCTTATACTATTCGATCATTAAAACGGGTCTTTCTCACTTTCCCTCCTCGAAAATGCAAGTATATTTCTCCAAAAATGCTACCTTTTTAGTTCAACCCCATTAGAGAGTACCCCGGACGGATAGTAGTACAAGCGAAGCCGTGGAGAAGAGCTTTGAGACATTGATCTCCAGGCACCGCGCTGTGAGAAGCAGGCTTCAGTCTTCACGACGTTGCCTGCTTGGAGATTTCGAAGCTATTCTGCGAAGTTGACTGCATCTTAACTCGACGCACAAAAACAGTCTAAGCACTATCACACTTAGTCACCATTGTACGATATATTAAGAGAGGGAATTAAATGAGCAGTTCAACCTATGAGGCCTCTTGTTTATCCACTAATAAAATTTCCCCTCTTCTTCTGACAAATTTTCACAGTCACTATACTTTTTGTGTCTTGAAAACAGTGACTTGCTTTTTAATTTTACCTTTATCTTGTTTCTCATTATAAATACACAGATGCTACCACGGACTCTTTACTTTATCTTGACACCTCTGGAGAGAGAGAGAGAAGTATCATAGTCCTAAAAAGAATTGAACTCAATATTTTGATCAATATCGACGTTTCATGCGTTTCATGACCCCTGAAACCGAAAAAGTAGTTTTCACGATGGCGTGTATCTGTCTATATCCTGGCCTAGAGCTGAAACCATTTCCAATCAGGCAAAAACTCTTGGAATTCTAACACTAAAATAAGGGTAGTTTACTGAAGATAAAAAAAAAAAGAGATACAACTTTTTTTTTTAAATTCTGCTATAACTATTTTGATTAATATCATAAATATATAATATAATATATTATAATAGAATAATTATATTATTATAATATATATATTATATAAATTTTGACCAGACTAAACCGTATGGTTACGACCAATGAGCTGAGAATTTGTGCCCAATTTTCAAAACAAACTTATTCTTCTTGTTAGATTTAAACGAGCATAGCTTTGTAATCAATGGGTTTTAAGTTATACAGTATGTGAATTAAAATGAAGGTACTATCTATAACTGCATGACAGTAAGTAGGTACTTACTTAAGAACAGTTTAGCTATGGATAAAAGAAAGTTAGTTTTATTATATGACCTATCCCTATTTACTCTTACATATGTACTTGTAGGTTATTTTGGGGAAAATATTACTATGTTTATAATGTTATGATATGTAAATATTAGTACAAGTCAAAATAAGAACTACTTTAACTAAGATTAAAATTTAATAGTTCCTTCTACGTCAATTTTGGTCAAAAACACTCGATACCAGGCTGGGATTCAAGAGAGGGTCAAAGGGTTAGTTGACCCCCTTCCCTGTGAAAGCTAGAAAATTAATACAAAAAATAAAATAAAAGTTCAAATTTTAGAAATAAAATACAACACAGATAAATTATACAATTTTTTGTCTTTTTTGCACAGACATCTCTTAAGCCGGATCCACATGTGTGTTATTCGTCCACGTTTATTCAAGTTTTGATATGACTCACGCAAGTGTGAAAAAAATATTCATTTTCATGTATGAATATTTGTCGTAAATAGCGAGTAACAAACATTTTTCCGCATAGCAACAGTAGACTACCTCCCCTCAAAGAAAACTAATAATCGCCTGAGAGCAGTTCATCCATGAATACCGAATATAGAGTATGTGTGGACAGAAGGAGCAGTGGAACTATGGGGGACTGACTCTACCCCCTGGAAATAATTTGCACCTCCTTAGAATAAATCCCCCCCCCTACCTAGATATATTTCAAATCCTCTGATATTGTCAAATATGAAGCTGAAAGATGGTCTTAAATCAAACTCCAAATAACTTCTAGATGCATGATATTGTCAAACATTTGCTGGAGAGGATCGTTTCAAATAATTACTAGACTAAAGGCAGCTAACTGGCAGAAAAATTCAGGGGAGGAAAGCTCTAAATAACTTTCAAAGTAATCTAAATTTCATAAATGTCTAGGGGCGTACAACTCCAAATAACTTCAAGATGCATGCCATTTTGAAGAATTTTTGGGCGAGGACCACCCCAAATATCCTATTTTTTGAAATAATTATATTTTAAAAATTTTGTTGGTAGAAGACAACTTCAAAGATTGTCTTCTAGCGGTATCTAACCATCCTAAAAAATTAAGGGGTGGATCATTCTAAATATCTTCCAGGGAAATCCAAATTTCAAAAAGTTCTTGGTGAGGAACACTTTAAATGGTGGCTTATCTATACTTATAAAATAACATGTCCTGACTGACTGACTGACTGATTCATCATCGCCGAGCGCAAACTATCAAGGCTACAAGCATGAAATTCGGACTGTATATTCATTTTGTTATGTAGTCACCCGCTAAGAAAGGATTTTAGAAAATTCCACCCCAAAGGGGTCAAAATAGGGGATGATAATATGTATGAAAGTCCGTCATTTTGAAAGTTACATAAACAAAATTTTGTATTTCGGTTATTGACGTAAAACAAATAAATACGTGTTTCAGGAATTTTGTAAATTTTATTTAATAAGGATGAAAAAGGGGGTGAAAGTTTGTATTGGACTTGCATTATTTTTGATCTGAGGTCAAGTTATGGTCCTCAACGTAACGTAATATTTTAAATTAATCTGTAAATACATATGTATATTTTCGTATTTGTATATAATCAACTTCCACGCGAGCAAAGCCGCGGGCAACAGCTATCTAGTAATCTATAAAGGAATCTAATTTAAAAAAAAATTAAGGCAAAGAATACTCGTAGCTTATAGATTGAACCATTTTTCAAAAAAATTGTTGAAGGAGGACCACTCCATATAGTTTATAAAAACTATCTGATTTTAAAAAATTGGAGAGGATGATCACTGTTAAAAACACGCATAAAATTATTATGAATGAAGGAATAATTGAGAAATTATTAAATGGCTTTAAACAGAAATCTAACATTGTAAGTAATTATGTTATTTATAATTATGACCCCTCCCCCCTATGAAAATGATTTGGACCCGCCCCTGCTTGATACGACTAAACCAAATCAATGTCAATAACTCGCCTTATCTTGCTTGACCTACCGTTACAGGTAGTAGGTAGGTAGGTAGGTAGGTAGGTAGGTAAAGTCTTTCACGTGGCGTCAAAGCAAATAACTTGTATTAGGGACTCAGAACTAACTAGGAGTGTGCTTCTAGGTGAACATTATTTCAATAGCTGTAAAAAAAATATTGTAATAATGATAAGACCTGTAACCCCCCCCTTCATATGATTTGATAGGTTCATATTACAATAAATAAAAGGTAGGTTAGTTACAAGAGAGTTTATTTTATTCTACAAACAACTCGCAGACATACAAGAGCGAGGCACTCTAGGAAAGTCGAGTGACTGGCCGATAAGGGCCGAAATAAACAATAAATAAAGGGGCAAGACCCCAAGTCGTTAAGAGAAAACAGAACGATTAATACCAACGTAGTCATAATTAAATTGACCCTTCGCAGAAGGCGACTAACCTAGCAGGAAAGTTAAGTACAAGTAATATGTATAGGTCTACACGACCTGGCGATGGCGACACTACATTAACATAAGTATGAAGTTTTATAATAGACTGCCATTATAAGGCGCGACAGAGAAAATGATTTACCTAAACCTAACCTGTTACAATAGTTCCTAATCAAATTAGTTCAATCTAATTATTATTATTATAATGACCAATGTGCTGGGTGCACGGGCTCGCCGCCCCCGAGTTGAATAACAATTTAAAAAAATTTACAATCGTAACAAACCTTTAACTTTTAGCAAGCAGAACAACTATTTTAAATAAGTTACACGTTAAACAGAAATAATTAGCGCCCCAAGATGGCGACATGCTAAAGTTCCATTAGCGCCCTAAGATGGCGCCATGCTAAAGTTCCAACCCGTCCGTGAGGCGGGCACAACGTTAAGTACAAAGAAAAAACCTAGCGCATAAACCATAATGGCTGACAGGCAAATCCTGCAGTCTCAGAGAAATATAGCTATTAGTAATCATGATTTATATTTAAAGTTGAAACTTAAATTTTGAACAATTTAACCCAAACATAATTTAGAAAACGTCGAACAACGACCTACGTCTAAACCTAAGACAAGTGTCTCACCTAATCGAGTGCAGAGAAATGAGTGACATCACTACACAGTCCAGCCGTTATATACTGTACAAAGTCAATCACGTGTTCACAAACGGCGGGAATCACACTGGGACGAAGGGAGAGGGGTGTACGTCGCTTCGGCAGAAGTCTCGATTATTCTCGTGATAATTTCAAATCACGCGCCGGTGGATGAGTCTTGTTTCACTCGAACACAACCGTCAGCGCATACGGGTTAGCGCATCTTGATGTTCAATTGTCCGAGTCTTGCTCTAATCGGGCCTCGAGCCACGGGCGGTCAGTAAGCCGCGTGATGTTGAGTGGAGTTGAGTGTGCGTGTTTCATGAGGTCGAGATCCAGCCCAGTCAAAGGGGACCAGATCAGGTGAGCCAGATCGTCCATGTTTGCATTATGTCTGTGACAACGTCACAATGTCCCCCCTTGGACGGAGAAGAAGGACGTCCTTAGCCTTTGGTGAAGACACGGGGAGGCGCCTTCCTCGATGTTCACCGCTGACTAGAGGGTGGGTGGCGGCTCCGGTACCCTTCGAGGCCATGTTAGGTGGCCAGATGCAGGTTCGGGAGATGACGAATAACTGGACTCCGGGGGTTGACCTCTGCTTCACACGCTCACTCCAACACACCGTCATCCCGGGTTGACAGGGAGACAGCATATGCTCGTAAGGTGGCCCGCTTTAAACCACCAGGGAAGCTTCATCGCCACGCCCAGCTGGGCGATCATTGACTGCCGATGAGTGTACAGGAACAAAGGAGGGGAAGGAAAGGGCAGGGCAGAAAAGGGGGGGACGGAAGGCCGAATAGGTGAAGTCTCTGAGAACAAAAGTTTACACGTGAACACCACATCCAATTGTAAAGTTTATCAGTTAGCGCAGCCATCCTTGAAAGTTACTGTGGCAGTTTCGTAGCACCAACATTGTCTACCAGCACGAGTCACAGAGATACCCACAACTCTGTTTAGCGACGACTTTCCATGAATGAGGAAAGGTGGGTTTGCCGCTTCACACGCACTTAGAGGTAGTCCGGTCGGTGGGGCGAACGTTCTGCACTATGTACTTTGGACCCGACACACGCTTTATTATAAACAGTCCAACACAAGTTTCTGCCCAAAGTCATACCTAGGCCCTACAGTACTACAAAATTATCCTAACAATACCAGGGGGTGGTACCCCTTCCCTTATATAAATTATATATACAACAATATAGAATACCTAGAAACATGCACTTAAGAACGCAAAATTAAATCACAAAGGTACACTTAAGTAAACAGACGACACACAGCACGGGGTCAATTGACTCATTTCCCTGCAGCCTTTAGGTGGCTGACATGTGCTCTACGTGTCAAAGATGGGTCGGATACTTCTTTTAACAATACCGAAACAGGCGTAAGAAATCTTTCAATTGACCAGGGGCCACTCCACTTATACGCCATCTTCGCCGAAGACTTGTCAGCAGCTGAGCTAAGAGGAAAACACTTGCACACAACAACGTCCCCAGTTTAAATGGGACAGGGATACGCCCTCGGTTATAGGTGGCGGCAACCTTCCTTTGGGACTTCAGGAGGTTAGAAAAAGCTACCTCACATTTCTTTTCATAAGAACAATCACCTGCGTCATTAAGGAGTGGGTCAATATCCCAGTTAAATAATAATGGGTGGTTCAGGTCCCTATTGAGGAGGATAGAGGAAGGAGTGGCTTTGACTGACTCATGGAAAGCGGCGTTAAAAGCAATGTTCAAAACGTCTAAGTCCTGGTCCCAGTGGGTGTGATCCAGGTGGTGAAAGATCGTCAAGGCAACGTTTAGGTTACGATTAAATCTTTCTACATGGTTCGGCGATGGGTTGTACGGGCTAGTGGTAACGTGTCTTATCCCCCACGAAAAACACATATCTCCGAAAGCTTTAGAACGGAAACACGGTCCATTATCACTTACTATGACCCTTGGGGTCCCTAAAATCGCCCAAACGCGCCTGCACAGAGCATTAACAGTCGTCCGTGCCTTCATATTCCTTAGGGGGATGAGTATGACGAATTTAGAGAAGGCGTCCATGGCAACGAGTATAGAGGTGTTCCCTTGGGTAGAGCGGGTAAGGGGGCCGACGAAATCAACAAAAACTTTCTCCCACGGTTGCTTAGCAACATCCGCGGAGTGAAACCCTATTTTAGAATTACGCGCCGGTTTGGCCAATTGACACGGCCCACATTTGCGCACCCAATCTCTAACGTCTCTAGGCATTAAGGGCCAAAAAAATTCCTTAGAAATCTTGCGTTCGGTCTTAAGGACACCGCAATGGCCGCCAAAAAGGGAGTCGTGGAAATATTTAAGTAACATAGGCCTAAGTTTCTCTGGCACAAAATATCTTATCCTACCCTTGACACGAACTACTAAGAGGTCTTTAAAAATCTCGTAGTTCCCAATCCTCTCTCCACGCTTGATCCTGTCAACGATCTGTCTGCAACACGGATCCATCAACTGATGGTCTTTGATTGAGATAAAGGATTCGGGAATCGTATGGATAACAAATAACGAGCCATCCTCCTTACATTCTCCTACAGGTTCCTTATCCTCACACATCCTAGACAAAGCGTCAGCGACAACATTAAGCTTCCCAGCAACGTGATGGGTAGTAAACTTGAACCTGGATAGCTTCCAAACCCACCGTCCAATTTTCCCTAGTTGTTTCGGGTGGTTCCATATCCAGCTGAGGGCCATGTTGTCAGTGTACAACTCAAACTGGCGAAGCTCTAGATAGTCAGCGAACTTGTCGATGCCGAAGATACAGCTGAGACATTCCTTTTCATATATGCTATACTTTCTTTCGGCAGGGCTCAAAGTTCTGCTGGCGAAAGCTACAGGTCTACTTCCCTCGGAAGTCGTTTGAGAGAGAACCGCCCCTAGCGCTACAGAGGAGGCATCAACATGTAGTTGGAAAGGCAGAGAAAAGTCAGGCATGCGTAGCACGGCTGGCGACACAAGATGGCGCTTAAGCGCAACAAAAGCCTGCTGTTGGGCAGAACCCCAAATAAAGGTGGCACCCTTTTTCTTCAAGGAGTTAAGGGGGTTGGCTAAGTCAGAGAAGTTCGGGATGAACCTAGCGTAGTAGGCGCACATACCTAGAAACCGTAATACCCCTTTTATGTTTTTTGGGGCGGGAAAATCCAAGATGGGCTTAACCCGATCCGGGTCAACGAGCAGGTTACCCTCAGAAATGATATAGCCAAGATATGGGATAGATCTCTTCGCCCATGTGACTTTCTCCGGGTTTACAGTCAACCCAGCCTCGCGCAGGCGCCTCAACACTACCTCAACATGACGCAAATGGTCATCAAAAGATTTGCTGTAAACGCAGATATCATCAAGGTAGTTAAACACGAATTTGTATTTCAGGTCCGCCAAAATATGGTCTAAGACTCTACTCAACGCTTGCCCCCCGCAACTTATCCCTAACGGCACTCGGTTGAATTCGTAGACTTGCCAGGGGGTGATAAACGCGGTAAATTTCTTAGACGACTCTGAGAGAGCACATTGCAGAAAGCTCGCATTAAGGTCAATCAAGCTGTAATATTTGGCTCCGCCAAGATGTTGGAAGGCGGACTCTATGCTAGGCATGGGGTATGGGTCGAACACTATTTTTTTATTAAGCTTTCTATAATCGACAATCAAGCGATGCCCATGACCTTTCCTGGGAATAATGAACGCAGGACTTGCGTATGGGGATTTGGAGGGACGAATAACCTCCTTTCGTTCCAAGTCCATGATAAGATTTCTAAATATCTCGAGTTTGGGGGGTGCACAGGAGTAGGGACCAGATCTAACAGGAATGTGGTCCTGCGCCACAATGTCGTACGGCAAAATGTCGCACTTGCCCCATCTGTCAGTGATGACGTCAGGGAATCGAGCTATCAAACGATCTATCGCTTCACGTTCCTCGACAATGGGGAACAACCTGCGAGGATGGTGCCCAACACAAAACGGAATAAACAAACTAGGTTCAAACTTAAAAGATATTCCTAAGCGTCTCAGGTCAAGTTTGACTCCAGTCTCGAACATGAAGTCAGTCCCTAGAATAACATCAAAGGGAAGTTCTGGCATAACAAAGAATGGACGTTTCCAGGCAAATCTTTCTATCTTAATAGAGAGCACTACTTTACAATCGACCAAGATAGTCTGCCCATTAGCCACGGCGTAAATCTTAGGACCTATCGACCTATAATCGATTTTTGTTTTACCCTCTAACTGGCGCAAAAACTCACGGCATATAAATGAGTGACTGGCTCCTGTATCTAAAAGAGCAACACAATCATTTTGGGCTACCTGGATCTGAACTACAGGAGTAGGAGCATGTGGTTTAATACAAGTGGGCACGACCGGACCACGACTACGAGCGCGCCCTATAAGTTTCCCGATCTACACTGTCTCTGTACGTGACCCAGTCTTCTACACCGAAAACATCTCATGCGCGAGAGGTCGCGGGGCGCACGGTTGTCAGAACCCGAAGGCCTGAAGTTGTCCCTAGGAGTGTTATCATCGCGATCGCCCGGTAGTACAGGCGCTAATGACAAGGCCGTATTCATAGGTTCGGGAGTTGAACCCGTGCGTCTGCGGTTTAATGCCGCCGGCGCATGCGCACTTAAATACTCCTGTTCGGCGAGCAGGGTGTTTTCAATCGAAGATGCTAGAGAGAAAAGTTCAAGTACCGTACAGGGCTTACATGTAAATACAAAATGTCGCCGGGTGAGGGGCGACACATTCTCAAGAATAATATCAACGATCTGACTTTCCCCCAGACCACTATTGAGAACTTGAGCTGCCTCTGTGATAGATAAAATAAAATCTCTCAACGATTCGTGGGGATATTGAAACCTGTGAATAACTTCCTTACATAACCTTTCTCTAGCCCTACTGGGTAACAGCGCTTCTAAAATGAGGTCAGTAAGTGATCTCCAAGATAAACCATTTTGAATCCCACGGGAGAACAACTGGGTTAAAAAACCAGAAGTTTTGGCCAAACACAGAATCAAAAATTCACTATCACTCGCTAACTTTAGACAATATGCTCTGTTGATCTCAACCATAAATTTAAACAGAGTAGCGTGATCTTGACCGTCGCAAACAGGGGTCCGATTCAAAATCTCCATAAGTACTTTGTTCTGACATTTAACTAGTGAAGGGGGTGGAGGAGGAGCGGTTGGCGCTAAAGGGGGTGGATTCCCATCCTCAAACCTGTCCATACCCGAGTCAGTCTCAGCCTCCCCAGTCCCGCTAATCTCCCCACACAGCTTAGATCTGAGCTCACCCACAGTAGCATTGGGAGGGAAGGAGACGCCCCTTGAAGTCAGCTCAGCTGTCAACTCGTCCCGGCTCAGGCGGTAGACAGCAGTCTTAGATGTGGTCAAAGTGGACATGGCAGTTGCAGGAGTGGTCTCCATGGTCACGGAGTCATGAAACATAAACAAACAAGAATCAGTACGATATCAATCATCCAACAATACTGCAGACAGGCGGACCCTATTTTCTCTCCTAACTATACCTAATATCCTATTAAGTGCCCCAATCAACTCTGCGAGAGCAGAGTGGCGCAGCTTCTCTCTTGTAACCCCCCCTTCATATGATTTGATAGGTTCATATTACAATAAATAAAAGGTAGGTTAGTTACAAGAGAGTTTATTTTATTCTACAAACAACTCGCAGACATATAAGAGCGAGGCACTCTAGGAAAGTCGAGTGACTGGCCGATAAGGGCCGAAATAAACAATAAATAAAGGGGCAAGACCCCAAGTCGTTAAGAGAAAACAGAACGATTAATACCAACGTAGTCATAATTAAATTGACCCTTCGCAGAAGGCGACTAACCTAGCAGGAAAGTTAAGTACAAGTAATATGTATAGGTCTACACGACCTGGCGATGGCGACACTACATTAACATAAGTATGAAGTTTTATAATAGACTGCCATTATAAGGCGCGACAGAGAAAATGATTTACCTAAACCTAACCTGTTACAATAGTTCCTAATCAAATTAGTTCAATCTAATTATTATTATTATAATGACCAATGTGCTGGGTGCACGGGCTCGCCGCCCCCGAGTTGAATAACAATTTAAAAAAATTTACAATCGTAACAAACCTTTAACTTTTAGCAAGCAGAACAACTATTTTAAATAAGTTACACGTTAAACAGAAATAATTAGCGCCCCAAGATGGCGACATGCTAAAGTTCCATTAGCGCCCTAAGATGGCGCCATGCTAAAGTTCCAACCCGTCCGTGAGGCGGGCACAACGTTAAGTACAAAGAAAAAACCTAGCGCATAAACCATAATGGCTGACAGGCAAATCCTGCAGTCTCAGAGAAATATAGCTATTAGTAATCATGATTTATATTTAAAGTTGAAACTTAAATTTTGAACAATTTAACCCAAACATAATTTAGAAAACGTCGAACAACGACCTACGTCTAAACCTAAGACAAGTGTCTCACCTAATCGAGTGCAGAGAAATGAGTGACATCACTACACAGTCCAGCCGTTATATACTGTACAAAGTCAATCACGTGTTCACAAACGGCGGGAATCACACTGGGACGAAGGGAGAGGGGTGTACGTCGCTTCGGCAGAAGTCTCGATTATTCTCGTGATAATTTCAAATCACGCGCCGGTGGATGAGTCTTGTTTCACTCGAACACAACCGTCAGCGCATACGGGTTAGCGCATCTTGATGTTCAATTGTCCGAGTCTTGCTCTAATCGGGCCTCGAGCCACGGGCGGTCAGTAAGCCGCGTGATGTTGAGTGGAGTTGAGTGTGCGTGTTTCATGAGGTCGAGATCCAGCCCAGTCAAAGGGGACCAGATCAGGTGAGCCAGATCGTCCATGTTTGCATTATGTCTGTGACAACGTCACAGACCCTGTTCCAATGGCCAAATGGTCTAAGACGTCACTTTCGTGTTAGACTTGCCTGCTCAAGATAAGGAAATCGGGGTTCAAATCCCTGTCGAGTCCACAAAGGGTGCTTTTCCTGGATAGTTTGTCACTCTCCTCCCAAAAAATGCGGGTAAATTACATTTTAAAGGCTTCCATCCCCATTAGAGTAATTATCATAAATGCATATTACCTGAACAGTTGGCAGGAAGTGGTGGTATAGAAACTAAAAAAAATTATACGAAAAGCTCAAAATCTGATAACTTAGCTTAGTCATTAGTGAGTCTTGTCTAGGGAGCTAAGGGTCCCATAATCAATTCCTAGCACGGCCGAAAAATTAATTGTGGTTGAAATTTGGAATTTACAAGTGAGAAATTAACTGATAAAGGACTGGATAGAATGTCATTTTTAGAGATAAGTTAGTTTGTAAGTTGTAATCCTCTATAATTACCAGTTAACTCAAAAGATTGGCGTTGAATACCCTTAATTTATATAGTATCTATTTATTTAGGCGATCTATTGTTAAAATAATGTACATTAAATAGCTGTGATCTCTCTTTCCATATGGCTTGTATTTTTTATTATAGGTTGAGGCACATAAAGTGTTATAACTTAATATTTCCAAAAGTAGGCCTAGTGGTGGTGACAAATAAACCTACACTTTTAGCCACTAATTAAATTAGAATGTACAAATCAAAATCAGTTTTTTAAATACACACATATATTGTAGGCTTAATTTTTAATACTGATCTATTGATTTGGGAAAACTTTAATTCGTTTTGATTTTGCCATCCTTATTACAGGCGCATTATCTTAAATTAATAGTATTTTTCTTTTAACAGTTTATTTTATTTAACTTAAAGCACAAATACATCGAAAACACATATTAATTTGTAAACAATGATATTACTAACTCGACATACACAACCAACAAATTTGAGCCCTCGGGTACCACCTCATCTGATATCAAAACAAGTTCATAGTTCATCCCAGATAGTAGACTGTAAGTCAAAGTTGTGGTTAGCTGAAACAGGCAGTAAAAACGTGATTTCATAAATATATAGTAAAAAAATTAGGTAGGTATATGTAGAATGTATATATAAATACATTTGTGTAGTTTATAAAATTCACATTAAATAACATATCTAAGTATATAAATTGCTCAAGTTAAACTGAACAGTCAGTACAACAAACCTTTGCAAAGACAGGAAATGTCCTTCCATGACTCCCGTAAGAGCGCAGCATCTACGGTGTAATATTTAAAAGGCAGCAAGGCAACCTATTGGTGAGCAACAGAACTAAGTCAAATACCTGTACGCTCGCCTCGAATAATGTTGGTAATAAAAGTTTCAATGGAGCTACCATGAAAATCGACGTTATTTCATCGATTGAGCAGTTGATAAGAAGAGAGATCACAGTATGAATAGTGGATTGGGTAGGGGAAATGTGGGGGTTGGGGCGGGTGGACACTGGAACGGTAAGTTGACAATAATTGAGCTGACAACTCAACTAATGTTTCCCTTGTTCGCAAAACGGACGCTTCGTTTTTATTTATATGGATCGTAATAATCGTGTGTATTTATTAAATGCACTCAGGTTTTACACAATTTAATGTTGACGCATTAAATTATCGAATGTTTTCCTTTTAATATACAAAAGATATTTTATACAGTTAATTTGTGTTTATTTGGCAAACTTTAGTTATTGTTTTCCAGTAAATTCCTGGACAGTTAAACGAATAGTATATTGACTGAGCCCATAATTGTTAATTCAAGATATTTCTAAAATTCACATTTAATTACTTAAAATGTTTCTAAAATTATTCTCAAAACACGCGTTTAAAGGGTTCTACATAGTGAAACATTGAGAGGTGTTACAGACGTTTAGTAATCCCGCATTATTTAGGCAGTTGCTTAATTTTTTTTTTTAATCTCTTTCAAAAAAATGCAGGCAAAAATCACCAGCAGGTTATTTGCGAGTTATAAATTGTTAATTTTGAGTTTAAAGCTTAAACAAAATTCTAATGATGCCACACTCTAAATTTCTTACTTCTAAAATTAAAGAAAAAGGTTAGAAACCTAGATATAGCCTTTATATTTCAAATATAGTCATGTTTTGATAGGTTTATAACAAAACATTGATATTGTGGGATTGTTTTACGTATGTAATATCATTAATATTTTTGTATTAAATTTTTTAACTGGTCAGAACTTTCGCCTACATTTTTGTCAAAATATTATTAAAAAATATCAAACTATTTTATTAATAACCCGTGATTTCTAAACATCTGAAAAACTTATCATGGTTCACCCATTAATCTTTTTGCTTGAATCCATATCAGTGGTTATGTGGATCAGATGTAAGGCTCATCTAGTATCGTTTGCTACTGGTAGGAAGGTCAAGGCTATGAATTCCAACAAGGTACATGGTAGTTTTACACAAATGGTGTTCCCATCTCCTTCCACGCAAATGTGGATAAATTTCATGTATATTATACCTTCCTCTCACTATAAATACGTGATTCAAAATAGTTTCTCTTCAATATTTACAATTATTTATATACTATTTTACTAGTGTATTGTACGTTCTATTTAATGTTTTATTTATAATTTTATTATCTTAGTCTATGACAAATCTATCTAGCGCATCTATAATATCTGTACAAATTAAAAACAAATTTAATGTTATAAGCTATACTCTGATTTTGGTTGGATGCACAATAGAGAAAATTCTCACATATTTACTTGTGGCAAACAGTGATAACATTTTATCATATTATTTGTGTTATTTTATAGGTATTGATCATATCTATTAAAAGTGACAGCTGCAGATAACGTGAATTGATGTATGGATATACTAAAATTGTTTTAGAAACTTTTTTAACTAACGTCTACTGTTCTTCCTACAAAAATCATAATATAGGCTTAAACTATGTCTTGAAAGCGTGATTAAAAATTTCAGCAAAATCATCTTTATAAATAATAAGAGTTTTGTTGGTTTTTGGACATTTAAAAAAAATCATATTTGCGTGTTGAGGTGGATAGTTTTTACTGTATAAAATTTTCTGGCATAATAACATAACATATAAATTTGGTTCTTTCCTCGATTCTATTTTGATTTTGGGTCATAGTAAATTTGATATTTTCGCCACAAAATTTGGATACGTTGTGAATAGAAAAGGATTATCTGGTCAAAAGTGGTTTGTAGGGATGGGCATTTAATAAATATTGTCTTTAATATCCATCAAAATGTTATTAAATTTAGTTTTTGAGCCAAATTATTTTTCTTCAATTCATGTTTAAAAATATTTGTGGGATAAGAAACCGATCAAGTAAAAAATCCTAACTGTCGATAAATTTAATTTAACATTAAAAATTAATTACAAAAACACCTTTTGAAATAAATTATCTATTTATATATTTATTTTAAAACAATTATAGTACAACAAACACTACCTGTGGTATTGGACACGTGAACATAGGCAAAAATTTCGTACTGTAAGTAAATTACACTTTTGTTGTAAAAAAATAATTTATATTGTTAGTCTATTGATTTTATAACAGTAACAACTTATCTACCACTTTTTAAATGTCATTTTATAGTCAGTTAGCCTTTGGTCTGGGATGGCGCAGGAGATGAAGGAATGAGGTTCGAATACCAGCCGGATGTAATTAACTTTTTTCTAAATGTTTCTCTCTATTATTTCACATAGTTATGAGTACATTTCCTCTTAAATCTACTCTCCTAAACTCATTAGTGTAAATATTAATATTACCTCAGACGGTTAGAAAAGTGCGGTGAAAGTTCGGGTATCCACAACCAACAATAATTAACTAACAAAGTGTGAGTAAGGTGAATAGCAAAAAAATCATATAATATTCAGATAAAAATTGAATTAATCACCTTCACTGCACACAGCCGGATTTGAACCTAATACTAACTTCCTAATCAGTTATAAGCTTATTGATTATCAGCATAGTCCGAATTTTGATGACGTCATTTTTTAATTAATTTTTTCCATCACATACAAAGCTCACAAGTAGATAACTCTGTTCATGATTCACTTCTTGTAGAAATATATATTTTATGGGTCGTTTTTTTTGTCATTTTGGAATCTAAGGTCATATTTTCTTGGTTTGCTTCATTTTTATGTCACTCTTAAGCATTGTCGAGACACTTAAGGCCATTCACGTTGAATAAGTATATTTTTAAATAATATAGATATTTTATAAATGCATAAATACTCAAATATTTATATATTTCCAACATACAGTTGTCTAAATGAGAAGCCAGTGAACCTTATATTTTCTTTGTATGGTTGTAAAATACACATTCCTGATGAGGTGCTGCAAATAAACTGGAGAGGGTTGCGTCGGAGGGGGTAAGCTAGCTATACTCCATTCACGGAAGGAATTACTCTCTGAAAGGTCTTTTTTCCTACCAATATCCTACTATATAATATGATTTGGTAGGGAAAAAGGCCTTTCAGAAAACAATTCCTACGATGAACAGACTGTAGCTATTAATTCTGATGCGGTTATTTGTAAATCAATGCTATATTTAGCAGAATGCGAGAGTTTAGTTGTTAAAGGGCTTTCATTACATTTTACATTTGTAAAGTGAGTGTTTTATTTAGCCGTGTGAATTATATGTGAGTTTGTGTATATATTTATAGGTCATTATTTAAAAATTTGAGTTCCTTTTTTAGAATTTTTAGATCAGTTTATGGGTGATTTTTTAAAATCATTTTTATATAATTAAAATCTAGTCTCTGGCTATCGGCCAACATTTCCTATCTACGATCAGGTATATTTTATTATTGACAGGGTATTTAAGATGGGATATGAAGGAACAAGGGTTAATGTTGATATTTTTTAAGTTTTTTTTAAATAAAACAAAACAAAAATATTTGACCAAATCGATCAAATATTGGTTCAGTATATATGTTTATTTTATTTTATGCACATAACAACATCAGCTCTTGAATATTTGCCATCACCATTGTCTAATTTGCATTAGAATTTTTTTCTTTTAATTTGAAAAGTATCTGGTCAAATGTCACATTGTTTATGACAAGTATTTGAGAACTGTTGTGATTGTGTATAAAACCAAACTAAAAGTATCTATTGAAGCAATACTTTATTTATTTTGGACAACAGATTGGACTACCCTTAACGGGGTGTTGGGGGTTCGAATTCTGTTTGGGTGCATTCAACGTGGTTTTTCCTAAATGGCTTTCCCCTAGATGGTTTTATATTCTCCTTCCACGCAAATACGAGTTCATGTCTTCTGAATTAAATCCTTTCTCATCCTTATCACATTAGCGTGAATAGTACATAAACGTTTAACGCAAACGGTAGTAATTAAGACGTGTCACTAAAAAAACAAAAAACTCAAGCTAGCCCATTTCAGTGGCTGAACGGTCTAAGGCGTCACTCTCGTGTTAGACTGGTCTGCTGATGACGGGGAGATCGAGGTTTTAATCCTAGTCAAATCTACTGAAGGTGGTTTTTTTAAAATGGTTTCCCACCCATCTTCCACGCAAATGCGGGTAGATTTCCTTCACCTCTGACAAGACGTTTATTAATCACAGCTTGTGAATGTGTGGAATGCCAGTCCTCCACCGTGGTTCGGATTCCACGTTAAACTGTAGGTCCTCCATTTCATCTCACATTCACCCACTAGCGTAAGTGCGTATAACCCGAACGGGTAGTAAGACGCGGTGCTAATAATAATAATAATAATAATAATAATAATAATAAATGCTTGTGGTTAGTATTGGTCAAATGGGTAGTTAGGGAGAGTAATAGCCCACAAGCTAAAACTCTACATACAGTAGGCCTACTTTCTAAATTATTGTAGGCAGCCCACAAGTGTACTTAGATTTTATTACGAATGGACATTTATAACAAAAAACGTATTTTATTTCGGTCAACATCGATACTATTTTACAATATTATTAGTATTATTTTATATGTATTGATAATTCATATCAAAAGTGACAGCTTCAGATCACATGACTTTATTTATAAATACATAAAAGTTGATCTAGTAACTTTTTTCTAGCCGTCACTTATGTACAGTTGTAAGAAAATTGTTGTATAGCTATGATCATAAATCGTGTGAAAGTAAGATCGTTATTGAAACTATAATATACGCTCGTTATCTTTCAAGGATCACGCCTACTAAGCACGTTTTTCATTGTTTACATATGTGTACTAATATGCTTGGTTATTGTAACAAGTACTTCGTGTGCAAATTTAATATCCAGACTAGTAATTGTATAATCCGTATATATTTCTGGCACAATTTATTAGTCAATGGAATTTAAGAAAATCTACTTCGCCGTCTTGTTTTATGACTTGATTTATGTTGCATAATTTATCCATTACTTTTTTTTCTGAGCAGGTTCCGCTATTTAGAAGCAACTGCGATGTCTTCATATCTTGCGCGAGTAATCACTGATGGTTTATTGGTCATACCTGTATATGTGCCCCATCGCGTGCAACGCGTATAGTCTGATACAAAACTATATTGGAGCAATTGTATTAAGACCAATTTAAAACACGGTTCATCAACAAAAGTAAAATAGGAAGTCTTTGCTACAGGAAGTTTAGAAGTGGGGTTGTCAAGTTCCTCCACGGAGTTAAGTAGCCAATAGCAATAGTCTAATTCCTCCACTTTGTTGGGGGGCAGGGGTGGTTGAGGATTGCATCCGTTACATGGAATCCCACAGGAACAGGAGGAGATTGGTACAGGAAATTACAAAATTAATCAAGAACAAGATAGATTAACGTATGAAAGACTTGGTTAGATTATGTTGGGCAAGAACCATAAATATATGTACAAACTATGGAAGGTTTGATAGCTCTGTGTGTATCATAACAATTATATTTAAAACTATTATCTGAGTTTGTCTTCCTATCATGAATGAACTATAATAATTATATAAATTATGGAAGGTTTGAAAGATAGGTTTGTACTAGGCTATTGCACTCAGACTACTTATAATCCTATCCTTGAAGTGTCGTGGAGGAACTAGGCTATTGCACTCAGACTACTTATAATCCTATCCTTGAAGTGTCGTGGAGGAACTAGGCTATTGCACTCAGACTACTTATAATCCTATCCTTGAAGTGTCATAGAGGAACTAGGCTAGTGCACTCAGACTACTTATATCCTATCCTTGAAGTGTCGTGAGGACTAGGCTATTGCACTCAGACTACTTATAATCCTATCCTTGAAGTGTCGTGGAGGAACTAGGCTATTGCACTCAGACTACTTATAATCCTATCTGAAGTGTCGTGGAGGAACTAGGTATTGCACTCAAACTACTTATAATCCTATCCTTGAAGTGTCGTGGAGGAACTGGGTTATTGCACTCAGACTACTTATAATCCTATCTTGAAGTGTCGTGGAGGAACTAGGTTATTGCACTCAGACTATTATAATCTATCTTGAAGTGTCGTGGAGGAACTAGGTATTGCACTCAGATACTTATAATCCTATCCTTGAAGTGTCGTGGAGGAACTAGGTTATTGCACTCAGACTACTTATAATCTATCCTTGAAGGTCGTGGAGGAACTAGTTATTGCACTCAGACTACGTATTATTCCTTCAGGGATTGAAACAGTTCTCATGATGAAGGAGGAACTCGGCCGTGCATTTTGGAAGATCCTCATATGTAGGTTGGGGGCTAAACCAGAACCCTTCCTCTGGAGAATTTTAATCTCTGGATGAATCTAGAAATTATTTAAAAGGAG
Source organism: Timema cristinae (assembly GCA_039000515.1). NCBI lineage: Eukaryota > Metazoa > Arthropoda > Insecta > Phasmatodea > Timematidae > Timema > Timema cristinae. The sequence continues at coordinate 29,619,832 of JBCFYV010000935.1, forward strand.
TTTATTATTTAGGATAATTTACTATTCTGAAAATTGAAAAATGACACCTGGACACAGGAATCGAACCCGGGACCACTGAGATATACCAGGGTACCGTGGGCACGGAACAATTCCTGGGTAGCTCAGTGGTCAGAGCATTTTGAATAGTTTGTATGTCACGAGACGAAGAAGGAAAGAAAGCTTGTGTGTGTGTGTGTGTGTGTGTTGTTTTTTAAGTTCACGATTAGCGTTAAAATACAAGTTTCGAATTGATTGTGGAAGTCTAGAAAGCGCACTCTGCGTTGAAAAGGGCCTCCCTCGCTACTTCCATCATGTTCACCGGCCGTCTTCTTTGGTTCTTGATTCTCGCCGGTCAGGTAGGAAAATATCGCGCTTTTTTACCCTTTGAAACACTATTTCGCCGCTTTTCTTACATCTCCACTACCTCTTACTTTACTCAACAATGGAGGTTTTATAAATAATCATTTTCAACATTTCTAACTGTTTAGTGAAAAATTGATTGTAGCCTTATCCAATTTTAGTTGGATTTGATTGTTTAAACTTATTTGGTTTCCTTTTACAACTTTGTTGTATGATGATAATCTTTGATGTATGTGATAAATTGAGGAGCTTATATTTTTCGTGATTTTTTCTTCGCGCCTCATTCTTCCTACCAAGTCTATCCGCAATATTTACAATAATTGGTTAGGAACGAGGAGAGTTTAATTTAGAAGAAATCCACGGTTTGGCGTGTATTGTTTCCAGGGTAAGCAGAGCTTTTTACTGTCTATAAATAGGCCTAACATAAATAAAAACATAGTATTAGGGTTAAGTGTTCGAACTATAAAACACTGCACCAGAACTATTTTGAGAAAAGGCTGAAAAGCAATCATCTAGAGAAATCATCTGTGATCAGTATTTAATATCGTCCCATAGGATCAGATCGTTTCTCTAATCATTATATCACTACCATTAAAGCTGTGTGTGCCAAAAAATGATCTAGCTATATTCCAATTTTTTACTGTGGTGTATAGTAATAGTCGTGGGAAGGGTGTTGGTTGTACCAACATCAAAAACAAATAACTATATTACACATATTTGAACAAATATAGCAATTGATACAAACGGGATTAAAATGTAAAACAAAGTATTTATCCTAAACCTGATTTTTACAGGAAGCATGCCACCAACATTGATTAAAAGTCATTAAAATTTGGAATTATATGTTTTATTTGATTTATTAATTAAAAAGGATAGGCCGTAATGAGGTAGACTGAAACTAGATAGCTCAAGATAGGGAAAGGATATAATAAGGTGGACCGGATAGAAATAGCTCAAGATAAGGATAGGGTGTAATTAGGTGGATTGGATAGAACTATCTCAATATAGGAATAGGGTGGTGAGGTGGACTGGATAGAACTAGGTCAAGATAGATGTAGGGTGTAATGAGGTGGACTGGATGTAACTAGCTCAAGATAGGTATAGAGAGTAACGAGTTGGACTGGATAGAACTAGCTCAAGATAGGTATAGGGTTTAATGAGGTGGACTGGGTAAAATTATCTCAAGACAGGGATAGGGTGTAGTGAGGTGGACTGGATAGAACTAGCTCAAGATAGGTATAGGGTGTAATGAGGTGGACTGGGTAAAATTATCTCAAGACAGGGAAGGTGTAGTGAGGTGGACTGATAGAACAACTCAAGATAGAGATGTAGGGTTGGACTGTATAGAACAAACTCAAGATAGAGATAGGTACTACACCTCTATCTTGGACTGATAGAACTATCTCAAGATAGGGATAGGGTGTGATGAGGTGGACTAGATATAACTACGACGCCTGAGTCCATGCGGCCACCAAGAAGGGTTGCACCTTATTTATCACCCTCTAGTACCAACTACTTTATCCCAAAGAATGGGATGAAAAGGGCGAATTATAAGGAATAGCACTAGTATTTGACTGGGAATAAGATGAATAATCACGTTGTGGGAGTAGTCGGCTACAGGTTGAGGAGACCCTGGTTCAATTATGGGTGATGCTGATGAATATTGTATACTCACTGTGTATATCACATTCTGTTTTAAAAGTATGTAATGGACCTGGATGGTTATTTCATATAAAAATTGTATTTTTATAATAAACATAATAACATGGAAACTTTTTATAATTATTTATTAAACATAATTCATTTTATAGACAAGTATGAAAAATAAACTAAGATATATTATTGTGTGCGTTATTTATAATTATTATGAAAATGTTGAAAACGTTTTGAAAATTTAAATTTAATAATCTCCATTTTAACAAAATTTGACGTTGATTGTAATTTGTTTGTACTTAGTGTTTTAATGATTTATGTGCATTTAGTAAATGGTGTTAGATCTGTGTGTCTAATCTTAGGCTAAGCTAGTTTTCAACTCTTGCACTGATATAGTCTGTGTGCTTAGAAAGGGCACGTTAAATATCTCAATAATAATAGTAGCTCATTTATCATAAGATATATACATTTTAGATTAAATATTATTTCTCCAATAATAGTTAAAATTATTGCAAACTCACAAAACTATACCACGTGAATTTACTGTAAGATTTCAATAACAATAGCTATTTATTTCAGGCGTTACGCATTATGTATCTTATTTTAAAGTAGGTAGCTGTATTTTCTTGTAATTTTTTTTATTGAGGAGTTCAAAAATTTCTTCTTATCTACGTTATTGGTATACAATATATTTTAATTTGAATTATATAATGTTATCATGTCAATAAAATTATAATATATTGATATTTACGTTTGTTGTGATGAATTTTATGGGCCAATATTATTTTAAATCATACTCTCTATATATGAATACAATTTAATCAAAACCAATAATGATTTTTTTTCGAAACATACTTTTTTATATTTTTACCTTGTAAAGGAATATCTCTTAATTTCCACGTTAATTTTCACTATATGTCTATAGACTATAAGGCATCTATATAATGTGTGGATATGTTTAAAAAAAACTATAAATAAGTGCTATAAGAGGACACAGATAAACGTTATTCTAAAAAAAAACTTATTCGAACCCGAAACAACTTTTGAAAAAGTAGTATCCTGTTAAAATTGTCTTATTTCTTCGGTCGTAAGGCATTTTAGATAAACATATTTATGGATTATGATAAAGTAAATATATGTAAAACGTCTAGGAAATACAATGGTCGGAATTGGTGGACAATATTTTTCAATAGCTGACAAGGGAACCATGGAAACCGATCAAAATATACTGGGAGGGGGGGGTTTGTGCTTTGGTGAGCGAGGCGGCCTTAAACGTTTCCAAACACTGTCAATTGTGACTATACCCAATTTGTACTTTAACATTCTATACCTTATAAAATAATTTGTAGACTCTATTTTACTGCTATACTGCTTACATATTTATACATAGGCTATATAGTCTATATGTACTGTACATATACGTACATATTCTAAGATGAGAGTTATTGATAAGGAAGGATCGGGAGATGATTGTCCGCTTAGTTTGAATACAAACTGTTAGAACAAGTGAATGATTTTGTGTATCTGGGCAGAATGTTCTGTAGAAATGGAAGTATGGATGGTGAATGCATCTCTAAGATTAGTTGGGTGTATGTAAAATATTGCAAAGAATGAAATATTAGCGAAAGAGTCAAAGATAGCAGTATATAAAAGTGTATTAACGCCAACATTTTTTTTATGGATGTGAAGCGTGGGTTTGTCAGGAGAAACACAAGAGAAAGATGAATACGTTGGAATGAGATATATAAGAAGTGTATGTGGCAAAATTTGCATGGACAGAGTCAGTAATGAATGGGTGCTGAAGGAGTGTGGTTTTAAAAGTAATCCAATAGGTGAATGTGAAAGAAGTGTCTTACTTTGGTTTAGTTATGTTGAGAGGATGAGTGTGGATCGAGTGACGAAGCACATATATGAAGGTAGAGTGTGGAGATCAAAAGGAAGGGTTAGGCCATGTAAGACGTGGCTAAATGTTGTAGATGAAATGTGACAAAGAAAACATTAAGAGTTTTAAGAATAAAAAGCAAGTATGATTTGGTGTATAGTTGTTGAAGTGAAGGGAGTATTCAAGTGTAGGGAAGTGTGGCGAAAGTAAGTGAGGATGGATTAAGTACGAAGTTGTTTTTTAAGCTATATACACTGTTTTTTTGCCTACTCCGTAAAGGAACGGCGTGATTAGGTATATATGTAAGTATGATATATGTATATATGCATATATATGTATGCATGTATATATATATGCATGCATGTTATATTATATATATATATGTAAGTTTATATATTATTATGTATGTATGATGTATGTATGTATGTATGTATGTATGTATGTATTATATATCTAGGCAGCTTATACACAATACATCAATACCTCAAAATATACCACATATAAACACACACGTTATATATGTAAAACACACACAACATCTATAAAAACAATAAAAATTTTAACTTGAAATATAAAAACTTGTAAAAATTTAACATTTACGAAAAGAGTAGAGCATTACGCGTCATCACATTGTCTCACAGAATCGATGGAAGCCGAGTCTACATATCCCATATTCTAGGAAACATGCTCGTCACCGATACAAATTACTCGCTTTATCCGTCAATAACTCGACATTCTTGGCATATAAGTGTGATTTAATAAAGATCATTGAGTTAGGTTCGAAATGAAAACAAACTCGAAAAAATTAACAATGAATCTGGTTCGAATCATCAAATATTTCCTTATAAAATTCAAATTAAATGCTACTCTTTATCACTTATTTAAATAAAAATTTCATGGGTCATCATTGTGGGTTAGAATAGTCTAGTTTTTCGAATTATCTCGTATCAAATTATCCAGATCATACATATGGTAAAAAGTATAATGTACACACAAGTAAATCGTGATACGCTTGAGGAACGTACTATTTTAATCTACCCGCATGGCTGTCAAAACTGTTTTTGAGACTTAAAGCTAAAATATATGTAACAGTAAAATAAAATATTCCTAGGGTTCACACAGCATGTGGATTAGGTCTAAGCCAGGTTTCAATTTAATACATTTCTCGATTTTATAGTGTCCCGTGATCTAAAGCGTCAAAATCAGAAGGGATGTAAAAAGTTATATATATTATATATATATATATATACGATTTAGCTGTGGATTAAAAATAAATCTATTTGCAAGTAATGAGATCTCCCTGAATACACATACAAAGTTAAATATCTTTAGGTATCTCTATTTCCCATTTACTTACACTTAGAGTAACGTGATTTATGGCGTCACACTTGCATCGTATATTAGTTATTACGCGTAAAGGTTTCAAAAAGTAGGTAGGTAAGAAAGTCTACGTCAAACTTCTGTTTTCTATGTCTCTTGTTTTATGAGCTACCTGGATTAATGGCCAAGTGGTTTACGACGTTAGGCTCTTAAAAATAAAAATAAATTATCTAGGTCCCCACCCTCCGGTTTCCTAAAATATTTTTATAAAGTTCAATTTCTAAAAATTTCTTTGTTTTGGAGTTACCTGGACCAGTGGTCAAGCAGTCTAAGGGATTAAGCTAAAACTAGAGAAAACATTAAAGAAAGAAAATGTTCTTGAGGTGTGCCCTTTTAGGTTCCCCTAGTACTTAAGTAATGCTACTTATCTTGAAGTTAGTGTTTACATACAAATTTACATTCTATTTTATGTTTATATGATTATTTTCTCCTTTTTTTTTGTCTGGAGCTGTAACTGCCTATTAGTGAAAGACGTCATCTGTTTGTCTGAATACATAGCTTTACATGCAACTAACTCTTAAGATCAAGTCAAATGATGATGTGGAACGCTACCTGTATATTTATTACAATCCAAAGAAACCCTTTTTACGTAATAATCTAAATACGAGACAACAAACAAAATAAAACAGCTACCCTTTCTTTGTGGATTTAAGATTGACTTATCACCTGAAATTACTTCTTGGTTTTGAAGTAAATATTTTTGTTTGATAATCAATTTGTGAAGAACCAGCAATTGTATTAGTTTTAACGTCACTTCTCAGCTCTTTAATGGCATAGCTCTTTGATCAAGAGTTATCTCAGAAAATTTTCTGCGTTTTATAAAAAGGTGTCCTGGTGGTCTAGGGGTAAGGTGTTGGACTTCAGTGCCGGGGGTCCGGGGTTCAATTCTCGATCCGGCACAGATTTATCTGATTACCAAACCCTTCCTTCACCTCTGACAAGACATCTTGTGAATGTGGGAATGCCAGGCCTCCACCGTGGTTCGGATCCCGCGTTAAACTGTAGGTCCTCCATTTCATCTCACAATCACCCTACCATTACTCATTAGCGTAAGTGCGTACAGCCCAAATGGGTAGTAAGACGTGGTGCTAATAATAATAATACATTATATAAAAATAATTAATCCGAATCGATTTAGTTTATACGTGAAAAGCCATACATTTCGTTGGTTTGAATTTCACTTATCAGCTCAGTAATGACAAAGCTCATTAAAACCTTTCTAAAAATATTATACACATTCTAAAAAAAACTCATCTGAATCTCTAGTTATAAGTAAGTGTCGATCCATAGATACATAAAATATTCTTTATACGTGAAATATCATCAATTTTATTGCATTTAACGTCCCTGCTCAGCTCCATGAAAAACATAGATAATTTTTCATTAGCTTATATACTTTCAAAAGAAATAATTCGACTTAATATAAAAATTAATAATATTTAGCACCGCGTCTTACTACCCGTTCGGGTTATACGCTTTAAGTACTAATTACGCAAATGGATTAGGAATTGGGAAGGTTTAATTAGAGGAAGTGAACCCGCATTTGCGTGGAGGGAGAGTGGAAAACCATTTAGGAAACACGCCCCCCCCCCCAGTTCACCCGACCGAGATTCGAACCTCGATCTCCCCGTCCTCAGCAGTCGAGCTCAACACGACAAGCGCGTTAGCCAACTACGCCACCGAGGCGGGTTTAATTAATATAAAAAAATACCGCATACAAATCTATTCAGTTGTCCTCTAGTTATAAACGAACGTACGAACGCTATGTCAAGAAATGTTTAAAATGGCGGGCACGATGTTGACTTGATCTTAAAGGAGATAATCAAGAGGGTACATTTAGTAATTAGGTAGGTATCTTGTAGAAAGGATCTTTTTAAATATAAAAAAAAAATTGTCAAAATTGATATTTAACTATTTTATTAGTATTATGTCATAGGTTTTGATATTATCTTAGAAAAGTGATAGTTGCAGATAGTTTGACCTATGCATGTGTATAAATAGCTTAAGTAACTTATAAAACTGTAAAAAAAAAAAGTGCCTTCATATCTACATTGCGCTGTAGCAACTTCCATAAACTTGATAGACGTATAGGTTTTCAAACACTTTTAATACTGATGGGATTTACACGGTTTTATGCTTTTATGACAACTTTGTCAAAAGGAAATCTAGCCATATCATATTCTTACCCATGCTTGAATGGTAAGAGAATAGGCCTATATGTCCGTGGGACCCTGATTTGGCTCCGAACAGATATTAAACAATGTATATTTGCGTGTGGCTTCCATCTGATCACCCACCAATTCCATGATTAGTGTTTTATGTGTAACACTAGGTAAATTGGTTTGTGGTTCGTATGTTGACAAAGGGAGGTAAGGTTTATTGATGATCCAGGAACTTGGTAACGCGTCGTTTGGATGACTTCTACGACCTTACCACCCGCCAGTTGAGTTCACAAACAATAAAATCTAAAAAAAAAAAAAACCAGCTGCAAGCAAAGGTTAATTTTATACCAAGCGAATTATTTTACTTTCACAAATTTGCCTTACCAGTAAATTATTAGTCTTTTTTTCAAAATAACAGCTTTTTAATTAAATCACTCATCAAATTATTTTTAAAACCAAACCACTCTTATCAGCAAGTTATCCCTATTACCTTGTTCTCCAATTTGAACTTCTTGCTGTAGTCATCTCCTCAGAAAGATCACTTTAATTTTTTTTCATTCATATCCTATGTGTTTCCCAAGAAGGTAACGCGAGAAAAGTTAATTGTTTTTACAGTTTTTATATCAAACATTTTTTTTAAATAAGTAAAATATTGGATAAGTAACAACATAAGAGTTTAATTTTCTTCACAAGGTGATATTTATAGTTGCTGAATATCTGTTATGAGCATGTTAGCATTAGATAACAAACTTTTTTAAATGAAGGGAAAAAGCTGTCATTAAATTATAGACACCATTGACAGATATTCAGGAAATTTTGAAGTCACCATGGGAAGAAAAATAAACTCTTATGTTTCTACTAGAGAAAATATTTGGTTTATTTTGACCAAAAAAGTTTTCATATAAAAACTGCAAAAAAAACTATCCTTAACTAACATTATCTACACTCCCACCTTAAGAGTTAAGTATGAGGAAGTTAACTTTAAGTGAGTACAGTTGCATTAGCGTTGAAAGAGAATATTAAAACCATAACCTAAGTAAGAATTGTATGTTAAAAACCAACTCCAGTGCACCCAGCAGAGAATCAAACTCTGAACTCCCCGTCGCCGGTCAAAACAGTCTTTCTGACGCCTTAAGCTTGTCACGCAATTTAAAAACTTAAAACTTAGAGAAAGTTTTGACTTGAATATGTGATTTACAGAGATCGGGGCATTGCAGGCAGTTAAATAAGATACAATAATTGTGTCTTAGGGTATAACCCGAACGGTAGTAAGACACGGTGCTAAATAAAATAAAATAAATATTGTATCTTCCACTTCAAAATCATAAAGTTTTGTTTTTACAAATTCGGAATGTTAGCAATCTAAGTCAAAATATTTTCACCAGCCAATATAAAATAAGTATTTTTCCTGTAGCTATTTTTGTCCCCTATAGCTAGAAGATCACCTCTCTGGTCTAATGGTCAGAGATCCTGGCTACAGATCTAGAGGGTCAGGGTTCAATTCCCGGTGTTTACAGATCTTCCTGCAAAGCATCTGGTCTGGAGTGGGGTCAATGCAGTCTCGTGAGTAAAGTTGAGAAGCTACTTGTATAAAGAAGTAACGGCTCCGGTCTAGAAAGCGGAGATAAACGAACGGAAGGAAGGTATCATGTGCTAACCACATGATACCCTCTATCCACAAATGTTGGCACTAATTTTGCCAACATGCGGCTCCCGTTCGGTCAGTATAGCTCACTGGCAAGCTGACGCCCTTTTTTTTTTTTTTTTTTTTGCTAGAAGATAAGACTGTCACCAACCATCTTTACATGTAGGGTAACTATATTATCTGAAATTGGAACACAATATAGCCTACAATTATTATGATTGCTCTAAGGCTTGTGACATTTGGTCAAATTAATAAATAACTGATATATAATCGAATTACAACAGTCCATTATTTAACTTAGTAAAAATACTTCACTCGATAAATGATTGAATTTTCTCGACCCTTGATATTCATCGGCTGAACATTTGGATAGTCATAGCAAAGTATGGATTAAATACCAAGTTTGTCAAAATAAAAAACTTCATGTCCCAAGGCTGTGATTGTTTAATGTGTAATGTCCCAAGGCTGTGATTGTTTAATGGTGTAACTAGAGTTAGTCCGTGTGACCACCAGGAAAGGCCAAGTAAAATTTTAATAGGAAGGACTTTCTCTGACAACCCTAAAATCTACTATATATAATTTCACGTATTTAGGTCTACAACAAGTCCTGTCATCTGCAGTTATAATTTTTGATACCTTTAAGACAACACTAATAAAATAGTAAAATGTAATAACTTCAGGCCTAAAAACTATGTTTGTATTTTCTCAAAGCCCCTTCCTTTGAACTTGGATCATAGATCTGATTGAGAAGATCTTTCTTATGTACAGTGCATGCATCACTCTGTGAACGCATTTGCTAGCGGTGACACAATGAGGCTCGAACTAAACAAATATGTCTTCACTCTGGGCATTATAGATATATTGATATATTTTATTGTTATTGTTATTGATATATTTTATAGCATAGGCTTATGCCTAAGTGTTAAGGTGCGAGTGTAGGTAACATGAGTTAAGGAAAGTATTCATACAGTTTTTGTATCAAAATATTTATTTGGTCAAAATAAATCAAAAAAGTCTCCAGTGTATAAGTGTTTAATTTTCTTCACATTTTGACCTCATCAGTTATTGAATATCTGTCAAGGGTGTCCTAGAATTTAATGAAAACTTTTCCTGTTCATTTAAAAGGTTTCTCATCTAATGCTGTTATGTTCATTACAGATGTTCAGGAACGGTTGATATCGCCATGCGAAGAAAATTAAACTCTATGTTTGTACTGAAGACATATTTTATTTATTTTAGCCCCAAAAAATTGCCATAAAAATTGCAAAAACACTAACCATTTCTCACGACCCCTTCCATCACACCTTAAAATTCACCCTTTTTGACCTGTTTAATTTTTAACATGAATTCATGCTCGAAATATTAGGCCTGTATGAATTAAATCGAGATCTGTTAAGAGGGAAATAACGTTTTCCATGCGTTTAGAAGTAACATTAGCTAAACATCCTGATTTAGTTACAAGCAGCACAGCTACTTTAAGACAGTAGTTAGTAAACTAGATATATTCACTTCAAGACAGTAACTCACAACAGAGCTACTTTAAGACAGTAACTAACAGAGATCCTTTCGAGACAGTTCAATTGGTTCACAAAGTGCACACTAAATATCCCAGTTAAAAAAAATATTAAAATACCTACACCCGTTGTCTTTCTCAAGGATTGAATCTTAGTTTCTTGAGCCAGAGCTAAAAGTCGTAACCAGTTAGCTGACCCCACTGATCTTATAATAGCTCCTAATCCGTCCCAACTTAGCCCAGCTAGATAACATGTCAAGAGCAGTGGATCTAAGATTGAATGATGAATTTTTTGTAGAAGTGATATTTATTCTCTCTTGATACAGGTTTATAAATCGCACTAAGTCCTTTATAGCGTGTTCTTAATATCCTAATTATAATGGAGGAGGAGCTGATGAATGTACAGTCGGATCAGAAAGAAAATAGGAAGAAATATAAAGACCAGAACGTCAACATTCCAACGTGTTCCACGAGGGAGCATGCCAGAATTGTGCATGTTAAATTATTTTAATAAATAATTAAAGAGGTGGGAAAAATGTGTATGACAACCAATTTCAACCCTGAAGTCTTGGGTTTTATTTCAACCAAGATATACTTTTTTTACCTTATTTCACTTCATAGCCCTTTTTTTTATCATTCTGAGGCATGTTTGATGGAAGGGTATGCGAGAAATAAGAAGTGTTTTTGCAATTTTTATGGCAAAACTTTTGTTGACCAAAATAAATAAAATATTTCTCCAGTACAAACATATAATTTAATTTTCTTTCCATTTTAACCTCATAATTCCTTAAATATATGTCAAGGGTGTCCTGGAATCTAGTGACAGCTTTTCCTCTTCATTTAAAAAAGTTTGTCATCTAATGTCACTTTGCTCATTACAGATTCATCAAATTTTAGTATCACCATGCGAAAAAATTTAGACTCTCGTGTTTCTATTGGGCCCAAAACAAATATGAATCTACAAAACTTGCAAAAAAACTGGCTTTTTCCCACGTTCCCTACACTACCAGCTTTAGGTCCACACCATCAGAGTTATTATCTTCAATGTCTTTTACAGGATGATCAACGCGATGGTTGACATGAAATCCCAATCAGTGAGTTTGAATATACATCGATATGACAATTTGTTTGAGATCCACCCTAAAATTGAATTGATATTTTAAATATTTATCTCGGGTTTGTGTGTGAACTGAACATTTAACATTTTATGAAGATTTATTTAAAACCACCTATTTTTAATTATATCATTATTCACATTTAGGCCTAGGCCTATATGTATTTATAATCTATATATATATATGTTTTTATTTCCAACATAGCTATACCTCAAGAAACAGATTTCCTTTTTTACATGTTTTTGTTATTAGAATATGATATAATATAATTAATGTATTCACCACATGTTTTGCATTTTACAAAAGCCAACCATTTTTTTTTACAGAACAATAAAAACACTATAGGTAAGAGAACCATTTAATTTATTTCCCCTTCCCACTTATTCATAAAATAAGGTCTATTCTTTTTTCACAACAATTCGACAACTAGTCCTACAAGTTGAGAATTCACGTCTTCCTGCAATCGTTTTCACAAATTAACTATTCAACAAGGTAAGGCTCTAATATTCATGTTTAAGGACGGTCTTGAATGAAATAAATATTAACACGCATAAAATTTTATGGCATCATACATCTTACAAGGACTTTAACACGGGACTTGTGTGTCAGTTAGTCTCTTTTATATATTTTCCCTTCGGCGAGCACGTCTGATATAACTCACTTTTCTTCCACATTTTATCCCCACAAACAAACCTCCCTTCCTCCCTTTCACAAACACTCTTTTCTTCTCCTTTCCTTTAAGAAAAAAATAAAACATCCCTTCCAATTTTTTTTTTTTTTTTTAACATATTGCTATCCTAGCCTATACGTAGCTTTCAGTTTACAAGGGGTTGCCAGTTTATTCTTTCTAAAAATATGTATTCTCATCACGTATTTCACCTTTTTTTTTTCATCCCCCTTTTGTGGAAAAAAAATCGAATTCAACCCCCTTTTATTTTTTTTTTAATTTTTTTTTCAAACTACCTTTCCCCCTATCTTTTGTAGTTTCACCAGCCATCTTGGGTTTTTGGTCTGGTAACCAGATCATCAATACAAAACACAGGGCAGATTATGATATTACCAGGTTGTTTGAGGTTGGAGGCTCCGCCCACTTCTATATTACCTGCTGCTGGGACAGGGCGGGGGGAGAAAGGGGGAACTCAGCCCCCCCGTACCCCTCCCAATCCTCATCACACGTATTCTCGCTCTCCTTTCCCCTCAACGAATAAGCCCAGAGCAGGTTTGCTTTGAGGGGTGGTGGGGTGGAGGGTGGTGGACCTAGCACAGGTGTACTGTCACTGACGTATTCAAAGTTGACACCAGCTTCACTCTCAAAACGGGACAAATTAAAGCACCACTGCTCAGATATATTTTTAATGACCAAATTCCTAGATTATTTATAAGTAAAAGAAAGTTCTCACACTGGCAGCCCTCCTCCCCCCCCCCTCCCAACCTCAGAGTGTTTTACTACCCGTTCGAGCTATAAGCATTAGATTATACTAATGAGGTAGGGATAAGAAAGTTGGAGGTTTAAGGAAACATATCCGCATTGGTGTGGAGGGAAAGTGAGAATACATTTAATAAACACCACCCCTAGTACATCCATCCGGGATTCACAACCCAACCTTCATGTCACTCATAAATTTGACTACGTGAGCTTGGCGTTTAATCCGCTTGACCGCTGATATTTTTAGTGAAAAGGTAAATATACACGTTTTAAAGTTATTTCTGTGTTATGGGTCTATAAATAATGTTTTTGAATGTTAATTGATTTTCTTATGTAGCTTATTGAGTTCCATCCCAAACTAATACTTTTTACCTATTTTCTAATTTTAGTAAAATACCCATTTTTAAGGTGTTTCCTTAATACTCTGATCACCTTAACACAAAAACAGTAACAATTTCATTCGGTAAAAAAGTTATCAGTAATTGCTTACACAGCAATGCTCGTTTTACTTTCTAGTGAAGAAAGATATTAATAAAAAAGGCGCGTCCACATAAATACTTTTCTATTAAACATACATTTAACATATTACTTAACTTAATAGTGGCTGAGGTATGTGTGTCTACTTAATTTGTGTGGAAGAAGAATTGGAAACCATTTAGGAAAAACCACCGTCAATAGACCCAACTGGGATTCGAAACACAATCTTCCCATATTCAGCAAAACAATCTAACACGAGAGTGACACCTTACACCACTCGACCACTGAAGTGTTTTTTTTTTTTTGCTTTTTTTTTGCTGTTAATAGAATTGTATTCTTATAAGTATTACTTTATGGGTATGCAGCTCACATGACTTGCCGTATGAATATATTATTTGCTATATTCTATAACTTATTGTAGTTGTCAGATTTGCTGCCGTATTATTATCCTATTTATGTTTTCTGAAGCAGTGATGAAAGAGAAATGTATCTATTAATTATTTTTTAAAGCATATTTAACAAAGATTATCAAATTAAAGTTTATATATTTTCAATAGTGAAACAGTAATCGAGATATAATTTACGTTAATCTTCAAATGTATAGAGGGTTTCCTATGATAGAATATAATATTTAGCACCGCGTCTTACTACCTGTTCGGGTTATACGCTTTAAGTACTAATTACGTTAATGGATTTAGGAATTGGGAAGGTTGAATTAGAGGAAGTGAACCCGCATTTGCGTGGAGGGAGAGTGGAAAACCATTTAGGAAAAACCACCCCAGTTCACCCGACGAGATTCGAACCTCAATCTCCCCGTCCTCAGCAGTCGAGCTCAACACGACAAGCGCGTTAGCCAACTACGCCACTGAGGCGGGACCTATGATAGAAGAGGTTAATTTATTTCTTCTTCTTAAGGTGAAAGTGCAGGGAAAGTGAAAAAAAAGTCATTTTTTGCAGTTTTTATAGCAAAATATTTTTTTAATCAAAATAAATCAAATATTGCTTCTATACAAACACAGAGTATAATTTTCTTTACGCGATTATATCAACAGGGATTGAATATCTGTAATGAACATAGTGGCATCATCTAAAAGATTTTAAATGAACAGAAAAGGTTTCCATCAAATTCGAGGACACACTTGACAGATATTTAACAACTGTTGGGTTCATCATGTGAAAATAAACTTAATGTTTGTATAGAATAGATTTATTTTGACCAAAAAATATTTTTTCAATAAAAACTGCAAAACCACTGATCTTTTCTTGCGCTTCCTGCATCCCAACCTTAAGTCAACAACCCGAAAGTTGGTTTGATGAGATTTCTGTCAATCCAGGGCTGTGCATGCATTCGGGCCTTTGGCTGGCTAGTGTTGCCTGCACCATCTGGTAGAAGTTCCCTGTACTAGGGGTGTCCAGGATGTATGGTTGCTCCCCGTTACCTTGAACACTTAATTTATATGAGCGAGCGCCAAAGGGATTATCAATGTTTCCAGAAAGGGTATTTTCATAAACCTTCTGGGGTTCTTTTACATGCCACAATGGACCCGGAACAGACCGTCGGTTTTATTTATTCTCCTAATTATGTTGTGGCATTGATTTTACCACTTGAATAAAATCCGTAAAGCTTAGCTGGGTTTGAACCCATGAACAGCGGATACTGAGGCAAGCACTTTACCCCAAGACGACAGAGGTATCAAAGAAGTAAGAAATAGGAGCTGTGGATTTACTCCAAAATCACAAAACATCTAAACATACTATAAGCTATGACTTGTATTAATTATAAAGTTGACCTGTGGTTTTTTTATGTACGAATCGTACAATTATTATTATTATTATTATTATTAATATTTAGCACCGCGTCTTACTTCCCGTTCGGGTTATACGCTTTAAGTACTAATTACGATAATGTATTGGGAATTGGGAAGGTTGAATTAGAGGAAGTGAACCCGCATTTGCGTGGAGGGATAGTGGAAAACCATTTAGTGAAAACCACCCCCAGTTCACCCAACCGAGATTTGAACCTTGATTTCCCCGTTCTCAGCAGTCGAGATTAACACGACTAGCGCGTTAGCCAACTACGCCACCGAGGCGGGTGAGTTATTCTAATCAGTCGAGTGGTTAGCTAGGTTGAAAAGCCTATATATCTAGGGAGCTCTAAATCTGGTTCAGTAGCCTGCCTATTATAAATTACTATCAGTGCACGGATTAATTATCGTCCCCAGCTATTGTAATTCTTTGAGCTTGAGCAGTATGTTAAATGTGTTAAATGGGTAGTCCTAGGCTAGCTTTTAAACAATATTTACTAGGATATGGTACGTTTAACCTTCTGTGCTGAGGGCCGGGGTTCAATACTCAGTTCCGGCACAGATTTATCTGATTGCCAAACCCTTCCTTCACCTCTGAAAAGACGTGTATTAATCACAACTTGTGAATGTGGAGAATGCCAGGCCTCCACCGTGGTTCGGATCTCACGTTAAACTGTAGGTCCTCCATTCCATCTCACAATCACCCAACCATAACACATTAGTGTAGGCCTAAGTGCGTACAATCCGAATAGGTAGTAAGACGTGATTCTAATAATAAATAATACGTCTAACACCATCGATACTTTTGACTTAAGAGCGTGCATCACATGTCAATCAACTCTGTGATACAGTTGGCTAGAAATCGTAAATTTACACGTGGATCATATCTGATTTAACATTAATGGAGATAAAGAGTTAATAGAAGTTCCTTATACTGAACATTGTTGAAATATAAAATTATATTTTGATAAAAACTGCACTGAAAAGGCCGTTTTTGACCATTTAAAAATTGTTTCACAGATAAGCATTGTGCAGAAATCTTCATTCTGTCATAATAGGGACAAGCTGTAATTATTAACAAAGTTTGTCGCTTTGTCCCCCAACGTCACCACGGAAAATTTCTAGTAATCCTTAAACTACACTGGACACGGTTCTAGATTATTCCATTTGCATTGCATGTCCTTCTCACATTAATCTACGAGACTTTATAATCCTAACTATTTCTTGTGATGATTACAGGGTGTGTAACTCATCATTATGTAACCTCGTACACTTCCCAGTAACCTCATACCTTTTTGGACCAAATAAATTCCTACGTACCTTGTTTTAGAACACCTTAAATTTATTTTCGTCGTGTAAGGTAAGGAGACCATGTTTCACAATCATAAAGAACAGGAGGTAAAATTAACGTTTTGTATATTTTGAGCTGTACATATAAATTCTTTGAGAGAAGTTCCTCGAGAGATTAACAACTTATTTACAGAGTGATAGCATGCATTTCCCTATCACCCTTTTCATGATTTCCAATCTAATGTTATTATTACTAGTTAAGATTTTTTCCTAAATATTTAAACCCAGTAACCATGTCAAAGGAGATGTTGTTCGTAGTAATCTCTAAATTACCGTTCCCAATTCATGCTATCTGCGGGATTTTTTTCTATAGGCTAATATAACCGAATAAAATGATATCCACAGAACATATAATTTTTCCAAGCTTTTGTTACCAACATCTTACGCAATAATTTGTTACCAATTTCGTATTAGGCCCTACTCTCGTGTTAAATTCAGCTGCAGATGATGGGGAGATCAGAGTTCAGTCCTGGTTGGATGTACTTAGAGTGGTTTTCCATTCTCCCTCCATGGAAATGGTCAATACACTTCCTCTAAATTCAACCTTCCTCATTCCTAACACATTAGAGTAATTAGTACATAAGTGTACAACCCGAACAGTTGGTAAAACGTGGTGCCAAATATATATAATATAATATATATATATATATATATATAATATATATATATATATATATAAATTTATATATATATTTTCCCGTCAAATTTGGTCATTTATTGATTAGTTTTTTCAACCATATTTTACTACCTGTTCAGCATAACTGAATTTAACTACACTAATGGAGTAGGAGCGTAAAAGGTTAAATTGAGAGGAAATATACCTTCATTTACGTGAAGGGAATTTGGTAAATCCATTCAATAAAAATACCTATGTTGATGATATTTACTATTTTCATAAAGGCTGCTGTCCGATCAGCAAATATCTAGGTGCTGTCCTAAGTTGAGTTGTTTGATATGATTTGTATGTTTGATAGTTTTCTTCTAACTACTCTAGTAAAACTGTGGTTACTATTATTTACTAATGAATAATATTAACATAATAATAATAATAATAATAAATAATAAACTTAGCATTGCATCGCTTACTACCAGTTCTGGTTATACACTTAAGTACTAATTACGCTAATGGGTAAGGAATTTAGAAGGTTGAATAGAAAGGAATGAACCTGCATTTGCGTGGAGGGATGGTGGAAAAACCATTTAGGAAAAAACCATCGCAGTTCACCCGACCGAGATATGAACCACGATTTCCTCGTACTTCGCAGTCCAGCTCAACACGAAACTAGCGCCGAATTAGCTAACTAAGCCACCGAGGAGGGTATTTACTAATGAAAAAATATTAAAATGCATGGGGAAATAAAATATTTATTTCCACAGTGAAGATGCACACCTTGAAACAAGAGAAATTAGGCCATACTAGATAGAAAATGGAACTCCTTTGAAGCAATTTAATTTAATTATCTTGTTATACATGTAAGTGTTTCGTGAGCAAAGGAGTGGGAGGTAGGGTTGAAATGGGGAGGTACACGATAAATTGTTTAAAATACTAACATTTGTACTTTGTAAATTTAAGACTAAACATATTATTTATTCAATTAGATAACATACGTGTGTACTGTGCATGTTATTTAATTAATTATTTATCTTATGGTGAACCTTTCCGCTTGGTTCAAGTCTACATATGCGCTGTGCGTCTCATGGCTTGATCCTGGTTGTGTTAACATATTAACACACGTGTTCGCTCGCATCCACCTCTCAGCGTGCGGTCCTTACCTCAGGTACAATACGTGTCAACTAGGTCGAGAGTGAATATGAAATTACATCCTACTCCTTTTTTTTATAATGGCTTGCTATCATAATTTTTACTTTCTCGTGATCTATAAGAGAGAATAAGTATTGTGATTAACAAAAAAAAAAAAGTTGAATAAATATTTTGCTAGATGTCAATGTTTCATGACTCCCTGAACACAAAGAAGTGTTTTTTTTCAATACCGTCTGTCTGTCTATATCTTGGACTAGAGCCGAAACCATTTTTCCTTCTTAAAAGTTGGTTTATAGAGTTTAAATAAGCTTTCCTTGAGGACATTTCTTAGATTGATCTATATGACCCTAGATTATGGTTAGCTTAATTAGGGGTGAAAAGATACAAATCAAGTTTCTCAAAGTAGGCTTTAACGATTTTGATTACAATTTGTATCTATGCAATGTTTAACATTAAAAATAAGACAACACATATAATTTTTCCATGGAAATTAATTTGAGGATACTTTACATACGCGGAAATCTCCCATTTTGATAATATCTTCGCAACTTTTTGAGGTACGAAATAACTTACGTATCATTGAAAATGGCTGGATTCTTAGATATAGACCACTTTAATTTATATATATATATATTATATATATAAATATATATTAAATAATATATATATATATATAATATATATAAATAATATATACACAGAGAAAGATTTGTAAAATGGTGAGTTGAAAATGTACAGAAAAATAACATGTTTCTGTAACAATATATATTATTTAATGTATGGGCTTTGATGAAATGCAATACTCATTTTTTCTCATTAGGTTTCTGTAGCAATGTATATTATTTCATTTCGAATAAGCCTAGCCTACGTGCTATAAGTGTAATTTAGATAAAGGCGTGAAAAGTCTGTGTAATGCACCATATTATTTATTTTTAGCTATTATCTTTAACACAAGGGCAATTTACATCTTAATCTAAGATGTATGATTGAAGAGAATATCTTAAGAGTAAATTCACCCACATTAGCTTGGAGAGAAGATGGAAATACAGCACTGAAAATACCATTTAGAAAATCACCCCAAATGAACCTATCCGTGATTTGAATATGATCTACCCGTCGAAGACTACAAATAGACTAAAATAAATGTTTAGCTCTCGAAACCGTTCGTCCACCAACTCCGAGTTTATTCTCAGTTGAGAATCTAATTTATCAGAATTTAATATTCTATGTAATTTACATTGACACCATTATCTATTTATTACCACATAGTCACGAGTTGCACATGAACATTTTCTTTTTAGTGTGGTCGTATACTTTAGTTACAAAACCTTACGTTGTTCTATATTCACACTCTTGGCAGATTGTATTTTTGTGCAACGCATCTTACTACCCATCCGACACCTTACTCAGTTGGTGGCATGTCTGCCTACTGTGATAGGGGTCCTGGTTTCGATTCCCAGCATGGCCGAAAATGTATCATTGGTGAAATGTGGGTTTATCCTTTCACATTGATAAATTAACGGATGGGGACTGGATGTTGAGCCTGTCCTAGTCTTAAGTTAGATTATCAGGAATATGAAGCTATGACAGGCCTAACAAGCCGGTAGTGGAAAATATATGGCTTGAATAAAAAAAACTGACCCAGGCCACAGTCTGGAAATAGTAATGGGATGTAAATCTTACCGCCCGTTTGGTCTATCCACATATTTACATTAATAGGGTAACGATGGGGAATTGATAGCTAATAGAGAATTTACTTTTATTTGCGTGGAAAGGTAATGGGAAAATAATTAGGAGAATCCCACCCACGAGGGATAAGAACTCCAACATAATTATCCCTCACATACAAGGCCTGATAATGTTGACGCCTTAACCTACGTGTCCGTAAATTAAATGGTAGCGTATAAATGATCGAAAATAGCTCACCATATAGCTCTACTGTAAAGTTTATAGTGCCATGTCATAGTAACATATGCCTAAACTTGCAAAGAGTGATAGTTGCATTTAAAAAAATTGGCGCATGAATACATTAAAGTATATATATATATAATGTTATTTAACCTCCAAATAAGGTTTCTCACAAAGCAATAAAACTATAAGTTGAAGGTATTTTTTTAGCACCGCGTCTTACTACCTGTTTAGGCTATAAGCAATTAAGTTAAATTAAATTAAATTAAATCTAATTTAACTATTTTTATATGATTGAAACAATAACTTATGAAAGTAGTCGTTTGGATATTTCTTTTTTTATAGAAGTCTTGTTTGTGGTTCACTTAAAAATACTTTTCAAAAGAGATTTTCTAAAATGCTGCTTTCTATTCATAAATTAAGATAGCGAACCAGCTGAAATAAGGTTGGTTGATGACGTTATACAAACCAATAGTCTTCGGTTGTATTGATGCACTGTTTACAAAATTAAAATTTTTGAATTTTGAAACTAATATTTTCTATGGCCCTTTCTCAAAGTTATAAAAATAACATGTATTTATTTTGATGGAAGATAACACGAATGAATATAAACTTTTTAATGTATTATTTCATGCACTATAACATATCTTGTTGCCACAACCACGTAACCATAAAAAATAGTTTTATTGATATATGTTGTTCTTTAAATGTGTTACGAAAACGCTAACTACACAGTAATAATATTAAGCTATTATTATTATTATTATTATTATTTTTATTGTTACTATCCATTCGGGTTATAGGTGACCTGGTGGTCTAGGGGTAAGGTGTCAGACTTCTGTGCTGGCGGCCGGGGTTCAATCCTCGGTCCCGGCAAAGATTTATCTGATTACCAAACCCTTCCTTCACCTCTGACAAGACATTTTTGAATGTGGGGAATGCCAGGCCTCCACGTGGTTCGGATTCCACGTTAAACTGTAGGTCCTTCATTTCATCTCACAATCACCCTACCATTACACATTAGCGTAAGTGCGTATAACCGAATGGGTAGTAAGACGCGGTGCTAATAATAATAATAATAATAATAATAATACACGTCTTGTCAGAGGTGAAGGAAGGGTTTGGTAATGAGATAAATCTGTGTCGGGACTGAGGATTGAACCCCGGACCCCCAGCACAGAAGTCTGACACCTTACCCCTAGAACACCAGGTCACCTTAAACAGTAATACTTGGGAAATATTATTAAACTCATTTGATAACTTTTTTTATTCTAATATATTATTAGTAAGCAAATAATAATTATTTACATATAGGTTGACATTAGTGACTTTCAGCCAATGTTTATAATAAAGAACCTTCTGCTATAGTATGATTTTGGTAGGAAGAACAGTAGAAGCTAGTTACAAAGTTATTAAAACAATTTTAATATATTCATACATCAAGTCATGTGATCTGCATGTGTTCCTTTTGATGTATATTATCAATACCAATAATAATAATACAAATAAAATGGTAAAATCTTATTAATACTGGTCGCAAAGAAATATTGTTTGAATTTTCTTTACTTTTCTTCAACCAAAATCAGGGTATAGCTGTAACTTATCTTCCTTCCAAACATGGATGGCCTTTACCTTCCCACTCTCAACTTATTCAGGATGAACTATTAGTGTGTGTGTGAGTGTGTTTCTACTGGTGAGGAATGTAACACATCCCCTGACACGCAGTGCTTGAGT
Source organism: Timema cristinae (assembly GCA_039000515.1). Taxonomy (NCBI): domain Eukaryota; kingdom Metazoa; phylum Arthropoda; class Insecta; order Phasmatodea; family Timematidae; genus Timema; species Timema cristinae. The sequence goes on from JBCFYV010000935.1 coordinate 29,642,004, forward strand.
CCTACGTAATGAGGTTTTATCCGGCTTGATGGGCTGACCTTACAACAAACTACATTTGGAGGAACTTACATTACACAAGGTGAGAAGGAAACTGTGGTTGTTGTTTATTTTATTATTTTAGGTGCTACGTGTCTGGCATCTCATCCGGGTTGGCCACACATTTAAAGTAGGGATGTAGATGATGCAAGAAAAGGTCAGTGTTTTTATACTAAACCATATTTTTGGTCAAAATAGATCAAATATTTCTCAAGTATAGTATTAATAATATTTAGCACCGCGTCTTACTACCCGTTCAGGTTATACGCTTTAAGTACTAATTACGCTAATGGATTAGGAATTGGCAGGGTTTAATTAGAGGAAGTGAACCCGCATTTGCGTGGAGGTAGAGAGGAAAACCATTTAGGAAAAAGCACCCCCAGTTCACCCGACCGAGATTCGAACCTCGATCTCCCCGTCCTCAGCAGTCGAGCTAAACACGACAAGCGCGTTAGCCAACTACGCCACCGAGGCCGGTTATTTCACAAGTAGAAAGTTTAATTTTCTTCACATGTTGATATTAGCATTTGTTGAATATCTGCCATGAGCATAACAGCATTAGAGGACAAACTTTTAAAACGTAGAAACAAAGTTGTCATTAAATTCCAGGACACCCTTGACAAATATTTAACAACTGTAGATATCACCATGTGAAGAAAACTAAATTCTTATGATTCTAGTAGATAATATTTGATTTATTTTGACCAAAAAAAAAGTTTTTATGTAAAATCTGCAAAAACACTACCTTAACTAACTTATCCAACGAGTCAAATGAGATCAGTGGATGTAAAGGATATTCACCCATGTTTACCTGAAGAGACGTGGTTTATCCATCCAGGATTTGAACCCCAATCTTCCAATTGAGAACATGAGAGAGAAAATCACCTTATCAAAATTGGCGGCAGGCGTGGATGACAGTCCCACAAGGGGTTATTAGATTGAGAACGTTGTTTCGGAGATCAATTACAACAGGTGAACCGGTAGTCACGCATAATAATCCGTCAGTATCGTCTGGGCTCGTTGGTACATGGTATTTCCGGGTTCGAATTTTGGCCGGGTGTACTAAAGTGTTTTTTTTCTCTTAAATGATCTTCCACTATACTTCCTCACAAATAGGGGTGCGTTTACTCTAAATTCTACCATCCTCATCTCAAGCTGTGTTAACTTAGGTATATCCCGGGTGAGTGTCGAGATTTGGCTTACGTGGAAACAAACAATAAGATTAGTTAGAACAAACCTTGGTTCAAGTCCAGGCTGTGCCAAAACAAGCTTTTTATTTATGGGTTTGTCTTATTCAGGTTCCAGGGTTGATTGCGTTGTATTGGGTGTCTGGTTATAGGTCAAATTACTTAGTTGGTCATACTGATATCGTGATGGTCTTAACGTTCACGTAACGTAACGTTCATTTAAAATTCAGGTAATTTAAAAAAAAAATTGTTATTGATCAGGATTTATGTAACGTAACAGCTTGAGCTAAACACGGAAAATGAATTTCTATTGCTTGAAATTAGTGTTCACGAAAATGGAGCTATGTAATAATAGGCGACGACGTTTTGGCTTCGTAAGATGCGGACAAACTATAAGCTACTTACCGAAAAATCGTCGTCTACATACCAAATCTGCGAAAATAAAAAGTACTCGATATCTCGATATTTCTTGTAACATGATTGGCTGGCGGAACACATAGTATCCTTCACTTAAATGTAGCGTAACGTGAAAACTATCCTTTAGAAAACTCTAAAGTGCATCGCGATAGTTTCCATTTAAAAGCATAAGTATACCATTGACGTTATGTTAAGTGAATCTTAAGCTAGCATCAAGTTAACGTAAATTTTATCGTGACTATGGTATCATACACTTATGCTGAAACACCTCTCAAATGGGCTTCTAACATCAGAGGACAAGCGATCGATCCCCATCGAGCTGCAATTTGGGGTGGAAAAAAATCCCTAGTGTTTATTCCTATCCTTTCTAATAAGGCTAATGTTGATTGATTGACGCCTTTTGACGCCTTTAAACATGATTCAGTGGCTGAAGGGCTTAAAGCGTCACTTTCTTGTTGGATTATCCTGTTGATGACGGGGACATTGAGGTTTGAATCTCGGTCGGTTCTATTAAGGATGGGTTTTAATAAATTGTTTCACATTCTCCTTCTATGTAAATGTGAGTAGAATACCTCTAAAACTCTTCCTTTCTTATCCCTACCCCATTAGAGTAATATTCATGTATTATGACGGAGATATCAGGGTTCGAATCCCAGTCTGGTCTACTGAGAGTGGTTTTTCCTCAATTATTTCCCATTATCCTTTCACGCAAATGCGGATATGTTAACTCTAAAATGCTTCTCTGTTCAATATAATAATTGTCATATATGCATATACCTTGAACTGGTTGTAAGACATGGTAATAAAGAAAAAGCCCTTAAATTCACCCTCCTAATGATGTATTTCAGTCAACAGCACTGATGCGTAAGGATAAAAGAAGACGCCAAAACGATTATTTTGAAACGCTGAGGCTGGCATGTCTAAGATTTGTGTTGTTTCTGTAAGGCTCTATATAGTGTGTAGTTAGTGATGGCGTCAGATCCGTAACTTGTTATTAAAGTGGATAAATTGAAAGTGTGCATCTCCTCATTACCCCTGGAATAAGGTGTACCCTGGAATGAAGTGTGAAAGTGTTGGAGAACATGAGGGTTGGATGGGGAGTATTTATTACCAGACTCCACGCAACTGTGAAGTATAATTTAACTTGATTTCTGTTATTCCGCTAATGGGAGAATATAACACGTAATCTCGTATAGTCGCGGGTGATGAATATAAATATGGTCTTCGTTTTTATGTTTCAATCTTTCTTGACCTAATGCAGTCTCCCAGGTCTAAATAAATAAACGGAGAACATCGATAGCACACAAGAGGAATAAATCTCGTATCAAAAATACACGAAGATATGGATAAAAAGCGCGCATGCAAAAAACAACCACATAACGTGGAGACATGGCAAATATATTGTAAACAACTCTATTACTCTTTATAATAATTACAATAGCATAATAAAATTACATGATTAGGTTAGGTTAGGCTAGGTTAAGTTGGCTAGGATGCAAACACAACACAGAGATGTGTCGTTCGTGAATGGACCAACACGCGGTGTTGCCATGTGTGACTCAGAGAGAGCCCTGACACAAAATCCGTATCCGTAGGTACGAAGTCCGTACTCCGTGGTCGTGGTCCTCAAAAAGCTCTCTTCGAGATTACACAGTCCATATCCGTAATCACGTGACCGTTCCAACAAATGAGATGGTCGGAGACCTCATTCAATATCAAAAACTTTCAAAAGAAAATCGTCTACAGCAAGGAGCGAGCACCAATCAATCAAATGATCAATAAAAGAAGGAAAAAAAAGTCAAGAAAACTTCCAGAATGTACTTAAAATGTAGAACAATCAAGATAAATATATTTTTAGCACGATTTTAACTAGCAAACTTATAATAAATTAGCCCGAAAATGCAAGACAAATGTAGTTAATAATAGTATTCTGAATGTAAACAAAGCAAGCACTTTTAATATTATTATCATACTTCTTTTATGTATATGGATGTATATGTATTATTATTATTATTATTATTATTATTATTATTATTATTATTATTATTATTATTATTAGCACCGCGTCTTACTACCCGTTCGGATTATACGGACTTACACTAATGTGTAATGGTAGGGTGATTGTGAGATGAAATGAAGGACTTACAGTTTAACGTGGGATCCAAACCACGGTGGAGTCCTGGCAATCCTCACATTCACAAGTTGTGATTAATTCACGTTTTGTCAGAGGTGAAGGAAGGGTTTGGTGATCAGATAAATCTGTGCCGGGACCGAGTATTGAGCCCCGGACCTCCAGCACAGAAGTGTGACACCCTACCTCTAGACCACCAGGTCACCCTTATCTGGATTTTGATCTTTAACAAGAATATAACTAATCACAAAATAAAATCTTATTAAAAACTATCTATTTTGGTGACGGAGTAGGCCTATATGGTCTTACGGATAAGCACTCTGTGACCAGAGCAACCGAATACTGTGGTATCGAATCGGAATATACGGACTTACGGATACGAAGTTTGTGTCAGGGCCCTATAAACACAGGTGTGCTTTTGATGCCCCTACCTGGTGTGTTTCTGTACAAATATAAATACTGTTTACCTAATGGCCTAATCGTAAGCCTTGTTATATTCAATATTTTTAGATTCTAACATAAATAGCTTATATATTTTTCAGAATTTTTTTTTGTTAAAAATATTGTGTTTGTGGGGACCGCATCTGTGGCCACGTGAACTAGCACGTCATTCTTGTATGGTCCTGTTTGATGATTACGGGAAGTTGGGTTAGAATCGTCAGAGTGTATGTTGAGAGTGTTTATTTTACCACTCTCTCCGTGTAAATTCAGGTATATTTTCTTCAAACTATACCTTAATTATCTCTAGCATATTAGTTTAATTAAATATGTATTAACTGTACGCATAGGTCCTATGCCTAGTAAGATGTGATGTGAAAAGAAATATCTTGAAGTAATTAATAATAATATTTAGCACCGCGTATTACTAACCGTTCGAGTTATACGCTTTAAGTACTAATTACGCTAATGGATTAGGAATTGGGAAGGTTGAATTAGAGGAAGTGAACCCGCATTTTCGTGGAGGGAGAGTGAAAACCATTTAGGAAAAACCACCCCCAGTTCACCTGACGAGATTCGAACCTCGATCTCCCCATCCTCAGCAGTCGAGCTCAACACGACAAGCGCGTTAGCCAACTACGCCACCGAGGCGGGTCTATCTTGAAGTAAGTACGTAATAAAAACACAGCATGAAGGTTGGTTGATATTAGGAAGTTCAAAAAGTTATTTGATAGTTATAGTTTTATGTATTCATTTCATACGTAAAATATGATCTGCAATATAAAGTAGCAATTCTGATAAAATAATAACAAAGCAAATAATTTCATTTTTAACTGAATATAACAACAGGTTTTGTGTTTTCAAAATCTAGCTTCCTACGAAGCTTCAACTATGCATCCACTTTTATATCAAAAATTAGTCAAAATTGATTGTACCCTTATAAATATAATCTATCTAAAAATATTTGTTTCCTATTCCGGTTTGCTTGTAAAGGACTTCTACAACCTTAGGAGAGACTATTTTGTTACTAGCTAGTATCTAAAAAAAATAATCTCGTTAATATTTTCATAGTTCTGGAACTAATGATAAATGTTTATTGGGAAGTGTGATGTCACAGTTTTTTTTAGTTGGCTTGCGGAGTCAACCTTATGTTTTAAAATTTCACGTTTAATCACCATTTAAAAATCAGTTTTAACGTTTTGATGTTTTGCAACATTTCTGTTTTTATTTAACTTATTATAATATCCACTAACTTTGCACGATCTTTTAAAAAATGCTGTCGAGATATTTCATGCCTGTTTCATAACAACGGCCATCTTTACGATCCTGAATAAATATTTATAACCCAAATACTCAACTTGTTCCTTTAACAAGTAGAGGACTAAACCCTTTTTTTCACGTCTAAATCCGTCAGATGAAGCAAGTAACAATTACGTTTGCCTTCAATTAACTCATAAAATACCTCCACCATTTCTTTACGACTCGTGTTTCAAAAGGTTAAGCATTCATGTTTTTTATTATTATTTTAGTTCCTTAGAGATGATTGGAGAAGACCTCCATGAATAATTCATAACTATTATTTCTCTCCAGACAAGAATATACTTGGAAGAGGGGGGCGCACAAAATGACCCCCCAAGGGGGGGCACCATTACTTCACAGGAGGGGGGTTGCACGAACAGCGCATCTTATTAAAATTTCAAAATAGATCCATTATATTTGGGCGTTCTTAACAAGTCTCAGTCTTGAAATAGAGTTTTTCTTGTAATGCTACGAAGGTTAAGAAAGAGGTTCAAAATCTTGTCGTTTAGTATTATCATCTTCAAGTACAACTTTTTGTGTAATTTATGGGTCATATAGGTATACACGTATGATAACTTTCATTTCAACGTATGTATTATGTCGGTAAATACAATAAAGAATAATTTTTTGTAAATTATTTTAATGTGTTGCTGCTAAAGACATTTTGTTTAGGATGCTTAATTTTCGAGCTGTCAAAACTCTTGTTGTATAATGTACCAGAAAGTTTTCATGAGCAATCTGTTATGAACATTAAACCATATATGTGGGGTGGTTTAGTTCATCAGTTACCAGGAAATAGCTGTTAGAGAATAAAATAAAAGTTTATTGCATATGCTATTTATATGACTTTCTTCAATCAAAAGGGTGTATATTTAATCGCGAAAGGTTAACCGCAGCTTTTGTTTATTAATCTAACGGCACATACTGTGGTGGTTTAATTTTAAATCAATTATAATGACAGTTTACACTTAAAAAATTTGGGGTTGTATGGTTACTGATCGAATATGCAGACGTCGGTAGAAGAGAAGATCTCTTCCCAATTTATTTTAACCTAACACAGATAGAGCCATATTCATTATAAAATTGTTGGTTTCTTATTCGCTAGTTGCTTGCCATTGTAGGCCTATATACTTTTTGGACTGTAGTTACTCGCCTGGAGAGAATGAAAAATCACCAATGGGTCCACCTTCTGTTTATTAGATCAGGATTTAGCTCAGCTATCATAGGCAAGAGTCAAGATGGCAAATCATTAAGGAGTAAGCCAACTATGCAATTTTAATTGTAAAAACTTTTTTATTTTATTTTTTGTATTGATATAAGATCCTCAATACGCTTTTTCTAATAAAATGTAAGCCTCTTAAATTAAGATAAGTACTTAAGGTGAGGGATGAAGCAATGTGAGTTAAGGTCTGTATTTTTGTAGTTTTTATAAAACAATTCTGTCCAAAGTAAGTAAAATATTACTTTAGTATATCCGTTTAGTTTAATTTTCTACACATTCTCAACCATTCTTAAAAATGTGTCATGTCCACAGTGGGATTTGAACAGAGACTTTTTAAATGTAACTAGAAGATTCTATTAAAAATCCGCAATGTTCATGACGGATATTCAAGACGCGTTAGAATTACTACCTATATGAAGAAAATTAAACTAAATGGATCTAATTAAGAAGTATTTTATTTATCTTAGCCAATAAATAATATTTAATAATAATATTTAGCACAGCGTCTTACTACCCGTTCGGGTTATACGCTTTAAGTACTAATTACGCTAATGGATTAGGAATTGGAAGGTTGAATTGGAGGAAGTGAACCCGCATTTGCGTGGAGGGAAAGTGGAAAACCATTTAGGAAAACCACCCCCAGTTAACCCGACCGAGATTCGAACCTCGATCTCCCCGTCCTCAGCAGTCGAGCTCAACACGACAAGCGCGTTAGCCAACTACGCCACCGAGGCGGGTTTAGCCAATAAAGATGTTTGTTATAAAACTGCAAAAATACGAACCTTAGCTAATTTCGCTCATCTCCTTACCTTAAAAGAAAATATACAATTGTTTACAGTATTGCTCTACCAGCAATATGTGAAAAAGTAGGCTTAGTTATCAGAAACACAACCACGGTGAGCCATGGTCGGTTTTTATGTAGCCAAATTGTATATATTGTTTGTACAAACGTTGTGTTTAAATTGATATTAGTTAATAGAATTTTAGCTTTACAAACTTAAGGTACTGGGCTTAAATTTTAATGTCTTGATTTCATTTTCCTACATGTATTTGCATAATGTTTATAGAGGTCACAGAATTCAAACCAACTATTGGTAGTATTTAAAAAGAAGTTTACTTACTGAACACGGCATAGCTATATGCCTAAATAAAATATATTTTTGTTTTTAAAAAACGTGGTATTTCATATCTATTTTATTTATTGGTAGTAAACTTCAAGGTATAGAATAAAGTAACTCTCTCAACAACTGAATTATTAAAGAGGGATGTCAGTGGGTTATAGTTTTGTTTCTAAAAAATAGATTTACTGGAGACTAATTAACAATGTATCTCCCATTACTCCGATCTTAAGTCCCTCAAAAAGGAAGGAATGTAAAGGTGTGTTTAGTTTATTGGTATTTTGGAGCGTGACTTTTATCGCTATTGCACGTATAGTCCTAAACATATATGTGCAGCTAGATCTCTTTGACCAACTTCAGTGGCCGAATGGTCTAAGGCATCACTATCGTATCAGACTGGTCTGCTTATGATGGATATATTGGGGATAGAATCCTGGTCGGTTCTACTGAGGGTGTTTTTTTTTTTCTAAATGGTTTCCACTCTCCTTCCAAGCAAATGCGAGTATATTACCTCTAAAATACTTAATTCCTCATTTATACCCTAATAAAGCCATAACAATATATTCGTATAGCCTGAACAGGTATTAAGATGCTGGGTTAGAAAAATAAATAAAATATAGTTTTTTTTTGCATCTTGTGTGAATAAATTAAAAAAATGGTAAATAAATTAACAGTCTATTCTAGTAAAATGATTGAAAGGTATTTTAATCTCCTGCGGTGTTGGCCCTACATAAATAAACACTAAACATATTAAAATATTCAAAATGTATTCATGATTACTATGTTTGGCAATTTTCACTCATAAAAGTTTGAAGTTTTATAATTATTGATCGAATTTGCAGACTTTGAAAAAATAAATCATTATGTTTTAATTTATTTTAATTCATTTGAGATTGAACAATATTCAAGGCATAATGTTTCATTTCTCTTTGCCAGCCACCTGGCCCTTTACCGATGTTTTTGAAGTGACGTTGTAGACATATGCAAGGCATTAATCAACACATTCAAAATAAAATAAATAAAGGACACGTCATGCAAAATAAACATTGTTAGCTTTTTTGAAAAGTACTCAAAAATTCCTGAAAAAACGCATCCCGTTAACATTCAAATTAATTAAATTCAAATTACCCTCAGACGATAAGTTGAAAAAAACCTTTTTGGAATTCCAATGATGCTTTTACAATAGAGTCGAACCTTCACTTCAACGGAAATCCAATATACTTTGAGATGTATGCCTTAAACCACGTGACCACATGTGTAGGAATCTTATTATCCCATATTAAATGGTTTTATATTTTTTTCACCACATTTTTTTACCCTACCTGGTCATTCGTATTTTAATTACACTTAAGGGTCACAGATAAGGAAGTAAATTATTATTATTATTATTATTATTATTATTATTATCACCCCGTCTTAATATCCGTTCGGGTTATACGCAAATAATAAAGTAACAACTTATTGGAAATATACCTGTATTGGCGTGGGGAGAGAGTGGAAAAACCTTTTGGAAAAAAAAATCTCCATGGGCCGACCGGAATTTTAACTTCAACCTTACCATCCACGTCAATTAAGTCCATTACAAAAATAATGACCTTGATCTTATGATTACTAATGCGGGTATCAAATTAGTAGAATAAATTCCCCCCCCCCCCCCCCCCCCCCCCCACGTTTTACTACCCCTCTGGGCTATACACATTTTAACTACGCTACTACCGGATTCAGTGGCCGAATGGTCTGAGGCGTTACTCTCGTGTTAGACTGGTCTACTGATGACGGGGACATAGGAGTTTGAGTCCCTGGCGTGTCTATTTAGGTTTTTTTTTTCCCTAAATGGTTTATCATTTTCCTTCCAAGCAGATGCGGGTAGATTACTCCTAAAATGTCTTCCTTCCTCATCTCTACCCCATTTGAGTAATCACCATAAACCTATTTGGGTACAACCTGAACACGTAGTAAAAAGCGGTGATGACCAAAACTAAGCTAATGTACTTCACAGATGGGGAAGGTAGAATTTAGAGGAAATGTTACTGTACTGGCGTAGAAGGAAATGGGAAAGCTATATAGTAAAAACAAAAAAAAACACTCTCAAAACGCTAGGGTGATATTTGAGCCTCGACCTACCAACCACCAGCAAACCAGACAAGATGAGCTCAATATCTCCACGCACTCATTGATGCTATCAAATTTCTGACGATGGATTAGGTACAGTCCAATTTTTCATAAGAAGAACTTTACATGACAGCTAGAAAGGTTACAGGACATACCTTCAAGTAGTCCGACACCTTAGCTCTGTCGGTAGCGTGTCTGTCTATTGAGCTTAGGGTCTCGGGTTCAATTTCTGGTATGGCTGACAAATTTAAAGTTGATGAAACGTAGTAGCTTTATCATTTCAAAGTGATGAAATAACGGCCGGGCGCTGGCTGTTGCGTCTGTACTAGATTTAAGTTAGTTTATATGTCGTGTGCTGAAATAATCAATTTGTTCAGACGTGCACGTTAAATACTTAAAAAAAAACAAATTAAGACATTACTATCACGTATTTATGCGTCGAGTTATGTGATCTTAAGCTGTCACTTTTGATATAGATCATCAATACCTATAAAATAACAATAATAATACAATAAAAATTATTTTTGAAATAAAAAAATTGTTGTTTTTAGTTTTAGTTTCTTCCTACCAAAAATCCTACTACAATTTAGTTGAAGTGCGTGTTCAAGCCTACTTATTGTTTTATATATTGAATATGTTTAGAAAGTTCATATCAATTCCCTAAATTTAAATTAACATTCAAGGTGCCTTCTATAAAATGTGTTAATGGGAGCAGCTAGTTTCGAACAACTGCGCCTAAGCCGTAGGACAGTTCTCACACGTCATGTATCGTAAGACTTGTTTATGGAGAATAATTGCTCTTCATGAATGCAGCCATTAATTATCTGGGTTCATTTGATAAGTAATTCCTTCACCAAAAACACCTGTCGGATTCTGTAGTTTATGATTGACAGTTTAATGATACCAAATAAAACAATTCAGGTGGACGTGTATATTTTCTAAAGTCAAATTTTTCAAATGAAAGCAACCTATTTTTATGAAAAGGTTTCAGGTAACACGTTAATAACATTTTCTTCTTTTTTTAATATAATTATTCATGTTAAATTTCAAGTGTGACATTGTTGTAAATAAGGTACTTCACACATCAATTATATATAAATTTGTTTCCTTGTCTATAATGAATAAGTCTAAGCTTGATATTTTGGGTGATAATCTATCTTATTAATTGTCAAGTTTTTTTACCTATTTATCAGAATTATTTATTGAACTATTATATTATTTTTTTTAAAACCGGCACCTTGGTCAGAGCACCTGGCTACCAAACTAGGGTTGCTTGGTTCGATTTCATGCTTATACCCTAGGTATTTTTCCCGGTCATCAGGGTCGGATTTGTTAAGCTGGGTTAAGTATTTTTACTGGTTCCACACCTTCATATACTCACCATCACCTCAACTCATTGGGACAGGGAAAGAGCCTCCAAGGAAAGGTTTCCCCATGGGCAATGATACATTAGTATTGGCTAATCTTTTCATAACTGGGCTATGGTAGCATAGACACGTGTATATATATATTATTTGAAAGAAATTAAACTAATCCCATTCACGTGTCCATGAGGTTAAAAGAATGTCCACACAAATCTAAATATTCCTTGTTTGATTCAACATGGCGTAAACACAATTTAGTAGGTAGGCCAACGAGTTTGATTAGTATCAAGATACTCAAATTAAAAATTTTAGAATTGAATTTATAATATTGATTAGTACAGATATGATAAACCACCGTTTAGTTATTGAAGTAATCTACCTTATTTAAAATGGGGGTGACAGAAACGTGAGAAAAGGCTATAGTTTATATAACAAATATTTTTTAGGCAAATTGAATAAAATATTGCCCCTATAGAAAATATAAAGCTTTTTTCACATTGTGATATCAACAGTTGTTGAATATCTGTCATGAGCGGAGCGGCATTAGATGAGGAAATGTTTTAATGAATAGAAAAGTTGTCATTAAATTCCAGGATACCCTTGAGAGAATTTCAACAACTGTTGAAGTCAACATGAGAATAAAACTGCTCTATGTTTAATAAAGCATTATTTGATTTATTTTGCCCCAAAACTTGACCAAAACTGAGCTAAAGGTCCCGGGTTTGATTTCTGAAATGGACAAAAAATGTATCATAAGTGAAATGTGGGTTTCCCTTCTACAGCGATGAATTAACAGCCGGGGGATGAATGTTGTGTCTCGGTTTTAGATTTGAGTTAGTTATAACCTTCGGTTCGGTTAAGTGCACGTTAAATAAATTAAATAAATTGTTTTTCAACCCATTTTACTACTCGTCCGGGAGCTCCGAATAGTTATACTCTTGGGGTAATGGTGAGGAAGGTAGAACTTTAGAGGGAGTGTACCCACATTTTAATTAAAGGAGTTTGGAAAACCATTTAGAAAAAAAAACATTGTATAAGTTACCTGCCTGGATTTAAATATTCTCTTTAAGTCACAAGCAAACCATACTTGATGAGACTGAAGCCTTTGTTTGTCATGACCACTGGTACAATTTTTACACAATTTAAAGAGATAACAGCTAATACTGGCTTACTCGACTCGTCATCAACCTGACTGAGGACCGTGACGGAGAAGTGCGGGGAGTGAGGGGGAGGGGGGTAGGAGGTGTCCTCATAGGCTTGGCAGGAGGTCCTGGCGGCTTATCCTTGTCAAAGGAGGGTCCTTGTCTACTCAATGTCTGTTGTGTGGGTCCTCCGGCCCTCCCTGAGATATTTTACCTCAAAAACATTCTGGTTTCTCTTGTCACGACATGGCCTGATCCCCCTTCCGTATATCACCTAGCGCTGACACTAAATATTGGAGGGTAACAGGGGGATGGGTTTGGTGGGTTAGAGGGTGGTTTAGTGCAAAGCGAACTAAATCAGTGACGTGATTTAAAACTACATTTGGTAAATTAAAGTGCGTTTGCCACATCAACCTCCGCATTCTTCATTTCTTGCACTGTACTGTAGAAATGAATCCAGTTATGAACTTTTTTCGAGAATATGACCCATAACGTATTTAACAGTTTTACACACTTTCAAGCGGTCCAATCCAAAATCTTCTGACACTCCACTCTGAAATCCAGGATCAGCAGTGTAACGTAAAAATATTTGCATGCGATTTTTTGGAGTTAGTGTTTTCCCCGAGTTTCATGACTACTTGGCTCATCTACTTTCTATTCACTTTCACCGAAAAATTAACTCTTCTCTTGGAAATTGGACCTTAAATCTCACTTTCTCAACATAAAGAAATATAAACGCGAATATTTCCCACCTAGAAATTATTATAGATCTTGACGTTTAATGCACCCATGAAATAAAATAATGTGCCTCCCTGGGCCTTCAGACAAAACATTTTTATGGATTTTGTTTAAACTTGATATATAAATATGTTATATGATAATATATCGAGTTATCTAAAAAATATATTATATACCTCAAATAAAGGATAGTCTACTTTAGACTTATTTTTAAAAATTCTAAATATTTTGAAAATAGCTACCGATTTTGTTTTAAAAAGATACATGGTATGTGAATGACACGAAAACAACCATTTATACTTATTTTTGGGGAGAAAATTCTTTCAAGAATGGTTTGTTATTGATTAATTTTTGAATATTTGAAATTTTTTGAAAATGGTTTTTCAAGTTTTTTTACAAATATGTATCTGGTGAGTGTTTTACGTGATAAATAATAATGTATACTCATTTCGCCAAAAAATTGTTATTTAAGGGTAGTTTACTAAAAAACTGATGATTTAGAATTAGAAATTTTAAAAAAAATTACTAGCCAAACATTTTATTCGTTCACTTTTCTTCAAAATTAATTTAAAACAAATTATAAACACACATAATAGACTTCTATAAAATGAGTTTAAATACATTGAGGATGAATAACAATCATAAATACCTTAGTGGCTTGGTATATTTTCAAGTTTGCTCAGATGATTTATATGACATAGTGTGAGATGAGTAAAATTTTGATGAGATTATCAATAGGGAAGACAGATGCTCGTCCGATATTTATTTTCTAAGGTCACTTTTCAAAGTTTCATTGATGAAAACACTTGTTCGCACTAATATGAGGATGCAAACGTTGCCATATTATATTTGTGAGCATGATTTACCAATTTAGGAAATGTATATAAGGTTGTCCATGATGTATAAACTTTATGTCTCTTGTAGCTAGGTTGCCTGATATTTATATATCAATTTCAATAAATTGCAATTTCGGGCACGTTCTTTAAGAAAAAATGTGTTTTTTTTAACAATTTTATAGTGATATTAACAAATATACTCAGTATAAGCCTCTTCCCCAATGTTATGTCTCTATGATAAAGATAAGTTCATTTCTTTCCTGTATCTGTTTTGGATCTCGACCATCCTTTATAACTTCATTGTGTAATTTAAAAACTTCATCTGAAGTTACCATTGTGGACACTACTATACTGAAAACGTAACACATTAAATAAATACATAAAACACACACTTTACTTTTATTAATAACTTAAATAAGATGCAAAAATTAATTCAGTTACTAAAGTTTAAAGGTTATGTCTCCAATCAACATTGAACGAAGACTGCAACATTTGATGGGAGATAATTGTTTGGTTAGCTAGAACAGAGATTTGATCGACATTCGGCTCCTAATTTTTATTGGTGCAAATGAAAATAAGTTTTGGTCCAGTGATAAGAGATCAACTTACATCTGATATTTTATCAGTCATGATATTTGTGCAACTGGACCTTAGTCTAAAGCAGGGGTCTTCAAACCACGGCAAGCGGGCCATTTGCAGGCCGTGGTAACTTTTTTTTTGCGGCCCACTGGCTCATGAAAAATATAAACTTATTTCAAGAGATAGAATGACATATATATATATATATATATATATATATATATATATATAAAAATTTTATAAAATACTGATTACTATAATTGTTTTATTTAAATAATATAATATATTATATATTTATTTAATTATATATATATATATATATATATATAATAATATATAAATATGTGAATACGTTATATATATATATATATTCAACTAACAAAATAAATATGTATTCCACATTATTTTATGAATAGGTATTGCATTTAAATAAAAATCTACTTAGAATCGGCTGATTACAACTCTAATGGACAAGCCAAATTATGCTTCATCCTGCAATGAATAATCTAAAAAAAAGAAGGAAAAAACGAGATAACATACTTCACGAGAAATCCTAATCTCTAGTGTGAGTTTAAGTGTATAACAATGATCTATTACGATTATTTTAATATTAATTATTAAATCCTAATACTTATCGGTACAGCAGTGAGATCCACGAGCCAGCAAGAGAGAGAGAGAGACTTTGGCCCTTGGACATCAAATGTTGAATACCCATGGTCTAAGGTATGTTGGTGAGATGAAAATGATAAATAAACCTTGCTTTCCAAACATGTTTCTATATATCAATTAGTCGATTAATCGATCGTGTATGTAAACATTTATGTTCATGATTGTGGAGAAATATCTACTACTATAATATAGCGACTAAATTAAAAAACATTTCTTAATATCATAATGGAGACATAGCGCGAACGTTATTCAAATAAGCTATTGCATAATAAATGTAAGTTTAATTTCAGAAATATGATTTATTTTTCCAAAAACTTGTAATCTCGCATACTTATGAACTAATTATGCTCATATGCTAGGAAATAAAAGGTTTAATTTAGAGGAAGTGTAAATATCGTTGACGATTTATTTCTTGGATTTGAAAACACGCAAAAATTATTACTTTAAACTTGAAACCAGTTTTAGTTATTATTATTAGCACCGCATCTTACTACCCGTAAGGGTTATACGCACTTACGCTAATGTGTAATGGTAGGGTGATTGTGATATGAAATGGAGGACCTACAGTTTAACGTGGAATCCGAACCACGGTGGAGGCCTGGCATTCCCCACATTCACAAGATGTCTTGTCAGAGGTGAAGGAAGGGTTTGGTAATCAGATAAATCTGTGCCGGGACCGAGGATTGAACCCCGGACCCACCAGTTTTAGTGTTCTTCCAAAAGGTATTTCTCACATGTGTTGTGAAAACACATTTTGCAATATATATGTGTCTTAATTTATAACTAATTTAGATAGAATATTAAGGGTAACTTCACCCTTGGTTATATTTCTGAATTAATTTACAGAACATGAAAATAGAGTTTTGAGGGTTAGGGTGGGGGTGGGGGAAGAATATTAGGGAAAGGCGTACTATATTGGTCTAGAACCTAAGCTCTGTTTTTAGCGCATCTACCTACTAAATTAAGGTACCTATCAAAGTTTGGTTCCATACACAACCAATAAATAATAATATTTGCCCTCTCCCTCCCCGCAAATTTGGGTGCACTTCCTCTAAATTAAGACTTCATAATCCCTAACCCATAGTGTAACTAGTACATAAGCGTATAACCTAAACAGGTAGTTAAACGCGGTGCTAAAATAATAATAATTTAGTTCTAATGGGCTTTACGCTTTCATTATTGAACTGACGCCTTAGGTATTGGAATAAGTATTTGTTCTTGAGTTGATTTAATTTGTAAGTCCTATATTGATTCGGTGACCTGTGGTCTAGGGGTAAGGTGTCAGACTTCTGTGCTGAGGGTCCAGGGTTCAATCCTCACTCCCGGCACATATTTATCTGATTGTCAAACCCTTCTTTCACCTCTGACAAGACGTGTATTGATCACAACTTGTGAATGTGTGAAATGCCAGGCCTCCACCGTGGTTCGGATCCCACGGTAAACTGTAGGTCCTCCATTTCATCACACAATCACCCTACCATTACACATTATCGTAAGTGCGTATAACCCGAATGGGTAGTAAGACACGGGGCTAATAATAATAATATGATGATAATAATAAAAAGTTTCCTTAGTTAGTTCAATAAGTGCACGTTAAATATGCCACCCCACCTGGTTATTTATATTGGTTCATAAGCTGAATATTTATAGGCGCATATTTAGCCAAATATTGGTTTGCACTGATTACCAATATTAATCCAACAACTAGATTTTTGTCTGTAAGAGTCAAAATAATGGTCAATCTCCAACATCTCCTAGGCTTACTCATCCATGGTCAGTATTTTAAACAAAATTAAAGCGTTAAATACTTGATTTCGCATATTCTTTGAAGTCCTCCCTTTCCGACCTCCCATTCTACTACCCATCCACCACTATTCAATTAAGTATGGTTAGTATTTTTGTCTTAGATAAAAAGAAATCGTTTTCACGGTTTAAAACACCTTATTCTCCCCGAAGTTCCACGAAGTTTCGAACGTGTGAAAATGTTTCCTAACTCTTTCTCTTGGTTTTATTATGAAGCTTTCAAACCCTTCCCCTTCACCCCCCCAATATCAACCAACCCCATCTCTCTTTCTCTCTCATGTACTTGTTATGATATCTAATGTTCCATTCGCTCGGTGGGTAGGAACGTGACTGCTCATAATTAGCCGTGAGGCTACAACAGCTCCTATTAAACCAGGGGTGACCAGATCAACACTGTGGTACATGATTTTAATTGGTTATCGTGCTTCCATTCTGCAATGATCGAGCTGGGGGATGGGGGTGGGGAGGGGCACAGGGATTCCGGATCCTTACCCCGTTTACCCGCCCTCCCTCCAATTTCCAGAGTACTCGGCTCACAGGCGCCAGACTTTTCTCATTCCATTTTGAACTTTTACTTATTTTCTTTGTTTTAGTTTGAATAAATAATTTATATATTTTTTGCATTTTTCTTCGATATTTGAAAATATTATTTAACCCAAACTCTATAAATAGCATAGTGTGCTTATTTGAGCTAAGTGAGCCGTGATCTAACACAATTTGATTGTGTACTTGCGTTAGTTGCAGGGGTAAGTGAGGGTATTTGTACAATAGAGATGGTCTTTGTGAGGTGAAGGTACGATCAGGCTGATATTTGGGGGGCAAGGAGGAATTTTCATTTAATGCTCCCTCCCCCCACCGATATGAAATCCTGGCTACGTCACTCATTCTGGGAGCAGTAGAACATGCTTATATGAGTATGCTTTTAATTTTTCGTTACTGCTAACATTTCGCCAGAAGTAAAACACAAAAAATAAAATTATTAATATTATTATTATTTAGCAACGCGTCTTACTACCCGTGCGGGTTATACGCTTTAAGTACTAATTACGCTAATGGACTGGGAATTGGGAAGGTTGAATTAGAGGAAGTGAACCCGCATTTGCGTGGAGGGAGAGTGGAAAACCATTTAGGAAAAACCACCCCAGTTCACCCGACCGAGATTCGAACCTCGATCTCCCCGTCCTCGGTGGTCGAGCTCAACACGACAAGCGCGTTAGCCAACTACGCCACAGAGGCGGGTAAAAAATAAAAATTAAAGCCTAATATAAATATTTAAAACGGAAAATACTATAGCTATAAACTAAAAATAGATTAATGAATGCTTGGATATTATTAAAAAGGGGTGCGTAACTAAGGAAAAATGATGGTGAAAATGAACCTATTGGGAACAAGAGATTTTAATTACCCTTGTAAAACTAACTAACTACCTAGAGGTAATGAGCAGAGATTCAAACCTTCACTTCACCGTCAAAGGCGAGTCAGTATTTTGTGAGAATTATTTCTTAGACCACATGACCACCTGTGTAGGTCTAATAGTAATGTTTAGGATATAGACAGTAAAACCAGTCTCTCATTATTATTTTTTAAAGCTCTGTCCACCCCTGAGTACTCCAACCTTCACTCGTTGAGCGCGTATAAAGCTGTAGGTGTGGTCTGCGCATGCTCACTTGTTGTCTTTTAGAGCCCTGTACTTGTGTCGACGCACCCGCCTAGATAACGCACGGATCGCTCATGATACGCTTGTTATATAACTTCACACCAATGACTCTTGTTGGGACGGGGTTATGTACGTTTTTTTGACACTACTGTATCACCCGGGCGCGAGCAAGGCTAAAAAGCTCATCTGCTAAGACAGACGTGGATTTTTAAGTCGACTTTTCTCTGCACCACATCTTATTACCCGTCCAGTCTATTTATTTATTCATTCTTTAACACCGCAGGTGACCTGGTGGTCTAGGGGTAAGGTGTCGGACTTATGTGCTGGGCGTCCAGGGTTAATTCTCGGTCCCGGCACAGGTTTATCTAATTGACAAACCCTTCCTTCACCTCTGACAAGTTATCTTGTGAATGTGTGGAATGCCAGGCCTTCACCGTGGTTCGGATTCCACGTTAAACTGTAGGTCCTTCATTTCATCTCACAATCACCCTACCATTACACATTAGCGTAAGTGTGTATCACCCGAACGGGTAGTAAGACGTGGTGTGGTGGTGATGATGATGATAATAATAATAATTTAAAACCGCGTCTTACTTCCCATTCGGGTTATACGCTCATACTTTTAGGGATTATGAAGGTTATATTTAGAGGAAGTGCACCCACATTTACGTGGAGAGAGAGAAATAGAGAGAGACAGAGTGGAAAATCATTTGGGTAAAAAAAAACCTCAGTACATCCGACTGAGATTCAAACATCGATCTCCCAGTCATCGGCAGTCTAATCTACTGCGAGAATAACGGGTTAGACCATGCGGCCAGAGAGTAAATTTCTTCACATGGTGGGGTAACCTCAACAATGTTAAATATCTGTTAGGGTCTTCTGAAATTTAATTACAAATTTTTCTCTTCATTAAAAAAAGTTTATCATCTAATGCCATGCCACTATGCTCATGATAATATTCAAGAAATATTGATATCACAATGTGAAGTAAATTAAACTCTATGGGCCAGTTTCATAGCCAAGACTTATTACGGTATTAAGTGCGGTGCTACACTAAATACATGACGACACCTACCTAAACTTGAATGGAATGAGTCAGTTTCACAAAATTGTTTCGTTATAAAAACTGATAAACACTGCCCTTAGCTTGCGTTCCATACACTCCAACCTTAAGTTGGAGTTGAAGGGTGACCTGGTGGTCTAGGGGTAAGGTGTCAGACTTCTATGCTGGCGGCCGGGGTTCAATCCTCGGTCCCGGCAAAGATTTATCTGATTTCCAAACCCTTCCTTCACCTCTGACAAGTTATCTTGTGAATGTGGGGAACTGCCAGGCCGTCCACCGTGGTTCGGATTCCACGTTAAACTGTAGGTCCTTCATTTATCTCACAATCACCCTACCATTACACATTAGCGTAAGTGCGTATAACCCGAACGGGTAGTAAGACGCGGTGCTAATAATAATAAAATAATAATAATAATAAGTTGGAGTTAAGGTCTTTCACTCCTCTTGAGGAAAAAAAAACCCAGCGCGTGGCAGTATGTGTGTGACTAGTAATAAAGACCCGTGTGAGTGTGACAAACGATTTACAAGCCTTTATCAAACTCGCGGCCTCAAATGTTGTCGGAAAGGGGTGGGAAGAGAGGGACTGATCTTTTTTTTTTTTTATGATGCATGCAAATTACCTTTGTTGCGTTGTCATGGTAACGGTTACATATGGAAGAAATAGGGAGGCGTGGGGAGACGGGGAAAATTAAAATGGAATAGACATGTCGATGACAGAAATATTAGTACTTTAGAGAGAGTGAGGATTCGTCAAGAATGTTGATGGACACTTAATTTACCCTGAGAGGTAAGTGAGTGACCTTGCATGGCTCCACTATGGTGTAGTGCAGTGGTTCTCAAACTGTGTGCCACGGCACATTGGTGGACCGCAAACCCTTCACAGGCGTGTCAGCAAATTTTCATCAATGTGTTAACATGATATATTTGCCAAAAAGATTTCCACTTCATGTGAACATCATATGTAAAAAAAAATGGGGGCAAATCTAACGAAATAAAACATAAAATGGTAGTTATCTTATCGTGTATAAGCCCTAAAATTACGGGAATAAGTAATATAAAACAATTAAATAAGTTCAAGTCTTACATTAATATATCATTTAATTTAAACATAATAATTAAGATTTGATTGATTATTTTACTGTCACCTTAAGAATGTAAAAAACACTAATAATATTAAATATATTATTAAATTGTATTAATAAAAAGTAAATTTCCTCTTTTTTTTTCAACTGGTACCAGTGCTTTAATTCCTTGTAGTGTGCCTCCAAAAACCCTATTAATCAAAAGTGTGCCGCAAAGACAGGCTTGTATTCTACCAAGGTAAAACTGCTATCTTCCAGAGTAAACAGAGAGTACGTCTGATTATGGCTTTTTGAAATTAGTTGTAGGGGCCTATCCTATTAGCAAGAATAATAACAACCATCTTTAATACATTAAAATTATAACTGGAGTAAATGAATATTTACTATATTTTATTAACGTAAATAATATTTGTATATTAATTTAACACATTAATGAAATAATACATGACTGTGTATTGTGTATGTTAATATATTATTTTAAATGTCAATGAAGTGAAGTAATTTAGACACAAATTATATTTTTCTCCTACCTAGTGCCCGATCTCATGACCGATTAACGTTCGGAACAGAAATCTTAGAGAGGTGATTTTCTGAATTCGGCATTTTACAGCGATTAAATTAGGATTAGTTCAATAATATTGTTAAATTTTAAAATATGATTTTTATTTTTATTTTGTTGTATTATTTTTAATAAGTTATGTTATGATAAAACTGTTTCCCTGGTACAAATTCTACTGATTTCCAAAGTACAATTCAGAAAATCGGCCCTTGTGACGCGACGCTTGGTTCGAGCTGTATTACCTGCCTAGGTATGATGTTACTCCTGGGGTGGTGTTTTAGAGATGTGCGAAGCTTCTAAACGTTGAAGTTGGAGAGGTCACATCTACTTGGCTTCGACTTCAACACGTACAATAACCTTTGCATCTTCAAAACGTTTTGAAGGCTAGAAGAAAACTTTGATATATTATGAACAGATTTGAAATATCTCCCTAAATTTCATTTTTAGACAGCTGATTAAGAGTATTTTAGCACCAAATACTGATTAAATTACATATAGCCTAACGTAGGCATGAATAAATTCAGAAGTGCTGGCATAAAATAATTAATTGTACTTTCTTTTTTGCGCAAACCTCCTTTTTTTCCACTGGAGTAACATTATTATTATTATTATCATCACCGTGTCTTACTACCCATTCGGGTTATACGCACTTACGCTAATGTGTAATGGTAGGGTGATTGTGAGATGAAATGGAGGACCTACAGTTTAACGTGGGATCCGAACCACGGTGGAGGCCTGCCACTCCACACATTCACAAGTTGTGATTAATACACGTCTTGTCAGAGGTGAAGGAAGGGTTTGGCAATCAGATAAATTTGTGCAGGGACTGAGGATTGAACCCCGGACCCCTCAGCACAGAAGTCCAACACCTTACCCCTAGACCACCAGGTCACCTGCCTGAAGTATCATTGATGGATAGTTTAAAAATCTAAAGTAATGTTTTTTTTTATCACTGTGTCTAATTACCTGATACGGCTATGTGCAAATAATTATAGTTACTCTTCTAATGGTATAGGATTGAGTAAAGAAACCTTTTAGAGGTAATCTACCCACATTTGCGTGGAAGGAGAGTGGGAAACCATTTAATAAAAAACCACCCTAAGTAGATCCGACTGTGATTCGACCTCCTCATCGATCTATCAATCTTCAGCAAGTCAGTCTTACACGAGAGGGACGCCTTAGACCGTTCGGCCATGGAAGTGGGTAAAAGTAATGTTATGTGATAATAAAAACCTAATTTTAGACTTTCCTTGGACATGTTTCAAGGTCAACTTCACATTTAAAGAGCGGTCTTCGCAAGACCCGCTGGCACTACAGTGTATAATAGTAAACAAATTAATCTATTGAGCTGTCCCGGTCTGCAAATTACACCAGGGCCTGGCTAGACTCTCCTTGCTCCCGTCTTTCGCCTACACCCCTCTCATCCCCCACTTCCTTCATTTATTATCTCTCTCTCACACACACTATAAGCACCCGAGTAATTAGTCCGGTCACCGCTAAGTACGGTGGGAGCGACGATAACGAGCCTTGCGTGCCTCCCTTTCCTCCCCTCTCGTTCTTAGCAATTAGCAGTTTACCTGCACTGGTGTGAGTTAATGGACACAGGCGTGAGACTCGCCAGCTACAAACTTTAACGGCGAGGCTGCCTGCATCGGTGGTCGAATAGTATAAGGCGTCACTCTAACAATAGACTGGATTTCCGCTGACCAGGGAGGTCGTGTTTAGATTACGGCTAGGGTGTGTTAAAGGGTGGTTTTAAAAAAAAATTAAATGATATCCCACTTTTACTCAACGAAAATGCGGATATTATTCATTTAAATTTGTCCTTCTTCACCCCTGTTAATTAGTAAGTGTACATTTGCGGATAGACTCTCCAGGCCAGAGTTGGTTCCGCGTTAATCAATTTATAATTCCTGGAGGAAAGAGATTGAACTCAAGTCAAGGATAAACTTGTTCAAAGGTGATTACAGTTACACAAATGTGTATTCTAATCTTTTCCCAGCTTATAACAATAAATTATTCCTTTTTTTTTTTTAGTGAATGTCAGTTGAGAGTTGTCTGGTGAGGTCGAGGTTCAAATCTAATCAGTTTTTACTAAGGGTGTGTTTCTTATAAATGGTTTCCCACTCCCCCTAATATAAATGTTGATACATTTATTCTAAATTATACCTTCCTCATCCCTAACCCATTGGAGTAAGCTAAATGGGTAAGGTCTGTTTGACGTGTTTGAATAAAAATTGTTTACTTATCTTCACTCCCTGTTTAAGGCGATTGGCCCTTTTCATTTGGTGTAGAAATTCAAAGGCATGGGACAAAATTGTTATCGTCAAGAAGGTTTATTGTTTTGCAATTTTCTTTTCGGAAACGGTTTGTTCAATAATAGAAGCATGTTGATTAAGTTATACTTTTTATATACACACCTCTTCTATAATTTTAACAGTGATAAACTATCGATAAAATTGACATTTTTAAATAGAAAACTGCCGGCTTTATAATAAAAATAAGAAAATGTAATAATTAATAAACATCGATACATTATCTTAGAAGGGGTTGAAAATATTTACATAAAAATTTCACTTATTCTCGAGAAAACTGATATTTACAAACGTATGATTTTTCCGTAGACCTGTCTGGTAGCTAGCGCCATCTACGGTTTCCGTGATCCATCTGTTCTTGTTGACGCGGAAGGATATTTTGGTTGGTTTTGAAACCACAACATGCCTTTCACCCTCCCACAAATTAGGTTTTAGACTTGAACTTGACAGAGCCAAGGGCCTTATGCTATTATCAATTATTGATACTAATCCAAGGATCTGAAAGAGCGTGGAAAGCATTTAATGGAATAAAATGGCTGTTCTTACAGTCGTAATTCGATCCTGACATCCCGTTCCTAGCTAACGGATAGTTTCAACACCAACGTGCTATTTTCAATAATTATTCATTTATCACTTTATAAACCTACTGATTACATCAGCACATGACTTATTAACTTATATCTAGAACAGACACAACTCCCGCCACTAATTCATCACTATGAAAGGGGAAGCCCACATTTCACCAATAGTATTTTTTTCTGCCATGCCAGTAATAAAACCAGGGACCCTTAGTTCAGTATTGTCAGTAGACTGAGCTAAGGTGTCGGACTTCAATATGTATTGACATAGTTTGTTAGTTATAATAAAATGTGGATAATCGACAACGTATAATTGTTTGTAAAAGTGTTAACTATAAATAAATTGGTGTAAAGAGTTTAAAAAAATGTTAAACCTAATGAAAATATAGGGAATTACAATTCACAAGAAAATAATTAATCACGGCACTATTTTACTAGAGACTAATAATCCCGCATAGCATTGCCCGTGACCCACTGTGGTATAAGAATTATATAAGGGCCCCCTAACTCCCCCCCTTCCCCCAAACACACAAAAATGGTTTAGAATTACAGTCGATTTTGTAAACTTTTTTTCCGAGGAAGATGCGGTATATTTTTATCACAATTATCTCTGAAAGTAATTCTAAACCAGATTAACAATATTTTCTCCGAAAATTTGTTAAAAATAGCCTAATTGAAAATTTTAAAATCCGGCTTTGATGTGCATTCGGACCCCTTCCCTCCACCTATATTAAAATTTCAGATCTCTGCGTATCGTAGATTTCTCTGGGCATCGCATACAAACAAACACACACATAGACAAACACTTATTTTTATTATAATAGATTACTGCGAACATCATATCATTTGACAGGGTTAATGAGCTTTAAATATTTAGGAACATTTTAAACTAGAAATAACGACATTAGATTGTAAATTGGGAAACGAATACAGTTATAAAATGCTTGTTACTACTCGGTCAGTAAGTTGTTGACAGCTCGCCTACTGTCAAGGAATGTAGAACTCAGAATATAAGAACCAATTTTTTAACCAGTTGTTTTCCATGGTTGTGAAACGTGGTCTCTTACCTTATATGACGAAAACAAATTTAGAGTTTTCAAAAACAAGGTGCTTAGGAAGATCGATGGTCCAGAAAGGGATGATACTACTGGGGAGTAGAGAAAGTTACATGATGATGCGTTACATACCATGTATGCCTACCTATCACAAAACATAATTAGGATAATCAAGTCTCGTAGATTACGGTGGGTAGGACATGCGGCGTGAATTGAACCTTGTTCAGTACTGGCTGGCAAACCCAATGGGACGAGGCCATTAGAAAGACCTAGACACCAGTGGCAGCTCGAGTATAGTCACTGCGGAACTGCAGTACCCCCTATTCCCACTTGATATTATCGATAACATCTAATATAATGAGTCCTTTCTTCTTTAATTCTTTATTTATTTTTGTAGTACAATATATATTCCTTAGGCTTAATGTCAGTACTTCAGCAGCCATCCCCCAGTTTATGAAAAAGATACAAAAATCTTTGTATGGAACTGTGCGCTTCACAGTGCCAGTGACGTGGTGTTTGACTGTTGTGCATAAGAGGAGTGGGGAGGAGGCGGGACTGCCAGGTAGAGAGAGCACTGTTGCTCTCACAGTGCCGGCTCTAACATGATGGTGGAAGGAAGTTTTTTTTACTCAGCGTGTGTTGTGCTTAAATCCGTGTACCATATTCTTGAATGTGATAAAGTGTAGAATTAGATTTATTATTATTCTGCTTCCAACTATTCTATTTGATTCCTTTTCTTTTCGGTTCTTTTATTTAACAGAAAGACTAAATGCGCTTGCAGTACTTTCAATGGAGAAAAATTTCCTCAATTGTCATCCAGAGATCAAGGAGAAAATTATTGAACTTTTTGAGCAAATTAAAACAAGAAGAATGGATTTCATTTTTAAGTGAATAGATCAAGTTTGAACTGTAACAATTTAAGTTAAAGTAAGTAAATAAGTTTGGTTTTTTTTGTTAAGAGTGTATCAAGTTCCTGAATAAATTTTCTTTTTAATACACGTTATTTTCCTTTTACACAATTTTAAACCAAATGCTAAAAAAAAATCTGGAGCAGCACCCCACTAATTCTAGCTACGAGCCGCCACTGCTAGACGCAGAGGGGAGGATAACATTAGAATGTATCTGAAAGAGATAGAGTGTAATGATATGGACTGGATTGAACTAAGTCAAAATAGGGATAGGTGGTGTATTTTTGTAAGTGTAGCAATGAACGTTCTAGTTTATAATGCCATAGAGTAAGTAAATTAGATTATATTTTATCAAAGATTGGGATGATATAATAATTCAACGTCACTTTATAAACAGAATTATCCTGTAGGCCCTAGTTGACATGTGTTATCAGCAGGGACCGGATTCGTAGGCAACAAATAAATTTAAAATAGGCAGGCAAATAAGCACTAAAAATATAGGATATAGGCACCAAAATAGGCACTTTAAAAAATAGACACACAATAATCAATGTAAAATTTATTTTATTACAAGCTACTTACTACATTTAATTTACATACAACTCAAATTGCTCTGAATCACTATTTAGGCCCCTACCTTTCTAGATTTTCACTAGTAAAATTTGTTCTGTGTCCCAATAGAATATTTTAATAGTTTGAAAAGCTTCTTTCTACATCACAGGATGTCAGGGGACAAAATTTAAAATTTGACAGTTCTGAAGAGTTTAAACTTATCTCCTGCAATGCGTGCTTTGCTCTTAATTTAAAATATCTTTGAAACTAAAATTTGAGAAATAAATAAATAAATGGATTAACAAACAAAAAAGCTACGGATACGTATTGGGAATTTAAGTAAATTCTTCCTCAATTTGAATTCATCAGGGATCTGCCTGTTGGTATATTTTGTGAGTAAACCTTTTAAAGTGGGATTGTTTAGCTTCATCTATGGTATATTTGTGGCTACCATCGCAGCACACAATTCAGAATAAAATTGTTCACAATTTTCAGGAAATGCAACTTGCGAAATTAACCTTTGCCTGCCAGTTTGTTCTTTTAAACTTTTGCAGTGAATCACTGTTTGTTTGTGTTGGTCTAAATGATATTTCTTGTCACATTTTACTTAAAATCCGTGAAATTTTTGAAGTTATACTTCTTTAGGCGCGTTATGAAAAAATGATGAGAGTGAAATTTTAAGATGCGCGCGCATCACTGTAACACAAAAGTAACAGGTTGAAGTTAAACCGCTCATTAAGTCTCGAAAAAAAAAAAGCTACCAACAAAATAGAAATAGAACCTCTGTTAGTCACGCATGTTGGTACGCTCGTCGCCTCTAATCACTGTTTTCATATATATAATATTTATCCACATGTTTCTAGTTTCTATATTCACAACACGTGTTTTAGTTTCATACAAGTGCGAATTATATATGTGCTAATAAATTATATTCAGTAGTGATTTAAATTGAATATTTTGATTAATATTATTTACTATTCGTAAATATTAGTGAAAAAAATTGTGCTTATAGACTTTTTCAAGTGCTACAATATAATTGAGGTTAACTATTCGTATGTATTATTTATTGATATAAATTTAAAAAAAAAAAAATTTTTTGTATTTATTTATATTATTAGTTTAAAGTTTAAGTTCCATTAATAAAACATTAATGTTTATAGAAACTTTAAAACTTATTTTAAAGTTATACTAACTGCCATATTTA
Organism: Timema cristinae; assembly: GCA_039000515.1. Lineage (NCBI taxonomy): Eukaryota > Metazoa > Arthropoda > Insecta > Phasmatodea > Timematidae > Timema > Timema cristinae. The sequence goes on from JBCFYV010000935.1 coordinate 29,670,068, forward strand.
GTGACGAGATGTCTTTGGACTTGGAGGAATACAAACCTCTTTGGATCTAGACGAAGATTACACAGTTCGTAGTTTTGTTTTGTAATACTGCAAGAAATGCCATTGCGTTGTTTGAATGTAAAAATCCAACAATAAAAGGTACGTAATTGTTTTGTTACCACTGTCTAAATTGAAACAAATTTTGTGCTTGACATACGTTTTGTTATTTTAATTAATTCATTATTAATTGGAGTACAGTTATGTAACTAATTGTATTTTAAGCCAATACAATAATATGCCACCATTTAAATTTATTGAAGTGACAATCATGATTTAATAGTTGCGCCTACTCTTGAGTGGTGGCAAATAAAAGGCGCAACTTTGCTCTCAAATTGCGCCTGCTCCTTTTAGTGAATAGGGATTTGGAACATATTTCAAACTTGCGCTGGCGCAACTATTTGCTCCCTTTGGTGAATCCAGGCCCAGTAGTGATTTAAATTGAATATTTTGATTAATATTATTTACTATTCATAAATATTAGTGAAAAAAATTGTGCTTATAGACTTTTTCAAGTGCTCCAATATAATTGAGGTTAACTATCCGTATGTATTATTTATTGATATAAATTAAAATATTATTATTTAACATAATTAATACTAAATATTATTAAATTATTTTTTATTTTTTAATGATGCCAAAGAAGTATAACTTCTCACGCGCGTACATAAGTACACACACCCATTTTTATTTATTTACATAATCTGTAATTTACTAACCATAATTGACTATGTCTAACTATTCTGAAATAACCCTAAAGCCGTTAAAATATATATCAGGAAGTATAAATCTTAAATCCATGAACGAGTTTAAAAGTATTTTACTTGTATTGAAAAAACACATGGATATAGAATTCTGTTTATTTTAAAGCAATTAATCAATGGAATAATTTTTTTTTTCAAATATTGCAAACCTATTTAGAATCCTATTATTAAATTTATTGATATGGATATTAAACTTAACTCTTTGGTACACGATTGGCAGATGATTTTTCCATCTGTCGTTAAATTAGTATCACCACCATTCGGTGGGAATTTCCACCACATCTCACACAAGGAATGTTTTTTAAAAAATCAGTAATCAAACCCACCAAGTCAGAAGTTGACTCTAAAAGACACAATCACGTACTGAAATAATGATGGTTAAACCGAGTGGTAAACTATTCTAATCTCCACGTCAGTGAGGCTAAGGCTGTTGGACCACGTCACACCACCCTCTTCCGTCCCTCTACTCACTCCCATCCTAATACCCCTTATTATTAGGCGTGATGTTCTAAACACAGTTTGTCAAGGTCAGGCCAAGTCACATGTTCTCCTCCCCCTCCCACTAACCCCTTTCAAAACCAAACTTCCATGTCTATAAACTAGACTCTTTTTCACTAAAAAATTATATTGCAGAGAAAAAAGTCTAAATAGGCACAATACATATAATAGGCAAAAACCGAAAGAATAGGCAATTCTAGGCACTATAAAATTAACATACCGTACTTGTAATAACATGAAACACATAGATATCTCATCTGCCTATGTTTTACGATAAAGGAAAAAAAAAAAGGCAAATATGCAAAATCCGGTCTCTGGTTATAATTTTTTTTAAATTAGTTTCAAATTAGTATTTAATCAAATTTAAATATGGAAAAAAGCTAAAATTCTAAAGTGGGTCCTTAAGCAAAAAGCATCTAATCAAAATCCAATTAATCAAATGAAAGTATGCCGTCTTATTAATACACATTACACCACTGGTAAAAGTTTCATTCATCCTTGGACGGGCCGTTAGAAACGACCAATGTCATCTTTAGACATTCTCATTGTGAACGTCCATGATACATCGGACATTAACAGAATAGAAGTGATTGTCACTTAACAGCTTTTTAACACCATATTAATAACTCGTATCATCACTGAATCATCAGAGATCTCCATCTACTCTTTCGATTCAATATCGCATCGTAGGGAGTCTCTTTCAATTCATGATCTGCTAGAAAATAAAACTTTTTTTAAAAAAGAAGAAGTTTAAAACATGTATACAAATGGGAATAAATTATCTATTTACTGGTAAAACCCACTAAGTCACTGACATGATGTGTTTTTTTTGGCTGTTGTGGCGTGGTCATTTCTCAAATATAAGATTCTTTCATGCAATATTGTGTGGAAGGACAAATACTTGCTTAATAACTTGTTCTAGTGTTAGTTATAAAATTCGACCACTCCTGTTTAGTATAGTAGTCAGAGTCCATGGATACAGATTCAAACAAAGATCCTGGGTTCGATACCCTGCGCTTTCAGATTGTCTGTGAAGCAGCGGGTCTGGAACAGGGTTAATTCAGTCTCGGGAGGACAAATGAGTTACTTGAATGAAAATGTAGCGGCTTCGGTCTATAAAACTGAAATTAATGGCCAGAGGTTTCGTTGTTCTGACTACACCATCTAAGTTTATCCACAGAAATAGACACTATCTTCACCAACAGAAGGTGACCACTGGGTCGATATGGCTCGATTGCTTGCTGATGACATGAAGTTATTTTATAGCTTAGAGCTGAGGTGGCCAACCCTGTCACCAATCGCCACAAGTGAGGAATTTGCCATAAAAATCTGGCGAATTCGAATTTGCCACAACCTCTCACAGTAAAATAACTTTTTCCCTGACAGCGTAGGCTGGTTGTAACTTGTAGCAAAAGGATTGCCAAATCTCGCATTAAATTGTCTTACATTTACAATTATAAACAATTTTTATCATTAGTGTCTAAAGCAGTTGTAATTGAGTAGTCAATATGTAGATGATTTTAATTAACTTGTTCTAACAGTATGTGCTTTAAATATTCTACTGAGCAAACTAATTTCTCAATATTTACATTATGTGGTGAATTTAACCTACAATTCGCCAAACTTGTGGCTACATTAAAAAAGACAAAGTTGCTCAGGGCTGCTTAGAGGAAATGTTTTCTTTATTTACATGCAGAGATAGAGGGAAATAATGTATTAAAAAAACTTCCCTCAGTACACCCGAACGATAATGCGAGCCTCGAACAGTAAACCAGACTAGACGCTCTTGACTTGATCTAAGTACAACACTTAATCTAAACGCATAGTCATGTTCTGTAATTGGGATATCAACTGGTTCAATAGGGTGACCTGGTGGTCTAGGGGTAAGGTGTCAGACTTCTGTGCTGGCGGCTGGGGTTCAATCCTCGGTCCCGGCACAGATTTATCTGATTTCCAAACCCTTCCTTCACCTCTGACAAGACATCTTGTGAATGTGGGGAATGCCAGGCCTCCACCGTGGTTCGGATTCCACGTTAAACTGTAGGTCTTTCATTTCATCTCACAATCACCCTACCATTACACATTAGCGTAAGTGCGTATAAACCGAACGGGTAGTAAGGCGCGGTGCTAATAATAATAATAATAATAACTGGTTCAAAACAGGTCTCCATGAACCTATAATCAGCCTCCTTAAGGTGGGATGGAAGGAGATCTGAGAAAAGGCCAGTGTTTTTTGCAGTTTTTATGATAAAACTTTCTTTGGCTAAAATAAACAGAATATTGCTCCAGTAACAAAGAATTTAACTATCTTCAATATTTTTTTAAACAATACGTCTCACTACCCGTTCTGGTTATACGTTTCATTACTAATTACACTAATGGGTTAGGAAATTGAAAGGTAGAATTTAGAAGAAGTGGACCTTCATTTGTGTGGAGGGAGAGTTTAAGAACATTTAGGGGGAAAAAACACTCCCAGTTCACCCGACTGAGATTCGTACCTCATTCTCCCCGTCCTCGGAAGTCTAGATCAACACGAAACTAGCACGTTAGCTAACTACGACCCCGGAGTGGGTCCTCTTCATATGTTGAAATCAACAGTTCCTGTAAATCCTTCGTGAGCATAGCGGCATTGGATGAGAAACATTTTAAATTAAGAGAAAAAGTTGTAATTATATTCCAGGGCACCCTTGACAGATATTCAAGATTCAAGAGATTCCGAGGTCACCGTGTGAAGACAATTAAGTTATATGTTTGTATGGGAGAAATATTTTAATTTATTTTGGATAAAATAAATGTTTAGCCATAAAAACTGCAAAAATGCTCGCTTTTTTCTCGTTTCGCCTTCCATCATACCTTAACCATTCCTCCTTAAAACAGATATATAAGAAACAAATATATGAAGGTACAAAGGAAAGAGTGAAAGTGCAACCATTTTAATTCAAATTTAGATAATGCTGCCATTTGTTAGAGTTTAACAATCATGAGACCTTTACAATGCACTTGAGATTATGGTTAAAAGGAGTTTATGTTATATTTAAATTATTTAAAAAATAGTAAATGTTGGCGACTTCAGGTTGTGCGAAGCTTCGGAAAATTTGAAGATGAATTGAATCTCGGTGTGCTTCTTATTTGATTGGAGCCCATGTTTGGCTTCGGTAGCTATTCGAAGTCTAGCGGTTATATTACACTTATATTTTATATCAAATAAAAGTTAACTGAAATTACCTCCAGAAATATAATATGCTTTTAATGTTTTTAGTTTTAGAACAAGTTCTTTATTTTCTTGGTGGAACATAGAACATTTCCTTAACACTTTGAATTTAGAGACGGCCATAACATTAAACCTCTAACCGCGTTACCCGCCTCGGTAGCGTAGTTGGCTAACGCGCTTGTCGTGTTGAGCTCGACTGCTGAGGACGGGGAGATCGAGGTTCGAATCTCGGTCGGGTGAACAAGGTGTGGTTTTTCCTAAAGGGTTTTCCACTCTCCCTTCACGCAAATGCGGGTTCACTTCCTCTAATTCAAACTTCCCAATTCCTAATCCATTAGTGTAATTAGTACTTAAAGCGTATAACCCGAACGGGTAGTAAGACGCGGTGCTAAATATTATTATTATTCTAACCGCGTTGAACACAAACATTGATTAATAGCAACTGAAGATGAATGTATTCCTCTTAAAGTATAGATTAAAATAAATAATAAAATTAATTTTTATTTTCATTGTGCTTAATTAAACGTTTTAGGTATTTCTTGCACATTGAAAATATTTTTTTAATATTTTAAAATCCACACATGCAGCTATTTCAGTTGTTTATTACATGAATCGTTATATTCAAATCTAATTCCTGTTAATGTGTTGGCTAAACTGGCTAGTGGCAGACTCTAGAAATAGTTGTGTGCATATGCGAGGAATATGACATTTCTTAAAAAAAAAAATTTTAAATCTGTCAACTTAGATAAAATCTTAGATATTTTACTAAAAATAAAATTAAATATAACCTACAAAAATTTTGTTATTTTTATACATATTATATGAAGAATTAATTTATGAGAAACATTACTGTCATCAAGGTCATTTTATTTTCGAGAGTGGTTATAGGTGCTTTCAAAATCAGAACCAATTTATTTTATTCCCATAACAAGATTTAAATGGATTTTTAAAATCAAGTTTCCTTGTTGATATGTAAAACAGAAACCCTTAAATTTTGTAGCACTGGGTTTCTCGAACTTATAAACTCATCCTCCGAATTAACTTAAAACTCGTATTTTTTTATAACTTTGTTCTTGTTCTTGAACGTCCATTAACTCTTGTGTTTTGTTAATTCATATCTTGTGTTTGGAAGGCTAGTAAAACATCATGCAGGGAAAATCCAATTATATTAAAGCAAATGCATGTTTTTTATACTACTCACTCAGACTGTACACATTTATATGTTGGCATATATTAGTGTTAAGAAAAAACAAACGTAATTTTAGTTTGATGTTAGATAAATGCACTCAATGTCAACATAATATGTTTACTCAAAATTAAATAGAAAAATATTCTAACTTCGATTCATCTTCAAGAATATTTCCCATATTCAACTCGACTTCACTTCAAACCAGAAAAGTGAACTTCACACACCCCTAGTTGGGGTCATTATGGGGTTTGTGAAAAATAAAAGTCGTTGTATTGGAGAATGTGTGTAATGTGACCTTCCCTCTGTTTCCCCTGTACTATTTATATCTAAGATGATTATCACTTACCTACTCATTGTATTTAATAGTGATTATTGAATTAATCTGGGCGGCTCAACTGTAAGTACGAAGGAGCATAAAACATAGAATTCACAGGTTCGATACCTGTACAAAGGTGCAATTTTTATATCTCATTTATAATATATACTTGTAAAATGTGAACAGATTTATAGAATTCATTGAATTGTTCAACCGTTTAGTGTCAGGAAAATGTTGACTTGAGTGGTTTACCAACCACATAGGCCTATTCTATAGTTTGAGCTTCCAACTGGGAAACATAATGGTGTTTTTGGCAACACACAAAGCCATAGACATTTATCTCCTCCAATAAACAAGGGTACCGGCCTAATGTTGATAAATATTTCTTATACTGCGATATTTCTAATGGGAAATGGAAGCTCTGGCGTTTCCAAATGACAACAATAAAAAATATCAAATGATTGTGACCAAATAAATAAATGTATAAATCAATTTGTTTAAAATTGCAGTGTAGGGCACCAAAATAAATCTAATTTTTTTTGTTTGTTTTAACGTAGAGTTTAATTTTCTTCACATGATGATATCAACAGTTGTTAAATATTTGTCATCAGCATGGTGGCATTAGATAACGAACTTTTTAAATGAAGAGAAAAAGTAGCTTATTATTCAATTCCAGGGCATCCTTGACAGATATTCAACAAATGTTGAGGTCACCATATTAATAAAATTAAACTCTATTTTTCTACAGATTTGATTTATTTTGAACAAAAAAAAATTTGACATAAAAGATTCAAAAACATTTAACTTTTCTCGCGTCCTCCACAATCCCACCTTATGGAAAACCAAATCAAGGCCTCTACACTCTGTATCTTAATTACAAAACTGTGACATTTGTTTAAATGTTTTATTATATTATACTTTTTTAATATTCTCAACTAAAAAGGTAAGTTGTTTATGACATGGAACTCTGTTGGTATCATTTATCTTCAATTTGGTTTAAACCATATTTTAAAATATTAAACCACTATATAAATATGGCGAGACAGTTGAACGTCTGCAATTTGTTTAAACGCTCCCGAAGACGGTTGCCTTAATGGGTTTTTTTAAAAGCACTGTAATAAGTGTTAAGCTTGCTCATAAAAAGTTTTCTTTCCAAGATTTATCTTTGTACAATAAAACTCTAGATAAAATTTGTGAGAAAAGTACTGTGTAGTAGTTTTATTTTTATTTGGAGTCTAAAATTAAATACTAGTGTTTTATCGTCTTATATTCGTTAGATCCTCCGTGCAAGGCAATCAACACTCGTAGTACCTCTTAAACGTGCTGCAGAACTTTTTAAATCTCTCTCTCTATATACATCGTCCATGTCTCCTAAATAGTATTGGCACAATAGTTAAACAAGATAGCTAGCGCCATAACACGTATTATTTTATAACGAATAACTAATCCTATGTATCGATTTTGGTGCAAATAATTATCCCCACTTATATGGTAAGTTGACGGCCGTCTATATGTTTAATCCGTGATTATATTCACGTTTCAGGTTAAGGGGGTCGCCTACCAGAGCGTTGAGACACATTACACACGTTCAGAAATATTGCGTTATTTTTTATTTTTAGCACCACTTCTTACTACCCATTCCGGTTGGGAGCCATTGCCTGATACTAAGCCATGTGCTAAATTGATACCAACACATTCCTGTGGCCGAGTGGTTAGAGGAGTATTTTTTTATCACCGCGTCTTACTATCTGTTCAGGCTATACGCGCATATGATCATTAATAGGATATGTATGAGTAAGGAAGCATTCTAGGGGTAATATACCCGCATTTGCGTGGAGGAAAGTGGGGAACCATTTAGGGAAAATCACCCTCAGTAGACTATACCGGAATTCTAACACTGATCTTCCCGCCATTCCAGTCTAACAAGAGAGTGACGGTTAAATCATTCGATTATTGAAGTGAGTGTTAAAGGAGTTGATTATAGTTTTTTTTTAAAAGAGAATATTTTGAGCCAGGGTGACGAATTAATAGCTAAGTATTTGTGAACGAGTTTGCACGGTTGAACAAATGCTTCATTTATTGACGTAAGGGTTTATTTCCTTAAAGAAAGAAAGAAAAAGTATAGCCACTATTGTCACTTTAAAAATTGACAATAGCTGTCAAACAAGATATCTATAGATCACAAGGATTGGCGTATGAATAAATGATCAAATAACCATAACCATCTGATAAAATTTTACTTATGGTTCTTTGAAAATAGGTTAGTAACTTAACTCAGGTAGATCTACAAGCTAATTTTTTGTGTTTACTTAGGAAATTAATATATCAACAAGCAGCAACCTGGATTAAGACGGAAAAAAACTAAATTTACCTTCTTATTGTAAGCGTGGACAAAGGTGTCCGTCTCTTAAAGTCTGGTTTGTCGGTGACCGGGGGGTGGGGGTCTGAGTTTGAATCCGGGTTGGGTGTACTGAGGTGGGTTTTCCTAATTGGTTTACCACCTTCCCTCCAAGCAAGTGTAGGCATATTTCATTTAAATGTTCTCTTCCTCTTTTTTTTTATTTAGCACCACGTCTTACTACCCGTTCGGGTTATACGCTTATGTACTAATTACGCCAATGGTTTTAAAGAAAGGTAGTTTATATTTAGAGAAAGTGTACCCGCATTTGCGTGTAGGAAGAGTTGAAAACCTGTTTATAAAAACTACCTTTAGTGCACACGACTGATATTCAAACCTCGATCTCCTCATCATCAGCAGTCTAGTCTACTGTGAGAGTGACGCCTTAGACCATGCAGCCACCGAAGTGGGTTATTCTTATCCACTCCAAAGGTGTAAGTAAATAGGATATCTCAGATTGGTAGTAAGATGCAGTTAACAAAAAAATATTTAGGGAAACAACAAAAATTCTGAAGTTGAAATGTAAAGATTTTTTTAAAAAAAAGCTTGTAACAAAACGCGTCTAGTGAACGATAATAATAATAATAATCTGTTAAATAAATAAAATATTACAAAAATAAACTAAATTCTGTCATTACCATGTCCAATAGAGAAAACTGCTGATGATGGGGAGATAGGGATTCAGATCCCGATCGGTTATATTGAGGCTTGTTTTTTTCATAATTTTTTTTTTATTCTTCCTCCAAGCAAATTCAGATATAGTTATTCTAAATTCAGCCTTCCTCATACCTAACACATTAGCGTAGGCTAATTCATTTGCGTATAGACCGAACGGGTAGTGAGACGCGATGACAAAATTATTTAAATATTATTAGAGCCACACGATAGTTTTATTCTGTAAATACCACGCTTTTTAAGCAATAGCATTGTTCCTTTCAACAAATCCTTTCACTTTGATTAAAATGGCTCCTTCAACGTCATATATTATTTAAAAAAATACTTACATTTAATGTGGAATCTCACTGTCAAATGGTTTTTCAAAAGTGATTTTCCCTTCTCTCTCCAATTGAAGAACTAGTGCATTTATTTAAAATTCACTTTCCTTGTTTTGTTTTTAAAATTTGACAGATAATTTAATTCACAGATAGGCTTGAAAAAATACACTATTTTTTGGTAAAATGAAATTTTATAATAAAACCGTTAAATTTGCTATCATGTGCTGAATAAGCCTATTTCGGACCTGCACGCTAATTAGTTGGAGAGTTAAAATTTAAGTAAACCATAAGAATTATATCTTTAAATTATGATTAAAATAATGTAAGTCCAAAAGCTTATTTTGAAAAACAAACAAATATTGATAGACCACTAAAAAATGGTGTTGTCTTGTTTTGCTGCTGATACCACGTGACGTAGGAAAACAATGAAGGATGTAAAGGTGGAGCACTAAGGTAGGATTGCTAAATGGCCGCGGGACAAAGTGTGTGTTTGTGTGAGTGTATGTGAGCGTGTGTGTGTGTAGACCACCCAAGTTGGGAGGCGGCACATCCCTAGTTACACCGCACAGCCTGTTCTATACAGGGACTGATGTTTTGGAGGAAGAGTGGCACATATCGTGTGTTTTTTTTCTCATTCAGGAAATACCTCATTTTTATTACCAAAGTTTGTTTTAAGGCGGTACCCTTGTAAGAGATAGGATTTATGTTGATATGGTAGGTCTGGGCTTGACTCCTGGACGAATTTATTAAGGGTGTTTTTATTCTAAATTGTTTCTCCCTCCCCCTTCCAGCGAATAAGGATATATTTATTTTAAATCTTACCTTACTTATCCCTCACACTGTGTTAATATGTGGATAGCTCTAAAGGGTAGTAAGACGGGGTGTACACAAAAAATAAATGGTATGCATAAACTTTTTAGTTCCTTTATCTAAAAACGGAGACATGTATTTAAAACTCATAAGCTAAAACGAAATAATATACGTTTTTGCAGAAACATAATGAAAAAAACAACATTATATTCAACCAACGAGCATAAATGAATAATAAACACAGTTATAGAAACATAAAGTATGACAATCATTTTTCCATTTCCTAGAACTCAATATAATAATTGTTTCATTTATTTATAGCTCGGAGATTGTTGGTCTTATAAAAATATATATCAAATAGCTATACGAAATTTATTTTTATGGTTCATAAGACAAGAATGTGTTTTTTCTTTGTATATCTTTTCAAAGTATCCATATAGTAAGTGTAGAGGTCTTGTACGTTGGTGTCAACATGCTGATTAATAGTGACTTAAATCGTACTTATAATCTAATAAACCAGGATGTTAAAAGAATGATTTTAATTAAACTCACAAACTAAGATTCCCTTTGAAAAAGATTGAGAAACCACATTTTAAGGGAGGGAAAGGGCGTGTTAATTGGTTGGGTGGTTGAGCGAATCGGATTAAGACCAACATTAAAAATAAATAAATATTTAAAAGCGACAATCCTTTCAATATCTGTGAGGTGGAGGGTGAGGTTTGATTCTCGGTGGGGTGAGTTGAGAAAAGTGGGGAAAAAGGGTTTCCACATGTTATTCATCGCTTTGGTTTTCCCATCACCTCTTCACCCTAATTTTGATTCACTTCCTTTAAATATCCTTCTAATCCATATCTTTAATTTAATATTCATTCAGATAATGATGCCCATGTATTAGGGTAATTTATCTTACATAAAAACTAATATAAAAATAATTAAACCATGAAAAGCACTGAATTTAACTAATATTTACTCGATAAATAATGTAATGGTGTCAAGCTTTCAACATACTGAATTGCCTGTTACTGAAGGTCAAGGATCGAATCTCAGCCAGGTGCAAAATGAAAGTTCTCAATCAATAAGAAATGGTTTTGCCGTCGCAAATGCGGGATACTTTAATTCTACCAATCATTCTCATTCTTATCTCATGAGCATAGGGTTGGCAACCTTTTTACATATATATATATACTTTTTTTATTGGTGGGCTAGCTTAGAAATATAAGATGGGGGAAAATTTCATCTTTAATTTTCTCATATAATAATTAATTAATTAGTTACTAGGCTATTTTTATAGACACAATTGTTTGTTGGATAAATCTTTTGCGGGATAGTTAAAATCAGTCGGCGGTTCATATCCGTTTGCCGATCGCTGTCATAAACTAAACCATTAAAGTACCTTTCTACTAACACCTATAATTTTTTTTTTAAATCGCGCAAATCCATTCATAGTATTGCCCAGCATAATACTGTAGCTAGAGTATCACTGTGTCTTTTTTTAAATCTACTAGATGGTTTTTCTTAAATGTCTAACAATTAAATGAAGCTTCACCATTACATGCTAAAGTAATGATCTAACGAAATGTCACTTATGCGATTAATCTCCTGTGTTATTCGAATTATGTTCTATGGTTGCTGCTTCTCAAAAATCTTCTCGATGCGATTTATGAGACTCACATCGTAACTTCCTCCGTACCCCCTTTAATTCTCCTCACCCCCTAAAAAAAAAAGCTCAGAAAACATCTCTTCCAACAAGCCCTCTACTTACTGCATTCAAGAAAAAGTTTTCTTTTTGGTTTTATAAATTTAAAAAAAAAAGTGTATCTCGTTCATTTCACCTTAGCTGTACAAACTATACAAGAATAACTTTTTAAAGTCTATTTAGTTTTTTTTTTTAATCGTACTTGAGAATTACAGTAGGGGGCAGTTGTTTTTCTTTCCTCCCACTGTAGAATGTGATTAAGAGACCCCGCAAGTGAGACAACAAAATAGAGGAAAGAAGAAGTTAACTCTCTCTCTCTCTCTCTCTATATATATATATATATATATATATATATTCCCTTTTGTAAGCAGGGGGAGAACTAAAGAAACCCGATCTGATTGGTGGTGGAGTAATACATCGAGCATCCTCTATTTTCAGAAATAGTTCCTCCTATATTGCAGCTGCGATCGTGGGTTTTTAAAAGAGAGAAAATAAAAAGAATAGAAGTAAGAAAAAAAGTCAAACCTAACCTATAAAATTTCCGTTACCTCTGTCCTGTGGACAACATTACAACTATCTCATCAGTTTTGGGACGAGGTATATATTTTTTTTACACACTGCGGTGAGAAAGAATTGGAATGGGCTTGAACCAGAAGGTTTTCGTCTACCATTTTGAAATACAAACTTCTAGATATATATATTTATTTTACTATACCTGGATTTTTAGTCCCTCCCAAACGAAGCTATACACACTATGACTTTATTTTTACCAGTTTCTAAATTGACTTGAGAGTAATGTAAACGAAGGCTTGCACGTTTAAAATATAACACTTGACTTGGCCGTCACTAAAATGGAAGGAGAAACGACACTGGGACGGTTGATTAAAATAAAACAGCAACAAAGAGGAACGAAATAGGCAATAAAAGAAGGAAATTACTATTCGGGGAAGCAAGGAAAGGATATATAATTAAATACAAGTAGAAATTATCTTGATCGGTCAAGCGAAGCAACACGAATATCTGAATTTATTGAGAGATTAAATAGAGTTATATAAGTGAAGAATGAATTACATGGAAGATATTCCTTACTATAATTGTTATTGGTGGCGTAGTTGTAATATTATTGTAAAACTGAGTTTAATCTATTATAATCAAATGCATTAACCGTGTGCCTACGTTAAATATTAAAAACAAAACAAAAAGGCACAATACGTCTCATAAAGAGTTGCAGAAATTTGTGGGCTTGTAAAAAAACTAAAGACAATTAAAATTGTTGCTCTTTTGGTTTAAACTTTTGATATGACCATAAACATTTTTTCTCACCTTTTGAATAAAGACCAGTTTCATAGTCAGACTTAATAGGCCTACGCCTCGCTCTATACTAAATACAAGACGACACCTACCTAAACCTAAGTGGAATGGGCCAGTTTAGCATAAGAAACTGGCCCATTCCATTCTGGTCTAGGTAGGTGTCTTCCTGTATTTAGTATAGCACCGCACTTGAGGCATACTAGGTCATAACTACGAAATTGCTCCTAAGTTATTTAGAGTAATCAATCACAAGTATAGCCGCAGATAGGATGACCTTACATATTAATAACCTAAGTGAAAATAGATCCATCCTCTGATTTTGGTTGGAAAAACAGTAGAAAAAATGAAAACATATTTATTTGCGGCCAACATTGATAACATTTTTCATGTTATTAGTGTTATTCTGTAGGTATCAATAACTAACTATCCAGAGTGACAGCTGCAGATAACATGACTTGATGCATGAATATATTAAAATTGTTTTAGTAACTTTAGTAACTAACGTCTACGGTTCTTACTACCAAAATCATACTATAGTAATGTGTCTAGCTGTCAGATAGAAAGAGCCCTTCCTTCCTATGAAAATTAGACTGTATCTAGACGCTAGTGTTTATTATTAATAGTAAATGTACCTTTCTAAATTAAGCTAGTCTGTAGATTGTGTGTTGAAATTATGTGTATTTAAAAATTGCACGATAAGGGTGCAGTTTCCTGGCGCGTTTAAACACTTATTTGTTGTTTTGTTCACAACAGAAAATGTTAAAGTTATTTGAGGACTACATATTTGTGATGTTGAAATAACAGATGTTATTCCCATTATAAATATCGTAAGATAAGGATTTTTACCTTCAGAAAAGCGGCGTCTTTAAACAGTTCGGGGATGAAAAACATTAAAACTAAATATGGTTTTCAACAAAGAAGGGAACATATTTTTTAACAAGGTGACTATTCCAAAAACTATAACTGAATACAAAAATTATTTGATAAGATAATTTTGTCTAGATTACTACCCAAACCAATGTTATTCAACCGGTGTGCCACGGAAGTATGGGGGAAGATCAAAACGAAGATCGAGAAAAAAAAATTGGAATAAAAATATATATTTTAAATTCATTGTCAACACTATTTTTAAAAATAGCACAGTTATCATTTTAGCTATTGAATTTTTAAACGCAATCTTAATACTCGATATTTTAACGATACAATCTCTCGTTTAAAAAAATGGGTGGTGTGCCTGGACAATTTTAATCACTTATTCAGTTTGCAGTGAGCTATAAAAATGTTGAAAACTGCTGATACAAATAATGAAAATGAAAACACAATAAATTTGGTTGCAATACCTTATAAAGGATTTCATTCATTTCATGCAAAAGTTTAAATTTTAATTTAATCTCTTTGTTTAAAATGTCACTCTCTATCTCAGTAATACCACAGTGATAAATTTAATATAAAAAACCCACCTCCAGGTAATTCGACCTTCCAAACAACGGTGACCAATTAGTGCAATGCGTGTCCAGTGCCTTAGACACTCGTCCACAAGAGTGGGTCACTATTTATTAGACACAATACACTTTGCTTGATATTTAAAATTGTGTCCAGAGGTTCGCTGTGCTGACCACACGACACCCTTCATCCGCAGAACTTGGCACTAACTTCACCAACAGACGGCAGCCATTCAGTCGGTATGACTCAATTGTAGGCTGACTCCACGGAGAGTTTAGATCACGTACCTTCTAAGCAAAGATATAATAATATCACGACTTACAAACGAACTTATTCTCCCCGTTAGCATGCTGTTT
Organism: Timema cristinae; assembly: GCA_039000515.1. Lineage (NCBI taxonomy): Eukaryota > Metazoa > Arthropoda > Insecta > Phasmatodea > Timematidae > Timema > Timema cristinae. Next base: position 29,685,091 of record JBCFYV010000935.1, read on the forward strand.
AAGGCGTATAGCTCACAATAGATTGATTTTCCAGCGATGGGGTGGCTGAGGTTTTATTTTTAAGTGGATGCACTAAGGGTGGGTTCACATATGGGATACTTCACTGTGGTCTTACAATCCTCTCTTCCTACTAATGCGGTTACACTTGTTCTAAAACCATCCCCTTCACACCTGACTTTTATATTAAGTCGTCAGTAGCCATAGTGATCAACGCACTCCTGTAAAAACGTGATAAAATAAAAAAACTAATTGATTCAAACACATTCGCTAGGCTAGTTTGAATATTTGTGGAAGAGGGTGAACCTATAATTATTATTATTATTATTATTAGCACCACGTCTTACTACCCGTTCGGGTTATACGCACTTACGCTAATGTGTAATGGTAGGGTGATTGTGAGATGAAATGAAGGACCTACAGTTTAACGTGGAATCCGAACCACGGTGGCGGCCTGGCATTCCCCACATTCACAAGATGTCTTGTCAGAGGTGAAGGCAGGGTTTGGTAATCAGATAAATCTGTGCCGGGACCGAGGATTGAACCCCGGCCACCAGCACAGAAGTCTGACACCATACCCCTAGACCACCAGGTCACCCATATGAACCTATAATAGAACTGCGGTGGGAAGGTATCCATCAAAACAAACAAATTGTCGGTTAGCTTTGTTACAATACAACTTGACTATCATCATTACCCGCCTCGGTGGCGTAGTTGGCTAACGCGCTTGACGTGTTGAGCTCGACTGCTGAGGACGGGAGATCGAGGTTCGAATCTCGGTCGGGTGAACTGGGGGTGGTTTTTCCTAAATGGTTTTCCACTCTCCCTCCACGCAAATGCGGGTTCACTTCCTCTAATTCAACCTTCCTAATTCCTAATCCATTAACGTAATTAGTACTTAAAGCGTATAACCCGAACGGGTAGTAAGACGTGGTGCTAAATAATAATAATAATAATAAAAACTATTATCATTATTTTATTCGCACTAATATAATAGCAGAGCACTGGTAGAAAGTAGCTTTTATAAAATACGAATACATATATTTTTTGCGGTTAACATTTATACCACCCACTTTGGTGGCCACATGGTCCAAGGCGCTACTCTCGTAGTAGGCTAGACTGCCAATTATGGAAAGGTAGAAACTATAATCTCCGTTGGGTGTATTTAGGGTGGTTTTTCCACTATTGTTTTCCACTCTTTCCCTCTCTCTCCACGTGAATACAGGTACAATTCTTCTAAATATAACCTTTCTAATCCCTAAAACTATTGGCTTAATTAGTACATAAGCGTATAACCTAAACGGGTAGTAGGACATGCTGCTGAAAAAATACGTAGGTACTTTAATTTTTTTTTAATATGCACTATATGGTGTAAAAATAGTTCCAAAATGCCTTCGCATTTAAAAAAACACCTAAATATGCAATTACATACAAATAAAAATCAAATTTCTGTAATTGGGGAAAGTTCAAAATATGTTAATTTAATAAATTGTTCAGCACTTAAATTAAGTTTATAATAAATGTGTGATATATCATAAATATTCTATCCCTAGTATTCGCATATAATAGGCAATACATTAGAACCCGTTTCAGTGGCCGAATGGTCTAAGGTGTTGCTTTCGTGTTAGATAGGCCTGCTGATGACGTGGAGATTGGAACTAGAATCTTGGTCGATTCTATTGAGGGTGGCTTTACCTAAATAGTAATCCGCAGTGATTAAAAAAAAGTTTCTATGCATCGTCTGATATTGAACTCAAAATTATCATAACCTTAAAGGTTGAAAAGGAATGCTCGGTTTTTAGGAACGACTTTGTGAAGAAAATGCTTTGGAGGGCAAGGGTGTGGATGTGGTCTTTAGGGGTTGGTAACAAGTCAAATGTTTTTAGGAACTACTTGTAAAGGAAATGCTTTGGGGGGCGAGGGTGTGAATGTGGTCTTTAGGGGTTAGTAACAAGTCAAATGTTTTTAGGAACTACTTGTAAAGGAAAGGCTTTGGAGGGCGAGGGTGTGAATGTGGTCTTTAGGGGTTGGTAACAAGTCAAATGTTTTTAGGAACTACTTGTAAAGGAAATGCTTTGGAGGGCAAGGGTGTGGATGTGGTCTTTAGGGGTTGATAACAAGTCAAATGTTTTTAGGAACTACTTGTAAAGGAAATGCTTTAGATGGAGGTAATGATGTTTCAATTTTAGAAGGTTTCAATTATTTATACTTAATGTATTAATAAGCATATAATTTAATATAGTAATATTATTAATGAATGCTTTGGAGGGGACCTCCCAAACCATTTCTACCCACTTCCTTCTAAACGAGAACCATTCAGCATTTCAGGAAACGTTGAGGTAGGTCATGCTAATGAGTACTTCCCCTTGTTAATAACTACATTTACTCTGTCCTCTTACAAATTCTTTGTTCACAAACAATAAGAATCTACCACTTACCTACTTGACCCCCCACCGTCTCATGTAAAACCCAAAGTGGGCCAATTAGAATGCCGCCACTAATTATGTAATATTTCTTAATAATAGCTTAGGCTATACCTCAAAATACTTTAATAACATAATACCATATGTCATCGAAACAGCTTTACGTTTTATTTCGAATGTCAATTCTGCCTACATTTTGAGAGTTGCCTCCTTCTATTTGGTTGTTGAGAAGGGTCAATCGTTAAGTTGGGAATGTAGGGAACTCCAGTTGTTGTTTTTTTCAGTTTTTATATCAAAACATTTTATTGGTTAAAATAAATCAAATATGACTTTAATTTTCTTCAAATGTAAATATCAACAGTTCTTGAATATCTGTCAAAGAATTCCTGTAATTTAATGACAGCTTTTTCTCTCCATCTAAAAAATGTGTCATCTAATGCTACTATTCTTATAAAATATATTAAACAACTGTTAATACTACCATGTGAAGAAAATTAGACTCTATATTTGTACAGAAGCAATATTTGATTAAAATTCGTATCTAGGGGTTGATTAAGATTATAAATAAACTGGCGATTTTCATTTTCCCATGAAAATTACTTTTAGGCTACTTTACAGAAGCGGAAATTTCCGTATCTTCGCAACTATTTGAGATAATAAATAACTTACAATTGCAAAATTGTAGTACTATTAAAAATTAAAAACTTTTATATTAAACATATTTTTATAAAACCAACAGTTTCTGAGATGTTGGCAAATATATTAATACAATTTTGTGAGCTTTAGTTGTAAAGAGATACTACTTAAGTTTTACGCAATAATTCCCAATGCCATAGAGTAATTAAATATATGTAAGTCTTTCAAAAAGTGTTTTTTTTAACTTCTTAGGAGAAATTTTTGTACAACATTGATCTATCTCCATTCTAAACTCAATAGTCTATATTTACATTTTTTATAGGTCAAAATTTAAAAATGAATAATTTAATAGCAATGCGATGACATTAAGATGTGCAACACCTAATAAAATGTCAAAAATGTACACTGGAAGTCGAAATTTTAATACAAAATGTTGATCCTTGTGGACACAATATGGATCTTTTTTTATCGGTCCAAACATACATTCATTATTTAAAAATAAAATTATAGAATTTAAAACCGGGACGCAAAAAGTTTTACATACACATAGTGCAATGTATGCTTGGGTATGCTGGTGTATATTAGTTCGTTTCACATATATTACGAGTTTTGAGTAAACATCTCCAATTTTAAACAATAGAACGAGAAAGTCCGTGCGGAGTTCCATACTTTTTTTTTTGAAGTTATACTTCTTTAGGCGCGTTATGAAAAAATGATGAGAGTGAAATTTTAAGATGCGCGCGCATCACTGTAACACAAAAGTAACAGGTTGAAGTTAAACCGCTCATTAAGTCTCGAAAAAAAAAGCTACCAACAAAATAGAAATGGAACCTCTGTTAGTCGCGCATGTTGGTACGCTCGTCGCCTCTGATCACTGTTTTCATATATATAATATTTATCCACATGTTTCTAGTTTCTACATTCACAACACGTGTTTTAGTTTCATACAAGTGCGAATTATATATGTGCTAATAAATTATATTCAGTAGTGATTTAAATTGAATATTTTGATTAATATTATTTACTATTCGTAAATATTAGTGAAAATAATTGTGCTTATAGACTTTTTCAAGTGCTCCAATATAATTGAGGTTAACTATCCGTATGTATTATTTATTGATATAAATTAAAATATTATTATTTAACATAATTAATACTAAATATTATTAAATTATTATTGTTAAATATTTATTATTGGTTATTTAATATTTACAAAATAAAGAAATAAAATTAATAAAACATTTAATAAAAAAATTGTGCTAAAAATTTAAATCGAACATCAAATTAAAATATTAATTTTTAATATTTATTATTAAATTGAATAAATAATAAATATTTATAAAAATAAATGAACAAATTTAATGAAAACTTTTTGATAAAAATGAAAAGTGAATATTAAATTAAGAAAATTATAAATATTTAAAAAATGAATAAACTTAAATTCAATTTTTGAATTTATTATTAAATTTATTCATTTACTTTTAAAATATTAAATAATCAATAATAAATATTTAAAATTAAGAATCTTATAATATTTAGTACAAATTATGTCATATATATTTATTATTTTCTAAATTTTATTTTTAATAATTATATATATATATATATATTATTAAATTATTAATTTGCAATTTTAAATATTTATTATTAATTTCTAATATCTAATTCTCTACAATAAACTTATTCATCAATCTAAGATTCTTTTAGTTTAGATTTGATTACTATTAATGGTACTATTCAATTTTTTAATGATGCCAAAGAAGTATAACTTCTCACGCGCGTACATAAGTACACACATCCATTTTATTTAGAGTTTGTCTCAGCATTAACATTGATAATAACCTTAAGTAAGATATAGTTCTAACCTCCCTCATAAGAAAATACTGAGCCCCCTAATCGCATTCTCGTAAAAAAAAGCCTAGCCTAGTTTAAGGATGGCCACTTATTCCTGTCTAGGATTTCCAAATATTTACGCTATTGAGGTAGATGAGACAAAGGTATAATTTAAAAAGCAGTACACCCGCATTTGCATGGTAAAAAATAAATGTCAATACATATGGTCGGGATTCAAACGCTCACCTTTCTGCCGTCGGAGAACTAAACAATGCGAGACTAACGCTTTGGTCTATGCGCACAACGGTGAGTTTCTCTTGTGAGATTTCCCCACCCAAATCATCCTCTCCAAAGGAGACCTGAATAGCAGTCATTATTTTGATCTCTGCGGGAGGTCCATATAACATCTGGGACACTAACTATTCAATATTACTACCTTCATCTACACTTCACCGCTCCCTACACAGCACCCTTCCCCCCACCCCTTCCCTTTACTCGCGGGACACAAAATATACGACCGTTTAAATAATGACAACTTTAATACCAGCCGTAACTCGTAGATTTGGAGACGTGTTCTCTTGTAATAAAAGAAGTGTTTATTTTCTAAAGTGAAGTTGACTCATTTTTACATGACATGGTAACTATATTTTAGTGCGGATGCATTACAGCTGTCTTGTTTACTAAATGTATGAACAATGAGTAAATAATAGTTGGGTTGGACAAGGTGACATAAATGAGGTAGGCAGAGTATATTCACCGTAGTTAAGCCTTTCAGAAAAAAAGAAAGAAAAAAGAGCTTTGTAATATTCAATTACTGACATTAATGTACCTTTGTTACTTTTTATTTTGTAGAATACATCAAATAGTAGGCCTACGTATCTTTGTCAACAATAATTGCTTGACAATTCATGTTGTGTGTGAAATTAGGACTATAGCTTAAGTTTTGGGCAAAAAAATTATCATGGACACTCTATATTTTAGCCCTATAAGAACTAGTGATAGTTGTAATTGACTTCTACCCCTATTTTCACACGAATGGACATATTTGGCAGCTATATAAAGCTACAAGACTTAATTTCACGTTTTCATACTTCCGGTCATGTAATCTGCAGCGGTCACTTTTGATAGATATTGATTATTATAAATAAGCCTACCTCTAAAACAACACTAGTAATATGGTAAAGTGTTATTCATTTTGACTGCAAAAATAGTTGTGTTTTTTTTTTTCTAAAAGGAGTTTCAATGTAAATTCGTAATAGAATCAAAGTATACGCACGCCAATGTATGTGATTTGTTTTGATTTCTCATCTCTCCTCGCCTTACCACCTATCAAAGTTTTTTTTTTTTTTTTTCACAAATGGGGAAGGGTTAAAAAAAAAAAAGGTTGAACTTAGAGGAAATATAGCCTCATTCCCGTGTAGGGAGAGTAAGAAATTGTTTAAGGAAAATAACCCCTGTGTATACACAGCCGGTGTTTGAACCTCCACCTCCTTGTCACCCGCCAATCAGAGCCTTTTACTCTTTTCGGTTGCCGCATGGTCTAAAGCGCCACTCTTGCGTTAGACTAGGCTGCTGAATACGAGGAGATCGGGGTTCGAATTCAGTCGGGTACACTGAGGGGTGTTTCCCCTAAATGTTTTTCCACCACACAAATGTGGATGCACTTCATCTAAATTAAACCTTCCTAATCCCTAACACATTAGTGTAATTAGTATATAGTTGTACAAACCGATTGGGTAGTAATACGAGATGCAAAGAAAGAACTAACGCCCTTTTCCGCGTGCCCACCGGTGTGGATATGATTAATTTTTTGCTTACATCAGTTATGACTCACCTAAATAAATCACTATGTCAACGGGCTAGCGGGTTAGTGGCCTAAGATTAAATTCAAGGGTAGGTACAAACTTGGCAATTAAATTAAGTAGACCCTAGTGATAGTCCGAGTGAGCAGTAAGATGCATTGCATCAAATACAATATAAATGTATGTATTCCACTAACCACTGGCTGACAAGAACACTTCGATGGGTGAAACATGATTTAAAACACAAAATAGAGAAATAAGCTTTAGCTTTCAGAAATAAATATGATTTCCAACGTATATATAATTTAATTGATTAATGATGCCACCTACTTAATGGGACATATGTGGTAGTTCTTATGAGAAGAAGCAGCCCTGAAGCTCCAAAACCTATAAAACAATTCTCAATTATCTGAAAATATTTTTATATGCTTATTGAAGGCGATTTTTTTAATGCTGGATCAAGGTTTAAGTCATTCGCCTTAATCAGATAACTGAGACACTTCACGTTATTGAAAATTAATTAATTTTACCCTTTTAAAATGTTTTTTTAAATATGGAAATTAAAACGTAAGGTTTTTAATTCTTTGGGGAGTTTTAGATAATCTTTCACCTCGATTTGGGTGTGAGTCATATTTCAAAATAACTAAACATTTTTAAAATAATGCATGATTTTTGGTCGTCTACTACGTGTCTTCGCACTTCAGTAGGTGGGTGAAATAGAACGTGAGTTCAGACGGGTATTTTTGAAGTTTTTATATAAAAATAATAATTTATGAACAGTACATAAAATATTACTTCAGTATAAGTGTTTAGTTTAGTTCTCTACAAACCGTAATCTCAACAGTTATTGAATTATTGCTATTGAAATAACACTGCCTAGATTGAGAGGCATGCTTGTTTAATATTGTTTTGCTCTGGATTGCGAATGACAAAACGAGTATTGCAAGGTGTTGTGATTACTTGTAAACAAATAGAAACATGTGCGTCGACAACATAAATAGAGTGTCTGCATTTCTCATGGTAAATCAGGCCAGAAGGTAGAATAAGAAGTAATGTATCCAGCTAACATGACTGACTAATCACCATCGTGTCTAAGGGGGTCACGCTGCCCGTTTTTGGAGCTACGCGTGTTAGGACGCCGGCATAAACAGCCCCTGTATTGGAGGGCTACCAATCGAGCCCAGGGTACCAGGGTTCATCAAACATGTAAGAGCACCTAAAGGTCAGTCAAGCCATTGGTTATTCCTTGCAATACTTAGTTCTGCCACAAGCTTCTAAATTGTCTTTTAAATTTTCTAATATATTTTAATATCTCTTATCAAATCACCTTTTGTAATGTACATAGTAGTACAAATAAAAACCACAAAAACCAAGCCGAACGTCAATTACGAACCCACACAATCAACTCCCCACCCACCCCCATTTTCGGCCACAACACATTCCGACACACATAAGCCCACATCTGAAAGGTAAGGATAGGCATCTTGGAATTTGATAATAACTTTTCCTCTTGTGACAACGCCAACATCTATACCGGAGACGCTATTTATTTATTAAGTAGCTCATCATTTGTCCTCCTCACGAGGCTGAGTTTGAGCCACAGAGAAATGTGGAAGTTTTGTGGATCGAACCCGGGACCTCTGATTCTGTAGCATATAAAAAACCTAGCCACATGCCTTATTACTTTTGACAATCTACTTGTAATAATGTATATATACTAACAATATTTTAGAAGATAGTGTGATGCGTCCTATAAAGTCGCTTTCCCCTTGAAACTACTTTAACCAAGGGTATGACGTCACGGAGTAATCCCATCAGTTCACTCTCCTAATTAGCGCGTCTCAGGATCACATGAAGATACGTTCTAGGCTCATTTAGGTTTCGAAATGAGATACGTGAGGTGAGAACAAAAAAAAATTACCTTCAGAATTTCTGTGTTTTTATAACTATTAGTAGTGAGTCTTCGTTATTAAAAAGAGGCAATTAACGCAGTCATGATTTCGACAGTTTTAATGGTTACGCAACTTTAAATTGTTTTCGTCAGTGGTTCAGAATGTTTCTTAATATAATTGCATAAATTATTGTTGCTCCGTGTCTTACCACCCATTCGTAATATGTTATACGCATTTAACTACGCTAATAGAGTATGGATGATCAAAGCCATAGTCGGAAGGGGGGGGGGGGTTGGTGGTTCGAACCCTCCAAAGTTTTACGAACAAAATATATATGGCTTTATTTATGGTTCAAACAATATCAAAATTAAGGTACAAGTACAAATTAGGGGGCTGTGTTACCATAAAAAGAACTTCAAAGTGCTTCTAGAGATGTTAAATATTTAGAATTTTCCCTAGCCTTCAGCAGTTAGGGGGTTCTGTTACCATAAAAAATACTTTAGAGAGGTTCTGGCTCTGTTTAGTATTTAGCAGTTAGGGTGGGTTATGTTGCCATAAAAAACACTTCAGAGGCCTAACTTCTAGAACTGTTTATTATTTAGAATTTTTTCTAGCCTCCGGATCACTAAAACCCCCTTAAATTATTGGCTGGTTACGGCCTTGGGATGAGGAAGGTAGAGTTTTGGGAGCAATGTAATCACATTTTTGTGAAGGTATAGTGGGAAAACATTTAGAAAAAAGCACCTAGTCGGGGATTGGATACAGAATTTCTTGTCATTGGCAAACTATACTACATGATAGTTTGAATACGTTTTAAATTTGTATTCAAAGAAATGCTTACGTTAAAATTCTTATACTTAAACACATGGAGGGAGCAAGGTATACTGCTTACAGATGTAACAACTTACATTGTAACAACACTCACCAACTCGGACAGACAACTGGGACAGCGATGTAACGACTTACATGGTAACAACACTCGCCAACTGGGACAGCCAACTGAGTCAACACGCGGCACTAGCTTGACCGGCGACCTACGCTCTCGCCAAATACATCGGACTGACTGAAGGCGTGTCCGCGCCTGCCGGCAACGGGGCTCGACCACGTGTTCGGCCAGCAGAGAAGATGGATAGGAGAGTTCCGTTTCCGCCTTCGCCGAGCTTCGAGAAGGTGCTAGGTGTTCGATATGAGTCTCGAACCTCTCCTCCCCCCTTGTTTGTAATGTTCTCCAACCTTCCTTTCCTTCGATCCGCCCCCCTTCTCTGAGAATTATATTTCGTATAAATACTAGCGGTACCGGGATCTCAGGTCACTTACTACCCCACCGGCTCGAGGATAAGAGGTGAGGGCAGCGACTGGGTTTCGGGGGATATTACCATCCTACCAAAAATACTGTTTCGGCGTCATGGGGGGGAACTCTTTCTAAATTACTTTTTGGACTTTGTTATTAACTTATGTTTATTTGAATATTGACTATGCTACGCGCTTATCGCTGCTGGGAGTTAGACCGTCGCTTTCGCCACCACTTATATTCAGGGTCTGGGCCCTATTCAAATGTACTTCATACATTTGCCAATATTAGCTTTTAGCCTGAGATTGTCAGGTCCTGGGTTCGAAACCCAGCTTATGTTATTTTCAAGTATAGCTGTTTCTGGACTCATCTTTGTTTGCCAACTTAAACGCTAGAGTAACCAGTTTAGGAACTAATCAATTTAACGAAGTAACCAAAGACCATGTCATTGAGATCCCGGACCGTTACCTTTGATGGGTTTAATGTAATGTGATTTGTTTTGAGGAGGTAACGTTTATGTTTACCTTTGATGTAATTGATTTCCGCGGCGGACGGAAAAGCGCGCTTCACGCGGTGTTGATTGTTTGCTCAGCTTGTTATTGTTCTTTTTTGACTAAATAAAATTGTTATGTTCATTCAGGTAACTCTTTACCTAATTTACTGCCTCTCTCACCTTATAGATATTAAGGGGGGGGTTGCACAGAGCTACTTGTGTAATGAAAGATCTATAATCAGAAACTGCCTATGGTAATATTTTATCATACCTATTTTTAATATCATATTCTTTACATTTAAAAAACTAATCTTGACACAGGAATGAACCCCTGTACCTTTGGCTGTGTACGCCAAATGCTATAACCGCTGAGTTATCCAGGAATCGTCCCGTGCCCAAGGTCATTCTTCATTCATATTTTAAGGCAGAGTCTCTGATGGACGTCCGGAAAACCGTCGGCTACAAATGTGTGTTCAATTATCACGAGCTATCAGATAACCCAGCCAGCCTAGACTCGGTAGTTGGCTTTATGCCGCCAAATGTACAATGACAAATGTACGAATGCGCATTTCATCATGAATTAAATAGCAAAGCTATTATATTTGATAATTTTTCAATTTAATGAATATGATATATATTATTATTACTAGCACCGCGTCTTACTACCCGTTCGGGTTATACGCACTTACGCTAATGTGTAATGGTAGGGTGATTGTGAGATGAAATGAAGGATCTACAGTTTAACGTGGAATCCGAACCACGGTGGTGGCCTGGCATTCCCCTCATTCACAAGATGTCTTGTCAGAGGTGAAGGAAGGGTTTGGAATTCAGATAAATCTTTGCCGGGACCGAGGATTGAACCCCGGCCGCCAGCATAGAAGTCTGACACCTTACCCCTAGACCACCAGGTCACCCAATATGATATATAAATAAGGCTATAACCGTAACTATAAAATATAATAGGGATGTGCAAAGTCCACTTTTTAAATCTGAACCGAACTCGAATTGAATATATGAGATATTCTCGAAGCCGAATCAAAGATCGAATATTTTTTGTTAGTTTTTTTTACACTAGAATAATATACTATATTGTTATTAAACTTTATTTATTGAAATTAATTAGAAAATGGTTGGTTGTATTTATTGTTACTAATATTTCATGTTTAATCTAATAAATCAAATTATATTACAACTTACCATTTAATTACTTAAGATTTTTTCCAAATAAATATTGTTTTATATTATATATATATATATGGCAATAATTGACCATAAATCGAGTATTTTAGCTGTCAATATTTTATTGACAAAGCTTCGAAACCGGAATTATTTTCGAAGCGAATTCGAAGCTGACATTTGTTTCAAAGTTTCGGAGCCGAGTTAAAGCTTTGCATACCCTTAAAATATAATAGCTTGATTATTTAATTCCTCATTATATTTATTTTATTAAATAAGTTTATTTTTTATAAATAACTATGACAGTGTTATACTGGCCTTGACAAGATGGCCGCGGGTGGTGACTTCGTGCAAGGCAGGGCGTGTTAGATATTCTCTCCAAGAGCTCGTGCTGTGAGGCACTTAAGAGGGGCCATCCCCTTACCACAGCTCCGACAGCCCTTAGGGAACATACTGCCGCTTACCACGGGGACAAACTCATTTATTACCTTCTAGGAATCATTTAGAGATGAGCTTACAGTCCTCACTTCCTCCTATACCCGATTAATTTTTTTTTACTATTTATTTATTACTCTTCTTCTTCTCACGGTTCCATTAATTTAATTTCCTATATTCAGTTTGAAACTGGCGTAGCGTGGAATTTTGTCTGGGACAGCTCATCCAGCGCGTGTTTTTCTAAGTCTAATCTATACTTATAAAATAACATGTCCTGACTGACTGACTGATTCATCATCGCTGAGCGCAAACTATCAAGGCTACAAGCATGAAATTCGGACTGTATATTCATTTTGTTATGTAGGCACCCACTAAGAAAGGATTTTAGAAAATTCCACCCTAAAGGGGTCAAAATAGGGGATGATAATATGTATGATAATATGTATGAAAGTCCGTCATTTTGAAAGTTACATAAACAAAATTGTGTATTTCGGTTATTGACGTAAAACAAATAAATACATGTTTCAGGAATTTTGGAAATTTTATTTAATAAGGGATGAAAATGGGGGTGAAAATTTGTATCGGACTTGCATTATTTTTGATCTGAGGTCAAGTTATGGTCATCAACGTAACGTAATATTTTAAATTAATCTGTAAATACATATGTATATTTTCGTATTTGTATATAATCAATTTCCACGCGAGCAAAGCCGCGGGCAACAGCTATCTAGCTTATGTATATTCTCGGGAGTCAAACCACTCTGCTTTGATATGAAATAACAAGCCCTACAGGTATATTGGAAGATACAGGAGTGGTGATTAAAAGGTCAGGTACAAATTTTAGGGATCGTATGGAAGGACTCAGGTGGAACTACTTTCGAGTAGGAATCGACCTGCTTCGGTGGCTGCATGGTCTAAGGTTTCACTCTCGTGTTCGACTAGACTACAGGAATATCGGGGCTCAAATCACGGTCGGGTGTACTGAGGGTGGTTTTTCAAATTAGTTTTCCAATCTCTCTCCACGCAAATGTGGGTATACTTCCCATAATTCAATCTTCCTCATCCCTAGATCATTGGCGTAATTAGTACATATGCTTATTAGCCTGAACAGGTAGTAAGATGCAGTGCTAAGTCCATGTCCTCCGAGGTCATCTTGAGTCAGGTGAGGCCAATGAAAACTAGGTAAGTCTAATATAATACCGCTGAAATAAGCATTATTTCCTATTCACCTAATAACTTAATCTTGAATCCCATGACTGGAGCCTCTCCACACCCCTATCTGCAGACGCCATCAGAGGATTTTGCAGCGTTGTCTGAACAAACCCCATTTTTTGAACAGAGCACTGTTCACGGATGAGAATCATTCACCGGAGATAGCTTGCTTCTTCAATTGCCGTGACAGCCATGTTTGGGCTGAACACAGAACCCCATGTTACCGTTGCTCACAACCACCAAGAGAAGCTTGTTGTGAATATATGGGCAGGTATAATCACAATTAATATACGAAATATTAAAATAAATAAAATGTGCCTCGCCTCGTCTTGTCTGATTTGTTGGTGACAGTTAAGTTTGGGTATGAATTACGGCTGGATGTATTGAGTTAGTTTTTTTTTTATATAAATGGTGTTTTTACTTATCTCCACACAAATGAAATTACACATCCTCTATGTCTTCCTCGCCTACACCTCATTAGTGTATATATGCGGATAATTCACTCGGGTGATAAATCGTTGAATTTCTCTTTTCAAAAATTGAAATTTTTTGCAAGATTCAGCAAATTAAGCAGGTGTGCCTAAACTTTGTAGTGTGTTTATGGTTTAAGATAAAATCGTGTATAATGAAGTGTTGAATTACATTATGTACAGTAGCCCCACGGCTTCTTTGGTGCTGACTGACAGCTTAAAGCTCACAGCTGAAAGATTTGAAAAGTTATCAGACCAAGTTATGTTTCCCAACGCCGAACCTTATGATCTACAAAAACATGTGTTTAGCCATTGTAACTTCTGACAGTCATCATTTAGGTATATACCTAAATGTTGACTGTCAGAAGTCAGCTGTGAGCTGTCAGTCAGCACCAAAGAAGCCATGGGGCTAGTACACTGTACATGTACACAAAATATGATCTAACATCCAGTAGAATGAGAGTGATAGGATGGTTAGCTTGTACAAGAGTTGTCGTTGCTATTAACCACCCCAATAACCAGGTCCGTGGTGTAGTGGTCAGTGCACTGGCTAGGTGTCCTGAGTTCTGTTCTCTGGCTGCTACTTTGAGTATTTTCCCCAAGAGGGGGTGTTACCTCAACAGTCACCAGGGTTAGGTTAAGTTAGGTTTAAGTGTTTCCACTGGTTCTACACCATCATCTCATCTCATTGAGACATGGAAAGAGCCTCCGCGGAAATAATGTACGATTAGTACATTCGGGAATCCCCTGGGAAACAGTACATTAGTACTGGCTAATCTTTTCACTACTGAGCTACGAATGATGTAGCATAAACTCGCAATCTTATTATTACCACCATCATAGTGATGAGTGAGGTGAGTATTGTGTGTAGTGAGTGTGAGGTCGCTTCAATGCAACGATCTGATGGGGTTGCCTTAAACCCGACCCTTCATCCGCCCCCGTATGTGATAGGGTGGTTCGTCATCCCACCCACCCTTGAAAGGGTGATGACAGCCGCCAAGTGGAGTGCCCTGTCATGTTAATCAACTAATAAACACGAACACATTACACTGATGGCTTTTATCTAATACATCTGGTGATGCTCGCTCAGAGTTTGATTCAGAGCCCCAACAATCTATGGACACACCGATGAACCATTTCATTCCAACAATCTATGGACGGACCGATGAACCATTTCATTCCAACAATCTACGGACGCACCGATGAACCATTTCATTCCAACATCTATGGACGCCCGATGAACCATTTCATTCCAACAATCTACGGACGCACCGATGAACCATTTCATTTATTCTTCTGGTTGAACAATATTATTTAAGAATGTTATGCCAGGGCCATAATAAAAGTAAAGTTAATGTAACGCAACGAAACATAAGCAAAACGTAAAATAAAGGTTTTCCTCGGGTTTTAAAAAATGTAGGCCATTACATTGTACTTGACGTAACGTAGCTGTTCAGAAAAGAACGTAACCGGCCAGTGGTGTAGTGGTCAGTGCATCAGGTTACGAGCCTAGGGAACACGGGCTTGATTCCTGGCTGGGGCCTCGAGTATTTTTTCCCGAAAGGGGAATTACCCAACGGTCATCATGGTTTTGTTAGTTAGGCTTAATTTAGGTTTAATGGTTTCGACTAGATCCACACCCTCATACTTACCATCACCATCATCTCATTGAGACATAGAAAGAGCCTCCACGGAAATGATGTACGATTAATACATTCGGGCATCCCCTGGGCAACGGTTATTGGCTGATTTTTCCATATTATATATATATATATTATAAGATAATGTTGCTATATTATTATTATTATTATTATTATTATTATTATTATTATTATTATTAGCACCGCGTCTTACTACCCATTCGGGCTATACGCTCTTACGCTAATGTGTAATGGTAGGGTGATTGTGAGATGAAATGAAGGACCTACAGTTTAACGTGGAATCCGAACCACGGTGGAGGCCTGGCATTCCCCACATTCACAAGATGTCTTGTCAGAGGTGAAGGAAGGGTTTGGTAATCAGATAAATCTGTGCCGGGACCGAGGATTGAACCCCGGCCGCCAGCATAGAAGTCTGACACCTTAATAATGTTGCGTAGCCGCGTATTTCTGCCAGACGATCATGTTGTGACAAACGTCAAAAGAGGTATTTAGTAGGCCTAACTTAAATGTTTTATTATGGTGGGCAGACACTTTCTGTGGAATAGGTCATCACCAATCAGATTACCTTAGCTCAGTCGGTGGCGTGTATGCCTACTTATCTAAGGGTCCCGGGTTTGATTCCTGGCGTAGCCAAAAAATTATCATTGGCTGAAATATGGGTTTACCCTTTTACAGTGATGAATTAACGGCCGGGGACTTGATATTGTACCTGTCCTAATCTTAGGTTAGATTATAAGGCATATGAAATTACGATAGGCCTAGCAAGTAGGCAGTTGAAAATATATGGCTTGAATATAAATCTGACCCAGATTACAGCCGGTAAACGGTAATGGATGTAAAGTAAAAGATCATCAACATCACATATCTCGTTTCCATTTATATAATATTTAAAACAGGTTTATTTTGTCATGATACTTTTATACTCTTTCAAACCGAATCATCTTTACCACACCATCCAATGGTTAGAATTATTGCATGCTCACTAAGGTCCCAGTCCTGTATAATCCTAGGTAATGACAACATACCAATACACAAGTGATAAAAACTGAATTTAAATGTGCAAGAACGTTCTCATACAAATACTTCTTTAGAATAACTTATAGATGTTGTCATAATCCCTTCAAATGATTAATTTAGTGCTACCAACAACATTTCTACCCACTTCGGTGGCGCATAGTCTAAGGCGTCACTCTCGCAATATATTATACTGCTGAAAACGGGGATTTAGAGGTGTACTGAAGGTTTTTTCCAACGTGGTTCTCCACTTTCATTCCACTCAAATGCGAGTACTCTTCCTCCAAATATGACCTTTCTAAACCTTAAAACCATTGGCGTAATTAGTACATAAGCGTATAACCTTGAAAGTTAGTCGGACGTGTTGCTAAAGAATAAGCATTAAATTAAGTGCATACGCTTATATTATATGTGTTAATGTAATAAGGTAGGTATTAATGTGTGTACATAGGCCTTATATATTAATATACAATATAACTTTTTTAATCCACAGTTCAAGAGACATCTTTAAAATATTTTAAATATACCAAGTTTTATATACATACATTAAAAAACAATAATAACTTAAATACAAAATATTAAGGCTTCAAAAAATTAACATATTATGCTATAATTGCAGACTTAAATCAGTCACGTGATTTCATTGTCACACAGAAGCGATGAAAGCTTAGCCAACCCATATCTCTTATTCTAGGAAATCTACCCCCCCCCCCACCCCCCCACCCCCCACCCCCCCACTGGTGCAGAATTATGCGCTTTCTCTTTTACCATGCGTCAATAACTTTATTTAACATTCTTGGCATATGGTGGAGGGAGGGGGGGGGGTTGATTTAATAAAGCTCGTTAGGATAAGTTTGAAATTATTACAAACTTGGAAAGAAATTAACAATGAAATCGGGTGACCTGGTGGTCTAGGGGTAAGGTGTCAGACTTCTATGCTGGCGGCCGGGGTTCAATCCTCGGTCCCGGCAAAGATTTATCTGATTACCAAACCCTTCCTTCACCTCTGACAAGACATCTTGTGAATGTGGGGAATGCCAGGCCGCCACCGTGGTTCGGATTCCACGTTAAACTGTAGGTCCTTCATTTCATCTCACAATCACCCTACCATTACACATTAGCGTAAGTGCGTATAACCCGAACGGGTAGTAAGACGCGGTGCTATATAATATAATAATAATATATTAATAATAACAATGAAATCCAAATATTTCTTTCTAAAATTCGAATTAAATATTATTTTCTACCGTTGGATAGGAATTGTATGGGAAATCATTGTAAATTCGAATTATACAATTTTTTTGAATTAACCAATGTCGTATCAGCCAGATCCTATTATAAGTTATTTGAATCACAAAATTAAGATTTTAATGTTCGATGATCTCCTAAATTTTACTTTGTAATTATCTTTCAGGTGAAACCACAGCTAGATTTTGTTCTCATAGAAGCGGCCTTTGAGCATTCCTACACACTCTTAATATTAAAAAAAAACACTTAATGAGTAGTTATAATCACACTTATTTTGACCTCAAATGGTTCCCAATACACTGAATCTGGCCCAAACTTCAATCTAGAGATTCGACCTCATCGATGATGAGAAAAAAAAGGGTGCAGGTATTTCAAACTGACTCTCTTTGTGGCCAATATCACTCGACATTAAAAATATCATAACATTACCATTTCAATTATTTCTAGTCACGTTGCCACAATATCTTTCTTTTTTCTATGGGGGAACAGTAGTCTAATTTGAGAATAGTGCGTGGAGAAATTAATTCAGAATCACGTGTTAGTAATCTTCTCTTTTTGTTATGTGGAGGGGGGTAAGAGGGGGAGGAAATGGTCATATTAATTTTTTTTTTACGTTATGGTGGACTACAACGTTATTTAAACATAGGGGTAATGGTTTGGAATATATTAAACTATTATTTGCAAAATTATTTAACGTTTTTCTTAGTTATATTAGATGATACTTTCAGTAATTTGATGTAAATTGTACGCTTCTTAATATATTTTTGTTTTTTATTACTTGTATGTATGTGTAGGTACAACAAAACATCCATAAATTTACTAATAAAAAATGTTTATGGATTGTTTACTGCTTGGGATGATTGTTAAGTGCAGTATTTTTATGTGCACTTTTCTAATAAATGAATGTATGAATAGAATAAGTTAACAATTATTTTGGTATTTTTACTAGAAATTTTTTAATTGTACTTTCTGAAAAAAAAACGGATTAGTTTCCTCACACGACTTACAAAATTACTTAGCCCTAGAGCAGATATAACAACCTGTTTTCTGGCCATCAATTTATATTTATGAAAGGGGAATCTCGTATTTACCCGATGATAAAACTTTTGGCCTTACTGTGAATAGAACCCGGTACTCTTAGCTCAGTAGGCAGAACTTTTTTAACAAGGAGTTAGATAGTCTTATGGTTGGTTGAGGTGGTTTTAGATAGGCCTAATTAATGGTTTCATTTTAAATACAGGCCATTAGTCTGGTAAACTGTAATAATCATTTATAACTTTAACTGTTAAATTCACTTTTCACGTAAATGTTTTATTCTGAACCAAACAAACTTTCACCACACTACTCACTTAACCTTGGACAGCAACACTTAGCATTACTAAAATTAACTGTAACGGACTTATCTGAGAAACAGTAAGGACAGATAGTGACTTTAAAAACAAACAAAAATATTGTAATCACTGATCTGGATTGAATTTAAGTAATTTTTGAGCAATATTCAACCTAAGCTTGGACCCTTGCACTGATGTGACTATGATAAAATGTATATAGTCTAATTCTCATTGTTAAGACTTTACTGACAGCTAGATAAGTTTTTAGATCTACTGTCACTTGTCAGGTAATGTGATATGTAACATGTCACTCTTATTAGATAATATAAATACCCATAAAATAGCACTAATAAAATAGTAAAATGTTATCAATATTGGCGGCGAGAAATATGTGTATGTTTTCTAAAAGGTTCTTATTATGAAAATTGAACTCTAGTTCGGCCGACAAAGTTTGATGTGCACTGGTTTATTTTACTCTAACCTTAGGGGTCGAATGTTTTATCCCCTAAAGGGTACTTTGAGAGTAAAATTTTTTCCCCACCCTTAATCAAAACAAATAGATACCCGAGTATTTTTAAAATTCCCCCTTTTAATCCTGTTCCATTAATTTAGATATAGTCGGCTTGCCGTATTAAAACATTCAAATGAGACATCCTCAATTCTATGCATTATTTGTGTTTATTTTGTAATAATATAAATAAGGTGAATATTATTATTCGAAGGTCTTGGTTTCTTTTTATCTCACCCCCTCTACCTACATTCTGGTTAGCGATTTCTTATATACTACGTAGATTTAAAATTTTCATACCAGTCGTCCTTCATTTTATTTATTATGGTGTCATAGTTTGTCATTATTCGGAATATTTCGACGAAAGCAAAGATAAATAATTGTCATTTTGTCTAGACCAGGGATGTGAAAATTACAGGATACAATAAGGACAAATAAAAATAAAAATTCACTTAAAAAATTATAAACACACATAAGAGGCTGACATAATTAAGTTTAAATACATCGAGAATGCAAAACAATTATAAATGCCTTAGTGGTTTGATATTATGCTTTAAGTTTGTTCGGAAGATTTACAGAATGAGGTGTTAGATGCGTGAAACTGTGAATGAGCTTCCAGCATTTTTTTAAATATAAACTCGGTTAATCTCTGAGGAGGTTATTCTTAAGAGATAAGACAGATACTTATCATTAAGTCGGTTTCTAAGTTCCCTTTTCTTAAGTTTATGGTTGAAAACATGAATATGAAGTTTTTAAACACTGTCATATATTTTTAGGTTATGATTTACAAAGATTATAAATGTTGGTTTTGACATGGTTATATAAAATTCTATTTTGTTGTGTTTAAAAAAAAGCTTACTCCACAACGCACATTTAAATTACGTATTCCGTGGGTCGAATTGAACACACCGGTGTGTCGTATTTGTCTCGCGGGCTATAGTTTGCTCCTCCTTGGTCTAGACTGCAAGTCAATTTGAAATATGGGACTTTGAAAGATTCTCCAAACACAAGAGTGGAGATAAACGTATAACATCTAAAAATAACTTTTATACCTCTTAAGTGGATTTCTTCACCAGAGTAATTGAGCAGATAATATTGTAATCCAACTTTGATCTTATTCCATGTATTTCTCTGACTGGTATCGCCAGTACCATTCCTGTTGAAACACACATCTTCACTATAAAAAAAAGGGGGAAGAAAAACAAACAAACTACAAGATGGTATAAAAAAGAAAGGTGAGTTCCCTCGAATCCCTGTATTTCCCCCAGAGAATCAAGACAAGAACATTGAAACCAACTACTTCGTATCTTCCCCCCCCCCTCCCCCCAACCACTACTCTATGAATAATGCAAGCACTAGTCGTTGGCAGAAAAACAGTGGCCGAACATTGACTGAAATGAATGGGATATGGCTTCCTCCCGAAGTACCAGCTTCGCCAGATTTTTCTTTTTCCAGGTCTTCAACTCAATGGTTGTTTTTTTCCGTGGAATAAATCACACACATACACAAGTTTTTTTTCCCCCACAAAGTCTTATTATCCGTTACATCCTAGGTATTCAAATTACGCTAATGGTGGTGGGGAAGAGTAAGGTATAATTGAGAGGAAATATACCCGCATTCGTGGGGAGATGGATTGAGAAATCCATTATTAAAACCTATCCTCAGTATTTCAAGCCCGTATTTGAACCCTGGCTTGTCCGTTACAGGCCAACCAGACTAGATGAGTTAGGAATTTAGCTCGCTTTCCAACCGATGCAAGTTTAGGGGAAATAACCCGTACTAGCGTATGTAGAGGGTGGGAAAAACTATTCGAAGCTCACTCAGCTTATATCCTTGGCTTCTCCATCACCGGAAATCTAGTCTAGGGTGAGTCTGACGTTTTGTCTGCGTGATTACCGGTGTCAGGTGTTATTAAAATGGCCCTGAATGGAACGAACAAGTAAGAGGCCATACTTAAATTATGTTAGGGTTTTGGGAGGAAGAGGATCCAGTATTTTCTTACAAAAAGGTCGTAATCCATCTTATATAAAAATAATTGTGGTAAAACAAAACTAATATATATATATATATATATATGTTATAATAAATCATAAAATTCACTTAGATTTAAATTAATCATAATGTGTTACAATTAGTTTCACTGCAATTAAAGAATTTTAAAATATTACGTGAGTCGCCTTTATTACCAATACTTATGGCTAAAAATTAGGGTTGAGCCCTCGGATCCTTAAGAATACTCGAGATTCGAGGAAATTTCAGATTAGAGACTCAAATCATTAAAAAAAAAATCGTTATTAAACTTTTAAAATGAAATTTGTTTTATAGCTATAATATTACTTATTGGTGGTTCAGAACCAATCACTAATAATTATTATAAGGTAAACTTAACAATTAGGCCCTAGATCAGTAATTTAACACATTATTGCAGCTTTGAATGTTATAATGAATGAATTATAAGAAAGAATAATCACATTTAGTTAATATTTGTATTTTATATTATATTAATTATATATACTCCTATACTCATCATTTTTTCCAAGATTTGGATTTGGACTCGAGATTCGGATTCGTAAAATAGTATATTCAACCCCTCTTTACTAAAAATAACTAAACAATTAAAATAATATAATTTAACAAATCGTAAAATGTAGGAGGAAGGGTTACGATACATTAAGTGGGGGGAAGGGATAGTCTAAATTCATTAAATATAGCCTTATTTAATTTAAGGTGAGATGGAAGGGGACGCGAGAAAAGGCCAGTGTTTTTGCCGTTTTTATAGCAAAACATTTTTTTTTCTAAAATAAATAAAATATTGCTCCAGTGCAAACATATAATTTAAATTTCTTCACATTTTGATATCAACAGTCCCTGAATATCTGTAATTAACGTAGCGGTATTAGTTGAGAAACTTTTTAAATTAAGAGAAAAAGTTATTAAATTCCAGGACACCCTTGAGAGATATTCAACAACTTTTGATATCAACCTTATAACTTAGATAAAATTAAACACTATGTTTCTATTGCAGCAATATTTAATTTATTTTGGAAAAACACTATTTTTTTCTCGCATCCCCTTCCATCCAACCGGCCTCTAAACGTCTTTCATGTCGTCGTTGTCATCGCGAATGGATGACGTGTCCCTCAAGCTCTCCCCTTGTCTCGAATCACTAGGTTAAATCACGTGACAAGTCACTATTGCAACCCCCTACACCCTCGCCTCTTCCAATAAACAAACCGACAAAAATGTTATATCGTAAACAGGCGTTGTATATCTTGGAAGGGAATAATCCTCACGACAGAAAACTCCCATGTGAAGGTTTCTGCCATAAATAATCCTACTTCAGATACGACCGTTCGTTCATATTCCTTTCTATTTCTAGCTCAGGCTGGGTTTATATTCATACATACAGTAGCCCCATGGCTTCTTTGGTGCTGACTGACAGCTGACAGTCAACATCTAGGTATATACCTAAATTTTGACCGTCAAAAGTGACAGCTACTAAATACATGTTTTTACAGATCATATGGTTCG
Source organism: Timema cristinae (assembly GCA_039000515.1). Lineage (NCBI taxonomy): Eukaryota > Metazoa > Arthropoda > Insecta > Phasmatodea > Timematidae > Timema > Timema cristinae. The sequence goes on from JBCFYV010000935.1 coordinate 29,708,044, forward strand.
GTGTAGGGATACATAATTTGGTCTGGTAACTTTTCAAAGCCATTATCTGTGAGTTGTCAGTCAGCACCAAAGAAGCCATGGGGCTACTGTAGATCAAAATTCACAACTAATAGTGAATAGTACATAGCGTGCAGTACACAATAATTATTCAACAGTTTATAATGAAACTTAGTCTCACTTAAATATATTGCTGTCGACATCGGTGGTATTGGGGTAAAGTGCTCGCCTAAGGAACCGATGGTCATTGATTCAACCCCAGCTGGGATCAACGGATTTTTCTCGAGCTATAAAAAAAATCCGTAACACAACATGCTTCGGAGGGGAAGTAAGGCCGTTGGTCCCATGCCAATTGTGGCATGTAAAAGAACGCGGGAAGGTGTGTGAAAATATTTTTCCGGAAAAATTGGTAGGTAATTTCGCTATCCCTCATAGAATTCTTGTGTGTGATATAATCAGTAGGTTCAGAAAGTGCACGTTAAATACCTCAAATAAATAAAATAAAAAGCAAAACTGGCCTGCTTTTTTTAAAAATAGAAGTTGGCCTTAGCTCTTTGTTCTACTAGATAAAGTATTTTAAAATAGAAGTTGGCCTAATCTCTTTGCTCTACTAGATAAAGTATTTTAAAATACTTCACTTAAACACTCACTTGATAAACAACGTTCACTTAACTATATATTTTGAAACATAAAATTAACCTAATTTATGTGGTGGCTATAGGCCGATTTTAATTTGATTCTGACTTTAATATTGTCTTGAATATTATGATAGACCTTCATCTCAATAACAGGAACAAACATGACGTAATATTTACCCTTTTTAATTATAATGATTAAATATTGTAGTAAAAATTATTTACTAGCCTTGTCTTTGACGCTAAAACTAAGAAAATGTATTCAAATGGGAGTGTCATCATTATCATTATCATTATTAGCACCGCGTCTTACTACCCGTTCGGGTCTATACGCACTTACGCTAATTGTAATGGTAGGGTGATAGTGAGATGAAATGAAGGACCTACAGTTTAACGTGGAATCCGAACCACGGTGGTGGCCTGGTATTCCCCACATTCACAAGATGTCTTGTCAGAGGTGAAGGAAGGGTTTGGAAATGAGATAAATCTGTGCCGAAACCAAGGATTGAACCCCGGACCCCAGCACAGAAGTCTGACACCTTACCCCTAGACCACCAGGTCACCCAAAATGGGAGTGTCGGGGATGCAAGAAAAGGTAAGTATTTTTCGGCATTTCTTGGTATCAAAATATTATTTTTGGTCAAAAGAATTCAAATATTTCTCCAGTACAGACATAGAGTTTACTGTTCTTAAGAGGTGACTTAGACAGTTCTTGAATCTTTCCCAAGGATGTCCTGGAATTTAATGACACCTTTTTCTCCTCATTTAAAAATGTTATCGTCTAATGTTAATATTATGCACATGACAGATATTCAAGATTTGTTGATATCATCATATGAAGAAATGTAGCTCTATGTTTCTACTGAAGCACTATTTTTATTTATTTTGGCAAAAAAAAAGTTTTGTTGTATCACGTTCCCTACACTCCCACCTTAATAAAAATCGATTAAGGCTGCTACAAAGTATTTTAAAGATGGAAAAAAAACATACTTTTCGTCTTCTGTACGTACTAGCCATTAATTGGCGCCTAATTCCGCATTATTATTGGCTTATATGTACAAGTTAAATGGCTTTCTATGATGAGCTTTACGCATAACGCATAAAAGAGTTAAAGTTTAATGAACTTTTTACATTGTGATCTGTTCACTATGTATCGATTATGAACGCTATCATTGAAAGTAATGGGTTTCAATTTCTCGAGCATTATGTGCTAAACACTATTCGCTATTAGTTGTGCGCTATACGTGAATATAATCCCAGCCTTATCACGATTTGTCTAAATATACGTAGTACCTTTTAGAAAACAATTTTTTTTATGTCATCTTTAGTACGATATAGGACAACTTGGTGCCGCAGCCAACTGGGTGCTTACGAGCTAGGCGCTGGTAATATTGGGCGCCAAGACAACTGGATGCAACACAAAATACCATGAAAAATAATATTTCCCTTAAAATAAACCACGTAAAGACGCACAGTTTGTCTTGGCACCCAGTCTTTCATTGCCCAGTTGGCCGCGCCCGTTTGGTGGCACCCAGTTGTCCGGGTCCGTCTTTAGTAACATTTAACTTTATAAACAGTATTATTTTATAAGTATTTGTATTGTATATCAAATCGACAGCTGTATATCATTTGACATGACTTATGAAAATATTACTATAGTTATAGTAACTTTTGTAACTATCAAATACTGTTCTCTTCACCATAATTGTACCATACTTTGGGGCCGGTAAAGGAAGGGCACATAAGGGGCCCCTATCGGAGAACTGGCATGTGTTGCAGAAGTTCAGAAATGACGCACTATTTAAGAAGATTTTTTTTTATTTAAAATATAGTTCACACCAAATCGGAGGTAATATCTTATAAGAATCATAAGTATAACTTAAAAAAAAAAAGTCATAATTTAACAGGGTCGCAATAGAACATTTTAAGATGCTTGAATATGGTTTTAGTGGTTTTGAAGCCTTACAAGTGCAATTTCCATAATAAGTAACTCAGAAAGGGAATACTCTCCTTCAGGTAGATAGTTCCCTATAAGTTTTAATGCTTCTGTCTATCCATAACATGTCAGCGAATAAGATACGTATGCTTTTCTCTGTTAATAATTATTTCCATTTCACTCAGCGATTTTTCCAACTATGTACTGCATAGGCTATTTTAGAAACTTTCCATATAGGGAGAAGGCAGGACTAGTCACATTTTGGAGAAATTCCTACAGTAAAATACTGTATAATATGAACCGGTGTTTTCAAATTTGTCCACTGTTTAGATATTTGTATGCCTAAATATGTGTCTCAAGCAGTGTCCGCGTTCATCATCGAGAAAGTCCGCTATTGTGAAGTTGTTTCGCCGTGAGAACAAATGTTATTTATTATTGTTATTATTATTATATTATTATTATTATTATTATTATTATTAGCACCGCGTCTTACTACCCGTTCTGGTTATACGCACTTACGCTCATGTATAATGGAATGATGATTGTGAGATTAAATGGAGGACCTACTGTCTAACGTGGAATCCGAACCATGGTGGAGGCCTAGCATTTCACACATTAACAAGTTGTGATGAATACACGTCTTGTCAGAAGTGAAGGAATGTTATTTTGCCGGAAAAATTTAAACCGTCCGTTAAAAAGAACAATCCACTGTTCAGAGGTGTCTTTTAAGGTACGATACAATACTGTCGGTTAAATTCTGGAAATCTAACCTGATTTTTTTTAACTCTGAAGGCTTATGTGCTAGTGACCCAACTGGGGAAATGAGAGTTTAAAAAAATTAAATGAATTAAATATTGTTAACACAACATTTTAATGACAAAGACTACCAATTTGCTATAAAAAAAACTATTCTTTATACACCTGTGATTTCAATTCTATTCCCACCCTTTCGATCTTCATATAAATTCTAACTTCGTGGAAACAAAACTAATTTTCTCACCGAATTAAATATCCCGCCCCCCACCGCCCCTATCTTTCGCCCAACATTCGTTCTCATGCCTCGTGCCTAGTTGGAAGACCAATCAATCCGTGTCATAGGTCAATCCCGTGGCCTGTACAAGTGTATATAAGATTACTGCTCCTTGGGGCCGAAACTAGCGCCGTACTAGGATCGCAAATCACGCTCAGAAGCTGTAATATTTATCGATGTGGTGGTTCAATATTTTTTTTTTTATATTAACTTGTAGGGTGTCACGAAGTCGGCAAAACAACCGAGTGAAGTTTGTTTACCGCTTGTTACTTTTAGCGTAGACCCCGACACGGATTGAAATTATAATTAGGTGTTTGTAACTGCAAATTATAAGTTAAACAAGATTTAATGATTTTTTTGTGCTCATGATTTTAATATAGTCGGTTCTTCAGAGTAGAATCCTTATCTAGTAAATCAAAATCTACTAAATCTACAATCATGTATTCTGAAGCCCGTCTTACAGCTGTCAGATAAATTTAGCGATATTTTTACCATGCCAGTTACTCTACAGCAATGATTCCCAACACGGTGCCCTCGGGTGTCATGTCACACACCAACTCATTTGTGTTATCGCGACTAAACTCTCAACCGTTTCATTTAAACATTGGAAGAGAGAGAGAGCTTGCGTTGAGTTAAAATTATTCTTTGAAATTTCGTCTTTAAAAACAATTAATTTACTTTTAAAAAAATCTAAAATTAAAATATATTTTGTAATAAAAACGGTTTTATAGTATTTGAAAAAAAAATCACAAATAGCCTACCTCAAAAAACCAAGATGTATACAAAGATTTTCCAATTTTTCTTAAATGTATGAGAAATTCATTCGTAAGACCTTTCTCTAAAGCAAATATTATGCTTATTATTTATATCATCTTTAGTTATATAGCATATCAATTAAAATTATAAGAGAATAGTGATAATATTATTAAATGTTTATATACAAACCATACTCCATATTCCATGGCGTCAGTCCGTAATTGAGCTATACCGATCAAGTGGCCGCCGTCTGCTGGCTAAGATAGTGCCATCTTCTGTGGATAGAATGTGTCATGTGTTCAGCACAACAAAGCCTCCAACCATTAATCTCAGTTTACTAGACATGAGCTACTACTTTTTTATTTAAGTATCCCCCCATTTGTACTCATGAGGCTAAGTCTGACCCCGTTACAGACCCATTTCTTCACGGAAAAATCTGGAATCACCGGGGAGTTAACCCTGAACCTCTGGATCTGTATCCAACCAATTGACCAAAAAAGTTATCCCTACAAACCATATTTAAAACGAATTCACAAAGGAAAATAGAAATGCCTGGACTTTAAACGATCACCTGCAACCTTAGATACATTTTAAAAAAAGACGGTGTATTGATTTTTCCATTTAAAAAACAATATATAAACAAATTATATCAGTTGTTAGATACAATATTTTCACATCACCTTTAAATTTTCAAAATAGTTGATGTGTTTTTCTTTACAATAAAATTAATATATAAGAAACGGACAAGATTGTTGGATAAATGTATGGTATGTTGATGTGATGAAAATAGAATTTGGATTTCTCGATCTCTTTATATCGATTAGTCGGTAATGTATGTAAACATCAATGATCATAATTGAAGTGATTGATATTTCTGCTACTGTAATCTAGCAATGAAATTAAGAAACTAATTGCGTATAGGTACAGATGGTGAAACATTGTGATAGAAAATTTATTTTTGAAATGAGAATGGATGCTTACTATAAACGTTATAGTACATAAACCATTGATCAATAAACATAAATTTCGTTTAAAAATACGAAAACTCATTCGTAAACTTAGAATGTCATATTTAAATAAGTTTAACGTTTTATTTCATTAATTTAAAAAAAAAACGTACTTTTAACTTTAAATCAGTTTATTTTGCTTTAAAAAAAAATTCTCGTGCGTTTCGTTAAAACGTGGCTCGCGAAAAGAAGGTGGCGTGAGGCATACACAGCGTACCACGTACTCATCAGCTTATTTTTAACTACGGTGTGAGAGAGAGCCATCTGTAATCGCATTGACTAGTTTTCAACCAATAGCTTCTTGGATTAAGATTGTAGATCTTGACCTACTGATGCCCACCTTGATGACGACTTATCATCAGGAATGTCACTCTACTCTCACAATTGTGAGAAATTGGTTAATTGGATGCGGTCTCAAAGACTACCCTGACTTTAAACGTGAATTAATATTAACCATTTTATTGCTGATTGGCATGTAGCGAAATAAGTTTAACTTTTGAGAAAAATCGTATGAAAGCTATCTATGATAACAACTTACTAAAAACTACTTAATTTTTCTTAATAAAAAAGGACTTACTCTTGTCTTTGTCTGGAACAACTGCACATTGGCACCTTGACTTTATTTTGCTCTTATGAATATAGCTGTTGCATTGGCGTCTTGAATCGCATCGCAGCTCACATGCAAACTGCATCCAGCAGGTTCTACAAGTCCACTCATCAACCATCATGAAATGGCCTAGTCTTTCAAATAAAGTAGCTCACAAACCCAGAGCAGTAAACTATTCTTGATATATTCTAGCACTTCAACGTCCCAGCGTTTTGTGACAACTTTTTTTCCCGGTCATAAAAAAAACCGTAGAATTAAGTCGTGGGGTATCAGCATTTATATTTCATTGTAACCATTCAAATGGCTTTATTCCCTTCCATTCAGATCAAAGATACGTTTTGCTACCAAATGAGTAGCTTCTTTAATGAAAGGAGGTCACATGATTTAAGACCTCAATCTCGCAAATTATTTTTATCACCTCGTCTCACAAACCTTTAGGGCTATACGCATATGAACTAAACACAATGATGTGTTAGGGACAAGAAAAGTGTCATTTAGAGGAAATATATTCATATTTGCGCAGAAGGAGAGTTGAAAACCATTTAGGAAAAATATACCCTCAGTACGGTCGATCGGTATTCGAACCCCGATAACCTCGCCATAGGTAGTCCAGTCTATAGCGAGGGTGTCACCTTAGACCATTCGATCACTGAAATAGGTATTTCTTTCAAAATATAATATACTGGTAAGTGCCCTGTGATAGGTTGGGTTGGAGGAAGTAGAGGGGGGAGGAGGATATGTTTTCCTCATCTCCACGCTAAGCGAGTGTTTTTCCTCTACGGCACCCTCCTAAAAACCTACCACTTAGATTAAGTCGTTGAAAATAATTTTGTAAATACGAGAATAACCATTCGGCGAATCGTCTCTTTTTTTAATATATAAATTACAAAACTTTTGTTTTTGTTTCAAAATTGTTTTAAAATTGTAGATTAAATCAGCTGGCTATAAAAAAAAAGTTTCCAAAAGATTCCCCTTCAACGTGAAATGAGGTTCTAAAGTAAACGTGTCCTGGCGTGTTTTTTGTTGTACTCTTGAAGGCGTCAAGTTAACCGTTCAATGTTAGAAAGGACCGGTTTCTCCTTAATTGGTTTTAAAATCTCTCCATCGTGCGATGACCAATCGTTAACCACCGCTTCTTGGAAATCTAGCCATCACACGAACATTCTACTTTTTACATAGAGTTTTAAACTTTTTTATCTTAAAAAAAAGGACTTATTCATCTGGAAAATGTGTATGTTCATTATAACTTCTTTTTTTTTTAAATCTGGACCTTAGACCATAAGGGCTATTAACGACTTAATCTAATGGGTAGGAATGAGGGGGTAGCTTAGAGCAAATATACTTCCATTAGTCTGGGGAGAGGATGGGAAAACTACAGTAAAATATGTGGTTAACGCCTTTACCCATGTGCAGCTATCCAGAATTTGATACACACAGATCTCCCCAGGGACAAACATTTGATACATGTGTATGTATGTATATTCCCTGCAACCATTTCAAACGACAAAAGTACCCCTCGGAGGCTGGTTTTATGTATATTGCCTATATTTTTAAAACCAGAATTGTTGAGAAGCAAATACCAACTATTTCATGTTTGGAGGTTAAATACTAATTAAACAGTTTTCTTCCCACATAAACTTACTTGTGAAAGGGGTCAACCATTCTAAGGGTGTGAGAGACCCTGGTTCGATACTGGTCGGAGCTGATGAAGATATTTATTGTATGTACGTGGGTCCGTCCTGCTATACGATCATTAGTACATACTTAGAAGATAAGATTAAGTGTGAAGTACTAGACGTACCTATTCTAACTTAAGTTTGTTTGTAAGGTTTATGCTGATTATATTTTTGTGGTTTAGAAAGAGCTTCTTTAATTACTCCCATAAAATCTATCAAAGTAGATTGTTGCTCATTTAAATGATTGTACATTTATAATGTAGGTGGTATATTGTGAAAACAAAGGTAAGATTTGATATTAGGGTGAGAGTAAAACAGAATAGTAAACAAGAATCTGTTGACCTCGGATCTTCTCAAGAGCGTTTCTGCTTTGTGTTACAGATGACTGATAAATTCGTTCAAGTTTCAGTTGGATCAAAATGTGGACTCGATGTATAGAGAAAATAAGTTGGCTTCTAGTGATTTGGAGTTTACTACAAATGTTAGTGACCTCAATTTCATCAAGAATTTTTTTAAACTTAAGATTCTAATAAAATTAATATCTTTAAATCATATCTAAGTTTTTTTGATTTACTAAAATTTAAGAAAGTAGATTTAAATTATTATAAATTCCAGACATGAAAAAAAGAGTCACCATAGATTTAGTTAACACAAGTTGAACTGATTTTTTAAAATATATTTTCTTTTTGTACTATAGATGCTTTTTTTTTAGCACCACGTCTTACTACCCGTTCGGGCTATACGCAGATGTTATAATCACACCAATGGTTTTTAGGTATGAGGAAGATTATATCTATAGGAAGTGTACCCACATTTGCGTGAGGGAGAATTGAAAATCATCTAGGATAAACTACCCTCAGTTCACCCGACATATATTTGAACCTCAATCTCCCCATCCTCGGCAGTCCAGCCTACTGCAACCCTTAGCCCCTGCGGCCTCTGAGGTGTACTAGATGCTTTTAACCTGTGAGAGTAATTAAAGGGAACTTTTAATAAATATGTAACACCCATGCTAACGCACCTAGTGAAGACTACCTTTCCGACCCTATCTAGATCTGAACAAAGTGTCCCAAAGGATGTAGATTTAAGCTCAAAGGTCTCTACAATATGATCCACTGCATTGTTTCATGTTCCCTTAAAATACTTTCACCCACCCATCTTTTTCACCCTGCACATCAACACAATTCTCGTAGCCTGAAGTATTACACCTGCTTACAAATAAAATATAAGTTAACTATCATTATTTGGAATTAAAGTTGGTATAATAAAATAGGTTACGTAGTTGAGTGTTTACTATAAAACCAGGCATCAGGGCAAACACTTAAATTCACCCTGAAGGCGTTTCTCCTACGGATCGTTAATATCTATTTTATGTTTGATGAGAAACACTTCTGAAGAAAACTACCTCTAATTATTATTTTCACCTTCTGTTGTAATCTCTTTTTTAAATTTTTTTAATAGTAAAATCTGGCTGACCTAAAGATCATTAACCACACCATAATAGAATCACCAATTGAATAAATAATTTATACCATATAAATGAAAAAAAAAATTATCGTAGCCAAGATTGACTTCAGGCTGATTTTTTTTAAACAGTTTTCAGAATTAACACAATCATTATGTCAAAAGCTAAAGGAGCAAAACAAATCACTGAGTATACAAATATTATTATTTTAAATTAGATCTATGTCCCGACTATCCTCATATTTACACTAATGCTATTGTGAGGATGGTCAAGGTATAATTATAGAGGAAGTGTGCTCACATTTGCTTGGCGGGATAGTGTGAAACTATTAAGAAGAAAAAACACCACATTAGGCCTACACCCAGTAGGGATTATAACCCTAACCTCCCTGTCACCGGGAGACTAGACCATAAAATCCAATACCGTTGTCCACATAATCGCTATTGCGAGTAGTTTTTGAATTACAACCCACTACAGTGTGAGTATCTAAGTAACAGCTAGCAGAACGTTCTTTACTGGAAACATTGGTTGGAAGTTACTAATGTAAAACTATTGGGGAGTAATTATTATGTTCTTGGTAATACTGTGTTTATGTATAGTACTCAACTCGAAGGTTGTTTGGATTCTCAACAGTTCCACCGTCAACTACAAAGCTTTGGCAGCACTGAAGAGGCGTACTCTGGAAATGAGCGGTGAGCTAGTTTCTCGTTGATTTCCTCACTTAGCCAGAAGGTACTACTGCACATCAGTCCACCGAAATGCACCAACTGACCCTACAAGCGACACCTTCACTCCATTCATCACAGTAACTGGCTGTGTATTGAATGTTATTACTAGTATCGTCCATAGCTCTGCCACTTTCATATTTGTCAGAGCTATTAGTGAGACTGAGACAGATCAATGAAAGTAACAACTTGCTCTAGCCCATATCAGAAGATATAGTGCATTGTAAACACAATATATGAATATAAATGTATTTAGGCAAGTAATACTATATTAAAGAGGCAAATATTGCAGTATATAAAAGTGTGTTAATGCCAACGTTGTTTTACGAATGTGAAGCGTGGGTTTGTCAGGAGAAACACAAGAGCAAGTTGAATGCGGTTGGAAAGAGATTTATAAGAGGTGTGTGTGGAAAAACTCCAATGGGACGGAGTCAGTGATGAATGGGTGCTGAAGGAGTATGGTTTGAAAGGAAATCCAATAGGTAAATGTGAAAGAAGAGTCTTATGTTGGTTTGGTAATGCTGAGAGGATGAGTGAGGATCGAGTGACGAAGAAAATATATAAAGGTATAGAGTGTGGATCAAAAGGAAGAGGGGGACCACGTAAGACGTGGCTAAATTTTGTAGGAGAATGTGTGAAAAAGAGAATCATTATGAGTTTTAAGAATAGAAGAGCAAGTATGACTTGATGCATGGATGTTGTTGAAGCGAAGAGTGTATGCAAGGATAGGGAAGTGTGGAGAAAGTTAGTGAGGATGGATTAAGTACCGAGTTGTTTTTGTGAGCTAAGGTCACAGTTTCTTGCCTACGTCGTAAGGGAACATCGTGGTTAGGTATACCTGTATATATGTATGTACGAATGTATGTATGTATTTACGTATTTATTTATCTAAGACTATATTATTAATGTATGATTATGATCTGTATGATGTTATGTATGTATGTATTTACGTATTTATTTATCTAAGAATATATATTAGATATTTATGTATGTATGTATTTATATCTAAGAATATATCTATTAATGTATGTATTTACGTATTTATTTATCTAAGAATATATCTATTATGTATATATGTATGTATGTATGTATGTACTGTATGTATTTATGTAGAGATTATGTAAATGTAGTAGTATTAGTATGTTTTTAAAGAATAATAGTATGATGTATGTGTAGTGTATGTATGAATGTATGTATGATATGTATGTATGTAGTATGTATGATGTATTAGTATGAGTATGTATTATGTATGTAATGTATGTATGTATGTATGTAAGTATGTGTTATGTATATGTATGTATATGTATGTAGATGTATGTATGTATTGTATTTTATTATATGTATGTATGTATGTATGTAATGTATGTATGTATGTATGTATGTATGTATGTATGTATTATGTATGTATGTATGTATGTATGTATGTATGTATGTATTTATGTAGTATTATGTAATGTATGTATGTAGTATGTATGTATGTATGTATGTATGTTATGTATGTATGTATGTATGTATGTATTAGTATTATGTATGTATTGTATTAGTATGTATTATTATGTATGTATGTATTTTATGTATTAGTTATGTTATGTATGATTATATGTATTTATGTATGTATGTATGTATGTGTATGTTGGTATTGTGTGTGTATGTTGTATGTTGTATGTGATGTATGTATGTATGTGTATGTATGTATATGTAATGTATGTATATATATGTATGTATGTGTATGTGTATGTGTATGTGTATGTTATGTGTATGTGTATTGTATGTGTATGTGTATGTGTATGTGTATGTAGTATTGTATGTGTATGTTGTATGTGTATGTGTATGTGTATGTAGTGTATGTGTATGTTATTGTATGTGTATGTATGTGTATGTGTATGTGTATGTTGTATGTTATGTGTATTTTGTGTATTGTATTGTATGTATGTATGTGTATGTGTATGTGTATGTATGTATGTGTATGTTATGTATGTGTATGTGTATGTGTATTGTATGTATGTGTATGTGTATTGTATGTGTATGTATGTGTATGTGTATGTGTGTATGTTGTGTGTATGTGTTATGTGTATTTTGTATGTTGTATGTTGTATGTGTGTATGTTGTGATGTGTGTATGTTGTATGTTGTATGTGTGTATGTGTGTGTGTGTGTGTATGTTGTGTATGTGTGTGTGTTGTATGTGTGTATGTATGTTGTTGTATATGTTGTGTGTTGTGTGTTATGTGTGTGTGTGTGTGTATATGTTGTGTGTATATGTGTTGTGTGTTGTGTGTGTGTGTGTGGTAGGCAGGCAGAGACAGGCAGGCAGACAGGCAGGCAGACAGGCAGACAATTAGGTTAGGTAGGTAAGTATATCATCAATAAAATTGTTATCAAACATCAAACGCTTCTAATAATACTTTCATCTAATGTTAGTAGAACAAAACCTTCAGCTAGCTGTTACTTAAATACACTCCTACCATAGAAAGTTTTGAGATCTAGTTACGTTTTGAACTAGATAAGTGTGTTCCAACGAAGACCCCACTGTACCCCTCCCAGTTTCAGTTTTAATATCATCTGTTGTAGTCGAAAATAAAATATGACGTGATCAAAACCTAAACCATTGTACATTTTATTTAAAAAACTAAAATCTTTAATTCCAAATTTGTTATTATATTTTTGAAACATGGATTTATGGCGGAACTGTACGTGGTTTTTTAGAAGAACTGTCATAACCTAAATTACATTACCTACCAGCTAGTTACTAAAGTGTGTTTATATGCATACAATATTATTGTTTGTAAAAATTATATATGATTTTGTACTTTATAAATTACTAGAAATATTTCAAATAAATATGAAATTTGATAAAATATTGCTAACAAAGTGACTTTTGAAATTTAACTTAGTTTAAAAAGAGATATGGATCTTACTGTACTATATTCGATAGATGATAATTTAAAATACTTTCATATTTGAAATTTAAATATATAATCAAATGATAAGCGTGTGATACCAAATTAACTCTCAGACAAACCTAACAGCTAGTAGCCGCCAGAAAATATTAATTTAACATTTAACTCAATCTAAATGATACACCTTTAAGGCTGTTCAGACGTGTTTTGAATTTTTTTAACGTTTTATTTCGTTGTTTGAAAATCATTTATCCCCAGATTTTACTGATAAGTAATTATAGCTTCAATAAAGGATATTAATTTTATATAACCATAAACAACAGAAGTCCCTCAACAATGTTTAATCTAGCTTTTCTCAAATAAATCAAGATTTTTTAAAAAAAAAATAGTCTCACAGAAAACATGTCTAGATGATTGTTGTTTATTTTAATTGTTTTGAAGCTTAAGAACTGTCATTCCTATGAGAAATACCGAAGTTTGAGAATATTTTCCATCAAATAGACGTATCTCTTAAACTACAACTGATAGCGAATTGTGGTATAATTTTCTATTATTTTCTATGGTAACTTAAAAAAATTTACGGGTGAGATATAATAATCGATAGGATTAAAATCTGAATGTATGTTAATAAAATTAGAATTGATGGAAATAATATCATATTTTTTGGAAGTGTAATCAGATTGGAAAACTTTCAACTCAAATTTGTTGCTGCTTGATCTTATGATACATTCTTAAATATGATTATGACAGAACTCAAAACCATCTGAGGCTCTAAACTCTCTTCTCGCGTAGACTTTATTGTGATGTCCTTTATATTTTCAATAGCAACATTTCTTATAGATTTGCCCTTGATCGTGTAGGACGTAGGTATTCATGTCCCTCCTTGGGCCTCTCGTAATCAATTTTTTTTTTTTTTTTGCAATAACCTTTAAAAGGTAAGCACTATAGGCCGCTGTATCAATGGCACCAATTATAAATTGGTCAAATCCAACTTTTATCACAAAAGAAAAGCCAAACGCAGAGAGTTATTTAAGGGACTCCTCAATCATTAATTTACCCAGTAAATGTTCTACTTCAAAAATTTAAAATTACATTATTCTGATTTTCATGTTTGTTTTTATTGTTGTTGATTTTTTTTTTAATAATGTCAATGCTTTTTGAATGTTACTCTTTATTTATTTTATCATTATTGTATTTTTTATACTCTTTAGTAATTATTTATTTGTAGTTATCACTATCTAACAATTATAGTTTTATTTTATTTTATTATGTAATTATACTCACGTGTCAGATACTTAATATTATGTACTTTTCAGTGCTGGCCTGTTATAAGTCTTGTGACTGTTGGCCAGCACTATAATAAAGGAAATTTAGATTAAAAATGTATGGGAATACAATTATAATTGAGAGAATAAGATTCATACTAATGAGTTATGAATGTTTTAGAGAGAAAAGTTTGTTTTTAATGGCCTAAAACTAGGATCTTATATTTTTATTCAGACTTTGATCCAAAAAATAGGGGATTTGACCTTCTTATAATTTATATAAAAACTCTTTATTGGATTTTAATTTAATATGACACATTTTATTTGTTGATAAATTTAAATTTGCATCAAATATTAATTCCTTCTTAATTTAAATAAAAATGTTTTTGTGTAATCAAAAGTTCCCGCCTTTCATCCCTAATGATTGTAAAAAATATGGAAGAGAATATGGTATCTTAGGTACGCATGTTTATTTCCTTTCGTAGGAAGAAAATACACCACCGCCATCACCATTCCCAGTTACCAACCAAACAAAGACAAAAAAAAAAGATGACAAACAACTTTGTCACTCTCTTAGCAAACCAACAAATAAGATAAGCCACGCACACATTAAAATAAAAAAAGAATAAAACAAGTGAATGAAGGTGAAGCGCTTCATCAAAAAGCAACTAGCCTTCTGGACTTTGAGCGAAGAGGCTTTTATTGTCAAGTGTTTTCTTGTCACGGAACATTCTTTATAATGTGGTCACACGAGGAAGATGGCACTGGAAGCCATCTCGGCTACCTTACAAACTACTAGACAGCCCAAAAAATAATTAATGTTACTCGCCTCACACTCTACATCCGTGACTTTAAATTACCAACATTTATTGTTTTGTTAAATTTAAAAAAAAAAAACACGAGAGAGACACATTTGTCAACAATTCTATTTTTACATTCTCCATATATTACTACCCGTCCAGATTAACCTCTTATTCACACTAATGAGTAAGGAGGAGGAAAGATGTAATTTAGATTAAATGTACCAGCATTTGTGTTTAGGCAGTTTGATAAATAAAACACTTTCAGTAACCTCACCCGGAGTTCAAATTCTGACCTACCCCATCACTTGCAAACTAAACTTGATTTTAACATTGAGTGGGCTTTAAGATGAGGTGTAGCCCCATTCGTTTGTGACGAAAGTGAGAAACACTTTAGGGGGAAAAAACTTAGTAACCTGACTGAGATTCGAATCCAGACCACCCATCAGTGGCAAACCAGACTATAAAAGACTGACGCCTTTGTTTGTGCACACTGGTGTGGTTCTTTGGTCAATAATTACTTCTTGTATTAATATGATCAGTCATCAGTGATTCAAGTTTCACTCTTGATGATGGTGGCCGAGTTGTTTAAAGCGTTAAGCTCGTATTTCACTTTGCCACCATTGCGGAGAGGTCGGTATTCGAATCCCTGCAGGGTGTACTAGAAGTGGCTTCCTTATATAATGGTAATTATAGTTTATCAATTCTCTTCTAGTCTGAAAATTGAAAAATGACACCTGGACATGGGAATCGAACCCGGGACCTTTGGCTTAGTACACCAATGCTCTACCACTGAGCTAGGCAGCAATAATCCAACTACTGAGTCGGAGGTGGCTGCCTTATCTGATAGCTCGTGATCTTAATGAAATCACACATTTGTAGCCGACGATTTCCGCACGTCCATCATGGACTCTGCCTTAAAATATGTGTGAAGAATTACCTTGGGCACGGGACGATTCCTGGATAACTCAGTGGTTAGAGTATTGGCGTACTAAGCCAAATGTCCCGGGTTTGATTCCCTTGTACAGGTGTCATTTTTCAATTTTCAGAATATATCTAGATGGAGTAATCTTCACTAAAAAAAGTATAAATAATATCTTCGGCTATTGATTTCTTAAATTCTCTTTTAGCTAATTCAAATATATACACTAAGTTACTCCCATCCCCAACTCCATAGATCAGGTATAATTCAGTGTGGTCCAACTGGAAACGCGCTCACTGAAATTATGGCTTCTTCTCGCAGTATCCTGGAGGACAAGGAAATTCCTCGGTTGCAGATAAGTATTAGCTACGATTCAAATTAATATATTTATTTAAGAAGCTCGTGATTGCATTTTATAATGCATTTATATAATTAGTAAAAATATGTATACACAATTTATATATTTTTCATACTAAGTTGTTTAATGAAAGTGTGTATGCTTGCATATTTCATAATACATTTTTTTGGAGATTAATAAACTATTTTTTGGAAGTAAATTTGAAAGATTCTACCAACCTTTTTATTCAATTAATTTATTAGAGGCATTTAACGTGAACTTTCTGAACCAACTGATCTTATCAAAACACGACTTGTAAATTAACCTAAATCTGTAACAGACACAAAAGCCAACCTCCAGCCGTAAATTCATCATTGTCAAAATGGAAACACACATGTCACAAAATATATATATATATTTTTTCGACCATGCCGGGAATCGGGCCGGAGAACCTTACCTCAGTAGACACTCACGCTACCGGTTGATCTAAGGTTCCAGACAAGTTCATTTACACATACAAAAACTTTATCTCTATCTTCATCTCAATTCACTGATTCTGGTCCTTGAATCTATAAAGAATAAATTGTTTTCCATTGTTATTATTTATTGTGAGAGGCAAATTATAAAACGATACACATAACAGAAGAATGTTCATAGTATGGGCCCTTTAGAAAATACAAACCTAGTTCTTGCGGCCAACATTGATAATATTATTACTATATTAGAGTAAAGTGCCCAAATATTGAATACGTTCCTAATGTGGGATAGGGCTCTATTGTCTCTGCATAATGCTGAAATATGTTGGTTGTGATCAATACTTTTTGAGAAGTTGGCCCCTTATGAACATTTCTTCAAACAAGTTTCAAAAAGTGTTCAAAGATGTATATTTGCAACCTAAAATCTAGAACAGCCTAAAGTGTATGTGTGAATTTTTAAATAGTGAACAACAAATTGGCATTGATTTCTCTAATATTGAATACTGTTTTGTACCAAATATTGAATATTCCATATTTTGATCACATTTAAAATACACTTAACTAATCTTATTTTGCCTTTTAATCTATCGTTTTATTATGTTATTATTAAATAATTTCTTTAGCAAGGTTTTTGCCTAATTATAAGTGCATTTACATATACTATAGTCTAATTATTCTCTTCGTAAAATACGTCCTTGGGATGATGCCAACATGAGCGCTGCTATATTAGCTCATCAATTAAAAGAAATAGGCTCTATAAAAGCCCAAAAGACCTACCAAGCTCCAAGAGGAACATTGTTTCGCCTGGTTAAGCTGTTGACATCTGATTCAACACTTAGCATTTAAGACGTTGTGTCAATACCTTTGGGCACACATTTCCTCCAGATCTTGCAGTTGGATTACCATTATTTGAAAATGGGGGGGTGGGAGGGGGGGAAATACTTTGGTCTATCTGTAGGGCACATTAGGAGGTTGGCATAATAATAATCTACTGCCAATAATATTAGTAATCCCTTTAACAAGGATAGCAAACGTTCAGGTAATGTAAATGTAAAAACTGGGCTCATAAAAATTGTGCCGGAGATCCTAAAAAATATTTTGTTTGCTATATAAATGTTCTAAATAATCAATTGATTTACTAATTCTGATAAGGTTTTAGATCAAATTTTAATGGTTTGATTAATATTTTTCACTCGAAATACATTTTATTATTTTTAAAATTTGCCAATAGATTTTTACAATGACATTCCATATTAGGGCCATAGTGTGGCTAATATGGAATACTAGTGGAAAGTTAATTAATCACATAATTAACATATTTATTCTTGTATAGTTGTAATAAAAATTAGCTTAGTTATACAAAACATAATAACTAATGCCATGTTTAATTTTGAGTAAAAAAATATATATCGACACAAATTTTATTGGGTGTACTGAGGGTGGTTTTTCCAAAATAGTTTTCCACTTTCCCTCCACGCAAATGCAGGTTCACTTCATATGGATTCTAAACCCTAAAACTATTAGCGTGTTTAGTACATAAGCGTACAGCCCGAACGGGTATTAAGACGCGATGTTAAAAAAAAATTGACTTAATAACACGTTAAAGTAGTTCTAGTAACGTTTCTAGTTGTCAGATAATTGCCTGCTTTTCTATGAAAATAAGACTGTAACAGAAAATAAATTTAAATATGGCGTCCACTAACAAGGACACATTCTAATGCAAGATATAGGCACGCCATTCAACACTTAATTGAAGTTCTGTCTGCTCCTAATCTGCTTCAAGATGGACTTATTTTATTTAAGTAAAAAAATGTAAGCCTTGGATTTTAAAAGGAAATTAGACAACCACATTATTAATTATGACAAATTAGTACTTTCACAAACAATATATTTTTTTTTATCAGGGTTAATTTTTCATTAAATGTATGTTGTATTTGTATATCTAATGTTTCAGATTAATAAGATAATAATGCCATGTAACTATTTTTTTTTATCTTGCCGGGATAACTAATTTGGGCAACATAATACTGATACTCGTATATTTACAAACAAGTTCTCAAAATAAATAAGGATTTTAAAAATTCGTGAGAATTTCACTAATTTATATTTATAAACTTTAAGACATTGCCTACAGTTCAACAAAATGTAAATAGCCCGGATTTTCTAATTTATAATGAATGTTAATAATATATTGAGACACTAAAAAATATGTTAATATTTTAATCCAAAAACACATTAACTATCAACAAAACAAAACTTGTTTGGTAAAATACAAATGTAAATAAAAATTTATTTCTAAGAATCCATGGAAAAGTGTTTTAAATATAGAATAAATATAAACATACATTTTTTTTGAGTATTTATTTAAAATATTACTATGCTTCACTTTAGTAGACTAACGAATATCAGACACTTAAGCTATTACAATGGAGCCAAATTAAAGTATATGAAAATTACCCAGGATTCGACTATAGTTTATCATCTTTTCTTTAGTAGAATGATTGTTGATTATCTTAAAGCTCACCCTTAATCAGACCTAGATAATATAAGGTTTTTTTTGCAGGCCTCCACCGTGGTTCGGATCCCACATTAAACGGTAGGTCCTCCATTTAATCTCACAATCACCCTTCCATTACACATGAGTGTTAAGAGCGTATAACCCGAACGGGTAGTAAGACGCGGTGCTAATAATAATAGTAATAATAATAACACAAATGGGGTAGACGTGAAGTAGGTAGAATTTAGAGGTGGTGTGCCCATGGATGTCAAAGCTGGGATAGCACTTAAGGGCATTAGTACCACTAGCAACTCTTAAGCTTCGCATGGATACATGACTTCAGCTTTATCATGGTAGTGTACGTCAAGCAGCCTTGTTGTGTCGGCACAGAAGCACAGACGTAAGCTGATACTCCTTGGGTCAACTGTTTGAACTTAGTGTTTGATAATTTCGTTGGCTGGTCAGTGATGAAGTATCCGAGTAGCAAGGGCCGGGAAGTGTTGATTAGCTTGCAAAAAGAGCAATCCATTCATTCTTCGGTTACATTTCTGGCTGGATATCCGTCATTTACGTCCGTAGTTGGTCTATCATTATGAAAAAGTCAAGATTTTATGATTACAATCTTTGTTCTGGATTGTTCCGTGAAGATTTTCGTTTGTTCCATTTTGATAAACCCAAAAATGATATGCTTATTATATTTGGGGGAATCTTTACGGTAGACCTCCCTCCCCCCCATACATTTGGAAAATTGACATTTTCATTGTTTCATTGTTTGTTCCGAATTGTTCCGCAAAAAGTTTCGTTTGCTGTGTATTTGTTCTTGCACAAATAGGACGTAAATTTGACACTTTCTTTACTCATGAGGGGCCAACTTCATGGAAACATCTCCCCCCACACACTTTTGAAAATTCATGGCGTTTTGATTGCAATCGTTTGTTCCTCGCTTGTTCCGGATTGTTAGACACATGTTTTTGCTTGTTCTGTTTTGAAAAACCCACAAATAGTATGTTTACATTGGGGGAAGAGGGGCCAACTTCATGGTAGCCCATTCTGGTTTGAATAAGATCGAGGCACTTATGTTAAATTAGTATATTTTTAAATGATATCGATATTTTATAATCTATAAATACTCAAACCTATTGTTTTTAATCAAATAGTTGTAGGAATGATAAGATAATGTTGAAAATGAACTATGTATCCTATTTGTTTGTCATGTTTGTAAAATCTACATAAACAATTAGACGCTGAAATTAAACGATGGGATGGGATTTTTTTTAAACTAAATTTTTGTAAATCAATAGTATATTTACCAGAATGCAAGAGTTTAGCTGTTAAAAGACTTTATTGCATAGCTATTTTTTATTTTCCATTTGTAAAGGCACGTGTTTGATATAGTTATGTGCATTCATTTCGATTTTTTGTTTAATTTCTTAGTTTGTTTTTTTTGGCAAATTTTTAGCAATTTTTTAGAATTTCAGGCTATTCTATAGATATTCTTAATAACTTTTTTTGGAAATTTATTCTAGGTCCTGTTAGTAAACTTTGATTTGAAAAAATAATTTTTACTGTCGAGGAGTTTCTTAGTCTTTTTTGTGTCAGTTGGAATAATTGACATTTCCTTCCAATCATGTCTCTTTGCGGTCAAAGGTACTATTTACTACATCATAACAGTAATAGTAGCAAACAAAAGGAGGGTGCGATGTCAATACTTTATGATAACCTAGCTATGAGCTCTCTTGAGGGGGTGAGGGAAGGAGGGTATCTTTCGGTAATTTCACAACAGCCCAATTAGACGAAACCAATATTTTGAAACTTAGGAGGAAGTAAGGCCTAAAAAAATACTTTTCTTTACTATGAGTTTTATGGCATGCCATAAGTTGAAGACCAAGTTTTTGTATTCCTGACTTGCTCCGCCATTTTATTGCTTTTTTGTGCATAGTGAGCAAATCAAAGACATTATTTTTCATACTTTTACACAGAGGGTGTGACATTCTTATACAGGTCGCACATACAAAAGGCATCTCTAGTGACACTAGTTTATTTAGCGTTTGTAAGAGATCTAAGAACTAACAAACTAAAATACAATGCACAATAATCTGAAACAAACTAATAAAGTTTTAAAATAAAAAATAAAAATTTTGTTATATTTTATCCAGTTGAGGTGAGGAAACGGAGCTTAGCATGGTGATAAAAATATAGTAATTTTAAAACTATCAACATGAAATAAACACATTTTTAAAAGAAATTCAGAACGAAATAAAGATAAACATGTTAAGGAACTCAAACAAAATAAAAACAAACTTTAAACAAAAAATGTTCAAGTTTTGAAATAATGTGAGAGAGCTACTACTAGAAACAATTATCGAGGCTTTACAAAAGGAATAAATGGAAATCTTCGCAAAAAGAAATTTAAAACTAACCAAGAACGTATTATTGTTTGCAAAGATAAAATAATATTTTTAAAAGTTGTATGTGTTCATGTGGAGAATATGGTTGCCATAGAGCGTCAATCTACGCTCCTAGTGTAAATAAATCTTGTGTTGTCCTGTCAAAACGAAATGTGCGTTTTTTCAGGAACCTTCCGGAACAAACGAAGAACAAATTATTGCAATCATAAAAATATGGATTTTTAAAAGATGGGGGAAGGGAGTCAACTTCATTGACGTGCAATGTAAACATACAATTTATGGGCATATAAAGACATATCAAACTATTTTTTCCTGAACAATCCGGAACAAACGAAGAACAAAAATTGCAATCATAAAAATATGGATTTTTAAAAGATGGGGGAAGGGAGTCAACTTCATTGACGTGCAATGTAAACATACAATTTATGGGCATATAAAGACATATCAAACTATTTTTTCCTGAACAATCCGGAACAAACGAAGAACAAAAATTGCAATCATAAAATTTATTTTTTAAAGGTTTTTAGGGGGAAAAGATGGTGAGGCAGCTTCGTGGAGATACAAAGTAAACATATCATTTGTGAGCATATCAAAACGGAAAAACAGATTTTTTTTTGCGGAACAATCCGGAACTAACGAAGGAAACAGTATTGTAATCATAAAAAAAATTGTTTTTAAAAGAGGAGAAGGGTGAATTCATGAATGTCAAATGTAAAGTATAGCTAATTTTGGGGACGTATCAAAAGGTAAATAATTTTTTTTAACAATCCGAAATAAATGATCGCAACCATAAAAATTTCATTTCTCAAAAGTGAGGGGAAGATATCGTAAAGTTGGCACTACCAATGTAAACATACCAATTGTGGGCCTATCAAAACGGACAAACGAAATTTTTGCTGGACAATCCGAAACAAGCGAATGCAATAGTAAATACATGAATTTTTCAAAGTGGAGGGGCTACCGTAAAGTTGGCCCCTCACGAGTAAGCAAAGTGTCACAAGTTCATGTCCCATTTGTGCAAGAACAAATGCAGAACAAACGAGCCTTTTTGCGGTATAATCCGGAAACAAACGATCGGAAAACATAAAAATGTGATTTTTTCAAAGTGTGTGTGGAGGGGTGCGGGGGCGGGGGAGGGGAACGGGGGGGGGGGGTTGTTACCGTGAAGTTGGCCCCACCAATGTAGACATATCATTTGTGGGCCTATCAAAACAGAACAAACGAAAATATTTGTGGAACAATCTGCAACAAGCGAAAAACAAACGATTGCATTAAAAAAAAAACTTGAATTTTTAAATTGGGGGAGAGGGCAACTTCGCGGACGTGTTTTTTTTTACAGTTGGTACCTACCCATGGTACAAATTGTGGGATTATTTAAGAAAATATTATATATCTATCCATGATTCCTGTTATATTATTTTTGACGGAGGTATCGTTCTCTTCAATAATCTAGGTATGTCATCGTCACTTTCCTATACAACTCAAAATTCTTAATTTTATATTGAACTAATCTCACAACTATCATCTTCAGAGCTTTGGAATTCTGAATCGGTATTAGGGCCTAAATTATCATTTTGAAATGTATATTATTTATTCTAATAAAAACCAGGCCAATAATGATTTTTCATTAGAGATAAAGCGTATTATAAAGATAAATATGTTTTATACAACAATATAAGCTGTAATTTTATATATATATATATATATATACACACACCAGAGAGAGAAAATTGAACAAAACTGATGATTACGTTGTTAATTTGTGCAAGTCATGTGACATATAATAATATATTATTTCAAAGTGAGCATATATTATATAAAGCCAAACTTCGATAAGGACTTGAATCTGTTGGTGAATCAGGTAGAAAATATGTATTCAAAAAATTACTAGGAACTTGCAGCAATAAACTAGAGTTTTCAATAAAAAGGTGGGTTTATTAATAATTTACCTAGACAAATAAAATATATATATAATTTTTACAAATTTTTAGGTGGCTTTCCACATGTGTTCTCTTTCTATAGTTTTGCAATCCACTCTCCAAGTAAATATGGTGCATTTACTATTAAATTGTGTTTCCTTCTCCTTGCACCCTAGAATAACTCAAACCTCAAATATAATCACTAAATAATTCAAAGGGTCTAAAAACATTGGAGAGCGATTATATATAAGTTACATCTTATTTACCCGCCTCGGTGGCGTAGTTTGTCTAACGCGCTTGTGTTGAGCTCGACTGCTGAGGACGGGGAGATCGAGGTTCAAATCTCAGTCGGGTGAACCTTCCCAATTCATAATCCATTTGCGTAATTAGTACTTAAAGCGTATAACCTGAAGGGGTAATAAGACGTGGTGCTAAATATTATTATTATTATTATTATTACATCTTATTTGGATAAGAATGTTTCAGTTATTTTGATTAAATTAATCCAAATAAAAATCGTTCTTTCTCTCACACATAATTTTTTATGAGTAATATGTAATAAAATACATTCCTTAGTGAATTAAATAAATATTTTATTACATTATTTATTTGCAAAAAAATAATAAAAAAATCTGTAGAAAGACTGTCGTTACAATAGTAAATAGCGGTTTTTCATTTGAGGTAAATTCAAAGTGCTCACACTCTTGTAAATGCAAACATCAATTGCTACTATAATATCATACTTGGGCCTTAAATGACTCTCTAAGTGAGTTAAAAATGCATAAATAATTAACACTATACCTTTCTATATTGTTTAGGTCCCCAACAGGATATCTCACTAATTGGCACATCATCATTATAAACTACTTATATAGGAGCTACAACGTTTAACTTGACCTAATTATACCCTTATAGGTGGAATTAACAGAGAAATTCTAAATATTCCAATAGAATTTCAAAATTTAAGCCATATAAAATGCTGGAAAAATTGCAAGCTTAAACGTAGATTCTTGCATTCACACAATTTTTAAGGCGATAAATAATCTATTTCTTATCAAGCATATTTTCAAGAGGCCACTTGGTGACCTGGTGGTCTAGGGGTAAGGTGTCAGACTTCAGTGCTGGTGGCCGGGGTTCAATCCTCGGTCCCGGCAAAGATTTATCTGTTTACCAAACCCTTCCTTCACCTCTGACAAGACATCTTGTGAATGTGGGGAATGCCAGGTCTCCACCGTGGTTCGGATTCCACGTTAAACTGTAGGTCCTCCATTTCATCTCACAATCACCCTACCATTACACATTAGCGTAAGTGCGTATAACCCGAATGGGTAGTAAGACGCGGTGCTAATAATAATAATAATAATAATAATAATAATAATAATAATAGGCCACTCAATTAACAGTTTGACAGTTGTGGGAGAGAACGTAAAAAAATACAGGCTATAAATGTGATATAATTATAGTATTATAGCCCGACATGTTAACTCAGTCGCTTGAATGTGGGGAATGCCAGGTCTCCACCGTGGTTCGGATTCCACGTTAAACTGTAGGTCCTCCATTTCATCTCACAATCACCCTACCATTACACATTAGCGTAAGTGCGTATAACCCGAACGGGTAGTAAGACGCGGTGCTAATAATAATAATAATAACTCAGTCGCTAGCAGGATGGTCTACAGTGCAAAGAGCTTCGGGATCGATTTCTGGTAGGGCGTAGTATTTATTATTTGAACACTTTTCGACCTTCTTCTGGATGTTGTATATGTCTTAGAATTCAATAATTCTATTTAACTGTAGAAACTTGCCATATTCCTAAAATTATCAAATATTTGAACAATATAATCAATTTAATTGTAACCACTTGACTTTTTGGGTTTGCTTCTTAAGATAAAGTGCATATATATATATATATATATATATATATATATATATATATATATATATATAATATATATATATTAATGCTTTCATAATCACCATTTATGCCCACATTATATTTACCTATAACCTAGGCCTAACTAATTTGAGGAAAATCGCCCATATGATTTAAAATGTAAATAATCACAAAATTGTAATGTTATAAAATGTAATTAATCAATCAAATTTATCATGCAGATAATCCCATATGAACCAAGATCTAAGTCTGACTGACAGTATAAATATTCTACCTCTAATAAAAACATAAATAATTTAATTGAAAATAATAATTGCAGTGTTCACTAAATTGAAGATTGTGAAATTATTTTTTCCATATGCATATTAATGTATTCAGAGTAATAAGTTTTACCAATTTAAACTATATAAAATAATGCCTTTTTCTGCATTAATAATGACTTAATTTCTTAGCTATTTGAACTAGTTTAAACACTATAAACTGCCTAAATTGAAATTTTTTCATGAAAAAGATTTTTTATACAATGGCTGTAAAAAGTGTTTTTAAATGTTAAATATTTATTTCATCATTCTTGGTATGAAATGTGTCGAAACCTTGGGCGATCGCCTACAGCCATTTATTGTTTACTAGATCGTATATTCTATGTTACTGATTCTGGAAACCCCTAACATATAAAACAAACATAAAGCCTATCTGCCTATATAATACATTATATTATGCCCGTACTCGGTTTCAAAGCTTGACGTTTTCCAGGTTGTGATGGAAGGAACCATTGTTGATTATTTTAATAATTATATATTATATATATATATATATATATATATATATATATATATATAATATATATATATATATAGTGTGTGTTTACGGTTCACAGAGATCACAAATAAAACACAAATCTAAAAATTACTACAACATGTTTTAATAATGAAATAACCCTGATAGTGGTATAAATATTAATATATCACTACAATATGATTCTACCCGAACGGTTAGTAAGACGCGTTTCTAAATATTATTATTAATATGAGTCTAACTATTTTAAGAGACAACTTGTGAATGATCGTTCAAACAGAAATCTCGAATCTCGCAAGGACTGCAGATTACTTGTGTGTTTGTGATAATACAGCTGGTGTAACTGCTGTGGAGGCGGGCTATCAACCGTTCTTGTCGACTAAGCTACACTTCCCTACAAAGTTTTGATCCCGTCAGCGAACTTGGAATTTCAGTGCATATTTTTATGTCATACGCAAATCAAGTTATTCAGTAAAACTTTGCATATTTAAATCTGAATATATTTTTAATCTTAAGTATACACATCAATACATCGCATGAATACTAATATTATATATTTATAGATGAATTAGTATTAATAAACAATTGTTGAATTGTGTTGATTTTAAGGAAACTTTGAGTATATTTATATAGAGTATGCTAATAACTACGGTAAAATCCCAGCTTTATCAAATAGGTATAGTATTAAAGATACTAAATTTTAATTTTCAAAATTTTATTTCAAAAAGTTTAGCCTAAAACTTGATTTGGAAAACGTAAAAATTGAAGTTTCTTACCCTCATAGCTCTTGAATAAAAATAGTTAAAAATAAATTTTTTATGTTTAATATTTCATAGAATAAAACTCTTTCGAATGACGAAAAAAAAATTTTCTGTACATATGGCCTTAAAACAGAGGAAATTTCACCCAAAAAACCTTGATCTACAGGCTTTAAATTAGTAGATCCATGCAAAGAATAGAAAGTGAACTGAAGAAGTAAGCACGCTGATTCACACGCACATCTTATCTCCACCATACTGTTTTTCACTCCTTTGAAACATTGGGTTGCGTGACAACTGAAAAATGTACTTATAAAGATCGAATCATTTTGTTTTATACACCAATTGCATCTACTCTCTGAATAGTCTGAAAACAGCAGGAATGGATGGCCCTTAACATACATTCGTAACTACTACTGAAGCCTTGTTTCATTGTAATCTGAAGTATTTTTTATTTTTAGTAAATTATTTAATCCCGCTATTACATATACATTATCGATGATCTCATCGCTATTCGTTCTACTTGAAAACATATGTTTGTACTTTCTATTGACATCAGCAAAAATGCTTTTAGGTTGTTATACAATATCTGAGTGTACATTTTTGATAAAGTTAAGTTTGTAGAAAGGTCACCCACCTGTTACTTGTACAAATTACAAAGCTTGTAGCAGTCAGTATTCAATAAACAAATAATGATTTTACGTTTTGCTTAAAAAAACTGTTTTAACAACAGCAACAATAAACAACAAACAGGATGATTTTATTTGTAATGTCATAGTATATCTTCACAGAAGGTGTATTATGGGCAGTGGGCGCCTTCATACCAACTCAATGGATCTTTTGTTTAGAATTTAATTTTTTTTAAAGCGATCATTTTAAAATTGAGCTGACAGCTTTATTTTTTGTTTAAATTAGTTGTGGCAGCCTAAATAAAATCGGTCCACCAGGATATACTTCTGGTCTACCGGAAGCCCAATCCTCCCCTGCTGAAAAGAATGATTCCTTCCGGACAACCTGAAAAACACGGGGAATTTTGTATTGAGAAAATATTGGCAGCCCTGGTTCCAGAATGTTCATAAAGTTAGAGTGGCGAATACTTTGGAAAATATTCCTCAATTTTGCCAGCCGACATTCAAAACCAAGTTGATAATAACTGCCACACTAGCACTAAAGTGTATAAACAATAATAATAAATGTGCACTTGAATGGTTTTGTAATTGTGATGGTGATGATATCGATGTACTGTGCATGTGCCATTTCCTGTAATAAAGTTAAAGTCTAATTATCAACTAAACTTACATGTATTTACGTCCTAAGCAGTATTCACTGTTTTATTTATCATTATTACCTATTACTGTTAACATCAACAGAACGTTCAAATGGTGGCAGATTCTAATTTTAGTTTATTAGATTATTTGATTTATATCTCTAGTGTCACCTGCTCTAATTTTCCTGAGAAAGAGAGAGAAAGAAGCCGAATTAAAATGTATTTAAGAGCATAATGGTGGAGATAGACTTTTGAATGTAATAAGCCAATGCCAGGAAGCAATTCCAGAACATATAACTTGTTAGATTTAATTATAGATTGAATGAATTCACTTTAAAACAAACTTATGGTTCTTTTTGGGTCTTTTGAAAGGTAAGGTTTATAAAGGAAACGTTTACTAAACGTTTTATAAATATCAATTCAAGGAATACAAAAGGGAAGAAAAATAATATTTTAATAGAATGAATAGACTAATTTCTGTAACGATAGGTAGAAATAAAATATTATGCATTATTTCTCTTTTATTTACATTTTGAAACTATTTTGTTCGGATAGAATTGAAATAAATAATTAGATCCTCTCATTACTCTCATAACTAATAAATTACCAGGTAACACACAGAGCCTATAGTTTTTTTAATTTAATAATAAGTATAGAAATTATTACGTTAAGTTCCCTTGATCAAAATGTGTCTACATAATAAGTATATAATTAATAATAATTAACTACAGTAATTTGTTTATAATAATTGACTGTACTTGAATTCATGAGGTCTGGGCTCAGTTCGAGTACTGGTCAAGTGCAATTTAAGTTTTAAATGTGTTTTATTTTATCCTCTCTAATGGATAATGCTGGTTAATTCCTTTAAAACTCACTTGCCACGGCTTATGCTGTTCTTAAATGTGTGTAATAGTTTGAACGGGCAGTAAGCTATCTGCCAGTAAAATAATAATAGTTTGTGAAAAGCCTTTATAGTAAAATCAATTAGTAAAAGGTGACCTGGTGGTCTAGGGGTAAGGTGTCAGACTTCTATGCTGGCGGCCGGGGTTCAATCCTCAGTCCTGGCAAAGATTTATCTGATTACCAAACCCTTCCTTCACCTCTGACAAGACATCTTGTGAATGTGAGGAATGCCAGGTCTCCACCGTGGTTCGGATTCCACGTTAAACTGTAGGTCCTTCATTTCATCTCACAATCACCCTACCATTACACATTAGCGTAAGTGCGTATAGCCCGAACGGGTAGTAAGACGCGGTGCTAATAATAATAATAATAATTAGTAAAACCTTTAAAACAAAGATCATTAAAGATTAAATCAAATAAATAGGACCGAGTAATGCAGCGTTGAGTAAACACACCTACACTGGCGTGGTGGGAGGAATGGAAAACCAAAATAAGCACCCATTGTGTAGAAAATTACACCAAGTTCAGCCAACGGGTATTTGAACCCCTGACCTCCCTCCATCCAATTAAATAAACATCTCTGTTTGGATACGGCTAATTAGATCATGAGACCACGCTTAGAGTGGACTACGAACCCCTCAATCCTTTTGAAGACAAAATATTAGACTCCGACGAAATTCTCGAACCAAATCCTCCCAGAGGTCTTCAAAGTCCGTTTTAGTGGCCGCATGGTTTAAAGAGCTAACCTCTCAGTAGACTAAACTGCCGATGACGGGGAGATAAAGGTTCGAATCTCCATCGGGTGTACTGAGGGTGGTTTTTTTTCAAAATAGTTTTCCAATTTTTCTCCACGCAAATGAGGGTACAGTTCCTCTAAATATAACCTTCCTAATCTCTAAGACCATTAGCGTAATTAATACATACATACATCTTGTGAATGTGGGGAATGCCAGGCCTCCACCGTGGTTCGGATTCCACGTTAAACTGTAGGTCCTCCATTTCATCTCACAATCACCCTACCATTACACATTAGCGTAAGTGCGTATAACCCGAACGGGTAGTAAGACGCGGTGCTAATAATAATAATAATAATACATACATACATACATACATAAGCATATAAATTGAACGGGCAGTAAGACGTGGTGCTAAAAAAAAAGATGCAGTGCAAAAACAACTTGACTGTACCTTGTCGATCGAGTTATACCTAAAGTCTGATTAATTATTTGTCGTTTTATTAATATATAAATTTGGTATTTTCATTAATTTCCTCCCGTAATAATTTATGTAAGAAATTAAAGTTTTAACTTTTTCTATCTCGCTCTTTAATTACCTTCGTTAAATCCTTGTTAATTTATGTGTATTGTGCGTTGAAAATAAAATAATATTTCCGTGCAGCTGTGCCTATCGCTTTAAGCAACAGCGCCAATGAAAAGGTAGCATGACTATTATATTTTTAGTTCCCCAATCTCGTTGACAGAAATTCGATTACATTCTTCGGCTAACGTTTTCAGTTAATTATACATAGCCCCACTTATTAAATAAATCTTATGCTCAAATCACCTCCACGACTTGGTTCGAAAAACCATCTCGGTCACACGATCATGCTCTTTAAAAAAATAAAAAATTGTTGGCCTGTTCGGAAAGAGAGGAATCAAATTGGACCCAGCTGGCCCTGTGCAACAACAAACAATGTTATTATTCGAGCTAAGTGGCACTATGTCTTTGTCAACAAAATAATTGCTGATCGATTGAAGTGAACCCATAAATAAATCTCCCTTCTCTTCTTGAATGACGCCTTGATTGATTTATTGACGTGCCGCGCTGTTGTGAATTGTGATATAGGTTAGGAGGAACAGGGGGATGGGGGGGGGGGGGGTAAGTCACTGCTAACAATATCATCTGAGCCCACTTCAGTGGCCGAATGGTCTGAGGCGTCACTATTGTGTTAGACTGGTCTGCTGATGACGGGGAGATCGGGTCTTGAATCCTGGTTGGGTCTACTGAGGGTGGTTTTTCCTTTATGGTTTCCAACTTTCGTCTTTCACTCAATGTAGATGCGAGTAGATTAGCTCTAAAATGCTTCCCTACTCATCCCTAACCCCATTAGACTAATTATCATGTACATGCGTATAGCCTGACGCGATGATTTATATATATATATATATATATATATATATATATATATATATATATATATATATAATTCTAACTGTAAGTCATGTCTTGGCAGCTCCCTTGTGAGACAATGCATTGCTTGATATTTATCAGACATAGTCACTCACACTCGTCTGATATAGTGTGCCTGTGACGGGGAGGTCGAGGTCAAATCCCGGCCGGGTCTACTGAAAGTGTTTTCCCCCTAAATAGTTTCACACTCTCTCAATACAAATTCTGGAAAAATTCCACAAAATTCTATACTTTCCCATCCCTATCCCGTAAGTTTAAATATATGGATAGCCTATACGGGTAATTGTTATAAGCGTTATACAAAAATTCTGTTGATTTTCAGTGAAAATTAATACTTTATATTAAACTTTTAGCTCTTAACTTATGAAGAAAGTACAAATTAATCAAAATAAGTTTACTATCAATCTATGCTCTCCAAATAAAGGATCATGGTGTGAAAAGTCTGACCTTAAATGTGGCCTTAAATTCGAAAGTTATATAAAAATAACAAATAGATTAATAGAACGACCAATTTAATTCATTGTCCCCTTCCCCTTCCACAAACTAAAAAACTACCCACAAAGAAGTCACGTTTGACATAAGGCGTTAAATCTCAGTCTGACAGTGACGGGAGAGGTCGAGATTAAAATCCCGACTGGGTGTTTTTTTAATTCTAAAATTGTTTCCCCAGTGGCGTAACTATATGGTGGCATAGGTGGAAAAATGCCATAGGCCCACAACGCAGGACCACCCACCCAAAATTAATTTGATAAGAGACGAAAGTGTTGTTTTTGTTTCTTAAAAATCTTATTATTCAATAAAATGTTACTCAAATGTCACTTTATATGGCATAATTTCATGTTCTACAAAAAAATGTACATA
The DNA here is from genome assembly GCA_039000515.1 of Timema cristinae. Lineage (NCBI taxonomy): Eukaryota > Metazoa > Arthropoda > Insecta > Phasmatodea > Timematidae > Timema > Timema cristinae. Next base: position 29,740,069 of record JBCFYV010000935.1, read on the forward strand.
TTTTTCTATAAAATCAATATTTAACAAGACAAATATAAGTACATCTTCACAAAAAAAAAGCTTGAAGTAAAGTAGGCCTATAGACAATTTCACAGCGATCAAAGCAAGAAGAAAGAGTTTTAAATGTCGATGCTTGTTTAGTCTCTGTAAGTGTTTATATTGTTTATGGTTTTGTTTATAATATATATAAATATAGTATTAATCAATTTTTCAGATCTTTTTATTACATTATATTGTTAGTTTCCACTTTCCAGTAGCAAATTTATTAGACAAATATAGACCTGTATTACGAAATTTATAAAAGAATTCCAATAATAAATGCTAATGTAATTTACTATAGTCTAATATTACAGAGAAAAAAGAATTGGGGTGGGAAGGGAGGCTCCCTTTTATTGGAGGGGGGCCCCACCTTGAAAGTTTTTCCACGGGCTCATTACTTCCTAGTTAGGCCTCCGTTTCCCACTCGTCCTCTACGCCGGTGCTGGTTCATTTCCTTTAAATTATAACGTCCTCATCCCCACTCTATTGGTTTAAATAAACGGGAAATCCGGGCTAATAGCAAGACGCGGTGTTCAAAAAACAAACCAAGAAAATTGATTTAAAAAAAAATTATAAGTAGCTGTATTCCGATTAAATCAATCGTGACCTGAGTGCCCCGAGTGCCGGTGATTTTGAGTTGTGTGTGTGACCCTGTCAGCAGAGAAATGGTGTGTGTAAGTTTGATATGTTAGTGACTGTACATGACAGGTTTTGTAGAGTGATTCAAGGGTTCAAGTTACAAAACGTGAAAGAGGCTTACCAATTTCACCCAAGGGCAACACAGAGATTGTTCATTCGATGAACAATATAATTCCGCGTAACAATTACAACCGAAGAAAAAGGGTTAGGGGGGGCTAGTAAGAGAGTGTAGTGTATATAATATTCCCCCCCATAAAAACCTTATTTTATTTATTATGTTACCCGCCTTGGTGGTGTAGTTAGCTAACGCGCAAGTTTCGTGTTGAGCTAGACTGCCAAGGACGGGGAGATCGAGGTTTGAATCTCGGTAAGGTGAACTGGAGGTGGTTTTTCCTAAACTGTTTTCCACTCTCCCACCACGCAAGTGTGGATTCACTTCCTCTATATTCATCCTTCACAATTCCTAACCCATTAGAGTAATTAGTACTTAAGCGTATAACCCGAATGGGGTATTGAGACGCGGTGCTAATTATTATTATTATTTATTATGTTATATCGTTATGGACTACATCTTTTAAAGAAGTGTCTTTCAAACAGCTGTCGTGGGCATGCATTTCTTGCATGTTGGATTTTAAGATAAGCTCAGTAACAACTCATTAGCCAGATCCCACACCCTTAATGCACTACCTATAATTGGAAATAAATCCGAAATAATCGTGATAAATCGTAGGTCTTCGCCGCGAATAAAACCGTTTTAACGTGTCTTATTTTCCACCCTTTTTCTCATGGAAAGAGCTTATATTTAACAAAATACTAGAAATTCGTAGACTTCAGACTACCAGACACACATTCAGACTACGGTTGCAAACATCTGAAATAACACAATATTTGAGTAATACTCTATCCTCATGCCTGGGTATAGTTCCTGTCGCTAAGGTTGAGTGTGCTGCATTAGGTTAAGGTATGAATGTAGGAGATGCGAGAAAAGGTTAAGTTTTTGCAGTTTTTATATCAAAATATTTTTTGCTCAAAATAAAAACATCTAGAAAAAAAAAGTTTAATTTTCTTCACATGATGATGTCAACATTTCTTGAATATCGGTCAAAGGTGTTCTGGAATTTAATGACAGTTTTTTATCTTCATTTAAAAAGTTTGTCATCTAATTACACTATGCTCATACAGATATTCAACAACTGTTGACATCATCACGTGAAGAAAATTAAACTCTATATTTGTACTGAAGCAATATTTGATTTATTTTGACAAAAAAAAAGGTTTTGCTATAAAAACTGCAAAAACACTTACCTTTTTCTCGCCTTCTACACTCACACCTCAAACATTTTTACCAAGCATATGTAATTTATATATTCAGTAGATATAATTCATAATCCCAACTACACGAATCGGTAGGCACATAGACAAAATTTCATAATGGTCTAGTTTGGGTCTCTGCTAGCGAAGAGGTCAGTCTTTGAATCCCAGCTCGATGTACTGTGATTGTTTTTTTCTCTGAATACTTTCTCTCTCTTCCTCCAAGAAAATGCAAATGTTCTCATGTTCAACCTAATAACGTAATTAAAATGCGTATAGCCCGGACAGATAATATACGAGGCGATTTTTTTTAAAAAAAAATCTATATTCACTATAGAGCGGGGACGCAAACCTATAGCCCTTCGCACTTCATTAAACATTGATGCAACCATTTAGCCAGAAGCTATGGAAAGCCTTGCGGGAGGTGGATGCTTTACGTTGTTGGATTAAACTAATCCGCCCGATCATTTATGATTCAACAAACTCTATTAACAGTAGAGCAGCTAGCAAGGCCGGGTTACTCGCTACGATATTCCTGAATTAGTGGGAATAATTATCGAACACCTCGTTTACTCTCCCTCCCAAACGCTATCAAAAAATAACACAAAACACAAGCCCGTCTCTACCTGAGCAAATAAAGATTACACCTTCCCCCTGTGGTTTCAATTAAAGCGAAATCTGTGCAATCTCCATTCTCTATCATAATCTCCCCTACTTTTCATCCCTTCCCCCTCTACCAATTCCTCCCCTAAGACCCTCCCCTCCACCCTCTATTTCCCCTATCGCTGTAGACACGATAAACCCCTACAGGTTAGGTGTACGATGCCCCGATAGGTGAAAGAACCTTAGGTAGAAACTTAATAAATAATTAGATGGAGTTACATATTCATCCAATGTCACAGGCTTACACCTTTGGGGAATGTTTTGAGGGTATACTCCGCATCCCCTCAATTAGGCACTATTATTTATGATGTATTCTTCAGCAATACCTAGACTAGTACAACTCAATTTTCTTACTAATGGACATTATATGACCGTTAGAAAAATTACTAGATCTAATTTCACGGATGCATTCTTCAGGTTATGTGATCTGCAAAGGTCACTTTTTGATATGTATTATAAATAACTATAAAAACATTATTAATAAGATAGTGAAATGTTATCAACGCTGGCCACAAAAAGATATATCTGAATTTTCTAATAGGTGCTCCAAATGTCCACTATTACGAAAGTCAACGTATAGCTTATTGGAGTCTTTTAAAAATTAATTACACCTAAAACCTAGATTATGTTTAAAATAAAACTTGCAATTATTTAAAGGGATATTTAATTTAATGTTTAAAACAAATTATTGTCATCTTCTGTTGGAAGGTTTTCCTACAAGCCATCGTATTTAGAACCCAGCCTTAAAAAAAAAGTTTAAATCTCTGGAATGTATTCTTTTCCAAATTCGTAAGAAGAAAAAAATGTCGAGTCTGAGTATTTGAAAGGATGACATCGGATGTTTTAGGCACTACTTTGGTACGTATTGAATCAGATCTGGAGGAGACGCGACACTGCCAGAGTCTCCAATAATTAGTTTGGTCTTCCTAGAAGTGTTGTTGAGGTCATCTAACCTAGTAGACTCGAGGCCTCTCAGAAGAGTCTTGATGCAAGGCTCTGTAATTTAGTTCTGGCCGTGCTGTGTACTTAGATACGCCCGACCCTAGTATATTAATTTAAAGTAATGACAGCCGAGGCCACGCCCACCGCGGCTGCCCGCATGAGTAATGCAGCAGTACAGTCCGTCCCGGAGAATATCGAAAACGCGCAAGATGGAGAAAACTCATATCAAAATCGCACCTAAACCTCGTATAAAAAGCGCGCAAGGGAAAAATAACAACTGCATAAGAAGGCAACATGGAAAATATGTATTGAAAGTAACCCTTTTGTTCTTTACAATAATTACAATAACATAATAAAACTACAAGGAACAACCTCTTTACTCCTTACAATAGGGGTTAGGTTGGATAACTGGTCAATTCACGAAACTCACGATACTTGTAATCTCTGAGAAATACACATTTCTTGCGGAGTTGCCATATGGATCTCAGAGACTACAAACAATGATTCGCTTTTGATGCATCTACCTTGTGCCCTTCTGATTTAATCCAAAGACCAAAACAGGTACACAAATTCGGCATCTTTCAGTACGTTAACTGGCGATTTTTGGGAACACGTGTGTACCGTTTGATGGGCCTGGGCTTAATGCTCGTCTCTAGTGTCTTAGTAAGGAATTCCAAGAGTTTCTGTTTCCATTTTAGACGAATAAAGGAACAGGTTCACCATCTTAGCTAAGTCGGGAGCGTGTCTTCCTATTTGGATAAGGTTCTTAGGTTGGATTCCAGGCATGATCGAAAAGTTATATCGTTGGTGAAATATGGGTCTCCACTTTCTCATTGATGAATTAACGGTAGGGAAATGTGTATTGTATTTGTTCAAGGTTTAAGTTAATTTATAAGTCGTGTGCTGATATAATCAGAATGCCCTGAAAGTGCGCGTTAAATACCTCAAAATAAAAATAGTAAACTGAGCAGTTCCCTTGAAAGTGGGACCTCCATTAGATGACCTATGTCTTTGATTCCTTGCTGCAAGGATAGTGTGGTTGATTCGTATTTGGAAGACCGTGATTCATCTGATAAACATACCCGTTAGGTGTTCTTCCATCCTATTTCAAGGCGGGAAGACCCTCTTTTTAATTCCCAGTTAAATGAATCAAATAACAGCGTCCCACAGTGGAGGTAAAGTTGTCTGAGTCTCGCAATGCACTTGGTCACCTTGGATAAGGGGGTAGGTATTTGAATCCCGCTTGAGTTCTTTGGAGATGGTTTTCCCTCTTACCCCTTCTTTCCACGCTTAGGGCCTACAAGGTCATGATTTTATCTAATACATCCTCCTTCCGTAAGGGAGACCAAGGAAGAGATGGGAGCAACAGATAGCAGCAAGTGTGCAAGTGAGAGGAGCAAGGTGGAAGAGAGTATAGGAGGAAGAATGGTGGAAGGACAGAGGGAGATGTAAGCATTTTACTAAAGAGACCCAGCCACAGGCTGGAAACATATGATGATGATGATGGTTATATCCTCCTTCATAACTTTTAGGTTAAACCCTGGTGGCAAATGTAGGAATAAAATCAAAATAATAAACTGTGTCTGTAAATCAACATATTTACTCTTATGAGATAGGGATGAATATAGAAATAATGTGTCTGTATTGGCTTGGGAAATAGTTTAGTAAATACCACCTTAGTACATCTGGATGGCCAGGATTAAGAATCCGACCACCCCGTCGTCACCAGTATACAAGACAAAACTAAATAGACGCCTTGGTCTGCGTGTCCATAGATATTAATAGTATTTCTGTGTTAAACTACTCAAATTTAAAAAAATTCTGTTGTTTTTAAAATGCAAGTACAATCAATTGATAAAAAAAATAGAGCGATAGTAGTTTAGCATTTAAAAATTGTCGTGTTGAATATTTGTTTGGTGGGTGTTGTATGGGTGTGGCAATACGTCCTCATTTTCGTTGCAATTTGAAATTATTTCACATAAAAAAAATGTGATTTTTAATCTCTGTTTTTGTGCAAGTATTTAATAGCTACTGACACCCGTTCTGTAATTTTTAATTAAATGAGGTGTAACAATATAAGTGGGATAGTCGAAGAAACAAAAACAAACTGCTGTGCCAATTCTAATGTGTGTGATGGTACACGAAGTATGTGTCACGTAAAACAGACATTATTGTCAACAACAGGAGGTGGGTAAAAAAAAAAAAAAAACATGACAAGATTGGTTTTTTTTTTCACTTCGTGTAGTTGAGTTTGTTAAATTTTTTTTCTTTCTCCTATTTTTCCCTCTCTCCCTCTCCTTATTCTAGATACGGAAGGAAATTACCTTAGAGGTAATTTAAGTGATTGAGTACGACAAAAATATAAGTAGCCGTCTACTATAGTGGCGTGGTGTGAAAGTTCTGATTTGACCGCACCTTAATTGCTTATAGCTCGAACATTTTCAGTTTACTCGAGTATTAGGCCTAGGCCTTACTCTTAATATATGTACAATTGGTCTGGTTTTCTAAATTCTGATCATTTATAGGATGTACATTTTTATATATGAGAACAATTCTAAATAATAAAATTTGACTTATGATAGGCTGAAGGAGAGAGCTGATGCAAGCCAATCGTAAGAATGATGACAAATGATGATGATAAAGGCCAGGATTTTTTTTGACACTTTTTTATTTTTTGTACATTACAGACAATGCACATGTGAGCATAGATTCTGCATTTTTTTTAAAATTATCTCAACCATTTCATTTTCGCCATATTTTTGTCAGAATGAGAAGATAATATGGGTAATGCTTTGTTTATATTTAGCACCGCGTCTTACTACCCATTCGGGTTTTACGCTTAAGCTAAAAGATTAGGAAATGAGAGGGTGTAAGTTAGATTAAATTAACCCGCATTTTTGTGGAGGGAGTGTGGAAACCTATTTAAGAAAAACTACCCCCACTTAACTCGACCGAGATTCGAATTTTGATCTCCCCGTCCTTGGCAGTCGAGCTCAACACGACTAGCGTGTTAGCTAACTGCGCCACCGAGGCAGGTAAAATGTTTTGTTATAAAATAGTCTACACCTACCTGGTGAGACACTGTAACTATGCTGAAGAGGGTTGCATTTGGAGAGGATAGTTATTACTTCAAAAGCAGATGTCTGTAAATCAATATAACTCTCAGTAGGATGCGAAAGTTTAGTTGTTAAAGGCATCAAATATTTATGTTTTAGTTTCTATTTGTGAAAGGCTGTTTTATTTATATTAGTCGTGTGCATTCATTACGAGATTTTGTTCATATTTTTAGGTCATTTTTTGTTAATATTTTTAGGTTATTTTTTGATCAATTTTGGGTCCTCATCAAGGATATGAAGGAACTAGGGGTGGAAGAATAGTGGAAAGAAGTGGCCCAAGATATAAAGAGATGGAGGGGGTTTGTGAGGTTGGCGCGTGGTCTACAAGCCCTTTAATCGCTGATAAGAAAGAAGAAGCTCATTAAATTACAGGCCCTGACGATGACACATATTTAGTACTTGATAGCTGTTGCCCGCCTCGCGTGGAAGTTGATTATATACAAATACGAAAATATACATATGTATTTACAGATTAATTTAAAATATTACGTTACGTTGATGACCATAACTTGACCTCAGATCAAAAATAATGCAAGTCCGATACAAACTTTCACCCCCTTTTTCATCCCTTATTAAATAAAATTTCCAAAATTCTTGAAACACGTATTTATTTGTTTTACGTCAATAACCGAAATACCAAATTTTGTTTATGTAACTTTCAAAATGACGGACTTTCATACATATTATCATACATATTATCATCCCCTATTTTGACCCCTTTGGGGTGGAATTTTCTAAAATCCTTTCTTAGTGGGTGCCTACATAACAAAATGAATATACAGTCCGAATTTCATGCTTGTAGCCTTGATAGTTTGCGCTCGGCGATGATGAATCAGTCAGTCAGTCAGTCAGTCAGGACATGTTATTTTATAAGTATAGATAAGACCACATTTACTCCAGATAAAAACTTTGTCATAGAGAATAAGTGGCTAAGACACATTTCTAGAGGACACTGGCTTGATTCCAGGTAGGGGTTGATGAAAATAATTCTGCTTACAATTTTTTGTGACCTAAAAGTATGTGGCGATTCGCAGTTTGGGAACCCCTGTAGTCTAAACATACTCCTGACACTGGACATACTAACAGGAGACAAACAGACAAACAGACATGTCGAAACTAATTACGTGGTCTCCTTGACGAAACTCTTTAGCAAACACAGACTTGTGTGTGTTTTTTTTTAAGTTATGTTTATTTTTACCGTGACAATTACACATCAACTCATGACTGCTTATTTTGAACGAATGTAAGTCGTGTTCACTTTCCATGGTCACCTCGATCACGATTCTCCCTGGGAGTCTATTTGAGAGCTCGTTCTTGACATTTGTAACATTTGTACAGAGTGCGCACCACACGTACCCACCCGCGCGACCAGTGTAACTCATGCCAGACAAGTTGAGAAGGGCAACGTATTTTTTTAATAAATGGTTTTCTTAATTCTTTGGACTATCCCAATATATTTACTCTGATGGGGATGAAATGAGGGGGAAAGAAGTTATTTCCTCATCCATACTCATTAAAGTAATTATCATGTAAGTGTATAACCTGAGCAGGTCGTAAGACGTGGTGATAAATAAAATAGTCTTAACAGTCACAATTCACATAAGAAATAGTACAATGTAAAATATATGTCTAAATAATTTAAGCATTTTTAAAACTAAAATTATTCTAATTTAGAATTGTTTATAAATCTGACACCTTATTTCAATCGGTAGCACTCACGGGTTCGATTCCTGACATGGCCGAAAATTTATGATTGGTTAGATGTGGGTTTACTCTTTCACAGTGATGAATTAACGGGGTGGGACTGGATGTTGTGCCTGTCCTAGTCTTAAGTTAGATTATAAGGCAGATGAAGCTATGACACGCCTAACAAGCAAGTAGAGGAGAATATATGGCTTGAATAAAAACCTGACCCAGACCATAGGCTCGAAATAGAAATGAACGTAAAGTAAAGGATTGTTTATAAAACATCATTGAAGGTACGATGCTTCCTCGACCCCGGTACTCCTGGGTGGTTGGCCAACCTCACTGTTCGACTTAACCTGTATATATTGCAGACAATTTCTATCGGCCATATTGATCACCTGTGACAGCGAACGTTTTGATAGATGTGTTTGTGAGAAATGAATACATTAGACAAGCACCGGCTCACTTTACTAAATATGGGTGGTCCTTCGTTACATACAAACTGCTCAACCACGTTACACCAGTGACTCAACAGTTCAAGGACAACATTTACATCACACATTTCCAAGGTGATTTGTAAAATTGAATTATAATATTTAATAGAGAGATTTTGTTTGGTAGATTGGTGGCGTCCTATAAAAATACCAGTTTGTAAGACGTTAATTATTTGCGGTGGTTCCAAATTATAATGGTGGTAAAAAGGAGCTGAGTTTTAGGATGGATACTATAATATTAATTATTCGGAGAGGGATGACAAAAAACATGATTTAGGATCCTTATTTTTTTTTCAGTATTTATGACAAACTTTTTTTCCCTAAAAAAATTAATCAAATATTGCTTCTGTAAATACATTTAGTTTAATTTTATAAATTAAATGTAATTTAGTGAATTTTGAAAAATCTATCATGGGCATTGTATAATTTGACCAGGGCTTTATTTCTTCATCTAAAATGTTTCTAATCTAATTCCGTGATGCTCAGGAAATATTATTTAAGAACTGTTTGGATTACAATGGGGCCTATGTAAAGTATGTTTCTTCTTTTAATAGAAACTACAAAAATACTAACAACTCGCGTTCGCATCCGTTACGGACTATTGTGAATATATTTGAAGAAAACTTAACTTAGATTTAACTTTGCTTTTAAACAATTTGTGGGAATATATCTACCATATTAATTATGAATAGTAAAAATACTATGAATCAATATGTCAACCTCAGCAAACTTGGGGTAAAATGCTCTCCCCAGGACTCCATGTTCGTGGGTTCAAACCCAGCGTGGGTTGACGGATTTTTCTTGAGCGGTAATAATGAGTAGTACAACTTCCTTCGGAGGAGAAGTAAAGCCTTTGGTCCGATGTAGATTGTGGCATTTTAAAGAACCCTGGAAGGTATGTGGCAATACCTTTCCTGGCAAAATTGGTAGGTCCTTTGGTGCTCGCTCTTAGAAATTCAGTGTGAATGACAACGGAGAACCACCATATTTCCTTAACTCCCTTAGTATATGAGATCTCTACCAGATGGTGAAGGCAGCACTAACCAGCCTAAGGGCTTAGCTCATGTCCAGCTCCGAATGAATATAACTCACATAAAACCAACCTCCAGGCTGTTGACTAAGAAGAACTTAAAAAAAACAGGAAATAAAACTATGCTAGTAAAAAAAAAGTATCTTGAAAATAGACCCAACTTGTTTTTTATTCAATCCACGTGGACAATACACACAGTGGTGAACGTGTGGTCTGAAGCGTCAGGCGAACATTGTATGTGCACGAAGCTTACGAGAAGGGCGCAGCTTAAGTTGGGATGGAAGGGGACGAGAGATAAGGCCAGTGTTTTGCAGTTTTCATAGCAAAACATTTTTTGGCCAAAATAAATACAGTATTCTTCATTAGAAACATATATTTTAATTTTATTCACATGTTGATATCAACAGTTGTTGAATATCTGTCATGAGCATGGTGGCATTATCTTACAAACTTTTTAAATGTAGAGAAAAAGTTGTCATAAAATTTTAGAACGCCCTTGGCCGATACTCAAGAAATTTTGAGGGCAACATATGAAGAAAATTAAACTCTATGTTTGTACTGGAGCAACATTTTAGTTATTTTGACCAAAAAAAATGTTGCCACAAAAACTGCAAAAACACTTCTTTTCTCGCGTCCCCTTCCACCCCACCTTAATTTCCTACCAAAGGAGCTTAGGATCGTTTCTACGTGTGACTTAACACTATGGTTTACCCATACTCTCTCAACGCTAACGCGTGTATTTCAAAGATAAACTGTCCTCTTCACCCTTACCCCATTAAATAAGCCAATAATAAATCTTGTGTTTAAATTTAAAGTACTAATTAAAACTAATAAATCATTGGTTGTTTGATTTCTAAATTAATTTTTAATTCACCCGTATTGATGGGTGTGGAGGTTAAGGCATCAACTTCATCTAATATGGTTTGTCTGTGACAAGGAGGTCGGGGTTGTAGTACTGTCTGCGTGTAATGAGAATAGGTTTTTTTCTTTCTAATGGTTTCCTACTCCGGTTTCACGTAAATGGGAGTGCATTTCCTCTAAAGTAGACTCTCTTAATCCCTACTAATTAGTTCAATCGTACTGATAGCCCGAATGGGTAGTCAGATACTGATGATATTAACTTATGTGATTAATACAAATTAGGCTAGTTATATTTATTTATCTGATATTTAAAGAATGTTGTGCTAAGGCAGCCGTCTCGTTGAGAGATAAAGTATCAATCGATGTCAGGCCACACGGCTTAAAATACGATGGCCTGTGCCGTTTTATGGAACTGCTTCTCTACTCTGTCTTAGCTTATATTCCCTTTCCACCTTCACCTACAACCACCATTTATCATTTCAATATTAAATATGGGAATGAAAACTATTAAACTTCTTACCTCAAGGTAAAAAGGAAAGCTTGCTTCTAGTTCTTAAATATCTTATGATTTTCTGTTAGACTATCAAAAAATACTCTATTAGTTAGAGAAAGGCTAAATCTAAAGTCCTTATAGATCAAGACTAGTCTCATAGCTTCGTAAATATGATTAAAAAGTCGTTGAAAATGAGCTAATATGACATATTTACACATTTTTTATACATTAATAAAACTCAAACTATAGGGTTTTTATGGAAAAAGAGCCTTGTTGGAAACTTTTGACTATATTTTGGCGTGAACAATGTTTGGAAATAACGCATCGTAGGATTAAATATTTTGTTTGAGCTGAACGTCTGGATGACAATTTCTCACTTACCAAAATGGCCCCGTTAGCTATGGAGTCTACCATTATTTATAATTATAAAATTATACATCAATGATATGTATAGCTAGCTTAATCTGAGAAGAAGAGAAGTTGTTGAAAGCTAAGAACAAATGCACCCGCTATAGCATATACAAAAAAATGTTTTATATATATTATGAATCACAGTTTTAAAAACAAGCCTGCAAGTGCACTGGTAGGGACTCGAACCCAAAGTTCCTTGCTAACGACGATCTTTTTTTTAGTGCAAGCTTATCGTCTTAAATGTTGAGGTCAACAACGCAGGTGGCTATCTTTATTCGAAAAAGTTACTTTTATTTTTCAAATATGCTCTCAAAATTTTTCCAACATAATTTCATTTTAAATTAAAACAGCTAACAGCACCGCAAGAAATACTGCAATCTAGATACACAATGTGTTATCTGTTTTCGTGTCGACCTCACGCACGTTTTACTTAAATCATCTCTTAAGTGGCCTAGCCATGATTATAATATTGTGCTTGACTGAAAATAAAGTGTGGAGCTCGGGTTTTGGTATTATATCACGCGATCGTAGTTGCAAAGCACCACCATGTCAAGTGCATGAAGGAAAATAACACTACGTGATAAATTAAGTTGTCAAAATAATAAAGCTTTGCAGGTTTGAAGGAGGAAATGTCGTTCATTTTGTTTTTCTATTAACATGTATGTATGTGCATATTTATATTTATAATAGGGCTAGATTATGAGCAAAATATATTATAGTTAGCAACCATTAGCTAAATGACTGTGGCAGGGTTGTCCACAGTGACTCAACCAAGGACGATATGTGCTACAATTAGCTAAATGACTGGAAGGGTTGTACACAGTGACTCAACCAAGGAGGATATGTGCTACAATTAGCTAAATGACTGGAAGGGTTGTACACAGTGACTCAACCAAGGAGGATATGTGCTACAATTAGCTAAATGACTGGAAGGGTTGTCCACAGTGACTCAACCAATGAGGATATGTGCTACAATTAGCTAAATGACTGGAAGGTTGTACACCGAGGTTCTACGGTGGCTTACTTAAATAGCCTATGCCCATTATGATAACCAGTAGCCTATTGAGAATATTCTCTTGCGTCTTATTCCATTAATATGGATGATCTAACTTGTTGACAGCAAGTACCAACACCATCTTCTTATCCTACTACTTTATATTGTACTAGCAGCACCGCATGGCGTTGCTCGTGACCCACTGTGGTATAAGAATTATATAAATTCTCTTTATTCCCTATACCGTGGGAATTTCAAAAAAAATCCGGCCTTATTCCTTGTCTACATCATAAAGGGAACCTCTGTGTAAAATTTCAGCTTTCTAGGTCCAAGGGTTTGGGCTGGGCGTTGATGAGTCAGTCAGTATATATATATATAAAAAGTCTGACTCACTGACTGACTCATCACGCCCAGCCCAAACCTTGGACCTAGAAAGCTGAATTTACACAGAGTCCTTTATGATGTAACAAGATAAGGCGATTTTTTTGAATTTCCACAGATAAGGAATAAAGAAATTATATAATTACTATACGCAGGTAACGCCAGTGGTAAGCGAGGGGCCTATAAATTCTTATACCACATTCCCTTCAAACTCAAGCTTTATTATTTTACAATTAATTACACACATATATATATATATAATATATAATATATATAAATAATCACGATAGCCATTATTAGAATAGTTGAATGGTGAGCCTACATTATAACTGCTATGAACTTCTGAGTTCGCTAAGGTCAGATAGGATGAGACAGTTTGGTTATAATGGTGTGTTGCAGACTTATATTTATATTATTTCTTTCTTGATATTATGAAAACTATACATTCATAAAATATGTAGTAAAATATTATCGAGGTATTAAAAACCTGCACTTTATGAACAGACCGACTATATCAAATGTATATTAAACAATCACATCACACAGCCCCCTGACCACTAATTCATGGCAATGAAAGGGTTAGCCCACATTTCACTAATTATACATTTTTAGTCCATGCTGGTAATCGAATCCGGTCAAACACCTTATCGACTGAACTAAGATGTCACCAAAAAATACAGTGGAAACGTAATCTATCTTTACACTATTTGTGTCCAAAGTGGTGGTCGCACAGTCCAAGACGTCATTCTCGTAATATACTGGCGAATATGGAGAGGTTAATTACTCCATGTTTTAATCAATCTGATGGGGAGGGGAAGAGTAATATATAATTTAGAGGAAATGTGGATTTGCGCTGAGGGAGATTAATAAATCAATAAGGATGCTAAATGGTAGAGTATTAAGAGGTGTTGTAGATGTTTAGAAATACCGGATCATTTAAGTGATCGTTTGATACTTTAAAATATTGTTTTCAAGAAAATATAGGAAATAATTAGAAGCAGGTTTACAACCATTTAAAGATGTTGAGTTTATTTTTTTTTAATTCATTGTCACTTTACGTGAAAATGTATTTAAATCAAAAGGTTATAAACCTAGATCTTACCTTCCTCTACCCCAGGGGTCAGCCACCTTTCGAGCATAAAGAGCTATTTTCCAAAATATGTTTTACTCTGGGAGCACCAAGAAAAATGTCGATTTGCAACATCCCTATCCTACTTCTGACTAAACGGTGTAAGGTCACTAGTTTTATCTGGGTGCCCGATATCCAACCCTACTACAGCACTACCAGGGCACCGTAGGGACTTACATGGTTAGGATGTACCCCGAGTGGTAGGGCTTGGAATGGATGGTTCGTGGGGAATGAGACTGGCGAGTTAGTCCAATAAGATATATTTATTAATCTAGTCAGATGCTAAACTACTACGTGAGTAACCGGATAGACCTCCCGTGACGAGGGAGTAGACACGATATCGGCCTCGCAACCTTTCGTAGACCCACGATCGACCCTCCGGCGGGTGAACCACCAGATCACATTTTATATCGTCATTTCATCAGAGTGCTAGATACCGCCACACATGCACTCAGCATGGCTTCTAACACTCAACAACCGTGTGTTATTCTGACACACAAACGTGCTGATCTTGATGTCCACCAGCCAGGAAGGTCCATCGGTCGCACCGTGCTCGTTCGTCAACGGGATGCAAGCTATATGAGCTATATGCTACTCTCAACAGGATGGCAACCCAATACTCTTGACTTCCAAGGAAATGTACAAGCGTGGGTTAACCTCCTGCCAGAATAAGCCTTAAAATAATTATTTTCTTATAGGTTTTTATAGTTAAATGTTCACCTTTTATTTATATATTTATTAATGAAAAGTTGAGAATATAAATATTTTAGATGTAAAAAAAACATAAACTATAATATTACCACTCTCCAGATTTAAATATTTGAAACTCAAATTTTGAGGCATGTTGAAAAGTGGGCTTAATTTTAAAAACTTATTTAAGAAAATATTAATGAATAATAAATTGAGAACTAAGTATGAATCGATAACAAAGAAGTTTAATTTCAAATAATACTCATCAGCCATCCTTTTATTAAACAAAAAATGTACAAGATTAAAAAATATAAGGCGGGCGTCTACAATCTGTCAAAAGGGTACCGTGGGGCCCATGGGAACCGTGTTGCCGACCCCTGTTCTATCATATAAAAGTCAAGTTTATATAGTGTCACAACAGAGATTGCTAAGATAATGTGTGATTGTTTAATAGGATATTATTTGTTTTCATCTATAACACATTTATTAAATCCTTTAAACTTTTTAACTGCTTAGAACTTTCGTCTACATTTTGGCGGAAAAATTTATAAAAAATGTCAAATCATTTTATAAATAGTTGGTGATTTATAAACGCCTGAAAAGCTTCTCAATGCTCTCCCATGTATCATTCTACCTCTCAGTACTCTTTGCTCGTGTCTGGAATTCGACTTTTCCGCCATAGACAAACCATAACTCATGAGTCGGACATATACAGTGGAGCTTTTTTAATTCGTAAACCAAGGGACATCTAAAATAAATAATCGAAATATCCTAAATTCAAATTAACCATGTTCATGAGTAGGCTATCTAGACAGCTGGTTCTCAGTAGATCAATAACCTCAAAATATGCTATATTTAACCACACACATCTTATATATGCTATATAAAACATACATAAGCAATAAAACAAGATAAATTCAAACAACAAATACAAAAACTTGGAAAAATTATCATAATAAAATTGCAGACTTAAATCAGAATTGTGGAAAGCTTAGCCTATATTAGGCAACCCGCTCGCCGTGGGTGCAGAGCTCCCCGCGCACTCATTTACTATGACGTGTCAACAGGATAACTACAACTTTATTTGACATTTCGGCATAACAAACTCGAAAAAAATTTAAAAATGTATAGGATTGATTTAAATAGAAATTCCTTGGGGAATCATGGTAGGTTCGAATTATACACATTTTTCGAACTAACCAATGTAGAATTAGCCAAATATTAGTAGTAGTAGTTCCACGTTCACTGAAGCGAGTAGGTATAGGTTCGAATCTTTGAAGGGTATACAAGGGATATTTTCCTACATATTGTGATTTATCAATGTGATTCTCCCATACTCACCCACCACTAATGTGGTTGTACTTCATCCAAGCTCACGTCCTCATCCTCGCCCTATTAAAATAATCCTTTTATAGCCATGATGTTAGACATAACAATAATTAAATTTCTTTAAAACTTGCTTAGATATGTGTATTTCTTGAACGGCAATCTACACACTCGGTCCCGGCACAGATTTATCTGATTGCCAAACTCTTCCTTCGCCTCTGACAAGACGTGTATTGATCACAACTTGTGAATGTGAGGAATGCCAGACCTCCACCGTGGTTCGGATCCCACGTTAAACTGTAGGTCCTAAATTTCATCTCACTATCACCCTACCATTACACATTAGCGCAAGTGCGTATAACCCGAACTGGTAGTAATACACGGTGCTAATAATATTAATAATAATAATAATAATAATAATAATAATAATAAGCTACACACTTAAGTAAGGCAGGCCAAAGGGATGAATACTACTTTATCTTCCAATATGTTCAGACCCGGGCTTATTGTTTTAAGTGCTACCAATATTTATTCCACACTTGTTCTAGCAACAATTTTATCTTTCAAGGACTAAGAAAATATTCAAATATACATTAAAAAAGGCATTACCTTTTATTGATGGTGCTACTATATATTTTACAGAGTTAAAATCGAAAGGAATGTTATAATAATTTTCTAAAGGACTTTACATAATAACATTTTGTTATCTTCTATACTATAAAATACCAAAGGTCCAAGAACTTTTTTGTTACAACACATTTGCGGTACACCTATGTTTGTGAAAAATATACACAAAAAAAGGGTTTTAGTGCACAATATTTCTCATTCATTATGACTTTAAAAACATTTTAACTCGAGCAATGTCGGCGTATTCTTACAACTGTAAACATCTAAGAGGGCCCCTGGCGGTAGTTATTTGTAAGATAGTATTATTTTTATTAAGGTTTTGTTATTGTTGAGGTAATCGTTTACGGTCATCAAATGCGTGATACGCTGCCCACACAAAACACTTATATCTCAGCCCAAAAGAAAAGCTAAGATCGTCCACTTTTCAGCATTCAGCCAACGCATTAGAGTGAATATTAAGTAGTGGCGTATCCTGGGTTCAAGACCTGAGATATCTCCCCTCCTAGCCCTCAAAACCTTTGCAAGTACCTTTTCTTATCTCAATATAAAAATAGAAACGTTTGGAATTGTTATGTAATAAAAATAAAAATAAAATTACAGTTCATAAGCCTACTAATATAACATAAGATATATATGAGAATTTTAAAATCATAACCTTTGAATATATTATATGTTTTACAATACACGCAAAATTATATATTTTCCAACAAATAATTAGTGATAATAATAATAATATCGATTAAATTCTCCAACACATGCTAGCTACACACATCACGCAACTAAAACAACTCAGGCAGAACTTTTTTTTTTTCGAGAGGTATAAACCACACGCTAGCAATTTTAGTTTTTTACGTTGCGTCTTAATAACTGTCTGGGATATGTGCGTTTGGTCAGTCTAACGAGGTATCTATGAGAAAAGTATAGTAAATGTACCAGCATTGGTATACAAACCAGCTTATACGAGCCTGACACCTCAGTCAATGTGCCCCCCCTCCCCCCCCCACATCTTTGATGTGGATAAACTATCAAATGATACTGTCTCGAGAGTAGTCCCTATATCTCTTCACCTAACGAAGATGTCAACGCATGACAATAAAAGTCCCCTCTCCCCCTTTGTTATGAAAACGTGCTATGGTGTATTCACCCATTCGTTATAATAATAATAATAATAATAATATTTAGCACCACGTCTTAATACCCGTTCGGGCTATACGCTTTAAGTACTAATTACGTTAATGGATTTAGGAATTGGGAAGGTTGAATTAGAGGAAGTGAACCCGCATTTGCGTGGAGGGAGAGTGGAAAACCACTTTAGGAAAAACCACCCACAGTTCACCCGACCGAGATTCGAAACTCGATCTCCCCATCCTCAACAGTCTTGCTCAACACGACAAGCGCGTTAGCCACGTTCGTTAAAAAAAACAAGTGCAGAGCATAACAGAAACAAATTCTCAACCAATCGTAAGATTTCAACCTCAACGGCATTGTCCGCTCTGCACGACTTCAAATAACTTGATCTTCCCCCTTTTCTGAACGATGAAATCGGCTTCAGCCCAATCAAATTTCAAAACCAATAACAACGCGGCCAAATTAACCGACTCATTCAGTGCGCATGCGGCTAGAAAGTGAGATACTAGCAGACAACCGCAGCTAGTGTTGTGAAAATATTTAAAATCACTAGTTAAAATGGAAAGTGCTTGTGTCATTCTTGTTTTTTGTATAAACACCACGTCTTACTACCTGTTCAGGCTATACGCATCTAATCACAATTGGATTGGGATGCGGGAAGAAGCATTTTAGAGATAATCTACCCACATTTGCATGGAAGAAGAGTTACAAACAATTTTGGAAAAACCACCCTCAGCAGACCCGACCGGGATTCGAACCTTAATCTCCCAGTTATCGGCAATCTAACCTACTGCGATAGTGACGCCTCAGACCATTCAGCCACTGAAGCGGGTTCTTTCTTGTTTTGATTTGTTTCAAGACACAGTACAATAATCTGATAAATCCATCGTTATATAACTGCTAACCCGTTTCGGTGTCTGCATGGTTTAACGCGCTACTCTCGCAGTAGACTAGACTGCTGGTGACGGGGAGATCTAGGTTCGAATCTAGGTCGGGTGTACTGAAGGTAGTTTTCCAAAATAGTTTTCCTCTCTCTCTCTCTCTCTCTCTCTCTCCCCCCTCAAATGCGGGTACACTTAATCTAAATGGAACTTTCTTAATCCTTAAAACAAATTAGTACATAAGCGTATACTGGATTGTAGGTAACGGGGATGTCAAGGTTCGAATCTTAGTCGGGTGAAATGGGATTTGTTTTTCCACAGGTGATTTTTTGACTATTGTTTTACCGGATGCAATCGAATTGCGGAGTAAAGTATAGCCCTACCTGTCAGCCGGTGCACATGAATTTCAGAACAAGCTGTATTTCCATTCAACTCCTAGCCTAACCCCTAATCTAACCTAACCTAACCTCCATTTTCCATTTTGAACAAAGTGCTTATGAATTTAATTTTTACCCTGCAGTTCATGTGCACTTGTTTTACTATCCCCCTCTGCAAGATAATGTAGACGCCCTTTCTTTAAATAGTGATGACCGGCTTCGATGGTCGAATGGTCTAAGGTGTAACCCTCACAATAGGCTAGACTGCCGATGAAGGGGAGATTGATGTTCATACCCAGTTGAATGTACTGAGGGTGTTTTCAATAACTGATTTTCCACTCGCTATCTTTCTACAAGCAAATGTGGCTACATCTAATCTAAATTCAAACTACCCATTACATTATCGTAGCTATATCATATACTTATAACCTGAAAGCGTAATATGACTCGATTCTAATAAAAACAATTTGAACAATAATAATAATAATAATGAGTGGATGCACCCTTTGGTCCACCCATTGTTTGAGGGGAATAGTATTTCGGAATTGAAACATTACAGGGATCTTGACAAGGGCGATACGAATCTGACAGTCAATACAAGACATTTTAATAACAATGGGACGTTTGTAGACTCGCGCTTGTAGTATCTGTACAGTATCAGTTGGAACGGTCGAATGACTTTGTCAAGGCTGTTCTCTTTCAATGATGCTCTCGAGTCTATGTTGAATACGGTGAGAGTAGTTACTAGCTTAGGGAAGTATATATTGTGGATATTTGGAATCAACAAATCCCCTAATCGAAAGGAACTGCTTGTTGATCACAGAGTGGTTGCCTCCCGAGACTATACTATAAATACGGTCCTTAGAACTGCTTGTTATTTGCATACTGGGAGATTGGTTGACCCCTGAGACTATACTATAAATACGGTCCTTAGAACTGCTTGTTATTTGTTTACTGGGAGATTGGTTGACCCCCGAGACTAGACTATAAATATAGCCCTTAGAACTGCTTGTTATTTGTTTACTGGGAGATTGGTTGACCCCCGAGACTAGACTATAAATATAGCCCTTAGAACTGCTTGTTATTTGTTTACTGGGAGATTGGTTGACTCCCGAGACTATACTATAAATACGGTCCTTAGAACTGCTTGTTATTTGCATACTGGGAGATTGGTTGACCCCTGAGACTGTACTATAAATACGGTCCTTAGAACTGCTTGTTATTTGTTTACTGGGAGATTGGTTGACCCCGAGACTAGACTATAAATATAGCCCTTAGAACTGCTTGTTATTTGTTCACTGGGAGATTGGTTGACCCCCGAGACTAGACTATAAATATAGCCCTTAGAACTGCTTGTTATTTGTTTACTGGGAGATTGGTTGACCCCGAGACTAGACTATAAATATAGCCCTTAGAACTGCTTGTTATTTGTTTACTGGGAGATTGGTTGACCCCTGAGACTATACTATAAATACGGTCCTTAGAACTGCTTGTTATTTGTTTACTGGGAGATTGGTTGACCCCCGAGACTAGACTATAAATATAGCCCTTAGAACTGCTTGTTATTTGTTTACTGGGAGATTGGTTGACCCCTGAGACTATACTATAAATACGGTCCTTAGAACTGCTTGTTATTTGTTTACTGGGAGATTGGTTGACCCCCGAGACTAGACTATAAATATAGCCCTTAGAACTGCTTGTTATTTGCATACTGGGAGATTGGTTGACCCCTGAGACTATACTATAAATACGGTCCTTAGAACTGCTTGTTATTTGTTTACTGGGAGATTGGTTGACCCCCGAGACTAGACTATAAATATAGCCCTTAGAACTGCTTGTTATTTGTTTACTGGGAGATTGGTTGACCCCCGAGACTAGACTATAAATATAGCCCTTAGAACTGCTTGTTATTTGTTTACTGGGAGATTGGTTGACCCCCGAGACTAGACTATAAATATAGCCCTTAGAACTGCTTGTTATTTGTTTACTGGGAGATTGGTTGACCCCTGAGACTAGACTATAAATATAGCCCTTAGAACTGCTTGTTATTTGTTTACTGGGAGATTGGTTGACCCCCGAGACTAGACTATAAATATAGCCCTTAGAACTGCTTGTTATTTGTTTACTGGGAGATTGGTTGACCCCTGAGACTAGACTATAAATACCGCCCTTAGAACTGCTTTTTTTTTCAGCACCGCGTTTTACTACCCGTTTGGGTTATACTCTTATGTACTAATTACGCTAATGGTTTTAGGTGTTAGGAATGTTATATTTATAGGAAGTGTACCATCATTTGCGTAGAGGGAGAGGGGTAATACATTTTGGATAAACCCCCCTCAGGACACCCGACAGAGGTTTGAACTTTGATCTCCCTGTCATTGGTAATCTAGTCTTCTGCGAGAGTAGTGCCATAGATTATGCAGCCTGGTATTATTATTAATACTATTATTAGTATAAGTATATTTATACATAATATATAAGTTATTGTAATAAAAGCAATGGGCTGAATGAATGACAGCCAAATAAACAGTGTATTGTTACCATAAAGACGGTCAAGTTCATGTGTTTTCTTCCAGCCTCAGCATAGAACATATAGATTATATAGCTCCCAAAGGAACTTTGAGAGAGAGTGCTTATCGTCTTAGTATAAATGGAACCGGATGACTGTGTCGTCTAGAATGATGTATTCTTCCAAACTATTTCAGCATGAGACCCCTCCTGGTGGGATATATCTGATTACGGTGTTGTATTGACAGAAAGCTCGAGAAAGTAGGGGAGAGGGGGTAGAGACATTAGTTAGTTATTGTTGTCTACTGCACTCAAATGCCATGCAATGATGCTATACTATCTGCACACCCATAAAAAAAGGCTTTTAACTAAACTATTTATGAAATGAAGAAAAAACTAGTACTAGGCCATTATAAATTAAATTTAACATTATAGTTTTTAAAACAATAAACATAGCCAATATTCTCAATTATTACTTATTTAATATATTTTTATTTATTAGGAAGGTTCATTTTCATAAAAATGAAAAATTTTAAATGTGTATTCTAACTTTTGCACAATCTTTTGTATGTGATTTTACAGGATGTACCTTAACATGTGGGACCCACTTTAGTGGTGGACAGAAAACACAAAAACAATTTAAAAAAAGTTTATATGAATTCGTGTCTGTCTCATTTGACCTTGTTTCTTAACCTACATCCAAATGATTCCACTAAACTGTTTGTAACCATACTCGATATCTATCGACCTGTTTACTAGTTATGTTCTGTGTGTTATTCCTGGTAATTCCAAACACCTAGTATTTTTGAAAGCGTGTCTCATTCAACAACATGACGACTACAGGCTTGTATTCAGGCCAAATTTGGCCATTTTGGGCACTTCCTATAATGTTAAACAGCTCCACAATACTGGAGTACAAACATGACTTTAACTTGGAAACAAGGTCAAATAGGACGCATGTTTATATGACATTTTTTCATCTTATTTTGTCTCCTGTTCGCCGCTGAAGTGGGTTCCACATGTTACGGTGCATTCTATCTACACATACACGCACACGCACACACACACACACACACACACACACACAACAACCAGTGCCCAAATTTACAATTACGAATTTTCTGACCGGTATAATAACGATTATTCTGCTCGAACACGTCACCCTCAGGTTGGACTGAGTTGTGGTTCAAATCTTGGTTGGGTGAACTGGGGTTGGTTTACCATTCTTCCTCCACTTAGATTTGGATACATTTTCTGTAAAACTCTTCCTTCCTCATCCCTATTTTACCAGCATAATTAATTTATAGGTATAATCCAAAAGAGTAAAAGATTAAGCAATAATGTTCTTCATTTTTTCAAGGTATTTCCCGGCACCGATTTATCTAATTTCCAAACCCTTCCTTCACCTCTGACAATACATCTTGTGAATGTGGGGAATACCAGGCCTCCACCGTGGTTCGGATTCCACGTTAAACTGTAGGTCCTCCATTTCATCTCGCAATCACCCTACCATTACACATTAGCGTAAGTGCGTATAACCCGAACGGGTAGTAAGACGCGGTGCTAATAATAATAATAATAATTCAAGGTATTTAACATGCACTTTCTGAATTGACTGATTATTTCAGAACACGACTTATAAACTAACTTAAATCTAGAATTAACACAACACCCAGCACCCATCCGTTAATTTGTCACTGTGAAGGGGGAATACCATAACATTTAGCCAATTATACATTTTTCAGCCTTGCCGGGAATAGAACTTGGAATATTCAGCTCAGTAGACAGACATGCTACCAACTGAGCTAAGTTGTCAGACGTAATAAAATTACACAAGCTATTATTCTAATTAATGATTTGTATAACATTTATTTAACAATTAGTTTGCTGTATATACATGATTATTTAAATTAATCATTTGACTAACACAAAACCAGGCTCCAGGCAACTAGTTTAATATTTAAAGAATACACGTTCGGACCTGCCGGGAATCGCAAGGTGGACGCTCAGATCAGTTGGCAGATGACCGAACCAACTGTCGGACTTGATGAGTACGTGCCCTCTGAGCTGAATGTCTGTGCAAGATGTGTTTTTGCCGCCATGCCACCAAGGAGGTTGGTCTGGTAGGCCATGTCATGCGGTCAGCCACACAATGACGGACGCGCATGCTTTCAAAAGAATCACAAGGGAAGATTTGTTGTGCGATGCTCCTAAGTGAACATATTCTTTAAGACGTGTTTTTTTTTCCCCAGGGTGATTTTAAGTGAAATAAGGGCAAGTGGGTTTTTTTTTTTCGTGTGAGAGGTAAATGATTTGTTGTGACAGGTTTTATTTAGTTTGTTTTTTTTTCGTCTAACACACTGTTGTGCAGGTAAAATGATTGTTCATGTAGCGCTATGTAAGAACAATCTATGTCTTGGGCGCGTGTGTAAGCTTATACCACATATGGAGAGAGGATTATTTAATCCAAACTAAAGTAGGATTCTGGTATAAAATAGCTTTTCAAAAGAACAAACCTATTTTTGTGGTCAACGTTGGTAATATTTCACTTCATTATTGGTGTTATTTTATAGGTAATTATATTTATTATCTATGAAAACCTATTACCATTTCATATCATGTGAATTGATATATGGTTTACATAGGCGTCACTTGCTCTTAACTGTTAAGAGGGAGGGAACAAACCCATATTTAATTATTAAAAAAATAAAGATTAATTTATAGCAACTGAATACGAATGTTATGGCTGAATTTATTCCATAAATATAATTTAAAAAATTACCTTAATCATTTATACATTTCTCAAAACGTGGATTTTAAATTTTTTAAATAAACAATTCACTGTTTCTTTTACGGTTCTAAGAATGCCCTCTTTAGTTATATCGTTAATAGGGGATAAATGTATACTACCCTAGCTCCCCCTCCCCGACAACAACACCGAGTTAGGTCTATTCTTCCCCGATTACGAGGTCTAGTTCGCTCTCTCGCCTCAATAATGACTTCTAGTTCTTCTCTACCCGATGACGATGCCTAGTTATCCCCTCACTGATAACTACGCCTCGTTACCCCCTCATTAATAACGACGCCTAGTTCCCCTCTCCCCATTGATGACTTTTAGTTCTTTATTTGATAATGATGCCTAGTTACCCCCTCACTTATAATGACGCCTAGTTCCCACCCTCCCTGATACCGATGCCTAGTTCTCTCTCCCTAATGACGACGCCTAGTTCCCACCCTCCTGATAGCGATGCCTAGTTCTCTCTCCTCAATGACGGCGCCTAGTTCCCACCCTCTCTGATAGCGATGCCTAGTTCTCTCTCCCCAATGATGGAGCCTAGTTCCCACCCTCTCTGATAGCAATGCCTAGTTCTCTCCCCCCAATGACGGCGCCTAGTTCCCACCCTCTCTGATAGCAATGCCTAATTCTCTCTCCCCAATGACGGCGCCTAGTTCCCACCCCTCCTGATAGCGATGCCTAGTTCTCTCTCCCCAATAACGGCGCCTAGTTCCCACCCTCTCTGATAGCGATGCCTAGTTCTCTCTCCTCAATGACGGCGCCAAGTTCCCACCCTCTCTGATAGCAATGCCTAGTTCTCCCCCTCCCCGATACTGACGCCCATGCGTATAGAGAGAGATATGAACATTGTTTTAGATGTTTGTATAAATATATAAAATGCTCCTTGCCATCCATGTTGGTCTGCACGGGCCACGGGTGGGCCTGATATTCACCCGAGAGGCAAGAGTTGATTGACTACAGACTGATCTGAGGAGTTGGCATAGTGGCATCCACTCTTTTTTCCTTCTCTATCGCGTCTCACTATCCGTACAAGCTAAACTTATTTTAATTACGTTAATGTGGTGGGTATGAGGAATATACATTTATGAAAAGGTGCCCGTATTCGCTTATAGAAGGAATGGGGAAATTATTTAAGACAACTCACCAAACCTCTCCATAACCGGCGAAACAGACTAGACGACCCTGTCATTTAATTCGTGTGCCTACCGATGAGGATGATCATCACTATTGATTCTGACGTTAAACACCAGGAGTTCGAATCTCGTTTGGGTGAGTGTATTGAGGCATTTTTATTGCCACTTTCTTAAGATTCACCCTCTCGATCCTATAGTAGGTTTACCAAACTCTAATGGCTTTAACATTATATGACACCTTAGCTCAGTCGGTAGCGTCTGCCTACTGAGTTGAAAGTACCAAGCTCGATTCCCAGTATGGTGGAAATATGTACATATTAGCCCCCTTCCCCGTAAAAAAATATTGTAAAGAATCCTGTAAAACAAAGCTTCAAGTCATCCATCATGTCAATATAAAACCAAAACTATTTTATTACTTTTTTTTAATACAGTCCTACCATCACTGTACAGCCCCCTCCCTCTTTTTATCCTACCTCCTATTTTCATCTCATTCCTCTTTCCTCACCCCTCCCCCCACCCCGTCCCCTTCAACAACTTTGTTTTTTCTCCAACGACTATATAATATACTATCAACATTTTTATGAGGAATAAATTAAATTTTCAAAATAAAATATAGCCTATGTTACTCGCTGATAATGTAGCTTTATATTGGTAAAAGAATTTTTAAAATCGGTCCAGTAGTTTTTGAGTTTACCCATTACAAACAAAAAAAAAAAAAAACAAAAAAAATCTTTCTTCTTTATAATATTAGTATAGTTTGGTGAAATGTGGAATTATCCTTTCGCATTGATAAATTAACAGCTGGGGATTCGATATTGTGCCTGTCCTAGTCTTAAATTAGATTATAAGGCATATGTAGCTAAGACAGGCCTAGCAATCCGGCAATTGAAAAATATATGACTTATTAAAAAAAACTGTCTCAGACCATAGGCTGGAAACAGTAATGGATGTATTGGCTTCTGCACTTCTACCGATTTAACACAAATACACATTAATTATTATGAACCTGTATACAATTATTTTTCATAGTAAATTGTATTATTTTCTTCTTCCAGACAAATTTTGGGGACAGTTCATCTTAATGGTTCTCTGCAACGTATCCCTCTTATATTAATAATATAATAAAATTTTGGTTAAAGCATCACAAAGTAAAAAGTTGGTCCTGAGTGACTGGTTTATTTATTTATTTTATTTTTACCTACGTCTTACTGCCCTTCGGGCCAACTCGCGCCAATTCCTGTACATTTAGAGCTGACACAAACATTTTAAAAATACAATTCTCCTTATAGTATAGTTATATTAGTCTTTTAATTTCTGCTATAAGGGAGTCTACTTACATTTTTATTTGTTTTAGTGTTGCGTCTTACTACCGTTTGAGCTATACGCCTAAGTACCAATTACGCTAATGTGTTAGGGAGGAGGACGGTTTAAATTAAAGGAATTTTAACACCATTTGCGTGGAGTCAAAGTAGAAAACTGCATAGGAAAAAACACGCCCAGTACACCCGTACCGGGATTTGAACCCAGCTCCCGTTGTCATTGATAGCTCCCACCATTGAAAGCGTGACACCCTAGGCTTAAATAATTCAACCAATGAAGTGTTTTATGTTCTTAAACTATATTCTGGAATTTAAATAACTGAATTTCAGTAAATTCAGTAAATAATAACCTCGTGATACAAAGTTTTCAACGATACCAGTGGGCACATGAACAAAGGCGTCAGTCTCATACTGACAGGTTCGCCAGTGATAGGAAGGTCAGGCTGTGACATAGTGATTTGGTTTTTGTCCTCAATTAGTTTCTTCATCTCTTTTCATGAAAATGTGGTTAAATTTCCAATAAATTATACCCCGCTCATCCCTAACCTATGTGGATAGCCTGGATGGAGGTAAGATGCAATAAAATTATATCAGTTTTAAAAGAGTCACCGTTAGCCGGCCACTTTTTGTTACAGCCGTTGTCCATTGAGGAAACATATTCCAAATCTGCAACACACCTGGCCAGCATCCCTAAGACACGGGTTCAATCTAACAGAGCTCCAATAATATATTTACAAAGGTAACTAAATATGGTTCAAGGTTTTGCCGGTGCGGCGCTACAAACGAACCTCTCAAAAAGAGTAGATCATGTTGTTTTCTCTTGTACTATCTTTCACAACCAATTTTGTTTGGGATCCCAAGAGAAAACATTTCACTAAACATCAGAAAGAAAATGAAAGAGATATAAAAAAAACCTCCCCTTTTACCTGTCTGAAACTCTCCTTTTATTCCTTCCACCTACTAACTTCTCACAATGTCGCTAGAAGGTAAAAACGTCACTTCAGTTGTCCGTCACACCGGAAAAGGTCACAGTTAATCAATTTGGTTTGCTTGTGTTGTTCCATTCTTACACTTTTCTCTTTCGCACTATGGTTTCACTTTTTGAGTCCTTCATTTCCACAGTCAAATTACAATTTATTTTGGCAACAACATAGGCTATATTTTAGCAAAACAATATTTAAAGATAAAAAAAGAGCTGGTATAACAATTTTCTAAGACCTAAGATAACTACTGTTGAATATTTAAGGCGTCAAACTTGTCTAGTTTGGTTTACCGGTAACGGGAAGGTCAGGGTTCAAATTCCGATCGGGTGTACTAAGATTTGTTAAGGGTGACCTGGTGGTCTAGGGGTAAGGTGTCGGACTTCTGTGCTGGGGCCCGGGGTTCAATCCTCGGTCATGGCACAGATTTATCTGATTACCAAACCCTTCCTTCACCTCTGACAAGACGTGTATTAATCACAACTTGTGAATGTGTGGAATGCCAGGCCTCCACCGTGGTTCGGATTCCACGTTAAACTGTAGGTCCTCCATTTCATCTCACAGTCACCCTACCATTACACATTAGCGTAAGTGCGTATTACATGAACGGGTAGTAAGATGCGGTGCTAATAATAATATAATAATAATAATTAATAATAATATTTGTTTTTTTCCTAAATGCTTTCCAACTCTTCCCTCTATCAAGCATGGACACACTTTCTTTAAATTCTAAAGTCTTAATACCTAATCAAATAATGTAAAGATATTCAAAATGTCCGAACAGGTAAAATTACGTGAAACACCTTTGGGGGAGGAGAGGGGGCGGGGAGACACGTTATTTTAACTTACACGAGCATTTCTAAAGCATAGAGTGCTCCCACCTATTTCTATATAGGTCTATTAATCATAATTCTATCTTAAATAGGCATCTACGTTTATTAATTTATTAACTTTTAAGCTTAAGGCTATTTGCTTTTACTTTATTTATATCGAAAGGCTCAGACAAGAAAAGGAAATTTACAAAAAATTATAAATACAATTTTTATTATTTTTAATAATTATTGGTAGGTACAAGCCCAAAACTAAAGGTATAAGCTAAATGCTTTGACAAAAAAACTACTTTAAGAAACTCGAGATATTTTACTTTTTCTCATTTCTAAAATTTGACCTTTTCTTGATTATGTTCAAATATATATTTTTTCTAAGTTACATTAAAAATTGTTTTGCAATAAATTATTCTTTTAGTGGTAGAAATAATTAAATATTTGATAGCTTGTCATATTTTTTTTGTAGTGAATTCTTAATGTTAAGTTGAGGTATTTTCCTAATTTTGAAATTCACGTCAAAGTATGTGTGTTAAAACTTCTGGTCTGGAAGAGATTTCTGACACTATAACCACTAGAATTACCTCAAACCTAACAAACAATGCAAGTTCCGCCAGGAATCTAACCACAAGTGAACAATGCATATTGCAAACTACTTTGAAGTCACGAATCTAATATTTCGTCGACGTGGGTGGTTAAAAAAAAACACGAGTTAGAAAATAAATCTACTGGTCTGTGAAGACAAAAAAAAAATGTCATCGTGTGCGCGTGAACTGGGTCGTATAAGCATAGGCCCACATTTATTATGCATTGTACTGTGCATGTTTCGACGTCACCTTCACGAAGGAAAAGTAAATATTGGTCCCTAAAAGGTGATCGAAACCAAGTGAATTATTAATGATGTAGGGGGAGTTAAAGTGACCTTCCTTCTCCCACTCACCCACACTCTCTGTGAAAAGCTTTGAAACGCCGCCCCCTTTTAAATAAAACTATTGATGCCACAAAGTTCTGGAAGTACATAACCTCAAAGTATGTTTTGACCGTTCTTTCACCCTTCTTTCTCCCTTCTTTCCCCCCCCCCCCCCCTATCTTTTACCGACAGCCAAACCACCAGTTTTGAGGAAATTGCCCCTCAGAAATTCTACAGACCGAAAGGTAAACTTATGTCACAGCAATCGTCCTATGTGTGTGGCCTCCCCCTTCCCCCTACAGGTAGAAAGGATTTTACCGATTTCTAAAAACTTCAAGAAATATTCCCGGCTTGTCGAAAAGCGGTACGTTTTGTTTCGAAACCTTTGTGGCCACAGCAACAACAGAAATACATAGCCTATATATCACCTGTACAACAACCCCTCGCCTTTTTCCGCCGTCACACACATACACACACACACACACACACAACAACAACATCGGTTAGTTCTAGAAAAGAAAGAGAAAACACATACTTAAGGATGTAAAACCTCTACCTTTTGGCTTTTACCTTAAAAAGAGATGGATAAACTTTTATTGTATATGTCAGTCCTAAAGAGAACACCGCTTATTCATATCAAGGAAGGTAAAATGCGCTTACATTTTGACTTTCCTCATAGAAGGGCAGAATATGGGACAAATAGGATGCGCATCCTCTTATATCTTGCGTCAACAAAAGGATCACAGATGACAAGTAATCGGAAGAAAATGGCACAAGTCACATTTATATCGGCGAATTTTAGATTATGTTTAATATACCCATTCGGTACCCATTAATTAATAGATGTAGATCTCTTCTTTGAATACAATTAATACAGCGTAATCCTGTTAGCTTAATTTTTAGACTACGGTATATATTTTGGTACTGCTTTGAAAACTAAATGGGAACTATTTTAATGATGTTGATCCAATCCTTTGTAACAGTTTAGCTGTGAACTTGGCATCTTATCTGGATCCACCGAGAGGATTTGCGATGACAAAAGAAAAGGCAAAGGTGGTTATTTGCATGAAGGTACTGTTGGTAAGCAGTGGATATGAATGGTCTCAGTTGAATGCACCTTCTCCTCTTTGAAAAGACACGGGTAGCTCTCGGCTATGTTGTCGTTTCTTGCTCAAGATTTGTAAGATAGGGGAAAGGTCCTAAATTTGGCGGGTGTGGGAGAAGAGGGATTTGAATACATGTTGGTCGACAGTCATCATTTGTTACGTTTTTGCGGGTGGAGAATGTCTAAGCGGCTGAGGGGATGAGGGTGTCTGCACATTTTGTGATGACGTTTCAACGCCGAGGTAGAACCCACAATGTGACTCCTGAGTTTTGATCAGGGTGAAAAATTCAGATCGGAGGTTGTGAAGTTATTTTTGCACCGTGTAATACTACCCGTAAAGACTGGACAGCCACATATTTAAAATAATGAGGTAGAGATGTGAAAGATATAATTCAGAGTAAATGTATCCGTATTTAGTGGAGAGAGAGAGAGTAGAAAACAATTGAGTAAAAAAAAAACACTCAGTGCACCAAACCGGTATTCCGACAACGAACTCCCCGTCACCATTAACATCTGTAGTTAAGGTCAACAGCTTAGTCTATGTGCCCACCGATGTGAGTGTTGGAAAGTACACAGGTAGAATGCACTGTAAGCGCGCTCCTAAACGTTAATAGCCCACTCCCTCTTTGTTTATTACGCGCTTTTGGATGGGAGTGTAGTGAGCGCGATAAAAGGTGTTTTTGCAATTTCTATAGAAAAACATTTTTGGGAGAAAAATAAATCAAATATTGCTCCAATAGAAATAAAATAGTAATAGTAATACTTAACACCACATCTTACTACCAGTTCAGGTTATACGCTTAAGTAAGTCTACTAATTATGCTAATAGATTAGGAATTGAGAAGGTTGAATTTAGAGGAAGTGAACCCAATTTGCATGGAGGGAGAGTGGAAAACTATTTAAGAAAGACCACTCCCAGTCCACCCGTGCGAGATTCGAACCTCTATCTCCACGTCCTAGGCAGTCTAGCTCAACACGAAACTAGTACTTTAACTAACTACGCCACCGAGGCTGTTAGTAGAAACATAAGAGTTTAGTTTTCTTCACATGGATATATCAACAATTGTTGAATATCTGTCATGGGCATAGCGGAATTAAATGGGAAACTTTTTTAAATGGAGAGAGAAAGTTGTCATTAAATTCCAGGGCATCCTTGAAAGATATTTAACAACTGTTTGAATTACTATGTGTAGAAAAATTAAACTACATTCATATACTGCAATTCTTAATTTATTGTGTCAAAATAAAAGTATGTAAAAACAACAAAACTCGCAATTACGCCTAAAACGTGTTACTGCCGTGTTATATGGTTCTTGTTCTGAACCCTTCTCGATCCTGTTGTAGTTTGCTGGCTGCGTGATGCAGCAAACAGAATTAATGATATTGGATTGAGCCTTCTTCCTTTAGCTACATTTTCTCGTGGCTTAGTATTCAATGGATGGAGCACAACTAAAACGTTTAATTCAATCCGTGGCAAAGAGAAAAGAGCTCCCTTTTGTGGAAGCACTTTACACCGATACTTCCTCTGTGTATGTACAGTACTAGTCAGAGGAATTAAGAACGAGTCTACACCCAACTCAAAGTGATGGTTATTGTTTCCGACATTTTACTACATTTAATTTTGGGAAACAATTTGTACTCTCTTGCTTGACCAACTTTTGTACTAAAATAAATATGTTTAGGAACCTTGCTAAATATTTTCAATGTGTTTATTCAAGTTTATTGACTAATAAATATTCATAACCTTCAATTTCCACATAAGTTTGATAGATGGATGAGACATAAAAATAAATAAATATGCACTGCACATATTTTCTCCCGTTTTTATCTTGGAATAGACATTTACTAAAAATTCGTAAGATTTGTGAAATGAAATAATAGGTATATACAGTATTGTAAAAAGACTATATCTTAAATGAAATAATATACACTGTTACTTACTTACTTTATGGCATTATAGACTAGGAACACTCTTACAAATAAATGATATGGAACTACGCACGGAATTCATCACTCCATTGTTTAAATTGGAAATATTTACTCAAAACTTATAATATAATATGTGAAACCAAATAAAATACACTCACTAGCAAACCCGAACAAAAATTACGTTATACTTACGTTAAACATTTTTTGAGACCCAGTTTTAAATTTTATTTTTAAAGCAATAAAGTCCTCATTTGTATATTTGGACAAAAAAAAGATTGATATTGGGTCCCCAAGGGTCAACATGTCGTATTAAAATTTGACGTCCGGTTTAAATTTTCGGCATTTTATTGGAGGTTGCACATCTTATGGTTATTGCAATGCTATTAAATTTCCTCATTTATAAATTTAGACCAATAAAAAAGGTAAATATTGACTATTGAGTCTAAGATGATAAAGATAGATCATTGCTGTATAGACATTTCGCCGAAGAGGTTAAAGGAAAAAGAACAACTTTTTGGGAGACTTTCTTATTTACTTACTCTATGGCATTAGATAATTATTACGTTAAAACTTAAGTAGTACCTCTGTGCAACTAGAGCTCACAAAATTGTAATAATATATTTACCAATATCTAAGAAACTGTTGGTTTTATAAAACATATTTCATATAAAAGTTTTTTTTAATAGTACTATAATTTTGCAATAATAAGTTATTTAGTATCTCAAATAGTTACGGAGATACGGAAATTTCCGTTTCTGTAAGGCACTCTAAATTAATTTTCGTGGGAAAATGAAAAAAGGTCATTTTATTTATAATCTTAATCAACGCTAGAAACGAATTTTGGTCAAAATTTTTAGAGCTGATTTTGAAAAAATTGATCTTTTCTCTTTTCGCCCTTTATTAAACTACTCTTAATTTTAGGGTTTAACAGACACACAGACATACAGCATTGTATAAACAATTTTTTAAGTTCGGGGGGTCATGAGACGTTGACATCCATCAACATTTTGGGTTAGATTTTTTTTTTACGGTTGCAATACTTTACCTTTAATGTTTGAAAGGTTAAAAAATACATATATTTATTTGCTTGTAGCTTGAAAATGATTTATTTTATAAAAATATATTTTCAGTAAAATATTTCTATATTTAATACTATTACGACAACTTTACAATGTATCTCATAGAATCTCATAGAATCGTGGAGAAATCAGAATTGCCATCTTGTATATAATAATAAAGAGTGTCTAATATAAAGTTTAATCAAAATCATTTGAGCAAACTTTGAGAAAATTGTTTCTATCTATTTTTGCCCTTCAGTAAACTACCTATAAATTTAGGGTTAGATATCTAATTCCAAAAACCCCTCGTTGGCATTATGAAAAGCCCAAATATAAAATTTCATCCCTATCGGTAAAATACCGTAGTTTCAGGCTCTGACCCGAGGTACAGACAGACAGACGGTATTGCGAAAACAACTTTTTTGATTTAAGGGGTCATGAAACGTCTTGAGTTAGATTTTTTTGACGATCACAATACTTTCTCTCTACGAAGTGTTGAAAGAAAGTAAAAGTTTTATCTTACCCTACGTTTAATTACTGGGCCACATAAAACAGTTTATTATCTAAATAAAGATTATTATAAAATAATACAGAAGATTGGTTTAAATATGTGGCTATCCGGGCACCTATATGATTTGTAGTGACTTTTTACCCAAGTGTTTTAATGAGCTAAACTTTCACATTTGATTTGATTAAGAATTAATTGGAAACTAATTTTCAAAACTCAGTGTAGTAATATACTGTTTATAAATCCACGTTTAAATATATTATCCAAGCCTTTGATTCAACCAAATATTACCGAGAGAACGTTATTTTTTTATGTAGGAAGGAGAATCTCAGTATTTTCATTAAAATAAAATGATTTGTTTGCTTTATATAGTAAATATATTATTTATAAGTAACATTATTCCAAACAATTTTGCTTAGTGGACCTTACTATTTAAACTTCCCTAAAAATTGATATTATATATATTTAACACCGCGTCTTACTAACCGTTCGGATTATTGGCCTACGCTTATGTACTTACTACGCTAATGGTTTTTGATATTAAGGAAGTTTATAACTAAGAAAGTGTACCCGCATTTTCGTGAATGGATAGCGGGAAACATTTTGTAAAAATCACCCAACTGAGATTCGAACCTCGATCTCCCCTTCTTCGGCAGTCTAGACTATTGCGAGAGTAGCGCGTTAGACCACGTGGACACCGAAGCGGGTATCTAGAAATATTGAAGTTGAAATAATTTCGCTGAAACATCCCGGTTAAAACCAACAAATCGGGATTCAAAAGAGTTTTTTATTTGCGCCTCATATTTCTACCAGCCCGGGCTATCTGCATATAACTACAGTAGCCCCACGGCTTCTTTGGTGCTGAGTGACAGCTCACAGCTGACAGCTGATGGCTTTGAAAACTTACCAGACCAAATTATGTATCCCTACGCCGAACCATATGAGCTGCAAAAACATGTGTTTAGCAACTGTCACTTTTGACGGTCAAAATTTAGGTATATACCTAAATGTTGACTGTCAGTCAGCACCAAAGAAGCCATGAAGCTACTGTACTACATTGATGGTATAGGTTGCGTAAAGTATAATTGAGAAAAAATGTATACGCATTTGTGGGGATGATACAAAACACCTAGTTCAACCAGCTGGAATTCAAACCACAATCTTCCATTCACTTAAAAACAAGACTAAATGAGCTTGAAGTTTATTCCTCGTGAGCACCAAGATATTTGTTAGTGACTTGGTGAGAGTGTAGGAACGCGAGAAAGGTAGAGTTTTTGCAGTTTTTATAGCAAAAACTATTTTTCGCCAAAATAAATAAAATATTACTGCAGTAGAAAGTTTTATTTTTATTCACATGGTGTTACCAACGGTTGTTGAATATCTGTCATGAGCATAGAGACATTAGATGACAAATTCTTTTAATCAAAGATAAAGTTATCATTAAATTCTAAGACAGCCTTTACAGATATTCAAGATCTGTTAATATCAAATGTGAAGAAAATTAATCTTTATGTTGAAACTGAAGAATTATTTGATTTATTTTGACCAAAGAAAAAGTTTTGATATAAAAACTGCATCCCTTACACTCCCACCTTCATAATCACTTTCATTCTCTAAAGGGCTGGATGAAGAGATATAATTATTGGATCAATGCAATCATATGCCTGGAGACAGTATTGAAAGCCACATTGGTATGAGACCAGCTATATAAGGCTTATGCCACCCAAGTGGAGACGATTGTTAATGAAGTAAAGCTTTAGGGGAAAGTCAGGTTTTCAAACTGAGGGTCTTACACTGGGGTCTGTAAGATCATTTATATAGAGTTTGACTGTAGGGTGTTGGGAAATAAATAGCATATTCTCTCACTGTGATTGCTTGAGTATTCACCTTATCAGTTGATTACCGGGTCTACTGAATACGTGACAGCAATCAGAGCACCATTAAAGACGAAATACCAGGATCGATGGTCGCATGGTCTAATGCAATGTTCCGTAAACATTTTAAGTTCATGGTACGATTAACAAGTTTTTTGTGGCACCACACTGTTATCTTTTGGGTGCGCACCACGGCAGCAGAAAATGAATTACACACCCAATCCAATGGTTGTACGGTGTGTTCCAAGATTAAAGGTTGAAATTATTTTTCTGTGGCTGTTTCTTTAATATCTGAAAACATTACAATGAGTGTCTGGGAATATATAATATATTTTCAGTCGCTTCGGTGGCCACGTGGCTTAACGCGTTACTCTCGCAGTAGACTAAATTGGCGATGGCGGGGAGATCTAGGTTCGAATCTTGGTCTAGTGTACTGTGTGTTTTTTCCAAAATGGTTTTTCACTCCTGCTCCACACAAATGCAGGTACAATTCTTTAAAATATAACCTTCCTAATCCCTAAAACCATTAGCGTAACTAGTACATAAGCGTATAACCCGAACGGGTAGTCGGATGGGTTCTAAAAGAAGTCACGATAAAGAATATATTATATAATTATTTTACAAAGGTTAGCTTACAAATAGCTTATTTTTGATCTTTTACCATGCTCTAATACACAAATGAGAACGTTTGGGCACTCTACATTTACACTGTAAATTAAATACAAGGACCCATTACGTCCTTATTTAGGTTTGTGTGCCCGACTTTGATTAGCGTTGGTTCCAAATGGCTGTACAGAAGTTAGTTTTACCACATTTTTTCAGGATAAATAATGGTAGGCTACAGCACAGTTGTTGTTGTTGTTTTTTAAATCGTGCATTTTAGATAACTCACAGGTAAGTAATGAATTATTAGCCCTAAGAGTTATCCTTAGTGAAGTGTCACTGATTATAGCTAGGAGGCAGGGGTTTTCTCCATGACTGGAGATCATTTACATTGTCTCTCCAGGACAAAGTAGGTGCACTTTTTCAAAATGTATCATCCTGTTCTCTCTGTTAAATCACCACGAGCCATTACTGATATTGGGGTCTTCTAGAATATCTTCCTTAAGCCAACACACACCTTTTTATATACACACTATTACGTTCAATACAGGAATATTAAATACTTTATCAAAAGTGTAGGGATTTTTAGGGTAGCCTGGAGCAAATGCATCCGCATTAGCATAGGATGAGGATAGTAAAATCTCAGTCCAAATCACATTTATAAAACTAACTTCAGTGCAATTAACTGAAATTCTACTCCTGACATTCACTATCACTTGGGACTAAATCAAATTCGAATCCAACACCTTTTACGTCACAACCATCGCTCTGGTATTATATTTTCCAAATTACTGCATGTTTTTTAAATAACAAAATCTCAAATAGTTGTTCATCATTAAATCATTGTAACAAGAAGCTCTTTTTGATTAACCAGTTTTATTCTAGTCTTTTTTTTTGCATCTCAACTTCTTTTCATATTCACTCATTAGTCCGTACATAGTCTATAGTGGAGAGTAATTTAGTAATCAAGAAACAGTTTTTTTATATCTACCTTGTTATTTTATTTTAGCCTTGTTAATGTAACATTATTGTTCATCACAGCCAAGTTACCCGAACAAATTGTGTTGACGCTTTCGGTTTAAAACCATCCAAAGGACCATATTTATGTTTCATATGTTTTATTTACTTTTATTATGGCACATTAAACTTACTTTAACTACAGTCCTTTTGCTTCAACTTTGTATATTTATCAACGATTGATGATTATACTTTTCAGCTTTTGAGTTTAAACTGACATTTATCGGCTTAATGTTTATAGTTATTAACTTTATGTTGATGGGAGCCTGGTTTGATTCCTTTTCATAACGACCAAAATGTTTACTAACCAAGTATGGTTTTGTTAAGTTAATCAATTGTCCGACACCTTAGCTCAGTCGGTAGAATGTCTGCCTATTGAATCAAGGGTCCCTGATTTGATTCCTAGTGCTATTGAAATGTTTATCATTGCTGAAATGTGAATTTTACTTTTCCCTTTGATAAATTAACAGCTGGGTAATGGGTGTTGTGTGTGTTCTAGATTTAAATCTACTTATAAATTATATGCTGGTATTATCAGAAAGTTTTGAAAGTGCATGTTAAATACCTCAAACAATAAAAAAAAAGTTTCTGATAAACATTATAAGTTGTAGTAAGGAATTACGAAAAAAAATAAAAGTTAATTAATTAGTAAATATCTAGGTGCTAGATTTGTATGTGTTCTAAGATACGTTTTGTGAGTGGGTTTTTAAGCGTATGGGAAGTTTAATTGGGTTTATATTAGTATCTAGTTCAGCCATATGTGTGTGTAGATTTTTAGCAGCTCTGATGGCACACACATAACATTGACCAGGTTGCACATGTGGAGGTTGTCTACACGTACCTACAATGAGTTGATGTGATGATAGTGATTATGGAGCCAGAAGTGATCTTAAACCTAACTTAAGTCTAATCAACTAAACTCTAGTAACTGTTGGGATAATTCACCGTTCAGGAAAATATAATCATGGTAGCCAGAAATCGAATATTGGATCCTTATGTTCGTAGCGAGGGGCACTGCCCAGTCTGCCAGTTTGTGTAGGTTGCTGGTAGGGTTGATAGGTGTTCAAAAAATTGCACGTCAAAATAGTAATTTAATAAATAATGACTGGTGAAGTAGGACGGTGATATATATATATATATTTATTTAATTTAAGTTGAATGTTTTTCTATTCTATGATAACTTTCAGCCCCGTTTGTGGTCACGAAGTTTAAAGCATCATGCTCACAATAGACTGGATTATTAGTGATAGAGGGTTTGATTTTCGAACGTGGGCTGGGTATATTGAGGATGACTCTCCATATATATATATATATCACTAATAATCCAGTCTATTGTGAGCATGATGCTTTAAACTTCGTGACCACAAACGGGGCTGAAAGTTATCATAGAAAAGAAAAACATTCAACTTAAATTTTTTTTTAACCTTTTACTCAAACAATGTTGGTAATATCACGATATTTTTATATTAGGCAATGAAAAGTAAGGATTGAAAACTCTGAGATCAACATCTACCTGCACCGATGGTCGCATGGTCTAGGGTAGGGATCGGCCATCTTTTTTTAGTGGGCCATATGAGTTTAAAAAAAAGTGGTCAGAGAGTTTGAAAAAAAAAAGAAAATCGGGAAAAAAATGTCTACTTTGTATTTCTCAACCTAGTAGGTAGTTAGTTATGATTCTATTTTTAGGAACATACATTTTTGTTTGCTAATTTTTTTTTTTTTTTCTGACCAGATAAAATCCGTCGCGGGTTGGATCCACTGGTTTATGGTATCAATTTCTCAATAATCTTGATTTACAATGACGTAGAGGTAGAGAGGTTCGAATCTCGGCTGGATACGCTTGATGGTACTTAAACAAGCATTAGCGTGGAAGAAACATAGGAAACCATTTAATAAAACCAATCTCAGTATATTTGTCTGAGATTCAAATCTCGAACGCACGCCTCGTTGGTACAGTTAGCTAACGTGCTAATTTCGTGTTGAGCTTGACTGCCAAAGATAAGGAGATCGAGGTTCGAACCTCTGTTGGGTGAACCGTGGGTGGTTTTTCCTAAATAGTCTTCCCACTCTACTTCCATGAAAATGTAGGTTCCCTTCCTCTGAATTCAACCCTCTCAATTCCTAACCCATTAATGTAATTAGTACATAAGCTTATAACCCGAACTGGTAGTAAGACATGGTATTAAAAATTTAAACAAAAATTAAAAAGTCTCGAACCCCTTGTCACCGGTAAACCAGACAAGACGAGACTGGTGCTTTTATCCTCGTGCTTGCCAAGGCACGTTTTGAAGGATTAATATTGCTGACATCAGAATTATTGAACTGTGTTTATGTTGCGTAAAACTTGGCACATCTTTAGGTAGTTTTGAAAAACCAAAACTCATCTTGCAATATAATCATTCGAATAGGTAAAAGACTAATCTTTTTTTCTTTACCCACTAAAGCGGTACGCAATAAGCCCGTTTGTGGTTCTTATTAGGACCTCAATCCCCAATCGGTGAATCCCGCCTCGGAGTACACAAAATGACAATCGTTGCCCGCACTTGTCCGGTTATCGCCCGGAAGCGCCCGGCTTGTTACAGGTCAGGCAGAGAGTAAGTAGACCCGGTGCCTGGGAACCGTAAATCAGCAATCAGCCCTCTTCTACAACGTCTGGAGAAGAGCCAGCCACTGACATACTAGAGAGCAGTAAACGTCGGTGTGGACCACTTTGGATGGACCGGCGCCGTCACCTGACATTTTCATGACTGAGACCTTCTCTAAGGCATTACATTATTAGGGCTTGAGGTCTCTTCTGAAGCAGAGAGCGTTTGGATTCTTCATACCTGAACCGGGTTAGAGAAGATGGCTGAGACCCTTTAAAGGGCTTTCAAATAAAAGGGTTTGAGGTCTGCTCTGAAGCAGAGAGCGTTTCAGGCATTATTCTTCATGACTGAACTGGG
This sequence comes from Timema cristinae, assembly GCA_039000515.1. Taxonomy (NCBI): domain Eukaryota; kingdom Metazoa; phylum Arthropoda; class Insecta; order Phasmatodea; family Timematidae; genus Timema; species Timema cristinae. The sequence continues at coordinate 29,780,794 of JBCFYV010000935.1, forward strand.
CTATAAAAGATGACTGAAACTTTACAAGGGCATTCACTTAAAAGGGTTTGAGGTATGTTCTAAAGCAGAGAGCGTTTGAGGCGTCCTACTTTATAACTTAACTGGGCTAGAGAAGATGATTGAAATCCTCACCAAAGGTATTTACATTATGAGAGTTCCAGGTTTCCTCTACGGTTGAGAGCGTTTGGGCGTTAGGTTTACTTTTCATGACCGACCGAGCCGGAGAAGATGGGTACTCACGCAGGCCAAAATCTGACTAGGCTTGAGTGATTCTGAGATTTCTTCAACTGCGGTCACAGTTGCTAATAACCCCTATAATGTCAGAGTAGCTGTAAAATTAATATTATCATTATTATTATTATTTTCTAGCGCTTAAACTTTTTTATCCTGCATCTTAGTTCTCACCCAGGCTATTCTAATTTAATTACACTAATGAGTAAAGATGAGGGAGGTAGAATTTAGACGTAGTGTATATACATTAGCTTGGAGGGAGAAAGGGAAATTTATTCAGAGCCAGATGACTAGTCCAGAAAGTTAACTCGGACGGTAGTGTGACTGTCAGATGATCTCAAGGTCAATGATTTTATTCTCGGGAGAAATGAAACTGCTGTCTTTGAAATTGTTTTCTCTCTCTCTCTTTAAATTCACGTTCCGGGATTATATTCTATATTCAATCCGTTTATGAATTCGATTTTGAGAATTATTCACTTGATGATAGTGAAATTGAAATAAAAGAAATAGTTATGTTTTTTTGTGTTAAAATAATTAATAATATTTTGATTATTAATTTTTGTAATCTGGCCAAATGGTTTTACTGGTTTAATGAATATTCAAAGTTATCACATACAGAATCAACGCCTGGTTCTAGCGAGGGGTGAAAAGGGCTCTTAAAACTATTAATTAATGTGTTTTAAAGACATGACGTGCACAAGTTTCCTATTTCACCCCTGAAACTACACAAGAGAAGGCGAATAAAACAAAACAAAAATGTAGAAAGATTATGTGATCTAAAGGTTATACATATAATTTAAGTTGAGAACAGCTGGCAAGGCTGGTGGCTTCACGGATGGCTTGCCTGATTACGAGGGTGGTCAGGATTCAACCCCAACCGGTTAAACTGGATGGGATTCTTTTTGGTAATATTCCTCCAGTAACATTCCTATTACAATCTGATTTAGATGGAAATTAACCTTTTAGACAGTTACAAAAGATAATAAAACAATTTTTGTATTTTTGGGCGTCAGGTCTCATGTGATATATAACTGTAACTTTTGTTAGATCTTAACAATACTTATAAAATAATTATATAGTAAAATGTTATCAAAACCTATCGCACAGAAAAAATATATTTCTAAGAGTTCCTTTCTACTGAAATCTAACTTTAGTTGTCCTTACCACTTAAAAATAATCTGTTGATAAGTTTATGTTGAAATGCATCAATAATAGGAATACACAAACACTTAACTATAGAGAAAACAGTAAAAATTAGAAATGGGACGTCCGAATCCTTCTCCCTCAAATCCTATGGTATTTGAGAAATTCACTTTCGTATAATCTCAAAAAAGTATCTCGAATACAGTTTTTGAAAATTTTGATTCCAAATAACAATATTAAGTAATTGATAAAAGGACTAATATACAGGATAATTTTCAATTGTATACAATAAAGTGGCGCAAGGATTTTACAGCGAAAATGAAACTAAAAGTCTCATAACAACAAATTGTTGGGACCGCTTTTTTTGTTGCGTGACTGACAGGGACAGGTCAGCCAAAGACTACCGCTATGTCGTAGATTATTTTTTATTAACAGCTGGTTGTGGAACATTGCACATTCATAGTAGATGTTCGAAGTGTCCACTATTGCATTCACAACACAGCTTAACCCTCCTGCACCACGACTGTCATGTTCATTGGAAGATGTGCGGCATATCCCGGATCATATTTCCAGCAGCCGCAATTGCTTAGCACAGATGCTCTCTCATGTTGTCCCGTTGGGAATACACAATTCACTTCATGTAGGCCCACAACTTGAAGTCACAAAGTGTGAGATCGGGGGATCGCGTCGGCCATGCAACAAGCCTGTTTCGTCCAATCCATCGCCTGGGATAGTATTCTTCCAAATGGCGTAATGTACAGGGGCTCCATCCTTAAACAGCCACGTTTTCAGCCACGTTGTCAGAGGAAAGTCCTCCAGTATTTGGGAGAGGCACCCACGACTCCCGCCCAAACCTTGATGGAGAATTTATATTACAAATGGACTTCCAGGATGGCAATTGGATTTGTGTCGGCCCAAATGTGCCTGTCCAGGATATTGGCACTGCCATTGCTGATAAATGTTGCTTCATCCATTGCCCGTACGCTGCTTATTAATTGTTAATCTGTGGTATGTTGGTGGTGGTGGTGTAGCCACTCACAGAATGTCCTATGGCGTTCGAAATCTATAGCTGGGCTCAACTCCTGCATGGGCTGCAAATGGAAGGGGTACAGTAATTGGTCATGTACTGCTCTTCACACGGACGTCTATGACAGGTGATGACGTGCGGCTAATCGCCGTGTACTTGTTGTATTCGGTTAGCGTTCCACAGAATGCAGAATTGCCTCTTCCACTGCCACGTCGTCGCCTGCCAGCGTTGATCATCACAAGTGCAAAGCGGCCAGTTTCCCTCAGGCGACAATTCAGTGCCACAAATATTCTTGAATTTGGGTGTTCATTGGACAGGAAAACGCGCAGCATAATTAGGTCTGAGCAGCAGCAATAGCAAAGAAATTATGTCGCTTCTCATCGTAAATCAGAATCATATCGGTCATTTCCTCATTTTGTGTATTGGTTCCTCATCTTACTAGCTACTTTCAATCACATCATGTAACTGAGTGTGACATTCCAGTCTCCAGCAAGCCTAATAACGCATGCGCAATGCTACCCCGCAATGTTGTCATATCTCGATAAGGAAGCAGTCCCGGCAATACGTTGCTATGAGATTTTTAGTTTATTTTTTAGTGTATTTAGGGTGACCTGGTGGTCTAGGGGAAAGGTGTCAGACTTCTATGCTGGCGGCCGGGGTTCAATCCTCGGTCCCGGCAAAGATTTATCTGATTACCAAACCCTTCCTTCACCTCTGACAAGACATCTTGTGAATGTGGGGAATGCCAAGCCACCACCGTGGTTCGGATTCCACGTTAAACTGTAGGTCCTTCATTTCATCTCACAATCACCCTACCATTACACATTAGCGTAAGTGCGTATAACCCGAATGGGTAGTAAGACGCGGTGCTAATAATTATTATTTAGTGTATCTCCCACGGCACCATTTTATTGTATACAATTACGAATCATCCTCCAGACTTGTAAGGTTATTTGGGAGAGTAACAAAAACACGAAAAAAATACAAAATTTTGGGCCTATTGGTATATAATAATAATAATAATAATAATAATAATAATAATAATAATAATAATAATAATAATAATAAAATAATAATAATAATAATAATTTTTAAATTAGAGCATTTTGTTAATGAATATTCGAGAAATATAGGACTGGACCCATCTCTACATGATTGTCTTTGAGCCATCTACCCGACTGTCCGACTCCATAGCTGAGTAGGCAACGTGTCTGTCCACGAGGTGAAAGGTCCCACACTCACTTCTCAGAAAGGCCTTAAAAGCTATAGTTTGTGAAATAGTGGCTTCGCTTCTCCAAGTGACAAAATTATGGTCGAGGTAGTGGATGTGGTTTCTGCTTTAAAGTTAAGCCAGTTAGTAAATCGTGTGCTTATATAATCAGTTCAGAAATTGCATGTTAGATACCGATATTAGCAACAACAAAAAAAGAACTTTGGCTTTTTTTAAAGTAATCAAAATGTTAAGTAAACTAATTTTATTTATTGATTATGACAACTCCGCTAAATTTATTTATTTATTTATTTGTTTGCAATAATTGAACATTTTTTGTGGAATTATCACTAAAAGGGATTTAAAACTATGCACAGGCTGTATGTGAGATAAAAAGAGATTTTTCCTACAATATCTACAACTGTATTAATAGATATTGGTTCATTGGTTTAACAAGCCCTTCACTTGCAACGAATGGCCCGTGTACATGTATATGCCTGATTTTCTGGCTACGGAAGGGTCAATGTTCGAAATGCGGCAAGGTGTTTTGAGCCCCCACCCCCACCTTTGAGGTTCCTTACTCTCCTTCCACGCAAATTCTGGTATATTTAATCTAAATTATACCTTAACTATCCCTATATCCTTGGTGTATATATGCAGATATTCAGTCATAAAAGGTAGTAAGACGCGGATCACGGGGTGACAAACAAACAATATATTTGACCACACACCAAGGTTCACCAATGTATAAGAAGGCCATCTGAAACGGAATCTGTTTGGAATAAGGGTGCAAGGTACGTCTATGTTCAGGGGTGGACTGAACTTGTTTGATTTGGGCCACCGCAACTACCTTAAACTAAAATAAATACATTCATTCAATTATAAATAATTTTTTTTTATTAAATTCTAATCAAAATTTTCAGTGAGTAAGTCTGAGGTGAACAGAATACATCATTTGTGAACACCTGATGGCATTAAATTTAAAATTATCCCGTTTGTTTCTTGGAGCTGTTTATAAACAAACGTAAAATCACCTGTTTAGTAATCTAAACAAGTAACAAGTGGAGGATCATTTTTCAAACTTAATAATACCAAATAACCCACCTCGGTGGTGTAGTTAGCTAATGCGCTTGTCGTGTTGAGCTCGACCACCGAGGATGGGGAGATCGAGGTTCGAATCTCGGCCGGGTGAACTAGGGGTGATTTTTACTAAATGGTTTTCCACTCTCCCTCCACGCAAATGCGGGTTCACTTCCTCTAATTCAACCTTCCCAATTCCCAATCCATTAGCGTAATTAGTACCTAAAGCGTATAACCCGAACGGGTAGTAAGACGTGGTGCTAAATAATACTAATAAAACACCCAGATATTGTCCAAGCATTTAGAAGCATTTTTACTCATTGCAGTAGAAAGTAGAAATTGATAATCGATAATGTTGCTAAAATGGCCTCGGGATTAAATTAATTATAATAAATATATTAATACTTCACCTCAGTACTTCAGTGGTAAAGATATTAATATAATTATGCCAAGGGCCGTCAATTTTTAGTCCCGGGCCACTTAGAATCGGCTAGTCTACCCTTGTCTACATTTTCCTCTCAACTTATTCGAGACGTATTTGTACAAAGAACTGATAGCATGTTGGAAGGGGGTACCCTCCCCCTTCGCCTACCTCTCCCACAATCAAAATCTCCCTCCCACCCTTGACGGGTCCCATGATAATAGAGTGCGGCAGGGTTGTATTTTGGGGGCTAGGACCCACCCCACCTCCCGGTGATGGCGTAGGGCTAACACACCACCAGCTGTGGTGCGTTAGATAGCCAGGAGAGGGGGGGGGAAGTTGGGTCGTTAAGACAGCCAATCAGAAGGCAGTATTCCCCGTGGCTTATAATGACCACGGACCATGTGCCTATGCATTTAAAAAAGTGAGATTAAAAACCATTCATATCCGAAAGTAAAAAAATTAAAAAAAAAACACGCAATGAAAGGGGTGTAAAATAAAAGTTTAGACAATAATTTTAACAATATATTTAAAGATATTTTAAAGAAGAAATGTATATTGTCATGTTGAAATTTTTGTTCTGATGTAGAATGTATTAAAATGTCGCTCTCATTGTTTGGACATGTATCGTTTTTGACACGAGAAAACCCATGTTGAGTTAGGTTAGCAGATGGCGTGTGGACTCCGTCCCCGACTCGATTAACACAACGACAGTAACATCGGTGGTGAGGACGATCAAGGAGGGGAATGAAGAAATGAACATTGGTAAGAAGATAATTATTGGAGACTCGTAAGTTAAAGTTTCAATTGAAGCAGTCTTGGAAAAGATTGATATGTGAAGGTTAATAACAATGAAGACTGATATAACTTTCACCAATTTCTGTTGAAGGACTCTCCACTGGTTTTTAATTGGTGGTTTAATTTGTTTGGAACCCGAATCGATGAGTGCATGATCTAAGACAGTGGTCTATAATTCAAATTAGTTGGAAGAGCTAGTTAGATTCACAAACTCAGGGCGTATTAAGGGAGGTTTGCTAAAATATATTCTACACTTTTGTTTTTGTAGCGCGTCTTACTACTCGTCCAGATTACGCATAAATTAATCACGTTGACCTGCTTTAATGGCCGCATGATCTAAGCCGTCACTCACTCAATAGAACAGCCTACTACCTTACTACTTGTTCATGTTATACTCATATGTACCAACCACGTCCGTCACTTTAGCTCAGCCGGTAACGTGTTGGTCTACTGAGCTAAAAGTCCCGGGTTTGATTCCCAGCATGGTCAAGAACTCTATCATTGGTGAAATGTGGGTTTCACCTTTCACAGTGATAAATTTACAATCAGAGGTCGGATGTGTGCCTGTTCTAGATTTAACTAGCTTATATAAGTCGTATGTTGATATAATCAGTCGGTTCAAAAAGTGCACGTTAAATAATTTTACCTCAAACAAATGAGGAAAAGTCTAGTATATTAAGAAAATGACGCCTTATACTATGCGACCACCGATGTAGATATAATTAATGTAAATATGAGGATAGCCCGTACGATTGGCAATATGTTAATTATTGGGGAGGCTCCCTAATTTAATTATGTAGTTTTGCAGTTTGTTTGGTTCAAATGAAACATTACAAATTATTATAAAGGAGCTACAATAAAAAAAATATTAATTTAAGAGCATTCCAATTAATTCCACCCAAACAGGTAGTCAGCCTTCTTCTCTGTTGTAATTTGTGAACCATCCCAAACGGGAGCATCCCGTCATTTTTTTTTAAAAGAGTTATAGAAGAGTTGACGTCCGCCGGGCCTGGAGCTGATATATTATTGTTATATTATGTTCTAGAAGGCTGACAGATGGTGTCCGTAGAAGGAAGACAGCGTTGACCCCGCTGGTATCTGCAAGAGCTCTGATGAGGATCTGGGACACCTTGGTCACGTCATCAGAAGGACCTTACTCCCTCCCACCCTACCCACTCTAATTAAACCAGGGTCGAGGAGGATAGCTCCAAGGTGCCATCTTGGGTGGCTCTTAATTACTATCACCATAATCATCATTAACTTTAACAGCAGCAAGCGGGGCTATTCCCCTTTTAGTTTTGACAATTTTGTTTGAGGTCCTTGTATAATCTTCAGGTGTATTATTACGATTTAAATTTTAGCCTCGGGTAATCATATATACTTTACATTATGACTTGAGACCTGATTTAGCCTATTTGCCTTTAATTTTCCTTATTGGTAAAACATAGATTATGCATTTCATGTTATTATGAGTACAATATGTTAATTTTATATTGCCTATTTTATTTGTGTTTGCCTATTTTGGCTTAGCTTCCAATAATAGTAAATTGGGTGAAAGACAATGAGAGCAGTCAGTGGCAGCTATCTTGGCCCTTCTATAATTAAGTTTACACATCCTGGTTCAAGGCAAATGTGGGCAACATACTTTTTCAATGTCACCACAAGTTTGGCGAATGAAAAGTGAAATTCACCACACCATATAAAAATTGAGAAAGTAGATTGCGCAATCGAACATTTAAAGCAACATCCAATGTTTGAACAAGTTTAAAACATATATACACTTTCACTATTCAGTTAAAACTGTGTCAGACACAAATTATTAAAACTATTCGGATTGAAAATGTAAGACAATTTAATGTGAAATTTGACAATACTTTTATATTAGGGCAAATATGAAACAAAGAGTTGGTAAAGGAATTGAAGGGGAGTATTTTATGGCAGTTTTGCGCCAGTGACTAATTCACAAAGCGGAATGTTACCAATGATGTGCAGGAAATATCAAGTTACTAACTTTTTAAAGTGTTTCTATAGAATGGGGTTGGAGGAGTGAAGGGCAAAAAGTAGGGGAGGGGCGGGCGTGAAGCAAGAGTAGCATATGTCAATTGTATTTAGAAGACATGTCAGTCAGGTAGAGAGAGACATGTTAGGTGAGCCCAGGAAAGGTTCTGTCAGGTGATGGACTGTTTTAGGAGCTGTCACGCTATGGATAATACCCCCTTCATCCACTGTTAACCCTCCCCTACTCTCTCAAAACATGAAATAAGAACTAATAATTGGAGCCTTAGGTCGAAGGCGTAAAAAATCATGATTATTTGTCGGTAGAAAAATAAATGGTACGGTGCACCACACATACTTTCTCCCGCATTTCTCTTAAAATATAAATCTACCATAAACTCCTAGGATTTGTTAAAATAAATAATAGATCTATATTTTGTGGGTTACAGAAAAATTGAGAAAAGAGAAATGTATTTGTCCACTAAAGAGAATAAGAATCAAATTCATTTAATAAGACCTGAATTTTAAAGTATATATAGCTGCTTATACAGTTGTCCCATGACTTCTTGGTGCTTACTGACAGCTCACAACTGACAGCTAAAAGCTTTGAAAAGTTACCAAACAAAATTATTATCCCTACGCCAAACCATATAATCCACAAAAACATGTTTTAGCAGCTGTCACTTCTGACGGTCAAAATTTAGGTATTATACCTAAATGTTCGACTGTCAGAAGTCAGCTGTGAGCTGTCAGTAAGCACCAAAGAAGCCATGGGGCTACTGTAGATCATAAAGTATTGGTTTTATAAGACTATATTTAAAATTAAAGATTTTTATATTTAAAGAAATATAATTTTACGATGAAGTTATTAATTTTATTTCAAATAGTTGTGCAGAAACGATCAAAATTGTAAAATTTATCTCATGTAAAGTGCCCTCAAAGTCATGTTTACGGGAAAATTAGAATTCCATTTATTTATGATGATGAACAGTGTCTAGATATAAAATTTAATCAAAATTGTTAAAGCTCATTTCGAGAAAATCTTCCTTTCTTTTTTTCCATTCAGTAAACTAACCTTAAATCTAGAGTTTGATATCTAATTCCAATTCGAGGGGACCTTATGAAAACACTAGATACCAAGTTTTAGCCCAATAGGTAAAATAGTATCTGAGGTAGAGACATACAAAGAGATCATTGCGAAAACTACTTTTTTCTTATTTTTTTTTTTTAGTTTCAGGGGGTTATGAAACGAAGACATTCATCAAAATCTTGAGTTAGATTTTTTTTGTACGGTCAAATACTTTCTCTCCAAGGTGCCGAGAGAAAGTAAAAATATATGCCAGAGTATTTATTACTGTAAAGATATTGTATTTTATTTTTTAAGTTTGGAACTACTAGTTGAAAACAAATATGGGCTACTATGAGGATTTATTTTTTAAACAATACGATTAAAAAGTTCAAATTAAGATATCAATGACGATATTGGAGCCGTCATGTAATGTACTTATTTGTATGCCAAGAACTAAACTTTAGTGCTTGATTTAGAAGATGAGCTTCATTTCCACATTTATTATATATGTAGGATTATAGGTAGTATGATGTGGTGTTAAAAAATACACATATATATATAATAACAGCGTCTTATTTCCTGGTCAAGCTACACAATATAATATAATATAATTACTCTAATGTGGTATGAATGAAGAAGGAAGCATTTGACATGTAATCTATCCATATTGCATGGAAGGAGAATGGGAAACCATTATGGAATAACTACCCTAAATAGAACCGACTGGGATTCGAAACCAAATCTCCCTGTCATCGGCAGGCGAGTACAACATTAGAGCGCTGCCTTAGACGATTCTATCACTAAATTGGATTTAATATTATTAAAAATTAACTGGAGGTGAGTTATAAAGGCTGTAAATTCACATCCATCCAAAAATAATGTTGTGTATAAATTGACGTTGAAACACATTAATAGACGAATTTTTCTTGAGCGATAAAAATCCGTGCCACAACTTCCTTTGGAGAGGAAGTAAAGCCGTCGGTCCTCATGTCGATCGTAGCATAAAATAACCCTGGAATATTGTTAAAATGCCTTTCCCGGCAAAATTGGTTGGCCCTTTCACTCTCGCTCGTAGAAATTATCGTGGGCTGATGTAATCAGTAGGTTCAGAAAGATCACGTTAAAACCTCAAATATATACATTCTGCTTTGTCAAATTTTCTCAACTTCTTTTGTAAATAGCAATATATTTAAATAAAAATTTACTGAAATAAATTTTTACTTAATATTCATTGATATAAATTGTTATTTAAAACTAAATTATTTTTTAAAAAAAATGGCGAAATGATGTTGAATCAGATTATAGACTTACGCCTAGAATTTTTTCTGTTTACGAGACCCATAATTTTGTCATAAATAATGCCAACACGTTAAATTTAATTTGTATTTTCCTTCAGATCTTGGCACTTATAATGGTTTTTTACAACTGCTCACACTATTCTTGTAACATTAAAATAGAATTGTATTTAAATAATCGTAAATGTTGAATATAATTCCACCCAATGTGAAAGTTTTTATAGGATTATTCTTTATGGCTTGCTCACACGTTCAAGTTAGCTCGTTTTATTAAATACATATTTGTTTATGGAAAAACTTATTTACAAATCCCGATGGGGTGAAACCATTTAATTTTCCTCCTATGGTGCAAAGCATGTGGGTTACAAGTATAACTTATCTACGATGAGAGTGTAGGTGACAGCTAACAGAAGGTTCTTTATTTCATACATTGGCTGAAAGTATTAGATGGGTTTGATAACACTTTTTATTGATAACATAGTATTACTAAGCAAATAATAATTATTTCCAAAAAGGTTGACATTAGTGACTTTCAAACAATGTTTGTAATAAAGAACCTTCTGGTAGCTGTCACCTACTATCCTACCGTATATAGGCTATATCTAGAAGGATGGAAAAGAATCGAACTATTTATTGGTTCTGGTTATTTTTTCCAGTTTTTCCAGTAAACATTTTAAAATTCTAATTCTGATTCCGGTTAAAAAAAAGTAAAAGTTCGGTTATTTTTAGTTCTTAATTAGATTCCAGTTATTTTTTTAATCATTATTTAATAGTTATACTACCATGATAAAATTTGTAGGTAGAAAGATAGATTAAAGATGATGTATAAAAAATTAAAAGTTATCTATACAAAAAAATACAAAGGAATATATCTGACTTTGACAAATAAAATCCTGAGCAAAAGAAAAATAGAGTATTACAAAATGAGATCAAGCTAAAGCCAAAAGGGCATAAAATTCAATTTAAAAAAAATACAAAGGAATATATCTGACTTTGACAAATAAAACCTGAGCAAAGGAAAGATAGAGTATTACAAAATAAGATCAAGCTAAAGCCAGAAGGGCATAAAATTCAATTAAAAAAAAAATACTGATAAGAATTCCTTCATGAACATACATAAGTAGGCCTATATATCAATTCCAATTCTGGTTCTTAAGACTTTTTGGGGGGGAGGGGGAGTCTCTTCCAGTTTTAGTTCTTTAAAATAATTCTTAGTTTCGGTTATCAGTTCTGGTTCAAATTCCGGTTCAACTCCCTTCTTGGAAGTTTTCTACAAGTGAGGTGCCAGCCTATAAAATTTCTATCTTGCGTTATTCGCCTGAGTAAACAGTCATCATAGCAAGCGTGTCTAAGATCTGTAGACTGCCTGTAGACTGCCTGTAGACTATACCTGAAGTCTAAATCTATCTAACTACTCACTCAAAGGGAACAGGGAGAGAGGAACACTTTTAAAATCCGTAAAAAAAAAATCAACTTATTATTGCTGATAAAGATACGTTATAATATTTGATATTTTATTTTTATCTAAATATGCATGTCTTTAACTAGCAGTGCACCCAAATTATCGCAGAGAGAGGACCGCAAAAACAAAGCTATAAATCATATGTGGAAAACCACCCCCAGTGCGCCCGGTCGAAGTTCAAACTCCGACCTGTCCCTTACTGAAAATACAGTATATTGTGAGACTGATGCATTATATGGTATGATCACCGATGTGGTTAGATTTAAGAACACCATTAATTGAATATAATAGGTATATTTTATTTTAAAAAGCTCAACTTTTCAAAATTGAAAAATGTTCAAGGAAAAATTTGAGTGAAATAATAATATTTTATTAGATAATGTTCCTATATATATTAATGTGTACTGTACATTACAAGCACTACAAGGTATGTTCAAAGAAATTGCACCTGTGCTGTGCTGGAGAGAGGATAGAAAAACACACTTTTGATAAAATATATCCTAGCTAGAGTAGAAGCTCTTCATTTAAAGCCATCATACTTGCTGATTGTTCAACTAATCCTGCAGGAACCGTTATGTCCATAGGCTGAAATAGTCGCAAACGAAGCTTTACAAAATCCATCTTTACATTCAGTCAATTTTTTTTATAGGAAGAGCCTTCCTTAGGTGACAGAAATATTACTAGATCTACTTTCACGTATTCTTATTTTAGGCCATGTGATTAGCATCTGTCACCTTCGATGTATATTATCAATACTTGTAATAAAATAATACTAATAACATATTATAATAAATTGGAAAATGACACCTCTATACGGGAATCAAACCCGGGACTTTTGGCTTAGCGGACCATTGTTCTACAAATGAGATATACGGGGATCGTCCCGTGCTCAAGATCATTCTTCACTCATAGTTTTAAGACAAAGTCTGTGATGGATGAGTGAATATCATCAGCTACTAAGAGCTATCTATCATAGATATCACAGCCACCAACGACTCTGTTGAGGCTTTATGGTAGCAATGCTCTGTACATTCCAAGTGAATCAAGATGGAACGTCCAGTCGTCCATCACAGACTCTGCCTTAAAAATATGAGAGAAAAATTGTTATTGAGCATGGGACAAACCATTTATAGCTCAGTGGTAAGGCATTGGTGCACTAAAGAAAAGGTCTCGGGCTTGATTCTCTTGTCCAGGAGGTGTAATTTTTAAATCCATTCGAATATGATTCAGCTATGGTTGATTTCCGTATTTATAATCATTTATTACGGAAGCTTTGCCTTTCCTAATATGTAAATTAAATTTAATAATAAAATAAAATAATTAATTAATTAAATTTTGTATAGTGTTTCTTTATTTCACTAATATAATAAAATGTTATCAATGTTTCATTTTTTCTAAAAGGGTCTGCCTAGTAAATTTGTTGTGTAGATTTACACACCCCTAGATCTTAGTTATGCGAAAGTGCCAGGAATGGAATGAAAGACTCGTCTCTGAAGAGGGTTCGTGGTTATGTTTCTAACAATCGCACCTAATGAGCTGTTGTTTCTCGGTCATAAATAAAGGCTATCATTGTTTTCCTTATTTTCGACCTTCGATAGAATTGTTTACAAATGAACAGAGTAAATGGTATTGTGATCTTCATTTAGATCAATTGAAAGCTTATTAGATATTATAGTGCAAACCTTTTAAGAAGAAAGAGTAAAGTGAATAATGGGGACGTGGAAGATCACCAGGACATTTTAGTAAAACTGATCAAAGGTATCTTTTAAACAAAATTATGCCATAACGGTTCAGTATTTTTGAGCTTGCATTGTAATAAAAAAACCTTGGGGGCTTTTTTTATATATAGATTGATATGAATGGGTATTAATACAATTATATTTGTATTATACATTTTTCTGGTGTAAATTTTATCTTATAAACCCTTACAATAGCATCAAATTTGGCCCAAATCAGCTGATAATTGTAGTCATTTATCTGGCAAACAGACTAAAACCTTCTTTTTATTTATTTTTTACATAGCACATTAGTAAAAAAATTCCCTTTCTTGGGTTGAATGAACATCTCTACTTGCTTCTCCCATGACCAAATATAGGTCCTATTTTGAGAGTTTGAGAGTGGACATTATAAAAAGAGAAGGGTATATTTGACAATGTATTTAATCAAGGCTGAACAACTCCGGGGATTTTAGCAGTTATATTCTATTTACTGGTGTGTTTTTTAAAACATTCTCTTGGAAACTATTACGAGCGTAAAATATTTAGTTCAAAACCCTATATTATATATTATATAGTTCAAAACAATTAAACACCACAAGAAAGAATCAGGAACATTTTGCAACATTGTTTATATTCTGAATAACTTTGAACATAATTTTATTTTGATTAAATTATTGTTGTTTTTTGTTTGTTTTTGCCTAACTTAGTCATAGTATGATCAATCATCCAGTATAAAGGGCTAGCGTTTAATAATCTTATGTATAAAAGTTGCACGTTGACACTTTATTATTAAAAAAAAAAGTTCAACCTACTGATATATTAAGATAGCAAATTGAAATTTAAATATATAAGATAATACTTGGATATAAGAACAGGTTGGATTCAATTGTTAATAAATTAACAAGAAGCATGAATCAAATTATAACATAAAAATATATCAATTGAAAAATATTAAATATTAAATATAGATAAATTTTAAATTACATGAAGTAATTTAAAAGTTTTTAATTACAAAAACAATATAATTAGATATTGTATAACACTAATTTAAAAAAAAGTATTGGTTAAAAATGTATGAATAAATTAAACATAGCAGGGTCAATTAATTAATTTATACCTTTTGTTAATTTATTTTGCATTAAATTCAACCTGTTCTTATGTCAAGTCCGGACTTATATTAAATAACGCTCCTCCTTACTACCATTTATTTTTAGAATGTTTTCAAGGTGACCTGGTGGTCTAGGCGTAAGGTGTTTGACTTCTATGCTGGGGTCCGGGGTTTAATCCTCGGTTCCGGCACAGATATATTTGATTGCCAAACCATTCCTTCACCTCTGACAAGACGTGTATTAATCACAACTTGTAAATGTGTGGAATTCCAGGCCTCCACCGTGGTTCGGATCCCACATTAAACTGTAGGTCTTTCATTTCATCTCACAATCACCCTACCATTACATATTAGCGTAACTGCGTACAACCCGAACAGGTAGTAAGACGCGGTGATGATGATAATAATAATAATATATTTTCTAAATCTGTTTATATCATTGTGTTTTCCAATGGATTTTTGTGATGCAATTATGTACTAATTAGTAATCACTCTAATGGGTTAGGGATTAGGAAGGTTGAATCTGTATAAAGTGAATCATATTTTCGTGGAGGGAGAGTGGAAAACTATTTAGGAGAAAACACCTCAGTACACCCAACTGGGATCTATCTGTCATTGGCACTAGACTATTGCGAGAGTTATGCCTTAGACCAGGCAAACACCTAAGGGATTCTCTAAAATGTTAAATTGAAGTTTGGTTAGACATCGTTGTAGAAAACAGCTACCTCCATCTGAAAAAAAAAGAAGAGTTAAATATTAAGGTGTCCATACACGATGGTGGACAGGTGTGTCATTCTGGACGTGCCATTTCAGACGTGTCATTCCGGACGTGTCATTCCAGGTGTGTCATTCCGGGCGTGCAAGGAATTGTCCACACACGTGCCACTCAGAGACTGCTGGACACTGCAGTCAAATAAAAGTGTTTCAGTGGCGCTGGTTTTGTTATTGGCAGATAATAAAGGTGACCTCTTATGTATTTTAAAATTTAAATGTGACTCTTTAGGTTAGAATGTAGGAAATAAGTGAAGTCTTTTTTTTTCAGTTTTTTTATCCAAACATTTTTTTGTCAAAATAAATAAAACATTCCTCCATTAGAGACATAAAGTTTAATTTTCTTCCCATGGTGACCTTCAACATTTCTTGAATATTCTGTCAAGGATGTTATGTAATTTAATGATAACTTTTTTTCTTCATTTAAAAACTTTGGGTTCTAATGCCGCTATGCTCATGACAGATGTTCAACAACTGTTTAGCTCACTATGTGAAGAAAATTAAACTTTATGTTCCTTCTTGCGAAATATTTTATTTATTTTGGCAAAAAAAAATAGTTTTGCTATTAAATCCTCAAAAACGCTTACTTATTCTCGCGTCACCTAAACGCCCACAAGAGCAAACGAGTTTAACACTCCTGGACTAGGGAATGTCAGCGCGACTTGTGTCACTGTTGGTCCAACGTACCGAGTACTGAACTTAGTATGGACAGTACATGAGCAAGTGTCCAGAATGTAAATAATAACAACACAGGGAGATGAGACCGGGGGAGATTGCCAAGTAATAAGAGCTGGCTCGTTCCAATATTCAACAACTCCAGACGGAGCTTTAGAAACTCCTCCACCTGGGTCAAATATATCCGCAGGGGCAGAGTTCAACATTCCTTGTAGTACACTCAGTTTCACACGAAGATCAAACAGCGCCAGCGTGCCCTGACTGGCTCGAGATTACTCCGCTATCGTTAATATCCCGGCCACAGGAATGCACGGAACGTCTCTTTCACAATTAGACACAAGGTTCCCCCTCCCATCAATCTCTCACCAAGCGAATGATGTGGTTGTTAATTAAAATTCACGTGTTTTTTATCATCCAAAGCCTTATAACAAGTACTGAATACTCCTACGGAATTATTATATAAGGTGAGGATGTATGGAACGCGAGAAAAAGCCAGAATTTTTTCAGTTTTTGTATCAAAACCTTTTTTTTTTGGTCAAAATGAATCAAATATTGCTTCAGCACAAACATAATATCTTAATTTTCTTCACACGGGGATACCAACAGATCCGCCTTGGTGACATAGTTAGCTAACGCACTAGTTTCGTATTGAGCTAGACTGCCAAGGACGGGGAGGTTGAGGTTCGAATCTCGGTCAGGTGAACTGGGGGTGGTTTTTCCTAAATGATTTTCCACTCTCCCTCAACACAAATGAGGGTTCACTTCCTCTATAGTCAACCTTTCCAATTCTTAACCCATTAGCGTAATTAGTACTTAAGCGTATAGCCCGAACGGGTAGTAATACGTAGTGCTTATTATTATTATTATGATTATTAGATATCAAAAGTTTGAAAAAATTGCATGATATATATGACCAGAAAGAACATAACAGCCAAGGTGACCTGGTGGTCTAGGGGTAAGGTGTCAGACTTCTGTGCTGGCGGCCGGGGTTCAATCCTCGGTCCCAGCACAGATTTATCTGATTACCAAACCCTTCCTTCACCTCTGACAAGACATCTTGTAAATGTGGGGAATGCCAGGCCTCCACCGTGGTTCGGATTCCACGTTAAACTGTAGGTCCTTCATTTCATCTCACTATCACCCTACCATTACACATTAGCGTAAGTGCGTATAACCCGAACGGGTAGTAAGACGCGGTGCTAATAATAATATTTGATTTATTCTAACCAAAAAAAATTTTCTTCGATACAAAAACTACAAAAACACTTTTACTTGCGTTCCTAGCATCCTCACCTTAAGGACCCTTATTTCGATTCCTGGCATGGTCGAAAACATGATCAATTATGGTATTGTATTTTATTATTTTACGGTGATGAATTGCTGACTGGGGTACTTGCTGTTACTGTGTTCATTGACCATTCTTAGTTTGTAAATCATGTGCTATTCAACCATTTGATTAAATAAAATGTACGCTAAATTAGCCTAGTAAAAATATTAACCTAAACCCCTTCCCAATCCTCTATTATTATGTGAATGTTAGGCGCGTAGCCAGTGGCAGAGCTACGAACCCGTGACTACGAGGGTACGCGGGAAGTTTGGAGAGGTGATTTCGGGGTGCAATGTCTTAGAGGATTTGTAGGAGCGCTAGTTTTTTGAAGAAACAAGAAAAATATTTAAAGAACAATTTAATTTTATCAGATTGAGGACAGAATACATAGTCCTACATTTTTCCCAAAATAACGTTTAGGCCGGGATACGTGGATCTACGCTTTTTAACCTGTGCTTATTTTTGAAATACTGCAAATTCTGTGATTTATATTTTGAATTAATGTTTAAATATAGGCTTTACATGACTAGACTTCAGACAACTTTTCTAACCAAAAATAAAAATCCTTTGCTACTAGATTCTTTGGAAAAATAGTTTGTTTACGATAATGTTGGCAGTAGATCAACTGTTCGTGGTTGCTAGTGACATAAGAGTTTTTACTAACATTGATAACTTTATAAGTTTTGTTGTGTTGGAAAATTAGTAGAATTGATCTAATTATAGTGAATTTAAGTGATGAAAACTTATGGTTATGTAACTATATTGCACACTGAAATGTTATCGTACATTTTTATTATACTTATTCCAGACATTTATTTCAATCATTTCGATTTTGATTGTTGAAATTTCAAAAACGAATTGAAAAAAAAACCTCTTTGGTATAGTAGAAATTTGAAATTTTGTATAAATATATGAAACTTACCCGTGTAGAAAAAACTGGTTTAACTCCTGGTTTTTAATTCAAGGTCTTGGTGAAAAACTTGTTTAGTATGTAGCCAATATTATTATATTTAGTCTATCTACATACACACATATATAATATGATGAGGTAATTACTTTTGGTCTCGGCGGTTAACTACAGGATTGATTTACAGCTGCTGTATTAAGATATTGATTGCCTTACCTTAAGCCAGACTCTACAATTAAAAGAGGTTGATTAAAAAATGTCAAGATTAAAGAGATGGTTCCTGCAGCATCTCCCAAAGTAATTAACTCATTATTTAATTTAAAAAGGAACTTTGTTAGACTTGATCAGACTAAAAAGTTGCACAAACACACACACATGCAAGATCTCAGGCACTTGGAACATGAACACGTTTCTCTTGGATCTTAATTCAGTTATAAAACTATAAGACTAAAGAGTTGGTTAACTTGTTTGAAGGTCTACTTGACTATGATCCGTGAGGTCGGTTTTCGCATCCCAGTCCTGATCATATAAATTGGGAGATTAAAATGAAATTAAAGTATTTTTTCTATTAAGACGATTATTGATTCATTTCTTCTCAGTTACCTACCTCATTCCAAACCATTATAAATTAAGAAGTCGTTAATAACACATGAGTTGTAAGGTGATATAAAACATATTAATTAATATATAATTAGCTACTATTATTATATATATTAGCTACTATTTTTGAACTCACTAATTATACTATAATACCAATAATACAAACTAGCTTAACACTAGAACAAACACAACACCCAGTCCCTCGACCGTTAAATCATCAGTTTGAAAATGAAAGCACCAATTAAACCAATGGTAAATTTTTGAATTGATGCTGGGGCCCTTAGCTGAGTAGTCAAACGTTCTATCGACTATTAAGGTTAGATGCTGGACCATAATATTTGGATATATGTTCAAAATGTTTATAAATTATTGGGACTTCAATCCTGCCCATCTAAGCTAATGAGTTCTTTTTTTATATAACCGCGTCTTACTAACTGTTCAGGTTATACGCACATGTGGTAATTACTCTAAATGGGAGAGAACATTTTAGAGGTAATCTACCCGCATTTTCGTGGGAGGAGAGGGGAAAACCATTTAGTAAATAAACACCCTTTATAGGCCTAACCAGAATCTGAACTCCGATATCCCTGTCATTGGCAGTCTAGTCTAACATAAGAATGATGCCTTAGACCATGCGGCCATTGAAGCAGGTTCATATTTATTTATTTATTTTTAGCACATCTTACTACCCATTCGTCTTATAGGCTATTCATATTTATTAAAACTAATTATGATTTATTGGACCTCAATAAACACGTTAAAAGTTTTTTTTTTTCGTAATAATTAGAATGTTAGAGTATATCCCCAACAATGTTTATTTGAGATCAAAAGTTTGTTAGTAAAGATATTACAAATAGTTTCCAAACAAAAAACATAAAATCTCACAAACTGTTTAAAACTAGCTTTTAACACCCTTAAAATAATAAAGTCGCTAAGAGCCTGTTCTGTGCT
This sequence comes from Timema cristinae, assembly GCA_039000515.1. NCBI lineage: Eukaryota > Metazoa > Arthropoda > Insecta > Phasmatodea > Timematidae > Timema > Timema cristinae. Next base: position 29,800,582 of record JBCFYV010000935.1, read on the forward strand.
CATGAGCGCATGAATTCAAATAAATAACAACCAAAGCCTCATCACTCTCGTAATATACTAAAATTGCCGATGACGGGGAGATCAGGGTTCGTATCCTGGTCAAATGTACTGAGGGTGGTTTTTGTTTCGTAAATAATTCCCCACTCTCCTTCCATGCAACTGCAGTTACACTTCCTCTTATGTAAACCTTTGTCATCCCTAACTCAATAGGTTAATTAGTACATAAGCGTATAGCCCGAGTGGGTAGTAAGACGCGAGGCTAAAACAACCAATCAGTAAAAGTAGAGTAGCCTACGAGAAACACGAGTCTTGAGACTGGTACAGCCGCCTTGGTACTATCCCGCCATACTCCCATGCCGCCCGTGGCACTACGTCTGAGTGGTTTATTATGTCGTGTTTTATGTGCGCCAGGGTTCGCAACCTGACGAGGTCAAGACCCAGCCATATTTCTTCCCCGCGCATTCACCGGTGATTGTGTTTGTGTGTTTGTTCAGACTCCACAAAGGTGAGTCAGTCGCCACAGGGTCTACTATTCTCAAGACACTTCATAGCCTTGGTTCGATTCCTGCAGCTTACACTTTGGAATAAGGGGAAAGTTAACACTGGAGTAAGCATCTTTTGATTATCGGGGGGTTGGAGGGGGGGGGGGACAAAGATATATTTCCTTACCTGTACAACGCTCTTGTTCTTCTCAATATAAAACAATGTGACTAATTTTAATGATGGACTAAGTAGATAAGCTATTATACTTGCTAACTACGATTATAGCCGCATATAAAATATATCGTATTCTTTAAATTGAAAAGTGATGTCAGAACACGGGAATCGAACTCGTGGTCTTTAAACTTAGCACGCCAATGCGCTAACTACTTAACTATCAAGCAATCATCCCGTGTGAAAGGCCATTCTTCACTCATATTAAATATTATTTTTACTTAATTAGCTCCTCCTTCCCCCACCCTGTCAATTTATCCACCTTTAGCTACTTAGGGATGACGCGCACAACAGAATGTATGTCAGCTGTATTGCAATTAGAGGTATCATTATCACATTTAACTCTTTGAAAGGTGAGTGTCAACCAAGTATTTATTCAGTTAAAGTGCTTTTTTTCCCCCTTCTATACTTCAATTACTTTTAATATGTAAGCCTAGTTTATGGAATATCTTGTTCTATCCAATCATGATATAGAATCAGGAGCGTCATAAGTCTATAGTTTCCATTCAATCACAAACTGATCCAAAACCGCTCCTCCTCCTGGTATGAAAATCTCTGTCACTTTGTCCAGGACAACAGTAGCGAGTATGTTCTGATGGACATATTAATATCTAGCAGTTCATCTTGTGAATGTGTGGAATGCCAGGTCGCCACCGTGGTTCGGATTCCACGTTAAACTGTAGGTCCTTCATTTCATCTCACAATCACCCTACCATTACACATTAGCGTAAGTGCGTACAACCCTAACGGGTAGTAAGACGCGGTGCTAATAATAATAATAATAATAATATCTAGCACCACGTCTTACTACCCGTTCGGGTTATACGCACTTACGCTAATGTGTAATGGTAGGGTGATTGTGAGATGAAATGAAGGACCTACAGTTTAACGTGGAATCCGAACCACGGTGGAGGCCTGGCATTCCCCACATTAACAAGATGTCTTGTCAAAGGTGTAGGAAGGGTTTGGCAATCAGGTAAATCTGTGCCGGGATCGAAGATTTAACCCTGGACCTCCAGCACAGAAGTCTGACACCTTACCCCTAGACCACCAGGTCACCCTGTGTCATTGTTGAATTCATGTACGACTTCAGTTTTCGCAGAGCACTGGAGCCCCTAGACACTAGCAAAAATACGGACAAAGGTTTTTAAACATTTCCAAAGAGACTTCTAACTTACTTTCTTATTTTCCTCAAAGTTTCTCTAACATCGTTCAAGTAAGAAACACGATCTTGAATTTTCTGCATTAAAAAGACGCAATTCTACTTCTAACATCGAAGAGTCGATTTCAGGGTATTTTTCTATAATTTGAAAAAATATTGAGGGGGGACGCGCAGTGACACTGGTGAGTAATCAATGAAACCCACTTGTAGGTGAACCCCAGTTTACCGGGTGGAGTCAAACACATAATCTCGATCAACCGTACTGGATGGTGGATAATTGAATATCACCATCTCTCCAAAAGATAAGCTAGTATAGAAAAGGTGGTTTTTTTCTCTCCGTGTCTTACTAATCGTTTGATTATAAACAGGGGATAGAGATGAGGAAAGTAGACTTTAGAGGAAACTTACCCGCATTTGCATAGAGAGAGTGGTACACCATTTAAAAATAGCCACCCTTATTATATACAGGCATAATTTGAACCCCAACCAACCTGTCATCGGAAAACCAGCTTAAATAAGCTTTGCATTTAGAGTTTATACCTTGTGCCCACAGATGTGTGTGGGCTACCAATATTATAATATTATTAATAATACAACTTACATCACGGATTTAAATCGGAAGTTTTGGCTCAATCAAATGGTCGGTGAATTGAGAGTGATTTTATTTTCTTCCTTTAGGCAAGTGTTGATACACTTCTTTAAAGTTCAATGTCATCATCCTATTTTCATACTCTAGTTAAAGTTTTGGTTGGACTAAAGATTCACTAAAAGGCATAGCCCTGAATAAAAACTTACAACTTCCGTGTTTCGCGTCTTACGACACGTTTAGGGTTATCTGAATATTCAGACTAATGAGATAGGATGTTCATGAAGGAAGTTTACCCTAATTCTCTTCTTCATTTAGGAAATATCGACTCAATACTCCCAGCTGAAATTTAAACCTCAACATTCCTATCACCGGCAAATCATACGATACGATACTGATGCCTTTGTCCTCGTATCAATCGGTACAGCTGATTACCTAAAAAATCTAGACCGTAAATTACAGCTCAGTCCGGGAGGGTTCCTTTTGTTAACATAATAGTGTTGCAAAAAAACTAATTATGTATGGCTTAGTGAGGTATAAATAATGTATTTTGTCAAATTATTATAAAAGTTATTTCTATTTTTAGTGAATCTCTCTGTTAAAATATTAAGCGACCATTGTTTTGGATAAGACCCACATGTTCCACCAATCCTCTAGATTGTAAAATTATTATAAAAGTGGTCACTTTTAAAATACCGATTCACAACTATTACATACGGCTGATGAGCAATTTACATCAATAGCCATCAATCATTACTCTTATGACTCCAGGGTCTGAGTAGGGTTAGATACATTGATTGAAAAACAAATTCCACTTATTAAGATTTTCTTAAAGCTCTCACCATAAAACACAAATAAAAATGTTCATGGTATGATCAACTATTCATGTATCATCTTCGATAATGTATTCAGCCATCATCGATGATTGCATTTTTTGTATTCAAAGAAATAAAGTTACTAATATTTTTTTTATTATTACTATAGCAGGCTACAGTTTTTTTTAGGTCGTTTCTCTTTTCAAGGTGGGTGGTCTGCCTCAATCATGTATTTCGATGTTGTTTTTTTATATCTTAAGGAAGTCAAGAGGAGGTAGAGCAAGGGGGGCAAAGTGTTTTTATTTATTTTTTAATTATTAAAAAAAAAAACTCCACCTTGTAGCCTTGCTCTACCACATAATAATCTTCCTTCCATATTTCTCTTGACTTCATAATAATGCAGAAGAGCTGTCCACTTCCCCTCCGAACCCCCCCCACCCTGAGGGTACCTGACTCCCTCCCTACCTTCATCTCCCCCCCCCCCTGCCCCTTACCCAGACTCATCCAATGATGGCCCGGCCTCATTGCCCACCTCCCAAAAAACATGGGATCACTGCTCCTTTTTTATGTTTCGGTACATTCGTTGCCTTGTGATGGTGGCTCATATCATGTCGATTATTTTATCTGTTGGGATTGGCGCTGATGTTTTGAATGTGAGAGAGAGTTATTGGCATTTGGAAGCTGTTTTCAGGTGCTTAACACGATTGGGTCAATAGCTCTGGGAACTTCCCGACTTTAGTGCAAACAATACCTCTCAGATAATGGCGGCTACTTGCTCTTGTGACTTATTTTTTTTATCCCACTGCGACGTACTAACCGACCGGGTAGTACGAACATTAATAAGACTGCGTTAATAGGATAAGGATGTGTGTGGTAGAATTTAAAATTAAGTTTACCTGAATTCGCGTGAAGTAAATAAGACTTACTTTACTCGACCCATGAAATGAATTCATAAATTAAAATAAATCAACTAATCTATTTGTGAAGTTAATAATAATAATAATAATAATAATAATATTTAGCAACGCATCTTATACCCGTTCGTGTTATACGCTTTAAGTACTAATTACATTAATGGATTTAGGAATTGGGAAGGTTGAATTAGAGGGAGTGAACCCGAATTTGCGTGGAGGGAGAGTGGAAAACCAGTTCAAACCCCCCAGTTCACCCGACCGAGATTCGAACCTCGATCTTCCCGTTCTCAGCAGTCGAGCTCAACACGACAAGCGCGTTAGCCAACTACGCCACTGAGGCGTGTATTTGTGAAGTTAATTTATTACAAGTGTCTGTGGTATATAACTATACAAAAATGAAAACTGAATATGTAAAATTATCTTTAGAATAATATACTTGTTACCTGTATCGGTGAGCACGTGGAATAAACATCAAGCTCGCTTGGTACGGTTTCATGGTGACGAGAAGGCTTGGGTTCGAATCCCGGATAAGTGTTCCATGGGTAATTTTTCTAAATGGTTTTCTACTCTCCGTCTAGGCAATTTTTGTTAAATTTCCACTCAATTCTTCATTCTTGCGACAATAGTGCAGTTAAATGTGGATTGCCCAACGCGTAGTTAGAAGAGGCTCAAAATATAAAGTCGTTTATTTTCCTCTAAATCAACGATTCTCAACATTTCTAGGTCGTAGCACCCTTGTGAAGGAGTTTAGAATCTTGTGGAACCCTTGTAAGAATTTTTGGAAGCGTTTTGTTTATTCTGTTGTTTTTTTTATTCAAAGTAGAATATAGCCTATCAGAATAGCAGATTAAACAATTAACAGTGTTTTAATTTTGTAACTATTAAAAATTAGAATAAACACTCTTTATTCCTTAACCGAGTTGATTGAAGGAGATTTGGGAGTATAATAGCTTTGGAAATCAATAAACTAGCACACTAAACCAACCACAATGTGAGATCACTAAAAATTACTAATAGGCTACCACTAAAAATGAATAATATGTAATAATAAAAAAAGAAACAATTATGCCTATTGCCTCCCATTGTGTGCCGTGGCCGGTGAAATTCAGAGAAAGTTTCATCCATCAGCACGTTATTAAGTCAAATATAAAACAAATCAAACACTTGGATTAACAGTGGCGTATTCTCTGGGTATGCTAGTCTTGCACCGCATACCCAAAATGATATGGACTAGTCTTTTGTTTAATTTAATGCTGTCTGTGTGAACTGTGTAAACACTAATGTTTAAATTGTTAATAAATATACATGTAAGGAATTATTAATTTTAAAACTAATATTGGTTCATAATTCCAAGAATACCGTGTTTTAAGTAATTCTTCTTCCAAAGGGTTCTACTTTGCACAATAGGAAACCCAGGGTTTGCTACTTGGAAACCGCAAGGCAAGCTAAGGAGGCTTTAATGACCTTTCCCAATGTTTAGGGGGTTGCAATACATTCCTTTCCGCTCACCCATAAGTAATTGGCCAATGAGCTCGGGTTTTCACAACCCAGGTCATGCTGTTCCTGTGAAGAAGCTAAGCATTGTGCCAACTATTGAAAAAAGATTCAAGATCACAATGTTTATTTATTAAGCTAATTTAGTATAGTTTAAGTAAAAATACATAAAATAAATATATAATTAATTGTAAAATAGTAGTATACGTAACAAATTTTAAATTATACACTAATTAAATACATTGATTTATGTTTAGATATTCCAGTCACATGTATTATCATGTATTTGGCAAACACGTTCAACCACTCTTTCAAATGTAGACATTTCAGCACTGATGGAGTGGGGAAAGGGGGAGGGGTGAAGAGGCTACTTTAACCGTAGTTGACGGTAATTCTTGTTTTTATTTAGTAGAAAGGATCGTGGAGTTTTAATAGTGTTCTTTTAGTTTTTGTTTTACATTAACGACTTATTAGTCATTGTTATTTTATAAATTATACATCAAAGAATCCCAAAAGTCAAGAGTGTGAGTTCACCATTTCAAGATGATTTAGAAGGAAAAGGTAAAATAAAACATATTTTTTTATAATTAACTTAATCAGTGGGCACACCAGCCATTTACTTTGGAGGGAGGCATTCAATCAAGGATGTAGCAAGAATGACATTTTGATGGAGAGAGCGGGTTTGGAGTTGCACAGCCTCCTAAACTCTGAAGGCAGAGAATATTTATGAATATTAAATGTTTTATAAATAATTTTGAGTAGTTTTATAGTAATTAAGTAATTTAAATAATACAATGGTATCGAAAATATTATTTGTATGTTTTTATCAATTGTTAATTTTGTGTATAACGGTAAACATTTTGAATATTAGGCTTAAGTCTGAAGCCTGGACTTAAAATGTAGCATATACATTGGACACATCTTCAATGTTAGTTATGATTAATATTATTTAAATTTATATTAATATTATTTGTGACCCGCCTCTGTGGCGTAGTTGGCTAACGCGCTTGTCGTGTTGAGCCTGACTGCTGAGGACGGGGAGATCGAGGTTCGAATCTCGGTCGGGTGAACTGGGGGTGGTTTTCCTAAATGGTTTTCCACTATCCCTCCACGCAAATGCGGGTTCACTTCCTCTAATTCAACCTTCCCAATTCCTAATCCATTGTGTAATTAGTACTTAAGCGTATAACTCGAACGGGTAGTAAGACGTGGTGCCAAATAATAATAATAAAAACATTATTTGTGATGTTGTGAAGGGAGGGTCAATACCCTGTTTGCCCCTTTCCCCCTTGGGTGCACCCCTTCTTAAGCAAAATATATGTGTAAATATCTTAGCAATAAATCAATGACGACCGATAAAGTATTAATAGTCCGAGATAATCTCCCCTATGTTAGTCAGAGTTTACGCATCTAAATAGCTTCTGGAGCATAAATTCTCAAGTTGGGAGACTCGTTTGTTTCCAAGCATCGTTGTGTGAGATAAGTTAAGCTTTATAAAATAATTTTAATTGCAACGTGAGTTGGACAATCCACCTGATTCCCTCTCACCAAGATCTGATGGACGCTTGATCGATGTATCACTTCATTTTACTCTTATAATGATTTTTTGCTTTTATTATTGCTAGCTGTGTAATTTTAACTATACTTGGCTAATTGAATAGGATCTGTCTCTCTTATGCATTCAGAAATGTGCCCATATCACTCTTAGCCCCGACATTAATATTTACTTAAATCTCTAACCATGTAGATATCATTATAATTTGAGGATAATGTGGTCTAGTGGTCATAGGTTCTGGCAGTCCCAGAGGTCCCGGGTTTGATTCCCGGCACGTCCAGATTATCAAGGAAGCAGTGTGTCTGGAACGGGTTAGATTCAGCCTAGGGTGTATAAATAAGGAGTTACTCGAATAAAGTAGTAGTGGCTCCGGTATAGAAAGCCAAGCTTAATGGCTGGAGTCATCGTTGTGCTGACCACATGATACCCTCTATCCACAAGAGTTGGCACTAATTCGCCAAACGGTTTGGTAGCCACTCGGTAGATATAGCTTAAATGCGGGCTGACACCATGGAGTTACTTTTATTACATTTTTAGTGAATGGTAATCATCGTTATAGATAGATAAAAGAAGACAGAATATGTAAGTGGGGGGGGGGGACTAAAATATCCTAAGATAGCATACAGTTAAGGGGAAATAAAAGATATTCGAGAACCACTGTTTTATATGAACACATATTCAAATATATCCCTTGAAATAATCCCTTGACATTTTTGGACAACGTTGGTTGAGGGTCCTCGTCCCCCGAATCTCCGTTGCAACTTTTAGAGTACAACATACTATTATTTTTTCTCAGAATACGCCACTGGGAGTTGATAAAGTTTGAAAATTTGATACATTTAATTTCATCTGTTAAAACAGCTTTTTAAGAAAATAAGATAATTTAAAAAAAAATCGAAATACAATTGGAACCGGTTTATAGAGAAAAAATTTTTTTTTTTTCGGTTTTGTTTTTTTCAAAAATGTTCCTATGCACGATTAAGGTAAGATGAAAGAGGACGGACGTTAAAGTTATTATTATATTTTTTATTTTTTATAATATGAAACCTTTTTTTTTCCAACCTAGATAAAATTATTTCAGTAGCTACATTCAGTTTGATTTTCTACAAATAATAGGCCTAATATCAACAATTCTTGATTATTTTTCAATTTTTTAAGTGAAAGTTAAAAATCCTGTCCAAATTTTACGATCTCCATTATAAATATTCAAGAACTACTCAGATAAGTATGTGTAGAGAACTAAATATATCTACTGTGGCAATATTTTAGTTATGTTAACTAAAATAGTTTTTTGTGATAATTTTTTTAATATCTACCATAAAGTCATTCAACAATACAACATTTTTGCGCATTTTTAACACGTGTATAATGATACGCTATAAATAGTGATTCAATTATTTCAAATCATTATAGTGCACGAGGTTTAAGGGGTTAAACTTGCTATTTTATGAATCAAATAGCCAAAGCTATTACTTATGCAATGGGGACTACTCCATCTAGATAACATATTCTAAAAATTTAAAAATGACTCCTGAACACAAGAATCCAACCCGGGACCCTTGGCCTGATACGCCAATGCTCTAACCACTGAGCTATCTAGTTGCTATTTTATACTTAGACCGGTAGCATTGTTAAGGTTAAGTATCTAATGCATCGGGATGAAATTTAGTGTAACTAGACGTTTATATGAGGTGTACACAATGACATATTTATAAATAATTAACTTTATAAACATTCCAATAAATATTATTATTAATATAAGTAGGTCTATAATAGTATTGGCTAATATACATTAATATTAATAATACTACTATTCATAATAATTTAAATACTATAAATATATCTTTGTTTACACCTCATATGAATGTCTAGTTATACTAAATTTCAATCCCGTACATTATTACATTGACTTATCAATGTGGGTGACCTGGCGGTCTAGGGGTAAGGTGTCAGACTTCTGTGCTGGGGGTACGGGGTTCAATCCTTGGTCCCGGCACAGATTTATCTGATTGATTACCAAACCCTTCCTTCACCTCTGACAAGACGTGTATTAATCACAACTTGTGAATGTGTGGAATGCCAGGCCTCCACCGTGGTTCGGATCCCACGTTAAACTGAAGGTCCTCCATTTCCTCTCACAATCATCCTACCATCACACATTAGCGTAAGTGCGTATAAATGCGTTAAAAAAAGTACGCAAAAAGCGTAAAATATCAAGTTTGACTCCTTATAACTCATGAACTGTAATAGTTTGAAATTAATAAAAAAAACATTTTAGATTATAATTATACACTTGTTAAAATTGTGCAATAAAACTTTTATTGTTGAATGACCTCAACCTGCGTTACCCAAATTAACGCTCTTGACCATTGAATATAGAAAACACGTTTGGACTTGTGTTACTACATATTTGGGACATAGTGTACTTTGATCTTTTGCGTAAATAATTCGAAAAGTCTCAGCTAATCACCGATTCACATGCTCAACACTTGATGCGGCTTGTGTGGGAAACATATATTTCCAGCCCTGACACGGAACCCTTAGGGAAAAATACTTTCTAAAAAAAAAAATCTTCTCTACCGGCAACTCTCTCTTATCTTATTTCAAGTGCATACACACGTCCCCGCCCCCTCCTTTTATGAAAAGTGAAATATTATCACGTCACGGCGGCAACCACGATCGAGTTTTAGCCATGTCTCTAAAGTACACTCGTTTCAATGAAAAAGTATCCTCATAATCAAGTGTAGAGCACTTAGCTGTGTGCATAAAGCACTAGCATAGTCGAGTAAGAATTCTTAAACATTATAGACAAATTGGGTTCATAACGTTACTGGGTGGAGCTTTCCAGCAGTAGGAGAACAAACAGGAGAGGAGAAAAATACAAATAACATTACGATTTGTGTTGTGGCCCCCCTTGTTAAATTACATAATTTAATTCCCAAATATCCATTCTACGCTCTTATACAAGGTCCCTTTCGTTTCTCAGGCATTTAGGTCTTGATGATCAACCGAAATATGTGGATTTTTGAACTTTTCAGAGAGGTAAATGTGTGGAATGCCAGGCCTCCACCGTGGTTCGGATTCCACGTTAAACTGTAGGTCCTCCATTTCATCTCACAATCACCCTACCATTACACATTAGCGTAAGTGCGTATAACCCGAACGGGTAGTAAGATGAGGTGCTAATAATAATAATAATAATAATATTTTTCTAGGGGCCTAGGTGTTGATGACACCTATCAAATATAACAGCTGCAGTTTACAATACTTGGTGTAAAAGTCTCTATAGCTCCTATAATGGTGACCTTTGACCTCTTTTAGCTGTCAGATGTTTCCATTAGTAAGAAAATTGAGGTATAGGTTAGGTTAGGTTAGGTTAGGTTATACACATGACAATGTTTTAGGTGGCCGACAAAAGCATGTGTCTCGTCATGTCATGTTTGCAGGTGACAGGGAAGTTGGGGTTTCAATCCTGGCCGGCTGTACCGAGGTTTTTTGTTCCTAAATAGTTTATCAGACTCTTATAAACCACCCCCGTGATGCAGTGGTAAGTGCACCTGACTACGAGTCTAGAAATCTCACGTTCAATTCCCGGTGGTCTAGGGGTAAGGTGTCGGACTTCTGTGCTGGAGTCCGGGGTTCAATCCTCTCTCCCGGCACATATTTATCTGATTACCAAACCCTTCCTTCACCTCTGACAAGACATCTTGTGAATGTGGGAAATGCCTGGCCTCCACCGTGGTTCGGATTCCACGTTACACTGTAGGTCCTTCATTTCATCTCACAACCACCCTACCATTACATATTAGCGTAAGTGTGTATAACCCGAACGGGTAGTAAGACGCGGTGCTAATAATAATAATAATAATAATAATAATAATAATTCAATTCCTGGGTGGTACCTTGGGTATATTTCTCTTAAGGGGAATAATCCCAAAGGTCACCAGTGTTTGGTAAATTGGGCTTAAGTCAGGTTAAGACTCACACCGGCTTAACTTCATAATCACTATCATTATATCGTCTCATTGCGGGTACGACGTGTAGACAACCTCCGGTGGTGTACCCTGGGTAATGTTCTGTGCCATTAAAATGGCTAATAGTCTACACATAAGGCGACCAAACCTAGGTGCTTCATCCCCATCGATCATGTATGCCATACGAGTAAAAACCTATATCTTAAATTCTGGTACACTTCCATCTACCCTATTCCTCCTTACCTCATTGGTGCAAATATGCACATAGGGACCTTTTCGGGGTTTTTTTAATAGCGTTTAAAATTTGGTCTAGACATTTTATTTTAAAAAATAACATTTTGGCTACGACTTAGAAAAAACAAGTCTAGTCCACCATTGTGTATCCTTTAAGCTTCAAATTGTGATACCTTTATTTCATAAAACAAATTATTCCTGCTATTTTTACAATTTTCATAATATTTTAGTAAGTTTTAAAAATTGGAGATATAAATTTTGTAAATTATTTACATGACGATTTATTCTAGAGACTCCTTACCTCCATATAAATGTCCCCCCCCCCCTCCCTCTTGCCCACGTTTCATGTTTTAGTACATCCTGTGCGTTGTATGTATGAACACTTGACAGAATGCCCGCTGGTTTACAGACCTTCTTCAGGTTATAAACACCTGATAGCTACCTTGTTGGCCATTATACGTGTCTGACGAGGAAAACGGGTTGTAGGGGGGGGGGGGGGATTATTATTTCAACACTCGCCTCGTCACTCGACAGATAATAGTTAATTCTCGCATGTTGACAAGTGCATAATGTCCCGGAAGTCACACGTTCTGAGCCTTTGTGAACCTGTTATTTTGAAAATTGCTCAACGACACGTATTAAAATAAAAAATATATAAATATAGTGAGACTTTTATAATAGGTGACAAATGTTTTCCGTCCAGGTTGTTTTCAGGTGATGAAGCATATTCTTTCTAACGCAGAGTTCTACCATTTCTATAGAAATGGCCATAGTACTTAGAATACGTAGGGACTTATAATATTATTATAATGGATTAATGGTTCGTGAATCCTATCAGTCCCTAATATTCAAGGAATAGATCTATGCAGGTGGAATTTTATTTGTTGGGGACAAAAGCATAATTAGCACAAACAAGTGGCTTTAAGGGCCTCCCCACCCTTCCCCCTCCCAAGTCAAAAGATGACCGGGGGACCTTCAACGGACAGTATTTAAAAATAAGATATCCCTAGAAGCTATCATGAGAGGTTCTTCCTTTTTAAAAAAAAATATCCCCATATAATTATTATTATTATTAGCACCGCGTCTTACGACCCGTTCGGGTTATACGCACTTACGCTAATGTGTAATGGTAGGGTGATTGTGAGATGAAATGGAGGACCTACAGTTTAACGTGGAATCCGAACCACGGTGGAGGCCTGGCATTCCCCACATTCACGTCCCCACGGAAGTTTGGTGAAGTGCTCCCCAGGCAAATTTTGGAAAATTGGATGCTTCTAGATTATAAAAGCTATTTGGAGTGGTCCTTTCCTGAAAATTAGATATCTTTAGAAGCTATTTGGAATTTGTTTTAAATCTTAGTAAAAGTCTATTGTATCCTTCTCCTACCCAACCAAACAATTATTTCTTACTTCTTTTTGTCTGTTTATCCGAATATCCATAACCTTAACTATTTTAACGATACTGTAAGTGGAAAGTGTAAAACACTTAATTATATATATATAAGCGAGAAAGTATATACGTATATATAGGGGAGACCGGAGTGAGTTGCAACAGAATTCGTATACACATCTTATACAATTTATTTTTTAAATCCATATAATTTACAGATGTTTTCAGTAATACATGTGTCACAAAATAAAAATATAAGTTTCGTGTACCAAATTTTAAAATGATTTAGCTCAATTTTAAATTTAGCATTCGTTAGCTCATAGAAGTTTTTCTTTTCATCAATTACCGTTTCCAGCCTATGGCCTGGGTCAGTTAGAAAAGTTTTGAGTATTAAAATAAAGTTTACTAAATGTGTAAAGGCCCTTCAAATTATACATTGATTTTCTTATGAATGGACATTTAGAATAGGTGCCTTTTATAAATTACAAAAACTTTTTTTGTGGTCAACATTGATAACATTATTTGTATTAATTTTTAGGCATTGATAATATCTACCAAAAGTGACAGCTGCAGATTACGTGACTTGACATATGAATTTGTGACATTAGATCTAGTAGGCCTAACTATTTTTTAAATTTGTCAAGTATCCATTCGTAAAAAAATTAGGGTTTACTCAATCGGTAGTGCGTCTGTACTCTGACTAGGAGCAAATTGAAGAAGTTTAGATGCTAATATTTTAATGTTTAATGAGCTTAACTGGGCTAAGTTGCTACTATTAGTTGGATACAGGAGCTTAAAGCTTAGTTAGCTGCAAGACAAAGTGTTTTGTAGTTATTAAAAATAGCTAGAATCTATAAATCAAAACATCATCTTTGAACGCTTTGCATAAACAAATATTTTATAGCTTTAAATATCCACAGTAGCAAGTTGAGACTTGTCAAACATTTAAAGAATAAATTTAATGATTTTTGGGGAATTTTAAAAAGGTTTTTGGTGGATAAACTAGCCAACTTAATTTAGTTTTAGCGCTCATTATATCAAAAGTTTTATCTTTTAAACAAGATCCTATGTAAGTCTTTCCATGTGGCCCAACCTCCCAATTTTTAAACCTGATCATTTGTTTTGTGGAATCTCCATAAATAGTAAACACCGAACGCTGTTTCTTCTGACGTACTTGAAATTTAGTTTAGCATGTCTCCTAAGATAAATTTATTTTAAAGAGTTGTTCTCAGTTTGGCATCCTCATTTACTTCCTCCTCTGGTCATTCTTCCATTCCTTTTCTAAAATCTCTTGCTAGCGGACAAAATCAATGGGGTGAATACCCATGTCGGTGGCCGCATGGTCTAACGCGCTACTCTCGCATTAGGCTAGATTGACGATGACGGGGAGATTGAGGTTCGAATCTCGGTCGGGTGTACTCAGGGTTTTTCCCAAAATGGTTTTCCACTTTCCTCCCACGCAAATGTGGGTGCATTCCTTCTAAATATAACCTTCCCAATCCCTAGAACCATTACCGTAGTTAACACAAAAGCATGTAGCCCGAATGGGTAGTAAGACGCAGTGATAAAAAAATAGATGCATGGTGACTAATTTAGTACTTGCTCAGTATGTAGATAAACGCCTATGACAAGGTAAATTCATCAACTTGGCATAGCTCCATTATTGAATAATAAATTATTGAAGCTATTCCCGAACGCAAGCCACCAACGTCTTTGGTGGGGTCGTACCGCCACAATAAGTTATTATACGGTATCTATTAAAAAATATATAAAGCACCATAGTTTTAAAAATTAATATTTTAGAAATTATAAGAAAGTTAATTTGGCCGGAAGTGTTCGTATGCAAAATTTTACACTCTAAAGTGTGCAAATTTCTACCACATTTTTAAAGGGAGAAAAAATATATTTGATCTGATTTTTTAGAAAATATTAAATTGTTTTTATTTAATTAGAGTAATAAGGAAATATAATCTTTGTATAAAATAATGAAAGTACAGTAAAATTCTTAAAAAAAAGGAATATTTTCTTAATAATTTCCCAAGTAGGCCTACTTATCACAGATCTTTAGACATTATCCGGTGCCAAAATATATTTTTCACTGATATCAAATTATTATCAGTGCCTACAATAATTAATTATAGATTTTTTTTAAAAAGAAATGCTACCCCCTACGTATCTTCATTCCACAAAATCCTGCCCCAAACTTCCTGACTTGTTTTTGTAAGACTTCAGAACAAAAGAGTTATTTTTGTAGTTCAAAATAAATATACGATGGCCGTGGGAAAATAGGATGTAGTTTTTAAACTTTAGCACCGTGTAAGCTATTTTCTCATATTCTTAAAAATAAAACTTTTAAAAATACGCGTGCTATACATAACTTATGCCGTAATATATTTAATTTTCTCGCATTATCAGGGGTATAAACTTTGACAAACCGAAATGCCCTTTACTGTGTTTTTTTAATACCGCCCATCTTTAAAGTGAACTGTTTTTAAAAAAATACCTGTTTGATAGCGATCTTATCACTTGAGACTGCGCGCAGCACCCCACGTGTTGAATTACTCAAGCTCTCCCAATGAGCGCAGTCATTTTGACATGGAGGTTGTGGATCTAGTGTATCTCTTGTCTGTGCTCTGATGGTAGTCTCACAATAGATTGGATTACTGATGACGAAGGGGTTGAGGTTCGAATCACGTCTGAGTGCCCTGTAGATAAATTTCGTCGTTTATAACTATGGTGTTAAGTGACCATTTCCGTTTTAAGCCCATACTCGCTGTTCTGTTTTGTTTGTTATGTTGGTAGCGTCAAACAAAGACAAGCGTGTCTACACAAGCGCTAACATTGTTATCTATTCATGGAAGAAAAAGAGAAGATCCCTCCGTAAAAAACACATAATACATTTATTTTTATATAAATAATTTATAATGGAAACACAACAAAATGTTATAAAACAGAATTTTATAGACATGAAGTTTCGTGTAGGTTTTTTATTTCGGCCTTTTGTTACACAGAATTGTATCTTCATATATAATGCTTATACGTATTATATTTATATATATATATATATATATATATTATATATATTATATATATATATCAGGGGTGAACAGTAGTTTTCATAAGGGGTGACTGGGTGACTAGAAAATTTAAGAGTATATGTTTAACAAGAAAACAATTTCTGGGCGCAGGCTTCGATGGCTGCATGGTCTAACGCGCTACTCTCGCTATATACTAGGTTGCTGATGATGGGGATATCGAGGTTCGTATCTCGGTCAGGCGTACTGAGGTTTTTGTAAATAGTTTCACACTCTCCCTCCACGCAAATACGGGTATACTTCCTATATATAATCTAGCCTTCCTTATACCTAAAACCACTAGCGTAATTAGTGCATCAGTTTACAACGATAACGAGTAGTAAGACGCGGTGCGAAATATAGTTCTATATATAATTATATATATACAATTTCTTTCACCGCAAAATATGTAGACCTTTATGAGGTGGGGATAAGTTTGTCAAAGCTGATTAGTACTTTTTATTTGTAGACAAACTGGAATGTGAAAGTTGGAATCAAATGCAACTAAAAGGGAAAAACTCATGAGACTCCATTTTATAATCACACATGGCTGAACCTTTGATTCTTCACGGTTATATATATATATATTATATATATATATATAATATATATATATATATTGTATATATATATATGTATATATTATATATATATATTCTCGCTTTGCTCGCTGTGGGTTCTGCCCCCAAAACCCTTGTGAGTGTAAACTAATGTAATTCCAGCGCTGTTTTGAACGTTGATTTATTTTTACAATTTTATGATTATAACTGTCCCATAAGTGTGTCAAAAAATTAAAAAATGTGTAGAAAATGTGCGAAATTTACCTAAAATCAAAAAATCTAGCTCTGGTGCAATCCGTTTTTTTATAGGTCTTACCGTTTATTCAAAAGAGGCCTCCAAAGATAGGCCCGGAACGACTTTAAAGTTGCTCCGATATTTTGAATTTTTGGGGGGGAGGGGGGTTGAAAATAAAAATATTTTAACATTTTGGAATTTTCCCGTTAGTTACAGGCTAGAAGCTATAAGTTTACCAAATTTCAAGTTTATATTTCATCTAGAAGTGGGTAAACATTAATGACAGTGAGTGAGTGAGTCAACTACGTGGCTTTATATTATAGTGATATAATTATATATAATATATAATATGTATAATAAATATATATAATTTTTATTATTAGACCCTATTATTAAAATATAATTATATATAATAATATATATGAAATTTAAATTATTAAAATATAATTATATCTATAAAGCCGTGAAGAATCAAAGGTTCAGCCATGTGTGATTATAAAATGGAGTGTCTGAGTTATTTCCTTTTAGTTGCATTTGATTCCAACTTTCACATTCCAGTTTGTCTACACATATAAAAGTTATATTCAGCCTTGACAAACTTATCCCCACCTCATAAAGGTCTACATATTTTGCGGTGAAAGAAATTGTACCCGGGTAGAAATAAAAATAAGAAGCGAACAATATTAACTCATTTTTAATAGAACTTTCAACCAAAAGATTAGTAATTACTTGGTCTGAATAATAACGACGAGAAAAGTAGTTTGAAGGAAGTGCATCCACATTAGCATGGCGAAAAAAATAGTAGCTTCGCTATTTAAACCATGTTGGCTAACGCGCTCGTCGTGTTGAGCTCGACTGCTGAGGACGGGGAGATCGAGGTTCGAATCTCGGTCGGGTGAACTGGGGGTGGTTTTTCCTAAATGGTTTTCCACTCTCCCTCCACGCAAATGCGGGTTCACTTCCTCTAATTCAACCTTCCCAATTCCTAATCCATTAGTGTAATTAGTATTTAAGCGTATAACCCGAACGGGTAGTAAGACGCGGTGCTAAATAATAATAATAATAATAATAATAATAAATATTTAATCCATAATGATAGTGATAGTTTTGCAAGTGACTATACTAGCATCCTCCCTCCCCTTCCCCCCGGCGTGGCGCCTTCTCCCACCTTCCCAATAGCAACATGAACCAAGACACCAATTACCAATCCATGATTGAAACCTCAATGTTACGATCACAATCTCGAGTCAAACCGGTCGCCCTCTCATACGCACCACGTCGCAACCTTTATCATACTCTTGCTTTCTAACCTTTTCTCATCTTTTTTTTTTGTTTTGTTTTGTTTTGTTTAATACCGACCTTGCTCACGAAAATTACTACGACAAAGTGCCGAGCGGACCTGAAAGTATCCCTCTTATTATTCCCATTTTTTTGTTTCTATTTTTTTGGTTAGAGTATATTTTTGTTGCGGCGTGTTATAAAAACCACCGTGGTGGTGTTTTCTTACCGGGATAGGACAGGGGAAGTGTCGGAAACAGGGCTTGTTTATGTTGTTATATGATGTGTGTTTGTCCTCCCCCCCCCCCCCCCCCCCCCACACACACACACACAGATTGGATCTTTTGAGAATTTGTATAGTAATTGTGACATTTTATAACATGAGGGCTGGGTGGGGATTTAAGGGTTATTACTCGTATATCTTTAGTGTAGAAGAATAATAATAATACTACTACGTGACACAAGATTATTCAAGATTGATTATCCAGCGTTTTGGGTCATCAAAGATGCTGGTCCAGCGACTGAATAGTCGTAGAACCGATTGTTTATTGTCTGGAGAGCACCTGCTTCAAATCTCATGAGAATGGCACTTAATAATAATCATAACCACCTAAAACAATTCTCAAATATATTTTTTTTTAAACATTATGTTCCTCTTAAAATGTATTTATTTGAGGTATTTAACGTGCTCTATCTGAATCTACTGATTTTATCAGATCACGAGAATTTCTATGAGCGAGTGCGAAAGGGCTTACCAATTTTGCCGGGAAAGGTATTTTCACATACCTTCCATGATTCTTTTACATGTCACAATCGACATAGGAATAGGAATGTGAAACAAAGTATTGCTACTTTACTATTATTGCTATTGTCATTTCAATACTAGTACTTTTTTACTCGATATTTTTTATCCGATGCTTTTACTGATATTACTGTTATTAGTACTCACACTTCGGTATCGAAAGAAACAACTTTTATTTCTATCTTCACTCATGTTGGGATTAAATGTTTACTAGTGTTGACTGTGGAGGAAGAACAAATGACACTATTTCTCACTTCTCACTCATTTCCTACATGACAAGCAAGAAGAACTCTAGCACTCAATCTCTTTTAGCTCATCATAAATCATTGCTGTTCTTTAATCTTTTTTGTTGATCAATACAGCCTGATGCCTAACGGGGTGGCGGGGCAATCAATCTACTTACTACTCCTTCCTTGAATTAAATTATTATTATTAGATAAACAGAAATATTTTTCCAGATTGAAATTTCGATACCGATATTCACTGTTATCGATACTTTTCTTTCAGGTACTAGTACAGTTTCGATATTTTTCTTACGATACTTTTAATGAGTACAATATCGATACTTTTCCTTCGATACCACATCCCTTCATTGAACCAACGACTTCACTTCCTCTGCGAAGGAAGTTGTGCTACGGAATTTTATCGATCAAACTAAATTCATCGAACCCGTATGGGTTTGAACGCACGTACATCGAGTCTTAAGGCGATAACTTTTACCGTAGACCACCGAGGTCAACATAATAGCACTAGTAATTATTAATAAAGTAAAATGTTTAAAAAAATGTTGACCGCAAAAAGTACGTATTTTCTAAAAGGTTATTCCTACCATAGAAATTTGTATAATATATTATAATATTATAAAATATTTATAAATTATATATATATATATACACGCACTTCAGAGAGCTTCTAGAACTGTTTAGCATTTAGAATTTTTCTAGCGCCCGCCGCCCGGCAATTGGGTGAATGTGCCCTTCAAACCTTTTCTAAAATTATTGGCTGGTTACGGCCTTATATATATATATATATATATATATATATATATTATATAATATATATATCTATAATAATGCTACATATGTACATGTATACACATATACTGTGTACGGTATAAGTATGGATATAATAGTATTTTATTTACCATTGGTACACCCTACCTTCGATATGAGTGTAGGTAAGTGACAGCTCCAGAAGTTGCTTTATTGCAAACATCGACTGAAAGTGACTAATATCAATAAATTCTGAAATAATTATTGATTATATAGTTACTTTCAGACAATGTGTTCATAAAGAACCTTCTTCCAGCTGTCACTCGCCTACTCTCTTATCGTAGCTGGGGTATACTATCCTACTCAGACATAGCAGATTTCTGAACTAATAACCACTGTGAATTCCCCAGTGTGACAACGCGAATAATAGTTCGTTAAAACAAATGCTGAAAACACTTTTTTACACCACTAAACCGATATTATGAAAAGAGGAAGGAAGGTAATAATCCTTTATTACATTTCTTTCCTCTTCCACCATTTTCTTCCCGAATTTCTTTTTCGACCTCAATATATACATGTATAACTTTCTCGCAGACATTTCGAGCCTTATTGGTTTGCGGGAGAGACATTCTGCGCATATGGCGCACGGGGTTTTTGGACCTTTATTGGCGATTTTTTTGTAAGCTAAGTGAGGTTATGAAATCCTTGAGGAAGGGGGTTTTGTGACACCAATAGGGTAGTTGCTACCATACCACGTAACATTATCACATTATTCACATTTCACGTATCATTTTCCCAGTGTAGAAAAAACCTACTATAGAAGAAAAAAAATAGTGTAACATATTGAGAGAATTGCGGCCAAAGGAAGGTAATTTACAAGAACTTTCTTCAGAGCCTACTGGTTATTTATTGCTCACGCTTGATGGGAAAGGTTTCGATGAACAAATGTACTGTGGTCTTAGGTCTATTTTCATAGGAATCGTAAAAACGCGTACTCGTATAATAAACCGTTAAAAATGTAATATTTTATAAATAAGTTTTAGTCTTTTTTCATATTCTAATATAAAAAAACTTTATGTATTTGATCAAACATTTTGTCTGTTTATCTGTTTGTGTCTTTTATAGTTTTTGTTTGTCGGATGGTTCCTGAGCTTATTAGACACATGGGCCCTAATTAAGATAATTTTATATCCACTTTTTATCCTAATCATTGTTTTGTTATTTATCAGTTGTCCTAAATTAGTTTTAAAACGATTTTGGGCATGTTTAGAACTCAAAACGTAGCATAAAACTTATTGAAGTTGTCGCTCCTTTAATAATTATTATTTTATGAAAATTTAAAAATGACACGTGGACACGGGAATCGAACCCGGGTCCTTTGGCTTAATACGCTAATGTTTGTTTGTTTGTAAGGACTTTAATTTTATGTAGCGTTAAATATGGTAGACATGAATAAACAAAGAATATAAATGACACATAACAACAAACACCAGCCCTGATGGGGCTCTCGAATGTCAACTAACCTAGAAACAAAAAACACGCTTATAATGGAAGTCTTTGTCGCCCTGGCGGGCTGATTATTGTGGTCCAGTGTCTTAGAGGCGGGAAAAGAATACGCTAATGTTCTAACCACTGAGGTATCTAGTGTTCGTCCCGTGCGGACGGTCATTCTTCACTCATATCTTAAGGCAGATTCTCTGATTGACTTCCAGAAATCATCGGCTACAAATGTGTGATTTTATTAAGCTCACGAGCTATCAGATAACGCAGCCACCTTCGACTTGGTAGTTGGTGGGTTCGATTCCCATGTCCAAGGGTCATTTTTCAATTTTCAGAAAATATTCTAAGATTATTGAGGGTTGTTTTAGTAGCTTATAGCTTCAAAACTGACATTCCCCTAAGAAATATCGCAGTGATGAATTTTACTTAAAGTAAGAGGTACCCTTAAGGTGGGGAGGGAGAGGACGCAAGTAAAGGGCAGTAGAGGCCTATTTTTCTTGGCCAAAATAAATAAAATATTTCTATAGTAGAAACATAGAGTTCAATTTTCATCATATGTTGATATCAACAGTTCTTGAATATCTGTTATGAGCATAGCATCATTAGATGATAAACTTTTTAAATGAAAAAAAAGGTTGTTATTGAATTTCATGACACCTTTGACAGATATTCAAGAACTGTTGATATCATGATGTGAAGAAATTTAAATTATGTTTTCCACTGGAGCAAATATATTGTAACGTGGGGGCACACGTGACCTGGGAGGGTCACAGGCCGTTCACACGTGAAAGTGTGAACCACGAGTTCTTTTAGAGATATTGGGGTAGGTTGCCAAACGAACACGAATAAAAAATGCCCACGGAATATTCAAGGTTTTGATTATTAAAAACACCACTTAAAAACATTAACAGAATTAAAAATACAGCTAAACAATTTAACAAATTAGGTAGTCAAATTAATTATCTAAATCAATAAACCAATAAGGACATAATAAATAGAATAATCTGAATAAATTATAACTGAGTAGTTCACTTAGTTAAGTAATTCTAATAATCGTCTTTAAATTAATAAAAAAATGAAAATACATAAAATAAAATTACACTGGATTAACTATTACTAAACAGTTCACTGACTAAGGTAATATAGGCAATTGTTTGTAGATCAATACACAAATAAAAAAAACATTAAATAGGATTACATCAAGTCAAGTAAACAGCTTGTTAAAAAAAATACTGAATAACTAGTTAAATATCCAAATAACAGTTTCTAAAAACGTTCGTTCACTGTAATTTTACTTTCAATGCTAATTACACTCACGGCACCCCGCCACAGGTCCCAGTGCCATACACACTACTCTGGCACGCGCCACACAAATACTGTACTCGCTGGTTGACACACTGGACTCGCTGGTCCACTCCCGGCTCACACACTGTCCACACTGGTCCACACACTCGCACTGGCGACTCCCGGACTCATCAGTCGAGAACCAAGAACTGAATCTCCACGGCTATCGCTGAGCTTGTTTATATAGGGGTGGTGACAGCGAAGGGTCTGGAATCCTCCATTTCTAAAGTTAAGAGTCCAGAATAAAATGGGTCCCGACCCTTCCAGACTTGTCTCCGCCCTCCTCCCCGCACCCCCTCGGCCCCTCTAATCCCCCAGCCAAGTGAGAATGTCGCTGCCTACCTGCTAGACAAGGAGGGAGACAGAGAGAACAAGGAGCGCAGCTAGGGTAAACAATGAGACCACGCTGGTCCCACTGTTAAACACTAATCTTGTTACACCACCCCCTCCTTAAGTCTGTTCGTCCCGAACAGATATCTCAAAGTCTGGACTCTTCTCCCCGATATGCAGCAAGGCGATCGATGTGCACGACCTTCATCTTCCCTCTTGCTCCTCGTCGTATACGGATGACCACGTCGTTTATCCGGTTAATTACTTGATATGGGCCCTTCCATTTTCTCTGTAGCTTCGGTGATATGCCCTTTTTCTTCTGTGGGTTGTATAGCCATACCAGATCTTCAGCTGAAAATCTCCTATCGTTCACCATTGTTACTCCCAAAACCCGCTACTTCACGTTCTTTCATGTCCCATAGTACTTTCTTGCACTCCATCATCAAGGTACTAGCACTAAACACATCCAAATCTAATTCCATGTTAGATTAAAAGTCAACATCAGGTTTGTCTTTACACATTAGTTCCGGTCATTATCCTTCTCGATGTCCATAACTGTACCAATTTGTCAATTTACAAACGGATTCACAATTTTTTTTCGACAAGTTTTTAATTGATGCTAAGAGGTGGTCCAGGACATCCCACTACAAACAACAGCATTATTTGACTGTAATCCCTAGTCGCCCGTTCATCCGTAGTAACTTCCCTTTTCTGCACTCTGTAGCTCATCTGTCTTTGGCCGAGATCAAGTCCTTTGTCACTCAGACATCGGTCAAGATGAAGGAACAACCAAACAAAGTCCACACTTGTCGATCCTTTGGCATTCCAGTCTATAGCGTTCGTCATGTTGACCTTCACCTGATCATCTTCATCACCTACGTCATCATCTTTATGCGAATAATAGTCACAAGGATCATCATCATCATCACCAACATTGTTGTCACCAATTGCGTCGTCACCAATATCGTTGCCATCAATGGAGTCTTCACCAACAATGTCATCATCACTATTAGTCTTGTCCCTGACAGCGTTTTTGTCAACAGCGTTGTTACCTCCAGCGTAGTCATCTATAGCTCCACCACCAACACCATCGTTATCACCAACAGTTTCATTGTCACCAACGGCGTCGTAGTCCCAAACAGCGTCGTCATCAACAACATCGTCATCACCAACAGCGTCGTCATCATCAAAAGCAGCGTCATCATCAACAGCGTCGTCATCAGCAACAGCGTCGTCATCAGCAACAGCGTCGTCATCAGCAACAGCATCGTCATAACCAACAGCAGCGTCATCACCAACAGCATCGTCATCACCAACAGCATCGTCATCACCAACAGCGTCGTCATCACCAATAGCGTCGTCATCACCAACAGCGTCGTCATCACCAACAGCGTCGTCATCACCAGCAGCGTTGTCCACAGCGTCAGACCCTGTCCACTGCTTGGAGAAGGTAAGCTGACTCTCTTGGGAATGCTCTGCACTCAGTTGGCTGCCTATTGTTGATATGGCTGGTTTAAGTTCTTCTTTAATGCTGTTCAATGATGTCGTCTGTTCCGCCTTCTTCCTGTTCAATGATGTCGTCTGTTCCGCCTTCTTCCTGTTCAATGATGCCGACCATTCCGCCATCTTGTTGATCATTGACGTAGTTTGTGATGCTATTTGGTCCAGCCTGTCATTGTTCTGTTCTCCCATGGCTTGAATAAGAGCCGTTAAACCCTGGATATCCGCAGCCATTTTTCTCGTTGTCATCAAGCAGACACACCACCAATATCCCACTTCTGACACCAATGTAACGTGGGGGCACACGTGACCTGGGAGGGTCACAGGCCGTTCACACGTGAAAGTGTGAACCACGAGTTCTTTTAGAGATATTGGGGTAGGTTGCCAAACGAACACGAATAAAAAATGCCCACGGAATATTCAAGGTTTTGATTATTAAAAACACCACTTAAAAACATTAACAGAATTAAAAATACAGCTAAACAATTTAACAAATTAGGTAGTCAAATTAATTATCTAAATCAATAAACCAATAAGGACATAATAAATAGAATAATCTGAATAAATTATAACTGAGTAGTTCACTTAGTTAAGTAATTCTAATAATCGTCTTTAAATTAATAAAAAAATGAAAATACATAAAATAAAATTACACTGGATTAACTATAACTAAACAGTTCACTGACTAAGGTAATATAGGCAATTGTTTGTAGATCAATACACAAATAAAAAAAACATTAAATAGGATTACATCAAGTCAAGTAAACAGCTTGTTAAAAAAATACTGAATAACTAGTTAAATATCCAAATAACAGTTTCTAAAAACGTTCGTTCACTGTAATTTTACTTTCAATGCTAATTACACTCACGGCACCCCGCCACAGGTCCCAGTGCCATACACACTACTCTGGCACGCGCCACACAAATACTGTACTCGCTGGTTGACACACTGGACTCGCTGGTCCACTCCCGGCTCACACACTGTCCACACTGGTCCACACACTCGCACTGGCGACTCCCGGACTCATCAGTCGAGAACCAAGAACTGAATCTCCACGGCTATCGCTGAGCTTGTTTATATAGGGGTGGTGACAGCGAAGGGTCTGGAATCCTCCATTTCTAAAGTTAAGAGTCCAGAATAAAATGGGTCCCGACCCTTCCAGACTTGTCTCCGCCCTCCTCCCCGCACCCCCTCGGCCCCTCTAATCCCCCAGCCAAGTGAGAATGTCGCTGCCTACCTGCTAGACAAGGAGGGAGACAGAGAGAACAAGGAGCGCAGCTAGGGTAAACAATGAGACCACGCTGGTCCCACTGTTAAACACTAATCTTGTTACAATATTATTTATTTTGGCCAAAAATATTTTTACTTTTATCTTTTGCTATAAAAACTGCAAAAAAAAAAAAAACACTGATCTTTTTTCGTGTCACTTCTACACTATCTTAAATGTTTTCCAACGAATTCTCATAAATGTTGTTGGTTTGGTTTCCTTCAGGATCAACGTTCATTCGCATGGTACGAAAGAAATCAGCTGAGGTACGAAAGATTAGGAGCTCACTTGTGAATGTGGGGAATGCCAGGCCGCCACCGTGGTTCGGATTCCACGTTCAACTGTAGGTCCTTCATTTCATCACAATCACCCTACCATTACACATTAGCGTAAGTGCGTATAACCCGAACGGGTAGTAAGACGCGGTGCTAATAATAATAATAATAATAATTAGGAGCTCACTTTTTAATGTGCTCTAAACAAAATAACCAATTTGCGTTTGGGTCCGTAGGCTATTTATAATAAACTTCGAATAGCTCATACCCCATATGATACCAAGCAATCTAATAATACATTTTGATGCCCCCCCCCCCCCCCCCCCCCGAGGATTCAAAACACGATATCTCAATATGATAAATACAAATCAGTATTTTCCATGGAGGAGGCTGAGAGTATTATTCTCTAAGTCTACATTAGTAAAATGAAAACTTCCAACATGATAGATTAAGCAATTACAAAGTATCTTAAAGAAATACATTTAATTAATGTTTACTTACCTTCACGCAACCAATTTAATCTTTTTTTTCTAATAAATTAATGTTTCTTTTTTAAAGGGTGATTGGCCATCCGGTTGATGGTCCAAACATGTGGTATCACTGAAAAAAACCGCGCCAGACAAGAATAGACACTCGGAAGTGCCAGCCAGCTGATGCCTTGGGTTAACGACGCCATTTTGAGGCGGCTTTTGGTTGGAGGGGGTGTGTTCTAAGGGTGTAATTATAATATTTGGATTCGTGATGTCAAGGGAGCGTGTTGAAAATGAGGGGCACAAAGACATCAGGAAGAAACGAACAACGACAAAAAAAAAAAACTAACAGGGGGAAACAAATCAGTATTCCATGCAAAGATTCAAACTTTGGCGTTCCTGTCACTGGCAAACTATACCAGATGAGGCCAACCCTCTAGCCATCGTGCCCACCAATAGCGGTATTTCTGCAATACATCACCCGTAAAACCAACTTGTGCTTGTAGAAATACAAAATAGGGCTAAAAGTTTTTATGTCTGTATATGCCACAAAATTTTGTTTATACTAGTTAAATTCTACCACCTTTTATTATTTATGGATCAAAACAAATTTTAACATTTAGAAACACATCTTAAAAGTGTTAAACTTAGGAGTCTTTTTTTTTTAAATTGATCAATAAAATAAAATTATTTTCACCATTTATCTAAGGTTTGCTTGGGATACTTCTTTCAAAGCATTATTACTGAATTATAGGCAGAGTTGTATAGAGGTTCAATCACTATTTCTCTTCTACATCGAAACGTGAATCTCTTTGTGTGGGTTTGATGTTGGTTAGAGCAAAAATACAAATTTACAAATATGCGGGTAGAAAATAATATCCTTTAGTTAAGGCATATTTCAATTTCATTTGTCGATCATAAAGAATTATAATCCACTCTTATTCTTCGTTTGAATTGTTTGTGTGTACAAAAAGTAACCACTCAAATAGAGATTTATTATATATTATTGGGGACCGCGTTGTATTTAGGCCTACAATATTATCATATTGGAACCATTATTATTATTATTATTATTATTATTTATTATTATTATTATTATTATTATTTTTATATTATTATTATTATTATTATTATTATTACTACAGGCTACGAACATTATTAATCGTGACTGTTCTAATTTCATAGAAACCTTGAAATGGGCTCAAAGAAATTTTGTTTGTTAACAACTATTGTAAAGTTTGAGAAAGGTTTAGTGCCTAATGTTTACATTTGTTAAATTTGATGTAGGCCTACTTCCCTTCCAGTAACGAGACGTGACATTCCTGAAAGTGTTACCAGAAAACCTATATCGTAAATTACCCACCTATTCAATGTTGTTAAACATGAACATCCCCATTTTAATCTTTAAAAACTCTATGTTTCGTCTTTGCGTTCTAAAAACTTATTAGGATTCATTCATATAAAAATATATATAATAAAAGAGGGTGATTATTTTTCAAGCAAGGAATGTTTTATTTTTTAAGAAAAATCAGTAAAAAATAAATAGGAGCTAATAGCTAAAAGGACAGGGAGATTTTTTAAAAAACTTTACCGTGTAGAAAATGGCTTTATTGTGAACGGTAGCTCAGTCACACCAGTATCTGCAAAATATAGCTATTCGAAATACCAATTAAATTAGGCCATTATTATTATTATTAGCACTGCGTCTTACTACCCATTCGGGTTATACGCACTTACGCTAATGTGTAATAGTAGGGTGATTGTGAGATGAAATGAAGGACCTACAGTTTAACGTGGAATCCGAACCACGGTGGAGGCCTGGCATTCCCCACATTCACAAGATATCTTGTCAGAGGTGAAGGAAGGGTTTGAAAATCAGATAAATCTGTGCCGGGACCGAGGATTGAACCCCGGCCGCCAGCACAGAAGTCTGACACCTTTCCCCTATACCACCAGGTCACCTCCTGATATGTTAAAATACTTCAATATTATAATCAAAGTAGGCCTTTACAAACAAGAATCACCATTAGTTTGGAGAGAGTATGACAAAATCACAACAATAAATAAGTTTTAAAAATCACCTTCAGTTCACTGAGCCAAGATTCGAACCTTTGCCTCCTAGTCAAAAGCTATCGAGTGCAATGCACCATTCCGCCACTGGTGCGGCAAATCTGATTTTAAAACACTTCAGTACAGTACCATACACATTTCTCAATTTATTAATTGGATGCACTCCTACTTTTTTCTTTTTTATAAATACACAATATTTTCTGTAATAATTTTCTAGGAACAGAGATGTACCAAGTATCTTTGACAGAGACATCTTCTCTAAAGAACTTGGGTCTGCTAATTACGCGCTCGCTCGGTCGCTCGCCAGTTTGGCCACCCAGTCGCTTGCGCGCTCGGTCGCGCGCTTGGCAGTCTGGCCGAACCCTTACGCGTTTTCGTGCTACGCTATTATGTATCAGAACCAATTACTTGCGTAGTGTGAGGGAAAGCTGTGTTACATTTACCTGGTCTTTTATAAATCTTACAAATGTGATCCCCTATAAAAGATACAATAAAAACGTGCCTGCGCCACTGTTCGGCTACCTATTTAATAGGCAAAAGCCTATATCAAATGTTTGGTCTTCCAGATATGGATATTATATATGTTAGAACTAAAAAAAAATTACTTTTAAGACATATTTTGACACAAATTGAAAAAAAATTCTGCTAAATGTAATAGAGGTAAGATAAGTTTATTTAGCTTTGGTTTGAAACTGTATTTTTCTATAAAACTAAAGTTGTATTTCTTCTAATGGCCATTTATAGACATTTTAAGTGGTAGTTATTGGACTAGCTTTGAAAATAATATCATATTAAGTAATAGTGTGTAGATTTAATTTAAATTTCTGTTATTAATTTATTAAACTGATGCCAGTGGCAGTGATCTCGATACTATAATGAATGGATATAAATACACTTATCTCAAAGTAGGTTCAAGTGTTTCGTTTGTTTGATTGATAGGGGACCGATTTAACGGGTTATTTCAATGTTCTTTTGTTAAAATATGTTTCCGGTGAATAAAACTGTTCTGGTTTGATAATAGTGAGGTATTATACCACACTTGGCTGAGGAAACATATACATTAAAAGATATACAATTTAGTTTATTAGGTAATATTGTACAAATACGAATAAAACCTTTAATGTATTATAATACTAACAGAAGTACCCAGCGTTGCTACCCCGGGTAACGCTTTTCTTTGCTTCAAACAGACAGAAAAGAAATCTCTTCATATTATTTATTCCGACCCAGTTTTTTTAAATGAATTTAAAAAAAATCTAATCAAATATTTAAAATTCCAACTTCAAGAGGCACATGATTGAGCACAGGAGCTACTAATTTTAACATTTCAGCCCTTTGTGCGCGGTAGATATCACGCAATGCTCATGATAGACAGAAATTCTTCATTTTATCTATACTTATAAAATAACATGTCCTGACTGACTGACTGATTCATCATTGCCGAGCGCACACTATCAAGGCTACAAGCATGAAATTCGGACTGTATATTCATTTTGTTATGTAGGCACCCACTAAGAAAGGATTTTAGAAAATTCTACCCCAAAGGTGTCAAAATAGGGGATGATAATATGTATGATAATATGTATGAAAGTCCGTCATTTTGAAAGTTACATAAACAAAATTTTGTATTTCGGTTATTGACGTAAAACAAATAAATACATGTTTCAGGAATTTTGGAAATTTTATTTAATAAGGGATGAAAAAGGGGGTGAAAGTTTGTATCGGACTTGCATTATTTTTGATCTGAGGTCAAGTTATGGTCATCAACGTAACGTAATATTTTTAATTAATCTGTAAATACATATGTATATTTTCGTATTTGTATATAATCAACTTCCACGCGAGAAAAGCCGCGGGCAACAGCTATCTAGTTTATCTATAAGATAGTATGTAGCTATCACCCATGTTGTTTACATTCTGCCAAGATACAATATATTCATTTTAAAGTTGGTTATTATTAACTTGTATATTGGTTTTAAAAACTATTTTATATTGAAACTTTAAGAAATAAAAAAGCAAGAAAGATATATAATATAGCGAAAAGTTTGATTACATTTGTTCGAATAACTAATTTTGTGTAGAAGACTTACGTTCAAATGATCATTTATGTTCTAGGCTTGTAGAAAGTATTATTATATAAGCTTTAATCAACTTATTTTTTTAAAGTCACAAGTGTCGAGTTTGGTTATGCTCTTCAAGCCTTTCATTAACACATTTATTTTATTTAACTAATCATATGAACTATTCATTCAAAATGTGGGGAATGCCAGGCCTCCACCGTGGTTCGGATTCCACGTTAAACTATAGGTCCTTCATTTCATCTTACAATCACCCTACCATCACACATTAGCGTAAGTGCGTATAACCCGAATGGGTAGTAAGACGCGGTGCTAATAATAATAATAATAATAATAATAATAATAATAATAATATTCATTCAAATTAGCTAAACATGTCGAAATACCACATTGTTTAGTAGCCTATGTGTGTAGAAAAGAGAGAAATACCTGAAAGTTTCCTTCTCTCCTACACAATAGTCTCCAGCCTTCTGCTCAACAATTTCCGCCACAGATGTCCACCCAGTTATATAATAGAGTTTAATGACTGATACAGACTTCATTTTATGTATCCTAACATATTATCCATAAGTAAAGTGAGAAGTGAATTACTTTTCCACTATAGAGAAAGTATCTACATTTTTAATAAATTATGATAAGTTAGCCCATTGACATGGCATTCCTTACCTGCTATTAATATTGATTTAGTCTGAAGTAACTATATTTTTTTCCATTAGTGTAGTGACCGAATACCTTCTATAAGTGAGTTTAAAGCTACGTTTTCCTAGCAGCGCAATACATGCGTGGTGGGCAGGCAATGCATTGGACGCAATGCTCTGAGCACTTGAATAATAAGGGTTAAATACGAGTGTTTTCCTATACAATGTGATGAGCTCGACGCAACAGCCCGACTGCTTTGGAGCAGTCAATTGTGACATGCGCAGCGCATTAAGACGTTTTGGTGTGTTTATTGCATTCATTAGTTATTGCTGTTGTTACCTAAGAAACAACAAGCTACTCAGACCCGCTTTTCTTGGAATGATGACGAAGAATTGATAGATTTGATTTTCAGACATGAGATTCCATGGAAAATGAGTAATCCTGAGTATAATGACCACATGAAAAAGGACAGAATCTGGATTGAAATAGGAAAAACCATAAATAAATCAGGCAATTCAAATTATCTTTATTAAGTAGATTACACTAAGATTATCTTCATTCCTGTCTTTACAGAGTGTAACCATAGAGAAGAATTACCACTACAACATACTTTTAAAAAAGGTGGCATGATTAAATCAATGTTTCTGAAATTTTAATTCAGGCGTAACATAATCTATAGTAAATAAATTGTGTCCACTAGTCCAACCACAAGTCCTAGACTCTATTGTATTGTTTTAAATAAGGCTTGTCTCTTCTTGTCATAGTATTCATCGTTAAAGTAATCGGTAAATCTGCTTCTCACTTTGAAGCCTTCTGATTTTGTAAACCCACCAACCCCAACCAAGTGTATCATATTTTCTATCGGGAGTTCATACTCTTGGACCTGTGATTGACCTGGGGGGGGGGGGGGGGGTTTACTTGTAAGTTACTCATCCCTCAATAATTTGTGAAGACAGCAGCAGACAAAGATTACCAAGTCAACTGTCCCTGGTTTCAAATTAATTGGTGTTAAAAAACTTGAAATAAAACACACATAATTCCAAATGCATTTTCTGTTACTCTACGAGCTTTGCATAATGCATAGTAATTTTAGTTCCTTTTGCTGACATCAACTACAGCCTGTTTTTGACATTACGGTTTTAAGACGTGTTCATGCAATATAAAGGCCTCATCACTGACAACGACATAAGAGAGATAAATATTTGAATTGGGTACATATTGTGGTGGAAGGAAAATAGTCCCATCTGTTACCAACTTACTAATGTAATATTTGTTGAATATTCCAGCATCACCCTCTTTACCGTATGATCCCACATCCACAAGAATAAATTTGCAGTTTCCATCCACCATAGGAAACGGAACAATGGAGAAGAATCCCTTGAAATTGTGAAAAAGACTTCCAGATATATCAGGTGAAATAATCCGTACATGCTTCCCGTCGAGTCCAGCGACACAGTTCGGAAAGGCCCAGCGATTCTAGAACTCCTTCGCCTTCTCATTCCAGTCTATCTGAGACTCAGGAATACACATTTCTTACAAGCTAATTTTCATTGCTCTAAGAACCTCCGGGACAAATTTCGAAATAGTACTGTGATAAATTCGGTATGAGAACGCTAGGGAGCGGAATGACTCGCCAGTTGCCAGGAATCTGAAAGAGTAACAAAAATAAATATATTAAAAAAACACACAGCTTGATGGTAAATTATTCCGTTTTAATTGAATTTGTGGATTAAACTATAATCCTCCTTTATTTTTTCTAGATGAGCAGTGTAAAATATGATGTAAAAGCATTCGTGACAACTTCAGAAGGCAAAGAAAATAGAAAAAACAGGTGCCGGCAAAGAAAAAGAGAGCGACGTACTGGGACAGGTTGAGGTTCCTTGATGACGTGGAGGACTAACAACAGTGAGTGTAAATTTTACTGTAAGATAATACGACATAGTTATATTTTACACACATGGCCCGCTGACGCAGAGGCCCGTGGACAAAGGGAGTGCGGGAGCCCAGAAGGAAATGTTTTACCATTTATTTTGCTTGAAATTCAAATACTTTAAAGTAGCTTCTCAAAATTTAAATGGCAACCTGACATTACCTATCATAACCTATACTAACCTAACCTGTTTCAGACCCACTTCAGTGGCCGAACGGTCTAAGGTCTCGTGTTAAACTATCTCGCTGATGACGGGGAGATCGGGTTAGAATCCCAGTAGAGTCTACTGAAGGTGGTTTTTTTCCTAAATAGCTACTACTATTCCATGCAAATATGGTAGACTACCTCTAAAATGCTTCCTTCCTCATCCCTACACCAAATAGAGTATAATATTTGGGTATAACCTGGACAGGTTATAAGATGCGATGATAATAAACAAAATTATGTTTCAGTGGTTATAGTAATACACAAGAGAATGGCAATTAAGAGGTCATATCTGTAGGTCTGACAGGTGGCTGTGAAGATAATGAAAATCTTAATGGCATTGTGAAAGATGATACACCTAAAGTACACGATACAGATATAGTGCAGGCTGACCTTACAACAGCGTAAACAAATCCACGGTTAAAAAATGAAAATAGGTCCCGAAAAATAAAAAATAATGGCGTCATTATTGGCATGTTGAAACAGAGAGGTGAAGAGCGAGTGGAATTTGCAAAATGTATAGAAAAAATTCTTGAGTCTGAATGTCAAAGAGATGAGATCGATATTTTCTTCAAGGCAATGGCTGCAACTGTCAAGCAATTCACTCCAGCCTAAAAAACTGAATCAAAAATTAAAATATTCAAGATTGTTAGTGACTTGGAAATCAGTCGTCAGCTACCTCCGGTGCAGGCCTTGTCAACTTTTAACCATGCCAATCTGCCTAACACATCATCTGCTGTTTCGCAAAGTGAATCCTTCAGTATCCCTACCACTTCACGCCAAGAACTTCGTACACCCGGCCCTATTTCACATGAATCATCTCTAGATCAATCAGTATTAAATGCAAAGGAATTTTACGAACAATATAGTTCTATATGGTAATCTTTTGAATCTTTAAATACTTTATTAACAATGTGGTATTTTTACAAATTCCTTTTTTTTAAATAAATATTTCAAATGGTAATAAAGTGTTCTTCTGGTAAAAACATGGCTTTCATTGTTGCCTATGAAATTGCCATTATGTTTTATGTTTTAGAATTACAGTACAGTTTCGATTCAGTAATCAACATAATTATTAAAGTTAGTTTAAACTAGGTTATTTTTATTAAAACTGCCAATACGTACCTTAAAGTAAGAGCAAGTTTTATATCTGGTGATAGTGGATTCTGATGGTGAACTGGTGGTCTAGGGGTAAGGTGTCGGATTTCTGTGCTGGTGTCCGGGGTTCAATCCTCGGTCATGGCACAGATTTATCTGATCACCAAACCCTTCCTTCACCTCTGACAAGACGTGTATTAATCACAACCTTGTGAATGTGTGGAATGCCGAGTCTCCACCGTGGTTCGGATTCCACGTTAAGCTGTAGGTCCTCCATTTCATCTCACCCTCACCCTACCATTACACATTAGCGTAAGTGCGTATAGCCCGAACGGGTAGTAAGACGTGGTGCTAATAATACTAATGGTAGTGGATTCTGCACTCGATTGGTTAGCTTCTACAGTTAGACTCACAAGAAACAAAGATTGTTTCCAAGTGAATCTAAAATACGCCTTAAACTTCATCACATCATCCAAAAGATGCTTGTAGATAAGTGTCTTAAAAACTCCCTCACTGTCTCTATTCATATACATTTCACTACAGTCTTTTCGAGTCTCAAGGCTTGGGCTGCTAAAATGTCTACATCATTCTCAACTAAATACGATGGAGCGCTGTGCATCTGTTTATGGAGACACAATTTCGTGGCGTGATACTTACTACGCTCCCGTCAACGCATTGCGTACTGCGCCGCGCATGTATTGAGTCGCTAGGAAAACGTAGCTTACTTAAGCTATGAAAAAAAAAATTCATAGAACATTAATAGAACACGATTATTTCAACGGAAATTTGTAAATCTATCTATATTATATGCATAAACCTTCTACACCATGAACGTACCTACATGATATATTTAGTACATTTTTTATGTTTTGTTGGCAAAAATGAATTTGATTTAAGACAAGGAATGGAATTATTGTGCTAAATACAAATTTCATTTATATTAATAAAGCAAATCTATTGAAAAGGCCTATTTTTGCATTAATTAGCTTACATATGACAAGATTTTTTAAGTCTTTATGGGCATGTGGTTTAACAGCTTAAAAAAAGTTTCATGTAAAAGAAGTGCGGCTGCGCACATATCAATACATTTCAGTTCCATTCCTACATGTTCATAAGATTTGTCCCGAGCCGTGGAATACTAATATATATAATGGATAAGATTATTTGTAAATACAAACGTGATACGGATCCCTGGTCATATAATATAGTTGAACTTGTGATTTCAGTGTAGCTTTATGGTCATTCCGCTGTCATATCAGGTAATCAAATCAATATTTCATTCAAGGCTTCTAGCCTGTCAATTTCATGAATGACGTAATTCCTCTCCCATATTTTACAATATTGATAAATAATGAATTTATTATTGAAAAGTAATTATTTGCATGAAAATTCATTGATAATACGTAGGCTCACATAATTGGTGTTGATCTTGTATACAAACAATTGCCAATGTCAATTAACCTATATCCTGGGCTATCAGTTGGCGTATATGTATAGTACTTAATCTTTTGCTAGAGGCCTAAATTAAGGAAAATATAATTTGGTTGGAAACACCACACCGGATCTGATTCTCCGAGGCTATAACTTTGGCCAATATTAGCGTACCACAATGGTTCTTCCTTTATATATCGTAACCTACAGTACCTTTTACCACATTTTAGTTGTTTTTAAATCTTAACATTTTAATTCAAAAACAGCTACTAAACAATACACATGGCTCATTTCAGCCTATATATGTATTGGTGGTGTAACTACATATTCTAATATAGCTCTTATCTTTCCATGTTTATCAAGAAACTAGGCTGGGAGATAAGATAAAATCATTTGCAATTGAGCATGCACTTGTTTTTAATGTAACCTCTAACCCTTTTATTTCCGGTGTACAATTTCTATGGACAAACTATAACTTCATCGCTTTTCCATTTTCACAAAAGGCCCCTACCGTAATCTCCCAGTTTTTGAACCACTCATAACTGAACCTATTCCATTATTTCCGCCTATAGCTGCATCTCAACACCCTGGTTATATTGCTAACATTTCTTGCCTCGTACATTCCTGTAGAAAGAACCTTTTTCATCTCGAGAAGATACTAAACGTCTCCATGCTCCCTCCATTCCCACTCTCTCTTCCTTCTCATCATTTTAGCTAGGACCTTACTTGGTGCCAAACTCTACCACTTCTCCAACTCATATTGGCGGGCATGCATCGTAAGGTGTCGACCTTGTCTGGATTGGTTTGCTTGCGGGGGAAAGGTCTAGGTTTCTTCGCCAGTTGTACTTAGGGTGGTGTTTCCTCGATATTATTCCACTCTTCCCTCACACTAATGGGACTACATTTCCTCTTAAATGTTTCTTTCCTTTGAAGGTATGAGGTAGCACTAGTGTGGAGAGGAAGGGGGGAAACGGAGCTTATAATACCTAACATGCTTTATACTGCCCCCATTTGGTATTTGAATCTTGATCTAGCTGTGAAATCAACAATCCTTATAGTCGGTGACCTGGTGGTCTAGGGGTAAGGTGTCAGACTTCTGTGCTGGCGGCCGGGGTTCAATCCTCGGTCTCGGCACAGATTTATCTGATTTCCAAACCCTTCCTTCACCTCTGACAAGACATCTTGTGAATGTGGGGAATGCCAGGCCTCCACCGTGGTTCGGATTCCACGTTAAACTGTAGGTCCTCCATTTCATCTCACAATCACCCTACCATTACACATTAGCGTAAGTGCGTATAACCCGAACGGGTAGTAAGACGTGGTGCTAATAATAATAATAATAATAATAATAATAATAATAATAATAATAATACTGATGTCATAGATTGGTGGTGTACAACCTTGGTGTCGCGAATCCATTTGGGCTCTCAAGATAGCAAAGTGTCATCATAACCTTGTTATTGATGACAGAGAAGATACATAGGCCTGCCTCATTAGTTAAAATTCACCCTTTGAAATTCTGTAAGCAAATGTCATGTGCAGTAAAATAACTTTGGCTATAGACATATGAAAGCCATGTAAAAACATTTATAGGGCGCCAAAAATTCACCGTGAATGCAAGCTATAAGAGGAGAAGGCCTCATGTAGGGGGAAAACATGTATTTCATTTAAATGGTGGCATGGGTTCTTCTAAGTAAAATAATACAAAAGTCTGGTCGCACCCACAAAAAGGTTTTGCATCACTGTCTTAGACTATGCTGCTACCTGTGTGAGCCACTAACATGTTCTAAATGGACTCCTCTTATGTTATAAATTACTATTCCTCCCTGTAGACTACTAACTCAATCCATGTTACCAAAGTCACTGATATTGGTCTTTAATTTGAACTCTTTATCTCTCCTTCCTTCTGCTAATGCAAGATTTCTCCAGAAGAAATTAATTTTCTTCACATGGTGACCACAAAAATCCTTAAATATCTGTCAAGGATGTCCCGGAATCTTATGACAACTTTTTATCTTCATTTAAAGAGTTTGTCATCTAATGACGCTATGCTCTTGACAAATATTCAACAACTGTTGATATCACCACGTGAAGAAAATTAAACTCTGTATCTCTACTGGAGCAATATACTACAGTCAACTCTCGATTCTACGACCCCGGGAATAGCGTCCCTCTTGAAGTAACGACCCTTTTTTGGGGAACCGTGAAAAATGTGGGGAAAAAGGTTGAAAAGTTTAAGGAAATCGGCTGTAAAATGTGTTTGTTGCATTTATTTAGGTCGGTGTGTTGCAATTATCTTTGTGAGCGCTGTATTACTAGTAACTGGGGTGGGTCAGGTATAAAAATAGACACCACCTCATCAATGCCAGCCAATAGCACTTGACTCTGTCCACCCCCTCCCACAAGCAAGATAATGTTTCCCCGCGCGCGACTGCCGCTACATCACGCGCCAGGCTTGCTTTTGCCATTGTTATTTCGATTCTCGATTTGGTTACTATTTTGGTTTGATTTTGTGAACAATTTTTGACGACTCATGCTATTGTTTAACATTGTTATTTTGATTTGGTTACGTTTTTGGTTGGATTTTGTGAACAATTTTTGATGACCCATGCTATTTGTTGTCTAAAAAATGCAATTTTTTCATATTAAGGTCAGGGGTGGAACAAAATCTGTTAATATTCCACTCCTTCGAAATAACAACCCTTTTCCAGCGAGCCGTGAAAGGTCGTAGAATCGAGATTTGACTGTATTTATTTTGGCTAAAAAAAGTTTTGCTATACAAACTACAAAAACCACTGACCTTTTTTTTATGTCCCTTACACTTCCGTCTTAATATAGCGACATATTTGAATTTGAATTTTTCAAAACCCTATGCATGTATTAATCATTACGAAAATTACACTAGATATAGTCCTAAACACTCGAAAGCAAAGAGTAACTATGATTCTAATATCTTTAACATCTTTTCTAATATCTTCTACATCTTGGAAAAGAAAACCACTTTTTGAAATAACTCGTGCAACCATATTAGTGGCTTCTCAGCCATTAGCTTCCTCTCATCATGAAACGAAGGTAGAAAATGAAATGTTGACTTCACCTTTTCCTCCTGTTTCTACACCATTGATCATGAGTATCTAATTAAAAGGGTGCACTTTTGTGAGGGTTCAAACGCAGAAAAGGCCAATATATTTCTGATTTAAAAAAATAGCCATTAAATATGCACACAGGAATAAGTCATAGTAATGTACCGGTAATTCAAACAAACATCTGCCTTTTTAACTGTGAGTGAAGAGATGATGTAATAATAATGTGAGCAATCTTCTACACAAAGCTGTGACCACCTGCATTGGAAGTGAATTAAATCATACAAGTTAGAACTCTGGTCTTTTGAACATTCAAACACAGCCTTAGTACATAATAACACTTGTTTGACGGTATCTTTGAACCTAATTGTTGCCTACTGGTGCTGATAAATCATAAATAGACCACAGTAGCAGTTTACCTTCGTTTAAATTAAAACTAAGATATTGTATCAGAATACAGCATATATACAGTACTGCACATAAAGGTAAGTATGTCTACAAGATGAAATAGTGACTAAATCGGTGGTCGCATAATCTAAAAGATGTATTTAATATATTTAATTGCTAGTGTGGGAAGGTCCCTGTTGGAAACCCAGACACGTGCAGGCTACTAATTGTAATTTTACACTCTCCCTCCACACAAATTTGGGTATATTTGGGTATATTTCCTTTCAATTATAGCTTTCACCATAATATACTTTTTTTATATGAACCTAAGGAGACCTGGGGGTCTAGGGGTAAGGTGTCAGACTTCTGTGCTGATGGTCCGTGGTTCAATCCTCGATCCCGGCACAGATGTATATTATTGCCAAACCCTTCCTTCGCCTCTGATAATAGGTGTATTAATCACAACTTGTGAATGTGGGGAATGCCAGGCCTCCACCGTGGTTCAGATCCCACGTTAAACTGTAGATCCTCCATTTCATCTCACAATCACCCTACCATTACACATAAGCTTAAGTGTGTAGAACCCGAACGGGTAGTAAGATGTGGTGGTAATAATAATGATGGTGATATTGATGGTGATATTGATGGTAATAATAATAATAATAATAATAATAGTCGTAATAGTAGTAATTGTAATAATAGTAATAATAATAATAAAACTAACCCAAGTCTGGAAAATTGATTTTTGATATGTTTAAATATGTCCAATTTTGTAGAGTTCAAATAGTTAGACTGATTTTTTTTTATTTGCTACTTAATAATATTTGTATATTATATTTTTGCATGATTTACATAACTGCAAAGAAGAAAACTATTATGCCAGACATACCTACCTGATGCATGTTTACTAAATACTATTGTATTTATAAATCTGACCTTCTGGTCGTCAAGAGTATTGTAACACTCTACTAGTAAATAAGCTTTATATATCCAGCCATACTTTGGGCATCCACAAATGGGAGGATGCTAAAGTGTTGAATTACATCACATGTGGTGAATTAGCTTGGGCGTATAGTGTGCTTTGCAAGTTGGTGCAAAACATGCTTTCAATTTAAATGTTAGAAAAGTGGCTTGGAAAGATCTACATATATTACTGCAAGTGTGGTGACATTAGATAACACTCATGTTAATATTGTGTGTCATATCATATGGCTTGTATTGTATCAATAATTAAGGTGTGTTCAGCTTAACATTTGCTTACCTGGATTACTTGTAAATTAAATGTGTTTCTATGATAATAAATTAAGTAGACCTAACTTTACTTACGATAAATTAAATGTGTTTCCTTATCATGATAAATAGATATACATAAGATACATTATTATTATTACACACACATACATATGTATATAATGAATTCAAAAATATTTTGTATGTATCATAGTTAATTGAGTCAATAGATATTAATTTGTTTTAAATTATTTAAAGGGTTGAAGATTAATTAACTTTATCTCTCTATCTAAAACACTCAAATGGGATTGTGTGATTGGTAATTTTTTAGATTATTATTTTATAATTCTATGACACGTTTCAAAAACAAACATCATTTTTTTTCTAACGCTGTCTTACTATCAGTTTAGTTTATATGCATATGAACTAATTATACTAATGTTTTAGGGATGATGAAGGCTTAATTTAGATTAAGTGTACACATATTTGCATGAAGGGAGAAGGCAAAACCATTTAAGAAGGGGAAAAAACCCTCTGTAACACCTCCCTGTCATCTACAATCTAGTCAATTGTGAGAAAGATGTCATTAGATCATTCAAACACAAAGCAAATCCATAAAGATATAAACTATTTGATAGCATTTGCTATGGTCAATTTTCAATAATTTGATATTGCAGATGCTTTTTCATTCATCGCTTGGCAAATTCATAACCTTCAATTAGCAACGCTGCCTATTTGAATATTTTGAAGCGGGCTACATCTTAATTTTATGCACTCTAAACGCTATTATACTTGGACACCAATGTACACAAAAGAAAGAAAGCAAGAAAATTATCAGTCTACCCTGTGAGACCTCTGCTGTTAACCCTTCCCTCTTCCTCTCACGAGTATACACACTACACAGTCATTATATACTATTTACAACGTTAACTTGCTTTTTAAAATTAACTTTTTCTTGGTTTATCTTATGGGTAGAGACATAGGCTACCACAAACTTTTTTAATCTACATCCTGGAAGGAAGACTCCTGCGGGCTATTTTCGTGGCCATGCTAATAGCCTACGGGGTAGATGATAGATATATATATATTTTTTTAAACTACTACATAATATTAATAATAACTGTCCAACATTGTAGGACTATTTTTAGAATTATTTACAATTTTTGTTTCAATGCTTTAACTTTAAGACTCACTGACTAAAACATAAATTAATTAACATGGGAAATCTTATCTTGACTTGTTGTGACATAAACATAAATAAAACATTAGGCATTTTACTAAAACACCCAGTCACTGTCCACAGCTATTTTTAATGTAAAAATCAACTTGGTGACACCTTTTTTGCAGTAAAAATACAAGATAGTTTCACAAAGCTATATTTTCAGAATATTCTTAGACAAGAATCTGAATCAGTTGCAAACATTTATCACCAATATGATCTGTCCATAAACTAAATGTATGATAGTGACTTTGTAAACATAGGCTAATCTATGCTTATAAAATAACATGTCCTGACTGACTGACTGACTGACTGATTCATCATCGCCAAGCACAAACTATCAAGGCTACAAGCATGAAATTCGGTCTGTATATTCATTTTGTTATGTAGGCACCCACTAAGAAAGGATTTTAGAAAATTCCACCCCAAAGGGGTCA
Organism: Timema cristinae; assembly: GCA_039000515.1. NCBI lineage: Eukaryota > Metazoa > Arthropoda > Insecta > Phasmatodea > Timematidae > Timema > Timema cristinae. The sequence continues at coordinate 29,842,853 of JBCFYV010000935.1, forward strand.
AAATAGGGGATGATAATATGTATGAAAGTCCGTCATTTTGAAAGTTACATAAACAAAATTTTGTATTTCGGTTATTGACGTAAAACAAATAAATACATGTTTCAGGAATTTTGGAAATTTTATTTAATAAGGGATGAAAAAGGGGGTGAAAGTTTGTATCAGACTTGCATTATTTTTGATCTGAGGTCAAGTTATGGTCATCAACGTAACGTAATATTTTAAATTAATCTGTAAATACATATGTATATTTTCGTATTTGTATATAATCAACTTCCACACGAGGCGGGCAACAGCTATCTAGTGTCATATAAAACAGGATCTGTGATTAGCCATCACTAGGATGTTGTTTTTTTATGTTTATCACATCCTACTCTGTGTTTGGGCTAGCTGTTTATTTACACTAGTGTAATAGGGAGGATAAAAGCAAACCTTAAAGAGGATACATTCCCATAGAGGGGAAATGGTAAACTACGTTGACACATCTGGCTGAGATTTGAAAACTAACTTCTAATTTTCCAGCAAACCATACCACTCAAGACCATAGCTAATGATGTCATAGAAACTATTTTTCTTTATTTCTCTATATTAATAAAATTAAGAGTTTGTTTGTTTGTCTGTATGTTTGTCATAGAATTTTGCAATATCTACTGCACACAGAGGTCTGAAATTATAAAATTAGTAAACTAAAATATTTTTATTGGATTTTTTTAGATTCATTAAAAACTGGGTTGAAAGAATTAAAATGAAGAGATTTTTTTCTGTCTTTTTGAAGCAAGTAAAAACATTTCCAGGGATAACGTCGAGTTTTTCTGATAGTTAGTAAATAAAGGGATATATCAGAAGGAAAGTTGGCTTTAAATCTAGTTAGTAAATAAATAAAATTAATTAATGCTGACATATTTAACTAAATTTAAAAAAAGGCATTTTTTTATAACTTAAAGGAGTAATTTTGGAATTACATTATAAATCAAGTAATAAAGGAAAGAAATGGGGAGAATAACTTAATACTCAAGGTCCCATTATTCACTAGGGAATGAAATTGAAATCTTAATGAAATCGTCTAACTCCAGCCAATATAATTTAAGCTCTGATGCTAAGACTCTAATGACATACCAACCATGGTGGGTGCGTTGCAGATGGCTTCTGTTTGACTGTGAAGCGCAGAGCAGCATGGAGAAGACGGCGATGCTGTATGAGGTGCGACCAATCAATCCTCGACACGTGGCGGAGCTTCACCACCGCAAATACCTGCGCTGCTTCACTATCTGCTTCGCATCCCTATTCATCCTGCTGCTCCTCTATTTGCCTGCATACCATCAAGCGCGCTTGCGAGACAGCGACGCACACTCAGGTATGTTCCTTGTTACACAATCACTATGGCATACATTCATTCATGGGCTACTCTTTCCTAAATTTAGTCTCATCTGTTGTACTATATATATACTTCATTTACTGAATGTACATCTCTGAAAGACTTTGATTTGAAACCCGTTGACAGACAAAATTATTAATTATTCGCTGTGATATCATTAGGGTTTAAGTGACTCAGCTGCTAACTGCCCCACTTCTATTAAAAGCCTGGAACACTTTTTTTTATATAAATTAATCACAAATTATTTTTCTTATATGAATATCATGAAAAGTACTCTGGTTCATTACAAAATACAGCGAATCAAATGTTTTCCCGTATCATATCTATGTAAGTTATATATTCATTGATTGGTTGTACTACTACTACTGTCTTGTTTAAATCAATAATTTTAGACAAAATGTGTTTGCCTATGAATATTTTCATGTCAAATCATTTAGCTTGACTAGTATTGCATGAAACTTTATAACGATAGCTATAAATATCATTCCTAATCTGGAGTTTTTTTTTTAAATGTTAATGTTGTTACTTTAAAATATGGATTAACCTATTCATGAATGTAAAAAATGTTGCAACTTAATAAACAAGTAAAGACAATAATAAACAAATTAAGCATATTTTTTTATATTATGCCCAACAAAAACTTCATACAATTTGAGCTGTACTTTTTATAAAGATTTTAATTGTTAGCATTGAATATGTTAAATGGTGACAATGAAGTTTGTAGTTATGAACATTTCAACAGTATCTTTATTTGCTATCAGAAACCTCTCTGAGATTGAAGCCAGGTTCATTGTCACATCAGCAGAGGAAAGTGACTAATTACATTCAACAATTGACCATTATGAGGAAAAGCCGAGGAGATATGAAACTCAAAAAGGAGCTAAAGAAATCAAAACGACGTTTGCTCTCCAAAGTGAACCGTAAAGGTTTGCTGATTGCTTGTCTTTAAAAAAAAAAATCTGCTTAGGAACAATCACTGCTTTTTTTGAACACACTCTCTATATAACTTAACTCTGGTTCAATTCTTTGGTCCACTATATAACCACTATTTAAGGAAAGTTAACATTTCAACTTTATAATACTTGAAAGCATCGTGTGTTGCTTGTAAAGCGTTTAGCACAAAACCTTTGAAACTGAAAATAGCTACCTGCGTTTTTATTTCTCAGCAAATATATTGCACATTTATATATTCAAGCTTAATTTAAAAATAATGACTTGTTTATCACTTGCTACCAAAGCTACCATCAGAACTGCACTTGCAAGTCTAGTTGGTATATTTCTATCATATATTGGCATTGTACTTCTGTCAAATCACATTAAATATACTAACTTTAAAGATAACTACTTAAAAACTATTGAAAAATGTTTTGAACATATTGCTCTGGGTAGTCAATAGTCCATTCCTAAATCATACTTTTCGTCAAATTATAAACCTTTGTTTATCTTGGTTTTCTTTCTAAGTGTAACTTATCTTATACTTATTCTTAAATAATACTTTGAATCGTAGTTGTGGTCTAAGGAGGACAGCCATCTTAAATAAGCATTGCTATATACCCACCTGAGGCAATTTTATAAACAAAAACAATAATATAGGCATACAGTCGATAGCAGGTGTGACAAACTGGTTTGATCATAAGGGCCACATTGAGCATTGAAAATAATGAGGGGGCCGTATTTCAAAAAGTTCAATATTGTCACCATCTTAAATTGAAAAATCTCAATTTTAAAATCCTTATAACAAAAATAAAATTAAGATTACATAAAATGTAAAGACTTATTCTATATTTTATTACCACAAATTTGAAATTTTATAGTTGCATCAAGATCGCTTGTTGAATTATAGTAGTTAAAATGTTAAAAATAAAGGATGGGACCCTCAAATCCTTGACTATTTAGGGATGTTTGAAGATTTGAGAAAATATCAGATTGGAGACTCAAAACCTTAAAAACACAATTTAAAAAAAAATCTTAATTCATGCTATAGCTTTAACACATCTTATTTTTGTTCAGACTCATAATTATTTGACAAAATTTACAACCAAACCCCAGACCATTCATTTAACAATTACCTGAATGTATGAACATTAAAATATGTTTAAGATTATTATAATATATAATAATATATACCATATATTATATATATAATTAATTAACTAATTTTATATAAAAAATAATATATAGTTATTATTTCTATTTTCACTCATTCCATATATTTCCTTTTTTGTTCATGAATTTTCCCCAAGATCCGTAATTGATTTTGAAATTTGGATTTGTAGACTAGTAGTTTTGATCCAACTCTATTAAAAATAATAGCAATATTCAAGCATTGAAAATTAATTCTTTAAAAAGTCAAGATTTGTTAGTCAATATTATTGTCTCAATATTTGCACCATACTATCATTGATTTTTCTTGCCTTTTTGACAATTTTAGATAGGTATTTTGTTTGTTTTGTTCAGCTTTAAATATAAATTACAAATTCCCATATCTTCTTCCATATACAAGAAAATGTAGGTACACCAAAACATTAATAAGTTTTCCTTAAAAATAAAGATTCTAGACTCAAAAATTGTCATAGATGTGCTCATGAGAATATATCTACTGGACAGGAAGTTGTGAAAACAAAATTAATCCAATGATTTGCGTTGTATGGAACACAAAATCATTAAAAAACTAATAGTCTGATAATCTATAAATGTAGAAATTTATTCCTAATTATTTTGAACAGTTGTCTCAAACTCGCGGCCTGGAGCCAACTGTTTTGCAGTATGCATAAATGATTACAAAATAAAAAATAAATTACCCTTTTTTTCAAGTATATTGTAATATAGTAAATATAATTTAAACATTGTAATTCTCTGCAAAGCCATTATCTTTATAATTAACAAGCTTATTTACGAATATAGCAGCAATATTAAGCATGACTATTGTTACCTCAAAAGGCTCTTTTTTTTTTTTTTTTTTAATGATGCAAGTGTGTTTGAATTCAAGGGGATTTCAACAGGTGGTTTGCATCTTTCAAAGACATGGGAAATATTTGAAATATATTAAAGTCTCAATTTTGCTATAATGCTGACAACACACATGAATCAAGAAAAACCTCTTGAAAGGAATAGGTTAAGTGCCCTTCACTTATGCTCACTTTTAAAGTAGCATGTTCAAAGGAGATCATTCAAAATATCGAAAAGTTAGTGACAGAAAAGCGGACACAAATTTATGGTCGGAAAATGCAATATTGCTAAAAAAAATTGATTCTTTTAAACATTTAAGTAAACACATATTGTTATATAAAAATGATAGCTTTCAGTGATACAATGTGATAGAAATAAAAGTTACTGGTGAAGCGTTTGTTTTTACTATTTAGCTATATTAAGAAATAATATTCCATTCTAGTGCAAAGCCATAGTTTTGTAAAGTTGATATTTATTCGTAAGAAATTCATGCAGCCCCTTATGCCTCTTCGAAACTTGAAAGTGGCCCTGCCAAGAGTCTGAGTTTGAGATTGCTGTTCTAGAAGAATGAGTACTATAAGCTAAGTTTTGTTAAAATATCTTGGAAGTCAATGTTTTTAAAATTCAACTCACTTTTATAATATCCTGCAATTTTTTATACCTTAAAAATGTAAATTATGTTTAAAGCTTTTAGTTTATAATTTGAATCATGTTGGTACCCTTCATTTTACCCTGGAAAGTCGGAAGCGTACCTTGCATTATTCCACTATGATATATCTCAGGGGCTTGAAGCCCCAATGCCACTTTTTGCGTCCAAAGAAGTTTATTGGAAAAGCAATGTACTGCATTAAAATTGATGTTTTTGCCAAGAAACGAAAAGTTTTGGCTTGCCTGGGGTAAATCCATGAAAGCTCCAACTCATTCAGTAACACACTTATTGCGTCTATTTTTTTATAATAACCTGTTTAACCGTACGAGACCTATTTTCTTTTACCCCTTAGCTAAATATGATGCGGCCGCCACTTGACTCGTGGAGTCAATTCTGATCCTCGGGCACTAACCCCTGGTATAATTTATAAGATAGTGCCATAGTATAATCCATCAAAGTAAGACTGCTACCTTTCATGGTAAATGAATTGTACAATAATATTTTAGGGAACAAAAGAAATATATTGTTTTACAAATTCTTTCTTTTTTAAAGATTATACATAATTTATTGCAATATTTTTATTTATGGACTTTTAAGAGCTGCTTTTATCTAATAAGTTGAGTGTGTTTTCTTTGTTTGGATTTTCATTGGTGTGTACACAATCACTATTTTGCAATACACTCTTTGGCACAATCATTTTTGTGGCACAAATTTCAAAGCTCGTGGATATATATCATTTCCTGTTGATGCTGTTGAAATCTTAACATTGAAGATATTAACTATTTTTATAATCTTGCTACTACAACTCTTTGTTTGAAAATAGTGTAGATATCATTAAAACTAACTGGAAAAGCATTTTGTGAAATGTTGAATTAACAATCTCCTATGCAAGTCTACGATAAAAATTGTGCAAAGAAGAGTCACTTTTAAATACCCAAGATGTCTAGTTTGACATGGCAGATTGGTTTTCTATTCTTAACCTAGACAGATTCTAACTCATTTCTTAAATATTTACCCTCATTTTGCATATTAAGCTTAGTTGGCTAGTGGTACCAGAACATCGACACTAAAATGAACTAAAAATATTTCTTGGAAAACTAATATTTACAAAAATAAACATGTGCAGATAAAATATTATTCAACGGCTACATAACAAATTGCTCCTTTAAATTATTATTATTATTATATTAGCATCGCATCTTACTACCCGTTCGGGTTATACGCACTTACGCTAATGTGTAATGGTAGGGTGATTGTGTGATGAAATGAAGGACCTACAGTTTAACTGGAATCCGAACCACGGTGGCGGCCTGTGCTCCTTTAAAAGAATTGAACTTAAAAATATTTATATTATCATTAATTTACTTTGAATTTGATGTAATTTGAAAGTAACGTACTTTTAGGAAACACAAATTAAGCTTTTTAGTTTATTTCACTATTTCAACCATGAAAAGTTTATTTGGGCCCTCTTCCAATAAGAAAATTTAAAATTTAGAATTGTAAGTACATACCTAAAAAAATTTTTTTTTTAACTTATACATAAAATTTAGTATTTTAGAGTTTCTTGAATGTAATTGTTGCTAGGGTGATTATTACTTTTAGGTTTAGTAAGCTTAATGAACATTTATGGCAATCACAAAATCTTTCAAATTGACAGGTGTCATATAAAACCTTTGCTTACTTTTATTCTACGGAATTAAGAACTAGAAAGTGCTTACTCTTATTCTACAGAATTAAGAACTAGAAAGTGCTTACTATTATTCTATGGCATTAAGAACTAGAAAGCTGTTTGTCGCACTTAGTAAACCCATTAGCTCCATCTCGAGATAATCTCAAAAAACCTGAGACCCCACAGAAGTACTCCTAACTGTTCACATGTTCAGCTTTTCACATCTTCTAATCACCGTGACCTGGCCGTATTTGTGAGCTGATTCATAGTTTCTTGATCATGTTGAAAAACAATCCTGAAGCTCTTTATCTTTTTTTTCCTTGTCGACCTACCAACGCCCGAACCAATATGTTGCCTGACCACGCCTCAATCTACAAATACAAAAAAAAAAAAAAACTGCTTGTAATTTTCTCCCTATACAAACTTACGCTTCAATTATACTACAGATATATAGGTGCTTATTGGCCCATAACGCGTTAAAAGTTTTACAATCAAATATTACACGTAATGAAACTTGAAAGAAAATATATTTATTTCTTCCAACCATATAACAAAACAATGCATAGGCAAAGACCTGAAGTATATCAAGGATCACTGCTACAATTTACATGACTTACAAGGGTGCCAACTTATAAAAAAATACTTTTTTGCCATGAGACACAGGACAGTGCAGGGCATATTGGTGGTCTATACATATAATAAACAATAATAAATAACACTCCATTCTCCTCCTTCGAAATGGTTTTACTTTTCTCAGGATTTTTTTTTGTTAAAAGTAGGGTGAATTCTTTTATATTTCTTTACTTTGTTAATTTGTTGTAATTATTTTTTAAATATTTCTATACATAATTTGAATTTTATAATGGTACCTAGTAAATAAAATATTAAAATCACCATTACCAGAATCTGAACCTTAAAATGTCTACTGAAAGAACTGGATTAAAAACCATAGCTGATAAATATTTTGGTTCGACTCCCTGATTTATAAGCTTTGAAATTCCCAGATTTTTCCAATTTTTTTTTCAAAAAAGTCTTGTTTTTATCAGTATTTTATATTACATAACTACAAATAATAAAATTAATTATTGACTAAAGCTTGGAAATGTATGAGCCAGTGTAGACACACTTTATAATTATGTAAAGTAAGTAATGGTGAAGGAAGACAACCTGAAAGGGTAATTAGGTTAGGCCTTGATAGGAACAAAATTACTTTTCTCTTCATTTCTTCTTACACTTAAGCTACAAATAAATAAATCACAAGTTTAGGTACCAAATATTTTCTTAAGTACAGTGGTTGTTTTTGAATAACCTAAATTTATTCTAATCGTGTTTCACAACCACAAAAAACAACTGATGAAACTATCGTTTGGTATATTCTGAGTTATATATTTCTTGACAACAGGCTAAATGTCAACAACTTACTGACAAAAACATGCATTTCCTTGACTATTATTTTTTAAGTTTCACTCTAATATAATTATTTCTAAATAAAATTGTTTCTAAATATTTGAACTCGTTATCCCTACCAAATCATATATTATTCATTATTAATATTTTAAGATGAATCAACCTAGCTTAAATGGAGCCTTCACTAAGTAAATTATGATAATGATGGGGAATAAGAATATTAAAAAATTGAGTAAACCATCTTGTTGAATACTGTAGTGTACTAGGTAACTCAAAACAACACAGACAAAAAATTATTTCAGAATAATCACACAGTAACTGTTCCAAACATAAAAATCCACTAAATTATTTACAGTACAGTCAAGTAATGCATTGTTTATCTTTTTCATATATGGAGATATTTAAAGTGCACTTTCTGAACAGACTGATTATATTAGCACATAAGGATTTCTATGAGCTAGAGCGAAAGGGTTGACCAATTTTGACAGAAAGGTATTGTCACATACCTCCAGGGTTTGTTTACATGCCACAAGATCAAAATGGAATTGACGGCTCTAATTTTCCTCTGAAGGAAGTTGTGCTATGGATTTTTATCACCCAAGAAAAATCTATTGACCCTGGCTGGGCATGAACTCACAAACACCAGGTCCTGAGGTGAGCCCTTTACCCCAAGACTACCAAGGACGACAATGCATTGTTGAAGTAAATAAAATGAGCAGGGTAATGATGCTTGGACCAAAAAAACAAACATTTGATACTGAACTGAGAAGTACTGTTATTTAAACTCAATAACACTCTACAATCAGATACATCCAGGCTTTATAATAAAACACCAATCTTTTATTTAACTATATATTTTATATGTGGGAAAAAGTGACTTGGAATAGCCACAGGAATGGAATTACAAATATATGTGGGTTTTTTTTATAAATGTAAATCCATATTTTTATTTAAAATCTTGTTAGGAACTATTATTTAATTTTGAAATAATACAATTACTAACCTAGAGAAACAAAGATTTGCCAAATTCTCAAACATTTTCCCCGTTTGTAAAAAATGATCCAATTATACTTTCAATACTTTTGTCAGACTACAATTTACATTATTAGGAATACCAGCTGCATCAGTGGTTGAACATTCTCTTACAATAGACTGGACCGCTGATGACAAGATTGGAGATTGAATTATGTTCAGCTGAATTTTGGATTATTTTTTCTACTTTCTTTACAAATGTGGGTTAATTTACTCTCCATACTATTAATACCTTCCTCACCCCTCCTATTCCATTAGGATAGCCCAAACAGGTTATAAGGTGGTGGTATACAAAAATATTGTACGTATATTACAAGCGTTTATGTTTATCACAAGTTAGGATTTTGCTTCCTGACATGTAAACACAATTTAGTGAACAATTAAATGTTGGGTTTTTGATACAATCATCTTGAATGTGATTTGACAATTTACCATTGAGACTCTTGTATCATTCGGTGAGAGCTGATAATTTAAATTCAAAATTACGGAAATAAGTCAGTAAGCCATTGAATGCATGAGAACCAGATTACAATGTTTCTTGCTTTAAAAAACACTTTTATTTGGTTTGTTCTTTGTTCATAAATTTGACCACTTTTGTAAATGTAACTCGATGTTTTGTGTTTTAATTTGACTGCAACACATTTATATTCATCTTTTTTCCCCACAACTAAAGTGGGTCTCACAATAAATTGATGAAATAATTTTGCACAAGTATGTATACTAAACTTGGAATTGAGTAATATCTGTTTTAATTTAATTTTAAACACTTTTTGCTCACTAAGTTTTGTTAGAATATATATTGGATTTCTTTTAATTGATAGATTGGATCCTTTTATGTTATATCGTCTGCCAGAGAAAAAATATGATTTAAAAAAATTATATATTAAATTAAAAAAAGGTTTTGCATCTCTAAAACAATTATATCACAGGGTAGTAAAAACTCCCAGTTTTTTTTAAGTATAGTAATGTCTATAAAGTGTGGATGTGTCATTTTATTTTTAATGGACTAAATAGCCAAGCTATTATAGTAAAATATGGTTATAGCCGCATCTAAATATCATATTCTTTGACTAGAAAAATGACACTTGGGTACGGAAATTGAACTCGGGACCTTTGGCGTTGACATACTAAGCCAAATATCCTGGGTTCAATCCCCATGTTCAGGTGTCATTTTTCAGTTAAAAGAATATTCTTATTTTTAATTTTAAACACACTGCAAATGTTGCGAGATAACCCTAGTGTAACTGTTGATTTTCTGTAGGTGTTCATGTGAATATGTATATCTTGGATATTCAATCAAATTCTAGCCAAGTTTATAAATTGTCAGCACTATTTTATATCATGATCATGAAGAAGTAGGAAAAACATTTAATTAATGTGTTGAATGTGTAATACACTAAAAGTCAAGACTACAGCCATACTTGATGTGAAGCGTGTTCAAGAATCATTTCTTCCACATAGGCACACTCTGTATACTTTAAAAGGCTGCAAGCCTACCTTGGCAGGTCACACTATGGTTCATTTTATAAGATAGTGTAATCAATCAAGATAATATTGCTACCTTTCTTGGTAAACCTAGTGTACATTTGCACATAAAAACAGACAATATAATTTACTTCATTTATTCATGAATTGTTGCACAAATGTAAAATGTATATGAGTGTGTGCATTAAAGTTACAGTTCAAATGCCACAGCAAGTCTTAAGATCAAGTAGCTTGGGGGAACTTTTCTGGGAACATGTTGAGACTAATTTAAAACATTGGCGATATCCTAGAACTAATCTGTAGGTTGGATATGATTACAACTAGCAACTGACACCCGTACTAGTGGTTACAAGGTCTAACGTGTCACTCTCCTGTTGAACTGGATTGCAGGTGACGAGATTGAGGTTTGGATCCTGGTTAGGTGTACTCATGGGAGTTTTTCCTAAATTGTTTCCCACTCGCCCTCCATGAAAATGTCGATACCGATACCTGTCTTCTAAAACTCTGCCTTCTTCATCCCTTACACATGATTGTATTTATTGTATGTATAACGCTCGAACAGTTACTAAGACGTTGCGAGAAAAAAAAGAAGAGAAACTGACTACAGCGTGTTTAAGAATCGGATTTTTGGTTTGTAAGATGAGTCATGGTACCCATCGCGCAGTAGAAATAATTTGTGCGAAAGTAGTTTCAAAACCCACAATAGACTTGTGGTGCAATAAACCTAACACCTGTTTTGAAAATGGCTGTGTGAAATGGAAATAAGATGCTATCACATCATCATATTTACTAGAATGATTTCACAACATATCTCTCACATACAAATATCAAAGTAGGATGTTGCCGTAAATGATGATTTTACTATACAGATTAAACTGTACATCTTTTACTATAATGGGGTGAAATTATTTTTAAGGTGTGAGGGTTTATTTTAATGGTTATAAACACAAGTTTTTGTTTAATTGTACAACTTTCTTAAGTAGTAAACACCTTAAAAAAATCGATTGTATCTGGGCTATTTGTGAAGGGCTACCATTATTGACTTTCATCCTGAATAAAAGCCATGCTAATGGTTTTGTTTAATGTTAATGTACTTAATGTATTGCCTTAAATATGCCTCTGATCATTTCCTTTACCTCACCATTGGTCACACTGTCTTAGAAGTCAGGATCATTATAGATTAAAATAACCCAAGTGTTTAATGTGAAACTGAAATTAAGATTTTCACAATGAAAAGAACATGGCTTGGAAATACATATATGTGTATAAAATATTATTTTTAACTACTCTTGTGATAGTAACTGAAAAATTAATTATGATTTAAATCAATATTCCTAAATATCGAACTGATTTAAAACAATTGTCTTGAAAATATTCTTGAATGTGAAGATTTAGCTCCAAACAACCCTATAATTACCTTCCTATTTATAGTATGGCAATTTATTTTGTACTGACATTGAGACAATCTCAGAGAGAAAACTATTTCCCTCTTATCGAAGAAAGAAGTTAAAGCAGCACCTTAAAGATTACACCTTTGCACAAAGGTTTACTAGACATAATATTAACCTAGGCTCTTTGTGTGTACCAGTACCCAACCCTTTTCACTCAACCAAACTACACATTTCACAAACAACATCCAGACAAGTAGAAAAAAGGGTATTCAAAAAATAAATTCATCCTTCATCCTTGGACTTACAAAGTTGTGAGTCTGGTCTGGTTCGGTTAAGTTTGCTGCTGACGAAGAGGTTGGGGTTTGAATCCCCATCGAGTGTAATGGTCAAGTTTTACTCAAATATTGTTTAACAATCGCCAACCATGAAAATGTTTATACATTTCCACTTATTCCTACCATACTCTTCCCTACCCAATCAGTGTAAATATGTGTATGTCTCCATAATTTACAAACATACAATAAATTGTTTTGAACTAAAACTAGGTTTATTTCAATATTTGTTGATCGTCCTCTTTTCATTGAAAGTATGCAGATGGTTTACTTTTTTTTTTCAATGAAAATTTAATCATTTTGCTCTTTTGCATGATCTGTTTTTTATGTTGTTAAATCACCATACAAAATTATATATTTTTATAAATATTGAGTGAATTTAATTGCACATAATTAATTACTATCTCGATTTAATGAGTGCATTTAGTCTCAATAGCACTTTGTTCATGGACTGTTTTGTTTCGCACCAAAATGTTACAATTTAGTGTTTCTTTGATGTCTATAAATAGTTGAAACAAGGTGCTATTTGCTATACCAATTCATGAAAAATGTTACCTATGTTTCTCTTAAACACACATACAGTTTTGGAAGTATCATGGTTTCACTTTCTTCTAAATAGAAATACATGCACACATTGATCTAGCTAATCAGGAAGGGGACGGATGGAAGATGACACATCCCTCTCTGAGTCGATGTACCTTTCACGTATTTCCCCACCTTTTGCGTGGGAGGTTGTTAGTACTACTTTTGAAATATGATAATTGATAGCAACATATCAAAGTTTATTTGAGTGTGCTATGGGAGCTAAATAGTGTTGAGTTATTGAAACCAATACTAACATGAAGTTGGACGCTCGCCCACTAGAGGCAAGGGGCAGTAAGGCATGGCAAGCTGTGGAGTAGTGGATGTTCTCCTACTTGGCGTGGCAAGATATGGCATCAAATGACGTGCACAACCTTTCTCTTTGTTCCCGAGGCAGTGACAATATTCTTATGGGGTTTGACAATGAATGTGAGGATCAGTGTTTCTGTTAACCCTGTGGGCCCAGGAGGAGTAAATGTGAGAGTTTAGAAGGTGGGTCCATGAAATCAACACTAAAAGAGCTCTGTTTGGTGAACATCACCTTTTCCCAGACCTCTTGAGAGACAGAAATAAATGTGTAAAATACTCCGAATAAGCCTTATATTGAAGACTAAGCCATCAAATTTCGTGAAGCCATTGCACCTGAAGTGTGTTACCCAAGCCCTCCTGAAGATGTACATAATGTTCTAAATCAAATATTACCTCACCTTGTTCTTTCGTTCTTCTGCCCACCATGGCAGGAGGCGGCAAGGTAACAAGACTTCTCTGGAAACAATGCTTGCTGTGCCTTGCCTGTAGTGGACGTGCTTTCATTTGTTCATACATATTTTTCTCAAGAGGAAATTTTCTCTTCATTATACCACCTTTGCTTCTAGTGGGCATCCAGCTTAAAACACTTCTCATCTTCATTACCCTTTACCAGCTCTCAGAGCAAGCGATTTAGTATTTGTTTCACTACTTTGGAATAATTTTATGGTTACACCTCTACATACACAATCTTTCATTAAGTCTTGGAGCATGTTTAAGTGTACACAACATTGCATTACATTGTAAAAGTAAACTTATCTCTAAAAATGTTAATGTGATGACTAAGGGCCAAACCTTTGAATGTCATTTGAATGACAACTGTTCTCTGTATTCCTTAAATCACTATCCAGAGGAGAAATGTCACTCGGATGAGCTTTATAGTCTTCGGCCCTAATGGGGAGACCCTACACAATCATTCGGACTGTCAGCCTTAAAAAATACTGATAGTAATAATGATCATGTAGCGGCAGTACTGACAGGTTGATGGTTGGAATGATGAGAATACTGAAGTGTTCTGAATTTTCTGATCATATCAGTATCAGTCCATAAGTATTACAAGCGGTGGGAGAGACTGACAGTTATACTGACCATGTGCACACTTATCAGTATTTCTTTCAGTTTAGTGTTGTCATGTGCATAACTGTGCGTGCATTTTTTAATTTAGCGCCGCATCTTACTATCTATTTGGGTCAAACACCTATATACTAACTATACCAATGGGATTATTAAGGTTGAATTTATAGGATGTTTACATGTATTTGTATGGAGGAAGAGCGGAAAACCATTTTGGAAAAAACCTTGTCACAGTCCGATTGACCATGTAGGGTCCCTATTAGAGTTATCATGCATTCATAATATACCTTTTCTCATCTTGGAATTAAAGCAAATTTAATAAATATAAATTAATTTTGTTCCTCATGTTATCTAATGACATTTTGGACAGATTGTAAGTTTTGCTAGTCATTTGATTGTATATTTCAAAATAATATGTAATGGTAACATTAATAGTTTATTTAATATTAGTATGTTGTCTTAGTGCCATTGTGTGGGTTGATAGCTTGTAAATAAAACTGAAACCAATAATATAACTGCATATGGTTTTATAGTTTATAGGTATACATTTCAACAACTTTTATTTTCTAACATCTTAAAAGAGAAAAATTGAATTAATCACTTTAGAAATAACTTAAAAAATATTTCTAAGAATAAAACTAGACATTTCTTCTCTGGAAGAAAAGTTCAGTTTGAAAACAGACTTAGTTTTGCTAGTTAAACAAACTTAGCTCATTAGGTTTATTGTTGAGTTGGCTATTGTTTCAAACATGCTAATTTCAATAGTAATTGTATTGCTTGCTTTTTCAGTTGAACTTAATCATCTGAACTCATCGGTGGGCACGCAGACTAAAATCAGGCTGGGATCCCGGTTTATTATATTGAGTGGGTTTTTTTCCCCTCAATAGTTTCTCACTCTCCCTCTACCCTTTTAACACCATATTCCTCCCTCATTAGCTTAGTTAAAATGCGTATAACCCAGACATATAGTAAGACACACCAAAAAACATCCGAAGACTTGGCATGACATAATTTGTGTGCAGCTGCGCTTCAAGGCTGGTCCTTGAACACATCGCGGGATGTGCGCCATTACGTGCTACCAGACAACATGACAGCTCTCATACCCCAGCCTGAAATTTGTGCGGCTAAGATTTTCCTACTGGTGGTAATCTGTTCAGCTGTTGCCAACCTAGAGGCTCGTGCGGCAATTCGAGACACCTGGGCTCTTCACCCATTGTCACTAACACCAGTCTGGGGATCAAAGTGGCTTTCTTATTGGGGGACACCGACAACTCCACAATCCAGGTGAGTCCTATTTGTGGTGCTCCTCATCTTGGAGCCTTGAGCAGAACTAGTTTCACTTAATTATCCCTACTGCAGGACTCTCAAACTAAAACTTATTACGTTCAAATATTGAATGAGGCAGAACTTTTAGATGTGTTACTTTTTGGTGTTTAATGTCAAAAAATTATTTGCAATTTAAAAGTTAAATTAATAAAGATTTAAATTAGAAAATGGCTGCAATTTTTTTTTAATCGCACTTTTACTGTTCTTTCTACAAATGAATATTGTTTTGTTTCCTATCGAAAATCTATTGACATTCCAAACAAATTATTCCATGCAAATGAATTTTTAGATTGAAAATAAACGCCTATACCTCGGCTTGCTTTGTTCTTTGTAACTTTGATTAATTTTTTTATTAGAAAATAGTTTTCTCCAAGAATAAGAATTGCTGTACTAGAACTTTATGGGCAATAAATGCCTTCAAATTGTTGCTTATTCATTTTCTGATACATATATTTTTTTTTAAATCTTTTAAATTATATATTTCCTTTTCTTCTTTTCTCCCACCCCCCTCCCCCGCCCCCAATATTTGAAATATTTTATACATTCCCATCATATTAATATTTCTCAATAATTTAATAAATAATTTGGGAAGTATTTTTTATTTCTACTGTTCATTTTATTTTGTTACTGTTAAGAATTGAAGAAAAGTCCACCAAAATCCACTGTCCAATGGAAAACTGATAGATAAAAAACACTGAATTTTTCACAACAATGAGTTTTTGGACCATCCCTGAGGCAAGCCACTTTAGAATACTTCAAAATGGCTTCCAAATTCACAGCCCTGCCCCCTCCCCCTATCCTTAAACCCATATTTACCTTTTCCTGACCCCTTTTTCACCCATAAACATTAAGTTGTGTTGGCATAACAACTGCATAAATGTCCCCATGGACACCAATGAAATGTTTACAAACGAGTCATTTTTATGAAAGATAACATTTGATTTCTCTATACTACTATATAAATTGTCTGGAAAAACCCTAATTGCATCTGGAAGAGCTGGAAAACACTGGGAATTAGAGGATGGATTATTACAAATCATATTTTAGAGTATTAATACATACTGGGGACAATTGTCTTCATTTGTCCACCATTACAGCTAATAACTTGAGTCAGCAAGTTAAGGTCCAGAAATTAAACTCTCTCGCCTATTTTACTTGTGTTCATATTATCCAGTCATCCACTAAAGATCAGACTTAACAAGAACTAAAACAATCAGATTGGTTGAATCATGATCGGGTGTTTTGAGATTTCCCACTCTTCCTCCACAAAGCTGTGAGTAAATTTCATCAAAACTTAACCTCATTGACATGATTAAAATGTGTATATCATGGATGGGTAGTAAGATGCGGTGAGAAAACCCGTAACAAAACATGATATTGCAAAGGCTATTTATTGTCTTCTTGGGCAACTTCAACATTATATGGTTAGATCTAATGACTTGGAGTTATTCTTGCTGAGAGATAAAAAAAATTTACTAAAACATTCGAGATAATATGGTGTGTTGTGCTTTTAACTTATTAGCTCTTTTATTATTTGTGAATTTGATACATTTTCAAAGATAAAATAATCGCCAGACACCTATTTATAGGCATATCACCCGAACGGTTAGTAAGACATGGTGCTAAGAAACCTGTTTATATTTCAAAGATAAAATACTTCTGTTCCTCAGTTTTTTCTATCCATTCATATAAAAAACAAGCAATATATTACTACCCTTAACTTGCGGTAGTGAATGAACGCTCTCACGGCTGTCTCCTTCAAATGTCAGTCTTGTAATTTCTCCTCCTCCAGGAGCAAGTGGATGAAGAGTCTGCACAGTATGGAGATGTGATCCAGGAGGGCTTTTTGGACACGTACAATAATCTGACACTCAAGTCTGTGATGCTGCTCAAATGGGTGACCACCTACTGCCAGACCGCCACTCCAAGCTATGTCATGAAAACAGACGATGACATGTTTGTGAACGTGGACAACCTATACAGGCTGTTACATGTCAGGAGTGTAGGCACCTCACTGCTTGTCGGATCACTGATATGTAGTGCCAGGCCCATATCCGACACGAGGAGCAAGTGGTGAGGCTCAACCCTATTTATAATAATACATTATTTGCAGTTCCTAGAATATGTGTTTGGATGTGCTTATTATCAAAATCAAATTATAAATTATTGGTTGTCATTCTCAGAGGTCTTAGGGTAAAATGTTGGCCTCGGAACCTAATGTTCATGGGTTCAAACCCAGCCAAAGTTGACAGATTTTTCCTGAGCGATATACATCCATAGCTCAACTTCCTTTGGAGGGGAAATAAAACTGTCAGTCCCATGCCGATCGATTGTGACATGTAAAAGAACCTTGGAAGGTCTGTGAAAATACCTTTCTCAGACCTTGGAAGGTCTGTGAAAATAGCTTTCTCGGAAAATTGTTAGCCTCTTTCGCTCTTGTTCCAAGAAATTATCGTATGCTGATATAATCAGTTGCCTCAGAAAGTGCATATTAAATACCTCAAATAAACAAAACAAATAACCTATTTGTCACATTTGTATGTTCTTAAATCATGTTCATTTATTTGACCGGACTTTTATTAGGTACTTAAATCTAATAGGGTATGGATATATAATGCAGTGTTGATGGACTGTAATATTCTCTCAACGTTTTTCAAAGTCCTACATAGTTTCAATGAGCACAAATGAGATCCAAAGATTCGAATGACATCTTGACTATGACCCACTTCAGTGGCCAATGGTCTAAGAGAGGGTGGTCCAAATTTTTTATCCCAAATCTGATAGTCATTTTGCTCCGCGGGCCGAAGATATATTTAGTAATCCTATCAAGTTAATATAAACCTACAAACAACACTTAATAAACAATTACTATCAATACTTAGGTAGGTAGAGGGGGTAGGGACGAATGGCAGGATAATAAAGATGGCAATAACTGATAGAGAAAGAACTATGGAGGTGATTCAAGTGTATTCCCCACAAGTGGTGTGCCCAGCAGAATAAAAGGACAAGTTTGAAGAAGATCTAAAAGGCATACGGGAAACGAGTGGATAGTAATAGGGGAGCTTAACACAAAAGTAGGAAAGGAGAGAGGAGGTTTTGAGGAGGTGTTAGGGAAAGAAGGTTGTGGAGAGATAAACGAGGAGGGTAGTAGATTGTTGGAGCTATGTGCAAGAAATAAAAGCAAAGTGGCAAATAGCTGGTATAAGAAAGAAAGAGAAAGCCATAAGATCACTAGAAACCCTTGGGATGGAGAATAAAGGTGGTCGATAGACTACCTTATCATGGATAAAAAAATGAAAAGGCAGACCAGAAACATCAAGGTAATACCAAGTGTGTCCTTGGATAGTGGACCACAGGTTGTTGGTGTTAGACATAAAGGGATGGGAATATAGGAGAAAGGTAGTAAGACAAGAAAGAACAGGCTGTTCGGTGACCTGGAAAACAGGGAAAAGTCAGGGAATTTGCTTGGTCATGGAAAAGTCAGGGATTTTCATTAAATTTCTGGAATTTTCACATATTCACTAAAATAGTACTCAAATTTTATCTTGTCAAAATAACATTTTTCTTTCAGTTAATGCACATCACAATCTATTTTATCATGATTGAGCATGCTAGTCTTAGTTCTTAAAGTCAACATGGGATTTTTGTGTCATCTTTACATCTCTTTACCACACATCTTTAGCTTTTAAACTATATTTGTGCAAGGTGATATTTTAATGTCTCAATATGATCTTACTGAAATATAACTTAGATCACTCTACCCAATCAATAGCCCATCACTTTAGGCTGAGACCCTTCATAGTGTGTTCATGGTGGCTACAGACAGGGAAAACCTGGAAAAATCAGGGGATTTTGGATGACAGGGAAAATAGGGAAATGTCAGGGAATTTAAATAAAAATAAGGAAGTCAGGGAATTAAAAAGTATGTCTAAAATATCCTATTAATTTTGCAACTAAACACTAAAACAAAAGTTAATAATACCTAAATAAAATAACATTTTAATTTTTTAAATAACTGATAAAACCATTTATGTTTAGTAGATACAAACTTTATTTAATATGTGATTAATAATAACAAAAGTCATCATCCACTATTAAAACTGGGAAAAAAGTAGTCAGGGAATTTTGTAAAATATGTTTTGTAGCCACACTATGTGTTACAATTTCAGAATGTGTATGGGTCTAAAAGTATTATTGCATCAAGTTGTGATCTTAATAAAAATATAGTCTGTACTATAAAAGACTGGAAAAGTTGGAAATTGGCTCTCGAAAACCTGGAAAAGTCATCAAATTTTAAAATATATTTTGGCAATGCCCAAAGATGAGTTGCAAGGTGTAGAGGTGGAATGGGAAAGGTATAAGAACAGTTTGGAGGGAGCTGCAGAGGCGATAGTTTGTGAGAGGACAAGTGTAAGAGTGTTGTGTGGTGTGTGCGTGCGTGTGTGCGTGTGTGTGTTGCGTTTTTTATTCTCTTTGGTAGACCAAGATGTTTTTCTTTTCTTAATTTTTCTGCGGCATTGTTCCTCATTCCTAATGCCATAGAGTAAGTAACAGTGTATATTATTTTATTTATGTTCTTTTTAAGGTAATGTTTCTACAACATTGTATAGACCAATTATTTTGTTTCACAAATACAAGTTTTTAATAAATGTCTATTTTAAGATAAATAATAGAATTCTGGCAAATAAAAAGGCAGTGCAGAAAACAATTCCTACCAAAAACTGGAAAAAGTATAGCTTTGTTATGTTAATATTTTTACTTTAACCCTAGAATAATATTAATATTTTTCTAACTCTGAAGCTAATATGCTATGTAATTTAGTAATTTCATTTAAATACTAGTGCATTCTAAATTTAACTTTTTATGTTGACAGGTATGCACCAAAATACATGTATTCTGGCCGCGTTTACCCAAACTACCTATCCGGCACGGGTTACATAATGTCCGGGGACACTGTAGGCCGCCTCTATCGGGCCGCACTCACTATACCATTGTTCCATTTGGAGGATGTATATGTGACCGGCATGGTAGCCCGTGCAGCGGGTATTCGACCTCGGGACAATCCTTCCTTCACATATGCCAGGCGTCGCCTGGATCCCTGCCTATACCGCCACCCGTCCGTGGTAACCAGTCACCGGCTGACCCCTGCAGAACTCCGGCGCATATGGGGACTCATGCGTTCCCCTGACTTAGACTGCACTGGTTTCACCCCTCCAACCACTTCCACGCGTAGTCCAGGGAAACATAAGAATGTTGCTAGCGTTCGCAAGTCCAATAAGTGCTTTTAGATCTCTGCCTGGATTCATTGAATCGATATGTGCATTTTCACCATTTATATGTTTAATATGGTTTTTTATATGGCACAATTGGCTTTATATTTGCCAAAAAAAAAGATAATTAATTTATTAGCTTATGGAGGCCAACCATTAGAATGTTATTGCTAATTTTACTACAAAATAGGATATTACATTGAAGTTAAAAAATCCCAGGGTATTTTACTTAGAAATATGTACACAATATATTCTCCCCCTCACTATCCATACACCTACCTTTCAATAGTTTTACAAATTCATTATTATTATTTAGAGTTGGGTCGAATCCACTATTTCTCGAATCCGAATCCACATTTTATTTTCGAATCTCGAATATCGAATCCGAATCCTAGCAAATCGTTATAAATTTTAATGATTTATAAATAGACCTACATTACACAATATAGGCCTAAACTGTGAATTAAGGTTTATTTCAATCATGCTTTCAATTATAATCACCCCCCTTTCCCAAAATATAGGTTAAAATCCAGCCAAATTAAACAATCTATACTCATATTATTGTTTGAAAATCAAATATTCAAAATTTGAGTGTCTTTTAGTTATTTTTAAAAGTGTTGTTAGAATGGGTTAAGTTTCTAGAAAACATGTGAAATAAACAGATTAGGCTAGTTATCCTTTGATCAACTTTAATCATCAATAAAGGATATTTTATTGTATTAAGATAACAAAAATAAAAATACAAACAGATATTTTAATAAAGACTAAAACAACGTGCTTAAAATTAAACATTGATTGGAAATAGTGAACTCAATGATGTTAAGTATGTTTTATTATTATTTTCTTTTATACCCATTATCTATTTTTGCGTAGAAAACAAATATATTTCGATTCTTGCGATATATCGATTTCTGAGAATACATTCTATTTAAAACACGAACATATTTTCGACTACAATCTGTTCATTCCCATTTTATAAGGCAGGACTACGTTTGAATATTTCCACAATTACTTCAATAACATATTTAAAAGAAATAATAAGAACTAAGTTAAAATCGATTTAAAAATAAATAATGGATTAGCAAGTCGTTATTTGATTCTTAAAACTCGAGAGCGCTTACTAAGTGATCAGATTACCTGGATCGATTTTAAACAAACAATCGATATACGATACGTACGCCGGTAGGGATGAATAAACTACTGTTGACAGTATTTACTTTTCATGAAACCCAACAACATGTCTAACTTAAGGATCGTATGCAATAAATTGGGGTTCTTTACATAGTTGTAGATAATTAAAACCAGTTGGGTAGTAAGAATTAACAGTATCATTATTTTAATCATCCCTCGGGCGAGTAAACATAATATACGTCATGGCGACTGACTATATGTGTGTAATGGCGGCTGACTTTGTATCATCAGTAATGTGTTCTTATTTCGGTTAAAAAAAAAGCCGTAATTTGTTTAGTTTATTTGAGTTTATTTGTAATTCTAGTTTTGATTTTCAGTTTTTGAAGAGTTTTGATGTGTTTATTAAAATATTTACAATATTGTTCGTGAGGTGAAAATTTTAGAAGTGAGCATGTATGAAACGGTCAAGTCCAAGTTTCCCATACGGTTGGGAGGTTAGGGTACTAGGCACGTAAGATTTTCCACACCGAACAATTTTTTGTTTAAAAAAAATTAATTTATTCATGTTTATCTCTTTCGTCCGACAAAATAATTATTACGGATTAAATTGTCCTTTTCAAGTAGGCCTAACTAAGTAATTTTTGAATTCAACATATTATACTTTGTTTATGAGGTGAAAGATTCGATCATCGAATCCAGTAAAACACCGAATACTCGAATCTCGAATACTTGTCAGGATTCGGTGGATTCGAAGATTCGAGTGGCCCATCTCTATTATTATTATTATTCTGTACACCTTTTATTACCTTCTAAAATAAATGTGGACTTTTTGAAAAGCTCAAAATTTTGTAATGGTTTGGTTGCAGAAAGTGATGAAAACATTTTACAAAACAGAGTTGTCCACTTTTGAATTATTCAAAGTATTCTTAAAGTTAGCCTCCTTACTTCTTACATTTATTTGTAGGAGGTGACATGATGGCAATAACTTGGCTATGAAAATAAAAGTCAATAATATAAATGGTCAGTGAAAGTTGTTCTGTCATGAATCGGTAACTATGCTGTTTGACCTATTATTAGTATCAGGATCCATAGAAATATAGAATGAAGTTAAACCTAGGATAATCTTTGAACTGACAAGTGTTTAAGCCATTTATATTGGGTTATTCCTGTTGTGAGTTAAAGTACCTCAAAATTTTAACATAATAATTATTTGAATGTTTACTTGAACTCCCAAACATTTCCAGTTTTGTACAACAATATCTTGAAATGAAAAGGGAATATAAAAAGACACATTTCTTCCAGGTACTATTTGTCTTGAATTGGAATTAAGCATTTTCTATTAACCTTCGGATGTTAAAAAATGATAAATTTTAATAGAAAGGAAAACTTTTAACTGAAAAATGAAACTTTGTTTAATTTAGTATGATTGCATTGTGTGTGACAGGTGTTTTAAATAGAGGTTTGGTAACACTACATATTTATTTTTTCTGTTTGTCATATTTACCATGTTATAAAAAACAAAGTGAACACATTTTGTGTTTGTTACTTATTTTTATAAGTTTCAGTACTTATCTATTGATTTTGTTTCTTATTCATTAGCTAAAAGAAAAACTCTTTTATTTTCACAACTAGACTAAGTTTTGTAATTGATTTGTAATTGTAATTTCAGATCAAAAACCTTCATATTTAGATCTGAGATATTGTTTTAGTGATTCTTTTGGATCTTTAATCCCTTGAGTACTAAAAGATTTGAGCGTTTCATCTCCAAAAATTTGTCACCATAGCAGTATTCATTTTTAATACACTTTTTTTTTTAGATAAAAAGTACCTATGTATTTATTATGAATAATTGCCTAATGGCTTGAAAATAAAATTGAAACAGTGTGGAAACACGACAATAATGTAGGTTGTATCCGAATAATCTCAAGGACCCATGGAAGAATACTTGACTTAAAGACTTCTGTCAGACCTAATCAAAATAAAAAGCTTACAGAATTTAATATTGGCACAATTTTATTGTCTGTGTTGACTTGTTTTCCCATTGTTTTACGAAAATTAAAGCATGCCAATATTTAATTGGCTACTTTTGATGGTATTAAATAGTAGGCATGGATTTATAAATTAGTTTTTCAAAATAACCAACTTACAACCAGCGTATTAGTAGAGAATTTGGATACAGCTGTAATGTAAGTGATAAGGAAAAAAGCTAACCTGATAGAATAGTTAAGCTAGGCCTTGATATAAAACAAATAAACTTCTCATGATATATAAAAAAAAATTTTACTCTTCCGACTTGTTACTTTCACAGTTATTCCTTTTTTATAATTAGAAAGACATGTTTTTTTTCTGTTTTATGTATTTCCTATTATTAAATAGTTCTCTTTAAGGAAATAGGAATCGTTCCAAAAATGTAAAATAATGTGCAACTATGAAAGTGAGAAAAAATCGAAAGAGTGAAGGTTTTTTTAATGAGGGAAGAGAAAAGTTTATTTGTTTTCTATCAAGGCCTAGCATAGCTATGCTTTCAGTTTGGCTTCCTTCCCAATCTCTACAGTAAATTACCTTAGATTGTTTCTACACTTTTCGTATATGTGTTTTATATGTTATTTCTATTAAATATAATTAACTATCCTAATTTTCACAATTATATAACCTCATTGATATCATGAAAAAGTTTGCATATGATGTTTAAGAGGTATTTAGTTTTTTTTTTTTTAGAACTATGCATTATTTAATTAATCATCATGATTATTCTATTCCATCACAAAGATATGCTTGGAATAGTTACTGTTAGATGCAATGTAAACGTTTCAGATTACAACACAAATATCAACCAACTATAATTGATTGTACCCAACCTTAAGTTAGTTTTTAGCTAGATTTTGCTTGGAACAAACCTTTTAGAAAATAAAAACACATTTTTTTGTGTTTCAACGTTGATATTATTTTACTTTAAGATATCAGCTGTCTGCGAAGCTTCAAAAACTTCATTTCGAAAGTAAAATTCCGGATTTGATAAATTATGAATCTTCACCAATCAAAATGTTTCAAGTTAAAATTAACTTTTTTTTTTTTTCCAAATTTGTCATTATGTCATAGTAAATTAATGTTCACTTAACAAAAATCTTAACTAATTAAATTACATGTTGTAATATTAACTTGATATATTGGCTTATGTCAAAATATGTTAGTTATGTTTGTTATTTAATGTTTTGTAAAATATATTTAATATCTTAAATGGCAATATATTTTATTTATTACCGACATTAAACATTTTCTAAATACTTATAACCCGCCTCGGTGGCGTAGTTGGCTAATGCGCTTGTCGTGTTGAGCTAGACTGCTGAGGATGGGGAGATCGAGGTTCGAATCTCGGTCGGGTGAACTGGGGTGGTTTTTCCTAAATGGTTTTCCACTCTCCCTCCACGCAAATGCTTTTTCACTTCCTCTAATTCAACATTCCCAATTCCTAATCCATTAGAGTAATTAGTACTTAAAGCGTATAACCCGAACGGGACCTCTGAAGCGGGGCATGCAATATTTCAAAACCCAATTTGAACTATACTCTATACTATAAATATTAAACCTTCTTCCCTCTTGTGTTGACAGCTATATTTTTATACCTATTAGGTCAAACTTACCCATTTTTTTTTTTGTACAGGAAATACATTTATCATTCCTTTTTGATAGATCTCTAATGTTGCTGTTTTAAAATTTGAAAATCAATTTTTCATTCATTTCTTTTAGTAATCTATACTCAATCGAGATAATCACCAGTCAAAGCCTAAAATTTTCTTCCATAATGTTAAACCCATATTTTTACCAGGCATAGGTAATAAGATGTTCCCCAAACTCGTGCGGGAAAAATGATTTCTCAGAAGTCTTTTGGGAAAAAATTAATAAAAAACAGTTCCAACAAAAGGTTCATCTAATAAACGTTTATATTGAATGTTGATAAAGAATGTTATTAAGTTATTAAAAGTTAAATTAACCTTAGTTTCCGTTAAGAAAAAGGACACCCGAAACTCCAGTTGCTTTTATTTTACAACTACCTAGGCAACACAACTGAGCTCTATTAAATAACATAACTACACTAGTCTAAATATAATTGATGGTAATATTTATCCCTGAATATATTTAAGGCAGGAAAACATGTTTAGTGTAAAATAATGATAAATGTGGCTTTTAAATATCAAATTATACCTAACATACACCTTTGTCACACTTAATAGTATAAAGACACGTCTACTACGTTAATGTTATTATTTGGAATGGCTTCCATTTGATTTTGTACTAGAGTCCAATGACGCTTTTTTTGAGAGGTTTACTAACTAATAGTAAGAAGTAACTGGGTAGACTGGATCAATTAAGAAATGTTTTAATATTCTTATGAACAAGACTGTGGTTCACACTTATTTATTCAGATTAGTTTAAATATCTTGATATTTTATTATGGGAATAGTAGTTATTAAAATTAAAATCATGAATTCTTTTATTTAATAACTTTTTTAGTAAATCTTAAAATCTAATTTTAGACTTTATTTATATTCATACCAAAAATGATTGATTAAATATACACAATTATAATACTTTCATTAGGCTTAGGTTTTTTTTTATCTTACTCAACAGTTATTAGACAAAATAATATATAGTTTTTGTTAAGGTAACTTAAAATTTGAAAATAAATTAATATAAAAAATTTGAGATTACACATTTTTTTGCTTTGAAAAATTTTACAATATCTATTGCTCAGAACTATAATTACGAGGCACGTCCAAAAAGTATAAGTACTTGATTTTTTATTAAAAAAAAAGTATTAAAACAAAATTACAGGATTTTGCTGGTAAATATGTCATTTATTTCTCCATGTAGTCACCTTCTCGTTCTATGCAGGTGGTGAGCCGTGGCACAACCTTTTTGATGCCCTCCTCAAAAAATTCTCCCACCATTTCCTTACAGTTCAGGACCTCTTGATTCACCTCCTCGTCGGTTGAAAATCTTTTTCCACCCGTGTGAGACTTCAGGGAGGTGAAAATGTGAAAGTCTGATGGCGCCAAGTCAAGGGAGTATGAGGGGTGTTTCAAAATGTCCCAACAGAATGAGTCCAAAAGTGCCTTGGTGGCGTTGACCGTGTGCAGGCGGGTGTTATCATGCAACAAGCACACTCCCTTCGTTTGTTTTGAATTGCCCTCTTGAGCTTTTTTAGAGTTTCACAGTATCGTGCTGCATTAATCGTTTCCCCCTGAGGCAGAAATTTGATCAAAATGATCCCTTTTCGGTCCCAAAACATAGTGGCCATGATTTTTTTGCTCAAAATTGGGGTTTTGAACTTTTTGCAAATGGGGAACTGGTGTGCCGCCACTGTGATGACTGTTTTTTTGTCTCAAGATTGCAATGAGCCACCCAGGTTTCATCTCTAGTCACAATAGAGTTCAGAAAATCCTCACCTTCCAATTCAAATCACTCAAGTAACTCATGAGCGCTAGCGACCCGATTCACTTTGTGCTGCTCTGTCAGTTGTTTTGGGACCCATCTTGCGCACAATTTTTGGAATCCCAGCGTTTCTGTAATTGTTTTGTGTAAGAGAGATCTGGAGAGTTATGGAAACATCGAATAAATTTCATCCACTGTCAATCGGCGGTCTTCATGAACAGTTTTCTCAATTTTTTTCACCAACTCATCGGTCAAAATGGAAGGTCTTCCACACCTCTGATTGTCATTAACATTCATTCTGCCTTCATTAAACTCATGACACCACTTAAACATGTCCGTTCTGTTCATAACACCTTCGCCATAAACAGTTTTGATCTGTGAAAAAATTTCAGTTGGTGTTTTCCCTTCAGCGAGAAGGAACTTGATGACAGCGCGCACCTCACACTTGGCGGGATTTCTTATCGACATATTTCACACAAACGGACACTACAAGGCAAGTTTTCATACTAACGAGGTCAGCCTGTGCTGTTGTGTTCAGAAGAACCTTCGCTACCACTCAATGTTGCCAACCTTAGAAAAAAAAATTCTCACAGCACGAGAGGGCAACCAGTATTCTTACTTTCTGGATGTGCCTCGTACAACAGAGTCTAAAGTTTTTTTTCCCTTTTCCTGACCCTATTTAAAAGTATTTTTGACATTTACTACTTCATTTTAACTTAATTAAAACTATAAAATTTGATTCCTTTATGATCAACTTACCAAACGCTTCTAATTTTTTGATCTTTTTTTTTTTAATGAATGGGAAGGCTTAAGTTTAGATTGAAAGTATAAATCTGAAGAATAAATATGTTAAAGTGGAAAATTAATTTCAATTTTTTTCTAGTTTATCGTCTTGTTCCCGTGAAAAATTGTTATTTTCCACCTGAAGCCTCAAATGTCAATCTCACACAGGCCTAATTGTTATGTATGCTACATAATGGAAATTGAACAGACTAAACTAGTCATCATTTGTTTGTGTGTTTCAAGGTTAAACTAGGGATGGAAACCCCTCTCCCCCATGCCTACATTCAAAGTTCAACGTTGTCAGCTTATCAGAAGTGAGAAGCTCTGCTTAATAAGTCCTCCACGCGGCGTAACAATAGGTAACACTGAAATGACCCTGAAACACACATCTTCCTGAATCCGACTAATCTGGCAGTAATATGAGGAAGCATTATTGTTAAAATGATGCTGTACACTGAACCTTTGGTAAAAATGCGGCTCACCAGAAACTGATAAGCACATATTATATGTACTACCAGCAGACTATGTTTAACAGTCCTCAAGCCGAAACAAAATATTTTGTTCACATTTAAATTAACACACATTCAATAAACATGTCATAAACATATTTCTTATTTAAATGTATAGGTTAACTAGGAGGACTAGACAGCACACTTAACTGAGTGTTATTATTATTACACCACGTCCTATTACCTTTCGGGTTGTACGCACTTAGGACTAATGTCGAGGACCTACAGTTTAACGTGGTATCTGAACCCTGGTGGAGTCCTGCATTCCACACATTCACACGTCTTATCAGAGGTAAAGGAAGGGTTTGGCAAGCAGATAAATCTGTGCTGGGACCGAGGATTGAACCCCACTTCACCCCGTACCTTAGTTTTACTGGATTGGTAATTTTTTAGATAAACCCTTAAAAAAATACATATTTTTAAAGACAATCTTTCACTATACAGGTAACTTCATGAGATAAGGAGAATAAACTTACTAATGTTCTTTATTATACAGCAAAGTTGATTCTCAATAGCTGATTGTTTTCCAATTAGGATTGCACTATATATCTGTGGCATAATTTGGACTAGATAGATGTATAGAAAAACTAAACAGTTGGGCTTTATGCATGCTATTAATAAATAAAATTATTTAAGTAAATTTTGTAAATTTCTAAAAAGGTTTTTCTTAGCTGAATCTGACTAGAATGGTTTATGCTCGAAATGAGACACACAGAATAGCATCTTTATTTTTCTATACCTGTACTGTAAAACTAATTTTGTTAAAACATTTTATTCTAGATAAAAACTGATTTATGTTCCACAGCATTGAAAAATAAGACATTGTAACATTGACTGTCCACTGATTGTTTTTCAGTTTTGAATGTACAGTGGAGCTTTTTGTTTTTGAGTTATGATTTCACAAGGGAGGTGATGGTTTTTTAGCTATGATTTCACAGTGGAGGTGATCGTTTTTCAGTTATGATTTCCTATGTAGCTGATTGTTTCTTAGTTATTGTTTATTATTGTTTTTCAGTCTTGATTGTACAGTGGATTTTGTTTTTGGTTATGATTTCACATTGGAGCTGATTGTTTTTAAGTTATTGTTGTACATTGGAACTGATTGTGTTTTAGTTTTTATTGTACAGTGGAGCATATTTTTTTCAGTTATGATTTCACGGTAGAATTCCTAATTATATTTTTCAGTTACAATTTCACATTTTAGCTCAGTGGTTTTCAGTTATGATTGTAAAGTGGAGCTGATTGAGTACAGAGAAATCATAACTGAAAATAATTAAGCTGTTGACAGTCAACACAAGAGCATCAGTCTTCTCTCTTTACTCGAAGAAGCTGCC
The DNA here is from genome assembly GCA_039000515.1 of Timema cristinae. Lineage (NCBI taxonomy): Eukaryota > Metazoa > Arthropoda > Insecta > Phasmatodea > Timematidae > Timema > Timema cristinae. Next base: position 29,872,887 of record JBCFYV010000935.1, read on the forward strand.
TGTGTCAGTAAAGGGTTGTCCTTAAAAATGTATCTGTCAGGGGTTTTCTTAGTGTTCCATCCAAACCATTTATATTCCAGTAGCATTGAGGTAAATGTGCTGGTTATGATGATTTAGCCTAGTGCTCCAAATCACTTTTATATTAATTTATTTCTTTCAGCATATTATTTTATTTAAATATGTTGTTTTTCATTAAATCATTAAAAAAATTGGATGCGTATACAACGTAAACGCTGTAATAATAATATAATAAATATTGTGTCCAAGGCTATTTTCCAAATTTCCTTGAGAATAATAATTGGGAAGTCAGACCATCTCTATTTTACATAATATACAAATTATTTTAAAAATATGCTTGTGTGCAATAGTGTAAAAAATAAACATAACTTAAGTTACTCATTTTGCCTAGTTAAAAAGTATTCTAACTTAAACCTGTTTGAAAGAAACTTAAATTACTAAAATTCTGTAAAATTATATATTTGAATACTCAGTGCAACAGGGTATAATTAAAATAAAATATATATATATATATATAAAATTAATTTAAATATGGAACAACAATTTCATTATGTAACAAACTGTTTTGCTTGCATACAGAAAGGTCTCTGATATTGGAATATAATACTTGCACTGAAGTATTGAATTGTTTACAAGAATAATTTATTCTGATTTTTTCAAACGTTAGAAACATTAACTTACCAATTGTACCCTAAACTAAGACTACTTGACTTTAATTCAACAGATAAAGAAAATAACTTTGACTTGGCTTCCAAACAAACATCAGCTTTGACTTTGCTTTGAAAAAAATTCTGGCTCCAAGCTTCGCCAATAAAAATATTGACAGCTAAAATACTCAATTTATGATCAATTATTGCCATTATCAGGGGTTAAAGCTTGAAGCTCAAAACCAGAGTCCTCGCTAATATCAAAGATTTTTCTATTTTTAATAGCTAGATTTATGGATTTTATAATAGTAAAATACTTTTAATAGTGAAAATATCCCATCTAAATCAATGGGGGCTATCATGCTTTCACCTCAACCCCCTCAATTGTGCAATATAATATTTTTGAAGCATAAAACAACCAATAAAAAATATTTAAACAGCTATTACCTCTTGTCTAACAGTAGCAATGTAAAATGTGATCTGCGTTCTTTTCACTCTAAAAGCCATTTTGTGTTCACTTCTTTTATATGTTTCTATCCACCTTTCCTGCACCTCCTTCCAAATATAATACAATTATTGTATTTGTATTATTTGAGTTTGTCTTAGGTTTGGGTACATGATATTGTTAACTGGGGATGTTGATTGTTAAGCATTTTTATGACGGTTGAACATTTTTTTGTGAAAATTATTTAATTTTTTTAATTATTTTTAATCTCTAAAATTATTGAAATTTATTACATAAAAATGTTGTGTATGAATATAAAAACAATTTATAAATAAATGGGCTCTCATTTCGAGTTGTATTGACACAAACATATACCATTTTTGTGTATATAATGAATAGGTATGTTATTAGTTTTTTTCTAGCCTCCAATGCATTGTATTGCCATTATTTTAATTTTAATCTTATTTAACATTTTAGAAAACATTATAAAAATAACCTAACTATAGTAAGGAGCATAATTTAAATATAAGATAAGACTTGGGACTCCAAGGAAATGTTTGTAAATTTTTAGGTTAGAAAACCAATTTTAATGCCATTGATAAGAAATATGCAAAATTATAATTTATAGCTTATAAAAAAGTCAACAAACAGTGAAATTACATAGTTATAATTTGAAAGGTAAAAACAAACTAATTGAATAAATATGAATTGATGTAATTCTTGTTATATATTTATAATGAACCTGAAAAGAAAAATGACAAAGATTGACTTTGAATATTGATAAACTGATAGGTAAAAATAAAGTAAGCGAGAAAAACAAGTAATTTTATACAATACATTATTATGTTAAGTTTACATTAATATGATATTAAATATTAAGTTAAATTGACATTAATATACTAAAGTATTAATAGAAAAGATTAACTTTTTTTAAAACACACTAAAGGTTTGGACAATGAAAGAGGTTATACATAAATTGGTGAATGTAAGTGTATTATGTTATTAATTTATATAGGCCTAGAATCAAACTAATAGCATTGGTCAATAAAAAAGATTTTGATATTAAAATATGTTGAAGCATGCAGTGGTCTTGACACTTTTATTGCTCTTCACAAATCTTCCCGATTATGACATTTTACTGTCAAAATGTGTAGAAGATACTAAAACCTAGTTTGATATCTAGCTACTGAATCCTAAGCAGCAAAAGAATATTTTTCAAATAAGACTCGAACTTTATTCATTAATAATCAAATTATACTAATCAATTATACCCTATTAACTGCAAAATACATATTTCCATATTGGACATATTTTAACTCAAATAATATAAATTATTTGGCTATAGTTCTCCAAATGTCTTTGTACCGTTCGTTACTTGTATTCTTTAAATATCAATAGATATTTTATCCAAAAAATGTTTATGACAATTGTTATTAGTTTTATTCTAGGCCTCACCTATACTAATTGCATAATACACTTACATTTATCCATTTATTTATAACCTCTTTCCTTATAGAAACTTTTCATGTGTTTTCATATTTTAAAAAAAAAATGTTTTCTATTAACACTTTAGACATTAAATGTCAACTTAATTTAATATTTAATATCTTACAGTATAAAATTGCTCATTTCTCTCACTTTAACCTATCAATTCATCAATATTCATTATTAATATTTCTCATTTCAGGTTCATTATAAATATACATAAAAAAATGTACATCAACTTATATTTATTCAATTAGTTTGTTTTTACCTTTAAAATCATATTCATAAATTGTAATTGTACATTATTACACTGTTCATTGACATTTTTAAGTTATTATTCTGTGGATTTCTTATTAATATTAAAATTGGTTTTCTAACCTAACAATTTACAAACATTGCCTTGGAGTCAGTCTTATTTCATATTTTTAATCTTATTTAGAGTATTTGTTCAAGTAAAATGCAATGGTGGAAGAGAATGAGTTTGAAGTTACTATAAAGAGGTTCTCACCTATTCTTGAATAATGTTTGAACACATTGAGGAAACTAATTTTATAGAGTAGTTCTCATTGTTTACATTATTTGTTTAATGGGTTTCATCCCAGAATATTAACACAGAACTTTAGTAAAACATAACTTACATACAAGTGAAATTAAAAAAGTTATTTCATCAATGCAGGAATAGTTTAATGTTTAAAAATGAGGTGGCCCAATGGCTAAATAATAAGATATTAGAAATTGATAAAACTAAAGAAAGAGGAAAAATAAACTACTAAGATTAAAATTGATGAAGTAAGCCCACCTAGGGGAATAGGGGGAAAAATTGAGGGAAGAATCCAATGCACAAAGGTGACATCATCTTCCTTTCTTCCGTCTTCTATAGTAGAAATAGTTACACATTTTAACAAAAATAGAATAATATTTCGGCATTGTTGCCTTTATCAAACACAAACAAGAGAGTACAAATAACACAAAACACTGGATTATTCCATTTTCAATTTAAAGAAATACGTTCTTTTTCTTCTTTCCCTAGGTGGGCTTTCTTCGTCAATTTTACTCTTAGTAGTTTATTTTTCCTTTTTCTTTAGTTTTATCAATTTCGTTTATTACATAACAATGCAGGAATAGGCCATTTTAGCTTTTCTAGTGGAATCCAGAAAATATGTTTGGGCTAAAATCATCTCAGACATATGTATAGTTATATTTGATTTAGTTTTCGAGCAGTAATTTTTCCAAAATAGGTTCAATTAAATAAAATCTAACTAAATATTATATGTAGTAAAATTGCTACTATCAGTTTAAACTCTTCCCTGTATTGTTTCGTTTATACTGTTAGGGTTAGAAAACCCCACAATGTGATTAAATGGAGAACTCTACCTAAAGGAACTTATTTTTAGAAATAAGATCTGACATGATGGTTAACATTTCTTGATTCTAATGGGGTGTCAAATTGTACCTGCTTGGCACGCAATATTCAAGAAAACGTTTGTTGGAAATGATCAGATTTGATGAGCATTTTTGTAGAAATTGCCGATTCCCACAGGGAAAAAAGGGAATGAATATTCAATTACTCGAAACCAAATTCGTGGTACACATTTTTGTTAATTATTTAGTGTTATCTTAGCATCCATGACAAAGAAGCAAACACACCACTCACATTAAAGACCTCACCTTGACAAGTGGCATACAGATGTCGTTTTTCACTATTGATCACATTTTTTTATTTCACACATTGATATACATTTTATTCAAGAAGTAACATTTAAAGAGTAATTATTCTTATTTCGGACAAGTTAAAACTAGTTATGTTTGTGTTGATTGTAAGGACTTGATATTAGAGAATATAGCTGTTAGGAAAATGGAATGGAAATTTCCTGGGTATTATACATTAATTATTTGTAAGGTTATAAAATTTCATTTGTCAACATTTCTCCTGCCCAGTTACCACTTGTTAATTGTTCCCTGTACAACTGTGCCATTATTTTGTAAGGTAGATATGGGTGTATGAAGTATCAATCATTGTTTAGTGCCAGGAAAACTAGTGGTATAATCTGTGATCTGGCAGTGAAAATGTCTGCAACTAGTCAGAATTTTTCCATTTTATCAACACAAAATAATAATACTTTTATACATAGTTTGAAGAATAATCATATTATGAATTTGTCTTTCTTGAAATTATGGTGGTGTCAGCTACCATCTAGGGTTTTAGCATAGTAGCGGCATTTAGATTCCTCCCATCCCTTTCTTGGTCTCCCCTCCAGTATTTTTCCTAAATACTTCATCTCCATTTATCTATTTGGCGCCTTTTCCACCCCAACTACATGCCCACAGCATCTCATTCTTGCTTCCTCTACTATCTCATGTACTCCCTGTACCTGAATAACTTTATTAATTATACCAGATGTTTTTAACTATTAATATTATGAAATTTCGCATAGTCTCGCATGGTTTTTACAACAGGGGAAAAGCAAAATGGCAGAGCTAAGGTTCAAACCTCACAAATAATTTCTTATTTCTCTGAATAATTATTGATGATTGATTGCCTCTATTTTGCTGACAAAATACAAACTGTATTTATATTTGAATCATCCATTAATCATCATTTGTTATTATGACAATACAATGCATTCCTGGATTAAATTAGTCTCGAATTATATTTATTATATTTCTGCTTATACCAATTATTGAGTTTTGACAAACAGTTTTTAAATAATTATATTTTATTTTTTGTAATGTACAGTTTTTAATGTAAAATCCCTTTATCTCGCTCACAAATGAGCAATCTAGTCCTGCTGTATTATGTGTTTATAAAAATATGTTAAATTGTGCAAGTAGGCTGTGTGTATATAAAAATCATTTCCACTAGTTTTAAACAAACCTTGTGTATTGTAATAGCTTTTTATCATATTTACATTTAGGTTAATTATTTACCTAGTTCCCATTGCTGTTGACCATTTGGGGCTAACTAATATTTTGAAGTTGAAAGTGTCAAGGTAATATTTAAATAAAAGAAACGTAATGAGTGTTTTACTTACTGTTTAAATGTATGTCTGATTGCTAGAATTATATCATTCTTTTGAAATATGTTATTATTTGTGAATGTTGTATTTGAAAGTTAACATTTACAATGTTTATTTCAATGTGTTTGACATATTTTCTTAAAATTCTCATTCAATGAATGAGTGTTTTATTTGTATGAGAGTAAAAGTTATACAAATTTTATGCAGCAGGCAGCAACAGATGCTGGTTATGATTGTATAGTAACTAAACCTTGGTTTTAAAAAGTTTAATGCCCTAGAGGTAAGCGACCACTGGGTCAGTACTGCATGGACTGAACAGAAAGTGCAACTAATTCGTAGCATTATTTGTTACCAAGATGCGCCCACTACGTCGTTACCATCGGCAACAAACTCCCCGCCATTCGACAGAAAGTCCAGGCGAGGGAATTAAAATCAAGTGCGATCCGGAATGTTTGCAGTCATCTTCAACCAGATCAGGAAATAATGTGTGATATTCGCCAAACATAAGTATTTTCCTGTTGATGCTGTGAACCCAGAATTGTTGTTTCCTACATTTTCTTCTCTCTTTAATTAAAAGGCAACTAATAGCCACAAATTCTTCATCGCTTTCCATATTTAAATAATACGGTCAAATATCACTCACAAAAGCACAAATATAAACATGAAACAAATCCAACAATAACAGAAATGCAAACATTACTTCCTTGAGCATGCAAACGAGCTCACCTTCTGGCTCGAGGGCAGTTGAGCAAACTGAGGCTCCGCCCGTGCCATCAGTGCTGATAGTGGGCGCACCCCCCCTAAAATGTGTGGTCCATGTGTAATGTTCCATCCGTGCGGTACCGACCCAGTGGGCGCTTATCTTAGGTCAGCACTATTCAAAATGAATAAAAGTTAATTTAGGTGTTTATAATAAATTCACTAGCATCAGTAAAGTCACCAGTTTTAACTTTGCTCTAATGTGGATATTTTGTTTGCTTTTTCAAATAATTATTAAGGGAACAATTTTTCATGAGAAAATTTTTTTTTTTTAATATTACTTGAAAAGCTCAAATCATAACAAAGATGCATCTTCTAGCTTTTCACAATATACTTTTTTCTTTGCATCAGTTTATAAATACCCTACTTGAATGTACATTAACACCAATTATTTTTGTTCCACTGTGTACTAACATTAAACATTTATTTTGTCATTTGAATGATTAACATTTGTAGGGTTCTTAAATCAGATTTAATCATTTAGTAATAAATTGTTAATTAATCTAATGGTGTGACTAAATAGTATTTAATTAATTGTATCTTATTTGAAATAATGATTCTAGTCTAGTTTTATGAAAAATTAAATATGTATGTCGAAACTTTTTTTTTGACAGCTAAAAATGGCTATTAGTTAAAAGTTGGAACAGCCTTCTAACATACAATGAAAATGTGTATGTTTAGAAAAGGGGTGGCCCAATGGCTAAATAATTTTGTAATGAAAATTAATAAAGATAAGTAAAACTGAAAAATAAACTAAAACGTGTAAATTTAATGATCAAACCCATCTAGGGAAAGAGGAAATATGTGGGGAGAATCCAATGCACAAAGGTGACATTTTCTTCCGTTCTTCTTTATTCTATAGTTGAAGTCACACACACACATTTAAACACTTCTAACACAAATTGAGTAATATTTCGGCATTGTTACCTTTTCAAATAAAAAAGAGAAAAGGGAATACATTATACACAAACATGAATTCAAAATTGAGTAATTCAGTGTTTGTGTAAATCATATTCCCTTTTTTTTATTTGATAAAGGTAATAATGCTGAAACATTACTCAATTTGTGTTAAAATGTGTGTGTGTGACTACTTCTATTATAGAAGACAGGAATAAGATGTCACCTTTGTGCATTGGATTCTAAGATTTGTTTATTTTACACATGCCCTATTGATTTTTTTTTTCCAAGTCCATACACATAAGCTTTTTAATTATTGTGTTTCATTCATTTTAGTTTTTTTAAGGCACTCTTTACACTTAATTTAGTTTTATTGTAACAATTATATTTTAAGTACGTAAATGTTTGAATTTCAAAAGCCATACTGACGTTAGAAGTTCTGTAAAAATTGTGGTTTTCAATAATGAAGAAATAATTTGACGGTATAGTCGACTTGTTTACTTTATCAACTCTAATGACTAATAATGTTACTAAATTCAAATATATTAAACACACAGGAAAAAAAAGAAAAAAAAAAACAACACCCTATCAAAAACAAACTTTATCCATATTGAATTCAGTTTGACGTAGGTTTATGATTGATAAAAGCAATTAGAATCGAATATTAAAACTTTATTTGTGTTTTAATATCACAACTTCGATTGTCTTGAAGTAAAGTACTTGGCTCAAAACCTGTATTTTTAGGATTCATACCCAGTAGAGGTCATTATATCTTATGGCGTGATAAAAATATGTAACAGATCTTCCTTTAAAGAGGAAGTAAAGCAGTCAGTCCCATGTCAATTATGTAGTGTAAAAGAGAAACATGGTATACCTTTTAGTAAGCTCTTTTTCGCTCACTTGTAGAAATTAATCGTATAGAAAAAAAATGAAACCTTGACACTTTCATAACTTTCCAGGTACACATGCTTGTTTTCAGTTAGTGTGCAAGCAGCACTAAATAGCTGAGAGGCTGAGAGTGCGCTGCTTCAGATGGGTGCGGAAGCATATCAAACCAACCCTCAGGGTCACAATCTCTGTGTGTGTTCTAATGTGTGTGTGTGTGTGTGTGTGTGACTTTTTCTACTATATAAGAAATAAATAAGATGTCATCTTTGTACTTTGGATTATAACCACTTTTTTTTTCTCTTTTCCTATGTAGGCATTCTCGAGTCAATTTCTACTATACTAGAGATTTTTTTATACTCCTAATAAATCTATAAAATCTTAATTTTTGTTTGAATGTGTGGCTTTTTTTTTAATATAGCTTCACCCACATGTTTTGCTCTTTCATAGATGGGCTTTCTTCACTCAGTTTTCATTTATTAGTCTATTTGTTCATGCAGGTTTATAATATAATTTAAACATTGGGCCTTGTAATGATTAAATTTAAGTAATACATACAAATTTTCATTCTCGTCAATTCAAATAACTCTTTTTGTATTGGTGAAGAAAGTCAATAGAAACCGTACAAAGCTATAAAGACAAAGGTTTATAGAAGTGTGGCAGGCTCTTTTTAAGGACAAATGCAGCATGTTTGTTTTTAATTCTTTTTTCTTTTTGATATAATAGTGAAAAGTAAAGAGATGCTATAAATCGATTTGTTAATTAAATTGAACACAAAATTAATACAATTTCAATTGGTTTCCTGTATTTTTTGGCACTTTAGTGCCAATTTTTATCTTCTTTTTATTATAATTTCCATGTCATGATTTTAAAATTCTAAAATTATTTATTTTTATGCTTACAGAATCTTAAAAATCACATTATAAATATGGATAGTTCAAGCACATTTTATGCATTGATTTTTGAAAGTCTAAATACAAATATTTTATAAAATTGTTATTTAATTTATTGTATCTAAGCTAATCTATATGATCATATATGTGATTCCTGAAGAAAATATTTCATTTGATGACAATTAAATTTCTAACTTAGTAAAATTTTATTATTTTAATCTGAAATGACACCAACATTTTCAAATACCTTTTTAGATAAAAAGTTATGTTATATTATATTTATTTTATGAGAAAGCCAAATAGTGTTGTATAAAGTGTAATGTTGTACCTCACAACTTATACGTTATGTGTCTTTCCTGAACCTGTTTGGCATCAAAACTGTGCAGAAGTCTTGAGAGAAATTACATTAATACATACAATGAAATCTCTTATTAGGGGACCTCTCTGAGATTAAAAAAAAAAAAGTCTGTTATTTGGAAATATTTATTTTAAAATCATAGTGCTTAAACACAGTCTAATCTATATGAACTTATACACTGAGGATATTAAATATAGTAATCAATTACTCCATTGCACAGTATTGTATGCAGGATAATTATGACAGCGAATAAATATTGTCCCAAGCTTGCTGGATATATTTCTTTATACAGAGAACAATACACAAACTAAATGAAATGTGAACAGTAGGCCTTCTGTACTATAGTTGTGCACGAGCACAGACTAAACTGATAGAACAACCCTTGCAGAAGGCTCGCAAGGGGAAAGAGGTCATTACTACGTAGGCTAGTATATAAACTTTCCCTAGAGAGGGAAGGCAGGGCTGCTAACACTTCATGCTGGAAGGTGATGTTCCTACAGTAAATTACTGTTTATTGGCTGGTGTTTTCAATTTCCATCCCCTGTTTAGAATTGGTTATGTCTAGCACTGTCTGCATCCATTATTAAGAAAGTCTGTTATTGGGAAGTTGTTTCACATTAAGAGCCAATATTATTTTGCCGGGTAAATTTAAACTGTCTGTTATAAAGAAGACTGCTATTTAAAGGTGTATATTAAGGGAGATTTTACTGTATTTATAAGCACGCTCTACCCAGCACCAATGTTTGACATAGTTACTATTACGTCTTTGACTTAAGCAACTTTGTTTTCTGATAAAGAAAAAACTGAATTCTGTACTCATTTTGATTTCAAATTAAAAAATGTTAAGCCATGATCGGTTTCTTAAAATGCAATGCTAAGATTATGGTTTATTTTAAAATTAGGTAAAAACAAGTCTAAAATTCAGGCAAATAATATACCATTTAGACTTCATTTTTATGAAAAATAATTGATAGTCAAATTTTGTAAGTTGAACTTGTCTTTCTATTTATCATTACTTGGTAAAACAAATTTTATGGTAAAGCTAAGCCTTTTTTAAAAAAAAAATAATAATCTAGCAGGAGCCTACACAGCTTCAGTAAATATTGATATTTCATTAAATTTGTAGGGGTCTGTGAGCTCAGGATTTTGGTGTGAGTCAAGCTTGTGCTAGCTCATAAAGATTCTAAATATTGAGTTGAGCTAAGCTTGAATGCTTGAATCAAAATGTTTAATTTAAAAACTTTAATATTGAAATAAATAATAAAAACTTTTGGCTGTCACAAATTCCACATTTTTGTTCTAATTCCAAATTTTTAGAGGAAAATAAATACTGTATGTTAATATTAAGTTGATATACTAACTAAATAATAAAGTTAGAATGAATGTGGGGAATGTCAGGCCTCCACCGTGGTTCGGATTCCACATTAAACTGTAGGTCCTTCATTTCATCTCACAATCACCCTACCATTACACATTAGCGTAAGTGCGTATAACCCGAATCGGGTAGTAAGACGCGGTGCTAATAATAATAATAATAATAAAGTTAGAAATCCCAAAAATGGCCAAAGTACAACACAATCTTGGCCAATAACCAACTACAGTTTTGAAAATGTGAAGGTTCTAAGGTACCTTGTTAAATAGGTCTTTTTGTTATGCATTTATGTATTAATTAATGTTCAGATTATATACCATATACCATAATAAATTTCAGTATGAATTCATCTGCAATGTAAACATTTATCAAGTTTAACTAATATGTGGATAACTTGGATGTAAATATATTTTTCTGGTGGTGTATCAAAAATTAGTTTGATATACAAAATTGGTTATAAAATGTAACATAAAACGGGTATTTTATTTTTATTGAAAACCTTGAATTTGTATTGCATCTTTATATATAATAATATATATAAATTTTTTAAGAAATATTAGAGATGGTTTAAGTATCGTATTTAATTTATTTGTATAATGAATTGCAGATGCCTTTTTTTAGAAAACACAAATTAATGTATTCTATTAGTTTTTTTTTAAGTTCTATTTTCAAATGATTGTCTTTTAACAAGTTTTAATTAAAATAGATATTCTAATTGAAATCAATTTGAATGTAAAAATAAAACTAAGACTAGATTTGATTTGAAAAAGATCATACTAGGTTCACACAAGCATAAAATTTGACACATAATTCATGATAATCTACAAATGATAGCAGCAATATTATTTAATTTTCTTTAGTTTAAGCTTTATGTTTAGGTCTTAAAAGAAATTAAATTACAATTTTCTTGTTTTGTTTGACATGGCTAATGGCTAAGAAATGTAATATTTGCAAGAAATGGTTTCTATTCAAAATTATGATTCTTCAAGATTTTAATAGTTTAAATTTGCATTTTGGAGTTTTTATTTTATTTTTTAGCACCATATCTTACTACCCCCTGGTTAGGTTGTATGAGAATGGTTTTAGAGATAAGGAGGGTTATATTTAGGGAAGTGTACCCACATTTGTGTGGAGGGAGAGTGGAAAACCACTTTGGATAAATCACCCTCAGTACACCCAACCTAGTTTCAAACTTGGATCTCCCCGTCATCGGCAGTTGTCTAGTCTATTGTGAAAGTGGCGCCCTAGACTATACGTCCACCGAAGTGGGCCCCTTTTAGAATGGTTCATTTCACTTCACTGTGATAAAGAGTTTTTCACAGAGACAATATTTTTGTATAAATATAAATCTAGGGTTGATATTAAAATAATTAGTATCTTTTTAAGAACACAATTTTGTTATGTAATCACTGTGAGCTTCTCGAATGATGTGAGATTAAGGGAAAATTTGTGCAAAATGCATTTATAAAAATATTTTTTTCTTGCCTTGCACCCATTATTTGTTTGTTGAATCTTAACTGTATCTACATTAATCTTCTATTTTATCCTAAGTTTTTATTACGCTCATAGAATTTATTCAAGTTGATATTTTAAATAATTATATTTTCATGTTCTCAAAAATAGGTTTTTGGAAGAATTGTTGGGAAAATGTGTAGGCCTAATTATATTGTTTGTGAAATTATTTGTATACATCCTTTCCAAGGATGAATTGCTTATTGCAGAAACAGCACTTCTCCAATTAACACAATGGTTGGGAAATCAAATATAATTTTCTCTACTCTTCATTTCATCTCTGATAAATTATCAATTATTTTTATTGATCTATTCCTTGTAAAAAGTGTTTGACGGTACCATTTATTATGCTAACCATACATGTTATTGTAATGTTTTAAAAGTACTGAGAAAGTTATGTTTCCAAGGGGAAAAAACACTTTTACAATAAAAGTTTGTATAATTAGTAATAATTAAATTAAATAAAAAGTATTATGTATACAAAGAGTATATTATTTGTAATTTATAGCAATTTGTATTTTATAATTTGCATCAATGGGCATGCAGACTAAATGTCAGGCTCTTATAGTTTTGTTTACTGGTGACAGGAAGGTCGAGTTCCTAATTCTAGCCAGGGGCACTGAGGGCGGTTATTCCTAACTGTATTCCAACTCTCCTTCCATGCAAATGGGGGTACTTTTCTTTTCAATTTCCTCTTCATTCCTACCCAATTTAGCATAATTAAAATTAATATATCTTGGGTGTCAAGTAATATGTTTGTGTTGGAGGGAATGAAGCAACTTTTTTTTTATACAACTTCCTCAGGATAAGCTTTTTTTGTCAGTGCTATTGGAAGATTGAGGCAAAATTGCTTAAGGTAAGTATGTGTTGAGACAAAAAAAAAATCTTAATTGAATCAATTGTGCCATTTGAAACTAAACCTTTTTTGTTGTTTGGATATGTGCTCGCTATGGAATATTTTGATTAAACTTCATTATTGCCATTAATTTTTTAAATACAGATATTTACAAAACCAATAATAATTTCCAAAGAAATCCTTCTACTAAAGATAGAAACAATAATACTCCAAGATAAGAACACTAGTGTTATTAATGCTGTAGAAAAAAAAATTGTATCTGCACAACTTCATGTTCATTATCGTATTATTACACATGTGAAGTCATCAAGATAGAAGTTTGATTTAAGTATGAAATGAAATGTATGCACCTCATCTACAGATTAGTGCTGCTTTTGTGATAAACTGATTCATTTGTAATTCAACAACTTTTTTTTATTAAAAGAATTGAGTTTTAAAATCAATATAGACATTCTTAAAATAGTTAAATGTTTAATTCACATTTTATAGTTAATGTTTACTAAACATTTTATAGTTATTGTTTGCTACGCATTTTTTTTAAAGATTTATATTTGATTAGCAATTGATTTTGAGTTAAAATTTCAATGAAACAGATTTGTTAAAAAAAATATTAACAGCTTTATTTTCTAAAGACTTAGTATTATAGGATTTTTATATATATATAAAATATTCATTAAGGCAATGGACGGTTTAACTTAAGGAGTTAATTGGACAGCTTGTAAATACCAATTGTGGAGATCATCATATAAGGAACCGTTTTCAGCCTGTGGCTTGGTCTTCTCCCTCTCCCCCCCCCCCCCCCCCCCCAACCTGCATCTCTTCCTTCCTTCACTCGCACATTTACTATTACCTGCTCCTCCCATCATTCACCTTGTGATCCTTTTCTATTCCAACATAATAACATGATGGTATATCTATCTCACCCTTGCTTCCTTTACTATCTCATGTATCCCAACTCTTGCCCAAACATCTTAATTTCTAATCCTATCTTTCTTTACTACTTGAAAACCTCATTTCCATAACCTCCACCTTCCTAGTTTCCCCTATGTCCAATATTGATGTTTCTGCTGCATACGTTAGTATGGGTACAAAGTACGCCTTATTTAACACTTCATGGTGGGCATTTCTCTTTTCCATAGCAGGTATCTTATCTACTCTTTGTTTACCAAACGCTAGCATGCAGCTTATAAGAAAGTGTCATAGTGTAATCCATCAGGGTAAACTGTGTACCCATTAAACACCTCTGCCTGCTGTCCTCTTTTCATTAGGTCTTCTCTACTCTGACCTTTTGTTGTCTTGACCACGCTTCCAGGATATTCTGCACTCTTTCTAGTCATTATCAACCCTATACTCCCATACTAAATCTCATATTACATTCTTTCATTTCCTTATTCCATTCCTCTACATTCTTTTCCCTCCATATTATCAACATTCCTTTCATATTTTCATCACATAGAACCCTAAGCAACTATGACCATTTCCATTACCATTACAAATGAGAGAGGAATCCCCTGCTTGATTATTATTTTTTTTTTTTTTTTTTTTTTTTTTAGAACCACTAAGTCCACCCTTTCTCTGTATCTACACAACTTACGTTACTATTCATATTCTGTATCTTCGTCACCACTCTTCTTTCTACTCTAGTCTCCTCCATCCTTTTCCACATACGGGACGCCACTAGTTGTCTGCAAACATTTCATAAACCTCTTCTCTCTAAATCCATGTTGGTCCACCATACATTTTTACATCTATACTAATAATAAAGATGAAAGATTTGTTTTTTTGTTTGTAAGGGATAAACTCAAAAACTACTGGACCGATTTTAAAAATTCTTTCACCAACATAAAGCTACATTATCAGCGAGTAACATAGGCTATATTTTATTTTGAAAATTTAATGTATTACTCATAAAAATGTTGATAGTATATTATATAGTCGTTGGAAAAAAAAAGTTGTTGAAGGGAAAGTGGTTGGTGAAGGGGGGGGGGGGGTGAGGAAAGAGGAATGAGATTAAAATAGGAGGGAGGATAAAAATAGGGAGTGATGGTAGGACTGTATTTTCAAAAAAAATAAGTAAAAATGTTTTGTTTTTATATTGACATGTTGGATGATTTGAAGCTTTGTTTTACAGGATTCTTTACAATATTTTTTTTTACGGGGAAGGGGGCTAGTATGTACATATAAGTGTTATGGCCCTATAATTTTCACATCTATTAATATCCATTTTCTTAAATATTGGTACTAAAATAACTTTTTTCCAATCCTTTGGAGCTTTGTTTTCCTCTCGCCTTGTTCCTAGTAACCTATACCACCACTGTACTCACATTTCTCCCGCTACTATTATAATTTCCACTGTAAGTTCATCCACTACTGGTGCCCCCCCCCCCTCTCTCTCTCTCTTTCCTAACCCTTTTCAAAGCATCTCTATCTCTTCCGCTAGTATCACTCCTTCCTCGTCCAGGATCAACAATCTTTCGAAGTATATTTTCCACAGTTTTTACCTCCTCGTCACACCTACTTTCTTTGCCTCCTTGATGGTACAATACTTTTTTTGTTCTCATTCATATCCATCTGCAATACTTTTGGTCATTATTCCATCCATGCTTTTCTCCCTTAATTCATTATACTGTTTGCATTTCCACTTTTCTTCCTGTACTTATCCTCTTCCTCTTGTTCTTTTAGAACCAATTTCTAAATGCTCTCTTCTTTGCACTTAGGCCTACTGCTTTCTTTACCTTATTGTTCCACCACTTTCCGCTGCTTTTTCTGCATACCTATGCAGATTTTACCAATCACTCTTTAAACTTTTACCATCCCTTCTCTGCTCCCGGTAGCTCGTCCTTTGGCACTTATAGAAACAAACCTAGACAGCTTGCAGGTTTCACTTATAAAGAAACGTTTATATTATTGTACTAAATGTATGCAAGGGAAAAAGAGGATTAGTATAGTGATATATAACTGTGTTAAATACATTTTCTAGAAACACTAATCTATAAGGATAGGTACTAATTAATTGATGATCGTATTTACACAACTATCTATCATAATTCATAAAACACTATTGTTGCTGCATCCACGCTTGATACCATCGCGGACGTTAGTAGCCAAGGGGTTCACATCATATACAACAACAAGACGACCAATACCTGGCAGTGCCTACAACCTAGCCTCACGAGGTAAGTTTACTACTTTCGGCCGTCCTACAAGACTCATTGTACTCAATGAAAGTAATGGATAAAGATGAACGCTTATGATCAGATGACAAACTTGGGCGCCACTTAAGTATTTCGTAAAAAATCATGTAATGTATCTAATAAATTATAATTTTCAGTGTCTTCTGAATCTTGTTTACATAACCGTTAATGTCAGGATGTATAAAAATTGTGCTATTTGTTGGACGCCACTCCTAGGATCTAGGAGAAAAATAGTAATAATAAAAAACATTTACATCGGCTAATTCAGACAGTGGCATGATGACTCTCAATACTCGAGACCACTGGAGAATACTTAGAATAAAACATGAGCAATTTAAATAAAAATGGATTGTTGAAATATAATGTAATTTAGACTACAATAAAAATAAATGTATAAAATAATTATTGGAACGTATGTGGGTTTATTATTGTTTCCTTTCTTACCACATCCCAATCCTACCTATGGAATTCCGGGTAGTTATAATTCTAATTTCGACAAAATAGAATAGTATTGTTAAGAGAGAAAAAAATCAATAAAACTAATATTTAGACATGAAAAATAAAATGTTAATTAATTCTCTGAATAAGATAGCCTTTCTGAAAGTTCTTACATTAATTCTGCTATGTGAAAAAAAAATCATATGACTTTAAAGTTGAAGAGTTGGCTTGACCTCACCCATGAATTAGTCCATGCTGAAACAACACCAGCTTCAAATATTTGTTTCACTGATTAATGTTAACTCATCCACCATTCTTAAAAAAATAAACAGTCTAGCTCTTGCACATCTACTTAACTTTCCATTTGCTACTCTCACTTTACTTAACAAACATTAATTTACTTTAAAAATAGATTAAATTAAGAGCTCCACAGATTTGGCTCCATGTTAGACCAAGACCGAGGAAGAAGACCCTGTCTCCTACAGAAAGTCTTCCAAAACAAATTTTAAAATGTTTTATTCCTTACTTCCAAGTCCAAAGAGAAAACTAATATATAAAAACAAAAGATAAAATGTTGCTATGCGCTAGAGATAAAAATCAAATACAATGTAGGTTTAGTATAATATTGAAATACATGCCAATGAATGTGAACAATGTTTTCTTAAAGAATTAAATGTTCATTTCTATCTGTCAGAATTGAAAAGCGCGCTAGTTTGGAGTTATTTACATATTGCCTTGTTTCCTCTTCTACAATCACGAGACCCACCGCTCACTTGTTTGACAGATCTGAGCATGTGTTGAAATCAATCATGGCCGAAACAAAATAAATAGAAAAAGCGTCAACAAACTTCTTAGAAGGATAATTAATATTTTTAATAAAAGGTAAGTGTTCTTCCTTAAGTCAAAATTAGTTATTTAAATTATTAAAACAAAGTTATACGTTGTTCCTTCTGTCTTTTTATTTTATTGAATGGATATAAATAGTATTATTTGTCAGGCCGGCAATACAGCGGCCGAACTTTGAAGTTCTTGATTTCAAACCAAAAATAAATTGGAAACTATTCACAAAAATTAGAAAAATATAGAGAAAACATGTAGGGTGGCAAATAACGTCACAGTACTCAATGGAAGTAATGTATCAAGATGTACGCTTATGATCAGATGACAAACACATAGAACTATTTAGACAATTTGAAGCAACTGTAGTGTCTTCACTTAGAGGCTTTCTTCATTACAAAGCCACTCAAATGAGATGGTGAAAGTCTCTTTCATGTAGAATAAGATATTTCACTCAAGGAAACTTTGTAGTGTTATCTCAGAGCACAAGGCAAAGTTGAATATAGTTAATTGGTTTTTCAACAAGCTTTTCTCTGAAGAATCTTGCCTGGGATTTCCTTACCACCCCATGACTTCAACTGTGATACGTGAGCAGTAGTATCATGGTCTTTACTGCTCTCTTCCTTCAGTTTCCTTATCCGATAGATGTTGCCACCTGGAAGTATCAGAGCTACCACTACTGAACCTCTATTTGGAGTAACCTTTTGTAGGCTCTCCCGTGTGTGTGTTTGTATAATTACTACGTGTTCCCCAAATGTAAACTAAACCCCCACGTATCCTCGTTTGTTGAAGTAGGTCTTTTGATTTTCTTGTTCATATAGGTTTTTCCGACGCGCTTTTTACTGTACCGTAATAGATTTAGCAGTTACCATGGACTGTTGCAGAGCTCACTAAGGATTTTATCATTTTACCTAGACAATAACCATTTGGTATTTCAAATGGCATCTTCCTAGTGGTTTTGCTTACGGCAGAATTCAAACCTCGCTTTATCTCTTTAACCTATTTGTCCCAATCTTTGTTATACTGTCTTTGAATTCTAATGGAGATCATGTAGGCTATGGTTTGATTTATACGTTCCACTTGACCATTTGCTTGGGGGGGTGTCACGAAGAGTTAGGGACGTGATTTATGTAATGTGATTCACATGATTAAGCAAATGTATGGGATGTAAAGCATGTTCCCAGAGCCGCCGAGAGCATAATTTTTGAGTCTGGGTGAACCTTTATTTAAGGGCCCCCTCCTCTTTAACGTCCTATAAACTTGAAAGGAACACGTTACAAGATGGATGAATTTCTGTTCCTGCCTGTTGCTTTTCTTTATTAATAAACGTATTATTTTAATTTTAGATAAAGTGATAGACGTATTTTCAAATATCAAAGAAACAAGGCTGGTTTTCCATTATTAAATATAAATAAGAGTTCAATTAAATTTTTAATTTTTTTAATTTCAATTTTGTGCCCTCCGAAGGAAAAAAGTCACGAGCCACCACTGCTATTTAGATTAAGATTACAAATCGATCCCAAGAAAAGATTTTTGTTCCGGACTGATTTTGTCCTGGATTTGTTAAATTAACTAAGATAATATCATTTAAAAATGTAGATAAATACATTTATATTTTAATAAAGTCAATTGATAAAAAATGTAGATATAAAATTTTGTGACAGTGCACATTATCACGGTAAGTAACGAATATTTCACACTTATTCTGCCTTTAAAAAAGAAGAAAAAAAGAAACTTTTGTCCCCAACTGTGCTAAGGCTAGATCACATGGCTCTCTTCGAAGATTCTAACAATAACATTTTCATTTTAATTTAGATGCATAAAATCAACTAATAAAGTTTTGGTCTAACAAATGGGGTAGGCCTTACATTCTCCCATTAATGCTCTATCGCTACGATATTGGTATGTTGCTAAGCATACATGAACATTTAACTTTTTCTGAAAGTAAATAATATAAGAGAATGTTCCTACCTTTTCCTACTAAAACTTATAAAAATGGTGTGACCGCAATCCTCTTTTGTGGGATTATTTAATTAAAACCACTGTAAAATTCCCATTCCCATTCACGTGTTCCTCTATAAGTTATTATTCTCTCTGGAAGTCCGTACTCATAAATTAATTCCTCAAAATGCCTCAGTTGCTGTATTTTTAGTTTGATGAGATTGTTAATTAGAGATAATAATTTTGAATTTGCTCTGGAGATTATTGGAAAAGGTCATAAGTAATCTAAATAAACAATTTGGAATGAAGGACTACCTGGAGGTGTTGATTGACTAGACCCATCCAAGGTCGCCCACAGAATTTTTTTCTCCAGAGGAGGAGGGGGGGGCGGGTGAAATAAGAAGGTATGTAATACCCCCCAGTACGGTGGAAGGTTCGGGTGTCCTCCCCCGGAAAAATGTATTCAAATTGAAACCTCAAAAGACGCCTTTTAAGGCAAGGCAATCCTTGTCTCTTGAAAAGAAGATATCTACAACATAAGAAAAATGTTTCAAACTTCTAATATTTGTGGAACCTCAGAATCTCAAGGGGGTAATTAACCCCCCTGGGTCCCTACGGGCGCCCATGGACCCATCTCCCGTCAACCCAGAAATTTGTTAATTAGACACTAGAAACAATGTGGTATGTAATACTGCGCACACACACACACCTCTTCATTTTAGGAAATCGATACTCCTTTATCTTTGCTACTGTATAGTATAGATCCAAGTGTCCAAATATATATTATGAAACTTTACAGTGATACTTTTTCACATGCTTCTTGGAACGACATAAAGCGTCTTAATTTCTCATCTTGTGATTCTCTTTTGCACAATCATCCTTCAATAAGTTACACGTCCCTTGCTTTAATTTGATCTAACAGAGTCCTCTTTGATTTCTTGTAGTCCCCTTTTTATAACTAATCGATAAGGAAGCTTGGGAGAGTACAAAAGGTACAAGGGAAGCATTAAAAAACAGCAGAATGTGCGTATAAACGAGCAGCTTTTATACATATTGTTGCTGGAGGCTGCATCGTAGAACACGAGAAGCTGATGTCCACAAGTGAAATGAATGAATGGGGCCCTATCGTAAATTCTTTCATATATAGTTAACCAAGTTGTTCTCAGAACCAGTATCGAGGGTTGACATAGTTTAAGTTTTTCCTCATTTGCTCCATCCCTACTACAGCAGTTAGGCTTACGTCTTGTAATGTCCGTCAAGACCACAAACTAGGTATTTTACAGAATATCTTTCCTCTCGACAATCACGAGATATGTGGCCATGCTTCTGGCATTTAAATCATCGTGGTTCACCATGATCCTCACGAGATGATAATTTCACTGTGTTCACTTTTTACATTATAGGAAAGTGATTGGGTTGTGGACAACTGTAAACCAACCCAGGATGGGTTCATTTCCTGAGATCTCAAATTTTGCGTTGCAGTTTTACCTCACACTTTGCACGGGTCTCTCTGGTTGACTTGTTGTTGACTTTTTCAAAATGTCTAATATCATATAGAAACTCATTTAAGTCAGTGTGAGACATACTCGTCATAACTGCACTAAGTTATCTCAGCTATAGCTCTCAAGAAATTTACTTTTTAATGTTCACAAGGTTCAGATCAAGATCCTTACATAAATGAACCTACGTGTGGCAGTATAAGTTCACACTTAAATTTTTCTTTCGAATGCAGCTTTTCATTCAAACCATTCTAAAAGACTAACAATCATTGCAAACGTCAACGCAATTGCTTTTTAAATTGCCCCCAGTTCTTTATTGCCATGAGTAGAAATAGAACCAATGTATGTACGTGTTACTCGAGTTTGAAAGGATCCTGTCAATGATGTTAATCTACTGTTGTATTGATAATTCTCAACCATTCCATTGGATATAACCTGGTCGTCTCTACAACAAAAATGGGAATAATATTGGCTGGATTGGGCATTATTATACATTTTTTATTTTTTATCATTTGATTGGACTATCCAAATGATTACTAAAATCAACCCACAATCTAATTTCACATATACGTTTCAATTTAACAAAATTATTTAGTTTTTGTTACTATACTAGTGATGTGATAAAAGCACTCTTCTAATTATTAATTAATTGATAAACGTGTTAATTACCACTTACACAAATAATTATCATGCCGCAAAGTTGTTGTTTCATCCACGCTTGATCCCATTGGTGAACGTTAGTGGCCAAAGGGTTCCCATAACACACAACAAGATGGACCTGGTGGTGCCTAAAACCTAGTCTCAAGAGGTAGAGTTTACTATACGTTACACTATTTACACATTCGAAGTTAATGGATTCAACTCATCAAAAATTAGAACAAGCATAAGCAAACACGTAGTACGTAATATTATTATTTTAACGCCTATTATCTTATAAATTATCATCTCATTATTTTTTACTATGATATTTGATTAGTTTCATGTTGTAAATATAAACACCTCATTTTAGCATGAGGAGGTAGCGAATTATTTGATCTTTTCTGGTATTAATAATGCTGATATTTGATCTGGCAGATGATTCCGTTCACCCATGTAGTTTCAATATCAGATGTTATTTTAGTTTACAGAGGCAGATGTTTTAGAAGCCGTGAGAACGGTTTTCTTACCTTAGCCAGCGCTTTATTTTTTATGATACATTTGACCCGAGCATTGCTGCTCATTGTTGCTAATTAAACTCACTATAGCTCATTGTAACCAATGGTTACTACATGTAAATCACAAACTCTGCCTTAAGTTATGAGTGAAGAATGGCATTGTTATTTTTAATTAAAAATTAATTATGATAGTACAACGAAAACATACAGTCAATATTATATGCATCATGCAACGTCAAGCTCCTGTATATATTTAACTTTATACCCTTATTACCATGTAGATACAGGTGCTTGATTTCTAGACGTACCTTGCAAAAATTAATGCTATGGCAGTTTAAAATAAATTCAGTTTCCCTCTTCTTACTTACCGTAGTTGAAATACCCTAGATTCTCGATAATGGCCTGGGAAAATATAATATTTAGGTTGGTTAACTAATTCTGAATTAAAATGCATACATAAATTATGGCATCACAGCTCTAAATGGGTAAATAATTAAACGTTTCTACTATAAAAGTGATGTCTTTACTCACTGTCAAAATCTATTCCTTAAAATAACAAAATCGAGGAAACTGTGTTCCAGAAAAAATACTCATTTACTTTTAATTTGAATTTTTTGAACTTATATAAGATTTGATATTAAGCTCTCAGGTTTTGGAACATTTGCAATGAATTTACATAATTATTTTCCTAATATTTATTTCCTTTAAGACATCATTGATACATTTTTATTTTTTGTTTTCAGAACGGTATGCATGAATGAAGCTTCTGAGATACTGCAGCGGGAAGTAATATTTATTCATGCCTCCAGTATTCCTTCGAAATATTAAGATCAGTTTTAGGCTTGTGTTGATTAAAGTAGGCTATATGTGAAAATTATATCACAATGGCTGATGATTTGAGAGGGAATTTAAGCAATTATAAACTTCAATTGCAACAGGTAGAAGCAGCACTTACTACAGACCCAGACAATGCCGAGTTGCTTAAATTAAAAACCGATTTAGAGGAGGTTCTAGAATTAACACGTGATCTTCTCAAAGCACAGCTAATTGAGCAACAGCCAGACTCATCTTTTGTCACTAAAGAAGATGAGTTATCGGTCGATGAGCTTGTGGAGCAAGCTGCTACAAAGAGAGACTGGAAAGTTGGTGATAGATGTTTGGCTCTGTGGAGGGAAGATGGACAGTATTATGAAGCTACCATTGAAGACATAACACAAGATGGAGAGGAAGTATCAGTTGTTTTTGACAATTACAAAAATTCAGATGTGACAACACTTTCTCTTTTGAGAGAGATAAGAGGAGGGGGGAATCTGCTTAGTGAAAGTGGAGTAGAAGGGAAATCAAAAAAGCAGGTTATTACTAAACAACGAGAGTATCAAAAAAAAAAGAAAATGAAGAAGTTGCAGCGTTACAAACAGATGGAGGAAGAGCGAGAGGGGGAAAAGAATAAATGGCTTGCTTTTAAGCAAAGTAACAAATCTGCGAAGAAAGTGATGACAAAGAAGAGTATATTTGCATCGCCAGACAATGTTAATGGTCGCGTTGGTATTGGAACATGTGGTATGAGTGGTAAACCTATGACTGAGTTTACAACTGCTGAAAAGTGGAAGAAAGGAGTCTGAGCTACATGTGAAATACAATCTAATTGAATTTTGTAAATTATTTCTTGTGGAATCATGTTGCTTATGGTTAACCTTCATTAGCAATTTTAAATGTAAAAAAAAAAAAAATGTACAAATTCGTAGGTATGTGAGAGCAACTAACTTTTAGATGATCGTATGAATGAAACCATCATGCTGCAAGTGAAATCCGTGTGTACCATTTTACATAAAGTGTAAATCCAAAAGTTTCAGAACTGCATGACATGAGAAAGGACTATCAAAAATCATTTACATAATATGTTTATTACAAATAAATAATAATTTGATGACTTATTTGTTAGATAATGTTGATTTGATAGAATTCATTAATTTGGTTTTGCAACTTGCAATTTGTTTTGGTGGGGAGTGATCTAGCACCAAACCACAAGATTCTAGAGAGCCCCTTAATCGACTGAAATTACACTATCCCCTCTTCCAGCGTGTTCCGGTGCCTCCGTTTTGTTAACAAAGGGAAATATATCTCGATATCAGCTCCCCAATCAACTGTTTAGTTTTATTACAACCGTGATCATTTTACCCTTTAAAAACCTTGAAAAATTATAGTTGATCTAGTCACTTCTCTTTTTCTTCCACCTTGACCCTTAACTTTTCATGAGATGTTGCGAAGTCTGCCTTCTTCTTTTCTGACCTTATATTGTTTCTCAGCTACAATTTGACAGTATCTTTAAAGGGCTGCTGTATTTAAATAATTTGATATTATGCCCCTACTTATGTCAAGTTTCAATAGACTAATTTTTTGGAGTTGCTGCTGCAAATTGGCTAAGAGCTGGTTTGGCTATATGTATGTTTTTGCGATTGACCTGGTAGGTATTGATGTTTATGACTAGAGCATTTTTTGCGCTCCTGGTATCATGCCTAGTTACGAGTGTTTATGACCAAGATGATACCAGACCTCGGTTTGGTAACGCTTTACATGACCCAACTAAATAACATGGTATCAACCAATGAGCTGAGAATTGTGCACAAATTTCAAACCAGCTTAACTCCTTATGTTAGATTTAAACATGTCATAGTCAATGGATTTTAACAATTAAACATGTAAATTAAAATGGACTAGCTAGAAAAATATGACAGCAAGTAAGTAGGCTAGGCTACTCAAAAAGCGTTAAGTTATGGATACAAAAAATGAGTAGGCCTACTTTGTGAGCCTGGCCTTACTTACTCTTTATACATATCTAATGTTTTCTTTAAATTATTTTTGGAAAGATACGTTTAGCTTGGTATGTAGTGTAAATATTAGGCCTGGTCAATAAAGATAAATAGTTCATTTTCCGATGATGTAGGTTAACATAAATTAATCTACCAGCTGTTATATCTTCTCTACCCCAACCACCATTTTTGTTTACGAAAAACAACTCAGTCATTTTTATCTGCACCTTGGTCAGAACCACTTGGTCAATAACACTCGATAGAACCTGCTTTGGTGGGCGCATGGTCTAAGGCGCTACTCTCGCAATAAATTAGACTGCTGATGATAGGGGAGATCGAGGTTAAAATCTCGATCGGTTGTACTGAGCATGATTTTTCCAAAATGGTTTTCCACTCTCTCTTTGTACAAATGTGAGTACATTTCCTCTAAATATAGCCTTTCTCATCCATAAAACCATTAGCGTAATAAGTACATAAATGTATAAACTGAACGGGCAGTAAGAAAAAAATAACACTACCAAAATGTAACCAAATCGATGGTGAAAACTCTCCTAGCATTTATTTTCTAGCCAGGCCTTAGAATTATTATTCAGCATATTAACCTTCCCTAGTCTTTACTACTTTTATAGTTCATAATACTTAAATAGACACATTTCCATGCTTGAACTTTTGTCTTGATTCACTTTAACTGCTTTGAGTTCTGGCTTGGTTTTTTTGTCGTGTATAATTACCTGTTCATTTTATACACACATACTAATTAATGCTAATGTTTTAGGATAAAGAAGGCTGAATTTAAAGGGAGAATGGAAAACCATATAGGAAAAACCATCTTCGGTACTCCCGACCAGGTTTTGAACATTGATCTCCCCATTATCTGCAGTCTAGCAAGAGTGAAACCTTCCATTTGACCACTGAAGTGAGTTTCTCGTTGATTATATCAGAGTACCTTATGACAACTAGGTTGATCAATGGAGTAAGCAATAATCCAAAACATCCTTCCAGGTTTTTTTTAGCACTATGTCTTACTACGTGTTCAAGTTGTATATATATGTACTAGGCCTAATAATGTTAATGATTTAGGGATGGTCAAACCCTGATCTCCTTGTCATTGGTAATCTAGTCTTGTGATAGTGATGCCTTAGGCCACGTTACCACCAAAGTAGGTCACATGAGATTAAATTTTATACTCGTCATGAAATTGAATTGACATGCATGAAACTACAATTAATGTAGACTGTAACTACATTATGTTTTGGATGTTAAATTTTATGAACTGTTGACCTCTAATCTTTGTTAAGAAAATAGTTCAAATTACGTTCATATTTAGTTCTCAAATGTAACTAATATATTAGTTAAAAGTAATTGATGAGCTTTTTATTAAAATTAATGTACATAAGAAAAGTTTAGTTACAGCAAATATTATTGAGAGGGTAATAATTTTTGAGATTGATAGAACAAAGCCACAGGCTATTTCCTTCAAGCTTTCTTTGTCTACTTCATCTATCAGTCAACTATGTATTTGAACATTTGCAAAATTCAAATGTATGATTCATTTAACATGACAAGGAGCAAGCAGTCTTTCCTGGTCAGATTACACTATGATCTTTCTTATAAGCTACACAATATTGGAAAATTGTAGGGTAAGCCTTATACTTTTCAGGGTAATGAAGTATATTAGTACCAACATTTTTACATGGTTAAAATATTATTCATTGTAGATTGAATAAAGTTAACCTGTCAATCATTGATAATTAAACTGAACCTAGGGATTTCAAAAAAAGATGCTTTCCATCCACTACTAAAGTTAATGTGAAAATTTAAAATAGCATTTATCTGAATGTGATTATGGAGTGTGTGTGGACGAAGGAAATTAAAGATTAATTTGAACACAGCCATTTTTTTTTTTAAATCTGTAATGCACAGAGACGAGTCATATCATTTATGTGAATACAACTTGAACATATTATACAAGCTAAATGTTGACCTCGGTAGTCTTGAGGTAAAGTGCTAGCCTCAGGACCCGATGATTGTAGGTTCAAACCCAGCCAGGGTCAACGGATCTTTCTTGAGTGATAAAAATCCTTAACATAACTTCCTGTGGAGGGGAAGTAAAGCTGTCAGTCCTATGTTGAGTGTGGCATGTGAAAGAACCTGTAGTATTATGGCATTACTCGCCACGTGTTGGGCGTCATTTATAACAATATTGAATTAATTAGCTGATAATTGTCCTGTGATCGAGCACTTATTAAAGCGGTATGGTACCTTGATGATATAATTGGTAATTATAACCCCGTGATCGAGCGCCAATTGTTGAACTATTGAATTAATCGCCCCTCGGTGGGACCCATTTATAACATTCTTGTAACTGCCTCTACGTTGTGTGCGCCATTTATAGCATTATTGATATTATATTGATGATTGTCTCGTGTTTGGGAGATATTCATAACCTTTAAAATAGTACACATTTATTATGTTAGATGTGATTTTATTTTAATATCACTATTGTCTTGATCGTAAAACTGATCATGTTGTTAACAACTTCGAGACGCGACTGATAATGATAACAACGTACGTATTGAAGGCTGGAGTGACAGACACAGTCACAGTGAGGATGCTCGTGTCATGGCTAGTGTTAGTGAGCCAGTGCTAGTTTATTTCACCACGCCGAGTATATAACTCTTCGAAAAGAACATTCTAGAAGAAGGTGTTATAAAAAATTAAAATTAAAAAAAAAAACATCTCGGTGGCAGTAGAAGGTCCGAGAGCCGGAAGCTGCCTCTAATTATCCTTTAAAATTTCTATTCGATCTTTCCAGAACAGGAAGTTATTATTTATTAAAAACCTTAAATTGTCATATTGACTCAACAGGTCCTACGTCATGCACTCTGACGTCACTTATCAATGGCTCGTGCCTTCTTAGGAGAAGAAGTGCTTCAAGTGCCACATATATTATAAAGTTCAAATAAAATTAAATAAGTTTATAAAATTAGGATGATATTTTTGTCACTGCTCTCACATATTCTTTAAGGGCAAATCAGTAACATTACAAACCCTGGAAGATAGGTGAAAGATATCTTTCCGGCAAGATTGGTAGGCCCTCTCGCTTATAGAAATTCTCGTGTGCTGATATAATCAGTCGGTTTAGAAAGTGTATGTGAAATACCTCAAATAAATAAAATACACACTATCTAATCGTCGTCATCAACTGTCTCCAGCTGGTGGCCAGGTCCATTTAGTAAAATGCTTTCCATCCCTGTCCTTCCACAATTCTTCCTTCTGTACACTTTTCCTTTCACTTGCATGCACACTTGCTATCTGTTCCTCCCATCTCTTCCCTACATACTTCATATCCATTAATATTCTTGGTATTATCTCCCCTTCCAGCATCATTATGTGTCCATACCATCTCATCCTAGCTTCCTCTACTATCTCATGTATCCCAACTATAGACCTTACATTTTCACTCCTAATCCTATCTCTTCTAGTGACAGCTAGCATGCTCTCAAAAATTCATTCCTACTACCTACACTTTCCTTGTTTCTTTTTATCCAAAGTTCAAGTTTTCGCTGCATTAGCAACTTGAGGATTGATTGAAAGTAACAAAAGATTTAGTCTAATTGTACCGAACCTGACTAGTATGCATTACCAATTCAAACATGTTATCATTAAAACTATTAATATTCTACATTAGTAAGCATTAAAGCTATCAACACATTCCCTGGCGTGGGCGTTGAACATCTTTGTTTGGCCAAATGTTTCCTGGAGCGGGCGTGAATCAACGTTTCATTGCAATAAGTTATTATAATGCCATTTATTGATGAACCACTGTACTTTTAGCCAGTCTGAATACTTCATATTGAAGCTAATAGATGAGACTACCAATTCAATGCTATACTAGGACAATGAATAAAGCAATTAATGAGAAAATAATCAATGAAAATATGTTTCAGATAAGAGTATATAAGTAGAAAAATGGCTGCTGGTCCTGTGTTGATCACTGTGCTAAGCACACACCACATATATCTTATCTCTATACAGAAATGCTCTTTTTGATTCATGAGGTAATTGTATTATATTTGGAAGGGACAGTGAAGGTGGATAGAAACGTATAAAAGGATCAAACACAATATAGCTTTTAGAATGAAAAGAAGACCACAGTTCATACTTAACATTGCTGCCACTGGACAAATTGATTGTTACCGCATAATTCCCCCAAGCTAGGTTTCATTCTATATAATTCATCAGGTGGGAGTATGAAAATATGTGCGACGCAACTTCCTAAAAGAGGAAAAAAAAAACACACACACACAAAAAAAAAAGAAAAAATTGTAAAGAATGACAAGACACTTAGAGAGGAACTCATAAATGTTGTTATATCATTCTTTACAAATTTTCTTTCTTTGCCTTTTTTGTTTTTGGTTTCCTCTTTTAAAAAATTGCGCTGTGCGTTTCACACTCCCTCACTATAATACTTGGTCGAGGGATTTGGCAGTAACAATCAATTTTCTTCAAGAGGTGACCATTACCCCTTTGTCCAATGGCAGCAATGTAAAATTAACATTCCTTTTTATATTTCTATCCACTTTTCCTATACATTCTTTCATAATATTCTAACCCGCCTCGGTGACGTAGTTGGCTAACGCGCTTGTCGTGTTTAGCTCGACTGCCGAGGACGGGGAGATCGAGGTTCGAATCTCGGTCGGGTGAACTGGGGGTGGTTTTTCCTAAATGGTTTTCCACTCTACCTCCACACAAATGCGGTTTCACTTCCTCTAATTAAACCTTCCCAATTCCTAATCCATTAGCGTAATTAGTACTTAAAGCGTATAACCCGAACGAGTAGTAAGACGCGGTGCTAAAATATTATTATTATTATCATAATATTCTACATATATAATATTTTATAAATGAGTAGCCTACAGTCAAATCATACTCCAGATAAACTATTTTCCCCAACAAGATGTGAAGGTAGCAATGTTTTTTGATGAATTCTTATTTTAGTTAATATTCGCCTTTTTTACTATAATGTGATTAGATTGATTAAGATGAAAAGGGTGAAAAAAATATTTTTCCAATAGATCTAGGTATATGAAAATCGAATTCCTTTATTAACACCAATTTTACAAATCGCGGTTATTTAAGAGTACTTTGTCAAGAGTTAAAGCGAAAACAGTTAAAATAACACAATAATGATTATATTAAATAACATTTGCATATGAAAGATTTGAAAAAATATTATCTTTTTTATTTGGAAAATCTAAAAAATTTATAGAATGTATATAATAGCACTACAATAAGAGCTGTTCTTTAAAAAAAGAACCACTATTAACTAGAATATTATTCCTCAGTTTCCGAAATAGGCAAATATTACTTACCTAACTACTAATATTTAACATTGAGGAGGCCAAATGCATATAAGATCATCCAATAATGGAAATTGATAAAAATGAGGAAAGAAATGTGAACACTCTAATTGAAAAAATCATTCACACATTTTAACACAAAGTTTTTATATCTAGACATTATTACCTTTATTGAAGGAAAAAAAAGGGGGAGAATAAAAACACTAACCTACTTTATTTTGAAATAGAAACTGCCAATTTAAAATGAAATAGGGGTTTTTAAGGCAATAATGGTAAAATATAAAAACTTTGCGTTTTAATGTGTAAGTATGCGACAACATTTTTTTTTCCTCGGAAGCTATTTAAAAACATCAGTACACGCTTGTAAAAATTTTAAATTGGGGAAAAATATGTAAGACTATCAAATAATATCAAATTTAATGCCATTATCAAACATTCTACTAATCGTTAATTCTTGACATATTATTTGTTCCTAGCCAAGATGGTTATAATTTTTATTTATTTTCAGGTCAGATAGTCCAAGTATACATTACATTCATTTACTGGGTTATAAAGATGAAGTGTAATAAATATATTTCATAGACTACTCTAAGTATATAAATAACCACTCTATTTGTGAATTAAAAAATAAATGCTCTGGAATAGCACATAATGTAAACTTTAAAATAGGTTGCCCAATATACTATTTTTTACAAAATAAAATTTTATAGGTATACAAATATTTTGTCGAAACATAACAGTTTAAAGTATGAGCACTGAACAATGATTCCAATTTAAACTATCCTAAACCTTTGTTTACATTAATAGAGCGCTCTAAAAGAAACATCTTTAATGATTGTTTTATTATTTATAGTTGAATAATGAGATTAATGTAAAAATCAAACAACCAAGAACAGAAATAAAATCAGCATTTTTTTTTGTGCTCAAACAAAATGTAAAACAAAATAGCACTTGTGTGTGTGGTATATATATATATATATATATCAATCAACTCATGTACACATGATTTTTATTCACAGGTTGTGGTGTATTATATAAGATATAATAGTATTAGTTAAGACTGTTTGAACTCACAAAGAACATGCATTCAGCTTGTCTCCTCAGTAGTCATATTGCAAAGAATGTATGCATGTTAAACCTGTTCAAATTTTGACTATAGCCAATGATTAAACGCTGCGTGTATTGGTATTTAAAGCTTCAGGCAGAGCTTTAAATAAAGGTTTGGGCTAAAAAAATGTATGGGTCTGAACTTATGAATTCATTGTGTGCTGGGAGAAAAAAAAAAGATATAGAAAGGTTCTGTAGATGTTAAAACACATATATCTTAGCACAAGACTGTATCAAGCACATCCCAGTACAAATGTCTAATAGGTTTGTATCCTGAACATGATTAATGCTCTAATTTCTCTATAGAAGGAAGCCGGCATCAAGTGAATAGCTTCACTCCAGATGGATGAGAATTTAATGGGGATATTTACATAAAAAATGTATTTAATAGAAATGAAATTAATCAAGACTAATTTTTCGGTTTCCATCACAGTATATTTAAAAATTAATTCTATAATGTGTTAATTATTATAATGGTTTGATTTTGATAAAGATTTAAAAGGAATTTATTTTGGATTTTAAAACATTACTTTTCTTTAAAATACCCGAGTCATATTTCCTTAAAAAACATTTTTTTAAATAAGTATAATATATATTTGATTTTTTATTTATATAATGAAGTTTTAAAAGTAAATATTTATCAAACCCAAGCTTGACTCAACTGAATACTTGGGAGTTTAATGAAAAACTTGTTTGAGATCGGCTCAAATGAAAAAACTGGTGCTCATAGACCCTTAATTTAAGGATGCATCCACTTGGTTATTCTCACTTTTTACTGTCAATTGCTCATACTACCTTTGTTTATAGCTGTTGGTGCATAGAATTTATATTTACTGTCATAATATTGGAAATATAGGAGAAAAAGTAGTATTAAAATGGTTGGTAAGAATAAATACATTTTAATATGATATAATTTACCAACATGTAAATTTGTTTCATTTATAATACAGAAGAAAAAAAGTAGTTTTGTAGCTCACAGAACAGCTTATAGATAATAATAATTGCACATAGTTGGTAAAGCATTAGTAAGTATAAGAACCAAGGCCAGCAAGTGTGTTGAATGTAGCCTTCATGAAGGATTGTGTTGGTGGCAAACCAACCTCACAGGATCCTAAGCAAGCGATTGTTTAAATACAGCTTAAGTTAGGTTTATTTGTATTTAACCAACTGTTGTTAATACCGTATGAACCTGAATATAGTACAGCCTCACAAATAATACAACCTTAAACTTTTGAATGTGTTCTAAATAAAAATAAGTCTCAAATACACCCCAAGGTAGTAGCTTAACAATTTAACATAGTTTTATTTAAACTTTATGTAGCTTTTCCTCATTCTCTTGTTTACTCAAGAAACCGAGGAAGCCTTTTTTTCAACATGATCACTCATTTGTGATTGATATTTAATATCAGTAACACAGCACAGATTCTGCCACCAACTAACAATGACTATTGAATGAGCTGTTCAATGACAGTGACAGTGACAGTGAAGGGTAGACATCCTCTTTCACTCTCTCTCTCTCTCTCTTTCATTTTGACCTCAAGTTTATTATTAGACACAAGATGATTCCCCCAGCTGGCCGGTAGAGTTCCAGAATTCTACAAAACATACCACTGTAGGAATACACTGGGTTTTTTTCAGTAAAATAGTTAGGCTGCACATACAAGTACAATTTTGGTAAGGTCATTTTAAGGAGAATTGCACTATATTCGGGCCAATATGGCAACTGATAACTTACGATAAAATATTCACATAACATGGTCAATTGGTGTACATATTCTATATACAGCAAGTTTGTTCTTTTGATACCAGTG
Source organism: Timema cristinae (assembly GCA_039000515.1). Taxonomy (NCBI): domain Eukaryota; kingdom Metazoa; phylum Arthropoda; class Insecta; order Phasmatodea; family Timematidae; genus Timema; species Timema cristinae. The sequence continues at coordinate 29,906,185 of JBCFYV010000935.1, forward strand.
GCTTTAGACATAACTTTTTTTTTATACTAGTATCACTCTAAAAACCAACAATAATTATTAGCAACACTCATTTTGGCATTAATCACATCAACAAATAAACCTACAGCACTCATCACATATCACATTTTTCTATTTTAATTTGTCAATTAACAACAATGCAACAAGCATATTAATCACAATTAAATTTTGTAGTTTTTTCTCTCTTAGAATTAACATGTTTTTAAACATTAATGCTGATAATAAACTGGGAAGCTGAAATGGTCTGAACATATTCCTATATCTTAAGATAATATAAGTTACTTGGTGTTTATGAAATAGACAATGAGTGTATATTTTATAAGAAACCAAAATCAATCTCGCAAGAATTGACAGTGTAATCTTTGGCTATTTTCAAACCAAAATGTTTGGTCTGTGGTAGCATTTTCAAGTCCATCCCTGTAGTATATCAAGATTTGATTCCTGACAAAGGGTATTTTTTCAACAATATGATTTTCAGTTTCCAGCGCGGATATATTTTCTTAGTTTAATCCTCCTCGTAGTGCCTTATTTAAATAGTTTTAGTTTATGATTACTAGTGCTGACACCGGCATTCCCTAATAAATAATAATAGAAACAATTTGTTCAATTAATGTGCTCTATCAAAGTTAAATAACTTCTTAACTTTGATGTTGTAACAAGTTGTTGAACCTACTATGAGGCTTGATAAAAAAAACACTTAAAATTAACAATATGCATGCATTGAAAACAAATACATTGAAAACATAGAATATTAAATAGTATTTGTAAACGTAAATAATTAGCTCAGATAGGAATAGAAGGTGAACTTTTGAAATTGTAGCGATGAGCTTTTGAGCCATTTGTGCCAAAGAGTAAGTAAGTAAAGCATTAAGAATACTAAATTAAGTCAACATGAAAAATTATGAACATTTCTTGAAAACTAGAATTTCAAACTACTTTTGACAAACATGATTTTAATTGCATATTTTTGTTTGTTGTTTGAGTTCTCTATTTTTTTAAATTTCTTTTTATAAATTTATGTAGTTTATATAGTATGGTATTCATCGATCTTATATGTATTATAAAGGTGGTTTTTGCCATTGCCAGTAAACCTCTTTTAAATATTTGGGGCACATTTTGCTATATAATATGGAAGAAACCTTTAGTTAAAACTAGAATACAATTCACAACATGATTATTTTAAAACTATTATTTAAAAAAAGTTAGAAATAATGTTTAAAGCAAAGTCACAACAAAGCAAGTTACTGAATTTATTTGAATATAATGAAATGAATCTTAGAGAGAAACATCTTTTCACATTCGAGGGGCGATACGATACGGCTGTCCTTTATATTTGTTCATGTTTATTCTTACTTTCCATCTTTTATGTGATATTTAACTCAAAGTATGACTTTTTGAATAATATTCAGAATAAGAAAAAACAAGCTCACAACACTTCCTATTAATAGTGATAGATAGTATAGATATCAAAATGAGGATTTCAGATTGTTTATCAAATATATGTAGCACATTAAGACGCCAATTATTTTAATACATCTTTTAAAAGTTAAATAGCCACAGTCTGTGCGGTTTTCAAACATAAGCTCTATAGATTGATTAAAATATATTATTGATCTTACATAACATATCAGAGCAAGCTACTGTGCTTAGTTACCCACTGCTTCAGTGTCAATTTTAAAAACGAAAGTAAAAAAAATACTAATTTTGTATAATTTCAATATAAGATCGATATGTGTGTATACATATCGATCTTATATGAAATTAAACACACATATAAATATTATATTGAAACTAAACAAAAGTAGTATTTTTAGTTTCAGTTTCTAGTGAGCGCGGATACATTTTCTTAGTTTAATCCTCCACATCTAGCCTTATTTAGATAGTTTTAGTTTATGATTGCTAGTGCTGACACCAGTATTCACTAATGAATAATAAATGAAACAATGTGTTCGATTAATTTGTTCTATCATATATCTTCCCAGCTTTAAGGGGTAAAAAGTTGTTGAATCTATTGTTATGAGGTTAGATATAAAATACTTAAAATCAACAATATGCATGCATTGGAAAAAAATACATTGAAAACATAAAATAGTATTTGTAAAAGTAAATAATTAGCTCAACTAGGAATAGGAGGTGAACTTTTGAAAGTGTGGTTGTACAACAAAATATATATATAAAAAATTATACTAAGTGAAAAGATTAAAACATTTCAACCTTCACAAATTAAAATACATATAACTACAAACACCATATTTTATAGTGATCTTTGAAATATAGTTAAAGCATTGAAATTATCGGTACTTGTAGAACTCTTCACTCTATGTCAATTAATTACACACACAGAAAAAATAAATTTAAATAGAGCCAATCTTAGACGAATGCCGAGATAAGAAATGGAAGGCGTCTAATATTTTTTAATATTCATCAAAAATGTGATTGTCAGCCATGTTTTATCAATCTGGTTCTACTTTATTTATTATATATTTCATATTTTTGCACAGTTAAGATTTTTTTTACTAATGAAAGGAGTAAAGTAGGGGAAGGTCTACACACTTACCAAAAAAACTAATGAAATATCAGGACTGTTGACCATTACCACGTTTCTCAATTTTGGATTAAAAAGGATTAACTACTGATGTTGGGCAGTAACAAAATAAATCAATTGTATTTTGTAGAACAGCATAGGCCTATAATGTCTAATTTAGATTTCCGCCTAAAATTAAAAACGGCATATGTCTGTAATTTTATTACTTAAATAAAAACTATTGTGAGGGGTCGACCTTGGTGGTCTTGGACTCGATGTTCATGGGTTCAAACCCAGTCAGAGTCGACAAATTATTCTTGAGCAATAAAAATCCGTAGCATAACTTTCTTCTGAAGTTAAGTAAAGCCGTCAGTACCAGGTTGGTTGTGGCATGTATTTATAACTTTGGAAGGTAATTTTCAATTGTCCAATTTTGAATGTTTAACATGATAATATTTTTAAAATAACCCAATTTGGATGTTTTGGAAGTTATATCCACAAATAACTAATTTTGGGAAATTAACTTTTCTGTGACAGAGTTGTACAATGAATTATCAAGTATGTATTCACAGACTCGCAACAAAAAGATTGTAAAAATAAAAGTTACTGGGTTCTCAGCATCAAAAATTTCAAAATTGACCTGATGTTCTTCACATTTGTGATATAATTTAAGAAAGGAGATGTATTATTAGAGATGGGTTTTTTGAATGCTTGGATGGTAAAGGGGATTTGAGAATTTAGAAAATATCATATTAGAAATTCCACATTTAAACAAAAGATTAATAAAAACGCGTTTTAAAACTCATATCACAGCTGATTAATTGATATATTTGATACATGATTTGGTCAATTACATTTGAATCAGAACTAACATCAATGTATGGTTTTTTGTATTCTTCACTTGGCAAAAGTGAAACTAACATTTGTATCAGTGAAGTATATATTTTTTTATTTCATAATAATTTTTTAACAATTTAGTTGTATTTTTTTTTAATAATATAGTTTTCCTTGGTTTCAAATTTCCACTGGGATTTCCCTCCCAAATGAATACCATAGAATATTGAACTATAATGCAACGTCTAGTTCAAGCTGTGTTATCTAACCTAAGCTATGTGTTTATATTGAGTATGAATAGCTCTTAAAGCTTGAATGCTGATTATTGGTGGTTTAACACAATCATATGGAAAACATAAAGTAATGATCTGGTGCCTGGTTGTTATCACTTAACTGAATGTATAAATGTTATAATGAACGAATTAATAATAATAATAATAATAATAATAATAATAATATAATAATAAAATATAAGAAAAGTTTAGTTACCTGCAGTAAGGGGTATGTGGATTTAATAATGTCAAAAATCCCTTTGGTGGCCGCATGGTCTAAGGCGCTACTCTCGCAGTAAACCAGACTGTGTGGGATATCGAGGTTCGAATCTCAATCTGCTGTATTGATATTATTTTCAAATAGTTTTTACACTCTCCCTGCATGCAAGTGTGGGTACACTTCCTATAAATATAACCTTCCTCATCCCTAAACCCATTGGCATCATTAGTACATAAGCGTATAACCCAAATGGGTAGTAGAACGTGATGCTTTATAAAAAAAAATTTCAAGCTTATCTAGTCTGGCTTGTGGGTTAGGATAGGTCGAGTTTCGAATTACATAAATTTAACATTCCTCATCTCTTACCCTGTTAATGTAATTAAATTCCTATGATTACTATAATAATTTTTGTATCAACTTAAGAATAAATTTAAATAAAATCAGAACAGAAGGAAAAAATCATATTAGCGTGGTTAAGTTAATTTCTCATGTTTACCATGTTTTCTAGATTACAAGGTACTGATTCGATAAACGTGGCTTCAACCAATATCTATGTTTTATGAACAATGCGTAATAGTCTCAATGAGACACACCCTTAAGGTAATAAACAAATGTACTTCATCCATTTAAGAACATTGCAAAATGTTTGAAAAGTTCATATATAAACCCCTTGAACATTGTTAAGAGCTTGGAATTCTTCACTTTCAAACATTTTGTCAAAACAATGAAAACATTACTTATTAAGGCAGGGGGTCATTCAGCCAAGACTTTGTCAGGGAGGTATTGTTAAATTAACAAATCCTGTGCATAAACAGAAGGATAAAACAAGTTCATAGAATGCCGATCAAATCAGTTGTTACTCGAGGGATGGCCACATGCCAGTAACCGCTGTTCTACATAGTCGATAGCTCCATGTAGTATCTTCTTCTCAGAAACTCTCATATGTATCGCTAAACGGCGACAAGAAGCCATCCCTCCTTTATTTAGTTGATCCAAATCATCCTGAAAAATAAACTCTAGTTATAATTATATGATTACAAATATTGTAAATAAATACTAGAACCGAGCCAATGTCGATCACCGATCCAATCATTGGCTGATAATAGCACAAGCGTTGCTTTATAACCACCGCTAAACTGTGCTTTGACCAGCTTTGGTGGCCATGTGGTCTAACACGATACTCTCGCAGTCTAGACTGCTGATGATGGTGAGATCGAGGTTCGAATCTCGGTCGGATGTACTGAGAATTATTTTTTCGAAATGGTTTTCCCCCTTTCCTTTACACAAATGCGGGTACTCTTCCTATAAACATAACCTTCCTAATCCCTAAAACCACTAGCATAATTGTTACATTAAGTGTAAAGCCTCAACGGGTAGTAAGACTAGACGTGGTGCTGATAAAAACCTTGAAAAACAACCTTGTCCTCTTCTGAACTGTTACTATGAGAATGGCTTATAGAGAGAGTGGGAGAGGAGTTGGAGGAAGACAATTGACTCTTACTTTTATATGTGATGATGTATTTACATTTACATTTACATTTACCATGTGAAAGTTTTTGTTGAATACATAACAATTTCTTTAATATGTTTCAATCTCTTTTTACAACCATTACTGTTTCTAGTTTAGGGCTCGAGTCAGTTTTTTATTCAAGTCATATATTTTTTCACTAACAGCTTGATAGACCTGTCATAGCTTCATATGCCTTATCATCTATCTTAAGATTAGGACAGGCACAACATTCAGTCCCCATCCATTAATTTATCAATGTGACCCATATTTTCATCAATGATACGTTTTTCGACCATGCCAGGAATCAAACTCGGGACCCTTAGCTTAGTAGGCAGACAGGCTACCAACTGATCTAAGGTGTCAGACATGTTTCAATCTCAGGACACAAATTCAATTCAAGCTATTTGGCTTTTGTCAGGTAGTACCGGTACCAAGCATGACAGCTGTAAAATATAGCTTTATGAAGCACTAATAAATGGTGGATATAAAATATCCAGGGGCAAGTTATTGTCACTATAGCAACATGCGGTGACCTGGTGGTCTAGGGGTAAGGTGTCAGACTTCTATGCTGGCGGCCGGGGTTCAATCCTCGGTCCCGGCACAGATTTATCTGATTTCCAAACCCTTCCTTCACCTCTGACAAGTTATCTTGTGAATGTGGGGAATGCCAGGCCTCCACCGTGGTTCGGATTTCACGTTAAACTGTAGGTCCTTCATTTCATCTCATAATCACCCTACCATTACACATTAGCGTAAGAGCGTATAACCCGAACGGGTAGTAAGACGCGGTGCTAATAATAATAATAATAATAATAATAATATAGCAACATCCCTACCTTAAGAACCCAAATAATTGTCAATTATCTAGAATCTGAAGGTACATGATTACGCTAAAACCAGAAAACATAATAAAAGGTGGCTTATTGCATTCTTCCCTCGACAACAGCTAAATTGTAATACATTTAATAGTTTTTTTCATTTTAAAACAATATTTTTAAATTTTTGTTGTATTTTTTTTAGTATGTAAAAACTGATAAACTGGTTTTGATTCCACTGTTTCCTAAAGTGGAACATAAATCTGCCTCACGGTGCAACATCTGGTTTGAGCTGTTATTCTAAGCTAGGTGTTAACCGTGAGATAAGGCAGACTTGTAAGAGATTCTAAATGTACCAGCATGGTGGTGGGGTAGGCACTCAATAGCAGTTTGATCCTTGTGTGCAGAAAGTTCCACGTCTTGGTTTCCACTTCCGTCTCCAGAGCACAGTCCGGGTACACAAGGTCGCTACTTCGCTCACTGTCCAGCCAATGCTCCAAGTGCTCTAAAACAAAACAATATAATATGTCAGCCTCAATTATAGTTGTTTTTTTTACCACCGCGTCTTACTACTCATTCGGGTTATACGTTTATATACTAATTACGCTAATGATGAGGAAGATTGAATTTAAAGGAAATATACCCACATTTGTGTGGAGAGAGTGGGAAAACATTTATGAAAAATCACCCTTAGTATACCTGGCCGCGATCAAGCCACAATCTCCCCGTCTTCATTAGTCTAGTCTATTTCGAGAGTAACACCTTAGACCATGTGGACAACAAAGAGGGTCGATCATAATCAAGATATTTTTTTTCACCTCATCTTGATACTTGTTTGAGTTATACAAAATATTAATTACGTCAATGAAGTAGGAATGAAAAAGGTAGAATTTTAGAGGAAATATTCTCACATTTACACTGAGGGAGAATGAAAAAACATTTAGGAAAAAACACCCTTAGTACACCCAACAGAGATTTGAACTCAAAATTCCTTGTCACCGGCAATCCAGTCTAACACGAGAGTGGCACGTTACACTGATGCGGGGTATCAATAATGTTGGTACATTGTGTTTCATAATAGGGTTGTAAACCCCTGAGAGACTTCACATTCGTTGGAGGTCATGTTCATGACCCATGTGCTTTAAATTTACTACATTGAAATAGTTATCTGGATTTTGGCTGATACATTTTAAGTTAAAATTATTAATACATTTTGAATCCAGTATTTACAAATTTTATTACTACCACAAATAATGTGTCCATATGGAAACTAACAGATTGACAAATAATTATCCCATTAATGCGGGTTATCCTTCCTATTAATTTAAGGGAACGGAATTAGGGAGGGGGGAGTGTGTCGAGGACATGGAAAAGCAAATTATATGCAAATATAATGATTAACCAGAATATAGGGTGGGGGATCTCTTATTGAACTAAAATGGAAGTTAAACTCTAGATATGAATTGAGCATGTCAGCGTACACCGAGCTCTGCTGGTCATAAGTGTATTCAGATCATGATAAACATAACAAAGGAAAGTTTTTCAAACAACGTTTAGAATGTATATTAGAAACAATACTTAATTGTATGATACCTATACACTCACATTTGGAATAAGAGGACTGTAATACACTTGAATCTGGCAATCCTCAATCCTCATTTTAATCTGACAATATAACTTAGTATTTACCATATTTACCTCTTACTTGAAAGTCTGGGTTCCAATATTGACGAGATGTAATAGGTTTGGTCCATAATTTGGTTTCAAATACTCTGTTCATAGGAATGTTTATGTGGTTCCTTAAAACCCATCCTCTTTTAACAGTTTTATTAGATTAGGACCGTCACTGTTAGCCAACACTGACATTTCGTCATATGACTTTAAACTATAAGTTTTGATTGTAAAATAATGACAGGAAAACTAGCCTGCAGTTTTACTGGTAGAGTATTTACCTTGCCTCATACTGAAGACCCTGAGAAAAGCCAACAGCCTCCCATCCACAGGGTCTGCCCCTGTCTTGAGGTAGAATTCCCCAGTAGTGGGTAGACCCAGTCTCGACAATAGCTTAGCTCTCTCCGCCTGCAACGGGTCTGCCTTGCTCACGCCAAGTTTCAGCCTCATCGAGTCGTGGTGGTTGTCTCCAAACACAAACCCATTGTGGACAAAGAGGTCAGCGTTGGAGCGGGATCCATAGAATATAAAGATCTGGTCCCCTGCAGAGTACGAGCGGCAAGCCGTGCACTCGCTGCGATCCAGTTCCGGAGAAAATGTTGTTGTAAGCTAACAAGGATAAGAATGGTATCAGGGTTGATATTATTTGAAAATTTTGAAATTCTCTGATGGGAAGGTTTTCCAGATAGTAATAAAAATTGAATGGTTTTTGATACAAAGCTTTTTAAAAAAAAAATACTATTTGCGAAACTGATCTTAATAAATATATCCAATTTTCTTGTAGTCCTTTTGATAATATTTTTCAAGCATGCCTTCTCTGAATTAACTTAACTAAACCCAAAATATATTAGGAGGGTTTTAACCAAGACAAGAATTTATAAAAAAAAATTGGGTGACCTGGTGGTCTAGGAGTAAGGTGTCAGACTTCTATGCTAGCGGCCGGGGTTCAATCCTTGGTCCCGGCAAAGATTTATCTGATTACAAAACCCTTCCTTCACCTCTGACAAGACATCTTGTGAATGTGAGGAATGCCAGGTCTCCACCGTGGTTCGGATTCCACGTTAAACTGTAGGTCCTTCAATTTCATCTCACAATCACCCTACCATTACACATTAGCGTAAGTGCGTATAACCCGAACGGGTAGTAAGACGTGGTGCTAATAATAATAATAATAATAATAATAATAATAATAATAAACCATGTCACTTTTTCTTACCTTTTTTGAGCCCCATCTTTTCATTCCTCATGTAACATTGTACTTCACCCCCCTTCCCCAACCCGTGTTATATAAATTTTCACATCAAGAGTAAATGTCATTATTTCATAGAATTTTTTATAACACTTAAAGAGGGACTCATATTTAATAACACTAAGAACCAGAAGTTATATATAAGTATGTTTACTAACGGTGAGAACATGAATAATATTATTTTTCCAACATTAATATTTACATATAAGATCTACTCTATACCTATTGCCCCCTCATATAACCCCCTATTAACAGTGTTACGTGGTTTGTGTGTTAATCCTGAGTAGGGGGGGGGGGGGGGAGTGACCTGTATAAAAGTGAGTGTGCCCTATTATGGCCTCCGAAGAGTCTCGACATGCAGATGTGTGTGGCCTGACCTGTCCATTGGTGTGGTTGCACATATCCCAGAGTGGTATGAGGGCGTGGACCATCCCTGTCCCATCTGCAGAAGGCACAAAGTTCTGTCGAGTCATCACTGTAGATACAGCCCAGCTGAAACACATACATGGTCGACAAGTGGATCAAATGATAGGCACACAGGAGTGGTTGGCTACTCTTAACTTGACCCCCCCCCCCCTCATATCCCCCCAAACTCTCTGGGGTCAAGGCACAATACGTAATACTTGGGTGCAAACTAGGTGCAAAACTGTTGTATATTTAAATTTAAATTTTGAGGGGGTAGGGGGCAACTTAAGTGATCTCATAGCTGTCACGTTTGGCGTTATGATAAAAAAACAATAATTTATTATTAATTATTATTATTATTATTATTATTATATTATTATTAGAACCGCGTCTAACTACCCGTTCGGGTTATACGCACTTACGCTAATGTGTAATGGTAGGGTGATCGTGAGATGAGATGGAGGACCTACAGTTTAACATGGGATCCGAACCACGGTGGAGGCCTGGCATTCCCCACATTCACAAGATGTCTTGTCAGAGGTGAAGGCAGGGTTTGGCAATCAGATAAATCTGTGCTGGGACCGAGGATTGAGCCCCGGACCCCAACACAGAAGTCCCGATACCTTACCCCTAGACCACCAGCTCACCCAATAATCTAGTAAAATGTTATTATTGTTGACCACAAATAAAGAGTTTGAATGCTCTAAAAGGTCCTTTCTACCAAAATCGTGCTATGATACAGTAATTACACAGAGAGAGAGTGCTAGCGAGGGAACTGGGGCCTCAGGGCCATTCAAGGTCGAGCTAGATATCGCTGCGTTGTTGGCCTCGAGATGTGAACTTGGTCCATTTGAGGAACTTCACTCATCAGTCACACGCTGTTGTTACACACACAGATATAAATACGGGGGCACAGGATAAAGAGAGTGAGTTGGTAAGGAAATGCAACAACATTCCTCTAAAGGGATGATGCACAACAAGTATGTATGTGTGGGCGTTGGGGGCTGGGGGGGGCCTACTGGGGTTATAAACAGACGTGACATCCGCGCGGCCAACCCTTGCTGTAAATGAGCGTTCAACAGAAGGATGAGATAATGGTTTAATATAAGAGCAGAGATGAGGAGGGTAGTTAGGAATAGATGCACCCGCATCACAATAATGAAAGAATGTGGGAAAATCAAAGTGATAAAACAAATTTGAATTATTTTTATTCGGTACTAATTTCAACGATTTGTTCTGGGTAGATATTGTAAGATTAAGAGAAAATGCACCAGCATTTACATGGGGAGGGTATGGGAAAACTGCCCCTGGTACATTGGACCTCAGAATGTATTCGCGCTCACTTGAGGGGCCAGATACAGTGCAATTTTCAAAGAAAAAATCTTTGAGAAAGTACAAATACAGATTTCGAAGTTAACATGGATAAAAGGTGACCTGGTGGTCAGGGGTAAGGTGTCAGACTTCTGTGCTGGCGGCCGGGGTTCAATCCTCGGTCCCGGCACAGATTTATCTGATTTCCAAACCCTTCCTACACCTCTGACAAGACATCTTGTGAATGTGTGGAATGCCAGGCCGCCACCGTGGTTCGGATTCCACGTTAAACTGTAGGTCCTTCATTTCATCTCACAATCACCTTACCATTACACATTAGCGTAAGTGCGTATAACCCGAAAGGGTAGTAAGACGCGGTGATAATAATAATAATAACATGGATAAAATTATACTATATTATTAGTGATAGGTCGAATACACTATTTTATGAATCCAAAGCTTCAATTTATCTTTGAATCCCAAATCTCAAATACAAATCCGAATCCTGGAAAAATTATTAGGAAATATAAATACAATAAAAAATAGAAGATAGAAATAGTTAAGTCTGTTAAGCGTGGGAATTATTTTCTGAAAGGCCCTTTTCCCAAACAGAAATATATTGTATATTGGTAGGAAAAAAGACTTTTCAGAGAGTAATTCCTATCGTGAATGGAGTATAACTAAATGTTAACATAACTTCTTATGATCCATTCATTATAACATTCATTCATTCATATAAATGTTAAATTACTGTTATGGGGTCTGGACGTTTAAGTTTATAATATATTATGGTTCTTAGCCAGTATAATGGACGATACACCAAGGCCGTAGTCGGTGGGATGGTGGGGGGTTTTCAAACCTCCCTTGAAATTTTATGAACAAAATATATTTGGTTTTATTTATGATTCAAACAATATCAAAATTAAGGTACCAGTACAAATTAAGGAGCTGTGTTACCATAAAAAAAAATCAGAGCTTCTAGAGGTGTTTAATATTTAGAATTTTTCCTAACCTTCGGCAATTAAGGGGTTATGTTGCCATAAACAATTCGGATAGCTTCTAAAACTGTCTATCATTTAGAATATTTTCTAGCTTCCGCAATTAGGGGATGTGCCCACCAAATCCCCCTGAAATTATTGGCTGGCTATGGCCTTGCGATGCACATAAAATGCTAAGGCCATGCATGGTCCTTCTTTCCTCCCCGAATTCAGTGTTGTTTCTTTCTGGTCTGCTTCAGTGAAGTTTAGTTATCCTTAAGGATTCGAGGAATTCTAGAGTGCATCCCTAATGCATATTGATAATAACTATCTAAAAGTGACAGCTGCAGATCACGTGATATGAAGTATGACCATGTCTATACATGAAAGTATATCTAGTAACTTTTCTAGCTGTCAGATTAGGTTTTTACCTCTCTCTCTCTCTCTCTCGACCCCTTGGAGAGAGGAGTATTGTGACCATAAATATAATTTTGTATCTAACTCAAGATTTTAATAAATGTAGATGTATCATAACCCCCTGAAACTGAAAAAGTAGTCTGTATCTCAGACGAGAGCCTATCTAAGCCATTTTACCCATTTAGATACCGGTATTTAAGCCTAACATTAAGGGTAGTTTACTGAATGGCAAAAATAAACAAATCTGCTCAAACAATTTTGATTAAATTTAGTATCTAAGCATTGTTTCACATTACAAACAAAACGGAAATTCTCATTTTCCCATGAAAATGACATTAAGGTTACATTACATGTATAGACATTTCCAATATTGATCATATCTCCGCAACTATATGAGATACGAAATAATTTATCGCTGTAAAGTTGTAGTGTTATTCAAAATTAAAATCTTTTATTTGGAATATATTTTTTATAAAAATAATAGTTTTTGAGATAAAAGCAAATATATTTATTTTTTATAGAGCTCTTTTTACTAATGACATTGATTGTTAAGCTCTTTAGTGGAGTGTTTCTGCTACAGTGTGTATGATTTCGTTTCACAAATTTTAAAGAGTTTTTAATAAATGTTTCTATATTAAGATAAAATAGTGATAAAGTCTGTGCGGTGCACCGTACCATTTATTTCTATGGAAATTCTATTTTTACTACAACCCAATATTATCTCTGAAGAAATTGCAGTTCGCTCTCTCTCTAAATGTTGCCAAATCTCCTCGCTCTCAGTTAGGTTGGAAGATGGTGTGTTGAGGTGAGAAGAGGCTAAGGTTAAGCTCGACATCAAACCATTGTAATATTTGGGAAGAGTGACCACATGGAAACAATAGAGTGGCAACGTTATTTTCCAATGTAACAATGCAGTTACCTACCACAGATATGATATCAAGTGATGATACTGATGATTGGGCCATTGGCAATATTTGGAGCAATAAAGAGTAAGGAAAGTAAATACTTATCCTCGCCGGTCTCCGTCATTCCGGAATAACAGGTTTGGCCGAGTGAAAGTAGCGCGCATCTTGACAAACGTGTGATCCGACCTGGATGATTTCCCAATAACACAATACAACGTCATCTTGTGTCACACGTGCTGGCCACGACAGAAAACAGACCTAGGGATGGCCGAGAGGTCCATCCGAATGTTTACCCTAACTGGGCGGGGATGAGGCTAAAATTTAGCGGAAATTTATCTATACCTGCATAAGAGTGGAGAACATTAAAAAAAAAACACACACAGCTCTCCCGTAGGGTATTTGAAGCCGCCATCACTGGCACACTAGACTATACGAGACTGACGCTTCCCCCCCCCCCCTCCCCAGATGCCGGTTCCTCCGAGGTGGTAGTATTGCATTTCACTTGGTCGCCGTTGGTGGGAAGCCCGAATGGTCCCGGTCGGGTGATAGTTTCCCGAATGTTATTCTCCCCTCCTCCCTCCACGCCAATGCAGTTGTATTCTCTCTCATCTACCCTCTTGATCCGTACCACGTAAGGCCCTTGGCAAGTCTAAAACCTATTTTATAGGACGGCCGGCGGGAAGGTAAAAGGCATGGCATGGCTTCACAACCGACCAAAGTATCCTTCCGCGCCAACAAGAACAGATAATAGATCAAGGAAACCATAGATGGCGTAAGCTACCGGAGAGGTGTTGCGGAAAAATCATACATTTGTAAATATCAGTTTTCTCGAGAACTAGTGAAATGTTTATGTTAATATTTTCAACACCCCTTCTAAGATAATGTATCGATGTTTTTAATTGTTACATTTTCTTATTTTTTGTTATGAAGCTGGCAGTTTTCTATTGAAAAATGTCAATTTCATCAATATCTGATCACTGTTAAAATTATAGAGGAGGTGTGTAAATAAAAAGTATGAATTAATCAACATGCCTAGATTCTTTAACAAACCGTTTCCGAAAAGAAAATTGCAAAACATTAAAAAATTCTTGAAGATAAAAGTTTTTTCCCATGGCTCTGCATTTCCACCCCAAATGAAAAGGGCCAATCGCCTTAAACTGTAAACTTTCCTTCTCCCAACTCTATTCATCTGAGAGCTGCCACAATGACACCATTTGTCAAAAGTGACGGCTGGAGAAAACATGTTTAGGAGCGCAGCTTCTTTAACTCCAGCCGTGATTCTTACAGTGTTAATACGATGACGCACACAGAAACGTGGTCTAAAAATGTAATATAACCATTCAAGCCCCGGCTTAAAGGAGGGCGACACGGACTAACACCCCAGGGTCCCACAAATGTATTTATTTTAATAATTTATGATTAACGACGTTGGCTACTTAGAGATTTCAAAGCTATTTTGCGAAGCAGGTCACATCACTTCACGGTTTTTTTTACGTGCCAAAATCGACACGGGACCGACGGCTTTACTTCCCCTCCGAAGGAAGTTGTGCTACGGATTTTTATCGCTCAAGGAAAATATTTTGACCCCGGCTGGGTTTGAACCCATGAACATCGGGTACTAAGGCGAGCCCTTTACCCTAATATTACCGAGGTCAACCTCCAAAAGCTATTTAGAGTTTTTTTAAATGGTTATTGAAAAGGGCGAGAAGGCGGGTATTAATAATGTATGTGCTGTAAATTCGTTAAGAATTTTGTTTTTTTACAAGAATAAGTTTTACTTTTTAGTTTTTACCTTATCGCAACCCGTCAAAGAAACAAAGGATTGTGACCGTCAAAAATATATAGCTCGGTATTTTGAATGATGTCGACGTTTCATGTCCCCCTGAAACAAAAAAGTTGTTTTCGCTGTCTGGCTGTCTGTCTGTATCTCGGCCAAGAGCCGAACACATTTTACTGATCGGGCTAAGACTTGGTACCTAAGGTTGTCTGTCATAAGGGTTTTATTGCAGGGCTTAAAAAATCTCAAAATTGTCTTTAAGGATTTTTATTAAAATTCATATCTGAGTACTGTTACATTTCAAACAAAGTCTCACATCTCATTTTCTCACATTAGTGGAATTTTCAAATTTCGGATCATATCTCCGCCACTCTTTGAGATACAAAATTACTTACAATTCCAAGGTTGTAACACTATCAACGACATAAGACTTTTTGAAATATTATTTTATAACCCACCTCGGTGGCGTAGTTAGATAACACGCTAGCTTCGTGTTGAACTATACTGCCGAGGACGGGGAGATCAAGTTCGAATCTCAGTCGGGTGAAATAGGGTGGGTGGTTTTTCCTAAATAGTTTTCCACTCTCACTCCACGCAAATGAGGGTTCACTTCGATTATATTCAACCTTCCTAATTCCTAGCCCATTAGCGTAATTATTACTTAAGCGTATAACCCGAACGGGTAGTAAGACGCGGTGCTAAATAATAATAAAAATATTTAATAAAATTAATACTTACCAAAAGTCGTGTATTTTTTTAAAGCACCGCGTTCGGGCTGTACGCTTATTCTAATGTGTTAGGGATGAGGAAGATTTATTATTATTATTATTATTATTATTATTATTATCATCACCACGTCTTACTACCCGTCCGGGTTATACGCACTTACGCTAATGTGTAATGGTAGGGTGATTGTGAGATGAAATGGAGGACCTACAGTTTAACGTGGGATCCGAACCACGGTGGAGGCCTGGCATTCCCCACATTCACAAGATGTCTTGTCAGAGGTGAAGGAAGGGTTTGGTAATCAGATAAATCTGTGCCGGGACCGAGGATTGAACCTCAGACCTCCAGTACAGAAGTAGACCACCAAAACACCCGAGGAAGATTTACCATAGAGGTAGTGTACACGAAATTATGTTGGGGAGAGTGGAAAACCATTTATTAAAAAAACCCACCATCAGTACATCCAATCGGGATTCAAACAGAGTGAGACCTCAAGACTATGCGGCCACCGAAGCGGGTAACCCCCGACGTGTGACAGATTACTGCGTCCCGCTTCCAGCCTGTATTTCGCCGTTCGTCTCAAAGGGAGCTACGGGATTAATGTTACATGTCTGAACAAGGGCTGAAATTTGATAGAACCCCCCTTACGGGGTTCATATTCGAGTATAAAAAATGTTATTGGATAAGGGTTTAGTAACATTTTCTAGCGCCCCCGCTCTCCCTTTAGAAAAATTATCTTTCCACGCCCTTAATGGACGTGCTACAAACCAAACACTGTTACGACTTTTCTTTTTGCGCTCAACGATGTTAACATTATTTTAATAGTCAGTGTTACTTTATAGGTATAGATAATATAATATATCAAAAGTGACAGTTGTGAAGCTGACAATCACGTGACTTGACGTATGAATACGTCAGAGTATATTTAGTAAGATTTCTAACGCTACCAAACGAACCAAGGGAACCCGTTAGGAACTTTAGTTCAAAATAAAAACTGAAATTCATACTCTTGGACACTGGATTTCCTCCAACACGATTCTTTTAGACAAAATTCGAACCCTTGGGTATTGGGATCTCCTCCAACACGATTCTTTTAGCCGAAATTCGAACCCTTGGGCATTGGGATCTCCTCCGACACGATTCTTTTAGCCAAAATTCGAACCCTTGGGCATTGGGATTTCCTCCAACACCGATTCTTTTAGCCAAAATTCGAACCCTTGGGCATTGGGATTTCCTACAACACGATGCCTTTAGACGGAATTCGAACCCTCGGGCATTGGGATCTCCTCCAACACGATTCTTTTAGCCAAAATTCGAACCCTTGGGCATTGGGATTTCTCCAACACGATTCTTTTAGCCAAAATTCGAACCTTGGGCATTGGGATTTCCTACAACACGATGCTTTAGACGAATTCGAACCCTCGGGCATTGGGATCTCCTCCAACACGATTCTTTTAGCCAAAATTCGAACCCTTGGGCATTGGGATTTCCTCCAACACGATTCTTTTAGCCAAAATTCGAACCCTTGGCATGGGATTTCCTCCAACACGATTCTTTTAGCCAAAATTCGAACCCTTGGGCATTGGGATTTCCTCAACACGATGCCTTTAGACGGAAATTCGAACCCTCGGGCATTGGATCTCCTCCAACACGATTCTTTTAGCCAAAATTCGAACCCTTGGGCATTGGGATTTCCTCCAACACGATTCTTTTAGCCAAAATTCGAACCCTTGGGCATTGGGATTTCCTCCAACACGATTCTTTTAGCCAAAATTCGAACCCTTGGGCATTGGGATTTCCTCCAACACGATTCTTTTAGCCAAAATTCGAACCCTTGGGCATTGGGATTTCCTCCAACACGATTCTTTTAGCCAAAATTCGAACCCTTGGGCATTGGGATCTCCTCCAACACGATTCCTTTAGCCAAAATTCGAACCCTTGGGCATTGGGATTTCCTCCAACACGATTCTTTTAGCCAAAATTCGAACCCTTGGGCATTGGGATCTCCTCCAACACGATTATTTTAGCAAAAATTCGAACCCTTGGGCATTGGGATTTCCTCCAACACGATTCTTTTAGCCAAAATTCGAACCCTTGGGCATTGGGATTTCCTCCAACACGATTCTTTTAGCCAAAATTCGAACCCTTGGGCATTGGGATCTCCTCCAACACGATTCCTTTAGCCAAAATTCGAACCCTTGGGCATTGGATTTCCTCCAACACGATTCTTTTAGCCAAAATTCGAACCCTTGGGCATTGGGATCTCCTCCAACACGATTATTTTAGCAAAAATTCGAACCCTTGGGCATTGGGATTTCCTCCAACACGATTCTTTTAGCCAAAATTCGAACCCTTGGGCATTGGATCTCCTCCAACACGATTCCTTTAGCCAAAATTCGAACCCTTGGGCATTGGGATTTCCTCCAACACGATTCTTTTAGCCAAAATTCGAACCCTTGGGCATTGGGATCTCCTCCAACACGATTATTTTAGCAAAATTCGAACCCTTGGCATTGGGATCTCCTCCAACACGATTCTTTTAGCCAAAATTCGAACCCTTGGGCATTGGATTTCCTCCAACACGATTCTTTTAGCCAAAATTCGAACCCTTGGGCATTGGGATCTCCTCCAACACGATATTTTAGCAAAAATTCGAACCCTTGGGCATTGGGATTTCCTACAACACGATGCCTTTAGACGGAATTCAAGCCCTTGGATACTGGTATTTCCTCCAACACGATGCCTCGAGCCGGAATTCGAGCCCTTTAGAATTACAGATGGTTTCGAACAAGGCAGGCCCACAGGGCGGAAGATTGATGACGCCACGACCATGTGTAAGATAGTAAGTAACAACATAGAACAGATGACGCGTTGTAAGAGTAGGCCAGGAAGACTACTAGAGAATCACAATAGAAGGGAGAAGAGGTGGGGGTAGTCAGGAGGAATCCAGCGCCAAGCACGGAATAAGGAAATAAAGACGTAACACTATCGCTCAACAAAGCTGTGAGTAGCGTGTCTGTCAGCTTGGCGAGAAGTCCCGGGTTCGATTCCAGCCATGGCTGGAGGAATTGGGACTTCCAAATTCTCAAGAATTCACGGTCAAGGAAGGTTCCGATAAAAAATCGTTTGTACAAGTTCTGGTTTATTTTAACACTGCATCTTACTACTTGTTCATATTATACGTTTGTATAATATGTATACTATTAATTACGCTAATAGTTTTAGAAATTAGGAAGGTTGAATTTAGAGGAAGTGTACCATCATTTCTGTGGAGATAGATAGTGGGAAACCGTTTAGGAAAAACCACCCTCGGTACACCCACCCGGATTCGAACTCAACTCTCCCTTTGATTAGCAGTCCAATCCAATATGTTATTATTATTATTATTATTATTATTATTATTATTATTATTATTATTATTATTATTATTATTATTATTAACACCACGTATTACTACCCGTTCGGGTTATACACACTTAGGTTAATGTGTAATGGTAGGGTGATTGTGAGATAAAATGGAGGATCCACAGTTTAACGTGGGATCCGAACCACGGTGGAGGCCTGGTATTTCCCACATTCACAAGATGTCTTGTCAGAGGTGAAGGAAGGGTTTGGCAATCATATACATCTTTGCCGGGATCGAGGATTGAACCCAGACCCCAGCACAGAAGTCCGACACCTTACTCCTAGACCACCAGGTTACCACCAATCCAATATGAGAGGCGCCTTGGACCAGTGGTTCTCTCCAACGGAGCCCTATAAAAGTAGCGAAACCTACTGAGGAACCTCTCTGTGTGTTCATGTATAGTCTCCTCTACCTCTACAACTAGGCCTGTAATACTCTACAACTAGCTTAATACTTACAACTAGGCCTGTAACACCTCTACAACTAGGCCTGTAATACCTCTACAACTAGGCCTGTAACACCTCTACAACTAGGCCTGTAATACCTCTACAACTAGGCCTGTAACACCTCTACAACTAGCCTGTAATACCTCTACAACTAGGCCTGTAACACTCTACAACTAGGCCTGTAATACCTCTACAACTAGGCCTGTAACACCTCTACAACTAGGCCTGTAATACCTCTACAACTAGGCCTGTAATACCTCTACAACTAGGCCTGTAACACCTCTACAACTAGGCCTGTAATACCTCTACAACTAGGCCTGTAACACCTCTACAACTAGGCCTGTAATACCTCTACAACTAGGCCTGTAACACCTCTACAACTAGGCCTGTAATACCTCTACAACTAGGCCTGTAATACCTCTACATCTAGGCCTGTAACACCTCTACAGCTAGGCCTGTAATACCTCTACAACTAGGCCTGTAATACTTCTACAACTGGAGGTCCTGTTACGTGTCCGAACCACGTGAGGCCTGCTTTCCACCTTCACTAGCTGTATCTTTCAGAGGTGAATGAAGGTTGGTAAATCTAACATGCCTTGCCGTCAAAGGATGAACCAGACCTCTACAGAAGTCCGACAACCCTTTACTCTGAACACAGGTTACACCATCTCAATTGAGAGCCTGCTCTGACCAGTGGCCTGTAACCTCTACAACAGGCCTATAAAATTCGAAACCTACTGTAGAACCTCTCTGTGTTTCCATGTATAGTCTCCTCTACCTCTACAAATAGGCCTGTAATACTTCTACATCTAGGCCTGTAATACTTCTACAACTAGGCCTGTAATACTTCTACAACTAGGCCTGTAAACCTCTACAACTAGGCCTGTAATACCTCTACAACTAGGGAACTCTACACTAGCTGTAATACCTACATAGCCTGTAACACTCTAACTAGGCCTGTAACACCTCTACACTAGGCCTGTAAACTCTACAACTAGGCCTGTAATACTCTACAACTAGGCCTGTAAACTCTACAACTAGGCCTGTAAACCTCTACAACTAGGCCTGTAACTTACAACTAGCTGTAATACCTACAACTAGGCTAAACTCTACAATAGGCTAATACCTCTACAACTAGGCCTGTAATACCTCTACAACTAGGCCTGTAAACCTCACATATAACCTAGGCTGTAATACTCTACATAGCTGTAATACTCTACAATAGGCCTGATACTTACAACTAGCCTGTAACTCTACAACTAGGCCTGTAATACTCTACAACTAGGCCTGTAAACCTACAATGCCGTACCTCTACAATCTAGGCCTGTAATACTCTATACTAGGCCTGTAATACTCTACACTAGGCCTGTAATCTTCTACAACTAGGCCTGTAATACTCTACAACTAGGCCTGTAATACTTCTAAACTAGGCCTGTAAACCTCTACAACTAGTCTGTAAACTCTACAACTAGGCCTGTAACTTACAGCTAGCTGTAACACCTCTAATAGGCCTGTAATACTTTTACAACTAGCCTGTAATACCTCTACAGCTAGGCCTGTAACACCTCTACAACTAGGCCTGTAACACCTCTACAACTAGGCCTGTAAAACCTCTACAACTAGGCCTGTAATACTTCTACAACTAGGCCTGTAATACGTCTACAAAGCTGTAATCCTCTACAACTAGGCCTGTAACACCTCTACACTAGGCCTGTAACACCTCTACAACTAGGCCTGTAATACCCTTTCAACTAGGCCTGTAATCACCTCTACAACTAGGCCTGTAATACTTACACTAGCTGTAACACCTCTACAACTAGCCGTAACCTCTACATAGGCTGTAACACCTCTACAACTAGGCCTGTAACACCTCTACAACTAGGCTGTAACACCTCTACAACTAGGCCTGTAATACCTCAGTAGCTGTACACCTCACTAGCCTGTAATACCTCTACAACTACCTGTAATACCTCTACAACTATGCCTGTATACACTCTACACTAGCCTGTAACACCTCTACAACTAGCCTGTAATACCTCTACAACTAGCCTGTAACACCTCTTACAACTAGGCCTGTAATACCTCTACAACTAGCCTGTAATACTTCTACACTAGCCTGTAACACCTCTACAACTAGGCCTGTAATACCTCTACAACTAGGCCTGTAATACTCTACAGCTAGGCCTGTAAACCTCTACAACTAGGCCTGTAATACTCTACAACTAGCCTGTAATACTCTACAACTAGGCCTGTAATACCTCTACAGCTAGGCCTGTAAACCTCTACAACTAGGCCTGTAATACCTCTACAATTAGGCCTGTAATACCTCTAACTAGGCTGTAAACCTCTACAACTAGGCCTGTAATACCTCTACACTAGGCCTGTAATACCTCTACAACTAGGCCTGTAATACCTCTACAACTAGGCCTGTAACACCTCTACAACTAGGCCTGTAATACCTCTACAGCTAGGCCTGTAACACCTCTACAACTAGGTCCCGTAACTACCTCTACAACTAGGCCTGTAATACCTCTAACTAGGCCTGTAATACTCTAATGCTGAACACTACACTGCTTAATACTAACACCTACTCTACAACTAGGCCTGTAATACCTCTACATAGCTAAATCTATAGGCCTGTAATACCTCTACACTATGGCCTGTAACACCTCTACAACTATGCCTGTAATACCTCTACAACTATGGCCTGTAATAACCTCTAACATCTAGGCCTGTAAACACTCTACAACTAGGCCTGTAATACCTCTACAACTATGCCTGTAATACCTCTACAACTAGGCCTGTAATACCTCTACAACTAGGCCTGTAACACCTCTACAACTAGGCCTGTAATACCTCTACAACTAGGCCTGTAAACTCTACAACTAGGCCTGTAATACCTCTACAACTAGGCCTGTAACACCTCTAACAGCTAGCCTATGTAACACCTCTACAACTAGGCCTGTAATACCTCTACAACTATGCCTGTAATACCTCTACAACTAGCCTGTAATACCTCTACACTATGGCCTGTAACACCTCTACAACTAGGCCTGTAATACCTCTACAACTATGCCTGTAACACCTCTACAACTATGCCTGTAATAACCTCTACAACTAGGCCTGTAATACCTCTACACTAGCCTGTAAACCTCTACAACTATGCTGTAATCACTCTACAACTAGTCCATGTAAACCTCTACAACTAGCCTGTAATACCTCTACAACTAGCCTGTTAATACCTCTACAACTAGGCCTGTAACACCTCTACAACTAGCCTGTAATACCTCTACAACTAGGCCTGTAACACCTCTACACTAGCCTGTAATAACCTCTACAACTAGGCCTGTAATACCTCTACAACTAGGCCTGTAATACCTCTACACTAGCCTTAACACCTCTACAACTAGGCTGTAATACCTCTACACTAGGCCTGTAATACACTCTACAACTAGGCTGTAATACCTCTACAACTAGGCCTGTAATACTTCTACAACTATGCCTGTAATACCTCTACAGCTAGGCCTGTAACACCTCTACAACTATGCCTGTAATACCTCTACAACTAGGCCTGTAATACCTCTACAACTATGCCTGTAATACCTCTACAACTAGGCCTGTAATACCTCTAAACTAGGCCTGTAACACCTCTACAACTATGCCTGTAATACCTCTACAACTAGCCTGTAACACCTCTACAACTAGGCCTGTAATACCTCTACAACTATGCCTGTAATACCTCTACACTAGGCTGTAACACCTCTACAACTAGGCTGTAACACCTCTACAACTAGGCCTGTAACACCTCTAAAGCTAGGCCTGTAACACCTCTACAACTAGCCTGTAATACCTCTACAACTAGGCCTGTAATACTCTACAGCTAGCTGTAAACTCTACAACTATCTGTAATACTCTACAATAGGCTAAAACCTCTACCAACTTTGCCATGTATACACTTACACTTGCTGTAAACTCCAAACTTAAGCTCTGTACTTATTACACTAGCCTGTAACACCTTATAATTAGCCTGTAAAACTCGTACATAGGCCTGTAACTACCTCATACAACTAGGCCTGTAATACGTCATACAACTAGGCCTGTAATCTCCTAATGGTCCTGTACACCCTACACTAATAGGCCAATACATCTACATCTAGCTGTAAACTTCTACCACTATGCTGTAATACTCTACACATAGCCTGTAAACCTCTACAACAGCCGTAATACTCATACTAGCCTGTAAATTATAATAGGCTGTAATACCTCTACTTAAATACTATGGCACTGTAACCACTACAATATGCTGTAATTACCTCTATCAACTAGCGCTTGTAACTACTTCCCATCCTCTACACTATGCCATGTACAACACTTAAACAACGTGCCTGTAATACCTCTACAACTATGCCTGTAATACCTCTACCACTATGCCTGTAACACCTCTACAACTATGCCTGTAATACCTCTACAACTACCTGTATACTTCTACACTAGGCCTGTAAACCTCTACACAATAGGCCTGTAATACCTCTTACAACTAGGCTGTAACACCTCTACAACTAGGCCTGTAATACCTCTACACTAGGCCTGTAACACCTCTACAACTAGGCTGTAATACTCTACAGCTAGGCCTGTAACACCTCTAAGCTAGCTTAACACTCTACAACTAGGCCTGTAATACCTCTACAACTAGGCCTGTAATACCTCTACAGCTAGGCCTCTAACACCTCTACAACTAGGTCTGTAACAACCTCTACAACTAGGCCTGTAATACCTCTAAAGCTAGGACTGTAACACCTCTACAACTAGGCCTGTAATACTTCTACAACTATGCCTGTAATACCTCTACACTAGGCCTGTAACACCTCTACAACTATGCCTGTAATACCTCTACAACTATGCCTGTAATACCTCTACCACTATGCCTGTAACACCTCTACAACTATGCCTGTAATACCTCTACAACTATGCCTGTAACACTCTACAACTATGCCTGTAATACCTCTACACTATGCTGTAATACCTCTACCACTATGGCCTGTAACACCTCTACAACTATGCCTGTAATACCTCTACAGCTAGGCCTGTAACACCTCTACAACTAGGCCTGTAATACCTCTACAACTAGGCCTGTAACACCTCAACAGCTAGGCCTGTAACACCTCTACAACTAAGCCTGTAATACCTCAACAACTAGGCCTGTAATACGAGTTTTTGAGCTTCAACAAAAAGTATTATGTATTGTAAGCTTATGTTATTGAATAGGGCTAAAACTAAATTAAATAATTTCTTACATTTATTTTACATAATTTCTTGCATGGGAAAAATAATATAACTTCCCAAAAATTTAAGCTACTGTTACTTATTCACTTTTTAATACTTTTATATATTTTTTAATAATGTAAAAATTCGTTACAGTGGCCGCATGGTCTAACGCGCTACTCTCGCAGTAGACTAGACTGACGATGACAGGTAGATCGAGGTTCGAACAACGGTCAGGTCTACTGAGTGTGTTTCATTCCTAAATGGTTTTTCCATTCTCCCGCCACGCAGATTCAGACACACATCCTTTAAATTCAACTTTCCTCATCCCTGACATTAGATAAATTAGTACACAAGCGCAAACGGGTAGTAAGACGCGGTGCTAAAAAAACTCACATATATTGATAAGATGAATATGTATATTTTTAGTGAAAGCTCAGGCTATTAAAAATTACTACTTGAGCACACTGTTTAAGGCGTCAGTCTTACAATCGACTGACTTCCCCGTGGCGTGTAGGTTCTAAACTCAACCGGCAGTTACGGGGGTGGTTTTTCCCCTCCTTACCTCGCCCCCAGTGATACAGACAGATAATAAAGTAACCGGCCTCGTGGTGTAATGGTCAATGCACCTGGCTACGAGGCTGGGGGTCCCGGGATCAATTCCCAGCTAGTACTTTAGATATTTTTCCCGAAAGGGAAATAATTATTATTATTATCACCGCGTCTTACTACCCGTTCGGGTTATACGCACTTACGCTAATGTGAAATGGTAGGGTGATTGTGAGATGAAATAAAGGACCTACAGTTTAACGTGGAATCCGAACCACGGTGGCGGCCTGGCGAAAGGGAAATTACCCCAACGGTCATCAGTGTTTGGTTAGTTAGGCTTTCGTTAGGTTAAGTGTTTCCACTGGTTACACACCCTAATACTCATTATCACTATCACCTCATCTCACTCATCAGGACATGGAAAGATCCTCCACGGAAATAATTTACGATTAGTACATTCGGGCGTTCCCTGGGCAACGGAACATTAGTATTAGCTAATCTTTCTACTACTGGGCTACAAATGATGTAGTCTAGACGCTAAATATTATATTAATAGTTACAAACATTACTAAAAATACTTTTATATACACATACATAAAGTGATGTAATTTGCGAGTGACACGCTTGATAGATAATTCTAACGAGAGTCGTGCGCAGATGAATTTGTATTAACGCTCAGAGTAAGTTCAGACGGTCCGTGAGTATTGTGCAAATGCACAGCCCAGGACACCATTTTATGAAAGAGAGTGTATTAATACAGAATTAAAAACTATTACAATTTAAAATTTTAAATATTAATTTTAAGTTTAGAGATATTAATTAATACTATACTAGCATTACAGATAAAAAAAATGTTTTTTGTGACATCGGGAACAGAGCCATATTAACTTCATTGTATTCACCGATTATCGTAACTTATTTAGATAGAGAGAGATAGAGTGTATGTCATGGAGACTCGCTTTGCAAGTGGATGTAAAGTAATGTAATTACAGAGCCTTTTTTTTTTATAGGTCTTACCGTTTAGCCACAAGAGACCTCCAAATAAAGGTCCGCACGGACTTTAAAGTTGCTCCGCCAATTTGTATTTTTTTCGGGGGATAAAAGTTACATTTTTAACTTTTTGGAATTTTCCCGTCGGTTACAGTCTAGAAGCTATAAGTTTGCCAAATTTAAAGTTTCTAGCTGATCTGGAAGAGTGTAAACATTAATGTCAGTGAGTGAGTGAGTCAGCCATGTGGCTTTATAGTGGTATAATATAATAAATTAATATAATAACCCAAAGAGGTAGAAAGACGCGGTGGCGTACAAAGAGAAAAAAGAAATTATCAAAGTTCTTTTTTTTTAGCATCGCGTCTTACTAACCGTCCGGGTTTACGATTATGTACTTTCGACGCTGATGATTTTAGGTATTAGTAAGATTATATTTAGAGGAAGTGTACTCATATCTGCGTGAAGGAAGAGAGGAAAACTATTTTGGAAAAACCACCCTCAGTACACCCAATCGAGATTCGAACCTCGATCTCCGCAGTCTAGTCTACTGCGAGAGTAGCGCCTCAGACCATGTGGTCCACCAAAGCGATGTTATCGATGTCAACCACTAAAAAATTATATTTGTGTTTTCAAAAAGGTCCTTTTTTTCTCGAATCCTACTAAATTAAAACATGGTAATCAAAAACAAACAAAGAAGGTAAAATGTCCCCGATGTTGACCGCCAAAACAATATGTTTATATTTTCTATTAAAGGGAGCGAGTCACGTCCCCCCTCGTTCCTCCGTGGCTCGGAGTGTGTGAAAGTTTCCACGCGCGAGGTAAAGAAGAGGGTCTCCAGCAGCCGCGAGACGCAAAGACGGGACAGTTGTCTACCAATGGTCCGCATGTACTGGTGATCTGTGCTTACCGGGGCGACACGCGCATACCTAACAGAAGGAATACACGACGGAACAACACATGTAAGTTAAGAGGGAGAACGCGGCAGAAAGGACAGTAGTTAAAAACATATTTATTTGTGTGATCAACATTGATATCAGAATTATTTTATAAATGATGCTGGCAGTCTAAGGGTAAGGTGTCAGACTTCTGAGTTGGGGTCGATGGTTCAATCCTCGGTCCCGGCACAGATTTATCTGATTACCAAACCCTTCCTTCACCTCTGACAAGACATCTTGTGAATGTGTGGAATGCCAGGCCTCCACCGTGGTTCGGATCCCACGTTAAACTGTAGGTCCTCTATTTCATCTCACAATAGCCCTACAATTACACCTTAACGTAAGTGCGTATAACCCGAACGGGTAGTAAGACGCGGTGCTAATAGTAATAGTAGTATAAATGCTGTTTTTTCTATCAAAGTGACAACTGCCGAGCTCATGACTTGGCGTATAAATATATGCAAGCAGTTTAAGTAACTTTGGTACTGTCCTTTCTGCCACTATTCCACGATAGTTTCAATATCTTACTAACCTATTTATCATAATATAGAGATAAGGACGAATTATTAAAATCAATTAAACTTGATTGTTTAGTTGTGGTACTTTATTTTTTATCACCGCGTATTACTACCTATTCAGGTTATACGCATACTATGATAATTATTCTAATGAGGTAGGATGAGGAAGCATTTTAAAGGTAATCTACCCGCATTCGCGTGGGAGGAGAGCGGGGAAACAATTTAGGAAAAACCAGCCTCAGTACCCGACCGGGATTACAAAATCTTCCAGTCATCAGCAGGCGAGCCTAATACGAGAGTGACGACACCTTAAACCATTTGGGCACTGAAACTGGTAGTTGTGGTACTAAGCGCGCGGTTTTTAAACCAGAGATTACAAACTAAACTAGCCTAAAGCTCCATTTACATATTTCGTATTCTTAAGGTCTATGGTACGTAAAAATAAATTGACTTGACTTACAAAGTCCCAGCTCCGTAGTTCGTTAAGAGATCGATTCCACAGCAACAGATAGTAGCTTTAATCTCAAAGTCTAAATCCGTAAGTCAGTAAAAGTTGGTAAAACATTAACTTCCTTAAAGATTGTCGTTAGAGGCCTGATTTTCTTACGAAGAACAATCTGAAAGGCCTTTTTTTTTCCTACCAGAATCCTGTTATACAATATAATAAATAGTAAAACTCGCTTCGTTGGTCGCATGATATAAGGCGTTTCTCTCGCAACAATACCAGACTGCCGTTGATGGGGAGATCGTGGTTCAAATTCCAGTTAGATGTATATGTATGTATGTATGTATGTATGTATGTATGTATGTATGTATGTATGTATGTATGTATGTATATATATACATACATACATACATACATAGATATACTCGTTTTAAGGAGTAGGATTCTAGTAGCAAAAAAGGCCTTTCAGAAAGTTTATTATTATTTTTCGCATATGTGTTTATTGTGCTAATTTATTAGGTACGAGGAAGGTTGAAATTAGAGAAGTGTAACCGCATTTGTGGAGGGAGAGTGTAAAACAGAAAAAAACTCTCAGTACATCCAACAGGGATTTGAACCACGATCTACCCATCAATGGCATTCTGGTATTATTGCGAGAGAGATGCCTTAGTTAGATCATGCGACCACCAAAGCGGTTTTTCAGAAAATTCTTTGTAAGAAAATCAGATTATACTGAATGGCTAGTGGGACGGGCCTTTACACAAAGACATATATCTTCATTAGAACCAAACCAAGGGCCTCTAAACTTTGTGCTCGACTCCTCTCTGAACACTTTGCCAAGGGAAGGAGCAACTTTAGGTAAAAGTGTCACGCGACATTTTAGAGGCGGGAAGGGGGGAGATAAAGAAAGCCGGTACTTGTTTGTACGTTTTTAACACTAGCGAGATTTAATATTCCATAGCGCAGTGTTTATCAAATGTTTGTTGGTGGAAGATCACCAAATGGAAGTCATGCGCATTAGACATCGAATTAGTAATTAATAATTAGTGGTTGTTTTATTATTTTTAAGGTGACCTGGCGGTCTAGGGGTAAAGTGTCGGACTTCTATGCTGGGGTCCGAGGTTCAATCCTCGGTCCAGTCACAGATTTATCTGATTACCAAACCCTTCCTTCACCTCTGACAAGACATCTTGTGAATGTGTGGAATTCCAGGCCTCCGCCGTGGTTCGGATTCCACGTTAAACTGTAGGTCCTCCATTACATCTCACAATCACCCTACCATTACACATTAGCATAAGTGCGTATAACCCGAACGGGTAGTAAGACGCGGTGCTAATAATATAATAATAATAATAATAATAATAATAATAATAATAATAATAATAATAATAATAATAATAATAATAATAATAATAATATATTTTTAACACTCTAAAACTCGTTATTTTTTATAAATCAAATCATTCAGATGTGTTGACTTTTTTTTTGTATAAGACTTCCTTTTAAAAGACCCTATATAAATAAAATTAAAAATCAACGGAAGTCAAATGAAATGCGAGTCTATAACGCCTTGATCAATGTTGCGGGTGAAAGTATGTTTACAAACACTACTGACCCCGGCTGTGGTACATTCTATTAAGTGATTACTAGGATCGCGTGTAGTGGAAAGAACGCCCTTTTTTCCATTTGTCTGTAAGGTAAAGTAAACAAAGAAAGTAGAGAGAGAACAGCCTGTTATTTCTCACACAAAGCCACAAAATTGTAGGCCATTTTAATCATCTATGACCACTATTTCCTAAAAAATATCTTTACATCCATTACTGTTTCCAGACTGTGTCCTAAGTCACTTTTTTGTATTCGAGCCATTTTTTTCCACTACCAACTTGCTAGGCCTGTAGTAGCTTCATATGCTTATAATCTAACTTAAGACGAGGACAGGCACAACATCCAGTCCCCAAACGCTAATTTATCAATGTGAAAAGGTAAATCCACATTTCTCCAATGATACATTTTCGGCCATGCCGGGAATCGGCCCGGGACCCTTAGTTTAGTAGGCCGACAAGCTAATAAAGAGTCGGATCCTAAAATAAATAAATAAATATGTATATATAAATTAATAAATTAACTTTGAAAGAAAGCTAACGTTTGTACAATTAATTAGTTGTACAATAATAGCGAAGCTTGAGAGATTGAAATTATCTTCCTGTTGAGAATATAGCCACATTCGTAAATTGAAAAATTACAGCTAAACACGGGAAACGAACTCGGGGCCCTTGGTTTAACGCGCCAATGATCTTCCACTGATCTGTCAAGGATTCGAGCCGTGCTCAGGGTCATCATGCATTCATTATTATTATTTTGAATATTTAAGGTTCATTTTCTAACATTTATTTTCTATATCAACACATGACTTATACTCCATTCACGGTAGGAATTACTCTCTGAAAGGTCTTTTTTCCTACCAATATCCTACTATATAATAGATTTCTGGTAGGGAAAAAGGCCTTTCAGAAAACAATTCATACGGTGAATGGACTTTACAATACAGCTTAAACTTAGATAACAGACAGCACCCAGTCCCCTGACCATTAATTCGTCATCGCAAAAAGGGGAACACCAATTTTACCCAATATTGAAATGTTCGGTGATGTTGGGAATCGAACCCAGGATCTTTGGTTTAGTATTCAGATAAGTTAAGGTGTCAGACCGCACACAAGTTAATATGTGCACGTCAAAGCCAAAATTTTAAAATTGGTATTTGATTTCTTTTAATTAATTAAAAACTGTGTCGGAAGAGTTAAAATGAATAGATTTTTTTTATCTGATCATAGAAAAGCGTTTCCGGAGGTATCCACGCAATGCCAGGTATTTCTGCTAGTTACATGATTTGATCAAACATGTTTCATAGCGAGGATTTGTGGGAAGCAATCCAGAGTGTTAAAGAGCTACTGGCGGTTTCTCGTTATTCTTCCTTGGTTGAGTAATACTAGAGTAGTGTGTGATTGTTCACATGTGAATGGTGTTAGCGCTGACAAACTGTCTCAGGGTAGCACGTGCTAGTTTTACTCACTTTCTCAGTAAATGTGTTTGTGGGCGTAGGTGGACTGGGTACTCATTTTGACATCAAGTTATCACCAGCATTTTCCTCTCAGGGTGGATTGTGCACTGTTACCTTGTACAGTAGCCCCATGGCTTCTTTGGTGCTGATTGACAGCTCACAGCTGGTAGCTAAAAGCTTTAAAAAGTTACCAGACCAAATTATGTATCTCTACGCCAAACCATATGCTTTGCAAAAACATGTGTTTAACAGCTGTCACTTCTGACGGTCAAAATTTAGGTATACACCTAAATGTTGACTGTCAGAAGTCAGCTGTGAGCTGTCAGTAAGCACCAAAGAAGCCATGGGGCTACTGTACTACAATTTCCCTCCAAAGATACATTGGGAAACGGTAACCTAGCCTAACACCTCCTCCCACCAAAAATTATTTTTTCCTCGGACATACTGTACGGAGTAGCTTACGTTCAGTTGCAAGATTTTTTTCTTAACTTAAATCTATTGATGATTTATTGCATTCATTTCCATCAGTTAATATTCTACTACAAAGTGTCCAATACAGCTGATTACAATTCCTTCCAGTTGAATCGAGAGTTCCCAAGCCACCAATCTCTCACACTAAATGTTCACAATCCACTACCGCCCGTTTTTATAACCGATATTTTTGAGCTGTTTTTGTAAAGTGTAAGGCTTCATTCACACGTTCGCCAAAAATGTTGAGAAGAATATACTTTAGTGTCGCAGCAATTCACATGTTGGCAAGAATGTATATGTTGACCCATAGTGCTTTGAAACGAAAACTTAAAACAGCTCATTATTTATATTTTAGTTTTCTAGCGGATAGACAGATCTTTTAGATAACCATACCGTGGCAACCATAGGAACAATTCTATTTCGGGAAAAATACCAATGGTACCGCTGGGAATCGAACCCGGGACCACTAGACCAAGAGGCCAGCCAATTGGGTCAGTTCGCGCATGCGCAATTATCGAGTCGGTTAGATTTTTTGAAATTTGATTGGTTATCCCAAGTATATTTTTAAGGTGAAGCGAGCACAGAGCTGAGATTGTTTCTATTAGTGCAGAGTGATCAACGCAGTTCGCACTGATCCCTTGTGATTGGCTTATAGCTCATCACGTGTCCACGTTTCAGTTTTTTAGGCGAACTTGTGAAACCACTGTCATCAGATGAGGGATTTTAGGAGCGAATGATTGTTTACTTTACCAATCAACCAATATTAAGATTTGGAGCGGAGGAACTTAAAGAAAATACAAACTTTTTGTCGTCAACAATGATAACATTTTACTTAACAAATTATTAGTGTTGGTAACAGGTATTGACCCTTTTTTTTTATCATAAAGGATAGATGCAGATCACATGAAATGACGTGTATATATATATATATATATATATATATATTAAGATTGTTTTAGTAACTTTTAAAACAGACAAAAAAAGCTCCTTCATATTTAAATCTTACTTTAGTTCAGGTGTCTTCAACCCACGGCCCACGGACCACTTGCGACCCGTGGTAACATTTTTTGCAGCCCGCTGGCTCATTAAAAATATAAAATTATTTCAAGAGAAAAAAATTACAAATACAGTTATGTATTTTGGAACAAAAACCAGCCTCAGTACATCTTATAATATCTAAATTAGCCCCACGTTGGCTCATCAATTTATAATAATCAATAAAAGTCCCTAGATGGGCATCAATTTATAATATCCTACGAAGCCCCTCTTTGGGTAGCCAATTATTAAATCCTCAATGGGTTTTTGTGATGAAAGCCCCTCGATGGGTCGTCAATAATTGTAGAATTCGCAAAGACGACTTATAATCTTAACATATGTCCCCGGCTAGCACAATTTTTCTTATCGACGCTATTATCATATAAGGAAATTCCCACTTATACAATAAATATACGTTGATCACTTTTATATTAATTTATTGTTAGAAAGTATTCTTGTTATATGTATTACTATAATAATTGACAACCTCAGCTAGATAGTCACCGTCCACTATATCATAGCTAAATATGTGACAAGCAACACACGTCTTGTCTCCACCCCGGTCACTAAGCGTCTCTTTCTTGTTTAACAGTGAGAGTTCGTTTCTGTCTTGTATCTTTTTCAAATTCTGATGACATCGTCGATTGCACCAGGGCTGACAATCTCGACCTATCACATAAGAGTAGTTTGAATTCTGGCTTTCTGGTTGGCTGGGCAATGCAACCGCCCTGTGCTAAGGAAAAGGTGTATTTCTCTTAGAATGAAAACACAGTGCTAGAACAGCTTTTTCCGTTTTTCGTTTCATCGCCCAACGCACTCAGTAAGCCCATTTAAAATAAAAGAAATGTATTGATTTCCAAACTGCCTGAAAGGCTTAAATATTCTAAAATGCAAATGAATAATTAAAATTATATTAAGAATAAAGTGAATTCTCGAATTTAAATATAAAATGCAAATAAAATATAAAAACTGCAGTTTCATCCTTCCTTTTCGAAACAACATATGGTTTTACAAGTTGGGACATTACAGTTTTAGTTTGTTGTAGTTTTCTTATCTTCTTTTACTATGTGTCAATAACTCTAGCGTTATTTGACATTGTTGGTATATGGGGTGATTTAATTAGGATCATTAAGGTGTGGCAGAAGGGAGCGCAAGTGTTTTTACAGTTTTTATAGAATTGACATTTTTTGGCTAAAATAAATCAAATATTTCTCCAGTAGCAACATAAAGTGTAGTTTTATGCACATGCTAATGTCAACAGATCTTGAATATATGTCAAGGATGTACTGGTATTTTGTCAACATTTTTTCAAGATTTGTTGATATTTGCATGTGCAGAAAACTAAACTATATGTTGCTACTGGAGAAATATTTGATTTATTTTGGCCAAAAAAAAAAGTAATGCTCTAAAAACTATAAAATTACTCGCGCTTCCTTCTGCCGCACCCTAAGTTAGGTTTGAAATGAGCAAAGACTCGAAAAAAATGTAAGTTGCAATCGTATACAGTGTTAAGAATAGTCTCTATTTTCCCCAGAAAAAACTATTATTTTCAGCAATGGTTTGAGAGTGTTAAACTGTTATGTTTCAAATGTTGTGTTTAAGACACTTTCATAATCGCTGACATGCGTGTCCACTAGTCGTAGCTCGGGTTTTTATTCCTTTTCATAGTAGGAAACCTCCGCTTCAGTGGCCGAACAGTCTAAGGCGTTACTCTCGTGTTTAGACTGACCTGTTGAAGACGGAGCAATCGGGGTTCGAATCCGGTCGGTTCTAATGAAAGCGGTTTTTCCTAAATATTTTCCCACTTAGCTTCCACGCAAATGCGGGTGATTACCCGTAAAATGCTTTCTTCTTCATCCCTACCCCATCAGAGTAATTATCATATTATATGAATATAATCTGAACAGGTAGTAAGACGCGGCGATGATGATAATAATAATAATAATAATAATAATATATGAAAAAACAAATGTTCATAAACCTCCACAAACTGAACAAATTTTGTAAATCGATCTTTAATGGGTAAATAATAAATATTCTGTACACCAACCACACTTAATAAATTTCCCAAAATAGAGCTCAATTTCCAAAAGGCATGGTCCCGAAAGTTGGCGGTATTTATACCACGCTTATAGAAATAAGAATCGAGCCGCAATGACTGTTGGAACATTGGGCCGCGCAGAATCATGGATCGAGCTTTATAAGTTTGACATGCCTGTCTCAAGCAAAAAAAAAATAAACAAAGCATCCTCTTGAAGTCAGGGCTATTCCGATTTCCCCGTAGACTAGTAACACCCTTTAACAAACCCCACTTTTATGTTCTGCCGCACATAAAGAGAATGTTATGGTTTAGAGAAACTTTGGTCGTAAACACCTAATGCATGATATTCCACGATCAAGGAAATAGAAAATAAACGACCAAGGAAACACCACAATTTAACGGAACTTAACAATTTACGTCGTCGTCAGTATGTATGGTCTTGTTTTCTTAGAAAGTTTCATAAACCTTTAGAAATTGAAAACTGGCCGCTTGGGGCGTCGGGGGGGGGGGGGGGGGGGTTATGTTCTACAGCTCACCACATGCATGGAAAGCACGTGTGTACCTTACGGCGGTAAAAGAGAAGGGATGAGATGTAGAACCGTTCATGTCCACCGGACTAAAAATAATAATTGTGATAAACGATGATAGCTATTTAAATCGTATCACAAGAGAAAAAATAGAACACTTTGAAATTTCATTTGTATTATTTTCTAAAATATAGTATGCGACTTACTAACTAACTACCTGCACCAAAGAGGTCACACAATCTATTTAACAATATATCATATGGCTAGTAGGACGAGATGCTTTGTGCATTTTTTATTAAGTGTAGCTCAATGAATTTTGATAATTTTCGTTCAAGAGAACATTGAAAATAAAAATTATTGTAATCCCTCTTAGCTAAGTTATTATAGGTTACAGGAACACAACAATATACCAGTATTAATTTTTTTATGTTTTCATTTATTTGAGGTATTTAAAGTGCAGTTTCTGAACCGACAAACTATATCAGCACACGAGAATTTCTATGAGCGACAGCGAAAGGGCCTACAAATTTTGCCGGCAAAGGTATTTTTACATACACTCCAGTGTCCTTGCATGCCTCTATCGACATGGGATCGACGACTTCTTTGCTTCCCCTTCTAATAAAGTTGTGATACGGGATTTCATCCATCGTTCAAGAGAAATTAGTTGACCCCGGCTGGGTTTGAACTCACGAACATCGGGTCTTGAGGCGAGCACTTTACTCCAAGACCACCAAGGTCCACACCAGAGTTAATTATGCATTACATTTGTAAGTTTGTATGAAAGTATTAAAAATTAATATACTAGGTGACCTGGCGGTCTAGGGTAAGGTGTCGGACTTCTGTGCTGGGGGTCCGGGGTTCGATCCTCGGCCCCGGCACAGATTTATCTGATTACCAAACCCTTCCTTCACCTCTGACAAGACGTGTATTAATCAAAACTTGTGAATGTGAGGAGTGCCAGGCCTCCACCATGGTTCGGATCCCACGTTAAACTGTAGGTCCTCCATTTCATCTCACAATCACCCTACCATTACACATTAGCGTAAGTGCGTATAACTCGAACGGGTAGTAAGACGCGGTGCTAATAATAATAATAGTAATAATATTATTATTTGCATATGTTCTAATTATTACCCTATGAAGTTAGGGATGAGGAAAAATGAATTTAGAGGAAGTGTACCCGCATTTGTGTGGAGGGAGAGTGGAAAACCAACCTCAATACACCCGCTAGGGATTCGAACCCCAAGCTGCCTGTCGTCAGCAGTCTAGTCTACTACGAGAGTGACGCCTTAGACCATACGGCCGCCAAAGCAGGTAGGTAAGTTAAGTTAGTAACTTTTCTAGCTACCAGCTAAAATTAACTCTATGACAAGGTCTAACCTAACAGCTAAAGTGTTTTTTCTATAGCTAAAATGCCCGATGTTGTTATTACTGTATGTTTAACATGGACAGACATTGCCCTAAAATGGTCGACCTCGGTGGTCTTGATATAAAGTGCTCGCCTCAGGACCCGATATTAGTGGGTTCAAACCCAGCCGGGGCTTACGGATTTTTCTTAAACGATGAAAATCCGTAGCACAACTTCCTTCGGAGTGGAGGTAAATCCGTCGGTCCCATGTCTCCTGTGGCATTAAAATACCAAGCGTGTTACAGTTGGTCCACACGTTTCTTCTTGGGAATTGTAAACAAAGCGTACTGGTGTACCAACTCGGCCCCGGCTGTTGGGGTGCTCCTAAACGGAAAGCTGAGTGAAAAACAGACACAGCAAAATACTAAGCTAACCTAGCCTACCTAATATGAGGGAACAAGATTGGTAGGGCCGAATTGATATCTACCCGCTATTATCTGTAATCCTCCTGGTCAGCGATTGTGGCCCAACCAAGCTATGAGGATAGTCCTCCTGGTCAGTGATTGTGGCCCAACCAAGCTACGAGGATAGTCCTCCTGGTCAGCGATTGTGGCCCAACCAAGCTATGACGATAGTCCTCCTGGTCAGCGATTGTGGCCCAACCAAGCTATGACGATAGTCCTCCTGGTCAGCGATTGTGGCCCAACCAAGCTATGAGGATAGTCCTCCTGGTCAGTGATTGTGGCCCAACCAAGCTATGACGATAGTCCTCCTGGTCAGCGATTGTGGCCCAACCAAGCTATGACTATAGTCCTCCTGGTCAGCGATTGTGGCCCAACCAAGCTATGACGATAGTCCTCCTGGTCAGCGATTGTGGCCCAACCAAGCTATGACGATAGTCCTCCTGGTCAGCGATTGTGGCCCAACCAAGCTATGACGATAGTCCTCCTGGTCAGCGATTGTGGCCCAACCAAGCTATGACGATAGTCCTCCTGGTCAGCAATTGTGGCCCAACCAAGCTATGACGATAGTCCTCCTGGTCAGCGATTGTGGCCCAACCAAGCTATGACGATAGTCCTCCTGGTCAGTGATTGTGGCCCAACTAAGCTACGAACTTTTGGGACAAGAGATCCCGTGATCCAACTGTTATGCAACGAAAAGAACACTGAAAAGTATGTGAAGATACCTTTACCGGCAAAATTGGTAGGTGCTATCACTCATGGGAATTTTTGTGTGCGGATATAATCAGTCGGTTCAGAAATAGCATGAAAATTATACAATATATTGGGCCAAAAAAGGAAGCTCAAATACAGAAATTGGAGATATTCTAATGGCTGACAATGTGTTTTCTCTCAACCCTCATCGATGGTCACGCGGTGTATGGCATCAGTTTCTCAGTCTCACAACAGATAGGATTGCCGCTGACGGTGAGGTCAAGATTCGAATCTAGATAGGAACAATGAAGGCTATTTTCCCGCCTCTTTCCCAATTGCAAGTGCACTTCCTCTGAGATTTCTTAGTCATCTTTGGACTTTATATAAGACGTTAGTAAGTATGGTATCGAGTTTAAAATTTCCCCAAAAATTGTTAGTCCCAAATTTATTTGAGAGCCATTGATCAGTTCAAAAGATGTAACATTGCGAACGCCTGTAGCCTGTCTACGATAGGAAAGGTGGTGACAGCTATGAAACATTACAATGGATCCATTCGCCAAACCATATGATCTTCAAGACGATATATTGACTTGTTACTTTTGGCAGTCAAAAACTTTCACATCAAACAATAAGTACTATTTTTTTTTACATTAATGAAACAAGAACCTATGAAAATAACCTTTTAGATGTTTATTTTTTGTGGAAGCCATGTCTGTGGTTCACTTAAAAATTATTTTCAAGTGACAGCTTCTAAAACGCTGCGTTCTTTTTAAGGGCGGTTGATGACGTCATACAAACCGTCTTAAAATAGTGATAATGCACTGTTTACAAAATAAATACTTTTTATTTTGAAACTAATATCTCTCTGTTATAAAAAATATTTATTTTGGTGGTCAGTTATAACTTATAACAGGATACAAATATGAATATAATATTTTTTAATTTATTATTTAATGCAGTATAATACCGCGTTTTGCCACAACCACAAAAAAAATAGTTTTATTAATATAGTGTTTTTTCAATAAGTTAAAAAAAAGCCAATTACAGAGTAATCCTTAGTAAAGTATTATTAGAATCTTTGATAATTTTTGTTATCTATATTAATAAAATGAAGTTTGTGTGTCTATGTATCTGTTCGCCATGAGCGTTGCGTGATCTCTACCGCACGCAGAGGGCTGAAATATATAGATTATAACCCTCTTTGTACAAACATGTGCACCTCCAAGCCGGAATTTTAAAATATGGATTAAAAGTTTTTAAATTAATTAAAAAACTGGGCTGGAAGAAAAAAAAAACAAGAGTTTTCTTTTCGCTTTGTTGAAAGAAACGAAAAGCTTTGCCAGAGGTAACCACGCAATTCCACGGGCACCTCCAGGTACTTCAGCTAGTTTATAATATAGTATTACTAAGGAAATAATAATTGTTTCAACCCATCTTCGGTGGCCGCTTGGTCTAACGCGCTACTATTGTGTTGGACTAGATTGATGACGACGGGGAGATCAGGGTTCGATCCCGGTCGGGTCCAATGAGGTGTTTTCCCCCCTAAATGCTTTGTCACTCTCCCTTAGCGCAAATGCGGGCGCATTTTCCCTAAATTAAGCCCTCCTGATCTCTAAACAATGAGTGTAATAGTACATAGGCGTATGACCCGAGGCGGTATTAAAGAACTAGATTGACATTAGTGACGTTCAGCCAATGTTTGCAACCGTAGACTGGGGTATATGACGTGTCGTTTCGAGTGTGTGTGAACTTGGCTGGTTTTTCGATCCCATCTCTCACTCACTATTCTAATGTGGTGTGTTCTCCCAGTCCATCACTTTCACCGGACCAACTTCCTCGGTCGTCAAGTCGACTGCGTTGCCCGGTCAACAGAAAGTGGTTCAGAAGAATAGATCAACACGGTCCTCCACGTCCTTGGTTGTCGGACAAGTTATAATGACATGTTCGCTGACACTTTCAGAACGGTTTCAGTGTCTGCCGTACCTTCTCCTCTAAAAGTATTATTATTATTATTATTATTATCATCACCGCGTCTGTTCAGGTTATACGCAAATATGATAACTACTCTACTGTAGTAGGGATGAGGAAGGAAGCATTTTGGAGATAATCTACCTGCATTTACGTGGAAGGAAGAGTAGAAAACTGAGATTAACGGTCAGGGGGTTCGTTTTGCTTACCACATGACACCCCCCTATCCCCATAGGTTGGCACTATCATCGCCAACTGATGACAGGCGCTATAACTCGATTTCGGGCTGACGCCATGGAGCTTTTACCAAATACTAAAATATTTTTGGAGTCGAAATTGAAAACATGTCACTTTTTTATTAGTGTTATACTACTAATGCGCGTTTGAGCTAAATCCCTCGTGGCCCAGTAGTGGAAATATTAGCTATTACACAGGGGACGCCCGAAAGCACTAATCGTACATCCTTTCCGTGGAGGCTCTTTTCATGTCCCGATGAGATGAGGTGAGATGATGGTGATAGTGAGTATGAGGGTGTGGAACCAGTGGAAACACTTAAAACTAACTGAAGCAAATCCTGGTAGCAGTTGGGATAATTCCCCTTTTGGAAAAAATATCTAAAGTACTAGCCGAGAATAGAACCCCGGGACCCGTAGGCTCATAGATAGGTGGACTAATTGATTACTGCAACACGGGATCGGTTTCTATTAAAGATATATTATAGGCATTGATAAAATCTATCAAGAGAAACAGCTGAAGATCACATGACATTACGTTAAAGCTGTGAAAGCAGACCTATTAACTTTTCTAGCTGTCAGATAAGACGTAGACCCATATCTGGCAAAACGCGAGTATAAGGTGTCAGTCTCTCCTTGTCTGGTGACATCCATCTGTGCGGGCACGTCGTATGTTAACACTAGTCACGTACAACATGACAGCCCCTTGCGCAAGGGCATCCATGTGGGTTTTCCAAATTATGGAAGGGGAGGGGGGGGGGTTGGAGTCACATCTGTCGGGGGGGGGGGGTGGCACCCCCCTAACCTTCCTCGAAAGAAAATGTCTAGAATTAATCTTGTAGGGGGAAGTTTTACAGCATATGGACATAATTATGAGCTTAATATATAAGTTTAAAGAATCAATTTTCGTAAGAAAAGAGAAGTTTCTGAAAAATTAACAAATTATTGAATCTAGTTATAGCTAACCGCATTTAAAAGTAACATATTGAAGAGAACAAAATTATAATAAGGCTGCTGAAAAGGGAACGGTAGGAAATATACATTTTTGTCTCTGGTAACTCGGTTATTGATTATTCAAAGTAATTCGTAGTAAATTACAGCCAAATCTCAAATACAAAATTTTATTTTTTCACATACATTAACAAATAAAACGTAGGTCCTACATATTGGAGAATGATAAGGGGATGGAGCCCCCCTTTTTGCCCATTTATGGGCGCTCATGCCCTTGCAGGACACCGTGATCCTAAAAGTCCCCGAGTGGTAGGGAGGTCTAAAACAAGTCTAGAGCAGTGGTATTCAACCTGGGGTATGCGTACCCACTGTGGTCGAGAATACATCTTTGGAGACATGTAAAATAAAAAAATAAAAAAATGTGCATATATTATTTCGTGATAAATACTGAATAGTCAAGGTCAGAGCCACAAGAGACCCGGAGGTGAGGATATACGCTAACGTAACGCCTCGTATCTGCCCGGACGTTTTTTGTTCGAATCCTGAACGGTATACGACCTGAACCTCCTTGATTCTCGTGCGGTTGTTACAATCGTCGCTATTTTACTTTGTTTAGGCCAGGTAGTTACGATCATACCGACGTTATTGTGCGGTTATATTGTTGCTTATTAATTTATGTAGCTATAACACTTAAAAATGATTAACAGAGTTATTAATTTATGTTGTTTCATTGAAATATATTCGTTGTTACCTAGTGTGAAATACTATTTTTATATAACTTTATGATTTATGTTAAAAAAAGACTATAATTGATGTCACCTCCTTTGCTATCACACGTCTTTTATGGCTGAGTGGTTGACGGCGAGTTTCTATCACATTCTCATTCTGGTCAAATGCTTGTCCGCTAGTGTCACTCCGATAGAAGTCGCGAGGTCTCCTGCTGCACTTGCGGTCCCAAAGGGGAGGTCCACCCCATTTGGTCGACTTCCCTCGCTAAAAGGAATCGACCAAGGTCACTTTCATTGGCTTAAAAAGCACTGCAACTCGGGTTGTGGAAATATTCGAGAACACTTATTTTCAACATTGGTAGTTTTTTTTTGTGGGGGGTGGGGGGGGGTTATTAAGTCGAAGAGAAATTATATCTGAGGGTAGACTACACAAACAAAAAAAGTTGACAAAAATACCACTGACCAGAAGACCTTTGTTCGAATCCAAGGTGGTGTCTGTGTTTGTATTCCTGGCGCTAGGTTTGGGTGTGGAGTGAAAGTGCTTTTTCACCGCGTCTTACATACACACCGTAATTACAATAGTTGAGTAGGGATGAGGAAGGTAGAATTAAGAAGAAACGCACCCGCATTTACGTAAGAAAAGAGAAAGTGGGAAACAATTAGAAATAAAATATCTTTAGACACCTCCAGTATGATTTTGGTAGGAAGAACGGTATAAGTTAGTTACTAAAGCTACTAAATCAATTTTAATATATTAATTCACCAGGTCATGTTATCTTCAGCCATCACCTTTGATATATATTATCAAAACCTATAGAATGACTCAAATAATATAGTAAAATGTTATCAATGTTGACCGTAAAAGAAATATGTTTGAATTTTCTAAACTGTTCTTTAACCAAAACCAGGGTATAGGTATAGTCACATTCGGACTTCTAATTTTAGGTAAGGAATGCATAGAGCCACTTCCTCTACTCGGAAACGTTAGGTAATATATGAGCTGCCGTCCAACCGTATAAAAGTCAATTACCGAAACTTCAGCAACATATTCACTTTCCAACCTTTCCCGGATACAGATTTGTTTAACATTAGCCGTAGCAACGAATGCGGAGTGGAATAAGAACACGATAGGAACAGCTATTTCAATAGTTACAAAACTTACAATACAGTACCTTAATAATCCTATCGTCCAATTTTCATGTGAAGGGCTTTATCCGACAGATAGAAAAGTTATTAGATCTACTTTCACCTATTCATACGTCAGATAATGTAATTTGCAGCTATATATATATTTTAGCACCGCACTATTGAGTTAG
The DNA here is from genome assembly GCA_039000515.1 of Timema cristinae. Taxonomy (NCBI): domain Eukaryota; kingdom Metazoa; phylum Arthropoda; class Insecta; order Phasmatodea; family Timematidae; genus Timema; species Timema cristinae. Next base: position 29,949,197 of record JBCFYV010000935.1, read on the forward strand.
ATATGAGTAAGGTTGCATTTCAAAGACGTGCACCCGCATTTTCATGGAGGAAGAGTGGAAAACCCTGTTGAAAAACCCCTCAGTACACCCAACCGGAATTCAAACCCTGATCTCCATGTAATCGGCAGTCTAGTCTAAAACGAGAGTGACGCCTTATACCACGCGCCCACCTAGGCAGGACATTTTTAATTGATGATATAAAATAATATAGTAAAAATGTTATCAATACTGACAAGAACAAAAGTTTGTGTTTTCTAAAAGACCCTTTCTATGAAAATTGGATTGTAACCCTTTGTCAAATCACGTAGCCTCCAGTTGTCACTTTTGGAATCAATAGCTATAAAATAATTGACAATTTAGTAAAATGTTATCAATGTTGATAGCAAAATATGTGTTTATGTTTACTAAACAATTATTCTCAATGTGATCTTACTGTATACCTATTATCTTACATTTGATTCGTTGTTATTAATGCGACCGCATACTGTTACGTGCTGGGATAAAATTAAAACTTTCCTTTTTGTAACGAAAGGATGGGAACCGCGGCTCTTCGAGATCTGTCTAATAGCAATCCAACTAATAGTTCATGTCCGTACCAGGATATTTATTTTGGAGCGGGTTTCCTACCTACGGACGGTTCGTGGTTAAGTCCCTCAACCAGTGGGGCATCCAAATTACAGTAGCCCCATGGATGACTGACAGCTCACAGCTGACTTCTGACAGACAACATTTAGGTATATACCTAAATTTCGACCGTAGGAAGTGACAGCTGCTAAACATATGTTTTTGCAATCATTTGGTTCTGTGTAGGGATACATAATTTGGTCTGGTAACTTTTCAAAGCCGTGGGCTGTCAGTAAGCACTAAAGAAGCCACGGGACTACTGTACTACTACTTGTTAGTATTCGATCAAGAATGACGGCCTAACGGCTCGTTATATGACAAAAATAATACAATTTACCTTTTTATAGTTAACTAAGCAATAAACCCCCTAAAACACGAAACTTTTTTTTTCATTCGACGGCGTATAACCCGAACGGGTAGTAAGACGCGGTGCTAATAGTAATAATAATAATAATTTCATTCGACCAATGACTACAAATTTATGACGGAAATAAAAGAAGTTGTCATTCGTCAGTTTGTTTGATAACCAACTAATTATCAAAAAATTGGGAACATTAATTCACTCATATTAAAGATAATTTAAAGAGCCTTCATTTTAAAACAAATAAGCCGAAAATCGAGCGAATGGTCCGCGAAATAGACCGATAAAAGCGTTTCGAAGCGGAGGCCATCTTGATGACGTAATAGCTCCTGTCTGTGGAGGAATTTCTTTGGCCTCCATATCTGAAAATGCATATCTTGTAAAATTTCATGCTTGTTAAAAAAAAAGTGCAATGTCAATTCCATATGCTGCTCAGGTAAAGGTGAGGTGGAACAAGCAGGTATTTGCCCCGCTTTCTCCCACAAGATCACAAATCATTTTGAGTAATAACTAAAATACACAGGTGACCTGGTGGTTTAGGGGTAAGGTGTCAGACTTCTGTGCTGGCAGCCGGGGTTCAATCCTCGGTCCCGGCACAGATTTATCTGATTACCAAACCCGTCCTTCACCTCTGACAAGACATCTTGTGAATGTGTGGAATGCCAGGCCACCACCGTGGTTCGGATTCCACGTTAAACTGTAGGTCCTTCATTTCATCTCACAATCACCCTACCATTACACATTAGCATAAGTGCGTATAACCCAAACGGGTAGTAAGACGCGGTGCTAAAAATAATAATAATAACTAAAATACAGAGCGTTGAAAATGTTTTGAATGTATCAACTACATACATCTAAGCCCAAGGCTTACGACATTATATTAAAAGGTTTATATTACATACATTAAAAGTTCTTTTAAAGTGGGAAGAGGAAAAGGGATTGTGGAGGGGGCGTGGTCTGTGGTATGTGACAAGAAAAAAATATTTTACGTGACACAAACGCCATACTTGTTAAGTGTTTTTAAAAATTTCACATTCCATTAGTAGATATTTTGCATAGTTATGAATTTTTAATTTAAAATTCTTATATAAATCAGGTATTAACAATTCCTCTTACATATTAACCCATGGTTGAATAGTGTGGGCTTTCATTGACGGGGAGATCGGGGTTAAAATCCCGGTCGAGTGTATTGAGGGAGCTTTACCAAAACGGTTTACAGCTGTTTTACCACGAAAATGCGGGTACACTTCCAATAAATTATCTTCGAAACTCAGACCTTAGATATATTTGCATACAGACCAAACAGGTGATCCGGCGGTTAAAAAAGAAGATAGTGCCAAATAGTTTATAAAAGAAATATGTGTAATTAATTATTCATCCCTGTGTCAAGTTAATTGATGAAGGCCCTGCGCTCGCAAAGTGCAATAGATTATATTATCACCCTAGAATTCCCATTTCCTGGTTGCGCCACGGTACCAGTAGCATCGTCGTGACGTCACTCTCGGTAACACGCCTCCCAATCAAGTCTTTATCGCTGCGTTCCATCGTTCACCCTCCTACACCCGCACCAACTTTCTACGCATTCTTAACACCGTTTGTCGAAACAAACCAGACTCGGCGGCTGTAACGTCGGGGCATATTACGTCTACCGGTATTTTCACATCAAAGGCCTTAGCTATACGACAGTTGAGGCAGGGTCATCATACTCAGAAACTTTTTGGGGGGGGGGGGGGTAGTAGGCTCTGGTTCTACCTGTGGTACGCCGTGATGGATCTCCCCTCAAACCCCATCCTCCCCTGAGGATATGACAAATATGTTTACAATAGATACCTCTTGAACCAACTAAGATTATATAAAAAAAAAACATAATTCGGGCTGTGTTAGATGGACTCTATTAACTACTAGCACTAGGACATCACTCTTGCAATAAACTAGACTGTCGATGATGGAGGAGATCGAAGTTCGATTCTAGTCAGGTGTACTGAAGGTGGTTTTTCTTAAATGGTTTCACACTCTTTTTTTTCTTCAAGAAAATGTGAGACAAGTCCTCAAAATTCAATCTTCCTCATCCTTAACTCATTTGCATAATCAGTATTATTATTATTATTATTATTAGCACCGCGTCTTACCCGTTCGGGTTATACGCACTTATGCTAATGTGTAATGGTAGGGTGACTGTGAGATGAAATGGAGGACCTACAGCTTAACGTGGAATCCGAACCACGGTGGAGGCCTGGCATTCCCCACATTCACAAGATGTCTTGTCAGAGGTGAAGGAAAGGTTTGGTAATCAGATAAATCTGTGCCGGGACCGAGGATTGAACCCCGGCCGCCAGCATAGAAGTCTGACACCTTACCCCTAGACCACCAGGTCACCTACCATAATCAGTAAATTGACATATAACCCGATTGAATAGTAAGACAAAGTGTTAGAAAAACCTATTAGCACTACCCGCTCTGATGGCCACATGGTCTAAAGCGTCACTCTCACATCTTTCTATACTGCCGATGACAGTGTGATTGGGGTTTGAATCTCGATCAGGTGTACTGAGGATGATTTTTCCCAAAATGGTGTTTCAGCAATCTTCCTCCATGCCAATGTGGGTACAGTTTCTATATTCCTGTATCATTTGCAATGTGGGTACGGTCATATATTAATGCAGCAGTCTCATCTTGTCTAGTTTGCCGGTGAGAGAATTGAGTGTATCGTTTCCTAAGTGTTTTCTCCCTCCCGCCTCATGCAAATGCAGGTATATTTCCAATAAATACAACTTTCCTCATCCTAAAACCCAATTGTTTACATATGTGGATATCCTGGAAGGGATCCAGAATATAAATATATAAGTATATATACATACATTTCTTTATTTACTAAATATTTCCAAAAATAAGTTGCTGTGACAACCTTTGACCACCATATTGTCAAAGCATGGGACGATGGGAAATTTATCTCTTACAACACCTCAGACCAAATTTCCCCCTCCCCTGTTCAGTGTCGTCCCCAGAAATTTGCTTTGGGGAGAAAGAGGCATAAAATTAAGGCTTTATTCGAAATTAAATTCCAAGAATGGGGTGGGGGGGGGGGGGGGGGAGCTTAACCACCGAAGCCAAGACAATTTATGAATATTAAGTGCCTTAAGAAGCTATATGGAGTTTTTTCATTGTATCTAAGTGCAGCTATTTAAATAATGTCAGTAACCTTATATACAATGTATCAAAGCTACTATTTCTATATATTTCTATTTTTACAATTGGGAATTTTGGGGCACTTTTATGTGTGTAGCCTTTTGAATATCAAGTTGTAGGCCTGGATTTAAAATATAGCCCATACAATGATACATTTGACACATCTTCACTGCTCTGTATTATAGTTCTATTTCATATGTTATAAGTTTTTACTCAATTATTTGCAGTCTTGGGGAGAATGGGGTTATGGGGGTATAAGGGGCGAAAGCCCTGCTTGTCCCTTGCCAGGTGTGCCACTGGGCCCATTACTAACCTACACATAATATGATATAACAAATCTTTAGGCCCCATGCTATAGTTCATTCAATAGCCTATCTACCTTCTAATCTAAAGGTCCCTTGTTCAATAACCAACACGATTAAAAAAATACATTCACCATAAGAATGTGTCTTCCCTTTTTAAATGATTAATTAGCGAAATGGGATTTGTAAATATTTTCTGCAAAGTTAAGTCAGGATAAGTACTGAAAGTCATCACTTAAAAAAGTAATTAGATCAAATAATATTTGTATTTAAAAGGTCAAATTTCAGTCATTATTATTTTTTATTCAATAATAGTAATCAAGTTGTAACTACTTAGCTACTTTTAAATACTGTACATTTGGCCCCATGGTTCCCATATAAATATAAATTTGGCAGGATTTTGGTAGGAAAAGCCGTTTTTTAAATACATATTTTTTTTTGTCAACAATAGTGATATTTTACTGATTTTTAGCGTTATTCTATAGGTTTTGTTAATATTTATCAAAAGTGACAGTTACCGATCACATGACTTGACGTATGAATACAGGAATGTATATCTTTTCACTTTTCTAGCTATCAGATAAGGCCCTTTCTATGAAAATTGAACTGTAGTAAATATATATATATATTTTTTTTTGTGAGATTAATTGGAAGGTTCACATGACTCTCTCGCCTGGCGAGCCAGTTTTGTTAGATATATGAAACATGTTCAACAAGCATGTAACTAGTGACATTCTACCATCATCCAGTTATATTATATAACAAACAGCTATCCTTTTTTAAAGTGAATAACAAATACAAGCAGTGGCGTAAAGCGTGTCTGTATTTCAAAACAAAGAGGTAAATATTATCTAGATGTAATCACATATCAGAGCAATTTGTCCAATAGCCTTTGATCGTAGCAAAGACAATTTTCAATTACAACAGACACAAAACTACAATACACCCATATGTGTCTGATACATAGTTAATCTAACACAACATAATCACATTTCTTTGTATTTTAATAAAATGTGCTGGTTGAGTTTAAGTTAAAGTATTGCTTCATTAAATATTGTCAACATCACAGCTTCAATACAGATGTCATGCAAATGGTTTTCTTATTCTTTGAATTAGAATATATTAATATTAATTTATTTATATTTCCAATAACTCTCTTCGGTGGCCATGTGATCTAACTTGCGACTTTTGTTGTAAACTAGACTGCCGATGATGGGGAGATCGAGGTTTGAATCTCGAACAAGTGTACCGAGTTTCTTTTTCTAAAATGGTTTTACATTCTCCCTTCATGCAAATACAGGTACACTTCATCTAAATATATCCTTCCTAATTCCTAAAACCACTAGTTTAATTAGTACAAAAGCGTATAACTCAAACGGGTAGTAAGACTTGATGCTAATAAATACATAAATTAAATATGTGTTGTATGGTATTTAATCTCTGGTTGAATGGAAGAGAAAGCTAATTCCTTAACCTTTCCAGATTTATATTCGGCCATTATCACTTTTATTATAATAATCTTTTCATCTAGAATATCATTCTCTAACTTTTTAGCATTATTAATTATATGGAAATAAAAAGTTAACAGCTTTTCAAGTCAAGTGATAATGACAATACATTACTTCTGAAATAACCTAATTATACATTTAAAGTATAGAAGGCTTACCTTATTTTCAATTTACTCAAAGGGTGGGTAAGAAAGTAAAATTGAACGTTTTTAAATCCATATTTGCACACTTTTCTACTTATCTCTTAGCTCGCCTCGGTGTTGTAGTTAGCTAACGCAATAGTTTCGTGTTGAGCTAGACTGCCGAGGATGAGGGAATCAAGGTTCAAATCTCGATCGGGTGAACTGGGGGGTGGGGGTTACTAAGTGGTTTTCCACTCTCTCTCCATACAAATGTGGTTTACTTTCTCTAAATTCAACCTTCCTAATTCCTAGCCCATTAGCTTAATTAATACTTAAGCATTTGGCGCAAACGGGTGGGTAGTAAGACGCAGTGCTATCATTTAATTTAAAAAAATACTAAACTCTTTTGTTTTTCAGAAAAATTTGAAAACTACCTTCTGTTTCTAAAATTATTTTCCTCGTGGTCTGAATATTAAGAGAATCTAAAATGAATTTTGTTACTATTAAAAGATTGTGTTTTAGGTAAAAAAATTTAATAGGTAACAACAAAAATTGGTCAATTTATATCATAACTAGGCATACAGGATATTAGAAAAATCCATATTTTTTTTTAAACTAACTGACCTTAGAGATTATATTAATTTTGTTTCTGGGGAGATTATATAGCCGAAATCAATAGTAAAATTTCATCATTAAAGGTTGGGTGTGGCAAAGTTATGTTAGCACAGAGCTGGAAACTTGGGGTTCTTTGGATCTCTATCTAGATGGATGTTTGTACATTTCCTCTTATTTGTACCCCCCCCCCCCCCCCCCTTCTTCAACACTACCCTCTTTGATTATTTCTTTAACAACCCATGTGTTTTCGGAAATAATAATGATGCCACGTTGCGGTTTGTTATATTCTAGAAGACAGGATGGTGACCAGACTGTGTGTGACATTGGTGATTGTGGTTGTGGTTGTGACCACAATGGCGCGAGGTACCGAGCCTGAGCCTAGCCCAGCAGACACGAGCCTGGCTCAACTTCGACCCAGTGACAGGGTGAGAAACCTAACCCTATTGTGTGTGGTCCAGTGTTTTGTGTTACCTTTTCACTGTTAACTTTTGATTATTTATAATTGCGTCAAAGTTGGATTATTTGAAGCATTAAAATCATATATTGCAGTCACTAGGAAACTATGTAGTGGTAATAAGCAGAGGGAGAACAGCTTATTCAAATTTTTTAAACAAACTTTTTTTTATTTTTTAGATATAGACAAACAGGCTAGTGATCAGAGTTCCTGGCAACAAATTCAGAAGTCCCGGGTTTGATTCCCGTGGCTTCCTGAATAATTTTTCTGTGAAGCAATGAGTCTGGAACGAGTTCAAACTCAGTCTAGTGAGGACAAACGAGGAGCTACTTGAATAAATAAATAACAGCTCCGGTCTAGAAAATATAGATTAACGGCCAGAGGCTTCATTGTGCTGACAGTATGACACCCACTATCCACAATTGTTGGCACTGTCATTGCTAATGACGGCGGCTGATTGGTCAGTATAGTTCACTTGTGGGCTCACCCCACAGAATTTATTTTTTATCTGCAATGAAGCAAATGTATAAAACTACGGAAGATAACTTTACTAAATAGATCAGCATTCCACACCAAATCTTATTACTTGTAATTTCAAAGCAGTAATAGAAAGAGTTTAAAGATATGTACCTACTTTAAAATAGTGGCCAGTGTGTGGTCAAGCAAATTAAGTAGCACTTAACTTAGGGGAGCATGCAACCACTGAAGACCACAGAACTCACTAGCATTAAAGTAAAACAAAACAAACAGAATGTACCAGAACTGGTTGTTAACTGGAAGTTGTTCAATTTCACTCGAGGAAAGCTACATTTACAATAACTAGAATGAAACAAGTACAAAGTATTTGTGTGGAGCTAATCAAGTGATTTAGAAGAAAACATAAAAAGATTTAATAGAATACAATGTGTTACTAATTAATTTCATCAACAAAAAAATAAAACTTTGTATTATAAGGGGCCTCTTTATGGAAATTGGCCTCTTTTTTAAAAACCGGTCTTCACAGGTTTTTTTAAGATATTTAGTTTAAAGAAGTAAATTTAACGGGGACTAGAGACTGAAAGGTAATCCAAAGAAACCAGAACATTAGACCAAAGTTGATGATCGCTGTACCGGTGGTACAGAGTATTGTCTTGTCAAGTTTGTTAGTGACAAGAATGCCAGGGTTCAGATCCTAGCAATGTATACTCATGCATTTTCCTAAGGTCGTTTTCTACTATCCCTCCACAAAAATGCAGGTACATTTCTTTTAGATTATATCTTCTTCAACTCAACCTATTTACTGTAGCAATGTGGATAGCCCAAACAAGTAGTAATATGAGAAGCAGATTGTATGCCTCATCTTCAGGGACCTGTAGTAATGCGGATAGCCCAAACAAGTAGTAATATGAGAAGCAGATTGTATGCCTCATCTTCAGGGACCTGTAGTAATGCGGATAGCCCGAACAAGTAGTAATATGAGAAGCAGATTGTATTCCTCATCTTCAGGGACCTGTAGTAATGCAGATAGCCCAAACAAGTAGTAATATGAGAAGCAGATTGTATTCCTCATCTTCACGGACCTGTAGTAATGCGGATAGCCCGAACAAGTAGTAATATGAGAAGCAGATTGTATTCCTCATCTTCAGGGACCTGTAGTAATGCAGATAGCCCAAACAAGTAGTAATATGAGAAGCAGATTGTATGCCTCATCTTCAGGGACCTGTAGTAATGCGGATAGCCCAAACAAGTAGTAATATGAGGAGCAGATTGTATGCCTCATCTTCAGGGACCTGTAGTAATGCGGATAGCCCGAACAAGTAGTAATATGAGAAGCAGATTGTATTCCTCATCTTCAGGGACCTGTAGTAATGCGGATAGCCCAAACAAGTAGTAATATGAGGAGCAGATTGTATGCCTCATCTTCAGGGACCTGTAGTAATGCGGATAGCCCGAACAAGTAGTAATATGAGAAGCAGATTGTATTCCTCATCTTCAGGGACCTGTAGTAATGCAGATAGCCCAAACAAGTAGTAATATGAGAAGCAGATTGTATGCCTCATCTTCAGGGACCTGTAGTAATGCGGATAGCCCAAACAAGTAGTAATATGAGGAGCAGATTGTATGCCTCATCTTCAGGGACCTGTAGTAATGCGGATAGCCCGAACAAGTAGTAATATGAGAAGCAGATTGTATTCCTCATCTTCAGGGACCTGTAGTAATGCAGATAGCCCAAACAAGTAGTAATATGAGAAGCAGATTGTATTCCTCATCTTCACGGACCTGTTTCACTAGTTATTGTAATGAGTTGGGTTCGATTCCCGTGTCCATGATGTCACTTTTCATTTATTTAATTTTATTCCGTTATCAGAACTGATCCTACAGGCAACCACAGATAAGAGTTTGTAATACATATTAATTAAACTAAACAAGTTGAATGATCTTTCATACAAAACAATTTGGGGAAAACCGTCAGAAATGAACTTAAGTTTTCCATTATATGGGTTGAGAACAGTGAATGTCTGATAAATTACTTAATTTATATTGTTATTCCCCTCTATCTGTGTAGCACTTGTCATGGTTTATATTTTTAACCACATATTAACAGTACTGAGTTATAAGATTAATTCTAAAATGTTTCTCTAATTAAATATTAATTTTTGTATTGTCTTCAAAACATACTGGCATGTAAGATGTCAGTTTTTTTTTTGAAAAACTTAAAATTAAGTATTTATTTTTACTTTCTCATATCAAGAGAAAGTATTGTAGTCATTAAAATTTTCGACTTCGAGATTACAACGTATTGTTAAGTTTTATTTGATTATTATTATTATTATTATTATTAGCACCGCGTCTTACTACCCGTTCGAGTTATACGCACTTACGCTAATGTGTAATGGTAGGGTGATTGTGAGATGAAATGAAGGACCTACAGTTTAACGTGGAATCCGAACCACGGTGGCGGCCTTGCATTCCCCACATTCACAAGATGTCTTGTCAGAGGTGAAGGAAGGGTTTGGCAACCAGATAAATCTTTGCCGGGACCGAGGATTGAACCCCGGCCGTCAGCATAGAAGTCTGACACCTTACCCCTAGACCACCAGGTCCCCCTAAGTTTTATTTGAGTTTTACTATTTTGTCTGTCTGTTTGTGTCTGGCCACGAATCTTAAAAGGCCTAAAATTAAGGGTAATTTATTAATAAATGATGTTTAATGAATTCCAAATGTTCCAAAAATGGCTCTAACGATTTAAAACTCATACTAAGGGAGTATCATACCCCCTAAATAACAGCGTGTACTTGATGTTTTGGTAAAAATTTGATAAAGAGTGGTTTATTTATAAGTAATTTTTTGAAAATTAAAAATATTTTTAAAAAGGTTTTATCGGTTTTGTTTAAAATGCATATCTTGGTAGTGCTTTACATAACAAATTGGTGACCTGGTGGTCTAGGGGTAAGGTGTCAGACTTCTGTGCTGGCGGCCGGGGTTCAATCCTCGGTCCCGGCACAGATTTATCTGATTTCCAAACCCTTCCTACACCTCTGACAAGACATCTTGTGAAAGTGTGGAATGCCAGGCTGCCACCGTGGTTCGGATTCCACGTTAAACTGTAGGTCCTCCATTTCATCTCACAATCACCCTACCATTACACATTAGCGTAAGTGCGTATAACCCGAACAGGTAGTAAGACGCGGTGCTAATAATAATAATAATACATAACAAATTAAACTGTATACTTTTTATTGGGGGGGAAATTCATTTAAGGCTAGTTTAATGATGACTTTAAAAAAAATACAATATTTTACAAAATGGCTCTAGCAATTTGGTTTGAAATAGCTATCAGTTGAGTTTTTCTATACTATATATTTTTTTTCTTTCTAAAAACATTAATTCTATATCAGTTTACTGATGATTGAATTTTTATGACAAATGATAGAAAATTCGAAATTTTCAAAAATCGGCCTTAAAGAGTGAGTTCAAAATTTGTATCTGGGAATAGTTTTTCATGATAAATAATATTTTTTTATTTTTACATATAAAATATTATTTTATGGTAGTTAACAAAAAACTTTTTTGGAAATTTGTTAAAAATATTTGAACAATTTGATATAAAAGTTATATTATAAAGTGTGTTTGTTGTGATTAACAAGAATCAATATGATGTGTTTGTTTCTAAGAAGAAAACTTACTTAAAGGTAGTTTATTGAAAACCTCTTTTTGAACATTTTCTTCCAAACTAAATACACACACTGACAAAGTTTGTGTGATTGTGTTGTACCATTTATTTACTAGAATAATACTAGAAACATAAAAAAAAAATATTTTCGAAGATTAAGTTCAAAATTACATATCCACTGCAGGATAGTAACAACAGTTTCTCTGTATCTTTATTCATTACTAAGAAATATACCTAGAAAACGTTCCCTGAGCAACAGCTTTCTAGTAAAAATAAAAGTGCTTAGAAAATAAACCTGTTAGAGAAGTCTAAGTAATTGATCATGGATACACTTAATATCACATCACTTTGTCAATAATTGATGGCTTTGGACAAACACTCTCTCAGTACGACACCTAAGGTCTCAATAAAAATTGAAAGTCATAAACGAAAGTGACACCAGTTTTCACTTGGCCTAGGTGTGTTTTTTCCACTCAACCTAACAGCCTTCAACTGAATGATAAATACACATAAAATATGGACTTTCTACACTCTTTGGCAGCAGGATGGGAGCGAGGGAGCTTTCAATGTCACGATCACAGGAGAGGATTGTGTAGGTCAAGGCTCATGACTGACAAGTAGGCCACGAATGATTGGCTTCACGGTGCCGATGGGTGAAAGCACGCATTAACACATGCCGACTCCTGTGGAGTCCAGGGTTCGCTCACAGCCATGTACAAATGATTACTGTCTATTGTTGGTGTGCTTTAACATATACTTGTGTTTTCGTAGTTTTTTTTAGAAAGTTAACCTCGTTTTATTGTTGACAGCTTGTTAACATAAACATACATTTCTCATGGTAAGACTTATGAAACCTACATACAATGAATGAGAAAATAGTTCCAAAATTTTCTCTGATAATTAAAACTATTATAATTATCATTATATTTTGAATCAATAAATTTAGTCTGAAGGAAAGTTTTAACAAAATAGCGTATAAGCCGAACGGGTAGTAAGACGGGTGCTAAATAATAATAATAATAATAATTTAACTAAATATTGATAGGCTATATTGCAACCAGACTCATTAAACAGTAGTTTATACATTAGTCATTTAGACACAATGTTCTCATCAAACTATAATTCTTACTTTAACCCATAAATCAAATTTAATAATGGGTAAATATTTGTCATATTTGTTTTAAATTTTAATGCAAGTTATATGTACATATGCATATAGGATGCATGCACACACATGCACACACTCATGCACACACACATATAAATTTATTCATTGTAGTTTACTATATATATATATATATATAGTGAAAATATAATATAATATATATAGATAATATAATATATATATATATATCTTTATATATAATATAGTATATATATATATATATAATATATATATATATATATATTAGTATATATATATATAGTATATATTATCTATATATATTATATTATATTTTTGTTTAAAAATGATACACTATATAATATATTAAAACTAATACACACTGTGGTGTATAACTTTTGAGGAAATAATTGTGTGTGTGTGTGTGTGTGTGTGTGTGAGTGAGAGAGAGAGAGAGATATGACCATTTCATTAAGCTTTGCTAGAAGAAAAATAGATTTCACTAGTTTGGGAACATAATAAATGTGTTACTTTACCCATTAGGTACTGTAGTTAATTAATTTCTCTAGCTCATTTAAGTAATAAATAACTCTTCATATGTTGATTATAGAACTGTTACAGAAATGAAGTTTCAAATAAGACAAAATATTACATAATTAATGCTTGTTACAATAGAGACATAATTCTGAATTTCCCTCGTAGAATACACCAAAAACTTGCCTTTCTTATGACAAAGCAGTGGTTATGTTAAAAAAGGGTTACATTTCAGGTTTGGATCGATTACCTATTGAAGACTTGAGTTGGATGTGAGATGTTTAGTTAATTTTCTTTAAATTTTGTATTTTAAAATATTTTCATCATATCCTTGGTAAATGTATATATAATCTGACCATAATTCCTGTAGAAAAAAAGGGATGGGTCAAGGGAAGGGGGATGTTTATAAAGAGTGGGATATTAGAAAAAAAACTTTTATTACATAAAAATATTGAACTTACAATAATAATTAATCACACAACCCCCCCCCCCCCCCCCCCCTACAAAAAAAACAACAACCTTTCAGATAAATGTATAGGGGGACTGCATTTAAGGTAATGTACCTTTCCAAACTGGATGTTTGGTCAGCATATATTTAATATTTCATCTGTTTTAAAAAAAAAAATGTTTTTTTCGCCCTTTAAACCAACTTATACCATTTTTGACTATCCATATCAACATTGTTACATATTAATTTGGATGGTTGGCTTTTTACTGTGGTTTATTATATGAATAAGAATATAGTCTTCATTTTACTAATTTTACAAACACGTTATTTACTTTTGACAACTAATTAGTTGGTGATGCATTATTTGTATATTTTAGGGATGATAAACTGTCTGGTAATTTTTTTTAAAAAACCACAAAAGAGATGTCTTGAGAGTATTAAAAATAATTGTGTGGAAAAAGAACCTCATGTTAATGAAACTAGCAAGCAAAATATTCGTTGCAGGTTTGGGAAGTGCAGCCAGAAGAGGGGGATGGTGAGGAGAATGGCCCAAGCTATGAAGAGGAACCTGTCACACTCCCACAGGGCAAAAGGTGGGCAAACCTCACAACTGAAGGGAAGTAGCAAATCTACCTGCTGTTAGAAGTTGAGATATTTTGTCAGTTTAGGGCTTAGTTAGTTTGTTGTTTTAACCATTCTTAAAGGTTGAGCTCCACATATCATGGTCGTGTACAAACCAGACACCGCCCAGCTGATGTGCGTCACCCGGTTCACGATTAATAAAACTAAAATGAAAGAGTATGTGCACACATCACCGTCAGGACCGTGTCTGGGAGGAAATAGATTTGTTTACTTTCCCCCGGCCAGTTGTTGAGCATATTCCTGGGTGGAGTCGTTCTAAAAATACTCATAAGACTTTGTTTAATCATCCATCAAATGAGGATACAAAAGCACACAAACTCCCCTTCCCCTGGGATATGTTTCCATGTATTGTGAACTTATATCCTTGAGACCTCGAAGAAGACAGCCCTACAAATTCGCATGTGGCCTGGCCATCGCCATGACAATTTTTAATGCCATTTAATTATAGCTTTAGGGCAGTGTATTTATTGTTAACATCACTATCCTCATCATCATTATCAGAAAATCATTGGAGTGTGGGTTCAGAAGTGAGCGCTGAAAGGACTAAGTATATGATCACACAGAGAACCCATTAAGAATGATAATTTAGAGAATACTCCGAACAACATATCATTTGACACGATTAATGAATTTAAATATTTAGGAACAATTTTAACTAGTGATAACGATATTAGATTGAAAATTAGAAAATAAAACAGTCGGGAAATGCATGTTTCAGTCAGTAAGTTGTTGACAGTTTACCCATTTTCAAGGAATGTAAAACTCAGACAATACAAAACTATAATTTAACCGATTGTTCTCTATGGGCGTGAAATGTGCTCTCCTACCTTACATGATGAAAACAAGTTTAAGAAGGCGCTTGGGAAGATATTTGCTCCAAAAAGGGATAAGATTACTGGGGAATGAAAGAGGTTACATAATGATGAGTTACATACCTTGTAATCATCACAAGAGATTGTTAGGATAATCAAGTCTCATTGATTACATTGGACAGGCCATTCAGCGTGAATAGAAGAATCTAGAACCATGTTCATGGTACTGACTGGCAAACCTAATGGGAAGAGACCTTTTGGAATACCTAAATGCAGATGGGAGGATAACATTAAAATGGATCAGAAAGAGATATGGTGTAATGAGGGGGACTGGATAGAGCTAGCTTAAGATGAGGATAGGTGTTGTACTTTTGTAAGCACGGCAATGAACTTTCGAGTTCCTAATGCCTTAGAGTAAGTAAGTATGTAAGTAAGTAACTGCTTCCAAGTGTAGAGTAAATGTATATCTCCAATTGTTTTACTTTAAACCAGGTAATATGCTATTGCCAATCCAAAATAATATATTTAAAACTCTGCAAAAAGGCTATGTGTCAAATATAACCAGTTGTAAGCAAATGTTTTATCAGCAGCTGTTAACACAATATAGCCATATGTTATCTCATCATAGGCCACGCAGACGACGACGCAAGAGACTACACCCTCGCCCCTTTCCCCAGGATGTGCACCCTTCCCTCGACTATGAAGATAGCACAGTGCTGCCCCCATTGAGGCCCAAGAGACCAAGAGTGAACGATGAGGACAGGCAGTTTTCTGACGAGGACCGTCCTTACAGGACTCGCCCACGGAGGAGGAGGATAAAGCCTCGCCGAAGGCTTACCCCCACACAGATTGGCTGAAGTGTCAGTATCTGATCATGGCACGGAGTATCCTGCTCTAGACGAGGGTAGGAGACAAAACCAACACTGGGATGAAGGTAATTTGAGAATTTAATATAGGCAGACCTTTTATATAAAAAGACAAACTTCATAAACTTAATACTATGGAGATCCAAGATTTTTAATTGTTTAAAGAATTAAAATATTTGCCTATTAGCTCAAATCAATTACAAATTGAGAATATTGTTTTGCATATTGAATACAATCTAAATTGAGTATTTTATAGTGCCATTGTTTTAAATCAAATAATTAATCTTTTTTTTTGTTAATTAAATCCAAATAAAATATTGCTAAATTATATATTTTTAAAATGACTCAAATTAAAAATATGAGGTGAAAAAGATGTTTAAATGATTACCTAATAGATTAATATGAATTGCCTGAATTGTTATGATAAATTTGTTGATTGTGTTTTAAAAGCAGGTCAATGTTAGTTTCTGGAGAAATTTAAAATTATTCAAAAATTTTACTTCCATATTCAATGGGGTTAGTTTGATTTGGTTTTGAAATTTATAAGCTAACACAGGCTTACTAATTCTCTCGATAGAAGTGATGCTGGATTAACACATAGCAATGCACTTGTGAGCCATTTATCAGTAATAATACACAAATCATCTTTTGTTTCACCGGAAGTGGATACTAAAGTTTTGATCATAACGAGATTTAAGCCCATGTATGTCAAAGGTAATTAGACAATAGCGGAAACAAAAAATGTAGATAATCGTGCCTATAATCAAGATCATTGCTAGAATCCCATATCTTCGTATTTAGTACCTAATAATTTTTTTAAGAATGGTAATTTGTATTTTTTTTAGTCAAAAACAAATATATTTTTGAATATTATATACATATTTTTTGTCATTAGCAATAAGGGCATGTGCATATTTACTGTCTAATAAACTATCAATAATGAATTCAATTAAATGCTAAGCCATGAGACATAATTTATTAGCTGAATCTTTTTACATACCGGTATATTAATAAATAATGACTTCAGTAAAAGTATAATACTTTTAAAATGTTATCACTATAGTTGATGAGTGTGGATATAAGAGATAGCTCAAATTCATGAATCAAATACAGTTTTGTTTTAAATAGTCAGGTTCAATTCCTGTGTTCAAGTTGAATATTTTTCAAAAATTGTAGTGTCTTGGTTCATTTATTTATCTTCTACAGGAAACTGGAGGCCTGAACCACTCATAGAAGAAGTTAATGAAAGAGGTAGGCATCATCGTCTAAGGGACCCACCCTTATCTCAAGATGATTACAGCCCTCAGCGCCCACGAGGAAAGAAACGTAGACCTCAATTCCTTGTCGAGGAGTCAGGCGTTACAGAGGATACACCAGAGGCCCAACATGTACCTTACGAACACTTCCCCAATCCTCCGTTACCCACGCAAAGGGAACATGTACACCCACATAAGTTCGGCGACCAGTTCCATGACAATAGACCACTGTCAGACCAAGAAACTCCAACACATCCTAAACACTACAAGAATCAATTCCAAGATGACTCGACACAGCAGCAAATACAAGTGAACAGACAGTTGCCTGAAGTTCCTAAGCACTACAATACCCACTATCGAGATGAGTTTACAATACCAGATCGATACAACCCACCCCATTCAAACAATTTCAACGGTGAATTTGAAACTGCGGTGTTACATCCAAAACATTCCAATGGTAATATTCAAGGCTTTGTACAGTCTCCAAAACATCACACACATTTTGGAGAAGATATACAAACACCCGATCATAGCACTCCACTGTATCCAAAACAATTTAATGATCAGTTTCATGAAACTTACAACTCAGAAGTTGAGAACATTTACCTATCACAAAAGGAAAAATCCCACGTATCCCCACAAGAACTAATTACAACAATATCACCAATTGATAAAAAGCCATTTGTGAAAGTAGAAAGCCAATCCCATTTAGGCTTGAGATCTGAAAAAATACACACTACTGAAGATATAAACCTTATAAATGAACCAAACAGGACTTTTGTCGCTTCACATCTTAATGAATCACACAAGCCAGGAAATTTACTCATTGAAGAGAAAACCAACAAGGCAAACAACGGGCTGAGATTCAATTCAACAAGGAACACAATTCCACAGGGCTCCAGTGACCAATTCCTAACAACAGAGTTGAACCAACAAGATGTAACCACAACAACAGAGCGGATTAACAATTTTAAGCCCTCCAAGCCAAGAAGGTTGCGTCTTCCCCCCAAAACATTCTCAACCGAAATCTCAACCTCTGCTGAGACCATTATAAGTGAATACAGCAACACAAGCATTAATGCAATTATAGACGAGCACACACCAATACCAGAAAAAACTCAAAACTTGTTCTCCCTGCCCAATATTGACATTAAGAAGAACCACCCTCACACGAAAGCAATCACAGAGTCAACAAAATCAATACAGGATGATGACAAATGGGAAAATTATCCACCACCTTTTATGCCCCAAGATTATCAACACAAACTGAGAAAAGGTGAAGAAAAACAGGGATCTTCTTTAAATACAGTTTCTCCAATAAAGAGCATAACTTCGACAAATGAAATCGCTTTCACAAATGATGCACCATCAATAGATAAAAACAACATATCTATAAATCAGATAGTGCCAAAATCAAATTACTCATATGATAAGGAAAAACAAAATGAATCATTAGTGAATAAATCTCAAACACTAAATCTGCCCTACCGGAAACGTCCAAACCTACCACTAAATCTTCAAGAATCGCCAAACTTAGATCCTTTAAATAACTTGCCAGATGTGGAAGGAACTGGTTCAGACCAGAGCTTGCCTTATGTTCACAGAGAACTGAGCAAGTATGCACCAAGGCATCGCATTGTTGCAACAAAAAACTACAGCCTGAATGTGAATGAAAAGCAAGAATACCCAACCATCCCATCGGTAGTGCTGCTGCCCCCAGTCAAAATACAATACAAAGTACAGAGCATTGAAGAGTTGATCTTAAAGACAAGAGAATCCCTCCAACCAAAACTCGAGTTGACGACAGTAAACTCAGCAAATGGAGATAAAATAAAGGTTAAAGAAGCTGAAGATACTCCAATGAGAAAGATTATACCATTTGAAGCAGCGCCACTAGTACCTAGAGTGGAGAGTAGAGACAACTCTAAGAATGAAACTGGCAAACTGCCTGATACATTCACTGTTCAAGATGAAATAGTAGATTTGCTGAACTCAGAAAGTGGCTCTGCGCGACTCGCGAGGATTCTTGAATCGAGAAACATGACGCTGTCAGAACTCCTCGAGCATAGGGAGAGAGGATCTAGCCAACAGCATCTTTCAGAGATTTTTAAGAAAACTTCCCTGCATGCCAACATTTCTTCCATAGAAAATGTGACAAACCTTATTCCCAACATCGCAGGCGCCATAACAAGCAGTGAAGGAACAACGATTCTTAAAAGTGCTCAAGATATCTTGAAAGGACTTACCTCAATAGAAAACATAAAATTGGCAAATCATTTTTTATTGCCACCTGAAAGAGTGCCAAATGTTTCAAAATTTGGTACTAAAATATTTAATAGTACAGTAGAAAGAAATAAGGTGCGCACAATTGATTCTAGTGATACAGAAAATTCCAGAGAAGATATACAGTTTTTCCCCACATCTAATTTGACAAAACTATTCCGAGAAAGTGCCAAAAGAAGTTCTCGAATGTTCGACCACTCAAAACAGTCCCCGAATCATGAAGAACCTGTAACAATAAATCAGAAGCCTGCCCCATACCCTATCCCTATATGGAAACCAACAATACTTCCTCAACCATTTGGTATTAGCTTGAAAAACTCCACTTCAAGTAGCAATTTTCAAGCCAACAACTTAAGTATCACTCAAGTAAATCTTGATGATATAAATAATAAAGTTTTTTTTGTAACCGAGGGGAAAGTTCATCAGGTTCAAAAAACCAGCAACGATACAAAACATAAGAAGAGCATAGATATTAGTAGCTTAGAAGACAAAGATTATGAGAGTCCCTCCTTGAATGAAAATCATAATTATGATGATAGTGAATATGTTGCTGGTGAAGATGACTTGATATTTGCTGGATTCACCATACCGCTGAAGTCAGCAATCATTGCAAGCTCAGCCATCCTTGCTGTGACCCTTTTGGTGTTTCTTGGTATACTGCTTACTTGCCGGTGGCGCCAGAAGCGAGCCAGAAGGCGGTATGTTGATGGAATTGTGGGCGCACGTGCAAGAAGTCCGATACTCGGTGAGCACATGTGTAGTCATATGATGGAGCGTAACATGAAAGACACAAAGAGGAGTTTGACTCCAGTGCTTGTGAGTGCAAGGAACTTTTATAACAAGCACTCCACTGAAGAACAGCCAGAACACAGAAGATATTACTTGTGGACCACCATTAGAAATACTCTTAAATATAAATAATTTCACTGGATGAGATAATTTACGATTTTAAGCATACTTTTATTTTACGTGGAAGAAGGCAGAGGAAAAGGGATAAGAAACAAATAAAAAGGACAAAAAAATATGGCTTATACAATGAAAACGGAAACACCATTTACCTTTTACATTGCTGCCACAAGACCGAGAGATCATAGATTATTTTTTTAATAAAATTGATCATTACTACTCAATACGTCAAACTATATTTTGTTCTATTGGAACTCTTAAGAAGGGAGTGTAAATTTTGTAACACAATTTCTTAAAAGATGACAAGAGGTGAAAAAAGAAAATTGGTAAAGTGTGAAAGAACACATACAGGAACATCTAAAGGGAAAGATAGATAGCGGTAACACAGTAGACATAAGAGTGTACTTCAAAAGTGAGAATAATTTTTCCCTTTAGAGGTAATATTTTATTTGACCTTATGATTATTTATTAGTGTTTTATATCATACACACGACATTTATTTATGTTTAAAAATATTAGAGACCTACAAAATTAGTTAGTTGATTTATGATTGCATTCTTGGCCAATCCAAAGCTTTTGCCATACTTTGAAATAAGATACGATTAGCTTTGATCAATGATAAGCATGGTTGTGTTGTTTTGAATTGCTTAACGGTGTTTTCTTAACTGATTGATATGAGATGATACCTTCATTTTTAACTAGTTAATGTGGGAAGGAAGACAAAACAAATTATGGCCAGTATTTTTGTAGATTTTTATAACAAAAAACTTTTGGGCCAAAATCAATAAAATATTGCTCAAGTAGATGGGTTTAGTTTAATTTTCTACACATTGTAGGCTCAACAGTTCTTGAATATTTGACATTAGCAGAACGGAATTTGACTAGGCCTTACTTTTTATTTAAAAAGTTTCTCGTCAAATTCTACTATGCTCATGAAATATTTGAAAGAAATGTTGATATCAAAATGTGTAACAAATTAAACTGAATGTATAATTATACTGAACCAATATTTTATTTAGTTTACCCATAAAGGTTTCTTGCTGCAAAAACTGCAAAAATACTGACCCTAATTCTCATCTCCTCACATTCCATCTAAAAATATATTTAATTTATGTATATTTCAAATACTAGAAGAAATATTAGTTTATACGCTTGGAATTCATATTGCTGAATTTTTTATTTAATACCCATACTCTGTATAATGAAGGATGACATAGTTAAGAAATCAGTTCAAATTGGATTATCTATCTAAATATCAGAAAAATGTAGTCTAGAACACCATCATTTGTACCAGATTGTGGTTTGAACACAAAAATGCCTTATATTAGTACTTAAAAGTGTGTCGGAGGCATAATATATCAAAAGAGAGATAAAAAAAAAAAGAGTAATTTGTTGAATTCGAAAAGGAATTGGATTGAAAGTTTGTGTAGGAAAGGAAGCTTTCCGTTCAAGTTGTGTATATAGTTGATTCCTTGCCTCAGCCAGAGTTCAAATGTATAGAATTCAATAGTTTTGTTTATATATTTTAGCATGGATGAGTAGTAAGGTCCTCAAAATAGAATGAATTTTATTGAAAATTTGTGAAATCTGAAATTTTATTTAATGAACACATTTTAGGATATTTATTGGAACATTTAAAAATTCTCTATCAAAATGGTGTTATGACATTTTTTAAAGGTATAAAATAATTCATCACGTTGAAGCTTTTTTTTTTAATATACATATGGTGTACTAATGAAGAGGGACACAATATTATATAATTGAAACTGACGTTAACCCATCAAACAAAATTTACGAAATATTTTGTGTCCTACATTCACAAAATTTGAATCAAAATTTCATATATATATATATATGAAACAAAATTTACGAATATATCAAACAAAATTTACGAAATATTTTGTGTCCTACATTCACAAAATTTGAATCAAAATTTCATATATATATATGAAACAAAATTTACGAATATATCAAACAAAATTTACGAAATATTTTGTGTCCTACATTCACAAAATTTGAATCAAAATTTCATATATATATAAGAAAAGGGTAAAGTCTAATTACAACCTAAAGAAAATTTAAAAATTATTTGTAAAACATTTTAAGCTTATAGAATGATTTGATTAAGTCCATAGTGAAATTCGATTAAAAATAAAGTAGAATAATAAAACTAATACAAAATAATAGTTATCGCTCAAAAGTGAAGGAAGTTGAATATATTTTGTATGGCACATGAGGCTCTTAATCATGGGTTGATGTTATTATGATTATAAAGCATTGACTTCTAGTTGTAGATATTTTGTTTTGTATTTGTTGATAACACTTTTGTATTAATTTATTGTTTTAGAAATAAACCTTGTATTTGTTACATACAACTTTCTATTTATTTCCCTAAACACTTGCATTTGAAATGTTCAAACATTGATTGCATAATTTTTTCCAGCGCTGCATGCTACTACTCTTTTGGGTTAGGGTACGGCCAGACTGAGCGAGCGACTAAAATATAAAATAGAACACATTGGTTGTAATGGGAGGTGGCCACACTGGAGCGAGCGCGCGCGCTTGAAAGATAGAACTGGTTCTATTTTTCAAGCGCGCGTGCTCAACCCGGTACAATCTAGTTTACAGGCGCTAGGCAATATTATTGTATGTTGGTTCATTGAGTGCTGGGGAAACTTCTCATTTTGACATGATATTTGACTGTTTTCTATCAGTGATAGGTTTAACACACTTTCTATTAATGGCCTAATTTAATTGGTAAGACCATAAATAATATAATGTATATATGTAAACCCGATATGTTAAAATACTTCAATATTATAATCAAAGTAGGCCTTTACAAATAAGAATCACCATTAGTTTGGAGAGAGTATGAAAAAACCACAACAATAAGTAAGTTTTAAAAATCGCCTTCAGTTCACTGAGCCAAGATTCGAACCTTTGCCTCCTAGTCAAAAGCTATCGAGTGCAATGCACCATTCCGCCACTGGTGCGGCTAATCTGATTTGAAAACACTTCAGTCCATACACATTTCTCAATTTATTAATTGGATGCACTCCTACTTTTTTCTTTTTTATAAATACACAATATTTTCTGTAAGAATTTTCGAGGAGCAGAGATGTACCCAAGTGTCTTTGACAGAGACATCTTCTCTAACTATTGGGAAGGGGGGGGGGTGACCTGGTGGTCTAGGGTAAGGTGTCAGACTTCTGTGCTGGCGGCCGGGGTTCAATCCTCAGTCCCGGCAAAGATTTATCTGATTACCAAACCCTTCCTTCACCTCTGACAAGACATCTTGTGAATGTGGGGAATGCCAGGCCACCACCGTGGTTCGGATTCCACGTTAAACTGTAGGTCCTTCATTTCATCTCACAATAACCCTACCATTACACATTAGCGTAAGTGTGTATAGCCCGAACGGGTAGTAAGACGCGGTGCTAATAATAATCTAACTAGGGTCCGCTAATTACGCGCTCGCTCGCGCGCTCGCCAGTTTGGCCACCCAGTCACTCGCTCGCGCGCTCGCCAGTTTGGCCACCCAGTCGCTTGCGCGCTCGCTCACACGCTTGTCAGTCTGGCCAACCCTTATATGTCTGATTACATAATTAATACACATCTTAATTAGAGAGGGCAGTGGTCAATACATGATTGTGATTTAGGTCGTCTTGAAGCTATAAATGGGGTTTGGGGATTTCTTAGCAATGGATAGCTCAATGCTGAAGTTAATTTTATATCAAACAATTTATTTATATTTTTTATTCAGTAGTGTCTACTTAACTTTACCAATGAGATTCCTGACTTTTTCCCACATTTTCGCTTATAGTTTCCTAAAATTCCCGACTGACAAGTAGGTCACACCTTACCTCCATCCCCCCCTCCACACCCGCCCCCACGTATTTTATTAATCATTTTTTATAGATAATAATGTAAAAATTTAAATAAACATTCTTTTTTATTGTAATAACATAAGTCTACTTGGAATTATAAAATATATTACACAGCTACAAACATAAAAGACAGTTTGAATGGGAATTACACTGTATTGTTATTGAGTGGTTATCACTGTGGGAAGAAACATTGATTTATTTGGTTTTATTACAAAACTTCAACCAGTTCTTTGCTAAAATATCTAACCATATTAAGGTACGGTATGTAAATGAATAGCACGATTGTTTATGGTGAGGATGGATGCATGTAAGAGGATTGAAATGGCAAATGCTGTATCAAAAAACAAAAAATTGAGATTAAAGTTTAAGAATCAGAATTTAGAAAACCCAAAATTGTGACATCCCTAGGTGCATTTTTGATTGAAATTTTGTGCATAATATGATTAGGTAATAAGATGCAGTGCTTAAAAAAATGAAATTAAGGCTATTAGTAAATGTTTGATATATTTAATACCAAGTCAAATTATTGAAGTCATAATTTATTACATTATGCGATTAGATTGGGTATTCTGTGTAAATTTTTTATTTTTCAAAGTTTTTTCCCTGTCTGTTGAAAGAATTAGTGTTTTTCACCCAAGCCCTTGAATTGTAGTGAGCACTAATAGCTAATTTGTCTTTATAATCGTATTGGATATTACTAAAGAAAAGGTAACCTGACAAAAAATAGCTACATACAAAATAATTTGATCATGCGCACTGACCAGTATTGTTCATAGGTGAATACGTCCCTCAGAAGATCACTAGCTGGATCAGTGGTATTCTAAAAAGAATATGCAAAACTTGTTTTAATAAAAGTTTTGCAGTTCATAAAATAGATATTTGACATAAGCAATGTGCTAATGGTATTTCAAACAGTAGCTATTAATTAATAATAACCCGCTTCGATGGTAGCATGATCTAAGGCGTTATTCTCGCAGTAGACTAGACTTCCGATGATGGGGAGATCAATGTTCCAATCTTGGTCAGATGTATTGAGGGTGTTATTTTCCAATCTATCTCCACACAAATGCGGGTACAATTTATCCATATAACCTTCCTGACCCCTAAGACCATTAGCTTAGTTAGTACACAAGTGTATAACCTGAACGAGTCGTAAGACACAGTGCTAAAATAATAATAATAATAATAATAATAATAATAATATATAATAATAATAATAATAATAATACATTTAATGTTGTATGTACAACTTGCACAGCTATAATTGGCTAACATGTATAAGACAAAGCAGATCAAACCAATGGCTATAACACCACTGCGGGTAACTAAGCTTTGTGAAAAAATGTTTACTTTCTCTCGACACCTCGGAGTGATATTGTGATTGTCAAAAATTTGAAATAAAGATTTTAATAAATTCGACATTTTATGACCCTCTGAAACAAGAAAAAAGTTGTTTTCGCAATACCATCTGTCTGACTGTACCTTGGCTTGGGCTAAAACTTTGTATCTGGCATCTTCATAAGGTCCCCCGAGGGGTTTTTGGAATTAGATATCCAACCCTATATTTAAGGGTAGTTTATTGAAAGACAAAAAGAGACAATCTATTTTCTCAAAATTCACTCTAACGATTTTGATCAAATTTTATATCTAAATACGGTTTTTTTCTAGATAAACACCATTTCTTTGTAATTTGGCAAATACCGCATTGTGAAATATAATTTTCAACGCAGTAACACTGGCAATACAACTATACCAGGGCTGCTGTTTATATGAATAGTATCAGTTTTTACATATTTTATGGTTATAAAAATGGATCACAGGAAATATGAGTGTTTTCAGGATATTTAAGGTTTTTTTATATGAGGCTAGCATTAAAAATCACGATTTCTACTTTTACACATTATGATACCTAAATTTCAATTCTTAGTTTACAGCCTTTAAAATATTTCACGCTAGGTCCAAGCAAGGCCATTAATAAATATTGACTGTGTGCTGGCAGTCATGTTTGGCAAAATTATTTTATTCCGTTCTCCTTATTTGATAGTAGTTTAGTCTTCTAGGTGGCCTGGTGGTCTAGGGGTAAGGTGTCAGACTTCTATGCTGGCGGCCGGGGTTCAATCCTCGGTCCCGGCAAAGATTTATCTGATTACCAAACCCTTCCTTCACCTCTGACAAGACATCTTGTGAATGTGGGGAATGCCAGGCCTCCACCGTGGTTCGGATTCCCCGTTAAACTGTAGGTCCTTCATTTCATCTCACATTCACCTTACCACTACACATTAGAGTAAGTGCGTATAACCCGAATGGGTAGTAAGACGCGGTGCTAATAATAATAATAATAATAATTTAGTCTTCTATGACGACATGTTTCGGTGTTATTATTGTTTGCCCTAAACTCTAAACCTAAGTTGATAATCAATTATTCTGATATTGCTATTTGTATGACTCGAAGGTAATGATATTGAGATATCGAGTTTGATATTACTAAGTGTTTAATCTTTTGTGTGTATTTATATTCGATTTTTCTTCAAATATGTTAATAAATAGTTAAACATAATATGAATGGAAAATGTAGACAGTTTTTCTTATCCTAGTTTTTTTTAAATTAATAGTAATTTGATTCATATTTATGTAAATAATAACATCGCTTTCAGCTTATAACAACATCACTTTTTGAGAAAAATAACACCACTTTTTCCCTAAAAATAACCTCACCTTTTGCATGTCTCTGCCAATGAATTCTGAGATATATACAAATATATATGTATGTATATACTTTTTAATACAGACATTTGAAGATGAATTAGATTCTTATGCTCTTTGGTTAACAAAGATGTTTCTCTTTTCTCAATTTTTGGGAACAGTGTTTCTAGTTCATAATGCCAAAGACTAAATAACAGTGTACATTATTTCATTTATGATTTTTGGTGTAGTGTGTCTACAACAATGTGAATACCTATTATTTTGTTTCACAGATCTTACTAGTTTTTAGTAAATGTCTATTTCAAGATAAAGAGAGATAAATCTGTGTGGTGCACCATATCATTTATTTTTTATTACTAAAATACAAAATTGTCTTTACCTCTTAGGTTTTTGGACCTATAAATTCTAAGTTGTTGTTGTGTTGTTGTTGTTGTTGTTTTTGTTGTTGTTGTTGTTGTTGTTGTTGTTGTTGTTGTTGTTGTTGTTTGTTGGTGTTTTGTTGTTTTGTTGTTGTTGTGTTGTTTATTATTATTATTATTATTATTATTAGTTGGAATTCACCAACAACACAATTAAAGGTTATGTAGCATCATTAAAATTATTTTACTCGTGTTAATGTGTCAAACAAGATCCATAAATTCAGTACCCCCCTTTTTTAACAACCTGTATAGTATGCATATGTGTGTGTGATTTCTTTTAAAAAAATGAAGCCTTAAACTGAAAAAAATGTGTTATTTTCAGGGGACATAAATAATAGCTTCGATACACATGCCCGCCCTCCCCTAAAGTAAATTTTTTGATGCACCACTGAATCATAATATCTTCAAAATTAATCCTGCTATAAGTATGAAAAGGTCTTGTAGTCTATAAAACATGAAAAGAACTATTTAGAGAAAACATTTTAACTCTTCTTACAAAACCAATGTTATACAAATAGGTTATATCTAATCAAATTATTAAGCTAAACAGAATCAAATCTACCCTATAAATTTTGTTTTTAACATAGATCATGCAAATACATTACAGGGAACATTTTCAACAACTTAAGTTTGGAGGTGACAGACAATTAGTGTTAAGTCAAGGGTTCTACCTGAACAGGATACAAATGGGGAGAGGGAAGGGGAGTAGTAAGGTTTACAACAAAAAATGTTAGGATAGATAATGCCAAAAAGGGGTTGGGTAGGAGAGTGAGAGGTGCTTCTGATGACAGACCCATCTGGCAGGAAACTACTGAACTTTTTCCACAGTTAAGACATGATTTAATTTGAAAATACCAAATTTTGTAAAAATTATTGTATTATAAATATATGTCATGTATGATAGAGCATTATCTTATTCTTATAATAATATGATAACATCAAAACTATAGTCTTGTATTTCGTGTTTTATTTAGTTTGAATTTAATTGAAATTACGTCTTATTGTAAAGAATTAAATATTAGCTTGTAAACTTTTTTAATTAATATAGTTCATTTTAAATTTACAAGTTACATACTATACAAAAAACCGCATGTTGTTATTATGCATAGTTTCTGAGAAATAGGCTGTACAACATTATCGTTCTTATATAGTAGGTGTCCATCCAAATCTTAACAATATTTACATGGGTTTTTTATGACCCTGATTTTTTTTTTAGTTTGATGTAGTTTATTTCGTGTTTTAGGTATGTTGCTTTTAATGTAATTAAAAATACAAAAAATTAAACTAAATAAATCAAACTAACCAAAAAATACTAAAAAATTAACCTACGATCATATATGACACTAATGAAAGGTTGTATCTGTTATTACATCAAATTAATGTATCGAGAGTAATACAGCACTATTCAACGACAATAGTATTCCAGGTTTAAAAATGGGCCTACTATCGGGTGTATCATGAATGTATTATTTTACTAAACTTACTTGAAATAATTTGCTAAAGTAGGCATACTGGCGTGCAATATTACGGCATTGTTTCAATGTAGGTTCTGTAACAAGAAACAATAACACTAAACATTGTTGACATTTTAATTAGAAATTATAAAACATGTAGAGCTATTGAGGTGTAAAGCACCACATTTAAACAGTAGCTTGGTGAGCTAATGTCACAGTATTCAAAATAATATAGCGCATTTAAGAGTAAAAGCTTGCCAAAATAAAAAACAAATTATTTTATCATTACACTTTTAAAAAAAATAGCTAGGTAAAAAATTCAAGATATAGAGCTTTCTATTGCATCTTTTAATCCCTACGGATAACCTGTTCACAATCCCATTTCTCTTTTCTGTACCTTATCCCCTAAATATTATTTTGAAGTATATTAAAATTAATCATTGCCTAATGGCTTAGAAATGTATATTAAAACAGTGTAGAAACACTGAACATTAATGTAAAGTAGGTGAAAGTGAGGGAAGCCAACCTGAAAGGATAGTTAAGCTAAGAACAAACACACTTCTTTCTTCAATTCTTCTTATACTTTTCACACTTTCACGGTTTGTTTTGAATTTTCAGAATTATTCCTTTTTTATATAAAAAGACACATAAATACCACATAAAACACAAAGAAAATACCTCAAAAAGTTAAAGAGGTTTTCCTTAAGGATATACATATTACATTGAACATAAAGAAAGAAATATAGGACTACATGCTTGAAGAAATATGTTTCAAATTCTTCAGTTTTGTGTGTTATTTACATATGTGTCTCTTTATATGAAAACGTAATAGTTCTGATATTTCAAAACAATGTGTAACTTTGAAAATGTGAATAAAGTGTGAAAAATGTAAGAATAAATAAATAGAGAAGTGTGTTTGTCCCTTTCTAGGTCTAACCTAACTATCTTTTTACATCGGATTCCTTTACCATCACTTACTTGACTTTTTTTTAGTGTATGTTTAAAAATGAGGTGGCCCAATGGCTAGATAATTTTATAATAAAGGAAATTGATAAAACTAAGGAAAAAGGAAAAATAAACTACCAAGAATAAACTTGATGAAGAAAGCCCACCTAGGGAAAGAGGGAAAATGTGGGAAGAATCCAATGCACAAAGATGACATCTTCTTCCTTTCTTCTTTAGTAGAAGTAGTCACACACACATTACATAATATTATTTTACTCGTGTTAAAATGTGTGTGTGACTACTTCTACTATAGAAGACAGAAGAAAGGAAGAAGATGTCACCTTTGTGCATTGGATTCTTCCCACATCTTTCCTCTTTCCCTAGGTGGGCTTTCTTCATCAAATTTATTCTTAATAGTTTATTTTTCCTTTTTCTTTAGTTTTATCAATTTCCTTTATTATAAAATTTGTGTAGTGTATGTAATTTATAACACAATTATTAAATTTATTCTAGATCAGTATCTCAACATTAACATTATTAACATTTTAATTTGAATACCAACATGATGAGAAGAACCCGTTTATAAGCTATAAACAAAATTAGCCATGTCTTAAATAGATGGTTTTATGGAAATCTTAAATAATAATAAGACCATTACTATTCAAGCTTGTCTTCATTGGGGAAGATTTATCTAAACTAATTTCAATAATCAATTTGGAAACAGTAGTTTTTGAAACAGTGGTAGTGGATAATTTTCTATTCACTTTCAACTAATGAACAGTGGTGTAGAATGAATTATTTCAATAGTTTCAGATATCTATCTGCTGATTGACTGATGAGAGCCTTAGCTCTCAGAAATAATAATAATAATAATAAAGTAACCTGCTTAAATTGCTCTAAAAAAGTCAGGAAATCTATTGTTGGTTCATTCTAGCTTATTTTTAAAGAAACTATTTCTCACTAAAAGTAATACATTAAGAGTGAGTAGTTATTTTGATCTCCATACTTGTGTGAGATTACACTTCCTAAGATCAGTAAAATTAAAACTAAGAAAAGGGTGGATTAAATCTATGGTGAAATAAAATGAGTTGTAAGGATGTCAACAATGCCCCATGATTTAAAAAAAATTGTGGGTGAATCCCAAATTACAAATTTTACATTCATTAGATGAAACTTATAAATTTACTTTAAAACTTATATTTTAATTTACTTTTAACAAATATTTTGTTCAAGAGTATATGTTTATTTGTTTCAGTTAATCACTTTACATTATTACGGAAGAAAGCAAAGTTGTACAATTAAGTATAAAATGAAAGGTGATGATTATAATTACAAACGTGAGCAGTATCTCTATTATGATCAAATGAAGTGAAAAATGACATCTGGACACGAGAATTGAGCACGGGACTTTTGGCTTAGCACACCAATGCTCTACCACTGAGCTAACAAAGAATTGTCCCAGGTTCGATTTTACATTAAGATATATTAAGTTATATTGTTTCACTAAGCAAAATTAACAAAAAATTGTTAGCTAGTTTTTAAGCTTTAAACCACCTAAGGTTCAAGCATTTCTCTATCAATGTAAGTGAGCAGAAACACTATCAGGTTTGATCCAAAACTATTAAGGGCTGCACACAAAAATCATCCTATTGCATTAGACTATTTTATAAAATCAAAGTGTGTAAGTTAGGGTGAGTCATAGCATCTGAATGTGGAGAGTTCTTCCACTTTGTATAAGTAATCTTTGGATACATCGGAAAAGTGGTACCAACCTAGTGTGGGTGAACCTTTAAGCTCCTGCAGTTCACTGGTCGTGAAGTAGAGCACTGTTGTGTACAATGTTGGCAACACTTTGATGTACGGTCGCCAGAAGGAGTCTGGGTTGAACTTCTCAGCGAGCAATAGCAGGGAGAGGGCCACGTTGGGCATATGTTGAAGCATGGGGTCCTTCCTCATGAGAGGCCCTTTGAGACATAAAGCATGATATGCTATATATAATATTATAATATCTGTAAACAAATTGTTTATTTTTTACCATGTCTTACTATCTATTCGGGTTATACGCTTATGTACCAACTAAGTTACTGGGTTAGGGATGTGGGTTAGGGATGAGGAAGGTTACATTTAGAGGAACTGTACCCAAATTTACACAGAGAAAAAGTGGGGGGAAAACACTTAGGAAAAACGACCCTCAATACACCCAACCAGGATCGCACTATAATCTCCTAGTCCCCGGCAGTCTAGTCTATTGGGTGAGTAGTGCCTTAGACCATGCAGTCACCAGGGGTGTGACAGTTTTCTAAGGGTAGAGTAGCGCTCCGGCTGATTATTAGCATAAAATATAATTTTCTCGGAAATTAAACTTGTTTGTCTTTAATATGGATGCATGAAACTCCCAAAGTTAATGAAATTAATGCAGTAGAATGGTGTATAGCCCAAATGGGTAGTAAGACACAGTGCTAAATAAAAAAAAAATTCATATATATATAATATATATATATAAATATTTTTTTTTATTTAAAATATATATATATAATATATATATATATATATAAATAGATGGGAGTAGAGAGAATTTGATTTAGGGGCTTTCAAAATTGTAAGTTTATGACATGAAGTATAGGACTTACTATTAAACCCAAGAAATAACATTGTTATTTTATACAGCTGTGGTGGAAATGTACTAATGGAAGATGGAAGAGGTTGAGGGGGCAAGCGACAAAAATCTTTTTAGAGAATTTCTACCCTCCTCTGCCCAAGTTAATGTTAAAAAATCGAATGCTTCTAAAAGCTAGTTTGTAATGGTCCACATTTGGAAAATTTATGAAAATTATATGCTTTTAAAAGCTATTTAGAATAGTGCTCCCCCAATTTTTTTTAAAACTAAGATACTTATAAATGCTATTTGGAGTAGTCCTCCTTTGACACATTTTTGAAAATTGGATGCCTCTAAAAGCTATTTTAAGAAGTACATGGCAGATATTTTTTATTAATCAGATTCCCTAAAATCTATATAAAGTGGTCCGCACACAGATTTTTCATTTAAATTTGGATGCCCCTAAAAGTTATTTAAAGTTGTCTTCACCTGATTTTTTTTTCTTCTAAAAACTGGATGCCCTTAGAAGATAGTCTTTCCCAGAACATTTTTGAAAAATGAATGCTATTAGAAGCGAAATGGAGTAGTCCTAGCTTGGATCTTTTTAAATATTATATGCATATAGAAACTACAGTAGCTGGAGTGCCCCCTACAGTAATTTTTTTTAAATCAAATTCCTCTAGAAACCATTTAGATTGCATTTGGCTGAATTTTTTTTTTTTAAATTAAATGCCTCTAAAAGATTGTTTTTAAAGAACTTTTAAAAAAACATTTTTTGGGGGGAAGAGGGGGAGGGGAGGTTTGAATTCCATAAACCCCCCTTCTCTACATCCATGGTCCCTTTAAACATGATGAAAGACAAATGTAAGCAAACCCGAAACCCCACCCTTTCCCAACACCACCAATAAAGAGATCTGACTCCAGCATTGTTACATTTGTGAATACACACCTAGCAGCAAATGAAGTGAGTATTTATATCTTTAATATGAATTAAAAATAAAAGTTGCGCACAGGAATCAAATTCTGGGCTTTAAGCTAAGCACACAAATACGCTTATCAAACTACTATTCAGGATTCTCATATTCCAGGTCAATTTAAACTAACCAACTTGTACACAAGTCATTAATGATGTGATTCAGATAACTAGGTTAAAGTGACTTTTTTTTAATCTTACGGGACAGCCGTTCTAAAATCCTTGTGAGGTGCTGAAGATGGTAGTTGTCATTTAAATATTAAGTAATACACCTGTGATCATGTTTTTTTTATATTTGTGCCGATAAATTAGGTTTATGAAATGTATCAATATGTTTATTTTATTTAGGACCGCATTTACTTGTCTACTTGTTCAGGTTATACACTTAAGTACTAATTACACAAATGGATTAGGAATTGGGATGGTTGAATTTAGAGGAAATGAAACCGCATATGTGTGGAGGGAGCGTGGAAAAACATTTAGGAAAAATCACCCCAAGTTGTCTCGACCGAGATTTGAACCTTGATATCCCTGTCTTTGGCAGTCTAGCTCAACACAAAACCTGTGTGTTAGCCAACTACATCACTGAGGCAGGTTAGCAACAAATGCATTGAAAGTGATAGGATACGCTTCATGAAATAAATGAACTATCCTACACACAGTTAGAGCCAAAAGTTAAGGGTGGAGTGGTGGGTGGGGGGGAAAGTTAGAATGAACGAAAAATTCTCGTCACTACATATGATGATTAGCGTTGTTAACATAATTTATATCTAAATTATTGTATCCACCGACGTGATTAAAATATTTCCATTTAATCCATGTGAATTTCAAATTTCAAAATGGAGAAAAAATTAGTCCGGGCCATAAATTTAACCTGGGAGATAAATGCTCACCTAGTCCCAAATAACCAATCCCCTCACATATCATTTGATCAGGTGTATTTTCAAAAAATAATTCCATCACTCACCCAAAACAGAATCTTTGGCATTGTCAGCACTCATCATGAGTTTCCTGGGCACTGCAATCATGAGCTCCCCTTCCTCAAAGTCCTTCTCTGCTTGCAGTCCATAGTCATAGCCTGAAAAATGTGCGATCTTGACTCCATCCACCTCTGCCCCATTTGATTTCATCCAGAGATGAAATCTCCAAAACCTGCACTGCGATCTGCCACTGCCACTTTCATCTCTAAACATAAATACATTAGTAGTCAGTTTCAAGATAGACCTAAAACCATCAGGGTATTTTAATTTGCATTATGGTTTTATTAATTTACACATGTGTTAATAAGAAACCAGCTGTCAAAAATTATATTTTTATTATTTTAAAGAAAAATTGGCCATGTCAATATTTTTATTGCCTGTTTTATGTTTTTAACAATCAATCGATTCCATGTACGCCTATTCCCCTGCATCAACAGGTCCATCTGTTTGCAGAAGATACTGATAATGACATCTATGATCTACAATACAAATAATTTGTTGTTTATTTACTTGTTTACATGCATTTTAGCATGGCATATTTCTTTTTTAAGAAAAACTTCATTCCAAAAATCCTGCTTTCCTGATTTTGTGAGTTTTCACCGAAAAATCTCTGTTTTCAGTTTCGAGTAAACCCCAATCTCAAACGCTAGGTGTAAGTCTACAAAACAGTCGTTATTCACAAATAAAAATAATATATTTGTAATTGACCGAATATTTGAAATCTCTCTAAAAACCCTTGGACATTCATGGTTGAGAATGACCAACTTTAATTTGAGAATTACTTGGGTGAAGCAACTCTGATACTAAACAGTGTGAAATATTAATTTAATTTAACGGGTAGGGATGAGGTGGGTTAGTATGTAGAATCATGCATCAATGTGGTAAGACATTGGGAAAAGCACAATAAAAATTAGTAATAGAAAATAATCTCCAATGCAATTTGATACCCTATTACAATAGAAGAGTTGATATGGTAAGTGTTGGTACATTATTAGAGACGGTAGAATTTAGAAGAAATGTAGAAACAATTGAGAGGGTGTGGGAAAACATTTAGGAAAAACCACCTTCAGAATACTCGACAAGGCTTCGAGCAACGACCTCTTATTCAATGAAATCCAGTATATTGATAGTGTAACTGTATAGACTGTAAATGACAAACCAATATTAATATCTCAGTAATATTTTCATCTTATTAGGTTAAGGATATTTACCATTGGTTAATTAATGCTAAAACAGAAAAATGGCAGATTTTGATTAATTGTAATACCTTATTGATAAATATTTTTCAGCCACAAAAATGGACAGGCAGACTGAAAAATTATTATTTAATGTCATTCTTAACTTAAGGGCTTTAACCTACCAACAATGGACATCAAAGTGGATTAAATGTTCATCTTTATAAAGGATTATTGCCAGCAGTTAAGTATATGCTGCATTAATGGTCAGGAAATCTTTTTCTTTATTATCCGGTTACATTTCATCTGATTCATCTCTATGTTACTATAATTAACTTAATTATTACACTATGTAAATTGTGTAACCTAATTTTGGATCTGCATAAAAGTGTTTGTTAAATTATAATTACCTGATTCTACTTGAACTATTTTGTCCAGGATATTCTGCATGTGCACATGATTTTCCCATTCTTGGCTGACATTTGGTGTAGACTGGATATTACTGCTAACTGTAATGGTAAAATTGTAGAACCCAAATGTTGGAGATTTTAAATGTCAAAGAAATAATTAAAATGTCAACATATTTCAGTGAATTATGTTGTCAAATAAACTTACACTTTTTTTTTTCAATAATAAATGGTCAAGAGGTACTAATCAAGTCCCCTGACCTTTATTAAAAGGTCATATGGAACATGAAAATTCATTAATAAAATTAATACAATTATTTATTCTGAAATCTGGTGTTATTATTTTTATCATCATTTATATTATTTTCCCAGTGTAAGTATTGTACTCATACCTTTCAATAGTTTTTCAATAAGATTATTTACTTCATTACGTTTCTGCAAGGATAATTTCTTTGGAATATTAGGATTAATCGTTGTTTCTGAGAGAATCTTTGGCCTCCCATGCAATTTTCCATGATTCTTTTTTCCCATTCTATATTATTATTGAAAAAATGTGGCATCCTATTCACGCATCAGTTAACAATCACAACATTTTTCTCACAAACAAGTCTTCTGCTAGAACGACCATCACTTGCACATTCCAAACATTCTTCTGTTTTGGTTGGTTCATGGTTGGTGGAAAATGGCAAAGGCTGGGCAACATTGAATTAAAAAAAAAGTATAATATAAACTTTAATTTTAGATATTAATATTATTTGTGAACATAGATATATTTTAGAATATAATTTAAAATTAATTATATTTTATTGTATAACTTCAGTGTACTAATTTTCTATGTCAATGTTTAGCTATCTTGACCAACTGTTTTAAAGCATACATCCACCAATGTAAAGAGAATAGACTATACAACCTTTGGAATTTGAATGTGTCATTATTTACGTTTGAGTTACACACCAGTTATAATTTTTTAGGTAGCCAACCAAACATACATATTTTTAATAAGTATAGTAATGACGTTAATTGGACATTGGTCTGGATTTTAAAGGTGCGTTTATTTTTTAAAGTTCCAAAATGTGACCTGATTTTTACCAATTTAGTTTGTCTTCCATAAAGCTTTGTGTATGTAAAGCACTAACCATAGTGTATACTGAATGACATCATAAGCTCAGCTAATCAGAATTATGTCGCTCTCCATCTGGCACCACCACCTATTCTATTTAAATTGTTTAAACGCTGATAAACAGTTTGAGTTAAAGAAAATGACTGATTGATCACGGCCCATCTTTATTTTATCATTATTTATAACGATATCCCCACGTTTTATTCTTGTCTGAGCTAACTAAATTTAATTATTAGATCTGTTAAATTAATATATTATTCAATGACTCAATGAGCCTTGGCTCACTAAAAGTACGAGTATATTGAAGTTAGTTAAAAAATACTTTACGTTAGTGAATGAACATGTTACCTATTACATTATTATTATTTGGACCGTAGATAAGGAACCTAAATTTAATCGAAAACATATTATTAATATGTGTGACGTGTTTTGACATTGATGATGGTAGTGAAAGTACATGAGACACCAATCTGGTACAGTTTTTAAATTCTTAGGTGATAGAGATAATATTAAACGTTCAGTATCGCAACAGATATGAACAAAATAATAATTGAATGCGGATTTTCAAAAGGTTAATCTTGAGATTTATTTACATCAATCCTGAAAGTATTAAGTTTATTTAAAGTAAATCATATAACAAAATTAACTTAAATTCAACTTGAGTGACATCAAAATATGTAAGGCAGACTAGATGTGTGTTTGTCTGAGGTTAGGTTTTTTTTAGGATAGCCTGTTATTTTATATTACTGTGTCACCATTTAATGATGGACGTATAATTATTATACTTAGTACAGTTGTTGACATCTCGCCAGCTGTATTGTAATGTTAGATGATAGTCATAAGATATTAGGGTAGAGTCCAGTGAGTGCTTATTTTTCCATGGGAAACGGACACGCATAGCTTAGGCACAGGCTTTCAAAGAAAATATCAAATATAGTAAAATTAGGGAAGTGGCATAATACGGTGATCATCAATGTGAATTGTCTAACAACAGAATACAAATATGACTTAGTAAAGGAGAGTTTTTCTGAGAAGCTATAACACCTGCATGACCAGTTCCCAGCCTATCACACGGACAGGGTAGAATGTGACTTTAATGTAAAGCTATGGAAGAAATAATTATTTAGACCTACAATAGGAAAAGAAAACTTGCATTATGCCAGTAATAATAAGGGAATAAGATTGGTAGATTTCGCCACTTAATAACTATTGTGAAAATACTTGCTTCAAGCATAAGGATAATAATAAATATAATTGGACCTCCTCAGATGAGACTACACATAATCAAATATATTACTTACTGATAGATAAAAGACGTCATACAAGCTTACTGGATGTTACGTCATACAATGGCGCAAATTTGATTCAAATCACTAATTAGTAACTAGTGGTTGAACCAGGGCCGGTCCTAGGCAATTTGGGATCCCCTGCGAACTGTAGAATGTGAACCCCATAGATATTTTTATACAAGTTTAGAGCAGTTCAATCGCATAACAATTTAAATAATATGAATCAGACTAAACAAATAAATTACTATGGTAGCTATGTCTTATAAAATGATCTTGAAAATAAAATGAACAGGGAGCTCAAACTAATTA
Source organism: Timema cristinae (assembly GCA_039000515.1). Classification (NCBI taxonomy): domain Eukaryota; kingdom Metazoa; phylum Arthropoda; class Insecta; order Phasmatodea; family Timematidae; genus Timema; species Timema cristinae. Next base: position 29,987,649 of record JBCFYV010000935.1, read on the forward strand.
TTTAAATCGATTGACATATTATTTTGGATTGAATAAATTACTCTTAGACGATGCATTATTAATTTACTATATTTTTTATATCAAAAATAATATAGTTTTAGCATTTTTATTACAATGTTATAAGAAATCATTTGACAAATTAGTAAATAAATTAATTATAAGAGTGGTTGTATTGTAATTAACAGGCAGTCAACTATATAATATAAATGACAATACTGTATTTAACAAAATTAAAAGGTCGTAAAATGGCATATACCTAAAGAATCTTTGTTAAAATAACATACAGTGGAACCTGACTAATTTGAGCTTTCGTGATTCTAAATCATCTTTAATTCGAATATTTCGCCCGGTCCCATGAATTCTGTATTTAAAAAAATGTTTAAATGTCGTGGATAATTCGATTTTGGTTGGTTAGTTCGAACTTTTCGTAAGTTGTAATGTACTGTGTGCTGTGCAGTATTGTTTTCCTACTTCTAACGGTGGCGCCAGGTTGTTCTATTTTTGGAAACGGGGAAGTGACATTGGAATGGGTCAGTACCCTTCTTCACGCCCCTCCACCTCTCTCACTCACCCATACGTCTTTGTTTACATGTACAGTTTTGTAGTCCATTAGTCAAGATCGAACCTCTTGAGCGGTTAGGTGCGCTGTTCTTAGTGACTTGGACGTAGTGATATTCTTGTAACTCGTGAGTTTATTTGGTTTTGTTGTTTAGTTTTTGTTTAGATTTAGTTTTTTTAGTACATATACTGTATAGTAGTGTTTGTGTGTGTGTGTGTGGTGTGTGTATCGTGCTGTCACTGTCAAAGCCACAGTCCTGTAAATCATTAACTTTGGTTGAAAAAGTAGTGGTGATAAAAGAAGTGGAAAAGGGGCTTAGGAAGAAATTATATATAGCAAAGCCCTTCATAATTCCCCCTAACACCCTTTTTCAACATTTTTGAAAAACAAACAAAATATTTTGAGTAATGAAAATGAGAGTGGACAAGATAAGAAAAGATTAAGAGGACTAGAAACCCCATATGTGGACAACTATGTACTAAAGTGGTTCAAACAACCGCGGGATAATAAAGTTCCAGAGAAAGGCCCTCTTCTTAAAGTAAAGGCTGATCATTTCACATCTGAATTAGGAAAAACAGACTTCAAAGCGAGTGCAGTGTGACTAGATGTATTCAATAAACTAAACGAAATTTCCTTCAAAACTGTGTGTGATGAAAGTGGTGCTGTTAAGGTGCGTTCAGCCGATAGTTGGAAGGAGGACTTGAAAAAAATTATCCAGGATATAGAACCAAAAAACATTTTTAACGTCGATGAGATAGAACTTTTTTACAAGTGTACTCCTGACAAAATTCTTGCATTTAAAGATGAACGGTGTAGAGGGAGTAAACTTAGTAAAGAGTGAACAACACTGTTAGGTGGAGCAAATATGGATGGGTCTGAAAAGCTGTCGTTGTTAATGATTGGAAAATCCGTTAACCTAATCTAGCATGCCAATTATGTAAAATTAACATCCACACCACGAGCCTACATAAAAATACTAAATTATATAATTATTATAGCGGAATTCAAAGAAAAGAATTAAAATGGACATATTTAGGAATAATATGCTCATCACCTACTTTCCATGACTACAGTCACCATGCTCCCGAGAAGAAAATACTATAAGTGTGTAAAATAACACCCACAAGATGAATCCTTATAAAAATACTATAGCTGAATCCAAAGAAGATAATAAAAACTGATTTATTTAGTAATGATATCCTTCAAAACTTACTGACCATAACAGGATGGGCTCTGATACAATCACCATGCTTTCAAGGAAATTACGATGAGTATGGGGAGAGGGACCAGCATAGTAACTCTCACACACGTCCTCGCTGCATCACCCAATAGTTGAAATAGACGGAACCGGCTTGGGATCGAAGTCACGAGCCTAGAGCACTGCTGCTCTTGTGGCATTCCTTGGTACTTCTATCTTTTCCTTCTCCCCTTTCTTTATTTTCCTTTCTCCCTTGCTTCCATCTCTACCATTGCCTGTGGTTTACGCCTTATTCTTTTTATTCCTGTTTGGTCAAGAAGTCGTATATAATAGTGCCACTCAGATTCACTTATTGTACTTCACCACATCGGATCATCAAAGAAAGAAACGCCGCTCTATCACCTAAAGAAGTACCAGCTCGCCATGAAGTTTGGATCGTGAGTCTCACCACGTCGTCGAGGGAAATCCTCTCTCTTCGATCTTCTAAGTATCAAGGCGTTATTAATAAGTCCATCAGACTTTTGGATTTAGTTTAAAAGACTAGAATTTGATATCATGTCCTTTTGACTTAGTTTATATAGACGAGGTGATTATAATATTTATCGTGTCCTTTTGACTTAGTTTATATAATCGAGGCGACTATAATGTTTATCTAGATTTATTATTTCAGTCAAAGTGACTAGATTTTGGTTTTGTGTCCTTCTGACTTAGTTGGTTGTAGTCAAAGTGACGCTAATGTTTTTTCAAGTCCTTCAGACTTCTTATATTAGTCCAAGTGACTAAGTTTTTCCCATGTTCATATGACATAGCTTGAATATAGGAGCTTTGAACTCCAGAGGTAATAAGGACTTAGTCTTAAAGGTTGCTCTTCTCCACAAGTACAGTACTTCCTTTTTAGTCCTTATGACTAGCTTGTTTCTCATGAAGCTATGGACGTCGTGTTCAGTTGTTTATTTTTTTATGGATACAACCATGATGTCAGTCATTTTTCTTGGACCCAGTTGGGTCAATGTGTTGAATCATTCTTGTTGGTATTAGCTGGGGTGGGTAAAGTGCGGAGCTCTGCTAGTTTCCATAATGGGGTCCGCGCAGATAATGCCTTTACTTCTAGCCCATTGTTGGCTACTATTGACTATAAGTATTAAAAGTTAGTATGTACTAAAGTAAAGTTGTACCCCAGGAATAGGTTATACTATAAATGTACTATTGAGTGCTCTGGCAGTATCTATTGGGAAAGGACTGACCACAGTATTATTTGTGTTGATCCTGTTTGCTAGCCATATACTAATATAATTAACAAACCTTTCTCATATTATTCATTATACAATGTATCTTCAGGACTTTCTTAAGTCCCAATCAAGTAAGTTAGCTCAATTTATATATAATAGTAACTCTAAACTTATAGGATTTAGTTAACTTTCATTGGTAATTGGTAATTATTTCACTGTTTTCCATTTAGACCCTACTGACGGTAGCCTGGCGCTTGCCCAGCTGTTTTAATAGTGAGTAGGCTCTTCCAGCCTACTGCCTTTGACCATGCTGCCTTGGACGCTTATTTACCCGGGCCGTGGCAAGACAATCCTATAGTTTGGACTTGCTATATGTCAACACATCTTTTATTTAACGTAAAATTTTCCGTGATCTACGATTTGTTCACTTGTTTTCTTGAACTTATATGTTACACGTTCAATTGTCAACCAGCATTAATTTGTATAAATACTGTAATCTTATATCTCATTTAGGTTTTTCTATAATAAATCTATTTAATGTTAACTTAATTTTTTTTTACGTAATGAATTATCCCAACGATAAATCACTTACACCACGTTGCTTCAAAAATGTAAAATTGAAGCCAGCGGAATACGAGGCAAACAAAATAAGACAATCCTTTCATTCATGGACAATTGCACTGTTCATAAAAGTGTTCCTCTTTTGGAAAATATAAAGGTTATCCCCCCCCCCACCACCACCACCACCACCACCATCACCATATTATGACATCGGTTATCCAACCTACGGACCAATGAATAATTAAGAACCTAAAATATTTCTACAAAAGTTTGCTGGTTGAAAACATTCTTGTGTAGATTTGTATACTCAGAAAATTTCACTTGACTTTCTTCAAGCCTCAAGAATGTGTAAACAAGCGTGGGACAAAATGAAAGTTGAGAACATTGAGAACAGTTTTAAAAAAGCTGGCTTTATCAAGAAAGTAAATGATGGAGAAACTGTGACTGAAAGCGCCAGCTGTTGACAACTGGAAGGAAGTTACCTCTAATCCTTCTGTCTTCTATGTGGACTTAGTCAGCCAGGATGAAGATGTGGCAGTTTGTGGTGAAGTTACTGATGTGACATCGTCGGAATCTCAACAATAACATCCAGGATGAGGATGGAGCTTCTGGTGATGAAGAGGACAGTTATTTAGATGTTCAGGAAAGATCTATCTCGAGTGCGGCAGAAGCCATGGGCCATATACAAAACTCAGTTGTTTTTTTGTTTGGACTCAGGGTTACTTAAATATGTAGTCCAGTGCTTAACCCGTATTTCAAAAGGATATTTAACTCTCTTAAGACAGCACTGCTATAATGTAAGCTTCAATAAAGTGCGTAATTTATAGGAAAATATCTCATTTTCAATATCACCCGCATTATATTGTTCAAAAGAAAAATACCCGCTATTATTAATAATCGTAGCACAATGAAATGTCGGTCACTGGTATGGAACAAATAAAATATTCCACAAATATTACACCCAATGTTTAGTCTTGATATTTCTATAAGTTTTCGGATGCGGTTACTAACAAATCGTAATAAGCGATTATTTGTGAATCGGTGACTATCATATTGATTAATCCATGATTTTTCTTAAAATATTCAAAATTTTTAACACAATAAATATTTTGTTTCACGGGCTTATAAAACAATTATAGCTTATGATGAAACAAAAAATCTATTAACACGCACAAATAAAGATAAATACAAGTAACCCACGGGACTGATTTTAATTTACGGTCATGTTTAAAAAACTACATACACTCGGCCATTAATGGAAAGGGAGACAGTGACGTGACCTCAGGAGGAAGGAGAGACAAGCAGCGGGGCCTTGGAAGAGAGAAGGAGAGACGAGTGACATGGCCTCTGGAGGGGAGGAGAAACAAGCAGCGTGGCTGCAGGAATGAATGAAAACGAATGGCATGGCTTCAGGAGGGAAAGAGAGACGAGCAACGTAGTCTCAGGAGTGGAGGAGATACGAACAAAGTAGCCTCAGGAGGTGTGGAGAGACAGGTGGTGGGGCCCCAGGAGAGGAGGAGAGACGAGGAACGTGGCCTCAGTAGGGTAGAAGAGACAAGCGGGGGGCCTCAGGAGGGGGGGAAATGAGCTACGTGCCCTCAGGAGGGGAGGCAGAAGAGCAACTTGGTCTCAGAAGGGGAGGATTGATGAGCAACGTTATGTCAGGAGGGAAGGAGATACAAGCGGTTGGGCCTCAGAAGAGGTGGAGAGATGAGCGGTGGGGCCTCAGAAGGAGAGGAAATACGAGCATTGGGGTCTCCGGAGAGGAGGAAAGGCGAGGGTGGGGCCTTGAGAAGGGAGTGGAAATTAGGGACGTGGCCTGGGGAAAGGAGGAGGAATAGCTATGCAGCTGTGCTGTTGTAAATAATTTAATTCCACTGCTCTCATAGTTTTTTCTATCTTTTGATTTATTTATTCAAACAATTAAAAAAAGGGCTGGCTTTGGGGACCCTAGTCCTAGGGGGCCCCCTGACGATGCATCGCTCGCATAGGCCAAGAACCGGCCGTGGGTTAAACCTAGGGAATGTTTGTCAGGATCATAAAAGGCTAATCTGTCGGTTAAGTTAGAAAGATATGACATAGATAAACTGAGAGATGGAGACTGTAGAAATATATATGTATACATATATACGTATATATGTTATATATATATATATACATATACATTATATTATATACATTCATATATAAATTGCCATTTTAAATAAGTTTGCCAACCTATAGTATTCACAGGATAGGGAGGATAACACTCACCCAGAGAAACAATGGAAAATAACAGGAATAATATCACAAATGCGACGAAGATTAGTGTAGATCTCTGGGGGGAAAAAAGTAGGAAGACGCTACCATTTGACAATCAATCTTTAAAATTAATAGAAGAGAGAAGGGTTTCAAAACTACATCGGTTGTAAAGTACTAATGAATAGAGCTTAAACACTTTCAACAATCCAAAAATGAAGGCCAGTGCCATATTAATAAGAAGAAAAAGGAGTATTTGAGGGTATTATTAGTGTGATTGAACATATTATCAAAATGAATATTGCCAGGGAACTTTAGTTATGTATTTACGGATATAAAAAAATTATCAGGCTATTCAATTAAGTGAAATTTGAGAATAGTAATCTGACTGAAAATACGAGCTATGTTTTCAATAGATGCAACGATCACTTAATTAGCGATATACCTATAGAATTTTCATGAAGGATCCGAATTGTGAGAAGGTATATAAATCCATACTGCTGATACAAATATTGGAATATTCTATAGCCGTGTTCAGGATATTAACCAGTAAATAAAGTGGAAAGAAACCATAGAGAAGACCTAGACGCAGATGGCAGGATAGTATTCAAATGGGCCTGAAAGAAATAGGTTGTAATGAAGTAGACTGGATTGAACTAGCTTATGATAGGAATAGGTGGCGTACTTTTTAAAATACTGGATTGAACTTTCAAGCTATGAGTGCCATATAGTAAGGGAAGTGTCTGCTGCCACGTATGTAATTTGTTTTTAATATGGTTATTAGGGTTCAGGTTGTCCTCCAACACCCAAGCCTTATAGTTATTTTTTATATTTGTTTATATTGGTCTAAATAATAAACTTTCATATAAATATACATATTTTGACAAAACTTTGTACATTTCATTATTATTATTATTTGTTATAAGGTCATTTTGAAAGCTTCAATTCAATATCATTATAGGGGAATTAAATAAATCTTAGGTGTGTAAAATCGATCCCAGGCGTGGATAATATTCTCATTTCCATTGGGATAATGCCTCCCCTTCCTTCCTCTATAATTGTTTCACTACCATACAGCCGAGTGTTTAATTCCCTCTGTGAGACCAGGTGAGTCAACTCTATAAGACATACTGTAGCATAATACCACTTAAATACATAATAACGTGAAGTGATAACAACTACAGTATATTATTTTCTAAACAAAATAAAATCAATATTTTAATTTGAATAATTTCTCTCAAATAACTCATTCTAGTTAAGTAAAAATAAAGATGTTTTTACTAAAGAATATAGCAAGATTTTTTTTTTAATGTTTCAAAACATATAAATGGTACGGTCTTAATTTTTTTTTATAGTTCATTTATGTTTTTAAGTTTTTAGTTTATAAATGATTTTTGATAATATACTTTCTAATATTATTTTGTTAAATGATTTATGATAATATACTTTCTAATATTAATTTGTTAAATTATTTTTAAATGTATTTGAGAGAATAAATTTTTTGTTCGTCACTTACAATAATCACTGTTACATAATACTACATGTTATTTCATTAATATTACAAAGCTCATTCTGAAGCTAAATATGTATACTGCTACCTCATAATAAAACAGAGGTGCGTAGCGGCTAAGATGTAACTACTTTACAGTTACAAGTTTTAGAGCAGAGAGTTTAATATTATTGCTGTTTCTTCTATTTTGTTGGTTAAGTGAATACTTGTCGGCGACAAGTGCCATCTTTTATTAAGCTTTTAATTTTTAGACGTGGTTAATATGTAACGACTACGTTTCTTTTAAAAAATAAAATACAGTTGTTCAGTGTTATAGTTCTAGTGTAACGTGTAAACAATCTCAGCATATTATTGGATATATTGGAGTTTGCTATAATACTTTCTATGATTGCTTTGTGCTTCTATTCCCGGAATGATGTTATAACATGAAGCTTTTCTGTGATGGGACTGTGTGTTCATTGTTCTTTCGTCTTATATCACAAATCATGTGAGTAACACTTTTCGACTTGAATAGAGCCTTGTCATTTATTTTCAATGAACCTGACAATTTACAAATATTTAGGTTTCACCTATTTTATAATACAGGAAATGAAAGTTTTTGATTAAATAGACCATATAAGGCCTAGGCCTACCAACCTCAGAATGGAAGTTCAGACGCCAGAATACGTTTCAAGTAACGGTAGAAAACGTCGAAGGGCTAGTGCGCGTTCGACGTCCTCATCAGCTGACGATTCAAACCATTCAACACGATTGATTATTAAAGATTCTAACAAGAAGGAAATTGCTCTACCTAATGGTGAACCAAATGATACCTCTACTGGCTCAGAAAGTAAAGGTGACAAGCCGTTCATATTTAATTCTTCAGGGATTTCTAACACTAGTAAGAACAAAAACAAAAATGAACCAGTTATATTAATAGATGATACATCTAATAAAGCATCTTTTGAAAGTGATGAAATCAAAACAGATGAAAAATCACTTTTTTCAATTGTTGATGCCAATCAACTATCCTATAATTCTAGTAAAGATTATAAAAATAATGATGACAATTCAAGCCAACCTGTGATTTCGATCAATGATTCAGATTTCACTAATAAATTAGGGGTGGCACGATCCCATCACCACCTGCTAATGTTAACTCTAATGTAAACAATTTGAACTTGAAAATTGTGTCCGATGATGAAGCCAGTGCAAATGGTGATCAAATGGAGATTGAAGAAGTAAGTGTTCACAAACAACCTCATAGGGCGGAAAGTGTTATTCAAATTGATTCAGATGATGCAGACTCAGATTCCTCCAATGAGAGCTTCCATGGTTTCTCTTCAGATCCATCGGCCCACATTTTTAATGTAACGGGTAAATTTTTAGGTGAGCAACATTACTTTTACTTATAATAATTAGACCTAGGATAGTGATATCTTAAATTTCAGTTAAACTGCCAAACACCCTTTTGACTCATATTCAACATAGAAACAGGCCTAGGCTTTTTTAGCACCTGTTCAGTTTGTACACACACATGTACTAATTACACCAATTAGTTAAGGATGAGTAAGGTTGAATCTAGAGGATGTGTACCTACATTTGTGTGAAGGTAAAATGGAAAACCATTCAGGAAAAACAACTCACATTACACTTGACAGGGATTTGAGCCCCATCTCCCTATCAACAGTATAAGTCTTGCGAGAGTGACACTTTAGACCAAGCAGCCACTAAAGCAGATAAGTTATGCTTTAAATTTTGTAATTACAAATAATAGACAATACCATAGGGAGCTTATTTGAATTGTTTAACAGGTAATTTTTTTATTTAGGAAAATGTTTAGGGTCATTGTTAAATAAATTGTTCATGTTGGTAAATAAGTTTTTAAGAAATACCATTTCACCATACTTCATTGAACATTTCCAGGTGATATCAGGGTTGACATGCATGGTCTAACACGCTACTCTCGCAGTATGACAGTGATGGGGAGATTGAGGTGTGAATCTCGGTTGGGTGTACTGAGGGTGGTTTTTCCAAAATGAATATATATTCTCCCTCCATGCAAATGTGGGTACACTTCCTCTAGTATAGCCTTCCAGATCCTTTAAACCATTGGTGTAATTAGTACATAAGCATATAACCTGAGGGTTATAAGACGCGGTACGAAAATATATATATAGGCCTACTCATTACCTTTTTTAGGCCTAGTCCTTATATTATTAAATTATATCATAAAGTATTAAATATAATTTTTGTTAACTTAGTCTAGTAGGTAGTTAAAAATAATTGAAAAAATTCTTTAAAATTTGCATGCAATTCTCTATATGCTATAAAACTGAAAAAAAAACACAAATAATATGTGATTATACCCAGGATGAAAAAAATTGTATCTGGGCTGGTCATAACATGTTAACACTCAGTTCAGAATTAAAATGAAACTTAGAAAATAATAAAGGCCTAGTTCTATAACACATCATTATAAACATCCTATCCAAACTTATGACCATGCTCTCTAAGGAACCTGCCTCCCGCCGCTATATTGGTGTATAGTCCTTCCCATATTAAAACACCATTAATTTGTTTCCTTAAATTTGAAAAATGACACCAGGACACTGGAATCGAACCGGTATCTTTGGATTAGTACACCATTGCTCTTTACTACTGGGCTATCCACGAGTTGCTCTCTGCCCAGGGTCATCCTTCACTCATATCTTAAGGCACAGTATGTGATGGTCATGCAGAAATTGTCGACTACGTATAAGCGATCTGGGTTTGATTCCTCTGTCCGAGAATATATTTAGATGCAGGCTATAACCATGCTTAACAATTTTATTAACTTTGCTATTTAATCCATTACTTTTCCCAAACATTAGGTACCTTAAAAAATCACATTTTGCCAATATTAGCATATTTTTGCATGAACATTTTGTTGACTCATCTAATCCAAACTATAATACTGTCGGATTGACCAACAAACTTTAAAACACTTATGCCTATTTATAGTAGTTTTTGGGTGCGCCACATATTAGTACCCCATAAGGTCATTTAGTTCTTACAATAAGGGAATAGATATGAGGAAGGTACAGTTTAGTAGAAATGTACCCACATTTGTGCAGATAGAGGGTTAGAAATTAACATTAAGAAAAAACATCCTTATAACACTTGATAGTGAGATTTAAACCTCTATTATTCTCAACAATCTGTAATCCAATCTATTGTGAAATTGACTCCTTAGTCCAGGCTACCACTTATGTTGGTTGTCATGTTTAAATTAACCAAGCTAATCATAAAATGTTGAACATTGTTTATGACGTATTGTATTGTACTACTGGGGAGGTCACTTATAAATCTACTGTTCACAGGGTTGGAAGGGTAGGGGTGGTAAATAGACATAGAGGAAAGAAATTAAATTGCTAATTTCTTTCCCTGTCTAGGGTATGAAAAATGTTGCCCTTCAATCTAGAAACAGTCATTAGCTATTTAACTAACCCTCCACTGTCCTATTGGTGTTACAATGCTAGAAACATAATTAATCTGCAATGAAGTTTTTTGAACACTTCTAGGGTATGAAAAATGTTGCCCTTCAATCTAGAAACAGTCATTAGCTATTAACTAACCCTCCACCTTGCCTATGGTGTCACAATGCAGAACATACTTAACTGCAAATGAAGTTTTTTTGAACAACATAGACTACACCCGTTTTGGTGGCCGTGTGGCCTAACGCACTACTCTCACAGTAGACTAGACTACCAATGACAGGGAGATTGAGGTTTGAATCTCAGTCGGGTGTACTTAGGTTGGTTTTTCTAAAATGGTTTTCCACTGTCCCTCCATGCAAATTCAAATACACTTCTTATAAATATAACCTCCCTAAAACCATTGATTGATTAGTACATAAGTGTATAATTTGAACGGGTAGTAAGCCGCCGTGCTAAAAAAAATCATTGGCTTATTCATTTAATTTTTAGTGCATACCGGTATATGCACACATGTATTTTTGCCACTGCACACTCTTAAAAGTTCAGTCTAGGTAGCATAAAGGAAAATAAGAGGTTATTTATAAACATTTAACTAACCTAGGTATGTAAATTACTTAGATTAGAATTAATATACACACCCACCTAATCACGCCTTTCCCTTATGAGGTAGGCAAGAAACTGTGCATATAGCTCAAAAAACAACTGTGTGCACGTAATTCATCCTCACTAACTTAATCCATATTTCCCTATTCTTGCTGCTCCCTTCGCTTCAACAACATCCACACACCTAATCATACATGCTCTTTTATTCTTTAAACTCTTAATGTTTCTCTTTTTCCCACATTCATCTACAACATTTAGACACGTCTTACATGACCTACCCCTTCCTTTTGATCCACACACACTCTACCTTCATATATATTTGCGTTTTCACTCAATTCACTCATCCTATCAACATGCCCAAACTAATTTAATACGATTATTTCATATTGGCCTATATATTAATCAGTCACAAAATTAGGCCAAGGCTTAGTGTAAATGTATTTTAAACATGTCAGTATTAGGCTACGGTTTTTTACTCTAGCATCTTGTCTTAGTAGCTACCCGTTAAGGTTACATACCCACATGCACTAATTGTTTTAAGGAAGAGCTAGGTTTGATTAAAAGGAAGTGTATCTACATTTGAGTGGCGGAAGAGTGGAACCAGTTAGAAAAAAACACCCTCAGCTCATCAGACCACGAATTGAACCTCGATTTCCTTGTCATCGTTAGTCCAATCTGTTGCAAGATTGATGCCTTGGACCATTTAACCACCTAAGTGGATTTATCGATATTTCAGGTTTGCTGTCATTGTTGTTGATCCATATACAATATTTATAAAACACTTATCTTATTTTAGTGTACATACTGCCCTCACCCACAGAAGTTCATTTTGCTATTTTTAATGTCACATAAAATTCTGAATTGTATGATTAAATATTTGTATTTGTGATGATTGTGGAGTGTGGTCTGCTCATGCATATAGAGTAAGTCTGCTAGAAGAAATACAAATAGACAAATAATATGTTTATAAAAAACATAAATGTTAATGAATCTGAAAGTCACAAGTCCAAAATAGCATGTAAAAAACAAAACAAAATATAATTTACCTAATCATTAATTTAGTGACACCCGCCTCGTGTTGAGCTCGACTGCTGAGGAGGGGAGATCGAGGTTCGAATCTCGGTCGGGTGAACTGGGGGTGGTTTTTCCTAAATGGTTTTCCACTCTCCCTCCACGCTAAATGCGGGTTCACTTCCTCTAATTCAACCTTCCCAATTCCTAATCCATTAGCGTAATTAGTACTTAAAGCGTATAACCCGAACGGGTAGTAAGGCACGGTGCTAAATAATAATAAAAATAATTTAGTGACGTACAGTACCAGATAATTTATTTTAGTGTCTGTTCATATTTATGTCAGTGCATTTAGCCTATTTAAACATTTAAAAAAATATGTTGTTACAAAAGTAATTTCATTACCTTTATATAATTAACTTAATAAATGATTTAATTTATTTATTGTAAGCTACGAAATCTTTACTGGTACTATATTTTAAGGCAAATTTTAAAAGCATTTAAATATTATTGTGAACTGTCCAAGACTTTTCAATGAAATAATAATATAAGCTTAAAGGCATGATCGTCAGCTCTTTTATCTGTTGTCAATTTTTAATAAACATAGTTGGACATTATTTATAGGATTGGATACCCAATACCTTATAATAAAATAACATTATTGATTTTGTGTATGTGTGCTGGCAGTCAAAATATTTCTGATTTACATCATATGATAACATGTTTTTATCTCAAGGTTTTATTCTAACTTTTAATTATTTTTATAGTTAGACTTCATAAATAGGTTTAAGTTGGACCTTATATTTTAATTTATTATGATCTATTATTTTCTTAGTTAGACATCACTTATTATTTTATTTGTTGCATTCTACATTCCTGTTGTTCCCAGCTAATGGCATTTTCTGTAAGCCAGTCATGAGCTATTGTGCAAGACCAGGTTAACTTGGCAACATGGCATGTTGAGAGTGCAGTGTTGTGTCATTTCTCTCTGCCATGCATGACAGCCATCTTTGAGGGGCTTGTTATTGTTAGAGGGGAACCAATGGAGGGATAGGAGGGGGGATGCAACCCACATTGATCAATATAAACTAGAATCAATTTTGGCCAACCTTGTATGTTCAGCACTAAACCAATATTTGGAAAATGTGTTGATGTTTTTACATGCACTAGACACATGATGGGTTGTTCACAGCAAGGAAGTGTGGTTTGGAATCAATTTTTCAGCCTTTTTAATCTCCAACACATTATATTATTATTCATTGTAATATTTTTAAATTCTTTTGGTTGACTCTTCCTAGACAGAGATGTATGCCTTTCAATCAAATATTTTTTGAAATCATACTTTAAGAGAATTATTTGTCTTTTACAACTACTTATTGGGATAATTTTAAGTTTTTTCCCATAAATGTAGTACCATAGGTTAAACCTATTTGTAATTAAATACAACAAAATATAAACATTGGCCTGAGACTATATTCGTAGGCTAACTCATTTCTTTAAAACTCAATGTGCTATTCATAAACAAAATTGCGATAGGGTCGAACAGCATTAAATATTTAAATGATCTAAACACTAATCTTTGTGGCTTGTCTACCTTTATTAAACTTTCCCCTTCATAGTTGATCCAAGCAGGTTTTACATAATTATTTAAAACCAAACAAATAGTAATACTGAGGTACCTACTATATTTGGTTTTTGCCTCTTCATCCACCAAAACAAACTGTGTAGCCTAATACTAAGCCTATATTTTTAGATATAAAGTTTTTAAATGGCCCTCTTTTTTGTGTTAGAGAAAACACTTTCGAAGCTTTTGCCCTGCATGTTTGTAGAATCTGAGCCATCTAGTATTGGGCAGCCCTATTAGTAAGATGCTAACCATTTTTGGTTGAACACTCATTAACTAGCAGGACATAGTTATTATCAGCAGAAAATGATCTGGGATAGAACTGGTTTTAATACAATTTTAATACAATTTGCTTAACTTTATTGTTATAGTAAGGAACCTCTGCTTCAGTTTTGCAGTAATATTATACCCTAGTACAAGGTGGATTGGTTTGATTTGGGCCACCACCCGCACCCCTTTTAAAATAAAATAAAGCTATCCACTCAGTTAAAAAATTAGTATTTTTATTAAATTTTAGTCATAAGTTTCAGTAAGTGTCGGGGTTCTGAGAATACATAATTTGTGAAGATATACTATAGCATTAAATAATGTAAAACCAACCCTTTGGCTATTTATTGGTGTTGTTTGTAAACAATTTCTTAAGCCAATTGTAACAACATTTGCTTAGAGAAATATTGACTGCTACCTTTGTAATTACATAAGTAGTGGGTGGAGGGTCATTTTACAAACCTAACTATATAATAAATAGAATCTCAGCTATTGTCTAACACAGCGTCAGTTCCCAAACTACACGCTGTGGCGCCCCCGGGTGTTACTGCAAACTCACAGCCACAGGGAGTCCACAGGATATTTTTAATTAATATTTTGCCTACTTGACAGGTGCACACACACACTATAAGTATATAATTGGTGTTATTTAATAAGGAAATAAAAAATATTTTTTTATCTTTTAATTTATATGTGTATTATTTTTGGAACAACTTAAAGTCCTAAGCTGTTATGACAAAAAAAAAGTTTGCTTGAACCTAACGGAGGTGTTAGGTATTTCTTTTAACCGAGGGGCGCCATAAAAATGATAAAACACAAGTGTGCCGTGAACCAAGGAAATTTAGGTACTTTTGGTCTAACAATTTATAAATAATTTTTGTTGATATCAGTAGAAAGTAGAAGCTGCTGTTTTAGTGGACTGAATAGCGATGGAACTAACTCAACATACCCATCTTAAATGATGACTTTTCAGGGCTAAATTTACTAATGATAAAAAATACTTTGTTTCGTCCCCTTAACTAACACTGAAACATATCTTCAGTGATACTTATGACCATAGGCTGACATAATTGTAGTCTGGGGCCACTTGTAACGTGCCAGTCCAACCCTGCTGTAGTAGAAACCGTGACAGCAATGAATCATTTGGCCTACATCATAATTATTTAAAAGAAAAATGTATGTGTAACAACATTATGCACACCCATATTTAAAAAAAAAATTGTTTAATTTTTCACACTGAAACAAACTAGAAATATGTTTATTGCTACACCGAGCTATTGGTAAAGTCAAATAGGCCTACATTAGGAAGGGGCCTAACAGGGATGTGGAGCGAGTCTGAAGCAATTTTGGGTAAATTCAAAATTCGGTAAAAATTTATCGACCCCATCTTCAAGATAAAACATTATATAATAACGATGGTAACTGTATTATTTTAATTTTATACTTTTTTATTCTTTACAGCCAATATTTGTAATATTAATTGACAAATTTATTTATTTAAATATACATTCACAATGTCAAAGAAGCTTTCCATAAAATAATTAGTATTGGAGAATATTACTAACAGTAAATTTGTTATTAATAATTACTTTAACCATTTATGAAGGAGTCTGAGTCGAACAGTAGAAAAATAAAAGTGTCGGAAATGAAGGCTTTGAATACCGACTCCACAGCCCTGGGGCATAACATGGAAATATGGTATGGGTGTGTGACGAGAGGCATTACACTGAAAACAGCAGCAGGGTAGGAGCAAGTGGTAATAGGAAATAACAAAGTTTTGGGGAAATCTCACAAACATACTTAGGTGGAACAAAACTCTCTTGGGGGACTGACACTATGTGGTCTACTAGTTACTTCAGAATGTCGAATCTGGTGCTGTCTGAATAAACAATGTTACACCTAGAAGGGGTGTGCGAAGGTCACTTTTTAAATGTGAAGCCAAGATCGAAACATACAAACCAAAGTCAAAGATATAAGTTTTTTTGTCCTATAGGCCTAATTTACTTACTTTATGGCATTAGGAACTTGAAAGTTCATTGCCATACTTAACAAAGGTATGTCACATATCCCTATCTTGAGCTAGTTCTATTCAGTCCACTTCATTACACCCTATATCTTTCAGGTCCATTCTAATGTTATCCTACCATCTGTGTTTAGTTCTTCCTATTGGGTTTACCTGTAAATACCCTGAATACGTTATATAGTCTTTCATTCACCCTGCATGTCCTGCCATGTTTTCACAGAATACTACTTTTAGTTTGTCTTACTTCGTTCGGGTTATACACATTTATGCTAATTAATGTTGAGTCATATGACCCGGCCTAGTAGTAAGACACGATGGTTTAAAAAAAAAGTTCATAATGAGCAACATTTTAATGAAGCAAGGAAAACAGCCAGGATTATCAAACAAATAATAATTATTGATATATAGTTATTATTTAACAATCCGAAACCTTAGCTCAGTCGGTAGCATGTTTTCCTACTGTGCATAGGGTCCTGGGTTTAATTCCCTGCATGGGGTAAAGAAAATTTAATTGGTGAATAATTAATAACAATGGGTTTACCCTTCCACATTGATAAATTAACGGCCGGAGACTGGATGTTGTGCTTGTCTTAGTCTCAAGTTATATTAAAAGGCATATGAAGCTACAACAGGCCTGGCCAGCTGGTAGTGAAAAAAAATATGGCTTTAATAAAATACTGACACTGGCTGGGAACAGTAATGGATGTAAAGTAAAGTATTTTAACAGGAAACACACATAGGATTAAATTAAAATACAAAAGTATATTATTTACTAAACTTAAAAAAAAATTAGGTTCCTTACAACAATCTTACTTGGCAATTATATCCATAATTTTGTTTTAAACAGGGCTAAATTCATATTGGGGTTTGTGTTCATCACTGACAAAAGATCAGTCTTCTTGCTATCCTTAAGTTTTAATATACTTTTATAGATCAGCTTCTTGCTATCCTTAAGTTTTAATATAATTTTATAGATCGGCTTCAAAGTAAGAATTTTTTTGAAAGACTTCACTGCTTCATGTTACACTGACTTCACATTGAATTTGTTGATGGCATAGGCTGTTTTTATAAAAAGCTTGATCAGGTTGTTTCAATCAAGTTTTCAAAAATTTCATTTCAGATATTTTGAAGGAACTCACATTTACTACTTTTCTAATAATAATTTACAAAATTGCAAACTAAAATATATCGTGTGAAATTTTATAAATCCTCTAAAAATAATGTATTTTGGGTTTTATAATAGCATTGTTCAATTATTGTTCTCAGCCAAATAGTAATAGAAAGGTCATTTGATGTCGGTACTTTATTTTAGAGTGAGCTACATGTTTAGTGCCATGTCTTATGAAAGTTGGAAGGGAGGTGGTCGGAGAAGGGGAACCAAACCCGTCTGTTGCCAACTGTGTCACATTTACCGAGCATTGCAACACTTAGAGCAGAACCTAGGCTTCCGTGAGCCAATGAGCCTGTGAATATTTTATTGCACTCCTGAGTGTTAGTAATCGTGTATCAGGCAATGGATGTTCATTTAACACATAAAAACTTTGCCAAAGCTTTTAATTTCATCACCATAATATGTATGGTAATATTTTATTTTGAGTCTTTGAATCTATTTATTGACTGCAATATAGAAATTGACATGGCTCTCGAAGCTCTTTGCGCTCTATGCATAGTAATAACATGTTAAGGGGGGAATAGTGTTTGTCAGATACTAACATTACTCTCATATATTCATGTTGTATGATCTGTAGCTGTCAATTTTGATGGATAGTATCAATACCTATGAAATAATACCAATAATATATGGTAGGCGTAGTAAAATGTTACCAGCTTCAGTGGCCAAATGGTCTAAGGTTTCACTCGTCATGTAAGTCTGGCCAGCTATAGACGGGGAGATCGGGGTTTGAATCCTGGTCGTATCTACTAAGGGTTGTTTCCAAAATGGTTTCCGATTCTCCTCTCATGCAAATGCGGGTAGATTACCTCTAAAATGCTTCATTTCTTATCCCTATAAGTGTAATTATCATGAACATGCATAACTTGAACAGGTAGTAAGAGAAAGAAAGAATTTATTAATGTTTGCCAAAAAATATGTTTGTATTTTTCAAAAGGCTCTTTCTATGTTATTACCGTAGTTAGCATGCAGTTCATTTGCAAGGTAAACAAGGAACACATTAGGAACCAACACAATTAGACTAATTTATTCTTAGATGTAAAAATACTTTAAGTTAAGAAACATTAAAATCTGTTTCGGTGGCAACATGGTCTAACGCCGATGACAGGGTGATCAAGGTTCCAATCTAGACTTCATGTGTTGCACACAAAATAAGTCTGATTAATTAATATTTAAAAATGTGGTCCCTTAATTCCATGCTTTGCGCTTGTAAAAACAAACTTGAATACTTTTTTAAAAATTATCAATAATAACATACTTTAAAGTTGTAGATAAATAGATTGTCCACTAAAACTAACCACTATATTATGCTTTTTTATATTTTTTAGTTTTGGTATACCTGCCATATATGTTTAATAAATCTCGATTCGGGTCCACTCATTTCGATATATGATCTCAAGGGCATTCATTGAATGAAAAAGCTTCATTTCATTCGCTCATAATAAGTGTGTGTTAATTGAAACTTTTTCAAAGTATTGAAAAGTAATTGTGCGTATTGGACTCTTGTGTGATTAGCTCTGGCCACACTTTGTGACCTTGAGATAAGGTTGTGAATGTCTCCTACTTACTAACTAACTTGTTGTCTCTGTTTATTACTTCATAAATATGCTCTCTGACTTACTGCAAATACTCAACTTTTTATGATGATTTAAATTATTTTCTTTGTTTGCTGTTTACTCTCTTACATTAATGTAACCAGTGAGCCACCAACACTGTTGACAGTTGGACATTTATAATTGATAAGATGGTGACTTTTGGATTTATAGATTATATATATTGTATATAGTACACATCCATTTTTAACTTTTTCTAATATCATCATCATCATCATCAGGCTAGACAAGGAAACGTAAAATTATCGCTCATCTTATAACTGAATCATATTGGTGATCTAAACATGTGTGTAAAAATATTATGCTTGCATATATGTATTACACACTATCCATGAATTTGCCTAGTTCATGAATCGGGCAAATTTTTGCCCATTTTGTAAATTGGTCTCTCTTGACCATTTAATGAATTAGGTAAAAAAAAATCTAGTTCAGGCTTGTCCAACTGGTGACTCGCATGCGGCCTTCGGAAGAATATTTTGTGGCCCGCAACACATTAGAAAGTTAAAAAAAATATAACGTCATCCAGGAGTTTTTTAAATGCTATCAGACTTAAATGATGTAAAATTTATTAAATGTATTATGTACTGTACTCTATATCAATTATTATAACTCTTAATGGTGACCTGGTGGTCTAGGGGTAAGGTGTCAGACTTCTGTGCTGGCGGCCGGGTTCAATCCTCAGTCCCGGCACAGATTTATCTGATTGCCAAACCCTTCCTTCACCTCTGACAAGACATCTTGTGAATGTGGGGAATGCCAGGCCACCACCGTGGTTCGGATTCCACGTTAAACTGTAGGTCCTCCATTTCATCTCACAATCACCCTACCATTACACATTAGCGTAAGTGCATATAACCCGAACGGGTAGTAAGACGCGGTGCTAATAATAATAATATATCTCTTAATCTAATATAATAGTTAACTAAAATAATAAGTTGATACTCTATAGGCCTAATTTATATGTGTACGGCCCTCACACTGTCTAGAAATATAAAATGAGGCCCTAAGCTAACTTGAAGTTGGACAGCCCTGGTCTAGTTCATTAATTGTTTAGCGCTTGTGCTGGGCAGCTCCATTTGTTGCCCAATTCATGAATTGGATGAGTTTTTGCCCGGTCCATGGAATGGACAAGCAAAAAACAAGTTTGGTCTCTTAAGTTGATTAATCTTAAAATCATTTTAGAATTTGAGGTTAGTTAAGCTAGGTTGGTCAACACCTCCTCTAAATTCAACCTCCCTATTTCATAACTCATTAGCATAGTTAGCACATGCATATACACTAAATAGGTAGTAAGACGTGGTGATAAAAAATATCCACATACATTATTGTGGGGTAAAAATGTCTGAAATATATTTCAATAACAATAAATAACATGTTTGTTTTAGAAATTGTATGATTTGTGTCTTTAAAAGTAACAGATTGGTTCAGTTCTCATCTCTTTACTAGAGTCTGTTTGTTATTTTGTACATAACCACATGTGCGTTACTATCTATCGCACTTCCCTATATAGTCTCTTTAGGTACTGGTACCAAATTTATTACAATACTGCTACACGTAAAGGGTGAACTTGTTTCTATAATGCAAGTGTAAACAGAAGGCGCTATATTGTTCACTAGGTAACCATTCTCTCGCACAACTTAACGTTAAGCATGTTAATGCTTACCCTAACCAAAGAGCAAGTCACTTATTACTAGATTTTACACTAGTATTAAATGCGTATGATCACTGACAGGGCAGCTTTTTTATTCAAGCTACTAGTATGTATTTTGATTTTTTTACTAGCATTACATAAGTAACTGTAATTATTGATACCATTGCTGTATTTGTTACAATAGTTATTCATGAAATGTTTCATCATCAAGTACTTTTTGTGTACCATTAATGCTAGAAAGCTTAAGAGGGTGATAGTGTAATCACTCAAGGTAAGATTGGACTACCTTTCAGAATAAATGGAGTACGTACATTATCCCCTTTTTACAGTAATATCTTGGTAGGAAGAACCCTTTGGACAAGTACTGGACCACAGAATTCAATACCTAAGACCACTTTAAACCCCTTATGCCTAGGCCCTAGGCTTGCCTTATCGCTCACTCTACATACTGATTACAATGCTGTACAAGGTAGATAGAATAAAGTACAGGGATGGTCCCATGAATCCTTTGAATCTTTAAGGATACTCAAGGATTTGAGACAATTTCAGATTCAAAACTCAAATCCTCCAAGATTTGGATTCAGATTCGGATTCAAAGATAGATTGAAGATTTGTATTCATAAAATAGTGGATTTGACCCCAACTCTAGAATAAAGACCTTAAAACCGGGAATAATACACCTCCTTTCAAAACTCCTGGTTTCTTGGAAGAAAAGGGCTAGGATACAGCAAGAATACAAACTAAAACAAGAATGTATGACTTAAACACTTGGCTACAGATGTAAACGACTTTGGCGCCTTTGTACTGCTTATAGCACCGTCCGGTTGGCTGCCCCTCAAACTAATTGCGGCAGATTCAAAATGTGTCAAACCACATAATGCCAGACTAAAGAATGTCAACGTTGTTATTGTTATTTTATGGCATTGTTACAAGAATACATGATTGGAAAAAAAATAATTACATTCATATTATTTTGCATGTTGGTTTTCATTCCTATAAGCAGTCTTGAAATATGGGGATGTTTTATGTTATTAGGGGAGTTAGTTTCCAGCTGGTTACCCACATCACCTTTTAATCATTCACCGAATAAAGAGATTCTTATTTAATTTTTGTTCACAATTCATTATCAATCATATACACAGAGAAAAAAAATTCATTGACTAGCTAAAAACTTACTACACATAAAAGCTGTTATAGGATATTAGTTGTCAATATTCCTTCTTTGTGGCAGACACTGTCAGCGGGGTTGCGTGCACCTGCAAACCCAAGGAATTTTAATTTTAAAAATCTGGTATATTTATCAATTTGTGACATTTAATTCACAAGCCCTAAATAATAAATTTGCACATAAGAAAAACCAAATGGAAGAACTAAGCACACTGATTCAAATGCATGCCACGTCACAATGCTTCTGAAATATTGGGTTGCACGTCTCCTTAAATTTTCCTTTCAAGGGCAATTCATCCTTTTTCAAACACCAAATAAACTATTTCACAATAGTTAATTTTATGGGAAATTAAATTTCATTCATCTACACTGAAAATTGCATGGAATGTTGTTGTAAGTAAATAGTGGTAACTCTCTGTCACATACTTTATAAGATATGATGGCTGTCCCAAAGAGTGAGAACATGTTTATCGGTGATTTAGCTGGGTGATGGGAGTGGGTTTGAGGGGGTCTGGACCACCCATTCCCCCCCTCCCCTCCGAGAGGACTCACCTCACAGGCGCTAGCTTAAACTTAAACAGTTATTTAAGACTATTCTTATTTCATTCTGAACTTTTACATATGTTTTTTATGGGTTTTAATTTGTTTTACGTTTTCTCAGTTTGAAAATATTCTATAGCCTATCAATACCTTGATTTGTTTGGTTTAAGTGAGCCGTGATCTAACACAATTTCAATGTTTACATTCACTGGTTGAACTGACACGGGTATTTGTATGGGTAGGGGGGTGGAGGGGTAGTATTGAGTTGTTAGAGGAGGTAAGGGGGAACTTGCCTTTAGACTCCCTCTCAATATGAAATCCTGGCTACGTCACCGTGTTTGCTTGTCACTCGTACACATTACAGGACATTATGGGTGTAGTTAGCTGAACTTTAATAATGGGATAAAGTAACTTATGCGTTACAGACAGAAAATTCATTTCACAAACCACTCGACTCAATAACTAAACAATGATAGATAGAGCTTACAACATTGTGTGAAATACTACAATTTGTTCTCAAACGTGGAGCATCTTGTTTGGCGGCTGCTGCTGGTTTTACCCATCTCGTTTTGTGAGGCAGAAAGAAGTTTCATCTCTCTCAGACGGCTGAAGACATATTTGCATTCCATAATGACTCAAACGAGACTGAACCACGTTGCCTTCTGTCATGTTCACAATGACATATTGAACTCAATCAATATTAGGAAAGTCACTGCAACATTACTTTCCAGGTTAAGGAGAAAGACTTTTGGACCAATTTTATCCTAATGTTAATATTCTGTCTTTTTTTTTTCTTTGTTATTGAATTGAATTTTTGATGTATTAGGGACATGGTTATGGACTCAATTGATATAGAAAAACTTGGTAGTCTGTTATATTTGTATCATGGCTCTAAATTCAGAAAAAGGACTATTGAACCATTTCCATCTTAATGACAATGTTAATTATTTTGCTATTGTTTATTTCTTCTATTTAATATCAAGTAACCCGCCTCGGTGGCGTAGTTGGCTAACGCGCTTGTCGTGTTAAGCCCGACTGCTGAGGACAGGGAGATCGAGGTTCGAATCTCGGTCGGGTGAACTGGGGCTGGTTTTTCCTAAATGTTTTTTCACTCCCTCCACGCAAATGCGGGTTCACTTCCTCTAATTCAACTTTCCCAATTCCCAGTCCATTAGCGTAATTAGTACTTAAAGCGTATAACCTGAACGGGTAGTAAGACGTGGTGCTAAATAATAATAATAATAATATCAAGTAGAATTTTTTATAAATTCACGTTTTGTTTTGTGGGTTTTGACTTAACTTCGTTTTTGCATTCAGATTTTATGTGCATGAATATTTTAGTATGACAATGTACCAAAACAAAGTAACAATAAAATTAGTTTTAAATGAAAAATGTTATGCACCCCCCCCCCTCCAATTTTTTTTATAGCTTAATAACGCCTGTGGGGGAATTCCAGGCCGCCACCGTGGTTCGGATTCCACGTTAAACTGTAGGTCCTTCATTTCATCTCACAATTACCCTACCATTTACACATTAGCGTAAGTGCGTATAAACCGAACGGGTAGTAAGACGTGGTGCTAATAATAATAATAATAATAATAACGCCTGTGCAGGACATAAAATAACATGCTCAACCTTAGGGAGCTTGATATATCTCTCTTATATTATGTGAACTCAACCCACCCAGCCTGGCTTGGCCTTTGAGCTGCTATTACTATTAGGTTTAATTATTAAAAAAATCGTCAGATAGTTTTAGCGGTCCAATTTATTCTTAAAACCGTTTACAAGTGAGAACAAAACCATATGCCCAACTTTCGAAGCAATAGCTTGACTTCACATTAAAGATGGGTTTTATTCACCATCTCTTACACCCATTAATGTTTCCAGCCTGTGGCCCGGATCAGTTTTTTTATTCAAGCCATATATTTTCCGCTACAGACTGGCTAGGCTTGTCGTAGCTTCATATGTCTTATCATCTAACTTAAGACCAGGACAGGCACAACATCTAGTACTCAGCCCTTAATTTATCAATGTGAAAGGATAAACTCATATTTTCACTAACAATAAATTTTTGGCCATGCCAGGAATCAAACCCAGGAGCCTTAGCTCAGTAGGCAGAGACACTATCGACTGAACAAAGGTGTCTGACCTTTTATCCAATATCGTACGAATTCAAATACCAAATCTTGAATTTCAGCTCTCAAATTTGAATTATTATCTTGGAAAAAATTATGAACATAAGGGGAAATAGGATTATGACAGAATAATATTAAATATAAATAGTAACTACATAATGGTATTTTTTGCTAAAATGTATTCATTATTAGATTCATCCATACATTCAGATAAGTGTTAAATTAATGCTCTGGAATGTTAGGTTTTTCCTATAATCAGGCCTATGTTACCCATGAAACACCAACATGCAGTATTTTAGAGCTTAGCAAATTCTAATCAAGATTTTGTGAAAGAAACAATAAAATTAGTGTTTTAAATCTTAAATTTGATATTTTCACAAATCCTTTAATCTTTAATATATCCTTAAGGGTTTGAGGATTTGAGGGTCCCATCCCTACTTAAAATAAATGTAATTGGAAACTTAATCACATTGTTTTGTTCCTTTAAGAGTACTAAAGCTTTATTTTTCTCTCATTTTGTTGTGATCTTTTCTCTTTTGAGTTGTAACCACATATTTGAAGAGTTCTTTGTAGGTCGAGCCGACTTGAAAAGAACTAAGTCTAACTCTGATGATTTAGACGTGGTGGCTACCATACGCATGATGGGCCCCGACGACTACTACGTTGTGACCGATGATTCAGAGTCCAAACCGGGGCCCAGTGGACTCTCCAAAACATCACAACTTGCAAACAAATCCATCACAAGCCCAGTCGTGGTTAAAGAGGAGCCAGTGGACAAGGATGATAATAGGTCACCAGCCCCTTCCCCCAACTCTCGCTTACAAGTGAAGTCCAATGCTGCTCTCGGTATACAGTCAGACAGCTGGAACAAACGAAAGAGCACTGATGGGACTGCTAAAAGAAAGATTTCTCTAAATGTTTCTGACAACAAGCTGGACTCAAGTTAGTTCATTTTATTACTTTCTCAGGAACTAAAAAATATATACAATTTACTTTTTCATTTCTGAAAAACTTATTAAGTCTAAACAATAAAAAAAAGGTTACTAGAACCTTAATTATTTATTTTTAGTTGGAATTTGGTATTTATGACTGCATCTAGGTCTAGTGGTCAGAGTTCCTGGCTACAGATGTCTTGGGTTCGATCCCAAATTTTATCTGTGAATTAATGGATCTGGAATGGGGTCAAATTCAGCCTTCTGAGGGCAAATGAGGAGCTACTTGAATAAATAAGTAGCTGCTCATGTTTGGAAAACTGAGATTAGGAGTCAAAGAGTTTGTTGCGTTGACCACATAACACAGTCTGCAAATGTTAGCGCTATAACCATTTAGGGTGGCGGCTGTTCGGCCAGTATAGTTCAATTGTGAGCTTATGCAATTGAGTTTTTTTTTAAAGAAAAAGCTTTTACTATTTAAACATTTTAAGTATATAAATAGAAAAAGGGTAAAATATTATTAACTGGTAAAACATCAAAGCTTTTTATTTTCAAAAATAAATATTTCATTACAAATTAAAACCCATTCCACCCTCATTTAGTTAAGCCGTCGAGGTCGAATCTAATATGTGTTCAAAATTACTGTCTCCCACAGTAATTGGAATTTTATGCATAATTTTGTCATAGCGCCAGTTGCAGAAGATGGGGTGTCATTGACGAGTTCTGCAGCCAGCACTCCTTCTCAGAGCTCTTTCAAAAGTGAATCCCGGAGCAGCAAAGGGAAGCTCAGGCCTACCATAGACACACTCGACCCAATTTTTAAGAAGCCTCTAGAAATGGGTATGAAAACACGCTTCCTCTGTTAAAAAAAACTAGCTCTGAAAACCCCGTCGAAAATACGATAGGAGCCTACTCTACTACTGTTTTGGGGATTATACGTATTCAAAAACATATATAATTATTTTTAGAGAAAAAAAAAGCAAGGCAAATACACTTGTGTAATTTTTTTTTTTTTTTTTTTAAATTAAGATTTGATCTAGAAACATTTAGGCTCATTTAACCTGGTTTGCCAGTGACGAATAATTGGGAGATGGGGCAGGCAGGGGTGACGTTCTCCAAAATGTCTTGTTTGAGTTCAGATGATAGTATTGAGAAAGAAAAGATAGGCAAGTTGAATACTGGTCACAGTTTTTCTAAATAATTTCACACACAACACCAAACATCTGGGTACATTTAATCTCCAATTATTCTTTACTCTTCCCCATTCAATTAGTGTAGTTAGTGTATGTACAGCCCATTTGTACAGACATATGCAAGGGGGGGAAATAACTCTTAAATGAAAGTATCTTATTTTGTTCTTAAAATGACAAACCGAAAAATTAATATTCACTGCCAAATTCCTAAATAAAACCAAGTTTAATTTTCTTTTTTACTAAAATTATACATTTAAAAAAATTCACGGATTCAAATTTTGTTATATTTGGAAGAAGGTACAGTAAAGGTGGATGGAATCATATTAAAGGGAACAAACACAATAGGGCTTCTTTAATGAAAAAAAGACCAGAGTTCACAATTTACACTGCTGTCACTGGACAAAGAGGTAATGGCTGCCTCTTGAAGAAAATAATTTTTTATTGTCCAATCCCCTGACCTAGGTTTCATTCTATGAGAATTCATCGAGGAGAAGTGTGAAACATGCAACACAACTTCCTAAATGAGGGGGAGGGGGGAAATAAGAGGAAAAGGAAATTAGTAAAGAATACTTGGACACTTAGATAGGAACATGTAAAAGGAACGAATATTATAAAGGACAAATACAGGAAATGGACATTGGGTGTGAATATATACCTCTTTGTCCAGTGGCAGCAATGTAAAGTGTGAATTGTGTTCTTATTTTCATTGTAAAATCCATATTGTGTTAGTTCGTTCTTATATAATATGTTTCCATCCACCTTTCATGCAATATCTTCTTCCAGATATAACAAAATACCTCAAAAAAGAAAAATTTTATAATAAAGGAAATTGATAAAACTAAAGAAAAAGGAAAAATAAACTACTAAGAGTAAATTTGATGAAGAAAGCTCACCTAGGGAAAGAGGAAAAATGTGGGAAGAATCCAATGCACAAAGGTGGCATCTTCTTCCTTTCTTCTGTCTTCTATAGTAGAAATAGTTAGACATTTTAACAAAAATAGAACAATATTTCGGCATTGTTATCTTTATCAAACACAAAGAAGAAAGAAGAGAATACAAATAGCACTGGATTACTTACTCTATTTTGAATTTAAAGAAAGACTCAAAATGGATTAATCTAGTGTTTTGTGTTATTTGTAGTTCTTTGTGTTTGATAAAGGCAACAATGCCGAAATATTATTCTATTTTGTTTAAAATGTGTGTGTGACTACTTCTACTATAGAAGACAGAAGGAAGATGTCACCTTTGTGCAGTGGATTCTTCCCACATTTTTCCTCTTTCCCTAGGAGGGTTTTCTTCATCAAATTTACTCTTAGTAGTTTATTTTTCCTTTTTCTATAATATATCAATTTCCTTTATTATAAAATTATTTAGTCATTGGGCCACCTCATTTTTAAACATTTAATCAAAAAGAGAAAAAAAAAAAAAGATTTTCCTTATAAAAGAGAGATTGAAATTTGATTTCAAGAACCTAAAGAAAATGTATAGTTTAGTTTTAAGCAAAATAGGATTCCATTAATATTTAATTTAAACTTGTTTAATACAAAAATAACAGAAATAACAAATTTCTTTTAACTATCTTGCCAACTTATTGCATGTCTTCTACCTATACAAGTAAGTATTACTTATCACTTAATGTTTTCTTGTTCAGGCTGGCGACGAGAGTTGGTGTATAGAAACGCAATAGACAGCAGTAACCGACGTAATTGTGATGTGTACTACTACACCCCCCAGGGTAGGAAGGTGCGATCTTCAAAGGAGGTTCTGGATCATAGTAAGTGGCTGAGGCTAGAGCTCATTTCTAAACTGACACTCTTTATAGAGGTGTACAAAATATTCATATGCTATTGTTAAACTTCTCTATCATTAGTTTGACTTATTTAGGATAGAAACAGGCCTACTTCAGGGTTAAATAAAGGCTTTTGACTTTTCATGTACTAAATAATATTTATAAACACTACATTCGAGGTTTTCACATTGCTGATAAGGTTGAAAAATATAATATTTCAAGTATTGCAGGTGGTTTTTCTTTCTATTTTTTTATTGAAGGAACATATATTCAAATAGTCATCTGCCTGTATATCATCATTAGGTCATTAATATTTTGATTGTTGCTGCAACTTTACACTTTTACATATCTTGGGACATATTTTTTACATCTTCGTGACATCTTTCGCCAACAACATTTGCTATCTGAGTTATGTATTCCAGTCTTGGTCTACTTCTTGAGTTTCTCCCTTCCATATCACCTTCCTATGATAATCTTTGTCAACCTTTCATATCTCCGTATATGGCATACCACATTAACTCTTCTTTGTGTCTACCTTTACAAAGTTTCCTTTCTTAGCACGTCTGTATTTGATACCATCACCATCCATGATATTTTCAACATTATTCTCTAGCCTGTATAAATACCTTGGTAAATCATCAGCATCGTGGAACCCCTCCAGCTTGCCAGGGAAGGTTTTTGCAAGCAAGCAAGCTCTCGTCATGCTGTCTATCCAGAAACATTTCTTTTCCATCGCTCTTCCCCAACTCTCATCTTTCTTTTCTACATCTTCCTCTATCTGGTCCACCCATCTTGTTGGTCGTCTGATTAGTCTCCTGACTCCTCCCTTCTCTTTCCATGTATGCACGTGGTGCTAGTGTGTTTTCATTTCTTTTCACATGGCCGAACCATCTGAGTCTTAATGACTTAACCTTTCCTCCATTAAGTCCTTCACTCTAACGTCTCTTTCACGTCCCTTTCCTTACCTTATCTTTCAGTTTTATCTGAAGGACGCTTCTTAAATTTTCATTTACGTGTTGCAGCTTACTCGGCTCTTTCTTACTTGCAAATTTCTAAACTGTATGTAAGAATGGGGTCAGGGTATAGCTTAAATATAGACTCATCTTGGCTCTCCTTGGCATCTTCTTGTCCCACACTAGTTGTCCTGTCGAATTAAAGAATGTCACTCTTAGAGTACTTCCTGCTTTTTGCACTCTTACAATAGAATATTTGTACTCTTTCACAACCTATATAAATTTTTGTATCTCTTTCACAACCTTGATATTTGAACCTCTTTGATATTTCTTTCACTTTGATTTTCCTTCACTATGATATTGATTGATCTTTGGAGTATTTTGGTTTTTAAATCATATTCATCTTATACTTTTTGAACTTGAGGACCCACATATCCAGTCATTCCTGTACTCCCTCAGTGTCTACCCAAATAGCCACACTATCCATGTATACCATGGGCACTTAGGTCTTCATTATCCTCTTTTCATGTCTTTAACTACAACATCCATGATAGTTACAAACAGCATTGGTGAAAGAACACTTCTTTATTGAACTCCTCTTTTGGTCTCAAAGCACTATGGACTGCCTTACTTTGATTTTGTAAATCATATATCTAATTATACGAAAAAAATTGTTTTTAGACATTTTAAGTGTGTTTACATTAAGGTGCGGCAGAAGGGAGCACGAGTAATTTTACAGTTTCTATAGCATTACATTTTTTTGGCCAAAATAAATCAAATATTTCTCCATTCTCAACATAGAGTTTAGTTTTCTGCACATGCTAATATCAACAGATCTTGAATATCTGTCATAGGTGTCCTGGAATTTTGTCAAAACTTTTTAAATAAAAAGAAAAAGTTTTGACCAAATTTCAGGACACCCTTGACATATATTCAAGATTTGTTGATATTAGCACATGCAGAAAACTAAACTCTTATGTTGCTACTGGAGAAATATTCGATTTATTTTGACCAGAAAAATGTAATGCTATAGAAACTGTAAAATTACTCGTGCTCCCTTCTGCCGCACCTTAATACATGTTTTTATCACTGCCAAATTAACCAGGCCATTAATTAAAGTGTTATCTTGGTGTATTTTAGCGATTTAAATCAAAACTGTTCATTTTTTTTGGTCTGGTTGGATTTAAGAGCATGTCACCTCACTGAATATTGTTAACTTAATTCAGCTCAATCAATTTTTGCTTTGCTTTCTGCATTTTATATTTTAAAAAACATTATAGATAAAATATCTTGAATAATTTCACTATGTTAAAAGTTTATAATATAAAATAATAGAATAAAATCTTATCAGCCATATCAATTTATTTTTTGTGCAACTGAATTTTGTTGTAATGTCTGGTTGGAGTGAAGTAAATTTTATAATTTCTTAATTTTCTATTAAACTGGGTTTAACAATTTCTTAATAAAGTTTAACGTTTTTCTCAGTTGATGGAGTCAAGTTAACTTTGAAAAACTTTACATTTGCCAAAGATACTCTCGGGACAAATGATCCCGAAAAGGAGATAGTGAGGGATGCAAGAAGAGTCAGCGGCAGGGTGAGTATTTGTCCCCATATATAACTTAAACATATATTTAGGAAAACTACTAGATTTACTTCTTAATGCCTATGTCATACCTGTTCCTCCGAGTAGCACTATTGTGGTTGGAAACTAAAAATGATAAAAATGTTGTCCCTCCACCTTTGAATACCTTCATTCCAGTCCTGATTGGATTTGTTAAGATTAAATCATTAAATGTACCATTTGCCATTGCTCTTTGAGATATTATATTTAGTTTGGGAAATTTGATAGTTAATTTTTTTCTTAGCACTGCATCTTACTACCTGTGCATATTATACACCTATGTACTAATTACACTAATGGGCTAGGAATTCGGAAGGCTTAATTAAGAGAAAATGCACCCACATTTGTGTGGAGGGAGAGTGGAAAACCATTAAGGAACAACCACATTCATTACACCCTACTGAGATCGAACCTCACTCTCCCTGTCTTTGGCATTCTAGTTCAACACAAATTAGCCTGTTAGACCATGCGGCCACCAAAGTAGGGATGAGTTAATTAATTTGGAATCCGCTTTGCTGGTATAAGGCCGGCATGTCCAACCGTTCCCTGGCTGAGGGCCGCTTAAGTTCTTGGGAAATTGGTTAGAAGCCATACATGAAATGTATAGAACCTATTGCCCAAATATAATAAAGCATGAACAAATAATTACTTAGTTTTAACACATACATGCAAGCATGCATTACACAAGTAGGCCTAAAATTAAACACATGATTCTGGAAACTTCATGGAAATAAGCGGGCATTTACTTCAGTTCCAAAAGACTGATTTGCTTACCTCTGCATTTTAAAGTATTTTAATTTGAGCCTGTTGGGCCGCAGAGAACAATTTCAAGAGCTGCAGACTGAACAAGCTTTGTCTAAAGCATACACTAGTAGCAGACTGGACTGACAATGATTAGATTGAGATTCAAATCGCATTTGGGTGTATTAAAGGTGTATTTTTCCTAAAATGTTTTCCATTCTTCTCCATGCAAATGTGATT
Source organism: Timema cristinae (assembly GCA_039000515.1). NCBI lineage: Eukaryota > Metazoa > Arthropoda > Insecta > Phasmatodea > Timematidae > Timema > Timema cristinae. The sequence continues at coordinate 30,019,678 of JBCFYV010000935.1, forward strand.
ACACTTCCTCAAAGTTCAACGTTCCTCATCCCTAACACAATAGTAGTTAGAACATTTACGTACAAGCTAGATGGGTAGTAAGAATCAGTGATAAAAAAAAGTAAATTTACTTAAAATAAACAACCTAGTTAAAATATGTATGTCGGCTACAATAGTTTTCAAACATTAATTATGTACATATGTTAAATTTGATCACAAGGAACCCAGTTCAACACCACCCAAGAAAATTCCTAAAGCAAAGCCAAAACCAGTACAAGCGAAGCTAAAGATGAACTTTGATATAAAGACTGAGCCCGATTCCCCGACCCCTGCCTCTCCTACGGTGTCATCTCTTAGCCCTTTGTCGCCTAACATGTCGCCAACTGTTCTGCTGAAGAGAGCAGTAATTCCTCCTGGCACAACCACCACGAAGAGCTCTTTGTTCACCAACTATCCCAAAATTAAAGTAAGTTTTTCTTAGGTTTATATTTTAGTTAATTGAAAAAGAAGAGTGGAGAGGTTGAAAATAAATAAAAACATTTTTCAAGAATTTATTGCATGCTTAGAAGTCACATTTCTTATTAATGCATCTTTTATGTGTGTTCCGCCAGCTTTCGCGTTATGTAAAACCAGTCAAGAAGAAACCAGTCACATCCACACCTACTCCATCCGTTGTAGCCAAACCTCTGGTTAGCAATATTAAGATCAAACGTAATCAACGGTCACGGTCATCTGATGATGATAACCGTGAGAACTCTGATGATATGGAAATGGGAATGTTACCCCCTACGTGGGAAGTAGACTCTGCGGGAAAGAAGGGCAGCGGAACAAACAAGAACTCTTGGGGCAGCGCAAAGTGAGTACATAATAAATTAGTTTATTTTTTATAAAGCTTAAACTTGAATAACAACAATTTATTATTTCAAATTTAAATTGCTGTAACTAAACACTAACATTAAATCTTAACAGACTTTTAAGGCTCTATGACTAATTTTTTATAGACAAGTCAGTCAGTTTAAAATAGATAAACTTTTTAAACAAATGACCCCAGAAACCCCCCATTTATAAAGAGAGAATGATTTCACTTTGTAATTTTTAATTATCTGTCAAAATAATAACTACATTTTTATCTTTATTAATAATGGTTTTGATATATCATAGAAGTACACGAAATTACTATAATGGAAAACTTAATGCACTCTCTAAAGAAGAAGGAAAAGTTACATTCCTATTCTGCCATTACGATACCAATAGATGGCTTGGAACCGGTATTTTAAAGTTTTACAATTCCCAAATTCATTTTTGATATTATTATTAAAATTATATCCATTCCCCCACTTTAAGTACCCACAAGCTGACTCTGGTTAAAATAATAATAATCATCGTGATCAGTTTTCTGCCTCTTGCCTAGTCAGTTTGGAAAATGCCTTCATATTCCCGTTTCCTTCCATCATTCTTCCTCTATTAATTGCCTCTATTTTTCTCCTCTCACTCGCACACTTGCTGAGTGTATTCTGTGCAACATATATGTGAGATGGTGAGTAGTAATGTTTGCCTCAAATTTCATTACAAACACTTTGTTAATTTTCTCGATGTATACATGTTTGAACCTTAAATATTTATATATTATTATATATATATATATATATATATATACATAACTAAACATACACACACATAAATACATACATTATTTAAAAAATATAAACTCTATGAATATTAATTTAATTATTGAGTGCACAAATTTTTAGGATTGTGAAAACATCAATGTGTGTGTCTATTCTTGAAGGTTTGCTCGATTATGATGTAGTTTGTAATTTGTTTTTTATTGAGCACAATATGTGCACAACTTAGTTTTAAAGTTATACACTTATGTTTATTTTTTTAAATCTACTATTATTTCCATAACAAATTAATGTTGATGTAAAGAAAATCTTAAATAGTTTAATTACTTTTGGGACAGTAACCTAATTAATTATCATTTTAAGGCAAAATATACTAATTATGTTTGGAATATAATATTTTTTAAATTATATTTAAAATCTAAATTTACATAGTTATGCAAAGTGTAATAGTTTTATCAAACACAACATTTTTTAAAAATATTCTAACTTCAATTCGAATTCAAAAACAGTTCATATTATTTTATTGGACTTTTTTCTCAAATTGAAAAAGTAAACTTTTCACACTCCTAATTTTTATTGAAGATGAACATTTTTTAAATGTAATTCATCCCAATGAATCAAACTCATACCTTAGAGAGATTAGAAGAGTTAAACTTGCTTTACATCTCTTTATCATTTACATAATTCTAGTGAAGTTGGATTGGTTTAACAATTATTTTTCTCTGTGTGCTTTTCCATCCTTCTTTAAGCTAGTTTGAGTGATTTGCTCAAAGTGACCCTCCTCATCTCTATCCTGTGAACTCCTCTTCCCTAACTATGATATTTGCGACTAGCTTCTTGTTTGCAAACTGAGACAGTTTTTATGTTTTATAATACAGTAGAATTTTTTAATTGTATAGTCCAAGGGTTACATACACACACACACACACCGGTGTATATGCTATATAAAAACACATATGCTATACAATATATGCATACATAAAAGGACAAAGAAAATGTAAACATAAAATATAAAAACTTAAATTAACATTAAAAAATTGAAGACATATCATTCATTTATATGTTTACATGTCGCACAGAAGCAATGAAAGCGAGCCAACACATCCCCTATTCTAGGACACATGTTTGCCACCAGTACATAGTTCCCTAGATAGTGCTTTATCTGTAAATAACGTTCTTGTGATTTAATAAAAATCATTAAAAGCTAGTTTTGAAATTAGTTAAAAATAAAGAAAATTAATAATAAGGGGGTTTCAAATTATCCTAGATCCTTCTGTATTACTTTTTTTAACTGAGAAATATTTTAATATTGATTAGTTTATATTTTAATGTAACCAGAACTTCATTATACTATTTGATGATTTTATAATAAAGGAAATTGATAAAACTAAAGAAAAAGAAAAAAACTACTAAGAGTAAATTTGATGAAGAAAGCCCACCTAGGGAAAGAGTAAAAATTTTGGAAGAATCCAATGCACAAAAGTGACATCTTCGTTTCTTCTGTCTTCTATTGTAGAAATAGTCACACACACATTTTAACACAATCAAAATAATATTTTGGCATTGTTGCCTTTATCAAACACAAAGAAGAAAGAGGATAGTACAAATAACACAAACACTGGCTTACTTTGTTTTGAATTTAAAGAAAAACAAAAACAATGTTTTTGTAACAGTTTTTCTTTACATTCAAAATGGAGTAATCCGGTGTTTGTGTTATTTGTACTTTCTTCTTTGTGTTCCTTTAAATTCAAAATGGAGTAATCCAGTGTTTGTGTTAGTTATTTGTATTCTCTTCTTTCTTCTTTATGTTTAATTAAGGCAACAATGCCGAAATATTATTCTATTTGTGTTAAAATATGTGTGTGACTATTTATACTATAGAAGACAAAAGAAAGGAAGATGATGTCACCTTTGTGCAGTGAATTCTTCCCACATCTTTCCTCTTTTCCTATGTGGGCTTTCTTTATCAAATTTACTCTTAGTAGTTTATTTTACTTTTTATTTAGGTCTATTAATTTCCTTTATTATAAAATTATCTAACCATTAGGACACCTCATTTTTAACCACTACGTTGTGATTGTATTCATAGAAAGTTTTAATACGTGAACCTCTAAATCACAAAGTATTTGACGTTTGCACTGCAAATGTCAACCTAATACCTAGACACACAAACTTTGAAAATCTACCTACAGATGAAGTTTTAAATTTTATAACCCTTGAATTAAATCTACAAATAAATATGTATAGGTGCATAATTAAATTTCATAATTGACAAATTCTTTCTTTTTATTTCTATTTTATTAAATATGTTACATTAAGTTTTCCTTAAAAGTGTTTTTGGGTTTTATTTTATTTACTTATTGTATTTTTTAAACAAAGTAAATATTTTTTTGTTTAGTATTTAATAATAACCAGTGCTGTATTAATTTTTACCTTATTTTCTCAAGGGTTTTTATTTGTGTTGGCCACAGGCTTACTAAGCCTTTCATGGCCTACACCCAAGTAGCGTTGCTGCCGTTTATAGACACTCAGGTAAAATTTCTTTTGATGGTAATCTTTCCCTTACTGAGTCTAAGGGTGCTGACAATGAGTTCACCAACCCTCACATTCCCGACCCACCAAGCTAGGGGCCAACTTGTCAGGCCCTGTTCCAAGCTTGTCGGTTTTGGCCCTGACCGGGCTCCTGTTGGGGTTTAGGCCCCGGGGTACACCATTTGGTGGTGAGATCAGTATTTAGTAGGAGTTGCTAAGCAGGGCCCGCTGGGTAGGTTCCTTGTATTGACTCAACACTATTTATAATGGTAATGGAAATGGTCATGAATAAAGTGGTGAGGAAACTCTTGAGAGGAAAGACTGGAATCTATGATCTTTGTTGATGACTTGATTGCACGAGGGAAAGAAAGAAGAGGAACTGAAAGAGATTGGAATTAAATCTAGCACGGTGAAGTGTGAAGTGATGCTAAGGACAAGGAAGAGGACAAGGCTTGCTACATTGATAAAGTTGTATTGAGTAAAGCTGAGAAAGGTAGAGTGTAAATTATAGAAGCGTGATTGAGGTGAAGGCTGGGAGTAGAGAGGATCTAATAAAATAAGTCAGCAAGGGGAGTTGTTCTCTAGGGGTGTGTGGGAAACAGACCACAAGTGAGACCAAGAAAGAGATGGGAGAAGCATATAACAAAGCGGCAAGTGAGAGGAGACGAATGAAAGTGATTAAAGTAGGAAGAATGGTGGAAGGATAGAGGAAGATGGAGGTATTTTACCAAACTGACCCGGCCACAATCTGGATAAGATTGATGATTATATTAATTTGATTTATAAAGCTAATACAACTTTTAAGGGGTTTTAAACTTTTAAATTAAAGTTATTTAAGGAAGTACATCAAAGAATCTACAATGCTATTAGTGAATTAACCTAATTAAATTTAAAACAAAATTTTGAACAAATATCAAACAACTTATCTAAGAGGGTTGATCGGTAAACAAATTTATAAGCCCTATTAATTAACATTGTGTTGCAATTGAAAGCTTAAACATGGCTGGCCTACTCACTAGAGGGTTCTGGTGCTGGGAATTGTGTCATTAGCATGATATGCACGGCAAGAGGTGGACATGGGTAGCTCAAAATGGTGACTCACTTGGAAACATTAATATTTTATGTCGAATTTCACCCAGCAGAGGATATCACCTAACATTTCTTCTTCCTTGGTGAATCGTCGTGTTTTCACTCCATGTTTGTTCACTTACTTCTAGGGGTAAAGTGATAAGAGCCATGTCTCATCACCAGTCACGATTCGATTCATAAAAACTGGGCCCCTCCAACACCTAGCACTGCAGTAAACTCAAAGATGTTTTTTTGCCTTGTTTGGCACCCACCTTGCAGAGCCTTTTGGATACAGCATTTCATACACAACACCATGGAATAATTTAAGGTCATTCACATTATGCCGCCTGTCTTGAATGATTTCCGCAACATTTATCTTAGTTGTTGAGCAGCTCACTTGGCCACTTGGATCTGAATTGTCATTTGTCACATTTTCCCCGCCAGTTTTAAAGGTACTGCACTATTTGGCAACATTTTGCCTTTTCATCACTCCACTGCCATACACTTCAACAATTTGATGACGAATCTCGGCTGAGGAAATATTTTTTGCTCACAAAAAGTGTATCACTCCTCACACTTGGACAAGAGACCAGTTTTAAAGTGAGTTACCATTTTAACTGCCCTTGAGCACATTCTGCTGTGCATATCATGCTAATGACACAACCCAAACACTAGAGCCCTCTATTGAGTAGGCCAATAACATTTGAGCAATGTTAAATAATAAGACTTTTAATTTCTTTCCCCCAAACCCCTGATCGACACTCTTTTTAGTTGATTTAAAACTTACCAAAGGGGAATAAATTCAATTTTCGAATGACAAACTATTTTCATCGATAGTAAAATTTGGAATTCATACTCGAGGATTGATAGGAGAAAAGAGTGACTGAAACAAATTGGACTACTTCCAACATGGCAGCTTTGAATGATTTTGAATCATATTTTCAATATGTTCACAACAGAAGTGTTGACAATAGTACTTTCTACTGGTTTTTTTGTCACCGTCTTCTTAATTTTTCTTTTCATTGACTAATCATTGTTTTGAATTTTTAAAAGATTTGGTGACATTCAACCATTTTTATTTTATCAATATTCACATGAAATGAAGGATACTGTTCAAAGATTTTTTAAATAGTCTTACGGTAGGTTAATATTAAAATAGTCTTGATTATTGAATTCTTTATCTTTAAATCTGTGCCTACATTAAGGACACTATCTTTAAATCTAAAACTTAACTTAAATGTTGACAAACTCACAGAACCCTTCTGCTAGTATTTTAACTACTATAAGGGTACTCTCTAATTGCTGTTTCAATCAATGTTGTTTTTCATTAGTAAACCTAATTTAAATCTATTCTTGAAACATTTTATGATAAAATTATGTTTTCAAAGCATCAATAAATTCTTTGACTGTAACATAATGATGCCAATTGGCTATTTTCAATGCCTGCCAAAATTTTGAAATGCAAGAACCGTATGTTTCAAATTGAGTCCTTGCTCAAATCTCCTGATCACCCCATTATCCTCCCCACCTACCGTTATTGTTCAGTTTGTCCAATGACCTGGAAACCAGGGCATTCGCATAGTCAAGAAAATGTTTGAAAATCTGCTTAGTCAAGGAATCTTGACTTTCTGGAATGTTTATATCATACAGCAGGGCCCTCATAGCCGCGGGTAGTACGTTCCTATATCTACTGTGCTTATGTGAAACCAAACTATTATGTAACATAATATTCATATGACATACATAGATTTAGTAAAGTTTAATTGATAAATTATTCCCAATGAGACATTACCAACTTTAAATAAAGTACATAATAATAACAACGCATACTGTACACTACAGTGTACTTAATATTCTCCATTATTCTTGTTGTGATGATCATGGATGGTGGTGATACTGATAGCGGTGATATGATAGTACAATGCCCACAACGAGGAGTGGGTGATTGTGTAGGCATTGTGACTTATAAACAAGTTTTATCTTTAGAAATAAATCAAATTGGGCAGCGGTAAACCGCGAATAAGTGACACTGCGGATATTGAATCAACAGATACGGGGGCCCAACTGTGTTCCCAAAAAATACGCATCTCATATTTACAATAGTCAAAATAATACATCTCTTCCTGTATATACTCCTCACAGATCTCTTTTAACACAGTTGTTCCTATTGAGCATAATAATCTAAATTCTTGAAATCAACATGTGATTTATGGTGTGGCTATGTGCATGTGTAAGAATTTAATTACATTATAGAAAGAAGAAACTAATAAAGAAAGTGTCTCACAGCAATAGTTTTAAAATGTACTGGTGTGAGGTGATCTTTTAATGGCTCAATCTGATCTCTCAGCAATTTAACTTAGATCACACCACCCATCACTTTAGACTAAAATCCTTTAACCTCTTCATAGAGTGATTTAATGTTAGTAAATATAGTGTCTGCAAAAAATATACTAGTCCTGGAAAAGTCAGGGAATTTTAAAATATAGCTTGGTTGAACATCCTGTTGTTATCGTTGGTAGAAAATGATTGGCTATCGGTCCTTCCAAAAAAGATTGTTTTTTGATAGTTGTAGGTCCCTTGCTTTTTTGCATGTCTACACCTAAAAACCCAATAAAAGATTTTTCTTAATTCTCTTTTTCAGCATTGTAAAATTTGACTGCCATTTTATTCATGTGAGTTTAGCCATTAAGTAGCACGGCTATACCTAAGAACATGCATAAATATGTAATGATGCGCCAAGTTCATCACAAACTGTGTACTCTTTGTTCTTCCTGTCCTCTCTTGCTTCCTCTCCATCTCCTCGCCTTCCCTACTCTACCTCGCACACGCGCACGGTTGCAGGGGCAGCAATAAACTGAGCGAGCCCTGCTCTATCCGGTGTTTGGGCGTGATGGGTCTTATCCCTTCACTACAGTGTCGACTGTGTCTATGTCTCTACCACCCGGAATGTGTTGGTCTAGGCACCATCACTGAGACCATCCACAGCTATGTCTGCAAGGTAGGGCGGCTTGTCTAATTACATGAGAGATAATATTTCATCAAGTTCTGTGAATGAAAAATATTTTATTGATATTTTTTTTTTTCAGAGGATTGAGCCAGCATGTAAAATGATAATAAAATATGTTTTAAATTAATCAGCAAAGCTGCATGATTTTTCATGGGGTGCGAAATTTAAAAGTTAATCTTCATGCCTAAAAAATATGTTTTAAATTAATCAGCATAACTGCATGATTTTTCATGGGGTGCGAAATTTAAAAGTTAATCTTCATGCCGAAAAAATATGTTTTAACATGCTAGAAAAAATATGTTTTGTAGCAGAAACCTTTTGTTTTCATATGTGAAATTTGTATTTCTGTAAAGATATTAACTATGTAACAAAGTTGGTGTAGACATAAAAGACTTACTTTTGAATTTAGTTTACTTTTTACATGACTAAATAAATTCAAGATAGGAAATGCATGTCATTATAAATATTAGAATGTTTTCCGCAGATAAACTTTCATCAACTTAATATAAATGTAGAATTCAATATAAAAAAGGTATAGTTGAAGTTTGGAATTGTTACAAATTCGCAAAGGTCAACCTGAATAAAACCATGAACTTTACATTGGGTGCAGATTGATTAGATTAAGAACTCTGATATATAACAATCATTACCATCATAACATGGTTATATATCAGAGTTCTTAATCTAATCAATCTGCACTCATTGTAAAGTTCATGGTTTTATTCAAGTTGACCTTTGCGAATTTGTAACAATTCCAAACTTTAACTATACCTTTTTATATTTGATTCTACGTTTATATTATTATTATTAGCACCGCGTCTTACTACCCGTTCGGGTTATACGCATTTATATTATAGATTGTTTCCTTAATACAATACATTGTTTTTCACGAATTTCATCAACTTGTTTGTGTAGTTATGAAAACAGCGATATTAATTTGAAATAATTTAATTTGCATAAGATAATACTTGTTGAATAAATCTTATTTTATAAACATTGGCTTTTGATCATTTTTAATAAAAGAAAAATAACTTATTAAATATTAGAAGGAATTTTGGTGTGCAATTTGCAACATTATTGATGAAAATGCAAAATAACTGACAACAAATATGACAAACTTGTTTATTTATTTTTTGATCAATATACACACTTTACCAAAAATAGACTATTACTAGATTATTTTTTTTCAAAATCAATAACTGCAATTTTAAATGAAATGGATGCCAAATATGATCGACTGAATCAAGATGTATTTTTGTGGTTTGTGTTGTAGAACATAGAATGGACCATTTAAAATTGAATGAAGTTTTACCTTAACGCAATCATGTATATGCGTTCTGCCTAGGCTCAAAGAACGTCCTAGCCAAATTTAATCAAAATTGGTCAATTCATTTGTCAGTTATTGGAGGATAAAAATCCGGACATATAGACAGACAAAATGCCTAATCATCAAATTTAAACAGAACCTACCAATGCTTGCTCAATAAATTTTAAAAGACATAAATATTATTAAATCATTGTGCTGACATTTGTGATTTGATAAGATATTTAATGTCTACATACAAATTTTAACTATAGATTCAATTGGTAATGTATACCTAAACAAAGGGGGGAGGGGGGGGGAAAGGTACCCAATAGCTGTATTTAATAAACATTGGACCGATAAATGGGTAAGACTTACACAGTTGAAACATGACATAGCACATGACAGTAATTTTCGGGCCACATCAGCCCTTTTATTCAGCGGTAGAGAGTGAATCACTGACTGGACTATGGTTAGAGCTTGATCGTTGTTGTTTAGGTTCTGCTGTTGCTTGTTTAAACTTAGATTCTTGAATGTTGTGTGTGTGTGTTTGGATATTTTTTTAAAGAGTTGACTGTTGTGAAAAGGATAGAAAAATAGTTGGTTTTCTTAGGTTGAGAATAAGGGAGTTTTTGGTTATTATATATTCGGGTTCAAGTTCCCACCGACTATAAAGATGGTAAGCATTGCATTTCAGTGCTATAGCACGAGTCAAAATCTAAATTATGTATTTTGCATGAACTAGTACTGCTTTGTTTGGGTTTTGGGTTTTGTATATAAACAGTGATTATTCATTCATTGTCTCGGGAACATTCTTATGGTGAGGTCATTGTATTTAGCAATGCATTGATTGCATTTTAATTGGCCTTTCATAGGATACTCCTTTTGTGCGTGTATGTCTCTTAATACATGATCAAGTTATATGCATATATCATAATTACTCTAATGGGGTAGGAATGAGGAAGGAAACTCTTTAAGGGGTAATTTACCAGCGTTTGTTTGGAAGGAAAGTGGGGAAGCATTTAGGAAAAACTACCCACAGTAGACCTGACCGTGAATCGAACCCCGATCTCCCTGTCATCAATAGACCAGTCTAACACGAGAGTGACGGTTTGGACTGTTCGGCCATTAAAGTGTGTGAATCTGTGGTTGAATGAGTTGGAAAGTTGGTTAATCTTTCAGGTGCATCTTGGTTTGTTGCATGGATGGGAACCTTTGGTCTGATGTGGTTTGTTGTCATGGTGACTCGGTTGGGTAATTTAGGGTGACCCTGAATTCTATAATTACTATAATTTGAATAAATGTTCACAAAAACATAGAACTAAATGATAAATTGTGTTTTATAATCCAAGGTTGAGCCTTAAGGTTATTTTAAATCATAATTCAAGAGTTTTTATGTGAAATAAACTGAGGATTTTAACTTTTAGGGATGGTTAGAAGATTAAATTATCATGCAAAGGAACTTTAAACTACCTATAAAGTGTGTCAAAACTGACTTCTGGTAGAGACTTAATTTTTTTTTTTGTTGCTATAAGCCTTATTTATACTTATATTTATGAATAAAAAAACTCCCTATTTGGTCCCTAAATCATGAATTTTTGGTTTTTGAAGTTTCTAATTTAAACACCTAAAACTGCTGTGAGCCACGATATATAAAATTTTATCAAAATATAATGCGATAGAGGTTTGATTTATTGTAAAATTAATATTTAATAAACTTGTGAGCCATCAAATCAGCTTGAAAGGCTGTTTTTCACCTGAAATGTGTTTTACTCACTATTTTTATCATAGTTTTTTGTTAGCAACTAGCCATTTTGTAATTAGACTGTAATAATTACTATCATTAGAAAGATTTATCAATTTAATTGATTATGAACATTTGGGTATCAAAAAATTCTATGATCTTATAAATAATAATTTATTTTTTATAATATATTAAAACTATATTTTATACTTTATAGTTATTTTTTGCTTTTAAGAAAATTTATTTTATTTGATGTTTAGTTTTAGATATTGAAAAATAAACATTTAATCTGTAAAGTATTTCCACCCTTTTACTAAAATTCATTATTCAATTAAACTAGTATGGTAAAAAAACTCCATAAAAATGTTTGTTTTTGACACCTTATTTTTGTCTCGATCAAATTTATAAAGCTAGTTTTTTTCTCTCAGAATTGCCAACAGGAAATCAAAGAAGGCAAAACTTCCCTCGTCACTGTGTCCAAACTTTTTAGCCCCGCCGTTGCCAAGTCCATGAACACTAGTAAACTGACGAGCCCTAAGCTGTCCTCTGCCACCAAGCCCCCTGCTCTAACCCCTATCAACATATTTGGGATGACTAAATCTGCCAATCTCAAGGCTGGTCAGAATGTGCTCCGTTTACCCACTGTCCCAACACTCCGCCCCACTACCTCTCCCCCAAAAATGTTATCACACCCAGGGGAACCCCAGAAACTACAAACTATATCTCGCTTGGTCAAAGTCTCTGCCAAAAACAGAGACTCTTTGTTGTTGCCAAAGATCCCACTGACTGTGGCTGCTGCCAAAACAAACACAGTTCGCGACAAAACAATTGTCGGTTCTGTCACAACTTGGTTGCCTCCCTCTTCCACCATTCAATTGAACTCCTCTTCAGCCAAATCTACAGTTTTGATCCCTCCTACCACAAGTATAGTTACATCTAGTAGCACGCCCAATGCTACCACGGTTGTCTCCCCTGAATCGTCTGCTGCCTCTCGGGCACTCTCTGTCGTCTGGATTGATGGAAGCAAGTATGTGGTCACTCCAAAACACAACGTCATGTCAGTCTCCCCCTCACCTGCACTAACTGCAACCACACCCAGTCTCCGCTCCACAACAGGAGATACCACTCCTTCTGGAGACAAACCCCCAGTAGGTTTGACCATCCCCTCGACAACTCTCATAGCTGCCAGTCAAGGTTCCTCTGTTCAGACTTCTACACAGTCTATGTTGGGGCAGTCTCAGGTATTGCTTGCCACATCTGCCAGTGGAGGCCAGTCAATGAATATAGTCCAAACAACATCTGCTAGTTTCACTCAGCAGCAGTTGACTAGTTTTGTTTCTGGTGCATCTGGAACTCCTATCCTCCCAAAACCTTCCCCACATCTACCTACATTGTGAGCTCCCCTGGTACAGCGGGGATACAGAATCCCGCAGGTGTGCTCCTTGTTCCCCTGATTACCACTGGGGACAGCAAAGGGGCCCCACAACACCCACAATACCTCATACTAAATTCTCCCACTGGAGGACTACAAGGTGGCAGTTTCATCGTCAGCAGTCTTCCCTCTGCGACTTCGCAGTCTTTAGTGCAGGATGCATCTGCAGAGGAAGGGGACATGTCAGATGAAAAGTAAGTGTGTGAAATGCAGCACAATTCTCACTATAATATGATACGCTATAAACTTGGTTATTGCTGGACAAAGTTTCTAGAGTGGCTTTAAATCACTCAGAATTCTTAGCTTCACTATAGGAAGCCAACATTTATCCGTTGTTGCAAGTACTCGCTCTTATTATCATTAACATCACTCATAGATTTAAACATATTTTTTCATGTGAATTTAAAAAGGCATTAACTATGTTTTGTTTTTTTACTATACAAACAATATAAATAAAATTCAGCCGTGAAGATTTTCACCATGTAGGCTTTACTTCTTTTAGCAACATTTTTATTCAATTTAGTACAGTTACTATTCACTATGCAACAAGAAACCTCCACTTTGCTGCACAGCAGGGATGCTTATTGCCAAACTTTGTAAATTGGTCGCAGAACATCAGACAAAACTAGGTATGGGTCTACGAATCTCTCGAATCCTTAAGGATATTGAAGATTAAAGGATTCGAGAAAATTTCAGATTCAATACTCAAACCACTTTCAAAAAAATTATCTTTAAATGAAATTTGGTTTAAGAGCTCTAATTCTGCTAGTTGGTGGGTCAACCATTAATTTAACAGTCAATTGGATATTTGAATGTTATAATGAATGGATTATAAGAATTTAGTTACTATTATTATTTTATTATATTTATATTTTCTCATGTTATTAATTATTCTAAATTTTGTATTTGTAAAATAGTGGATTCTACCCAACTCTAGACAAGACCAACTGATTTTCAATACAAATGATAAAGTTCAAGCAATTATGGTTTGCAATTTTATTTATTTTCAATAATATATCTCTCTCTCCAATCCTTTTGGCTTCACTGGGTTTGTCTGAAGTTAGTTACATGCTGTAATAATATATTGATCAGTTATTTGAGTAACAAGGCCGGTCAGATTTTTTTTCTCCACTTTTTCCATTGTGATTTACTCATACCCATTTGGGTTGTACACCTAAATTAATTACACCAGTGGAATAGATATAAGGATATAAATCTTTTGAAGAAATGTACCTGGATTTGTGTGGAAGAATAGTGGAAAACTATTTGGGGGAAAAAATATCTTCATTACACCCGACTGGGATTCAAACCTTAATCTCATCACCGACAATCCTGTCATATATGAGGGTAAGATCTTAAATCATGTGACCACTGATGCTTTGCATAACTATCCTTATAGGCTACTCATAACATACTCGCTTCCATTCAAATCTTCAATATTTCTAAAATTTGTAACTCCAAAAAGAATCAATTAATATGTTAATCGAACTTACAAAACCATTCAAATTTTCATATTTTTAAAATTAGTAACTCCAAAAAGAATCAATTAATATGTTAATCAAACTTACAAAACCATTCAAATTTTCATATTTTTAAAATTAGTAACTCCAAAAAGAATCAATTAATATGTTAATCGAACTTACAAAACCATTCAAATTTTTATATTTATAAAATTAGCAACTCTAAAATGAATCAATTAATATTATAATTTAACTTACAAAACAGTTTAAATTTATTTAATTACCGTTTCTCTTGAACTGGTGAGCACATTGACTAAATGTCAAATTTATTAAATTTGCCAGTAATGGGGAGTTTGGAATTTAAATCTCTACCGGGAGGACTTTTTTTTTTAACTCAAATGTTTTTCCACCACTAGCCCGGAATGCAAATGTGGGCAAATATTTTCTAAATCATACATTCCTATCCTATTGCTTACTGTATGGCATTAATAATTTGGAAGTTCATTGCCACACTTGTAAAAGTATGCCACTGATACTTATCTTGAGATAGTTCTAATCCAGTCCACCTCATTACACCCTATCTCTTTCAGGTTATACTCCCATCTGCATCCACATCTTCCCAGTGGTTTCTTCCCATTGTGCTTACCAGTCAATATCCTGAACAAGGTTCTAGAATACCCCATTTGCGTTGCATGTCCTGCCTACAGTACAGTAGACCTGACTATCCTGAAAATGTCTTGTGATGAGTACAGGATATGTAATTCACCATTATGTAACCTCCTAAACACCTCAGTACCCCATCCCTTTTTGTGCCAAATATCTTCTTAAGCACCTTGTTTTCGAACAGACTAAATTTGTTTCCATTTTTTTTAAAGGTGAAAGACCACGTTTCAACCCATAGAAAACAACCGATAAAATTAGTGTGGTTAAATGTGTATAGCTTAGACTGGTAGTAAGAAATGGAGCAAAAAAAACAAACTTTTCTTAGTGACCAAGGTTATAGAATTGACATTAACCGTCTTTGGAGATGGCAATTTTCCAGTAAACTTTAGAGAAGATTTCCCTGGGTTGGGGCTTATCCAGTAGTTGTAGGGGCTGGTTGGGCTTAGGTAAGAAGGGAGACAAAATTCACGTTGACTTTTGTCTAAATGTTTTAATTCGATTGACTTTACTACTTTACATAAGGTAATCATTTTTTTCTCTTTTTTTTCTTTTTCTTTTTTCAAATAACAGGAGGCCATCAGTTTAAACTTAATTAATCACAGGAGAAGGGGAAATATTTATAAATGCTTTGATTATAATATTAAAGTATTAATATATCATATACCGCTTCATTGACCACATGGTATAAGGTGCTACTCTCAAGTTAGACTAGATGGCTGATGACTGAGAGATTGAGGTTCAAATCTCGGTCGGGTGTACTGAGAATGGTTTTTCCAAAAAGGTTTTCCATTCCCTCCACACAAATGCAGTTACATTTCTATTAAATTCTACCTTCCTAATCCCTAAAACCAT
Organism: Timema cristinae; assembly: GCA_039000515.1. Taxonomy (NCBI): domain Eukaryota; kingdom Metazoa; phylum Arthropoda; class Insecta; order Phasmatodea; family Timematidae; genus Timema; species Timema cristinae. Next base: position 30,035,343 of record JBCFYV010000935.1, read on the forward strand.
TAGCGTAGTTAGTACAGAAGTGTATAACCCAACTGGGTACTAAGACACGATGCAAAAAATATTATCTGATCCACGGCAGACTTGATATTAGTTTAATAGATCAGGGAAAGTAACGATTGCAACATTATGAAAATGGGTGTGAGGGAAAAAACAAAGCTAAGTAATATATATATATATATGTTTTCAGAAAATTTGGGAACCCTTTTTACAAGTGTACCGTAAGAACATGCATCAGGCTGTCCTTTTGTAACTGTAAAATTGTGTAGTTTCAAAGAACATTATGTTTTAACTTGTTGGTTTAAGAATCAGTTTTTATTTTTAATAATTATTCCTGTATAATCACCAAGTTTATGACATGTCATGTTTGAATGAGAACCTTTCCACTGATTTGAGAAGCACACAACCTTATAGTTAAATTTGCAATAAGTAAAACATTACTGAAAATTAGTAAACTTGCATATCTATGAATGTTTGAAAGAAAATTATCATCTTCAAGCTTGTAATTTGGTCAGTAACTAATTAAATCAAATATATACATATCAATAAGTTATTCTTAGAATCATGGTTTATTGTGTAATAATTTCATAAATATATAAATCTTATCAAGGCCTAAAAAGAAAAAAATATATATAAATTTTACTTCAAGATGATTAATCCATATTTTGGTTTCAAGAGAAAACTAAACTTCATTTTATTTTGTAACACATTACTTTTGTTAGTAGGTTATCTACATTTACAAAACTTATAACCTTTAGGTTCAATTCCTATAGAGTATTCTAGGGATATTTTAAAATATATTTAGTTAGTTTGTTCATTGTTTATTGAGTAGACATGAAAAATATAAATATCCTTCATTGTTGTAACAATCTTAAAGTAAACTTCATTGATATACAAGGAAATAATTTTTTTCTGGTAACTATGGAAACTATTATCTTATGACATCATATTGTTCCAAACATATGTTTGAATAGAGAAACAAATATCTGAAGTAAAGGTCTAACCAACAAGATTGTTTGAATGTTGACAATGAAAGCTTTTTATATTGTTTTCTAAAGAATTTCACTATCATTTATAGAAATTGATCATCTATAAAACAATAGGCCTATTCTGTTATGTAGGTATTTGTCACAAGTGACTCTTGTTCAGTAATGTGTTTTTGTATTAGTTTTAAATAGGTGTGAAACTGGGTTGAGGGCATTGATAAAAAGAAAGTACACAGTTCTTTAACCTATTTTTGTCATACAAAGTATATTTTCTCAATTTGCCCATGGATGTTTAATGATAAACTTAACTTTATCATTCATAAAATTTCTGGTTTTGTGCTTCTTATTTTTGTATGTATTAATTTATTTGTTTTATTTTTACAGATACATTAGTTGTTTGTGCGAATTTCCCCTTTATCTGTCCTTTTCTCTCCCTTTAAAAACCCATCTCCTTTTCCTGCAGGTTATTCAATAATTTTGTTGCTTAGTATTTACACTGTTAATTACTAGCTTCTAAATAAGATGGAAACTATTCTAGTAATTTGTGCACTCAGAATGGCATTGAATTGGCATTATTTTGTGTCGGTGTGAACTTAATTTTTCTGATTCACAGAGTATAGGCATTTAAGGTAGTTAAATTATCTAACGATTTTGGTGTAATTCATATTCACGGTCATACTAAATTACAATTCCTGCCATAAATTGTTTTTTAATGTGGGGAAGTCTCCTGAACAATAAAGCATTTTTAAGAAATATTTATGTTTGGTTTTAGCACTCATGATACACATTTTCTTTTATTATTTTACCATAAAAAATGTCTTAAGTTAGCATAGTATATTGTCTGCATTAATTGTATATTGATTCACACAATTCCTGAAAATATGTTATTAGAATTCCCACTAGTTTATATGAGACCTATCAATATATATATATTTTCCAAGTAACATACTTAATTAAAATATATAATTAATGTCCCAATTATATGAGGAGGTTAAAGAAACCGAGGTGGCATTGGATGAAAAAACCAATTCTGATATGGAACACTATGTAGATCCTCTGTATAACAAATTAAAGTTTAGTTAACCCATTGAAATTTCTCTCCACGCAATATGTGTTTACTTAATATAGGCTTTTTATAAGGGGATGATAATATTAAATGACTGAACCAGTTTAATGTGGACAGTTTCTTAGACGAATCCCACAAAACATAAATTGTAGTACCACCTCAGATAATCTGGAATCTACTTTGTATGTATTAAAGTTTGAAAATGTGGATGTTAGTGCGCCGTGGACCTTAGCTACAGCAGGGTTGCAGGTCAATTGAGAAGTGGAGCCCTTTTCCTTGTATATAGTCAGAGAAAAAGGCTTCTGGAACCTTACAATTTCATGAGATTTCGCCATTATTTTGCAAGCTTTTAAAAATGAGAGAAAGAAACAAAGTTATCTGGGGGTGGTTTGTGTTTCACAAATACCTGGAAGAGGGGTGTTAAGCCGACGACAGCGTGTAGTCAACAACATAAAAAATAAAATAACCACCACCAATTAACCAGGAGAGAAGATTTTATAACACATTTGGAGGGGTTCATTGAATCTAATTTTATAAAATGGTTCATCAACTTTAAATCTATTAGGGGTGGGAACTTTTGATTTGAAATATTAAGAAAGGAAAAATCTATATCATTATATGGTTAATTGTAAATTATTCTGTCATGATTGTATTTTGGTGTTGATACCAAGTGATTGTATATAGTCTTGGAATAGCTACAGTTAATTTATGATGAAATCGCTCTGGAGACTTTAAGTCGGAGATATATCAGGGAAATTTGTGGTGAATTTAGAGATAATTTTACTCGAGCTCAGACATGTTAACCTAAACTATTGTAAAAAAAAACAACCAAAAGTTGATTGTCCTATCGATTGATTAAAACAATATTGCTATTTTTCAAATATCACAAATATCATCATGTCTACCTTAGAATTTATAGTGGCCAGTTTCATAATCAGTTTTACAAAAAACAAGATGCAAAAATATCTTTTTTCGATATTACAGTTCCTGACATATGTTCCATTATGATTATTTTTTTATTTCTATGATTAGTTTCCGATACATAAAATTGGATGGGTAATGTGATTTCAAAACCATTGCAAACTTAATTTTTTTAGGATTAGGATAAAACACTTGAGTTTGCACACAATTAAACTTGGTACGTCCCTTTTAAGTGATAAATAGTATAAATCATGTGTATAAAAAATATAGATTCATGCTAGTTAATAATATACGCATTTGATATAATGTTTGAAATGATCAAAAATAGGTCAGGCTTTAGCCGCTTTAACATTTATAATGAAAAGTGAGTACTTCAATCTCTATTCCAGATCACAATTTTAATTTTTTATTATTTGTGGTTCAATTTTTTAAAAAGCATATTTTTTTTCTTACTGACTGATTTTTTATTCTCTACTATAGGATATTTATACTAATCTATATTATGCTATTTTTAATATTGAAACTCTTTGGTTATTGTCAAGTTTAAATTTAACATATGTTCACCTTCATTGGTGGTTATGCAGTCTAATTGTCAAGCTCATTTAGTTTACCAGTGACAAGGAGGTAGGAGTTCAAATCTCAGCCGGGTGTTTTAAGAGTTTCCTGTAACTCCTTCATGCAATTGAGAATACATTTTCTCTAAATTCTTCCTTTCCCTTCCTCTTCCCTACGTAAGTGTAATAAATATATATTATGCGTATAACTCATACGGGTAGTGAGGTGCAGGGGTTTTAGCTCGTATCGTTTCTCACTGCATCCAGGCTCTGCATATTTAACTATATTATTGGATCACAAATGCAGGTAGAATTTAAAGGAAATGTACCCACATTTGGACAGAAGGAATGTGAGAAACCATTTAAAAACAAACATCCTTTGTCCACTTGATCAAAATTCAAACCCCGATTTCCATATCATTGGCAAAATAGATTAGACAAGCTAGACATTTAGTCTGCATGTCCACCAATATGGGTTTGAACCAATTTAAGTGCTTTTCATGCTTTAGGTTTTTTTGTTGGGATTTTGGGGTGTGGAAGTCTAGTATTAAAGTATCTCAAGGCTATTATTTGCAGCCCATAAAAGTTATTAATATTTTAAATGCTTCACTTTAAGGTGGGCAGAATGCCATTTAAGTTAGATGGTTGAACAAACCTTTGCGCCAATGATTTTCACTCTTTGCTGTACATCTGCAAATAAACACTTCATTTGGCATCTGGCCTTAATACACAACTTACACAACATTGTTTCTATTATTATTATTTACTAATAAAACTATTCAAAAGAAAGGTTTAAGTTTTTAATGCCAACTTAAAACTAATAGTATATTCTTAACAAATGAACTTTTTTTTTCTTCCAGAGTATTCACCCCATATTAACAATGCAACAAATAAAATAATCACTAAAACATGTAAATTGAGAAAATTTAGGTAATATTCACCACTTGGTAAAAATAATTGACAAAACTCATCGCAAGAAAAAGGCAAAGAATTCACTACACAAAGATTGACATCCTCTTAAGTAGATTACATGTTTTGAAACTGTCACATGATCTTCTTAAAAAGTTAAAATAATTAGAGACATCGCCATTGTACATTGGTTTCTACTCACTTTTCCTTACCTTTCTTTCCCACTCTTGCAGCTTTGTTTGCTTACCACTTAAAAACCCCTCCATGGCGGCAGCTCGCTATCAAGCCATACAGACAGTGTGGCTGCTGTCCTCTGGTGAACATAGTTTTATTTTCTGTGGCTAGAGGCGGTCATGTGGTCAGCACAATGAACCCTCTGGCCATTAATCTCAATTTTTTAGACCAGAGCTGCCATGTTTTCATTCAAGTCGCTCCTCATTGGTCCTCGCGAGGCTGATTTGATCTCGTTCCAGACCCATTGCTTCACAGAAAATCAGGAAGAACTTGAGATTGAACTCAGGACCTCTGGATCCATAGCCAGGAACTCTTGATACTAAATTAGGTTAAAATTGGTTAACAGCCATATATACTTTATATGATCACAAGTATTTGCCTCCTTTTTAATGACGGGGTATGTGACTGGCGAAAGTTTGCTGCTATAGATAGACCAATGTTTCATAAACTTATCACCAGGGAGGCACAAGTTGATATATTCCCAATACTTCATAGCACCCCTAGTTCAAAACTTTCTCAGACCAAGGCATTATAAAAACTCTTAGTAGCGGACATACTTAAAATATACTTTTTTAGATTTTAAATAGGCCATAGAAACACTAAAATAAAACACTACATTTTTTTTTCTCCTTACTACACATGTGAACTTAAATTTCCCAATATTTTCATAGCACCCTTAGGCAACATTATAAGAATCACTGTTCTATTACATGTTTTCATGTACTTCAATTTACAAAGCTGCACACTACTCGAACAGTATTTTCATAGCACCCTTAGAACATTATAAGAATCATGTTCTATTACATGTTTTCATGTACTTCATTACAAAGCTGCACACTAACTCGAACGTATTTTCATAGCCCTTAGGCAACATTATAAGAATCACTGTTCTATTACATGTTTTCATGTACTTCAATTTACAAAGCTGCACACTAACTCGAACAGTATTTTCATAGCACCCTTAGGCAACATTATAAGAATCACTGTTCTATTACATGTTTTCATGTACTTCAATTTACAAAGCTGCACACTAACTCGAACAGTATTTTCATTATTTATTTGTTTGTCAGTTGATAAGCAATTTAATGTGTTTATTATTTAGCCCACTAATGATGGGTGATTACCTTGTTACATTTTTCTTTTTTTTTTAAGGGCTTTTCAAATTTTGTTGATTATCCATTGTGTGCTTGTGAACATTTTTGTGTGTATCTTTTTTATTTACTCCTTGCAGATGTCTAGTTTAAACTTTTGAGAACTCACTTCTTTAGGCTGGAAGAATATCTTTCTCTCAACTCTCAGTTAGTAAACTGTTTAAATTTACTCTTTAATTTAATTCCCGACAATAACCTTTATTTTTTTTAATCTCTCCACCATTAAATTCTTTAAGCTATTTTACAGCTATCCTTTGATCTCGGGTAATCTGAATCTCAAATATCTCCTCTCTCTATGCTCATTTTTCATTTATATTATCATTTATCCCACACATCTTTTCTTTTGGGTACCAATATTTGAATTGGACCTGTATAGTTTTTCTGGTTTGATTTATTTTGTTCTAACTATGGCTTTGTTTGAACTGACATTGGGAATAGCTTTTTTTTTTGTTACTTTTATTTTCAATGCAACATTTGCAGTAAATTGTTCAGAGTCCATAACAAATAAAGGGACTGTTGAAAAAATACCGCTTTATTATTAATATTATTATTTAAAATTTTCTTTTATGTTTAAAGTGTGTTCGTGATTGCATTAATCTGAACTGGTGCATTTCTATCAGACTTTTTTTTGTTTTAATTTCATGTCAGTCTAGAAAATAATATTGTCCTATAAATATAAACAATCAATTAAAATGTAAATATGTTCACCTTAAAGAAATTACACAGTAAAAATCATACACTCCAGATAGGTACAATATGTTCTTGAAACTATATTACATACATAAGATACACACTTTTGTTCCAGGGCTGGTGATGGAAGTCGCAAGCGCAAGGCGGGCAAGCAACAGGGTGAAGGCCCAATGACCAAGATGGCACGTGTGAATTCCGGACCTACTATGCCTCGGTTGTTTGTGAACGCTCAACACATTAGCTCGGGCTATGGTGCACTCCTACACTTGTTCCAGTACCTCAAGGTTCAGGAACTGCTGCGTGCCGCTCTAGTGGACAAGATGTGGCATGATCTGGCTGCCCATTCTTCACTGGTGAGTACAACTTATTTATACTAATATAATGTATACTTAATCACTTAAAGGAATGGTGGGGGAGCTTGAACAGGCAACTCTGTGATCCAATCAACAATGATCAACTTTTGAAGGTATTACTATGTGTGTTTCTTCTAAAATTAGTAAGTAAGTGTGTAAGCCCTACCCTTGTATCCACCTTTCAACGATAATTGAATCCACTCGTTTGATACTATTTGTTTATTTTGTCTTAGAAAATATATATTTCAACTCATCTGAATTTACTTACACTGGCTAAAAATAATCTAGTCCACTTTAGTGCTAAAACCTATCATCATTGGAAAATTGAATAACCCCAATATGCTTGTGATTAGCAACCAACCATTCAACTTGCTGTATTTTCTAATTGTGTGTGCATACGCACAGGTTGAAATTTAGTAGAAAATTATTAGGGGTGTGTGACGGCCACTATTTAAAATCAAAGTCGAAGCGAAGCTTGAAACTTGCGAAGAAAAGTCGAAGTCAAAGGCCTATTTGAACAATTAATGCATATAGGCTCACTGATAATCATAGTAAATTATCCAAAAAGTTTTAATATCTTCTTACATCGTGGAGTTGATAAAATTATTTTACAACTTTTACATATGCATGTAATTTATCTGCATTTCTATGATAATCATAAATTAAATTCTGTTTTTGTTTCCCACTTTCTTTATCAGCCATTTTGAATAGTAAAGAAAACTTGAAGAAGATATGAAAACCTTTGTGACAAAATGCACTTGTAAATTTGTCAGAGATAATTCCAAAGAGATAGATATTAAGGTCTAAACATTAGACGTGAGCTGGGATGATATAGCACAACTAAAGTGATTTCTCTGCTTCATACAGGTGACCTTGGTGTTATTTCTTTATGGGTATTTTTATTTTTTACAAAATTATGTTGGCGGTATTGAATATAATGTATTAAAATTTACTTACCCTCTTTTGATTCATGTTTGTGTTATGGTAGTTAAATTACTAGTCGATGTTAAAATTCTGTTTAGTAACAGTTTTAAAACAACCAAATATTGAAATATGTAATATTTAGTAAAATAGAATTAAATTGTTTGATAATTTATCAAAGTTGTATCCTTCCTTCGACATTTTTCAAATACGCGATGGTTATTGTAGATGTCGAAGTCGGAGGATTTGATCTTCGACTTTGACTTCATATTTGTGGAGCTTCGCACACCATTGAAAATTATAATAAATTACTGGAAATGAACTTAAATTTTGTAAGCTAAATCCATTGGTACCACTCTAATATACAAACATTCTCCTAACACAACACTTCACCATTTGCATTTGTAATCCCAAGCTCTAGATATTAGAGGGATTCAATACAAAAAAAAAATTTAATTTTATTAAATAATTTAGAAAAATAGGAGTGCGAAGTGTAAACAATATTTTTTTTTTTTTTTTTTGTGAAATATATTAGGGTACACAACCCATCTCCTAGAAGGAGGGTAATCTCACTGTTCTCCTTCAGTGACCAATTTAGTTTTAATACGACGAGGACGAAGGCTAAGTTAAAAAGGACAACAAAATTATATGTATCTAAACCTAAGGATAAATGGCATAATTATAATAGTAAAAAAAATTCATGTCTTAATGAAACTTTGCTTTTATTTCATTTAGCCTCATATTCAAGAACATATCACTTCTTCAAAAAATCTAAGCATATTCTTTTTTTTTTTTATACAATATCTGTAAAAGCTGAATAATAACAATCTATAATTATTGTTTTTTACAAGACTTTCTATTATAGTACGTGTATTAAATTTTAATGTCTAGCATTATAAACATGGCGTATAACAATATAAAAAACTTAAATGAGAATTTTAGCAATGACTTATTTTAGTGCAAGTCAAAATTGTAACTAACAGTATTATAGTTCCGTGATTGCCCCATTAAAGATCAGCCTACGCATGACGTCTCCACAAATTACGGAATCCTCCAAAATTTGAAGTAATACAGAATAAACTTAGAAATTCTCACATTAAACGTTAAGGATAATTCCTAACTTTATCATAAAAAAAATTATTATTACCATTCTGCCACGTTCAAGAACTATGCAAAATAATTCCTAAGTTAGATACATAACGTTAACTATACAAGAATAATTATTAACGTCCCGCATTCCAACAACTAAATCATTAAGGCCTAATATTATAAAACTTCTTAATATGGATATTAAGACAACACGCTTTGAAAACATAATTTTAAAGTTAAATAACTGAATCCAAGTTGATAAACAAGATTTGGCTAACATTAGAAAAAATTCAAAACTCGCCTTAAAAACTTCCCCACATTACTTTGTATTATAAGTAAAATCCTATTTATCATGCGTAACATAAGTGAAGTTATTTTAATATTTAGTAAATTAAATGAATATTCATCTATGACGGTAAATAACAATAAATATACGTAAAGCCAAAAGGAATTTTAGAAAATTACATAATATTTATTTTTTAAGCCGAAAAAGAATTTCTCCTTACATTATATGAGTCTGCCTTTGAAGCCTAAGCTTCGTCAATGTCCGAGCCTAATCCAAGAGTGGCTGCTATCTTGGTGAACAGTCTCTTATATGGCGCAACTATCGAACACTCGAGACGGAATTACACCAAGGAGGGGATCACAAATTATAAACACATGGAAAGGGGGAGATGCGTGGTACTAGGTGCGTTGGGAACATTCTATCAAGGCCTAGGCTCTTCCACGCTGTTCTCGGCGTCCATGTTCTTGAGACAAGTGGTGGTGCGTAGCGGCAAAATGCAGCACTAGGATCATCGCTCTTAGATGTTGCACTGTTGTTATCGTGTGTGGACGTCCTTTTCCGCTCGCTCGTCCGGTCGGTGAAATTGGGTAAGCGCTGTTCTTGTTGACTCTCCCTTTTTTAGACGCCTTGTAGCAATAATTGCTACAAATCTCCCCCCTTGATCTGGCGTTTGGGGGGGGGGGTGTTGTTATGGTCAGCATCGCTGACTGTTCCTGGTGACTGCCCCTGGCTCCTTTGGGAAGGTGAAGATACTTGGGGTTACTTTCGGTGTTCTTCTCGCGTTGTCCTTATTTCGGTCCAGCAACATCTTCCTTGGGATATCTGGACCCCACAAGGTTTGAGGCACCGCATCTCCAGCCGCTCGCTGCTCCATCCTGGACAGGTCCACCTTTCACAACTGCTCGGTCTCATTCTCAGCCGTCCAGGATAACTGCTCTTGGAGTTGTAAACGCCTTCTTTCATGCCTTTTGGCATGTTCTCCACAGCGTTCTATTCCATCACGCACAGACAGGGAAAATAAGGGAACGGAAGACGTGAGGTAATGGGAGTTCTCAGAGCTGCACATAAGAGACAAGAGTTAGTGTTCACCAAGACAGGTACATTATAATACCCATGAATAGTTCCGCCAATTCATTAATCTGATTTGTTCCTTTTGAAAGACACACGCTACAACTAGCCATTTATTTTACATCCTCACTCTCATACGAGGACGTAATGGCATAAATATTCAGACGAGGCACTAGAGCATACTGCACATAATATACACTGTCACACTTTTATGGTGTCTTCTCGTTCCTATCACCAGGTCCACAATATCGATAATATAATAGGCTACGGTCATAGTCCTATATTAGGCTCCCTTAACTTAAACCATTTAGATGGAGTCCAACAGCTATTAAATGTTTATTTTGCCACGGGCCCGGGCTTATATATATATATCATGGAGATACACATACTTACAACTAACTTATCACTATACATATATATGCGAAATACTTAACCTACATTACACTATATGCCTTCCATTATCCTTAGGGACTCTTGGATTTGTACTCTTTATATGACTGACGTGAGCGCGTCTCGTCTCAGCCCGGTCAGCATCTTTCTGAAGGAGCACTGTGACAGGGGTGAGAAACTTAGTCACCTCCCATGGACCACACCACTTGGGGCACAGCTTTGCAGATCTTTTGTCGACCGCGGAGCTCAAGGGGAACTCTTTGCATAAAACAAGATCTCCAACTTTAAACGAAACGGGAATCCTCCCTTTGTTATATGCATTAGCCACCCTTTTCTGTGCCCTCCTAAGATGGTCCAAGACACTCCTACATCTATCCTCCCTGGATACCTCGTCACTATCCTCTAACAGGGGATGAATGTCCCAAATATTAAATAAAGGGTGGATCAGCTCCCGCCCGAGGAACACGGACGCAGGGGAGCATCCTGTTGATTCGTGATAGGTGGAGTTAAAAGCCATATTCAAGAAATCTAACTCCCTATCCCACTTCTGTTGTACCTGATTATGAAAAATGGTCAGGGCTATGCCCAGGTTCCTGTTAAACCTTTCTACATGGTTGGGTCCCGGGTGGTAGGGACTGGTGGTAATATGCCTAATGCCCCACCCAAAGCACATATCATGGAAAGTAGTTGATCGGAAACAAGGTCCGTTATCACTCACTATGGTCTTGGGGGCCCCAAAGAATGCCCACACTCGTCGACACAGGGCGTTTACAGTAGTTGTAGCTTTCATGTTCCTTAAAGGAATCAATATAACGAATTTGGAAAATGCATCGACCAAAACGAGAATACAAGAGTTACCTAGGGTTGATCGGGTGATAGGCCCACATAATCAACGAACACCTTCTCCCAAGGGCGTTGGGCTACATCGGCCGAATGTAACCCAACCTTGGAATTATGGGCCGGTTTGGCCATCAGACAATCATCACACTGACTAACCCATTTCTTAACGTCCTGATATTGCCCAGGCCAAAAGAATTCTCTTGAGATTTTCTTGACAGTCTTTAATACACCAAGGTGACCTCCAAATACCGAATCATGAAAATATTTCATTAACATCGGGCGTACAGACACTGGAACAACCACTTTCTTACCTTTTCCATTAGCAAGAGTAATTACAAGAAGATCCCTCAATATAGAATATTTCCCCACTTGTTCCCCTTTCCTGATCCTTTCCATAATTTCCTGGCACCATGGGTCACTGCCCTGATGATCCCTGATAGAAACAAAGGACTCTGGTATCGATTTAATGACCAAAGACGCGGGCGTGATTTCCTCTGCCCCAATGGGATCACAGTCTTCTGCCATGCATGATAGAGCGTCCGCAGTAACATTGAGTTTCCCCGAGATGTGGTGGGTAGAAAATTTGAATCGAGATAGCCTCCAAACCCATCTTCCTACCTTGCCTAGTTGTTTTGGATGATTCCACATCCATGCCAGCGCCATGTTGTCGGTATACAATTCAAATTTTCTCTGCTCTAAATAATCCGCAAACCGTTCTACCCCATTGACACATGCCAGGCATTCCTTTTCATAGGCACTGTACCTTCTCTCCGCCTCAGTGAGTGTCCGGCTAGCGAACGCTACCGGCCTAACACCCTCAGGGGCCCGTTGAGAAAGCACAGCTCCCAGAGCAACTGCCGAAGCATCCACGTGAAGAAGAAATGGCATAGAAAAGTCGGGCATCCGCAATACCTCGGGAGAGATAAGTTTACTTTTTAGAAGATCGAAGGCACGAGCCTGCTCCACATCCCAACGAAAGACAACACCCTTCTTTTTTAAAGAGTTAAGAGGCGCGGCTATTTCAGAGAAAGATGGAATGAACCTAGCATAATATGCGCACATCCCAATGAAACGCATGACACCCTTAAGATTTCTGGGCGGGGGGTATTCAACAATGGGGCGGATGCGCTCAGGATCAATGAGAAGGTTACCAGAACAGATAACATAACCTAGATATTTAATAGACGGCTTCGCCCACGTTACCTTATCCGGATTAACTGTTAAGCCTACTCTACGCAAGCGACTTAACACTTCCTCTAAATGCTTCACATGATCACTCATCGAGTCGCTATACACACATATATCGTCAAGATAGTTGAATACATAATTAAATTTAATATCAGCAAGGACGTGATCTAGAACGCGACTCAATGCCTGTCCACCAACACTACACCCGAGGGGGACGCGATTAAACTCATACTGTCTCCATGGGGTGACAAAGGCTGTATATTTTTTTGAAGATTCCACCAGGGCACATTGTAGAAAACTCGCATTAAGGTCAATTAAACTGAATACTTTCGCTCTACCTAGGTGCTGAAAGGCTGAGTCGATACTCGGCATCGGATAAGGATCGAACTGGATTTTTTTGTTGATTTTTCTATAATCCACAACCAATCTATAACCTTCCCCTTCTTAGGTATAATGAACGCGGGACTGGCATAGGGAGAAATAGAAGGACGTATGACACCTTTGGACTCTAAATCATCAATCAGCTCTCTGAATACTTTCATCTTGGGGGGTGAACAAGAGTATGGACCTGACCTTACAGGAATATTGTCCTCCACCACAATCTCATACGGTAATACATCACATTTTCCCAGTCTACTCGTAATAACATCAGGAAATCTCTTAATAACCCCACTAATTATTTTTTCATCCCTATTAGTGACGCACATAGAAGCAATAATAGAAGAACGACATAAAGCAATTTTATTTCTTGGGGCAAATTCGAAAGACAATTCTCCGCGACTAGAATTAATTATCGCACGGGTTTCCACCAAAAAATCGTTACCCAAAATGATATCATAGGGGAGGGCAGGAACACAAAACAAACTTCTTTTCCAAGAAAAACTAGCTATTTTTAGGGTTACTTTTACCCTCTTACTTGCAATCAATAACTCTCCATTTCCCACTATAAATGGCTTAGTAACCATATTTTCAATATGAACTTTCTGTGAACTAATAATGCCATCCAAAAATGTAGAGTTAATAAAGGATCCACTAGAGCCCGTATCTAGCAAAGCAAAACCATCCTTAGATCCAACCGTAACTCTAACAACAGGAGAACAAGGGGAATTATACTTTTTTTGTGAAGCGGCCCCCCTTTCTACCCTCCACGTTAAGCGTTTCCCGCCGTACAGTCGCGTTGATAATGCCCAAAATGACCACAACGAAAACACTTAACGCGAGATACGTCTACTCGTCTTCCCGACCTAATAACTCCAAGGGGCCTTACTCCCCGGTCGGCAGAAATACTAGGGCCAAGTGGAGCAGTCGCTGCGGCTGAAACTGCCCTATTCTGAGTGAAGCTATTTTGAACTCGCGCAGGAAATTTTTCAAGGTACTCTTTTTCTGCTAGTAATGAACCCTCAATACTATTGGCCAATGAATATAATTCTGCCAGGGTGGATGGTTTGTATGAAAATATAAAATGTCTCCGCGTCAACGGGGAAACATTTTCTAAAATAATCTCCACTACCTCCTCCTCCGCTAGGTTGAGATTTAATATCTCCGCGGTCTCAGAGATAGCCAGGATAAATAACCGAAATGGTTCCTGGGGCCCTTGAAAACGCCTCAATTTCTCATTATAAAGTTTCTCTTTCTCTCTCCTAGAACACAACGACTCAAGGATACGACCTTTTACCCCATTCCATGAAATGCCTAATTGTAAACATTCGGAAACTAGGTGCGCTAAAAAACCTGACGTTCTCCCTAAACATAATGTAAGGAATTCAATATCGTCTACCAGCCGAAGTTTAGCAATTCTATTAGCCTCTAACAGAAAATTAAATAGATTGGCACAGGACTGACCATCACAAACAGGAAGTTGTTTCAAACGTTCATTTACTACTTTACTCTGAGTTTTAGAGGAGACTGTCACCGGCTGATGACTAACTTGAGTTACCGGGGGGGGGATAGCTTGCTCACGAGCCCCATTTAAACCTAAGTGATCTGACTTGCCTGACTCGACTTGTTCCAGAGAGGGATGGCTAATGTCATAACTAATATTATCATTATCTTTTTTGTCTGACTTACTGAAAGCCTCAGACAGCATGGATCGCAACGCCCCCACAGTAGCTTCGGGGTGGAATGATATGTTTCTGGCCTTGAGCTCCCGGTGAAGATCTCCAAGTTTAAGTCCATAGATCTCGGATCTGCTGCTGATCATGCTTCCCGGTGGGGTGGCCATGTCGGAGGATGAGTTCATGAAACAGTTCAAAAAACACAATTATTATAGTGAAGTTACACTTACGCGCACTCTATTAGCAGAGTGGCGCAGCTTGTAATCCCAAGCTCTAGATATTAGAGGGATTCAATACAAAAAAAAAATTTAATTTTATTAAATAATTTAGAAAAATAGGAGTGCGAAGTGTAAACAATATTTTTTTTTTTTTTTTTTTTTTGTGAAATATATTAGGGTACACAACCCATCTCCTAGAAGGAGGGTAATCTCACTGTTCTCCTTCAGTGACCAATTTAGTTTTAATACGACGAGGACGAAGGCTAAGTTAAAAAGGACAACAAAATTATATGTATCTAAACCTAAGGATAAATGGCATAATTATAATAGTAAAAAAAATTCATGTCTTAATGAAACTTTGCTTTTATTTCATTTAGCCTCATATTCAAGAACATATCACTTCTTCAAAAAACCTAAGCATATTCTTTTTTTTTTTTATACAATATCTGTAAAAGCTGAATAATAACAATCTATAATTATTGTTTTTTACAAGACTTTCTATTATAGTACGTGTATTAAATTTTAATGTCTAGCATTATAAACATGGCGTATAACAATATAAAAAACTTAAATGAGAATTTTAGCAATGACTTATTTTAGTGCAAGTCAAAATTGTAACTAACAGTACTATAGTTCCGTGATTGCCCCATTAAAGATCAGCCTACGCATGACGTCTCCACAAATTACGGAATCCTCCAAAATTTGAAGTAATACAGAATAAACTTAGAAATTCTCACATTAAACGTTAAGGATAATTCCTAACTTTATCATAAAAAAAATTATTATTACCATTCTGCCACGTTCAAGAACTATGCAAAATAATTCCTAAGTTAGATACATAACGTTAACTATACAAGAATAATTATTAACGTCCCGCATTCCAACAACTAAATCATTAAGGCCTAATATTATAAAACTTCTTAATATGGATATTAAGACAACACGCTTTGAAAACATAATTTTAAAGTTAAATAACTGAATCCAAGTTGATAAACAAGATTTGGCTAACATTAGAAAAAATTCAAAACTCGCCTTAAAAACTTCCCCACATTACTTTGTATTATAAGTAAAATCCTATTTATCATGCGTAACATAAGTGAAGTTATTTTAATATTTAGTAAATTAAATGAATATTCATCTATGACGGTAAATAACAATAAATATACGTAAAGCCAAAAGGAATTTTAGAAAATTACATAATATTTATTTTTTAAGCCGAAAAAGAATTTCTCCTTACATTATATGAGTCTGCCTTTGAAGCCTAAGCTTCGTCAATGTCCGAGCCTAATCCAAGAGTGGCTGCTATCTTGGTGAACAGTCTCTTATATGGCGCAACTATCGAACACTCGAGACGGAATTACACCAAGGAGGGGATCACAAATTATAAACACATGGAAAGGGGGAGATGCGTGGTACTAGGTGCGTTGGGAACATTCTATCAAGGCCTAGGCTCTTCCACGCTGTTCTCGGCGTCCATGTTCTTGAGACAAGTGGTGGTGCGTAGCGGCAAAATGCAGCACTAGGATCATCGCTCTTAGATGTTGCACTGTTGTTATCGTGTGTGGACGTCCTTTTCCGCTCGCTCGTCCGGTCGGTGAAATTGGGTAAGCGCTGTTCTTGTTGACTCTCCCTTTTTTAGACGCCTTGTAGCAATAATTGCTACACATTTCCTCGCTTCACTCCCTGACCTACACCATCTCATAAACTAACATTAAATAGGAAAGCTTGTGGCACAATTTTTGTATTTAAATCTCTTGATTTAATTATCTATCACAATTTAAAATAATTATAACTAGTTTGTGATTTTTTATTTGTGAAAATAGTTTGCAGATAAAAAAATCTGTTGTTGGTTCCTCCTCAACAAAACATTGTGTGTGTTTCAAAAAATCAATATTTATGTTTGTGAATGTAGTGGAAGACTGTGCGCCTAAAAAACTCTCAGGTGCACGATTGGGAAGGTTGCTCAGCTGCTCTGTCTCGGCACCGAACCCAGCACTTGGACCTGCGTAAGATGTTGGTCCCTCAAAACACAGACTCCATGTGGACAGAGTTCTGCAAAGCCATGGCCAAAGTCGACTCTCTGGAGAGGTTGGACCTGTGCCGATGCAGCGCCAGCACTGTGGAGCAGGTCTGCTCCTCTTGCACTCAACTCAAAGTCCTCAACGCACAGGCCATCAGGTGTGGTTTCAGGATTTACTGTGTTTATTTACCAATACGTTAATCCATTTAACACCTGTGTGTATTACATGCATGAAAAAGTGCAGGAGAATTTTTTATTTCATAATTACTGTTGCATGTTTCTAGGTTCTATGAAACATTGTTATTTAAAAATGTTTATTTACATACAAACACAAAGAGTTAAGAAATCTATGATTGAACTTTAAGTAGGCGTGTAGAAAATATTAATATCAAAATGTCATCTTAAATTTAATTCATTTTAAATATATTCAGCTTTTAAATTGGATGATATATAAATATGAGTACACGAGATAGTAAAGGAAGTAAGGCTGAGATGATATGCTCATGTACTAAGGATGGAAAAGGAAAGTATTCAAAGGATGTAGGATAAAGACTAAGAAGAGGCGAAGAGCAGATAATGGCAAGTGTGCAACTGAGAGGAAAAGAATGGTTGAAGGAAAGAGGAAGATGAGGCATTTTACCAAACTGACACGACCACAGGCTAACAGTTAATTATAATAATGAGAAATTAACGCTTATGTCTATTTTACTATGCACTTTTTGTGAATCCGTAAATAGAAATATATTTGTTCTGGTCTAGTTGAGAAAAATCAAACCAGTTTTCTATATTAATAAGTAGGGATCTGCGAGTACTCGGATTTCGATCTTCAAGCTGAGGTCGTCATTAAAGTACAATATCAAAAGTTTTGTAGTCTCACCAATTTTGAGCTTCCTCTTAATGTACATACTAATAAAAAAATTTAATTCAATGGTAAGTATAGGCTTGTTAATTTAGATAATAACTGCAATTTCTCTAATAAATCATTCGGTGACTTAATGAATTGTTAAAATCTATATCATATTTCACGTTAATAACATAATAGAGCTCTAAAACCACTTTCTACTGGTAAACGAACTCAATATTTTTGTTAATTTTGAATTATCCTCGATTAAAATTGCATTGGCTTGACAAGGCTATGGAAGTAAACATACTTATAATAGATCACTAAACATTTCAACATTCACTATCCTTACTATTTTAACATTGAGAATACATATTGATTGTTTTCAAACTTAAGGCAACACCCATACATTATCTTAGGAGTGTTAAAATTTTTAACATAAAACATTTCACCTGTTCTCGAGAAAACTGATATTTCCAAACGCATTGTTTTTCCGGAAGACCTGTCCGGTAGCTAGCGCCATCTACAGTTTCTGTGATCCATCTGTTCTTGTTTGCGTGGAAGGATATTTTGGTCAGTTGTGAAGCCACGCCACGCCTTTCAATCTCCCGTCCACCGTCCCAAAAAATAGGTTTTAGACTTGATCTCGACAGGTCTAAGGGTCTTAAGTTATTTAAACAGGAGATAGTTGAGGAAGCAAAGATAAGATGGTATGGACACATAATGAGGATATAAGCTGATAGAATTCTAAGAAGATTAATGAATATCAAGTATATAGGGAAGAGGCTGTAAGGGGACCAAGGAAGAGATGTGAGGAACATAGCAAGTGTGTAAGTGAAAGATGGAGAGTGGAATATAGTATGGGAGAAAGATTGATGAAAGGACAGAGGGAGAAGGAGGCATTTTACTAAACGGACCCTTCCACAGGCTGGAAACAGTTTATGCTGATGGGGATGGCTAATCTGTCCAAAATATGTGTTGATCAACATTGCATTAAATATTTTAAAAAACTTAACATAATTAGGTAAACAGAGCATTTACTATTCCATACCATTCACTAAAAATATAATTTAACCATCTTCTTTTTCATTTTTATAAATATATACTTGAACTCAGGAGCTTTTTGAAATACTCAAAAGAAAAAAAACCAAGCTCTCAGACCTCTAAATTAATAATAATAAGTTTAATTGTGAATGTGGGGAATGCCAGGCCTCCACCGTGGTTCGGATTCCACGTTAAACTGTAGGTCCTTCATTTCATCTCACAATCACCCTTCCATGACACATTAGCGTAAGTGCGTATAACCCGAACGGGTAGTAAGACGCGGTGCTAATAATAATAATAATAATAAGAAGAAGAAGTTTAAATTATTATTAGCACCGCGTCTTACTACCTGTTCGGGCTATACACACAACAATTTAAAACATAACATGTAAAACCAACTCTAATGTGTTACATATTGCACATCACATGCAGTGGTAATTGTGATCTTCATATCGTATTTTTCATTTCTATAGGTGGTTTTTCAGTTTTATGTAAAACTTGTTGACCAGGTGCCAGCTGATGAACTTTGAGCCATTCCAGAACTTGTCATGCTTGGAGGAGCTACGACTGAAGAGTGTATCAGGGATAAGACTCAAGAACCCCCTTGACCCGATATGTCAGCTCACTACTCTCAGGCATCTTGTGAGCTTATTTTTATTTTTTATCAGTGTGCTTTACTACCTGTTCATGTTATATCAGGGTGTCCAACGACCTGGAAAACGGAAAAGTCAAGGAATTTTAAAATCTAATTTGGCTTGACACCCTGTATATGCATATATGATCATTAATATAATGAGGTAAGGATGAGGAAGGAAGCATTTGTGTGGAAGGGGGGGAAATCATTTACACCAAATACCCCCGGTAGACCCGGGGATTTGAGCATTGATTTCCTCATCAGTTAGCCAGTCTAACTTTAGAGTGACGACGTCTTGAACTATTTGACTGCTGAAGTGGGTATCTTGTGAGCTGAACCACTGCTCAATACCTCTTTTGTGAGGCTTACTTTAAAATAATTTTAAGGTCACTGCAAAAAAAAAAAAACCAATGTGAATGTAACTAATAATGAATAGCTTTCCATTTTCATTCATATAGCATCTAAAAAGCTTGTATGAAATTTCTAATAAAGAAAAATAACCCAATCTAAAATTCCTGAGATTTAAGATATATCAGTTGACAAACAAGTCTCTGCAACCCTATTTTGAAATATTTATATTAGCTATTGGTGGGAATGACATTTTGAATTCAGGAAATTTCAGGCGGGAGATAATTCCTTTAATTCTAAAGCTTTCACAAAAAACACTCTTGTACTCTAGATATAATAGTTATCCAACTATTATTATCTATGACACAAAACCCATAGGGTGCCATTCCAAATAACATTTACATTCCTTTGCTGAGTCATTGCACATTACTATACAACGGAATATACTGATCGCCATTCATATAATTCTTCAACTAACTCGCTGAAAATTCAATGATACAATCTTGATGTTTCCTGAATACTTTTTATAACTGAATCTATTACACATGACAGGGGATCACTCAGTTTGGCGCATAGGATGGTTTGATGAATGAGACAGTGCAAACCATTTTTCTGGGGTGCTTGTTTTTTAAGTTGAGTTACCAAGCCATTGGTTTTGCTCTCCATACTTGATGCACTATCTGTCACGATCATCTTTAGTTGGTTTTAGGAAGGCTGAACATGGTATTAACGCAAACTTAGTCACAAAATGTTCCTGAATTTACATTTAGACAACTTTGGAAAAACAAATTTAAAAAA
The DNA here is from genome assembly GCA_039000515.1 of Timema cristinae. NCBI lineage: Eukaryota > Metazoa > Arthropoda > Insecta > Phasmatodea > Timematidae > Timema > Timema cristinae. Next base: position 30,055,943 of record JBCFYV010000935.1, read on the forward strand.
ACATCTCCATGCAGATTTTGGTAATGGCGTAATACAGCTGCAAACAAAATTTATTGCCGACAGCCGCTAAACATCTTTCCTTGAAAGCATTAGACTGGACATGAAGTTGGTATCACTGGAGCCAATTTACTGTCCATTCTACTATTTCCATAGAATTATACTATGTGTAATACCAATTTGTGGTACATAAAATGATTTGATTTCACTGAACACTTTGTAAATCGGTATCAAAAGTCGGTAAATAAAATTATAATTTTTTTTTGTTAAAATGGTAATAAAAAACCATAAACTTAAGTTATTTAATGTACTATCCATAAAAAAAAGACCTAGTTTATCATTCTTATATTTAAAATATTTGCATTTGGTCACAATATCAATGTTATTAAAAAAGTTGGATCAAATCCATATTTTACTTCTTTAGCGATAGTTATTTGTTGAGTGAAATAAATTTTCTAAAATGGCACCTTTTATTGGTTAAAGGAATATTAAAAGAGAAAAATTGTAATATTGAATTTGCTACTTTTTTTCCTGGTAATTTTAGGCAAAAAAGAAAGTCCTACTAAGTAAAAATATATGTACTATAATCTTATTGATTATCACTAAAATTAACCTAATTGACCTAATTATTCGCATATAAAAGGCAAGTAGTCAATTTTGTTTTATTCCACGTGTTTAAAAGGCATTTGTGAATGTTACAATTAACTTTATAAATATTTTGATATATATTTTAATGTGCTAGTAAAAGTTCATAGAAACATGTCTAGCAATATTTTAGCCTCCCTAACCATGTGGCATTGAAATATTAAAGGAAAATGTGTTAGATTTTTTAAAGTTTAGTATTCATGAGTTTAACTTGACTTCAGTTTGAATTTAGAATTTTTAAGCATTCTTAGCAGGGCTCTGCGAGTACTTGTATTCCGAGCTTCGAGCTGAGTTCGTAGCTTAAGCCTGAGATCAAGATTGAAAGTTTTGTAAGCTCGTCATTTTCGAGCTTTCACTTGATGTACTTAATACTCAATTTTTAAAACGCATTAGTAAGCATATTCTATTTAATTGAGATAATATCAGCATTTCCATTTATAAATCATTTGGATACTTAACAAATTGTTAAAAATTAATTTCAATAGAGTTTTAAAACCACTTTCGACCGGTAAATTTATTCAATATTGTCGTCTATTTTGAATTATACTTGATTGAAGGGGTTTACATGTATTGTCATGATAAATCAATGAAAATAAAAATAGCTAAGAAGATTAATAAATAATTTGATGATTCTTTTTACTATTTTTACCTGGTCCCTTTCTAAAATAATAATTTATGTTAAATAAAAAATGTAATATCAAGAATATATATTTAATGTTTTCAAACTTAAGATATTCAAAACTCTTATTAATTAATACGTTTAGCTACAAAACCAGGTCTAGTTTAGTTACTATTTAGTTATAGAATTATGTTGGTTAACTCATTTAAAATCAATGTTGATCTTGTGTATTGCAATACATATTTTAAAAGCATTAAATTTGAATTGAAGTAAATTTCTCAATAAAATAATGTCTTAACGAGAGAACATACAACGTGCATGTGCAACTGAGCAGAGAGGAATAGAATGGAACAGTATTGTAAAGTGATAGTGAAGGAAGCCAACCGAAAGGATAGTTAGGTTAGGGCTAAGTATAAACAAATGCACTTCTATATTTTCTTTACACACTTTTACACTCCCACTTCTTCAAACTTCCACAGCTACACATGGTTTTGAATTTTCGGAAATATTTATTTTTTTATATGAAGAGACTTTAATGAAAAAGTAATAATATTCCCAAAAATTCAAAACATTGTGATACTGTAGAAGTTTTGAAGAAGTGTAAAGTGTAAAAGTTTAAGAAGACATGAAGAGAGAAGTGTTTATTCTTATCTAGGCCTAACCTAACTATCCTTTCAGGTTGGCTTCCTTCACTATCACTTACTTTACATCACTGTACAGTGTTTCTAAACTGTCTGATTATACATTTCTGAGCCATAATGCAATTATTTATTTTATTAACTTTTTTAATAATTATTGTTGGTGTAATTTTAATGTCCTTAAAGACATGAGTGTTGAAACCATTTTAATTTTTTTTATTAGATTTTTATTTGAGTGGCATTCTTATTTTTAAATTGTGTTTTATTAGTGTTATTTATAATTTAAAAACAGATATTTCTGTTGTTTAACTTTTTTTTCAAAAGTATTTATGCTTTTTAAAAATGAATGTCATTCATATTTTAAGAACATGTGTTTTAATATACTTTCTCTAACATTTTAAAATTATTAATATACTCAAAATACTTGACTCGAGTTTGACTCAAATGAAAAAACCCAAGCTCGCAGACCTCTAATTCTTAGATCTACCATTTATTTTTCTTTTAACTCTTTCCATATTATTAAGTATTGCCTTCAGGAGTCGGCACTAACTGTTAATATACTTTTGTTGTGCAGGCACTGACAACATTCAAGGACCTGGGTAAGCAGAACCCTAGCAGTTTGGGATCTCTGGTGAACTTGGAGTCCCTAGAACTGGGGGAATGCAGTGACCTTCCGGCCAACTTTCCAGAGGGAACACTTGCTAAGCTGTCAAAACTTCGCCGGCTGCGTTTGGAAAAGGTGCAAGGAGGAGAGTGCCCCACATTCAGTTACTTACAGGTAACAATCACATTTGTATATGTAAAGTATGATAAGACAGTTTATAAACACTATACATTAATATAAAGTAAGTTAATAAGTAATCCGACACCTTAGCTCAGTTGATAGCATGTCTGCCTACTAAGCTAAGGGTCCCTGGCTCAATTCCGGCATGGCCGAAAAATTTATCATTGATAAAATATATGTTTTCCCTTTCACATTGATAAATTAACGGCCGGAGACTGGATGTTGTGCATGTCCTAGTCTTAAGATAGATAATAGGGCATATGAAGTTATGACAGGCTTATTTTGCCAGCTGGTAGTGGGAAATATATGGCTTAAATAAAAAAACTGGTCCTGGCCACAGGCTGGAAACATTGAACATTAATTAAAGTGAGTGATGGTGAGAGAAGCCAACCTGAAAGGATACTTAGATTAGGTCTAGATAGTGACAAACACATTTTTCTCTTTGTTTCTTCTTACACTTATCACACACTCACAATTACACACGTTTTTAAATTTTTAGAATTATTTCTTTTTCATTCAAAGAAAGACATAAAACACAAAGAAAAATATACAGTACTTCATGCTTGGATCGATAGATAGCGTGATTAAAAATAAATAACTAACAAAAAATATACATTTGATTAATAAAGACTATAGTAAAGAAATAATAAACAAGTACTTCTATTTATTAGTTGAAAACATATTAATAGATTATCTTAAAGGTTAGTTTATATTTGGTTAACCATTGTGTTTTGAGTTGAAAGTTGTTACAAGTGGCTATCCGGAATGCTCTGAGTACTCTGGTGGTGTAGCAGGAGTCAAAGTCCTTACTGTGGGTATTAGAATGGGAAGGAACTGGTTTGTCTAGATTTTTATGATTGAAATCAAAACAGTGGATGTTCATGCATATTCTCAAAGGTCCTGTTGTGAGTCCAATCTATTCAGCCTCACAAAACTATATTGAAGTTTGTGGATAATGTTAAATCCAGGCGGTTGTGGTGATTATGAACTAGGGTGTAACGATGCGGATCTCAATTCGATGAATCATAATTGGGCGATTATTGGTGCATCAACAATTAATCGTAATTGGCGATTATTATGGCAACTATCAATTTTTTTTTAAAGGAAAATTTAGTGATCAAAATCGATAAATAACACTTATATACACACCGCATCTGGGCTGCGGGCTATGCAAAGATTACATAACCAAATAAAGAAATATAAGTTAATACCGTTGATAAAACTATAGTTCCAACTTCGCTGTTTATGCAAAGATTACAGTAACCAGGTCAAGAAATATAAATTCATACCATTGATAAAACTAACAGTCTAGATCCAACTTTTGCCGCGTGCCTTTAGTTTATATTTCAAAATTTGTAATGAAGACTATTATAAAGTAAATTTTGAAGTGTTTAAGGAAATTAAAAACGGTACAATATTTATCAATTTGTCTTTCAGAGCTTGATTTTTTTTTCATATTAAAAATTATAAGCATATAAAAGGTACAAAAATGTTTACAAATATCCAATGTTCTAAAATCTGTCTAGTATCTAACCATATAACATAGTGGCTGTTCTAGAAACTATGTAGACACTTTCTCAAACTAATTTGTAGCTCTTTACACTCATTGTCATTGGCCACATTCTCAACACAAAGATTAACTCTGAAGTTTATCCATAACGTTTGTGAGCCGCCTCGGTGGCGTAGTTGGCTAACGCGCTTGTCGTGTTGAGCTCGACTGCTGAGGACGGGGAGATCGAGGTTCGAATCTCGGTCAGGTGAACTGGGGGTGGTTTTTCCTATATGGTTTTCCACTCTCCCTCCACGCAAATGCGGGTTCACTTCCTCTAATTCAACCTCCCCAATTCCTAATCCATTAGCGTAATTAGTACTTAAAGCGTATAACCCCAACGGGTGGTAAGACGCGGTGCTAAACATACATAACGTTTGTGATTTTTTAGTTTTTATTTTAAAGTGATTCTACCAGTGTTTATTTTAAAATCATTTTTATCAATTTTGATTTTAAAGTTTATTTTTATTAAAGGTGCTTTGACAAGAAATTAAAATCAGTAAAAGTGAAGGGTGGAAACATTTTACAGTTGAACATGCAAACAATAACCTTGCGATTTATTCTTATTGCTTTTCGGAAAATCTCACGTGGTGGAACTCGTGGAAATAAATTAAATTTTACCACTACCAACATATGGAACCATTTGAAATGATTCCACTATGAAAAAATGAAGCCAGCAGTTTTTTCTTCTAAAAGAAAAGTGCCTGAATTTGATATTGATAGTTAAGCTAATTTAGCCACAAGTGGTAGTGAAAATGAAGAAAGAAATAACCTAAATCTCATGAATTTCAAGCAGCCTTCACTACAGGAATTTTTGAAAAATGGCAATAAATATTCAAATGATGATCCTAGAGCACTTAGTATCATTATATCAATTGGTGAAATAATAAGCACCGATTTTCAACTATATAAAATTGTGGCTCATGAAGGATTTACTAGGCTGCTCAAGAATTTAGTTCCCAGGTATACTCTACCATCAATAAAATATTTTTTTACAGTCTTCCCTGATATGTATACTAGAGTTGAAAGGAAAATCACAGCATTTCTGGCAGGCTTGAAGCATGTGTCCATAACTACAGATATATGGTCATCAGCAGCAATGGGCTATTTCTTGAGCTTAACATGTCGTGGCACTAATGATGATATGATTTATCAACACCATTGCTCAGAAGTGGATCCATTTGAAGGAGCTAAACATACTGGGGCCCTAATAGCAGAAAATACGAAATTTTGTTTTGAAAAGTGGGGTATATCAGATAAAATTATGTTGTGACGGACAGTGCCCCAAATATGCTGAAAACGTTAAGAATTCTTGATGTGCCCTCATTAACTTGTTTAGCGTACACCATTCACTTTATTATAAACAATAATATTTTTAATGAAGCAGTACCACAAAAAGTCATAGGAAGGGTGAAAAGGCTTGGTGTCACGCTTTCACCATTCAGTTTCTGCCAAAAAGGCTCTTCATTGCTCTCAAGAGAAAATGAATTTCCAAGTACAAGGTCTAATACAACAAGATGGAACTGGGCTTTGAACATGTTACGTCATCTTCTGGAATAACATTTACCAATATCTGACATCCTTCCAGAATTGAAAGTTTATGGTTGTGATTTCAGTGCATCTGACTGGGCAATAATAAGTGATTTGGTTTATATTTTAAGCTTAGTCGAAGAGTTGACACTTCAAATCAGTAAGCAAAGTTGTAGCGTTGCTGATGTAATTCCACTTGTCAATACATTAAAGAGAGTCTTAATTAAAATTGTCTCTCTAAATATGTTTAAAAAAACACTGTAAGAGACTTGATTGTTGCACTGGATAGACAGTTTCTATATCTTGACGAGTAAAAGCCCCATATCAGTGCAACAACTCGAGATCCTCGATATAAAGCCAGATTATTTGGAAAAAAATACTGTAATTGTAAGTGCCAAACAAAGAAATTAGTTTGACTCATGTGTCAACAATTGATCCTCCATATGTTTTAAACGAACCAGAGCCTCTACCATCGACCAGTATCTCTGGAGTCAGTCCTTTAACCTGTTTCAAGAGCTGCTGGATGAAGAAGAGGAGACTGAAGAACACATGCAAGATAAGTTAATGAAACAATGAATTATAAGCAATTTTGTAATGATTAAATATTCACTTTACAAATTATTTCTAAATGACGGTATTGTTTAAAGTTAAAATTCATCTGATAAAGCCAAAAGGAGTTTAATTTCTAAATAATACAAAATAATTTGCTTAGAAATGACAACAAAAGATGAAGTAGAAGCGTATTTGAAGATAAAACAGAGGTCATCTCAACAGATCCATTGCTGTATTGGAAACAAGAAACAAGATTCCCTCACCTGAAGGAACTAGTTAAATGGTTTCTGAATGTACCTGGTGGAGCATTGGTTTCAGAAAAACTGTTTTTCTGTGCTGTAATTGTTTTCCTGAAGAAGAGATCAAGTCTTAAGCCATATAAAATAAACCAACTAGCTTTCCTGAACAAGAACTTATCTATTGTTAATTATAATTATATAAAATAAAAAATTAAAGCTTTAACTGTTGATTTTTAAATACAATCTTTTTGTACTAATTACATTAACTGTTATCATTCTTTTAAGTATACTCCCTGATAATTATCAATAATTGGGATTAATTGGTGTAAATAACTGTAACACGAGCAATTGTTTTAAACCATCGGTTTTACTGAATCAGTACACCTCTATATAAACAATTTCGATATAAGTACATACAGTCTTCAAAGGTATACCATTTGTTATATATTATCTAAGGGCGAGATTATAGGCCACACTTAGCTTTTATAAAGGCTGTTTTTGGTATAAAAAAAGTGCAGCTTATTTTCACTTTAATATATAGAGCCTATTTCTAGTTGGATAGATAAATTTTATTTTTTCCATAAAGAAATTAAACTTAACCTGATTTTAAATTAATTTAGCCCACTGACTGTCATATTAAAAAAAATAGAATTCCTAGAAAGTATATTATTCAAGGTTGATATGCAACGGGAAAACCCGGAAATATAATATTTGGGGTGAGAAAAAGTCAAGATTCCAGGGACATTTTATAATAAAAGAACATCACCCAGTGATATACTATCATTTTTATTTCCCGTTCATGCAATTCTACAAATATTACCAACATATTTGTCTTTAATACCCCTATTATACCATCAATTTAATAGAAAACAATGAAAATAATAAGTTTTTATTTATAGTTTTGATTATAAATACTGATAAAATGTAAATTTTTTTTCTGAGAACTTTGAAATGTACTAACTTTGGTATTGTTGTGCTCAGGTGATCAGGACGTTGCCAGAGCTAGTCCAACTAGAACTGGTCAATTTTGACGTCAAACCAGGGTTTGACGAGGAGTTGGCACTGTGTACACAGCTCACCAAGCTGCTTATCATCCCACCTATGTGACACAGGTAATTTATTGGTACACACACAGAAAGCTTATGAGAAGTGTTCTTATGGTTTTTTGTACTTAATATTACACAACTTCTAGAGACCTGAAAAACGGAAAAATCAGGAATTTTTTACATATTCATTTTAAAAAAAAAGTTCAACGTTTATTCACAATAGTCAAAATAACACATTTCTTCCAGTTATTACTCACCCCTAATACACTTTAGCACAGCTGTCCCAATTGTACATACAAATTTTGATTCTATAGTTCAACATATGATTTTTATGTCATCTTTCCAACCTTCTTACTGCACATCTTTAGACAAAATTGAGTGATGGTTATGCGCATGCGTGAGAACTCAATTACGTTATGGGAAGAATAATCCAAAGAATGTCTCACAACACTTTTAAACTGTACTGGCGCAATGGTCTCATTATGATCTTCCTGAAATCCAGCTTGGATCTCATTGCCCAATAACTCAACACTTTAGGCTTATAAAGTGCGCCTGCATAAAGTGATACAATTTCAGAATATGTACTGGTCTAAAAAATGGTATTACATTAACTTGCGATCTTAGTGAATTAATGTTTATCCATAGTGACTGGAAAATTAGGAAATTGGCTCTGGAAAACCTGGAAAAGTCAGGGAATTTTAAAATATAGTTAAGCTGGACATCCTTTATTAGGCCTGTGCGGGAATAAAATTTTGACTTCAGGAAGTAATAATTTATTTTGAGAATATAAAAGGAATCAAGGTAAAAAAAAAGTAATTTCTCATTTTAGACTTAAGTTTAATTATCTCTAAAATTTTTAATTTTAATCCTAACCTAGCTTTCCCATTTATTTAAAGAATGTTAAAAGAAAATTAAAAGTGTTTGGCAATTTGATAAGAAAGGCATACACTTTTATAGTTTTAACTAAGCTAAAATGTAGTGCAAGATTTCAAAACTATTTTTGAATAGGTTCAGGAAAAGAACAAAAACTTTGAATCTCTTGCAATTATAATAGGTCTGAACAATAACTTTAAATTATGTAATCTTGTAAAATTTTTCAAAGGAAAAAATATGTACACTATTAAAAGTTTTTATATACATTGATTTTTAAATTGTAAGTTTACCAAATAAAAACTTAATATTGGTTTGTCTAGCAAGTGTCGAATAAGGGGGGGAAAAATCTAGCGCTAATGCAACTGTTATATTATTGTGTATTTAGTATATTTAGTATAAGTTTGAATACATTCTAAAAATCGATTTTAAGACTGATTAAAATGTTTTTAAATAAAAAAAAATAATGGCATGAATTTTAATAACTACTACTTAAAGAATAAAACATTATTATATTCATTATAATCTGAATAAATAAAAGGGAGCCACAGTCTTGTTCATAAGAATACCAAAAATATTTCTTAACTGGGCTAGTTTGCAAGGTTGCTTCGTACAGTACAGTAACTAAACCTCTGACAAAAAGAACTGTTGAACTACAAAAATACTAGTTTATCCAACTATTATTATCAATTATACAAAAGCAAAAGGATGCCATTCCAAAGAATAATATATTGGACTTGTCTTTATGCAAATAAGTGTGATGGTGTGTTTTATGCATAATTTGATATTTATAGGCCACTTTTATCATTATTTAGCACTAAACATTTGTTTTCTGGCCTTATATCTATTCAGGGATAAATATTACCATCAATTATATGTGGCATAGTATGGTTATGTTATTTAATGATGTTAGTTGTGTTGACTAGGTAGTTATAAAATAAAAGAGATTGAAGTTTTGGATATTCGTCTTATTAACTTTTAATAATCGAATTACCGAATGAGTAGTAAGACTTGGTGCTTGTAAAAAAAACTCCAAAAGATTATTAAGTTATAACCTCAAGACTATTGCTGTAATAAATAAACATTATAATCTAAATGTATTAATTCCATAGTTATCAACTTAATTTCTCGAGTACCTTAAATCCTTAAGGATATTCTAAATTCAAGGAGTTGAGAAAATATTCAATTCAAGATTTTTAAAATGTAAAAACTTATTTTCAAATTTTGCAAACATTTAGTTAATAGTATTATTTTCTATTCTATTTGGAGATGGGCTGAATCTACTATTTTATGAATATCTCCAATTTACCCTCGAATCAAAATAATAATCTTGGGGAAAAAAAATTAATATAAGAAATAGAAATAAATAGAATAATGTAACATAAAAAATAGTAATTAAATACTAAGAGTCTTTATTATCATCCATTCATTACACTCATATATTCAGTTAAGTGTTAAATTACTGGTCTGGGGTCTGGTTGTTAAGTTCATCCTATAATTATGAATATTTTTGAACCACCATTAATCAGCATCAGAGCTCAAAAACAAATTTTTCTTGAAAAATTGAAAGAAAGAAAAAGGATTTGTGTCTCAAATCTCAAATATCCTTGAGGATTCAAAGGATTTGAAGGATTCAAGGTCCCATCCCTAGCTCTATTATATTTTCATGTAAGTTAGCCATTTTTCCAAGATTGGGATTCGTAAAACAATGCGTTTGATCCAATTTATGTGTGTGTTTGTTCATCTATAGCTATTCTTGTTGTAAGTTTATAAATTGTGTGCTTTTTAGTCTGCAACATCCAACCGCATGGTGATGAATGGCATTGGTCACCTTCAGGAGCGCTTGACCCATTTTGTGTGGGGGGTGACCCACGAGCTGCTGCGTGTAACTGAGCTGTTTGTAGTGCAGTGCGAGGGAAAGAGTGGACGCACAGGTGTGAAAAGAACTGACAAGAAGGAGAACAGCATTCCTGTACTGAAACCTGTCCCCGGTGATCCTGACAGCCTCGCAGATGACCGGGCAGCGGCATCCTCCGACAACGAGGAAGGGGGCGGCTCTCCGGACACCAGTCCCCGCGACGAGGATCTCAAGTCAGCCATTGAGGGGATGAAACCACCTCCGGGAACTCCCCCCCAGGTAGAGATTGTACCTCTGCCTAAACTACAGAGAATCTTAGCTGCCGCGCTACCGCACACTAAAATCAAGATCCTGAAGATCCCCTACCATGCCACTTGGAGGCAGTACCTGACAGACAAAGATGTGTGAGCTTTTCCGCTACTAAGCGTTACTATAACTGTGGAAGATCTAACTTTATAAGATTAAATGCTCTACAATTGATGTTAAGATTTAAATGTAGACTGCATGATTACTTCCCCCCAACCCTCTTATTTCACAAAAAATAATAATTGAAAACAGCTAAATTGCTTAGCTGGACTTTATTTCTTTATCTACTTAGTTTTGAATACTGGACTGGCAACTCCATTGCTTTTGTGCTTTTGGTGACGATTTCTCCTGCATTCCCTTAGTCACTACTCTATTCATTTGTTGAATAAATGTGTAGTGAAGACAGACACAAGACAAAAGGATTGGAAACTTAAAACTTAGCGAATGTCATAATGTTTGCAACGGATGAGTCATTTTGTGTTTGCCTTCAGTTTTTTGTTTGGTTTTTTTGTATTATTTCAATGCAAACATTTCTGATATGTTTTTACTTATAGCGAGGAAATGTATGTTATTTTACTGTAGGAATTAATAGGATGATCCTATTTTTCACTTTTTAGTCAGATTTATTTCAATCTGTTTGTCTGGGGGTTGTAACTAAGAAACATTATAAATGTATGCAGGTGAGGTGACATAATTTTCTTTTCTACATAATATCATTTTTAAGATATCTTTTGCCAAAACACTGTAAATTAATTTTAATGTAAGATAGTTAATGACATTCTCTAATTAGAACATTTTAGAATTGGAAATTGTCATGAAGTTGTGAAAAAGAATTGTATAGAATTTGGTGTTTTTGATTACAAACTAATTTCAAAGAAAGTTTTTACTAATGACAGTAGCTCTCTTAAAAAAATTATGCTTGAACAATATTTAACATTTTTGCACTACATAAAAGTGGAGTGTTTTTTTATGAATGTGCAACCTACCAATTTCACACAATAACATGTGTAAATGTGTGAAAACATAAATTTTAGTGAAACAAGTGCGACATGGTAGTTTTAAAATACAGATATATACCCTACAGTAAATAATGGAAATGAGTATTGTTGATTAATGTGATTTAATGTGTTTACATCATTTCATAGATTAGTCTGTAAATTGTTATGCTGTAAAACTTATGTAAAAGATATTGTTACCTTGGTTGAATACCATGTTAAAAGTTGAACTTTGATCTGAGTGTAGTGTTATATATGCATTTTGTTTCAATTTTTTTCCGTTGAAATACAGTATGTAAACATTGATTGTTTTGCACAAAAAATTTCTTTTATTTGACTGTTTAACTTATTCTTGGGCAACATATCACAATCTGAAATATTCTATCTGTTATGCAACAGGTAATGTAAGACTATGGGCGTTTTAAAAAGCTCTGTTGAGAATGTTTGCAAATTGTCACTAACCATTCGCAAATACTCTAAATAAGTGTACATTTTAGAGAAGGCTTTTCCTTCCATATAAGCCCTGTAACTTCAACAACTTTGGTAAAAAAAAACTTTACAAATTCTTCTTGATGGGTTGATTTTATTTTTAAAAGACTAAATAAGAAAAATGGCACAAAACGGCTGTATTAAATCAAACATTGAAAGGATGATAGAAGGAAAGGGCCTACACTCTTAACAGAAAACTGTAGACCTCAAAATTCACAACTAAAACACATACCGAATAGTTATGTAATTTTTGGAGTACAGTTTTCTGGCATGTATGCCTTGCCCTTCTAATCTCTTTTCAATCTTTAATTTAAAAAAATTAATTAATTATTAATAATTAATTTAATTTAAAAAAAGCTCCAACAAATGTCAAACAGCCCACAAATCTTTACTAGATGAGGAGTGAGTATCTTTACTTGCATAGCAATTTTAATTATTTGTAAAAATGTTTTTATACTATTCCTACTCTGAAATAATTTGCACTGTATAGAAATACTTTACATGCATCACTGTTTCCAGGCTGTGGCCTGAGTCAGTTTTTTTATTCAAGGCATACATTCTCCACTACGTCTTTCTAGGACTGTCGTAGTTTCATATGCCTTATAATCAACCTAAAACTAGGACAAGCACAACATCCAGTCCCCAGCCGTCAATTCATCAATGTGAAAGAGTAAACCCACATTTGCTCTGTATAGAATGCAATGTTTAATTTGTTTGTTTACTTAGTCTGAGTGTCAACCGTCTGTCATTTTGTCTAAGGCAGGAAAGGCCAACTGGTGGATCATTTTCTGCCCTCAGTACTTTCTGTGCGGCCCACTAGCTCAAATTGAAAAAACTTTGAAGCGTTTCTGTTTATTCTCGCACCGCGATGGGCGCCAATTGAAGCGTTTCTGATTTACGGGTCCCTACGTTGTGCGCCAATTGAAGTGTTATTGAATATTACTGCTTACGTTGGGCGCTAATTATGATGTTTTGGATGTCGTCTTTCCCCGTCGTTCGATGAATTATGGATCTGGTTCTCACGTTGGGTGTCGATTGAAGTTATACCGTTTAATTAGCTGATAATTGCCCCGTGGTCGAGCACTAATTAAAGCGGTCCGGTATTTTGATGTGGTGAGTTAATTGGTATTTATAGCCCCGTGATCGAGCACCAATCAAAGAGTTATTGGTGATTTAAATATTGTATAATTAATACACACTTTTTATGTTGACATGTTTTTTATTTCTAAATCTCTGTTTATTTCTAGAGAAAATAGATCATGTCGTCGAAATATATACGCGGCCTATTGTAGGGATAGCGGACAGGAGCTCAAGTTCCGAGTAGTTCAAGGACTGTACGCCAAGTTAAAGGTTCAATTGCATCACTTTCGTATATATCCATTGACTCATGGAAGCTTCGAGAAGGTTTAGTTTAAAAAACAAAATACAAGACAAAAACATCTCGGTTTTACTGGGAGGTTCTAGAGCCGGAAAATTACTCAAGTTACTTTTTAAAATCTCTATTCGAACTTTCAAAAGAGGAAGTTATTATTTAAAAATCTTATATTGTCAAATTGACTTGACTAACGTCACGTGCGTGACGTCACTGATCAGTGGCTTTTGCCTTCTTAGAAGAAGTGCTTTAAGCGCCATTTAATATACTATATAATTTAAATAAAATTAAATACGTTTATAAAATTACGACGATATTATTGTCAATGCTCTCACATATTCTTTAGGGGCAAAACAATAACATTACAACTTCAAATGGTTGAAATAAACAACAAATTAGGCTGCTGGAGCTGATGTAAATGCTCATTAATTTCCATGACGTTTCCAGAATCATATTATTAGTACAGCATTTCTTGTGGGTATCTGTGTATGTACTATATTTGGGCATCAAGTAATATAAGTCTCATTTATGGCCTCGGCCAATTCCCAAAAAACATGTGGATCTGTCAGGGAAAGGTTCGATATGCCTGGTCTATGGCTGTTAACAACTAGGGTGTGTAAGAAGTTTTCACTTTTTAGTTACCTAAGTTTGGATTGAATCATCAAGTTTGAGTTTAGTTCAGTTAAAATAAATCTATATTTGTCCTACAAATATTTCAAATCTAACTAATAATGTAAAATATCCTTACATAAAATATAAACACAAAGATGCATTTCTAAGCAGGGCTGTCGTTGGTAAAAATGCTCCGGCTTTAAAATAGAAATTTATAATGTTATAACATTATAGGCCTTTGTGTATTTTGGATTGACAAATTTATTCAAATATACATAAATTAATAATGCCAAAGAAGCTTCCCATCAAGTAATCTGTATTGAAGCATTTTACTGCAGTAAATTTTTACTATTAATATAATAAGCCTTTTATGAAGGAATCCGAGTCAAAGAGTTGAAAGCTTGCTGGTTATTTTATTTCCATGTTTGAGTGCTCTTGCACTCCTATATATAAGGTTTATAAAACTTATTCCTTGCACATATATTCCGTATAAATTAAGTAAAATGCCGTAGTAAGATATACCAAGCTTTTATTTAATTTGTAAAAAATAAAACCTGATTTTTGACCACCTAAAACCATCCTTTACACATTTCAATCTTCTTTTCAACTTTGCATGTAAAACTGTATTTTGAGTTTATTTATAAAATGTTTTTAATTGACATAGTTCTTGATCACAATAAGACGGTACTTTTTTTATTGGTTTAAACTCTCATTCGTCTGCAGAAATTACAATAAGAACAACTTTAATAATTCTTAGTAACATTAATCAACCAAGCAAAGAGAAAGTAGTGGCTATTAATAATACAATAGTGCTCTATTCTAAAAGTAAATCCCAAGTTAAGATCTTTAAGTCCTCAACAATACTAACTAGACACTTGAAAAAATATCAAGATTTAAAAAAAAAAAATTTTGGGATCAATATTAATTATTATGCTGCTTATTGCTGGGTTAGCCCAGTGTTCTGCAAACAGTGCTATTATGCGGGCACAGCTCTGAGTGCTATGCAGCGCTAATCAACAAGAAAAAAATGAAATTGTAGTCAAGGCAGGTATGCAACGTCCACACGATGGGAGGAGTTCCATAAATAGCACAAAAAATTAATATGCAGGTTGGATCTTGAAAAATCATATGGCACATTTCAAATCATTGGAAAAGTCGGTTAACCTCAAGTCGCCAGCAACAAATTATGTTGTGTCTCAAAGAAAATAAGATGACACATATTTTACAAATTTTAGAGAGAAAATATCACAAAGATATGAGTATTTTAATTTTAAAAGTTGCTAACACCAATAATATATTTTAAAAATAATCAAAATGCTCTTAAGCTATTTTTCATTAGAAGCGTTCCCCTTTTTATTCAGAAGTGTTTTAGTTTTCTTTGAAATCCATCAGAAACCATAACATTTTAAAAAAAGATTCTCAAAATGACAGTATTTTTCTGAAAATAATTTTTTTTTATCAAGGATATTTTTTGTTTTTCTTTTAAAAAAAATCAAATTTTTTCAAAAGAATTCCATAACTTTTATATCAATACAAATATTAAAAAGAAGGAAAATAAGTATGTATATTTTATTTGAGGGAAACGACCCCTCAAGATTCACACATTCAAATGTTCTCTTATACGTATTCAAAGTTTCATCTTACTAGTTTTCTTTGTTTTACAGTTATCCACATTGGTCACCATGCACAAGTAAATGAGCTCTGAATTAGCTTTTAATGGGTCATTTTTCTTAATATAATAAATTATATCAATCCATGTGAGGTAAAATCAAATAAAGATTTACCTTTTAATGTGAATTTGAAACATCAAAGCTAAGATTTCCCTTTGGATTTTAAGATTGAAACATCTTTTGTAATATTTCTTTGGATTAATTTGAACTTGAAATTTTTCTCCTTACTGATCAAGTTGGACAATACTACATTCAATAATACATTAGTATCTGCATAAATAATTATTTTTTTCGAGTGATTTAAAACAAAAACGTCTCTTTAGCAGGATATGTCCAAGAATTTAAAAAAAAATCAGGTTTCCCTAAAAAGTATGCAGAGTTTCAACTTGCCAGATTTTTTTGGTTTTGGAGTTCTCGTGTCTACTTACAAACACACATTTAATCTATATAAGGGGGGCACATCTTAAGGAAAATTTACACTGCAATAATACATGTTAAATAATCTATTTTTGCAACTTGTTGCACTTTATTGCTATCTAACATTTTTTGATAGATGTCAAAAATCCCTATAAACAAGTTTCTGTCTGTCTGCATCATGGTGTCTGAAATGCCTGTCCTCTTTGTGAGAATGTATTCTGTTGTTAAAGACAAATAAAAGAGCTGAAAGACTGTTTTGGGTTTGCCCATCTTTCCATGAAATGTTTAAAAAAACTTAATTTTGTTTTCTCCTGGGCACCCTTTTTAGTTTTATTCACCTTCTTCATTTCCCTTTTAAATTGTGAAATCAATTTTATTTTATTCTTTGCCTCTTTCGCTTCAATTTCGAAAACAGTATATCCTGCCAAATTTCATGGGTTTTATTTTGTAATTTTGTCACTCCCTATACATATTATCTAAGTCTGCAAACATCTGCCTGCCTTCACCTCGGCATTTCACAACACGATACTGCAATCACAAGCACAGCGCACACTGCACACGCACTGTATAAAACTCAACTGAGGGGTTAGTTTGGAACTAGAGGGAAAGGGAGAGCTTTGTAGCCAACTTATTTGACAATATAGGCAGTCCCCTATTTGTGCAACATGTTATAAAACAAAAGTTTCTTTGATTTTTACCGCCATTTCACGTGAAACTATCAACACAATCATTGTAAAACATAAAATATGCTGTAAAACATCAATGTTTTAAAAAAAAAATTCAATTATTTATTATTATTAACACCGTGTCTTACTACCCATTTGGGCTATACGCACTTAACGCTAATGTGTAATAGTAGAGTGATTGTGAGATGAAATGGAGGACCTACAGTTTAACGTGGAATCCAAACCACGGTGGAGGACTGGCATTCCCCACATTCACAAGTTGTGATTAATACACGTCTTGTCAGAGGTTAAAGAAGGGTTTGGTAATCAGATAAATCTGTGCTGGGACCGAGGATTGAGCCCTGGACCCCAGGCACATATACTACGTATAGTTCCTCTTAGTATTCTTTTCAGTGCGAAGGAACCTTTATCCGGTGACTTGTAAATGCATTTTTATGAAGGGAAAAAGGACTAATATCACATTCATGTTTGCACGTGTGCTCTCTGGATACATTAGTTAATAGTTTCTATCTGCTTCAGGGCCAGGGTTGAATCTAGGATGTTTTAGAGGAAGAGGGGGGGGGAGATGTCTCATAGGTCCAGACTGGGGGTGGTTTACCCTCGGAAAATTCTGACGGAAAAAACCCTTCAAAAGTTGACCATAAATTTAAGAGTAATTTTGATAATTGATGTTTAGTGATATAGAAATTAAAAAAAAAATTGCATACAGTTCATTGTTTATTTATGTTTTTTGTTTAATAGTGTGTTTTAAATGTAGATCAAATTATTGACAGTGATTGACACGCGAAGCAACTGGCTAGCGAGAGATTACATGGCAGTACAACTAGTAGTGACCATAACATAGATTCAATTGGTTAATTTTTCTTAATAATCATTATTAATACTAACTAAAAAAAATTATTGAGGGGAAGGTGTGTGCCCTCTGGGTCATGCAACCTCCTTCACTCCGCAGCAGTGTCATCCGTTTTTGGACCATATATCTTCCTAAGCACCTGGTTTTCGGAAATCCTAATTTTTTTGTTATCTTGTAAAAGAGAAAATTCTGGGCGCTGAAGGAGGAAGCAGAGGACGGGGCGCAATGGCGGTCTAAGTTCACCAACAAAAGGAATGGATCTCTCTTAAGTCAGAACATATAATAATAATAATCTAGTGGTACATGGTGGCTACAGACAGAAAACCTGGAAAAGTCAGAATTTTTAGATGACAGGGAAATGTCTAAAATAGCCCATTAATTTCGCAACTAAACACTGAAACAAAAGTTAGCGATACCAGTATAAAATAACATCTTAATTTAGTAGATACAAACTTTTTTAAATATATGATCAATAATAAATAATAAAACAAAAGTCATCATTCACCATTAAAACGGGAAAAAAGTAGTCAGGGAAAATTTAAAAATGTTGCTTGGAAAAGTCAGGAAATTTTGTAAAATATGTGTGGTAGCCACCCTATCGTGGTAGTTGTTCCTAAGACTGTATCTTGAAAAATGTCGATCCAACACTATCCTTCATTGTTTATCAAAGGTTTGAGTTTAAATATAGTGGAAACTATCTTAAACAACGGTTTAATAACACTAGGCAAAAGAATACTGTATTTACAGAAGAATTTTACTTTCATATAAAATAAATACGGCGATTCATAACAAACAACTACAACTTATTCCTAGCAACCATTTCTAAACATCATGACCAGAGCCATAACTAGGTAAGGCATAGGGCAGGCCTAAAAAACGGAAGAGAAAAGTTAATAAAATGGAAACGGATTAAGAACCGAATAAAAGAATTAGCACAACAACTGAGAACTTATCTTTAAAATGCAAATTTCCAATGTTTTTTGTAACTCAATTATCTCAAATAGATTGGCGCTATGAACAATTGACGAATTTTGCTTTCACTTTAGCTTGTCTTTAGAAACAATAAGCGATGATTTACAAAAATCAGCTACAAATCCCCTATTAAGTATAACAAATATTTAAATATGTACAGCCTCACATGTGAAATTCAAAGCTTTAACTTTAAAGCCTCGAAATCAAGGGCGTAGAAAGTTGGGGTTCCGAACCCCCCTCCCACCGGGATTAAATGGTGGGGGTCCACAAATACATATAAAAACTAATGTTTAATAAAGTTTTTTACTCTTACTACAATTTAAATTGTATATGTATGTCATCAACCAAATATTAGTTAATGAATATTTTAATATGTACCTCTAGATACACCTTGTAAAACTTCCTATTGTTAAATTACTTTGTCAACAATTCAAATACTGTAAAGGTTCTTCTTTTCTCATGCCTACTTACTCAAAACATTATTTGCTAATTATGAAAAGTTTGAAAGAAAGGGCTGGTTCCAGCGGACAGCCCTAGAATTTGTTAGTGGTCCCCTCCCCCTAGAAAAATTAGCTTTCTATGCCCTTGCTTGACATATTAGTACAAAAGACTAGCACCGCAACTCCCCTCGATATTCCACAGGCTCTTCATAACTTTGAATTAATTGAGTCAAATCAATGTTTCTCTCTGAAGATTCCTGACTCTTCACGTTTCTACTGCTTCGTATGAGAGAAGTTTAAGTAAGTTAGAATTAATTAAGACTTATTTAAGATCGACTATTGGAAAAGAACGATTATCCAATTTTTCCATGATTTGGATTGAATATAATATCCAAAAGATATTAACTATGATGATGTAATTAATAAATTTGCTGGGATTAAATCCAAAAAAGTAAAATTAAAATAATTATTTTCATTTATAAATACATGTGAATGATCTTGTACGTGTTGTTTATAAAAATTGTCGTAGCATACATGTTTTATTATCATTCCCCCTCCCCCCCACCCCCATCCAAAATTAAGGAGCCCAATAATAAAATCTTGCGCAGGGCCAATGAAAAGCTAGTTAAGGCACTGATCATGACACAGAGATTAAATAAAACATATTGTTGATATTACATATTGTCAAAATTAACTATGGAAACTAGTTAGCAGATTATACAAATCACATTTATTGGACACACAATTTTTGTATTGTTTTTTTTTAAACAAATTTCTAGTTACAGTCTTCAATTAAAACTCAGGTAGGCCTATTGTTTTCAATACCGCTAGGAAGTTAATTATATTTGTAATCTTTTATTATAAACTTAATTTTAATATTAAGCTGGTCTGATTACATTGCATATTAAGAGCACTTAAAGTTTCAGGGCATATTTAAACAATATTTTTAATTACTACCAAACAATAATATATCGTGTTTAACACAGTAATATTAGACTGCTACTAAGTATATATTTATGCAATGTTTAGTCACTGTTTTTATTATATTAGTGTTAAGACCTAACTCAAAAACTCGAGACGAGTCGAAATGTTTGAACTAAACTAGACCAATTTATCTTGATATTTACGAACATTTTTTTATGCACCGCATCTTAGTAACCTTTCGGATTGTACGCTTGTATCTAATTACGCTAACGGTTTTAAAGGATTATGGAGGTTATATTTATATGAAGTGTACCGCAATTTGCATGGAGGGATGGTGGAAAACCATTTTGGAAACATTTCTTCAGTACACCCGACCGAGATTCGAACCTCGATATCCCCGTCATTGGTAGTCTAGTCTACTGCGAGAGTGGCGGCCATCGTTGCGAGTTCGAGTAAAATCAATTTGATTCAACTTTAATAATATTTTATATTGAACAACCCATTGCTATTTAGTCTTCTCTGATTAAAATGAAATAGCTTTCACAGCTTTATTAAAATTCGAATTTGTACTAACTTATCACAACTTATTTCTAAAAATATTATCACTATACAAATTGTATGTTTGTGTTTATAGTTAATGTACAAACCTATTTCGGAAGTCCAACTTGAAATGTACTTGTAGTTCAAATGTTTTATACTCATTAAAACTCGACGTTTTCATTCAAATTCGATTTGAACTTTATAACATATATTTCTTAACTTTAATATAACACGCTTCACTGGTCAGAGCTCTAATGCGTTTCACTAGTGCTAAACTAAATTGACGATGACGGGGAGATCGGGGTTCAAAACCCGATCAGATGCATCGAGAGTGGCTTGTCCTAAATAGTTTCTCACTCTCCTTCTACACAAGTTCGGGTACAATACCTCTAAATTATATTCACCCAATCTCTAACTCCATTAGTGTAACTATGCAGATAAACCGAACGGGTAGTAAAACGATGTAAATTATTTAGCCTATCCAAGATTTTCAGGCAATTTTAATCAAAGCTGTAATTAAAAAAAACATATAGTTGGATATTTCTTTCTAAGGATTTTTTTTTTAAAGTGTATGGGTATATTTGCATGCATAATTCATTGTTGGTTTTTTTTAGGGTCGGAACATCCCAGCCAATAATTATCCTATCATGAGTCTAAAACGTACCAGATCCCGTTCCTCGAGTAGGACCCGACCCCGAGACCTGATTCTGTCGGTGATATACGTCCTCACCAAGGAAGAACATCGAGCCCGAACGCGAGTCGCGTTTGCACCTTCCTCGCCGAGGAATGGGGCGTCAGGTCTAAGAAGATACGCGAAGAAGTAACGACCTCGCTGAAACAGGCGGTAGAGTTCGGCTTCGTGAAGAAAGAGAGAGATACTTATTGCCTTGAGGGTTTCGTGGACAACTATTTTGTGACTCACCGAGAAGGAAGACATCGTCCTCCTGTACAGAATGACGAGGGTGCTAGACGTGACAAGGGGTTCTCTCGTACTATCTTCGCGGGAATAGGGAACGGCATGACGGCTGGGACTTCTGTTACTGGACCTTCGGTCTTTACTGACCTCTTCCCCAAACTGGAGAAACCTGACCCGGAGGAGCCTCGGCCTTGTGCAAGGAATGAAGTGAGGTCTGATCCAATTGTCGATGACGATAGCAACTCTGATGACGAGATTAAAGATTTGCGACCGTTTGATGAAAGTCCATCCAAAGATATCTACTCGTTAGAAATAAAATTAATACTCCTTTATTGATTTGAATAGTAGTGCAATTAAAGTACCAAACATGTCCAACATCATTAACTGAAATATCGTTGCATTTATATATATCGAGAGAGAGAGAGAGAGAGCGATCCACATACTGCTCAATATCAAGGCCGTAGCCAGGGGGAGGGGTTTGGGGGTTCAACCCCCCACCCCCGCGAAATGTTATTAACAAAATATATAGGTCTTTATTTATGGTTCAAACAATATCAAAATTAAGGTACAAATACATATTAGGAAGCTGTGTTACCATGAAAAGCACTTCAGGGAGCTTCTAGAGGTGTAAATATTTGGAAATTTTCCTAGCCTTCGGTATTTTGGAAGTTATTTTACCATAAAAAAAACCCACTTCAGAGAGCTTCTGGAACTGTTTATCATTTAGATTTTTTTCTAGCTTACAGCAATTGGGGGATGTACCCACCAAACACCCCCTGAAATTATTGGCTGGCTACCTCCTTGCTCAATATAGTCCTCTTCCCCCTCCAATTCTTACGCAATATAGCCAATTTTTTTTAAGCCCTTAAAACTCATGAAGTAAACCCATAATATACAGAGTACTGATGTGTCGAATGAATTTCCTTTATTTGGCACTCAAAAAGTATACTATTTACCACTATAAAAGTTACCCTAAAATTCTCAATTGTAAAAAAAATATTGATAGAAGCTTAAATACATTGTATCCCTACCCTGATTCCCCCAAATAAAAAATATGGATACGTCACTGTACACAAAAATGAGCTCGGGGGGGGGGGGGGGGGCGGAGAAATTTATGTTAGGAGGGGGGAGGGGCGGGATAAGGCGAAAACTAACATATGGGACCCTCAAAGATGAAGTTTAGTACGCTGCCGACAGTGCAAGACAACTTTATCAGAAGCGGCTTTGATTTAAATCAATGTTTTGCGAAATTTATTTAATCAGGATGGCAACCATTGCTATGTACGTACGTCCCCCAAATTTCGTGGAATTATTTGGTATGAAACGTCCCTTAAGTCCAACGTTATACATTTAGAAATCCCTTTGCAAAAGACGTAGACCTAATCAAAACAAAAATACTAACTTAAAAAAAAAAAATTAAAAACCTATCGTAGAGATTTAAACTAGTATTAAATAAAATAATATTTTTTGCGCCATACTTATGGACTTAATTGTAAATTGTCCTATATTCTTGAACTCCCCTAGTGGATCATTATGACATAGTAGGGGTTCGTTGCACCCCTTTGAGGACCACTGATCTAAACTAGAAAGTTAATAGATATCCCAAGCCTTCGGCACCCATTTCAATCTCTACGGAGGGCTGTCAGCTCCCAAGCCTTCACCTATACCCCATTCATATGCCGTTGTATGCAATATTTACAATTTAAACTTCGTTTCTTCGGAAAATGTCAACACTTTTGAGCCTGTGGAATTGAGCCAGTCCGATTCAGATAGAAAGACACATTTTTTGACAGTTACAAAAGCTATGAAACAATGTTTATGTATTCATGATCCACTCTGTCGTCAGAGTTCCTGGGCATATATGTCCCAGGTTCGATCCCCGATGCTTCCAGATTTGTCTGAAAAGGGGTCAACTCAGCCTCGTGAGGACAAAAATGAGGAGATACGTGAATTAAAAGGTAGCAGATCCGTTCTAGAAAACTGAGATTAATGGCTGGAAGGTTCGTTATGCTGACCACACGGCACCTATCCATGGAATTAGGAACTGTCTTCGCCAACAGACGGCGGCCACTTGGTTGGTATTGCTCGATTGTGGACTGACGCCAAGGAGTATTTTTTCTCTACATATATTCATACGTCAAATCACGTGTTATGAAGCTGTCTTTTTCGATTAATAATATAAATAGTGCCTACAAATAAAATAATAGATTTAATAAAGTAAAATATTCTCAATGTTGACCGTAAAGAATAAAGTTCCCTTTTATCAGGCTCTTACTTGAGTAATGGCATTGCAATGTTATTATTATTATTAGCAACGCGTCTTACTACCCGTTCGGGTTATACGCACTTACGCTAATGTGTAATGGTAGGGTGATTGTGAGATGAAATGAAGGACCTACAGTTTAACGTGGAATCCGAACCACGGTGGGGGCGTGGCATTCCCCACATTCACAAGATGTCTTGTCAGAGGTGAAGGAAGGGTTTGGAAATTAAATAAATCTTTGCCGTGACTGAGGATTGAACCCCCGCCGCCAGCACAGAAGTCTGACACCTTACCCCTAGACCACCAGGTCACCCTCATTGCAATGTTGATGAATGGGATAATATGATGCCTCGAGACTGATTGAAGAAGAGTATAGAGAGAGTATCTCAGACTTGTTTAATCACTTGGTCGTTGTCAGTATGGGCGTATAGAGGTGGGGGTCAAGGGTTGGTCCGGACACTCCTTGCAAGTTGATATACCTCCCTTACTATACCTTGATTTTGGTTGGATCAACAGTAGAGAAATTCAAAGATATTTCTTTGAGACCAATATTAATAACATATTACTATTTTATTTGTGTTATTTTATAGGTATTAATAATATCTATATACACTGACATCTGCAGATCACATTACTTGATGCATGAATATATTAAAATTGTTTTAGTAACTTTAGTAACTAACTTCTACTGTACTTCCTACCAAAATCAACCTATACCTGTTCATTTTATACGCCACTAGCCAAATAATTTAATATTAGATGCATTCCTTAAAACCTAATGTAACTCAAAATAAGATAGTATTTCTGACCATGTGAAGATAATAGGAATTTGATTACGTCATTGCTTACGTCAATCACCTAGGAGTAATAACGTACTTTAATTATCATCTAAATTTTAAAATGGTTTTTTTTAGACCCGCGTCTCACTACCCGTTCGGGTTGTACGCTTATGTACTAATTACACTAATGGTATGGAATTAGGAAGATTATATTTAGAGGAAGTGTATCCGTATTTGCGTGTAGGAAGATTGGAAAACTATTTTAGACAAATCACCCTCAGTACACCCGACCGGGATTCGAACCTTTATCTCCCCGTCAACGGCAGTCTAGTCTACTGCGAGAGTAGCGCCTTAGACCACGCGTCCACCGAGGTGGGTCGACCTGATTTTTAATAAATTAATTGGTTTTCCATGTCACTTTGTGTAAGTATGTAATGCGCTGGCTTGTGTACTGAGTTATGTCACAAGCTCAACCAATCAGACGTATTTCTACATATGGGGCTACCTCTATTCTCTCTACATTAGTTTATGGTACATCCAAATGGTCTCGGAGAGCAAAAAGCCTTTCTTGGGATGAAAAGAGTTAGTGAGTCTGAAAAATGAGTCAAATATTTTTTATATCTACTAAGATAGTACTTGAGAAATACACGCGCTTGGAACCTTCAGTCCCCATACACCCTTCCCCCATAAATATTGTACCATAAGAACCATATAGACGTATTACGTCAACTTTCTAGTGGACCCCCTCCTTGAAAAATAAGCTTTCTATGCCCTTGATTGTCGGATTGTCAGCGCCAGGTGGATGTATCGATACTTAATTGCTACCAGCAGTCTTACCCAAGGCCGCCAAGGAAGTGTCTTGTAGAAGGGAACAATCAGGTATCCCCCCCTCCCCAATCGCCCAACCATAGCTCTTGTTCAACAGCGAATCTTTACATATCCACAACACTTATGCAATAAAATACCACGTGTGTTGTCCACTTGATTTTACTGCGCCACATATTACTACCTGTCCGGGATATCCGTATTTAACCACATTAATGGTCAAGGGATAAGGATAGTAGAATTAAGAGGAAATGCACCTTAATTTGTGTAAAGGGAAAGTGGGAAATATTTAGAAGAAGAAAAATCCACGGGTATCCAGCTGGGATTTGAACCCGACCTCCCCGTCCCGGCAAAACCAGCTTGACTTGAAGTTCGCGTGACAACCGATGTGGACGGGTCGCTGATTTTCTGGACACGTTTCTTTTAAAGCCGGTTGGCATTGTAAATATAAGATAAAGCCCTAATGCAGCTTTATAATGGAAGTAAACATTTATCTTATGTTTATGTACGCTTTGCTTATCCCGAAATGTAGCAAAGCGAGCTTACCTTGCTTGTTTACACTATGGTTCAGCTTGTAGGATAGGGTCATAGTATAACTCAGTAAGGGCGAGGCTTTTCCGACCGGTGTGTCACCTAAGGCCTAGATGAAATTTGGATTAGTCCAGTGTGCCATCTCTTATTTACTTTTTTTTTAATGAGTATTTAAAAATCAAAACTTGTAGAATATATGAAATGTAATGAACAACCCAAATACAATTAATGTAAATAATTTAATAGTAACTCGATTTAATAAAAAGTAGAATTTAGTTGTCAAAGTGGATGTCTTATCAAGTACATATTAATGTAATTAATTATATAAAAGCTCAAATTAAAATATAAACATATACTTTTTATCAATTATAGTTTGAATTGAAACCTGTTATATTTTTCTAGTCAAGATATTTACGTTCGGTTCATAGATTTTTCTTCAACAGCATACAAGATGATTTCTAACCGTTTATTGACTTCACAAAGTTTATTGTGACATGTGGATGACAAGGCTATCTAAATAAAGTTGACTTCAAAATATAGTACCATGGTGGGAAAAGTTTTATTTAGTTTAGTTTAGTGTTTTCAGCGTCAGCGTAACATCCACATCTTGTTCGAGTGACATAGACTTGCTATCCCTGCAGGGCCGGATTAACCACTAAGCAAACTAAGCACATGCTTAGGCATCAGAAGAAAGCTATGCTGGCGGCCGGGGTTCAATCCTCGGTCCCGGCAAATATTTATCTGATTACCAAACCCTTCCTTCACCTCTGACAAGACATCTTGTGAATGTGGGGAATGCCAGGTCTCCACCGTGGTTCGGATTCCACGTTAAACTGTAGGTCCTTCATTTCATCTCACAATCACCCTACCATTACACATTAGCGTAAGTGCGTATAACCCAACGGGTAGTAAGACGCGGTGCTAATAATAATAATAATAATAATAATAATAATAATAAATAAAAATAATAATAATCAGAAGAAAGGGGCCATCACAAACTTACACATAAAAAAAAAATTATTTTTAGCAAAAAAAATTCGACTTTTTGATTTGAGAAAATCGACTTTTTCTCTTTTTGCCTATCAGTAAACTACCCTTGATTTTAGGGTTAGATATACAATTTCAAAAACACCTCAGGGCAACCCTATGAAAACCTTATATACCAAGTTTTAGCCCGATCGGTAAAATAGTGTAGGCTATGGTTGGACGTACAGACAGACGGAAATTCAAAAACAACTTTTTCGGATTCGGGGGGGTCATGAAACGTCAAGATTCATCAAAATCTGATTTGATTTTTTGACGATCACAATACTTTCTCTACCCGTAAGATATCGAGAAAGTAAAAAGCACACGAGTCAAATTTCTTGACTGTCCAAGTCATAGATAGTGTTTGTAGTAAGAAGAGCGACAGTTGAGAAGTTTTGTGACTTTAGTATGAATTTACAGCTTAATATCTTATTTTAATTTTAAAGACCTTGGCCATTTTTGTTTAAGACATCGGGAGCTCTGTCATAATAAACGTCCACACATTCATACATTAAAGTAAATTATATATAGATTACCCAGTCGAGGCCGCTGGAGGTGAAATTTCTCCACATAGTGGTTTACACATTCTCTTCATGTGAATGATGATGGATATATTTAGCACTTCTCCTTTATAATCCTGTTCTCTTAGATGTAGTACATTTATTACTATAGTAGGATTATTTTAAATGGGTCTTTTTAGGGGGGGAAAAACTTCATTGCGGTCAACGTTAGTAACATTTTAATGTATTATTGTTATTTTATATTTATTGATAAACATATCAAAAGTAGCAGCTACAACTCTTATGACTTACACATAAAACCAGCCTCGGTGGCGTAGTTGGCTAACGCGCTAGTCGTGTTGAGCCCATCTGCTGAGGACGGGGAGATCGAGGTTCGAATCTCGGTCGGGTGAACTGGGGGTGGTTTTTACTAAATGGTTTTCCACTCTCCCTCCACGCAAATGCGGATTCACTTCCTCTAATTCAACCTCTCCATTTCCTAATCCATTAGCGTAATTAGTACTTAAAGCGTGTAACTCGAACGGGTAGTAAGACGCGGTGCTAAATATTATTATTATTATTATTATTATTATTACTATTATTACACATAAACATCTATGAAAATTGTTTTAGTAACTTTTGTAACAGTCAAAAAAGTACCTTCCTTTAAAATGATTATAGCACACTATTCCGAAAGCGTACCTGAGATGCAGAGGGAGTTAAACCCCCTTTCTGCCGAAAGGGGTCATTCATTAAACACGTGACGCTTTTTTCTTACCTATTTTGTATCCTCCCCCATATAAAACCAAATATCCATATTTTATTTAACCTTAGTGTGGACAGCAGTTCTTGTTGCTCCATCCAAGTGTGGAACTGTGATAATGATTAATCATTCCTCATTAACTCGATAGGTTGCGATACTATACATCTCTCACGGCCGGCGTGACTTTCAGCTGTCAAGTGAATAAGTACGGTGATTATGATGCTTTTATTGCCTTAATTGAACGCTTTGTCACGTTTTTTTTTCAGGTTAGGTCTTTAGTTGTGTCGTTAACAAAAGATTATTACAGTACAAAATCAATATCTAAATAGGTCTCACTGACTTGATATTAAAATTATCAGATACTTCAAGATGTCCTCGAATATCCAAATAGGGTGTAGCTTGCGCCGTATGTACAACCAACAAAAATCTCTGAAAAAAAAAATTGTTTTTTCCTTTCATGTTTGAATTTTTTTACAAACTAAAAAAAATATTTTTATTGCCCCGCGTCTTACTAACCGTCTTGGTTATTTGTATATTTACAATGAAATAAGAATTAGTAATATTGAGTTTCAAAGTAAATGTAACCGTATTTATATGTTATTATTAGCACCGCTTCTTACTACCCGTTCGGGTTATACGCACTTACGCTAATGTGTAATGGTAGGGTGATTGTGAGATGAAATGAAGGACCTACAGTTTAACGTGGAATCCGAACCACGGTGGAGGCCTGGCATTCCCCACATTCACAAGATGTCTTGTCAGAGGTGAAGGACGTATTTATATGGAAAGTGTAAAACCATTTATAAAAACACCTGAAATACACCTGGGTGAAATTCTAACCCTAATTTCTCGGTCACCAGACCAGATAATGTTAACACCTTAGCTCAATGATCTTCCACCTAACATAACGATTATCCATTAAACATGGGTGCCATAACCACTTACAATAGCGGCTCACAATTTAACCTGACTGTTCTAGTCAGTTAACTTACCCGATTTATCCATTTAGCTTGGCTGATTAATTTACATAGCTGAGTTTATCCATCCAATATGTCCGATTACCTTCTAAACTGTAACCTTAAAATGTCTAAGCACATCTAACATTATCATGGTTCTTCAACATGACCAACATTTTTCAAAAAACTGTCTTAGCATAATAATAATAATGATAATAATAATAAATAATAATGATAATAATAATTTAAAAAATAGTGATGAAATCGAAAAAGATAGTTCAAACCTTAAAATAGTTATGACGCAACATGGCCATCTTAAACTCTAAATTGTCGATAATAATATTTAATTAATTATATTTATTATTATTATTATTATTATTATTATTATATTATTATTATTATTATTATTATTATTATTATTTATTATTATTATTATTATTATTATTATATTATTATTATTATTATTTATATTATTATTATTTATTATTATTATTATTATTATTATTATTATTATTATTATTATTATTATTATTATTATATTATTATTATTATATTATTATTATTAGCACCACGTCTTACTACCCGTTTGGGTTATACGCACTTACGCTAATGTGTAATGGTAGGGTGATTGTGAGATGAAATGAAGGACCTACAGTTTAACGTGGAATCCGAACCACGGTGGAGGCCTGGCTTTCCCCACATTCACAAGATGTCTTGTCAGAGGTGAAGGAAGGGTTTGGTAATCAGATAAATCTGTGCCGGGACCGAGGATTGAACCCCGGCCGCCAGCACAGAAGTCTGACACCTTACCCCTAGACCACCAGGTCACCCATCAAATTTAAATGACAGCGTGTTATTAGCATGTTTACAAAACCTTTATTAGCTTATATTTATAATTCAACAATCAGAGTCGCCCTTAGGGGTGTGCAAATGGTGCCGCCACACAAGGCCCCGCAACTTGGGGTGTTCTGCACTTGCCTAAGTGACTGACAAAGGGATAAAACAAGTTGGTGAGGGAAATTTTTTCTTTCGCACTCAGTGAGTAGGATCCTTGTATAGGTATAGGCGATTTAGCAAATATTGTCATAGTGTATAAACAAATAAAACCTAATTGAACGAATGAAGCGTGCTCTCCATTTTAACTCCACCGATTTACATTTGTTTGTCTTTGATGGATATGCCTCACGATAACTTTCGAACACATGGACAGATTTAATTCAAACTTAACACGGTTGTTCTTTGTACCTTTACACAGATCAAGTTTGTTGGGGAAGAAAATCGAACTAAGGGTTAGGGAGAAATCATCCCTTATATATATATATATATATAAAAAACACGGCTTCTATGATTAATTATGTATTATATGTATCTATACTTTTTAGGGCATTTGTGATAAGGCTGAAAATGGGTAGGTGCAAACTACTGTAATAACATTAAACAAAAATTAAGATTTTAATTATTCTCTTTTCATGGGGTTGGGGAAGTGAAGCAACTAACTGGAGGTCCTGGCAAACCAAGTTGGCCCAGGGCCCCACATCTGGTAAGGACGGTCCTGGCAACAATAACTTAATCCAGTGTTTCCCAGACTTTAGACAATCACATAGCCCTACTCCTTTAGGGGCCATGGTATAATACAAATAAATGAAAACAACTGCTATACTGTAAAGTATAAAAGGTCGTTTCAAATTTATAAAATTATTAATAAAGCTGTGATAATATCTAGAAAAAAGGCTTATAATAGTGATTGATATCAAGTTAAAATCTGCGTTTAGCTTGTTTATCACTCGGCATAACTAATACAACTTTTTAGGACGTAATGTACCCCTGAGAATAAAATTGCGACAATATTAGAGAACCTCCATATTTTCAGGTACCTTGGTTCTATGTCTGAAAAATCATGGCCCTTCTATAAAGCCAAGTTTCAAGGCCTTCCATAAATTTCCAAACAAGTGAGTGTTGGAATCAACGGTTGAGATATGTGGTGCCTTGACCCAACAGTGTTGATTAATATGGTATTGAAACCAAAACGAATGTTTAAATAGAGAGCGAATGCCGTAAGCTATTACTTTGTAAATTGAAATAGTTGAAGAATGAAGATGTAATATTATTATTGTCTTCCTATCACGCGAGTGTTGAGATGGATATTAATAATATAATTACAAAATGAATTATTATGAAGCAATAGAATTTCACATTACTTATTATAATTTGACTTTTCCATTTAAACCTATTTGGTTTACATGTCAATAATTTGAACGCGTTAATAGGATTTTTTTTCTTTAAATCTTGGCCTCGGCACTTTTCAGACATGATAGCTATTTTTGAAGTCAACAAAGGAAAATCTTGTACCTATATTTTAATCAATTTTATATAATTATATTAAAATAAATCACATTTAAATCTTCACGCTGCTCCAATATAAGGACTACACACACTACGCTTTAGCGTAGTAGTTAAAGGGGAGTGTGCTCTAGTAAATCTAGCGGCTCGTAGCTAAAATTAGTGGGGGTGCTGCTCCAGAAAATTTTTAGCCTTTGTTTTAAAATTGTGTAAAAGTAAAAAAAAACATGTATTAAAAGGAAAATTTATTCAGGAACTTGATAAAATATTAACAAAAGAAACATTTTTTACTTATTTTAACTTAAATTGTTACAGTTAAAGCTTGATCTATTCATTTAAAAATGAAATCCATTATTCTTGTTTTACTTTGCGCAAAGTGTTTAGTAATTTTCTCCTTCATCTCTGGATGACAATTGAGGACATTTTTCTCCATTGAAAGTACTGCAAGCGCATTTAGTCTTGCTTTGTTAAATAAAAGAACGGGGAAAAAAAATGAATCAAATAGAATAGCTAGAAGCAGAATAATAATCTAATTCCACATTTTATCACATTTAAGAATATGGTACACGGTTTTTAAGCACAACACACGCCGAGTAAAACAAAAAACTTCCTTCCACCATCACGCCAGAGCCGGCACTGCGAGAGCAACAGTGCTCTCTCTACCTGGCAATACCACCTTCCTCCCACCCCCTCTATATGCGCATGCGCACAACAGTCAAACGCCACGTAGCTGGTACTGTGAAGCACACAGTTCCATACCCACCGGCATCAACGGATTTTTCTTGAGTGATAAAAATCCGTAGCACAACTTCCTTTGGAGGGCAAGTAAAGCCGTTGGTCCCAAGTCAATTGTGGCATGTAAATGATCGCTGGAAGGTATGGGAGAGTACCTCCTCTGGCGGAATTGTTAGGCCCTTTCGCTCTCACTCATAGAAATTCTCGTGTACTGATATAATCAGTCGGTTCAGTAAGTTGCATCCATTACTGTTTCCAGCCTGTGGTCTGGGCCAGTTTTTTTGTTCAAGCCATATATTTTCCACTAACGGCTTGCTAGGCTTGTCGTAGCCTCATATGTCTTATTATCTACGAGTATCTTAAGACTAGGACAGGCACAACATCCAGTCCCCGGCTGTTGATTCATCACTGTGAAAGGGTAGGTAAACTCTAATTTAACCAATTATACATTTTTCAGCTCAAACTCGGGACTCTTAGCTCAGTAGACAGAAACGTTACCAACCTAGTTAAGGAAACTGATCGGTTCATCAATTGTGCGTTAAATACCTCAAATAAATGGGAGGGGGATGAAAAGTCTATTAATCTATTCTCATCAAGTCCACTTTCGCCGAAGCACGTCTACAAAATGTGTTCAGCTGTGGAAACGAATTTTTAAACTAAGGTCAGGTCAAATTGTGCGCCCTAGTTGTACTCTACCTATGAAAATTGGACTGTACTTCACGGAAATATCCAATTACATCCTATCCAGGTTTTGAACTCGGGTTTCTTAGAAGGGGTTGGTTAGCTCCATAAGCAGATGACGCCTCGACGCTCTAGCTAACAACCGAGGTCATCGGTACCTATATATTATTTGCGGTTCCTTTCACAGGAACCTTGAACCAGTAACCTCGTCAAACCGTTCTTCTTGGACATAATTATTACTAATCCGCAACTGACGGGTGCAAAAGAAAAGATAATTAATACAAATAAGGAGGTATATTTGTTTGCCTTTTTTAAACTTTATTTTCCCCCCTCTAAAACTTCAAACACGCGACGGTTAAGGGCGTCGCTAAGATCAATCATGACCCCTTATTCATGTCGGTGATGTCATACTGGTGTCGCGTCAGGTTAAGAGAACCTTGGGCAGACCTCGCGGGTAAGGTCCCAGCGGGAGAGCCGTGATGGAAGTACACTCGGTTTACCCTGAAAGGTATTTCGTTGATGGATTACCTATGGCCTTATATTATAAGATTAGTGGAATAAAATGCATGGTAAGCTTGCTTAGGTCAACTTAAGGTCGGGGGGAAGGGGACAAGAAGAAAACCAGTTGCAGTTTTTATGGCAAATTATGTTTTTGGCTAAAATAAATAAAATATTTCTCCAGTACAAACATAGAATTTAATTTTCTTTACATGGTGATCTCAAAATTTCTTGAATATCTGTCAAGGATGTATTGAAATTTAATGACAAATTTTTCTCTTATTTAAAAAGTTTGTTAGATAATGCTCATGACAGATATTCAGGAACTGTTGATATCAACATGTGAAGAAAATTAAACTCTATGTTTCTAATGAAGAAATATTTGATTTATTTTGGCAAAAAAAAAATGTGTTTTATAAAAACTGCAAAAAAAACACTGGTCTTTTCTCGCGTCCCCTTCAATCCCTCCTTAAGAGCGCTTCCGTGGTGCAAATATTGGAGATAGATAATTGGAGGTTTCACACACAGCCACAGAATAGTGGCGCTGCCTTCGATCTAAGTAGCAGGCTTCAAAAAGTGGCGTTGTTACGTGTATAAGATGTGAGCGCACAGAATCTTCCAGGCGCAGAAAGGCTATCGAGCTAACAGTGGCGTGTCATTAAGTGTTATCAGGGTAAGCAGAGCTTGCTTAGACTTTACCTTTCGGTAAGTTCTCCCACAATCGGATCTCATTTAACCATTCATACATAAGTTCCGCTTTATGTAGCTCACTTGGGAATTTATCTACGTTGGCCGATGAATGTGTGATGAGAACAATTCACAAATATAATAAAAACTTACTCTGCCTGCCCTAAGTTAACCTAAATTTAAACATGATATTAAAAAAAATAGGTTCTTTTAAAAAATCTCTGAGTTTTCACTCGTTATCGTTATTAATACGAGTATGTTTGATGTATTTTCATTCAAATATGAATTTTGTATAATGTTTTCATTTTATTTTTATGCCTATGCTTGAAAATACATTTGACTTAAGTGGCATGTGAAGTTTGTATTAGTTTTTACTGAGTTAAGATAATATGTGTATTAATTTTTATCGCGTGACATGTAGACAATAACAATTTTTTCCTTGAACCTTTCTATTAAAAATCATAAACTTCCGTCCAAAACCATGTAATTGGTATTTAATAATTTAAAAAAAATATATTTGTCAAATAAGAAAAAACGTTTTAGTTAATGACTAAATTTAAACTCTTGGGGTGACGAAGTAAAGATAATTATTTATGAACGAGAGAATACGCAACCCTAAACAGGTTGAAAATCATTGGGTTAAGGAATATGGGGAGACGCTTCAGTTTTTCACTACATTTGGAATTTTTTTTTCTTGTACCGCACGAAATGTTTATTCATGTTAGTATAGATTTTATCCCACCTATCTCGTATATTATTAAATTACTGATATACACTTAGATTCCTTAGAGTTATAAAACTATGACCATCACAGATCATGTATGAAATAGTAAAATAAACATACAGTTCAATTTTTAAGGTCGTACATTATATGACAGCTAAGAGAGCTACTAGAGCTACTTTCATGTATTCATACGTCAGGTCACGCGATCTTCAACTGTCACTTTATATATATACTATAAATCTCTATATCTAATAATAATAATTTAAATTTCATTTATTATAGTGCCGGCCAACAGTCGTGAGACCGATGGAAGTTCAGCACTGAAAAGTATACAAGTACCTTAAAGGCACATATAATAACAAAATAAAATAATCAATAATAGCTAAATAATGATACATACTGATGAACAACTACAAAAAAATAGGACATAATTATTCATTATAGAATATAAAAATAATAAATAAATAATTTAGGAGTAGTAAAGGCGTAAGTATTTAAAAAGGATAACAATAAGCAAAAAATAAATCAGAATAAAGTTAATTTAAATATTCGAGGCAGAGCCTCTACAGGATAAATTGGTTATAAGGGAGTTCCTTAAATATCTCTCTAAATTTGGGTTTTCTTTTATGATAAAAGTCTAATTTGATAAATCTGTAATTAGCGCTGTGGATACAACGGCCTATAGGGCTCACCTTGTAAGACTTATTGAAAGAAAATAATTTTGGATAACGAAAGGCCTGAGAAGGGACATGTATACCTAGAGGATCAAGGGCTAATTTACAAGAAATGTTGCGATTGAAAGTATTGAAAACAAAAAGGGCATCACAATAAAGTCTGCGTGAGTAGAGAGTTTGAAGTCCTAAAAGGTTTCGAGTTCTGTCATAGTATAGTAAATATAATAATAATAATAATAGATTCAAAATATGTATTGTTGACAGCAAAATAGTTTGTATTAATTTCTTAAAAGGTACTTTCTTAATAATATTCCACTAAAAAATCTAAATATATTTAATAGGTCTAATTAATATTTATTTGGCTACTTCAGAAGTAGCCTTATTTTTCGAGTGATACCATATAGTAGTTCGTTTAAGGTAAATTTGGCTCTTTTTGATAGTTAATTAGTATTACTATGTTCATCCACCTCACAAATGTGATTGGGATTTTTGTCAAATAAGTAAATTTAGCCTGCATAATTGTCAAAGTGGCAACATATATTTGCATGTGTCGGATGACTATGGAATTGAAATTTTTTAAATACTTAGCCTTAGGAACTTACTATCAGAATATACTAAAAGAAAACTGCAGATCTTCTCAAGGAGAGATTATCTTATCTCTACTTCATACGCACTTGGTGCAACCTCTGGGGAACTGAGTTATAGAGGACATATTATCTTATCTCTCCTTCAACTGTACAAGGGTATAGCTTCTGAAGGGACTCTAGGCTATGGTGTAAAGGTTATCTTATCTCCTTCAATTACACTTGGTAACAACAATTGAGGTAGCTGCAGGTCTTATGGAAGATTTGTTTTTCTACTTCGGGAGGTGCTACCGGATATTCTTTCGCAATATTGTTAAGATGGATTGTTGGAAGTTAGTCCAATAAAATGTTGACAAACCAATGTTATAAAATGTGTCGTATTTGTCTCACATTTCTTTGAAAGTTTGTAACTTCTTATGACTACTGGATAAATATTGCTATCGGGAGGTTAAAGTTAGCGACCAGATAAAGGTTATCAACCACTTTCATATTTTACGCGTATTATGAACTGGATTTATCTGCCGGATAGCTATCTTCCAGATAAATATATTTTTATGCAGAAAACGCAAGGTTGGTACGGTTTTTACTGGTGCGCGCATGCTTAGAAACCCTGCTGCTACCGCTACAGCCTAGCGAGTGGCGACAGCGCTCAACATAAATATTAAATAAATAATGGCGGCTAAACGAGTTCGAGGAAACAGATGACGTCACGTGGGCGCAGAAACTAATTTTTCTCGGAGTACTAATTTCGGTGTCTGCCAAAATGTGGGCAATAGTTTGGTACAACGTTTACAGAATTTCCTTTATTATTCTCACATTTCGATAATTTGTTCTTATATAAATACAACTCTACAAATAGCTTGTCAGTTTATAAGTCTGGACTAAATGTTATAACTTTATATAGTTAGAGCCTGGACCTGTGCTTACTAAACACGCGAATCAAGATTTTAACATAAAAACAGATTCTGATAGGTGAAACCTCATTAGAAACAACGCGTTACTATGGCAACAACCATTTTAACTCTCAGCTAAGAGTTCGTCACCCGAGAATGCAAGTGTTCTATCTCCAAAATTGTTAAATTTGAGATATTTGGTGTTTACGTTTATTTAGAATGCATATGATCCACCTGTGGTGAAATTGAGACTACTGTATAATTACTTAAGAAAATACAAACTCGAGTTGTCATATAGTAACATTGGTTTTAAGGTCAAACTTCGATGATCCTTTACACAAAAGTGAAAATTTGGACATACAACACTTGCATTCTCGGGTGACGAGTTATCCTCCCGATAAAAATGTGATAGATAGATAGATACATACTATCTGGCAGATAAATGCTATCTAGCAGTCATAAGACGCACGTTTTAATTTATCGAACAGATAAAAATATTTAACGGTCAGATTAATATCTATCGAAGAGTCATAAGACCAGCCGTTAGTAAGTTCGAGTGTTCCAAGACATCTCCATAAAACGGAAGTGGCTCGGCCGGACCCCATCCTCTCTGCGGTTACTCAGAGAGTTACTGGGCGGGGTACAGAAGATCAAAGCGGGTTCCCTTCCAAGAACTCTGAGGGAGCGAGAATATCACAGACCGCGTGTCTCATCATGAACTCTGGCATTTGAATGTGTGTGGGAACCGACTCTTAAGCCAGAGGGGAACTGAGTCATGAACCGGGCATGTTAAGTCAGTCCAACAAGAAGAGGATGTCAATGAAGCTGCCGTTTGTTGTTCCTCATTGTGCTTAATTATTGAGAACTATACGATTCTAAGGAATGCTATAATACAAAAAATTTCACCTAAAATAAAGCTAGTTACTAAGATAATAATATATACTTTCCCTTATGTTTAAATCGTCGCATTAGGTTTATAATTTTTTTTTAAATCCGATTGGATCCAACAATTTTTTTTAAATTTGTGCGTCTAACCACAAGGCTTATTAATGAAATTGTTCGCCACATTCCATCTCCTATTTGACTTAAAGATTAAAACAATTGTCCATCCACTCCACCTACTACTTGACTTGAAGGTACACAATTTTCCGCCTACTCCATAATCTACTTGACTTGAATGTACGATTTTCCGCCACCTCCAACGCCTATTTGAATTGAAGGTACATAATTTTCCGCCTACTCCATAATCTACTTGACTCGAAGGTACGATTTTCCGCCCCCTCCAACGCCTATTTGAATTGAAGGTAGACAATTATTCGCCCACTCCACCATCTACTTGCCTTGAAGGTAGATAATTTTCCGCCCACTCTAACGCCTATTTGAATTGAAAGTAGACAATTGTCCGCCCATTCCACCGTCTCCTTGACTTGAATGTAGACAATTTTCCGCCCACTGGATAATTTATTCGCCTTGAAGGTAGACAATAATGTTCGCTTCATGTATCTTGTACCTGACTTGAAGGTAGACAATAATGTTCGCTTCATGTATCTTGTGCCTGACTTGAAGGTAGACAATAATGTTCGCTTCATGTATCTTGTACCTGACTTGAAGGTAGACAATAATGTTCGTTTCATGTATCTTGTACCTGGTTTGAAGGTAGACAATAATCTTCGCTTCATGTATCTTGTACCTGACTTAAAGGTAGACAATAATGTTCGCTTAATGTATCTTGTACCTGACTTAAAGATATACAATAATGTTCGCTTCATGTATCTTGTACCTGACTTGAAGGTAGACAATAATGTTCGCTTCAGTTATCTTGTACCTGACTTGAAGGTAGACAATAATGTTCGCTTCATATATCTTGTACCTGACTTAAAGATAGACAATAATGTTCGCTTCATGTATCTTGTACCTGGTTTGAAGGTAGACAATAATGTTCGCTTCATGTATCTTGTACCTGACTTAAAGGTAGACAATAATGTTCGCTTCATGTATCTTGTACCTGACTTAAAGATAGACAATAATGTTCGCTTCATGTATCTTGTACCTGTTTGAAGGTAGACAATAATGTTCGCTTCATGTATCTTGTACCTGACTTGAAGTAGACAATAATGTTCGCTTCATGTATCTTGTACCTGACTTGAAGGTAGACAATAATGTTCGCTTCATGTATCTTGTACCTGACTTGAAGGTAGACAATAATGTTCGCTTCATGTATCTTGAACCTGACTTGAAGGTAGACAATAATGTTCGTTTCATGTATCTTGTACCTGTTTGAAGGTAGACAATAATCTTCGCTTCATGTATCTTGTACCTGACTTGAAGGTAGACAATAATGTTCGCTTCATGTATCTTGTACCTGACTTGAAGGTAGACAATAATGTTCGCTTCATGTATCTTGTACCTGACTTGAAGGTAGACAATAATGTTCGCTTCATGTATCTTGTACCTGACTTGAAGGTAGACAATAATGTTCGCTTCATGTATCTTGTACCTGACTTGAAGGTAGACAATAATGTTCGCTTCATGTATCTTGTACCTGACTTGAAGGTAGACAATAATGTTCGTTTCATGTATCTTGTACCTGGTTTGAAGGTAGACAATAATCTTCGCTTCATGTATCTTGTACCTGACTTAAAGGTAGACAATAATGTTCGCTTCATGTATCTTGTACCTGACTTAAAGATAGACAATAATGTTCGCTTCATGTATCTTGTACCTGGTTTGAAGGTAGACAATAATGTTCGCTTCATGTATCTTGTACCTGACTTGAAGGTAGACAATAATGTTCGCTTCATGTATCTTGTACCTGACTTGAAGGTAGACAATAATGTTCGCTTCATGTATCTTGTACCTGACTTGAAGGTAGACAATAATGTTCGCTTCATGTATCTTGTACCTGACTTGAAGGTAGACAATAATGTTCGTTTCATGTATCTTGTACCTGGTTTGAAGGTAGACAATAATCTTCGCTTCATGTATCTTGTACCTGACTTAAAGGTAGACAATAATGTTCGCTTCATGTATCTTGTACCTGACTTAAAGATATACAATAATGTTCGCTTCATGTATCTTGTACCTGACTTGAAGGTAGACAATAATGTTCGCTTCTTGTATCTTGTACCTGACTTGAAGGTAGACAATAATGTTCGCTTCATATATCTTGTACCTGACTTAAAGATAGACAATAATGTTCGCTTCATGTATCTTGTACCTGGTTTGAAGGTAGACAATAATGTTCGCTTCATGTATCTTGTACCTGACTTAAAGGTAGACAATAATGTTCGCTTCATGTATATTGTACCTGACTTAAAGATAGACAATAATGTTCGCTTCATGTATCTTGTACCTGACTTGAAGGTAGACAATAATGTTCGCTTCATGTATCTTGTACCTGACTTGAAGGTAGACAATAATGTTCGCTTCATGTATCTTGTACCTGACTTGAAGGTAGACAATAATGTTCGTTTCATGTATCTTGTACCTGGTTTGAAGGTAGACAATAATCTTCGCTTCATGTATCTTGTACCTGACTTAAAGGTAGACAATAATGTTCGCTTCATGTATCTTGTACCTGACTTAAAGATATACAATAATGTTCGCTTCATGTATCTTGTACCTGACTTGAAGGTAGACAATAATGTTCGCTTCATGTATCTTGTACCTGACTTGAAGGTAGACAATAATGTTCGCTTCATATATCTTGTACCTGACTTAAAGGTAGACAATAATGTTCGCTTCATGTATCTTGTACCTGGTTTGAAGGTAGACAATAATGTTCGCTTCATGTATCTTGTACCTGACTTAAGGTAGACAATAATGTTCGCTTCATGTATCTTGTACCTGACTTAAAGATATACAATAATGTTCGCTTCATGTATCTTGTACCTGACTTGAAGGCAGACAATAATGTTCGCTTCATGTATCTTGTACCTGACTTGAAGGTAGACAATAATGTTCGCTTCATGTATCTTGTACCTGACTTAAAGGATAGACAATAATGTTCGCTTCATGTATCTTGTACCTGACTTGAAGGTAGACAATAATCTTCGCTTCATGTATCTTGTACCTGACTTAAAGATAGACAATAATGTTCGCTTCATGTATCTTGTACCTGACTTAAGGTAGACAATAATGTTCGCTTCATGTATCTTGTACCTGACTTAAAGATATACAATAATGTTCGCTTCATGTATCTTGTACCTGGTTTGAAGGTAGACAATAATGTTCGCTTCATGTATCTTGTACCTGACTTGAAGGTAGACAATAATGTTCGCTTCATGTATCTTGTACCTGACTTAAAGATAGACAATAATGTTCGCTTCATGTATCTTGTACCTGACTTGAAGGTAGACAATAATGTTCGCTTCATGTATCTTGTACCTGACTTAAAGATAGACAATAATATTCGCTTCATGTATCTTGTACCTGACTTGAAGGTAGACAATAATGTTCGCTTCATGTATCTTGTACCTGACTTAAAGATATACAATAATGTTCGCTTCATGTATCTTGTACCTGGTTTGAAGGCAGACAATAATGTTCGCTTCATGTATCTTGTACCTGACTTGAAGTGCTTTTTGTTTGTACTATTTTCACGATAGCGTTGACATATTTTGATATCTCATAGATTAACTAAATAAAATTCTTATAACTTGAACAGGTAATAAAACATGGTGCTTTAAAAAAACACTAAACGAACGCACGCACTTCACTTGGATTTTTGACAATCATTGTTCACAAAGATACAGTAATCTCAATCGTACATAACTTTTTTTTATAAAGGGATATTTTTACAAAGTGTAAAAAAATGTCAACACATATATTACATGTGTTTGAATAGTGTCGAGGAAACTTACAAGGTTTCTGGCTTCACCACCTTTAACAAATATACACTTGATGAAGACTGCCTCATATTATCTGAACGATCAATGTGTATTGTGACCATACTCATATAATATTTTGATAGGAAGGTAACTTTTAGAAAATATAAACATATGGTTTTATGCTGTTAACATTGAT
Source organism: Timema cristinae (assembly GCA_039000515.1). NCBI lineage: Eukaryota > Metazoa > Arthropoda > Insecta > Phasmatodea > Timematidae > Timema > Timema cristinae. The sequence goes on from JBCFYV010000935.1 coordinate 30,097,946, forward strand.
AACATGTTATTTAATTATTAATATGAGTTCATAGGTGTTGATATTACTTATCAAAAGTGACGGTTTCAGATCAGTTGCCTTGACGTATGAATGTATGAAAATTAATTTAGTAATGTCTATAACTCTAAAAAAAAATCCCTTCCTTTCAAAATCGGCCTGTACATATGGTTATATTGACAGACAAAAGTAAATGTATTGTTGGACATGCAGAGTAAATGCCAGGCTCATCTGGTCTGGTTTGCCTATGACGGGAAGGTTGAGGGTTGAATTCATTCAGGGTATATGGGAGATACTATTTTCCAAATAGTTGCCCACTTTACCCCCAAGCAAATACGGGTACATTTTCTCCCAATTGTAACTTCGTAATCGCTACCCCATCAGTGTGATTAACAGATGAAAGTGAATGAAAGGGTTTAAATTATACCATGCCCCATTTAAATTTATTGATCTAGAGATTCACCCTAAGTATTTGTTTTTCTGTTATTACAATCAAACCATTTTGTACTTATGTTGAATTATGAATATTTTAAATGACGAGAAACCTAAGGTGGAGTAAAAACACTAATAAAACAATTGCCAGTCAAACCCTTCACACCTAGGTCACTTCAATCCTTGGGAGGTTAGAAGGATTCATCGGCATCCTTGTTGACCATTCAGGCAAGTTTACTTTTCTTGTCCACATCCTTTGCAATGCAACTTTCAAGGATATGAGACACCGCATTGAAAGATAATTCGGACAGAGTTTAACGTTTTGTTCTAGATGGTGTAACTTGGTGTGAGCTACCAACCTGAAAATATCACCAAGCATGGTGTTGCCACGACGGTGAGGGAAAGAAGGATAGATAGCAATACGGATAATAAGTCTAAGTACAGTCCGATTTGGAAGGAACTTTTTGGACGGTTGTAAAATTTATTAAAACAATTTTCATATATTTAGACGTAAAACCATGTGATCTGCAACTGTCACTTTTGATATATATTACCAATAATTATAAAATAAGGAACGTTATTATTATAAAGAGAATAAGACTTTAAAATAAAGTATTAAAAATTGTATTGTAATGAAAATTAGTTAGATACATAGTATTACATAAATTGACAATTCATAATGAGTTCAAAAAGATTTAATAAATATAGAAAATATTGAACGGATTTAAAAATTGAAACGTAGTTATTTGGAAAATAATACCTCATTGGGACACTCTAGTCAATCAAAGTGAAACAAAAAGGAATGTCAATATCAATAGCATAATTGGTACAATTAATAAAATAACACATGAGTTGTCAAAATATTATTGAATTCAAAAAACTATACCACTTTGGGAAAAGTTTTAGTTATTGTTTAATTTTTCATGTCGGTGTGTCACCGATTGGCCATCCCTGCCCTATAAACATGTTTTTATATTAAATTTACTGGTCAGCATCAATAGACTATGTAAAACCCAAGACATATATATTATATATATATAACTATCCATATATATGTTATATATATATATATATACATAGGAGGAGAGAGAGATAGGGAAATAGCGTGCTACATTTCGTACAAGCTATAATATAAATATTACATCTAGCCATATATTACCGTTCGGGTTATAAGCCTACGCTTATGCAGGCCCAACGCTTGTGAGGTTAGCGCCTGGGATAGTCTTGAAAGAAGCTCTCCCCCCCCCCCCCCCCATTGCTCCCGACACCCGGGGTGATCGCCCCGCTGCCCCCCCCCCCCCTCCTTGCGGCGGTCCTGCGCTTATTACTAATTACTCTAATATGTTAGGGATGAGGTAAGGTGACATTTAGAGGAAGCGTACCCACATATGATTGAAGGAAGAGTGGAGAACCATTTATAAAAAAAACCACCCCCAGTACACCCGACCGAGATTCGAACCTTGATCTCCCCATCATCGGCAGTCTAGTTTAATTAAAGACTAGCGCCTTAGATCATACGACCATCAAATCGGGTCATTTTTATTTAGTTAATATAAAGTTCAAATCGCATAAATTACTTTATATAAAAGTCTGGGACAAAATCAATCCGAGATGTCAGTTTTTTCAAGGACTGTCCCCAATACTCGGAAACGAATGATCGTCCTACCACACAACACTATGGTTGATGGATTAATATAAACGGTAGTGCTAATCAAGGCTAATTAGAGGAAGTGCACCCGCAATGATCTTTATAGATACTTGTAAACACATAATGATAGATCACACGTGAAAAACATCCCAGCCATTTACTCGGTCGAGATTCGAACCTCGAGCTTCCAATGAGGTGGTGCCGTTGAAACCAACAGTCGATGTGTACGCGCCAAGAACATGTCTATTGGAGTGTTTAATTCTTTTATACTTGCGTGGTCTAATATTAGCGCCCCGCGGAGAGCAGTTGACGGTCGTGACATGCATGTAAGAAGAGGAGGAGGGAGGGGCGTGACAGGAGTCGGTTGTCACAAGCTGTCGACATTTGACAGCAGAGGTGTGACCAGTCACGTTATGAGAACAGAGGGAAATGTACAAACGGTAATAAACGATCAAATGCTACGACCAACAATCTTTTTTTTTTTGTCTAAATACTCAGGAAGTTATAGTATTCGATATTCAAGAATCTCATCTTGATATCAAGTCATAATTAAAATAATTAATTGTCTCTCTGTGGGCGAGTGTGTTTTATTTCTCCCACTCATTCACTTATCATCACATTTTAAAAATACGGTTTCTTTGACTGAGCGCTTATTTTAAACTGATTAATTTTTAGCTCCTCGTATCTTACTGTCCGTGTGTGCTATTCACAATTGAATGTTTTATATATATATATATATATTGTTGTTGTTGTGTGTTTTTAGGTTTCCTGATGACACAGTTCTGTGTTTATAAAATGCATCTTGACTGATATAACTTAAATACTGTCTCGATGGTTTAAAAAAAAACAGAAATCCACGTCAAAGTTATTTTAATGATGATGTGAGTTGTAAAAACCTTGAAATTAACTAGTTCTGTATCTAGAGAAAGCTTCAAGTTCTGGTCTCCTTAATCATGGATTATATATATATAATTTAGCACTGCGTCTTACTACCCGTTCAGTTTATACGCCTAAATACTAATTACGCTAATGGATTAGGAATTGGGAAGGTTGCATATAGAGGAAATGAACCCGCATTTGAGTGGAGGGAGAGTGGAAAACCATCTAGGAACCCCCCCACCCAGTTCACCCGAGCGTGATTTGAACCTTGATCTTCCCGTCCTCGGCAGTACAGTTCAACAAGAAACTAGCGCGTTAGCTAACTACGCCACCGGGGCGTACTCAGGAATCTACTGAGGTGGCTTCGCAATATGCTGTGTTTGTGGTAACGGTGAGATAAAGGTTCGAATCTCGACCAGTGCACTGCCTCCCTAAAGAAGTTAAACCTCTTCTATTAAGTAATCTGTTTAAGGTGTCACTCTCACTATAAACAGAACTATCTATGGCGGGGAGAACTGGCTTCAATACCGGTCGGTTGTACAGAGGCTATTTTTCCCTTCTACCTTCAGGCAAATGCCGATCTTCCGTTGGAGGCTAGAGAAGAAGCAGTTTAGCGGATTTTGTATGCACGTGATATTTATATGTATGTTATATGTTAATATCTCAGGGTGAAAAGGAGAATTTAACCCTAGCTATAAGATCAAGAGTATATTATTGATGAACGGTGTTTGAAAGTTTGAATTAAAAAAAAATGTTCTAACAATTTGGTTCAAAGTGCGTATGTAGGGATTATTTTACGTAATAGATGAGATTTAATGTTTTTCTTAAAAAAAATTATATCATGATAATTTTTGATTTCTTTTAAAAGTAAATCTTTGAAACAATTTTGTAAAAAATCTTTATCCGAAGAGAGTTTAAAATGAGTAACAAAATATCATGTTTGTTTTTCTAAGTAAAATTCATTTAAGGTTGGCTTACAAAATTTTGAAATTTTTGTTTTAAGCTCTGAGAGACAAAGTATCTTATTGCCTCGTATAGAAGAATTCTTTAGCCATCCACTTGGCATCAGAATTAACGACGTTATTAAAGGGCCCATCCACGTAAGCGTCTGGCTCGCAAGCCTGACTCGTTCATCTTTCACCACACTCCTTCTTCCATCAACATGAGCGGACTTCTCAACTTTGCTCAAACATTTCACTATCTTACAATGAGTTTTTCGAAGAGAGTTGTATCAGCGTAGATCTTTTAGACGAATGTTACATGTTTGCTAGAGGAAAAGATATCATACTTGGATGTTTTCGATGCTCCATCTTCCTATATCCTTCCACTATTCATCCTCCTTTAATCACTCCCGTTATTCTCTTCTCACTTGTACATTTTCTGTTATTTGAACCTCTAATCTCTTTCTTGGTCTGCCTTGCAGTTTTTTTTCTCTACATACTTTCTCCATCGTTTTATCAGGTATTATCTTCTTCTCCATTCTCATTACATGACCAAACCATCTCAATCTTGCTTTCTCTACTATCTCACATACTCCCTGTACCCCCCCACTATTTCCCAGATAACTTCATTCCCATAGCCTCCACTTCCCTAGTCTCTCTCTTACTTACAATGTCCATGTTTCTGCTGCACATGTGACAATAGATACGAAGTACGTCCTGTACAACACTTCCTTAGCCTTCAAGGACACTTCTCTTCTCCAAAGCAGGTCTCTTACACACCTATAAAACTGCCCTCGTCTTATTAGATCCTACCTCTCTACTCCCACCTTTCAGCTTAATCACGCTTCCAAGCTATTTTATGTTCTGTACTTTTCTCAGCTCGACTCCACCCAACTTTATAGCTTTACTAGGCTTTATTTATCCTCTTCCTTATCATCACCATCATTTCACACTTCACCGTGCTATATTTCATTCCATATTTGTTCACTTCCTCATTCTATTCCTGTATCTGTTCCTCTACTACCTCTCCCGTCACCTCCTATACCATCAAGTAATAAGCAAACATCTAAACAAAATTTAACTACAACAATAATAAATAATAATAATAATAATGTATTTTACATATGTAAAAACTGGCACATGTCAAAATAAGACAGTCGTAGAGCACATGGCTTGACGCATGAATACTACACGGCATTAAATCCATTGACTTAAAAAAAGTCAGGTAACCGACATCGGTGGGTACGCTGATAAAGGCGTTAGTCTTGTCTAGTCTTGTGTGCAGTTGAAGGAGATTATTATTATTATTATTATTATTAGCACCGCGTCTTACTACCCATTCGGGTTATACGCACTTACGCTAATGTGTAATTGTAGGGTGATTGTGAGATGAAATGAAGGACCTATAGTTTAACGTGGAATCCGAACCACGGTGGAGGCCTGGCATTCCCCACATTCACAAGATGTCTTGTCAGAGATGAAGGAAGGGTCTGGAAATCAGATAAATCTGTGCCGGGACCGAGGATCGAACCCCGGCCGCCAGCATAGAGGTCCGACACCCTACCCCTAGACCGCCAGGTCACCTAGTTGAAGGAGAGGGGCTCAATTCTCTACTGGTGTAGGTCTACTGGCTATGGTTTTTCTTAGCTAATTTCTTCCTCCATACAAATACGGGCACATTTCCTTTAAGCTTTACCTTCCTCATTCCTAATCCATTAGTGTAATTAAATGCAGATAGCCCGGACGAGAATAGGACGCAGTTCAATCAAATAAACCATCAGGTAAAGTTCTCCTTTTGGCGAACCAACTATACTTTTATGCGGTAACCACCAGGATCCAAACCCACGAGCGGTAAACAATAAAAATAGTAGAAACTAGTTCGACTAGTTGGAGGAGTTGCCGCCAGACTTGTCAGTTGTAGGAGTAGCAAAATAAAACACCATGACGCACATGCGTTATATTATAACCTTGACTCCCAACTGTGTGGATCGCGTCATATTTATACTGAGCGCTTCCGACCTCGCTAAGAAATGCCGACGTCATTGTTCGCTACTAGCATGGCGGAAAACATCCTCCACTAAGAGTTTGAAATATCGAACTCGTTTATGTATTACGATATTTTTATTTGTTGGACAGGTACGTCATTTCTATTTACAACTATGAATGAACTTCGCTCGAGTAGGCTGCTTTCTCAGTATTATTTTTTGTTTCGCCCAAGAAGGCTTCCATTGAATTACTACAATTTTAAAAAACATTATCTTTATAACTACCTATTTAAAATTTGTCTGTGATAATATGTATTCAACGATATCTAGAATCCAATTTTAATCTGACGTAATTGTTACTATATTTTCTTTCACGTATGCTTGTAACAAGTCATGTGACCTTCAACTGTCACGTTTAATAGATATTACCAAGGCAATACTATAAAACAACACTACTATTATACGAGTAGTACAACGTAATAAATGTTGACAGCGAAAAATATGTTTTTACTATCTAAATGGCTTTGAGGCATAAAGGACTGTTTTTTCATATATTTTTTTATATAGCACCGCGTCTTAATACCCGTTCGGGTTATACATTTAAGTACTAACTACGCTAATGGGTTAGGAGTTGAAGGTTGATATTAGAGTAAGTGAACCCGCATTTGCGTGGAAGGAGAGTGCAAAACCATTTAGGAAATACCACCCCAATTCCCCCAAGCGAGATCTTCGGCAGTCTAGCTCAACACGAAACTAGCACATTAGCTAACTACGCCACCGAGGCGGGTTTTCACATACTTAATGAGCGTTCTGAAAAAAAAATATAAGAAAACAAAGCTCGCACGGTATATGCTTTATTTTATACGCATATCTTAAATATGCATGGATTTATTAAGAAGCAGGGCTGGACTTTGATGACCTGAAAATTATCAAAAAGTGGACTAAAAAAATCTAAAATTGAGGACTTCTAATTTACAAAATATTACTTTAAAATATTGTCAAAAATTCGTAACGACTTCATACGGTTAAATCATACACGCACTTTACAAAATAATGTAAACTAAAACATCTATGCAATGAATAACCTCTTAAAGCCACGTCTTTGTTGGGTACAGGCTGTGGTGTACACAGGAACGAGAAAAAAATCATACGTGGGCTTGATATAATTTTTGATGAACATTCGTTCATAACCAGTGATGTTATTGGTTCGACACCCTCTCGAACTACTGAGGTCATGACATTTATGTCAGAATTCGAGATGAAGAATCTTGGAGGTTTGCTCAACTTTCCCGGTATAAAAATTGATCAGAAAACTGATGGTATGTTCCTTAGCCAAACAACCTACTTAAAGAAAGTTATCAAGAAATTGGTGACCTGGTGGTCTAGGGGTAAGGTGTCAGACTTCTGTGCTGGCGGCCGGGGTTCAATCCTCAGTCCCGGCACAGATTTATCTGATTACCAAACCCTTCCTTCACCTCTGACAAGACATCTTGTGAATGTGGGGAATGCCAGGCCTCCACTGTGGTTCGGATTCCACGTTAAACTGTAGGTCCTTCATTTCATCTCACAATCATCCTACCATTACACATTAGCGTAAGTGCGTATAACCCGAATGGGTAGTAAGACGCGGTGCTAATAATAATAATAATAATAATAATAATAATAATAAATAATAATCAAGAAATTTGGTCTGGAAAAGTGCAAACTTGTAACAACACCGATGGAGGCAAAATCACCTGAAATAACAACTACAGCAGAGTGTATAATCCAGAAAAAACCTTACGGTGAGCTTGTTGGTAGTTTTATTCATGTGATGTTCTACACTCGCCCTGATCTGAGCTACGCAGAGAATCTCTACAGCAGGTATCAGAGCAACGCAACATAAACACACTGGAATGGACTCAAAACGATAAATACGATACATTCAAGGAACACTTTAAGTTAGTCCCTTCTATCCGAAGAACTGTGATGTCACCTTAAGGACCTACGTTGATGCAGACTGGGCCAATGACAGCGATGGTCGTAAATCTACATCTGGTTACCTATTCCAAGTTTATGGTGCCACTATTGGTTGGACACAGAGTTTTGTCTCCCTGTCAACCACTTCATCTGACCTACTCTGGTTGAGAAGACTGATCCAGGACTTTGGGATCATTCTAGGACCCACCAAGTTGTACGAGGACAATCAGTCCTGCATAAGATGTTTGTATATATGGGATCATCGAAGACTAAATCATATAGATGTAAAATACAGCTTTGTTCGGGTCTTGTATCTAAATGGTGTTATCGATGTGATTTATTTGGAAACAAATGAACAATGTTCTGACATTCTCACAAAGAGTTTGGTTGGAAACAAATTTGAGTATTTTTGTAATTGTATTGGTTTTATCAAATGCTGATTCACTTAAGTTTAGTTGTATGTATTTGAGGGTACATGTAGGAGATTTTTACTCTTTTGTGGTTGTAGTCGAATTGAGGAGTGTTAAAATAGACAATTCTATTCGGGGATATAATATTTTAGGTTGGTACCAATGTTTAAAATGCCCTTTTTTTCTTTTATCTTGATCTGTGTTTATGCCTATAAACTTGTATAATTTTGAATCATGTTCATCTTAATTATTATTATAACAAGCATTTTTAAGTCTTTAACCATTTTATTATTTCTATAAACCTGTGTACTCTGACAATTGTACATAGGACGAAAATATTCTTCCATACCATGCCACGTATGAGGAGTGGAAACACTGTCGAATCTTCTGGGAACCTTCCTGGAACGTGGAACAGATGGATCATCATCTTCCAAAACCGTTAAATGCAATTAATCGAATCCTAAATCCCGAAACACCTTGGAGACTTTGACCGACAGCTTTAAAAATATTGTGTGCTTCTTGATAATGTGGACTTTTCTTCTGGAGCTGAGCATTCAGGATTTCCAGCTGTTCCAATATAGGGATTAATAATTTAAATATGAAATAATGTCATTAAGATGAATAAGGAAATCACTAGCTTTCAAACGTGCCATCAGCTTGGGAGTCGGAGTCTTCTGCAATAAGATCCCATAAATTATTGAGCGGCTGTATGGTTACAAACCAGTCTCTTAAGACTCTTATTTCGCACACACCATCTAGTCGGGGAAAAATGTGGAAAGTGACAAGGCATTCTCGTCTTTCAGCGTTTATATGTAATTTTTTTTTTTTTTTAACTAACTGCTCAGCAATTCTATGTCCCAATTTAATCTAAAATAATTAGGGATAAATTTGATATTACGACAACTTAAGGAAAAATATACAAATAATGAATACTTTTCTCAACCCCTGCTGTGCAGAGGTACTTTAAACTCAACCCCTGCTCGATCAGGCCTGCGAGGGATCGGTTCTCCACCACTGACTGAACCGGAGTTCTAACTCACTGGGACATAGTAGGATCAAAGTTAAACACTCCGGTGCAAAAATTACAAAATTACAAGTTAAAAAATAGAACATTGTTAGTCTTGGTAAAAATGAAGGAAAGCAAATCGAAACTTACTTCTGAAGGTATTTACAAACATGTAAGATAAACTCTAGTAAAGTACCAAGGTTATGTACGTAGTGTTGGTAACCAGCGCCAATTGCCCCCTGATGTTATAATCACTATCAAAACATTATAGCCTCACACAAGGTTTCAGTTATTCTCAGAGGCCTGCTTGTCGAAGTATCAATCGCTATCAAGCCACACGATTTAAAATACAATGGTTGGTGTCATTTTATGGATCAACTCTATTCTGTATAAGATCATACTCCCTTTCACCCTTCACCTACAACAACCCTTTCTCATGTCAATGCGAAAAAAAAGGGAAAGAAAACTATGAAACTTCTTATCTCAAGGTAAAGATTGAGCCTGTCAAAAAATTACTATTTGTCAGAAGAAGGTTAAAACTAGTACTTTTTTATATATAAAAACTAGGAGCGCCACAAATTTGCTTGAAAATGCGTTGGAAATGAACTAATAATGTAATATTTTAACTTTTTTTTTCCTATTAGTAAAACTCAAACTATAGGACTGTTAAGGAAAAGGAGCCTTAATCTTTAGGCTTTATTTTCGTAGAATTAAATATTGCGTTAGACCTGAACGTCTGCGCGGCAATTTCTCGCTTACCGAGGCGACCCCCTTAATGACGTCTTAAAGAGAGACTAGGCCTATCTCCCGATATTAAGTATTCAGACAACGTTGCCATGGTAACTAAAGACGCGATGTTTTAAAAGGGGGAAGGGGAGGGTCCTCCGTAGTCTTAAAAGAGTACCGACCCACCTGGTTCACATGTACCGCTCTTTAATCATCAACATGCTCTTCATCACCCTTAACCATGTCCGCCGTTAAAGAGAGGGCGTTGAATGGGTTCGGACCCTCAACGAGGTGTGAAATCTGCTCTGTCGAGAGACACCTGCCCCGCCGAGGGAGTGGAACATTCCACAACACTAATGTCAGGGTAATGGCCACAGTTACCGGTGCGAGCCAACTAGGATGGGACGTTCAGAGAGCCACGTGCGAGGTTCTGGGAGAGAATAGATACATCCTCTGATGGGAACCAACAAAGAACATGCTGTTTAGTCATGGACGTATAAAAGTGGGATACCAGTAATGGGAGCTCCACATATATATCCCATTTTACTTACGAATGGACATATCCGCTTGAAAAGTTACCAGCAGGGTGTCAAACTGGAATCAGAACCGATAACAGAAATTAAGTTATTTTTATATTAATAAAATTTCTTATTGGTTCTAAATTTTTATAATAAATCGTTTATAATTGCATTTTATGCCCTTCTTTCTGAAGGATGTATTTATTAGTTCCAATGAGCATAAGTTTAGATTCTTGAGAAATAATTATTGTCACATCATGTAGTTTTTTTTTCCATTTTACTATTCAGGTTAAAAGCTAAGTGAAGATGTATTTTAACTTTGAGGGACAGCAAAGATTTTTAAGGGGGAGTTCTGAGAAATATTATTATTATTATTATTAGCACCGCGTCTTACTACCCGTTCGGGTTATACGCACTTACGCTAATGTGTAATGGTAGGGTGATTGTGAGATGAAATGAAGGACTTACAGTTTAACGTGGAATCCGAACCACGGTGGAGGCCTGGCATTCCCCACATTCACAAGATGTCTTGTCAGAGGTGAAGGAAGGGTTTGGTAAACAGATAAATCTTTGCCGGGAACGTGGATTGAACCCCGGCCGCTTCTGAGAAATAAGATCGCGCGCGTGTGTATATATATATATATATATATATACATTAATAAAATATGGTATGTATGTATTTATTTATAAATAAAGTATGGTATTTTTTTATATTAGACTATTCATTTGATATCACCATGGAAAGAAAATTAAATTCGTCTTTTATATTAAATCACTATATTTATTTTGGCAAAAAAAATTAATTGTTTTGCTATACAATCTGCAAGAACACTGTCTTTTATAATGCCCCTTGAATCCCTACCTTAAATATTAAGGTTCTCAAACATAGGCTTCTAACAGAGCGTATTGATTTTGTTCTATTGTTTTGATACTTAGCTGTTCAAACTGTTGAAAAATAAATAAGAAAGACCCAAAATTATCGTAAATCGACCATATCCTACTTTTTTTTTTATATGTTGTGTAGAAAAGATTACAAAACCACTTACTTGACTTGACAGATGCTTTTAATTTATTATTATTATTATTATTAGCACCGCGTCTTACTACCCGTTCGGGTTATACGCACTTACGCTAATGAGTAATGGTAGGGTGATTGTGAGATGAAATGAAGGACCTACAGTTTAACGTGGAATCCGAACCACGGTGGCGACCTGGCATTCCCCACATTCACAAGATGTCTTGCCAGAGGTGAAGGAAGGGTTTGGAAATCACATAAATCTGTGCCGGGACGCTTTTAATTTATCTAATCAAAATGTGTAAGTATCACAACACATCCACATCCTTACATTTATTTTAAAACTTTTTCCTTAGAATATAGGCCAAACCAGGTATGGCTTTCTGTATACTCCTTTAGAAAACGGTTTGAAGTGCAATTAATTGTCTATATTGGCAGACACTAATACCAGTCCAAGCTATTAATGAAAAATTGTGTAATTTGATAAACTATTACCTTACAACCTGCCTCGGTGGCGTAGTTGGCTAACGTGCTTGTGTTGAGCTCTACTGCTGAGGACGGGAAGATCGAGGTTCGAATCTCGGTCGGGTGAACTGGGGGTGGTTTTTACCTAAATGGTTTTCCACTCTACCTCCACGCAAGTGCGGGTCCACTTCCTCTAATTCAACCTTCCCAATTCCTAATCCATTAGCGTAGTTAGTACTTTAAGCGTATAACCCGAACGGGTAGTAAGACGCGGTGCTAAACCACACCATGGAGATAGAAGCAACTTTTAGTGCAATTGAATGGGGGATGAGTCCCAACATCTCAGATAGTTTAATTAACATTTTGCATGCTCCATAACTACTAGTGTGTTTTATTTTTACTTACTATAAAGAATTACATACATTAAAAATAATATAGGTAATGTCATTGGTTAATTTAATCATCAAACTAACTTTAATAACTTTAAATTTTAACACTCGAAGAAAATAGTTTATCCACCAATCAACACTATAGTTCTGTGTAGACTCTGCTTGGGCAGTAATTGGCCAACTTATTAGACCACCCCTTAGAAAACTGGGAAAATAAATTTTAACTCTATATACTTTAATAACATACGCATTAAATTTTAATAATTTATCAAACAAAATATTAAATAATTAATAACGTTGCCTTAAATTAATATTGCAATATTTGTTAAGCACCGTGTCTTACTACCTGTTCAGGTCATACACATATGTGCTAATTACGCTAATGAACTAAGGACGAGGAGATTTAATTTTGAGGAAGTGTATCCACATTTATGTGGAGTGGAAAACCATTTAAGATAAAACAACCCTTAATACACCTAACTAGAATTCAAACCTCTATCTCCCCGTCATCGGCAGTTTAGTCTATTGCGAGAGTGACACCTTAGATCATGCGGCCAACGAGGTAGGTATTTAAATATTAATATTTTGTTAGTCCTTCCTTTGCTTTAATAACCAAATGAACTCTGCAAGGTATGCTTTTGCTTTCAACGCATTCAATAGCCATATTGGCTAAAATGTTGGTTGTGGTTCCAATGCCATATTATTCTTTCTGATAGCCATTTACCCTCCGGGGTTTCAGCCAGCATCACCTTCACACATTCAAGTTGTCTATCGAGATCGACCAGTGGCACCCAGAAGACTATCAAATAGACGTGACCGAAGCTAGCAAACCCGAGGAGTTGACCCTTTGTCATCTGAGACTGAGGGTATCTCTGTCTGTTTCCTGTCCAAGAGCGTCGAAACGACCAATAGAAACAGCGATACTCCTTCTATATTTGTAGTTTAATTGTTATTGTATATAATTGCTTGTAAGAGTTGTATTCTTTGATTGCAAATAAATAAATTAGGTTCGCCTCGGCCTACCTTCTCATTTTTGGTAGTCCCTTTCCGGGACCTTATGCTTATTTATTGCTGCGGAAAACAGTATCAAAGGAACGGGACTTATTAGGAAACGAGAAGAGAGAATCCTATTAGTAATCATTTTAATTGGAAATGTATCTTTTAAAAAGTTGCCATATATTTTTTGTTGGGCTCAAGTCTAGAGCGTTTCCTGGCCATTCTTATTTAAATAATACAGATGCAATACTAAGAGCCGTTCTTATGACTCCAGGATAAATATTAATCTGGCAGAGAGAGAATTTCTATCTGGTCGATAAATTAAAAGTACCCGATAACTTTTATCTGAAAGTTAAAATGGTTGTTGCCATTGTGAAACGTTGCTTTTCATGAGGTTTCGCCTATCAGAATCTGTTTTTAGGTTAAAATCTTGGTTCAAGTGTTTAGTAGGCACAAGCCCAGGCTCTATCTATATAAAGTTATAACATTTAATTCACGCTTTTATATAAACTGATAAGCTATTTGTAGAGTTATATTTATATAAGAGCAAATTATCAAAATGTGAGTACAATAAATGAAATTTTGTAAACGTTGTACCCAACTATTGACCACATTTTGGAAGACAACGAAATTAGTACTTGCAAGACATCTTAGCTTCTGCACCCACGTGACGCCATCCGTTTACTCGCACTCGTTTAGCCGCCCTTATTTAACAAATGTTGAACGTTGTAGCCACTTGCCAGGTAGTAGCGGTAGCAGTAGGTCTTATACGCATGCGCGCACTAGTAAAAACAGTACCAACCTTGCGTTTTTTGCATAAAAATATATTTATCCTTCAGAGAGCTATCCGGAAGATAAAATCAGCTCATAATACACGTAAAATATTAAAGTGACTGATAACCTTTATCTGGTCACTAACTTTAACCACTCGATAGCAATATTTATCTAGTAGTCATAAGACCGGCCCTAAGTAAACAAATTAATTCATATTTGTTTGATTACAAGCTGTTGAAATGTTACTCATATACATATATAATTAATAAGTGAAAATGTATTTCCCCCATTTTCTGAGGGTAATGCTAATAAATTAGCTAGATACTGTAAATGTGTTATATCGATTTCTAAAAGTGAAGGCTAACTTATTAACCCTCCCTTCCCTTCAGAGTATTTTCTCCACAAGTAGCTCTTAAAAAGAGTCCATTCCTTTCTAACCCTCAAGACACTTGTCTCCACACCCTTCTATATCTTTATATGAAATCATGTATTTTTATTGATATGTATCAGAATTAGTAAATGAAAAATTAAGTTGTGAATAAAATTAGTATATATTAAATACCCTTAACATACTATATATAATGCAATGGCTTCTGTTTTCCCTCCAAACACCTTCATTTTAATCTGTTTCTTAAGGTGCGGCAGAAGGGAGTGCAAGTATTTTTCAGTTTTTATGGAATATAAATTTGTTGGCAAAAATTAATCAAATGTTTCTCCAGTAGCAATGTAGAGTTTAGTTTTCTGCACATGTTAATATCAACAGATCTTGAATATCTGTCAAGGGTGTCCTGGAATGTTGTCAAAATATTTTCTCTTTATTTAAAATGTTTTGACAACATTCCAGGACACCCTTGGCAGATATTCAAGATCTGTTGATATTAGCATGTGCAGAAAACTAAGCTCTATATTGCTATTGGAGACATATTTGATTTATTTTTGCAAAAAAAATGTAATGCTATAAAAACTGTAAAATTACTCGTGCTCCCTTCTGCCGCACTTTAATGTCCACTCACTTAGTTTCAATAAAGGATTGAGGAGGCAGTAGCATTAGAAAGATTTGAAGACATTTATTGCCACAAAATATATTGTACAGGATAATGTACAGCAACATTATACAGTTTGAATAATTAAAATATAACAATACACTTTGAGGAATAATAGTGTAGTAATAAAATTACTTTATAGTAATATAGGTTACACTTTGTATACTACAACATATTATATAATTAAATTAGCAACTAAAGTAAATAAGAGTACAAACATTGAACATAATATTATCTAGAGGCAATGAGTTATACAATATATTTTTGGGATTGTGAAGAAGCTAATTATGCATGTGTTTCATGTCAATGATAATTTATCGTCTGGTCTCTTGCAATGAATACAATGGATCAATTTATGCAATATCATCGATAATATTGTCATTGTAGTCTGAAAGGTGACCACCTAACCCTAGAGGTTGATAAGATATTGTATAGTTGGACGATTCTTAGGAACATCATGGTATAAGGACGCATTTATGCAACAGGTTGACAGTGACAGGCTTGTCAACCTTTCTTCCCTCACCACCACCACAGACTGTTTATTAATTCTGTATTCATCACATATTTAGGATTAGGTTTGTTTATTGGGAAAAAGTGTCATCTTTTATCTGTTAATTGTGTGTTGGATTTTAAAATGGACAATGGTACAACAAGGGCATGGCTATGGTGACAGTATTGCAACTCTTTTCAGTGACTGCCGATAAGAGTGAAGTGCATAAATGGACATAAAAAAATGACAATAAATTATCGTCGGCAACCGGGTGATATAAACCGCATGAATAAATGAGGCCTATGAATAGACTAAGTTCACAAATTCAATATTTTTAGAAGATCAAAAATGTTGGGGTTTTTTTTTGTAGGGGGGGTGGAAGGATGGATGAGAGTTGATACTTTACCATTCAAAAATTTAATTTTGGGAAAAAATCATTGGTCATCAAATGCTATAGTTAATTTTAAATCTATTTTAGATTTAAATAATTATTACTCTCAAAATGTATATGAATGAAAATTCTAGCAAAATGTTAAGGATTTTTTATTATTATTGATTAAAGCAGGAAAAGTCAAACAATCGATCTCGTGGAAATTTTGAGTTAATTGTGGAAGAAAACTATATTATCATTAAAATTTGATTTGTCTTTTAAACCAGCAAGTATATCAAGTAATTTAAATTAAATGTGTGACTAAAATTACCTTGCAAGTCATAATCCATGATGATGTAAAACATTAAATAGTGTCATAAGAAAATTTACATTTTATTTATTCTCTATATATTTTTTAGTAGGGGCATAAGTTAAGGAAAGATTGAATTTAAGGAATAAATATAGATGTATGGAAAAAAAAATGTATAGCGTAAAAACAATGGGTGATCGAGGAACCTTTGATAATATTATAAGTTGATCAAGCTTAAAAAGTTTGCCGACCCCTGGATTAAGGCATCCAACGAATTTAGTTGGGTAACTGTAGTTTTATACATTATATGGGGAGCTATTAGTAGAGTATTGGGTTCGGAATCTTGATAGATCCCTGGTTTTAATTCAAAACACATCAACCAATGGTGCCGAATGGTGTGCTTGGCATTTGGGGGGGTGAAGGGGGAACTGTTATCAATAATATTAAGGATTGCACTCTAGTGAAGAAATTACCAACACAAAAATCTAAAACAATGCAAATAGGTAGATTATCTCAACCATTTATGTAGTTTATGGTGTTGTAATGCAATTTTATTGAACCTGTCTAAAAAAATGTATCTTTAGTCAAGTCAGAAGACATAAAAAAAAGTTAGTTTTTCCCAATAAAAAATCTTACTATAAACTGATACTTCATAAGTTTTAGACCCTTTCAACAATGAGATCATAATTGAATTGTTTTTTGCTTACAAAAAACTTGAGTGCATCAAAGTGTATATTAGCACAATCCAAATACTTGAATACGTTTTCCATGTTCACATTTTCCTTGTGGGTTTTCCTGGTAAAAGTATACACTCGTACTCCGTCTTTGGAAGTAAGTTTAAATGTGTACTTGAAGTTGTAAGAATTCTCCGCTGGTCCAATGTACTGCACACCCAACATAAACATTTTTCTTTCCACATCGGTCAGTTCATGGAACCAAAACACCTCTCCTAAGGCCGAAATTATTTGAGTGTTTTTTTTGACACTGGCGCAGAAATCAAAATTGTCCACATCTATGATATTTACGGCTTCCATCCATGCTTCAGACTCGTGGTTCTCTAGTGCATGTACCAAAAGGTCTTGCTTACCTCCTTCCCAGGAACAATCATCTATAAGGCATTTGATTGGTTTGTGGCGGCAGGTTACTTCATGTTCAGCCAGATCAAAGATTAAGAATGAATTTTCACAGCCATATTTGAAGTATTTACACAGAACCTTAGTGGACTCTGCTAACTGTTCTAAAGCATAGTTCCTGGATTTAGTGAAACTATCTTGACACGTAGGGCAATTTTCACACCTGGGCAGGCATTCTTGGCAGATGTTGTGCCCATTTGCACATTGATGTATCGGCGGAGAGAAGTATTCCAAACAAACAGGACACTCGAGGATACTCAAGAGACTTTCATTCATGTCCATAAGGCTGCTATCAATACCTGCCATTTTGGCTTTTCAATTAGGAATGTGTCAAATATCACGAGCTGTATCGCTTAGTGTGAATGTCTGTAAGAGCAAAAAAGAATCTAGACACACACACACATAAAAATATAGAGGCATAGGTTCTGATGTGTTGTTTGTAAATAGTTACATAATGCTATTCAGTCAATACCAATTAAAATACCAGTATTAGAGTTTAAAGCTAGAAAACCATTTGAGCAAATACTAGATGATTTAAATATTTGACTATTAGGTAAAAGCATTAGAAAATATAAATTTTAGTATAAAAAGGGGCTGTCTTAAATATATCTTCTACTTTATATTATAACATATTTAAAGATTTCTTAATGGAATAAATTATACTTGGACCGTGCTCACAAATGTTTCCTAAATACATGTAATTGTAGAAGTAACATTCATACAAAATTATATCCCAGGAAAAATTAAAGCTCTTTAATATATTTTAGTTTTTTTGAACTGGATGAATATTTAGACTTGGCCTGTTGAAGTAGTAATTTAACTCTTTAAAAGTTTTAAAGGCTATCCTTTGCAAGACCGTAGTTGGGTGAGGGTGTTCAAACCCCCTCCCCACTGAAATTTTATGAACAACATATATGTGGCTTTATTTATGGTTCAAACAATATCAAAATTAAGGTACAAGTAAATATTAGGGGGCTGTGTTACCATTAAAACCTTTTAAATAGCTTCTAGAGGTGTTTATAATATTTAGAATTTTTCCTAGCCTTCGGCAGTTAGGGGGTAATGTTGCTATAAAAAATACTCCAGATAATTTTTAGAAATGTTTAATATTTAGAATTTTATCCAGCCTTTGGCAGTTAGGGGGTTATGTTGCCATAAAAACACTTCAAATAGCATCTAGAGGTGTTTAATATATATAAATTTTCCTTGCCTTCAGCAGTTAGGGGGTTATTTTACTATAAAAAACATTTTAGAAACTTCTAAGGGTGTTTAAATATATACTTTTACTGACCTCCGGCAGTTGAGGGGTTATGTTACCATAAAAAAAAACCACTTTAGTGAGCTTCTAAATGTGTTTAATATTTAGAATTTGTCCTAGCCTTCGGCAGTTAGGGAGTTATGTTGCCATAAACACACTTCAGATAGCTTCTAAAACAGTTTATAATTTTGAATTTTTTCTAGCCTAGGCAATTGGGCTTGTGCCCACCAAACCCCCCCTGAAATTATTGGCTGGCTACGGCCTTGATCCTTTGTATGTGAAAATAATGTCATATACAAACCTACAATGTATCAATATCTTAAATTATTAGGTCTATTGTATTATTATTTCAACATGAGATGAAAAATTCACCAAAATGTGTTTTGTTTCAGATTTTCTTTAGTTAAATGAGTTCCAGGAATGAAGTAATAACCGTGTTTATAGTTCTCTTCTCAAATAAACATATCAACTACATTGTTTGGTGGTTAAATGTGTCACTAATGTCAAATCTGATGTTGATACTTCCATGGTATAATCAAAGTATTTATGAATACTTCTGGGATTTAAATATATGAAAATTTTATGAAATTTTGTATCTCTAATTGCAATTATTTGTTTCAATTTTATAATTAGAATAATTTTAAGGTTGGCTTAAGTATTTTCTAACCACTTCTGAACCTCAATTTCTTTAGGATTTTATAATGGTAGTATAACTATTAAATAGATGATTAAATAAGACACCAGAACTAGAAATGGAACCTAATTAATAACCAAAAAAAGCCAGAACTTTATTTTTTTTCTAATAAGATCTGGAACTGATAAAGATTTCAGTTTGACACTCTAATTTTACATGTTCCCCAAAAATAATTGTCTACCCCCAAACCCCCCACCCCCTAATTCCATATAATTAAAAAAAAGGGTGAGTTGTCATTAATGATCAAATGACTGTCATACACAACTGTATTATGTTTAATAGTAGATATTTTCTTAAGAATTTTAAACACCATAATGTTTTATCTTGAGGCTCATAATTTTTCTCACACAAGTGATTCAAAGTCCCCCACAATGTCTTTAGAGCAAAGTCATAGTAGTTTAGCTAAACCACTTTTACAATTGATAAATACTCTAATAATTGTTTAGAAAAACTCACTTGCTCATGGTTAACTGTGTTTAAAATTGATATTTCATGCATAAGAAATACTTTTGATTTATGAAATAATTATTCCCTTTAATTTCTCTCATGTGCTTAAGAGTAGAGCAAATTTATAAAATATAATAGCAAATAGTTACATTTCGCATATCAAATTGAAGTCTTGATTTCATATTTTAAAAATCAAATCAAATCATACTCTCTCAATGTCTAAGTGGAATTCAAGTGTCTCATCTTGAACAAAGAATTTTACTGCATCAAAATTAATGTGTGGGCAGTCACAGTATTTGAACACATTTTCCATGTTCACCGTTTCCTTGTGGGTTTTTCTGGTGACAGAATATTTCGTGTACCATCTGAAGAACAAAATTTTACCTTATACATGAAATTATATGAATCTTCATCAGCACCAATGTACTGTACACCTATAAAAACCATTCTTTTCTCTGTATCAATTTTCCAATGAAACCAAAAGATTTCACGGATGGCAGAGATTATCTGAATTTCCCTGGATTCAGAATAATCAAAATCAAAAAGCACGCCGTTTTCGTTTGTCATCCATGAAGCATCTCTATGTTTTTTCTTTGCATGTCTCAGAAGATTGTTGATACTTCCATTCCAAGTACAGTTATCAATGAGGCAAGTATTTTGTCGATACAGACAATACTCCTCATGGTCTGTCAGTTCTGTAGCAAGATATGTCTCATTACACCCAAAAACATAGTTTTTGCAAGGTTTCTTGGTAATTTGTGAAAGTTGCTCTAGTGCATAGTTCCTGGCCTTAGTGAAGCTGGCCCGACATAAAGGACAGTTTTCACATTCGGCAGACACTTGGAACAAATACTGTGACCACTTGCGCACTGCTGGATCGGAAAAGAGAGACATTTCAGGCACACTGGACACTCCAGAACTTCAAATAGTTTTTCCTTCAGATCTTCAATGTTATCAATGGAAAATGCCATCTTTAATGTAGCTCAGGACTTTTTTAAGGTTTGACTTTTCATTAACAGGAACACAAATTATGCAATGTTCAACCATCCGACACCTGTTAAAAAAATTAAATGGAAATACAATTCATCAGGCTAGTAAACTAATATATTGCAACAATTAACTCTAAAATGTTTCTGAACTACTTTTATGTTGGTGAGCAACTTTTAAAATAGCTATGACTTTACTTTTGTTTTTCAGAATTAATAATCATAATAAATACTGGTAGATGTATATTAATTGCTAAATTATTAATAAATAATGTAGATTCTCAAAGGGTACATACAACACATGTAAATGTCAGTAGTGAATTTGAAGACCCAATTAAATGCTTGGCAAGTTTGCCTTTTAATGAATAGTGAGTGTATAGGATCATACAAAACTCTTTAAAAATGCCATAGCCATAAATGTTGAGAAAAACGTGATATTTATTTGTTTGCTTTTTAATGCACCGATCACACAAGGTTTAATCTATTAAATACCAAATTCGACCCAAAGATGAATCATCATATTACATTTCATACCACAACTAACAATGAGTATCTTTTATCAATATAATATGTTTATACAGACCAGATTCATAAGGGATTTTTCACACTGGGACACTGGCAATGAAAAGTGTGTGTGGTTCTGACAATAAACAAAAAGGAGTCAGTTATTTTTTTTCATTCCCCCCCCCCTCCCCCCCATTCCTCTACCCCATTTATTTGAGGTATGTGCGCTTTCTGAACCAAATAATTACTTCAGCACACAAGAATTTATATGAGCAAGAGCAAAAGGGCTTCCCAATTTTGCTAGCCAAGGTGTTTTCACATATCTTCCAGGCTTCTTTTACATGCCACAATCAACATGGGACTGACAGCTCTACTTCCCCTGGGAAGAAAGTTGTGCTAATGATTTTTTATCGCTCAAGAAAAATCCATCAATCCTGGCTGGGTTTGAACCCACAAGCAACAGGTCCTGAGGCGAGCGCTTTACCCCAAGACCACCGAGTTCAATCAATTGGTTAACTCGACGTCAAGCACAGTGCTGTTTGTTTTGTCTAGCCCTGAGTTTATATTTGATTAACACCAAAGTATTTATAGGTTATGTATAAGGTTGTTGACTGTAAAACTATCAAATAGTGTGTATAAAAGGTCTTCCTACAGCCAATGACATAGCAGAAAATGCATGTGTAGTCGTTTTTACCTCATTCTTCTTTTCCTTCTTCTGTTTGAAATTACTAATAAAAATAGTTCCTCATCGCTTGAGTCGATTTTAAATAGTAATAAATATACTAAAATGTTACCCAAGTTTTCTTGAAATAGGAAATAACATCCAAAATTATTCATTCATAATTTATGTCATGTGCTTTCAAAATATTAGTTGACACAATTACACTCGGCCAATTGTGAAAGTTATGTTTAGTTCTACAGATTTTTACATGGGCAAAGCGAGAATTTAAATTGGGAATAAGGGAAGGTTCAAAATCGTAAGTTTATGACATGATGTTAATAATTAATATTAAACTCTAAGAAATAAGAACATTGTTATTTTATACAGTAGTGGTGGAACTTTATTTATTTAAAAGGGAGGGGAGGGAGGTGGGCTAGTAACAAAAAAAGTTTTCTTGGGATTTTATACCCCGTTCTCCCCCAGTTAATGTTAGAAAATTGGATGCTCCTAGAAGCTAATTGTAGTGGTCCTCGTTTGAAGAATTTTAGAAAAATTATACTTTATAACAGCTTTTTAGAATTGTACTACCCCCGAAATATTTTGAAATTAGGATATTTCTAGATTATATTTTTGAATATTGGATACCTCTTAAGGCTATGTGAAGTGATCCTCCCCATTTAAAAAAAAAATTGGATGCCCTTTGAAGTTATTTGGAATAATCCTTGCATGGACTTTTTTTTTTAATTGGAAGCTAATGAAAGTGTTCTTCCCCCAAAACATTTTTAAAAATTGAATGCTTTTAGAAGCTAAATGAAGTAGTTCTTGCTTGAAAAATCTAATATGCATGCATACAGAAGGTGTTTTCTTTTTCTTTGGTGGCCCTTTTTTTTAAATCTAATGCCTCTAGAAGCCATATTCACCTGAAATTTTTTGAAAATTAAATGTGTCTAGGAGCTATTTTGAATGGTCCTTCCCTGTCAAAGTTTTGAAAAGTGAATGCCTCTATAAGTTATTTGACGTTTAATACAATGCCAGCTTTGAGCTTCATATTAAAAATTTGGGAAAGTTTTGGGGGCGGTGGGAGGTGGGGACAGCATGGGTTTGAGCACAATTACCCCCCAATAATAATAATAATAAACCATTTATAATTTTAGATACTTTTTAATTAGATTTTGGGTCAATTCTCTTAAGAGATCTTGAAGTAAAGTGCTCGGTCCAGGACCCGATGGTCGTGAGTTCAAACCCAGCCAAGGTCGATGGATTTTTCTTGAGTGTTAAGAATCTTTAGCACACCTTCCTTTGAAGAGGAAGTAAGACTGTCCATCCCACATTGATTGTAGCATGTAAAAGAACCCTGGAAGGTATATGAAAATACATTTTCTGGCAAAATTGGTAGACCCTTTCACCTTCGCTCAGAGAAATTTCCGTGTGATGACATAATAAGTTGGTTCAGAAAGTGTTAAATACCTCAAATAAATAAAATGTAAAAGTTCTCTCCTGGACTGTATTTATATTTTATATTAAGTAAATGTTACATAAACTTTCTTTTAGTGCAGTGTGATGGCTTTCATTTAAAACACAGCTTTCATGTTAGGGCTGTCTTTAGGCCTACTTTAGGCTACATTAATGTTGGTTAGTCATGATTACAGCATAAGTTAGATGAGGCTATGTTACAAAAATTAGTAAAAATATTTATAAATAAAACATTTGGCTGTAGTCCGTTTCACATAGAGCATTATATAAAAACTAGATAGCTGTTGCCGCGGCTTTGCTCGCGTGGAAGTTGATTATATACAAATACGAAAATATACATATGTATTTACAGATTAATTTAAAATATTACGTTATGTTGATGACCATAACTTGACCTCAGATCAAAAATAATGCAAGTCCGATACAAACTTTCACCCCTTTTTTCATCCCTTATTAAATAAAATTTCCAAAATTCCTGAAACACGTATTTATTTGTTTTACGTCAATAACCGAAATACAAAATTTTGTTTATGTAACTTTAAAAATGACGGACTTTCATACATATTATCATCCCCTATTTTGACCCCTTTGGGGTGGAATTTTCTAAAATCCTTTCTTAGTGGGTGCCTACATAACAAAATGAATATACAGTACGAATTTCATGCTTGTAGCCTTGATAGTTTGCGCTCGGCGATGATGAATCAGTCAGTCAGTCAGGACATGTTATTTTATAAGTATAGATTATTTTCTTTGTTTGATTTTAATTTATGTGTAGTTTGTTGTTGTTGTTATCATCATCATCATCATCATCATCATCATCATCATTTATTATTATTATTATTATTATTATTATTATTATTATTATTATTATTATTATTATTATTATTATTATTATTATACACTTATGAGGATGGAGAATTGAATAATACTAATATTTACTGAGTTTCAAAAGTTTTTATACCCATACAGTTAAAATAAAACTCAGCAAAATCACACAACAACATAAATATTTATGAGCTTGCTAGATTACCATTAATGTGATCTGTGGCTCATAAGGTACTACTTTTGACAATATCGTTGACATCACCAAAATAATATCAATGAGCAAGTTAATATTTATGATATAATTTAAAAAAATCTTTTGAGATTTTAAATTGTCCAATTTATCAGTGATAGGGCAAACACTTTTTTTTTAACACCGCGTCTTACCACCCGTTAAGGTTATACACTGACAAACACTATTGCTCAAATAAAAAACTTTTCTTTGTTAGACCTATATCACTCTATTTACAAATGTCAGTATTACACATCCAAAAATAAGGCCAATGGAATAATACTGAAAGTTACCATGTTTGTAAAATGTTGAATAGTTATAAAATTAAAACAAAATTCACTAAAATCCCGTGAAACTAGGTGTACATTTTGACAGTACCATACTATCTTTTGTGTTGACTTCTTTGCATTATATTAATGGTGACCAGGGGCGGATCCAGAACATTTTCAGAGGGTTCATAGCTATAAATAGCATATTACTTACAATGTTAAATTTCTGTTTAAAGCTGTTAAATTGTTTCTCATCTATATTTAATCTTATGTACGTTTTAAGCCGTGCTCAGCCTCCCCATTTTTTTTTAATCAGATAGTTTTTATAAACCATGTAGAGTGACCTTCCTTCAACTATTTTTAGAAAAATGGTTCATTCTAAAAGCTATGAGTAGTCTTCGACTGGATATTTTTTTTAAATTAGATTATTTTATAAGCCATTTAAATTGTTCCTCACCCAAACATTTCTGAAATTTGGATGCCCGTCAAAGCTATTTAAAGTGATCCTCACCTTATTTTTCTTATGAAAATTAAATACCTCTAGAATATAATTTTTGAAGTGGTCTTCCACCAACAAAATTTTGAAAATTGAATGATTATTTCAGAAACTAGGCTATTTGGGGTGGTCCTCACCTGAAAATTATTCAAAATGGCATGCATCTAGACCTATTTAGAGCTTTTTCCCCCTGACTTTTTGTGCCAGTTAGATGCCTCTAATCTAGTAGTTATTTGAAGCTATTTAAAGCTTTCATCCCCTGATATTTGTGCCAGTTAGATGCCTCTAGTCTAGTAGTTATTTGAAGCTATTTAGAGCTTTCATCTCCTGACATTTGTGCCAGTTAGTTTCCTGTAGTCTAGTAGTTATTTGAAGCTATTTAAAGCTTTCATCCCCTGATATTTGTGCCAGTTAGATGCCTCTAATCTAGTAGTTATTTGAAGCTATTTAAAGCTTTCATCCCCTGATATTTGTGCCAGTTAGATGCCTCTAATCTTGTAGTTATTTGAAGCTATTTAGAGCTTTCATCTCCTGACATTTGTGACAGTTAGATGCCTCTAGTCTAGTAGTTATTTGAAGCTATTTAGAGCTTTCATCCCCTGATATTTGTGCCAGTTAGTTTCCTGTAGTCTAGTAGTTATTTGAAGTGGTCTTGAAACACTTTTCTTGTTTGTTTGCGTGCTGGGTGTTGATGAACCCTTTTAGCCACTTAGTCACTTGTAGCATGCTGGTTTCTGTTGTTTTACAATCAGAATTGATCTAAATAAAGAACACTGTCCCATACCACTCTTTGGCATCATGTGCAAACCAGCACTATGATGTTCGACTAACACAATTAAAGTTATAAGTAATTGGAGTTGAACTGTAGTCCTGCCTGCGAGGAAGTCAGAGCCAGACCACGTGACCTGCCCTCTAGCGCCACACACGGCGGGCCAAGAGTTCAAGAGCATGTGGTGATGATAGAGCGACGTCATACTCAGTCTTATCCAGCAAATTTTTGACAATAGAATGCATAAAGAAATCATTTGGAGTTTGATTTAAGGCCATCTTTCAGCTTCACATTCAATAATATCAGAGGATTTTCAAATATATCCAGAAAGGGGAAAATTATTTCCAGGGGGTCAGAGTCCCCCACAGTTACGTCACTCCTGCTGTCCACACATCCTCTATATTCGGTATTCGTGGATGAACTGCTCTCAGGCAATTATTAGTCTTTGATGTGTGGTAGTCTACCATCTCTATGCGGGACAATGTTTGTTACTCGCTATGCACGACAAATATTCATGTATAAAAATAAATATTTTTTCCACAATTTCGTGAGTCATGATTAATCATGGACGAATAATGCTCGAGTGGAACCAGCTTAAAAGGTGTCTGCGCGTAAACAGATAAAAAAGTGTATAATTTATCTGCGTTGTATTTTCTTTCTAAAATTTGAACTTTTATTTTGTTTTTTATATTAATTTTCTAACTTTCACAGGGGGGTCAACTGACCCTTTGACCCTCCCCTGAATCCGCACTTGATGGTGACCCATGATCCTTTACAAGATTATTTTACGCCACTGGTTTTTATAGAAATTAATTTGTTAATTTGATCAACATCATTCAAAATTTTAATCTATTAACACATGAAAGGTTAGGTTAAGTTAGGTTGGTTAAGAACCATATTTATATACACAAATTATGCAAGGTTTACAAGTAAGATTTATTTCATAATAATTAGGATGAATCCCCTACGATCTAGATACAATTGTATGGTTTGAATGGTTTTTGATTCAGTTGTAATGAATATATTGTGGGATTTTTTAAACTGTATCATATCATAAGATGATGTCCAGAATTTTGTTTAACAGGATGAAAGAAGAATATTAGTTATTTATTTGCAAAAGTTGGGCTTATGTGGTTGACATAAGGGATTTTTGTAGCCTTATTTAAAATGATATTTTGTTTTTCTCTCTCTTCCCCGTGTCTTACTAGAGTCCATTCACCACTGGAGTGTAGGTATCTGACAGAAGGCAAAAATTACCAGATCTACTTTCATTCATACATTCGTTTAGCCATATATTTATTTGTTGTCACTTTTGGCAGTCAAATCTTTCACAACAATGAATTTGTTTTTAATTATGTTATTCTTTTAACTGTTTTTACATCTTCTGATAGCTGTCAGTTACCACTCAAGGGCAAAGAAAGCAAATTTTTCTAGGGGGAGGGGGATCCGCTAGAAAATTATAGGGGCCTATACTATCCAGTACCTTCCAAATTTTCCAATCACTGTGTATTAAAGAATATTTGATTAAAACCACAAATTGATATATTAATGATTTTAGACACACACATTCTGAAATTATGTCACCCTATGAAGGGGTTAGAAAGATTTCAGACTAAAGTGATGGGTTATCGAGTAGTGCAGTCCAAGTTAGAGTTGTGAGAAATCATATCGAGGTATTAAAAAATTGCCTTACAACAGCACAGTTTAAAATTATTGCGAGACAATTTATTCTTTAGGTCCTTCTTCCTATGATATAATCTAATTCTGAGGCATACACATAGCCATGACTCAATTTTGTCTAAAGGTGTGCCGTAGATGGGTGAAAGGAAAGATTACATGAAAATCCCACGTTGAATTGAGAAATGAAATTAGTACGCACAACTCAGATAGTTGTGTTAAAATATACTCGCGGTGAGTATTAATTGGAAGAAATATGTTATTTTGACTATTGTGAATAGTGTTTTAGTGAATAAGTAAAGATTCCAAAAATTTGATAAAATTCCCTGCCTTTTCCAGGTTTTCCAGGTCGCTGGACACACTGTTCTGAGATTTAGGTGGGTTTTGTTTTAATTTTATAATTATAATCATTTGTAATGATATTAATTTTATTATTGGAAACTTACTAATATTCTTCTTGTGTGTATTTTCAAATCAAGGCCTCTTTGTGTCATTTTCCCATTGATTTTCCATATTAACCTCTTTGTAAACATAATTATAAAATGAGGGTGGTCACCTAGGGCGAGATAGTCCTAGGGCAGGATGTCTGTCTAAATGACAATAGTTATGAAATTCCAGTATATTTTTTTAAAGAAATCCAGTATATACTAAAGGTACTCAGAAACAATCAATCCCGATTACAAAATCATAAAATGATAGAAAGTTAGGGTAGGCCTAGGTCTATCATATTTAAACATTTTTATATCAATAATCAAGTGTATTGATGCATATATTCTAGTATATACTAAGGATGAGACCCTAGAACCTACAAGGAATAGTCATGGATTCAGACTCAAATCATAATAATTTTTTAAATAGGTATTAAGTTTGAGTTATTTTCTAAAGGTATTAAAATAGTTAAATAGTTTATTGTGGTTAAAACTAAAATAATTATAGGAAAAACCTAACAACCAAACCCCAGATCATTAATTTACCACTTAATGTAAACAAAATCAGAAGTGAAGGAAAAAATCCTAGTAGATGGGAAAGTTAAACATTTATGCTTACAATATTTTCTAAAATTTTAATTTTAATTAGGAATTTGATGGCAAAATAAAGTTTCAGATTTGGTAAAAGGTGGATCTGACCCATCTTTAATACACACACACACATACACTACTTTTTTTTTTTGAATGACCTATACCACCGTCGACCTCGCTAGTCTTGGGGTAAGGTGCTTGCCTCAGGACCCGATGTTTGTGGGTTCGAACCCAACAAAGGCTGAAGGCTTTTTCTTGATCGAGAAAAAGTAATAGCTCAACATCCTTCGGAGGGGAAGTAAAGCTGTTGGTTCCATGTGGCATGTAAAGAAACCCTGGAAGGTATGTGAAAATACTTCTCCTGGCAAAATTGGTAGTTCATTTCACCTCACTCATAGAACTTTAGAGGTACAAGTAATCAGCCTTGGTGGCACAACTTCAAAGAATGACTACAGCCAGGGAGTTTACTCTACCACAAAAACTAACTATTATTCCCACCACCCATTGACAGTCCATAACTTCCAATAGTTATATTTTTGAAAATGAATTTGCTTAGTAAATATATAGTAATAAAGATACAGAATCTTCAATGAGAAATAACCAACAAATATTATGTTGATAAAAATTAATTGGAACTAAAGATAATTGCAGTTACCTAACATTCTTAAAAATTAAGATGATAAAACCCAAAAACCAAATATCTTTTAGAATGTGAACAAAAGTTAAAATTCATTCAACCACAAAACTTTTACAATTTTTGCATTTCATGTTCTAACACTTCTGCCTCTTCCTTTGCTTTCTGCAAAACTGTTCTTCTTTTCACTTCTAATTTTCTTATTTCTTCAGATTTGGTTTTTATTTTTTTATTTAAGCCTACATAAATCCTTTTTCTTCTTTTCAAGCGCTTCTTTCCTTATTCCTGATGCATTCCTCACAGCATGAATCATCTATTTTGAAATTGTTATATTTAGAAGTCCTCTGGCTGCAGTGACTGTATCATAAGTTACACGTTGAGCAAAAAGGCTGTCTTCATGTAAGTTTTCAACCAGACATTCTTAATTCACAGAAAAACTTTGCTTAACAGCTGTTTTGCTATGGAAAAGAACAAGAATTTCTTTTAGTAAAATATTGTAGTTCCTGGGATGCATTTACTATAGAAAAAATATTCATGAAGAACTTATCAAGCTAGTCACCACTTGAAGTGAATTGTTTAAGTTTAAGTTAGTCAATAACTTCTTGCTTTGATACAAAATCCAAGTAGTCTCTTTTTACATCAGCTTGCACGCTAGATAATTGTTTCTTGTCTAGTAGGACTTCTAATGCAGAAGCTATCTGATAGGTCCTAATAGATGGATTGAGCACATTTATGTAAAAGTTTGTTGCAGGATCAACTAGGAATTTTTGACAATCTCCTCTGAACTGAAGTATCATGATGTCTTTAATTCCTTTCAAAGCTGTTGATACTGTGAACCCAATATCAACAGTAAGGAGTGCTTTCATGATGGCTTGTTTCTTTAAATCAACATCTGACAATTTTTAGGAAGTATTTGCTGAATTCATTACATCACATTTTACAATTCTGTTCATCTAGTGCTCAAGTAGTTAATTTAGATTTGCAAACATAAATGGCAATAGAGGTTGATTTCTCTGATATTGGTGAGAAATTGCTCCAACTCAAGTGAAAATGACAGCATGAATCCCAACTTTGATGTCAGAAGTTCATCCTTCACGAAATTGCCTAATGTTTGAAAATTATCAGATTTTGGAGGATGCTTGTTAGAATAGAGATATTGTTTTAAATATGGCATCAGTGACATTGCTCTCTCTAACACGATTGAGTTTTCTACCCATATAATAGAACAAAACTTCATCGAGAGAAGAGACAATCCTGTTATTCTTTGATAGTCTGCAAGTCTTTTTGGAAAATCTTTAAATGAATAATATAGTGAGCGCAGAAACGGGTTAATAGTCCAACTAGAATTAGCATGTGCTGTTTTTGTAAGCACCATGGACAATGTGTAAAGAACAAGTTCCAAATTCCAGTAACTCAGGATCTTGTGGAGAATCTTCCTTCAAGTAACTTTTGATATCACTTAAAATTTTGAAGAACTCAGGATCTTGTGGAGAATCTTCTTCAAGTAACTTTTGAGATCACTTAAAAATTTGAAGTTTACATTTGGTCCATCCATGTAAACTTGAAGCATTTTTTTAAGATACAAGCCCTGGTCTTCTAGTGCAGGTATAAAGTTCATCAATATAACTTGAGCTGTTGCATGGCCTAAAAATCAAGATGTTAAATATCGTGTATGAATTTCATTTTCACTCCAGAAGCGAACAACATCCATCTGGGTCTTCTGAGCCACAGTATTTATGTTCTCATCAAATGAAATAAAATAAAATGAGCGTTGCTTAACCATATTCGCAAGCTCGCTTTTGAAAAAAGGACGTAGTCCATACACGATGACATATACAAGTTTATATTTATGCATTTGAAATTTCTGGGCAATATCACCATCGGAAAACATTACTTTAAAAAGATCACTACAAGCAGAAAAACTTCTAGCAGAAGAATATGTCATTACTTGATTAATAACCCACAATATTTCAGCATGAGAAACTTCATCTTTGACAAGGAAGGTCTGAAGAGAATAACAAGGTCTAGTTTCAGGTTTCAAAACTACTTCATGGTCATTAGTACTAAAATGTACATTTTCATGTAGGCCAACATATGACACTGCATTTTTGGTCCTAGGGACCAAGTCCAATATTTTTTTGCTCCCACTAGCAGCTTTCACTCTGACAACATGCTTCTTTCCCTTGGCATGAGACAGGATTGAAGATATTCCCATGTTACTTATATCAAAGTTAGTTTTACACAAAGAACAATGACCTTTACTTTTATTACAATCCACTTTTTGTAACCACAGCAATCTTTAAACACTGTACTGTCCAACCAATCCTATTTAAAAGAGGTATTTCCTCTGAGTTTACTCATTTCTTCTTAAACACAAAGGTCACAAGAAAAACAAATGGTATCTGCAAAATACTCGCACCAGACCAAGCTTAGGAACAGTAGTTTTTCTTTTAAGGATTAAGGAGTGGGGGGATGAAATGCTGAACACAACAATACTGTACTGTGCCATTGGAATGCCAAGGTCAGGCTGGTACACCAATAGTTTGAAGTGGTGTTTGAACTTGAGCAGTTACTAGTAGAGACATGGTAGAAATGGGGCCAACATGGTTATCGGATGTGATTTTGTTGTTGGCAGAAAGTTATTCTAAACATCCTTGTTTATATAATACCAAATTGCCACAATAAGACAATATATTTAATATATATATAATTAAAAACATGTCATCTAAAAACTACAAACTGTGTTCCATACCCAATTTTAATATAAATAAACTTGATAGCATGCCAACCTTGGGGGGTTGTTTTTTAGAATATAAAGTGTGCGTAGGCCTTAAAAAGAACACTTGTGTATCAAGGATACTTTACTTGGATACCCATGCGCTTAGGGGCCTCTGACCACATCGTAAATACATGAATACAAATTTAAGGAGATACTAAATGATAAGTGTCACCCCGACTGTATTCTACCTAACCTCCGAATGTATCATTTTTAGCATCCCGTGACTATTATTTCGTTTTGCCAGCCAGTCCTGTATCCATATTCTTTTCCTACACTCCCTCTCATAATTTTCAATATCATTATTAATAATTAATGCAGCTGCTACACCCAAAATTAATATCTGACATTCCATAAATATTTGCACTAGAACCTAGTATACAGATATCTAGTCGCTAGCTAGCACACTTGATTTCTAGTACAAGCAAGTGTTGTGTGATAGTAGCTTTAGTGTAGAGACTGATAATAGAAAAGTCAGCAAGTGAGGCAAACATCCCCCCTGCAAGGTCATCTACAAGGTCAATGTGGCAAACAAGATGTACCTGAGGGGAGTAATTGAGGGGTGGTCAAAATAGAACTATCAGTAGTCCAAATAATATCAGGCGTCTCAAAATGCTTAAGCCAACTGTTTACTCGATGTAAAAAGGCTGAATATTTTCCCAATATCTGATTCAAAATTCCAGTATATTTCAGTATTTCCAATATCAAAAATAAAATCAAGTATATTTCCAGTATTGGTAGACAACAAGTCGGGGCTCATTTCAACAAAATGTATTTTTTTTAGTGTTTGAAAAATTAATTATTTAAATTATATAGGCCTAAGCTAATCATTATTTAAATACAGAAATAACATAGGCCTATAAATATTTTATGATCTACTTCTAAGAATATATTGAAAAAAGATTGTTTAATGACATAGGGCCTAATCACTTTTATAGTATTATTACATTCGAGGTCACTTTGATATTTGATTAAAAATTTCCCAAAACATTAAGAGAAAAGGAAGGGTAGAAGGGATTTTTTTTTTTGTGCACAGATCGATTAGGGGGAGAAGCAGGAGGTTTAACACTTTTATTTTTGTCCAGTACTATTTTGACACTTGGCTATTACTATTTTGTATCACAAGATAAAGTTGGGGTCAAATTTTAAGTCTCGCCTAAAGGTGCATGACAATCTTGCGCCGACAATGCATAAAATGATATTTAGTAACAATAAAATCTCCTTGTTATGCTCTATTATATGAGTACTATCCCCAAATGATTAAAAACATATTTTTATACACATTTGAAGATCACATGACACAGCATGCAATAGACCAAACACAAGTGTTTCCTCTAAATCATTACTCGTAAATTATCAATTTTGAAGGTTCTGTTAGGTTGTAATGTTGGTCCAGTGAAGTGTACCAGACAAGAACATGGCTGTATCCGAATTCTCTACTTATGCACTGTCGCCTTGATATTTACCCTTGCCAGTTGCATCAGTAGCCAAGTGTAGAACCATTCGAATTGTCACAGAGTATATTGGTGCACTCCTCATATGCTCTTTGAGCCCGAAGACAGGCAAGCAATACGTTGTCGACATGTCCTTGGTGCAGAGTATTACTAGTAAAATTAATCTTTCACTATTCTCTTCTTGTTTGTTAGAGCTCAGAACTTTATGTTACCCACAATTTTGAATTATATTGGTTAGTAGAGCAGACAAGCTATAGCCTAGAATATTAAAAAGTTAGTAGCCTCGAAAAGTTGATTACTCTATCTACACCTACTATATATTATCACAAAAAGAAGCAAATTGCTTATTGCCAGCCTTAATTTTCGTGAAACAATGGGAAAACAGTAGATGCAAATAATAAAATGGTGCCAATAAGGTTAATTTGGGATCCATACCGTTATAGGCTCTTTTTTATTGTGATGGTACAATGTTTATACATTTCATTCACTTTATTTTGTTCATTCTTAAAGTGTAGAATCGAATGGCAGTAATATTTATAATTTATTATACTTTTATTAAATACTATATCTAAATAGCTGTAAATATAAATATTAACAATGGCATGTTACTTTCATGTGATCCTGCGCACTGGATGGATGATGTCATCCCATGATACTTTTGTGTTACACTTGTTATCATGCACAGTAGCTACACACTAAAATGACTATGATGTCAATGTATGATGTATATAATCCACATTTAATCATTGCATTGACTAGTTTATTTCAACTTTATTATAAACATAATTTATTAACACACTCTAAAAGGTTAGGTTAAGCTGGGTTGGATAAGTGCCATAATAGTTTATAAAAACTTATTGTGTTGTTTCCATGTCAACAATATTGTGTTTTACTTCATCTAGAATTTAGTTGTTATTGATACTTGTGATCCCCTACATCAAAACAAATTGCTTGAATTAAAATTTACTAAGGAGTAAAGTTAGTTGTGTCCATTAGAGACGATTATTACGCCTTTGTAAAGAAGGTATCCTATAAATTATGTTGGGGGTTAAATGTAGTGTCCAAATAGTTCTAGAATGGTCGGCCGAAAGATACTCTATTGCTTAGATAAGCAGAATTTTTTCTTGTTTCATTATTGATGAAAATAGTTTTGCTTCATTTTTAGTTCAAATCGATTCTACGTGTTTTAATGTTTGGAATGATGTACAGCTGACAATATTTTGGATATGTTAATAAAGAAAAGACAAGATTGGGATGGATAAAACGTACTATAACCATGCTATTTGTTTTCATTAGGTCTGATAGTTGGAGTTTAACATAGGCTGTATCCAAATAGTCTACTTATGTGGCGTCGCCTTGACTCGTGCCCTTGATAGCTGCATTGGCAATCAGGTGACCAAGTGTAGATCTGTCCAAATAGTCGTGAACAAAACCTATGCAGTCTTCTCGAGGTCTTGGTAACCATGGATACAACAGGCTACCAGCCATGCGCTGTTCTCGCGGTGTTTGACTGGCAATTGTTTTAGTATTATCGTTTTGTCTGCTAGAGCAGTAACTTCCGTTTTCCGCCATTTTAAACATGGTTGTTGCCGTTCGAATAGTTTGATGCAGTCTTTGCTATGAACAGTGCGAGATGTGTAAAATCATCAATTGCATCAAGTCTAAAACTCAAGGGTCTGACTAGGGAGCCTTGGACTATTCAGATACAGCCATAGCCTAGTTTCTAAGATCATTTGTTGGTGAGGTAGCACTGTGGCCCTAGAAATGAAGCAAGGGTAGTTGCCCTTAAAATTGGTTGATGCGGTATTCAATAGGAAGTGTGTAGGGAGTGTGAATTCAACAAGTTTATAATTCAAGGGTCCTTCCAAGAATCCTCGAGACTATTAGGACACAGCCCATGTTATTTCCTAGTCAAATAATCAAGTCCATTTCTAAATAAATAAACACATAAACACACATTTTCAAAGGTAGTTCAAAATAATCCTTCATTAATAATCTTTACCGGCAAATACACAAGCCTAAAGGTCAATAATTAAACTCTTTGTTTACCCATCTGACAAGGTGTGTATTAATCACAACTTGTGAATGTGGGGAATGCCAGGCCTCCATCGTGGTTCGGATTCCACGTTGAACTGTAGGTCATCCATTTCATCTCACAATCACCCTACCATAGTTGCATTACATATTAGCGTAAGTTTGTATAAACCGAACGGGTAAGACGCGGTGCTAATAATAATAGTAATGTTTACCCATGATTAAAAATAAATAAAGTACACTTGCATAATACAAACCTTAAGAGTTAAGCAAATGTTATATTAATTAATTAAAAATAATTATGTCTGCCTATCATATGAAGCAAAAAAGATACTAATTAAACAATATAACTTAATTGTTAAAAAAAATATCTAGATAATAATGATAAAGTCCAAGACAAGGTTGCCAACCTTAAAGTCATATAATACTTAATGGCATCAGCTACTCGAAAGGTTCATTGCGCGCACTTATAAAAGTACGCCACCTAAACGTCTTATCTTGAAATAGTTATATCCAGTCCACCTCATACACGCGATTGCTTTCTGGTCATTTCTAATGTCCTTCCACCTGTGTCTGGGTCTTCCCAATGCTCTCATCCATAATTTATGTTCGGTGATTGGGAGGGAGAGATAGATGGGGGAAAGAAATTAAACAGAGATATTTTCATATTTTACAACACAAGAATGCTTAATTATTACAATACTGCACGTTTAGCAATGCAAAAAGGATTCCAGCGCCATATTCAGAAACCAAAAGAAAGAGCATTTTAAAGAGTAGTGAGTTTGAGCAATATATAAAAATTAGAATATCAGGGAACTTTATTTAGGCACGTTATCAACGGATATAGGAAAAGTTATCAGGCTAGAGGCAACTTAGTGGAAGATGAGATTAGTAATATGATGGCAGACACGAGCGATGTTTTGAGTAGACACTTTCAATCATATTTTGAATGTTTCATGAAGGATCCGAATTGGGTGAAGCTATCGAAATCCATATTAATGAACCACTAGGCCCAGAGTTAACTTTCAAACAAGTAAAAGAAGCTATTATATTAAGAAGTTAAAGAATCGTAAATCTCTTGGTATAGATGCAATAATTCCAGCCTAGTTAATAAAGGGAGGCGGGGAAATGTTGTTAGCTAAAAATTCATAAAACGCGATGTTCCATACGGAACCATAAAGTATTACCACAAGAATAGAACGAAGGCATTATAATACCCATGTTCAATAAGGTAGATAAAATAAAGAGTAATAATTATATAGGTATCGCACTACTACTAACAGGCTACACAATTTTATCAAACATATTTTTAATGAGATCGACGCCATATTCAGAGAAATAATCGGAGATCATAAGTGTGAATTTTGGGGAGATTTTCATTTGAGCTGTTTGTGGCAAAAGTATCGGAAGAGAGTCTCTTCCGAGGATACAATTCAGTCGCCTCTGAATTTTTACTAAATAGATCAACGACGTGTCGGAGTTTTACCATTCGGCATATATTAGGGAAAAAAGAGTAGGAATAAAACATGATACCGACACGAGAGGACAATGTGGTAGACAACCAACTGCTAGACAAGCTATAAAAAAAACTATTTGGAAGGCTTGGTGGATCAAGTGGCCGACACGACTTGGATCAACTTCTAGACAATATCATGTATAGGAGTACAAAGTGATAGACAACCAAACGATCGACACGAGAGAACAAATATGTAAAAAACCAGCTGCTAGACACCCAGAAACGACATGGACCAAGTGATTGACACGAGCTGAACCATGTGATAGACAAGCTCCCATATAAGAGGACAAAGTGATAGCCAAGCGGCCGACACAAGAGGACAAACATCGAGATGAATCCAGTTAAAAATGACTCAAGTGACAGACAAGTTATTTCAAAACTAACAAAGTGATAACATGGTAGTAGTGGTTGGAATGACAGTTATGGACCACTTTCTCCCATAAGATTAACATTTATCCAGGTGACCTGGCGGTCTAGGGGTAAGGTGTCGGACTTCTGTGCTGGGGTTTGGGGGTCCGGGGTTCAATCCTCGGTCCCGGCACAGATTTATCTCATTGTCAAACCCTTTCTTCACCTCTGCCAATATGTGTATTAATCGCAACTTGTGAATGTGGGGAGTGCTAGGCCTCCACCGTGGTTCGGATCTCACGTTAAACTGTAGGTCCTCCATTTCATTTCACAATCACCCTACCATTTCACATAAGCTTAAGTGCGTACAAGCGAACGGGTAGTAAGACGTGGTACTAAATACTACTACTACTACTAATAATAAAAATAATATTGACCCACCACATTGAATGGGGTGGATCACTTTCTCCTCTAACCTAACCTAACCTAACCTTAACAGGCTCATAATTACACAAAAGTACCTTATGTCCCTGTATTTGTCGTTCTGCCCCTTACAACCCTCTCCTTGCAGCCCCTTCCTCCTTTGAGTCTAGATTCCAGCCTCTAACCCGTATTCTCCTCACAGCCTTTATCCCCTTCTTTTACCATGCCCCTCAATCACTCCTCTCCCCCTCCCTCCCAGTGTCCTACCCCCCAACCTTGATATGCAAAAATTCCATTCCCCATCCTGTACTCTTACCTTCTTTAATCCATACAACTTCCTGTATCCATCCTGAGCAAGAGGTAGTCTGGTTCGATCATGACCGTGTTGATCCCATCCAGCTCCAATTCATCCTCTTACCACCCACCACGCTTTCCAGCCGTCCTTAAAACTTGACAGCTTAGATATTGTGCCCTAAACGATTCATTCATCATATTACCACCCGCTCCTTCATATCTGACAGCTTAGAACTTGCACTTTAAACGATGTATCCATTATCTTATCACCCGCTTCTTGATACCTGACGGCTTAGATCTTGTACCTTAAACTATATATCCTTTCTGCTTACCAACCATCCCTCAAAATATTCTGAAACGGTTTGAAACGGTACTAAATAATTATGCATCATTCTCCACCCGACACCTTAAACGTCGAGACCATTAATTGGGGTTCGATCTCAGTCTGTTGACTGAAGGTGTATTTTCATGAATGGTTTTCCACTCTCACTCCACAAAGAATCGGGTGCAGTTACTCTAAATTCAACCTTACTCATTCCTAAGCACATCAGCGTAGTTAGTATATAGGTGTATAACGCGAACAAGTAATAACTCTATAGTAGGTATAACGCGGTGTTGAGAATTAAAAATATGTACACTAGGTATACAGGCTAGATTTAAAATTATATCTTTGAAAAACAATAAAAATCCTTTTTTACTGTCGCTTATTGTCGGTTACTAATTTTACTTACTATTTTAAAACTGTTGTCAAATTTCAAGTTTTAATAAAGGCCACTAAGGAATTTTTACTCAATGGCTTATAACTTTTTCTTCGTGGAAAAGCGGGTAATTTTCTTTAAATTATACCCTCCTCTCCTCTAATCTATTAATATAAAGATAAGATAGTTCATACGTGTGGACCAGCGCTCACTGTTCTTTAATGTTGCCGCCAGCGTTGCAGAATTAATTGCGACTGTTCAATTCGTGATATTCTTTTATAAGGTCATCATTAGTTCGAGTTATTTTCACCTACATTCTTACTTTAGCAAACCCTACAAAAATATGTCAAGAAATGTGAGGTTAAGATGACGGGTTGGGGGGGGGGGGATTATTTGAGTGTAAACAAGGACAATCGTGTATTGAATTAACTGTTCTGTCACTTAGCCCATTCTTAACTGGATGATATCAAAGTTTGTTGAGCCGTTGGTCCTCTCGTGTCGACCGCTTGGTTGTCTATCACTTTGTACTCCTATACCTGAGCTTGTCTAGCAGTTGGTCCAAGTCGTGTCGGCCACTTGATCCACCCAGCCTTCCAAATAGGTTTTATAGCTTTTCGAGCAGTTTGTTGTTTAGCAGTTTGTATGGTGCCGTTGTACGAATATATTTTTATTTAGAAATTTTCGTTTATCCTACGTATATTTTTATTATTCTTGGTTAAAGCTCTGAAATAGTGATTAGGAAGTTAAGCGTGACCTATAGCTTAATCCGAATTGGTATTGTATCCCTAAAAGCTGTGTCGGACCACTGGATTAAACCTACAGGTGAAATCAAGTTAAATAAGGTTTCAAATCTTGCAGGTGTCAAACGAAGACACAACCTATATTCTTGAGGATCCTCTATAATACGTTCCTTCAAAAGAAGGGCTGATGCTCCTTTCGCGTTCCTTCTACCAATCCACTTTCTGACCCACAATCTTTTAGGACGAAATTGTTTCTCCTCAATCCTACTATTGATTTTTACAACCAAACATTCCGAAAGTTGCAAAATAACCCTTTTTAAGACAATTCTTTTTATACTAAATACTTTTTGAATAACGTGTAACACGACTACAAAAAGGATTAATCCTCTTTCCATGATGGCACAATTTGTACTAGCAAGGTAAAAACCAGGACTGCCCAGAGGGAGGGGGTGGGGGGGGGGGCAAATGGGGCAGTTTGACCCGGCCCCCCAAACAATTTTTAATTTAGAAAAGTTTATAGCTTTTTTTTACTATTTTCTTAATGTATTTTTTTTTCCATTCCACCAATTGAATTTATAATAAATATTATACCATTATCGTTGATAGCACACCTGATGTATCACATATCGAGCAGTTAGCTTTTGTTCCCAGGTACGTAATACAACGAAACGGAAAATGGGTGTCTTATGAATGATTCAACGAAACGGAAAATGGGTGGCTTATGAATGATTCAACGAAACGGAAAATTGGTGGTTTATGAAGGATTCATCAAGCTGATAGACTTTGACAAAAAGAAAGGAGCATGTATTGCAGAAAAGATCAAGAAAGTCGAATAGTGTAACTTAGAGCTAGTACAGTACAGAGGTCCAGGTTACGATAACGCCTCTAACATGTCAGGTAAATTTTAAGGTGTTAAAGCAAGAATTTTTGAATAGTCCTCAAGCCTATTTTTCACCATGCAGTGCGCACCCGTTAAATCTTTGTGTTTCACATGCAATGGAAACCAGTTTAGAGGCTAAAACCTATTTTGGCAATAGCCAGAAACACTACAATGTATTTTATATAATGTAAACAGCTTAATATTATCTTGATAAAAATTAATCGATTACATTTTAAAAAATTTGTCGCTGTGTTTCACTGGTACCCGGTCGAGTTATATGTATAGATTATGTACTAACTATTAACTATGCTAATATCTTAGGGATATGAAGGTTAATTTAAGAGGAAGTTAACCCACATTTACTTTTAGAAAGAGTATAAGCTCATTGTGATGCCTTAGACATTGATGAGAGGAATATAAGCAAGTAACTTGTGTTTATTATTTTTTGTCAAAGGAGGCCCTAAAAAATTATGTTGCCCCAGGCCCCCTGATCTCTCTGGGTGACTCTGGTAAAAACCACTTTTGTGTGTAGACACATACTGGCCCTGAGTCTAGGAAAGTAGACTAGTCAGGCCAGTTACTTGTACAAGTAACTAACCTATTTGCTATACCAATGTAAACGGGGCTTTAGACCTAGAGTACCTATGGTATTAAGGCAATGCATAGAGTAGTGAAGAATTTACGTCAAACTAGAGGCGTAACTAAAGTTTATAGCGTCTAGAACAGATAAAGAAATAGCGCTCCTTGAAAACGCTTTCTTAAAATTTGGTTTAATTGTTATATTGGTAGTAAATTGGTTAATCGTTCTTATGGTGCTTACAAAATAATAAAAATAGAATACAATTTATTATATATTAAAAAAACTAATATTATGTTGTATAACTGTTACCATAAACCTATTTCTTACTTTGTAAATATAATTTTATTTTAGATTTCGCAAAAACTACCAGTGGATAGATAAAAATGGCTAGTATTTAAAAATAATGTTTGGGACCTCACTCTTAAAATGGTTTTTTTCCAACTTTATCAGATGCAAACTGATTAATAAGGTAATCAAAATTTGTTGATTCAGTTTATTCACGTCCCATGCTGACTAAGGTCAAAGCAGAAAGTTTCTTTTGCCCCATTGAAGCCCTTAATTATGATAAGATCAATTTTAACTTGCTTAGACTTCGCTTGTAGCTGAAAATTGCAATTGCAATACTCAGCATTATCTGAACAGCAACTATTAAGTTTGGAAAAACATTTTCATCCCATGCTGAAAAATAGAATTGAAGACTTCCCAGGTTTAGAAATCTTAACATTTGCGTGGTTGTCAAATATCATTGCTATAAAATTGTCCAAGGTTGAGACAACTTTTCTTCAATATGTTTAGATCATCATTTGAGTTGAGCAATAATACATTTACATCTAAAATAAATCCAAATTTCGAATGCAAACTATGGAGACCGACAAATCTTCCTTCCATTTCATCGTGAGGCTGATCAATAACTCCTATAATTATTGACTATCCTTATAATTTCTTCTTTTACAGCGAACCCAACATCCTTGGCATCTTTCTGTGGCATCAGGCCCGTAGCCATGGGGGTGTTATTGGGTCCGGACACCCCCCGAAATGAAACGATCCCTTGCTTCTAACTTTTACACAGTCAGTAGCCTAACTAATCAATCTAATGGCTCAATTACATAAATAGCCCAATTCGGCATTGTCAAGCTAAAGTACGCAGCTGACCAAGTGGCAAGTTGACCTTAT
Organism: Timema cristinae; assembly: GCA_039000515.1. NCBI lineage: Eukaryota > Metazoa > Arthropoda > Insecta > Phasmatodea > Timematidae > Timema > Timema cristinae. The sequence continues at coordinate 30,140,289 of JBCFYV010000935.1, forward strand.
CTTGTCACATGACTTTGAGATACCCCAACGGTGGGCAGTGCGCTTTATTGTCAATCTTCAGCAACGATTTTGTCAAAATAAGGATTTTATTTCGGTGATAAAGGTTTTGTTACCCCAAAACACACATGAAAGTCACGTGAACGAACTAAAAAAAACTGAGCCTCTACTATGATTAGACAACTTCTCAGGCAGCAGTTGAGGCAGAATACCTCTTATGGTGTGAAAAGTGGAAAGGTAATAAACAATCTGACATACCTAATAGGATTATGTTTACTATGGATGCATGCAATAAGCACTTCTATCCGACTATCCGACATCTGCTGTGTGTCCTGGCTACTTTACCTGTGTCAACGGCTGAGGTCGAGAGGTCAATTTCCCTCATTGAAAAGGATTAAGACCTAATTAAGAAACTCGATGTGCAGTGAACGATTGACTGGCCTGGCATTGATGTCAAGTCACTACCCAGTGCCTTTCACACCTGCGGACGCTTTGGATGTCACGGACAAAAAAGCTAACACAAGACTACTATTGTAAAAGTGGTAGATAGTGATGCATGAACACTTTTCTATACACATAGTAATCTCATTATTTAGACTTGGTTAGTTACCTTTGATAATGTTAATTTAATACGTTAAATTCATTTTCAAATTTGTTGCTTTCTGCTTTTCCAACAGTCCCCAAAACAATATAAATGTATTGACACCGCAAAAATGTTTAATTTAAAATTTATAAAAACTTTAACTAAAGTCATAAATATGAATGGGGTTTGCAAATGTCAGGGTGGAGGTAGCATAGCATTGGATAACACCCCCCAAAATTAAATCCTGGTTATTTACCTGGTGGGATTTTTCTATTTGAATATGGCATGGTTCTCCGATCTTCCTCCAAGCAAATGCGGGTATACTTCCTATAAAAATAGCCTTCCTAATCTCTAAAACAATAAGAGTACTTAGTACACAAACGTAGGCCTATAATCCGAACAAGTAGTCACAGTGCTAAGAAAAAAAAAATGGGTTCAGTGGGTTAAAGATTAATATCATTCATATCTCATATGTGTGGTCAGCGGGCTGTCTAAACTCACTTAAAGGGTCGGAAAACAGTCAATCGTGATCGACCGATTGATCACGCGGCCATTTTCAGTCAAACGCGTAAGAAAAAAAAATACATCTCAGTTAAAAGTTGATCTTTGGATCTTCTAAATATAAAAATATATCAAATTAATAGTGAAATATGCGAGTAATATAAATGCAAGTGCAGGCTCAGACTCTGATATTGACAGCAGATCCAAGCTGTTTTACAACACTTAGCTTTGTTTAAAAAATGTATCGCAGTGAAACTGCTCCTTTTCCTAGGCATTTTAATATTTTTCTACAAGTAATGTATCTTTGTAGTTTCACATGTGCTGGCTAAGAAGAAAAAACCTTTCACTGATAGTGAGTCCTTGGAGGGGACCTATACTTAAGTCACTGTAGAACTATGTGCTGAATTCAAAATAAAAATGTGAACAGCTTTTGATTATGTTCAATTATCATTTTACACTGTGGCATATCTATTCAAGCTCATGGGTATTTATTTAATTTAAAAATCTTAATGATCTACTACCTAGAGCTGGAGGATCTGAGATCACCAGTATATTTTGAAATTTTTCTTGATACCACGGTTGAATGGACTAAATTTGGAACTGCAACGTTAAGTCAAAAAGATCATAAACAAGATGTCTGTGATTTAACCATTTTCAGGAAAATTTAAATTTTGGGGAACCAATTTTTATAAAATATATTTAAACCATTTACTTTATTTAAAATTGCAGTTAACGATTTTGATTAGGAAAACTTCGAGTCAGAAAAAAACCACTCTGAGTCATCGATTATCTGAGAGCCGAGTTTTCTTGAAGATTCACGAAATTTGGAAAACTAGAACCAATTACAACTTACAAGATTTATTTTAAACTAATTTTCTCTCAGTAGTGATGAAGATACATCTGAGAAGTTTCATAATGTCTTTAATCATCTCGATTCTGCTACATTGGAAATGAGAATTATCCCAATCCAAAATAATGTTGAACTGGAAATACTCTGCTTTTTACGACTAGCCAGTATTCAGAAATATCACGTTTCCTATGTTTCATGATAGTACTGTATCTACAGTATTGTACAACTTTATAATATTTATAAGAAAGTAGGTAGCTTAATTTGAAAATGCACGTTTTATTCATCCTATCCTTTCTTTCTAGATAGGAGAGGAAATAAATACTGAAGAAAGAAAGAATGAATTTAAGAAATAAGTATAAGAGATATATATGAAAAACATTAATCAAAATTATATTAAAGATAAATAATGGGTGACAGTGAAACCTTTGATAGGCCTGTAAATCAATCGTGGCCCCAAAAAGTTTGCCTATCCCTGGATTCCTAATTTTGAAACTTGCGAGAAAACTATCTGGCGAGAAAACTCGCAAACCACACACAGGCTGTATACCAAAAGAGAGCTAGTTAGGAAATGTTTCTATTGTCGTGCGAGTCGGTGTGGCGTTGTTTCGTTTACGACTGAGTTTTCAATCTTACAACAATGGAAAACCGATGACGTTCCAAAGGGATGGAGGCGAGATGATACCTAGCACAACCTATCACGGTACAAGATAATAATAATAATAATAATAATAATAATAATAATAATAATAATAATAATAATAATACTTAACACCGCGTCTTACTACCCGTTCGGGTTATACGCTTTTAAGTACTAATTACTCTAATGGATTAGGAATTGGGAAGGTTTGAATTAGAGGAAGTGAACCCGCATTTGCGTGGAGGAAGAGTGGAAAACCATTTAGGAAAAACCACCCCAAGTTCACATTGTACAAGATATCGTACTTAAATTAAAGTAAATACTCTTATTATATTGAGTTCATCATGGCTAATGATTTGATTGGTTTTATTAGGGAACTATCTTCTATTTGTATGCAACTAAGTTTATTGTCAAAAAACTTGCTTTGATTATATAACTATCAGTTACACGTCTCATTCTTCCAATTGCTACTTTAACTCATTTGATAACGTGCTTGTCTGCAACGGTGGAAGTCACCAAATCGATCCCGGCTCAGATATAAGAGTTTAATTTTCTCATAGTAAAAAAAAATCATTCGTTAATTTGAAATTTAGTATAGTCCTATTTTACTTCTGCAACTATTTTTAAAACATAAATATGACCTAAAGGTTTTCAATATAACAGTATTAAACTAGCTTTCTTAGCTTTATGTTTAAATATGTACATTTTTTATGTCATAAAACCCATTAATTTTGTTTTTAAATAATCACATACACAGAACATTTAAAATTTAATGTACTATTTTTAATTTGCCTTGTTTAATAATTTTTAAATAAGAACATTGGGGTAGTCTACATAGGCTTAAATACCTTGTATATTTTTTTATAAAATTATTTAAAACATATTATCTGCTTATTAATACAATTTAAATCGAAGGTTTTTTTTTTCATTCTGAGCAGTAATTTAAAAAAATAGTAGATTCGGAATTTGAACACAATATCTTTAAATTAATAGGGTGTCACGCTGACGTCTCAGCAAAGTTGGTAGCTTATTTAAACGAAGAAAATCAAGATGTATTATTATTGACGTGTCACAAAAAAACTTTTATTGAAGGATTGCATGAATTGTTCAAAGCAATCATATTTTTTACTTCTGTTAGCCTATTTGGTTCAATAGTAGGTTTATTTCAACAAAATAATTCTCAGAAGGTTCGACATTTATAAATATTAAAAAGTGAATTGAAAATAAATATCGCAATAATATGATTTCTAGCAAAAAGTACATACAAGGTGCATGCGTAACAGCGCATAGAGGAATGAAAATGAAACAGAAGTAATCATGCACGATTATTACATCAAGGACTAATAAACGAGATGTGAAATCTTTCAAATTTCTAACTGCTTGTGATCTTGACATTTTATTATAGGCTAGATAAAGTTAACTAGGTATATTTTGGGGAAATATGAGCTCACTAAAACGTCAATTTTATAAACTGTTTTATTATTATTATTATTATTATTATTATTATTATTATTATTATTATTATTATTATTATTATTTATTATTATTATTATTAGCACCGCGTCTTACTACCCGTTCGGGTTGTACGCACTTACGCTAATGTGTAATGGTAGGGTGATTGTGAGATGAAATGGAGGACCTACAGTTTAACGTGGAATCCGAACCACGGTGGAGACCTGGCATTCCCCACATTCACAAGATGTCTTGTCAGAGGTGAAGGAAGGGTTTGGTAATCAGATAAATTTGTGCCGGGACCGAGGATTGAACCCCGGACCCAACTTTTTTATTATTGTATTTTAATGTATTTGAAGACATGAGTGTTTAAATAGTTTTAACTATTTTTCTACAAGGCCTATATTTTTATTAGAGTATTTTTCTTTTTTTTTTTAAATAATGTTTTTTAAAAGTATTATTTCTAATTTTAAAACAAAAATTTCAATTTTCTAAACTTTTCTTTTCAAACGAATGTACTAATAATAAATGAGTGCCATTCTTATTTTTTTAAATCTGTGTTGTTTTCATATAGTTTTAAAATTTAACATTATAAAGTTAAATTATTTATTTTTTATGTATGTTTTTACTGGTGACATTTTAAATTTACTATTTTACTTTTAAAATAGTTGGAGTATATTCATAATTTAAAATGTTAAGAGTATGACTATTATATTCCTACATTTTAAAATTATGAATATACTCGAATTTGACTCTAGCTCGAGAGCTTTTCGAAATACTTGACTAAAAAAACGCCACCCCAAGCTTGTGGACCCCTACTGATAGTGGCTCATGATGATACAACGGCAATATCATGATGGCAGAGGTAAATTGGTTCGCATATCATAAAGCTCTAAATTACGATAAAAAAAAATTAAAGGATACCCTAATAATGTATTTTTCTTTCCCTCTTGTTCACACATTCATATTCGTTAAAAAAAAACCCTTGTAGAAATTAAATCTTCAAATTGCACAGTGTAAGGTTCAGTCCAATTTTATAGGAAGGCCCTTTTAGAAAATACAAAGATTTTGCTGTCAACATTGATAACATTCGACCATATTATTAATGTTATATTATAGGTATTGTTAATATATATAAAAAGTGACAGTTGCAGGTAACATTACTTGACGTATGAATACGTGAAAGTAGAACTAGTAGCTTTTCTAGCTGCCAAATAAGGCCCTTCATATGAAAACTGGACTGTAGTTTCCGAATAATGTAGTATATTTATTGGTACTTGGCAAGGTTTTCTTCTAAGCTCCTTATTTAACTCACTCACCTACAACAAATGTAAAATTGAAGAAAACCGATGAATGAAATTCCTTCTGAACATTTTGACTTTTGATTTTTCAATTAAGTGAAATCATAATATTGTATTAACAGTGGCAATAATATTCTCGATACTGTTTTTATTCCACTTAGTAAAAATATATTGAGTGGTCTGCATCTAAAAGTAAATTATCTAACTTTTTTTATTACTTAGCAACACGTATTACTACCGGTTCGGGTTTACGCTTAAGTACTAATTACGCTAAGGGATTAGGAATCAAGAAGGTTGAATTTAGAGTAAGTGAACCCGAATTTCCGTAGATTGAGAGTGGAAAACCGCTTAGGAAAAACCAACCCCAGTTCACCTGACAGAGATTCGAACCTTGATCTCCCCGTCCTCGGCAGTCAAGTTCAACACGAAACTACCGCGTTAGCCAACTATGCTATTGAGGCGAGTTAAATTATTTAACTATTCCTTGACTGAACAACTTTATGAAACACATTTCAAGGTATATATTTATTTATATATTTTACGCATTTTAAAATATATATATTTTAACTGGTTAGAAAGTAGCTGTGCTGCTGTTTATACAATAAGATTCCATGTGTGAGCTAAATAATTAGTATTGGTATGTGAAGGTCATGTGATAGAGGAATCGTGAGCAAAGGTTCCATCTTCATATTTACCTCGTTAATTAATGTGTGAACATATAATAAAGAAAGATTAAAAAAGCAACAATGTTGTGCTCAGCTATTAATCGTGGACTTATTGTCGAAACACGTCAAGTCACTGGAGCAGTTAAGGTGGTTTTCCATAAGTAGATATATCTACTTTCAAATATTTTTTTTATGATAGAAGCCCTTAAGGGATGAGTTGAGTTGAGTTATCTCATTACTAATAAAATAGTTTTCTCCCTCCTTCTTCACTCCTGATTGCGTATTGACACAAGATGAATTATCGTTACGTTATTAACCTCAATCCACCATGAGTCTATTACATTGTGGATAATGTGATAGTTAAGATGTTTTGCCTCTCATGGTAATGGCTCTTTGGCTTAGTAGAGGAGGCGTGTCTATCTACGGAGCTAACAGGCCCGTGTTCGATTTCCGACATGGTCGAAAACTGTATCGTTGGTGAGAATAAGGTTTCACTCTTCATGGCGATATGGTTTAGTTAGTTTGTAATTTGTGTGCAGAGATAACAATTTATTCATAAAGTGCACGTTAAATGCCCCAATTATATATATATATGCCTGTATAAGTTACTGGTTGTATGCAATCACGGTATTTTTATTAAATGGTTTCCCACATAGACTATATATATATATTAAATGGTTTCCCACATAGACTATATATATATATATATATATTAAATGGTTTCCCACATAGACTATATATATATACACACACACATTTACACAACCCTATTTTGGAGGAGGGAAAGTGTAAAACCATTTAATAAAAACTACCCTCATTGCATACAACCAGTATTCGAACCCCAACCCTCCCCGTTATCGTTGTACCGGATAATACGAGAATGAAGTATTTTTCCTACCTGCCCACCGGAGCGGGACTTATAGGGCTAAAAGAAAATACAGTGTTATTCAGATCTTCAAATAAAAAAAATTACACAGGTTGAAGGGAGTGACAATACAAGTATTTCCGCGCAGTGAACTTGTAGTCAACGACGCCAAATAACGGCGCTACGAGACGTCAAAGAGTTGGTGCCGTATGCACCTGGGGGGGGTAGGCAACTTATCAATATTCAGTAACTAGCAAGTGAAGTGTGGTGTACAGTACATTACGACTTGTAACAAGGCACTGAACTGCCTGACAACAAATATCGCTGATTCTTTCTTATTGTTGTTGGCCCTCAGCCACATATACTCGAGAGCTAGAGCTTCACAAGAGGGAGGAGACGGGCGTATACGAGCCATCGTTGTTGGGATCCCTCCCTTCCAACGACTGAAGTCCGGATCTCCCTCGTCAACCACTTTTATACTTTTCGGTGCGTGGGTCAACAGGGAAGCCACCGAAAGTAAGGGATGCCGGCATAGCCTTTATTCAAAACAGTTAAAATACAGTGATAATTACAATACATATTATACCATTTTTAAATGACAGGAACACCATATTGTTCTATTATGTCGATGTCCCTGGTGAAGTGGAGCTGGTGGAGTTCGTCCTTTCGTGAAGCGCTGTCCGCTGGGTTCAGGTGGGTTGAAATCCAGAACACGTCAAGGCATACATACTGAAAGTAATCATTATTATATTATTATTATTATTTATTATTATTATATTATTATTATAGCACCGCGTCTTACTACCCATTCGGGTTATACGCACTTACGCTAATGTGCAATGGTAGGGTTAATGTGAGATGAAATGGAGGACCTACAGTTTAACGTGGAATCCGAACTACGGTGGAGACCTGGCATTCCTCACATTCACAAGATGTCTTGTCAGAGGTGAAGGAATGGTTTGGTAATCAGATAAATCTGTGCCGGGACCGAGGATTGAACCCCGGACGCCAGCATAGAAGTCTGACTCCTTACCCCTAGACCACCAGGTCACCTGAAAGTAATCCATAGCCCATAGGTGAAGGTACCGTAGGTCCGGGTTTGTGAAGACTAAACCTTTAACTTCCAAAAGACCGTAGAGGATTGTGGTGTTATCAACACCTGATCGTATGCTCTCTGAAGGGTATTCATTCTTTGTTCCAGCACAGAGCCATGATGGCTCCTACCATCTCCGTAGTGTTGATTTCCAGTAGTAAAGCAAACAGTTTGATGATCGATACTCTTTGTGTCGGGTTGATGGCCGCTGCTATCGTAGGGGTCGCGTCCAACTACACCGTGGAGGGAAGCGTGTCAGGTGTTTCCCAAGTCCCGAGTCCGCCAGTGAGGAAGCTCCAGAAGTCTGGATGCGATTGCTGGCTACCGGTCGTATAGGCGTGCTACAGCATACACTGTAAGTTGATTACCAACCACGGGACGTATCCTGAGATGCGTTTGACGTCTTTGTCCGAAGTTTTCCTCATATGTCTTAGGTATGTCGCTGCTTTCTTTTCTCGCGTCGGTGGACATGGTTATTCTTTTTTTCCGTTGTGTCGATGATGAAGCTCAAATATGCGAGACTGTGTGATGGGTCTAATGTTGACTTCTTTCTGTTTATGGTGAAGCCGAGATATTTCATCAGGTCCAGGATCCGGGTTAGACTGAACCAGTCGGCTGAATCGAAAAGCAGATCATCCAAGTGAACAATCGCTTTGAGGTGGGAAGTATATAGCAGATCACGTCAATGGCCTGGGTCATGATGCGCTTCAAGATCGAAGGGGTCAGTGCATGAACCATTGGTAGACGCGTGAAAGCGTATTAACGCCCTTGTAGTAGACCCCCACGTCGACATTTGGAATCGCCGATTCCAAGTTCACTACGTGGAAATATTATCTTATCACCCATACAACTTTTATACATTTTTAACTGAAGGTCTGAATAATCCTGTATAGTCATATTGTGCAAAATCGGGGAGATACGAGGGATACAAGTTCGGTCCCAGGCATTAGTATCCCACTCGTTTTAAGCGGTTCCGTGTCATTAAGTAGAAAGAAGTATGGCTGAGCGAGCTTTGTTGGCCACTCTGTATAATCTTGTACAGTCAGGGAGTGAGGTCTACTATTAACAGAACTACTTTTATATATATGCATCGTGTAAGGAGACTTTCCTGTGCAGATTATTATTAATTATTATTATTACTATTATTATTATTATTATTATTATTATTATTATTATTATTAGCGTATAACCTGAACGGGTAGTAAGATGTGGTGCTAAATAAAAAAATAAAAATCATTATCATTATTATTATTTAGATCTTAGATTATTTTAAAATTTAAATAAAATCTGAGGGTCAGCATTTTAATATATATTTAAAAACAAATCTTCATACGATTATAGAAATATAGTTTATATGGATATAAATTAATTATTAAAAGTAGATATGTAACTAGTAAAATTAAAAGTTAATATTTTTCGCGTCTTACTACCCATTCGAGTCACATCAATACGTAATTAATATGCTAATGTGCTAGAGATGAGGAAGGTTAAATTTAAAATAAGTTTACCCGAATTTTCGTGGAGGGGAGTGGAAAACCACTTAGGCAAGATCACCCTCAGTACACAGGAGTGGGATTCGAACCCGGATATCACCGTCATCGGCAGTACAATCTCCTGCGAAAGAGACGCCTCAGAGCATTCGACCACAAAGTCAAGTCAAAGTGAGTAGTATATTTTTTGCTTTTTTCCCCCCAATTATTTATGTTGATGTTTTTCAAATTTTGATAATATGTGGACAAGCTGGCCATTTTAGACAAGCAAACAGGATGGTCCACTGGGTAACTTTCCAGTGTCCTGGTAGCCCCGGTTTGTATATGGGCTCGTACTTTTACACCTTCTGGTAATATAGTCGTTTTAGTCATATATATCCATCTATTTAAAATGTGGAGCGATTTCTTTCATCAATAGCTTAACTACCGGATTTCTATCCAACAGATTTTAATAATTTCTTTAAAATAGAAGCTTATGTAGAAAAGAAGTGCCAAAAAATTTCAAACTCCAAAAATACTCAATGAGGAAGACGCAATTTTATAAAACGTCAATTTCTTTCGACAGCAATTTATCGAGTTTCGCTAGATTTTTTTTTTTACAAGCATTTACTTCGAGAATTTTCAGAACTAAATTTACAAATTTTCAATCTCTAAGCGCAATCTAGATGATATAATCTACGTTCACTGGTGAATATATGCACGCTGTTAAATAGGATTCTCGAGAACAAAGTGGCTAAGGCCTATAAAAATAGCTATTTATCTGTAGATTTGAATTGTTGCTTCAATCATCAAAGCAGATTTTCTTTTTACAATCAACCATAACTTCAGAAAGTCAGGGGAAATAAACACTTGCTTCAAAGTCGTTGGCTGCATGGTATAAAAAGTCACTCTTACAATAGACTAGAATGCCGATGACGGAAATATAGGGGTTCGAATCCCGTACGAGTGTACTGAGGCTGGTTTTTGGTAAATGGTTTTCCCCTCTCTCTCCTCACTGATTCTTAGGGTCCATGTTTCATCTCCAAACAAAGCAATCCCCAATGCATAGTAAATATGCCTACTTCACCCCTATTACTTAACTGGCCTCGTGGTATAGTGATCAGTGCACCTGCCTACCAACCTAGTGATCCCGGGTTTGATTACCGATTGTTTCCACTGGTTCCACACCCTCACACTCACTATCACCATTATATCATCTCATCGGAACATGGAAAAAGCCTCCACGGAAAGGTTGTACTATTAATACATTCGGGCGTTCCCTAGAAAAGGGTTCATTAGTACTGGATAATCTTTCCATGACTGGGACATTAATGATGTAGCCCAGACACGCAATATCTACACCCTTATTACTATTGTAAATAAAAAAACACGATTAAAACATATAAATAATGAACCAAAATGTTTGTAAATTAAATAAGAATGTACAGGAATAATATCCACGGGGTATGACACAGAATGGAGGGAGACAAATATGTTGGTTGCGGTGATTAGTTTAGTTGGCAAGCGCAGGTATATTTCTTCAAAGTTCTAACTCCCTCATCCCTTCTCCATTAGTGTAAATATGTTGTTAACCCGGACTGGTAGTAAGAAGCGAAACACACAAACAAAATATCGTGGTTTGAGGCCAAATAATATCAGTACACTGTAGAATTGGTTCTAGTGTTGTTTTTTTTCTTCGAGCGAACATCAAAGATACGAGAGAACAATCGAAAATCCCTGAGCGTTTGTCCCAAGGTGGTGCGGCGGTCACTTTACTCTCATAAAAAAATGTATTTACTCCTCCACACATGAGAATGAAATGTGTGGTTGTACAATAGAGCGACCTTCAAAGATCTAGCTAGTACTTGATTGTGCACGTAGGAATGACAGTAAAGCCCAGAGGGCGTTTAGGGCCTTGGGCTGTAGCGCATCTCTTCCACACTCATCCCACTTCTGTTAAAGATGGCTTGAGCGGGATTCTAGTAGTAGAAACCTTTTAAAAAATAAAACTTATTTTGGTGTTCAATAATGAGGAAGTTAACATTTCCATTCTTAATTTTATCCTTTATAAATAGCAAATATTAGGATATCGAAATGATCTTGTATAGCTTACGGATATAACCGATTAATCGTTTCAAGCATTACTGTGGATATACACGCTCACCGAAAAACTAGCGCAGAACAGAAACATGGCCACGTGACAAGCTCTAAACCAATCACAAGGTTTTCCGCCTTATCGGCGCGAGCTGTTCCGCTCAAGGTCAACTCATCTCTACTTTGTCCGCTCTTTCTGAGATGTTCGGCACGGGAGAGCCAATCAAATCTCAAAACCAACCATCTCAAATCAGTGCGCATGCGCATTTGATAACGCATGCGCTGTAGAACTAACAGCAAGCAGACAGCTTCGTTGGCCGTTGTGAGGAGATTTGAAAGAACCTGTTAATGTAAAGCGTGTGTATCGATGTATTGAATTGTGCCACGACACAGCGCTATCATTTGAAAAAATCCATCGGGAGAATGAACTAAAATATATGTCCATCTACTAGGAAATAAAATATGTTGTTAATCACCTGTTGCGTTGCAATGCATCATGGGCTAACCAACATACAGTGTATGAATTGATGCGCTACTCAAACATATTCTGTTCTCTATTTTCAGCGAAGGGTGACCTGTCAGTCTAGGGGTAAGATGTCAGACTTCTTTGCTGGGGGTACGGGGTTCAATCCTCGGTCCCGGCACAGATTTATCTGATTGCCAAACCTTTCCTTCACCTCTGATAAGACGTGTATTAATCACAACTTGTGAATATGGGGAATGCCAGGCCTTCACCGTGGTTCGGATCCCACGTTAATCTCACAATCACTCTACCATCACACATTAGCTTAAGTGCCTACAACCCGAACGGGTAGTAAGACGTGGTAATAATAATAATTTCAATTTCAATTTCAATTTCCTTTTATATAATAATTATAATAATAATAATAATAATAATAATAATAATAATAATAATAGTGTCGGGTAACGTGTGAATCATGCTTTAGCCTATATTCGTGAATTTGAAAAATAACAGCTGGACGCGGGAATCGAACCAGGGACTTAGTGCTCCAATGCTATACCACTGAGCTATTAAGAATTAATCTCGTGTTCAGGATCATTCTTTTCTCAGACAGAGTCTGTGATGGACGTGTGGAAATCATCGGCTACATTATGAGCTACATTGATAACACTATATTATTACTGCAGAGCTGGGCTAGCTAATATATTTCTCGAAAATGAATCTTAAATTTTCTATGGAACCCGAATCTTTAAAAAAATATGTAGGCCTACAATTTAAGTTAAAATTAAAATATTTAAAATTGGTTTAAAAAAAATATTTGGGGCCATTAACACATTATATTTTGTTGGTAACTTCTATTACATCAAAGACAAAACAGCGATCACTTTTTTGAGTAAAATGGTTAAATTAATACAATTTAGTCCTTTTTTGTGATTTTGTTACTCTCCTAACTACACAAGTCTATATAATTCCTTTTACGAATTGATTAAAATTGTTATTTGAAGTCAAAGTTTTCTTAATTGTATTCGAGATAATCTTTTGAGATTCTTACGAACCTCGAATATCTCAAATACCGTAGGTTTCAAGGGATTCGAGGATTCAAGCGTCCCACAACTAAATTTGTTAGTCTTATTTATAAATATTGGTATGATTTATAAAAAGTGACACATGAAGATCACATGATAGAATATATAGGCTTAAATATATATTATTATCGTTACTATAGTCTTAATAGTAGTTCTATGAACAGTAGACCTCGCTCCCTCCATGTTCATATCGTTCCTACAGCTTTAGACCTCTTTTGAAATATCTACCATAATTTCTTCATAAATTTGAAGTTCATATTTTCTCTTGGGGATCGAGCTATACAATAAACAAATGGAAACTATATTCAATAGTATATTATTCACATAGATAGTAACCATTGTTCAAGTGGTTTAAGACCTCAACCTCACATACTATGTTAGGGTACGGCCAGACTGAGCGACTAAAATATAAAATAGAACACATTGGTTGTAATGGGGGGTGGCCACACTGGAGCGAGCGAGCGACTGAGCGCGCGCGCGCTTGAAAGATAGAATTGGTTCTATTTTTCAAGCGCGCGCGCTCGACCCGGTACAGTCTAGTTTACAGGCGCTAGGCAATATTATTGTATGTTGGTTCATTGAGTGTTGGGGAAACTTCTCATTTTGACATGATATTTGACTTTTTTCTATCAGTGATAGGTTTAACACACTTGCTATTAATGGCCCGGTGACCTGGCGGTCTAGGGGTAAGGTGTCAGACTTCTGTGCTGGCGGCCGGGGTTCAATCCTCGGTCCCGGCACAGATTTATCTGATTACCAAACCCTTCCTTCACCTCTGGCAAGACATCTTGTGAATGTGGGGAATGCCAGGCCGCCACCGTGGTTCGGATTCCACGTTAAACTGTAGGTCCTTCCTTTCATCTCACAATCACCCTACCATTACACATAAGCGTAAGTGCATATAACCCGAACGGGAAGTAAGATGCGGTGCTAATAATAATAATAATAATAATAATGGCCTAATTTAATTGGTAAGACCATAAATAATATAATGTATATATGTAAACCCGATATGTTAAAATACTTCAATATTATAATCAGCCTTTACAAATAATAATCACCATTAGTTTGGAGAGAGTATGAAAAAACCACAACAATAAATAAGTTTTAAAAATCACCTTCAGTTCACTGAGCCAAGATTCGAACCTTTGCCTCCTAGGTAAAAGCTATCGAGTGCAACGCACCATTCCGCCACTGGTGCGGCAAATCTGATTTTAAAACACTTCAGTACAGTACCATACGCATTTCTCAATTTATTAATTGGATGCACTTCTACTTTTTTCTTTTTTATAAATACACAATATTTTCTGTAAGAATTTTCGAGGAGCAGAGATGTACTAAGTGTGTTTGACAGATACATCTTCTCTAACTAGGGGGGGGGGGGCGGTGACCTAGTGGTCTAGGGGTAAGGTGTCAGACTTCTGTGCTGGCAGCCGGGGTTCAATCCTCGGTCCCGGCACAGATTTATCTTATTTCCAAACCCTTCCTTCACCTCTGACAAGAAATCTTGTGAATGTGGGGAATGCCAGGCCGCCACCGTGGTTCGGATTCCACGTTAAACTGTAGGTCCTTCATTTCATCTCACAATAACCCTACCATTACACATTAGCGTAAGTGCGTATAACCCGAACGGGTAGTAAGACGCGGTGTTAATAATAATCTAACTAGGGTCCGCTAATTACGCGCTCGCTCGCGCGCTCGCCAGTTTGGCCACCCAGTCGCTTGCGCGCTCGCTCGCACGCTTGTCGGTCTGGCCGAACCCTTTGAGTTAGCAAATATACACCTTAGGTACTTAATAGAATGAGTACGATTTTACTTGATAATAGCTATTAAACAAAAACCTTTTGAGGGATTGCCATATGGAAACTGTTAACCATTTTAAATATATATGATTATATATGATTATAAGCCGTCCGGCCTAGTTCCAAAGAATGTCCCTGACAAATTAATTTCAAATTAGTTCACGCATTGGACACTTATCGCTGAACAAAAATCCGGACAGCAGATGAAAAACCAAATGATCAAGTTAAAACAGGACCTCATTACATCGTTCAACAAATACTATTAATATTAGTGATCAAACCAGAGTGCTTGACCAATCTATTCAAACACTCAACCAGAAGAATGGGATACAATCACTGTTGACAGTTAAAACAGATGGTGATCAAAGAATCTTAGCTTTCATAGCCATTTCCAGATAATGAGAAAGCTAAACGAATATCAATGGGTTTTTTTCCCCTCTTTCTAGTTAACCTCTTAGGTACCTTGCTGTTTGACCTTACATTATGAAAGGTTACCTGCATTTGGAGACCTTAGATGCTCAAATGTATTTGCTAAAGGCTCTAATTGTGATGATAGGGCGAGACGACTTGGTTGAATGGTTATAGATTATATATGCATTCCCCACGTTTTACGTCTCGATTCACCCGAGGCCAGGAGAGCTATAGTCCGTTCACCGTAACTTTGGTCTTTTATCACAGTGTTTTATAATCACCGTGACTTACTAACTGTTCAGGCTATACGCATCTATAATAATTACTCTAATGGGGTAGGGATGAGGAAGGAATAATTTTAGAGGTAATATACCCGCCTTTTCAGGGGGAAAATAGGGCGAAATCTTTCAGGGAAAACCACCCTCAGTAGATCCGACCGCGATTCGAGGCCACCGGCCTTGGTGGCTTAGTTAGATAACGCGCTGGTATCATGTTGAACTAGACTGCCAAGGATAGGGCGATTGAGTTTCGAATCTCGGTCGGATGAACTGGGGGTAGTTTTTCCTAAATGTATTTATTTATTTAGCACCGTGTCTTACTACCCGTTCGGGTTATACGCTAAAGTACTAATTAAGATAATGGGTTGGGAATGAGGAAGGTTGAATTTAGATAAAGTGAACCCACATTTGCGTGGAGGGAGAGTGGAAAACAATTTAGGATAGACCCCCCAGTTCACCCAAGTGAGATTTTAGCCTTGATCTTCCCGTACTTGACAATCTAGCTCAACACGGATCTAGCGCGTTGGCTAACTACGCCACCAAAGTTTTTTTCCTAAATGCTTTTCCACGCAAATGCGGGTTCACTTCCTCTAAATTCAACCTTACTTATTTCTATCTCATTATTACCTAGGCGTATAACCCAAATGGGTAGTAAGACACGATGCTAAATTAAAAGATTCAAGCTCCGATCTCTCCGTCATCAGCAGGCCAGTCTAACACGAGAGTGACGCCTTAGACAATTCGCCCACTGAAGTGGGTTTTATCTAATTTAAAAGGTGTAAATATACATAGGATTTATCAACCTCAGATATGTCTTGTCACTTTAACCTCTTTCGGTGGTCATATGGTCAAAGGCGTCACACTCGCCATTGACTTAACTGACAATCCATATATTCCGAGACTACTCCATGCAGTTTATGAGCATGGCCCAGACAAATGACTTTAATTATTTTGCTGGTGGTTTTTGCACATGAGTAAATAAAGGGAATATTTTCAAGATAGAATTGGTCTGATGAAGATAATGACTTATAGTATAGCAGCCTCGTGATTGGGTGAATGGCACTGCTTCCAAAATACCCACCGATTCTCGTTGATTAACTTTTAAAACATCTTAGTCGCATTCGTTTAGCCCATTATGTAAGCAATTAATAATAATTAAAACAAGCATCGGTGGGCAAGTGGGATTAACGTCAAGCTAGTTTGGTTCGGTTGTTCGGTGACGGAGAGGGTGTGGTAGGGTGATTTTTCCTAATCGACTTCATCCCCTCTCTCCACTCAAGGATATATTATCTCTAAATTACACATACCCCACTGGTGTAATTAAATGAGGACAGACCCGCTTCGGTGGCCGTACGGTCTAACGCGCTACTCTCACAGTAGCCTAGACTGCCGATGACGGGTAAATTGAGGTTCTAATCTCAGATGGGTGTACTGAGAGGGGTTTTTCCTAAATGGTTTTCTATTCCACCTCCACGCAAATATGGGTACATTTACTCTAAATATAAACTTTCTAATCCCTAAATCTATTAGCGTAATTAATACATAAGCGTATAACCCGGACGGGTAGTTAGACGCGGTTCTAATAAAATACAGATAGTTCAGACAGGTAGTAAGGCGCAAAGAAAAAATATATTTAAAAACTAGGATTTTACCATTTGTAAGTTTTAACGGGGTCACAATGCTTTCAAAGACAAAATTTGGGGTCAAACTCAAAATAACGTTCGAGAACACTGCATTAGTGTAATTAATTACGGATAGTCCGGATAGACACGTCGATGCGCTGCATTAAAACCATTACTAGACTGACTTTAATTGTCAAAGGGACAAAACAGATTTGCGACACGGAAGAACGCAAAACCACTTTTGAGTGAGTTTTGAGCTGTCAGAAGAGACCAAAATTTGCAATTACGATCATGGAGGAGTTGGGGGGGAGGGTTGAACTGTTTTTTTTTATTATTTGGATATATTTCCGAGCTTTGCGTCTCACTACTTTTCCAGGTTACCCTCATGTTTATTATACTAAGGATATTGACTAATTGAATAAAAATGTAACCAAATTTGCGTAAAGGGATGATGGAAAAGAATTTAGGAAAAAAAAACGGCTCAGATACACTTACCTGGAATTTTAGTCCTGACCTTGACATCAGCGGTAAACCAGAACAGGATGTGACTGGCTTATTTTCCCACGTGCTCACTGATGTAAATTAGTGTAACCAAATGCGGATAGCGTGGAAAATTAATAAGACGTTACGTAAAATAAATGTCTGACATTGCTTACAAAACGGCTCGACACCTGATCTCAGTCCGGGGTTGACGGATTTGTCTTCAGTGATAAAAATCCATAGCACAAATTCCTTCGGAGGGGTAGTAAAGCTGTCAGTCCCATGTCGATTGTGGCATGTATAAAGAACCCTGGAAGTTTTGTAAAAATAACATTCCCAGCAAAATTGTTATTGTTCGTTGAAATATTCATGGCCCAACTCTTATGTGGGATTAACGGAAATTCTTCATTGAGAAAAGAGAAATCTAATTTTTTTCTAAGACTCCATTTTTCGCTCATGCTACGGACCGAGCCCGATGCCCTTAATTCTGGTGTTAAGGTATCAGCTATTAGCGTTAAGGTGCGTATTCACTTGAGAATTCATTCATGTTCGTTCAGTTCCTTCTGTTCGTTCGGAGTAAAATGCTCAAGTGGACACCCGTTTGAGAACACGCGCCGAAAGGAACCGAACGGAACCGAACGCTATCGAACAGCGGTCGGTTTTTTTGGGAGTGCTCAAAGGAAGTCATTTGTTCGCCTTTGCTCAGTGGATAGATACGTGTTTTCGCACTTGTTAGTAGTGTTTGCTGCGATGGAGTGAGCAGCAGAAGAATGTCTGAGGTTAGTACATATATATGAAGAAAACCCGGTGCTGTGGAACCCTCAACATGGACTTTATAACAATAAAATCAAAAAAACACGATGCGTGGGAAAATATCGCGAAACTGTTTGAAGGTTCTGCTAAAGAAGTTAAGAAGTAAATAGATAGCATGCTCGCTAACTTCCGGCGTGAAAAGGCCAAGGGGAGTGTTGGTACTGGCAGAGATAAGTCAAGAGCATTTTTTATTTAGTTAAAACTGAATGTGGATCGTGGATACAATAATGGTGAAAGGCATACCTCTACTCAATATCCAACATATGATCACACCTTTACTTCTGCAGCACATGGATTGGCAAGTCCAGAAGTTTCATCCACTGCCCATGAACCATTGGCTGGGCAGCAATTAAAGGAATCCCAGGAAGATTACACAAATTTGTGGTTGGATGTATCTCAAAATTAATTGCCATGGGGACTCATTAACAAACACTGAACATGAGCTGCTACATTTAAGAATAAATACAGTAATTTTTGTGTATACATTCTGTAAAATACTTGCCCAGAAAATCACATAATGTAAAAACATTAGTAGAATAAAATTTGTTTTGTTTTTATTTTACATATTAATTTGTATTACTAGGCTATAAAGCAATTGTGTTAAAGTAAAATATAGTCCATCCCCAATAGGAACGACCCGGATGTTACAAAGCTCGACGATATTTTATGACACATGTTGTATCAGTTTCATAACGGAACTATTGTATTCTTAATATGTTTCTATAATGTAATCAAAAATAATAATGAGCAACATTTACTACACACAGTAACAAGTAACGTATGCCATCCAGGTTCCTTCCTTTCATGGGCGTGATACAGTAACATACTAAGTATACATACCTTGACGCAATGTTTGAGTGCTTCGTTCAACGCGACACAAGTTTCCATAACTATAACACCAATACCTTGTTTTGAAATCTTGAATAAGTACTGAAACTTGGAAATCAGTCCCCAGTTGCTAAAAAAAAAACGTAACGCTAGTGCCAAACGATCTTTCACTCGTATTGCTTTACTGAACTTTTTGTCCTTCTTCGCAATTTTTATCGCCGACAAGGCTAACCAAAATCTCAAGGTCTTGAGATTACATTCGAGGGAAATTTTGGAAATGTCCTTCGTCCAATCCCTTTAAAAGTTCTGTATTTTTCCGTCTACCAAACAGCCGCCTTTTCCACATTTTCCTGTCCCTCTTTTTATTCTTTATAGTTAATGCACACAGCACAAAGAAAGAACCTGCTGCCACTACCGAATCCATTTTGAGAGTGAGCTCCAGTACTTGTCTTGTTCGTGGCAAAATTGGCGGGAACAGGTTGAGCATCAGCAAATGGTCCGAATGCTTGGAGTATTCGGACGTATCATTTGTTCGAGCTAGTTCGGTGCGTTCGGCTTGTCCTGTTCTTTCGAAGTAAAATACTCAAGTGAATACTCACCCTTAGAGTACAAATCTTAAAAGACTCTTTATTTCACAATTAAAGATATACTGGGAAGGACAGAACCAATAATTTGTTTTTGGGGGAAAAGGAGAGTCGAGGCGGATGTGAGTGGTTTTTCTTAGTAGTGGAGTCTCCAAACTGGATTCTTTTTTTTTTTTTTTTAGCACCACGTCTTACTACCAGTTCGGGCTATACACTCATGTAATTACGCTAACGGTTTTAGGGATTATGACGGTTATATTTATCGAAAGTGTACCCGCACTTACGTAGAGGGAGAGTGGAGAACCATTTTGAAAAAACTACCCTCAGTACACCCGACCGAGATTCGAACCTTGATCTCCCCATCATCGGCAGTCTAGTCTACTGCGAGAGTAGCGTGTTAGACTAAGCGTCCATTAAAGAGAATTAACAGTACATTTAATCCCTCTTGAAATGGTTCATAATTTTATTCCAAACATAATGGGAATTGAAAGTTCCAGGCACTGAAAGGAAATTCGATTTGCATTATTATAATAGTTTTGGTTGGGTGGAGGTGGGATGAAGTGGTGGGAGTGTTGGAGGGGTTGGAGGAATAAAACCCCAAAAATCACCGCCCCTCCCCCTCTCTGATATGGCCCTGATGTTAGGAAGGTACATACAGTCCAATTTTCATAGGAAATAATAAACATATTATGTTTTTGCGGCCAACATTGGTAAAATTTAAATATATTATTAGTGTTATTTTATAGGTATTTATAATATCTACAAAAAAATGGCAGCATACGTAAAAGTAGATCTTGTAAGGATGATCGATCTTGGATCGAGCTTTACAAAGATCGAGTCATTAATTTTATATTTATCGATTTTTTAAGATCAATATTTAGATCTAGATCTGATTCATGAATCGATTCTTTCTCTGGCGATTTAAAATGGATCGAATCGAAATATCAAAAGGAGACATAAATACAGAGAGAGAAAAATGGCTTGGGAAAGGTTTTTTTTGCAATTAGGAACATTTCAAAACCAATGTTAGGAATTCTGTGCCACCAATTACTATATAATTATATAACATATAATTTATAAAATAATTAGCTCCTATATTTGTACCAAACAAAGCCTTTTGTATAGTATAATAACAAAATTGAATGTAGTCTTAATGTAAGATATTAATATTATTGATACCCACCTCGGTGGCGTAGTTGGCTAACGCGCTTGTCGTGTTGAGCTCGACTGCTGAGGACGGGGAGATCGAGGTTAGAATCTCAGTCGGGTGAACTGGGGTGGTTTTTCCTAAATGGTTTTCCACTATCCCTCCACGCAAATGCGGGTTCACTTCCTCTAGTTAAACTTTCCCAACTCCTAATCCATTAGCGTAATTAGTACTTAAAGCGCATAACCCGAACGGGTAGTAAGACGTGGTGATAAATATATAAATATATATAATATTATTGATACGCTAGTAATATAATCAAATTGACTGTAAACAAACCGATTAAATTAAGCATAATCTGAAAATATACACATGTTTTATGTGTTAGATTCTTGTTTTTATTTAGAAAAAATAAATACCCATTTATATTTAAAATATAGTCAAAGCAAATTTAAAGAAAAAAAAAATATATATATATAATATATATATTTGAATCGTTAAATTGATTATCTCAATATCGATTCAATGCACTCTATTTTTGACTTACATCGATGCAAGCAAGACTTATTGATCCAAACCGATCCAAAGAATTTTTTCAAGGGTTATGAATTGAACATCCCTAAGATGTAACTTTTCTAGCTGTCATATTATAGCCTTCTTATAAAAAAAAAATGTACTGTACAGAACACTTGTCAGGTGCCAGCTGTTAGTTGGCAACCCTACCACCTCTCGCCCGGGGCGGTGTAATCACCATTTCACCCACGCAACGACGGGCAAGAATAACAAATGCTCATCTAATACTAGTAATAATAGTAATGGTGAAATGGTCACGAGGCTATTAAAAATTACCAAACAATTATTACGAAGAAAATATAAATAATTGTGGGTGTTACTTTCTAAAGTATCTGGCGGTTGGCGAATGATGCTGTCAGTTTTGGTCCTAATGATATGTTTTATTACTCGTACTAATATTATTTTCACCTGCGACATGTTGGTATAGGATGCATCATTTTAAAAATGATCGATAGGTGACATGGAAATAAATGGGTGAAGGAACTTTCTAAGGGGGAATGAAGGGGATTGGGTGAAGGATTAACAATTATTAAACTACGTGGATTAGAACCAGGTTAAATTGTCAACACACGTGTGGTAGATGTTGGCTCGATTCGGAGCGGCTCAAATGAAAATATTTACTATCCGTATTCTCTTTCATCGTTAATTAATTGGTTGGGCAGGTGGACATAGGTACCAGTCTCGTGTTGTCTGGTTTTTCCTGTGGAGGAGCTCGAGTTTTAATCCCGGGCTGGTCTGTTGAGAATGATTTTACATAAACAGTTTTCCACTCTCCTTCCACGAAAAGGCGGGTATACCTCCTTAAATGATATATTCCTCCTCCTTAACCCATTGTGCGTGTGTATATAGATGGAACAGATGTGTATCAAAACATAGAGCACACTTAACCAAAAAAAAAGTAGATCTAGCTGGATATGTAGTATTAGAAGTGATGTACTTGTTTAAGATAGTGTTAAAGTCGTATGCTGTATCCTTCGTTTACCCTGTAAGATAGTAAACCTACTTTTCATAGTTACACTATGGCACAGCGTATAAGATAGCGTCATAGTGTAATCCATCAAGGTAAGACCTACCTTCTAGAATAAACTGAATGTACTGCTACCTTAAATCAGGGATGCGAATTAGCAGAGGCCCACACGCCTCGAGCTTCTAGATTATTCCCCCGGACGCCTAAGATTCCAATAACACTTACGTATTAGCTCGGACTAGGCGCGTTTTCTCCACGAGCCGATGTACGTCTGGTATCGTTGCGTTGAGTGACGATCGTCGCAATCACGAGTAACGTTGATTACATTAAAAAAGAATACTGTTTCGAAACACGAGATTTATAACTAATTTTATTGCGATTTGCATTCAATGTGTTAGTTTTATTTATTTTAAGGAAGTTCTGGTATATTTTTTTGTTTAAAAATCCTGACGATTGGGAAATTACCGAATTATGAAAAAGAAGTGATATCGTTCTTAGTTTAAAGATACAATTTGTTACATTGTGTTTCTTAGATAAATATATTTATGCATTTCAAAGGTTTGTTTATGTTGAATATTGCAGCTAGACGTTAATTGGTTGATTTGCTTTTTTTCACTTAAACTGGTTTTTCAATAAATCACGCCGGCTGGCCTGGCTATAAGCAGTAAATCAGGTAAGAAAGTGGGCCTGTAGATTTGTTGATAGGCCTCTAAATATTCTGTGCTTTTTTTTTTTTGCAAGCCTGCCTTAAATAATGAATAAAGCATATGACATTTGTAGCCTGTTGTTGTTATTACATAGTTTGGGACAACATTTTCAAAAATCCACAGTCAGTAAATTACTATTGAATACTTTTTCTCAGAAAAACAAACTTATTCTGACTATTCCTTTAAAATACGATTTGTATATAAATTTGGAACAAGCTCATTGAATCCATTAATTTAAATACAAATTAAAAAAAAAACCATTGATGGATTTTTCACCGAAACACAAGTAGGCCCTAAACAGTGTTTTTCACGCATATATACTAAATACTCTAGTGAATTAGGGATGAGGAAGGTTGAATTTGAAGAAAGTGTACCCACATTTGCGCTGAGAGAGCGTGGAAATACATTTTTAATAACTTCAGTACACCCGACCGGGATTCAAACCCCAATCTCCCTGTCATCGGCAGTCTAGTATAACAAGACAATGATGCCTTAAACCTTGTGGCCACCGATAGCAATTTATGTACTGTACAGTGCTACTTATTTTGTAAAACACCAGATATTCAGTTAGAACAAAATCATTAAAGAATTTTTCGAAAAAAATTTGAACTTTCACTAATTATACTACTGTATCCTTTATTCTAGATTTAGAATTGAAATCACGATTTCCCCTCTTGGTATGAGCATATAACAAATAAATATCGAATTTGAAAGAAATCTATGAAATGCCTGTCTCGCATGTATGTATGTTCGACGGACAAACATGAGGATATAAATAATTGTAAATGGAACCCACTGGTTTGAGTTCGTGAGCACATAAAACCTGAAGATTTATCATAATATCGAGCTAATCAATTCTTACTATTATAATAATTATTATCATGAGGAAGTAAAGGGAGTGTATAGTGCAGGCTTGGTGAAACTTTACGTCCAGTGTGCCAACTAATGAATAGCTGATTTTTTAAGTTTTTAACCATTCATTACTTTAAAAATTTGGCATCTAAGGTTGCTACATTAATTAAAAGGAAAAACACTGCTCGATACTTTCCATAAATCTATAAGTTTGGAGTTTGTGCCATACGAGACAATTTTTGGATGTTCATAATGTACCCTTAAATTTTAACTGCATCTTAAGTTTAGGTTTTCGCCATTTTCCTTGAAAAAACAACAACATAGCACTCACTCTACAATTTAAATATTTAATAAAAGATTTGTAGGATATATTATTTTATAAAAGATATTTGATGGATGGTCAAAGTTACGTCATATTTATTTTATCAAATCACTTTTATAAATCCACATCGGTGATCGCATTTTATAGCTCATCACTATTATGATTCCGGTGTCGGGGAGATTGGGGTTCAAATACTGGTCGAGTGTATTGAGGTGTTTTATCTAAATGTTTTTTCTCTCCTTCCAGGCAAACAGCTCTGTAAAGAAATTTATTAACACATCTCAGAAAGTGGTTTAAACGCGTTATACTCCTTCAAAGCTCGTATTTTTTAATTAATTGTCATGAAAACATTAACGTCTTTTGGTAAATGTATAGTATGAATTTGGTAAGAAGAAACATTTAGCAAATACAAACATTTTGTAAGCAGCATCGATAACATTTTACTATATTATTAGAGTTATTAGGTACCCAATTCGGTGGCTTCATTACGTTACTCTTGAAATATAATAAACTGCTGATGATGGGGGATCAGGGTTCGAATCCCAGTCAGGTGCACTGAGGTTTTTCTTACTAATTCGCTTTCCATTATTTGCTATACAAATGCGGGTACACTTCCTCTAAATTCAACCGTCCTCATTCCTAACACAGTAGCTTAAACTGGTACACACGCGTATGACCTGAACAGATGGTAAGACGTTTCTAGTTAATAATATTATATAAATTGAAAAATGACATCTGAAAACTGGAATCAAACCCGGGACCTTTGGGTTAGTACGCCAATTCTTTAACCACTGAGCTATAACGTGTTCAGGGTCAATTTTAGTTAATAATATATTAAGGCTATTTTAAAGGTATTTATTATATATATATATATATATTATATATATATTATATATATATATATCTCAAAAGTGGCAGCTGAAGATGATGGCATGACTTGACAAATGAATACGTGAACGTAAAGTAGTAACTTTTCTTCTTATGAAAATTTGACATAAGATGAATTATTGTTACCACGGTAGATTATTTACTTCCCTTCCTTTCATATTCATCCATCCAACATGTGCTATCTCGGCGTGGATCTCCCGCACTCTGTTTTAATTATGGGGTCCTCCTAGAAGGGCTTAAATTGTTTCCTTCATAACGTAATAGTCAGCAACTTTGCTATCTAGGAGGACCATAACTGAATGTTTAAAAAAAAACTTCTAAACCCACAAGTCAAGTCATGTGATTGCAAACTGTTTTTTTTTTATAAATATTATCAATGGCTGTAAAATAACACTACAGGAACATATGTTTGTATTTTATAAAAGGTTTTTCCAACCAGAACCATATTATTCATTCGAAGTGGTTTGACAGGCTTTTATGACGCGTCACAATCTCACACGTGGCAAGCTTTAACAGGGATTTTGGTCGAAAGAACAGTTTAGAACATTCAATCGTATTTCTTTACAACCAACATTGATAACATTTTACCATATTATTTGTGTTATTTTAGTGATATTGTTAATATTTATAAAAAGTGATTGCTTCAAATAACATAGCTTGATGTATTAATTAATCCTATATATATTATTTCTGTTGTCAAAACCCCTTTTCTTCAACAAATACAAAGCCTACAGCGATGAATAATGTATCAGTGGATAGGATTTTTTTTTACCGACTTCTGACATAGCATCCTCAGTTTACGTTAAAACACATTGTTTTTTTAAATTTAATTTAAAAGAAAATTGATGATTGCACTGTGACATCAAATATTGTATTCAAAGAGGTATTGTAAATTAGTCCACATTAATAAACTCTCTTTGCTATTTGGTGTATACACCCCGCTGAGTATTTAATTTCAACAACCAAACAAAATACGAAATCTTTTTTTTTGGGGGTGGGGGGGGGGGCGGGCGGAGGTTTAATTTATTAAAGTTTCGCGAGGGTTTACCGGTATAGTAAAATTGTTTTAGTTACTTTAGTAACTAACATCTACTGTTCTTACAACAAAAATCAGAGTTATACCATACAGAACACAAGGTTCACAAAGATGGGTGTATAAGCATGTTCCTATAGTTTATTATTTTTAGCTTTTATAAAATTCCTCAAAAATATTAATGTAAACGAAAGAAATATTTTTAAGATTTGTAAATTAACCCTGTACAAAGCTATAGATCAATTTTCAAAGTAATGGCCTTATTGGACAGCTAGAAAAAGTTACTAGATCTACTTTCACGTTTTCATACTTCAAGTTAGGGGATCTAAAGCTGTCCCTTTTGATAGATTATTAAAACTAATAAAATAACACTATCAAAATAATAAAATGTAATCAATGCTAGTCTCGAAAAAAAATTGTGTTTGTATTTTCTAAAATACACTTTTTATTAGTGTTGGACTGTAGTAAAAGTTCCCGACATTTATCAGTAATTATTCATATTTTACCTTGCTCAACACCTAAAATAATTAAGCAATGAGAGAATATTGCTAGTTTTATTTCATATTTCTTAATTGATAAGTTATTAAATTGAGGGTAAGTCTGTTGAGAAGTGGAAAGGAGAAAAACTGTCCACTTAGAGAAACATTTGTGATTTCCGTTTATATCTTATAATATTTTTTCTAGAGCAGTTTTTTATAAACCATCCTTACGATTATTACAAATTTGGTTCAAATCGGTTGAGAACTGGATGCGTGCATGAGGAGACAAACAATCATACAAACACTCTACTATTAAATTAGTTTTTTTTAGCAACACGTCCTACTATCTGTCGAGATTATACGAATATGTATTAATTACGCTAATGAGTTAGGTATGAGGAAGGTTGAATTTAGAGAAAGTGTAACCCCACTTGCGTAAAGGAAGAATGGAAAACCCCCCTTAGTACAATTGACCTGGATTCAAACACTGAACTCCCGGTCATTGACAGTCTAGTCTAACACAAGAGTGACGCCTTAGACCATTCGGGCACAGAAGCAGGTTTTAATTAGTTAATAAATGAGATTTTCTAATATTTCAATTTTAGATGCAATCTTAAAATCTTTCTTTTATAAAGTGTCTTTTTTTGGGGGGGGGGGGGGGGGGAAGGTGGTGCGGTGGGTGGTAACATATATTTGTAACAATTTTCGTTACAACTGATGTTAAGAACAGAGTGTACATTTAAACCCACAGAGGAACAAAATGGCTCCACCGGGAAACTTTTCATATGTAATTTTGCACAGTCCAAGTACGGTATAATAGCGATATGTTACGCTATTTTATACTCCTTGATATACATCTCTGTCAGCTCAAGATGGTAAAACAACCATCATCCACTTTCCGTACAGGTTGTTTGGGGTCTGGGGTGCAGTAGAAGAAATTACGAAGATAAACTGTCACGGGCATAAATTAGATATAAATAAACAGTACGCACAGGACTATTTTTATGGAAAGGGCTTTAAAAAAAATTCAAACATATAATTTTGTGGTCAACCATGATAACATTTTACTAATTATTAGTTTTATTTTGCATCCCGTCTCAGCACCCCCTTCCCCCCCTTAACCCCCGAATTACACATATTTGTATTCTACTTTGGAAACAGTGAAATTAAGACCAGTGAAAAAACCTTTTTATCATATTTAAAAAAATACAGCAAATTTAAAAATAGTTGTTTTAGCACCGTGTCTTACTACCCGATCAGGCAATACGCATATGTACTATATACACTAATGATTTCTAGAGATAAGGAAGGTTATATTTATAGGTAGTGTACTCACATTTGCATGGAGGGAAAGTGGAAAACCAGGTTGGAAAATACTTCTCCAGTAAACTTGACCGAAATTCGAACCTTGATTTCCCCATCATTGGCAATCTAGTCTACTGCGAGAGTAGCGTGTTAGACCATGTGGCCATTGAAGCGTGTGAAAAATTGTTAGTTTACATTAAAAACTATTAAATTATCCCAATTTCACTGTTGTCAAATGAAGAATGCATAAAACACGTTTTCTGGTTCAAGAGCAATTTTGTATTTCATATATAATATAAGGACTGTATTTGGATGTTACAATTACTTAAATTGATTGGTATAACTTCTTTGGTCAATTAAATCAAGATAAATTAAGAAACATAGCGTGCAAGATAATTTATTTTATGAAGTCAATTAGAACAGATACAATAACATTTCTAAAAAATCATCAGTGAGAGTGTTACAATAATAATGTCCTGAAATTATAAAATTAGCAGAAAAACAAAGAAAGAAAATATCTCTGATGATAAAATATTTTAAGTAAGACCAGGTTATAGGATTGGCTGATAAGCAAAAAGATTAGTGGGAAATTGGCAATTGACTAGACTGGAGTTATTGATACCTTAAAAATGTTAAGACAGTTAATAAATTTGAATAAATTAAAATAAAAAAATATAGGCTATATGAAAGGTAGGACTTATCAAAAGAAATAGTTATGGCATCAATAATGAACTTATTAAATATTTTAAGCAGTGACAGTAGAAAATGATTAATAGAAAGGTTAATTAGTTTTGACAGATTGTATTTAATTTCCCGGTTGATCAGCTGTGGGATGAGCTCTTAAACATAATTATATATAGTTAAACATCACATGATCTGATCTGACGTATGAATCAGTGAACAATACCGCGTTGCTTTTCTAGCTGTCCGATAAAGTCCTTCCTATGAAAATTGGGATGTATAGTAGAATCGTATTAAGAAGATAACCTTTCAACACCTAGGGCCTTTATATTATATTTCTTGGACCATAAATGACCTTTGACAGAATTGAATAAAAAAATGCCATTCACATTCGGGATTTAGTCCAAGGATCTTTGTCTTCCCGCGCCCATGTCTTGTCCACTCCCTGGGCCACATTCCAAAATCACTGGAGAGAGCAAATAACTGCTGTGCATCACCCGTCTTCGTGGCTGAGTGGGTGGAGTGGTAGATCACAGGTCCAGGAGAGGCTGGTTCGATTCCAGGTTTGTTACGCACATCAGTCCAACAAGTTATCTCAGTCGAGAGCTAAGGGTCCCAACTACAACCAGCCTACACGGTCAAATTATTATTTTTAGCACCATGACTTACTATACGTTTGGATTTTTACGCCTATGTACTAGTAACATTAATATGTTAAGGATTACGGAGGGTTAATCTAGAGTAAATTTACCCGCATTTGTGTGGAGGGAGAGTGGAAAACCATTTAGGAAAACCACCCTCAGTGCACCCGATTTGGATCGAACCCCAATCTCCTCGTCTAGGCAGTCTACTCTAACATGAGAGTAGTGATTAGATCACGCGGCCAAAGAAGTGGGTCCGAAAAAATTATTATTAGTATAAAATTAGGATTTATCAGTGTTGAATTGATGGCAGACTGATGTGTGTTCTAGAATAATTAAACGACTCAGCAAATCATTTGCTGATATAATCCTACAGTATATAAAGTACCCTTTAAATACCCCAAATAAAGAAATAAAATACTTTTTTTTGGTTCAATTATTAATACCCATCCGGTCTGACCAGAAATTTACAATACTGGGGATATTAATATGAGGAAGGCAGAATTAGGAGAAAGTGTACCTAATTTGTGGGGAGGGAGAAGTGAAAACCATTCAGGAAGACCCATCCTTAGTACAACCGGCTGAGACTCGAACATTGACTAACCTGCCGTCGGCAAATCAGACTGATGAGCTTGACGCCTTTGTTTACGTGACTATCGGTAAGGGTGGTTTAAGTTTAGTTGTAAATGTAACACAAGAGTTGCTCATGACTGACGCCAAAGTAGTCCAACCTTTTTCATCCCAAGGGCCAAATCTGATCATCACTTTGCGACGTGAGCCTAAAATATATTTAGTAAGCCTATTAAAATAATATAGACCTACAAACAACACTCAATAATCAACTATTACTTTTCATACTGGCACTTAAGTATAAATTGTATCTTTGGTTGGTAGAATATTTGAAATTTTACTGCAAAAAAAAAGTTTATTAATCTATCTAAAATATATTATGAAATATGCACGCACATACACTTGCCCAAAACATCTTAAATGTATATATAAACATATTTTTACTAATCAAATAAAGGCACAGTAAAATGCATTCATGATATTGTTAAATGAATACTTTTATTTGAAACATTAAAATTTTTACAGCTTCCACTGAGGGTTTCCCTTTCATTTTACTTCAAGATATTGTGAGGGCCGCATTTTGACCCGCGAGCCGTCAGTTTTACCCACGCTGACGTAATCTAAGCAGGCGGTTAAAGTGAGCAGGGGGTTTAGTGTAAATGCATAAGCATTAATGTGCAGATAGTATAAGAAAGTCATATATGTAAACCTCCCTCCCAACGACCTTTGAGTGTAATGCGAGTCTAGCGACTTATGCCACTAGATCATCACCGGTGCTATTTGTCAGATTGGAACGCAGACGTTTTCACGACTGTGTCGAGGTTTCGGGTACCGTGCATAATGTGCGCCACCTACCTGGAGGCAAATATCTTCCCACGGTTGTATTTCTCATGTGAACGGAAGTTATGAAGTTTCCAAACCTCTAAATCAATCCTAAATTATTCTTCAATTTTCTGTTGTGACCCTGTTTCTTTTTTCCCACAGCATCTCACTACCCGTTAGGGTTTTACGCATAGCTAATATATTATGGTCAACCTTAGTGGTTTTGAGGTAAAGTGCTTGCCTCGGGACCCGATGTTCATGGGTTCAAAACAAGCCGATGTTGACGGATTTATCTTGAATAATAAAAATCCGTATCACAACTTCATTATGAGACCCGCCTCGGTGGCGTAGTTGGCTAACGCGCTTGTCGTGTTGATCTCGACTGCTGAAGAAGGGGAGATCGAGGTTCGAATCTCGGTCGGGTGAACTGGGGGAAGTTTTTCCTAAATGGTTTTCCACTCTCCCTCCACGCAAATGTGGGTTAACTTCCTCTAATTCACCTTCCCAATTCCTAATCCATTAGCGTAATTAGTACTTAAAGCGTATAACCCGAAACGGGTAGTAAGACGCGGCGCTAAATATATAAAATATTCATTATGAGGGGAAGTAAAGCCGACGGTTCCATGTCGATTTGGGCATTTAAAAGAAACCTGAAAGGTATATGAAAGTACCTTTCCAACAAATCAGGGAAGCTCTTTCACGTTCGCTAGTAAAATTTCAGTGCGGAAGGCAACGGAAAACCTCCGCACTCTATGAATCTAACTAGTACATGAGATTTTTACCGGATAGTATGGGCAGCACTAGCCATTTAACGGTCTGAGTGCATGTTCAAATTAGGATGGATGGTAAGAACAACCAACTATCATGTTTTTTTTTATCGTATGAAATATATGTTCTGGAGGGACATAATATTCAGGTTCGGTCACCTTAAGTGTAGACTATTAGCCGTCTGGTGACACAAAACGTTACCCCGGGTACACCATAGCAGTTTGTCTACACGTCATACCCACAGTGATGTGATTATAGTGATTATAAAGTTGTGAAGTAGGTGTTGAATCTTAACCTAATACAAACTTAACCATCCAAATCTTGATGTCCATCGGGATTATTCCCCTTAAGAGAAGAATACCCACGGTACCAGCCGGGAATCGAGCCTGGGACTCCTAGGATAGTATTCAGGTGCACTGACCACTACATCACGGAGACGGTTACCTTTGTGTTGAAGACTCTATCATTCAAAATCAATATTTTAGGAACTAGGAAAGCATAGTTTTTAGAATACGTACCCGCATTTTCATGGAAGGATAAGGAGAAAAAGAAAAGAAAAACTATCCTCACTACATATTCAAACTTCGACCTCTACATCACTAGCCAACCAGAATAAATGAGCTTGATGTTTAAATGGTTTGACCACTTGCGTGGGTTTGTGAATATTTAAAACAAAAAAAAGAATATTGGTTTGAAGAAAATTAGATTTAAGTTTCTAACCGTTTGCTTTGATCTCAAGAGTTGCGACATTTCAGGGGAAACGTCGCTGTACATGAGTTAATTTGATCTTTTAACGAGTTGTAAAAATACATTTGACTTAAAATGTGATATTATTAATCTTGGCACCTCTGACAAGACATCTTGTGAATGTGGGGAATGCCAGGCCTCCAACGTGGTTCGGATTCCACGTTAAACTGTAGGTCCTCCATTTCATCTCACAATCACCCTACCATTACACATTAGCGTAAGTGCGTATAACCCGAATGGGTAGTAAGACACGGTGCTAATAATAATAATAATAATAATAATAGTAATTAATCTTGAGAGATACCTTTAACCTTTATTTTGGCGTGAACCATATTTTTAAATAACAAACCACTTCTTAAATAGCTTGAGATTTCTGAACGACTTCAACATATCTCATTGCTCCGTTAGGTGGCCCCTGCAATTCTATGGAGCAATAATTTGTAACTAATGTATTTCTACAATTCATGTAATAGCTACCCACAACCTTAGGATGAACGAAGTGTGTCGGCAGGTGTCAGGAGAGATAGATACACCGTTCTCTGGCCCACGCATGCGCAGACGATGATCCTCAGCGACCTTCCAGTGCACCGCGGGGTGCACTAGTGGATCACACCACGAAGGAAAAAAAAAAAAAAAAAAAATGAACGCATGTGTGAGTGTGTGTGCGTGGAATGGGTAATTACACAGTGCAACCTTCTCTCTGCACGTCCTCTGCAGGCAACTAAACAACTGTGGTGTGTGGAAAATATGATATTGTATGTACGTACCCCTTTGGGGTGTTGGATCCGGCCACCTTTCTATTCGAGCGGTTGTAGTAACTTTCATACACTGACCGACACTCTGGTCCACTCAAACATAGACCTTCATTAATCATCAAACCTCTTTTGGTAGCTGTATGGTCTAACGCGATAATCTCGTGTTAGACTAGACTTCCGAGGACGAGGAGGTCAGGGTTCAATCCCGGTAGAGCACCTGAGCTTAGCATTTCCTAAATACGGGGGAACTCCCTTCAAATTAAACCTTCCTAATCCCTAACAAATTAGTGTAATTAGTACGTAGACGTATAACCAGAAAGGGTAGTAAGAAGCTGTTCTAAAAATAAATAGTTTATCTTCAGATGCCCCCGTACCATGACACAAATCAAACTATCCCTTATTTACGGCAGAAGTCCAGGAACATTTATTTAAGGTTACAATTGTGTGGAAATAACCGTTTGGTTGCCGCATGGCCTAAGCTCGAAGGCGTCACTATCGTAAAGGACTGGATTACTTATAACTGGGAGATTAGTAGGGTGTACTAGGGGGAATTTTCCTAAATGATTTTTCCATTTTCCCTCCGTGCAAATGCGGGTACGCCTACTCTAAATTCAACCTTACTCATCCCTAACACCTATGTCATAATTAGTTCATATGCGTGTAACCCAGAAGGCGCATTAAGAGATGGTGCTAAAAAAATGAATACTAGTCAGCAGATGCACCATATTTCTTTATAACGACTTACTATATGGGACATAGATCAACCTATCGTTTACCTGAACCGGTGGCCACATGGTCTAACACGTCACACTCGCGTCGGACTTATTTACCGGGGACAGGGACATCGAGTCGTCTGACACCTTACCCCTAGACCACCAGGCCACCCTAAGAAGTTATTATTTTGGGTGGGAGAGTGGAGGTGTACAAATGTAAAATTGTTGCTGAATTTATGATGTGGGTGTTTGGTGAATCTTCCTAAGAAAGGGATGACTGAGAATCCTCCCCGGAAAATATTTGAAAATATTGTGTGTTTAGAAGCTCTTTATAAAATGTTTTTTTACAGATATTAGAGATTTTTTTCATAGTTAAAATAATTGTTTTTACACAGTTCACAATATGTTCAAGAATATGTACACGAATATATATCTTATACAAAAAAAAAAACTTCACCCTTAAGCTGTAGGTAGTAATGTTATCTTAGAACTTGGGTGGGTACAAAGAACATGTGCCCATTTATCTCAATCCCGATGGGTTTAATTGACCCCTGTACCCCCTGTTCTTTCCCCCTGGTCTACGGAGAGTGTTAGATAAAACAAACTTCGGTGTCCACGTGCTCTAACGTGCTACATTCGTGTTAGACTAGACTGCCGAAGATGGGGAGATCAGGGCTCGATCCTGGTTGGGTGCACTGATGGTTTTCCACTCTCTTTCCACGCAAATATGGGTGAATTTACCCTAAATTAAGCCCCAATACCTTAAACTATTATTGTAATTAGTACATAGGCGTATAGCCCAAACGGTTAGTAAGATACGGTGCTAAAATAAAGTTAGTTAAACGCCAGCGTGTTTGTCTGGCATGTCTGGCTCTGAAACAGGAAGGTAGATAGACAGGTGAACGTTTCAAACCTCTGGAGCCTGGATTGTGCATTAGGGGTAGTTTTACGCATTGGGATTTTCAGGGTGGTTTCCTCGTCCTCTTTTTAAACGAATGCTGGTGTATCCCTTTGAAGTTCAACTAACATTAGAATCATAAATCGGGCTCAAATCCAGCTTGGATCGATGGATTTTTCTTGTGCGATAGAAATCCGTAGCACAACTTTCTTTGGAGGGAAAGTAAAGCCGTATGTCTCATGTCGATTGTGGCATGTAAAATAACACTGGAAGGTATGGGAAAACACCTTTCTCGGCAAAATTGGTAACCCTTCTACTCTTGCGTATAGAAATTCTCGTGTGCTGATATAATCAGTCGGTTCAGAAAATGCACGTTAAATACCTAAAATTCAAAAAAATAAATCAATTGTTTCGAACTTTATAGATGAAGAGGCACACAGATACATATTGACAAACATTGACAGGTGGCCTAATGGTCTAAGGTGCTAGACTTGCCTTGACTTGAGTGTCAGAGTTCAAATTACGACCTTGTGCACCGAGGGGAATTTTTCACACATGACTTGTTCTATGGTTTTCCCCGTCTTTTCTCCGCATTAATGCGGATGCATTTTCTCTTTGAATATCTCCTCATAATTGTTCGTATAAAAAAACCAACAGACAAGGAAAAGCTAACAAAAGTTAAACAACAAATACTTGATTTCTAATATTATAAGTCATAAATTCAAATCTGTGACTTGGGAACAATATTTATTTTAG
Organism: Timema cristinae; assembly: GCA_039000515.1. Classification (NCBI taxonomy): domain Eukaryota; kingdom Metazoa; phylum Arthropoda; class Insecta; order Phasmatodea; family Timematidae; genus Timema; species Timema cristinae. The sequence goes on from JBCFYV010000935.1 coordinate 30,175,786, forward strand.
ATTTATATTGTTTTGAGAGCATTTTATCAAATAATTAACAAACCAATTATTTATTTGTAGCATACTAACCCACTCACAGTCAAGAAGAAATCTAAAAACATGTAATTTTGTCCTTGTTTGCAAGAAGACATCTCAAAATATTCAAATGAACAAAAGTAAAATGTTCATGAACTTCAGCAAATTAAAAAAACAGGCATAATTAATATTTATCTGTTGTGGATATATTGGGCGTTTATTGTACACTTTCTAAACAATTTTTTTTTGTCAGCACACGACTTACATATTGGGCTAGTTTAAAACAGACACGGTATTCAATTTCCCAGTCGTTAATTTATCACTGCGAAAAGGGAATGGTCAAGTTTCATCTATGAAAACATTTTCGTTCATTCCGGGAATCGAACCCGGGACCTACCAACTTAGATAAAGTGTAGTACTTTAGGCAAAATTAATAATGGACTACTTTTATTCTTTAATTATGTGCCCTTTGTCTTACTACCTCCCGATCTAACCTCATTTTAATTACACTAATGAGGTAGAGCTGTGGAAGCTAGAATTTATAGGAGATATAACCGCATTTTCACTAAGAGTGAGGAAGATACAATTTATGGGGAGAAAAACGTACACATAATTGAGATTCAAACCCCGACCACTCCATACTAGATGAGCTTGAAGTTTAGTCCACGTGACACTTGATAGAGGTATATTTTTTCTAATTTATAAACAGAACGATGCCTTAGATTACGCGACCACCTGTGTGTATGCTCATTCTAATCTATTTATTTATTTAGCTATAAGATTTCCCTCCATCTAAGGAGTGTATCTCAGCCTCCTGAGTCCAAGTCAGGCAAACTATCCGTAGTCTACAACCGGCACTTCCAGTCATGGATTATTTAAACCTAGTTAGTCACTGTACTGAAAATTATGACGTCGCGTGTTTGAATCTTATCTCAGTCAATGTATGAAGGAATCTTTGATAAACTTTCTATTATAATTAATAGAATGAATAAAAACAAAACAAAAAACAACTCATTGGCTTCGTTCCATCATTAGAACACGTCTCTCTGGTAAGAGAAACGACCATATCTACGGAAGAGTAAACATTTAGCAAGGGCTACAGATTTAATGAAACTAATTTTGTGTGACGTTCCACTGTCAAATTAACTTACTATACAATCGTACATACTTTCTTGAAAAAATATATTTTAATTGGGAGCAATATTTTTAAAATTGGCTATCTGTAAACTAACCTTAAGAAACTTTCCTCAAAAAGCAATTATGATAATCATATGAAACATCCTTAGGTGTAAGTTTTGAACATAAATGTTAGAGACAAAGAAAAATAATACTTCAAAAATTAAGTTGTCAGTAGACTACCCTTTTGAACACCCCTAAAATATTTTCTCCAAATAAAAATCATATAGGGTTATTTATCATATACAACACTCAACGGATATCCATTTGAACAAAATTTATGGGTCTATTTGGCAAACAATCAAGTTTTCAAAAATAAGACAACAAAAATATAGGCCTTCTTAATTTTTAAGTCTAGAATGAAAATCACGATTTGGCCTCGAGGTAACATCTAAATATTAAATTTAAACGAAATACAGGAAATAGTTTTGCCTGCAGCTGCGGATACAGACAGACATGGGGACAAACACGAAACACGAGGACAGATAAATATGGAGACATACACATATAGGGACATACAGATATGGGGACAGACAGATATGGGGACAGACAATATGGGGACAGACAGATATGGGGACAGACAGATATGGGGACAGACAGATATGGGGACAGATAATATGGGACAGACAATGGACAGATACATGGGGACAGACAGATAGGGGACAGATAATTGGGGACAGACAGATACGGGGACAGACATAATGGGGACAGACAGATATGGGGACAGAAATATGGGGACAGACAGATATGGGGACAGACAGATATGGGGACAGACAGATAGGGGACAGACAGATATGGGGACAGACAGATATGGGGACAGACAGATATGGGGACAGACAGATATGGGGACAGACAGATATGGGGACAGACAGATATGGGGACAGATAAATATGGGGACAGACAGATGGGGACAGATAATGGGGACAGACAGATATGGGGACAGACAGATATGGGGACAGACAGATATGGGGACAGACAGATATGGGGACAGACAGATATGGGGACAGACAGATATGGGGACAGACAGATATGGGGACTGAGAATGGGACAGACAGATAGGAACAAATGGGAGACAGATAGACAATAGGACAGACAATATGGGGACAGACAGATATGGGGACAGACAGATACGGGGACAGACAACATGGGGACAGACAGATATGGGGACAGACAGATATGGGGACAAAAATACATGGGGACAAAAAGACATGGGTACAAACAGAATATTGTAATACAAACTTTTTAATTCCGAAGACACATAGAACGTGAGGATCCATTACAATATCGATACAGAAAATGTTCACGATTTCAATATCTTTTCTCCTTGAGAAAGTAAAACATGTAGAAAATACTTGCTAAATGGTTTAATAATCGTGCTCTCTTCATTGTGGTTACATGTAGAGACAGATGAATGGGGAACAATAGACTTAGACTATCTCCACATAACCGAAACTGTACATAAGGTTCTTTCTCGTATCAGAGCGTGTGATCAAGCTAGTGTAATTCTGTCGATGTTCTGACGAGTGACTTCCCGGTTCAACTTTGACATTTTACCTCTCGGTATGTTCTATTGAAACGAGCTTTGCGTGGGCGCTTAATGTATTATATATTAGCATAATTACTATAATTATTACTAGCTTGCTCTACGTGTACAAGTGGTTGAACACTTGATCAGGTATTGTCGATAAATTGTTCATTGGTGTATTTGGAGATTCCTATTTCACGGTGATGAAATGGCGGGTGAGGTACTGCGTGTTGGTTCTGTTCTAGAACTAAGATAGTTTAGTAATTTGTGTGTTCATATAAACTAGTTGATTTATAGAGTATGTACACATTAAGCACCCTTAAAAAATGATCACACCTCGTGCTAATACAATAATGCGCGTCTAGTCTACATCAATTGTAGCCCAGTTTGGGGAAAGATCAACCAGAACTAATGTACCATTGCTCAGGGGACGTCCGAATGTAATAATCGTACATCCTTTCCTTGGCGGCTCTTTCCATGTCTCAATGAGATGAGATGATGGTGAGTATGAGGGTGACAGTGAATATGAGGGTGATAGTGAATATGAGGGTGATAGTGAGTATGAAGGTGACAGTGAATATGAGGGTGATAGTGAGTATGAGGGTGACAGTGAATATGAGGGTGACAGTGAATATGAGGGTGACAGTGAATATGAGGGTGACAGTGAATATGAGGGTGACAGTGAATATGAGGGGGATAATGAGTATGAGGGTGACAGTGAATATAATGTACATCTTGTCCTTGGGGCTCTTTCATGTCTCAATGAGTATGAGGGTGGGCAGTGAATATGAGGGTGAAGTGATATGAGGGGTGACAGTGAATATGAGGGTGACAGTGAATATGAAGGTGATAGTGAGTTGGAGGGTGACAGTGAATATGAGGGTGATAGTGGGTATGAGGGTGACAGTGAAAATAGTGAGGAGTGAGGGGTAGTGAGTATGAGGGTGACAGTGAATATGAGGGTGACAGTGAATATGAGGTGAAGTGAGTATGAGGGTGACAGTGAATATGAAGGTGATAGTGAGATATGAGGGTGACAGTGAATATGAGGTGATAGTGAGTATGAGGGTGACAGTGAATATGAGGGTGATAGTGAGTATGAGGGTGATAGTGTATGAGGGTGACAGTGAATATGAGGTGATAGTGAGTATGAGGGTGACAGTGAATATGAGGGTGATAGTGAATATGAGGGTGATAGTGAGTATGAGGGTGACAGTGAATATGAGGGTGATAGTGAGTATGAGGGTGACAGTGAATATGAGGGTGATAGTGAGTATGAGGGTGACAGTGAATATGAGGGTGATAGTGATATGAGGGTGACAGTGAATATGAGGGTGAAGTGAGTATGAGGGTGACAGTGAATATGAGGGTGATAGTGAGTATGAGGGTGACAGTGAATATGAGGGTGATAGTGAGTATGAGGGTGACAGTGAATATGAGGGTGATAGTGAGTATGAGGGTGACAGTGAATATGAGGATGATAGTGAGTATGAGGGTGACAGTGAATATGAGGTGATAGTGAGTATGAGGGTGACAGTGAATATGAGGGTGATAGTGAGTATGAGGGTGACAGTGAATATGAGGGTGAAGTGAATATGGGTGATAGTGAGTATGAGGGTGACAGTGAATATGAGGGTGATAGTGAGTATGAGGGTGACAGTGAATATGAGGGTGATAGTGATATGAGGGTGACAGTGAATATGAGGGTGATAGTGAGTATGAGGGTGACAGTGAATATGAGGGTGACAGTGATATGAGGGTGATAGTGAGTATGAGGGTGACAGTGAATATGAGGGTGATAGTGATATGAGGGTGACAGTGAATATGAGGGTGTAGTGAGTATGAGGGTGACAGTGAATATGAGGGTGATAGTGATATGAGGGTGACAGTGAATATGAGGGTGATAGTGAGTATGAGGGTGACAGTGAATATGAGGGTGATAGTGATTGAGGGTGACAGTGAATATGAGGTGATAGTGAGTATGAGGACGTGATATGAGGGTTGAGTAGAGGGTGCGTAATATGAGGGTGATAGTGAGTATGAGGTGACAGTGAATATGAGGGTGATAGTGAGTATGAGGGTGACAGTGAATATGAGGGTGATAGTGAGTATGAGGGTGACAGTGAATATGAGGTGATAGTGAGTACAGTGATAGGGTGACAGTGAATATGAGGGTGATAGTGAGTATGAGGGTGACAGTGAATATGAGGGTGATAGTGAGTATGAGGGTGACAGTGAATATGAGGTGATAGTGAGTTGAGGGTGACAGTGAATATGAGGGTGATAGTGAGTATGAGGGTGACAGTGAATATGAGGGTGATAGTGAGTATGAGGGTGACAGTGAATATGAGGGTGGTATTAGGCTCACTGGTTTAAATTCCACTTTTTCTAAAATAGAATATATGAGCATATTACGATGTAACGTCTAGTTTGATTTTATTACCTACCAAAGCTAGGTATTTTTCGGCTGACACACATTTTTCGTAATTTTGTATTAAAATGGGGAGAACTCAAATTTGAAATACTTTCCAAACTGGTGTATAGTGATAAGAGCATATGAAATACATTATAGTGTGTGCCTGCTACCTTTAGACAAAGGGAACCCCGATGTGGATGGAACGTGCTCTTAAGGCAGACCTCGCTAACCTTGACTGGCAGTAGGTGGCCTCTTAAAGTGTAGACGAGAGAGGCTCTTATCAGTTGGCCTTGTCTAGAGTCGACACTGGTACATCACCTCTCACTCGCGGGGGTAAGAAGCTAAACCTTGTCGCTTTCGTTATCCTTTACAAGATACCAGCCTTCCCACCTGCTATTTATCTCTGGCCACCACTGGTTGGTTGTAACTCATCGTTTGCTTCGAGTACTCGTTTTGAAGAGAACAAGTTTAGGTAGTAATTCAGAACGAAACTAGGATCTCTTGTATTTTTTAAAAATTGGTTTCCTGTTTAAACGATGTGTGCGCTTAGTGGGACTTGATTTACCAGGCAAAAAAGAAAGAAATACGTGGTGAAAACAGGTAGATTTAAACGTTACTGGGTGCAGTTGATCCACAGTAGGAGAATAAACAGGGGAGGAGGAAAATACAAATCACAATACGATTTGTGTTGTAAGCCCCCCTTCATCTACACCCCAACATGTGCAATAGGTGAGTTTTATACTTTGTCCGCATGCCCACCTGTGCGTATTTCAACTGAATGGAATGGAAATAAACGTTTATATAATGTAGATTAATAAAAATGATGGTCCAATATCCTAGATATTTTCTTTTTAAATTGGGATATATCATTTGTACTTCTTTCCCACCCGTATTCAGAGTCTTAAGTTCGTGCTATCCTCATATTTGGACTATCGGGGAATGGATGAGGAACATGAGATGTAGATTAAATGTATCCGAATTTGAGGTTAGAGATGGTGGTAAACCATTTATAAAAACAAACGTCAGAAAACACTCAGCAGGAGTTCAAACCTCTATTTAATAGTCCCCCAACATATCAGAAAATACCTGACTGACACATACAAGTCTTTTCGACCAAGCTCCGTCAAGAAGGAGACTAATATGACAAGACCTTATAATAGAATGTAATAAGAAAGTAGAAATTTAATTTCAGCTTCCATCGTCAAAATATTTTGTCAAATTGTCAGGCGTACCGTGAAGAAGATACACGAATACTTTTCAGTCATGGTACCTACTACTTGAATGTCTCGGTAAAGTTTATGAGTCGTAAAATAAAATAAAACAATGTAGGATAGTAAAATCATATTTAAAACCAATACAGGTTTTCAAAGACCCTATAAAATATTCCCGATTCAACCAAACCAAACAACTATTTTATTTAAGGTGGAGATAAACATTCAAAGTTAATATTTACCTTGATTTTCTTACAAATGGTCATTTGGAGTACCTTTTAGAAAATAGAATATATATACATATTTTTTGCGTCAATTGTTTTTTTTATCACCGCGTCCTATTACCCGTTTCAGTTTATAGCTTTCACCTACGTACTAATTACTCTAATATGCTAAGGATTAATAAGGTTTATTAGGATGAATTGTACTCGCATTTGCGTGGAGAGAGTGGAAAAACCACCTCAGTACACCCGAGTGGGATCGGAGACCCAATTTCCCCGCCATCTGCAGTCTAGTCTACTGCGAGAGTTATGCCTTAGACTATGTGGCCACTAAGGTGGGGGTAAACATTGATAACTTTTTACTATATTATTAGTTTTATTTTATTGGTATTAATAGTATCTAATAACAATGGCAGCTGCACAGTGAACGCTTTTATTTAATTGGCTTTAAAAGATAGTACTGCATCTTACTTTCAGTCCGAGATAGCTGCATTTAATCACGTGAGTGTGGTATTAATAAGGGAGGTAACATTTAGAGGGAATGAACCCGCATTCGTGAGAAGGGAGAGCGAGAAACCATAAAGGATAAATCATCTTTCACACAACCCCGGCTGGGATTCGAACCACTAGCTTCTCGTCATTAACAAACAATACTTGATAAACCTGGCATTTTAATCCCCGTGTCGGACCTGGTGGTCTAGGGGTAAGGTGTCAGACTTCTATGCTGGCGGCCGGGGTTCGATCCTCGGTCCCGGCACAGATTTATCTGATTTTCCAACCCTTCCTACACCTCTGACAAGATATCTTGTGAATGTGTGGAATGCCAGGTCACCACCGTGGTTCGGATTCCACGTTAAACTGTAGGTCCTTCATTTCATCTCACAATCACCCTACCATTACACATTAGCGTAAGTGCGTATAAACCGAACGGGTAGTAAGACGCGGTGCTAATAATAATAATAATAATAATAATAATCCCGTGTCCACCGATGCAAGGTTAGTTAGTTAAGCTGTATTCAATGTTGGCGAGAAGATCAATCGGATTAGAATTTTTATTCTGTAGCACAGTTTTAAAATATAATGCAAGCTATGCATCAATTTTCTTACGAATGGACATATCTGATTTATATTAAAAGCTACTAGATTTACTTTCACGTATTCATACGCGAAGCTATGTGATATTCAGACGTTATTTTTTATATATATTATCAATACATTTAAAATATCACTAATAATATAGTAAAATAATATCAACGTTTACTGCAAATAATTTGTTTGCATTAAAAAAATCCAATGTTCTTCTTAAAAAATGAAGGTCTTTTTGATATATCCAATGCGACACACGTTACAGTCCATTTTACCCTGAGGACAGCTAGAAAAGATACTGAATAATCTTTCACGTATTCATACGCCAAGTCATGGGATCTGCAGATGTCCTTAATGATATATATTATCAATACCTACAAAATAACATTATTAATATAGTAAAAAGTTATCAATATTGACCACAAAAAATTGTTTGTAATATTTTTACTGTTGTTCCTATGAAAATTGGACTTTTATTCAAATGTAGGGAAACCACCCCTTGTAAAAACGAATTAAAGAACACGTTTCACAATTTCAATCTCTGGAGTAAAAAAAATGGATTAAGTTAAAGTTAAGGAGAAGGCCTACACCAATAAGTCACGTTTTGATATTTCACGATAAGTGACACATGAAAGCGAAGCTACTTTTCTGCACTTCCTCATGTGTGTGAGTCGTTTCCCCTTAATCCCTTCCACTCATTTCCCAAAGTTTACCATGTGTGGTCCGTGATTATCCTTCTGCTCACGTCCTATGAATGGTTACCAACATTACAACTAAGGCTTGATGACCACTGTAAAAGGGCTCTCGCTAGAAGACCTTATATTCCTAAGAATGAAGAGCTTAAGAATATAGTTTATACATTTTAATAAAGAGAAAGTGTTCTAGTCACGAAAATTGTTATGCCTCAGGATTATGATGAATTTTGAGCAAGGGCGAATCCACGGGAGGGGGGGGAGGGGCGTGCTGAAGCCCCCCTAGCCGAAGTCCCTCTCTCAAAAATTTAAGAATATTACAAAAATATGATTAGCATTATGTTCTGTCAATTAGTCAATTATATTTAATATAAAACAAATAAATTTGTGCAGTAATTAGGGATTTTTCAAAGGAATACTTCTTTCTGTTATCTTTTAATTTTACTATAAATTTGCACATAAGTAAAAAATGGACATGTGATAGCGTAATATTTTCTAGAAATTGAAGTATCTACTCTTTGTATCTACTCTTTGTCTTTTTTTGAAGTGGGTACAGTAATTTAAATTATGATTTTAGAGCTATTATGTAAACACTGTTGTATCAGTAAGAGGGAAAGGGGCAGTTGATATCATATGTCCCCAACACCCACCAACTGAAAATCCTGGGTGTGAAGAAGAATGTGTTAATACAAACCTGTTAACCAGTGGAGTACACAGTGTTAGAGGGTAGGCCGAGGATCCGATTTTGGTACACATTAGCTTAAATATTACCATTTGCCTTCTTGAAATAAAAATTTTTACCGGGGAGAAACCCCAGGGACCCCACTTTGTAGGGGCTATCGCTGATTCTCCATCTTTCTTATCCCCCTACTTTAGATCAAATTTCCAAATATTACAGTAATTGAAATATATAATGGTGCATTTATGAAAATTATAATGTAAAAAGCCTCCCCCCAGCTCAAAATCCCGGGAACGCTCCTGATTTTGAGGTTTTATGTGTCCCTCAACTCGTGGCCTACAAGACACATTTTTTTAACCCACTGGCTCACGAAAATTATAAAACTCTTTGATGAGAAAAAATGACAACAGACATAATCTATTAATAAAAAAATACGTATCTTATTTACGTATTTTACGTTATTTTAGAAACGATTTTGTTTTTAACACGAAGAAAACTATTGGGTTTTAATACAAATGTACTTTGAACCGGTAAATTATCAACTCTATTAGACAAGGAAAATTGTGCTACCTTATGCTATGAGAAATCTAAAATAGGAAAAAACAACCGAGAACCTAATTCACAGAAATCCTAATCCCCAGAGCGAGTATAAATGTATAAGAATGAGCCAATACGAATCTCTAAATGTTTATTCAATCTGAGTATTGTCGGTACAGTATTGCGGCCCGCGAGCCAACAAGACAGAAACTTTGGCTCTTGGATATAAACATGTTGAAAAAGACCCCTGCTATAGACCCAAAAATAGGTTTTTTTTCATTCAATATGTCCTTATATCTGTATGTCTGTCTGTCTCTGGGGCTAAAGCTGAATCAGTTTAATGTATTTTGTTCAAATTTGATATTTTTGTGTATGATCATGACTTGTTTATTTTTACAACATTTTTTATTCTAACCATCAAATTAAGAGTAGTTTACTGATGACTAATTTTTGACAATTTCATCACAAATTATAATTGACTATATTAAAAAATAATGAACTTTTTATTTTATTTTTTACCACCGCTTCTTACTACCTGTTTAGATTATACGCATGTATAATATTTACTCTAATTGGGTAGGGATGAGGAAGGAAGCATTTAAGAGTTAATGTACCAGAATTTTCGTGAAAGTGGAGTGTGAAACCATTTAGGAATCAACCCTCAGTAGACCATACCGGGATTTGTAATAATTGAGCTTACCACCCATTTCGAAGATCACGTGATCTAAAACATCACTCTCGAAATAAACTGAATTGTCTATGACGATAATATCGTGGCTCAAATCTTTATCAGGTGTACTGAAGATGTTGTAACCAAGATGGTTTCCAACTATCCCTTCACTAAAATGCGGGATAATCTCCTCTAAATTCAACCTTCCTCATACTTAACTAAATAGTATATAGACATACAGAAGTATAGCTCGAATGGGGAGTTAGCCACGTTATACACCAAAAAAGATCGTTTTAAATTCACGAATTTAAAAAATCTATTTGGTTGAAAGTTAATTTCACCGCGTCTTAGTTCCGTTCGTATAGTGCGGATTTACCAATTTTACGCTAGTGAAATAAGGATGAGGAAGCAATATTTGGAAAATTTCCTAAATTAGCAACCATTAGAAACCATTTAGGAAATATAATTCTCAGTACACCGGACTGGGACTCAAACTCCGATCTCCAAAGTCACCGAAAACTTAGTACAACATTAGAGTGATGCGTTACGGTGACCTGGTGGTCTAGGGGTAAGGTGTCAGACTTCTATGCTGGCGGCCGGGGTTAGATCCTCGGTCCCGGCACAGATTTATCTGATTTCCAAACCCTTCCTTCACCTTGACAAGATATCTTGTGAATGTGGGGAATGCCAGGCCTCCACCGTGGTTCGGATTCCACGTTAAACTGTAGGTCCTTCATTTCATCTCACAATCACCCTACCATTACACATTAGCGTAAGTGCGTATAACCCGAACGGGTAGTAAGACGCGGTGCTAATAATAATAATAATAATAATGCGTTACACAACGCGATCACTATCCATTAATCGACCAAAGTGTTTATTTCGATAGACTGTGTAGTTACGGTCATCTTGTTTAAGTGGCCGGTAAGTTGCGTGGATGACTTGCACCAGCCATAAAACTCGCAACCGATGATAATATATTCTCCGGGTATCAGCGAGACGATAGATGCTGCGATGTGGCCACAATGGTGAGCTGGTAGTGGGCTTCAACTGGTTCCGGTGCTTCGTGTTGTAATGTGAGGGCTCAGAGCAGATATGTCTATCCCACTGTGCTATCCTCGGAGATACATACTGGAGAGGACCTGATAAGACAAACAAGAAGTCAATAATGTACCTGGAGGATATATTTAATTTAATTTAATATTTAGCACCGCGTCTTACTACCCGTTCGGGTTATACGCTTTAAGTACTAATCACGCTAATGGATTAGGAATTGGGGAGGGTGAATTAGAGGAAGTGAACCCGCATTTGCGTGGAGGGAGAGTGGAAAACCATTTAGGAAAAAACTCTCCCAGTTCACCCGACTGAGATTCGAACCTCGATATCCCCGTCCTCAGCAGTCGAGCTCAACACGACTAGTGCGTTAGCCAACTACGCCACCGAGGTGGGTCTGGAGGATATAAACTGAAGAGTTAACTGGGAGGACAAACAAGAAGTCAAGAATGTAAACTAGGCCTACATACTACGCACGTTGTCCCCAAATACATAATTTTTGGTATCGTATGGAACATATGACCAGGTGGGGCATAACATCCAGGTTTTGAATGGATTATTAGCCGCTCTGGTGGAACGTTGCCCAGGGTACACCATAGGAGGTTGTCTACACGTCATACCCACAATGAGATGATGTGACGATAGTTGTTATGGAGTTATGGAGCTGGTGTGAGTCTTAAATTAATTTAAGACTAGTTATCCAAACCCTGGTTACCGTTAGGATCATTCCTCTTAATGGGTAAATACAAACGGAATCAGACGGGTAGCGAACTCATGACTCCTAGATTCGTAGCCAGGTGCATTGACCACTACACCATAATGCTGGTTACCTAAATATTGATTCGAGGTTTCAAGAATCCCGCCTTTTTTTCTTTTGTCCCTATCTACAGTAGGCCCGTGGCTTCTTTGGTGCTGACTGACAGCTCACAGCTGACTTCTAACAGTCAACATTTAGGTATATACCTAAATTTTGACTGTCAGAAGTGACAGCTGCTAAACACATGTTTTTGCATATCATATGGTTCGGCGTAGGGATACATAATTTTCTCTGGTAACTTTTCAAAGCCGTCAGAAGTCAGCTGTGAGCTGTCACTCAGCACCAAAGAAGCCACGGGGCTACTGTAGATGGTGGAACCCTGCGTGGTGTTCGTTCTCAGTATGACGATCGCACCTTGAAGTCAGTCTATGAAACCGCCTGAGAGGTATAATATTCCGAGAAGCCAGGGCTATCTACCGGTTCTCTGGCGACCCCTCCTTCGCTATACTCATGCACGTAACGTCACACAAAACGCGCTAGTCATGTTTTTAACGTCATCAAAGATTCACTAGTCACAATTGTTAAATATAACTGAACAACCACTAGGTGGAGGGGGGGGGGGACTATTTATAAAATCATGGCCTTTATTTTACCCCTGCGTGAAAACGTTCGAGTCAAAGAAAAAACGCTACGAAGGCCATATTACATTAGTCTCTTCGATAAGGCTCTATGTTTATATAATCTATTAATAAAAAACAGTTAATGGAGTCACCCGATTCGGTGGTTGAATGCTCTAAGGCGTCATGCTCGCAAAATCGCAAAATATTGGATTGCCCATGATCTGGATATTGGGATTAAAATTCTTAGCTGGGTGTATTTTCCTAAATTGTTTTACACTCTCCCTCCACGTTGATTTTGGTACACTTCCTCTGAATTAATCCTTCCTCAGGTCTAAGATACCAGTGTAATTCATAGATTAAAAAATGTATATTACACAAGTATTCTTTTTTGGGAGAAACTTTTAGTATAGCAGGATTCTGGTATGAAACACCTTTTAAAAAATATATGTTTTTTTTTATTTGGTACCGTGTCTTACTACCCGTTTGCTTTATACGCTTAAGTACTAATTACACTAATGGGCTAGGAATTAGAACGTTTGAAGTTAGAGGAAGTGAACCCGTATTTACGTGGAGACAGATTGGAAAACCATTTAGGAAACCCCCCCCACCCCCCACCCCCAGTTCATCCGACTGAGATTCAAACCCCGATCTCCCCATCCTCGGTGATCTAGCTAACACAATTTAAAAAATATAAACATATTGTTTTTGCTGTGATAACATTTTACAACTGTAAGTTATTGGTATTATTTTATATACCCTCCTCGGTGGCGTAGTTGGCTAATGCGATAGTCGTGTTAAGCTCGACTGCTGAGGACGGGGAGATCGAGGTTCAAATGCAGGTATGGTGTACTGAGGGTGCTTTTCCATGAATGAGTTCTCACTCTCTCTCTCTCCCCCGCGCAAATGCAGCTATACTTCCTCTAAATTCAACTTTCCTCATCCATAGTGCAGTAGCGTAGTTAGTACATAAGCGAATAAAGCGAATGGGTAGTAAGATGCTGTGATAAAAAAACAAAAACAATCACGATAAAAACCACCCTCAATACATCCATCTGGAATTCGAACGTAAACCTCCTCATTATTGGCATATCGGACTACTAGATGAACCTGACATTTAAGTCCGCTTGCTCACCAATGCGGTTTACGGTGATTCCGTCATATGTAATCATTTGTATGCGTTAAAGAGCGGCGATTTCGTCATAAATAATTATTTATATGTTTATTTTGGGTGTACTCTAGCAGTTATTCCGTCAGCGGTAACAATTTATATATTTTGTTAACTTTTAAATTTGAGTGTTCATTCAATTACCGACAATATTTAATGGAAAATATAAGTTGTGGTGTAGAAAGGTCCAGTATCCCTCTCAGTAGTAAATCAGTCATTCTCTGTGTAAATGCTGTTCATCCAGCCTTGATAATGGGGTACCTCGCTTTAGGGGGGCCTTGGAATTACTCGGGTGCTACTACAGACGAGTTAAGTTGAGCACAAAAACTATTTCTTTCATCGTGTTTAATGCCGGGATAACGATCAGATTAACGTTCACTTAAGGTTAACTTAACGTAACTTAACGTTCACTTTCAGTTAACTTAACGTGATAGATGTCCTGGGAGGTATTTCACGTTAAGGGAATGTTACGTGAAGGGTATCACGTGATATAGCCAGCCAATCATTATGCGAGTGACGTGTACAGGGCTATTACTAATTCATTTGTTGGTTTTATGACCAAGGTTTACTCTTTAGCTCAAGTTCTAGTGATCAGACATTGAAACAAGATAGTTAAACTAAAATAGGAAATTCTGAAGATTGAAAAATGACACCTGGACACGAGAATCAAACCCGAGACCTTTGGCTTAGTATGCCAATACTCTAACCACTGAGCTATCCAGGAATCGTCTCGTGCTCAGGGTCATTCTTCACTCATATTTTAAGGCAGAGTCTATGATGGACGTGTGGAAATCGTCGACTACAAATGTGTGATTTTTATTAAGATCACAAGCTATCAGATAACGCAGCCACCTTTGACTCGGTAGGAAAACTAAATTTATCAAAAAAGTTTAATAACATATATTTATTATATAAATTGAAATCTGTAAACATTCACAGACTTTACAAATAGTACAAACCACAGATCAAAACACAAAGGTGCCCTAGAATGCAGATGTTTGGCTCGAGTTTTTACGTTAAGTTAAGTGAATCGTGATCACTCATCTGTTTTATTATGTTAAGTGAACCTTAAGTGAACTTTACGTTAAGTTAAAGTTAAGTCAATCGTGATCCCGGCATTAAGTGAACCTTAAGTGAACGTTACGTTAAGTTAAAGTTAAGTCGATCGTGATTCCAGCATTAAGTAAACCTTAAGTGAACATTACGTTAAATTAAAGTTAAGTCAATCATGATCCCAGCATTAAGTGGACCTTAAGTGAATTTTATTAAGTCAATCGTGATCCCGGCATTAAGTGAACCTTATGTTAAGTTAAAGTTAAGTCGATCGTTATCCTGGCATTAAGTGAACCTTAAATGAACGTTACGTTAAGTTAAAGTTAAGTCGATCGTTATCCTGGCATTAAGTGAACCTTAAGTGAACGTTACGTTAAGTTAAAGTTAAGTCGATCGTGATCCCAGCATTAAGTAAACCTTAAGTGCACATTACGTTAAATTAAAGTTAATTCGAACGTGATCCAGGCATTAAGTGAATATTAAGTGAACGTTATGTTAAGTTAAAGTTAAGTCAATCGTGATCCCGGCATTAAGTGAACCTTATGTTAAGTTAAAGTTAAGATAAAGTTAAGTTGATCGTGATCCCAGCATTAAGTGAACCTTAAGTGAACATTACGTTAAGTTAAAGTTAAGTCGATCGTGATCCCGGCATTAAGTGAACCTTAAGTGAACCTTATGTTAAGTTAAAGTTAAGATAAAGTTAATTCGATCGGGATCCCGGCATAATTGTTAGCTCACCCTGATCGTTATTTAAACTAAGGAAATGAAATTGGATTGTATAATCTTGTTGGTTAGCTAGGTTTTTTGTTTTTTTAGATCGCGTCTTAAGTAGGGTGCGCACCTGTCCGTATCAAATTGAATCATTTCTATTTTATAAATTATTTTGTATAAAAATGAGAGAAAAATTTAATCGTAAATATTTTCCTAGCCGGTGCACAAAGGTTCAGGTCGATACGATACATCCAGGCTTTACAAATTTTATGTAAGCTACGCTTATGGGCTAGGGAAGAGGAAGGTAGAAATAAGAGATAATACACCCACATTTTCGTGGAGGTATATTGGGAGGTTATTCAGGAAATATCATCCTTCATACTCCCAGCAGAAAATCGAATGCTGAACTCTTAATCCCCGGCAAAGAGATTAGATAAAGCTTACATTTTAGTGTGCTTTACCATCGATGTGAGAAGCGTAGGACCATGTGCGTAGTCGAGATTCAAAGGTCAACCAGTCCCCATTTGACTTGAAATGCTTGTTATTCATATACTGGGAGATTGGTTGACTCCCGAGACTATACTATAATTACGTCCCTTATAACTGCTTGTTATTCATATACTGGGAGATAGGTTGACTCCCGAGACTATACTATAATTACGTCCCTTATAACTGCTTGTTATTCATATACTGGGAGATAGGTTGACTTCCGAGACTATACTATAATTACGTCCCTTATAACTGCTTGCTATTCATATACTGGGAGATTGGTTGACTCCCGAAACTATACTATAATTACGTCCCTTATAACTGCTTGCTATTTGTCTACCAACATATTTGGTTGACTCTTGAGACTAGATTTTAAATACTGTCCCAAGCAAATACATCTACATTAATTTGCTAATGGATACCTCTCTATCCTTCACAATTCTGTTCCTCATGAATAACTTTTTTATCGCTCCATTTGACATTTTACTAAACTTCAAAGCCTTGAGACGTTTATTTCAATAGTAAATTATCGATCATAATCGTGCCCCATTCATCTTGGACAACACACATGGCTGTTTGAATATGTGCTGAAAAAAGCCCCGCCTTGATATGGAAATCGAACTTTAGACATTTGACCTTGCACGTCATTTCTCTAGCCACTGAGCTACCCAGAATCGTCTGGTGATGAAGCCTATGCATCAGTAATGTTTAAGGCTGAATATATCACTTGGATTTTAGGCACCATTAGAAATTCAACCGCAGTAAATCATAGTTGACGGTATTAGTTTTCTTCCATTTATATGCGGTATCCAACGTGCGTTTTTTGAACCTATGATTATATCTGCAAACGAGAATTTCTATGAGCGAGAATGAAAGGGCCTACCAATTTGGCCGTGAAAGGTATTCTTACATATTTCCATGGTTCTTTTAGATGCCACAATCGACATGGGATCAATGGCTTTAATTACTCTCCGAAGGAAGTTGTGCTACGGATTTAATAATTCAAAATAAATCCGTCAACTCCGGCTGGGCTTGGAGTCACTATCGTCGGGTCTTGAAGTGAGTGAGCCCTTTACCTCAAGACCATTGGGGTCAACCGGTATAAGATATTCTTTAAGTAGTAAAAGATGTTTTGGTTCAAACTACGCCTTGGTGGTCGCATGGTCTAAGGCAATGGTTTTCAAACTGTGGTACGTATACTTCCGCGGTACGCAGTTTATTTCTAAGGGTATGCAAACATTATTTAAGAATGATGGTAAGTCAATTACAAAAATGTAACCACACTAATATTCTATGAAAGATGTAACCACACTAAGTCAGTTACAAATATAACCAATTTAAGTCAGCTACAAATGTAACCACACTAACAGTAAGTTACAAATGTAGCCATATTAACACTCAGTTACAAATGTAACCACACTAACGGTAAGTTACAAATGTAACCATATTAAAACTCAGTTACAAATGTAACCACACTAACAGTAAGTTACAAATGTAGCCATATTAACACTCAGTTACAAATGTAACCACACTAACAGTAAGTTACAAATGTAACCATATTAACACTCAGTTACAAATGTAACCACACTAACAGTAAGTTACAAATGTAGCCATATTAACACTCAGTTACTAATGTAACCACACTAACAGTAAGTTACAAATGTAACCATATTAACACTCAGTTACAAATGTAACCACACTAACAGTAAGTTACAAATGTAACCATATTAGCACTCAGTTACAAATGTAACCACACTAACAGTCAGACACAAATGTAACCACCCTCTAATATTTAGCTATAAATGTAACAATACTAACAGTCACTAACAGTAAGTTTACAAATGTAACCACACTAACAGTCAGTTACATTAGTGTAATCACACTAATAGTCAGTTACAAATGTAACCATATTAGCACTCAGTTACAAATGTAACCACACTAATAGTCAGTTACAAAATGTAACCACCCTAATATTTTTATAAATGTAACCATACTAACATACGGTTTTTTCAACACCGTTTCGCTCGCCGATGAGATAGCGTGACGGTACTGAGCCTACCCTTTATTCTTGAAAATAAAGAGTATTATTATTATTATATATTATTTTATTATTATTATTATTATTATTATTATTAGCACCGCGTCTTACTACCCATTCGGGTTATACGCACTTACGCTAATGAGTAATGGTAGGGTGATTGTGAGATGAAATGAAGGACCTACAGTTTAACGTGGAATCCGAACCACGGTGGAGGCCTGGCATTCCCCACATTCACAAATAAAGAGTACAACAGAAGAAGTCTCATATCGATACTATGGGTACTTTTTGAGTTTACTGTAGACAAATAAACAGAATAAATCTAGCGTACAGACAAAATTTACAGTTTTATTATTATATATAAATATTTCAAATACATCTTTTTACTTTTAACAGTCACACAACTTTGATATGATAAGTTATTTAGTATATCAAAGAGTAGCGGAAAAGGAGTAGAGTAGCAAAAAATTATAAATGTCTGCTTATGTCATTTTTTATGGGAAAATGAGGAACTCCATTTTGTTTAAAATCTTAAATAGTACCTAGATACGATTTTTTAATCAAAATCTTTAAAACTGATTTTGAAATAGTCAATCTTTTAATTTTTACTCTCCTAATAAATCCCTTATTTTAAGGTTGGATTTTTAATTCCAAAAATCCCTCTGAAGAACCTTAATAAAACCCTTTATATCAAATTTTAACCCGATCGGTAAAGGGTTTAGGCTCTATGACAAGATACAGACACAAAGACTGCATCGCGGGAAACCTTTTTTTCGGGTTCAAGGGCGCAGGGAATCTCCATATCTATAAACATTATTTTTCTCTCGTGAAAAAATAAAAATGTGTACCTTGACAAAAGCTCCTTTCCATCTCACCATCTTACAGTGACTTTCATTCCATCAGTTGTGCTCATGACAAGTCTCAATGTTGAAGACCTTGATTCAACAATCACGTAAAATAATATTAATTTTATTGTCATAAATAAACCTTCTTAGTTGACCATCTTGCATAATGGAATTAAAAACACTTGTTTTCGAAAACCATCCAACTATAATTATCATGGTCTCGCAATAAGGAAATAGCATTGAATATCTATTAACGTTTTAAAGCTTGTCTGAAGTGTGAAGAAAATAACCACACACAAGTGGTATCCACTATTTAAATTTCTGAAGCAGTACTCGAAGAACAGTCGAACGACCTTGAATGCAACTACTCGTATATTTTGGTTAGTCATTAATTAATATTTAATGTCACTAGGCAGTTCACCTTACACACACTAGTTTAAAAGAGACGATATGGAGTGAAATTAATTTCGCCGACACAGAAAAGACAGGAAATATTTTGAACCAAAATATTTCAAGAACATCAAAGTGCATTTACCCTCACGTGTGTATCCTAGGGCCAATGCCAACCTCGTTTTGTCTAGTTTACTGGATGATAACGAGTTCGAGGTTCGAATCACCACCGGGAGCGCTGAATATATTTTTCTTCCTATATTATGTTATGCTTTGTCTCCACCTTTTGTTTGTTGACTTTCTCTTATGCTGATACTATCGAGCAACATCGGTATTTTGAGAATGGCTTTTTTATATTTTTAAGTTTCAAGATATTTATCTTTCTATTTATCCTTTTGTTTAGTTGTAAATATTTTAAAATACATCGAAATCTTCACAATATAACAACATAACGTAATTGAATCCACAGTCACAACAACTACTTAATTAAACTTAACTGAATTAAAAATGATATAAATATAGTAAATGTTAATATTGTAAAAGATTGAAAATAATCAATACCGTATTTTTGTCATATATCAGCCTTGTTATTTCAAACAGCCTCCAACAGTC
Source organism: Timema cristinae (assembly GCA_039000515.1). NCBI lineage: Eukaryota > Metazoa > Arthropoda > Insecta > Phasmatodea > Timematidae > Timema > Timema cristinae. Next base: position 30,195,747 of record JBCFYV010000935.1, read on the forward strand.
ATTTATGGGAGGACGGTAGAGTTTTAGATTAAATGTAAATGGAGGAAAAGTTTAATACACTAAATAACCAATCAAATGCTTGTGCATTTACTCTAAAATTCTGCCCACTCATCTCTTCCTTATTAGAAAATGACCCGCTGAACAAAATAATTATGGGGGAAAATAACTGTTTAAAAATTACAAACATACAAACCCACTTCGTTGGTTGCATAGTCTAAGGCGTCACTCTAGCAATATACTAGTCTGCGCTGAAATTCTGATCGCTCAGTTGTCAATCTAGTCTGTTCTGGTTTATCGGTGTCGAGAAGTTTGAGTCCAAAATCTTGACCGAATGAAACTAAGGGGGGGGGGGATTATTCTAATTGGTTTATCATTCTTCTTCTTGCTCCACGCAAATACAGGCAGATTTCTTATCACTCTTACCTCTCTAATCTCTCTCTCTCTCTATTATATATACATACATACGTATATATATCTCTCTATATATATACGTATAGCTTAAACGGCCCGTGAGACTCCGTGGGAAAAGTAACCAAAAATTATCTATATATAGTTTTATTATATTATTTTATAGGTAATAATAATAATGTGCGTCTGTTCTACATTACTCCTAGCTAATAATGGGAATAATAGCCAGTACTAATGTTTCGTTGTTTAGGGGACGCCCGAATGTACTAATCGTACATCCTTTCCTTGGCGGCTCTTTCCATGTCAAGATGAGATGAGGTGATGGTGATAGCAAGAATGAAGGTGTGAAATCAGTGGAAACACAACCTAAATTTAGCTTAACCAAACATATAAAGGTGACCGTTGGGGTAATTTGGCTTTCTGAAAAATTATCGGTAGTACCAGCCGGGAATCGAGCCTGGGACCCCTAGACTCGTAGCCAACTGCACTGAACACTACACCACGAGGTCGGTTAGTCATACTTTTATTCTCTTTTATAAATAGTAATTAAGTCCCAATGACACGCACGTCACAGTGATAACATGTTGAAGGTTCGCCAATTATTGTATTCTCATACTCCTTTCATTAAATCATCAATTATTATTGTTTTTTTTTTTTGTGTGACGACATTTAAACGTTGAACTTAAGTAATCAAAAAAATAAGTTGCACATGCACATTTTGACTGCAATGTATATAGTAAGAATGTGATACGAAGACACATTTTCTATTAGTTAAAAACGTTACTACAATTACTATTATCACGTATTTATGTCAAGCCATGTGGTTAGCAGCTGTCACTTTTGATGGATATTATTGATTAACTATGCAATAACCGGCTTCATGGTGTAGTGGACAGGAGTCCCGGGTTCGCTTCCGGCTGGTATCTTGGTTACTTTCCCCAAAAGGGGAATTACCCCAACGGTCACCAGGGTTTGGTTAATTAGTCTTAGGTTAGGTTTAAGTGTTTCCACTGGTTCCACACCCTCATACTCCCTATTACTATCAACTCATCTTATCGGGACATTAAAGGAACCTCCGCGGAAAGGATGTACGATTAGTACATTCGGGTTCCCCTGGGCAACGGTATATTAGTACTGGCTAATCTTTCCACCAACTAGGCTACCCTTGATGTAGCCCAGACGCGCAATATATATATAATATATATCCCAGACGCGCAAAAAAAATAATATATATATAATATCCAGACGCGCAAATATATTATAAAGAACTCGCTTTGCTCGTTAAGGGCTCCACCACCAAGCCCCCAATGAGGATGTAAACCGATGTAATTCCAGAATATTTTTTTGATAGGTATTACCGTTTAGCCACAAGAGACCTACAAAGAAAGATCTGTACCGACTTTAAAGTTGCTCCGATATTTTGAATTTTTTCGGGGGTTAAATTTTTTTTTTTTTAATTTTTAGAATTTTCTCGTCGGTTACAGACCTGGTGATCTAGGGGTATGGTGTCGGACTTCTGAGCTGGGGTCCGGGGTTCAATCTTCGGTCCCGGCACAGATTTATCTGATTACCAAACCCTTCCTTCACCTCTGACAAGACATCTTGTGAATGTGGGGAATGCCAGGCCTCCGCCGTGGTTCGGATTCCACGTTAAACTGTAGGTCCTTCATTTCATCTCACAATCACCCTACCATGACACATTAGCGTGAGTGCGTATAACCCGAACGGGTAGTAAGACGCGGTGCTAATAATAATAATAATAATAATAATATAATAATAATAATAATAATAACATATCAATAGGAGTGTTCAGGCCCATCTCAGCTCCCGGCTCGCGCGAGATATGGGAGTAAAAGGGAAAAGAAATGATTGCAGTGCATAGGTATTTGAAATTTTCCGTGGTGACGATGGGGGGACAGTGGGACACAGTTTCTTCTTAATAACTACACTACGTCCCTATTTAAACAGGATGATTTGTGCACAGTGCTTATCTGCTAAGCCAATCCAAAGAGTCAGAAACAATCTTTTCAATGCAGTTTTTTTAATCCAAATTTAATTTAATATTTCAACAATGTTCTGCATTTGGAACTTCTATTAACTCTTTATCTCCATTAATGTTTAATCAGAAATGATCCACGTTTAATAGTTTTCGTGTAAATTCACGATTTGTAGCAGATTGTATCACAAAGTTGATGGGTCTGTAATAACAATAACTTGTTATAACTTAACGATCATGAGTAAAGAAAAGGTCATTAAAATATTAAGATTTGCGGTTGGGACGTGAGCCAAAGACTAGGCTCAACAATCTCTATAAGTATACATTATTTTGCAATAAAATAACAATAAAAGTCCGTTCAAAGATGTTTATTATTTTATTTTGTACACGTACCAGTAACAAAATAAAAAGTAAACAAATAACAGACTAGATTGCGAAACGTGAATTATGAAACATTAATTTGAGTGGTCAATACTTTATGGATCAACAGTGATTTTTTTTGTTTTATTTCATAATAAACATCAACATTAAATAACTTAAGGGGCAAGATGCGGTTATAAAAAAAACTTAAGATGGACGCCTATCAGAACATTAAGACGCGTTGCAGACATCAGAAAACTCTCTTGCTATTTAAGAATTGGTTTGTTATTTCAAAAAATTTGTAAAAATAAAAACGGATTCTTATTTATCACGTAAAACTAAGCTCGGATACCCATTTTGATCTCAATATTCAGGGCCAATTAAAAAAAATCGTCTTTTCTATAATTTGTTGTGAGTTAACTACCCTTAAATTTAATTTATTAAAAAAAACAAATGTATATTATTATTTATCTTGTAAAATAGTCCCTCAGGACCAATTTTGAACAAAATCGTTGGAGCTATTCAAAAATAAAAATAAAATTTCACAAATGTCAGTCATCAGTAAACTGAGGAAAATATTTTTTTAGCAAAGAATAGACAATAAATTGACAATGTATGCAACTTAACTGATGCACATTTTAACTAAATCACCAGAGCCATTTTTTATATCAAATTTATAAAAAACATCATCATTGAGCTACCCTTAATTAAACCCCAAAACCCCTACAAATATACAGTTTTATTTGCCATCTAAAACACTCCATAGATATACATTTTAAACAAAATCGTCAGAAACATTTTAAAAATATTTCTATTTTTTTTAAATACCTCATTAATATAGGCCTACTAGCTTTTTAAGAATTTATACCCAAAATCCAAGTAAATAGTGTCGTTTGGAAGGTCAAAAAATCTTTAAATATCTGTTTTAAATAAATTCTCTTTAGGGTTCATTCCAATGTTATCCTCACATCTGCGTCTAAATCTTCCCAATGGTATCTTCCCATTGGGCTTACCAGTCAGTAACCTGAACACGGTTCTAGATTCTCCCATTCGCACTGCATGTCCTGCCCACTGTATTCTACCAGATTTGATTGTCCTAACAATGTTTTGTGATGGGTACAGTGTACGTAACACATCGTTATGTAACCTCCTCCACTCCCAGCATCTTAATTTCTTTTTGGACCAAATATTTTCATAAGCACTTTGTTTTCGAATACCTTAAATTTATTTTCGTCATGTAAAGGAAGACACCTCGTTTCACACCCATAAAGAGAAACCGGTAAAATTATTGTTTTGTATATTTTGAGATTTCCATTCCTGGACAGTAGGCGAGGTGTCAACAACTTACTGACAAATTAATAGCGTGCATTTCCCAACTGAATTATTTTCCTTATTTCCAATCTAATATTATTATTGCTAAGCAATATTGTTTCTAGATGTTTAAACTCATTAACCGTGTCAAATGATATGTTTTTCGGAGTAATATCTAAATTTTTAGCCTTCAATCTGTTCGCTCTGTACAGTCATATATTTAGTCTTTTCAGCATTCACGTCTAAACCTATGTCCTTACTAGCCTCTAATTAAATTTACAAACTTATTGCAACAGCTTCCTTGTATTACCTAACAAAGCCAATTAATCTGTGGATCCTAATACTTGCATTGTACCGTTTAATATCAAGCCTTCCCTACTTTATTACATTACCCTAAGAAACCTAAAAAACTAATACAATAATTCTTGATAATTTGACAACGGATAGTCAAGTCAAAAAGTATCAAATTAATACACTATTAAGCTATGAATAGTAAAATTTATCGTCAAAGAATATATAAAAATAATAAAAAAACACACGCAGTTAAAAAATAATATTGGCCTTGTTGTCACTTAGAATATTGGTCATGTTCATGTACTTTAATTTGAACGCGAGAGTTACTGCTCCAAACGGTACAGACTGAAGATGAGATTTTAATGTGACAAAAGATCTCTCTACCATCAATTCAAAAAGGTACGGTACAAAAACCTTGACAAGACTTTTAACTTTTTAATAATAAACTAAAATGACGCTAGTTTTGATGTTTACATTCATTATATTCAGCAAAAACATTACCATTACTATTTTTCTAACTGTGTGTGTATTTTCACTGTTTTTATGTAACCTACTATTTTATGATAAAAAAATATGTTTTGCTCAACGACTGATTTATAGTTTTAGTGAATAATATCTTCACTTTTTTATCACGTTTTATTCTCCTAAATTAATATCATAGTCCTTTATCATAGTTTTTAATTAATTTTATTTGTTGTCAATTTATCAATTATTCTTTAAAGTTTTTTATATTAATGAATATAATATAAAGAAAGGTCCCAAACAACGTTAAATTTAGAACCATGAATTTTTAATCCGATATAATAGATTGTATCCCATAATTAATTTAAAAAAAACGCAATTAAAACCTAGATTGAACACCCTTAAACCTTAAATAAGCTCAGAGACCTTGGAGAGTAGTGGTTGGATTTACACCCATGACCTCCATTATACAATTAATCACTTGGGAATAATACTCATCACTCAGTCTTGAGGTGATTTGCAGACCTTTTTAGTAAAAATAAAATAAAAAGATGCTGCATCATGTCTTGAAAATAAAGAGGTGAAAGTGGCATATACCTCCCTCCCCGCTGTCTTTATCCCCAAATTTACTGTTGATTCTCGTCAAGTCCTTTACATTGCTGCAAGATTACACCATCTGATGACGACATCGTTTAACAACGTCGCATTATCAAAAACCATTCATGTCTACATTATAATATTATTTTCGATGGCTTTGTATTGTAGAATGGCCTCAAAAAATGAGGTATACTCATCTAATTTATGTTGTATTCAATGTATATAAATATCTTCCCACTTATTGGTTGTGTCCAATAAATATTTAGCCCCAATATAATGTTCACGGATTAAATTGAGTAATTAACAGTTCTCTCATATTCTGGACATGAATTTTTCTTACACTCAGTCTCAATACTGTGCTCTATTGTGAGGCAATGAAATACTTTACGTTAGCTCTTAGAAAGTGAACGTTATCTCTTGAAGGGTTATTTGTCATATTAAAAAAATATATATTTCAAGGTGGCTTATGAGGGCTAAATGAAATATAATTACCATAGTTGTGCAAATGGTGGCCATGATTTAAGCATTAGGCCTACTAAAAATGCTCATCTTCGACCTAGCTATGACTACTTTAAAATATAAACAGCTATGACCTGCCTGTGCTCATTTATAAATAATGCATTTTAAATTTTTAATCACAAAATAATTTAGTTAATGACTCTACCACACAGCTTTAAATATTGGTACTTTAATTTAGAGAATTTAGATTATATCTTAGTATGTCAAAATTTTATCAAAGTATTTATATATTTTACTACTAAATGTATCTACATTTTTTCTTTCAATTTATGAGGTATTTAATGTGCACTTTTTGAACCGACTGATTATATCAGCATACTTTTTGTAAAATAAATTAAATCTGGAACAGCATAACATCCAGCCTCCGCATCACTATGAAAGAGGAAACCGACATTTCACCAATGATAAATATTTCGTCCATGCCGGGAATCAAACCTAAAGCCTTAGCTTAGTAGACAGACACGCTACTGACTGAACTAACTTGTCGGATCATAACGGAAAACTGAGACTACATTTATATAACACCATTGATGTACTGTACATGAAAAGAAATTTGGAAAAAAATGTTCACAAGAAATATTTTATTTTATTATATGTAAGGATAATTGAACAAAATGTATTAAATTTTAAACGGAAATTTTTAAGTGGATGCTGTCTCAATAAGTTACATTTTTATTCATTTTTAGGGGCTTAGCTTTAGTGACGTAATAACTAGAGCTTTTTTTTTTTTTTCATTTTTGATGAAATATTTCATTAAAGATTTAATTTTTCAATAAAGTTAAGGTACTTTACCTCAAATTATGTGTATAAAAGGCCAAATCTCTCAACAAATTGTTCAAGTTGAAAAATTACCTTCTTTAAAACTTATCTTATGATTTAAATTTTATATATATTATATATTATACGTGTAGGTGTCAGTAAAAGTAAAATGTTGAGTGAATAAACATTTTTAAAAGTATAAATAAAGCAGAAAACATTTTTATTTTTGTTGTACCTCACAAATAATCAAATTCATACTTTTAATTCCGTGCACACACATTAAATATACAACTTAGTTTTCGTATTAATTATTAGCAAAATCATAAAATATTAGAAAATGTGTGTATTGTTTTCAATAACATACGTATAATTGTACTAGAAGGTATTTTAAAAGGACGAGAAAATATATTGTGTACACATTTTTCTTTTTATAAAAAATTCTGGGGGAAAAAAATATGTTTCAGGTTCCTATGATCGACTTTTATTCTTGGGACACTGATCGCTTCCAATCAATCAATATTTCACGCCTTTAAGAATAGGTAGTCATCTAAGCATAAAAGCCACTTGAGTTGCCTAACCTGCGTCAATCAGGCGATTTGACAATGTAAAAGTGCAATCGCATACATGATCCGTGAAATCGAAGAGAGCCACGCATACAGGATGGCAGTTGAGGTATAGGGGGACATTTGGGGGGGGGGGGGGGAAGCGGGGGCATGATAATCAGGAATATGTTAGTTTGATTGGTAGAGACCTTAGCCATTCAGGTTCATCCAGGTATTATGTTTGTGAGATTTATCCAAAATATTGTAATTCCCTTTTAAATTAATAAAAAGAAAAACATATTAAAAGCAGTGAACTTCACTTTTACTCTATATGCATATAGCTTTGGATAAATTAAATAAATCATACTTAAAAATATTGCCATGAACTCTTATTTTATTTTTTAAATTTATAAAATAAGCATCCACGGCTTTTTACTCTAAAATAAATTTTAATCGAATCAATTTACGATGAATAATATCACCCTCAAATCAACATTTTAAATCACATAGATTCTTCACAATGTAACAACCTAACATAATTGATGACGATATAGCCTGAATTCATAGTTACAACTCCTTAAATAAACTTAAAGGAATTAAAATTAAAGTAAATATATTAAATATTAGCAAAGTAATACGCTAAATATTAAAATTATCATTACCATGAGTACAAACTGTTTGTACTAAAGTAGTTAATCCCAATGAAAATTCACAAACCCCTTCAGACTATTAATATCTTGTTACACGAGTGTTATGTTTTTGTATGTGTTGCAAAATAATGTAACTAAGACTAATTTTTTTTAATGGCTCTACATAAAATCAAACAGCTCGCTGTTATTTTCAGGAGTGTAGGTAGTACAAAGAATTTTTAACCAATTTATGTTTATTTTTTAAATGTGAATGCAGGAGTAAAAGTGGAGATTAGCGAGTGTAAGATGGAGTAGAGGGGTGGCCAATCACCGTTTACACGGGGCAGAAAAATCTTTAGCGCCGGCCCTGGTTAGTGAGAAACAGTTCTATATGGATAGGATACGGAATCTTTTTCCTTTCAATAGAGTTAACACAATCCACATACTAGTACTTACATACTTACTCTATGGCATCATGAACTAGAAAGTTCACTGCGCGATTACAAAAGCACGCCACTTACACCTATCTTTAGCTAGTTCTATCCAGTCCACCTCATTACACCCTATCTCTTTCAGGTCTATTCTAATGCCATCCTCCCATCTATGTCTATAAAAATAGGTTCTCCCAATGGTATCTTCCCATTGGGTTCGTAAGTATATCTTGAACATGGTTCTAGATCAGGGGTATCAAACATACGGCCCTCAGGCCGGATACCGTAGGTGCGTTTAAACCGGCCCTACCAGAGTTTTTACTCAAAGTATTTGGGTGATAATGAACGCAGATAAATACTATCAATGTTCAGAAGTATTTTATATTTGTGTAAATACTATCAATGTTCAAAAGTGTATATATATTTGTGTAAATACTATCAATGTTCAAAAGTATATATATTTGTGTAAATACTATCAATGTTCAAAAGTATATATATTTGTGTAAATACTATCAATGTTCAGAAGTATGTATGTTTGTGAACAGTTTTCCTCCCTTTTAAAAATGAATAAATCCAAGGTAAGAAAATGTCTTACAGATGAACATTTATTAAGTACAATGAGGATTGTTTTAAGTCAAATTATCTCGCCAGATTTTGATAATTTAGTAAGTTGGAGGCGACGCCAGATTTTCAATAAACAGTAGATGGGATAAATTACTATCCTGACATTTTGTTTCAAATAAAAAATATTTGAATTTTGAACTAAGTTTATTAGGCCTACTGTATTTATCATAACTATTTATTTTAGCAATTGTTTTTAAAATTGTAAATTGACAGTTACAATAGTTTGCCTTTTGCATCCACATTAAAAAAAATATGTTTGAAGAAATGAAAAGTGTCGAGGGAAAGAAAAAAGCTTTTTGATTCTGTATAAACATTTAAAATGTATAATATAATATAATAATCCTATGTGTGGCCCGTAATTCCTCCTTAATGATATAATGCGGCCCTCACACCTATTTTAGTTTGACACCCCTGTTCTAGATTCTTCCATTTGTGTTGAATGTCCTGCTCACTGTAATCTGAGAGACTTGATTATCCTAACAATGTCTTGTGGTGGGTACAGGGTATGTAACTCATAATTATATAACCTAGTTCCCTCCCCAGTATCTTAAGCCCGTTTTGGACCAAATATCTTCCTAAGCACCTTATTTTTGAACATCCTACATTTATTTTCATCATACAAGGTAAGAGACCACCACCAATAAAGAGAAACCGGCTAGACTATTGTTAGGTATATTCTGAGATTTACATTCCTTGACACCTGGCGAGATGTTAACAACCTAATGACCGAGTAATACATGCACTTCCCAACTAATTATTTTCCAAATTTCCACTCTAATATCGTTATTGCTAGTTAAAATGGTTCTTAAATATTTTAACTCATTTAACTTGTAAAATGCTACGTTGTTCACAGCAATCTCTAAATTATTGTCTTCACTCTTTGTTTTCTGTGTGATCATATGCGTAATATTTTCAGCGTTCACTTCTTGACTTGTCCTTACTATCCTTTAATAAAATGTTCTTAATTCTTGCAACAACTTTCTTACTATTATCCAACAAAGCAAAATAATCTGCATCAAATAATAATAATAATATAATAATAATAAATCCCTTTATTGTATAGTTCTGGCCTACAGCAGCAAAATCTATCAAAGGCCAGCAGTGAAAAAATTATGATAAAACGACCACCAATCAATTAAATAAAAATGCAGATATAGGCTAAACTAAGCTAATAACACTTTAATATACCAACTCTTCAATAAAACTTTCATTACATTTTTACATGTCCTAATAAAAGTGATTACATTGGTAAAGATGTTTAGCCCATTGCTTTTACAATGCCCTTCGCTGTTACCTATCCGTGACGTAACAGAAAATAAAGATAGGAATTCCCATGTATATACAGCTCGCTTTTACGCTACGAGTTTGTGAGACATAAACACATATATGTAAAAAAAAAAATTGTCTTACAACGTAGAAAAGATTATTATTATTATTATTATTATTATATTATCATCATCATCACCGCGTCTTACTACCCGTTCGGATTATACGCACTTGCGTTAATGTGTAATGGTAGGGTGATTGTGAGATGAAATGGAGGACCTACAGTTTAACGTGGAATCCGAACCACGGTGAGGCCTGGCATTCCCCACGTTCACAAGATTCCTTGTCAGAGGTGAAGGAAGGGTTTAGAAATCGATAAATCTGTGCCGGGACCGAGGATTGAACCCTGGACACCAGCACAGAAGTTCGACACCTTACCCATAAACCACCAGGTCACCCTAGAAAATATTAATTAATATCTTGAAGAGTTATTGTTTTGTACCTTTTCTTAAGAAAATTTTCACAGCTCAACTTATTTGGATTTTTTGAAAATATCTTGTAAAATATTTATGAAAACATGCAATTAAAAACGTCCTTTGAACATATTTCCATATAAAGAGTAAACAAAAAAGTGTATTTAAAAAAAATATCTAAATAAACAATGTGTAGTAGAAATACTGAGACAATACCTGATGGGCTTGTGTATGAAGAAACGGAAGAGGGGATTATTGAAATAAACAATCAGACTATGAGGGGTGACCCATAGTTAGTGTTATTTTATAGGTATTTATGTTATATATGATCAAAAGTGAAAACTGTAGATCCCATGACTTGACATATGAATCATCAATGTAGGTTTAGTAACATTTATAGCTATCCTATAATAATTGCTCTGTAGTTTTGACTTGGTATGCATGATTTCAGACCCACCTAGATATTATTAACTATCTTTATAGAATTCAATATTAAATAATTAGTGTAAAAACTTATAATAGGAAAGAAATTATGAGAAATTACAATTTCATCATGTATTTCAAAAATAATATTATTACTCATACAATTCCTGTCACGCTAGATAAGGATGTTTGAAGTCACTGATTTAAGTTTTAAAATATATTATGTCCATCACCATGGATATTAACGGATTAACTTAATAGGTAGGGATGACTAAGGTAGTTTAGAAGGATGTACATATTAGCGTGGACAGAGAATGGAAAAAACACATGTACAAACACCCATCCCATTGCAGCCGGTTAAATTAGAACCTTGACCTGTCGGTTACAAGCAAATACCAATCTATTGTGAGACCGATTCCTTAGAATTTGTGACCACCAAACTTAGAGCCAGTAAAAATATCTACATTTAGGAGAAAAAGAACATTATATAATTTTTTTTCTTTTCTACGATATCATCCCACCCGGATGTCGCACTGATGAAAGAAAGGGAGAGAAGAAATCGGATGAAAATGAGAGGAGGAATTTATGGCCCCCTCTCTCGACGACTGTCAATTATTGTCGGCTCAACCGTCGGGCATTTCCTCCGCAGAGGCGCGGTAAAGGTCACAGGTTCGACTTTGCCAAGAAAAGCACACTTGTAATTAAACTAGGATTGCTAGAAAGGTCCTGTGGAGGTTGAGTAACATCATTATATTTTAAGAAAAGGTAAGTGTCTATGTCAAAAAGGTTTACGACACGAAAAACAACTCGTTAACTATCTTTCTAGGAATATTTAAAGAAATATTGTTTTATAGACTGTACTATAATTTGACGTCGTTATATAACAAGCATAAGATCAAATAAAGGCTGAATTGACTCGCTCCGGTGGCAGTATGGTCTAAAAGGCGCCACTCTCGCAATAGACTGGTCTGACGATGATGAGGAAATTGGAGCTCGAATACCAGTCGGGTGTAATAGGTTTTTTTTTCTAACTGGTTTTTAGCTCTTTATACCCACAAAAATGCTGGTACACTTCCTCTATATTCAACCTTCCTCATTCCTAACACATTACCATTATTAATACATACGCCCATAGCCCGAATGGGTAGTAAGATGCGGTATAAATAAAAAAGATCGGAATGGTAACCAACCCCAGTAGGCACATCACCAAAGGTTTCATTATCGTCTTGTATGGCTTACTGGTGGCGAGAAAGGTCGGGGTTCGAATCCTGCCTCGTTATACTGAGATGTTATTTCCTAAAGCTCCCTCTATGCTAATGCGAATACACTTCCTCTGAATTATACCTTACTCATACCCACATCTGTGGACACCTAGAATAATAATTGGAAAGCTCTTTTTTTTTATTTGCCGGTGAAGAGAAGATTGGGGTTCGAATCCCTATAGGATGTTTTGATGTTTTTTTAACCTTAAATGCTCTCTCAGTCTTCCTTCATGCAAATGCGAATACGTTTCCCCCTAGCGACACCTTTCTCGTTTATATTCAATTTGTGTAGTTAAATATGTGTGCAGCGGAAGAGAAAGTAGGATGCGTGCCACACCAAAATAAAATAAAAAATCCAGAGTAGTCAAAGTGTTTTAAACAAAAACAACAACATAATAACTCACTTTATGTTGTAGTGTTTGTCCTTTAATTAAGTTTAAATATACTTCATTAAATACTTGGCATTGAGTGATCCGGATTAATAATAGAATCGTGTATTGATTATTTATTTTAAAAAAAGTCAAGGACATCCACTCATATATTATAATATAAAACACACGTGACGGCTTGTACGCAACGTTTGTTGGTCCGTATCTTCCACGCGTGCGCGTGCAAAACGTGAAGTTGTTTATTACAAAACATCCTGACATACTTCACACACATTAAGGCAGATACCGAAGTTAAGATGAAGTGTAAACATTAGTATACTATGGCCTTGTTTAACTTGGAGTTTGAGTGGCTTAGAAGGTTGACCACAGATTTAGGAGAACATGGTTCGTTCCTAGGCGATATCTTAAAGGAGCGACGTGGGTTGTGTGATTTAGTTATTTTTATTTTTATTATTTTTAGCACCGCATCTTACTACCTGTTCTGGTTATACGCATTTACACTAATGTGTAATGGTGGGGTGATCGTGAGATGAAATGGAGGACCTACAATTTAACGTGGAATCCGAACCACGGTGGAGGCCTGGCATTCCCCACATTCATAAGTTGTGATTAATACACGTCTTGTCAGAGGTGAAGGAAGGGTTTGGCAATCAGATAAATCAGTGCCGGGACCGAGGATTGAATCCCGGACCCCAGCACAGAAGTCCGACACCTTACCCTTAGATCACCAGGTCACCTCATTTAGTTAAAGTTGGTTTTATTTAGAGTGAGTCGTATTCTGATAGATTGTTGTATTTTAAAAGGTAAAATAATATTACTAAAATAGATAAGTGGTTTGTGAAGCTTCGAAAACTTTGATTTTATTTTGAATAATCCTCAGCTTCGGAAAAAATTATCTCTCTCTTCGACAATTGAGAAGCGATAATAATAAACACATTTTTAGCTAAAATATATATATTTTGTGGTTGAATTTGTAGCATTCTGTACTGATGTATTCAATACAATAAACTAATATTTACATAATAAATATTTAAGTTTATATGTTGTGAAAAAAAACTTTAATTATCAACTTAAACTTAAATATGTTAAAAGTATTTACAATTTTGCAATAAAACATTTTCTAAATGATATTAATGGTCTATATTTTTTTTAAATATTCAAAATATATATTGTATTACAAAATCAAAATCCTTTGGGAAATTTTCACGTATTTGATTAGGCTTTTCTTAGAATCGAAAAAGTTGACTTTGCACAACCCTACTAAATAATGATAATAACCTGGTCAGGATTAATTTTTCATTAAAATGATTGAGCCTTGACTCTGGAGGATAGGTTTCATCCCCGATAAGATATTATTAAGATGGGAATGTAGGGAATGTGAGTTAAGGGGAGTGTTTTTGTAGTTTTTATAGCAACATCTTTTTGGACAAAACGAATAAAATATTGCTCAGTACTAACATAAAGATTTGTTTATTCATATGATGATATTAACTGTTATTGAATGCCATGAGCATAGCGATATTGATGAGAAATGTTTTATATGAAGAGAAAAGTTGTCATTATTAAATTCCAGGACATCATTAACATAATATATTCAAGAACCGTTAAGGTTACCATGTGAAGAAAATTAAACTCTATTTTTGTACTGGAGAATTATTTAATTTTGTTTGACCAAAAAAAGTTTTATTTAAAACTGCAAAAACCCTGACCTTTTATCGCGTTCCCTACATCACCACCTTAAGAGTTTATCTCACAGCTAATTAACCAGGAAATCATAATAAAGATAACGCTCAACTGGAAAACGTAACTAAGTGTGGTTTTTCTGCGTTATTCACTCGACAAGAGCAAATTTAAGATCAGTTTAGAAGTTTATTTCTCTTTGAAATATTTACCTTTGTTTTTTATTGTATTTAAAAATAGATATAGTGAAATAGTTTCACTAATCTCAGACTGTTTTCCTAAAGTATAATATAGGAAACCGCTTTACAATGTGACCCATTGTTTGAGTTAGGGCTATCCTTGGAGTGAGACGATCTTTTAAATCTTAATTTATGGATTATATAAAAACGCCACTTGTTCTGTTCACTGTAAATTTATTCAAACATATATTTGCAATATTTTGTTTTTATTAAAGCGAAAGTAGTTATTTGAAAATCCACCGAAGAAGACAATCAGTTGATGTTTACCTTAAATGGCGTAAACCCAAATACGCCATCACGACTAAAACAAAACTGTTAAATTGTAAAACAATAAACTAAACCTAAAAGTGCTGAAATGGAATCAGCGAGTAGTCATGAAGTGTTTCTGTGGAGATAAATATGCGTCGGAGGCTGACTCGCCTCTTTGAAGGAGCAGTAGGCACGTAAGGCAAGGAGGAATCATTTGGAGAGAGGCTGGTCACACAGAAATTATTGAAGCAATTTTTTTTAATCCTTACTTTTAACAATAAGACTTCCTGAATTAATGGGTACGCAGATTAAATATCAGAATAACGTATTATTGGGAGATCATAGTTCGAGTCCTAGCCGGTTGTACTAAGAGTGATTTTCTCCTAAATGGTTCTCCTCTTTCCTTCCATGAAATGTTTCTACATTTACTTTAACTAGACCCTCATTATCTAGTGTAATTAAATGAGTATAGCATGGTCGGGTAGTAAGACGTTTTGTCCCCAAGAGCAAGGTTATCAACGACTTAATTTAAAAGGTAGGGATGAGAAAGGCATCTTAGAATAAGCGCACCCACATTAGCATGGTGAGGGGATGGTAAAACCACAGTGATGACTTGATTGTGAAGAGCCTCCCTCACCTTTCCCTCCCCACCATTTCCCCAGAACAGACGGACCAGTTTCGTGCCTTGATATCATCTAGTTCAGTGTTCCGCAAACAGTGCGCTGCGGCGGGGAATTAGGTGTGATCCGCCTCAGTGGCGTAGTTAGCTAACGCGTTAGTTTCATGTTGAGCTAGACTGTCGAGGACGGGGATATCAAGGTTCGAATCTCGACCGTGTGAACTGGGGGGTGGTTTTCCCTAAATAGTTTTCCACTCTCCCACCACGCAAATGTGAGTTCTCGTCCTATAGATTCAACCTTCCCAATTCCTAACCCAGTAGCGTAATTAGTACTTAAGCGTATAACCCGAACGGGTAGTAAGACGTGGTGCTAAAAATATTAGGTGTGTCGTACGGCCACAGCTAAGAGCTCCGCCAGACTTCGCTGTTCAATAACACGAATGAAGTTGGTACGAGCAGCGTCCATGCGTCGTCCGTATTTTCTATTTACTCGAACTAAATATTATTTTAAATACATCTGATAAATTCAAAAGCTTTCACTTGAAGTTAGAGTTGTGGTGTATACTACTCAAAATTACTAATGGTTTGAACGAAATGCTTCCAATTGTTAAAGAATTGGGCACAGAAAAATAACCTTAACCTTTAATCTCAGAACATTTGAAGTTACTTTAGGGGGGAGGGGGGGAACAGTTTATACTTTTGTAATTCTGATTTACTGTACAACCATTGAACTGAGTGGGTAATCCATTTTCTACCCAAAACAAAATAGTGTGCCGCCAAAATATTAAACTTTTTGAGTGTACCGTGAACTTAAAATTTTTGTGAAAATCTGGTATAGTTAATTATAAGCTTTACAACTTAGACTAAGTGACCATCATTGTATGTGAAACCAACAGCATGTTTATTTTTTAAATTGTAATGATTAAATTCTAATGTCAACAGGGATTTAATCCAAACTGTCTGTATATGGCAACTTAAAACTACTTTACTATAGCAAGCGTCTGACAAGTTCAACAAAATTTATATATTTTTTTTACCCTTTTGCCATAAGATTAAAATAATATTACAGTTTTGTTTATTTTAATAATACATAAATTATATTAGTAGAAGTTTGTCTTTTTAGTAAATTCTGAAAATTGAATAATGACACCTGGACACGGGAATCGAACCCAGGACCTTTGTAAATGTGTAGTGAAAGATTTTCTATGACATATTAGTAGACTAAAATTTAAAAAATAATATCTGTGATTCAAAGACCTTATATATGCCTTAGCCTAATATTAATAAATTAACTTTTAATACGTCACATGGCCATGTTAGACCATTTTTAAAAACTTAGCATTTGAAGAAGACGAACAATATATTCCACGAGAAAAATCAAAATTAAAAACTATGTTTTGAGTCAGCCAAATGGGAGTGTTTATCTTAAAATCAAGGATACATATTTGTATACAATATCACTATACTATACCCTTTATAGTTCATAAAAGAGTGATTCTATATACATTTTTGTTTTATTTATTTGGGATATTTAACGTTTACTTTATGAACTGACTGATTGAATAAGATCACGAGAATTTCTATGAGCTAGAGGGAAAGGGGCTACCAATTTTGCCGGGAAAGGTATTTTCACATACATTCCAGAGTTCTTTAACATGCTACAATTGACATGGGAGCAAAGGCTTTACTTCTCCTCAGAAGGAAGTTGTGCTACGGATTTTTATCGCTCAAGAAAAATTCGTCGATCTCAGCTGGTTTTGAACCAAAGAACATCGGGTCCTGAAGTGAGCACTATACCCCAAGACCACCGAGGTCGATGATTATCTATAGGTCATTGTGTCATAAGAATGCTAGAATAGTTAATTTATATTTTATTTTATTCCGTTAGAAGGACAACATAATAGCGATTTAAAAAAAAGTAATTTTACGTTGATAGGACATATTTTAGACTTAGTACATAGGTACGCCATTTTAAACAAAGAATATATAATTGAATCTGTGCAAATACTGCTGTCATTCTTTTTCCCACAGTGATTTACTACTGTCTGGGCTAAGCACATTCATCTACACTAATGAGGTAAGGCTGAGGAAGGTATAATTTATAGTAGATGTTCCCGAATTTGGTGTGGAGAGAGAGAGAGAGAGAGAATGGAAAACCCTTTATATTAAAAATCACTCAGTACACCCAGCTGGGGGTCAAACCCTGACTTTTTCTTTACCGTCAATCCAGACTAGACGAGCTTGACATTTAATCCAAGCTGCTACTGATGCAGATCCTAATATTCTAAATTAATTTAATTTCGAGCAAGGCGAAGAATATTTTAATTCAGTTAAGCCTACTTTAATGGAGTTGAATTCAGAAGTGTACCAAAAATTTGAACAAATGCTAACACACGAACTACATTTGAAGATACCATTTTTCTAAATTAATTTATAAGTTATTGCAAAATGAAATGCTACGTATTTTTTATGTGAAGCAATTCCTATGAATACACATTTTGTCATGTCCTTACAATCTAACTTAGAAGGTAGATCGACAGAACTTATATCGTTGAAATACAAACAACATTTCTTCACTCAAAAGTGCTTCTTAAGTAACCTTCCTAATAGAATATCTAGTACATTCTAATTTTGATATGAAGGAAACTTGTTGACTTTTATAAAAGCTACTAAAACAATTTTTATATATTCATGAGTTAAGTCATGTGATCTGTAGCTGTCACTTTTGTGATACTATCAATCAATACGTATGAAGACCCACTTCAGTGGCCTAATGGTCTAAGGTGTCAGTCTCATGTTAGACTGTCATGCTGAAAACGGGAAGATCGCCGGTTTGAGTCTTAGTCAGGTTGACTTAAGGTGGATTTTCATTATATGTTTTCACACTCTCCTTCCACACAAATTCGGGTATATTATCTTAAGAATACTTCCTTACTCATCCTTGTCCCAATATAGTAACTATCATATAGGGCCTATGCGTGTAACCTGAACAGGTAGTAAGATGCGGTATTTAAAAAATCTATGAAAATTTGCCAAAATTATAGTTTAAAAAAATTACATTCTCTAAAAGTTGCTCCCTACCAGAATTAGGCATTTGGTATACAATTAGAGTATAAACAGGGCTAATTTCAAGATTAAGTAAATCTTACGCTCCAGAGAAAAAACATTCTCACGATTTCATGTTCAAAAGACGGATAACAATCTGAGTTCAAGGTTCAGTGAGCAGTCATTTGACCTTGACGGTCTGAGATAGTGGTCTAGGACAACTGGGTGCTAGGACAACTGGACGTTAAAAATACACTTTTTTATTTTATTTTTGAATTAACCTTTTTTTAGTATAATGCAATACATTTTTTTAAATATAAAAATGTGCCATTTTTTTCATATATTCTTCAATTAAAATTATTATTATTATTATTAGCACCACGTCTTACTACCCGTTCGGGTCATACGCACTTACGCTAATGTGTAATGGTAGGGTGATTGTGAGATGAAATGAAGGACTTACAGTTTAACGTGGAATCCGAACCACGGTGGAGGCCTGTCATTCCCCACATTCACAAGATGTGACAGCCCGCTAAAAGTATCCAGTTTGCCCATACGTTATGAGTAGTTCCTTTTCTTACCACTAGACTTCTCTCTCAGCGGATCCGAACAACTGGGTGCCACCAACTGGGCCCCGCCAATTGGGCCCGGTCAATTGGGCCCGGTCAATTGGGCACCAAAAGTAATCCCACTTTTTTTCTTTAAAAAATTTTCGCTTTTATTCTAGCATAATGCAAAGCACTTTTTTCTTTTTAATTAAAAAGTGATGAGTAAAAGCAAAAGTTGCACTGTTTGACTATACGCAACATTATATTTTATTTAAATGTTTTTTGTCTTGTATTAATGCATTGCAAAATAATGGATTTAGTTAGGGTCTACATTTTATTGAATTTTATATTATACTAGCTGTTGCCCGCGACTTAGTTCGCGTTTTCACTTTTTTTTTAAATGACTCGCGTGCCACCTATTGTAAAATCAAGAAACTGAGGGTAAAATTAGGTTCTTATTCAAAAAATCCGGGCTTATTCCTTGTCTACATCATAAAGGGAACCTCTGTGTAAAATTTCAGCTTTCTAGGTCCAAGGGTTTGGCTGGGCGTTGATGAGTCAGTCAGTAAGTCAGGACTTTTCTTTTCTTTATATATATAGACAGGTTAATTAAAATTCCGCAATAGAGAATGCGTTGTGTTCCAAGCGTAACGTCCCACTTCGAATCTTTTAGTTCACGGCACTAACGCTGCGAGCGCTAGCAATATGTTTTCTAATTGCAAACATTAGCATGGCGTTTCTATATTTATCCCTTTTCTATGAGTGGCATTTAGGGGAGAATGTTAAATACAGCCTGTTTAGTCAAACTCAGAAGCAGAGAATATAGAATTTCTTGAATTCTTTCGACAAGTTCATCACAGCCCAAGTTCTCCCAATTGCGGCTCTTACACACTAGCGTTCAACCTTCAAAAAAATCTTTAAGTCACGGCATGTATTTTTTCTTAAATACTATACTTTCTCTGACAATCTTGGTGCTATTATAGAACGAGGTGTACTCTATGAAAGCCGAACCTCAAATTACCAGAAAGAGCACTCAAACAGGCAAAACATATGGAACAAATTGTTGAGCAATTCTGTGCGCTGTACAAACATTTCAAACATGTTTGTTTTTGTCAAAATGTTGTACAACACCTCAAACCAACCAAATTATTTGATAATGTCCACGGTCTTTTAGACATGTTCAGACTGACAGGAGACAGGTGGGCTACGTTGTGCATACAGTTCATTGCTCCAATCCGTGGTGGTAAGGTGCTGCAGGTTAAGACTGACCGTTGAAAGTGTCACCTTTGTTCTATTTCTACAATTCACAATAATTAATAAGAAAATGTACTAGAATTGTGAAATTAAATATTCTTTACTTTCTTTCGTGTCTCCCCACCCTGAAAATAGAAATGTTAAAATTTTCTTACACATCTTTAGTTTTTAAGATCCCTAAGCTTTACCTTATCATGTATACTTTCTTACTCTATATATGGCATTAAGTACTTGAAAGTTCATTGACACACTTAGAAAAGTAAGCCACCTATCCTTATCTTGAGCTAGTTATATCCAGTCCACCTCATTAAATCCTATTTCTTCCAGCTTCGTTCAAATGTGTATTTTCCCATATGCATGCTAGGTTTTCCCAATGGTCTTTTGCTATCGATTTGGTCAGTCAATACCCTGAACACGGTTATAGATTCTCCCATTCACGTTGCATGTCTTGATCAGCGTAGTTTTCGAGATTTGATGAGCTATATTAGCCCCATGGATTCTTTGTTGCTGACTGACAGCTCACAGCTAACGGCTTTAAAAAGTTGCCAGACCAAATTATGTATCCCTATGCCGAACCATATTATCTGCAAAAACATGTGTTTAGCAGCTGTCACTTCTGACAGTAAAAATATAGTTATATACCTAAATGTTGACTGTCAGAAGTCAGCTGTGAGCTGTCAGTCAGCATCAAAGAATCCACGGGGCTACTACTGTACATACCCTACGCGTAGAAATAGTTAAGCTACGAACGGCTCATTTTAGTGCGTGGGGTTGTTATACACTTTGATATCAGCACCATGTTGGTGGGTGGGAACCTTAAAGGTTATCAGTTATTGGGATACTCGTGTACAGCAGCTCTATCCGTAAATTGGATAACATGTTGGTGCTCCGTCAAACCTTTATCGGAGCACTTTCCTCACTGTGTGTGCTTCATCCGGTTCTGCTACGGTTTTCAACGAGACTATTTATTATATTAAACTTCCAACCCGAGCTCTATCAAGGAGTTAAACCACGAAAAAAATAATCAATCAATCTAACTTTTTTTATAGACTCGATCCAAGCTCAGGATAGGCAGAAAATCCAACCTAGCAGTGTGACGTCACGGAAGTGTCTAACTTGCCACTCCTCCGCGTGTTCCTCCGTGACGTCACGAAGCAGTCACGGCCACTTGAAGCCCACATTACATACAGAACGTAAACAGTTCGCGCGTTACAATGAGTACACGATAGATTGAGAGTTGTGGTATTGCCTTGGCTGTTTTATTTTATTTAGGGCTTAGCGAGCTCTTTATAATCACAGGATCTTTACTTACACACACGACTTAACAATTAATTCAAATAGAACAACACTTGCCACCGGACACACTTCCCTAGCACGAGAAGTTATAGTATATAGTCTGCTCGCCATCTAAATAAACATTTAGGACTGGTCTTATGACTCCTGGATAAATATTAATCTGTCAGATAAATATTTCTCTCTGGTCGATAAGTTAAAAGTGCGTCTTATGACTGCCAGAGAGCATTTATCTGCCAGATAGAATGTATTTATCCATCACATTTTTATCGGGAGGTTTAAGTACCTAATAACTTTCATCTGAAAGATAAAATGGTTGTTGCCATAGTGAAGCGTTTTTTTTAATGAGGTTTCGCCTATCAGAATATGTTTTTGGGTTAAAATCTTGGTTCACGTGTTTAGTAGGCACAGGCCCGGGCTCTAACTATATAAAGTTAGAACATTTAATTCACTTTTATATAAAATGACAAGCTATTTGTAGAGTTATATTTATATAAGAACAAATAATCAAAATATGAGTACAATAAATGAAATTTTGTAAACGTTGTGCCCAACTACTGACCACATTTTTGCAGAAACCGAAATTAGTACTTGCAAGACATCTTAGCTTTTGCGCCCACGTGACGCCATCTGTTTACTCGCACTCGTTTAACCGCCATTATTTAACACATTATGAGTGTTGTAGCTAGCTAATAGTTAGGCCGTACGCATGCTTGCACTAGTTAAAACAGTACCAACCTTGCGTTTTATGCATACAAATGTATTTATCCTACAGATAACTATCCGGCAGATAAATTCAGCTCAGAATACGTGTAAAATATTGAAATGACTGATAACCTTTAACTGGTAGCTAGCTTTAGCTTCCCAATAGCAATATTTATGCAGTAGTTATAAGACCAGCCCTTAAAACATGTAAAAACTTGATATTGAGTAGCCAACATTGATTAGAAAAAAGTCCCTATAGCTACATTACAAATGTCAAAAGTGAAATTTACAAAACGTCTTAGTTGATGTATGAATCACTTTATTCAGTTTAGTTTAGTTTAATTTTTCTCAAGACAAACCGTCTCTATTTAACTAATCGAAGAAACTCATAGCTAAACTCTATATTTTAATTTATACAATGGAGGAGATCTAGCTACACCAGTAATAATAATAATAATAATATAATATACAATAATAATAATAGTAGTAATAATAATAATAATAATAATAATAATAATAATAATAATAATAATGTATATATCTAAGCCACATCATTCGTATCCCACTGGTGTTAAGAATGACCTGTACTATTAAGCCGCTATCCAAGCGACGCTTGAATGTACTAATCGTACATCCTTACCTTGGCGGCTCTTTCCCTGTCCTGATGAGATAAGATGATGCTGATAGTGAGTATGAGGGTGTGAAACCAGTGGAAACATAACCTAGCTTAAGCTTAACTAACCAAACCCTGGTGACCGTTGGGGTAGTTCCCCTTTCGGGAAAAATACCCAGAGTACCAGTGGAGAATTGAACTCAGGACCTCTAAACTCGTAGCCAGGTGCACTAAACACTACACCACGGGGCCAATGAGCTATTAGAGTAATCAACTTTGATAACAAGCCTTGGCAAGAGTCCCTTATCGAACATTTTATTTAATGTGGTTCGCGAAGAGGGGGTCACTTGAACATGGGACCTCGTATTAAGATAGCCAAGCAGCACTTGTACCTTATGTTTTATTTTATCATCATTTGCATATTTAATTTTGACTTTAATGGGAGTCAAACCAAATTATCTCAGGTTAGTAATCGTCTGAAACGATCTTGTAAATGTTTGAGGCCTCCTTGACTTATCTTCAGACAGTGTGTTGGATATCAGTGACTTATTCGGGATTAATATTAGGACAGGCCCAGCAACCCGCATCGATTGTCATAAAGACAAAGGTGTCAGTTCGAGATTATTTGGTTTGCCTTTGATGGGGAGGTATCCTGGCCCCCAGGTGATTTTCTAACTGATCTCCCACTCTCTCCACGTGAATACGGATACATTTATTCTATAATTCTACCTTTATCATTCATATTATAAACTAAAGCGTCACTCTCACAATAGACTGAACTGGCGATGCTAGGAAGAAGTTCGAATCTCGGTTAAGTGTACTGAGAGTTTTTCCTATTTTTTCAGTCTCCCTCAACACAAATACTGGTATGCTTCCTCTAAATTAAACCTTCCTCATCCCTAACATGTTAGCGTAGTTAGTACATATGCGTATAGGCCGAACGGGTAGTAAGACGTGGTGCTAAATATTTTAATTGATGTAGATGGATGGGTAGTAAGACGCATAGCACGTGAAATAAACTCAGTCCCTAGAGGCCTATATTGTCCATTTGTTACTTAATGTAAAAGATATAAAATATTTTTCAAATTGATAAATTACAACCCTTATCAGCAATTAAATATGAGACCAATAGAACAATAGGCAGATTCTGGACAGACTGAGATAAAGGGCCTGATCACAATTTTAACCAACATCATGCATTTACTTTTGGTATAACTTATTTCTTCTTCTTCTTCGTCTTCAGTTTGGAAAGACTAAACGTGATTAAGGGCTTCTAATGGATTTTCATGAGTAAAGTTATCACATTCTCCAGAAATACAGGGCTATAATAAAGTTATTTAAAAAAGGGTCCCTCGAATATCTTTAAATGGTAGAAATGTAAATTTTTCAATATATTTTTCATGACAAATAGGATTATGACAGTTCAATTTTCATAAGAAAAACGACTAAATCTATTTTTACGTATCCATGAAAGGCATATGATATACAAATGTACATTTGATAGAAAATGTAAATACCTATAAAATAATACCAAAAAATGTTAAAAAGTTCTAGAAATGTTGGCCGCAAATATATGTTTGTATATTTTTAAATGGTTATTTCTATTAAAATTGATGTGTGGGACGCCAGGCCTCCACCGTGGTTCGGATCCCACGTTAAACTGTAGGTCCTCAATTTCATATCATAATCACCCTACTATAACACATTAGCGTAAGAGCGTATAACCCGAACGGGTAATAAGACGTAGTGATAATAATAATAATAATAATAAAAATAAAATTGGACTGTAGGATATGTCCTGTTTTATTAAGCAAGAGTAGATGAATTAATAGTATTAATATTGTTCCTAGTACAATGAAATGTGAAGTAAAAACATCTATATAGAGTGATATTATTAAGTACAAGATCACCCCAGACTCGTTGAACTATGTTGATTCCTGAAACCGGATCAAACCAGATTTGTGAATATAACTTTGCCTCCCTCCACAATCCATTTAGTCACTCCGCAGAGATTCGATCTTGTTATGTTAGCATTCCCTCTCGACTTAGCCAAGCTCGATTATACTTGGCGGGATTTTTTTTTTATGAGGAGGGGGTGAAGGAAACTCGTGAGTTCCACATCACGAGGAACACAGCCAGCTTGATTCCTTTGCCTCAACCAGTCTCTGTCTGCGCAGGCGCGACCCAGAGAAACTGCTCGTGCGACTATTGAGTCATAGTCGAGTAGAAGCTACACTCAGAACAGGAGGGTTAGTCCAATGTTAACAGAAAATACCAAGATTTTTTAGTGATCAAAATTGATAATATTTATCTAAGTAGTGCTAATAACTTTTATATCTATCAAATAAGGCCCTTCCTATGCAAATTTGACTATTCTTCAATCATCCCATTTACCCACTTCGTTGTACGCATGGTCTAAACCCTAAGGTGCCACTTTCATATTAGACTAGACTGCCTAAAATTCCGGGGAGATCGGAGTTCAAATCTCAGCGGGTGTGCTGGGATTTTTCTTCCTAAATGGCTTTCCATGAAAATGTGGGTACAATACCTCTCAATTCAACCTTTTTGGTCCCTAACACATTAGCGTAATCACTAACCGATGGAAACGAACGGATAAAGGCATCAGTCTCATCTTGTCTGGTTCGTTGGCAATTAGGTGATCGGGATTCGTATTATAGCCGTGTGGGCAGAGGGTGTTTATTCCTAGATAATTTATTCATCCCTCTTCCTCCACGAAAATAAGGGTAGATTTAAACTGAGTCTTGCTTTCTTCATCCCTACCCCATTAGTGTGAATATGAAACCATCCCGCGTGGTTCTAAGACCTAGAGTAAAAAAAAAAAGTTTAAAAAGACAACACGATCATCTGAAATTATTTGTACGCCGATCAATTCTAAACACGTCCGTTATAACACGCTAGGGCCTATCAAACGTGATTAGAATATTATTTGGTGTTGAGTATAACCTTTCATTTTAATTTCCCAATACGCCAAACTAAAAATTTAAAATAATTCATTTTATCAATATAATCGGTATATTATGCTAAGCTATTTTTTTATTTACCTTGGTAGTTATGCTAATGATACAATTATTAATATTCAGAGTTAATATCAATATTCCCTTATTCGACAGATAGAAAAGTTATTAAATCTACTTTCATTTAATCATTTGTAAAATTGCCTTTGAGAGAGAATATCAAAATACATAAAACAACACTAATAATGCATTAGCTGAGGAACTTTTTTTAATGAAGAAAAAACTGTCATTAAATTTTAGGACACCCTTGACAGATATTTAACAAATGTTGAGATCACCATGGGAAGAAAATGAATCTCTATGTTTATATTGGAGAAATGTTTGATTTATTTTGTCCAAAAAAATTTTTTTTAAAAAACTACAAAAAAACACTGACCTTAACTCGTGTTCCCTACACTCCCGCTTTAAGACCATGCGGCCACCGAAGCGGGTTGTTTTATATTCTCACATAGGTCCACTCTCCTATATGTGCATCAATTAAATAAGTTAAACGGCAAAAAATATATATTGCCCCCTGCATGGATGCTTACTTTTTTTTTTTTAACAAAAGACAGATATCTACATTCATACAAAATTTAGCATCAATTAAACTTTATACTGATGTCAAAAAAACGTAAAAGAAGTTTATCCTTTACTGTTGCCCTTTGGTCTGTACGGTGAATGCATGTATGGAAACACCCGAACGGGTAGTAAGACGCGGTGCTAATAATAATAATAATAATAATAATAATAATAATAATAATAAGTAGCATTGTCTACAGTAAAAATAGAACCTCTTTAAAATGAATCTCATTTAGGCAACCCGAAATTGGATTTCTCTCCAAGAATCTAATAATAATATAATAATATTTAGCACCACGTCTTACTACCCGTTCGGGTTATACGCTTTAAGTACTAATTACGCTAATAGAGTAGGAATTGGGAAGGTTGACTTAGAGAAAGTGAACCCGCATATGCGTGGAGGGAGAGTGGAAAACCATTTAGGAAATGCCACCCCCAGTTCACCCGACCGAGATTCGAACCTCGATCTCCCCGTCCTCAGCAGTCGAGCTAAACACGACAAGCGCGTTAGCCAACTACGCCACCGAGGCGGGTTCCAAGGATCTAGTTCTATACAATAATAAATCAACAAAAGTGGTGTGCAATGTTGGATTAGCTAAGTATTTTTAATTATTTTTTTTTTGTACACCCGTTCGGACTATTCACATATCTACACACCTGGTGTAAGATAAGAAACTTAGTTCAGGTGTACGCAGATTTACGTGAAGAGAGAGAAAAATAAGAAACCATTTAAACAAAACCACCCTCATTACACTCGACTCAGGTTTGAAACCCGACCTCTAGTCAGATTTAATCCATCTCGTTGAGAGAGTGTCCCCCCCAAAGCCATGTGACCAACGGTATGAGCTATTTTTTTAATTTTACAACTTAAAAGAAGGTGCAAACAAATTTAGAAATGGTTACCTATATGAGATAAAGGAGAACTTTTGAAACATTAATTTATTGAGTTTATATTCTTAGTTCTGAGTTACATGTAGCTACTTAGCTTGTAAATAATGTTGGATTTTTTTAAAAAGTTTTGGGAGAAGTACCTTTTTTGAAGAAATAACTATTTCAATATGTTTGAACAATAAATAGATATTCAAACTATGGCGTAATTAATAAGAGAGGTGACCATCAAATTATAACGTCATCTGTAGTTCTATTATCTTATCTGTATTGATATTATTTCGTTTCGTGAGATTGAAATCATTTGAGATAATATCAAATTAGATATGTTAACCTAATCACTGTTATCAAGTACCTTTTAAAACTCATAAAAAGTATAGCACCGACTTTTATCTTTATATAAACATTACAGATTTTCTAATAAAGAAAACTTACCGTCTTAAGGTGCGTTCTCCATTCTGCAACAGATACCTATGAATGCGGCTGAAGTCGAGGCGATGGCGGCTTGTGTCGCAGCACTGGCGCAGTGACCAGTGTTTGAGGCTAGATCCTCAGTGTCAGTGGTATAGTTGTAGCGAGATTTCATATTTGTTATGGAATTTTGTGCTTATAACACACTCGCGGTGCTATGTGAGTTAATATCCCAACATCCATGCGTATACGATTTAAAACATCCGAAGTACTAGGACATCCATACATATATGTTCACCTTCTGTCTTTTCCTTCTGCTGTAAAACCATATTAAAATTATTTCGTCGCCATCTTCTTTCTCCTTCAAAATATCTAAAAAGTTGTTGTCAATTTCATTACCTGTACTCTTATCCAACTTGAAATCGACTGCGGCTGTGGCCGAATCTTGGGAAAAAGAACCCAACCACGTGACTGTTGCATACGGCTAGTGTCGCCACTATCTGATACGTCCGTGGCCGTGCGACTTCAGCCACAGTCGCAGCTAGCTGTCGCAGCCTGGACAACGCACCTTGAGGTATTATTTGTTTTAAATATAATACTCCTAGATATATTATTTATCATGCTGCTGATAGCTCAGTACCCCCTACAAATCTGTCCGGTATCTTTGTCTGGTGATTATCATTCCCGGATACTAATCTAGCAATACCAGCTTCGATTCCCAGCGATACCATAGATATTTTTCCCAAAGGTGCATTTTTTTTTAACGCTGCGCCTTACTACACGTTCGGGTTATACGCTTATTTACTAATTACTCTAATGGTTTTAGGGATGAGGAATGTTATATTTATAGGAAGTGTACTCACATTTGCGTGGAGAGAATGTGGAAAACAATATTGGAAAACCCGCCCTCAAAACCCCCGACCCGTTCATCGGCAGTCTAGTCTACTGCGAGAGTAGCGCGTTGGACCACTGAGGCGGGTTCATAAGGGGAATTGTTCCATTGGCTGCCAATACATTAGCTGGCACCACATTATCATCTCATCGGGGCGAAATATCAGCGCACCAACATGGTGGCCCAACCTCGGAAGATTGTTACATATCCGTCACTGTCAGTAGAATACCAGGAATGTCTGACCGACAAACCCTGGTGGAATACGCTAAAAAAATATATACACAAATCTAAACGTTTTAAAGTGAATAGGCTGCAAAATTAGTGGAATATGCCAAATAGGGAAACATTGATACTGGAACTGGATCAAAAATCACACGTAACCGTGATCACGCAGAGAAAGTCGTCAGTCTCGTCTTGTTTGATTTTACGGGTATGGAGAGGTAGGGGTTGTAATCCCAGATACATAGTCATATTTGTCTGGATAGTCTATCACTCGCCTTCAAGCAAATGCGAGTAGACCTCCTCTAAATACTACTAAACTCATTAATGTAAATACGGGAATACCCCTTACGGGTGGTAAAATACAGAGCACGAGAATTTAAACAAATTCTTCTGACAAATAATGGTTTTCAACCTCATTTGGGTAACTCTAGAGATATTTCTTTTCTGCTAACAATAAAGACAGTGAGGTATTGCGAAATCTGCTAAGTCTGTAAACTTCAAGCCACCACTGAAATACAAATATAATAATAAACGGCAAAAACATTATGAGGTTTTCTTGCAGTGCGTCTTACTACCCATAAGGGTTCATCCCATTTGATATCTTAGTATCAGTAATGGGGTAGGGTTGAGAATGATATAAAATAGAGTAAATATAGTCGTATTTGCGTTGAGAGATAATAGGATGCCAGAACCCTCAGTACACCCAGCTGAGATTCGAACTCCATCTTCCCGTCACCAATGAACTAGACTAGACGATCTTAAGGTACCTGCCTCGGTGGCGTAGTTGGCTAACGCGCTAGATTCATGTTGAACTAGACTGCCGAGGATGGAGAGATCGAGTTTCGAATCTCGGTAGGGATGGTTTTTACTAAATTGTTTTACACTCTCCCTCCAACGGAAATTCGGATTCACTTCCTTTAAATTCAACCTTCCCATTTCCTAATCCAATAGCGTAATTAGTACTTAAAGCGTATAACCCGAACGGATAGTAAGCAGCGGTGCTTGGTATTATTATTATTTATAATGACATGCCTTAATGTGTCCATGTTTACGTTACAGATGTCATTTAATCACTAGTCAGTGTTAATATTGATAAAAAAAACATCTTAAGGTTGAAGGATCATACAAGATATTTATTTATTAGAGAGGGGGAGACCAGG